>CM071630.1:14149890-17096438 GCA_036419045.1 Scirpophaga incertulas | reverse complement strand
GGAATGCATCATAACTCTGTGTCTCTCTCTAATCTCAGAATTCTGTGTCTCTCTTTATCCTTATAACTGTTACTCTCTATCAGCGTCGGACTAGCCATACAGTCGAGGTGGCGTTTGCCAGCCGGGCCCCCCACGGGCCTGGGTAGCGGGCATGCGGCAGGGCACGTAGCTCAAGGGCAATGCTGCGCGGCCCCCTGTGCTACAGTTGCCCGCGTGCATGTCTCGGAAACTATGCGTCGTACAAAATAGGTGTCCCGGGCCTCGGGATTCAAAGTCAAAGTCAAACACTTTTATTGCTTAGAATCACACGTGATCACTTACAATCGTCATATACAAACAAAAAAAAACATATTATCAGCTACTTAAAACAAACAAAAGGAAAGTTATGATACAAATAACATATTACAATACAAGTAACAAAAAAATAATAATACAGCTAAATATAATTAGGATCACCAAGAACTGGGACCAGGATAATTATGCCCAGGGGCTTTTATCTTCGAGGTAACAAGCAGTGTTATAGTACGCCTTTTTCATAAGTTTACATTTTATGTATTTTTTAAATTTGTTAATTGACAAATCTCGTATATCTCCTGGTAGCTTATTGTAAAAACGAATGCCAGCGCAACCAAAGGATTTGCTTATTTTATGGAGCCTACTTCCGGGCACAGTAAGGTCATTTTTATTTCTTAGATTTAAATTATGAATATTGTGATTTCTTTTATATGTATTTATATTCTTGTGAACATACAAAAGATTTTCATAAATATATTGCGAGTGAACAGTCAAATGTTAATATCTTTCGGATTGCGATCAGCCAGCCGGGCTCTTCCGGCTCAGTCCGACCCTTTTTTTTTTTTTTTTTTTTTTTTGTTCCCCTGAGGAAAATGCATTAAATTGCATACCCCGGCTGTGGCGAGCCGGGGTTATGTGGGGCTCTCCTCCCCAGAAGGGGGAGGCCTACCCACTAAAAACCTCAGGGATGGCCTTCCTCAGGCATGTAGGGAGCCCCCGGGAACACAAAGGCCACTTCCAGGAACCCCCAGCCTCCGCTCCCCTCTCTAGAGGGGAGCCCTCCTCGGGGAAGCTACCACCTCCCCCGGTCCCCTCCACCGACGACGCCCCCCGGCCACGGAAGGGGCGTGGTCCATCCCGGGTCGCCGTAGCGGTCGCGACTTCCTCGCGCCCGCCGGCGACCCGTGGCGGCGCCGCAGCTGTGCTACCGAGCCCGGCGCCGCCTCCTTCGAGCGGGATCGGCCATCTCCCGACCCAGCTCGGCGGCCTCCTTCTGGAGCATTACTGCTTCACAGAAGGAGGCCACAGCCCTCCAACCTCCCTCGTCCGCCAGCATTGCCGCAATCAATGCCGGCGGAGACAGATCTCGCCCGATCTCTGCGACCAAGACTCGGCGCTCGGAGGCCCACGCGGGGCACTCCGCCAGCGTGTGCTGGGCCGAGTCGAGGTCGGATGCGCAGTGGTGACAATGTGTCGATCCCTCCCGTCCTATTCGACACAGATACTCACCGAAGCAGCCGTGCCCGGTGAGTATCTGAGTCAATCGGTAGGTGACCTCCTCCTTCCCGTTGAGCCAAGCTTCGAGGTGCGGGAGTACGGCACCGACGGCCCGCTGGCGCGCGCAGATCCGTAATTCGAGCTGCGCACGCCAGGCCGCCACAATCCGTCGGTGCCACTCCCGCTTAGGCACTTCGTGCGCGGGTTCCAGGGCGCTCCCCCCATCGCCCCCCGGTCGACACGCCGCGACGCATACGTCGCCGCGTACATGTCGGCCAGGATGTCGAATGGGGGGGAGCGTCCCAGAACTGTCGCCGCCTCGTACGAGATTGTACGGTAGCCTCGTACGATCCGTATGGCCATTATCCGCTGCAGGCTCCGTAGCAGAGCTCTGCAGCGGGGGGACCTCGCGCAGTCTTGCGACCACACGGGAGCCCCATACATGGCCACGGATCGCACGACGCCCTCGTACAGGCGGCGGACTCCATCCCTCGGTCCCCCGAGATTGGGCAGCAGGCGATGCAATGCGCCCGCCACCCTTTTGGCTCGGGGGACCAACCGCACGAAATGCTCCTCGAAGCTCCAGCGGCGGTCCAGGGTGAGGCCCAGGTACTTTATGTACGGCCCCACCGGGACCACCGCGTCACCCACCCGGATCCGGCAACTGGGTGGTTCCCGGCGCCTCGGAAGGCCGTGGAACCATAGCGCCTCGGTTTTGTGAGGCGCTATTTGTAAACCCAGCTGGCGGATCGCCCGCACGACGGCTCAGTCCGACCCTGCTCTCTATATCCTCATATCTATGTCTCTCTCGATTCTGGTCATATGTGACGAGTTCCCCATTTATCTCAGATATGTGCTGAGCATATTGGCGAGGAAAGGCAAGCATATTAACTCTGTGTCTGTCTTTATCCTCATAACTCTATTTCTTTCTGTATTCTTACATATGTATCTGTATGACATGTTGTGTAGCATGACACACCTATTTAAAATAACACTAGGTAACCTCCGTCATCGTCGTAATAGCAGTCAGCGTGTACCCTGTGTACCTGTCTCAGTTACGAGCCCATCAAGAATGACGTAGCAAAACTCCTATTATTGCGTTGGCCTCCGTCCCTCACCACAAATTGAGGTGTTCCCAGCTAACCTCGGGTACGTACTGAGTGAGCATAGTAAAGCAATAAAAATTTCACATGTGTTCGCCACTTCCTTTTGTTGGCCAAGGGGAATTTTTAAGAGTCTATTACTATGACATGAGGTCATTATCATTTTTGTTGACATATATCTCATTTACGCTACATTAGAATGAGGATATACCAAAAACTACATAAATGGAATCATTAATGAAACATTGTTAACAACATTGCTAATAGTCTAATGTTGTAGGGCAATGGCGATGTGCGTGATGTATATGGTGGGAAGAACGGGAGCAGCCGTGGGCTCTTATCTTATAGGGGCCTTTCTGAATACCCATTGCCTGGCTTCCTTCAACGTGCTGGGGCTGTTTACTGCAGGTTTGTTGACGAGTGATTGAAATTTGTTGCACTACCTATAGTTAACCGTATTATAGCACCTATTCTATCACATCAAATATTAATTGTGAAGGAAGTATCCAACATCTAAAAATTATATTGTAGTTTATTATCACAATCAAAACGTCAGTGTTTTATCTCAAATTGTACCTAAAATTATTACATTTATACTTTTACTAAACAAGCTTAAAAAACAAGTCCAGTAGATTCTGGTGTTGCTAACTTTTGAGATGGGCTAGATTTTTAACGGCTCCCGAATATTTAACTTACTGGGATCCATATTAGAATTTATTATTTGCATTACATATGTATCAATTGTAAAATACTATTTAGGCTGTAATAATTAATATATAGATAAATAATAACATGTGTCTTATACCACGGCCGTTTCAAATTCTTGGCCATTTCAATATCCATTTTGGTTAAAAATTTGTCGATATATAACTACGATCTACAATTAAATATCTGACAATCTGTTAATAATATAACTAATAACTAACTATAATATTATATTAATTATTTTATATATAATATAACTAATTGCCAAAGTCATACACTCATGGACAAAAGAGGAACGCAAAAAAATGTGTATAAAACAAAAAATCATGGAAACGTTGTATATTTTTTTGTAATTTGTATTTTGTTTATTATTCGTTAATTTAAAATTTCACACGTCAAAAAAACAAACTATCAAATGGCAAAAATTAACCAAATCATCAATCTGTAACGTAGGCTATATCAGTACTTAGTGTTGCCTCCTTTAGCTCTTCGCACTGCTTCAAGTCTCCTTGGCATACTTCTGATTAACTTATAAAGAAAATCTTTAGAAATTGCGTTCCATTCTTCTTGTAACGCGTTTTTAAGCTCTCTTGAAATTAGTGGAAAGAGGATTTCTTTTCAAAATTTGTCGTCCGAGCTTATCCCATACGTGCTGTATAGGATTTAAGTCGGGTGAGCGCGCTGGCCACTCCATAGCATTGATTTCAACGTCTCGAAGGTAGTCGACAGCCACAGTCGCAGTATAGGGGCGTGCATTATCATGCATAAAAACAAATTCATCTCCTATGAAAAGGGCAAAAGGCACTACAATTTCTTCTAAAATCTCAATTACATATCTTGCCACTGTTAGTGACCCATTCTCGACTGGTCATTTCAGACCACAGATTTACACCCTTGTCTTGTGAGTCTCGTAAATTGTCCAGTTTGCCGATATCTCTTAATAACTCGATGTACCATAAATTTTGATACTCGTAAAATTTGAGCCACATTTTCGTAGGTGTGCCCAGTTTCAATTAGAGTAAATTGTCAGTTTATTTGCAGTATTAATTCACACTCAACACGATAAAACAAGGCTATCGTAATAAAAATAAAAAAAAAACTAAATTTAAACTCAAAATCAAAAGATGAGATTTTTTATGCAGTATGAAAAAACACAATATTACGCAATAACAACATAATACAAATGAAATTCGAGATAAAAAACATTCAAATACTTTCTTCTTTTCATAGGATTTACTAATGTTTGTGGCCAGTATGTACAATAATTACAAGAGGAAAAATTAAACCCTTTTTTTGCGTTCTTCTAAATTTGTCCATGAGTGTACTCAAAGATACAAATATGTTACAAATTAAAATAATTTTACAAAGTTTTAATAATTATCAATTAGTTTGACAGTTTTGACGGGGCGCTTAAATATATGTTAAGCCCACCCTATCATTATGTCGATAAATTATTTTTGTAGTATTTCATACGTATTTATTTATTTATGAAAAAGAAACCAACTTCTTAAAAATATCCGCACAAAATGGCGGTTTCATAGTCAGATTGCTGCAATTTAGCTTATAATTTCTTTATGTAATTAATGCGCCGCGCATATCGTATTAAGTTTAATACATAGGGGTAGTGGAGCAGTTTAATAAGTATAAGTATAAAAACTAATAAACGAACTAAATGAGGACAATCAAACAAAAGCAATTTTTCCTCGACGGAGTACGAAACCGTGGAGTAAAAGTTTAAAAATAAAAAAAAATAACTAAGACACTGGCATAATTTGTCATTAAGCTGTCGGTTGAAATAATCGTCTTCTTATCTACATACACAATATTTTATTGTTCCAGGATCTACAGTTCTCATGATATTTTGGCCTAAACCAGAGAGGATCCGAGAGAAGATGGAGCAGTTGGGACTTACGTACTGAAGTAGTGTAGTCTTAGAACTTGAGAATGAAGCTCTTGTAGAATGGAATGTCCTCATTGATATCAAGTCTGAAGAGATTTGACAACACGTGTTTTAATTTTTAAGTTAAACTTAGATAATATAATAGATGAATTTAATACAAATTGTATGGAAATAGAATGGAATGGAAAAAGAATATTGTTTAAACACTATAGGGTAGCTCTTGAATTGAATCCAACCTGAAGGTTAAGTTAAGATCTACCATGAGCCGAAATCATCATGCATTGTCAACATAATATCAGTTAAACTGACTAGGTTTAGTGTATGCAGAAATCAAGTAGGCTTGTTGTATGCAGAAATCAAGTAGGAGAGAATTTGAACCATTCCAATTGATCCAGTGTGTGTTAGAGAACTCATAGCGGTCAATAAGAGGCACTATCATCAGTTAGCAGTTACCTACGTTAACTTTGGTCACATTATAAAACATCCCGTTACTATTTTCATGTAAAGGGATATTTCGAACGAATATATGTGTGCTTTTAATATTACATTCATCGTGTGCATGATATTTATATAATTGTTGTCTTGGTGAGACTGATTTTTATATTTTGAATGCTAAATAATTAATGTTGTAACATATTATACAAATCGTTATTAAGTAGTTTGTAAATAAAGTTTGGTTGATTTATTCTTCACGTTAAGTCAAAAATTACTAATTCTTGATCACAATGAAATATATGCATTTTTGTGTTTATTTATAAATATATTGTTAATTTATTGAAAATTAAGGTAAACGATATCAAAACCGTAAATTACAGTTTCTATTTTTTATAATTTATAGGTTGTTACATCTACATACTATTGTAAGTAGCTGTGTCATTTTTATATTACAAAATGAATTATAATTTGAATGAACTAGAATATTTTTGTAAATATAATTAAATTGATTATTTAATTTACATATGAGACGAAAATTCTTTGCTTTCATATCACCTGGTGGTAACTTATGATAAAACACGACACAATCATTTACTAGGTTGCTATAGTAGTAAAATACGTAAGATGTTTGTCGCTAACCAGGCGAGTACCAATCAAATGAAGCAGAAAAAGTGGGATGAGGGACTCAAGCGTTATGTGTTAAATAGCAGTAGACTAAATTAACACTGGGGTTGAAATTCGGAGAAAAGTTGGAGAAAAGGGGCATACCGGCTAGGAAACACAAACGTTCAAGGTCTATGTGCTCGCCGGACAAATCGCGCCTGGAATTCACGAACCGCTATGTTGCGGATGGAGGGCGAGATTTAGTTAGCAGTAAAAGGCATGCTAGCTGCGGGAGATGTCTTAAGGGGAAAAGCCTTAGGGGCTGCATGGGGCCCCAATGCCAGCACGAAGGCGGGTGTGAAGGGTATTGCCGCTTTACGCTGCGCCAGAAATCAGTTGCGGGCCGAAAACCATTTAATTGTTTATATACGTGAAGAATATTAAAAAAATTAAAAAGTCATTAATATATGGATCAGCTAAAACTAAAATATATATTTCTTTCACAATTCTATGCGAATCTCTAGCCCTTAAACTGTAAATGGTACAAATCGCTCTTTTCCGTAAGAGGAACATACTCTCAATATTAACCGGTAACTATCATAGCCAATAAGGACTATGCTATTTTTGAGTTAAGTATGTGTATATAGGGGCTATTTAGAGGTGTATCATTATAGTAAGGTTTTTAGTTTATATATAGGTGTGCTGCTTATTGTACACAAAATTTACTGAGGCTTAATTGTTCTACTCATCTCTCATTCTTCTTTCTTCTTACTCATCTACAAGAGCAAGCTTATTTATAGTTTCTTTCCTAGTTAACCCTAAAAGTCTAGAATAAAAATTTAAGCAAAATATACCACAGAATTATAATTAAAGAGCAAAAGACCTTTTAATTTTGATTGATATTGTTAGTGCTTTCACGGATATCAACTTTACATTCCTTGTTGGAGAATTGTATTGTATAGCGCAGACATTAAAATTGGACATGGCGGACATTTGTGAACAGTATTTGCTAATCAGGAAGGAAGTATCAGAAGGTGTATTAAGGGTTTTTATGTAGGTAACACAAAAACGCTGAAGTAGGAGGAATTTTTCGTTTGTCATACCTAAGTATAAGAATATCAACTCTTCATAACAAATCAGAATAATTATGTGGAATCAGAATAACGAAATTAATCATTGGGAAACAATTAGCATGCGGATTAAATATACAATGATCTTACTTCTCACTGATTCATTTTTCATCTTATTTACACCGGACGTTTCCGATTTTAGTTCGAGTTTTATTAAATTTAGAAAATTGTTTGACAGCAAATTACGAATAGCAAAATTAAAGCCAGAAAGTAGAACCAGAAAGTTTTGATTTATTTAGATGTTCACTATTTGCTGCGCCGCCGTATGATATGTTTACAGCGCCATCTATGATATAAAGAATCTATCAAATGCTCAAGGAAGCAAAAGCTATGCTCAAGACGGTAGCGCAGCTGGCGGTGTGCTTTTGTTTAAATGAAACTGAAAATGCTCACTTAAATCTCTAGATGGCGGTTGTAACACGTATTATTGAATAAAAACAGGTTTTATTATATTTGGATTTGTGTGAATTTTACATTGTAAAGTTCTGCATTGCTTGCCTTCTGATCAAGATCAAGATAATTCTGTCGAAAAATCAGCTTCTAAAGTATTTAAAATAAAAATAAGATGATAGAATATCCATAAAGGTGAAACTTGCTAAATGTAGGATTCATATATGTACTAAAAAAATGTGTAGTGCATTGTTAAAATCTGTCATTTTAACATAAATATTTATTGCACATCAAAAACATAGACAAATCTCAACTCAATTCAGTCCGCGCTTTATCACCGCATCCGTGCTAGAAGCAAGATTTGATTTAAGTAACTGAAATTTGTCTGAATGTTATTTTACTGAGTTGTAAACTATTTGGTTTCGCTTTATTAAAAAAATATACCTTCAAATACTTATTTTAAATGTCTCCCAAGGCAATCGAGCCTTTCCGTCGCTTATTTCGTAAAACAGTCTTCGTTACGAACTCAATAATCTTCAGAATTTGTTTGCTGCAATACTTAAATATTGACTTGATCTCTATAGTGTACCTTACAGAGGTACATGTCTAAAGCCAAAATTAATGCTACAATTCTTAAAAATTGCATGTTATCATAGTAAACTGAAATAATGATTATGATGATGATTATTATGCTACATCTTAAGCCTATTTATTCCATTAAAATATTTCTATGGGAATTCGGTCGACTTTTGCTTAAAACAAATCTTGTAATGTTTTAAATAAAAGTGTGAAAAATTTAAGTTTGCTGTCACAAATACCACTTATATCCGAACTTTAAATGGCCCTTTCTCGCCCGAGTGACATAACTACCTAGTTGTATCATTAGCACACATGCTTAAGGACGCCGATGGAATAAGAAGGTCATTAGGATCCCAGCCTAACCCCATAAAGAAGGGTTTCCCTGTTTAGGTGCAATATTATCAGGATAATCGTGTGCCCACTTAAGCATCTTATACATTCACTTATAAACTTTATCCAAGGTGGAAAACATCATTGCTTGCCTTTTTCTTTGCGTTAAAAGAACTTTTCCAGTCAAATTATATACATTAATATATCACACCCTTAGAATTGAAGTGACCTAATCCAAAATTCTTATTTTTTGGTAAATGCTAAAAATGTGATTGAAGAGGTGGTCATTTTTTTATTTTTCTATTATAATGCCTTATGCTGTACGTTAATTGTCATATTTTTTTATTGTTAATGGTAGTATATGAGTTGTTTTCATAATTGTATACTAAACTAGGCTGTATAACTAATTAGAACAAGAATTTTGGATTAAGTCACTTCAATTCTAAAGGTGCGATATAGAGTCAGTCAGTCAGAGTCTCATATAATTATATGAGACTCTGCATCGCTCTATTTTTTACTGCCTTTTTGTTGTTATATTTGTTTAAAGAATAAAAAAAAAGCCATTGAATAGTTTTATTATATACCTACTAATATATTATATTATAAAACAGTAGTTATAAAATCGAATCGGCTAACAGTTATTCTTAATTTTCATCTTTAAAATACAAATCCAACATCACGAACTTTACTAAACAACAATAAATTTTGTGGAGTAACTATTTCTTCTGTCTATTATTCGTTTGTAACATTCGCAACTTAGACGGCCAAACTTAGTATACCATAAATAATTAAAATAATACAAGATAGACTTTGGCACTATATAAAAAAACTAAATTAACGAAATCAAACAAGTGGCATAACATTATACACAAAACGATCGAAACTATCCCAGAAGATTCAAAGCGTGTGGCGACAGTACCCTGAACGGGTTGAGGTGACAAACGCTTGCGTCATTATTTGGCGATCAAGATAATGTCAATCCGATCCGTTAATAGCGGTATAGTATATCACCATTGTGACTGGCTCAAATGATTCGTAGTACCATTTAGTTTTTCTTTCAGGTGATAATTTGGAAATCAACATCACTCGATGCTTTGATACTGTAGAATTGAATGATTATATACTATTTATAAAATACTTGACAAGACAGACAATTCCTCAGTTGTTGAGAAATGCAGCCCAAGTTCAGTACTATCGTCGGCTTTATCATTTATCTTTATCAGTGAGAAGAAGGTCACAAACTTTATTCACTATTTAAAAGAATTACAATTTTTTAAAAGTCTTTTTTATGCAGAAAAGGAAACTGAAATTTATGTTTCATATTGTTGTCCAGACAGAGAAATCGACAGAAATATCACTTCCACACCCGCCATATTCAGATTTTAAACAAAGGGAAACTCTATATTCCGTCTTACCTATTTCTACCACAAAACAAGCAGATTTGTTGCGAATATCTCAAAAACTAAGAATAACCCGATGCGAGAGGCACCCGCAGCACTTAGGGCTTTTGGGTACCCAGCCATTGCACCTTTCGAACTGACCACAATACTTCAGTCATCTTATAAGATGAAGAACACCCCAGTGCGATAGGGACTAGTACGAATACCGCGCCATGCAGACCTCGTTAAGACAATGGAGCGCGATGCGACCATGGCCTCGTATAGTACATATATTCACGTGTCTCTAATGTGCCAAACGAGGCTAAGATGGCCCAAGGTATCTTGTTTCTGGTGTTGGCATTCTGGTTCCGCTGTGTACGAAGCTACGAAGTTCGTCTATAAGTGTTACTTTCACGGCAGAGTATGCTTTATGCTCCTCGACGCAACGTTCCAAACTGCAAATGATCAAGAACGTCTCTCTCCGCATCCAATGATCGACCACATCGATAACGCGCCATACCCCTCTCTTCACAACATCGCTTTCTATGTTTCTAGGCATCCAGACTATTCCGGACATGTCCTGCCCCACAGCTACTGTCACGTGCAAAATAATGAGAATACGGCAGAACACCGTCGCGCCCTCCATTATCAGCTACATCATATAGTACATAGTCTATATGCATATTCATGTTAGTTGTTGTGCAATAAATGACCAATCTGAATATGTATATACATAATTATTATTAAAGGTTGCCTCAAAGATCTTGGCAAAAATAAGCAAGACCGCAATCGGCCCATAAGAAGAAACATATATTCTCTCTCATATCTCCTTTCGATACGAGAATAACCCTAGACAATTCCTGTCTTTGAGGCTATCTGATTATCTATAATGATGAAACTAATGCTGATATGCAGTCCTTTTTCAGAAACACAGGAATGTCCTCTGGCCTGCCAGATAACCGCCGGTTTGAAACTTCTTATAACTTTCCGCAGATCTGTTTTCTCAATTGTCACGGTAATAACCGAGGTTGTGTTACGACTTGTACGAGTATGCGCAGCATGGACTGCCTTGAAAGGGTCAACAAGGGTTTATTTTCGAGAAACACAGAAGCTAAGTAACGCGCAAAAGATTTTTACATTAGCACTACAAGAATTTAAATTAGAGGCACCTACGATTGTATTGTATTGCACCTACCTACCTATTACCATGCATGTCAGAGTAAACATATTAGATTTTCCCATACATGTCAAAACATTAAGATATAATATCATCATTATATCTGAAGGGAGGTAAACGACATAGAATTTTTATATGTTTATTTTATGTATTTATAAGGATTATAAATAAAAATTGTTACGACTTGCTTATAATAATAAGAAGGCAATGTTCGTTAAGTCAGTGCTTGCAATTACTAGTACTCGTAGTAGAAATAACTAGCTATAAGTAATACGAATCACATTAGTCGAATTTTGGTTTGTAACACCAAAAATCGTATCGAATACAAAAACTGTATAATTTTTAAATCACTGGGTCAATTATGTCTGTCGGGGCACTGCTTCTACTCGGAGAAATTCTGTGATAAATTTTATGAGGAAATAATAGCGGCTAGATCGACCTCGGGCAGGGTATTGCTTAAAAAATGGAGCAGGTAGCGTTGTCGGCACACCAAATATTGCCTACGATGGTGGGGTACCTACATGTTTTTAAATTTCATGTATAAAATATAAATAACTTATCTGTATATCATTTGTATATAGCAATTATGATTATTTATTTCTTTAAATATTATTTTTAAAAGAGTTAATTGGTGATTAACTAAAAATTACACTACGATTATTAAATACCAACAAAATAAATGAACAAGCCATATTTTGATATTCAGGGCAGAAATATTATCAAAAATCAAATTTTTTACCAATAATATTTTTTTATGATTGTAAACAATTGTATTTATAATTTATATAATGTTGATTTATAATATAATGATGAGTCATCTATATATACATCTTATTCATACTGAAACATACGTGAATCTGAGTCTTTCATTCACATACCTACACTTATTCAGAAAGTTGGTGAGACTTCACGAGAAGAACAGACACGAAACTGAGACCTAATAATTGTTCATCATATTTCAATCATAAACAAAACTGTATGTCGATTGCAATATTCAATTTATAATTTATTAGCGACCCGCCCCGGCTTCGCACGGCTGCAATGGTTAAATGTCCTTATACACAACGTTCACAGCTTTATTGTCATTAGACAATACAAACATGTTTTACTTAGAGCACAAAAAAACGTGCTTATTTACGACATCACATTAGAAATCTCTAAATTTATCAGTGTTTCTCTACTATATTATGCATGTATTATACCTATAAACCTTACTTAAGAATCACTCTATCTATTAAAAAAACCGCATCAAAATCCGTTGCGTAGTTTTAAAGATCTAAGCATACATAGGGACAGAAAGTCGGCGGATAGCGACTTTGTTTTATACTATGTAGTGATAATTATTTAATATTTTTATAATTATATTCCAATATTCAATTTATCTTTTTGAGACGACTTGTACACCGTAAGCTATATTTTACTTATTTGGATCCAATTTAAGTTTACAATCTAACGTAGTCCCTTGAATCATTACCTTGCCTGCAAGGTTGACACATACGTTAATAGTACTACTAGTGAAAAACATTACCAAGGAATATACTCCCACACTGTCCACCTTTATTTAATAATTTGCCAAAATACACTGCTTTTTATGGGTTTTAAAATCACATGTTCTACCTATATCAATCTGCTTGTTGAAAGATAAAAAAATATGCTCACAGGTTAATATATTATATAGGTCATTTGTTAAATCTGAACATATGAATACTGATTGTAGCTAGCTTCAATTATGGACAAGTATATTATTTGAGACGTTAAACAGAAACCACGATCACTTTAATTATTTTTATTATGTAACGAATCCTACCACCAGCTAGAAATGCAGACTTCCCCCAGAAAAGCTAGCGAGAAACTTGATGGTTGCTCTTTTCAGAAAAAAAGATAAAGGTGATGTTATAAACTTTTTTCCACTTTGGAAGCGTCTGTCACGCAAACTAAACTTTCAAAGTAAAGCGATTTCTTCTATAGTGATAATGTTTGTTCTCTGTTCGAACCCACTAGGATTCTTTAAAGAGCTTTGTATGATGCTTTTAGAAACCAAAAAACGAAATAATTCTAAGTAGCATATAGTTAATAGCAAGTTTCAAGTTATAAAATGAATTGAAGAAAGTGAACAGTTTTTAGTAACGTAATGAATTATTAACTGTATGATAGGCTCCCCAAGCAGTAATATTAACGTTAGTTAACTCTGGTACGATATGGCACCCCTTCTAATTAGAATAATTTCACGAACGAAGGTAACGGGGTGCATTCACTGACCGTTAGCTGTGGTTTCCCTCTTCTACGCTTAGACTCTGTTTTGTCACTGTTCGGTTAATAGGTTGTTCGTATGGTATAATTGTAGTATACCATAGTAATGAATGATTATTTCAATAATGTACAGTTGGATTATCAAATAATTGAATTTCTATTTTCTTAAGAATGTGGTTATTATTCAAATAAAAATAAATCATTCATTCGATATTGTAATCTATATCTGATCTTAATAATTCATTTAAATAACAAGAAAAATGTCCAAAATAAATTAAAAAATCATCATATACTTACATATTTTTTGTTATTGTTTGCTTTAAATCGATATAATTTTATATGTTAAATACCTTTTAACGTATCTACAACTTAAAATAAATCCATGTTATGCATGTTTAGAGTATGGGAATCTTAAACACCTCCAGGTAGTCGGCATGGGTTTCCCTAGGAAAGTGCTTACTAATCCCAACTTGTACTCGTATGTAGGATATATAGCAACTGCGGGGGAAGTTGCTGTTAGTGTTAAGTGTGCTGAACAGAGGTGATCTATTAACACACTAGATTTTGTGTTGGGCTTTATGTTGGTTCCATTGGGAATCACGTTGGTTATGTGTACTCTAGGAGTACTGTAAATCTAATGCTTGAAATGTTATAACTACGCACATGCTATACACTGTATCTATCGACAGGAAAATTAATGGAGAGATATATATTACTTTTTAAACTTGAATAATATGAACTGTTGACTTCTTTGTAGCTGCCTACCTATGTAAATCTTTAAATATCAGTTGAGAATATAACTACAAATAAGAATGTCTCAATTTTACCTTACATTCACATTTATTAATGTTATATTTACAAATGGTTGTTATACATTTCACAGAAATGTCATATTCTGGTTATAACACTAAATTACACTAGTTTCATTGTATAGCTTTCAATTTTGGCACATTTATTGGTTTGTATGCTTCTACCTTACATTTATATTTACTTTTTACTGTATTTATATATTTAGTTCCACATATGTTCAACATTTTTCTATTAAATAAATGTAAACATTACTCTTTTGACAATTTATTTATGTTATTTGACATATCAAACTATATATTTAAATATATAGTTATTATTTATTATGTAGTTAATAACAATTAAATATATAGCTTCTCTTAATTATATCTTTAATTTAACTAATTCTCCCTATTTTTGCATGTAGCCTTCCGCTATGTAACAACCTTATTAGTTACATATATGTAAATAAATATACATAAAAATATACACGAAATTGATCCATTCGCTTAGTATCAGAAATTGAAATAAAAAATTGTGTAGAAATGTAATTCAAAGTAAAAGAACATTTTGTTCTAATTTCACTATTATAAGTTTAATAATTAAAATTTATTCATATATTAAATTTATTGTAATTGAATTAAAAATTATAATAATAGATTGTTCTACGTGAATAATTTTTAGCTACTACAGCTAAAATTCGACAAATAATAAGTGACTATGAAAATCTGTTAAGAGAGAGAAGATCATGAGTGTAGCTAAGAAGATGTTATTTAATTACTAATTATTTATATAAAGATAAAGATTATAAAGACTAGCAGCTGATCCTGCGAACTTCATATCGCCTAACAGATGTGCGTGTATCACTGTAGAAGATGGTGCAGATTGCACAATACCGATACTAGTATAAAAAAAAACAATTTTCCTAATAATTTCATATTGCTATGATCGTTATTTGAATATTTATATTGCTACTCTTCGCATAGACGAATGCAACAAATAGGTGATCATTTTACAACAATAGTTTCTCTTGCACTGTGATCTCGGCATTGATCTTCTAATGGGAGGCCTGGGTCGATCCTGCCATGTACCAATGTATTTTTCGTTTTCCCCATTTCATATGTACATCAATCGCTCCTACGGCCAAGGAAAAGATCGTGATGCAACATGCATACACCTGCAACGGCATTAAAATATGTAGAGATTTGGAGAGTCGAAGAACCGGCACTGGGTCAACGAGTTGAATAAGACCTAATAATCCTAACTGGAATAAACTCGCACTTAGTGTAAGCCCTGTGCGTGTTTTCGACTATTTCTTTAATATTTGAATTTTACATGTTTATTTTCTTCATGTTTACTTTCTTTCAGTGTGAGTTGGATTGTAAAGCAAAACAATATTTATAAAATGCAGTGAGATAACATTGGTAAAATCATTACGTATACTAGGTTTTATATTTATTTGTTATAGGTTTTAGCTATGTACATAAAACATTTTGTATATTTTCACGTTGTCTGCGTAACCTGTTGCCTTTCAATAGAACCTTCTTATTTCCTGTGCTACAAAAAACCGATCTCGATCCAAAATAAAGCTAGCACGTGTGGGCTCAGGTGGAGCAGACACGTGGTAACGAACGCGCCATATGCCACGGGTTTGAAGTCGATATTCCCCAAGTGCTGTTTCGCAATGTTGTTTTGTTCTCTCATTGATATTAATAGTTAAGGGTTGCATTATAATTAAGCTGTTGCATAGAAGTAATTAGTTTGTAAAATAAAAGGATTTCCGGACTTTACTCAATAACCTAACTTAGTGAGGGGTATACAAGTAGATAACAGCTATTTATGCCAGAAATGAAACAATACCCCTAAGTCAGAAATGCGAAAACAAAAATGTACATAGATAAAAAACATCTAAAGGCCTACATTGATACCTATATAGATACCTATAAAGGTATCTACGATGTTTAAAAAGTGACACAAATAAAAAGTCATTCCAATATTTTTAAATATTTTGACATGTTGATTTTTTATATATTTACTTTTTTGTTATTACTTAGACAATGTACTCGTATTTTCAATAAATAACCACTAAATGGTCATTCATTTGGTGAATTTGGTAACCGCTTTATCTAGTCTCTTTTATATTATTTAGTGGGTATTGACATCGGTTGAGCTGTACAGTACAAGTACAATTTAGTTATTCTGAAAATACAAGGTTGAAATAATTATTTTATAGGATTGTAATTGGTTTAAAGTAGCCATTAAGTTCATTAACGCGATAACGTTTGGCAATCTGAGACATGAAACAATCTGAAACAATGATATAAGGATTTAGTTAGTATAACTACACCGCCTACTTCAACCGCATACAAACAAAAAAAAATATACATTGATGCATTGTTAAATCAAAGTATTTTACGGCGGTTTTTATTGTGTGGTGCTTGGGAATCTTGATTCATCTGAAAATGTTCAGTTAGCTGGACCAACAATATTTGCTTAAGCATGTAACGAATAGAATGTTCTTAGTTCTAGTTCTAGCGACTATATAATTCGACTGTTTTAGAAACAAAATATATTTAAATATATTATAATTAAATATATAAAATATATTTCGATTTAGATTGTGCTTATTGTTAAATTATAACATTAATTATAACAAATATATAATCAGTTTTCATATTTCTATAAGATATTTTCTCTACACGAAAATAAAATATGTGATCAATTAAGTATTGTGAACAATTTTACCACATGTCATGTGGTAAAATACTATACTATACTCGTATATAGTCATGTATAGAAATATGAAACCGATTGTAATTTTGTTATATAATTTATTTAGTTGTATTTATCATAAATAAACACCAATAAAAATTGCATTTTTATTGTATAATAATGATTTGCCATAAAAATACTATTCTAGTGTTGAAATATGGTTAGTTGTTATGATATAAACATTCGCTAAGGAATGATTATGGAAAACGCTACCGTGAAAGTGGCAAAAACATTTATGACATTTTGTATTAAAATTTATTATTTTTGTAATTTGGAGAATGAAACAGTACCTATATCCGAGCACTGAAATGGGATTTTCAGATTGTACAAAAGGCTTGTAAGTATTCACATATAAATCTGATCATATATTCAGGATAGCAGAGAGTGACTAAATAAAGCAGAGCAAAAGCTAGTGGAGCCAAAAGCATGAAATCTAATACTAGGATGTCCTTGTTTTATAGCAACTAGGGAAGGATGTTTAAATACGCAGGTAAACATAGAAATCCCATAAATACTATTAGTATAAGTAGGTATTAGTGTAAGTCCTCCCACAGTATTAACGTTATAGAAAAAAGTGACCAGAATCATTCCCCTAAATAATAGGGAAATAAATTAATGACTCGATTTAATAGATTTTCTCAGTTGGGAATTTGAGGGAATACGGCGATACGGAGCTACTCCTAGTCTACAACCACACGAACTATGGATAGAGAGAAATGCAAAGCTTGAATCCAAACGGCCGGTCATTTGGCCATTGGGTTAGGGGGGTGGACATCTGCCGTGATGGTATCGCCTAACGTAAAACGTAACGTATAGGTCACGGTTGGTGGTTTGCAATTACCATATCAACGGTGTACGGTACTGGCGAGGCAGTATCCCCAACTAATATTGTTTACTAGTACATCTGACCGATATTAAGGAATGAGGTAGCTTTTAAAATTTTGTTCTAATCTAATTGAGGTACTATTGGAAATATGAACATTTAAAATAAAAGCATTTTTGGTGCGCGTTTCCAACAACGTCTGGCATACCTTCATGCGGTAAAACGTTCTTCTGGCTGGAAATAATACGTACAGATGGTGGACACAAAATACAAAACTTTTGTAGATGGCATTAACTTGGGATTTGAGTTAAGTATGTAATTGGAGTCTGTATCAAAAGTCTGTATTCTATTAATATTTCCAAGCACCATATTTAATCACGCTAGTCCTACAGTTAGAATAGAAACTATGTTATTATCAGGTAGCTTGAAAATAATTTACTGTAGATAACTTTACTATATAGAAAATTCATATATAAATTTTATGGCTTCGATTAAAATGTTTATTTCTATGTATTTTCTTTTTTTTATAAAAACAACACTAAAACTTACAAACCACTTGAGTTACATGCGAGTGCGAATCTCACATTTAAACTTAATAATTGGGTATATAGGACCTTTAACATTAAGTAATGTCTACAAGAACTTACATAAAATTACAATTAAACAAGTTTTCCAATTCAACTACAATTACATTTTACATTTAAAATCCGATTATCCGAAAGAAAAAATATAATTTCCCGCGGTCCAAAATTTTCTTATGTGATTGCGTGGAAAGGAATCAAACCCTACGAGGTTGTTAGGCTATAGTCCGAGTAGGGTTTGATTACTTTTACCCGTGTGTAGCACTCTACTTTTCATTTCGAATGCTGAGGAAAAATATAGCTAACAAAGCCACAATAAAAACGTTGTCAATATTTTTTTGTATTTGCATCAAAATACATAGGTAAAGAATATAAATTAATTTATCTATGGCCACAAAGTTTTTATTGTCAAACTTTTATGAATCTGTGGACAATACGTTATTTGTCATTTTATTTAAGTTATAGTATGAAAAAAAGCGCGGGAACGTTTGACCGAACTTGGCGGTCTTTTTAATAATAAAACTAAATTAATTATTTTTGTATAGATTTATTGTAAATAGTTTTGTACATAGACTTTATTTATAAGTGTATACATAGTGCATATTTAAAAACTAGAAGATGAGGAGTAGAAAAACTAAGAAAAGGAAAAAACGAGTAGATGAGGAAGGTGACATGGGTGGTGATGGATCTGACGATTCCATCTTCAGTGACGCCTCCTCCATGAAGTCCTTGGACGAAAAGAAAGAAAATGTTGATAAATATAAAGATTTTAGAATTCCAAACTACGTACGATTCTATCCAGAACAAGGTGGCAGTTTTGAATATGTGGTTTTTATACAAAGTACGAAATCTGAACAGCCTATTGGTAATAGAGATATGATGGGACTAGCGAACTGTTTGAAACGATATAATAAAGGAGTTAAGCAGTTACGAAGAGTGAATAAATACAAAATCGGTGTTGTATTTGAACGTCCTGGCCTTGCTAATGCAGCATTACAGAATCAGAAATTCTTGGATGCATATAACCTGTCAGCATCCATTCCAGCAGCAGCTAGCGAAGTTACAGGTGTGATCACTCATGTACCCACAGAGCTTTCTAATGAACAGATATACTCTGCATTGACTTCTACCAAAAATATTGTAAGTATTCGACGTTTTATGAGAAGATCCAAGACAGATGATGGTGCAAATAAATTGGAACCAACAAAGACCGTTTCTATTACGTTTTCTTGCCCAGTGCTGCCGGAGAGTGTTGATCTCAACAGCTGGCGCTTTGAGCTACGACCATATATACCCCCTGTCAAGCAATGCCTTAAATGCCTGAGGTATGGACATATAGCCAAATTTTGTAAGAATGCAGATCGATGCTCCATATGCGGTGAGTCACATAATTTTAAACTATGTAAAAAATCAAGTCAGGATGCTGTATGTTGTCATTGCAATGGTAATCACGTGGCTATTTCGTCACAGTGCCCTGTTAAAAAAGAAAAGATATTATTAAATAGAGAGAAAGCTCAAAATAAAACATACTCTGCTGTTGTTGATGAGAAGTCATACCCTCCCTTAAAACAAAATCCTGTTGATATGCTAGCTTCATTATTGAAGTCTGATTTGATCCTGAATATGGTTGTAGAGTCAATGGTCAAACTAATAACAATGACCAAAAATAATGAGACTGTTATTTCTACTCAGAGTATAAAAGATACTCTCTTGGATACAATTAAAAATAAGACCCAGAATACTTAATATTCTACTTAATGGATTTTTTAAATATAATGCAATGGAATGCTCAGAGTTTACCCGCACATAGATACTTATTATTAAATTTTCTTCAAGAGAATCAAATTCATGTAGCTTTGATTTGTGAGACGTGGTTAAAACCCCATATCCAATTTAGTATTAAAGGTTATAATATAATAAGATTAGATTCAGGTAACCGTCATAATGGTGTTGCCATTCTTGTCCATAATAGCTTGCAATTCCATAAGGTAAATACTACATTTGATGACTCAATTCAAAATATAGCTATAAGATTACATTATGGAAACCAAGAAATTTCTCTTGTGTCTTTGTACAGTCCTGGTAACTGTAGTCCTTTGTTCTCTAAATCAAAACTTGATCATTTAATCAATAGTATTCCTGGGCCTATGCTGATTGCTGGCGATTTTAACGCCCGGCACACAGCATGGGGCTGCAGTTCTATTAATTCACGTGGGCGTGATATAATTGAAAGCATCAACGACAACAACTTAGTACTTCTGAATGATGGTCAATTAACAACTATTGGCTCTTGTATATGGCAAAGGAATGCTTTAGATCTTACATTAGTATCACCTCTTTGGCGTTGAAGTGTGAATGGTCTGTGTTTGATGACCCTTTAGGCAGCTTCCATCTACCTGTAATTATAAAAGTAAAAGTTAGTAATAGTAAAGACCCCTCTGTAAATTTTCTAATATTTCCTAATCACTTTAATTTCCGGTTAGTGGACTGGGAAAAGTATAGTGAAACTGTTGATTTTCTTTTTAGTAACAATTTAAATTATGATCAGTCTGATCCTTTAAAATGTTATTCAGATCTCATAACATTGCTGAATCTAGCAGTACAGCAATCTATTACTAATAATAGAAGTCCACATTTTGCTCAATCACAAATATCTGGTTCAAAAGCTTCCAAAAAACATGTTTCAATGCCCTGGTGGAACCAAAACTGCAAAACAGCTGTAGATAATTGTAGAAAAGCATATACCGATTTTAAATATGACCTTTCAGAGGCAAGTTATCTTAAGTTCAAAAAGTTGCAGGCTTTGAAAAAGCTCATTTTAAAAAAGGAAAGAAACTTAAGCTGGTTGTCTTTCTGTGAATCACTGAATAGGTGTACTCCTATATCAAAAATCTGGAGGACAGTTAAGAAATTTAATGGTCATTCTGTTTCATTTCAAAATGTCTATAGTGATTGGGTATTCAAATTTTTAAAAAAATATACACCAGATACCGTAGAGGCCCCTTTGTCATTTTCAAATAAAAATCCCATAAATACAAGTAACTACCTGCTTTTGCCATTTAACTTGCAAGAATTTAAAACTGCAGTTTGTACACGTAGGGATACAGCTCATGGCCTCGATGGTATTCCATACAAGATGTTAAAACATACTACAGATAAAGCGAAAAAAATAATCTTAAAAATTTATAATTTGCTTTGGTCTTCTTGCGTTATACCTCCGGATTGGAAAACAGATTGTCTGGTCCCTATTTTAAAATTAAATAAAGATAAAACTTTAGCAAATTCGTATCGACCAATAGCTTTAACATCATGTATGGGTAAGATATTCGAGCAGCTCCTTAAACAAAGACTTGAATTTTTCATAGAAAGTTGTAATCTCTTACCTTCCAATCAATTTGGTTTTCGCAGGGGTCGATCCTCAAGAGAAAGTATTGCACATCTTCAGCTAGACATTTTCGATAGTCTTAAACAAGATAAAACCCTCATTGGTGTGTTTTTTGATGTTGTTGGTGCTTTCAATAATGTAAATCCTCATATTTTAGCTTGTGAACTTTTTTCTCTTGGTATTCCTGAAAAAATTGTTAAATGGATATTTAACTTTCTGCATGGTCGTAAGGTTTATGTTAAATTTAATAATGAATTAATAGGTCCACGTTATTCATATAAAGGAGTTTGTCAAGGTGGAATTCTCTCTCCATTGCTTTACATACTATATGTTCACAAATTAAACATTATTTTAGGTTCAGAAGTCAAAAACTTGCAATTTGCTGATGATCTGGTCATCTACTATTCAGGTTTAAATGTTCAACAAGTCTCATTAACTTTAAATACAGCTCTTTTAAAATTGCATGAATATTTCTCTTATTTAAACTTAGACATAAGTCCAGAAAAATCTAAAATAGTTATATTTGGTGATTGTGATATTATAGACATTGATATTAAGTACAATAATGCCAGTCTTCCAATGGACTGCGAAGTAAAGTTTTTGGGTGTTGTTTTTACTTGTAACCTTACTTGGAACAAATATGTCGATTATCTTTTAGGGAGAGCTTATAAAGCTTACAACATAATAAAAAGTTTGTCGAAAATTGACCCTAAAATATTGTTAATGTTATATAAAGCAATAGTTCGAAGTCACTTTGAGTATGGCTTTCTATGTTTTGGATCTGATTCTCAGTTAGTAAGAAAATTAGAAGTTTTGCAGAATCACAACTTAAGATGTATTACAGGTGCCATGAAAACCACTCCCATTAACTCCATGGAAGTGGAATGCAATACACCTCCTCTAGAATTAAGGTTTAAATTTCTAAAATCGAAGTTTCTCATTAAATTACTGTCATTTGATTCTCATCCATTATTAAAAAAAATTCAATTTTTGTATCGAATATGTTCCCAAACTAATACATCTAAGACTCCTTTCTTACTTCATGACTTCTCAGAATGTATTTGTTGCAACCAGCAGTACAACATTTATAGAACTGAGCATAATTGGATATGTTATAAAGGATCATATGATATGCACTTTTGTGATATGAGCATTCATATATTGCCTGACTTGAAAGTTAAAGAAGATGTTTACGAACAACTAAATAAATTTTCAACTCATAGACATATATACACAGATGGTTCCAAGAATGATGAAAATGTTTCAATGGCAATTTACATACCTCATTCAAAAAAGAGTTTAGGGAGCAAACTTCCAGGTCAGATGAGTATATTCTCTGCAGAGTGTCTTGCCATCTTTACTGCTTTACAGTTTATAGAGGAGAACATTCATGAATGCACTCAGTGGTTAGTGTTGACGGACAGCATGAGTTGTCTTCATGCTTTACTTAATAATAGATTTGATTCTGGGGGTAATTTTATCATACATGATATTAAAAAATTGTATTTTAAGCTCAAAATCAGTAATATAGAAATAGTTTTAATGTGGGTTCCATCGCACATAGGAGTTTTTGGAAATGAAAAAGCTGATACGTTAGCAAAAGCTATTTTAAATCAAAATAGCGAGGACGTTGACCTCACAGATCAGGTCTACCACAGAATACATTTACCCACGTTGACCACAGAACATATTGATCTTGACATCAAAAATAATGCCATACCCTATTCCGACTTATTACCCAAACTTAAAATATTGTTAAGAAGAGATTGGCTAGCTAACTGGCAGGAAACACTTAAAAGTAAAGGAAAGTGGTATTTTAAAATAAATAATGTTATTGGTCAACGTCCATGGTTTATAAAATCAGCTGATTATCATAGTCGAAGGTATTATACCACCATTACACGCTTGAGATTTGGGCATGGACGTTTTCAATCTCATTTATGTAGAATGAATATCATATCGTCCCCATTATGTAATAACTGTACATTAAATGTTGAACAGACCTTAAACCACATATTTTTTGAATGCCCAGCTTATAATATCCAAAGACTGGTTTTAGCTGACAATTTAATTAATTTATACAAGACAAATGATAACATCCCGCGCGACATCCATGACATTGTGATGAATACAGAATCGTACAAATACTTATATAACTTTATAGTTTCTATAGACCTAGAACTATAAATTAAAATGATTGAGATGATGAGATGAGATGATGAGATACAGGAATAAGGAAAAATAATATAAAAAGACTTGAGTTATATAATCCCGGAAGAAGACAACACAATGAAAATGACATGACACAAAGGATTTTGAGAAATTATTTTATGATTGAAGAATTGGCTTCGGCCTTGACAAAATATTTGTATTTTAAATAACTCTCAAATAAAGACGACGGCTGCATGGCTCTGCCTTTGCCTTTCCCAAGATGGGAAGAAATAATTAAAAAAAAAAAAAAAAAAAAAATTAAGTTATAGTATTATTAACACTGTCGCACTTTACGTTGTCAACGATTTCCATATTTTGTCGATCTATCAAAATTTAAAATTGTTTGATTCACAAAAGAAAATAATAGCAAAGTGCCTTTTGTGCTGAGATACATTTTTAATTATTAACTTTGGCGTATTGACAAAGTAAGTGGCATGAATTGGCGGCGGGGGAGCTAATTATTTAACGAACTTTGTCAGTTGATCGAAGTTTTATTATGATTTTGTTTCATTTGCCTGTGATCGTTGAGCGCGTGTGAATATATCATTTCGTTTTAGCGGTTTAAACACCTGACAGGATTACAATAAATTGCTATAATTCCTTTGGTGGACCAAATCAGTATACCGGTACCGGTTACGTGCTACGAATCAAAAATCACATAGGTTTTTACCACTTTGAGAACTATTTTAATGAGTGACAATTGCGAGATATTCAATATGGACGACGAGGCCCTAAGGGTATTTTTATGATTAAGAGTATGCGAACAGATCAACAACTAGCTCTACAATAAAAATTCTCTAAAAATCACAAAGTGGACTTACGCGTGTGAAAGTGATCTCTTTAAGTAAAGTAACCGTTTCGCTATCGGTGACATTGGAGGTATCGTCATAAAGTAAGGAACAAAGGATATCGACAGGCTCTACGGGAAGAACCACTGTGCTAAGAAGACGGTGAGTGATATCACAATAAAAATACATCTATATGAAGAGCAGATCCAGAACTAACAATTGACACTTACATCAAGATCCTAGTTTTAGGAATTTGGGAGTTATACAGCAACTAATAACACGTCACAAAACTCGGATATAGTCCTCACTAAACTCTAACCTCCAACACGAGAAATCAAACAAGAATTAAATCACGTACATAACATAATAATTCACATCGCGCGAGAAAAGACCGACGTACTCAAGTCATCACCATCGAGGTCACGCGGCCGCGACGCTCCGCCGTGACAAATTGTGCAGCAAGCAATAATATAATTATAGAATAGAATAAAATAATAGAATAATACCAATTGTACACTTGTTGACTTTTGTTTATATATATGTGAATTGAAACTGTAGATTTAAATTTAGGTACTTAAAACTATTTTGGTATTCTTTTTCGGAAGTAATATATTAATTTGTTGGTTATATATATGATAATCAAAAACTTTTCATTAACAGTCTGTATAGTATTTTTGTATATATATATATATATATTAATAGTTTGAATATATATAAAAAAAAAATATATTGTTTTATAATAAAAATGTCGTCGAAAATGACCCCAACGGTCTCGGGTCAGTCCGCACAGACTGGTGCTCAGAATGTTAAGAGAGCACCTAGGTCGCTTCGTGAAAAGGTACTGAACAAAACAAGCGCAACGAAAGCTAAAAGCGAAATCATTACATCTACGGGAGTTGAAGAGACGAGCGTGAATCCTGTGCCACCTCCGCGAAGGAAATCCAAAACTCCACCCGCCACCCAAAACCAACAACTGCCACAACCTAGCGAGGGAAGCGTATCGGACGGCTCCATTCTTCAGCCTTTGTCAGCTCTGGCAAAGATAAGAGAGTGGGACTGTGAGGAACTACCTCCACGACCAATAGACTCAGAGGATGAGTACGACACAGACTCTTCCTACTGTGGTAAGCCGGCGCGATCGACTAGGCAGAGTATGTTGGCGATGCCATCAAAGTCGGGAAGATGTGCAGGAGTGGAGATGGATATGGCCACCAAATTGGCAAATGAAATGTGGCAGAAGGGAAAAGAGGCGCTAGAGACAGCAGGCAACATAAAAAAAGAATGTAGAGCCACTGCTATCGAGTGTCTCCAAACCCTTTATGAAACGACCCTTGCTCTATCAGATTCCAGATCCCGACATAAATATAATCTCGAGCGGGAATCAAAAAGGCACGCCCAGGAACTCATCAGAGTGGAAAGGGCCTACAACAGAACAATTACAGACTTGACAACGAAGCTTGCGTCTGCTATCGAAAGCCAACATAAAAAAGCAGAGGAGACATTCCAACTAACAAAAAATATTGACGATTGGCTGCGTTTTGAGACCCGTGAACCCCAGGAGAAGATAGGTGAGATCTGCACCAGAATCAGCACAATAGGAAACAGCCTCCGCAATATTGAAACCACCCTGGATAACATGCAAAAAGCACCAGTTAGCTCGATGCCGGATACCTCCACTGATATAATACTGGCAAAGATACAGACGCTACAGATGGTAATTGACACATTAAGAAAAGACATTCAGAACAATTTAACACATCTTGAGCAAACACAGAAAAATTTCTCCAACACACAGGAAACGGCCACCAACACACAGCTTCTAGTAGGCCAGATATGGGAGCGACTGGACAGCAATATTACCAGCCCTAACAATGAATTGGTATCGGAGACAAAGGCTTTACGTGATGATATGTCGCAGATCACAGAGTTACTCGAAGTGGGGACTGCGGGTGGAAATGCAGCCATCAACAAGCAAATAGTCCAAGAACTAAAACCGGTTTGTGAGATGTTGGAGGCCGTCAGGTCTGAACTCAAGACTATGCGGGAAGACAAGAGGACCCCGACATCACCACCACCGGTATCCCTGGCTGTGGAACTGGCAGCGTCATCAGCACCACAGGCGGCATCAAAACAGGTCAGGCAAGCCACAACATATGCCTCTATGGCTTCTAAGCCCGAACCGCCGAAGCCCCGCCCAAACCACACATTAATCATTTCATCTACGGACGAGATGAAAACAGGTGAAGCGGTTATCGAACAAATCAGGACAGCTCTTGATAGTAAAAACAGTGGGGTGAAGGTGGAACGTGTAAG
Organism: Scirpophaga incertulas; assembly: GCA_036419045.1. Lineage (NCBI taxonomy): Eukaryota > Metazoa > Arthropoda > Insecta > Lepidoptera > Crambidae > Scirpophaga > Scirpophaga incertulas. Next base: position 17,069,286 of record CM071630.1, on the reverse strand, counting down.
AAAAGCCAGAAACCGCAAGGTCATATTAAGCTGTGTTACCAAAGAAGATCTAAACCTAGCTAAAGAAAAAGTCAAACATAATAAGGATCTAAGGGTGGAGGTGGCGAAACCCTCAAATCCACAAATTATAATTAGAGATGTCCTGGCTTATCACAAAGACCAGGATATTATACAATTTTTAACGTCCCAGAACAAACACCTCTTCAAGGAAATAGACATAAAAGACGCCGTGATGAGAGTCCGCTATAGGAAAAAGGCCAGAAATAACCTGGAATGCCACCCTGTCCTGGAAGTGTCACCATTACTCCATAAAGCAATGTTGGAGGCAGGGGCAGTGTACATAGACCTCCAGCGGCGACCGGTATTTGATCAATCTCCATTAGTGCAGTGCACGAAATGTCTAGGGTATGGCCATACAAAACTGGTTTGCAGGGAGGAGGATGAGCGCTGCAGTTATTGTGGCCACAAACATAGATGGGCAGATTGTAAGTCACGCAAAGAGGGCAAACCACCGCAGTGTCTAAACTGCTTGGAGGCGCGAGGCACTAGAGCTGAATCTACAGCACACAATGCCTTTAGTCACGAATGCCCAGAATGGCAGAAATGGGATGCAATAGCCCGTGAAAAAGTACGCTACTGCTAAGGGCACCACAGTGGCACCCCTCGGAGCGAGCAGTGTGCTCAATATTATCCAAATAAACCTGCATCGCTCCAAAACAGCTACGGCCGAGTTACTCAGTATTGCAGAAGACCGCAAAATAGACATCGCCATCGTGCAGGAACCGTATGTGGGTAACAGAGGCTTCGTCAAAAACTATCCTGGCACCAGAGTAATACAATGTTCTAACCACACCAGAAAGCCAGTCAAGGCGGCCATAATCATTTTCGGCAACAGATTAAGGGTGAATGAAGACCCTGAGCTAGTCACGGAAACTGAAGCGGCAGTAAGGCTGGAGGGGGCGGGTCTGCGCCTCGGAGTGATTTCAGTCTACTGTGAGGGAAACGAAGATATCGAAGGAAATATAAACAAGGTGAAAAACTTTATAGAAAAATTAGGTGTGAGGGATCTCATTCTTGCAGGCGATATAAATGCATGGAGCCCGTGGTGGGGAAGTAGATCCGAGGATAGAAGAGGGGAACAATACGCCGCGTTTCTGAACGAGATGAACCTGGAGATCCTTAACACAGGAGTAACACCCACATTCGAAACCTACAGGGCCGGAAGATTGTTTACAAGTCATGTTGACGTAACAGCGAGCAGTCAATCTTTGTTAGGCAGGATCACTGAGTGGAGGGTAGACAGAGAACTCATAACGTCCGACCATAACGCCATCACATATACCCTACTGCTACAGCAAGCAATAGGCAAATTAACGCCGATAAGCACAAGAGTATATAATACGGCTAAGGCAAAATGGCCGGACTTCATCAGAACATTCGAATGCAAAATAATAGAAGAAAACCTAGCGACATCACCCATAAGCTCCACACAAGACCTAAATGAAATTGTACAAAAATACACACAAATAGTGCAGACTGTTTGCGAGCTAACCATTCCCAAAATTAAGGCAAAACAGGGAAAGCTAACACCGCCCTGGTGGACAAACGCACTGGAGCTGAAGAAGAAAGAGGTTCTTCAAAAGAAACGCAGAATCAGAAATGCGGCACCTCACCGTCGGGAGCAGGTCTGGGAAGAATACCACAAGGCCAAGACAGAGTACGCAGAGATGGCGAGCTCTGAACAAACAAACAGCTGGAGGGAGTTCTGCACAAAACAAGAAAAAGAGAGTATGTGGGACGCGGTGTATAGAGTTTTGCGAAAAACTTCTCGAAAACAAGAAGACGTGCTACTTAAAGACCAAAATGGGCACACCTTGACACCACAGAAATCCGCGGAGCTTCTCACCAAAACGTTCTACCCTAACGACACGACAGAAACCGACACAGCTTATCACAGTATGGTCCGAGCACTGACTGAAAATACCGATTGGAAGGACAATCGCCTAGGACGGAATGAACCACCATTTACAGAGGCTGAATTGGAAATGGTGCTGAGAAATCAGAACACAAAGAAAGCACCAGGACCAGATGGACTTACTGCTGATATATGTACAACGGCTATCAGAGCTGATGGGGGAGTGTTCCTGGAAATAGCGAACAAATGCTTGTCCCTGGAGTATTTTCCTAAACAATGGAAGGTAGCACACGTGATTATCCTGAAAAAACCAGCGAAAGATGACTACACACATCCAAAGTCCCATAGACCCATTGGTTTGTTATCGGTATTTGGAAAAATCATCGAAAAATTGATGATAAACAGACTGCAATGGCACATCTACCCAGCTCTCAGCACCAGTCAGTATGGCTTTATGCCACAGCGTGGAACTGAGGACGCTCTCTACGACTTGGTTGGACACATTAGGAGAAAAATCCAGCAAAAAAAGCTGGTACTAATGGTGTCATTAGATATAGAGGGTGCCTTTGATAACGCATGGTGGCCAGCGCTCAAACAAGAACTAGTAAATAAGAAATGTCCTAAAAACCTCTACTATATGATCGAGTCATATCTAACAGACCGGAAAGTGGAGGTAAATTATGCAAGGGAAAAGTCAGGAAAAGAAACAAATAAAGGATGTATTCAAGGCTCGATAGGGGGCCCAACATTTTGGAATATCATCCTAGACCCTCTGCTGAAATGGATGGAGGGGAGGAACGTGCACTGCCAAGCCTTCGCTGATGACGTGGTCCTGGTATTCGATGGCGAAACAGCTCAACAAATAGAAGAGACAGCGAACGAGACTCTAGACGGGGTGCTTAAATGGGGAAACCACAACAAACTTAATTTCGCACCACACAAGACCAAAGCGATGGTTCTGACACGAAAACTCAAATATGACCAACCCGTTGTGATGATGTCCGGGCAGAGTATTGAATTGGTGCAGGCTGTCAAAGTGCTCGGTCTCACCATAGACAGACAGTTGAATTTCGTAGAGCATGTGTCAGACCAATGCAGGAAGGTAACCGATATATATAAGCAACTAGCATGCGCAGCGAGAGTGTATTGGGGTCTAAATGGTGAGATCATAAGAACAATATATATTGCAGTTATAGAACCTATAATGCTGTATGCCAGCAGTACATGGCACGGGGCTACGGAATCAGTAAGAGTTAAAAAACAGCTCGAGTCGGTTCAGAGGAACTTTGCCATAAAAATCTGCAAAGCCTACAGAACAGTATCCTTGATCTCCGTTCTGACACTGTCGGGACTGCTTCCGCTGGACTTACGGGTGCAAGAATCAGCGATGCTATATAATACAAAAAAGCGGAACTGCAGTGACCATCTGCCCTATGGCAGAACCATGGAAAAGCAGGTCAGCGTTTTACACAAACCGCATCCATCAAACAGAGTCCTGATTGGATATGAATGTATAGAGGATACAACACCATCGACTGTCAAAAAACATAACATCACCAACTATCAGATATACACAGATGGTAGCAAAATCGACGGAAAAGTAGGTGCTGCCATCTCTTGCTGGATTGACGCTAAAGAGTTCGCAAACTATACATTCACTCTTGATCCTGCATGCTCTGTGTTTCAGTCAGAACTGTATGCTCTGCACAGAGCAATAAAGATGATCCGAGAGGAGGAAGTGCAAGCGGCAACTATATTTAGCGACTCCAGGTCCTCCTTGGACATCATCACAAACCCTAATGCGGATCACCAGCTGGTGCGGAGGATACATGAAGACATAAGGGAAATCAGAAACAGAGGTGGGAGTATAGCTCTGTTTTGGTTGAGGGCGCACGTGGGGATCGCGGGAAATGAGAGAGCAGACGAACTGGCAAAGATGGCAGCACTAGCGGAAAAAGAGTTACCGGACTACGGAGATGTCCCTGAGTCATATGTCAAATCAAAAATTAGAGAGGAATCGGTACGTATATGGCAGGACCGATACGAAACCTCCACCACCGGAGCTACAACGAAGTGTTTCTTCCCAGACCAGAAAAAGGCCTACAGCTGGGTCAGAAGAGAAAAACTTTCCCCACTTCTAGTACAAGCTTTTACAGGGCACGGTGGTCTTGCGGAATATCTGCACAGATTTAGAATAAAGAATAGCCCAAGCTGTGAATGCGATGCAACGGAGTCTGAGTCTGTGTGGCACGTGATATTAGACTGTCCCAGATTTGGCAGTGATCGCCATAACCTATATCAGAAGATACAAGAAACGGTATCGAAAGAGAACATCCACACTTTGCTAGTAGACAAAAAATCAAAGATGGCAATCATTCAATTTATTGAGAAAGTAATGGAGACGGTCATTCGCCGCAATAAAAATTGTACACCACCAGCACCGGGAGAAAGGTTGAACCCACAAATGATACAATCAAGGCAAGTACCAATTTCCTCAAAAGAGGTAGCACAAGAGAACTGGTTGAGTGGTGGAGAGGGGGTACCCCTGGTATTAAAGCAAGAGGAGTGGCGCTGTTCATGGACAGTGGCAGAGAAAGGTTAGGTATTAGTTTCTGTATAACTGGACCTAGAAAACATATAGCCATTTCACCAGGCTTGGCAGTTCTGTTAAAAGGCAGCACCACTAGAGCCACCATAAAAAAAAAGACTTATGAGGCAATGCCGGAAGTGGTTCTAGCCGGTCATAAATGCAGGATTGTGCGGGTCAGAAACAAATCCATTCTTCTCTTGACTAGGGACATGGACAACAAATCGCCGTTCACCAAGGCAGGGGAATTACTGGGAAAACTGAAGGGAAGCCCAAGAGTGATTAGCGTTGATGTCATGAGGGCGGACCTTGAGAGAGGCGAGGTAGCAGAGTACACTCTTATCGCGAGGGCCGCTCACAGGCACGAAATTATTCTGTATGAAGGACGAGGTCAAAATCTCGACTTCCTGCTAAAAAACAAAGAGCAAACCCCACGCCAGGGCCAAGCGGAGAGCGGCTCAGCTAGAGTGCAAAGACGACATGAGGAAGCAGTGCAAGCAGGAAGTACCAGTAGATGCCTTCCTTTACACAGATCCCCATCGGAACACCTAGTAAGGACACTCTGCACTGCTCTGGGCGCATCGTGTCCCAAATCGCCGCATCGAGACACCACCCAGGGAAAAAATGCGCCTTCAGTCGGGATGCCCCTCACACGAAAAACAGCCACACTTGAAGATATGGGGAAGCTACGACCGCCAATACGCATAAAAGAAAACCGGGACGCGGACAAACTGATCAACGCCTATCTGGAGTACATGGAGACATTGCGTGCGTCGTTGCAGATAAAGCACACGGTCTGTAAAGAAATATTGGAAGCCTTCCAAAACGATGCGCGCATTCTTCTTCGTGTACGCCTGGATATGGCGAAGGCAGTAATTTATAATAATGACACCGGGACTGTGGTGGCGGGCAACGCCAGTGTGAGGACTCACCAGCACATGGCAGCTTACAGTGGGACGTCGGGAATGGTTCTCGAGGATCGTAAACGAACTCTAGAGAGGGGAGCCCCCGCATTCTACACCCCAGTTGACGACCCAATTGTCGTAGTCGCCAGATGCACCCGTTTTCTGCTGGAGGATAGAATTCTAGAGACCTCCGAGTCGGTGACGGGAACCTGGTCCTCAGAACCTTGGGAAAGGTTAAAAATACGCTGGATAGATGGGGTACCCGGATGCGGAAAGACCACCTGGCTCCTTAAAAACTTCCAACTACAGGAAGACACGATCCTTACTAGCACTGTTGCTACGGCCAAAGAACTAGGTGGGGAGATGATGGGTCGTCTAGGTGCTGTCGCGAAGGGAAAAGTAAAAACTATTGCCTCGGTGCTTATAAACGGAGCAAAGAAAGCAAAGCGCCTACTGGTGGACGAGGCTTTGATGGTCCATTTTGGATCCATAATCATGGCAAGTAGGTTGACCGGGGCAAGAGAGCTGGTTTTAATGAGTGATACTAACCAGATCCCTTTTATCGACAGAGATCACCTATTTCAGATGCAATACAGTAACCCAGCTGCCGTAACGACAGTCACAGAAACCATTCTCTGCACACACCGTTGCCCGATGGATGTAGTGTATGCGTTAAAGGAGATATACGAAGGCATACACACGTCTAGGAAGGAACTGAGGTCCCTGACGAGCACCATGGCATCAGAAGCAGAGTCTAAAAGAACTAACTCAGAGACTCTATTCTTGACCTTCACCCAGGAGGAAAAGGAGGAATACGAAATGAAAGGGTATGGTACCGGAGAAAATTCCAAATTGCTAACGATACATGAGGCTCAGGGGCTGACGCACCGTAGAGTAATTGTGCTGAGGGGCAGAGAACCGAAAAACCCGGTCCACGATAGTGTCCCTCATGCTGTAGTGGCTATATCTAGACACACGGAGTCCTTCATCTATTATTGCGGGGACCGAAAGGAGGACGACGCCATCAAACGACTCATAACCCCGTCATGCTTAGCAACTGATGAAGAGATCAGAAACTACAATTGGCAAATGTCGTTCAAGGACCAAAATAATGCAGCGATCTAGGTGCCAATTATTTTCGTACCTCTAATTCTAGTTTTATTTAAGTTAATATAAAGTTAATGTTTGTATTTTGTTTTTATTTTTTAATCATTATTAAGTATGCATGTGTATATGTATGTTAATATATAGGTATAGCGTAAGTTTAAATGAGTATATTGTATTTATATTGTTAGCTGCGTAAATAAAATAAAATTGAGTACATGTTAATTAAGAGAATTGTAAAAAATATTTAATTAAGAATTATAAAGGGCATGGACTACGAGTCTGTGGAGTAGCAAATGTATAATTAAAAAAAAAAAAAAAAAAAAAGGGTATTTTAATAAATGCCGGACTTAGTCATCTGACAAATAAAATGGTTGGGTAAGTTACCACCCCTTGTTATTCCTGTTACCCATAAGGTTTGCTTACCTCACGGTCCTAACCCTAAATTATTTGCGAAATATTGCTCTGAGCAAACTTCCAACCTGAGCAAGAAACTTACGTTAAAAGGTAGATTTGTAACCTTCTGCAACTACTTTCAAAATCAGTCAAAATGTATAATCAAGTGCAGGTCTAGTACCTGCACTTGATTATACATTTTAAGTTAGTAGTTAGCATTTTTAGTTTAGTAGTAAGTCATTCGAAGTGTAAATTATATGCAAATTGTCTATAAGTATTTTACCCATTGTATGTCTCATGAGCAGAATCAATGTCATTAACAGTATGATACCTATGTGTAAAACTTAGTTTTTGCTGGTAAAAATTTCACCACCCCAGACAAACACTTTTCCACCATCTACAAGGCTGCTCTATACATTAAGGGGGGGGCCTTTCTGATTCTGAATAGTTAGGCCAGCCTCCCTCACAGCAAAAATGCTGGAAGCGCTTAACGCCTAGACTAACCAATATTATGCAGTTACAACTTTTACACTATCATTTATTATAAGATTTTAGTGCAGTAGGTAATAATAACTTGGTAGCAACCTGTTTCCACTACAGTTTTATAAAGTGGTATGACACAATAATATCATGAGTATAATATTCATGCCATAGTCATACTTTGCTGTTCTGCGTAGTAGGTTTTATCATTGATTTTGTTAATTTCAGAAGAAAACATGACGCTTGACTTCCTCCTTCAAGCAAATGGCGACGAACTAGCGCTCTTAACCACAAAAGTAGTGGATAAAATTAAGTTACGATGTGCCATGTGAAAAATATGTTAAAGAATATGTTTGTGTGTTAATATATGCATAGACTTTAGAAGTTGTGATTTGAAGGCATTTGTCTCTGTTAGTTTTAAGGATAGGTAATACATAAAGACTGTCGTGCATAATTCGTAATAAGCCATTACTAAACTTAAAAGGTGAAAACCATTTTAATAGCTATACTATATGTTTTTTATATTAATTTTTATTGTAAATTATTAAGAATAGTTGTGATGTGCAAACTTGAAACCTAACAATTAATTTGCTTACAGGCTAAAATTTACATAAAGAAAAAAATGTCTGCATTTTTCTTTTTTTTTTCTCTGCTTAAAAAGCAAAGTCTAAAACACACCAATATGTATTATGTTAATAAATATTGTTAATAAATATTATTGGTTAGTATAAGGTGGTTTTATATGGCAATAAAAATAATTAACTATGATTATGTTTTCTTTAAATTTTCTGAACTCTGACCCAATGAAAATTCACTGCCACTAATAATAGAATGTCTCCTAAGTAGGTCACATTTTGAATCCTTTTTATATTGCTGCGTTGGTGTCAGCTTCTCCAGTATACCCACCTTTTTGCTACTCTGACAAAGGTAGTGCACTCTTCTGAACCTCTTATACAGGTAATTTGTAAGACGTTGGCTTTAATTCAAAATAATAATCTACTGATAATTAGTAGTGCATACCCCAAATATGAAGCAAATCGGTTGACCTTAAATATTTGCTGTTCTGTACATTTTGGATACGTTACACTTGTATGGAACAGAAAATGTTTTAAGGTCTACTACGATTTGCCTCTTAATTGGGGCATGCATTATTAATCATCAGTAGATTATTATTTAAAATTAAAGCCAACGTCTTACAAATCAGTTTCAGAAGCGTGTGCTTCCTTTGTTAGGGTAGCAAGGTTGGTATACTGGAGTAGTTAACTGTTTTGCCATATTGACAAAACAGAAAGTCACCTTAGCAAAGTAAAATTGTTAAAACAACAAAATAAAATTTTGCTCTTCTCACAAAGTTAATAAAAATTGTATTTGTAACAACGTTTAACATTGCTAACAAATGTTGTTATAATCACAATAAACATCTGACAATAAAAACTTTGTATCTATATCAATTTGCTTTAAACGGTTGTGTGGGGTTAAAGTTTTTTTGATACAATGACAATAATTTTCTCTCAGTGAAAGGAAAATAAAATATGTAGGTATTTAAATATCTTTCCTTTGAAATTTTTGCCAAAACATTTTCGAGTATTGTATTTGCTTCGTTCGTGACTAAATGTGGAGCCGTAATTTCAGAATTGCTTGAATTCATTGTTTTTCTTAAATACCTAAATCAAACACAATCAAGATTTCGGTACAGCCTAACAGATTCCCCCCAAAATTATCTTTTTCACAGGTATTTTTAAATTTGGAACACATCGCGTTACCTTTTACTGGCCTTTCAGCCAAATACTTTTATTATCATTGTACTAAAGATTGTATGGACGTAACCTAACTGAGTTCTGTTTTTAAGATTTTACTTTCCGCCCACTGGTGGGAACTAACGTTTTCCTCTCAATACTCAGATCAAGAAAACGCTCCTTTCCGAGCATGAGGAATGAAAAAATATTTTATTCCTGTGGTAATAATTTCTCTATGTCCTTCTCCGAGCTTAAAAACTATCCCAATATGAATCGGTTATTTCATCAAAATCGGTTAAGTAGTTTATGAGCTTACTCTAACAAAATCTATCGTCCTTTTAACTCCTTTAAGGTAAAATTGGGGGGAAAAAATATTACATTGAATATCACATTAGCCTTACAAATGATGTACTTTTCGTACAAACTTTCATCTGCTATACTCATCATCAACACACATTCCAACTTATGCGTTATCGATGCATATTGCATAGTCCGGCCATTATAGTCAATGGTGAGCGCTAAAGCTTGTACATACTAATTTCTTTTGCTTTGGATTGCATGATATAAGCACCAACAACATATGGTTTCAACGGGACGTCGCTACTTGCCTCATAGCCCGTACACATTTAACATTCTGCACGAGCAATTTAAGGGTATGGTCATTTCATATGGAGGTGATGTGAACCGGCGGCTGCGGACGATTTTATATTGTAAACATTACATTAAAGGCATCAATTGGCGTTACAAATGAAAAAAGCAATTCAATGATATTTCACACACACTTTGTTTTTGATAAATCTTAAGTTGTCATGGGATCACTTCACAAAACTATCTACATCCTACCACGAGACCACAAATTCATTGTAGATATTGCCGCAGTGACTCAGCATGCATAGATTATTAGTGAACCGATAACGTTGGATAGGCTGTTTACATGAGGTTGTAGACAAATCGAGCCCTGAAGCACTCTGTTCGAACTGACACGCAAGGTGCTCGTGATTACGCCGACTTGCACGCTGAACAAGCATAACGATAAGTACGACTTACGACGGAACTACCAGCACTGTGGCTACTCTACATCAATTTCTTAATCCGGCATACCTTATATTAGGGTCCTGTGAATCAGGATGTTGAATTCCTTTGTATAATAATCACCACGATTTTATTAATCAGTTAAATACTATTTGATGTTATTCGTTAACGAGGATGTAAGAGAAGTAGTAGCTTTATATACGTGACTATAATTCTCCATGACTACCGATTAATATATTATTATGTATTAAGTTCGTTGAATACGTTTCTCAATATTTATTCATACTCAATAACACTAAAATAGGTAAATTATTACTACCGTCATATTTGTTATTACAAATTACAATTGCTACTTTTATTTTATAGGAAAGTACATGCTTTCTTAAACATAAGTCGATAAGGTGACCAATTACGAAACAAATTGATTTAAACATGTACTTAATATCTCTTATACACAGACAAATTTGTGATTTATAAAGTGACATATTTTCACAACTCTAAGAGCGATGGTTCACATATGAATCCAACCACGTATCAACATAAGAGTGTTTAAATGTTTAACGTGCTTAGAAAATGTATTGCACTGACGAGAAATATCATCACTATTAATCATGTTTTAACTATTTTATTATCTACAGATTTTTGGTTATTGTCTAGCAGTGGATTTAATTTATCCCTTAGTTATTTTTTATTACTGTCTGTGTATTGTATTTATCCCGTAGAATAACAAATAACATATTTACACATATTTTTTTCATTTGCATTAACTATATATTTAAAAACTAAGTAAATAGGTTTTAATGTCAGGAATAGTGTGTCGATTTTTCATGAAACATTTATTATGTCATGCGCTTTTACTGATATATAGGAGCTAAAGCATCTGAAGGGCGAATTTGGGTGCGTGGGAACACGTCATAAGTCCTCCTTCTTCCCATAAGGCACGGTTGCTCGTCCATGACGTCATTGGGGTGCTTTTGCATGGGAAAGTAAGATGCACTGTAATCATTAGGGTTCTCGATCCACAAGTCTTAGGTACCAGCTGTTTCATATGTCCATGCGATAAAATTGTTTAATTAACTGTTGTAAACATGTTTCGCTTTGATGGTATAAATGAAATATAAAAAGTAAATACAAGTAACACTTTAGAAAGACATAGTCGTGACCTCAAGACATCCTTAGTTATATTAAGAATGGAACTATTTTTGACTATACTTTGCTATTACACAATTATCTCCAAAGTTTGTAATTCTCGTAAAATCACAAGTTAACGTGATTGGCTTTTCGCATTCAGTGATGATCGAGATAAAGTATAAAATAAAATCAGGGTAATGACAAAAATCTTGGTCAGACATGTACCGAGTCTATTCACTATACATCGAACATGCATCTGGGTCACTTGCGCCGCTTATACACGGATGTTGATCCCGTCGGGCCTGAACGGCCTAGAAGAGACCCTACAGGTGATGTGTAACCGATCGATATCAATTGGGGTCATTTGGACCTCAAAGATCTTCCACACTTCTTACCTTCCCTAAACTAATTCTTAAGATTTCGTTGTGTTGCTATAAATAACCATCTACGGTTGACAGCTGAGATTCATTAAAAAATACATAAATATACCAAACATATAGTTTTGTTAATATGACCACTGAAATCGCGCTACACTAGGTGTTTATACTAACTACTAAAACACTTACCCAATAAGAAAAGAACGTTAACAGTCACGTCCCGGCACAAGCGTCTCAATTGGCACTTAAGGCACTGACGGCCTCGATCACTGCCACCACCTTAATCGATTAAACAAACATCCGCCGATCTTCCTTCGCGCCATAAATCATCATTCGCTGATTGGTTAGGGAAAACAAAGAGTAAGTAACGCGCAGATGGGTATCTATTTGTGCGTCAAACCTGTATCCTATGTATAATATGGTTGATATTAGCCAAGTCCTATTTGTGACATTCTCGCTTCCTTCGTTAGAATGGGAATGATTTAGTAATGTGTAATTATTCTTATACATTTTCTTTAGTACCCAAATGATATCTGTAACGAGAGAACTCGGCCTACATTTTGTATATAGGCTCTAGGCTTATAAATAGTAAAAGGTTAGCCTTCGTGACGACGCAATGTTTGGCAATTTCGAAGCGACTGCGTTAGATTTTTTCGCAAACTCACGATCATATCAAAAATGTCAACAATTACATAATTTATATTTACTCTATGTGCGCCTGCGCTTCTTTTTGCCAGCCAATTTAATACTCCGGTGCTATACCGCCATCCCACTATGCCCATTGTGTTTTTGTTTGTTTATGATCAGCTTATATCCTGTAATGATGGTCCAGGATGCACCCAATCTACGTGATTTCTTGAGAACATCAAATAAAAGTGTGGGCGTGAAGAAAAAAGTAATAATCTGAAAAAATATAGTACAAAAGGGGCAACATTCATCAGGTTTTTGGATTAGGTTTTTAGGTCAGTCAAACAAAGATGCACATCTTAAATCTTCAAAGTTCTAGTTGAATTAGTTACGTGTCTCTTTAAAGATACATTTTCCTATGATAAAAATATCCTTCCTGTAGTAATAGCATTTATATTTTTTTACAACAGGATTAACTATTTTGGTCTGAAAACGTAGCAGACAGACAGAGTTACTTTCACATATAAGTATAATACTATAATATAAACTATGGACCAAAAATATGGAAGGAAATGCATTCGAGTCTTTCAATATCGCTTCAATAAATGTATGATATATCTAAATAAATGTTACATGACCTTAAATAACGATTTTTCCGCAATCATATTTTGTGACGCATTAAAAAGCCTATCTACAAGATTACAAACAAAACACCGTTGATATTATTTCTACAAAATCACTCAAAAATCCATTACACAAGTTTATCATCACTTATGAACGGTTTCGTCAAACTTTTTTCCCCATAAAACAAAACCTTTAACGCCCATTGTTGGTTTAGAATAGCTCAATCAAACCGCAACGGGATTACTAAAATATTTGTATATCAGCGTCGGCGCCTAAACGCGGGTTTTTATGGGGTTTTAAAAATGAGCGTTTTATTGACCAGTATCTATTCCTGTTGCTTGTAGCAATTATAGCTGTTCCTAGAATCATTAGATTGCTAGGTTATAAATCAATATTAGTAGTATGATATTAAGATAACAAACAATACGACTGGGGAAAAAATATTTTTGAGGGCATGCACGAAAGATTTTTTGGTGAATACTTAGGTGAATGATTATATTACGAGATTTTAATTATTGATGTAGAGAAATGAGTTATTATGATTAGGACATATTTTTAAAATGATTATAATGACGTAATTAAGTTTGAATATTGTATCGCAAATATAGTAGCGAAAAAATTTAATTTGTTGATTATATGTTTTTAAGTATTTTCTATGAAATAAGAAAAAAAAATCAATGAAACAGTTCATTTTTGATAAAACATTTTTTTATTTTAACTGCCAGAACTAAGTTCGTTATAGTATAGTTAATATTATTAACAAACAAATACAAAAAATATTATCTTTTTTATGTAATTTTTTCCAATCTGATAGAAATTATAGACCTGGCTAAGCCGGTAAAAAATAGCTACCGTCTCAAAAACGAAGGGATAAAATAATTCAAACACTGCACATCAAAAACAAACAAGCGTTGGTTTAATTTATTATTTAGCCGACGAATTGGATACCGCCAAAATTTGGAAATGTCTATAATCGGGAATCGAATGCGCACCCAATAATCAGGGTTAATAGGCTCGTTTCAGTATGTTTGTGGCTCGCAAAAAAAAAACAAATAATAAGCGAGCTTCCTGGTTAGCAATTATCTATGCTAGTGTTAACACATTTTTTTAAATTTCAGGTTCTTTCTATTATCACAACATGCAGTTTTCGGTTGTATACTGTTAAGGAGCGTTTAAATAATTTGTTAAAATCCTATTTGTTTAAAGCAAAATTTACAGGAATAGATCCGACAAAAGCCTGATACGAAGTTCCAAAATAATTATTTCTGTTAAATAAATGTGATACGTTTTTTGGACGATGAATAGAATTTTTATGTCTAGATAAGTACATCATTTCCCCCTATATATTGTACCTAATTACAGATTTACATATGCAAAGTACTGATTATAGCTACGGCTTTGTTCTTCCTTAATTTATATAACGCAAATGAGAAAGTATTCAGCTTATAGCACAACTTGTCTACTTGCAAATTGAGCTTAAATTTGTGTCTAATCGTACCTAGAAATATTACATTTTTAGGTATTCCTTCATTGTTGGAGGGCTGTGGTTTCCTTCCGTGAAACAGTGATGCTCCAGAAGGAGGCGGCGCCGGGCTCGGTAGCACAGCTGCGGCGGCGCCGCGGGTCGCCGGCGGGTGCGAGGAAGTCGCGCCCGCGGATACGTCGACCCAGGAGGGACCACGCTCCTTCCGTGGCCGGAGGGCGTCGTCGGTGGAGGAGATCGGGGGAGATATTGTAGCCTCCCCGTGGAGGGCTCCCCGGCAGGGGAGCAAAGGCTGGGGGTTCCCGGTAATCGCTTGGCGTTTCCGGGGGCTCCGTACATGCCTGTGGAAGGTCATCCCTGAGGTTTTTAGTGGGTAGGCTTCCCCCTACTGGGGAGGAGAGCCCCACATAACCGCCGGCCCGCCACAGCCGGGGTATGCAATTTAATGCATTTTCCTCAGGGGAACAAAAAAAAAAAAAAGGTCAAATGTGCTAAAATTGTGGTAAAACATTTTCTTAATATTTTTTAAAAAAAGTCGCCTCACTCTTAAGATTTGTTCCTGTATCCTGGGTTTTCAAACATGCACATACCAAATTGAAACAAATTGCTGCAGGTCAAATAAAATACTTGGTTCTTGTGGAACCCGAAATCGCGATCCATGACTCAGTAACCGATCAACAACAAGCAATCAACCTTCCTCTACTGTCCCCATATCAATATTATTCAAAAAAGGTTCAGCCGTCAACAATAATACCACCTGTACCCCTTTACCTTTACTATAGCATAGCATTTTTGTAAGGAACATTTCAGTTAAATATTGTAATTATTTTCTAGTACAATATACTTACTATCAATCTCAAATATTTTTAATCTTATAAACCCTAATAGAATTCGTTTAATAACTGCTCAGCAAACCTTATATTTGTTCAGTGTAGCCGCAAACTGCAATTACTTTTTTCTCAGAATATAGCAAAACAAAATTTGTATAACGAAATTGCATATTATTTAATACAATGTCAAAATTGGTATATCTTTATTACGAAGAATAAACGAATTTAAAACTGTGATATAGAGCTCAAAATACCAATAAAGCATAGAAAATTGCGTAAAAACTATGTCGACAAAATCCTCTATTGCAAATATTTAAAGCATTGCTATCATTATAGTTCTTCTTATATGCATAATAAGTTACAAGTTATCAAAAACGCGTATTTCTGTTAAGTTAGTTTGAAATAGATCCTTTGCGGTTCGTTACAAAGACATTTTTTTATGTGTTGTCTTCTGCTGGTGGTCATTTGCTCACTGACTTGCAAATATGGTCCTTTTCAATGTTTGTCATATTAAAAGTAAGCGGTATTCTTTGTTTGCCTTTGTTGGGTCCTTCAATATAATTATTGTCGTTATTATGACACGAATATTATTCGGAATGTTGGATCACAATGATTAGGACGACTACCAATTACAAGTAAGGAAATGTATTTCGATATTATATTATATGCAGACTTTTTTTTAATTATTAATAATAATTTTTAAATATTATAGGTACTTTAAACAAAATCGTATCGTTAAATTACTTACTAAACTATCACCTATTTCTTGGATTCATCAAGATAGAGATGATGACAGAGATCAAGAATAGTATAATAACTATTCAAACATTACATTAATCAGGGGAAAAGAATGTATATATAAGAAACTATTTATTTATTATAATATGTATTAATTAGGGAATTCTACCATCTACATCGATTGACAATTAACGTTACCAACTCTTCGCCGGTATGAAGTTCGTCACTTCAGCTAGTATATCATAAAAACAACACTTTCTGTCTGATTTGAAACCGAAATCCTGTCTTTGTAACATGTGGCGGTCGCCGATTGAGTCCCGTCAAAATATGACTTCATATCGTTATAAAAATTGTATTACTTAAGACAACTGGGAACGAATGTTTTGCGAGTATCTGTAACACTGTCCTCTATATTATTATGATCGCTTATATACGCCTTCTCCGAGAGGCACAGACCAATCCTAATTATATTTGGGTGTTTACGCTATTAGTGAACTATACTGACCCAATACAGTTGCTCGACGTCCTGGACCTTTGATCTTCTTCGCAAACATGTGTAGTTGACCGTGGACGCATATATACATATGAGGAGATGTTAGGAAGAAATGTGCAAAGTGTAAGCATTTAGGTAAATTACCCTACATTATGTGAAGAAAGATCTTCTATATAACAGTAGGTCAACCGATAATTTGGTGAAAATTGCAAGGTAAAACTGACGACACGAGCGCAATATCGATCGCTGTTGCAGATCCTTTAGGTTGCCGCATGTCTAGCAGAGGGCGCTTATTGGCTGTAATGATGATAACGTAAATCTTTTACATTTATATAATTCTGTTATTTACATCTATTACACTTACATGTACTTACATATCTACCCTTAAAATTAAAATATATTTAATATACCGGACGACCGGAGGGATACCATATACCAAGGTCATCTGTTTGAATACCTCCATTTTACTTAAATTGTAGTGTGATTGAAGGGTAAGATAGGTAGTGAAATTACTGAGTACCGTAATTTTACATCTTATGTTAAAAGACGGCAATATACGAGTAGTTCGTTTTATTTGGATTGCAGAAATGCTGCGATTCTGGCAAGACCTATATATGTACTATAAACGACTGTGACCAATTACCATCATCATCATGTAGGCAGTTTGTATGTTTAGCATTTTGTTCATTACTAATTCGATAAGGGCGCGATAAAGCTTATATACAACAAAAGACAATATTCTAAAATTTATATAAGGTAGAGGTTAATAATTTATCTAATTATTTTAAAAGAATGAATTATTAATATTAAATAAAAGTAATTTTGTCTTACGTTTTTTCATTTGCAGTCAATATCATTTTTAAACACGGTCTCAGCGCAGAACAAACTTCACACCATTGTACCTAACTGGTTTTTTCACTTTTCAGTTTCATGTTACAGAAGTAGTATAATTAAAATGGAAAAGTATTAATTATTATTATGTGTTAATTAAGTTTAAATGAAACGCCCAAAAGTTATTAAAGATATTAATTACCGACTATTTACCACGAACACTCAAACGTTGTATACAATACCACCTGAAGATAAAAGGACCGTGAAACCTTGAACTAAAAAGTGTTTTCAAAACTCCCTACTCGTCACAGGCAATTATTATCGGCCTTGGTTGAAAAAAAGGTTTATTAAATGCAAAAAAAGCTATATACTCTACCATCGCGTGAGAGCCATGAAAGGAAATTCGATAAATTATCTTCTCTTTCACGTATCTTGTATTTATTATTACTTGTGGTAAGGGCATCTTTTATTATGCTCGGCACTATCTTTTTTCTCGAAATTAAGGTTGTTTCGACTAAAATAAACAATTTGCCAGTTCTGAATCTCCCGTTATCAGAATCGGAGCAAGGACATTTTTCGAAGGATTCGGAATGTACGGAAAGAAAACCAAGACGGTGATTATTTTCTGAAGCTTTTAGACATACTACTCCCACAAGAAACATTGTATGTGTTTTCTTACTTGTGATATATGAAGTAAATTCACGGTCACTAGTAATGTCACTACATCATATCTTCAAAGCAAAACTAGGTTCTTAACTAGTCTCTGCCCGGAAGGTGTCAGACGCCTTCTGGAACCTAGCTGTAAAATGTCCCGTTGTAGATTTAACATATTGATATAGCGCTTTTCTGTGCACATAAATTTAAAATTCAAGTAACAAAAAAGCGCCACTTTAATCCATGTACATGGATACGTGCCCAACTCAACAAATATCTATCATTATCCATATCCCAATTTTATGTCTTCCTCTTCCACTCTCCTTTATCACTCGCTATATCAACACTCACTACCTTCTTCAACACATCATCATTCACACAGTCCATCCATCTTTTCTTCGGCCTTCCTCTCCCTACACGCCCATCCACTTTCATGTCCATAACATTCCTATACATTCATATATATTAAACATAAGACAACATAAATTCGTAAAAGTGGTTAGTACACCGGTTTCAAGGTGTCGCCATCTCCGAGGTCGCGGGTTCGAATCCCGGTGGGGGCAGATGAATACGAACATTTGTACCTAAGTTATGGTTATTAATATATATTTCTATCAAAAATATTTGTATATGTATGTCTATCCGTTAGTCTAGATTTCATAACACAAGCTTTACAAAGCTTACTTTGGGCTAGGCTAATCGGTTTAAGTGTAAGAAATATTTATTAAATTTTTAGTTTTACGTGTCTTGTCTGAATCTTGTTATGGAAAGCCTTGTATCAAACTCCAATACGTCACCGAGTGTGGATTGTACGAAAGTATACAATAAGGCTAAATTTTTGTACTGTATCTGTATCAAATTTTAGTTTGAATCCGTACGTCAGTACACATTTTGTATAAGAATATTAATTTTACAGTACTTAATGTATAGTTGAAATAAGAATTCGTCCATATATAGCCAACAAAAAAGTCAGTAAAGTGAATCAATGCTAGCAGTGAATGCATCATCACTAATGTGGTGCTGTGATAATGCTCATGTTCGCCTGCATCGAGAATATTAAGCCTACATTACTAAATTAAGGTCATTAGGTTTAGTAAGCCTTGATAGCTGAACTGACTTCCCTCCACCACCCATGGCTAATCGATACCATAGCGAACCGGCAGGAATAAACTAACGTTTGAAAGTCTTTTTGGTTGGTGTCATCCCCATAATTTGCCTGTTAAAATGTTATACTGTTGACATATAAACGATGACGATAACAACTATCAAAACGAGCTTTTCACATTGTCAAGACTTAAAATGAAATTGTAATTGAATGCATTAATAAATAAACTATGATTTCATGTAACACCTGTTTTATAATTTGCTAGTCTAGGTCATTATGATTAAATTATTTTGAATATTAATGTTATATTTTCAACTTCAAGTGGCTTATTATTAATATTGTTTTTATTTGAATAATTGATTGTTTATAATGCAAACAAAGGATTATAATAACATAATGTTATACTAGAGGTGTGAATCACGCCCCGCGGCTAAATATTTAACACATTCGTTCTCATAAAAACTCAATCCGTTACCGAAAGGTATTATCGTTCATTAAAATAATCGATCAAAGGGTTGAAGGATTGCTTTCATTTCAATTTAATTTAGACTATTTTCGAATTTTTTTATATTAGATTAAATATGCCGATTTTGAATTTATGGGTTGTTCAGACAGAATCGCGAAAGAAATGCTGCACTCATAAAGAGTTGCAGTCTCTATTTCTTTGTAAGAGTGAGAGAGGCCATTGTGAAGATGGATTAGGTTATTGATCATTTTCTTAACATTTCTAAAAATTGATCGGCCATCTCATTGAAAAATCACTGTGTAAACATTATTAAACTCGTTTATAATTCAAAAATATCATATTATTGGATTAGATAATTAAATGAATTAGATAAGTGAAAGATGATCTTAATGACTGTATTGATAGTTTTATTTATATATAAAATAGTTACATTACCGACAAAGTGAGGTCAAACGCAAATATTGCTAAAGGAGAGTTAATTATTTTTATTTAGTATCATGTATAGTATATAACAAAATTTATAATTTATCATTAAGAAACTCTTGCACACTGTAACGACATTTTCAGTTTTGCACGACTTCAACTTACATTTTTGTAGACTTCAGCAATTTTATTACAGATTATTGAACCCATACACAATCAACCTTATATCACCATTAAGTTGTTGTCTATATGTCGCAGCCAACTGGTTAAACTAGCCGTTCAATCAAACAGCTAGCCCTTTGACTGAGCAACGCCATTCAATCACACAGCTATACGTCCTTTAACAGACTTGTTGATTGCAACGTTCAACATTACAGCTAGACGACGCTTAGCCAACTGGTTAAATGGCAAATTAACTGAGGTGACCATTAGTTTAGTACTTAATTTGACAGAATTGGAAGACTATTTGTAATTTTTTGGAAGATTATTCTTGAATTAAGAAGTGATCAAAAGTTTGATGAAATAAGTAAAATAAAAAAAAAATTATTAATCATAATATTGTTTCTTGCACCAAGCAAAAAATTACAAACTTCAAAAATTTACGAAGCAGGAATCATATCATAATCCCGTAATTTCTCCTCGAATATTTGTTTAAATTTTGATTCACTCGTATCACTCGTAAGTGACCTCATAATTTATGTGTCTTTAATAACACGTGTTAACCACGGCTAGTTGACGCCATATTGAAAACAAAACGCTTAGATGGCGGCTTTTGAATCAGCTGTAGTGTTGAACGTTTTGAGCGACTCAACCAGTTGGCTGCGACATACCTATACACCATATCTGATGTTGGAAAAAGATGTAAATTTCTGTTCACAAATAATGTCACTTCAATGACGGAAGTGTCAAAATGTTATGTTGAGTATAAAATGGTTAATATGAGTTCGTAGTCTTCTTTTTTTAAATTAGAACACATCTTCATTATTCATAGAGATCCCTTGGTTAATTATGCCATATTTTAATACTGACTAAACCATGCTATAGTACGCCGCAAATAAAGGATCTTAGTTGATGGTGGATGAATGTTTATACAAGTCACACTTAACAATCAGATCAATTGTTGCAGCACAGCAATGCAACCAGTATTATCATTATTCTGGTGACAAACATAGATAAGATAATGGTGACTAGCTAATATAAGTATATTAGCATTACGTGTGTATTGTTAACAGTAAAAACATTTCGAAATAAACGTATGGAAATATCATTTAATTAGACTAATCTTCTTAAAAATAGCAAAATAGGATTAATTAGCTTATAGAACGAAGTAGTTAATGTAACCAAACTTTACTCACTTTCCTACTCTCCTACTCATTTTCCAAAACACATCGTCCTGTATTTCTGTGACCCAGTGGCTAATTGTGTCACGTTATATTTGTCTAATTTTCTCGTTTATTGAGCTTTTAAAATAGTCATGACATGTCATAATATTCATCGGCTTCGAGTTGGGTAGTTCTTGAACACCTTCTTGATGGATAGATAGCCAGTTACTCGTAGATCTACAATTTTATTATTTGATATATAATATATTCTATTATTTTATACCTTTTCTTTCCCTATTAACACAATTCAATTCAATTCAAAATCATTTATTCAGTCTAGGCTGTTACAAGCACTTGTGAAAGTCGAAAAACTACGCCATACACAATATCCACGGTTGAGAATTTATATTCTGTTGGTAATATATCATTTTAAGGATGTACATATGTTGAAGATTCTGTAATAGTTAAAAATTAAATCACAGAATAGGACACTATAACTAGGCGGGATATACTCTCATGGTACATACGCATATTTTATGTATGACTTTTAAAATATAAAGTGTTAAAATCTGTGTCACAAGCGACACGCAATAATTTTCAGTTAGGTTATCATTTCCGTTATGTTCCACTTCGAACGAAATACCCCATTTCGTCTTACCCTATACTAGCTCGGCCTAGACCTCAATCTAGCTCAGCTGTAGTAGAATTTCAAGAGCATCTACTCTTACTATTTTAACTTGGATTTTCTACAACCATAAACGTAGCACCGAGCTATAAGCCTTCTTGTAATCAATGCATGCAGGTACAAGCTAACATCTCATGGCTGATAGACTAGCCTCTTAGAAACAGTGTCTTTATATCACGGAACTTACAGTTATTTTGAAGTCTAAATATTGGTTGACTCAATCTGTGTGTAGGTTTCTGGAGCCGAAATTGAATAAAAGCTTGTAATTGAATAAAAAGTAGATTATTCTTATTTATATTGCGAATTTTATCACTTTACTCAAACCAGCTTGTATAAGCTGGTCTGAGTCTGACTTATCCATGACAGACTTAGACATGAAAATTTACTTTCAAAGTTCACCATTACTTATTCATTAGACAGATGTCATAGTCTTGCATTAACTCAACAATAATTTTTAAATTAATAGCTATTGTGATACATGTTATGATAGGTACATACTCTTACACAATAATAGTGCTTGATATTAGCCACGATCAGTCACACGCCAACAATAGCTGCTTTTTGCTGGCAATTTATCAGGAATCCTCATGTCGTCGATTTGCGCGTAGAAATTGTTTCCGAGTTGGAAAAGATTGTTGCCATTTACGGAATTGCTTTCAAGATAGCTTGTCGCAAGTACCGCTTCATATTTGTAATGAAAATTTTTATTGTTGTTTTTGCTTTAATAAACTCGTTTATAATTGAAAAATGTCATAGAATTAGATAAGTGAAAGATGATCTTAATGACTGTATTGATAGTTTTATTTATATATAAAATAGTTACATTACCGACAAAGTGAGGTCAAACGCAAATATTGCTAAAGGAGAGTTAATAATTTTTATTTTGTTTCATGTATAGTATATAACAGAATTTATAATTTATCATCAAGAAAGTCTTGCACACTTTAACAACATTTTCAGTTTTGCACGACTTAACGATGACTTTGTTGACTAAATGGCATATTCTATTTGCAATAACAAGGTTAAATTAAGTGATGCGAATAATTTATTATTGATAAATTTTGATTATAATTATTCCCGCTTTTGTAAATTTCACAAATTTCCTCAAGTAACGAAATTTTCACCAAGTTCTGACATGGATTAACAACAAATTCCGATAAATTCCTATCCGATTTTATATCTACAAGGGAATAACATCTATCAGTTATAAAATTTACTTTCATAAATATTTTTTTTAGTTTTATGGTCATTACAAATGTTATAATTGCAGTATTGTTCTCATTATAAATAATATTATTTCGTTTTGATAACAGGAAGCTGCACGTATACTATCACCAAATTTCAAGAAAAGCTCTAGTTTACAAACATATAAAGTTCTTCAATGTATAAAAAATGGGTCATCAATATTTAGACAGATAAATTATTTATTGTATTAGAACACCCTATTCATCAAACTACCCAATGACAACATTTATTTATGAAATCCTAAAACATATGGGTCTGAAGTTGTTAACAATCACCTCACGGCCGTCTTACCTATTTCAGCCGCAAAATAGCAATCTTCGCATCGCTGTTCCTGTGTGAAGTATAAGATAGGCAGGGAAATAACTGAGTACTGTGACTTTACATCTTACGTCACGTGCTTTTTGTGGGTGTTGCAGATATGCTGTCAGACAGGAACCACAGGTACTATAGTACTAGCGACTGTAACCATTTATCATCAGGAGGATAGGCTTTGTCAACACATCATATAAAAAATAATTAAATACTGTACTAATTAATATAAGCAAAACCGAATGTAAATTAAATGAAACATATTATTATCTGATATTGATTCCTAAATCAGAAAGAATATAATGAATGACAATTGAACATGAATTGTTGTACAGAGTGTTTAAAATAAGATATTTGTTGCTGGTGTTCTATTTTGTTATTTCTTGTCATCAAGAACACTTTTCGTTCGCATTGACGTTAAAATGAGACAGCACTGATACCTCCCAAGTTGGTTCTCGGTCTCATAAAAACTTGGAAGGCGTCAAAAATAACGCGGTATAGCTCTCCACTATATAATTTCGCTAAACTGTTTGTCTGTCACACCGCTTCATCAGTTAGTAGTAATTGTATATCTGACTGCATTATTGTACTTCTGACGTTATATTGTCATTTCCGATTTGGATCGTCGTGTGTGGTGTGTGTTAGATAGCTTGTAGTAGTGAACTAAACATTTAAATGCGCAGCTATGGTTATAGAATATGAAAAGTATAATAATGTTTGTTTTTTTTTCTTACACTACATTATTTCGACTATACAGGGTGTCTCATTCACATCGGTCAGTATGGGAAAGTCTGAAACTATAAGACATACGAAGATCAAAAGCGGCGGTCACTTCGAGCACCTACTAAAATAAAATAAAGTATGTGAAAACAATGCATTTTATTCATTTTAGACATCATGTTTCATAGAGACATTTACTGCTTAAGACCTACACAATCGATATCTAAATAGAAATAGTGTAGGTTTTTTTTTCAAAACAATCGGGTTCGATTCCCGAACGGAGTACAGATGATTTTTAAAATGTATGAATGCAGTTTTTCTTGTTATTAAAATCGATGACATGGTTCCTCAGAACAGATCTTCGTATGTCTTATAGTTTCAGACTTTCCCATACTGACCGATTTGAATGAGACACCCGGTATACCAAGCAACTCTAAAAGAGAATATTGAAAAAGCAAGATATGTATGTACAAATAGATGTTTGTTTTGATCATTAGTAAACGGTTTCAGGTCACGTCAAAATAGAGAAATATAATAAAAATGGACAAAACAAATTAATAACAATATTGCAGTGGCAGTTACAAAGTTGCAGTGTACACGTAGAACGATTCAGTTTTCACTGTGAGCTCATCGAAGCTTTGTTAATACATGAATATTATTATATATATACCTCTCTACCTATTTCGTATTAAGTACTACAATTTTCCACTTAACTATCCAAATCAACAATGCGAGTAATCTTACAATCAGTTAGAATTAAGTTATCAAAATTAATAATTCTAATCGCGCAATTCATCAAACGGTACAAGATCTCTGTTAAATTCTTAGAAATGAAATATTTACCTTAGACCCGATTGTGTTCGACAATCGATATAAATATTTATGAAGCTAAATTGAGTTGAGCTCTTTATCTTAACCAAATTATGATAATTCATCTAAACATGATCAATGGCTTGTTAGTTGGCCACACACTGTGTTGATTTTCGTAAAGTAGTAGAGTAAATTTGTCGGTGAAGTAGGCATCCGTTACTTCTCTTTAGAATAAAACCATAATTGTGGTGTTTTTACAGCTCAACAGCCCATCGTCCTGTGATTTCTTTTAAAGTGACCAATCAGAATAAACATCTTCAGCCTTTTGACAATCTAGTGCTGCCCAATACTAGTGGAATGCTTATTTGATGACGACATTGACTCGCCATTTCATGGAATGGTATTTGCACATTTGCAGCGTTTTATAAGTTCAACCGATCCACCGAGCTATACATCTCATGCTGATGATATCGGTTTTTTAATATATCGACAACTAACACGTGTGGGCTAACCCTAAATGTGCATTCACTTCCTCCACTTGCGACCCTTATTAACAGATTGCAACTAAAACATCAGCCTGAAAAATTTTTTCGGTTTTATACAAAAAGCTATTGATTTATTTCGACGCTTAGATCAATTTGCACTTTGCTTATCAATATTTTTATGTATAAGCTTTTTTACTTAAACAGGTCGGAGCATCTAGATTTGTGTCTATCAACAAACCCTATAAATAATTATCAATCCTTTACTAGTGTTAAGGAATCTTTACAAGTAAGCAGTTTTGTCCTTTTGTCGTCGAATCTCAATTCTGTTATATCATTTTCTTTTTTATTCCTTTACTTATTTTGAAAGAATCATACTGACTTTTAACATGGATTATATTTTAAGAGGGAAAACGCTATATAGTAATGAAAATTTGCAATTTCCAAATAAATGTCAAAATATATTTTAATAAACAATCGGAAGTTACCGGAACGGATGAGACTCGATCCTAACGGTGCAGACAATCCCTCAGAGTATCCTATTGCTGGGTTTTTGTACGATTTCACAGTTCACTTGCCACCGTATCCCGTTTCAAACTGTTTACTATTACGGTTTGTGGCGGTGTCTTTTAGGGATGGATTAAATGGAAGGGTTAATCTTAGGCGCACCTAAAAAATTAGGTATCACTGCAAGTACGTTTTTTTAAACGCAATAACAAAATAGATGATACTGTTTAAATGGCCAAGTGGTTTTCGGGACCAAGGTCTAAATTTTGGATATGTTGTTCTCCTGGTCGAGCTGGCTAATTGCAATTAGCGAATTTATTATATACCTTAGTGTAGTCATATATATGTAGTTCAACAATTGCAAATAACAAAATCTGCTGATTCTGCCGAAAACCACGATTTTCTAATTCAGACTTCAGAGCCCCAGACCATTACATTTTTTGCTCAGCTTGACTAGGACAGAGAACAACATATCCAAAATTTTGAACTGGGTCCCGAAATCCACTTGGCTATTTAAACAGTATTATCTACTTTAACATTATAACACAATACTCTATTAATAGTTAAATTTGTATGATTATGTCGTGGTACCATCCATGTGAAGATGTCTACACATACAACAAGTTTAGATATTGAAAGAACCTTCTTGGTTCATTTAGCAATTTCAGAATATATTATGTTAATAACAATACACTATTGTGCAGACCAGTAAAAACTCTTCCAGTAATGAATAATCTTAGTATAATGTAATAGTATTGCTAATTTTCCAAGAGAATAAAATATTATTATTTTTGTTAATATAAAATTTTAATAAATAATTCTTTTTGGAGTCGGTGGCAGCAAAGTACGATTGTTTAATACTGGATTTGTGGGTGACCAGAGTAGGTAAGTCTGGCACCGTCACCGAATAGCAGTTTATGAATATTAAAATATCTATTTAATATCAATTTTCAATAATTTTCCTTTGAGATTTTTGATTTAAAGTAATTAACATATTATTTCGTCCTATTTAACTTCACATTTATACATATAACTGTTCTTGTTTAAAAAATAATAAACAAAGGGAATAGTGAAGAATGCATTTAAAATGTTCGATTGGGACGGACAGTGCTCACTGCTCGCAGTAGAAAACATAGATCAAATATTTTATTAGCATTCTTGCATATTTATTTTCATATATACATTAAGATTAAATAAATTACTTAGTCACAAATAAAATTTGTAAACTTGCTTTGTTCTTAAAGAATATTCAAGAAACCTATAACATTTCTAAGTTGAATGTTGATACGTAGTCATTAACGGGGAATAAATTGACATTAACTAAGGAATTAAAGGTGAAAAATGTAGTTGAAATATTCGATTGGGACGTATACTTAGTGCTCAATAACCGAACCTAAATACATGTTTAAAATGAAGTTCTACCCGAGTCAAATATGTATTTTGTTTGAATTTTTGATATTAATACTCTATATTTCCCAAATGATCAGAAAATTTATTTGATATACATGTATTTATCATCACTAATATGTATACAGTAGCCTGAATATTTTTTTTTATCTTTAGTTTTATTTTCTCGCCATGTACATTGAATTTTGATCATCAGACATTTACTGAATTATCTGAAATTTAATTATTATACATTATAAGATTATTGCCGATAATGGTGTGCCATCGTTGGTTTAATTCCTAATAGATCTGTAAATAATTTAAATTAATTCTACATCTTATTGAACACTTCGGATTATCTAATCTATTAGATTACATGTTATACAAAATGTTGGACTATTTTTTGATACAGATTTTCACTGTAAACTTTTATGAATAAATGTCATTGATATTTTTGATAATGTAGCATAAGACCATAGCATGTTTTTCATATCACCATTTTACCTGACAGACGTAACGATTAGGCCGAGGTTGGTGGCTAACTTCTCAGCAACTTAGTTTATATATTTAGAACATCTATAAAAATTATATTTTTATTCTTAACTTCAAACTCGCATCATAAATCACATTGTAGTGTTGAAGTGTCTTAATATTGAGATCTAATCTTCCTAAGCCGAGTCAAAAACATTGTTTTAACTCACCCTTCACGCGTCATTAACCCTCCGACAAGGATTGAGTTTCGCGTAAAAAAACTCAACGTTCGGTCGAAGCAACCAGCTAGTTTGAAGAACCGCTATTTCTAAAAAAAATCTATCCATGACAATTTATTCAGGGAATTCCAATAATTTTACTATCTTACCGTTTATTATAAATATAACATAATAGTAGGCTTGATTGTATATGCTTGCATATTTCACTCTTATATCCCATAGCTTTATTCACAGTAATAGAGATATATAAAAAACACTTCAGTCTGTATAATGCCAAGCTGTAAAAAAATACTTAAGTATCGCCGATTAATTCATATCTTATTAGTGAGATTATGCACCGTAAACTCACTCTAATCTTAATATTATTTTAATCCACGATGTAGTATTCTATTTTCAATGTAATGGATGCTTGGTTTTTAATCCGTTCGTTCCCGTCCCAACTAGTCATACATTCAATCCATTCGTTCCCGTATTATTAATAACTTTCTTTTAAAATAAATACTCTTCACCGTATTTTTTATTTATTACATATATTATATATATCACTGTATTTGTAGCCTTATAAATAAATATGTACGTCACATATAAATAAATATTGGTTTTTTCTTATTCAGTTTACTTCTACCCCATTTGCATAGATCACGTTTTCAATAACGAATAGAATAAAGAGGATTTCCTTTGCTATTGGCAATATAAATTTCTCACCTGTTCACAATTCAAGTTGACTGTCCGGTTAATTAAGCTGCAGTTTTTTTAAGGCTGTTTCGCGAAGCGCAACTGAGATTTTGTGTATGGGGATGTGAAAAATGACTGGACCACCAGTGTTCAAAGATGCTCCTTTGCTGAATCTTTGGAGTATAACGTACTTTAGATAAGGCATAAATCTTAACCCTTTTGATCTAAATATCTCAAGTGTAGTGCCAACTTTCTTGTCTATCTTAATTATATTTTTTTCTTGCAATGTCTTTAATTATATTTGTTTCTTTTCTATATATATATATATATATATAATATATATATATTTGACGTTAATAAATATATATGCGATATAATATAGTATAGGTACTTACATTACAG
Organism: Scirpophaga incertulas; assembly: GCA_036419045.1. Lineage (NCBI taxonomy): Eukaryota > Metazoa > Arthropoda > Insecta > Lepidoptera > Crambidae > Scirpophaga > Scirpophaga incertulas. The sequence goes on along the minus strand of CM071630.1, from coordinate 17,040,096 downwards.
ATTTTTAGGTGTGCCATTGAAAATGGACTCTTAGTCATAAAATATTTCTTTATTTCGATTTAATAGGATGATCAAATTTATGTTTGTTTTTAAATCAACGGTTACTATTACTACTATCTACTAATCCAGCGATTACTACAGTCTGTTATAATTCTGTGTTTAGTTATAAAAAAGTTAACCTTTCAATTCAAAATACCATATCAAATGTGAATATTATCGCTCCATGATCACAAGGGCCACCTACATCAGCAGTCTTGAATTTCACCCACCTCTGCAGGCAGTGGAAAGCGTATCATTCGGGGTTCGATTCCCGGCGTAGTCCGGTGTCGTATGGAGACTGGTTCACTCGAAGAACACTTCATTCAAAGGACATATAAGTTCCTGTGTCAACGACTCGTGAGAAATTAAATTGTAATATCTTAATAACTATTTTGTTTAAAATATGAAAATTATATTGCTTTTAATGCTTATGAAAATTAGTGTTTTTTTCTACGTTTGTTTACATAATGATATATAGGATAAACACAATACTGGCCATACACAAAAAGTAATGTAAATTCAAAAACGACTCAAGGCTACGCTATTTTATTAACCTCAATAAATAGATTTTTCATAACTTATTAGAAGACACGGTTCCTAAATATGTACTTTATATACGGTTAAGTTACAATCAGAAAATGTAAAAACAATAATTATAAATTAGTTGCAATTAGTATAAAAGTATGTGATGTATTTTCAAATATTTTTTGTTTTTGGGTATCACATCTCGCCTGGCTACAAATGTATTTCAGATACGCCAAAATATACGCAAGCGACACATACGAATTTTATAATTTAGTTTTTAGGAGCCGCGTCACTATCTGCTTAACCTATTCGCTGTCGTATTTTTGTCGTAATTTGAGTAATTCCAAAAATAAAATTTTCCTAAACTTTAAATTGTAAAGTCGGGTCAACCCAGAGACCTCCAATAAAGCCGCATAATAACTGTGTGTAATTTACTGCGATTAATGAATCATTGTAGAATAAAATCGAAAATAATTAATAAAATGTTGACGTCTTTCAAATTAACGGTATCCCAATCTATTAATAATAACCATGTACAAGGTTAAAATGGAACAATACATCAATTGAACCTTTCACGAAACGTATTGGCTCGCCGCAAAACTAGGGTCGCATTGAAGTCAAACGAACTATCAAACAATACCGAATATCGGCACACGCATGCTAGGGGAGGAAATAATTAATGATGATTGGCCTTAAATTACCTTCGCGCATCTCTTTCTCGCATCGACAGCGCACCTTTTCTCTCAAACAGGAACGTTATATAAGCTGCACAGGTACGGCCTTAAACAGAATCCTGTGGGACGCTACGCTGCACGCACCTGTAACGTTTTGTTACCGCGAATTCCGAAATGGCAGCCGAAACTTACGGTCATCGCTTGTTATATACTGACAAAGATATGTTTTCGTCTGATGTGATGATGGAGTATGCGACTGAAGACTGTTATCTGTCGTGGCCTAGATCACCTGATTCGGGTCGATCCAGCTTGGAGCCTACTCCGTCCATCGACGGGAGCATCACGCAAGATTCTCCAACTCACATCGCTTATCGTGGACTGTCTCAAGATATTTTGGAAGATGGCGTGGAAGACACTGATATCTTAGAAGGCTCAGGGAAGAGGAGGGGGCGTGCTACAAGCGCAGCTGTGCTACGACGTCGCCGCTTAGCAGCCAACGCTCGGGAAAGAAGAAGAATGCAAAACCTCAATAAGGCTTTCGACAGACTCCGTGGCCACCTTCCATCTTTAGGGGCTGATCGACAACTCTCCAAATATGAAACTCTTCAAATGGCGCAAACGTATATTGCAGCTTTATACGAACTATTGCAATAGAGGTTAGTAATTGAACATAGTAGAATTTAACAATTGCCAAATAAGGAGACTATATTGCTTACAAGTGTGGCAAATACGTCGTGTACATATTATGTTACTAATAGAGAATAGATATTAGATTAGATAGTACAGGGATATTTATAGTACCAGAGTTTACTCAGTGTTACCAATGTAGGTGTAAAGTTATTGATATAATTTTAATCCTTTTTGCACTACGAAATTGTTATGTCGGTGTAGTTACACCAGATACTTAGTGTTTCTTGAATAAACCTTACGCTTATTAAATTTATTCTTCCCTTTTTTAGTTTTAAGTGTTTCTTGCCAGTATAAACCGTCCTGCTGAATTAGTTATTAAGTTAAAACAATCTTGCCAACGAAAGTATTATGTTCAAACTAGGTTTTTTTATAATAATTAGAATAGAAATAGGACTGAGAAACAGTGTGTGTAAGTTATTGTGATTTTAATGCTATCGAATAGTATTTGTTTGTGAATTTTGTATTTAATTTTAAATACAAAGATTATTTTGTAAATAAATGTATTACGTTAATATCTGTGTTGCTCATTTTTCCCCGTTTCTATAAACATGCAAAGTGCACAATTCACTTATATACCTATTATATGAGGATGAGTCGTAAGACCTCTTTTTAAAGATCAAAAACAAAACTCTACGAAAAAGCACATACCACAAGACTGTAAATAAATCAATCGGCATATAAAGAATAACCTAGATATAAAACCAATGTAGCCTATTCCTTTATTTAACAAAATCTACTCGTATTTGTCACGAAACCATTGCTCAACATCATATAAAGTGGCATAATATTAAGTGACATTTAAATTTGAAAAAAAGTTATTTAAAAATATATATACCTACATAAATTTCTTAAAAATTGTGTATATTATTTTAACCTACATTATTGTTTTGTATCTGTTTCGAATATGGGATATGGAAATGCACCTACCGTTATTTTTATAGAATTTTCTTTAAAAATGTGAAATAAATGTATAAATAGACAGGCGGGATTGAAATTCGCTCAAACGGAAGCTTGAATTCCGCCTTTGTTAAATATTTATCTTGAACAATTTTTTCAAATTTATATACTATCTGTTTTTATTTTGGTAACCATTTTTCAGTTCAAATTTTTTTGCCAAAAATTTTTATCTATTATATTCCTCTCTAAGCTAAACTGTAATAACTGAGTGATCTCTAATGTCTTCATTAATAATTTTCACAGCGAAATCCAATAATTAATTGAGGTATATTCAACATCTGGAAGTATGAAAAAGGGGTTATAACTATAATGTATCTAAAAAAGTTGACAGAAACAACACTCCTTAAAAATATATGGAATAAGGAATGGCCAAGAAATGTTTAATAGGTACAAAGAAAGTGTCTGTAAAATGTAGTTGGTATAATATATATACCGGGTGTCTCATTCAAATCGGTCAGTATGGGAAAGTCTGAAACTATAAGATACGAAGATCTGTTCTGAGGACCATGTCATCGATTTTAATAACAAGAAAAACTGCATTCATACATTTTAAAAATCATCTGTACTCCGTTCGGGAATCGAACCCGATTGTTTTGAAAAAAAAACCTACACTATTTCTATTTAGATATCGATTATGTAGGTCTTAAGCAGTAAATGTCTCTATGAAACATGATGTCTAAAATGAATAAAATGCATTGTTGCCAAGAGACATTGCCATTTTTGCCCTACCAAATTTTGCCCGCAAGGTCGCCCGATTTAACGCCTCTGGACTATTTCTTGTGGGATACGTTAAGGATGAAGTGTACAAAACAAGTTTGATACCGTTGAAGACCTAAAAGTTGCCATAGAGACAATTTTAACGCAAATTCACCACATGAAGATACAAAATGCAATCATAAGATCGTTACCTAAACGTGTTGAATATTGTATTGAAAAAAGCGACGGTCACTTCGAGCACCTACTAAAATAAAATAAAGTATGTGAAAACAATGCATTTTATTCATTTTAGACATCATGTTTCATAGAGACATTTACTGCTTAAGACCTACACAATCGATATCTAAATAGAAATAGTGTAGGTTTTTTTTTTCAAACAATCGGGTTCGATTCCCGAACGGAGTACAGATGATTTTTAAAATGTATGAATGCAGTTTTCTTGTTATTAAAATCGATGACATGGTTCCTCAGAACAGATCTTCGTATGTCTTATAGTTTCAGACTTTCCCATACTGACGATTTGAATGAGACACCCTGTATATAATTATATAATATATATAATATTTTTCCCACGGGGGATGGTAGTGATAGTGAATCCTCATAGGGGCGCGCCACCACAGTGGTCGCTATGACAACCCCCTGGTGCTTGGACGACCTTGCACGGATACCACCCGCAACCGGTCTACGGCGGATGGTTATGTTGGACTCTAGCAGAAGGCCAGCCTACCAACTAAACACTACCTATACAGCCTTTGGTCGGGCGGAGGGCCTGGGACCCTATCGGCTTGAACTAACACTCCCGCCCTCCAGAACGGGGGCAGTGCATAGATATAACGTTGCCTATGCAATTTTATTTATCTTGACGTTAATTGAATTGTGTAACGTAATATTTTATTCATTTGAATATCAGTTGCAACACATTCACAAATATGCATCATGAATACCCTAATAAAAGAAAAGCATTATTTTATTTTACTTTAAAATAATAAATAACGTATTAGAGTAAGTCAAATACGCTGACCTAATGCGGATTAGTGACAAGACGCCTCCGATATGTTCCTTCAGTGTAGATAGATTTAATAAATCTTAATATATATATTTCTTGTGTGCGTGTGTATGTGACTGAACTCCTCCTAAACGACTGGACCATTTTGATGAATTTTTTGTGTGTATTCCAGGGGGCTGAGAATGGTTTAGATTCACAATACGGTCATATAGATTATTGTTTTTCAGCTAAATTATTTATTTAAAAACATTTGAGACAACGTGAGACAACGTGACATTTGAGACATTTGACATTTGAGACATTTGACAGGACAACGTCTGTTGGGCCAGCTAGTGTTCATATAAAATCCTAGGATCGAAAAACATATTAATAGTACCATGTATTTACGAAAAGTATTACAGAGAAAAGTTTGCGGTTTGAGGTGTCGTTGTAATCATCGTAAATTTGACGTTTATTTTGCGAATGTACGTCTGTCAAATTTCATCGTTGTTATTTGAGGCTTTCTTATGTCAAAATTAATATCGATCGTTCGATCATTCGATCGTCCGTTGAAAGGTTTTAACCGATAGTAACTAAGCGTAGGATATGACACGATATTATCGAACATAGTTTTTAAGAGTACACCTCCAGAGCTCCACCGACACTCATTTTGATTGTGTTAGATTAAATTGAATAATAAATTATTTTCCTGTACGTTTTATGTAGCAGTATCATTTATAGGTTATATGAAGGTACACGAATAGTATAGAATTTAAAGTCAGATAGCAGAACACTAAATTCAAGTAATTTAAGATTAGATCTACATTACACCCACATTATTCATTCATATCTATCGTTATTTTGGAGACAAGAAACTTTATTAGGATGGGATACAGCGTCAAAGCGTCAATCTTTTATAAAAGAGTAGTTTCATAGATTAAGTGCTGTTTTCATTAAACTATTTGGTTATACCTATTAGAAATAGTTTTTAGATAAACTTTTCTAAACGTTCAAGTACGTTACTACTTGAAATCAATTATTCATAACACCTCCGATTTTATTACCTAATAGGTTATTGATACCTGTAAGTTATACTTCATATACATATAGATATAAATTTTATTTTTAATTTATCATATGTCGAGTGGCATAGGCAGAAATAGAAAAGTCATGGAATATTAATACCAAACTGAAATAACGGATTTAATATAAAATAACAGTTTATTTCATATTTTCTTTTCCCGATTCATTTCAGTCGTTAGTAAATCATAAATTATGTAACACGACTTTTATGTACGAGTATATAAAGATAACGAATTAGTATATTATCTGTTAGTTTCACGATTTAGTGTGATAATGAAACTGTCATGTTAGATTTGATAGATTAACAAATCGGGTAGTACGTTTAAACTTACCATTTTACCCACCTTGGTTGAAATTTATTTTATACCCTAAATGGATGAATAAAGTTACCTGCGATATCTTTAGTAGCCTGTCAAGCTATATCCTTCCGGATCTCCAGAACAATCAGTCAGGGCTATGCAAATATAGGCAGATGTAGCCAGTAGAGTTTGGAGCGCAGGGCGCTCCAAACTACAATGCATAGAAATTACACTCTTGTGGATCTTACAAATAAAAACTATTTAATGGATACGATTACTAACTTAAGCGTATAATGAAAATATGTTTGTAAAACTATTTGAAAGGCCCGGAGCTGGTACAAAAACACATTGTCCTGTGAATTCTACGTTTGTTATAATTGAAATGACTTCTTATCTTTACCAGCAGTCTCTTTTGTTTATTTCATATTCTGAGACGGTGGGACTATAGTCCCGACACTAAGTATATTTTCATAATCATAAGGTTCAAGCCTGCCATACGTATATGTTCTTGATTTTATTTTAAATTTGTATATACATTTGTCTGGTGCTTCGACTATGAAAAAAAATCCATTGTGAAGCAACGTGCTTATATGCACTTGGGAAGAAACTATTTTCACTGTTGGTTCTGCGTGGCTGGCTAAAGATTAGACACCGTCAGTTAGGGTAGGATCGATCCCTTCGGAGGATACATATAATATATATGAGCAGTAATCGTAATGTTGATAAAACTGGTTAGAAACAGGTAAAATTTATGTATGAAGGAAGATGCCTCAGTGATTGACGAAACTCACCAGGGCTTAAGTAGCTTAATATTCTCAACGGAGCTTATAAAACTTGCATAATACTACAAAACCAAAGTATTTTATCATTTTTGCCTCCGTACTCACAATGTCCAGATTATTGTAATATTTACAATTTAGATGAAAATACGTATTTATGACAATTTTAAATATAGAACATAATTTCATAACACATCATAAAAGCAAATTTTATAAATTGAATATTTCATCATACTTGAAATCAAAATAAATTTAATATATTTTTAAATATTATTACGATAACTGCAACAATTTGTGATGCTTATGGATCCAATGTAGAGTTAAATAAAATGATATTGTAACAAATTTTATTTATCTATTACGCGAACTGGACTATTTTCATCACATTTGCACGGCTGAGAATATTTGTTGTACTTAATAAGCTGTGCTGTTGATTAGTAGAGAAAGTGTTGCTGCTTTACGTCAGATCTTTGTAGGTACTATAGAACTATAGTATTGATTAAGTGAAATAAATATAATGGAAAGATTAATCCTTACTATCTTTTTCTGTTCCTTGTATTTTCAAAATCACATCAAATTTTTAAAATCAACAATACCTATATCTTCAAACCAAAAACAAATTCATTCAGCATTCACACCCGTTTGTCTGCCTGTGTGTTTGCGATGATCGAAAAAATATTTACCAGATTTTCAATTTATATACAATCTTTTTATCAGACATTTACTCAATTGGTATATCTATGTCGCCTTATAATGTTATTTATATATATTGTACTACTAACGAGTTCTTGTTTTTATATTGGTATTAAACAAACAAGCAACCTCGGGTCACTCGTAATAAACGGTCACTATAAACAATTATGCTCAAACCGTAGGGCCCTTATGGCCAAGGCTAAAACCGACATATTCATCGTGACACTTGCCGTTGCGGTGGTATCCTGGGCACGTTTCGTGTTCCTTGTGATGATTCTCAATCTCTTTCTCCTGAAGGAAAAAAAATATATGTAGCTTTTCTGATTTGTGAATAATCGTTTGTATATATATTATAAGCGGACACCCCCACACGTTGCGTAAGGTTGCCGGCCGTTGCCTATAAAAGTCGCTGCGGTTGGCTAGCGACTCACTCTCGTCAATAAAGCCAGTAGGGTCAATAGGAGGCTGAGTTAGTCGGTAGGTCTGTGTAGTCGAGCCGTCTCGACAGTACCAGGAGTCCGACATAATCAACGCATCCCTGCTTGCCTGTTGCGTTGGTATCCATGATGGATTTCTCAGCCTCCTCTCCTGAGGAAAAAAAAAAAAAAAAAAAAAAAAAAAACTAGCGACTCACTTATCATCGGGCATTCGGAGCGGTCTAGACCGGTCGTAACGTTATTACGTGTTGCGTTGCATAACGTTGCGTAATTCGTAAAGTAGGCGTTTAGGCTGATTTTGTTCCTCTGTAAAATTATGTTGTTGCCAAATTATTTTTTTTTAAAGAATTTCTCTTCAGATTCCTAAAAATCAGAAGGGGATAAGCAACTCTTAGCCCACAATTACGAGGAACAAAGTCTTCTGCGTACTTTAGTGTTCGTGTTTGTGATAATGGCTGGCGGATCCAGTCGGAGTGACCGTAGGTCGCGAAGTCGTTCCCGTGATAAGTCGCGGCACCGTTCACGTAGCCGTCACGAAGTGTCCACTAGGAAACCGCCGATCGCGACGTCGGTCATATAGTAGGACGCGTAATGAAAATTTCACACCGTCAGAAAAAACGCCTAATCGTGATCGCCATCATCGTCGCTTGAACAGATCGCGGTCTTCAAGCAGGTCACATACCCCGGATTTGGCATATCATTCCACATTGAATTCGATCATGGACCGTCTTACGTCGATCTTAGCAATATAAGTGAAGGTCAGGTTAGGCCGAGTCAGGAGAAGGTTAGACCTTTGATTGACTCAGCTGAACCTCAAAATGTTAAGCAGATGCAAAATACGGACGAATGTAATGCGTCAGGGACGTCATCAGATCGCGATGCGGCCTTGGCGTTCAGTGTGAAGACATACAGTTTTGTATGTATTGGACTTTATGTCCGGCAGACATACAGTTTTTTATGTATTGGACTTTGTGTCCGGCAGACATACAGTTTTGTATGTATTGGACTTTATGTCCGGCAGACATACAGTTTTGTATGTATTGGACTTTGTGTCCGGCAGACATACAGTTTTGTATGTATTGGACTTTATGTCCGGCAGACATACAGTTTTGTATGTATTGGACTTTGTGTCCGGCAGACATACAGTTTTGTATGTATTGGACTTTATGTCCGGCAGACATACAGTTTTGTATGTATTGGACTTTGTGTCCGGCAGACATACAGTTTTGTATGTATTGGACTTTGTGTCCGGCAGACATACAGTTTTGTATGTATTGGACTTTGTGTCCGGCAGACATACAGTTTTGTATGTATTGGACTTTGTGTCCGGCAGACATACAGTTTTGTATGTATTGGACTTTGTGTCCGGCAGACATACAGTTTTGTATGTATTGGACTTTATGTCCGGCAGACATACAGTTTTGTATGTATTGGACTTTATGTCCGGCAGACATACAGTTTTGTTTGTATTGGACTTTGTGTCCGGCAGACATACAGTTTTGTATGTATTGGACTTTGTGTTCCGGCAGACATACAGTTTTGTATGTATTGGATTTTGTGTCCGGCAGACATACAGTTTTGTATGTATTGGACTTTATGTCCGGCAGACATACAGTTTTGTATGTATTGAACGTACGAGTGGACGTAGCTTGAATATGATGATACAGGTATAAGAATGAATGAATGACTGACAGACGAGGATGGTGGAGTTGAAGCAGATGGCAGCATACAAAGTGGTGACAACCCCGAGGCTCGTGTCGAGGACGACACTATGTCAGGAGAGGCCGTATAAGCGGACACCCCCCACACGTTGCGTAAGGTTGCCGGCCGTTGCCTATAAAAGTCGCTGCGGTTGGCTAGCGACTCACTTATCATCGGGCATTCGGAGCGGGTAGACCGGTCGTAACGTTATTACGTGTTGCGTTGCATAACGTTGCGTAATTCGTAAAGTAGGCGTTAGGCTGATTTTGTTCCTCTGTAAAATTATGTTGTTGCCAAATTATTTTTTTTTAAAGAATTTTCTTCAGATTCCTAAAAATATATATATACATATACCAAACCTCTGATTATACCTTGATGAGTTATATTTAAGGTAACAATCAAGCTAAAATTAATGGAATATCTCACTCAGATACAGCCGAAAAAATGACAAAGGTGTGAACAATTTAAATATTAAAAAACCTTCAACCCCAAGCTATTAACACATTTTGTAATCACAATTAACTGTATACTAGCACATGGTCTGTCATTATGGTGCTATAGAGTGAACAAGACGCAAACTTAATAAAAGGTTCTGTCAAGTTTAACAGCTCAGCCGCGTCTTAATTTCAGCAGGAGCTGTCAAATTTGACAGTTGCGTCGATTCCACCAGTCATGCGCGATTCTAAACTAAACTCCGTGTTGATTCTCTCTTGAATTGATATACGACGTTATTCTTTTGAGGGCCGTTTTGTGAACTTATTTCAAGTTTGATAACGTATTATTTTAGATGTCACTTACTCTTAGGGTGCGATTATCTTTTGGCATGACTCTCGGTTTTCATGGGACGATAGTTCCGTTGTCCTCATATGTTTATGCGCGCACAATAAGAAGGTTTTGGTGCATTACTTATTTCTTGGACTTGTCTATTCAAATTCGAAAGTGAACATCCACAGCATTATTGCAGGAAGCCCAGATTTTTTTTTGACAATATATGACTCGATTGTAGAATTGAATGGAAACAATAAGTACGAGTATTTGCATATTACATAAAATTTAATTGTAATTCAAATAAATTTAAAATAAATTAGCTTCATAAACAAAAACATAATTTTTCAAAATTATAATTTGTTTCGAAATGCGGAATAAAGAAAAAGAAAATATTGAAGTAGGTAAGTCAAACTCGTAGGTACTCATAAAATCAAATTTACGATGTATGTAGGTATAGTTGTCATTATCGCCACATACCTAGTAATATTAATTAAAAGTAACAGGCCTCAAAAGAAATTTAAACAAATTTGTTCTGAATTCACTGTTTATCCTCACACATCCGTCAGGTTTTTTACGGTATAAATTTATTTAGAATCTGACAATGCATTGAAAATATATTAAACGTTATATTAGATATGCCACTCAATTTTACAGCCATAGCAGCGTATAAATACAAGAGTTAGTATCTATTTTTATTATAGGGAGCGATGGACGTATGTATTATCAAATTGAAATAATCGTATTAGATTTCGAGTACCACAATAAGGGGCGTTTGAATAATACATAGTGAGCTATCGGATGTTTGCTGTGCTCTATGACATGGGGATTGGTTCCAAGCTAACCAATCACAACGCGAGATTGCGCGCATGCGCAGCCAGTACTTCCGATAGACGTAGGCGTGGATCAAATAAGCCTCTTTACTATTAGCCTACATATATAAAAATTTGGTGGGATATTTAATAATCGTAACGTTGGCAGATGTACTCTTTGAACGATTGATGGCGAACACTCTAAACGAAATTTTGTTTCGTTTAGTATGACAAAAGTTATTAGAGTTAACAGTAGAGTAATAGCAAGAGAATGATACGATAAAATTAACATGCTTACACAAGAAAGTAACATACTTATAAAGGAGCGTATGTTTGTACAATACCTATATACAAAAAACAAGTTACTAAATAGGTATGTAGAGTTGCTTCTACTCTCACATTCATCACAATGTTTTTGCTGCTCAACTTTTACGTAGATATAGGTATTAAATACTTCATAATGTTAAAACTATTATCATATCGATTTATTTGTAATGAATTAAAAGAAACTCAGGTTCCGTGTGTATATGGTAAAGTATCTATCAATTGGACTATCCTTTCATTTTAACGGAAAAACATTCTAACCAGATGAATTAAGGGGATATCCTGGGAAATTAGACTACCTAGAGCATCCTGGTGAACGGACTGCACTGCACAACCCTATTTTCTATGGTATGTTTGAGGCAAATATTAAAAACACACTAGGAACTTTTTAATATTGAATATTTATGTTTTATGGATGTGCATAATTATATATATGGACGGTAGGAAATGTATAATGTTAATCGTTCATATAATAAATACGAGTACGTTCAATCCAAATACCTTGAAGAAAGTTCGTGTAACCTCTTGATGTATTTTCTCTTTGCGTATTATTCTCTCACAAGTATTATTTATATTTTCTCACAGGCAGGATGATTAAAATTATTTTTATATTTACGACCTCCGGTCATACGGTTTCAAGGTGTCAACAACTCTATAATTTAGTAGGAATTATACTTAAGAATTTTGAAAGCTATAATTTCGAATGTGGTTAAGTATATTAAATTAAAATATAAAATCTACTAGGAATCTGGCTTTGCAAGGTTGCAAGAATCTTCCTGTAAAGGTATCTTTAAAACTTTACGCTATAAAAAGTATTTTTAAACTAAATAACAAACCAAAGGCAAAATAAAAAGAATTTTATGTTAAATGTAAACATAAACAAAATACAAGTTGATTGAATGAATGTAGCTATGTACTGAATGTAGACATACAAGGAGATGCGTTTGTTTCACTGGAAAGATAAAAATTCACATTTCGCGATTTTTTATCAAATCAAGCTTTTATCTTGCGATATAAACTGCCATGTTTAAATGTATCCTTTCTATTTTGACAAATGTCATGTTATATCACATTTTGGTGGTCATAGGGCGAGTTTATTGACACTGTTCGGACATTGCAATGGTATAAAACCAATATTGGTATAAGCTGACTTATGCCCGGTTTCTGAGTAGGTACATTTTGTCAATGGTTTATCTGTTCATTAATACTATCAGTTCGATAACTCCCAACAAATCGTTTCTGAACACCGTAGAATTAGATAAACTCCGTTTAAACTTTGATTAACCTAACTGACCAGTTAGTGCCGTTTATCGGTCCCGTAACTTTATTTGACGTTTATGTCTCTGTGGTGTATGTGTTAAACAAGAATCTCAAGGTTATAACGTGGTAATTTTATGTGAAATAAAATAGTGGTAGCTACATTTTAAATTATTATATTTAAAAAAGACAATGAGTTCTACAATATTAAATACGAATAAGAAGCATCTTCTCCCGCTCAGTAAAATTTTTGCTGCGAATCCACGTAGAAAGGAAAATAAAGTAAGTAGGTACCGCGACACATTTGTAGTGTCGCGGTACTTTATTTTCCGGTCGTACCGCGGTAAAACATCAAACACAAAGAATTCAAAATCCGTGCGAAATCATGCCATTTTTTTTCATCTATAATCTTTTTATTTTATCGATTTATGGGTATGATTCATATTCAGGCAATACTATCGAAATATTATAAAATAGTGTTTTAATACTTACTATCGATAACAAAAATTTTATAATTATTAAATTATTATCGCGGATGAAGAAATATTACAAAATAAATGTTTAAATTGTAATTATTGATGAATTAATATAACAAAGTCAATTTTTATTTCGTATTTTGTGAACAGACCCATCTAGTGACATAATTTAGAACTACTTAACTATGTATTTCATAGCTGTTGAAAGCACGGTCCTGCATTCAGAAACTCACCGACAGTTATGAGACGTTTATCTCTTCGATAACTTTGTTGAATCATTAGTTATTGAGAGTTTAGCTAAGGTATTCAGAAACCGGGCATCAGTCGAGTTTTACGAAAGGAGAGGTGATATATGTTTCTGAATTTATTACCGCACAGAAAAAATAATCAGGCCTAATAAATTAAAGATGTATAATTTTCTAAGTAAGAAAATCGTTTTATTTAATGAAACTTTACATATGATATTATATATTTGAGATAAAAAGTACTAGTTACGGTTTTGTCATATATTTGCGTATGCGCTTAGACTATATTATTCCCTGTTTGCATAAACTGCTCGAGATTTACACGAAGTGAATTTAAACAAAATTAAAATCGATGAAAAACAAAAAAATTCGGCGGGTGATTCGAAGAACCGGCATGGATTGAGAGTTGTTAAGCTCACACGATGTATTATCGTGAATTACCACGAAGAATTGAACGCTTATAACAATTAGTCAATCTGGAGTTAACAGCCGCTTAAGATCGCATACTATCTAAGGTAATGCAAGGTACTCATTGCTTGGTTTTTGATATCATCACTAGCAATTCCTTAACTGAATGTTATTCAACAAAATATTATATACAAAATTTAAGCGCTATATCATTATGTTTTGGAAAGGCTTGCTACCTATTTCTAGTTCCATTACAGTATTCAAATCAAAATTAAAGGATACTTACTCAATACAGTGCAATAACAGGATTCTTTAGGAGTGTATAGTTTAGTTTTTCATTAGCCATATTGGGACATTAGCGTTTGTAGATGTATAATTAATAAATCATGCCTAATCTATGTGAACTGATGTTATACTCAATTGACAGTGGCAATTTGCATCTGACATGCCTTACTTTAAATGTTCAAATAATGTTTGTTAATGTAAAAATATTTAGTTCAAGACAAAATCTATTTATTATTTTTTTTACTACTCCACTCATTCTACTCATTTTAAAATACACTGTTACCTGTATACAATGAACTTAGTAGAAACCATGTTAATTATATTTAAAATTATAAATTTTAGGCTTCAGTTAATTACATACTTGAATTCAATGTCTGTAAATGAGTTCAATGTTTTGACTATAGTAGTAAAAATCAAAATTAAGTGTGCCATTCAAATAGATTAATCTTCGTTTAGTACACTGAGTTTTGACCTCTATACATAAATATCCTTGGGTCGGCCAAGCAATAGGATTATGGCGTCCAAAAAAAATTAAGTTTTATTCCCGCTTGTCGTATTTTATATTGCTTTTTCAGTATGCCGCCGTAAAATGTGTAAAAGAAATATAAAATCGATGAGTCACAAATAAATTTTATATTTTGTAAACACATTGTTGGGCCCGGCTCAGGATTTTTTTGAGTAGATTGAATGAAGAGAAAATTGTGTGAGTTCCTCGTTTCCATTTATTAAAAGGAACGATAATCAGTTGTACTACAGTGATCGAAGCCAGAAGAATAAGTCACAAGTAGGTATTTAGAACGTTTACCATGCTTTTGTGTCAGATTGATATTGATATCAATCGACATTGATTCTTGCCTTTAATTTGTACCAATAGGGGAAAGGGTAAAAGAAGAGATAACATCAGCATAAGTCCAACCTTAGTTATACAGTCGGCCATTGTATATCTATGGGAGAATCTTCACCACTCTTACGCACGAGAGGATTTTTTTTATCTTAAACGGAAAAACTAATGATTACGCTATTGTTGCTTTAGACAGTAGCTTCAGAGCAGTTACATTTCGATACAAAAATCTCGATAGGAACGGGTCGACGGTTGGACAGCTCATGCAATTACCGTGTCTACTGCAAGTGAAATTCAAAGTTAGACAGTGTATTCCACGGGTCATGTCTGGTGAGTTCAAAGCAGGTGTAGTTTCTATTTGCCCCTCAATTAATGCTCAAGTTATAAAGACTTTATACTTGCTTCGTAATCATATATTTTATTCATTTGATATATACTCATATTCGATTCGATCTAGTATATCATGGCGATCAATTTCGACAGAAGCCAACCCTTAATGAGACAAATATTGTAGATTAATTGTCATCTAGTTACCATAATACAAAATAAGAATGTTTAATGTTACCCTTTAGCAATTTTCTCTACTTTCTGTTATTACTATGTGGTATTAACTGTTACTCAACATGTAGTAGTGTGTCTTTCTCATTTATACAACATGTAACTGTTATAGCAGCGCTACAAAAGAATGCATTTCTCTATTTGTCTATATTAGTCGCAACTATTCAGCAGCTATTCAACTCACAGCAATCGCAACTAATTTGTCGATAAGTGAATGATTGTTTAATAAATGCATAATTATTTTCAATACAGCGTTATACATCAACTAGTCTATAATAGCTTTTCGATTACAGGTATTAATCCAAAATGATCTTCAACGCCATTATTCCACATTTACTCGATTCAAGACGCTATAACAGTCTTTTAATTCCTACTGTTTATATATCAATTTTTGTTAAAATTTTGTCGATATAAAGTAATCTAGGGAGTAAGACATTGACTTCGACCAGTTGAACAAATGAACGATCTGGCAAACTATAACTAATTGCCAGTCAGAATATAATTAAATATTTGAATGTTGTTATGTCACCCATCTGAATGTGGAACCTCAAAACAATATTCAATACTAGTCGATTTAGTATTAGTAGAAATTTAGATGAAATATATAAATGATAGATTAATTATATAAAATATATTATCAAATTAATTTGACATTTTAGTCAGGGCCCACAAATATATGTTAATTTTAGCCATTTTGACGACAATTTTTTTTGAAAAGACTAGATGTAATATTGTACATATATACGATAATACCTTAAAAAGAATATTTAGTTAATTCGACCATTATTTATGTATTATAAAATAGAAAATATTAATCTTTGACTTTGTTCATGTATGAAATTTAATAACCTTCCGCAGTCGACTTTAGTCGCATTAATTTATCGATATGTATCGCATTCATCATCACAGCTCATATACGTCCCCATCGAGGGACTCGAGCCTACCCTAACTACGTTAGGGCGATTAGGCCTTAGTCAACCACGCTGGCCCAGTGCGGGTTGGTATTGGTGTATCGCATTGCTAAAGCTTTATAGCTTTATTTTATTGTATAAAAGCGAACGAATTTCTTTTAATTCCATTAAGTGATCAATAGCTGCTAACTAATTGTTATTATTATACTAAAATGTTTCTGTTCCTTTGTTACACCATGTTTATTCCATCTTATACGACATGGTCCACAGCTTTATGGAATTTTTATGGCAAATTATATATATATTGACTACTATGGTACACTGTTTTGCTAGTTGGGGCGATAGTTTGCGCAAATACACGCATCTTTATTATTTCACTCGCCTAGTCCGATAATCATAGCCTCAGGCCTTCCTCCGCGATTCTTATATACTTATATACGCAATTAATACATAGATTAAGAGGGGTTTCCGTCCAATGGGCCGATTGACTGACATAGCCGGGATGGTTACGCAGGAAATATCGTTATGACAAGCCACGTCTATGGTTTATTAAATAGCTAACTTCATCCCACCTGATAGTAAGCGGAATTAGAGTCCAAGTACTAAAAGAAGTATAATAATATGACATGCAGTACTACCCACCTTTGTCTTATCGACATCTTCAGTCGTCAAGTCTTCTTCACGCCTCTTATAATGGAGTAAAAGTGAGAGGATTGTAAGAATTGGGCCACACATGTACTAGCAAAAAAATTAATATTTATGGTACCGCAAAATAAAAATGTGTTGGCAAATTTTTTGGTGCTATAACATTGTAACGGAGTTGTTTTATAACATCTCGGCGTGATGCGGCCAGTGGTGCGTAGGTATGACATCGCTACAACTTATGCACAGCATCGAGTAGATGATTAGCATGGCGAGGCCAATAGTGTGAATAATATTGTACGTAGGATGTACATTCTGATCGGGCGTGAAGAAGCACCGTACCTTATTCAGGACAAGACTGTGTAATGTTGAAGGTTTAAGTCACAGCGTACAGAGTATAGCGTAGTAGCATATAGCGATCTATAGCGCTAGTGATATGACTGAAGAGCAGAAAGGTATTAGCAGCCCGCACCCAGGTGAAATGAAAGGCTCTGCACCGATTAAATGAAGCACTCATCTACCCAGCTGCCGGTCGCCGGACGATGGAGACGATCCGTCCGGTGTTGCTATGCCGGTCATCCATTACTGATTGGACGCCGCCGGCGTTTTCCTTGCGGATTGTGCGAGAACACAGAGTAATCTCTCAGATGGAGAAACCTTACGGTGGCATTCACGTGGCCAATACGCATACCTACCATATACGCAGACCTTACTGCAGGGTCATCAGACACGCATTGTTTATGAGAATACCCAAGGAAAAGTTGCAAGTCACTTTGCGATTTTTCCTTCCGACGTGCAACTCGGTGCAGGTGCGTGCGACCATTGTCATTCATTTCATGTCATGTCATTTGCATCGTGGGACCGCCATCGCCGGTGACTTTTAATAAATAAGCCTGTCCTCTTGCTAGGAGAGCTCCGCATATACCCGCCACTTAGGCAACGGTCCAGTACGGGTGATTTAATGCATTTCTCTCAAAAAAAATCTTCTAATC
The DNA here is from genome assembly GCA_036419045.1 of Scirpophaga incertulas. Lineage (NCBI taxonomy): Eukaryota > Metazoa > Arthropoda > Insecta > Lepidoptera > Crambidae > Scirpophaga > Scirpophaga incertulas. The sequence goes on along the minus strand of CM071630.1, from coordinate 17,022,001 downwards.
CTAAGGGAAACGACAAGGTTTGCAAAATACCTGGACAACAACCTAAATTAGGGCAGGCCCGGGCCCCTCGAAGAGGACGTATATAACCTGTTGATAATGATTTAATATCACGACTGAGGTAGTTATCTCCACTCCTTACTAGTTAGTAAGGAGTGATAGCCTTCATCATCAGCTTAATATTATAAGTTTCGGCTTATTTAAAATCTAATAACTGAAAAACACCAACACTAAAATTTAATAAATACCAACACTTTTGATCTAATCTGATTGAAAAGATTGAAGTGAATCGTTTTCAGCAGTAAAGAAAATTATCATAATTTTAAAATCTGCCCATCTTTTGCGTCTTAACGAATCGGAATATCAATAATGATGTCAGAGTTACACCCCTCCGGTAGTAAGATGAAATATGACAACATTATTAGAATTAATCCCCAAACGGATACAGGCGTGGCTTAAGACATCAATATAGACAAACTAAATTAAAACCAAAAAGTTATGTTGCTAAAAAACAAGTAAAAAAGCAAATAAGGTTACATAACAAGCGAATGATTGAAATATGTTTATTAACTGCATTTGTATTCATTAAAGTTTTTAAAGCATATTTTTATCTCACAATTGTCCCAATAACCTAAAAATAGATTATAGCCATACATGGCTTGTGTATTTTATGCTAGAACAGGTGGTACCTAAATTTCGCCTAGTTTGAGTACCTACAAAATCTCAAATGTCATGTCATGGCTCAAAATAATATTTTTAAATGGTGAACTTCGTGTGTTAATATTAAATACAGCCTTTACCTTATTTGAAATATGTAGCGTTTGCATAAATATATACAGTTCTATTTCGCTTATTAAATTGTTCATACATATTTGTCTACTTGATTTTGGTACGCTTAAAACAGGAAAGATGAATTAATCTCTGTGAATAGTTATTTGATCTATTCCAAATATTTGTGTGATGAATGCGAGCATTTGTACCTTATATATATATATATATATATATATAATATATATATATATATATATATATATATATATATATATATATATATATATATATTAGACAAATGGTATATTTTACTCCTACTTTAAAATCCAAACTTTAATTGAAATATAGCCTTGAACCTTGGTAAGAATCGAGACCAAGACTAATGTTCCTAGCCAACCTGCACAACGATAGGCAATTTAATTCCATTTTATGGGGAAAACCATATCTATAATGGACATTTTTTAGTAAAGATGACAATGGATGATGATGAATATCATTGTTGATTTACTCTTAATCTCTTTATGTTCCGATCTTATCAATTTGTGCAATAATAAGTTATTTGAAATTAGTAGTTCCGTGTTTTGTTGTATATACATATACATATACTGTTAATACCCGTATTAAAAAAAAAGAAAGTAATGAAAAGAACATAAAGATCTAAACCAGAAGTATAAAAGATTAATCACAAACATAAAACCACAAATATTATAGCAAAAGAATTGTTTGTTTGTTCACCTGTCAGCACTACCAACTTACAAATTACTACAGCAGCACTATCTATGAAACAATCTATGAAAAAGTAGCAGTCAAAAATTTATTGCGTATAAAACGAGCGCCGACTTATCTTAGTACAGATCTCAATTTTACCAAGAAGAAAAAGTCTAGTTAGAATGAGACATCGTTATACGAAAGATAAGGACGTAGGACGATTGCACTTCTTCCGGTTGCGCTGGCGCAGGTGACATGAAATTTATTCCGAATTTGAAAACCGAAAGATATTTTATTCGAAATGATTCAAACGACTTTTTAAATATGGACATCTTTTATACGGCGGCGACGGTTGACAGTTTTATATTTGTCGTCAATGTAATAGCGGAAAAAAAGTAGTTTGATTTATATGAAAATAATGCAGCGCCTCTGCGCGGGAGTTGGTCAAAGATTATTTGAAGGTGGACGTGATATACAGTGTTATTTTATTATTAATCTTATTATTAGTATTCAGTTATATAATTCTATAAATAAATAGAAATTGGCAATCAACGAGTAAGCAAAGTAATTTATTATTGTCTTAAATTTGCGATCAATAGTTTCCAAAAGGAAACCGTTGATGAAACCATAAGGTTTATCATTCATATGTTCACTGTAAAAAAAATATATATTAAAAAAAAATTTTTGAGGTTCAATAATGTGGAATGGGTTTCTATCACTTAAATACTTTGGCATTATTAATTCCTAATAAATTGATTAACCCCTAAAAAAATCTCAACAAAAGTGCACCCCTATTACGACAATCTATTATTTTTAACTTTCTGATTTCAAAGTTACTTCAATATTTTAGGCAAGATCAAAACTGACACTAAAATTTAGACGATGTATGTCGCTTCTGTGTCTCATCTCATCAACATGATTAATAAATCATCGCAGAATTACCGTGAGACTGCTCACACTTCGCCTCTTAAATCTAATATCGTTAAAAAGTAAACTCTTGTTTTTTTAACTTTCCCAGCAGTATTGCCCGCACCCAGTTATCGATCGATATCAATTTTGCACTTTTGGTTTCACCTGTCTGCCGCTTATGTTTTGGTACATACATAATGTTTGGTGATTTGTTGCGGTCGTCTTGAATAGATTTTGGGATACTCAGATATAAAAATTTTAGTTACCTTCAGCATAATCAGTTTACTGAGTTGATAAGAATAAACTTATTATATTATAAATAAATTTGTAATCGATAAAAATTTTTGTTTAAACTATAATATACTTACATGTATATAATACTTTATAAGTATATATTAACGGGTCGGAACCGCGCCGGCTCCGTGCCTTCTGTTCGCATGACTTCCACAAACACACTCAAAGTATATAAAGTGAACATAGCCATCATTGGTCAGTCCAAAACAAAATCTAATCGACAATTTTTTGTTGAAATTCACGCATTCTACTCACTCAGCTACTATACATAAAGCCTACATCATTTATAAACAAAAAGTTATTACGAAAACTTGTTGCTTTGTATACAAATAGTAAACAAATGACAAACAAAAGTATACCAATGACAAAAGTATTTTTCTAATGTTTCAAAAACATCGCTGTGTTCAGTCAATACAATAATAATGTCCTAACTTAAATCTCAGTTAAATATAGAATAATAAACTTGTATCTCATTTGAAACATGATACAGTATAATGACCTAAAATTACAGTTTTGTTAGACATATCTTGACTTATGAAATTGAAGTTTTGTGTAGATTTTTAAGATCATCTCTTTTTCTTTATTAATGTTCGCTCGTTTATTCAATAAGCATGGAAGCAATATTTATGAAAGTTCCACACACATGTTTATCTATTAACGATATCGAATTATATATATAATCAACAAAATATGTGGTGACTTTAATATAAATATTTTAGCCGTTTTAAGCCAATCTAACAGGTGCATTAATTTATTTAAAACATTAAAATATGGATTTCGTATTTCAAGAACCAACGGCGAGCCATTATTTGGACCGCATCTTCAGTAACTCTAAAGCAAAGGAACATTAAGTATTAATCCTTTGCTTTACAGTTACTGAAGATTAATAAGTATTAATTGTGCGAATTCTGACATATTCTGTATGTCCTAATCATGAGACTACATGTTGCGCTATAAAACAAATTGGTATAAAAACATCTAATAGGAATGAAATCAATCAATATCAAGTTTAGCGCTCATGAGGGCGAATGCTAATAATCTAATAATTTTATTACTAACTAATAATCTTTATAACAATTTATTTAATGTTGTTAAAAAAGAATGTAATAACCTTAAGTTATTAAAATTCAAATAAAAAATGTCATTTAGTGATTTAGCTAGGCATATAAGTATATCAAAGTCGTACACTTAACAACAACTTTAACTACAAGTAACAACTTTAACTGTTTTTATTTTCTTAAACTATGTTAGAAATTGTTCAATAAAATTAAAGAAAGTATGCACATCTACAAAATCATTATACATATCTAACAAAATTAACTTGTCTAAGAACACTGTAATTTTTTTCGCAGTTAATATCAATAATCAAAAAGTTAAATCAGGCCAATTACAGCTCAACAGTAACAACTTGTGAGATACAATTCCATTTTCAGATGACACTTCATTAATATAAGATTGACAGAGGAGTAATAACATTAATGTTCTGAATTGTGTGACACTCTCCAAAGTATTACACAAATTTTTGCGGTAAGTGAACATGAATAATTTGTGTTTTAATTCTAACAAAACTAAATATTGTCAAATATTTTGACTATAGTGAATATAACACAAAGAAACGGTAGTTGTTATAACATGAACTTGCTTCGAATTGTAAAGGAAGTTGGATTCAGACTATTTATCTTAGACCAACTTCTAATTGACGATTTTGTAATAGTCCAGTCACTAGAGATTCACGGTTGACCTTGTATTACAGTATCTCTATCTCGAAAAGGGTTACGCATATAGAAAAAAAGTTGAGATAAAGGATATGACAATTTTTTTTTCTTCAATTTTCATAATAGGCATTGAAGTGATTAGAACCATAGAAACGGAGATAATTGCAAAAAACCGATTTTGATGACCTTTGACCTCGTATATCTTACGACGCAGACACGAGATAATATGACACTTTTGAGACAACTTTCAGAACGCCAAAATAAAGCTGTATACGAGTTTCCAGCTTATTATCTCAAATTCATAGGTTGACCCCTTTTTTCCTAAAGTGACTGGACTATAAAAATAAAGGAAGAAAAAAAAATCTTGCTGGTTCTTTCCAGTACTACAAGGTTCGCCGCCGTAGACATGTGAAACAATGGCGTACCATCTTGGACGTACAGAAGTGATTGTAAAAATTTTATTTAAAGTACCTATATATTTTTGATTTTCAATTAATAATGATATTTTGAAGGGTTCAAAATCTGCTCCTGGACGGTTTACTCAATTCAATTTGGAAACTCAGTGTTATTCAAAAATTACACTTTAGGGTATAAATATAAAGCAAAAAGTAAAGTGTCTTAAAAAAGTTACAAAGTAACGCAACTGCTGGTATGCAAAAAATTGCTACAGCTATATAAGAGTATTTCATTTGTTTGCAAATAGATAATGTTATAAACTTATTTATTCAAATATTAAATGTTTATGACTTCAAAAAATATTGAAGCTTTATCCGGTAGTTACGTAATTTATCATGTTATTTAAAGCAGTAATCGGCACATCCGGTCCTAATCTGCGTAAGTCATCGGTCATACAATACGCAGGCTTTGCTTGGCGTCCGTCTTAACTTGATATATTTGTTTTATTGCATTATGTTAAGAGAAGTAACCGCATCAAAAGAAAGTTTTATGAAGAGAAAGAACACTGAACTAAGAAAAATAAGTAAATAGATTTAAAATGCGCACGTTATATAGTGCATACGAAATCAATAGCATGATGTTTATAGAATGTCAAACAAATCCAATTAATGAAGTTATAAGTTACGTAAGAGTTTTAAGTACCTACAAGATACTAGAAACCTCATATAAAGTAAGGATTTGACCCTTTCCTCTCCACGTAACGTGGGTTATGCGTGTAGTGTAAAGAAACGCCAGAGCCTCTGTTGATCACCAGCGTAAAAGTTTTTTTTTTATGTATTTATACTATATAGGTTTACATTTATAAAAGAATATGTATTCTCGCCAAACATTATATTCATGGGCGAGATGCGCTCTCATCTTAATACATAAATATAACCTACAATCTAACTATATATACCTAGTAAATAATTAACACAAAATTGTAATTTATTCAAACTTAAATTAACCGATCATATCGAGTAAAGTAAATCGTAGCTTTGATTTTAACATCGTTTTGGTAAATTTCGGAACTTTTCTTAATAGCTCGAACTTATTATATACAATTTTAGGCACCAAGTATTTATGTAGTCTTTATCCATAGTAATTTTTTACACGTAATTAGCTTCACCTAATAGGATTAGATCATATGAGGTGTTTGTTATAGCCAGGAAACTGAGAAACAAACAGATTGTCCAGCTGATAATAAGTGTTTACAGCCGTTTATACTAATTCGGGTGGCTATGCAATTCACAGTAAATCTGCAACCCCCAAAAAGACTACTCTGTACCAACATGTGACACATGTGATACAAATACAGTAATTTTACTGCTTATATTACCCAGCATTGTGAGCACTGATGCCTTACGGCAGAAATAGATACTGCTATTTATAGAAACTCCTTCCGGAAAATTGGAGTTATTAAGTATCTTTAACTGTATATACATATATTGTTAATGAACCTCATTATTGTTAACTTTGAATGACTATTCACAATATTGTTGTACTCGTTGAAATAGTTAGTCACTTTTCAAATTTAAATCTACCTATCAAGAAGTTCATTAAAGATCCTAACACAGATAATAAAATCGATGACAATGAAACTAACTTTGAATTTCTAAAAAAAATATCGACAAATATTCGGATAGGTCGATATTACTCCGTTTTCGATACGTTTAATTTGTCAGCCGTAACCAAATTGATACAGACGACAAAAATATGGTAATATTATCCTAATAAATTCCTTATTAACATGTTATACTTTAAAGTTTTTTCTTCAAAACAGCTTCTGCTCAGCGGGAGTTTCTTATGTTGTGATTATTAATACTACTTATAACTTTGAGACGACTGGTATCTTGGCTTTAAGGTAAAGATTATCAAAAAATACTTTATAGAATCTCCGCTCTAATACGAAAAAAGCGTTTTCTTACAGAAGGGTGACTTTATACATATCAGGATGAAGGGTGAATACGCTGTGAAATTCCTGAATACCGTAACTTTACATCTTAAGACACAAGTTACACACACAAGTTACAGACACAGCATACACTGTGGTGTTTGTGGGTGTTGGTTATTCATTCATTACAAATGAATATGACCATTTACTATAACATGAGTAGTCTGCTTATTTGTCAATATATAGTGTAAGCAATAGTCGCATTGTACAATTACTCGTATATTTAGTTTATGTTATAGCTTAGTCTTTAAGCATTTTATCATAGTTATAATCATGAAATAAATTATATAAAATTAATGATAAAATAGAATAGAATTTTTCGAATTTCAGCCACAAGTTTCACGTGGCTGAGACAAGCCTATTTTTTTTATTTAATGTGGGGTAAAAAATGCATTGAATTGCATACCCGCGAGTCGAGTTATGTAGGGCTCTCCTCCCCAAAAGGGGGTAGGCCTACCGACTAAAAAACCCACCGATCCAACAGGATACACGCCTTTGACGCGAGCGCCAATCCCCAAGGAGAGCTGCATCACGCCGGGGCAGAGCGCATCGATCCCGAAGGAGAGCAGCATCGCACCCCGGCGTGAGCGCATCATCCCTGAGGAGAGCAGCATCACGTCCTGGCGAGGCCATGGGAACCCTTTCGGACAACTACCACGACCCCGCCGGCGTGTGGCAACTAGTGCCTACTCAGAACCGCCACCAGGGCGGCCGCCGGACTCCTCCGGCTAACCCACGCCGATAATCGGCCGCTAGCCCTGAAAAGGGCCCTTCCCCTCGGGGCGAACCCCGCCAAGGTTATTTTTTAACGAGGTTTCCTTCTTCGTGGCTTCCGCCCAAAAGGACGGCAGCACCCTTCCGCCGTTTTACGCCCGCGCCGGCCGAAGCCGCCACCTGGGGACGTGCCTGATATTGGACGGTAAACCCACGCAGGGGCAAGCCTATAACGTAACTATAGGACCCATGTTCTAGACAGAGTAAAGTCGTTAAGCATTCTAGACCGAGTACATAATAAGTGAAAATTATAATTCGCAAATCCGTCACCCTAACGTGAACATATTGTAAGCTGCTAACATCAATATTTACATAACGTAATCCTTACCTTACTGAGCGGCGATATTTTTAAGAGACAAATGCTGTTACTCACCATACCTGTTGATGACTAGTGCCCCGCTTAGTATGGGGTACATCTGCTAAACTACCACGACGTCGAAAGAGTCGATAGCTATTGCGTAACCGGTGATGGGATAAATGATTAAGATATACGTAGAAGTATAGTAAAAATCTCACCATAGAGCCTTCGTTGTATTAACATGTGTGGTGTTACCCTTAACGCCACTAATTTCTTCTGATACAGTTATAATATCAATGGTTTCCAGCCCATTAACGGCCACTTAGTAAACTGGGCCATCAATTTGGCTAATTTGACATATTTCTTTTCGTTTTTGCATAATTCGGTATCAGGGAGTCAGAAGCACGAATATAAAGTAAGCACGCGTCGCACTAACAATCCGCAAGATTGAGTGGTCGGTTGCGCCCTATGTGCGATGCGTGTGGGTGGTCCTTATAATTTGGGAGGGTAAACTTATCGATACAGCACTTTGATTTTGATGACCATAGAGTTATATGATAACGTAAAATTGGCGTCTTTGACACAGAAGTCTTTACAGAATATGTAGACTACGAATGCAATAACTATGCAAATAATTTTTATGGCTACTTTGCCAATAGGCAGCCATAAAAATTATTTGCAATTGCACTTGGCAACAAATAATGACACTCGGGTGTTTGTTATTGTCTGATTTATTGAGGTAAAACTAAGGCTTATATATACTAATATATTATCTTTGATTTTGATACTAATATATTATATTTTTATCTGGGCTGTATATGATTTTTTTCTCTTTCTGTCCCACTACACAAATACGTGTGAGCATTCCTTGAGATAGGGATGTAAAAAACTGTTTAGTTATGCTCCCTGCGTACTGTTGTTATCTAAGTGATGTCCTTTTGAATCTTCTTAACAAATTCTATCTTAAATTCTTGTTGGCCGCAGCTTTACTTGAAAACTAGTTGATTCATGTTGCTTATTTTCCTGTTACAAAGTCAAGTGAAAAGTGAGTCGTAACGTACTTGAGAATCACCACTTGATTTTGAAATAGTTTTGTCGGTGTCACCACTTGTTTGTTTAACTTTGATTTTGCTACGTACTTGGCGGCTATTTTTGGTATTGGTGACGAAGATGCTTTCCCTATGAAATTTTGTTGTCAGATTGTATCAAAATTGCTGTACCGCTGTCCCAATCATTCTGTCATCTTACTTGAACAAAAGCAAAGGCGAAAATACTAGACATGACCTCACTCGAACAATACAGAACTAACAGTAGCGACAGGAAAATAATTGCACATGCGCATAGAGATCAAGGTCAGCTAATGCAAAGACACTTGGTACAAATCCATCAGGCTTTTGAAAAATTGTTATGTTCAAATATAATTTACTTTTAATATTCAAAACAAGAGCTACTTGTGTGTTTATTCTAACAACCATTTCTACTCCTTTAATATATCTACAGCTACTAAGTGGTCAGTCGTCGCTTACCGCCTTATAAATGCCGCCCGCGGCGCCGCGCCGCCCGGCCGTTCGATTACTGCGAATCATTCCAACTGACACGATACTCCGATCTATAGGAGCAATGAAGCATGCTTATCAACCGATACTATAAATAGATCTATTTAAATTATCTGTTGATAATACAGTTACTAGATCTAGTATCATGATAACTACTTTAACTGCTTTTCTTTGTTTGCCATTTATTAATCACATATAATATTTGTTACACCTTAAGATTGAGATGTTTTTCATTTTATTTTTTTAGGTTGAGGAGAGGTCCGTATTCGACTGTTTATATGGACAGAAGATTTAAGGTTACTACTAAGGTTTGGTTGGTGGCGGAATTTTTTTTCCGCTAGCTTGGCTAGTTACCACAGTCATGCATAAGTGACTGTGGAAACTAACTGTTGTATACATATAAACATAGGTAACCGTGGTAGCTATATAAGAATGTTTACATATATTATTATTACACACATAATCATTACCTATGTTCGTCTATGCGTTACTGTATCATTACAGTTTGTATATAGCTCTATCGTTTCCCCTCAGTCCAGACATAGGCTTGAATAAGTACTCATTCAGTATAACCAATATAATAGGTTCATAATATTGTATCTATAATACTGTGTCGGTAAGTATATTATTTACAACAGTTAAAATTCTTGTCCATAGTAGTGCCTAACTAATTAAGACTACGCTAAAATAATTGAGCGAAAGCTCTGTGTTGTGACGATGTAAGAAGGTGAACACTATAATAAAGAATACAGCAAAATAAATAGCAACGTGTGATAGAGCAACGCCAAGCAATACGACCTGCTGTTTGCCTTCTAAACTTAATCTGCACGCGACTATCGGATTAAAACGAACCCCAAATCAACTCCATACACATTTGTGGCAGACCAGCAAGTTTTTCTGTTTTTAAATAGTCTCCTAAACATGTTATGTGTAGGGCCATTGTAATACGAATTCTGCATTGCCTCCTATTAGATCAGCCGAGCACTAGAAGTCGTTCAGTTAATTCTAAGTTGATCTAGGAGGTCAGGAAGTGTAGAGACTGGATTGGATTACTTCAACTCTACTATCTCCTAGTTCTGCAGCGTCAATGCCAAGTAAGATTATTACAAGCAAAAGCTAAATATGCTATTCAATATTTACATTACAAAATCGCTATCATTTGTAGCGAGAGAGCTTGCACTACACTTTTTTCTAAGGTTTATATTTGTGTTTCAAATAACTTTTAAATCCACCCCTTTATTTTGTGACCATTTTAATCGCTGTATTACTTTCCTTAAGTGCCATTACTTTTTTAAAGCAAACCTAATAATACCTTAACAATATGACACTAACAAGAAATATTAATCAAAAAATAATGTTATATCAACACGGTAAACTCTGAAGCGGCACGCCAAATTACTGATCACGGTCTCAAGTATTGTGAGCATTGAATAATTGTTTCCAAATTATTCCAAAACGTAGATATGTATAACAAGGAAAAAAGTATTTAAGTTTATTGAAAATGTGGCCACGAAATATATAGACAACTAGCTGACCCGTGCCCACTTCGTTGGGCTTAATATTAATAATCCACGAAGCAAGCACGAACGCGAATCGAATTAAACCCGAAGCCCGTTTTTTCTCCGATTCACTTTGCAAAACGAACTACCACGTAAAAGCCTTTTTATTTCTCGGTTTTTTATATAACCTATGACACTCAGCAATAATGTGGCTTTCTATTGGTGAAAGAATGATTAAAATCGGTTCAGTAGATCCACCCTTACAATTTAACAAATATACAAACACACATACTTTGCTTCTTTATAATATTAGTATAGTATAGATGTAGATATTACGAAAAATGTTTGTTACGTTTTACCTTTTTCAAACTAGCTGTTTTCAGTAATTGTTATGTAATAAGCACCAATATAACTATGAAGTTTTATATATAAGTTTACATGTTCATAAAAACGAAAAGTAAAGTAGGTATTAATAAACAAAAATGATAAATAAATAAGAGCAACTCGATTCAAAAACTTTTCTTGTGTACTAGTTTCATATCAATATAGTATATATATATATATATATATATATATATATTATTATTAAAGTAGTTAAATAATAACGAGACATATAATGAGATGTATTATAAGAAAATAAATATGAAAGGGAAATGTAACGAAATAGATAAGGGTAGAGAAAAACATACAAAATTATGCCGGCATCAATGCATGAATGAAAGAATTTTTGTAATAAAAAAAATTGTGGCAATAGCTGTTCTTATTTCTAAAACAACCAAGGAACAAACAATAAAAGTAATCTCGGGTAATTTGGTATTTATTATGATCATCATAATTTCACCATTAAACCACGAATCTCCACACAGATTTGTCCTGCTCTGGATGCTATCAAAGATCCACCGTTTCTCTGCGATCTTCACTAAATCCACCTTTTACCTTGTGAGAGGGCTACTGGTGCTGCAGTTTGCGATATATGCTTGCCACTCGACGATCTTCCAGCGCCAACTACTATCATTCCACTGCCACTTAAGGTTCGCAATTTCTCGGGATAGGGCAGAGTCACCAACGCTTTGGTTCATTTATGATACGATCACCCAGAGAAACTCCGAGCATAGCCCTCTCCATTGCCCTTTGGGTGATTTCGAGCCTCGTTATAAGACCCAATGTAAGTAGCTTTTTTTTGTCCCCCTGAGGAAAATGCATTAAATTGCATACCCGGCGTGTGTGTCGATCCCTCCCGTCCTATTCGACACAGATACTCACCGATGCAGTCGTGCCCGGTGAGTATCTGAGTCAATCGGTAGGTGACCTCCCCCATCCCGTGGAGCCAAGCTTCGAGGTGCGGGAGTACGGCACCGACGGCCCGCTGGCGCGCGCAGATCCGTAATTTGAGCTGCGCACGCCAGGCCGCCACAATCCGTCGGTGCCACTCCCGCCTAGGCATTTCGTGCGCGGGTTCCGCGGCGCTTCCCCCATCGCTCGCCCGGTCGAAATGTAAGTAGCTAGGTTTGAATTCCATATGTCATGCACTACACTAGCAACAAGTACGAATCAGTCTTGAGGCAATGTCAAGAATATGCCACGTAATTTGGGACTTGGATGTATCTTAATTTTTACCGCTTCACACACTATTATTACTCCGTACTATTCCGTTGCTTTCCGTGAAGAGGTTCCGTGGAAAGTTTAAATTTAAGAAATTTTGTCAATAAGTATAATCATACTAATAATTTTAATTATTTTTTCATTAGTCTTTAATACATTGATTCAAAAGTAATTAATACATGCACCATTAAAATCGTAAGGTATTACTACTAGTATCAATATAATAATCAATACATCGATATAATAAACAATACAAAACTCGCTATTTTCTTGGCCACAAGAATCTCTTCCGTGACAGTAATACCCATAATGCTGCCTCATTAGCGGTCGATTTCCATATGAATCGATACTTTTTAACTGAATAAAGAGCATCCTGCTTGTGAAGGATCTCAGAGAGAAGCGAAATTACTTCCACAATACTTTTACTGGGGTTTAGTATAAGATAATAATTCTGCACTAGCTATACTGCTGTGTTCTTTGTGCTTTATATGAGAAATAAAAATACCAAAGAAAGTAACACATGTTACTGTTTTGACTTTTCGTAAATTGTTGCGTAGTTCGTTAATGAATTGTTATACACATATTAAAAATAATTAATGAGAAAAGATTATTACGAAGTCTGTGATTAAATACATTATAACAGAGCATGGATAAGTTATTATTACATTATAATTACTTGTAATATTAATAAAATATTGTATGTTAATTAGTAATACAGTTGATATTGTAGGGAGAACGTGTAACGTAAACTAACGTTTGTCTAATCTGGTATTGGAATTGGGTTAGAACTAAAAACCTAGCCCAAAGTAAGCTCTATAAGGCTTGTGTTATAGGAATTAGGTTAACAGATAGACATGCATATATTATACATATATAAATATGTTTGATGGAAATAATTGATCTACTCCAATTGACTACTCTGTAATAATAATACGGAATTAAAACAAAAAAAAGGCTTGCTGCATTTCTTGTTATATTTCTAGTGAAATCCATTGGTGTGATTTGTGGCAAACAGAATTGTTTATAAAATTCCTGTTTATATAATTAACTTCATATTCTGAGCCACAGATCTCTCATCCAAAGTAACAACCACAAACTGATCTATCTTGATATCTATTTTCATGTGTACTACACCTCCCCATATGAGTTTATGTAAATTATAAATTCATCATCATTATTATCATCACCTTGCCCCGCTCTTATTCTTAAGTATCGTTGGCACAACATGCTTTGACGCGCCTCTTTCATTCCTCTCTACAATAGGTCATTTTTGCACTGAGAATCTTCGGCTGTATATCCTCTGCTTTGTCTGTCTATCATCCATATTTTCTTAGGTCTTTTCGTACCCTTATTTTTTTATATAATATGACAAAAAACGTTATTGTAATTTAAATATATTCCAATATAAATAAGAATTTAATTATGAAAAGCTTATTATAGTAGCAATATTTATAGTCAGATCACAGTATCAAAGATATGTAGTAAATATTTAGTAAATCTATGCCAAAAGCCTATAAAACGGTTGACACAAATATATATGTTACGGACAAAGTACTATTTGTTTTATATAGTTTTTACGTAACACTTGATTTTATTTATTTACTATGGAATTGTTAATTTATTTACAATCGTTTTTGTAACTGCTGCTGTGCCTGTTATTTTATTTATGTATTTTATCTATTAGGTGTAAAATATTTAATGAATATAGCGTGACTTTGAGTTTTATCGGTCTACAATTCTTAATAATATATATTATAATATGTACGCTTCCTAATTATGCTACTGTGATTATCTCATAAAGAGTTAGTCTTTTCCGTCTTTCATTCAAATCATTCCAACAAATTGTTAAATATATTTTTATTTTGTTGAGCGCGCATGCGCAATCTTGACCACAAGTCAGGTTAACCAGAAAGTTGTGGTTACCAAACATTGTTGAATTAATTGCCTGGAAATAACAATTGTTTAAGATCTGTAATGCGTGTAGTAATTATTTTGTAACTGTTATTTAGTGTGATTATTATTTTAATTGTTTTTTACATAAGTATGCTTGTTTTGTTTCATACTAAATTAATCAATCTTAACTTAATTTTTTACTTCTAACGTTGAAACTAAGTAGCTTTCATCACACCTGATGGTTAATCCTGATAATCAATTTCAGATGAATGGCTGCTACTTTTAATTATCGGAACGCTACAATTTTGTTGAAATATTTATTATTGCGACAAATTTTAAGAAGGTGCAGCTAGCACCAGGTGGCGTCAGAAGTCACAATTCATAATACTCTAAGTATAATATTTCCAATTAATGAGCGATGTGGATTTGAAGATTCTAGGTGAGAGGGTTAAATTTATTTTTATTCATTTTTTGATATGATTTATTTTAAATAAATCACCCAAAAGAAGCACCAAATTTATTCTGAACATTAACAATATCAAATTTTATTACTACCAATCATTCTACACAACCCAAATTACAACCCAAATTCGAACTCTTTAAATATAGTTGCGTATAACTTTAGAATCTGATTACGTTAATCTTCGATCTTGCACAAGGGACGCCATGGCCGGAGCGGAACTGACCGACACCTGCAGCGAACGCGCAAATGCGTAAGTCAAGACCGGACATAGTTGCGTTATATTTAAATCCTTCACTGTTAGACCTTCTAGACCCGTCAATACCGCCTTCAGCTATAGTCCAGATAGTCTAGTCAATATCGGCAGAGGATATGTAGACCGCGACATGTCCTTAGCGATCCCCCTAACCAATTAACGCAGGACCTTCAAGACCTGCAAGCGGCGGCGTCTGAGCCGTCGCTTCCCTTGTCATCCCCTATTCGGCAGCCTTCTGCTTAGCCACGTGTAGGTTACCTGTCAATATAGGCCGGATCCACTTTAGTATACCGTGCCTCTTCTAGCGCATAGGCCTTCTCCACAGGGCAGCGCTAACCGTGCCTCTCCTAAGGTGCGGCTCTCTGTCACGTCAAGTCAGTAGGGTCATTAGGAGGCTTAGGCCTCCTTGGTTAATCACCATGGTGATTATGTCGGACTCCTGGCGAATCGAGGCGGCTCGACCCGACAGACCTACCGACTAAACTCAACCTAAGCCTCCTAATGACCCTACTGGCTTGACGTGACAGAGAGCCGCACCGCTTGCCGTTGCGGTGGTATCCATGAGGATTCTTAGCCTCCTCTCCTGAGGAAAAAAAATAAAAACCTTCTACTGATATTGCATGCCGAGTAAATCGCTAATAGACGACTTTCGCGTGTCTATTAGCGCTTCACTTGGCTCCTTCACCTAATCCAGAAAGCGGTGCCACTCAGGCGCTTACTACGATTACGAGTTACAAGCAGCCGACTTGTGTGGCTACACTACAAGTCATCAAATTGGGATAAGTCATATCGACCGAAGTACAGTTCCATGAAGGTATTTGGGGCATTCACTATTTAAAGGATAAGGCTAAATTAGCTTTAAAGAAGTTTAGTATGCTCGATAAATCGGATCATACTTCTCACCGGGCCACAGTCTGCAATTGTATAAAGTATAGGTTCGGCTATATATGGAATACTATTTTCATTTTTGTTTTGGGACTCCCCAGTATCAACTGCAATCGAATCGTCCCTATTCGTCTAGCATATTTCATAGCGGCTTGACCCTTTGGTGCTACGTAGAGATATAGCCGCGTTATACATCCTCTATCGCATATATTACAGGATCCCTATCGCAAGTTTCCAAAAATCCTTCTTTCAAAAAAAGAGTGTATTCCCATTTAAATGGCCAGCAACCAGGTAACTCCTTTGGTGATGGGTGTCTGTGGGCGGCAGTAATCACTATCAAGTTTGTTCGTTTCCCTATAACATAAAAAAGTAATAAATAAACATAGAATTATCAAATAGATTCGATTCCGATTCAATTCGATACATAATTGACATTTTGGTCTGTGGGCGTGATTTAGTACAATTTCTTATAATATATATATATATATATTATAAGTATATATATATATATATATATATATATAATTATATATATATATATATATATATTTGGATTTATTGTTTGATTTGTAAGGAAGAATTATTAGATTTTTATTCGTCTGTAGAGAGTCCAAATGCTAGATACAGTCCGATAATGTTTGGTAAAATCTATCCCAGGTGTGGACTTCGTCGATAAGTCGAGCGGAACCGGCACCTGCGTGACACGAGCCGCTAGGGTCGGTATTGTGTCGATGAAATATCATAAGATCTAGCTATAAAATGTTTAAGAATTAATTTAATTTAACCCTGTTAAGTGATTATTTATTAATACTGGTCACATAACCATTTACATACGTTGATTGAAAATCCTATCAAGACATGGGAACGCCTGCTTACTTTTAATACATGCATTAAGTGAAAGCATCACATTCAGCGTTTTTTCTCTTGCGACCATTTGATTGCGCACTCGACGAACCACGAACCCTACGCAGCGTTAAACGGAAAACATACATTACCTTCCACATCTTTGAGTCTGTCGGATCCTCCTTCGTATGATGATACCTGTCTTATAGTATCTGAAAGTGCAGTAATTCAGGCTATTACTTCGTTCCTCAATATCACCACTAGAGAAAAAGACGGATTTACCTCACAGCATATCAAGGATCTGACTTCATTTACATTAGACGAAACGTGGTCAGCCTTACTAAAAGAACTTACAGCTTTAATTAATTTGATGCTGTCGTACTGTGTATATTCGGATATCATACCCCTATTATACGACGCTAGTCTGGTGGCGATGATCAATAAAGATGGTAGTGTACGCCCAATAACTGTAAGGTACACATGCTTCAAAGCTAGCCTTCTAAGTTAGTATAGAAAGGCTAACTAAGATCTTTAAGCCCTGGCTGTTTGAATTTAGTATCAAAGGCGACTGCGAAGTAGCCATGTCCGCTGCACGCTCTTATCTGAATCGTCCAGATTATCAAGCATTTTTAAATATCGACGTAAAAAAGCATTTAATTCGGTCGACCGCGGATCACTGTCAATAGAAGTAAAAACAGAATTGCCAGAACTCTTCCCATACCTAAGCCAATGCTTACAGCACACCGTTCAAATTCTTCTTTGGTAATAAGACAACGCAATCGCGTATAGGTTATTAACAAGGAGACCCGCTTGAATGTACAAATTTCTGCTTGGTCATTTATCTCATAATTACTACTCTAAATTCAAAATGTAATCTGTAATTTTTGGATAACGGTTTCTTCAGCGGGGATGCAGTAATCGTTCTTCACGATGTCATATGTAGTTTTTCTAAAGTCTTAATACCCACTTAAACTGTTTAAATGCGAAATAATAGAATAAATAAATCTTGTGGTTTTGTATAATATTTCTATTCATTCTAAATCATCATCCACCCTTTAAGGCTCACCCATTTGCAATAAATTAGTCACAAATTAGATTCATTCAACAGTACTACAAAAATACTTATTTATAAAATAAATCCGCATATGACTCTTCTTTATTTCTTTCTACGCATTTACTCTCAAATTCATGTATTTACTTCATAGTTGCCCATTTTGGTTACCCAAGTTTCCCTTTTCATTTTAATTTTTATAATTCTGAACATTATTTTGATATCACTCAATGAATACAACCAGTTCTCCCAATTAGATATGGTGGACTGGGTATTCGCAGCACAACTAGTTCGGCTTTACCTGTGTTACTGGTCTCTGTATATGGTTCGCTGTCCCTCGTCAGTATTATTTTCAATTAACTTCAAATATTCGGTGATAAGCTAATAAGCCTAAACGAAGCTCGGGTAAGCATGATGTAAGTCGTGCCCTGGTTAAGATATCCCAGTTTCTAGACCCCAACCCCTTACATGGGGACATGTAAGGGGTTGGGGCTTCCACGCCTAAAAACAACCTACATATTACTACTTAATGATATTCTCGACGATTCTGAACATACTCGTATACGGCTGTATGAGCACCGGTGTCAGGTCATAGGCTGCGTGCACTCCCATCAAGGCAAATAGACACCGTTTTGATTAGTAGCTTAAGTATATAAAAATATGTCCAAATGAATGCGTCTAAATGTGTGTACTTGCAGCAAAAAATCTGGACCAACTAGAACAACATGACTTTTCTTGCGTCAGGCCACCATTAAAGATTCGAGCCATCGCTAGCTTACCGCCATCTCTGTACCTACCTGCAGTTCTTAAACCTGTGGAGAATGACGAGAGATGACTTGGCGCCGTGCAATCTAGGAACGGCTATGGTGTGAGATGTATTGTGCATACACACCTTGGCACAGCATATATCAGCATCATAATTACATGCTCGAAAGTTGTATCTGCGGCTGACCATGACCAGGTTATTAAGCGCCGCAAAGCTCGTCCTTACTAAGCGACTGCAACTTAGCAGTGCAGTAGCGATGATTTTGTCATAGCTTCGTTGGCAAGACTGGTTCAAACTGCAGGAGACTTCAAGACTAGCGTTTAGTTCTCCCAACGTATCGCTCTAACGGTGTAGAGAGGTAACACCGCTGGCATAATGGAATCCATGTCGCAAGCTAACCTAATAGACGGGGTTTTTGGATATTATTGTACAAGTACTGTAATAAACTTACCTTTTTGAACTCTTATTTAAACCAACCAATTTGTATAGAAAGTAAGTCGTTTTTAATGTTAGAAGAGCAAAAAAAGTGAATGTGAAATCAAATATGCGAGTAAATGTTTAGCTTTTGATTAAATATAAATAAATACGATTCAAAGTTTGAAAAAAGTTTACCCCAAGGAGAGGAAAACTAGGGGATGAAAGCTTTTGTTTAATTAAGCTCACAGACTACTAATTGATTTTGATAAAAATTCATATAAGGACACTTTTAGATCTGAAGAATTTCATAGGGAATTTCCACTACGTGAAAAATATTTTTCTTGCCGGAAATTCTGATGAAAACAGTTGGTCAGGTTGTGATGGTTAGAGACCCGAGGAATAACATAACATAATTTTTACAGCGGGAAAATATATCTTTCATTTTGGAAAACCCGAGATAAATTGTGCAACGCCGCGGACTCTAGCTATTATTATATATTTCGATATTTGATTACTCTTTATTTATTAAGTTTGCATCAAATGCACACATCGACGCGACGCTATCGATATGCAATAGGCCATCACTAACTTACCCCACGATTATTAGAGAAGATACTAGTGTGTACGACGGGGCGCGTGCCACGTTTTTTTCTTTGTTTTTCACTTACGCACTCTTCCAACCGACACACATTCCCCTAATTTAATTATGAACTCTATCACCTATATGTCAAGATCTTGTTTGCATTGACAGAACATCAAAGATGGGTGTCGTTTTTTGAACGCGAATAAAATAATTATTTTGGAATACACAGTAATGTTTTGTTAATTTGAATATGCTGGGTTTGGGGCGACGAGGGTGCGTATTTTTATATGCGCGTGCGCCGATAAGAATTTAATTACTTAGAACTAACACTGGACGAATTCCGTTAGTGTCTTTAGATTTTAATTTACATGTTTGTTCGTTATACGGTATTTTTTACATTAAAAACAATGTCTTGTTTATATTTTTATAGTATTATTTACAAACGTCGAATTAATTTTTGAACTCTTTTATTCGCTATAGGAGATTTTTTTTAAATTAACATTAAGAAAGACAAAACAGCTTTCGTTCGCGTCTCACACTATACCAATCCATAAATACCGATAAGCTTTGTCTCTTTTTACATTTTAAGTCTCAATTTGCCTTTGCAGTGTGCTCATAGCATTATACTTTTTGACGGTCGAATTTTAATCATACCCTGCCATCCCGCATACTCTTTTCCGATTATGGTGTCCGGAAGGCAGTAGGGATTTTTGTCCTTAAAGCGCGAAACACTATTTTTAAGTGTATGGATAGGCAAGCTCTAAGAATCAAATAAGTATAATACAAGATTTAAGAAGACAAGAAATGACATTAATGTTTCTTAATTCGGAAGTATGTTTAGATAGTAGCAAGTGGAAATCTGTGATCTCTATCTGTATGTCCATGTACAAGTGATCTAATAATTTAAATACAAATGATCACCACAGTGGCGCTATGGTTTCGGTAATGATCTTTCGAGTCGGTTCATTTATCAGCGATTGAAATCAAAGGTGTATGTGAAGTCGACTGATCCGCACTGGGTTAGCTTGATTGATTAAGGTCTTCAGTGGGGACGGATATGAACTGTGATGACTACATCGATAAATCTAGTGTTGTGCTATGTGTAATGTGACGTTCGATATGTATGCTATGTATTGTATCGATTGTTGTTATCAATTACTTAGAGAGTGATTATAGACCAATAAACGTATATTAATTATTTTCTATATTCTTAAGTAATTTCCTGCGGTGGAGGATTAAGAACACATCAATCACCTAAGGAATTTATTGCAAATTCACCTGGATTTTTCAACGGCAAATATTTCGCATACTCGTGATTGCCTGAAAATACTATTATATCAAAAGTTATGCTGTTAGAATACCCCTAGAGTGTAGCGCTAGTGTTGCTTCTCTAGCATTGCCATTTTTTAAATATAATACGAGGGAGAACTACGAACTGTATAAGTCTACTATACATAGGCAGAGAGATAAAGGTAATTTTCACTTTTAAATATCAAAGAAGTTTCTATATTAGCTTAGACATCTGTGACCTTTTACAAGAACGAACAAATAAGAAAACACGTGTAGACTGTTTTTTTGTATTAGTACAGTTGATTTATCAGTATATAATAAATCTATGATTAGTATAGGTATATTGTCATTTTCTTGTCGTCAAATGAAAGCTGATCTCAGGGCAAATATATTAACAACAATTGTATTATTTACACAATATCATTATTTATTTATGTAAGGTAAGTAAACATCATAGATATCCAGGTATTTCTTGTTATTGACTTTATTATAACAGACTTTATTATAAATAATAGTGTATTTTATTTTACATCGACTGGATATCGTACTGTGCAAAAACATTGGATTAATTATAAGTTAACTATTACGGGCTGTCAGTTAGTCACCCCAAGCAAAGTCGGGCTAATTCAGCAGCTGATGCAGGCTGATTGCCCCTCGTCGCGTGACCGCGATACCTAATATTGGGCGCACGCGCATAGTAAGCTATTAGGGAAAGTGGTCAGAACATCAAATACTTGTTGACTCTGATGACCCGTCTGTTGCACTTGATACATGTTTTAAATTACTTGCTATTGGTATTTATTTCATCATTTTAAAAATAGTCTTCATGCAATATTATGTATTCATCCAATAATAGTTATATAATAATAATAGAGATTCTCTTTTAACCATTATTATATATAATATAATAATAGTTAATAGAGAACTTTAATAAACATTAAATAGAAAAAACATAAAAGGTGTGATAAAATATCGATAGTATTAAATAAAATGAATGAATTAAAAAAATCACAATTATCATTTTATTTTATTGACTATCTACTTACGTTGTTAAACTAAGCTAAACTTTATTCACTATAAAATTTCCTAAATACCATGTTTATATCTTTTATATTGTCTACCATTACACTTGAAATTCGTCACTTATGATCTATAAGAAATCGGTGGTCACTGTTGTTATTAACTGTAATATTTTAGATGTAAGATAGATCAGGTAATAATACCTGATCTATCTTCTATGTACATAATTATCATGAAACTACCTGTCTCAAAATCTATGCTTACTTCATTTTAAAGAGTTTATGACATAAATCATATGAATTTATTTATTGTTATAAATGTTGGTAATAATTACAGTAAAGTACAGCCACATCTACCATTGGCTATAAATACATCTTGCCTTGCAAAAGCAAAACTATTGTAAATCATTTGAATGTGCAACATTTTAATGAGAATAAAAACTAGGAAAGATATTTTATTCAAACAAACACTTCAGAATTTAAATTTTAAATCAGCAGTCGCATTTCACGATATGGTTTTCTTGCCGAACAAACTAAAAGTAAGTATTTATGTACTTATCACATTTAGGAAACCTTTTTTAGAATGCAAGTACAAAATCTGCACTTAAATTTTCTTCACTAAACATTTGCCCAATCTTAAGTTAAGAAATAAGAAATGTCTCTATCTTTAGGCTTACCTAAAATCCTAAACAGCGTTCAAAATTATATAAGCTATCGTACCTCTGATTTCATGAAAATAATATTTCTCATTTATTCAGCTAGATCATTTTGCCAACAGCAGAGAATTTATATCATCTTACTACTCACTTGAACTAACGCGTATCAATAATTTTGGAACTATGTTTTATGTATACTTATTTGGACCGTGTAGGGATTAAATTCAAATATTAGCAGTTTGTTTTAAAGTAATATTTTGTTTTTATATAATTTTATGAAAAATTTACATTTGGATTGAAAAAAAAATTGAATTGGAATTACATAAAAACTAATAAAGTCTAGTTACTAAAATTTGGCTATTATTTGCAGCTAATATTGAGTGATAATTTACGTCCAATGAGGGAGGCACCCTCGAAACCAATGAGCCGTCACTGATGTGCGCACGCAAGTCCTGCCGATGATTCAATATTGCTTTCAGCACGCCAATCATTGATATTTACTGACTCTGCTACAGAACCCTTTGAACATTATATTTACTTTAGGGTATTTTAGGGCGCATTGATCACTCAGTGTTAAAAATCGGAAGGAGAACTGACACATAAGGTATGATGGGGAAAGTGGAAGGAACAAAATATTATAAAGTATTGTATGGTGATATTTACGCATAAAGCCATGTTTAGAACTCGATATTCAAGCAGCAACCACCGCGTAATGTTGGTCATATACAATCAGTTCAAACACCTTGCCGAAACAGGACTACATAAATACTAGCTGGCCCAACAGACGTTGTCCTGTCAAATGTCTCAAATGTCAAATGTCTCAAATGTCACGTTGTCTCACGTTGTCTCAAATGTTTTTAAATAAATAATTTAGCTGAAAAACAATATCTATATGACCGTATTGTGAATCTAAACCATTCTCAAGCCCCCTGGAATACACACAAAAAATTTCATCAAAATTGGTCCAGTCGTTTAGGAGGAGTTCAGTCACATACACACGCACACAAGAAATATATATATTAAGATTGGCCTGTAATTCTCAACATTTTGCTTCGAACCATTCTTGTAAACCGGGGTGACGAAAGCTTGCTTCCATACTTTAGGAAAGCAACCCTCATCAATAAACTAACTAAAAATAATAGACAAGGGCAATGATAGCTCCTCGGCACAATTTTTAATAAAAAAAAAAGATGGAATATCGTCGCGATCCCCTCCATTACGGCTGGGCGCAAGCGTGTCATCACGAAGGAGAGCTGCATTGCGCCCTGACGAGGCCATGGAACCCTTGTGGCCAACTACCACGACTCCATCGGCCTATGGCGACAAGTCGTCCATACGGAGCTAACATGAAGGTGGACGCAGGATATCTCCGGCTATCCTCCGTGCCATTTTGGGGTCTACTGGACGACAACCACTAGAAGTGTCCCGTCGGGGGGCCGTCTGTCAGACTATTAGCTGTCAAAATATGTTGCTCAGGGTGCACCACCAGGAGGTTATCTGACGTCGCACCCTGCGTACAGTAACATATTACAACTACTAATGACAGTAGATAACCATTTTTGTCACTGCCATTTAACTTTAGGACATAAATTTATTATATTTATTTTAGTATTTATAATATTTTTCGATTAAGTCGCTTTCGCTGTCTCTGCGCTTTACTATTTTAAAATACGCATCGTATTTTCATGTAGGTTTCAGCAATACATATAATGATTTATTTGAAGGTTTATTTATACACACGCAAATTGTAGTAGTGAAAAAAGTACAATAGCAGTATGAAGTTGAGACATGTCGCTACTTCATATATATAACTATAACATAATATGAGTTTACATTAGTTTTCCATGTATTTTCATATTTGTGATTTTCTTTAAGCACAAAAGTTGTTGGAAGAGATATTAACAATTAACATCAAATGTCACCTTGCTCATATGAGTATTAAGAGATTTTTAGGGTTCCGTAGCCGAATGACAAAAAACGGAAACCTTATGGATTCAACATGTCTGTCTTTTTTCCGTAACTATAAGAGCTATATCTACTGTAAAAACTTGGTAAGTACATGTATTCGGTTAATCGGATTAAGATTTTCATACAAAAATAGAAAAAAAAAAAACAATAAATTTTTGGGGTTCCCCATACTTAGAACTGAAACTCAATTTTTTTTTCATCAAAGCCAAACGTGTGGTGTATCCATGGATATGTCTTCAAAAATGATATTGAGGTTACTAGGTTACTAACATATTTTTTTTCTAAACTGTATAGTTTGCGCGAGAGACGCTTCCAAAGTGGAAAAATGTGTGTATGTCCCCCCTCTAAAATAAGGGAATGATAAATGTAAAAATAATATTATGATGTACATTACCATGCAAACTTCCACCGAAAATTGGTTTGAACGAGATGTCATAATTAATTTTTTTAATACGTTATAAATCGTAAAACCGCATTTTACCTCTCATTTAATGAACTCCAATAAAATAAAGAATAAAGAAAAACATTTAAATGTATAGTGGTACGGAACCCTACGTACGCGAGTCGAGAGACTCGTACTTGGCCGGTTTTTTTGTTAAATATTATAATTTATTTGTTCTGCAAGTAGTATTAATCTATTTATCACAAATTCAATATTTTTCGTGTGGAAAATTCATATAGGTACCTAATGTTGCCTGCAAAATTTGATTGATGAGTCATCAAGTCTGCATTTTAGCTTATCAATGAATCTATACATCCATCTCCAAAGTAATTAGATCAAATAATAGTCTATGTACGGCTCCAGTAATCACAAATAAACAGATTGTGAAGCTCCCGCGAACACAAATCAGCATCCGTCCGCGGTCTGAACAAATATGACTATTCAAACAATGTCCGGGGCTCGCTGAAAATATAAACATGGGACGTTAAGGTGAAGAGCGTTTTTATGATAGTAATTATTAAGAAGCAAAAATTTTTTAAAAATTGATAAGCATTGTAAGACCCAATTTGAGCAATCACTTACTACACCGGAGAAACTATACCGAGAATAATTTTGCTGCATGAAATGAGCTCTTATGATGACGTTATTTATGTAATTCCAATATGCTTTCAGAATAAGAAAAGCTCGGTATTGTTATATCCAGGTTCAAGTAAATTATGAACCATTCAATCCATATATAACCCTACAATATTTTTTTTTGAGAATATTGAAAAGTCTAATGATGAATTGACTACTGCCAACATTTAGAACCAGTTGTAGGTTGTGACCCAGGAGTAGATATAGGGGCCCTTTACGACGCATCTATCTACCTAGCTACATCTAACATAATTCAGAAATAACTGACTTTTAACGCGTTCCAGTACAAATACGCAAACTGCAATCCGAGATCTTTTGACAATCCCTCTAGATAGGAATTAGCTGGTATACTTCTGATGCCTACCTCTACTGCGTACAAACAAAAAATGTAGTTACTGAGTGTTAGTTTGTTTTGTTCAATCAAAGTATTTATTGTTTTTGTCGGGTGATATTTGCAGACATTCACTAAATATAATCCATACAGTCAGCTTGACCCACGCTACACGCTTAAGGGTTCAAGGAGAATGGATTGGTCCCGCACGCGTATAGAAACTTCATAGTCCTCAACCTCAAACCTGTGTATCTCAAACACACCCATCTTAGAATTTCTTTGCAAATATACAGGTAGCCTCATGGTGTCTTAAACTGTTAAACATATAAAATTTGAAAAAAATATATTAGTACATTACAGGATCAATCCTGAATCACGTTATTGAAAACTTGTTATATAATACTATCAGCATTTCCAAATATTTTCGTATTATTCTAACTATACTCAACATTTCCGCACCTGTCATTGCCATTGTGTGATTTTAAATCTAGGAAACACTCTCACTGAGCAGATACAGGTCTGACTTGCAAAGACTTATGCACATCAAAGTTTGATTTCTGATAAATAGTAACATTGATGAGTTATGTTATGTCAAACACTATAGAATAATTTACCTACTACATCATTATTGTTTACAATATTGTCCATCAAATGAGTTCAAAATCTATATCCGCTGCTTGCGCGGAACCTTCTACTGTTGTTACTGTAGTACACAGGTAATTTAACGTCACGCTTTTATCTCATCGGCATGATCCCTTTGGGACTATCGAAAAAATGTGATGAAACTTCAGGATCCTTATTTTTGATAAAAATAAAAGAAAACCAAAAGTTTTATTAATTATCTGACCTTTGTTCATCTGTGAATTAATCACAATAATATTTATTACTAAAATTGTTTAGTAAGTAATCGGCCATAGTATGACAATAACCTAAGTATCTCAAAGGTAAAGGTGCCATTATCACGTCTTTCTCCTGTGGGAAACTTCAATAAAAACAACTGAACCAACTCTGATATAATTTATACTAGAGATAGTTTGAAACATGGAGAAGAACATAAGATAACTTTTATCAGCCGTCCTAATACCTCTTTGGGAAAATCGCATAATAAAAACGCGGACGAAGCTGCGATCGGAAAGCTAGTTTTATATAATATAATATAATAATAATAAAGTGAGAAGCGTCAGTGGCACTGTACTCTTAATACTGTTAATATTATACTCTTAATACTGTTGAGAGGGAGATGGTGTCCACTGACACCATGCTCTCATCAGTATACTCTCTTATAATTGAGAGAATCGGAGTCGATTCTACCAGCTGTGAAGGAAAATATCGTGAAGCAATATGCATACACTTTCAAAGAAATTCAAACATGTGTGTAACGTGTGACTAATTCATTTTTTTGGGTGAACATGGTTGATTTGGTAAGATCCTAACTTTCTTAAGAGCAGGCTCAAGCCTGTCTGGCGACCAGCGGGGCCGGCCACCGGGAAGGCCGATCCTGCATTGCACCGGTCGCTGTCAGTCGGCGAGCGCCCGCGGCAAGCGTCAGTGGAGGGGCATCCCTGAGGTTTTTTTTTTAGTGGGTAGGTCTATCCCTCTTCTCGGCTGTGGCGCGGGCCAGTTCTCAATAGGATCGATTCGGTCTGGTCCGGGTGGTCTGGACACCGTTTCTGTGCGGTGTCCAGTCGCTGCGGCCCAAGCGATCTCGGAGGGGAGGCTCCTCGTAGGCTGGAGTTGGGCCCTGGTCAGGGTACTGGAATTCCGCCCATTGCGGTGCTTCCGGTGCTTTGGCACGGGCCACGTAGGCTAGAGGTGCCCCTCCGAGATCGACCGGAGCAGCCTCTGCCGTCGGTGTGGCCAGGAGGGCCACAAGGGCTCCGAATGCTTATCGGAGCCCCATTGTGCGGTTTGCGCGGCCGGTATACGGCGGTGCAATCACGTCATGGGCGCGCGTAGATACAACCCCGCCCGGACGAAGGGCAGAGTGGCCGCCCCCCAAAAGAGAGCGATCCCCACACCGGCAGCGCAACAGCGCGGGGGGGCTGCAATGGAAATGTGATCCTTGCAGCCCCCTTTGCCACCACGGGGGACGACTCTGGCGTCTTGACATGTTGCCGTAACCGTGGGGGGCGTCCCCCTCCTGACGGTGACCAGCGGGGCCGGCCACCGGGAAGGCCGACCCTGCATTGCACCGGTCGTTGACAGTTGGCGATCCTCCGGATGCCTCGGGGATTGATGGCCTCCCAAGTCCATTGAGGATTTTCCTCAGCGATAAAAAAAAGGCTCAAGCCTGTCGATAGAGACGTAAGTATATGAATTGTGATGGTAACGGTGACGATGAAAATTAAATGTTAACCGATTTGTCATAAAATTTTACTATTGACAGACAAATTCATTTAATATCCTGTTTCTTCGGATAAAATCAATCATAATTTAAAATGAAAATATAAGAAATTTACTAAAATATCTTTTAAAGAAGTTGTGTTTTTTTTTATAATAAAATGGTGAGTAGACATTGACTACATAACGTAAGAAGAATTAAGATGGTAGGTACGATATGTGTAATGCACCTATGTTAAATCTATTTTAATTAGTTATCACTTCGGAAGAATTTGTGTCATATAGAATAAAATTAAAATTACTTAAATAAAATTTGAAATATACTACTTGTGTCACACGGACAAAATTTTCTAATAGTGCAACTAGTTGTGCAATCAAGTTGGTCTGTGAGGGAGACGACAAAGATTATGTTATAATTAAATAAAATGAAACATTTAATTATTGAGTAGAAATTGAATTACTTAGCCTTAAGGAGTGATGGGGCGATGTCGAGCAAACAGAAAACTCGTCATCGCAATGCCAACACTGCCAACGTGGCTTTGTCCGCGGATCGTGCTCATGAATTTTTTACTTACCTACCGTCGGTATGACATACCATGATGACACTATTATTGTAACTTCTAGCTTTGCACGATTCCCTGCGTGTATTATATAAACTTGAAAAATAATAGGTATTAAGGTCATATATAGATATACTAGCTGTGTCCGTTTTTTTTAGTAGCCTAAGTTACTCCTTATTACATCTGCCAGTGAAAGTCCCGTTCAAATAGGTCCAGCCGTTTCAGAGATTAGCCGGAACAAACAGACTGACAGACAGACAAACAAAAATTTTAAAAATATGTATTTTGGTTTGTGTACCGTATATACATTCATATGCATGTAGTAGAAAGCGGTTATTTTAATATTACAAACAGACACTCCAATTTTATTTATTTGCATAGATATAGATATCTTAGTTATTACGGACCAACAAATACCTAAGAAGAAAAGACGTTGACCGAGAGAAAAATAAATGGACGAGATAATAAAAAAGCCGGTGACAATTGATCTTGGAAACAAAAATACATATACATGAAAAAATGTCATACGACATTATGGCCGCCTGTTTTGTTACTATAAATACATATTCTCTTACCCAAGCGGGTAAGCAAAGATCACAGTTTTCCACTTTTTGTAATCCAAACATACTTTCCTAGCTTCTTCGACTTTCATGAATAATTTCATATAGTATACTCGTCGGTAACGGTTATTCTTCTTCTACGGGTATTCTTGATCTGGCCTTCTTTCAAAACATTACAAAGTCAAAATATGTTCGCCTACGTCCCCCCCCCCCCTTTTTTTAGAGGGAAAATGCATCTTATGCACCGTGACACCGCACTGGCTAGGCGCGGCCGTGTGTGGAGCTCTCCGGTCTGAGAGGACCGGCCTACCCATTAAAACCCCCCTGAGTTCTAGGCCTATGCGGGGTGCGCTTTCGCGATTCTACCTTCATTGCCTGAGTCGTCCCCTACCAACTAGCCCATTCATATTTGCCTTATAAATTTCATTTGTAAGTCGTCAATTATCCGTCCTTCATCCATTGTCCAAACTATTTAAGCTAATCCTTCTCAATTTTTGTCACTACATGTTCTTCCACGCCTCACATTTCCTTTATCACACTATTTCGCAATTTATCCTGCATTATCACTCCAAACACTCATCTCAAAGCTGTAATTTCTATTGCATTTGTCTTGCTTTTATATTTCTTTTGCCACAAAAAAAAATCGCATAGTCGTAAATTGAATATGCAATTATTGTGTAATTCATGCATGAATAGAATTCTTGTAGTTATCGTAGTAATGAAACGAACTAGGCACGTTTTTAACTAACATGAAGACTTTGTGAAGTTAAGCAAGTTGATGTTGAGAGTGAAGCAGTTGCAACGTTATAATGCCCTCTCATTATAACGTATAAAAAAATTTGATTAGATGTGCGAAATTAATTATGTGATTGATTTTATTACAGATGTCCATGGGCCATGGTCACCACTTTCCATCACGTGGGCCTAACGTCGTTTTCCATTAATTATTAATTGTTACCGTGGGAGAGCCATGGTTCGGCACGAATTGGGCCGGCTCGACCGGAGTGATACCACGGCCTCACAGAAAACCGGCGTAAAATAACGCTTGCGCTGTTTCGCCGAGTGAGTAAGTGTACCGGAGGAGGCTCAACCCCCCTTTCTTTTAAAAGGTGTCCCTGGGCAACGGTTATCGCTTACCATCAGGTGATCCGTTTGCTCGTTTGCTGCCCTATCCTATAAAAAAAAAATAATAATTCAGCGTTGACAAATGCAAAACACATTCAATACAGCGAGGACGAACACAGCATAATACGTACACACTCAATACAGGAGAGGAACTAGAACCAATGAGTGAAGACAGCACGCACATACAAATATCTAGGATTTCACCAAGCAAGACAAATCCTACAGAAACATACCAAAGATGGATTGATAACTAAATTTAAAAACCAAATATTAAGATTACATTTAAATTCTCGTAATACGATAAAAGCTATTAACACATATGCCATACCCATCCTCACATATTCTTTTGGAATCATATCTTGGTCACAAACTGATTTAACTAAACTCCAGCGTATTATTAACACACACATGACATCACATAGGAAACATCACCCCAAATCTTGCGTCCAGCGCACAACATTACCAAGACGTGAAAGTGGAACAGGACTAACAGACATCAAAAACTTACACAATTCACTTATAACTAAACTTCGACAATATTTTTATAACAGAGCTGAACATTCAGAATTACACAGATATATGGTAAATATAGAGAAAAAATTAACACCATTAAATCTTAACAATAGAGACAGACACCTTAACGAACACACAACAAGCAAACAACAGAAGATCGCAGCCTGGGTAACAAATTCTCTCTTCTGAAACGAGGAGAACTTTTCCCAGAAACGGAGGCTTTTATGATAGCTATCCAGGACCAGGTCATAGACACCCGCAACTATCAGAAACACATTATACAGAGATCCAACCTACCCACCGAACTATGTCGACAATGCCACAAAACATCCGAAACAATTCAACATATTACAGGAGCATGTCAGTCACTAGTACAAACAGATTATAAACACCGACACGATCAGGTCGCAGCTATCATTCACCAACAACTTGCATTAAAATATTCACTCATTACACATAAAGTTCCATACTATAAATACACACCCCAGACAGTGCTCGAATCGGATCAGATTAAGCTATACTGGGAGCGTACTATTCTCACCGATAAAACCATTCACTACAATAAACCAGACATATTGCTGCTCAACAAAACCACTCGTATTGCATTCATCATAAATATAGCTATCCCTAATACACATAACCTCGCCTATACTCGCCACAACCAAAATAGCCAAATACACAGACTTATCAATAGAAATTAGATATCATATATTAAATACTTATCAATAGAAAAAAAACAATGGAACCTACACTTAATCCAAACCATACCAATCACTCTTTCAACAACTGGAGTCATACCTCGCACTTTACAACCAAACTTGAAATTGTTAGGCATACAGAAATATACATTCATCCTCTTGCAGAAAGCCGCGATACTGAACACCTGCAGAATTGTGAGAAAATTCCTGTCTTTATAGACAGAGTTTTCTCACAATAACCCCAATTAACTCCTCCTATTTCTTGCTTGGCACAATGCCCGCAGAAATGGTAAATACACCCCATTCACTTGGGAGATAAAGTAAATAAGAATAACGAAAAATACACAAGTTTTTATTTGAAGGATTATCATACACTAGCTTTTGCCCGCGACTTCGTCCGCGTGGAATAGTGACTTCCGGCAGATTTTTGGTTAACCAACAACATATTTATATTTATATTTGAATAAAGATTAATATTATTATGTTGATACAACTTAAACAAATTATTTCGACCAAATTTGGTACCATAAAAACGGTCATTGTGACTAAACCTTAAAAGATAGACATATGCCGTCGCGGACTTTTTTTTAGATCATGTATAGAGGAATAATTCTTTCATACATATTTTTTGTGTATCTTGAACCGTTTTCGCAGCGCACGCAAAGAAAGCCTTCAAAAATGAATAATTTTCCCCGTTTTTTACACATTTACCGCTCTGTCTTTGCTCCTATTGGTCATAGCGTAATGTTATTTAGCCTATAGCCTTCCTCGATAAATGGACTATCCAACAAAAAAAGAATTATTCAAATCGCACCAGTAGTTTCGGAGATTAGCGCGTTCAAACAAACAAACAAACTCTTCAGCTTTATATATTAGTATAGATATGTTTTGTGTGTATCAAGTGCACATATATGGCTCTGGTTTACTAATTTAAGGTTTTCTATATGTTTTATTTGCATAACAGTTTATGAATGGAACGCTGTGTCCAGTCAGCGTCTGGCTCAAACGGGAGTCGCAACTTATACTTTGGACGCGAGGAGCTCACGCCACTTCCTTGTTGAACAATTATACTTGTTTAAATGCACTTAACGCGTGAAATATAATTTTTCACACTTTGGACGTTATTTGATAACGTATGTACAGACTGATTGTTTATATTGCCTAATATATTTCATTTTACAATGTATGAAAATGCTTCAGTTAATTAAATCCATCCATGGTGCTTTATACAATTAGTACGTCTCCGTCATAGCCGTCGCTTACGGCTATACCTCTTCTTTTGTTACGCCATTTTGTTTAAAAAATACATTTAACCACTTGACCAAACTCATCAAAATTTATATTTAAGAAATTAAATGAATTGGATTATTTTTGTTTGATTTTGAATTTGTTTATTTAGGCTTAGTTAACCCTACGTATACCTAATTAAATGTAAGATCAACAACACAATAAGCTTTATATTTGCAAAATACCAACCGCTGCTATTACACACGACGTAAAAGAAGTCTTACGGTTAACATGCAAAGCGTTAGATACTGCGTTTACTCAAATAACTCAAATCATAGAATGTATGGTGTACAAATGTGTGTTTTTGGTGGCCCACAAAGTATTATACGTTAATATTTCTTCTTGATGAATAATAAATACATATAGTCCCTGTAGCTGCAATATGCATAGCTATCAAATATGCATAATTTAAATGAGATAGACACAATAAAAACTTATCCTACTCACTATATTGACTTCGAATACGTTTTGTACTTTAACGGTACGAAAGTATATTGAAATATATTTGAAAATCGTACACCGTCTACAATTGCTGTCACATTTTGTAGATTAATTGATAGAGAATACCTATGGCATTAAGTCCGCGTTTTGTACTTTGATTCTTCGATGTACGGAAAAGATGAAATAAAGATAGCTCATGTAAATCTGAACACACCATAAAATACATGAGAACATTCTGTATACGAGTTTGTAGTTGGTTGGTTGGTCTGGTTAACATGTAGATTTTATGAAATTTGAGTGATTACAGCAATGTTATTATTACACCTCTGGCCGAGAAAATTGCCGTTTTTGGGCGCATGGCGGCCGAGAACTTTTAATTAAATTGTGCAAAGGTAATTGACAGGTCCGGCGACCGGTCAAATTTCAATACGTATTGAAAATCTCGTCAATTCGTGTTCAATAAAAAAGAAAGAAAAAATATAATTTGTGTAACAATATTGAGATAGTTAAGTAGTCCGGATAGTCCATCCGCTGGTTTGACAACTGACGTTCGATCAAATTATAAGTGTGATATTGAAAACATAATGTAATAATATACACTTCTCATCAAAAAAATCGAAACACCTTGCAAGTTTACGTTTTGTCAGGATTATCAGAAAAATGTGTACATTTAGGAATAAATGTTAAATGTCGTTTAATAGTGAGTAATATGAGCTTATCAAATCTTAATGTTAATGTTCTAAATTTAAATGAATTTTTCATAGGTTTCGTATTTTGTTAAATGAGTCATTTTTATTCCGTATGGAGTATAAAGGAAATGGATAAAACAACACACGTAAATGAAAAAAAAAGCTAAAAAACGTTTATTTAATAACTTGTATTCCCTCCCCGAGCTCTAATTACTGCTTCCATACGGTTCTTCATCGATCGGATGAGAGTCACGATCACATGCTGTGGTATATTGTCCCATTCCTCTTGGATTGCATCTTGCAGCTGGCTAAGTGTTTCTGGGGCAGGATCTCTTGCTCGAATTCGTCTCTTTAATTCATCCCACAGATGTTCAATGGGATTCATGTCCGGGCTTCTTGCTGGCCATTCCATAATAGAGATATCGACTTCGTTAAGATAATCTCGTACGACGCCCGCGGTGTGAGCCCTAGCATTGTCGTGCATGAATATGAAGCCGTTGCCAATAAAATGTGCATAGGGCATCACATGAGGCTCGAGACATTCTTCGACGTACCGATGACAGTTTAGTGCAGGCAGACGTGGCCCAGACACAAAAGCAAGCTCTGTCTTACCGTCGGCGCTGATTCCTCCCCAAACCGTCCACGAACCGCCACCATAGCTGACCTTTTCTTCAATGCAGCATTCTGCATAGCGTTCTCCGTCTCTTCTGTAGACCTTGTTACTTCCGTCGTTACCATACAGCATAATTTTACACTCATCAGAAAAGAGAACTTTGCTCCACTGTAGGTATGACCAATTTAGGTGCTCACGTGCAAAGTTAAGGCGCGCTCTTCGATGGTCTGCAGTTAATTTCGGCCCATTTGCTGGCTTATGCGGTACCAGTCCACGATCCTTCAACCTTCTTCTAATTGTAGAGTCACTTACAGCCACCCTTCATACAACACGAAGCCGCTGCTGCAGTTGAAAAGCGTTAAGGCGTCGATTTCTTAAAGAAGTTGTTACAATAAATCGATAATCTCGCTCAGAAGTGACCCGATTCCTGCCAGATCCTGAACGGCGCGTGAACAAACCAGTCTCCCGATAACGTTTATAGACTCTATGAACAGATGACAGGCTTAGATGCAGTCTTGCAGCCACAACACGCTGACTAAGGCCAGAATCCAGCAATGCCACAACTTGGGCGGCTTCTGTGGGCGAAGTATCCATACGTTTTAGAAAAATAACATTTTTTCAGACGTCCCAAAGTCACAGTATTGAAATAAAAAACAAAAAGTTTAAGGATAGGCGCCAATTTTTAGTTTTTAAACGCTAAATGTACTCCAACCCTAAACACACATTTGTCTCAAAACAGTGATTCATTTCGTTTATAAGATAAACAAATGAAATTCTAATTTTGAATTTAGAATTTTCGCTTATTACTGTAATGGCCAAACTGCCAGCTATACATTTATGTTTTTTTTTTCATCGTATGAATTCTTTTTTGTGTTAAATTCGGACAGAAACAATGAAAACGGAAGTGTTTCGATTTTTTTGATGAGAAGTGTATTTGCATGCAATAGGAATAGGGAATTAATTTATTGTAATTAAATGTAAATATGACTTTATTATTATATACATGTGACAAATTTTAATGACGAATTGTGATCTAAATTTTAATTGTAGCGTAATTTTTTTTTTTTTTATTGTTGAATCGAATATCATGCGAAAAATTGTATTTTACTAAGGATTAAATGAGGCTTTATTATTATTATGTAGCTTAAATCACGTATCTTTATAAGACACGGTCCTTTATAAGGCTTGCGCGGGGATACAGATCCAACGCGTAGAGGCCATTTAAGCGAAATTTAATGAAAGTGTGCGTGGAGTGTACCAACTGGGTCTAATCTCTATCTGCACCATGAAAAATGCAGCCAAAGACTATACCTAGTTAGATGCACAGAACTATTGTCATTAGTGATCAAAACGTTTGTGGCCTATTGCATTTCGATTTAGGTGGTAATGAAAACCGGGCTATGGAAGAGACTCCAGTCACCTGCCTTCTCAAAGCCTCCTAATTGATTTAAATATGGCAGGTGGTGACTCGCCGCTCACTAAATGGGCCCTCCAAAAAAGCAGACCAATATTGGTGCGAAGAGAGCAACATTGGTGTGAACGGCTAAGGGTGTAGAGAGGTGTGTCTGCGACAGCGCTCGAGACGCCGTCGGCGTTATGACATTATTACACTTCCACCCTTCGAGCATTTGCTCTTGCGACTCCACTCTGTCCGGCTGGTTAAGGCAAGACAGAGGCGGGTGGCATACGCCCCCCTGAAGCACATCGGTACCCTCGGTGACGCAACTCACCGACAGCTCGCCACAAGCTGCCCTGAGGGAGACTGACTGCACTGATGGGGCATTTATGGCAGTCAAGGGGCATTAAATGCCCCACCAGCGGGCGATGGGGTCGTCACTTCCCTACGCCTTTATACAGATTATTATTATTATTATTATTATATTGTATACATTTAATTTTCTCAGCGTGAGTGCTGGTTATTATTATTATTATTATGTAGCTTAAATCACGTATCTTTATAAGACACGGTCCTTTATAAGGCTTGCGCGGGGATACAGATCCAACGCGTAGAGGCCATTTAAGCGAAATTTAATGAAAGTGTGCGTGGAGTGTACCAACTGGGTCTAATCTCTATCTGCACCATGAAAAATGCAGCCAAAGACTATTCCCAGTTAGATGCACAGAAACTATTGTCATTAGTGATCAAAACGTTTGTGGCCTATTGCATTTCGATTTAGGTGGTAATGAAAACCGGGCTATGGAAGAGACTCCGGTCACCTGCCTTCTCAAAGCCTCCTAATTGATTTAAATATGGCAGGTGGTGACTCGCCGCTCACTAAATGGGCCCTCCAAAAAAGCAGACCAATATTGGTGCGAAGAGAGCAACATTGGTGTGAACGGCTAAGGGTGTAGAGAGGTGTGTCTGCGACAGCGATCGAGACGCCGTCGGCGTTATGACATTATTACACTTCCACCCTTCGAGCATTTGCTCTTGCGACTCCACTCTGTCCGGCTGGTTAAGGCAAGACAGAGGCGGGTGGCATACGCCCCCCTGAAGCACATCGGTACCCCCGGTGACGCAACTCACCGACAGATCGCCACAAGCTGCCCTGAGGGAGACTGACTGCACTGATGGGGCATTTATGGCAGTCAAGGGGCATTAAATGCCCCACCAGCGGGCATTATTATTATTATTATTATTATTATGGAGAACAGGAAAAGATACCAGTGTATTATCTAACTTGAACCACAAACAAGATAGGATATAGCAAATTAATTCATAGTTGTATCTAATACAAACCAGTTAACCTTTATTGAGATTTTATGCAACGCGTTATTAGACGTTACAACGCGTTAATAGAACTCCTGTCGCCAATACGTCAATTACCGAAAACCTTCTACACACACCAAAGTCTAACGGAGTGTACGCTCTTAAAAATCTCTAAAACTGTTTCGGGAACATAAATGAGCCAAACGTATGAACGCGCATTAAGCAGAGAAAAGTAAATCTGTATCAGAGGTTGATTGCGGTAGATTTCCTTGCCTTAGTTGCTGTAGAGTCCAGGCGAAGTACACATTTATATTCGTCCTTATTGGTCTTTACAATCAAGTGAGGTAATGGCCAAGAGGAAAACTTACAATTGCAAAAAAGTTTTGTGCCATCACTGCCATTGATATGAAGCTTGATGACACATTGATACAAGCGCTCGACTGAGCACAGTTTCTATGACGGGTAACCGAAGCTCCAAAATATATCGAACTCTTCCAAGCTCCGGAAAACGTGTTAAACAGCGGCCTTTAGCTAATCTCGTCCCGATCGTCGAGGGCAACTGCCCCTTAGGTGAAGAAACTAAGATTGTACTTATGCTTGCGCAGAAGGCTCTGCACTATTATAATATCTTTCGCGCAGATAACATATCAGTTATGAGATTGGACTTTGTGACTGAAAATCGGTTAAAGAACTGTTATTATATTAATAAATAAATAATAATAAACATTTCTTACACTTACACTAATTAACTTAGCCCAAAGTAAGCTCTGTAAGGCTTGTATTATTAGATCTAGGGTAACGGATAGACATACATATATTGTACATATATAAATAAATTTGGTAGAAATAAACAAGTATTATAACAACCATGACTAAGCTACAAATGCTCGCATTCATCACCCAAACATCTGCCCCCACTGGGACTCGAACCCGGGACGTCAGAGATGACGACACCTTGAAACCGGTATACCAACCACTTGACTGCGGAGGTCGTGAAATTCGTCGTTTTTATTAATTTACGTCTTGTAATGATATACTTATTCAAGACTCAAGAAAAAAACATTTCATTAATATACATGCTCTACATGCTCAATCACACAAATATTTTGCAGGTATCATTAGTTTTAGGGGTCCTCACTAAACAGTAAATCATACAAGCGGTAAAAAAACGAAATGCCCATAGGAAGGTATAAAAGGTAAAGGCTAGATAAAGTCCGGTACGGAGCGAGGCATGACGAGATTATGGCCGACGTACGGCACGTAGTGAGTGTTAGAGGAACTCTTTGGTTTGTTTTAAATATATTGTAAGGATGGCATATGTTGTCATGGTAACGTAATAAACAGTTGTTTGCTAGACTTCCGAGTATTATTTTATAACATGGTGGCAGCGGTGGGATAAATTAATATTTAGTAAAACAATAGTAATTTTACGATCATGGAACATGCGCGACCACCACCAGAGCTGTGTCTTGAAGGCAACTCCATCAGCCGGGCTGATGCATGGAAGCGTTGGAAAACGCAATTCAATTTATTTGTGAAGGCGTCAGGGGCGCACAAGGAGAGTGGTGATGTACAAGCCAGTTTACTTATTAATTTATTAGGTTCGGAAGGATTTGATATTTATGAAACCTTAACTTTTGAGGATGAAAAGCAACGTGAAGATGTCACGATTGTTATACAGAAATTTGACAAATATTTTGGTGTAAAACATAATCTTACTTTAGCTAGATATAATTTTTTCACACGGAATCAAGAATCTGGCGAATCCATCAATCAGTATGTTACAGCATTAAGATTATTAGCGAAAAGTTGTGCTTTTAAAGTATTAGAAGATGAATTAATTCGTGACCGTATTGTTTGTGGCATAAATAATTAGATAGTGCCATCAAGGTATGCCAAGTTGATGAAGTATCAAGTGCTAGCCATCGATTATTGGAGTCAGGGTGTTCTACAATTAGGTCTACCAAGGGGTCAACTACAGTGGACGCGGTGGCTGTGGCTGGTAGCAATCGTGGCAACAGCAGCCGAGGTGTTCATCGAGGCGGCCGATGGCGTGCACAGGGGTGGCGCGGCCGCAGCAGGCCTACGACTGTATACGGTGGCGGTGGCGCAGCCGGTAGGTACCCATCTGACAATTGTGACAGATGTGGTGGACAGTGTGCGGAACTAACAGCTTGCCCGGCTATAGGTGTTAAGTGTTTTATTTGTCAAAATCAAGGTCATTTTGCTCGTATGTGTAAAATTAGAATAAAAAACAAAACAAATAAAATGTATGATATTGCTGTAGGTGGAAGTAATGATGATGACAGTGATGAAAATGAGTCTTTTTGTATATCAATGGTATGTAACGTGTCAGAGTTAAGCTCTGCGGAGACTTGGTTTGAAACTTTAAAATGTACAGGTGGCGAAGAAAAGTTTAAATTGGACACTGGCGCCGACATAAATGTATTGTCATACTTGCGTTTTTTGTCATTATGTATAAATCCTAACCTTATTTCTACTAATAAAAATATTAAATTGTATTCATATAGTGGAGATTTAATTCCAATAAAGGGAATATGTTACTTAAAATGGTGGTTTAAAAATAAGGAATATGTGTTAAAATTTGCGATAGCAAATATGGATTGTCAAAGCGTACTGGGTCGAAAATCATGTTTAGAACTAGGACTTATTCAACGGGTTTATGACATTAAGATAATAATGCTGACCTATTTAGCGGTCTAGGGTGCTTACCGGGTGAGTATCATATTGTTATTGATAAATCGGTACCGCCAGTTGTGTGTGCTCGTCGCAATGTTCCCTTAGGTTTACGGGATAAATTACAAGAGGAATTAAATAGAATGGTACAATTAGGGGTAATCAGGAAAGTAACACATCCAACACCTTGGGTTAATTCGATAGTAGTTGTGGCTAAAAAGAACGGACAGTTGCGATTGTGCTTAGATCCTAGACCACTCAATGTTGCTATTCAACGTGCTCATTTTCAATTACCAACGGTCAATGAAATAGCAACAAAATTACATGGAGCCAAATACTTTTCGGTGCTGGATGCAAATTCCGGGTTTTGGGCCATAAAATTGGATGATGAGAGTTCTGATCTGTGTACGTTTAGTACACCTTTTGGTAGGTTTCAATTTTTACGTTTACCTTTCGGATTAAATTGTGCACCTGAAGTTTTTCATGCAAAAGTGAAACAGTTGCTAGAAGGGCTAGAAGGAGTTGATTCCTTTATTGATGACATAATTTGTTGGGGTCGTAGTAAATTTGAACATGATCAACGATTAAAAGCATTATTAGATAGAGCTCGTGAAATCAATTTAAGATTTAACAAGAACAAGTGTCGTATATGTGTAGAAGAGGTAAAATATTTAGGGCATTGCTTTGGTAGAGACGGAATGAAACCGGATATGGATAAGGTAAAAGCAATATTAGAGATGCCAGAACCGTGTGACAGAAAAGGTATGGAAAGATTTATAGGCGCAGTAAACTATCTTTCTAAATTTATTCCAAATTATTCGGAGCATATACATATTTTTACTAAATTATTAAAGAAAGATGCTGTTTGGAGTTGGGAACATGAGCATCAAATTGCATTTAAAAAAATAAAACATCTATTGTGTAGTGCTCCTGTCTTGGCATTATATGATGTAAGCAGCCCAGTTGTTGTCTCAGTGGATGCTAGTAGTACTGCTCTAGGAGCTGTATTATTACAAGGCGGGCGTCCTGTGGAGTATGCTTCACGTACACTTACAGAGGTTCAGGTTCGATATGCTCAGATAGAAAAGGAGATGCTGGCAATTGTGTTTGCGTGCGAAAAATTTTTCCAATATATCTATGGTAAAAAGAAAGTTGTGATTGAATCTGATCACAAACCTCTTGAAAGTATTTTTAAAAAGTCGCTTGATTTGGTCCCAGTACGCTTACAAAGAATGATGATGAGGTTACAAGGGTTTGATTTATATGTAACTTATAAGCCAGGAAGATTTATGTTCATACCGGACACATTGTCACGTGCACCTTTACCGGATTTATATGATGAAAAAATTTGTAAGTCTGTTTTGTACCAAGTTAAAATGGTTATTACTAATATACCTATTTCACAAGCGAAATTAACACTTGTTAAAAAAGAAACTGCAAATGATGAAGTTTTACAGAAAGTTATTTTATATATT
Organism: Scirpophaga incertulas; assembly: GCA_036419045.1. Classification (NCBI taxonomy): domain Eukaryota; kingdom Metazoa; phylum Arthropoda; class Insecta; order Lepidoptera; family Crambidae; genus Scirpophaga; species Scirpophaga incertulas. The sequence goes on along the minus strand of CM071630.1, from coordinate 16,980,285 downwards.
AACCAGGGCTGGCCAAACCATGAATATAATGTACCGGAGTGTTTAAAATATTATTATTCAATGAAAGATGAATTGTATTGTGTAGATGGAGTGATATTTAAAGGTAAACAAGTATTGATTCCTACTTCATTAAGATGTCTAATGTTAGAAATTATTCATGATGGTCATTTAGGTTTAGATCGTTGTAAAAGACGGGCGCGAGAGGTTTTATTTTGGCCTGGAATTAGTAAAGATATTGATATGTATGTGAGAAAATGTAAAGTGTGTCAGGAGAACGCAAATAGACCTATGAAAGAACCAATGATTCCAGTACCAATACCAAATTTACCTTGGAATAAGATTGGCACGGACTTGTTTGAGTATGGAAAAAAAACATTTTTGTTAATGATTGATTATTATTCTGGATTTGTAGATGTGACTCATTTAAAACAATGTTCTTCTAGTTCAGTTATTGATGCAATGAAAGCTAGTTTTGCGCGATATGGTATACCGGAAGTTGTAATAAGTGACAACGGACCGCAATATACCAGTAAATATTTCAAATTGTTTGCTTCAAAATGGGGATTTGTACATACAACTTCATCGCCTTATTATGCACAATCTAATGGGAAAAGTGAAAGAGCTGTACAAACCGTTAAAAGAATTTTAAAGAAATCTATAGAGAGTAATACTGATTTTTATTTAAATTTATTGAGTTACCATAATACACCTCGAGATAATTTGGGTTCTCCTGCGCAATTGATGATGGGTCGTAGACTAAACTGTAGGCTTCCTGTGCATCCAGATTTATTAAAAATGAATTGTTGTAATAATCATTATCAAAACTTGTTACGAAAACAAAATAAAACTAAATATTATTATGATCAACGCTGTAGGCGACAGCCAGAGTTAGATGTCGGTGATGATGTTATAATGTATGAACAAAATAATGAGAGAACCAGGGGTACTATTACAGGGAATTTGAAACACCACGGTCATATATTGTTAAAAATCAACGTGGAGTGTATCGTCGTAATCGCCGACATCTAATGAAAACTGTGCCTGAAGAAATTCAATCTAATGAAAGTAGAAATATTGAAGTATGTAACAAAAATAATTTACAGCGGGAGAGGGATGGTAATGACTGTGAAAATGATAAGAATAAAAAATCTGTTCCTAGTGATAATTTACAATTGTCTGATAATAAGTATAAGGAAGATTATTCTCCACCTCTTACTCGTATGAGAGCTAAGAAACTTTGAAACATAAATAATATTAGTCTTATAATATTAGTTTACTAAAGTAATATAATTGAATATTATTGCAATATTTTTAATTATTTTTATTAAGGGGAAGATTTGGGGGAACTTAGTTTGAATGTTTAAATATGTAATGATTTTGCTTATTTTTATTAAGGGGAAGATGTTAGAGGAACTCTTTGGTTTGTTTTAAATATATTGTAAGGATGGCATATGTTGTCATGGTAACGTAATAATAAACAGTTGTTTGCTAGACTTCCGAGTATTATTTTATAACATTATCAAAACTTGTTACGAAAACAAAAAATAAAAGTAAATATTATTATGATCAACGCTGTTAGGCGACAGCCAGAGTTAGATGTCGGTGATGATGTTAATAATGTATGAACAAAATTATGAAAGAACCAATGATTCCAGTACCAATACCAAATTTACCTTGGAATAAGATTGGCACGGACTTGTTTGAGTACCCGATGCGCCCCCGCTTGTGGGAGGCCGTTGTGGGAAAATGTGTGACAGTTCGCCTAGGTCCGGGGGTGACTGTGTAACACTGTGGCGGAGACGATTTATCGTCTATATTCGTGGCTAAGAATTAGCGCGAAATTGGAGGATTCCCATAGTGAATCTGATCACAAACCTCTTGAAAGTATTTTTAAAAAGTCGCTTGATTTGGTCCCAGTACGCTTACAAAGAATGATGATGAGGTTACAAGGGTTTGATTTATATGTAACTTATAAGCCAGGAAGATTTATGTTCATACCGGACACATTGTCACGTGCACCTTTACCGGATTTATATGATGAAAAAATTTGTAAGTCTGTTTTGTACCAAGTTAAAATGGTTATTACTAATATACCTATTTCACAAGCGAAATTAACACTTGTTAAAAAAGAAACTGCAAATGATGAAGTTTTACAGAAAGTTATTTTATATATTAACCAGGGCTGGCCAAACCATGAATATAATGTACCGGAGTGTTTAAAATATTATTATTCAATGAAAGATGAATTGTATTGTGTAGATGGAGTGATATTTAAAGGTAAACAAGTATTGATTCTACTTCATTAAGATGTCTAATGTTAGAAAATATTCATGATGGTCATTTAGGTTTAGATCGTTGTAAAAGACGGGCGCGAGAGGTTTTATTTTGGCCTGGAATTAGTAAAGATATTGATATGTATGTGAGAAAATGTAAAGTGTGTCAGGAGAACGCAAATAGACCTATGAAAGAACCAATGATTCCAGTACCAATACCAACTCTGGCTGTCGCCTACAGCGTTGATCATAATAATATTTACTTTTATTTTGTTTTTGTAACAAGTTTTGATAATGATTATTACGACAATTCATTTTTAATAAATCTGGATGCACAGGAAGTCTACAGTTTAGTCTACGACCCATCATCAATTGCGCAGGAGAACCCAAATTATCTCGAGGTGTATTATGGTAACTCAATAAATTTAAATAAAAATCAGTATTACTCTCTATAGATTTCTTTAAAATTCTTTTAACGGTTTGTACAGCTCTTTCACTTTTCCCATTAGATTGTGCATAATAAGGCGATGAAGTTGTATGTACAAATCCCCATTTTGAAGCAAACAATTTGAAATATTTACTGGTATATTGCGGTCCGTTGTCACTTATTACAACTTCCGGTATACCATATCGCGCAAAACTAGCTTTCATTGCATCAATAACTGAACTAGAAGAACATTGTTTTAAATGAATCACATCTACAAATCCAGAATAATAATCAATCATTAACAAAAATGTTTTTTTTTCCATACTCAAACAAGTCCGTGCCAATCTTATTCCAAGGTAAATTTGGTATTGGTACTGGAATCATTGGTTCTTTCATAGGTCTATTTGCGTTCTCCTGACACACTTTACATTTTCTCACATACATATCAATATCTTTACTAATTCCAGGCCAAAATAAAACCTCTCGCGCCCGTCTTTTACAACGATCTAAACCTAAATGACCATCATGAATAATTTCTAACATTAGACATCTTAATGAAGTAGGAATCAATACTTGTTTACCTTTAAATATCACTCCATCTACACAATACAATTCATCTTTCATTGAATAATAATATTTTTAAACACTCCGGTACATTATAACATCATCACCGACATCTTCTACTCTGCACAAGCATTCTTCCTCGTACGCAAAGAAAAGAGGTGTCTACTAGGAGTGGAGGGCCATTTTTAATAAAAACGATGGTCACGGAGCGATGTTGATTTTTGTAGGTGCATGCTCAAACCTCCCTGCATGAACAAGGATAGAGTGTAGGAAAATTTGCTGGATTATGCATTTTCTCTATCTCCAAAAAAAAATACAAATCTCAACATACATATATAGTGTTTTTAAGTTACCATTCTCACCAGCGACAACACGTTCGTTATCTTGAAAATGAAAGAAACGAAGCTTTCAATATTTTTTTAGTAATCGACGCTTGGTAGATGACACTTAAGTCATTTAAGAATATCTTCTTCGACATTCCCACAGTCCATCCATCTTTCTTCGGTCGTCCTCTCCCTACAAGCCCATGCACTTTCATGTCCATAACTTTCCAATACAGAATCATAAATTGAAAGTAAATATTAACTTAATACTGTATTTCTGACATTTCCAATTATCAGAAAATTCATTGGCAAGTGATAATACTATTCTTTGTGTTTTATTCTAAGCCGGCCGAAAATTTAATAAACTTAGGACAATAAGCGTTTTATTTAAGATAGATAGATACAGAATTCATCAGATTAGTATATATAAAAATCACGTAGTTTCAAAATCTGTTTTATGAATTCACAGATTAAACTTGGATACTACTTTTACAAACTAAAAGATACTTGCCGCGAAACTCCTTAATAGATACACGACCGCCTTCTGAGTTCAGTAAATATTTAAACAATTTTATTCCCCTCAATACTTTCGCATATAATAAAAATCTTAATTTTAAATATGTACTATGTAATAAATTGAAATGACACTTTATACTTTTCATTACAAGAAAATAATATTACATGAAAGAAAATTTATAAAGTTCCATTGTTCCTTCTCCATATATTGCACTCCCCAAAATGGATCGTAAAAGTAATATACCATTTTTGATGGGAATCATTCATACATAGACATCATATATTTGTTGAAGCACGGACTTATTATAACTTATTATCATACAAAATGTATTAGATTTTCAGATTACAATAGTAAGCAAACTGGTACACCGTTTTAAATAGATTTGTTACATTTTACACACGTATTTATGTAATATGAATAAAGTTATCATAAAATGTAATATAACAAGTAATTAGAAATAAGTACCTTTATTTGAGCTTAGATTGTTACAAACATAAATGGGAATTCTCCGATCATAATGTTGATATCAAGATCACAAAATCTATAAAAAAGAGCCATGGTAAGCATGTTATTGCATAAAATCAGAGTCGGTAAGAATAGCCAATTAAAAAGTAATCCAAATATAGAAATAAAAACGCATGACACAAACACGAAAGCAAGCGTGCATATGGGTACAAAAAATAATTTGAGTTGTCTGTCACTCACTTCCGATTCTACAGAATTCTACAGTTGATTGAACTACAAAATCGGAAATCGCTTTTGTTCAATATCGATACACAAACTATTATTATGCTATATTGTAGATTGTGATATATCTAGTAAGTTTTTTATAAAAAAGATACACCCATAATAACTTAAATATAAGTGTAACGTAATTACAAGAATTACATTAAATTACAATTGAACAATGAATTTCATTATAAGCAAGTTGCAACAAGCTGCTCACGGCGGATGACTGTCAAAATAGTGAAATAGCTTTTAATTATTCGTTTCAAACTACAGCTTGTTCGGTTAATACGGATATTTGCTAAAGTCAAATTAAAAAAAAATATGACGTGAAGCTTTTGTTTGGCCGTGCTGGGGCCAATTTCGCTAATGTCCTTGAAAATGAGTGAAAAACAGTAATTCGTTAATTATGTCATTAAATTGTGACGATATTTTTATTTATTTATATTTTTAATTAAAAATATTATATTCCTGAAGAAAAATTATTTACTTAATTGATGTTATCATTTTGTTGAAATTTACATATTTACGAGTATGATCATACTATTAAAACTTGATGTACTACACTAGGCGTCAAAAATAAGTAGTACACTTTTCAAACTCTTAAACTATAGACGTTACGAGTTTTTAAATAAAAATCATTTTATAGTAAATTTAAAAAAGTTTCTAAAAAATTATATTTTATTTAGCATTAGTAAAGTTTTACACTTACAATTAAGAAAAAACTAAAAAGTTATCAATTTTAAAGAACTGTCAAGAACTGTTTTTACGTTTTGGGCCTTGTTCGTACTTTAGTAACGTGCGTTGCCGCCTCGGGCTCTGATGACAGCTTGGAGCCGGTTTAGCATGCAGAACACTAAGTTTCGGAGGCGGTGTTGGGAAATATTCACCCATTCTTCTATCAGGGCCTGTTTTAGAGCCTTGAGGGTGACGGGGGTGGTCTGCGTCTTCTGACTAGCTTCCCAAGCTCATCCCAGGCGTGTTCAATCGGGTTAAGATTAGGGCTTCTCGATGGCAAAGCCATCACTGATGCCAACCTCCTAATGTACTCTTGTACAAGGAGAGCGGTGTGTGGCCGGGCGTTATCATGCATTAGTATCGCTCCATCACCCATATTTACTAAATATGGCCCTGCATACTCGTTAAGGATCTCTGAATCATATCTTTCACCAGTCAGAGTACCATTTTATATGACCACTAGCTCTGTACGACCCTCCGAAGAGATGCCAGCCCATACGTATACAGAGCCCCCGCCGTATTGGACTCTTTCCGAGATGTAACCTTGAATGTATCGCTCACCAGGTCGCCTGTATACTCTCCGCCTTCCATCGGAAGTGAATAAAGAGTAACGAGACTCATCTGTGAACAAAAACCCTTTTCCATTCATCTTCGCCCCACTGTACGTGTTGACGGGCATAGCGCAGTCTTGCTACTCGATACCCTGTCTCAAGTTTGGGGCCATTTGCTGGCCTATGGGACTTCAGGTTGGTCTCAGCAAGTCTTCTTCTTAGTGTACTCTCACTAATGTAGTCTCTTCGGGTTTGAAGAAGCTGTTGCTGGACCTCAACAGCATTAAGGTGACGATTTCTTAACGCAGTAGAGACAATAACGCGGTCTTCTCGGGTACTAGTGCACCTGGGTCTGCCATTACCTAGTCTCCTTAGATGGTTTACAGTTTCTTCGTACCTTCGCTTAACTTGCTGGATCGTTGTTAGTATTACACCCACCGTTCTCGCAGTACGACGCATACTGATGCCTACTTCGAGAAATGTTATGATTCTTGCACATTCTTCAGGTGAAAGAGGCATGATTAGTAAAATTTACTCGCTGTAGACACCTTTGCTTTTGAATTGCAATTGATTTATCAGCAATAAATGTGAAAATGTGAAATTGTGGATGATTTTACTTGTAGCAATATAGTTAATTACTAAATTATGGCTAGGTACCGTAAGTTGATGAATTAGCTAAAATTCAATGCGTTAAATAGTACATTTCAACTGCCGTTTATTATTTTCCGAGAGTTGATTAACTACCTAGAAAATTGATCAACTTACGAGTCTTGTTATTTTCCGGTGACATATATACTAGCTAACCCGTGCCCACTTCGTTGGGCATAATACTAATATCCCCGAAGCGAGCACGAACGCGAACCGAATAAAACCCGAAGCCATCGCGCTCCGTACGCTACCCGTTTTTTCACCCATTTACTTTGCAAAACGGGCTACCACGTAAAAGCCTTTTTATTTTTCGGATTTTAATATAACCTATGACACTCAGCAACATTGTGTCTTTCTATTGGTGAAAAAAATTTTAAAATCGGTTCAGTAGACCCCGAGATTACCCTTTACAATTTTACAAACACACAACTTTACTTCTTTATAATATTAGTATAGAAGTATAGATTACTAGCTTTCTGCCCGCGGCTTCGCCCGCGTGGATTTCGGGATTGGGTGTATAGAGGGTTAAGGGTCATAGCTTTTGCCCACGGCTACATATACGCGGAAGTCGGTTTATGGTGCGAAGATTTTATCGCGCTTCCCGTGGGACTATCCGTTTTCCGAGATAAAAAACTCCTCAAGAATCACTCTATCTATTGATGAAAACCGCATAAAAATCTGTGCAGTAGTTTTTGAGCGAAGCCTTTATTGCGCATCCCGTGGGATCTGTCGATTTTTCCGGATAAAAAGTAGCCTATGTTACTCGGGAGAATGTAGCTTTCCAAAGGTGAAAGAATTTTTGAAATCGGTCCAGTAGTTTAAGCGTGAAGAGGTAACCAAACAAACAAACAAATAAACAAATAAACAAACAAACACACTTTCGCATTTATAATATTAGTTGGGATTCACCGACGTAACCCCAAGAATTGGGTAGACGACAATTTTTTAAATTCCATATATAATAAGAGTACTCTTTTAAGTGAGAAATATTGTAGAACCAACAGTACACCTGCACCACTGAAGAAAAATTATTTACTTAATTGATGTTATCATTTTGTTGAAATTTACATATTTACGAGTATGATCATACTATTAAAACTTGATGTACTACACTAGGCGTCAAAAATAAGTAGTACACTTTTCAAATTGCAATTACTCTTAAACTATAGACGTTACGAGTTTTTAAATAAAAACCATTTTATAGTAAATTTAAAAAAGTTTTCTAAAAATTATATTTTATTTAGCATTAGTAAAGTTTTACACTTACAATTAAGAAAAAACTAAAAAGTTATCAATTTTAAAGGAACTGTCAAGAACTGTTTTTACGTTTTGGGCCTTGTTCGTACTTTAGTAACGTGCGTTGCCGCCTCGGGCTCTGATGACAGCCGGTTTAGCATGCAGAACACTAAGTTTCGGAGGCGGTGTTGGGAAATATTCACCCATTCTTCTATCAGGGCCTGTTTTAGAGCCTTGAGGGTGACGGGGTGGTCTGCGTCTTCTGACTAGCTTCCCAAGCTCATCCCAGGCGTGTTCAATCGAGTTAAGATTAGGGCTTCTCGATGGCAAAGCCATCAAGCTGATGCCAACCTCCTAATGTACTCTTGTACAAGGAGAGCGGTGTGTGGCCGGGCGTTATCATGCATTAGTATCGCTCCATCACCCATATTTACTAAATATGGCCCTGCATACTCGTTAAGGATCTCTGAATCATATCTTTCACCAGTCAGAGTACCATTTTATATGACCACTAGCTCTGTACGACCCTCCGAAGAGATGCCAGCCCATACGTATACAGAGCCCCCGCCGTATTGGACTCTTTCCGAGATGTAACCTTGAATGTATCGCTCACCAGGTCGCCTGTATACTCTCCGCCTTCCATCGGAAGTGAATAAAGAGTAACGAGACTCATCTGTGAACAAAACCCTTTTCCATTCATCTTCGCCCCACTGTACGTGTTGACGGGCATAGCGCAGTCTTGCTACTCGATACCCTGTCTCAAGTTTGGGGCCATTTGCTGGCCTATGGGACTTCAGGTTGGTCTCAGCAAGTCTTCTTCTTAGTGTACTCTCACTAATGTAGTCTCTTCGGGTTTGAAGAAGCTGTTGCTGGACCTCAACAGCATTAAGGTGACGATTTCTTAACGCAGTAGAGACAATAACGCGGTCTTCTCGGTACTAGTGCACCTGGGTCTGCCATTACCTAGTCTCCTTAGATGGTTTACAGTTTCTTCGTACCTTCGCTTAACTTGCTGGATCGTTGTTAGTATTACACCACCGTTCTCGCAGTACGACGCATACTGATGCCTACTTCGAGAAATGTTATGATTCTTGCACATTCTTCAGGTGAAAGAGGCATGATTAGTAAAATTTACTCGCTGTAGACACCTTTGCTTTTGAATTGCAATTGATTTATCAGCAATAAATGTGAAAATAATAAAAATCAAAAGTAAGACAACAGTTTAAAAATAGAGTGTTTTTGTTTATTATGTTTTTTCAGTCAATATTTAAAAGACGATATTATGCATGAAGATTTTTATTAAATGAAATTAAATTCTCTATTAACTTCTTTTTATTTCAAAGGTCTAGCTTCTGTAGTTTAGGAGATATTGCAATTTTAAAACTGTACTACTTATTTTTGACGCCCAGTGTAGATGAATAGTAGCAATAATTCAATCAAAGAAAATATTAATTTAATAAATTCAAAGAAATATTAATTTATACTGAAAAGCGATTGAAGATATGTACAAAAAAGTTTAATCTAAGAAAATATTATGTTCAATATATTTAAGTGAATTATTTTGTTGAATTAAAGCAACTTGCATTCATTTGAGTAATTATGTCTAATTTTAAGAGAACTGTTTTACCGTGTATGGGACAATTTAAATTACCTTAATTTTTGTATGGATATGCTATTATGTAGGGTTGTTTAAAACGTTTGATCATAAAACGTTTATCGATAAATTCATTTGTATATATTATCATTTAAGTATGACATACCATTAAATACAATAATCATTATGATTGATTAAAGTATCATTAAACATCAGTTAAATATACTAAGTATAATTTACTGTGCTAATTATAATAAATGTACTATACTAATTATACTGTAGTACATTTTTTATAATTATAATAATTATATATAATCCCACATAATTAGTAATACATTATACTTTAAAAAACTTCTGAAGAATATCGTAAAAGATTTTTCAACAAAAAGGAAGAACCTTTACAATGTCCGAGAGACCCTTGATCCAGAATGTTAAAATTGATTTCCTTTAATTTATTTATATTATGTGTCGCTAAATATTTAATGCTTACGTGGTCTATAAAATATATTCCTTTATAAAATCATTTTTAGCAAATTGTGTGAGGTGCACCAACTAAATTTAATCTTTATGTACGTAATAAGTAGTGCGTCTAAAGATTGTCTAACATAATACACAAACTAGTACAGCTCTGAGTAAAATTTGTTTGATTTGTTAATTACTTTGTGATACTTTGTGATTATAGATATCTAGGTAATAAACATCACTATCGAACAAAAATCATATTATTATTATTACCTGGTTATAGCGAATACAAATTATTGTGACAAATTTGACATAACGACTATTTTTTATGAAATTGTTTTTATATACATATATCGCAAAAACTTTATGACTTCGTAACAAAATTTTGCAAAGAGATAGAGAGACGTCAACTATAAAAGGATTATAAAAACTGATCGTTAGGAAATTAATATTTCCGATGGATGTTTGTATGGAAGGATTAGATATTAATAAGCTTATTATCTTTACATATAGTATCGATATATTCAGGTTTAAATTTTTACCCATCCTTACGCTACTCGTACCGCGAGCGCCGCCGGCGCACAGCGCACCATTTGTCTTAACTCAATGAAATAATTAACTGAGTGGTTTCGCCTAAAACTACGTTTATGGGCATTTATGAAGATTTTTGACGCCTTTTGGGATACATTGAAGAGCCTAAAATACTGTAGTTATTATGTGTCATATTTTTTTTAATTTTTTACTTGGTTAATAAGTGCTTATGATGCCCTTCAAAAAATAATTTGTGGTGACATGATCTTCAAATCTAATTAAGGATTTATTATCTCTACTTTTTTTATTTAATTTAGTAATACATATCTGAGGCTGAAGTGGAATAAAAATGTATACTTCACCGTTTTTAGGGTTCCGTACCTCCATAGGTAACAACGGAACCTTATAAGATCAATTTGTTGTCTGTCAAGACCCTATTTCTCAGAAACGCGTCGAGATATCAAGCTGAAATTAATATCACATACTTAGGTCTCCTATGTCTCAAAACAAGCAATGAAAAAATCGAATTTCTACATCAACGCAATAAAAAGATATAGCCGTTTATGTTCCATTTATATTGCATATTTTGACAATTGGAAGGGAATCAAAACCTATAGGGTACTTTCCATTGACCTAGATTCATGAAATTTGGCAACAAGCAATGTCATGTAGCACAAGTAAAGGAAAAACTCCGAAAAGCGTAAATTTATAGTTATTTCATAAAAAAAAATTGCAACGCAATTGGGAATTTTAGGAATGAACGAACAATTCACATGTCGACAAATTTGTTCGAAACCCTCGTTGCGCCTCGAGTCCGACTCACACTTGACCGGTTTTTGATAAGACTCGGTGTAATAGTTGCGGGCTTATTGCCAGATGCCATTACCCGAACAGTTCACAGATATTTATTTTCGCCAAACTCACTGAGTCAGCTTGTCCGAAACATTTTTATAAATCCTTCACTGCACACACTGTATATTTAATTGATATATCAATTAAAAACTTTAAGGTTTCATATTCATAGAAAAGTACATTGCAATATCAAAGGATTTTGTTCGTATAACGGAGAGACATCTGTTTATGTCTTATATTTCTTCTTATAATTATTCCAATTAATGAAGTCAATAGCGACCTAAAACTCCTGACGTGACTAGTCCCTGCACAACTCTAAGCGATACCCTCTAAAATACATATTAAAATAAATGTTTCAATATATCTACTAAATAATAAACATTGTAATAGATATAATTTACTTACATTAGATTATGTAATGATTAAACCAATATTGCATTTTGAAAATTACAATATATGAGAGTCAGAAAGTAAGTTATAATTTATGTTAGTTTTTGACAACGGTTGCTACGTTAAACTGTAATTCTTATTTTCACTGTACTGCGATGAATTACTTGGCTACAATATAGGTTTTCCTAGTGTAGCCAACTAAGCTTAATTTATAATCAACTATTATTATTTTAGTAATCGCCAATTTGCGCAATCAATTTCTTAACTATTATCTGTAGAGTCATGATCTAGTATTTAACTTGTTTACAGCTTTTTAAGTGAACGATTAAACAAATACTGTACGATAACTGGAATACTGATACGAATGGAATGTTCATTATTCAAAGCAAAAGAAGTGGTTAAAACAAATCGAAATTTTAGTTAGACACAGTTTTAGTTGTTTGATATCGTTTTTTTAAGACTTTGAGCTCTTTGTATAGCATGTGTTTAAATTAAATAGACCAATCTGACAATTGAGTACAACGTAGATACAATGGAGTTGTCATTGAGCCTTTTCTAGTTTCCGCATTTGTGTCAGTTTTGTCCAGTTAAATAAAAAATCACGCTATGGCGTTTCTTTTTAATATTTAGTAGCTAATTTTTTAAAATAGAAATACCTTGCATTGAACTACAAAGCCTTATATCAGATACAGGAGGATCAACATTGTAACACATAAAGTCGAGAGAGCCACCACTAATGACGATTCTCATTCAAAGCCTCAACACGTGCTACGACATATGCCGCCATCATGTTCCCGTAAAAAATGGCGTCAGATGGTGGAAAGAGTAGGAAGTGATTTTACGCGCACCACAAACTGAAAGGTGGTTATGAAAATAGCGAAGAATACACCGAGTTGTGATCTTCTCCGGGGTTTAATATGATATGATATGATGATGAGAACTCATTAAAAGCTTTAATACGTTAACAACAAAAAAAATCTAATAATTATTAATCTATGTTTTGTGTATCTTCTGTACGCTCATAACCTGTTGTTAATTTGATTAATTTACTGGAATTTGTTCAAAACGATTTTTATAATTTCTTACATAAAAACTTTTATTGAGCATTGGTAGTCATACCAAGTACAACTGATTGTTAAATAAATCGCAAATTTTTACAAGCATACTTTAGATAGTTCTGGATCCTAAGTCATCTTCATCAAGCAGTTTCATCAATTCCTAACTGTCAATGGTAGTTACAAGATCATAAATTAGACGAAAGAACATTTTCCGCTGTTATTGCAGCCGCGTCTCACCATTGTTTATATAGAAAGGATGTATTAATTTATAAAATTGTAAACCCTTTTGGGAGGATGTTTAAAAAACATTGAATTATAGTTATAGTAACGTTTGATTAACTCCTTTTGTCAAGTGCAGTTTTATTTCGAATTTATTTTGATTAGCTCCTTATTATTTATTCATTTCCGTTCAAATTAATTTTATCAGAAATATTTCAATGTGATTTTGTTATTGATATATATATATATATATATATATATATATATATATATATATATATATATATATATATATATATATATATATATATATATAAGTTTAATGTATTTACATGTAAGTATATTTAAATGGATCTATTACTTTATATATACACCTACCTGTACCGTATGTATGTAGAGTAAACATACATTTACGAACCGTTTGACCATCACTTACTAACCCCGATACGTTCCATTAGACCGAACATTAACAGACATGACGAATGCAGAATGCGTGAAGATCCACTGTTAAACCTTCAGTCTTCACCTATCATAGGTTTGACCACAACCAATATTGCTTTAGTAATCTTATATCAAATACAGATAGAGACAAGTTACAGAAATCTAGACAACATCACTTGAAACAATTCCCGATTTACGTACTAGGCTCAGACGCTCTCCAGTTACATTCTTCCATCACGTATTCGATCAGCGTAATTGAAGGTAGCAGAATTCCCTATTTCACGGCAGGCTGTCTGCTATCCATAATTGAGTCAGTCTCGCTTAGAACAGCTCGTGGCGAGCATTCGGTGAGTTATGACACCGAGGTTCCCTATATGCTTCAGGTGGGCATATGCCACTTGCTTCTATCTTACCTTAAGCGCAAGAGTAGATACTTAAAGGTTGAATGTATCATAATGCTGACGGCCATAACATCATCTCGATAGCTGCCATATACACATTTCTCTACATCCTTAGTCATTCACTCAAATGTTGCTCCTTTCGCACCGATGTCTGCTTTTTGTTCTATTTCACTACCTGACATATTTAAATCAATTAGAAGACGTTGAGAAGTCAGGTGACCGGAATCTCTTCCATAGCCCAGTTCTCATTACCACCAAAATCGAAATGCCAATCCGTAAAAAGCATTTACGGATTTGCATTTCGATTTTGACTTATAATAACAATAGTTACTGTGTATTTATTTAACTGGGTACTTAGCTGCATTCTCCCTGTGCAAATAAAAATTAGTAATTCAATGTCTTATATTATTAAGACGCGTGGAATTAAACGACATAGATTGACATGATAATAATAGTGTATATTTTCTTATTTACATGTTGCTTGTTACAACTTAGTTACTCATGATTTGTAACTATTGTAATTAATTATATGAATATAATAAAATGTAAATAAAGCTAACATATAAGATTTAAATATATTTTAAAACTTACAGAGATTTTTTGGGCGTTATTAATATGGTGTAGCGCTATTTTTCAGCCAGTCCCTGTTATCTCCTGACTTATATAGTTTTAATTGGAAAACAAATCTACTTATTGAAACAATTTATATCTTATAATAATAGACTAATCCTATCTCACGTGTACTACAGCTTTGCACTTCACCAAGTAGTTAAAAAATCAAGTACTTTAAATTATCCTAACGTTATTATATACTACTAAAGCATAGTTTAATTTATTAAGGCATACTAAAATATGTTACAGACAATATGCAATAACTTACTATTTAACTTTTAATTGTCCAAACACAAAAAATTACAAATATTTCTCGCTATAAAAGCGCTATAAAATAAATCTTAGGTTTCCTACGTGTTTAATGATTTTGGTTGAAATTTTATACTTATGTACTATAATAAAATTTCTAAAACCTTAATAAAAACGTTTTTGTATGTTTTCCATGAAGTGTGAAATTAATATACATATTATGTTATTTCTCTTCTTAAATACGCAGTAATGGTTAACTCGTGGAATTATTATTATATGTGTTGAGAATCCATGATACAGACCTCACAGCTAGTTGTCATGACTTAACTTTTTTGGAATCACACTCGCAATCTTTCTTAAGGCGAGTGTGCTGCTCAAGTGTCTTCGCTTAATATTTGTCGTAAGCTCGTACAAAAATAGTGAAATGGGTGCAGTTTAGGTATTTGTAACATAGATTTAACAATCCTAATTATTTTATTTATAAAACTTGACAATGTTTCGCCAAGATATTTAGAATCACACAAAATTAGGCTTTCATATAAGGAACTATAGAAAAGTAAAACACTCGAACATTTCTTAAGAAAAATTAATTTTTATATTACGAATATTTGCTCTTTTAAAATATCACAAAAGGATAAGATATCAACACGGTATATTGAAAACACAGGTTTAAGTCCCGACCTGGTCGGTTCTTTTTTGCAATTTTCAACTTGCCCAAGTAAGTGAATGATTGATAGAGGTCAAATCAATAGAGTTAGAATCATGTGACTTTTTCCCCCTGTCCTAAAGTTTGTGTAGGCGTTCACTAAAAGATTATTACATATTACCACAGGTAGCTGAAGAAATTCTGTAAAATGTCACAAAAATAAAATTTTGTATTTTTATTGTATATTTGTTGGTATATTTATTGAGGTATGAACTTCGAGTCGGTATAGAATACTGTAGCTAGTAACATTAAATACCGCGGTCTAAAGATTACCTAATTAGCTTATGTAGAAGTGTCAAGTACAACTTATTAAAATTCCCGCAGAAAATTGAGATATTCACTAAAATTTTTAAAATAAAATGCTTATTCACAGACACAAAAACGTTTTATATGATCTATGCAATTCTTATGTGTTATTTATAAGACATTTTATATCACCTAAAAGAATTTTAGAATACACCAGCTTTAACTCTTGTGTTATTTTAACAATAGTATTAAACAGCGGGATCCTTACGACCGGTGAACAAAATTTTATTGATTCCAACAAATTAATCCGTTGTGATTATAAAAAAAAACAACTTTTACAAAAACCCACTCGCATTTTTATGTGTTGTCTTTGTATATGCTTGCCGCCGACTTTTATTTGTGACTAATTATTGATTTGTCTCACGATTTATTCAGTTTCCACGTTGAATCTGATATGGAAAGACTTTGGTTATTTATGTTAATAATTCTTAGAGATAAAATGTAACGATCTCTTATGCTTCAATTTTAATCCAATAATGTGAGTCAATATTTTCAATATTAACAAAAAATCTCACTGTTAAACCCATTTCGGTCACCGACGTTTAACTGTGATTCGTAACTGCTTTCGGTTACTTTTCTTTCACGAAACTACTGTTTCACAAACACAAAAAATTACAAATATTTCATCATCAAACAAGGACATCAATGTTTTTAATTAAAATCTATCAATAATTTGCAGTTATTCAAATTATTTGCAACAAAGCTGACATGTAATAATGGCGGCTAACAAACTCCTTACACTCTGGTTGATGAGAGGTAAACAGTGACTGCAATAAGACACCTAATAACTGTTACTACAATATAAAATACAGGACATTAGGATTTTATAATC
The DNA here is from genome assembly GCA_036419045.1 of Scirpophaga incertulas. Classification (NCBI taxonomy): domain Eukaryota; kingdom Metazoa; phylum Arthropoda; class Insecta; order Lepidoptera; family Crambidae; genus Scirpophaga; species Scirpophaga incertulas. The sequence goes on along the minus strand of CM071630.1, from coordinate 16,963,629 downwards.
CAGCTGCAATTAACTTTATCCATATAAATAATAACCAATTCTTTTACCAAATGTTCCTTAAAAGTAACACGTGGTCATGACTGAAAGTGTTATAATATTATTTATGTCTATGTTTAGTTTAGTGCAATTAATAATAATTACTTCATCGTCACCAATTGTGAATCATCGGTTTTTTCAAAGGAAACTTCAATAATAACGTTTATTAATAGGAACTAAGGTATTCGGTACGAACGCCTTTACCTTTTACAAACCGTTATAAACTTTATCGTGTGCAGCAAGGGAGTTAGACCATCAAATCATTTTTAATGATTTTGATGATTTTAGATGACCAAAACATTTTTGATTGATAGTGGTGAACCTTAAAGCTGTTATAAATGGATTAGTTTCTTAGTTTAAGTTTATTGATGATTAGCACCATAAACATTCAAGTCCTAATAATAGATCTTTAACTAATAAATTGCTTAGTATTATATATTAACTAGTTACTAGTTTTTATATATTAACTAATTTATTTATATTTTTAAATAAATAATTATAGCTTTATACCCAGTTGAAATAGCAAAACTAGTTTATTGTCATATTATTAAAATCTTCTTTGAATTATATTAATCTATTGACCGGAAGGTGGATGTTATTCTATTATCTAGACACGATATATCAAAAAGACACATCAATAGACCTCCTATCATCGGGTGTCTGAAAACAATACAGCAAAATTTTAGACTTTTGCCGTTATACACAAGCACAGCAGGAGCTATTGAAAAAAAATATTTTAAATCCGATTGAAAGTGATCCGTACTATAATGCAATAAAGTAGTTTTTTATAATGATGCTAGGTTTTCTGGTTTGAAATTTTTGTTAAAACATCCCTTTACAGTTTATTATGTCAATTGTATTATACACCGGTAAAACTGTCTTTTGTGTTTAATATTAGCTAGCATTGTTCCTTAAATCCTTTTGTCCAATTAATTGGCGGGCTTAAACACTTTGTGTATCGAAGTTTTTGTGGAAATATGGGATTTACACGGTATATTTTGTAAATTTGATTAAAAGTAAAAAAAATGGCGATCTCAAAAACAGAACTTTGTTACAGATGTACCAAAACCATATTGTAAGTACACATATTGCTACATTATACGATACTAGCAGTTCGCCCCGGTTTTGCTCGGACATTAAACAAACATTTCAAATATACATATTAATATATAATCATTTTTCATACACATACACACGCTCCCATATATACTTTCTCGTTTTTGCAAGGTTACATTAAAGAGTAAAATGAAAAACGCCTACATCGCTATTATTATGTTGCCGTCTAACCAAACGGCGTGAGCGGCGACCATGCGACATTTGTCGAATGGAACGTCCAAATTTAATAATTCAATAAGTTATATAATGGCATTAAAGCAGGGTTAAACATGAAGTCATTTATTTTGACAAGGATTTATTCCAAAATATAATTAAAGGAGCTTTTGTAGCGGTAGCATTTATATATATTTATAAAATGAAAATATACTTTGACTTTACTATAATAGTTAGACATATCCTGTCGCGATTTTTTGTACATTAGCATTTGCGGAACACTATAGTCGTCTCCTCTTTACTAGTGGATGGTGTCGAGCAACGGTAGCCATACACCTTCACCCGCGACCCTTATGGTGGTTGAGGAGAGCATAGTTGCGCTATTAGGACTATCCTCGCGCAGTCGTTCGGCTAACCTCCTGTACGAAGACTTCCTCGTAAAAAGAGGTTACTTCCTCCAGCCTATCTCTTGATCATAATTTTAACGACGGCCGAACAATAATTGTAAGTTGTAATTAAGAACTATATTATAGTTCGTATTTATTTTTACTTCCTTAATTAATTAAGGATTTTAAGTCGGTCGTTTGTTGTTAAAAAAAGCTGTCTGAAATACCAAACTAGAAAAACTAAATCATTAAAAAGTTTCATAAGTAATGTAAATATCCAATTTTTTACATCTTTTTGCCTTTAATCATTCCGTTTAATGTCAAAGGCCCTTGCGATGTTTAGGATTTGTTCAACAAACACTCGAGAATCGAGTGGCTCAGCATGTTGGTTTTGGCTACTCGCGAGCTTGACTTGAAAACGATGGGCTTATCAAATCGACAGGTAAAATAAGTATTCTACTTCTTTTGTGAGATAGAGATAATTATTTTTTTGAACTAAATCAGCTACAAATATACTTCATAATTTGTAAAATATTACATAGTATCTATTTTTTTTTTTCGGTAGCTATACGCAACTAAATATTTAACATTTTAAAGCATCCGGTGATGAAACACACGCATATTACAAGATCACATAATAGTCCCAGTAGGGACACGAGCAGACCCGAAGTTACGGCGATTAGACCTTAATCGACAGTTCGGATAGTTTGACTTATGTTGATAAATAGTACGTATACTCACAACATAAGTCTCCCGAAGGGTTAGATCGAGGTGTAATAATCACCTTCACTTCGCCAATTTTTATGAGTCTCAGTGTAATATATTCTGTAAATTACCTTAATTATTTGCAATAAATTACCTTAGTCTTGTGACATAATACAGTACCCGTATTCTTAAAATCTAACTTCCAATATGACATCGCCGATATCGCCATACATCTCGCTATAACTTTACTGTACCTATTCTTTTAAGATAGAGTAGGACGTAATACGACAACGACGTGTAGAATTTGTGTGTTTCAGAGTACAGGCTAAGAAAGCGTTCACACTAGTTACTATTCACTGCACAGAAAAATTACTAAGAACAAACTGATTTTGCATATTATGTATTAAGTAAAATATACTAAGGAAAGTTATAATCACATACTATAGAATAAATATCAAACATGAAATTTAACAAATACCGAATTTTTATGATGAAGTCTACAGTCCCTAGTTGTTACTTATAGATAGTTTGTAAGTGAATATGGCTAACGATAATATTCGATTTAAATGAATACGTACTACACTTGGTTGTAGCAGTACAAAGTAGGCATTTCTATCATGATCATATTTTCAGATAAATCGTGTAAGCTTTAATGGCTAATTGTGTTTGGTAAATTTATGTGCATTGCTATATTATCTTTTGTATCATTATTATTTTTCACGACGATGTAGTTGTGTTTTCCTCTATAAAAATAAACAATTTCTATAATTAATAAGACAGTTGTTGTTTATTAATGTTAGTTGGGTAATTGAATGATGAATAAAAAACACTTTATCCACATAAGTATGGAGATACAAAATTTTTGCGAACCCAGGTTCTATCGGGTTTTATCTCTTTTATTTTAATATTTCTATTCATACTACAGAAGCTTTTGTGTTTATATTATATTGGTATGGTAATAATTTGGTGCTAAGACGACTAACTTGACGGCAAGGTGATAAAAACTAAATAAGGATAAAGTTGTCACTTCCAAATTGATCCGTCAAGTCTCTGCTCTACATTTGCAAAGTCATGCACTCCTGGGTGTTAAACTTTTTAAGGGGTCTCAAAAAATGTGAAAAGTTTTTTGAACCAATACTGCAAGTCATGTGTCGGCGAAATCTAAATGAATTTCCTTCCTAAATTAATAAATAGAGTTGCACCATTGAGAAGTTGAACTATATGATGACTAAGATAATATTAGTTTTTGATACGTTTTCAATAGGAATTGGTTTAAAATCTTGTGTAATCTGGGACAAAGTTTTGCTTACGTAAACCAAATATCACTATGTTCCCACTGCCGTCAGTCTTGACGGCCATTAGTTTAGCATGCTAATGACTATAATAAAATCGTATGAATCACTGTCATCAGTTTTAATGGAAGTATAAACATCACCGCCTCTTTTCCAGCAGCACAGCACAGCCCGCATGTCCTTTCGGACTCTAGCAATCAAAGCAGGCAAGAGCTTCACGCTCTGTGCTGCCACATATCTTCATAATTTAATTTTTTGCCAATCTTTTGTTTCCTTTCATCTTCCCCAAACTAAGTCAAGATGGTCCTTTAAAATCCATCTGCCGCTAATAACATAGACCTATATAAAATGTTCATTTCCAATTTGTGATATAAATGTAAACCAGGTATTTAGTACCCAGATATATGACTAAAACTTTTCATAAACGACACGAACGCTCATAAGAGCGTTCGTGTTAATTTCACCTTATAGTAAATTAAGTAAGTTAGTGAGTATATAAGGCTCAAGAATGATTCATCTGGACTCTTCAACATCTGAGGAACTGGCTGTCTTACCTCTCATTGCTGAAATACAACAATGTTATTATAACCTCAGGAGCTCACTTCAAAACTCTCCAGAAATCAAGGAAATCAAGCTCTGGACTTCTTAATCAATACACGGTGATCGCAACCAATAGATCATGGAGGTAGATAAAAAAGAAGGGACAGTAGGAAGTGGAAATTACGTTATTTGTCATTCTTGACACCAGACACATAATGGTGCTGATTTGTGTCAAAAATAAGAAAGATGAGGTACCCGAATAAAGGATTCTGGTACAGAATCTCTTTCTGTTCCTCAGTGACTTCTCATCATCTCAGTCGATGGCGTTTACTATATATATATATATATATATATTATATATATATATATATAATATATATATATATATATAATATATATATATATATGAGTCATATCCAAAAAAAATGTACGTCAGGAAATAGGAAAGGGTATTGTCAGGAAATGTCAAGAAATGGTAAATGTAAAGGTGTGTTTTGAATAATAAAAATACTTCATTATCATTCATCAATATTACCTTTTTCATTAAAGCATCCAACCCATTGTTATAATAACTTAAAAATGTTGGTATGTAAAAAATAAACAAAGGGCGTACTCTTAAAAACAATATTCGATATATCGTGGACTTCGTCGTGTCGTATCCTACTCTTAATTACTATCGTTTAAAGCATTCCACCGAACGATCGAACGAATGCTATTAATTTGACATAAGCAAGCTTCAAATGACAACGATGAATTGAATTTGACAGACGAACATTCGCAAAATTTACGTTTGCGAAAAGTAATATGATACGGTATGAGGTGTCGTGGTAATCATCGTAAATTTGGCGTTTATTTCGCGAATGTTCGTCTGTCAAATTCAATTCATCGTTGCCATTTGAGGCTTTCTTATGTCAAAATTAATATTGTTCGTTCGATCGTCCGTTGAAATGTTTTAAACGATCGTAACTAAGAGTAGGATATGACACGATATTATCGAACATAGTTTTTAAGAGTACACCTCCAAGAATATATCTTCTAAAATCTTCACATTAAAATAACTGCTTCAAAATAATCAAAAAGAATCTTATTGGAAATTATAACATTAACATTACAAACCTATTATCTACAAACGCAATCAACAAAAACACACTTTGCTTTCTTTCTGTACATATTCTCCTTATTTTCTTGTTTTGTTTTAAGCTTTTTATTGATGTTGTCAACCTGTGTACATTTGCCTTCATCATCACTGCCATCTTCACTTATTATATTTTCTTCACTTTCACTGGTTTCAGCATAAGTAACATCAGAGTCCAGTTCTGTATCTGTAGAGTCTTCGTCCCTCTTTCTTTTGCCTGAATTCTTTCCTTTTTCTGGGTTATTATTTTTTAAAAATTACGCCATACAGTTCACGTCTCATAGCTAGATTCTTCACACTGTGAACTTGGCTTAACCATGTTTTACAATTTACTGACGTCAGGAAGTCATGAAATTGTATCAGGAAATTGAGGCTCCATAAGCTTACTTTTCTTATAACTTGTCAGATTTTTTAAATATTAACTTCCGCACGATACTACATCACCATATGGCGTAGATTTTACACAATGCAATACGAAACATGTTCTTTACTCACTTTTTCGTTAATCCAAAAGCGTCAGTAATATGGTAACTTTTTTTTGCCACACACACCGAACACGCATGAAACATTAAATATCACGATAAGCAAAACGGCGGCGGTCTGGCAATTTGTCTATGATACATGTCAGTGTTACCACATTCAATATTATAAAGATACCACGGCTCTATTGAGAAGCTAAACTGGCATTTCGCCTATCTATCAGATATCTATCTATCAGATCAACTACATGCCGATCTTTATAAATGAAACACTTATAAATGCCAACCAAAGACTCATGTTTCTAACCTCAACAATAACCGACGTGAAAACAAATATTTTATACCTTCATTTTACTCTTTTCTGAATGATTAACATAACCAAAGTCTCATAGTATTACTACTCACCAAAATAATCCTACTGACCAAAGTTCATAATTCTATCATCTATAATTTACTCTCGATATTGACTAATCAGACAATGGATCAGTCATTCAGTCATTGAGTCAAGATCAAATTATAACTTTTATAAAATAATATTCTGTTCCGGCAAAATTCGTAAATCTTGAATTGACGTAAGCTGACCACTGAGAAGTTAGCGGGATTCCAAAACTGATAATATACTAAATAATAAATAAATAATTTGCCACGTATTTTCTTTTCCCTGTTTGTCTAATATTTGAATTTATTACTCTTAATGAAGATGAATCCAATAAATATACTGTTTTATGTCTGCGTTGCATATCGAAAGTCGGGTGCTTATAAATACTTTGACGTGGAAGCTTTATTTTGGGGTTAGGATGTCAGAAATTATATAAGGAATTGAGGTTTTAAGTGTCAGTCTGTTTGTTGTATAGTTTATTGTGAAATCGGAGTAGTATTTTACCAGAAGTTCATAACACTTTGGAAACATGATATCTACCTTGACACATCGAAATTATAGTTTAGGAGCGCTTATTCGGTCCATTAGCGCCGGCAATATATTTTTTTAATTATGATGATCATCATACTCGTAATTATTGTTAACATGGTCACTTTTAACAATAATCACGAATTTATTACTAATACAGAGCAAACATAGCATACATATACCAGATTGACCTTAAAAATATTAAAATGGCTTCCTTGAGTACAATACGAAAGATTTATCCTTCGGATAACTTAATTTCACCACATAAAAATTAAATAGCGTCGGCAGTGATTGGAACAAACGCTCATAACACATCATCATTATTTTACTTATACTTTATTTTACATATATACTATATATATTGCTATTACTATCTTATCTCATTAATTCATCACACTTGCTCATGACTATTTTCGTCTTGTACTAAAATTGGCATGTCACGTGTACAATTATTCCCAGTATCATTAATTGTACATTTTTCCATTCCAATTATTAAACAATAATGTGATAAGCCAGTTTGAATACATATTTGAATATAAGTGAATTACACAAAATTAAATTTAAGTCTATATTTATATCAGCTGATTTTCTATAGTTCTTTAAATTTGCGAAGTTGCCATTAAAAGTAACCTATAATGCGCTGTGATCAATGATATTAAATAAAACAAGTAGTTAAATATCATTGGCTGTGATAGAGAGTATTGCCATTTTGAATTGTCAGAACAAAGAATAAACATCAAAAAGGATGATTATATCACACGAAAGGCTTTTTTTAATATCTTGATTTGTGACTCATGTTACTGGGACTGATCTTTTATCATATTGGAAATAGCAATGCGCGTCTAATCTCTTCTTCTCTCTCTCTTTCACCTCTCGATAGAAAAATTAAAAAAACAACGTATGGCAAGTTATAACCACAACTGATTTCATCACTTTCTTACCACCATTATATCATCACAGCTCATATACGACCCCACCGAGGGGCTCGAGCCTACCCTAACTACGTTAGGGCAATTTATGTGCGATTATATGTGATTATATTATTATATAATACATATATTTAGTGCAAATATTTGGAATAGTTGGAAATAATTTTCCACTATAATTTCAGAGAGTTAGATACAACATACCCACTTCGTTTTATAATATACATTTCATACCTATATTTTTAAAAATGTACAGATATTACATCTCAACAAATCAAATTCATAACCCATTTATTTTTTTGCCTAAATCGTCAAACCGATGACTTGTATTTAATTGAACATGTTCGAATCTCGGATTGGCGTTGAAAACGTCACTTTTTTGGCACTTATAACGACTCTCTCTGCAAGTTATGGGGTGAGATTTTTTGATTTTAGCTAATTAAAGTAACTAGTTTTTTTTGCGTCTCACAGGTGGGCGTTGAGTGTTTTTTATTAATTTTAAATATGCTACGTGTGAAAATCGTTAGCCATGACATTAATAACTCATTATTTAGCCGATTTCATGGGCTTTAGTGGGTAGTAGAACTAATCGTCTTGTGCATATTTATTGCCCCGACGATTCTCTTTCTCTTGCCCTGTTCTCAATTTTACTTGGGGTTGGCGCAACATGTCTTCCTCTTATTATTGCACCGACGATTATTTATAGTGATTTATCAACAAACCGGAAAAGAATTTTTAGTAACTAAAAACATTAGTTATACCTATACACCTATTACATATACACCTATTAGTTATATTTTAATTATCTTGAAAATAACATTTAGGTGATACGAAGGAGTTGAATGAAGAGAAGTTTAAGAAATATTAATTAAAAAATATGCAGTTAAAATATCATATACCTTGATTTAATGGATTAATATACAATAGATACGTTTTCAGTGGCTTGCTAAGAAAAGAGTTATTTCGACACCATTCCTGAGATGATTTAGATGCGGACGTCATTAAAGTTCGGGAGCACAGGTAGTCTGGCGATAAAGTATGAGACACAGCGCTGCACATAGATTTAAACAGTACATTTTCTTTTTAAAATTTATTCATATTATAGCAAAATGCTGTCAATATTACAGATATGTTTATTTGTTAAATAAATTATTGACATACATTTAACTAAATACTATATATTTTTTTTTACAGAGATTGTGATAATCAATGGTATAGTTGATGTTAATTTTAGAAACATCCTCAGTGTTGGCTGATGTTTTTGAAAATTGAAAGTTAATCAAACACTCTCAAGGAATTTCAATAGTAAGCAAGTTTATGCATAGTCGTACAATGTTCATACACGAACTTTGATGAAGATTTTATAATTAACTAGCTTTCTGCCCGCGGCTTCGCCCGCGTGGATTTCGGGATTGGGTGTATAGAGGGTTAAGGGTCATAGCTTTTGCCCACGGCTACATATACGCGGAAGTCGGTTTATGGTGCGAAGATTTTATCGCGCTTCCCGTGGGACTATCCGTTTTTCCGAGATAAAAAATGCCGCAAAACTCCTCAAGAATCACTCTATCTATTGATGAAAACCGCATAAAAATCTGTGCAGTAGTTTTTGAGCGAAGCCTTTATTGCGCATCCCGTGGGATCTGTCGATTTTTCCGGGATAAAAAGTAGCCTATGTTACTCGGGGAGAATGTAGCTTTCCAAAGGTGAAAGAATTTTTGAAATCGGTCCAGTAGTTTAAGCGTGAAGAGGTAACAAACAAACAAACAAACAAACAAATAAAAAACAAACAAACAAACACACTTTCGCATTTATAATATTAGTTGGGTATAATAGTTATACTAACAAATAATCGTATATTTTTACTTAGTCCCATAAAGGACTAAGTAAAAGTATATGCCAAACTGTTAAGAATTTAGATTTCTTGACTGTTTATATTGAAATTACTAGCAAATAAAAATTTATGTTCTTCTTCTTTTTCTTTTTTCAAAGTTTATTTATAAAAAATTTAAATGAATTGTGCTCTGGAAATTTGTAAAGAAATTACTTTGTGTGCCACGTACCTAATAAACCGGATGCGTAGGAACTCTTCCTTCCTCTTATTGTAATGACTTTAGTTTTTTGACCACTAAAAAACCTATTCAAAAGATTTTAACAAAAACATGGTTCCCACAAATCCAGTGTGGGAGAGAGTTCGCTTGTATTCTTAATATCCTCCAGATAAATTATAAGGAAGTTTTGTGAATGCTATAATAATAATAATACTTATTTCAGACTCGGGATCCATAGGAGTACAATTTACAAATTAAAATAAAACACTTTAAAAATAGAGATAATACACATATACAATTTGTGATGTGACAGCTGACAATAATACATACTTATATCAATTGTGCTGCTGTTTTTAACTAAACATTATAATGTTTTAATTTGCACCAGTTTGTCATGCAATTCTAAGATAATTTTGTTTCTACATTTGCCAACTCTATGTAAAAACCATGCGATGCTGCGTCTTATGATCGCCTCAGATGTGTTTACTTTTGCAGACAACAACATACTTTTACTACAGCACCGCTGTAACCCTGTATTGCCCGCCTGTATTGCCACCGCTGCCTAAACGTGTTGTTATATTGCACTCTGGTGGGATCATATGATTTGCGGGTGTATTTCGTCCAGACCTGAAAAACAGGTGATAGGTGGTTGACAGGTGTAAAAAGATAGGGAGGAAAAATTAAATAGAAGTTTTTCAACTTCCTCCTCAGCTTTAAAGAACCTTGTCGCTATCATATTTTCAATGAGTTTCCAATTTCTCTCCTTCACCTTTCTATATCAACATTATCCTTCATATCAGACGTATTTATATGTGATCCTAGGTATTTAAAATTATTAACAATTATGTCTATAGTATTAACATGCAAGCAAATCTACCAAAAACAGAAAAGCTTAATTATAATGTCAAACAATTGTTTGCTTTCTTTTGATGGGCCTGTGCCTATATCCGCAAATGGCGCTTACAGCATTACTTTCACTTAGTTTGGGTGCAATGAAAACAATGTAAGGACCTACCTAGAACGAAGGCGGTGAGTTTAGTTAATGGACGCTTGCGGCCGTTCAGGTACTGATGACGACACCAGCGCCCTCACTACGTTTTGATTGCTTTTCAGTTGCTCTCGTCAAACCCGCTTGTGTTATTGTGATTAATCATAGTAATTTGTAGTTACGACTGTTATGTTAAGGACCTTTAATTGATGAGTTGGAGTTAAAAGGGGTGGTTATGAAAGTGTGTAAGGAAGGTATGGTATTGATAAGGTGAATGATAATGGGAGAAGTCTGCTAGAGATTTGCTTGGTGTGGAATCTCTTGATACCAAATACTATATTTGATCATACAAATATACAAATATACAAGTACACATATACTACAAATATACTATATTTGATCATACAAATATACAATACACAGATGAACATTAGCGCAGAAGGTGGTCTGAAGACATGATTGACGTTGTGATTTTAGATGAAAGACTGAAAGGTAAAGTGTATGATACTACGATATCTCGTAGGGTAGGGGTAGGTTGACATAGAACACTATCTAGTAAACAGCCGAATGTGAAGTCGGAAATATTTTAAAGGGAATAAAAATAGAGAGATTGTAAGAAGAATGTGTGAAAGGGAAGTACAAGAAAAAACTAGGCATGTAACTCAGACAAAATAGAGGATAAGGACAATGTGAAATTTAAAGGAGAATTTTAAAAAAGGTGTTTGTGGAGTAAGTAAAAGAAAAAAAGGAAGAAAGTAAAGCGACAAATGTATGCTTTGATAATGATGTAAGGGATGCGGAGTAAGAAAGCTTTGTTTGATTGGGTTACTACATTTTTGTAATAGAAAAGACTGTCTATAGAATACTATATTTAAATGACAAAATAAAGTAGGACGTATTGCGTGCATTCATTTATTTTTAATTTAATTAATCTAGTAATAAGTAACACAAAGAACCCGATGAAAATAAAGTGTAGGTATGCAAAATCTACACACCTGAAAATGTATTTAAAATTATTTAATACTTATGCGTAGATTGGTTTCCTTCTTAGCCCAAAGTCCTCTTGTCGCGTTACTTGTCGTAAACAATTTGCGACGTTTCGTTCGAAGCTGACCATGAATTGCATTTTTTTTCCACCGCTCAATGGCGCGTGCAAAATTTTTCATCACGGGTGGAGTGCACCCTGAATGTATATCCGACTACTGCGACCATGGAATTTGATATTTCGCAAACAATAAAGTGTTCTATATTTTATTTGAGACAGTACATGCTTATTTACTTAAAACAGAGAATTCACACAGTAAAAACAATATAAATGCAGGTTAAATAAATAAAATAAATGGTGTTAAAATATTTAATTTCTAGCTTCCTTCGTCGGCTGATTTTTATTTTGTAGTGCTACTCACTGAATACAGAAAAAATCTACTGTGTTGCGATCGATGGACCGATCGAAATTATCGATCTTTCTTAAATTATATAAAGTATAGAATTTTGTGTATTTCATTTAGTACTATTAAGTATGCATAAGAAAACGCAAAATACTAACAATATTTGATACATTTTACACTTGTTAGCCTACACCATATAGACAAGCTAGTATCAATTAGCCTCAGGCCAACTATATTATAACAATATCGGGTATTTGTCCCGGAAGTGCGATATCTTACAAATTCAGATAGGTTCCGGTGTGTGAAACCTTGTTAGGAAATTATGGGAAGTACCAATTTGATACGGCCGTTTGTAAGTCACACCGCGCGTCGTCACTGTGTTGTTAATACTATAGTATATATACTATGAATACGGGATGACATACTGTTTAATAAACAACAATAAAAATATCTCAATAAATATATCACTTACTGTTATTTTATACGGACATTTAAGAGTATCCCAATTCATTCAGGCACTTATAGTCAAGGCTCAGGCTGAATTTAGTCAGTAGGATGAATGAAGATAACGTTTCAATAAGATTCCTTACCAATTGAAGAACTGACGAGGAGACGAGAAAAAATAATATTTTATACACTTACATCAATTAGTCTAGTTCAAAGTAAGCACAATAAGGTTTGTGTTATGGGATCTGTATTATATACCGCCACAAATGTCTCCAAAGAATCGAACTGACTTCCTGACTGAATCTTCTGATTATCACTTAATACGCTCTACAACTAGAACACGCAAGCGGATAAATTATTATGAAAGATTTCACATAGTTAACTTAGTGTTCAATTCAGCTTATTTTTATTTATTTATTGGCCTTATTTTCAATATATAGTATAAAGCCATCTGCATAATCTAAATCAATTTCATCTTTTACTTATAGTCCATATACTAGTATACTAGTAAAAGTTGCTTAACAATTTGTTTAAAAGTGATGACAGTCAAATTGTAATTAGTACAGTGGTAACAATATTTGTTTACTTTGAAGAAAAACATTAATATTTTTTTTAATATTTAAATTTATATTTGTTAAAATTTACATGTTTATGATTTTATTAATATAAATTATTAGTCTTTTCAATGCGTTCCCAGCCACATTGACCTACATCTGCTGCAGAATTCACACGAATCTACTCCACATACCCAGTTCGCGACGACGCGCAATTGCGTCGCTAATTAGCTGAGATTTTCACACAAGAAGCGCAAACATCTGTTAAAAATGCGCCATTTTGCTTTGAAACAAGAAAAAGGCGGGAAAAGTGACAGTTGGTAAGAGTCGTCTGCAATGGCAGCGGTTGTGCGGCTTCGCGACATCTTCGCGCATGCGCCGCGAGCAGATGGCGCGTAATTGGCTGCTATTACTTCAATTATATAAAACTGTAAACTTTGTGGTTTTATGTTCATTGCAAACTGTGTTTAATTTGCATAGATATTGTTCCCATGGAGAAACTGAACTGTTTCACTTTATAAGTTATCCCAGTAGAGTAGTATCAGTCGACTTTGATATCTATACATTAATAAATAAACTTTGCCGTGGCTTAACTTTCAACCAGGCCGTGTCATTGCAAGATACATACTTCAAATCTGTCTATGTATCAAGCGACCTTTGGTCAAAATGTAGATTTTCAACTGTTTAAATCATATGGATTGTCTTGTTCAATTTAGTAAACGCGGAAAAAATAGTCCTTGATAAGGGGGCAGTAGATGTAAATCTATAGTGGTAATCGGTATTCCTGTATAATCCTGTAACGTAATATCATAGCGAACTTAGTCTACTAGCCCACTTGCGCAGTTGACATCTTCTTCTACTTGCAAACAAGTAGTGATAACGATCCATAATTAATTCTTTTGATCTAATATTATTTATCAAATATAAGTTACCTTACAATAATACTTTGTATTCTTCTGAATAATATTTTGTATTTCTATGTTCTTTGTTATTGGCAGAAATTCGCGAATGTATAAAGATGAGAAAACAAAGGGTTGTTGTTGCTTATTTAGATTTGTAGCTTGGACAGGACTCCTTGCAACAAGGTGAGCAAAACTTAATTAGGCGTGTAATGAGCGCCACGAAGACGAAGCCCTATGCACGCTTCACCTACTAGCCTACTGTTGCCGGCAGATGCAAGGTTCTGCGACTAAGAGTACAAACATCTGAATAGGTTCCAGATACGAAAAACTGATTACGCAAATGTATACGTTTTCTCCCATAGATATAAAAAAAACTTACAAATTAAATTGTTGTATACATCAATCAAACAAAAAACTGGTTGTCTAAGGTATGGTATGGTACTTTTTTTAGTATATGAAAACTGAGACAGGCTATAAAAATCGATACACACATATTATTAATCATGCCTATCCTCTCAGCATATGTATGATTCATGTAATAAGTTCATTCATACGTTTCCAATTGAATTAAATCTCAATTTAATAAAGATCAACAATATTACCACTACCAATAATAAATTTGCTTAGCAATAATGAATTTTATATTTATGTATAATATATTATATTATTCCTATAAAATATTATTAATTAAGACTAAAAATGTATAATGAAATATAAATATAATTAATATTTTCAGACAATTATAACCTTCATTCACACATATTACAAATGTTCTCGAAAATTATAAATTCATAATAATCATTATATAAATAACACAACAATGATGTTGTAAGCGCAGTATTAGTGAAGAAGACATTTTAAATTAACAAATAAAAACACAAACAATCTTAAACAATTAAAAGAGCAGTTTGTATTATTTATATAAAGCATTTCTCATCAAAAATTATGGTGTGAATGAAATCTTTAGACTATTAAAGCTGTGAGATCTATTTGTAGAGGGAATTTCACAAGTAATATAAAGAAAATTGCCAATAACTTTAGTTTATATTACTTGCGAAATTCGACTTCTAGTGCGATAATATATAGATTTCTGTGATACATATGCTTTCATAGACACCATTTTCTTAACTTTAAGAGTATGTAAGCATCAAAATTGATTAAAAAAAACTGAGGTTCAAATGTTCACAAGCAACATAACATTGGTCGTTAAGTACAACTGTTAAAAGAATAGTCTCCAATGATTTATTTTTGGCAAATGAAGTTTTGACGTTTGAAAAAATACCGTAATTTAAAATTCTTACGCGACAATAAAACTCATCAAAAAGCAACGAGAGTAGACCAATCGGCGGAGAATTCATTAAGTCAGGAACCAAGTCATAGATTTTAGTGACAAGAATAATTTCATACATAGATTTAAGAATCTTACATTATAAAAGCGTCATATTAAAAAATAAATTTAAATATGTACACATCAAACATTAGTTTAATATAAGTTTTATAAAAACTATCATATCATATCACAGATATCAAGTGTTAAATCATTAACATAGATGATGACTGACGATTACCTGTGAATTGACAAAAAAGGATTTACTCTGTAGGACTGACCCGAGGCTACATAAGATAGAGTTGTTCAAATTAATTTCGCATTCTAATTCGTATTTAATGTAGTTTAAAAAATGCAAATCACAACATATATATTTAAAAACACTCATAACCTTATTGGTGTACCTATATACAAAACTTATGATAACATTTGAATAGGTTTTAAGCTCATGGAAATGTATCAACTTTTTGAAGTTTTATAGCAGATATTCTAAAACAGGCAACTATAGACCTATTAGTATTCTTCTTATATTCTTGCTAAAGTTTATGAGTCGTTGATATGTCTCTATTTATCTTGGCACTTAAAAACAATTTTTGGCGTATCAGGAGTATGTTCATAGAGAAACGCTCTACGGCAACTACTCTTTAGACATATGTAAATAGAGAGGTCAGTAGTATGAGCTCAAGGAAGGAAGTGGACACAATTTAAACCCATTCTAATAAAGCATTCGATAAAGTGAGAAATTAGCTGAGTTTTTAAGCTTTACTAATTATAGATTAGTTAACTTAATACTACTTTTGCCATTCTTGGATCTCTATTGAATTGGTTCTCATCTTTGAATAGTCGCACGCAATTAGTTGTAGTAAATGGTTTTATATCTAAAAAGATCATTCGACCTCAGGTGTTCCTCGGAGCTGGCATAATGGACCACTTTTGTTCGTTGCATTCATTGGTTATATAAAACAATGCTTTGCTAACTCAGAATTTGAACTTTACACAGATGATTCAAAAACGACAAAACAGTTCAAAATAGTAATGATCAGTCCAAACTTCAGGCGTACATTCACAGATTAACGATCTGGTGTAGTAAAAATTATTTGATATTATACGTAAGTAAATGTAGGCACATAAAATTATACTTTAAGTAAACAAATTTCTAAGCTTGGATAATATTAATATTTAATAATGGATCTATCTTAAGTAAAATAGAACTGGTTAAGGATCTGGGTATTGCTATTGATTTTGAGATAAAATTTACCAACCTTATAAATAACACGATTAACAAATGTTTGACAAAGTTAGCGTTTATATTTTGAAATAAAAAAGAATTTAAATCTGTTCAAGCAATGGAAACCTCCATCTATTTTCCTTTGGTCATAAAGACTCCTGTAGTTTCGTTTGGTATCCATACTATCCTTGTGTTAACCTCGGAAACTAGTAGATCTAATAGAAAAGTCAATCAAATATGTAAGGATATTCGAAAGCTAGCGCTTACGGCTGTACACGGAAACCACGAATGGCAGTTAGTAACGATTGGAATAATATTGATATTCAAGGTTTTTGTTTTATATTTAAATTCTAAAATATTATTTTTCCTACTTAAATAATTATGTCGGCAATCAGTTTAAATGTGATAGCTAGATGCGTAAATTTCATCAAATCACATTACGCACATCACACGTATGTCACTTTAGAGAGAATGTGAAATTGTGTATGTATACAATACAGGTGATGATAATGTTATCAGTTTTAATTATAAAATTGCAATATAAAGATATTAATTGTATCAATGTATTCTAGTCTAATAGTTTAATAGCTGTCCGCTCGTGTTATTTCGAATTATATATACATTTTTTCTTCTGGTTAAAATGTACCAATGTCCTTCTACAGATCTCAAATTATCCCTATATCAACTTTTATTAATATCGGTTCAGTTGTTTTTGAGCTTATTCAAACAAAAACTTTCATCCAGAATTTACCCCCCTTAGAGTAAAATTTTTACAAACTTTGAATCTCATATTTATTTACATCTAATTGAAAGCTTAAAAATAAGTTCAAACGTCAATAATAGTACTAAACAATGTATTGAGCTGTGAGTTGTGATTAGCCCGCTTAAGTTGGATCAAATATGATTATGTAAGTACATAAAATGAAGAAACCTATTCTAATATATATACCTACAGGTAGGTCCACCATTTGTTAACAGTTTATGGAATATAACAAAAGAATACACAGAGAGACATTTACAATCATCTAAAAATAGCAAAAACTGCATCTAATACGAATCCTGATTTCTTTAATTCAATTTGGCCAACAAAAAATCACTTAGGAATCCATGATTATAATTACCAAATGACAAAATGATGCTGTGGTCACGTCGATTGACGGAATCAGTCAAAGCAAAGCTCTCGCTAACGTGTAATTTGCAAGTTGGCGGTGGCTGCAACCCTGATTCCTAATTTAATCACAGATTTTTGTAGAATCGTCGAAATGGAAGCCGACCAATAAATATGATAAAAAATATACAAAAAATCAATTTGATATTGTGTCACTAAACTTATTATCAACAATTAAAATCAATGAATATGAAACTCATAAATACTAAAGTTTCCTATTTTTCAATAAACTATAATATATTATGTAAGCCTTAAGTCTTTTTGCCAATATAGTGATAATAAAAAAATCATTTTAACGTATCTAAACTACTTTTACCACCTCGCTTTTTGTTTAACTTTATTTATTTTAAGCAAGTAGTGTAGAAACTTTCACAATCAAATCTAATCTCTAATAATTTATTATAAAAAACGGAAGAACAGTACACCTAAGCTACTAAATGGAACTTCAAAAAAGGAATTTTTTTACAACTTCTAAGGTGTTAAACAATCTTGACGAGAAGTGAGCACCACCACCAACAATCTATGAACGTTGTCAGCCTTACACCTCAATATGTCAGCACTATTAAGTTTTTTTATATAAGAAATTTAAATTATACAAAATACCAGCCACGATGCCGCAAACCCAATGAACTCCGACGTAAAAAACACTCACTGCCAACAAATGTTGCATGATTGATGTTTGCGATGAGACGTAAGCCTTTCTCCGACCAGATAGCTCATTCGAGAGGAGCTATGTACACCTAACTTAAGCAATCTACGCCTAACGATACACTTTCTATTTTTCAATCAGAAATGTATTTATATCTCTATGTCAATTAAGAATACCACATCTCTACTGTTGCCTTTTCAAGTAGTTATTTCTTTTTACTGTCACTAGTTCCATAAACGAGCCTTGATTGCAATTTGATGACAACCCTCAGTTTTTCAGTCACCTAACAAGCACAAAATTCACTAATAGAATTTAATACCCGGTAATTTTGCACGAATCACGTTTGGCGTCGATTTTATTCATTAGAACTTCCTGTTTGTGAAATTTCACTTAATATACCTTGTTACCTAATTAAGACGATAACTTAGTTTTTATATTTATGCTGAATGCAAATCACATCTAAGTAACAAAAGAACTCTTAAGCTTTGTTATTAGTGACCATTCATCTCGTTCTTCTCGTGAAGGCTCTCCCAATTTGCAAACAGATATGTAGTAGAGTTAACTTCGCGTAGTCTATTAAGATGAGCGACTATCTTCTGAAGAGTTATATAAAGTTATTGCAAGTTACACAGCTGCGACAAAACTATGAGTTGGTACACGTCTCGTAAAATACACATGACGTGAAATAAATAAATATACAATATTTTTATGACTGAGTTACATTTTTTTTGTTTTAATTAATCTCTAACGAACCGCCACCATATAGATCTTCTATTAGTACTTTATCATTCTTAATTTTTTTTCACTTTATTATTATTCGATATAAATTATTTATTGTACATATTGCCGATATAATAATCTTATAAACGTTAGATATAACATTTCTATGTTGTACAATCTACGGTCTTATCGTTAAAAGCGGTCTCCTATAGACAACCTTTGAATGGACACGAAAGAATGATGTACTGATACGATGTACCAATATTATATATAATTAACACTAACACATAGTAATAATACTCGTAACATAGAATTACAGATCTAATGGAAATAACAATTATAAAATTAATAAAATATTAAATTTCAAATACATATACATAATTCACGAAAACTACCCACTAATCCCACCCAGTCTCAACGCGATATTCCAACCGCTACCACAACCCTGTCACTGGGTCCGTTTTACTCGATCAATTAACTTTTTGCCACACGCGCTCCCGAATAAAATCATAAATCTGAGGTACGGTGGCAAAAAATGGTGGCCAGCCCGCCGCGAGCCGCAGGCGTGGCGCGGTCAATTTATGACTATATCGCACGGTCAGTGCGACCGCATCATTGTACCGGGGTTACTTGTGTGATTTACTGCATTTTGTTAGGTCAAAAACTGGGTCATGCATTAAGTTGAAGGTTATTAAATAAAATCTACTGCTTTATGCAGTTTACTATAGTGGTAAATGAGTAGCTCAGTTGAGTGACAGTGGGGACAGCTTTCTTCTCTTAATGTGGATGGTAGTAGGGCCATGGTGTTATATTAAACCAATAACATCAGTGCTGTTTCCCTCCAATTAAAAATAAAATAACTATTGCTTTAGTTGTTGAGGTGTTAGACCAGTTAAAAAACGAATATGTTGAGTCGGCCGGTTTATGGGCCAAAACGAAAATTGATTACGGAATACCAATTACCTATACCTAATATACATATATCATTGTGCCCCCTAAACTAAGTTATGTCATCTATACAAAGAAACAGATTTATGAAAAAAGTAGCAACATACTACACTATTAACTTATCCATATAATTCTGTATAATTAAAACTATTTATCTAAAATGTTACATCTTTTGCACGTCAATGAAGTTTACAAATCAACGATGAGAAACGTTGCTCTCGATATGTTTACATTAAGTATACAATTATATACCACTTTCACTGAAACAATAACAATTTACATTATATTTTTCACTATAAGCAAACACATTTGGAAAAATTGTAAATGTAGTAAAAAATGTTTTTTCAATTACATGCTCGTATTAACATTGAAGTAACATTGTTTCATATTCGTAGATTTTAAATCTATAAAAAGGCAAATGATAATTACTTTACTTACATTTACCGACCGACGCAGTTGAGTGATTAGTACACCGGTTCCAGGGTGACGCAATCTCTGAGGTTCTGAATTCGAGTCCCGGGGAGGGCCGATTTTTGTGTGATGAATTGTGTGTGCATTTGTACCTTAGTCATGGTGATTAATATATATTTCTATCAAATAATTTATATATGTATGTCTATCCGTTACTTACTTACTTTGCTTACTTACTCCGAAAGCTTACTTTGGGCTAAGCTAATTGGTGTTAGTATAAGAAATATTTATTTTATTTTATATGTGCATTTATATCTAGTCGAAATATATAATAACAAGTAGGTTAATAGTATATAGTTGTAAAAAAATATCATTAATATTCAACAAGAACCATCAAAATATTTCATGAATCTTGTCTATTACAAAACGCTTCGTGCAACTTAATTACAACCGAATTTAATACCTGTAATTACATAAAATACCAGCCATTAACTCAAATTTAAAATTGAAATAAATCTCATGATCTTCGAAATTCCCGCCCTACCGCAATCCAGCATTTAAAATACAATATTTTTATAGAATGAAAAAAATAACTATTTTGATATTTTCGCAACCACTTAATGGGTAGTCCGATGCCTGGGCTATAATTAAAAATGTATTTAGTTGAATTCAGTCAAACAGTGGCGGGCTAATAGTTTCGTATCTATTGTGTTTTTTTCCTTGTCAATGCTCAATAGCTATTGTGGCTAAATAGTGCGTGGGAGAATAAGCTTTGGGGTAAATTCGTTCTAAAGTAAGGTGTTTTATTACTACAAATACATTATACTAAAAAGATAGAATAAATATGTACGAAATTTATTAAGTAAATGTGTTATTTTTTCATAATTTATTATAGCCTTACACAAACAACTGCTATGATAAACTTAAATTTCTTTAAAATTATACATACATACATATATGTCACGCCTTGTTCCCAATGGGGTAGGCAGAGACCACCTCTCCACTTGCTACGATCCTAGCACACTTAAAATTATATCTTACATAATTAATGTCAGGTATTATTTTTCGAAAATCCTTTATTAATTTTATTTGGTATTCATTAAATATTTAGTTTTTTTTCAAAAATGCACTTTTTCCTAAACCTTGTGGTTTATTTATATTTAACTTTTACTGGATCTCTACTAGGTTCATTTAGCTTAATAATATCACTTAGATAAATGAAAACAGCAGATACGTTTGTAGCATTTCCTGTTATTTTGCCAGTGATTGGTACTCGTACAAATTAAACAGGTCCAGGCCTCGCCCTCCTTTAAATTTTATGCGACAAGAGAATATTTTTAATTAATACAGTAGTAACATATGAATAAAATACCGATTTCATTTTGTTATAGAAAAGATTTAGAATAATAATAATTATTCAATAGATTAACAATCAATCGCAACAAAACAAAAATATTTTAAAAAGT
Organism: Scirpophaga incertulas; assembly: GCA_036419045.1. Classification (NCBI taxonomy): domain Eukaryota; kingdom Metazoa; phylum Arthropoda; class Insecta; order Lepidoptera; family Crambidae; genus Scirpophaga; species Scirpophaga incertulas. Next base: position 16,941,710 of record CM071630.1, on the reverse strand, counting down.
TTGATTTCTCTTTCTACAGTCTTACTTAAACGAACTTAAGACCATAAGCAAAAAAACTATAAATAAGGATATCTTTGTTAAAACTGAAATTTATGTCTATTGTATCACTGGAAAAGCAGTCTACCGGTTTGACTTTTCGTATCGACGGAATTTACATTTCAATTGATTGCGAATTGCAGCCTATTTAAATTGTGTATACCTAAAAACATTTCCGAATTTGTAATTTAAGACGATTACTTCCATATATTAAAAGATAAAATAATTAAATTGAGTAGTATATTGTATGTATTTACAGTGCGATTTCTGAACAATCAATTATGTTTCTATTTTAACTTTCCTCTATTTACACTTTTCCAGGAAGTGATTATGGCTTTGGTAATAAGAGCGTAATTAAATGTATAAATACTTAGACTATAAAATCTAAGAATCTATACAACATTATCTTAAGTATAAACTTATGATAATATTAAATGAGCAAATAATAAAGTTCTCATTTATTTTAAGCGAATTTATAGTAACAGTGTAGATTGATATTTCATTTAAAAATCTTATTTAATATTATTAAATTTATTAATTTAATATCAAATATTTAAGTAAAAGGACACAAATGAAAATCTTTACATTAACAGCAGGCGATTACTAAAAAAACATATCGGCCTCAAATTAAGTATTTAAAAGAGTGACCATAGATGGACTCATTATTTTCATTCACAAAAGCAATAAAATTGGATTTATTGTGTCCACGCGTCGATAAACGGTTGACAAAATGGACACTGTTCGTTTTTTGTAACAATAGACGCTAATGCGACAATCCTTACACGCTTTCTAACATTCAGACGTAAATACACTCTAAGCTTAAAGTCGTAGCATTTATTATACTTTGCATTATTTTTTGTTATGATTATCCGTGTTAGATTTTCAAAGTATATTTACAGTGCAAGTAATAAAGTTCTATTTCCTTTATAAGATAGCATTAGTAGTCTGTTTAGAAGCGATTGTCGATATCTAATGGAATCAACGCGTAACGTGTTAAGTTATTGGGCGTTGTTAACGATAACCTTTGTAAAGCCGGTTTTCACAGGAGCAACGTGATAACATTATAATAGAACTAGACTTAATTCAATTGAGGTGTTCTTCTGATTTTGATTAGAATTACTGCAAATATAACTTTTCTCTCGGAAGGTAGTGGGATATAAAGAGTTAATATATAACTCAGTAATAAATGTACATATACTTTTCACATCTACACTGATTTATTCATTTCAGGTTCTAAAATATTTAACTTTAAGACCAAAGAAATATGATTCTGATTTTTGTAAAAGGATATTAATAAAAGATTTTTTTTATTTACAATCTAAACTGATTTAATTTTTTATTTAATAAAACTATCAATTTCACAATCATTTCACATTGTTTTATTCGGAGAGTGTTAAATTTAGTTAAGTGATAGTATGAGTATTTTAGGATTAAGTGATTCAACTTTTGGAAAATGTTTAAAATTCTAAATGATATGATTGTATTATGGAAATACTGACAGCAAAAAGTGACGAATAAATTGACTCACCGACGTCTTTGTTTATTCTTCTTGTGAAGCCTCTCCTTATTTCCTAACAGGCGATCCAGTTAGCTTTGTGGCTTGAAGTATGATCTCTTTAACATATTAGTTAAAGTAAACGAATTTTATTTTAATGAAAATTAAGTGAGCAATGCCATAAAGAACTATTATTTGAAGGACACCTCTAATAACCTAAAAAAGAAGATAAACCGTAACATTGCCTACAGCAAATGATACAAAATTATTAGCGACAAAGCGGAACAGCATTAGCTGTTTTTTGCCAAATTTTTATGGGTTATTAAGACTAATAAGTGTTGGGTGCGGGCGTCGAAAAAAATGGTAATTTATTTGTTTCCTAAACAATAAAGCTTGCAGCTATCACTGTATCTTAATGGCTGCCGTGAGTTAGGGGTCTACTGTTTAGGTGATGCTCGCAACAGATTTACTGCTTTTTTACCAGGATATGAACAAGAGGCCGGATATTTCTAAGAGGTAATAACATGATCCTTTTGAGATGTGAAAGTATCTTAACAATATTAATCAGCATTTAATATTAGTGTAAGCCCAAGACAACTGACTAATAATATAAAACATATAACTAGGTCAATTTTCTTCACTCTCGACTAAGTATATGGCAAACATCCGTTGTCCGAGTTTTCATTCGTTTTGTGCTATGCACGTCTACTAGAAATCCACCATTGTCTTCAAAGCTAAAGGATCTACCACAGTCTTTGCTTGTAAAAAGAATTCAACATTATGTGTAAGACCCATAAAAACAAATCATTATTTAAATTAATAATCATAATTATAGGGTTAAACAAAAATTACAGCCAGCACCACGTCAAGACTGTACTTTATTTTTACTGCTGAATTACGAAAATAGGTACTATTACATAGGATAAAGGCAGTCTAATATGTATAATTTATCTGACTTTACAAAACCTATATGGCGGTCAAGAGTCGAGACCACTGAGACATCAATGCACAATTTGAGTATGTATCAATAAACGTATACCAAAAGATGATGATACAGAGAAATATGTTGGCATTATTTAAAACGGCAAACAAGCGGCCACACAAGTAAAGTTATAAAGCTTTGTAGCCGTAGGCGTGACAGTAGTGACCCCAGTTATAGAAACAGACTAAGCATTGATAGTAGGCCGACAGGGCGTCCACTCACAACAATGCCATTTTTTCACAAACGTTTTTGCTACAAGCCTTGTGAAATTGATAACTTGTAAGTCTGTTTACTTTGTTGGTGACTGACTGGTCATCTTTTATTACAGGTATAGTTTGATATATGTATATGTTATTATTATTATTATATTATTCAGAAAATTAAAGTATCAACTATTTTCCAGATATTTTTTTTAATGCGCAAAGTAATGTAAATAACATCTTTTATATATAAAAACTCGCAATCTTTACTTCTTCTAGGATTGGAGAGGCTAAAAATGTTCATATAACGGGATTATGTCGGACTGCAGACCAATGAAGGCGGCTCGACCGATGTGACCTACCAACCAAAGTGGTTTAAATTTAGAACGTGGATATTAGTAGAATATTAATATTAATATGTATAGTAATTTTTATTTTATCTTTCTAATGTCTAATTGTGCGCTGCGCTTTTACCATAGCGTAGGGTGACGCTAGAGTGATGCACTGACGCTAAACCCTACGCTATGGTGGCGGGCGCGTTGCATCGCCTGCTGCCCAATCTCGGGGAACCGAGGGATGGAGTTCGCCGCCTGTAGGAGGGCGTCGTGCGATCCGTGGCCATGTATGGGGCCCCCGTGTGGTCGCAAGACTGCGCGAGGTCTCCCCGCTGCAGAGCTCTGCTACGGAGCCTGCAGCGGATAATGGCCATACGGATCGTACGAGACGGCGACGGTTCTGGGACGCTCCCCCCCATTCGACATCCTGGCCGACATGTACGCGGCGACCTATGCGTCGCGGCGTGTCGACCGGGGGAGCGATGGGGGAAGCGCCCCGGAACCCGCGCACGAAGTGCCTAGGCGGGAGTGGCACCGACGGGTTGTGGCGGCCTGGCGTGCACAGCTCGAATTACGGATCTGCGCGCGCGGGTCGTCGGTGCCGTAGTCCCGTACCTCGAAGCTTGTCTCCACGGGAAGGAGGAGGTCACCTACCGATTGACTCAGATACTCACCGGGCACGGCTGCTTCGGTGAGTATCTGTGTCGAATAGAACGGGAGGGATCGAAACATTGCCACCACTGCGCATCCTCGACTCGGCCCAGCACACGCTGGCGGAGTACCCCGCGTGGGCCTCCGAGCGCCGAGTCTTGGTCGCAGAGATCGGGCGAGATCTGTCTCCGCTGGCATTGATTGCGGCAATGCTGGTGGACGAGGGAGGTTGGAGGGCTGTAGCCTCTATCTGTGAAGCAGTGATGCTCCAGAAGGAGGCCGTCGAGCGGGGTCGGGAGATGGCCGATCCCGCTCGAAGAAGGCGGCGCCGTGTTCGGCAGCACAGCTGCGGCGCCGCCGCGGGTCGCCGGTGGGCGCGAGGAAGTCGCGCCCGCGGGTACTGCGACCCGGGATGGACCACGCCCCCTTCCGTATTCGGGGAGCGTCGTCGATGGAGGAGATCGGGAGAGGTAGTAGCCTCCCCCGAGGAGGGCTTCCCTAGGCAGGGGAGCGGAGGCTGGGGGTACCCGGAAGTCACTTGGTGTTCCCGGGGGCTCCCTACATGCCTGAAGAAGGCCATCCCTGAGGTTTTTAGTGGATAGGCGTCCCCCTTCTGGGGAGGACACATAACCACCGGCTCGCCACAACCGGGGTATGCAATTTAATGCATTTTCCTCAGGGGAACATAAAAAAACACTAAGTTATGTCATCATCAATTATACATGAAAGAATCAACATTTCATAATATGTCATGCAAGCTCAGTCTAAAGCCACATAATTTAGTTACTGTACTTATTTAAATAGGAGATAGTCGTGAAGCTGGTGTGAAAGAATCCTTTTGTGGTCGCTTAATTTTCATTCCTTACCGGTGAATAAAAATGTTTATTTTTTTATCCAACTAATGAAACAGCTGTTTTCATCAGGATATATAATTCAATTATTTATAAATTCTAAAAAGATCCTTTTTCTTTATCGATAATAGCAGTAACCAAAGATGAACAAATCGCCAGCTTACAGATGAAGTTCTAATATATAATGCATAATGACCAGTGGGCAACACCGTGAATATTTGACAAAAACAAACAGAACCCTCAGGTGCGCCGGTTCATCAAAGCTTGCGCACGAGTCCCTTGCCCGATATCGACACCCGCCATATGTCGTCAGTGAAAGTACGCGGCCCTCGTAGATATAGACTGTTTTTTCTAACGATCCAACATTGCACCCGTGCCTGCGTTTGTGTAGTAGTTGCTACCATATGGTCATATTGAAATAGTTTAAAGTTAATAAACATCCAAATAATGACCAAGCAATACTATCAATTCCAAATAGGAAAACTAATTCGATATTTGTTAATAATATTGAGAGAATTATTAAGAATAAATCATTATTACTTTTCAAAGGTTCATTCATTTTGGTTTCATACTTTCTGTGTTCTTTTTCATTATTGTTATATAATATATAAGTGGACTTCCCCACCTTTCCATTAAAATCCTCTTATCGTCATTCAATGCCTGAAAGAGATTTCTGTGTGACAGTAAAGCCACCTTTTGATGTGTTTCGTACTATTTCTAACATATTAAATCTTATCTTGATCTTATTAAAAACTTCTATTTAAGTAAAAATGTTAACTGCTTGTTTCACAAATATACCTAATAAATAAAAAATTTATTAAACATTTGGTTAATTCATGCCATAAAATGATTCTTGTTCGTTTTCGATTCTGTAATAAGTTATCGAAAAACTGGAAGTACTTCATTAGACATGAAGAGCATATGCACATAAGTTAAGTTTTGCTTAGTATTTTGATTTTTTCCAAGTAATTTATATTTTGATTTTCTATTGGACAAAATTAAATTGACAGAATTTTGAATCCAGTTTGTCCACATTGCCAAATCAACTTTTGCATGTTTGGATCTGATGGCACCATCGCCAGCCCATATATGTCCTATATAGAGGCACAAGCCTACTCAGGATCATCAAGTCTTAATTAACCACAGTGACCCTGTGTGGATTGGATCAACTTTACATAAACATTAAAATTTCACTGGTGTGTATAGACCGCACGATCACAACATCGTTTAGTAGTTCTAACTTTACCCAAATTACACACGTACTTCGAAAATGGAAAAACACGTTAGTCGGTCCTACTTAAACAGCGTGACCTTTTAAGTAGGACGGATTGATGCGCTATTGACTTTTAACTATCACCATAATTATAAATCTAACATATTTTCAACAAATAACACATACCTAAGGATATAGATTTTGCGTGTTTTTCCAATACGAGTAGATTAGCTTTTCAACCGGGATTCTGTGTATGAGTTCAGATTTTTGGAGTTGATTTTATTTCGTATAGTATAAATAAATAACTAGACATTCATATATGAATATTGTTTATAGAATTCATATCACAAACATTTGATCTGATCTACCCACTGGGATTCGAACCCGGAACCTCAGAGATGACAACACCTTGAAACCGGTGTACTAACCACCCGACACAGGAATTAAACAGTAAAATTAAATAATAAGAAATTTATATTAATATTTGGTATATTATATTGTGTTTATTATTAACTAACGTCTGGCCAAAGGAAAAAAAATATTAATTCTTAAACTGTCCTCAAAGCGAACATAGAAAAAATAAAAATCATTACTATCTTTAATATTAATAAAACACATCACAATTAAGTGAAATTCTCTGTATATTCAGTAGAAAAGTCGTATAAGAAACGGAAACCATCCTCTTTAAAATGAGACAGGTAAATAAATATTGTATCAACTACTCCAATCTATTGTGATTCAACCCTGAGCCTTCTGCACAAGTTCATAATCCATATGTTGTTTCCAGAACGATCAGAAAAAACAAACCGATTATCTGTCAATATCCTGTTCGAGAAGTTCGAATTATGTTCAAATTCGCGCCGAAGACTACCCCACTTCCTGTAGCACGCGCGCGCCCAATACGACTTTTTGCGATTCTATATTCAAATGATACCAGTACTACCAACTAATGAATCATGAGTCTATCTCCTTCTAACTTGTACAGTAATTTCTTTATCTGAACGGGATAGAGGACGCAACAGTTGGCGTCGAGCGGCGTCTGCCGCAGCCATATGTTGCTTGAGGTTTCGAAAATTACCCGTCACTCCGAAATGGCGATTTTCGTTACAGTTTTGTCTATTCGTTACGATGAATGATCTTCGAGGACATTGACATAATCAATTTGACAAGTTTAAGGGTATAAACGATACGTGCTGTAAGTTTTTGGTGGCCATCTATGTATCATTAAAGATTGCTTGAATTTGGATGTCGAAATTTGCATTAAGTTAGCAAAGTGTTTTAAATAAGTACAATACATCATCAATAAGTTTAAGCGTACGAAAAACTATCTTTTGTGAGATTATTGCCGCTTTTGTGAAAAGTGCAGTCTCATAACGTTTTATTAGGTCTATCTATGAAATTAAAGTTTTTATTTTCCTTTTGTAGTACATACATCTCACTTCATTAATTTAGAGTTATCGAAATTTATTAATTTTATTTATTCACATCTTATTGTACAACATTGAAAAAAGAAGAGTTACAAGTGGTGGATTTATTTTATTCCAAGGTCAAATCAGACAGTCAAGAAATAAAATGTGCAGAAATATTATTGAAAGGGCAGAGCAAGTGTGATGAAATAATTCAAATATGTTTAAATATGTGTAAATAAATAAACCAGCAACTACTTTATCAAAGCAAAGGACAAATATTGTATAATACATATTATAAATGTATTATCTCAAGTACATGACTCAAAGAACAGCTTTCGTACAAGATTTTGAAATTTTTAGGTAATTGCGAATTAATCTAGCATTACAGCAGGATACAAGTTATTCCACTAGCGAATTGCGCGTACCAGTCTCATCTTAACAATGCGTTTAGTGTCCGAACGGAGATAGAGTGCATGAGAGTTACCAAGCACTCCAAATCTAACTAGCCTCAAGTTCCTTCGCGAACAAATAGGTAATCATTTATGGTTTTTGGGAAATGCGGAAATATAGTCAAATTTACGAAGTCAGTAAATATACCCAATACAACGGTGTATCATTAATACATTGTAACGTACAACAACAAACGTTACAATGTATTAATGATACATCATACATCAGCATAGACAAGTATGGGTAAGACAAGAGATTGTATCAGAATACTTTTTGTATAAGGCGGTAAGAAATTTTAAGCCTATTCAGTGTACGTAGAGTACTTCGTTGCACACGCCATCGATATGAGCATTTCACGTCAAGCACATTGATTGAAAACCTAGGTTCTTCACCTTTGGTACGAATAGAATTACGGTGGAATCGTAAATGACAGGGCTCAGGGAAGTTCAAGTTGATCTTAATCAATTGCCGTGGGCTACCAAAGAAATTTGCGGGGTTCATTACATCTAATGCCTGTTGACCAATCGAATATCATTGCCAGTTGGAGTTGATATAGCTGTATCAATATCAACCACAGCAGCATAATGATCAAACTGAACTGGTCATCAACAGACAGATGGTAAAAACAGCTAAAAATATTGATGACTGAATATAAAAGGGGAGAGAATACCGCTTTGAAATACATACACCAACAATGAGCTCACGCCATTTCGAAATAGATTGATTGATTGCAGTCTTACAGTCACTACTGTACTACAGTCTTACAGTTACTCAGATTACAGTCGACCTAGGCTGTGCTGAAGATAAGAGCAGAACCAAGCACAACCAGAAGCACAGATCCCCAAGACAAGCAAGCAAGACGTCGTGATGAATTGTTATGAAAGCGTTAAAAAAATCAATTTGTATGAAAAGAATAACCTTTAAGAGTGTCTTCTATGCTAAACCGGCTGTCTTTCACTACTTTAAGTAGGATTGCAACTGTGTATCTGTCTTCGCCGGTATTGATTGCGGCAATGCTGGCAGACGAGGGAGGTTGGAGGGCTGTGGCCTCCTTCTGTGAAGCAGTAATGCTCCAGAAGGAGCCGCCGAGCGGGGTCGGGAGATGGCCGGCCCGGCTCGAAGGAGGCGGTACCGGGCTCGGTAGCACGGCGGCGGGTGTGAGTAAGTCGCGCCCCGGATACGGCAACCCGGGAGGGACCACGCCCCTCCCATGGTCGGGTCGTCGTCGGTGTAGGTGATCGGGGGAAATAGTTGTCTCCCTCGAGGAGGGCTCCCTACATGCCTGAGGAAGGCCATCGATGAGGTTTTTAGGGGGTAGGCCTCCCCTTTCTGGAAAGAAGAGCCCTACATAACCGCCGGCTCTCCGCAGCCGGGATATGCAATTTAATGCATTTTCCTCAGAGGAATAAAAAAAAAGAAAAGGGTTGCAACTGTGTATAATGACCCGAAATCGAAACCCAGAGTGATAAAGACTGGGGTTATTGCAGTAAACAAAGGATGAAAGCTATTTGTGAACGATAAATTTTAAAACTTTTGATATAATAAGGGCAGGATTGATATGGGTCTAAAATGATTCGGGGAAGAAGGAGAGACTCTAGAGCATAATTACATATCCGAGGTCAGTCAAAAATTAATTAAAAAGATTATTTAGGCAATAATATATTCCTATAGGTGCATTAGCATGGTATGACAGATGTCGTAACAACCCATAGTCTTTGATTTAATCGAGAGTAGCTATTTCTCTACCTACCCCTGTGAGATGGAACAAACGGAATTCATTAGAAATATTTGGATAACCTATTCTTATATTAGATATTGACTATACAATATTTCATAGCTTAAAAAGTAATCTAAAATTGCAGCAGTGAATTCGTACTTTATTGTAATTTTGTATTCCATTAGCAGTGGCAAATTTTGCGAAAACTAATTTTCTTGCCACAACATTTGGCATTAATTAATATAATTCCTATTAATAAAATAGCATTATTAAATCATATAATAGTTGTGGAAGTAAAGTTTGCTAATAAAGTAACGAACAAAACAGTTATACGTAGAATTAAAACAACATTATAGCGATGATATAATAATACGAAATAGTAAAACTTGTCAAATTTCGAATCCAAACCAATTTCGAATATTGAAAAATAATAATTAAAGTAAATGTGAGGAGAAATCACATACATATAGACCAAAAATAATACTGTCTGCGAAAATGGCAAGAACCACGCGTCTTGCGAAAATTAATTTTAGAATAAAAACATTAATCAATATTTCAATTTGTGTACTATTGATAACATTGTCGTTAATGGGTTTGATTTTTTTTTTCAAAAATTAATACGTTACACATATTGAGATCTGGACTATGTATAGATAAAAACTCGAATATAATTACACAAACTCTAAAATATTCAATTAGAATCGATTATTAAAAATAGTAACGGCATCAATTCCAATCCCGAAACCACGCATTCCAACGAATTACTAGACTGCCGCCTGAAGGTCGCTTAAAAGCAAAAACTATTAAAATCCAATTTTCGAAATCGTAATAACCAATTATTTCATCTCCTTTTATCGACTCCGGTCAATTTTCCCATCCATCATAATAGCACTCTCGTATCAATAACTATTATTTAGTAAAAAAAATCGATAACAAAAGGAAGAGTTAACAATATACCTAATATTGTCCCCATTTTATGCTCTTTAGAGCTTGCACAGCTTTCGATCACATGCCAAGAGTGTGGACACATATAAAAGCTTATCAACTTCATACCAAAACCTTGCAACGCTGACTACGAACAGGCTACAGCATAGATACAGACCGATTAGCCGCTCATCATTTCATCATTTGTGAAATTTATCGATATTCAGGCGACTGTCAAAGATCCACATCATCACTGGATGCATAGGTATACAATCAACCGTTTTACAAGCTGAAACTTACGCCATAATGTAGCGGAGTATCTAGAAAAAGGCCGTAAAGATCTGACATGTGACATGTACATTTTCAGCGATAGCCAAACATCTTTTAACAGACTGGGAAAACCAGTACTGTGCACTTAGTTTGGATCCTAGGGCATAAAGGATTCATCGAGAACAATTAGGCGAGTTCATTGGCAAAAATTGGGTCACGCCAGCAGTAAACTATATAAAACCTGCAACGAAGAAGAGGAGACTATGGTATACATATTGTGCCATTACGATCCCCTTGCCTGCAAGATATACTACAGCGCCATGCCATCAAAGGAGACGACTATCAGGTTGTTATCATGTTGGTAGACAGCTGGTAAGCTTACACGGTTCAATATATCCATTGTGGGTCGAAGTGTGATGACTCTCACAAATAGTACCCTTTCCATTAGATATTCTCTAAGATAACTAGGTATATTCATTTGTCTGTGAATGTAATGTACTGAAGGGGAAACAGAGAGGGGATTTAGAGGTTCAGTTTACAATTTAAATCATATCGAACACATTTCAACCCTAAAAATTCTGACGAAGAACAACCGAAAAATGTTTTGCATACCTATATTTAATCTGTACTTATAATAAATCTGTAGAGAAGTCAATTCTGTACATGAAATATATTTACAAAATAACTATCAGGGGGTGATTAGAGATCAATACTGATGGACGGATTGGATTTTAACGAAACTTGGTACAATTATTTTTCATACTCCAGAGCTGGTTATAGTATACTTTTCACCACGCTACAATCGTGTAACGTGTAACTACCGATAGCTTAACAGTTTGAAGCTTTCTGATGTTCTCATACATAAAATCGCACTATTAAATCTTTAAGAGATTAATCTTCAGTAAATTTCAAATGTATTTTATTAGCAGTATTATGCATGGACTGTTGTTTTTCTTTGCATTGATATGTGGATAGGATTCATTATTGCATCGTGCATAACAATCAACTTTATAACGACGAACCTTATATGCGGTATAAATTATTTTAAAAGTCTACATATCATTACATATCATGAAATTTCTTAATTGATGAGATTTTAATTTTTTTGTTTTTATATCTACATTAATAAGTGCCTGTAGAAATCTATGTTTAATAAAGATGAGCGAGTTTGAGTAAATATGTTGTTTTATATTATAACACAGATGTTAAAGTTTTATAGCCAAATATAAATTTTAAAAATTATATTCCGGATGATGCGATTTCATAATTTTAATGATTAAATCATTATACATTTAAGTGTATTAATTTTAACCCTTCAAACAAAAAAACGGAAACAAGCCTCTAATATGACATCTATCCTATTAATAGTGTAAAAAAGAATCATCAAGATCAAAAAGACCCGAGCCTTTAGAAAGGCTAATTACCATAAATCGAAGCGCGAACTAAGTATAGCTAACTAAGCCGACATTTTACCCTTCTTTACCTGATTATTATAGTTGCCCACTCAATATATGTTGTTTGCATCAAGCTGTACAACAATTTTGAAGGTTTCAATAAAATAGATAAAGTTAATAGGTGTATGTCATGTTTTAAAATAACATACATTCAAATGTTATACAATCACACATTATTTTATGTTTAAATAATGTAGGTTGACTCCTGTATTCGTTAGAAAGTAACAAACTTAAAATTGATTTAGAAGCTCACACTGATGATAAAAATTTAACTTTAGTGGGTGCAGATTACTGTTCGGTTCAACCCCGATTACTGGCGAGAGGCTGATACAGTCATTTTGATAAAATTGTTTGTTTAGCATTTAATATTATAATGGGATCCTAACGACCCCATCAGTAAATAAAGGGTTGACTCCGAATTTATTGAGCCAACATATGGACGTTTTTTATTTACTTAAATATTTGACTACAACCTGCTCGGTTTGAATAAACATTTTGATTTGGGTAAACATTATAAGTTCAACCTTTTACGTTATAATATCCTAATTTTATTTCATTTGTATTTTAATTCTTTTTCGTTGATTCGACGTACGTTTTTACTGGACAACTCATGAATTTAATTTACAAAACAAAACACAAATACTTACGCTGTAAAAAATTTTTAAATTCTTTACTACAAGCTCACATCACCTCTCCTGGGGATCCTACAAGCTACGCATCACCTCTCCTGGGGATCGTATCAAAGGAAGTGATAATCCGTTAACAATGCGACATTATAATTGAATCCTAATAAGTAGAGGACTTGCCTATGTAGCACTTTTACGCTGTCACAAATAGATGTAATGAAATAATAATGGTCTTCTTGGCAGATTAAGACCCATTTAAAAATATGAAAAAGTATCCAGCCAAAACATATCTACACTCTCAGATATTCCTGATGACTGACAAAGAAAACATACAATATATATATAGCAGTCAACGAAATATATTTATATACTATTATAATATAAAATATACTTTGCTATTTATAATAAGAAAAAACAAGAAACAGAACTATTACAAAATCGCAACACGAAAACAAATTTCAATAAACTCACCAACAACGTCGTGCCACAGCTACAGCAAAACGTTAAAATCAATCATTGACGTACGGTAGCGACACCCGCAGCGTGGACAGCGAGGTCGTAGGCTCGATAAAAAAATCTGATCGATTCGCGAAAGAACGAATATGTTCTCACTTTCGTTGAGCTTTTGATGCGGCCGATTTTGCACGCCCACTCAACAGACGACGCGCCACGGGAGAGGATAGATTGTTGATGACAAAAAAGGTTGTTGGCGAAATTCCTTCAACTGATTTTTGAGTGAATAAGCGAGTGAATATAATTATTTGAGAAAATAGAGGTAGAAATAAGAGAAATAGACGTTATCGTATATTAATTCAAAGTCTTGTGTTATTGTTATTAATATCATTTGTAAAAGCTTTTGTTTTTGAAAATGTGATTACATATATTTGTGTTGATAGCAAATATTGTTAGAGATTGTGAAATTTTGTCTTTATGGTTAGCTGTTTTGTCAAAATGTCAAATTGGTAAAAAGTCTTATAATATGCTACCATCAAATTCCTAATTAAAAAGAAATTTACAAAGAAATTTAACCCTGATCTATAAATTGAAAGAATATTCAAACCGCAACGTCACATTCGGTGAATGCAATTTCCATAACTCAAATAGGTACCACGAAATGCTAAAGCTGCACTACAGCAGACACTAAAGTAGCGTTATAATCAACAGTTACATTCCAAAATTACTTATTATAACAAGCCAGTAATAACCAAATAACAAGGACGGCAACAAGTACAAATTTTAGATAATAATTAAGTCATCATCATCTTACAAATGTGTCGTATCAACACTTTGGTGTCATTTTGTCGATGACATCTCGTCTGTGTAATAGTTATTCGTGTAAACAAATATTTCCGCGTTACAGCTTATTGCTTTATCCGTGCATTCGGTTCGTTTGATCTCACTTTACAGTTATTTATCCTAAATGACCCATTCAAACATGTTGGATTAAACTTTTTAGTTATATTTAGGTTTAAACGTTATCGTAATGTATACCAATATTTCACAAACGTGATTTTATCACGAAACAAACATGAAACGATACAAACATACAGATACACTGACAACTGTAGTAGTTGTACTTTTTTACAGAGATATGATCCAAATAATCCGTTATGTCATATTGTTATTTTCTTATAACATTAACAATAAATAATTTTATTGTTAAATAAAACAAAAAATCATTAATTTTGAAACTATAATTATGACATTATATTGTAATTAAAAATTTGATAGATTTACACTTCTGTATTCAAAAGCCTGAGCCATGTTAGACAGGAATGGTGCTATTGAGCTCACATAGCGTCATCCCTTTCTAACTGTCATCAAACAACAATTAGAGTTTGAATCCCGTTCTGTAATACGGGTTTTAAAATCAATGTATTTCCACCGCTTAAAACTTAAAAGGTTACAGTAATATTAAAAATCTAAGCGTTAAGTATTGAGACAGCACATCCAAGGAAGACAGCAAATCGATTAAATAAGTCAATCAAAATACCTTCCAAATCAATTTCTAGAAAAAAAAATTTTCACACTGGCGGCCGCGAATAATGTAACGGCGGGACGCCTCCGTTCGAATTTCAAATGGAACTCGAACAATGGCGTCACGTGGTTCGCGGCTTTCGGGAATGACATCTGAAGGGTCGCTGTAGAAAAAACACTTTTATACTTAAGTAGCTTTTGCTATGGGCTTCCGAATTAATAGGGTATTATAGTCTAGATGGGAAAAATTTAAAAGTGTATTACAATGATTGTTTAGAGGAAAAGAAATCGGGAAATGTTAGTTTTCACTTCATACAGTGCCTGAATTTTTTTATTATTGCAGTTTAACGTTTTTAGGTTTTTTTTATCTGTCTTTGAACACTACGAAACTTTCGCCGCCATGCTAATGACGTCATTACGTTAGTAAACAAAAGTGTCAGCTGTCAATGTCAACTTGGTATGTATCTAACCTTTAAACGTATAGGTAAATAACTACCTTAACTACTTGCTACAATTTCTCGCATCCCGCCCGCTCAATTTCATTTCATATTCTAATAGAATAATTTTAATTCAACATCATGGAAGAGGGTTATGTTAAAGGTGACACCACAAATTTACCAAGAATAAACTCTCTGATGGTCGGTAAATTTTTTGCTGCAAATCCCGACTTCTGTTCCGCTGAGTTACGGAATATTAAAACATCCGTAAGACGTAACGTAAGAAAGATAAATTATTAGCGCAACTTTACTACATAGATTTTATAACCTCTAAATATTATCCACAAGATGGTACTGATTCTTGAAGTAGGTAACCTATTATTAAAGATTATTTATAAGATAGGTAACGTTAATACAGTTACTTACATCAAAGTGATCTTCACAAAAGTATAAACGAGATTTATCTGATAACAGTTCGGGATCTCGTCTCGCAACTTTTAACCAAGTGTTTCTCATATTTATATCCACTGGTATTTGAATCCACAATTTGTCTGGTGTTTTTACACTAGTGTTCTTGCATTCAGAAACAACACACCAACGATACGGAGCATAATTACTCATTATTCAAATTTTAAATAAAACACTCAACAAGTTTTACCGACAGCTATAGTTGTAGTTTGTTTACTCACGTAATGACGTCATGACTCCACAACAATCATGGCGTCCGCTGTTTGCCGCGTTTTCGCGAAATACGCGCGAAGTTTGAAATTATGATAAAATAATTAATTTATATTCGTACATAACGCGAGAAAAAAAAATATTTAAAAACATTTTGTGATATATTAGGACTGTAGAATTTATTTAAGATACATTTCAAAAATTCGTGTAATACCCTATTGTGTTGGTGATATTTAAGTAATCTAATTAGAATTATTGACAGAGCGCGAACTAAAATAAATTCAAAATATATACAATCCGCTCTCCAAGTTACCACAAATCGATATTCTTTAAAATTTCAAGGAAAACCTTGAACCCGAGTAATAGTTGATTAATAATGTAATATAACCTTTAAATTTCCTTGATATCAGGATATCGGAACTCTGTTCTCATGATATGACAGTCGACTTTCCCAGCAAAAGACAAGATATATAACGAAGTATATAGTTAAAAGAGCGGACATTTATATACAGTCCCCGGGAACACAATCGCAAATAATAATTCCCTATGCCTCCAAAAATAGGTTATTCCCAAGGTAATATTGTATAAAACTATCATATAATGATAGCTTGAGAATTTTAAAAAGTATATTGTTAAAAATTTGCTATTTCTTTAAATTTTACGAATGTCATTACTTTCCACAATTTGTTCCTTATTTGTGTCACAATCGAATTATATCAAAATACAGAGTGTGGTACTTTTTGTCAAAATCCACTTGATCGTTTCCTGGTTGGGAATATATAAATTTTTGAAAAACCGAATATAGAGTTTTCATAAAAATCGGACCCGAGATGCTATGAGTAGGTTTCACTATTACTCATAACTTTGGATTTCGACATCCACAACCATTTAAAATATTTACTCTATATCCCACTGGCATTATCTCTAGCAGTTTGCATTTACATAACCGATAAAGGACAATGCCCATTCCTGCCCCAGCACGCCCAGAATAATGATTCTGACGAAATGTCTTATTTAAATATAAAAAAATTTTGAGATCAAATAAAAATCAGATAAAGCATTGGATAAATAACTATTAAAATATTTTTCAATTGATATTTTGTCATTTCCGTTGTAATTGCTTAGTCTGTGGTAAAGAATAATAGCCAACTAGTGATGGCGAAAAAATCGCTGGAGGTGTTTATATCGATAAGTCACGATGAATTACGTCAATAACATTTAGATATCCATGGATGTTAAAATTCTCTCTCTTATCTATAATCGAGCGCCTTCATTTTATTATCGAGTTTAAATAAATGCGAATCACAACTATCAATGTTTGAATGAATGTTGTATTGTTCTGTGAAATGACACATTCCTGTCTGTATCTAACTACGTCTACGACTAACGTAACATTTCATATGGCAGGCTTTTCACGAACACGTAACGCTATCACTGTTTGATACGTTGGGTATTTTAAATTAGTGCGATATAGCGATTGGCATCAGCCAGAATCTTAAACCTATACGAACGGTCGACAAAAATTCAAAAGCATCGAATTTAATATGTTACGTTAGTGAGATAGTTCCAGTATGTTTTTGGTTTGGTTGATAGTTATTAGTGCGATGCGGTCTCTGTACAATCTACTCGGCATTTATATATGCCAGTATTACATACTGTAATATTGCTGATTGGCATAGGTGTACATTCACTTGTTAATCTTTTAATTAACAAAGTTAGTATTTCTATGTGTAAACGGATTAACTTTTAAGATAACTTTAAAATAGTTAACGAGTCATACTCTATTTAAACAATGGGTCACGGTTAAAATTAAATGGCGTACGTTGAATGTATCCCGGTGACAATATCCGTGAGCTAACGTATTACGTCGACGTGGTGGTGCGCTAAGCAAGCATCGCTAGGATTCATAATTATATTCATAATGAATTGCGAGGGACTTCAAATTCCTTTCAGGTCCACAGATAATATAACCGAGTAGTATATAATCCAAGGCTTAAGCCATGGGTCGACGTTGAAGTCGCATTTATTAATAGAGAGAGATATATATAGAGATAACGTTTCATACTGATCGGATCGTTTTTTTTTTCTCCTTGAATCCTTATAGAGGAAGGCCCGTATTAAGAACATTTTTTAAATCTGTTTTAGTTAATGTGTGTTGTCTCATTTCAACTTTCAATAAATATTATAAGTTAAAAAGAGAGCAATCCATAGATTAACTAAATCAGCTTTAAATTGGGTTTATTAATACGGGCCTCTAGGTTATGCACGACTAATTTCTGCCCGTTTGCCTTTAGCATTCCTGATCATAGAGCTTTTTGTAATGGCTTGATGAGAGGGAGCGATACAAAGACATCGAATTAGTATTTTCGATAATTTGTGCGAAGTCCCATCACTACTATCACTGTGACACATTCATTCTGCGCAGCCCTGTGCATCCATATAAATCGTCTACCAATAGTCTTCTTTGCAGCAACACTCTTTCGTTCAATACCACAGATTAGTATACCTACTATTTTAGTTCAATACTCAATCTTTAGATCAACTTCATTCTTCATTCAGTTTTTTTCAATTTGAAACTGCTACTGATACTTAGCGGCTTTCATGATATTAAATAAGTACAAAACGATTATTTTGAAGTTTCAGAATTCTGCGTCTGCATTTTGTTGTTTTCGTGGTTGATTTGCTCGCTCGCCGCATTTCTCCCTGCTATATAAATAATTGACACCAGGCTTTCTTTTTTAACGGATTTATTGAGTTGTCTACCTGATTTCGGATATCCGTTTGTGCTTTAGGTTTTTTAACTTTTGTTGATAACAATGCTTCGTTGCCTAAATTACGGCTTACGCGTTAAACGAATACAGAGTCACATTGTTACATTACAAATGGCAAAGGCACATTGCTACAAATCTGTCTCAAGAATTACAAGCATTATATATATATTTTTTTTTCGTTATGTCTCCATTTATATAAGATATTTTGCAAATCCTGTGATTAGAGGAAACAGCGCCTAATAAATTATTAACAGCAATGTTGCCTGGATACGTAAAATATTGGCTAAATTCAAAGAGTAACAATGGTTTTCTATCCACATTTACTTTTGAACCTGTCCTTTATATAAAATAAAATGCAGTTATATTTAAAGTACAGTTATAGAGCTATCAAATGGTATAAGTCTGAACTCTGTGCGTTTCTGGGGCAGAGCCTCATACAAATATGGGCATTGTCCTTTTTAACAATTCAATTTCGTAACCCTAAATTAAAATAGAAAGTTTAACATTTCTTAGAACACTGCCAAAAACAAGATCATGTTGTACGCGGATGTCCAGTTCAATAAAAAACGATGCCATGTCCTCCTCCTTTCTTATGATGGTGTACAATACATACGTATTTAAAAATTTTGTCTAGACTTTAGTTATATCAAATAATATATATTTAGTATCTCTCAGTATAGCATTATTGTAGACTTCATCAAACAATTCATCAAATCCATTAACTATAGATAACAAGCCGCATAGAGGGCCGATAACCGCTGTGTAATCTACCTATCCTTCTGTGATTTGTATATCGGATTTGGCCGGTAATATCCCACATAACATGATGCCAGCTAAATCCTTCATTTATAAAATATATTCATTTATAATGTTAAAGTTTTCTACTATGCAACTCTTGTGGAATCTGATTAATTGATACTACGTAAAAAGCCGGATTATATATACTTTAGTTTAAATCAAATTAGCTCAGTTTATATTGAGGAACAAACTTGTTTTCTTTTATCAGAGGGAACACACATTCATCCAAAGCATCAACAAAATATTTTAGAACAATCCCACAATTAGGCGTATAACTTTTCATACTACGTAGACAGAGACAAACTCCCACTAAATTTTACATGATTGATTCATTTCATTACAGGCATATGCGCTAGGGTAGTTCCCTTAATATCTCCCGTCAGGTTGAACCTGGCCATCACACGCCCCCTCCAGGGGCATCTGTCAGACTATTAGCCGTTTAAAGACGTTGTCCAGATTGCTCCAAGGAGTTATCTGACGACGTCCAATTGCTCATACCCTACTATCTCCTAAAACATGTAAGCTCCAATCAAAACACCAATCTTAGACGGCTGGCTTTTACCAGCTAGATCTATTAAATAAATATCGAGCGAGTAAATAACTAAAATAGTAATGCAAAAATAATTTAAAAAAATTAAAAATATCTTCAATTTCATCTTGTAAAATATATATATTGTAAAATACCTATATATATATATATATATTACAATATGATCTAAATAAGTATATGCTTTAGAAATTATAAGCTTCAAGTACAACATGTTTTTGCAAGTAAAAACCACACTTCAATAAGTTAGGTACGTTACAGGTACATTAGGGAATGAATGATTAAGATGACGGTGTATTGATTTTCTAAAATCTTAAAATATAATTAAGTTCTTGAATATTGAAAATGTGCACAACATTTCGCCGACCTTTGATCAATGTCTTGTCCTTGGCTCAGTAATTTCTTCTGAATTTTGTTACAATTTTGCGATCTCCTCATGGCCAATTAAGTCTTCTCGTGACACAATGGAGCCAAAATGAAAAAAAATCTTGAAATTAAAGTAAAATATTTATTTTTATTACAAATAATGTTGCCTTCTAGACGGGTAACAGGTATATAATGTATGTATAAAAACTGACGTTTAAGCACCGACCAACGCCTGCGTAGAATGCAGTGGCAATGTTTAGTTCCAAGAAAAAACATTAATATTTTTGTAGGGTTATCTATACAAGCCCAAATACAATGTGACCAAAATAGGTACCGAAACTCATAATATTCTGATTATTAGTGTAATTATATTCACATGTTAATTTACTTATTTTTGTTCACCAGCGTGTTCAAATAAATGCCTTATCTTCTGGAAAAAAACTCCTACAGAATTATTATTTGTTCGTCATCTATTCCACGTTCTGCCTTGGGTCTTTTTCGCGTTTCTCCCTAATCTCTATTCCATGTTCCTTCTTGACCTATATTCCACTTTTCCGATTATCATCGATTCCATGTTTCTCTGTTTAGTCCCTTCTAAATGGTCACCCTATCTTTTCTACTTACGATAATGCCCACTTAATTGAATTTTTAAAATAAATTTTTAAAAATATTTGCTCCTTGCAAAGTTCTCGTTATAGCTTTATGTCACTTAAATTATCACTTAAATGTTAGGCAATTATGTCATATACAGTTTATTCATGCTGTATATACTTGTGGCGAAAGTAACCGGGCCACGCGGTTATAAAATTGCGATTAATTATGTGGACTGTAAGTTTAGAGAGTCAGATTGCTGCAACACGCTTCCAAGTACTGAATATTATCAGCCTTGACAATACACAATGAAGCCTATGCGACTACTTTTCGCCGCCGTCCCCGCGGCACACAGCGTGTCCACGCCGGTATACGCAACCTGAATTTCGTAAAATAAAACACAAGCAGTCTTTTTACGGACGGTCACGACCCGCTAGGATTGGTAAAACTTCTTCTTGTTGTCAAATTATATTAGACGCCGCTTTGACAGCGAAAAAGGCATGCCAAAGTAAGCAGGACTATGCAAGCCGAAACATAAAACCTATAATATTAAAAAATACAATATATAGTATAAGTACAAATCAACCTAATACCATTACAGTCGTATTATTTTACATACTTGTTACGAGTGCATTGGCACCCTACCCCATATATATGTTATATAATCAAACACAATTAGTCAGAGACCCCCCAAGAAGTCCCGATGTCGCAACACTCCATGTAAATGTCACAATGAGGACCAGCACAGGTGTCTTTGAGCTCCAATCGCGGTGGCGAACAGACAGATCAATCGTTGATCACTAGTAATAAGCCTAGTTATAGTTTATATTGTAATTAATTAATAAAAAAAAACTAAAATTAATAACTTGTAGTTTTTAAAAAACGCCTGTCGACGGCCCAAAATCGTAATTGGCGCAGTCGGTAGGATAGTCGAGTCAGGTCGCGTATTCCTACTTCGAGTCCGTCCTGATAGTCGTTTCGCCGACGTGTCGACTATCTTCAAACAAACGAATCTACGAGACCGTCGTAGGCGCCGCAATAGAAGAATAATAATAGAAGAATCGTCTTCATCGCAGCGACAACATCAAGAATCGATGAGTCAACTTCGCGCTATGCAGATTACCTTGCATATGTGAGTAATTAATTTTAAGACACAAATTTCTATTGGTTGCAAATCCTCGCACCATCCTCCCATATTCCTATTACTATCGAAGTAATTAGAATATTCACTTAAGTACTATCGAAGTAACTAAGTGCTAGTTAGATAGGATTTTAAAAAAATAGTAATTGCAATTTTAAAGGTAAATTTTATCATTCAAAATTTTTCACCCGCGTAGTAATCAGAGAGCCACGCGCAGACAGAGCGCTAGGTGGTTCATGTTTAATTCGAATAGAGACACTTTAATAGAACAAGAAGAAGACGAGATGGCCTTAAACTCAGAATCGAGTCAAGTCCCTCACCTCTTTAACGACAACACTGAAAAAATATGGAAAGCATTGAGAATAGTTCCGGAGTTTGATGGAAACCCTCATGTTTTAATTAGATTTTTAGATATTTGTGACCAATTAGTAATTAACTTTATGGACCCAGCCCATGGTAACGAACTTAATAATTCAGCCCTGTTAAATGGCATCTTAAATAAAATTACTGGCAATGCAGCTAAGACATTAGCCACCAATGGCATTCCTACGGACTGGCAAAGCATTCGGAATACACTGATTAATACCTTTTCAGATCACAGGGATGAGTCAGCTCTGTACACCGACCTCTCTATGTTAACACAAGGCACAGACACACCCCACATTTTTTTTGAGCGCGTGCAACACTTACTGACCACTATAATGGCATATGTCCAACTGCACGAATCTATTAAAACCACCGTAGAAGCCAAACGCACACTATACAAAAAACTAGCGTTACAGACGTACACCCGAGGCCTTAACGAACCCCTAGGATCGCGTATTAGATGTATGCGACCCGAATCGCTTGAAAAAGCGCTAGAATTTGCTCAAGAAGAGTTAAACGTACTTTACTTGCGGAACAAAAAATTTAATAGCAATCCCAGATACGTATCTTCACATCTAAACATGCCGCAACAAGTCGTAAAACCATTTCAGTTTCCCAACTTTAACCAAAACTCTATTCCACACGTTAATCGTTTTCAGCCTCCTATCAATAACGCCCCTTATAACTTTAGATTTCCAAATACACCCCAATTCAATAATAGACCCCAAGGTCAAGGTTTATCTAGAACTCAACAAATGATGAGAGCTTTACCAAGAGATAATTTTTCTACAGGTTTTAGAATTGAACCCCGACCTCGCCAAATGAATCATCAACCTATGAGTGGCATATCACACCCAGTGGCGCGAACTTTACCACCCACGTCGCAAAACAGAGCTCAACAGAATATACACGTGCACGAAACAACTGATCCATTGTACTCTTACCATAATTCCGACACTTATTATGACGAATATTCTTACCTTAATGACTACACCGATGACACAACCGACTTATATTCTTCCTTAAACTCCGATAACCCCAACAACTCCGAACAAGAACAGCAGGAAAATTTTTTCAACAAGCCTCTGAAGAATGTCCCAGAATAGAATTAAATCTACAAAATAAACGACAGCTTCCTTACATTCAAATTGCAAACCCCCCTTTAAAACTATTAATAGATACAGGCGCTAATAAGTCCTTTATAAGTCCCGAAGCAGTAGACATTTTTTTTTCACGTTATCAAATATCTTACGACCCGTTTGTAGTCACAAATATTCACGCCACTACCCAAAATGATTACTCAATTACCATACCATGTTTTCCGGAGATAAATGATGAAAAACCTATTAAACTATTTATCTATAGATTTCACGAATATTTCGATGGATTAATTGGCTTAGATCTTTTACAACAATGGCAGTCGAAAATCGACTTAAACTCGCATATCTTACACACTCAGTTCGCCAGAAATGCTATTCAAATGTATGAGTCACGGCAGAGCTTTAACTTAATAGAAACAGTAGTTCCCTCAAAATCAAGTAAACTTATAAGCATCCCGACAAATATCTCTCAAGGTGACATTTTTATAAACCATCAATCAATATGTAATTGCTATATTACGGAATGCGTAACTACCGCGAATAATGGCAATGCATTTATAGAACTTTATAACCCCACAAATAACGATATAATATTTAATCTATCACAACCGATCACCGCTAACATCTTTAATGAGCAAACCTTATCAGTTAACGAGAACAATATGCAGCGATTCCGCGAAGTTTCGTCTCGCCTGCGTATGAATCATCTGAACGAAGAGGAACGCGCAAACTTAAGCTCTCTATGCAAAGAATACTCGGATATTTTTTACTTAGAAAACGAACCTTTAACTTTTACAAATAAAATTAAACATCGTATTAATACAACCGACGAAATTCCCGTTCATAGCAAAACATATAGGTATCCATATATCCATAGAAACGAGGTACAAAATCAAATAAAAAAAATGCTTGACCAAGGAATTATTAGACCATCTTCTTCAGCCTGGAGCGCACCTATATGGATAGTGCCCAAAAAATCTGATGCCTCTGGAAAAGTAAAGTGGAGATTAGTTGTCGACTTTAGAAAACTTAATGAAAAAACTTTAGATGACAAGTACCCCATCCCTAACATTTCCGACATACTTGATAAATTAGGAAAATGTCAATACTTTAGTACATTAGATTTAGCTAGCGGATTTTACCAAGTAGAAATGCACCCCGATGACATCCACAAAACCGGTTTTAGCGTTGCCGATGGAAATGGACACTTTGAATTCTTACGTATGCCAATGGGTTTAAAGAATAGTCCTTCTACATTTCAAAGGGTTATGGACAACATTTTACGAGGCTTGCAAAACGTAATATGCGTAGTATACCTAGATGACATTTTGGTATTTTCTACCTCACTACAAGAGCATATTGTTAATTTACGAAAAATCTTTGACAGACTTAGAGAATCAAACTTTAAGATACAAATGGACAAATCAGAATTCCTTAAACATGAGACCCCTTACTTAGGTCACATTATCACACCAAACGGAGTAAAGCCCAATCCAGATAAAATATCAGCCATTTTGAAGTATCCCCTACCAAAAACCGCAAAACAAATAAAAGGATTTTTAGGACTAGTTGGCTATTACCGACGTTTCATTCCCGATTTTTCACGCTTAACAAAACCTCTTACAAATTGCTTAAAAAAAGGACATAAGATCAATCTAACACAAGATTATATTAACTGCTTTGAACATTGCAAAACTTTACTCATTAATGACCCTATTCTTCAGTACCCAGACTTTACAAAAGACTTTATACTTACCACTGACGCTTCAAATGTAGCACTAGGAGCAGTTCTTTCACAAGGATCTATAAATTCAGATAGACCAATAGCCTATGCATCACGTACCCTAAACGACAGCGAGTTAAATTATTCAACTATTGAAAAGGAACTCTTAGCAATAGTTTGGGCAACCAAATATTTCCGTCCTTATCTTTTTGGGAGAAAATTTACAGTTGTTACAGATCATAAGCCCCTTCAATGGCTATTAAATCTCAAAGAACCAAATTCACGTCTTACCCGATGGCGGTTAAAACTGTCCGAATATAATTTTAATATAATATACAAAAAAGGAAAGTGTAATACTAACGCTGATGCACTATCACGTCTAGAAATACATAACCAGGATACAGATTCAGTAATAGTTAATATAAGCTCCAGTTCTTCGTCAGACTCCTCAAGAACATTAACTGCACCCGATGATCGCCCTTTTATTAGTGCAAGTTCGACTGACACTGCACCAAGTCCCATTACATTTCTTAGTAGCCCCTTTAATGAACCCAATCTTAGGACCCCCATCAACAATACAGCACCTGAAAATGAAGAAAATAATAATCAATCGCCGTCTCTATTAGCTGGAAATAATATATTGGAAAATTTTCATGATAACTTACCTTGTGAAACGACGCACAGTAACAACGAAAACCCCATTCTTGAAATTCCCGTTTCTGAAGACGTACTTAACAAATATAAAAGACAACTTATAATTAATTTTACAACTAACTCGATTAAAAGTAAACCTAAAATTACCTTACCTTTTGAAACTTTCAAAAGAACCTCCGTTCAAGTTTGCCAGGATACACTAGAGCAAGATTTAATATCTATAGTTAAAAATCATATAAATCCCAAAAATATTACAGCAATTTTAGTAAATCCTATTGATCAAATGTATACCATAGTACCCATTTTACAGCGAATATTTAAAAATTCTTCTATGCATCTCATTTTAACAAAACGAATAGTAGACGATGTCACAGATTACTTAAATCAGCAAGATATAATTTCAAAATATCATGAAGGAAAAACGAATCATCGTGGTATTAATGAAACTTACCTTTCTTTATCTCAACGATACTTTTGGCCAAAACAAAAAGATTCAATCACAAAATTTATTAATTCCTGTTCGATATGTAACCGTGCTAAATATGATAGAGTACCGCTAAGATCAGAATTTCAAATTGTTCCCCCACCAACTAAACCGTTCGAACAAGTTCACGCTGATGTTTTAACTATAGAACGCGATAAATACTTAACTATTATAGATTCCTTTTCCAAATACGCACAAGCGTATATACTTCCCGATTGTACGGCACCAAATATATTAAAAGCATTTGTAACACTTTGTACTCACCATGGATTCCCGTTACACTTAACTACGGATAGAGGAACCGAATTCACGAACCAAATAGTTGCAGAATTTTTAAAATTTCACAAAATTAATCATCACCTTATAGCTGCTCACGCACCCAATGAAAACGGAGCCATTGAACGTTTTCATAGTACACTTTTAGAACATATTAGATTACTAAGAATACAGCACCCTAGTGAACCTGTTCACAATTTAATTCCCTTTGCACTTATTGCATATAACAGCTCTATTCACAGTCTTACCAAATGTAGGCCCTATAATTTAATTACTGGACACTATGACCCTCGTGATCCCACTGATAATAACTTATCTGAACGACTATTACAGCAATACTTACAAGACCACAGACAAAAAATGGAGATAGTATATAAAATTGTACATGACGAGTCACTTTCGAATCGCGAATCCATTATGAATACACAAAATCTTGACAGAGAACCTGAAAAGAATTACGAAATAGATGAAGAAATTTTTGTTAGAAACCCCGCAGCAACACGACAAAAGTTAGCCCCCCGATACACTAGTGACAAAGTAGTTGCCAATCTACCTATTCATATATATACTTCCAAAAAACGAGGCCCAGTAGCAAAAAATCGTCTGAAACGAAATAAAAAAAAAATTAAAAGCTCTACATTGTTACAGGACACTGTTACTCACCCTCGCAACAACAATGACCCTGGCCCAAGCAGACTTACAAATGACCAACATACGACTTGACGACTTATCGCAAGGACCCGGCCTATTGCCCTTTGAATTAGGAAAAACTAGAATCATTTCCCACAATCACATTTTTCTCGAGGATATCGATCTTGGTAAGATAGAACAACAAATCGATACTGTAAAACTAGAACTGACTGACGTAGCTTCTAAAATCCCTAACCAACACTTCCTTCTTTATAAAAACCAAATTACACATCTTTTTGACAAATTACAGAAAATTACTATTAGATTACAATCATTCGAACCTAGAAGAGCTAAACGTGGTCTGATAAATCCCTTAGGCACCTTTATAAAAAGTATAACCGGTAACCTAGATAATGACGATGCATTGAAATTAGAAAATGCTTTGACAATTCTACAGAAAAATGAAAAAGAATTATCTATTAATTTTAATAAGCACATTAGTTTATTCAAAGACATGACTTTCCAACAAACTCAAATATTAAGTAATTTAACTAAGAATCAAAATAAATTAGGAAAGGCAGTAACTTATCTAATTAATGTTACTTCCTCAGATAAAGGGTACATAGCCCAATATGCGCAGTTATCGCAACTATTTAGTATATTAAGCGAAAATATCCAGGATCTCTCCTTGGAAATATTTAGATTAGAAAATATATTAGCTTTTAGTCGCACAAATTCTATGCACAATTCAGTTTTGTCTATTGATCAATTATATAAAATTATTATAAAATTAAAGGCACTATATAGCCCTATTTCAATTTTAAATATCGATACAAGATATTACTATGATTTAATAAGCTTACATTCATATTATATAGATAAGAAGATAGTTATAGTACTTAAATTTCCTATCATGTCCTCAACGACCTATAACCTTTATATGTTATGTCCTGTGCCCAATAATAATTCCGAAATAATTATACCACCATATCCTTTTATTGCAATCAACTCCCAGGAATATGTGTATATGGAGGCTGAATGCCCGAAGATCGACACCTATTATATATGCAAGCAAGAAGTTAACCATCAGACCCGCAATCAACGTGACTGCATATCGCAGTTAATTTCTCATCAAGAACTACATGAATCATGTCACACAACATCTATAATTCTACATAAGGAAGCACTACTAGAACTTGACAGCCAGCATTATATCATTACATTCCCAAAGGCAACGAAAGTACATTTATTCTGCAAAGAAGAAGATCGACATCAGATTTTGCAAGGCAGTTACTTAGCAACGATCCCACGAGATTGCAATATCAAAGCACCTGCATTCTCAATCATCAACATCGATGGTAAAGTACGAGGAAAAGTTATTGAAATTATGCAATTACCGAAAATTGAATCATCAAACTCTTTGAAACGATTGCCCAGTTACAAACTTACGACAATCGACTTAAGCAAATTGCACAATATCCAACATCAAGTACTTATGGAGCCCCATATACCTTATGAATCATCAGTTATGCGAATTATCTACCACACAACAATACCGATGTACGGAATTATAATAAGTGCAGCTGTACTGATAACCATTGGATGCATACTATACTATAAGAAGAAATCCGCGCGATATGATACCAAATCAGTTCAAGAGAATATCGAGATGTCTACGCAAGAGCGCAGAGCCGCAACATTTGCATTAGACATTGGCAAATAGTTGCTCATCTAGGCGGGGAGGTGTTACGAGTGCATTGGCACCCTACCCCATATATATGTTATATAATCAAACACAATTAGTCAGAGACCCCCCAAGAAGTCCCGATGTCGCAACACTCCATGTAAATGTCACAATGAGGACCAGCACAGGTGTCTTTGAGCTCCAATCGCGGTGGCGAACAGACAGATCAATCGTTGATCACTAGTAATAAGCCTAGTTATAGTTTATATTGTAATTAATTAATAAAAAACTAAAATTAATAACTTGTAGTTTTTAAAAAACGCCTGTCGACGGCCCAAAATCGTAATTTACACATTATAAAAATAATACAAGATTATAAATAATTGTGACCAAATCATGCTCTATGTAATAGTTGTCCCTATTCCCCAAATATTGCGATTGCTTTTATTTAGATAGTCACTTACTTTATAATTAACCTTTACCTATATCTTTGTGATATGCGATTTTAAATCTATATTAAGGATGCAAATCAATGACACTGCGAATGTTAAACATAGATATAACATTTTCCCCAAGAACGAACAGATAGTTTTATGGAGTCTGAACTTATGTTGGAGACGCAAGTTTATTGTCTAGTATCACATTATGTAGCCTCTATATATATATTATATTCTATATATATATATATATATAATTATCATATATAATTATGACTACTAAAGTTAAAATAATTAAATTTCTTATGAACAATCTTTTAGATTCTCTAGCCCGTAAACAGTAAATAGCACGAATCGCTCTTTTTTGTAAAAGGAAAATACTCTCAATTATTCTCTATATTACAATGCTTGCACGCACTCAGTCCTTGGTGAAGAGCATTATCTCGCCAGTTTATTCGGTACCTGTGATCAAAATACACAGGTACTACATGGTCTAGCTTGATCAATGCTCAAAGCGAATAAATAACCGGGAAAAATGCATTCAACCTACATAAAAAGGTCAGAAAATGAAAGCAAGATCTGATTTCCTCTACAACTGACGAACGAACTGTCTTATAAGGTAAGTGTCGTAAGACAACAATACTCTACATATGTATTTTAAATATTGGGGTTGGAGTCTAAAACTATAAGAGACAACGAAAAATACTAAAGGAGTCTCGGGCCCGATTTTGATAAAAACTAAAACTCATTATACAATTTTCGAAAAATCAATATTCCGGGGTAAGAAGGTAATCATAGAGTCATATAGACTCCAAATAGGTTCATGGGCTCGGAGTTTTACGGAAAAACTAACACCGATCTGTGCAATAGGTGTTTAAAATGTCATAACTAAATTACTTGTGTCAAATAACTATAAATAAAATTACAACTCAATAAAAATAAAAGATTTACAAAAAATGAAAATACTTGTGAGTTAAGATGATATAAGTAAGCTGAAGATTGATTTTTAAGATGGTTCTGGCTGACGTTGCAAGCAGTGGGAATCTGAATACCTGTTCTTCAAAAAATTTAACCAATGCAACGGTCGAAGAAGTAAGTTGCAATCGTTTTATAAAGAATCGTCACAGGTCAGTTACAAGTTTCAAAAAAATAAAGAAGTTTGTAAAGTCGATCAATTGATATTATTCCAGTATGGTTGACTAAGATATAACTATACTACCTTACCGGAGGGAGACTGTTGAACAGAGATATCTGTTGTTTGAAAAGTAAGTCATATTTGTTGGAATTTGACAACGTACATCATGATTCTTATAGGGGTCCCAGATTAGTTGTGCACCTCACAGGATGCAATTTAAACAATTGAAACCATCAAGTAGACTGTCTGCTTTTTTGTCAAAATAATGCTAAAATACTTATATTGGGGCTTATTTACATAGGGTTAGTAACCCCTAGTGGGGATTTACTTCAGTTGTGATGGTACACAAATGAATATTATTTCCTAACGTTTGTAATACCCAATTTTATATGTACTGGTGTATGTATATTTAAAAATACGTGTATAAAACTGGCTGGACTGACTTTTATTGTGAATTTTGTTTTTGTGTTTCGAAAATGGGAAAGATTCACAATTTGATAAGATAGAATTCAAGATGTGTTTATAAAACAAGGCTTGTTAAGTCTGTTAATATATCTAAAAAAGATTTTATTGAAGGCTTTATGTCACAATTAACAAAGGGGCCACATTTAAATAAATCACTTACTGATTAAGCAAAAAACCAAGAATTATAAAAACAACAGTATTCTATTACAGAACCAGACCTCGTCTTCCTCATATCTCATGGCCAGCCAGAGTAGAATCAGCAATGATGTGGATCGATGGATTCGAGGCTCCACGGAAAACACTGGCATTCAGAATAGCAGGTAAATGGATACATAGTAAGGTCTAAGTGTTCTATACAGAGAGAGGGTGAGTCTCGCTAAAATTTATATAACTTATGGAAAGAAAAAGGTTAAGTTATTTTCTCTTTAGTCTTAAATAATGACTAGTTTTAATTTTTAACATGATACATATGATTGATTCTAAACAAAGACTTATAAATTGATAAGAAAAGCCCCAAAATCGAGATGACATTCTGTCTGAAGTTGTCGCAGTAACGAACTAAGTACTTACAAAATTTTCTCTGACACAAAAAAGAAAAAACAATTTTGACCGCATTTATGTCGTATTCCAACTACAATTGTGTGTTTTCTGATTAATTTACTACAATGGGATTCATCAAAATTGATAAACTTACCCCCCAGTATTTTAGACTTGCGATATTTGTATACAAAATACAAACAAATTGGTAATAACTTATGTGATTCACTTTTTTTTCAAGGGGATTTTTGTAGAATATGTAGGATGTAGAATTTTTCTACGGGCTTGCTAGAATTATACACAAAAACTTTGTATTAACAGATCTTATTTCAAAAAATACATTATCATTATTTTTTTATTTGTCATTCATATTTTTTATTTATCTGATTGACTACAGTAGCCATATAAGAGTCAGTGGACATATAAGAATATCAGACGTTTATATTTAAAAAAAATGAATAAGCAATTAAGCTAACTTGTAAATATGCATATAGTTTTAAAAGTATAATTATATTTATTGTAAATCAAAAGCAATTTTTTTTATTAATAATAAACAAATAATATATCTCTATCAAAGAATAATATGTACATAAGAACAAAACTAAGTTATGTACAAAGTAGCACATGTGACACCATCGCATATACTACTTTGTGACAATATATCTATAAAAAAGTTTGTTATCTACGTACAGAATCTACATGGTTCAGCGGTCGATGCTAGCCGCCGCCGGTTCCCTAGGTATTTCCGGGGTGTGGTACATGTTGGCTACGCTGCCTATCTTCAGCATCAACAATCCTAATCCTAGTTGGATCTGCAGTCCAAGGTAATAAGAAATTACAAGTATACAGAGTATAGTAAACCGGCGTCTTGATAATTTTACCACTGGTCTTTTGACCGGTATGTTCGGGGCTCGAGCTTGCCATTGTGTTGCTGGTATTTCAATTTCTTTCGTAAGTAAATTTATCGGATATTATATTTTATACACCTACAA
This sequence comes from Scirpophaga incertulas, assembly GCA_036419045.1. Classification (NCBI taxonomy): domain Eukaryota; kingdom Metazoa; phylum Arthropoda; class Insecta; order Lepidoptera; family Crambidae; genus Scirpophaga; species Scirpophaga incertulas. Next base: position 16,909,308 of record CM071630.1, on the reverse strand, counting down.
ATAATTTAATACTATTCCACCTCAACAAGCAAAGTCAGTACTTGTAGTATTTGAACTTGCCGTATGTATATACGAGTATATATATATATATATATATATATATATATATATATATTATATATATATATATATATATATATATATTAATATATATATATATATATATATATATATATATATATATATATATTATAATATATATATATATATATATTATATATAATATATATATATATATATATATCGAGCATATCAACAATAATCTGTTTGCTCGATTCGAATCAAGTCAAAATTTTACTATAATTAAATCAAATCAAGTTAAAAATTTTAATTACCTAGTTTAATTAAATCTAGTAAAATTAAATTAATCGGACATCAACCTGATTGATCCGTCCTGCAGAAATTCACTAAGGGCCGTATTACACAATGAGACTCGAAACATATATCTGCATAAGTTTGATTTTAGAATATTATTCTACGAATGTAATAATAGTACTTCACTATAATAATTTCATGGAAAAAAGTCGTCATCCTCCAGCTGCCACAACGTTGCAATTATAGTAGATATTCTAATCAAGATTCAGGTCTGTCGACCAATTAATAATTTTATTTAAAATGTCCGTAAGTTTTTGATGATTTATAATATTCTTGTAAGATTTGATAATAGAAATATCCTCTTTGTAGAGTACACAAGATTTGTTAATTGATTTTGAAATGTGACTAATATACATTAAAAAGATGTATTCATTAACACTTGCTTAGACAATGAAATTTCTTAATGTGTATGGAGCAGATCTAACTACTCGTAATTTAATTATTACATAGATACGGCCAAATATATCCACATACTGTTCGCGATTATCAATTAAATAATCTAAGTAATTATATATATAATTGAATACTCTGATATAATGATGATATTTCTCGTCTAGTCGAGATTCGAGATTCTTTCCTTATCATTTTCCCATGATCGAATTTCATTCGTTCTGGCCTGCAACTACAATAGTTCTTGTCAATCTAATCATCAGTAGTTTATATTAGTTAGCATTTCTTATTGTGCGGTTTAGACTCAGTACACTCCACGCACACTGATTAAATTGGCTTAAATGTTCTCTACGTATTGAGTCTATGTATATCCCCCGCACACAAAATAAACGACCTTGTCTTATAAAAAAGCGTGAAGATGCCAATAAACTACCACTCATCACATCACGCATTGGATATTACAATGCTATTCTTATAAATTAAAATAAAATAATTTGTCCAACCATGAATTTATTTGTAATAATATTGTGCTTTCTGCGCCATCTAGTACTTTTTATATGTACTAGCTGCTGCATCATGCGACATGATTAAGTAGTTTGCTTTTGTATGTGTACTGTAGTATAATCCAGTATATATAGGCGGCGCTAATCTGCAGTTTCGAAAAGTGTTGATGTTTCTTTGTATTAACCGCTTACCTAACCGAAAATTACACGGTGTAAGATGTGTTGTCAAATAATCACAGTATTATGGGGACTTATAAAAAGGCACGCTAGCAACATTTGATTAATCAACAATATCTTAGAAAATAAGGCTCAAATGTCCGTTTCTTAGGACATCGACCAAATATTATATTATATTTCTTACATGTATTTTCAGTACGGTAATTTAAAAAAAAATATTTTTAAATCTTCATGTGACCGTTGACATAAGTAGGATACATTTACAACTTGATACCTCCACGAGTACCCTAGAATTATTTATATTCCTGTGCCCTGTGATCATGACAGAGAAACAGACAGTCGGATAACAGAGTGATCCTCGGTTTGCTCAACTTAAAATATAACTGTAAGAAGACTAGTAGATATTTTAAAATCAATAGAATAGCAAATTTTAATCATCTTAAAATATTAGCCCACCTTTGTCTTTTCATATGACTGATCTATTATGATACTAGCTAACCCCGGCAATCTTCGTGCCCTCTAAACAGTTAATTCTTACTAATATTATAAATGCGGAAGTAAATGAAATTTGTACACAATTAGTCTAGAGACTGAGAAAGGCCATAGGATACTTATTCATGCAAAAAAGAGACGTAAGGAGTTGAAATCGGTAAATGTTTAATGGAAAGTATGTCATTTTTAAAGCTAAAGATTTTAATGTTTTAATCTTTTCATTAAATAAAAATAAATACGACATTCAAAGTTTGTAGAAATTTTACCCCAAAAGCAGTTAAAATGGGAGATAAAACTTATGATTGAATAGGCTCAGAAATTACTAAACCCATTTGGTTGAAATTTGATATAGGAATAATGTACGACCCGAAGAAAGACATAGGAACTAAAAGATGAAGAATACAGTTGAAATTTTCGATCGAACCTAATAAAATGTTACAAACAAAATTAGTGAGCTTGTTTTATTCACAGCCAACATTAAAAAACTGTAAAGTTTTTCTAAGTTGGATGTTGATACTTAATTACAGGCAATTAAGTATACAGGAATACTGCTCGCACCTCTGGGATGGTTCAGCCCGCTTCCAGTTGTGATCGTTGTCAAACGCACTCAAATATGTAAAAAAAAAAACTTTGGCTTGACAAACTAAAAGGTGAAGAATACAGGTGAAATTTTCAATCGAGCCTAATAATACTTGATGATCGAATGAGTTGAAGCGTCTTCACGACATGTAGATGAAGCGGCTTCGAGCCCGCCCAGATCAAAACTTTAGTTTGCATTATTGATATTTTTCTACCTATAGTTAGATACCTATAGTTGAATTACTTATAAATTTTTAGGTCACTATAAAAGTTATAAAAATGTATGTTATTACTTTTCCAGCACAGTGTTGAATGCACTTGAACTATTTTTCGGCCAATTGTCAGCTGCCTGTGACCTTGTAAGAGCTCGTATCAGAAGAATATCCAGAGACCAGGAGGCCAGAGCGGCACTGGCTACTCTGCTAGATGCAATTCTTATGGTCTACGCAATCAGCTTCTTCATCCTAGCTATGTATCAAATAGCCATGATAGGTGAGTGGTGTGTTATTCATTCGAATGTTAATAAATAAGACAAATATAATTTTTAAAATTATAAACAATAAATTCATTAATTATTTTATTATAACAACACAAAAAATAATATTGTTTATATAGTTTTAAAATTATTACCAGATCCTTACCTTATCCTTCTCGAGAGTATAATAGGCACCTGCACAAAGATACATATATAATTGTTTTGCACGCTCTGCAGCTTGATCGGCTAGATAGATTTTGCTTGAGAAGTACCTAACGTTAGATTTGTATTTACTGTGAGAATTACACTGGTTATATCAAATAAAAAGGGTAACTTAAAAAACAAATATTTACCTATTATATTATTTTAAAGGATTTAATTCAACTTTGTGCAAGTACATACTTCGTGTGTAAACTAAGCACATCAGGGTATTTAAACTTCTTTTTATTTTATTCCATTATTCTTAATATGTAACTATAACTCAGCCCAACTAAATAAATAGATAGAATATCTCGCGCAAATCACAGTGTTTGTCTTTATGAGTTTAACCACAGTTTTACATATCTACACCCTGTCAATAAAATATTAATTCAATTTCTATTTAGGGATTATGATACTTGAACAAACGATCTGTGGCATCTTTACAAACGTGTATCAAAATGACTTTGTGGAGTGTCCTATAAAATATGAGCCACTTTCCACTTCGTGACCTACTCTTTAAAGTAAATAAAATCAATACCAATTAGAAGAGTTAAACTTATAGGAATTACTACTTGAATCACCCGGCAGCTAATTCTGTGTCTAGAAAATGTTTCATAAAATTCATTATATATATACATTCATCAATGAATTATCAAGTTTGTTCTTGATCACATATCGATGATAATTGTTAACAAGCAAGGTTAAAAATCTTTCAATTTAATGTAATTTCATAGTTTTATTTAAGATTTAATAGAGACGTACAAAAGATGTACCTACCGCGTAAACCAAAAGAATCACATTCTTGTGGTTCCATAAGCCGCGTATCACTTTGTAACCTGTTTCGTAATCCAGATAATATGTAAACCTATCACAAATAGTCAAACCCTTAAATACAACTAGGGGATATCATACTTGAATTATTTAACAGCCAAACCTGTATCTAGAAAATGTTTGTTTGAGTTTTCAATGAATAAAGTTGATTCTCAATAAAATGTATACAATTTACCAACTAGGTTTCATTTTACGATTTTGTGTAAAGGTTTGTTTAGGAATTATGTTAATTTAGCAATAAACTGATACTCTGTAAAATAATTTTGCAATAAACTGATACTGTACCCCTGTACCTTAGCAGTACTATTACATATCTATATTAAATACAGGTTCTTTAATTTTGGTGAAACTTAAATTTCTCTCTCTTAGTGGTGACATTTAGTGGACAAGTATATTGTAATATAATAGATGAGAATGAACGCTGATTCTTAAATTATAATGTGCTGAAACCTGGGTAATCAATTTCGAGTCCAAACATTCCATACATCTGTTTTTAGGTGAAGACTACATAATTAAAACACTGTATACGTATTATAAATAGATACGTATAGTCTTTTAATTATGTAGTCATAATGGTAGTAATAAAGTATGTAAACAGGTAAGGTAATGTAATAGCTTAATGCAATGGATTATCTTATTTTCAAAATTTATTTTGATTTAAAGTGCTTATAAATAACACCTTTGTTGAATAAATATGATTTTGATAAGAATAGTAATGAGAACATGACACATATATCAATTGATATATCAAGAGACGTCATAACAATAAAAGATCTAGGATAGATCTCGGAGACTAAAAAACTGGATGCTGATCAGTATGGTACATCAAATACATACTCGCACGATGAACATGTAACTACAGTAAATATAGGTTGGAGTTTTATTGTGAGGCAACCAGAAAGATTAGTTTATGGTGACTTAACTATGCTAATGAATAGAGCCTAGTAGTTATACTATAGCGATGAAATCGGATGAAGTGAAAGAATAGATACTGTAATAATTACTAAGTGAATTTTATTGAAAAATGTATATACATTAATATAACATAAGATTGGTAATAAGAGACTTTGGCCAGGATTGTATATAGTAATGATCTCCCGTGACAAAGTAACATACATTTAGAATATTTATGGCAGTAAATTAAATATAAAATACACTATGATAATATTTATTTTAATAAAAGTCTTCGTTGTGTTGATCTCGAAATAGTAAAACTCAGCTTACTATAACTAAATACAAATTCTTGTAACAAATATGAGACAATATGAGAGAGTTAATAATAGTCTATTAATAAATCCATCTCATTGACATCTCCTCTCCCGCATAAAAATTATTATTTCCTAGTACGAGTAATACACCAGGGGAATAAACTTTGTTATGTGAAATAATTTTGATAAAAATTTTCTGCCTTGTATTTATTTTCTATGTCATACACGTAAAAATAGTATATAAAACTTCTGCTCTCGCAAGTCGGCTGGAAAAAATTTCATTTGTCAAATAAGCGTACCTTTGAACATTTTGTTTTTGATGTTGTGTGTTGTTATATAAACTATATGTGCAAAAATTATAAATAAAAAAATTTAGATATCTCTTTATTTCCGAAGAAAACAAATTTTCGGAGAAATCTCCCTAGATCTAATTTTCTAAAATTGTATGATTTTACTGCTAGTATCACAGCTAGTAGTATTTTTTTGTATATAAATAGCCCCTAAATATAGTCATATATTTATGGTTTTAGAATAGGTTTTGATCTTGTCTACTTTAGCTAGTGGGCCACAAAGTGTTACACAGCCTAATTTTATAAACGAGCCCATGACACTTTCATAGTTATCTATACTTCTATACTAATATATAAAGCTGAAGAGTTTGTTTGTTTGTTTGTTTGTTTGAACGCGCTAATCTCCGAAACTACTGGTGCGATTTGAATAATTCTTTTTTTGTTGGATAGTCCATTTATCGAGGAAGGCTATAGGCTAAATAACATTACGCTATGACCAATAGGAGCAAAGACAGAGCGGTAAATGTGTAAAAAACGGGGAAAATTATTCATTTTTGAAGGCTTTCTTTGCGTGCGCTGCGAAAACGGTTCAAGATACACAAAAAATATGTATGAAAGAATTATTCCTCTATACATGATCTAAAAAAAAGTCCGCGACGGCATATGTCTATCTTTTAAGGTTTAGTCACAATGACCGTTTTTATGGTACCAAATTTGGTCGAAATAATTTGTTTAAGTTGTATCAACATAATAATATTAATCTTTATTCAAATATAAATATAAATATGTTGTTGGTTAACCAAAAATCTGCCGGAAGTCACTATTCCACGCGGACGAAGTCGCGGGCAAAAGCTAGTATATAATATAATATTAGCTTAATTTATAATTTTTTATTTAGTTTTCATTGGCGTTATGAAGGTCATTACAAAAAATCTTTCAATGACGATGATAATAATTGCCAAAGGACTAAATCCTTTGGCAATTATTGTTATTTATATATATATACCAGAACCAGAATTATATAAAAAAATTATAAAAAAATTATATAATCAACATAATGTTTGTGTAACATTTTAATATGAGAATCAAATGACCAATTAAAGATATGTGATTAATCAATATATTTTAAAACCAAATTCTTTAATTTGTCGTGTTATACAACTGTAATTTAAAATAAAAAATGTAACGTTACATTGTTATTTAACAAAAAAGTAAAAATAGTGAAATCAATAAGTTTTAGCAGAAATGTTAGAATAGTTGACCCATGTGGACTAAAGAAAGCGAATATTAAATGTTTATGTCTTTGTAAAAAGTAGTCCAAAATGTAGGACATTCTAGTAAATTATTTTCTCTCATCAGAAATGTATATACAGTTTTAATGATATCATCATTCATGGAGATTCCCAGAATATACGTGAAAAGAAACCTAACGGCAACACGAGTATTCTTTTTGAATCGTAACACCGTGATTGATTGTTTCCTAGCGGGTAGTTAAAATATTTTCTTATTCCTTGTTACTTTTTTCCAACAGTATCACTAAAAAAATAATGTCCCTGCACGAGCTCTTCTTCCAGCGCCATCTTCGGCTGTACGAAAAGAAAAGATATTGACAATAATAAAAGCAATATTTATGTTCTTCATTTGACTTTATTTTTTTATTAATTATCCTTGTTTGTATCTGACTGTGACTACGTTCATCGTTGCCGCATCCTCCTTATCGATGGAGGTAGGTAGTGACAAGCATGTCGTCTGCATAACAGAACATCCATACTTACAGGGAGGGCGGTATGGAACACCAAATTGTAGCCAACGTTTGTTTGTAGTGTGGCCTTTATCAAAACAGATGCCTGTGGAACGCAACGAGACATGGAGAGGCGGCTAACTACTAATCCTGTAAGCTGCTGAGGACCCGCAGGAGATATTGCAGTACTCCATGACAGCGTATCTCGCGATGTTGAAGGGAAAAATACTAAGTTGTTAGGAATGTTTAATGATAACATAAACACCTCCACACTCTCTCCCCTTTATCTGTTACGTAATCCATAATCTCCTTCAAACTGCCCGTAAGAGTCGATGGTGATGCCTCACATGAAACCCTGCGTCTATTAGGTGCTGGTTGACTGGAGTTATAGATACGAGTATATTGTACACATTTTCAGTATATTATGATTACAATTAAAAATTAGATCACGGCTGTTAATATTGGCTTTAGATTAATTTTATAATTTATTAATAATTTACAATAAGATGTGATAATTGATTAATATATGGAGGTAATACAATTTATGATTTAGCGGGGCGGCGAGCCGGAAGCTGAACTTGTAACAATATATTACTTTTCACACTTGTAATTTGATTAATATGTACCGTTGTCTCCTTTATAGCTACCAACCTATATAAATTTTTAAATATCAATCGTGAATGTAACTTTACCCTGTATTCACATTTATTAACGTTATAAATATTTATAAATGCTTGTTATATTTATAAATTTCACAGAAACTTCGTGTTCTCGTTTTAACATAAATATTGTCAACATTTTTAGTTCCGCCTTGGAACTTGAATACAAAGTTTCTATTCGTTTTGAAGTTTGTTTGAAATTAGAACAATGCTGAATGGTTCTACTTAGTGGAATTTTTGCCTTAATGAATTCATTCAATTGCATCAAGATTTAGTTAGTTTCTTTTAAGAGCATTTATATTTTGGAAGTAGGAAATATGTTATTCTAAATCTTAAAGTTTTAATTAACTTGAATACCTCCATTGAAACACGATAATGCTTTGGACTTATAACCCTACATTATAAATAAAAAACAAATCAAATTCAACAATATGAATATATAATTCTTTAGTCTAAGGTAGAAGTACCAAAAACAAGTTTTATTTACATTGGCTGAAAGAAATAATTTCTTGAATCAATCATGCAAGTCACTTTGAACCAAGACAGACACTATGTCTCTTTGATATCTAATATTTTATTTATTTATATACCTTCGTAAAAGTTGAGAACAACATTTACAAAAACTTGATCGAAAGAAACATTTTTTAATATAGTATTATTTATTATATAATATTTAAGTATGAAAATAGATAATAATAGATTATTGCTATATTGATTTAAAGATACGTGTAATGTGATTGTTAAATCTAATTTGAAAAACAATTTATTACAGTGGAATTTTAATCGCGGAGTTCTCATTAATGGAAGCAAAATTCATAAAGCGATAAAAAAAGTGAAGAAAGATAGGTATCATCTTTATCCGCTACCTAAGTTTAAAATATCAGATGACAACAACACACAAGATATCAGACATCAATCACATTAGTTAAGTTTACAAATATGATTATGATACTTTCAATTTTTTTTACTTTTATTTGAATTTGTATTTAATATACAGATCAATTTTACAATTTTAATCTGGCCAACTAACATTTAACAACTAACAGCTTTTAACATTTCTCGACTTATGCAGACGAAACATGAATAGGCAATTAAAAATATTTCAATTTCAACCAATAAAGTCTGAGATTGGCGCGTTCAACTGAACAAATTCTTCAATTTTGTAATATTAGTAGGGAAGTATAGATTGCTTACACGTTCCTCAAAGCTTGAAATGACGCAGATTCGGAACATACCGGAGATTAGGTATACATTATTTTGACAGCGAGTGCAGCGAGTTTGGCAATCACCAATACCTATCGATCAATGAAATGCACATTCCCTCACGTCCTTGAAATACCGATACACAATACCTATAATCGTAACATGACGTAGTTTCTTTGACGCTCAAAAGTCATTATGAAAATTCGAATTTAATAAAATTATCTTATCTTTATTTTTTCTTAAAATGATTTGTATAATATCTGTTTCGTATAAGTCTCAGCATTTTGTATATATATATATATATATATATAATATATATATATATATATATATATATATATATATATATATATATATATATATATATATATATATATATATTACAGGACATGTGTAAAATGAAAAAAATCTACAAAATTACTAGATGTTCTAGTAGGTTTCGAGCATATTTCAGAGAAGTGTCATTTTTAAACATTTTGTTATTACAAAAATTCCTGAAAAATATTGGAAAATACACATAAGTGAATATCTACTTACATATATAAATAAAATAAATAGAACACACTTGTTGACATACTCTGGAAACAAACCAAAACCACCAAACAGATTAGAGGTTTGGTTACATTAAACACATTAATTAGGAAATATGTAGAGAATTATGTAATGCATAAAATATCAAAATCAAATCTATACTCTATACTAATATATAAAGCTGAAGAGTTTGTTTGTTTGTTTGTTTGAACGCGCTAATCTCCGAAACTACTGGTGCGATTTGAATAATTCTTTTTTTGTTGGATAGTCCATTTATCGAGGAAGGCTATAGGCTAAATAACATTACGCTATGACCAATAGGAGCAAAGACAGAGCGGTAAATGTTTTAAAAAACGGGGAAAATTATTCATTTTTGAAGGCTTTCTTTGCGTGCGCTGCGAAAACGGTTCAAGATACACAAAAAATATGTATGAAAGAATTATTCCCCTATACATGATCTAAAAAAAAGTCCGCGACGGCATATGTCTATCTTTTAAGGTTTAGTCACAATTACCGTTTTTATGGTACCTAATTTGGTCGAAATAATTTGTTTAAGTTGTATCAACATAATAATATTAATCTTTATTCAAATATAAATATAAATATGTTGTTGGTTAACCAAAAATCTGCCGGAAGTCACTATTCCACGCGGACGAAGTCGCGGGCAAAAGCTAGTATAGAATAATTTGTGATTCAGTCACGTAGAGAATCTCCGGACATAGCCTTCTCCGGGGACTTGTACTCCGCACTGTAAGTGGGCAAGTTTCAAATAAATATAATAATCACCGACAACATGTACGAATTGAGTTGTTTCATTCATGACTATAACCAGCCAACCGAAGGTCCCCTCGCCGTCAAGTTAATCCTTTGTCTGTTCTAGTCAAAAAGCTTAAATACATCCTCCAGCGCAGCTATGAACAGTTTCAGCGATATCACATCGCCCTGACTCACATTATAAATATTTGTTTCAGTGAAACGATAAGTGTGCAACAGAGGCTTATCTCTGCTGAAATCTTTCAGCGTTTGTATATATCAGTACATCAAGACAACATCTTGCGCGTACGCAGGCCGCGAATTACATTCATAGGACTCATTGATACAATGCCAAGAAAAATTAAATAATTCAGAACAAAGAAACCTGCGTATGATATATTACTTTTTTATTAAATTATTTATATACACTTGATTTTACAAAACTGCAAGAAAAATATAAAACTAAATGAGATTTACAATTGATAGACCTATCTCTTATAGAGATTTCTCAATCAACCCATAGCAGTCATGTTGTAGAGTAGTGAGGTGATACTAATGTCTATTGAAAACTATATAAAATAATACATTCTATATTATAACTTAAATGTTTGATGATATATAATATAATGTAATATATACAAAGTTCAATACATTACACAAAAGCAATACATATAATAGACAAATAATAATATAATACAAATGTTAACAGAGAGCTAAAGTAGTATATCAACACCGTTAAATGCGCTACAGCACTAAGATCGAAAGCTTATTATTATCCTTAGCCAGTGTTGCCAGCTTAGCTACTTTATAGCTAGATTTAGCAACGTTTTAATGTCAGGCAGCTACAATTTTTTTAAACTTGTAACTAAACTGTTTTGCTACTTTTTCTAGCAACTATTGATTATGATCTCGGATTGTGATATATTTTTGTAAATACAACGGTAAAAAAATCAAAAACAAAGTTATGGTAGCGGCATCCCCGACAAACAAAATTAGTATTAGCAATATGCGATACGACTCACTTAAATCGGTGCGGAATAACTTTGGAGATTCCCTCTTTTGAGTGGTTTTGGCCTGTGGGAATTTCCTTAAACTACTATTCATAGACTAAGTATTTGTTTTTATTTTCTGTCTCACAATCACAAGTCGCTGTTAGACTCGCTTGGTTGGTCCGAGTTAAACAGGTTTTTCTGTGTAAAAATGGATTTACCGTTAATATAAAAGATATATGCACAGAAGTATAGATCGGAATGGAAAAATGTAGATGACTTCAAAGGTTGGTTGAAACTAGCAAGTGGAGACTCAACCAAAGCATTCTGTATATATTGTTCAATGGAAATAGTTGCCAAGCTGTTTGATATCAAGTAACATGCCCAGACGAAAAAACATACACAAAAAGTGGAACTCAAAAGTGGTAAGTGATATAGTTTAACATCTTCTTCTCGTACCTACATAACTAATCAAAACATTGTCTTCTTTTTTTGTTAATTAAGTAGTCACAGTATTAAAGTTAAGTTGATTAAAGTTTATAGCTGATTTATTAACTGCAGTGTTTCATTTCTTTAGTATTTTATTTACTTCGGAATTCAGCTACTTATAGCTACTATTTAATGAGAAAAAAATACTCAATCTAGCAACTTTCTGTGAAATTCCTAGCTACAAGCCTTTGGTAGCTGTTGGCAACACTGTCCATAGCCCGTCGAACGTCGTCAGTGACGCATAGCAAAGCACCAACTGTGCTGTTGGATGGATAGTGACGACAATCCAAACTGGTAGGAACAGAGTAGACAGTTGATGTCAAGGAATGGTATAAAACTGTTTATGAGCAATCGATTCAAGAACTTTAGATAATATTTGGAAAATGGACATGAAGGAAGTGCGATTGCGAGACATCGAAAAGTTAATAATGTTTGTGATTACTGCCATGATGTCATCCAGTACAGGAAGCAACATGTCCAAGCTGAGACCATCACTGCCATTGATCTCGATTAGAAGGCCAGTACCATTAGAAGGCCGCGAAGTACCACAGAAACTCCAACCCTCTATCCAATCCAATCCGATACCTCAATTTTTAAATTATGAATAAAAGATCGTCAATCGACTTTTCCAGCTGAATGTACAAAACATTGGATCGATAATACATAGATCGTCTGGCGCATGGCGCGCCTAGAGTCGCGGTAGAACACGGTACGCGATGCACGCGCACACCACTTTTGCGTGTTTAACGCTCGTGGCAGTCTGTGCTCGCGCGCAGGTACCTATATCTTTTTATTACCTATACATATTTTATAAATTAAACAGATAATGAATTAGTGATGCTGTTATTACGAAACGAAAAGATTCTGAAATTAAGTATGTTATATTAAAAATTTTGTATCGGTTCGAACTGAATTTAATTATTGTATTTATTTTCACAATTGTATTTTAAAAAGTGTAAGTGATTAAAATAAATCGCATTTCGTACCGTATATTTTTGAATATAATTAGTTTCAATCTTTGTGAAAAACTATTTTGTTATTATTTAATTAGTAAACATAACACAGTTATCGTGTGTAAGTATGTCTCTTTAATATCGAAATTTGGTGAGTTTATATTGTTATTTTTATCAATTTTCTTACTTATTGAAATTGAAAACATTTTTTCCGACAGACACATGATATATAAATAAATATAAATAATGTCATATTTATTTATATACATGAATTCATCACTATCCTTGTAAAGTCCCTCCCAGTCTGTACCCGCACACTGTGCCTAACCAATCAATTTAGTCATATGTTTCATGTATACATAAGAAACTAAATTTTCATTAAATTTAACATTCGGATGGATCGGATCGGATACGGATAGGTTAGGCAGATGTGTTGTGAAGGCTTCACAATTTGTTCCCCAGTTTCTATCAGCTCCCCGTGTCATGAAACCCAATTGTAACTGCCTCGGGCATTTCACCAAATCAAACAAGTAGATATCTAATTTCGGTAAGCTTCCTTTCATTCTTGAATTTCATTATTGGATGGATAGATAGAATAATAATTTATTTCATACATACAACAGAGAAACTATAACAAGTGTTGTGTAGTAATGAGTGTGTATATAATATTAATTACAGTGCATATACCTATTAGGGAGACGGTGTGTGTATCATCAAATTATAATAGACAAAAAAAATATCACATAGTTAGTCTTTAAGTAGTTCCATATCACGAAATTTCTGATAAAGCAAATGTTTTATTTTTGTATAATTGAAAGAATAATTAAAAAAGCTTATGAATAAACTTGCTTATCTATAGTAAAGTCAACGCATTCATAATAATAATCATCGCCTTTCATATTTAAGATTTATTATGTACAACGTTCATAAAACAAGTCAAGTCACGTCAAGAATAGCAAGAATAGATAATTCAGATATTACAAAAGACTGAGAATTAAAATTATGAATGAAACGTTTTTTTAATGTAATATTGATTTAGGAATCTTGTCATCTTTCGCAGTAACAGTTCGCATCATTGACCGTTAGACGATATACAAAGTTCGCCGCGTCAGCTAGCAGCTAGCTATTATTTTTAAAATCTTAAATATCGACAAGCCGCACATCAATATACACGAAAAACTACGCACAGCAATTTATTATGCGTCTGCGTCTTTTTTTTTTTTTTTTGTTTTCCTGAGGAAAATACATACCCCGGTTGTGGCGAGCCGGTGATTATGTGGGGCTCTCCTCCCCAGAAGGAGGAGGCCTACCCACTAAAAACCTCAGGGATGGCCTTCCTCAGGCATGTAGGGAGCCCCCGGGAACGCGAAGCGACTTCCGGGAACGTGCCTTTGCGTCTACATTTTGCTAGTATTTCTTTTGTGTTAACAACTGAGTAGGGCTGTCATTTGGAAGTTTTTGCACTCGAATTGAAATCAGGTAACTCATAAAGTATTAGGGCATAGACAAATACTTACAGTCCATCTAATATGCAACTTATTTTACTTAAGTATTATTGTTGCACCTTCCCGATACACGTAAAGTTGTGTTAATTACATCACTTAATAATCAAAAACGACTGAATCAATTTAAATGACCGTCTATATCAGAGGTTCCCAAACTTTTTTGTATTGTAGATCCTTTGCCATGTATTGCGGTTTTTTGGTAGAGCCCCTACTTACCTGATAAAGAATGCCTACATCTTAGAACTTACAAAATTTTATAAACATACGTAATACATTTTTAACTTAATAGGTACTTTATAAATAATGTATATGCCTTTATATTAGTAGATAGTATAATGTAAGTATTTCTTACTCTTAATGGATCTCAACATACACTGATAGTACCTACTTAGGTAATATCAGTGTATGTTGAGATCCATTATCGTGGACCCCCAGTTTCATATTGTGGACCCCCAAATTTTTTTTTCATTGACGTAGGCCCCTTTTAGGCTGTCATAGACCCCTAGGTGTCGATGTAGCCTTTGACCACTTTGGGAATCACTAGTCTATACGTTGAATTTACCCCCGTGCGAATAACTATTGAAATATTAGAAAAAATAGGAAAAGAAAACAACTTATATCAGTTTTGGAATTCAGCCATTTTCCGCAATTGTCCACTAGTATTTAAATAATAAATAATACAATTATAATCTATTACTTTTACTACTATTATTTATTACTTGTAATGCAAACTGACACTATTAATCTGTTAATCTTAAAATCGAAAGTCAAGCTCAGATTTCTTTTCTCAGAAGTGCCCATCCAATTGAGGGTAAGAACACAGTCTGTAAGAACACAGGTAAAGAAAAATTGTCCTTTCCGGTTTTCTTGTTCGTTCTTCCAGTACAAGATCATTATAAATTCAACTTAAAATACATTGAAATAAATACATAACTAACACTGGCACTAATATTTCATCAGAGGAACTATTTGTTTAAAAGTACTCTAGGCAATTGTAGGTCACGGAGGCGACGCAACGGGCGGCCTGTAGAGAACATTTAGGGCGCAAAGTTTATGCACAAATAGGACCTCCGCTGCCAGCACTCACATTTAAAGTTGGGACAAATCTATTTCTATTTTGTTGCTCAACTACAACAATCATCAGATAAATATACGCGCTAATGTACCACGATAAAATGTATGCACATCAGGTAGATATCACATGCTATATTTTTACTAGGTCGGCAACATACAACATATAACAATAGTACCAAGGCCAAAGCAATAGATATCAGAATTCCCCCAGGAACAGATAAGATTGCTCTGAAAATGTTCGTTGTTATCTGCGCAAATTCCTCGGTACCGATGTTTGCTCGAGACATTCCTGCTGCTGAAGTTATTTTATTACCACACATAAAGGTAGCACATTCTATCAGTGAGATTAGATAATTTTTTGTGACTAATGAGCCGGTATATAAGGCACTGTAACTTTTACTATAACTTTACTAAATATTTTTATAACATATGCCGTAGATAGAGTATAACCAGTGACTGTGATCTTAATGTAGATCGGGGATTATGTTGTTGGGTTTGGGTTCGAAACCGCCCTGTTTTTATTTATCTTCAAATATTTTCTTTTTTACATAAGCGGACTTAATCCTTAGGCCGATCAACCATAAAATGGTCAATACGAAAAGTATATCCAGTTCCCTGTAACACCCCCTCTTGTGGCGGTTAAGAAACTACACTGGAAGTTGTTCATATACAAATAATCTAACTCCGCTGTGACTCGAGACGCCTATACTTTCCGTTTCACTACTTCAGAAGTTTGGTTTCATACATGTTATGTTAAGAAATGAAAATTTCAATACAATGGTTTGAACCTTTTTCAACCCTATAGGCCTTTTTGTGAAGTTGTAAATTTATCAAAATGGCTTTTTCGTCCTAATCATAATAAGCGTGCCAAATTTCAGTGACAAATATATTTCATAAATTACCTTAGTTTTATTTCCTTAAGTTTAGTGTTAGCTTACTACCCTCAAGGGTATAGTCATTTAAATGGGCGATTAGAAGTATAGATTTATTAATACATATATAACAAATTTGATTAGAAATAACGAAGAACA
The DNA here is from genome assembly GCA_036419045.1 of Scirpophaga incertulas. Taxonomy (NCBI): domain Eukaryota; kingdom Metazoa; phylum Arthropoda; class Insecta; order Lepidoptera; family Crambidae; genus Scirpophaga; species Scirpophaga incertulas. The sequence goes on along the minus strand of CM071630.1, from coordinate 16,892,859 downwards.
TTTGTACCGAAAATGGATATTGAGGTAGCGAGGTGGACGAGGTCCTATAATAAATAATCCTATATAACTAATTATAGGAGTAAAGAATAAATTGTCAGCAAGAGTTTGACATATATAGCCCTACACTTCCATTCCAAGAAATAAATAATAATAAATCCGATTTTTTTCCTTCACCGTTAGATAAAACCTATGAAATTCCAAATCGAAAACACGTTATTAAATTATTGTCTTAAATTATGAAGTCGTCCGTTCGTCAGAATATTTTCTTAAAATACTGTCAGCTAAACATCGTTTTCAAACATGACATAACGTTATATGTGGTCGTAACTAAAATATGAGGCTAGTGTCAAGAGTAATTCGCGTTTTATGTTAATTTTATGAGCACACTGCATCAGTTCTGTGCATTTGTGACATCAGACGAAAAATGAACCCATTACCTTGGGCCTTTGTGGCGACAGCAATGACTTTATAAATGTGGAGCCTTGCCGTCGTTGATCGCGATTGACTTTAGAGCCTATATCGTGTAGAAACAGAAATTGGTATTACGGCATCTTGGCACAACATTTCAACACTAACACAGGTGGCTTTACTTATATACCTATTTAAGGCCTGATTCGATCCTGAGTACCTGTGTATACACAGGATCGATTCTGGCGTTAGATGCATTAAAGCTTTGTCTGAGTGATTCTTGTGAGTTTGAAATTAATATAAAATTTTCTATCAGAGTTCATTCCATGACATTCATCACCTTACATCAAGCCACATTTCATCCCTACTAATATTATACATGTAAAAGTTTTTATGGATGGATATTTGGTACTCTTTCACGTAAATAGTTTTTACGTGAATGAATTTTGATGAAACTTTACAAAAATATAGCTTATACGTCAGAATAACACATAAGCTACAATTTATAAAGATATACGCCATGCTAATCTGGGGGCACGGCAATGCCCCCGCCAAGTCGAGCGCGAAACAAACACTGCCGTACCTCCTTTACTGGAACCATTTCGCCCCGTTTTCAGGCCCCTATTTGAGAACCTCTTTATAAGACCAGAATGCAGAAATTTTCGTCATCCAGTTAGCTATAATCACATACTTAAAATCCAAAATTTCAAGTCCAAAGTTTCAGGTCATTTAGTTCCGAAGTTCAGCGAAAGCAATATTTCGCATTTATGACACTCACTCACTCACTCATGATCATCAAAATAGAACTAGTACTTCCCATAACCTCAGAGAGCTGAAATTTGGTACAGAGTTAAGGTATAATGGCCACATAAAAGGAAAACTATAAAAACTAGTGTTTCTACAAAAAGAAGTGAAATCCCACCAAAAACATTCAGCCAAGTCTCGATGGAGCTGCTAGTTTATCTCTAAAAAGTAATGAAATATAACAAAGTCGTGCCAAGTCTAAGGTTCCTTATTGCGATTTCGTTATTATTATAGTTAATGTTGTGTGACTCGGCCGTTGAAGGGTAACACCACGTTTTCCAAGTGGCAATTTTCCATCGTCAATGGGTAGCGGTTCTGGCGACAGATTCGACAACGGCAAAGTACAATAACATATAATTAAATAAAAAAAAATGGTTTCTGCTTGCGTTCTTCCATAATATGCACCTTAATTAAAGCCATTAAGTCTATTTACTACGTACTCCACTATCTACCGAACGAAACATACCTTCACACCTAATCAATTATAATATAAAAAGGTACGCTGATGATTAATGTATGATGTAACGAAATCTATATTCAAGTCTATGGAGAAGCCTATGGCCTACAGTGAGTATACCGAGTGAAGCCAAAAAGGTTAATAATGAGAAATAATTTCTTTTTTAAACCCCGACGCAAAAAGAGGGGTGTTATAAGTTTGCTGTCTGTGGCATCATAGCTCCCGAACGAATGAACCGATTTCAATTTAGTTTTGGCTCCTTTATCAGTCATCACACGTGTATCTGCTTATTCAAGCAAGTATTTATTATGGAATTTTTTCATTTTTATATTTTGATCTTCATGCTCGTCTTCTTACCTAAGATAATTACCACAATAATAATGTCAATATTTTTGTGTCTCTGCAATTGAAGATAAGACATCGGCCCACTGATGGAGAGCGCCTGTAAGTTGACAGGGTACTGCGACAAGGTGAAGTTAGCTTGTGTTCCGTAAGGTGTAGTTCGGAACTTCTTAAACCCTTGGAACTGTGCCCGAATATTTAAAAACACAAGTCTATATCTATGTGTTAGATATTGAAGCAATACTAACATCAGAGCCGGGCACTAAATCCATTTATTTTTCTTGTTCCGCTGAAGAATTGCATACCCCGAGAGCCAGTGATTATGTGTTATGTGGGGCTCTCTCCACCAGAACAGCGAGGCCTACCCACTAAAAATTTCAATTTCAACTATCCCCTCCACTGCGCCTGGGCGCAAGCGCGTCATTCCGAAGAAGAGTTCGAGCCGACATCGCGCCCTAACGAGGCCATGGGAACCCTTGCGGTCAACTACCACGACCCCATCGACGTTTGGCGGCAAATCGCCCACACTATACCTTACGCAGTTGGCCGCCGAATACATCCCGCCATCCTCCGACCCAAAATGGGTCCCTAGAGCGACAGCCATACCCTGTTAAAGAAGAAGGGGGGTTCGCCGTCCGTCACTGGCCGCTGGAAGCGACCCGCCAGATTGGACCCGGCCATCTCCCCTCCTCTCGGGGGGCCCTCTGTCATACTATTAACCGTCAAAAGCCATTGCCTAGAGTACACCACGAGGAGGTTGTCTGACGTCGCACCCACGGGCACTAAAACCTACATCAAACGAGAATGCTTAAAAATATATTATAGAGGATTAAATAAATTAAATAATTATAACATATATATAACTTACTTTCTTGTCTATCTATTTCTCTTCTTCAAATTCTAATTAATACTACTACTACCGCTACTTATACTAAACTACTTATACCATGAGCAGAAATGAAACACCTCAGAACTTATAAAACTAAAAACATTTAAAAAGTTTAAATCAATAAATGCATAAATTAATCTAAATTAGATTTGATATATGAAATCCATCCAATCCAATGTCAGTTGTGTTGTATTAATCTTCTTCTTATATATAAAAATGAATCACAAAATGTGTTGGTAAGCGCATAACTCAACAACGCCTGGACCGATTTGGCCAATTCTTTTTTTTAAATGCAAAAATAAATCGAATAATTATCGGAAATCCCCTAAAAACAGACCTTTTTGCCATACAAACCTTCTCTAACTAAAACATACAGTCAATTTGAGTTTTATTGTAATTGTATAAAGTTCATATTGCAAGCACTCACGGTTGTCTAAGCAATGTAGATGTCTTCCTAACATCAAAGAGTCAATTTGCACTATATTAACGCTATACATATAAAGTTAAAATTCAATCATATCAAAACAGTGTGCGTGTGTGCATTGGAGCACAGAATACATTGTTGGAGCATTTAATGTCACGTTCCAAAATTTTATAGTCACAAAATGTAATAGTTCATTTGGACCTTTTTTGCAATTCAGTTAGCTATGCGATAGTATCAGATTTTTGTTAATTGATTCACATGATTAACATTAAACCGATTGTTTACTTTTAAATGCTTATATATGTTTTATTTAATTATATTTTATTCACAACGCCCTACCACCAGGGTGGCGGTTCTGTGCAGGAGATTTTTTTGCCCTGACTATAAAATAAGTAAGAACAAAAAACTGCCACTTTACAAATCTTTTTGACAGAACGAAGTCTGTCGGGTCCGCTAGTTTCTTATAAAAAGTAATAATTAAGAAATAATACAACTATAAATATTTAGATAACAGTTTATTTTGTTCAAAAAATAATTAATAAAGTCTTAATTTTTATTATATATAACTATAATTGAGCAATAATATTTACACAAAAAGTATTTTCTCACATCAATACATGCCATATTGAGTGTATATATTCAATATTTCAAAAACCGTTTTGTTTTAGAGAACAAATTCGAATTGTTGACAAAATAGCTAGTTAATTTTATTTAAATTTATAACTAAATTAACATATTTTTTTAATACATAATGTATTAAAAAATATGCTCTCAAACTCACTATCATTCGTGTTGTCGCACTTTATATATATATATATATATATATATATATATATATATATATATTATATATATATATATATATATATATATATATATATATATATATATATACATACATAACATTAAGAATAAGGATCTTAGTAAAACTTATTATTATCTTTTTAATTGTCAAAAGAAATAAGTGCAATAAAACTAATTAGTTTTATTTGTATCTACCTATTTGAAGAAATCCCATACTCATAAACTAATTTGCTAATCAACATATATTTATTTTTAATGACATGGCCATTAGCTGGCCAATATTTAGTAACATGTCTTTTTGATTCAAAACAATAACAGTATCTTGGCCCATTCAATATTCGTGTATGCGGCCGTATTCCTTGAAGATTCGCCTCAGTTCTTATTCGTTCGAGATAAATAAATTCGACAAAATCAATATAAAAATTTTTATAGAGAAAATATATTTGCTTTCGGTAACGATTTTTCGCATTTCGCACATGAAAACTCAATACATTTTTTTAACAATATTTATTTAGGTCCAATTTACGTGTGCCTTTTTGTTAATAATGGATTCCATTCCTAAAGAAATATTGGCACTTCTATTAAAAAAAAGCAACAAGAGGCGGCCTGTTAACGCGCCTTTGACGTTAACCTGACACTGTCAATAGAAATCACAAGGGACCCGAATCTGAATGTTATTAAATAGACAGAAATCTAAAGATTACCGCTATATGGTGCATGTAAAATCTAAATCCTACCAACTTTATTTTTCTTAGTAGTTAAAGATATAAGTGATTAAGCGTTCTCGCGATGATAACACCATCTTTTTATTAATAGAATCCAGCCGCTTTTCTTGACTTCTTGCTTTAATCCCAATTGATGAGTTGGCAGTTACGAATAACATTTATCATATTGAATTGCCTTTCCAATGCCACTGTTTACCTAGCATTACCTTGTTGCAAGTTAACTTGGAATTTGCCACAATCTGCAGAGCCAGACCAGTCTTAATGTTGAACTTTTTCACATATTCTTGTCGTTCGTGATCCAGTTTTTATAATCAGCTATAACTCTCTTCTAGAAAGATTCGGTTTCATTATCTCTCAACATCGAATAGCAAAGGGGTACACATTTAATCAGACTTCTTTCAGTGAGCTTTTGTGGTAATCAAATATATAGCTTTATTTTTTTATATATCCAACTTTTTATGTTTTTCATGGTTTTCACTGGGTCAATATATTGTATAATCAATTTGTTTGAATGTTTATAAACGTCACAATTTTTTACTTTTTTGCAATAAATATTTTTTATGTTACGAATCTTCATTAGATCACTAATTCTGACAAAAAGAAAATTAAATGAAAAATAGCTAGAAGTAACTTTCATTAATTTGATCCTTTATTTAAAATGTAACATAGATCAAAATTATCCAGATGCAAATCGTACAACTAAATATATTTAATTACAAATTTATACATAGTATATTCTTATAAAAACTTGTTCACATGACCTATTATGTTTTTACAGTTTCTTTAACATATTTTTCTACCGTCTTATTTCGTCTTCTAAAAAACCAACAAATATACAGTCCTGGCAAATGTATGACCGAACTCGACTGAAAAAAGACGACCATTTCAGATTAAATTCGAGCACATGGTATATATAGCACAGATTAAGTTATGGGATCTCTGTGACACATGACTTACACACAAATATTAAATAAGTTTTAAGTGAGTTAAATACAGAATACGTCTTCAGGAATGCGACGGGGCAGCCGCCAAAAGGTCAGTTGACTCAGCTCATCACTTGCCAATGCTTTCCTGGTAATTAATGCGTTGTCCCAACATTGATGAATATAATTTTACCGAGCATCTTTGCGCTTGACCTAAACATCTCAAGGCTAATAATCCTACTAGTTAATACATATTGTATTATTTTATACGGTGACTGTACGGTGATATTTAACCACAATTTTATCTTCACCTCAGTCTCAGATTACTTAGTAGTTATTGCTGTATTGATTTAATGCGTAACAGATAAATGACCCCATACCAAAATCTGCATCTACGGTACAGTATCCGTAAATGCGCAAGTTCAGAGTAACCTTTTCCTAGCCGACAGCAATGAATACTACAGTAGTGAAATTTACAGTAACGTCAGAGCTATTTGTATCGAAAATGTAATTCCAGATATATATGTAATTACTATTTGTATATGTAATTATTATTGCGCAAAACAGTATAAAATGATAACACTGAGCAAAGGTAGATTTATCTATTAAAATCAATTAAAAGTAGCAAAAAACATGCAAATATTTCAAAGTTTTTATTTCTTCTCCTAATGAACCTACATCAACCTGAACATAAATTATTGGAATATATACATACAAATTAACAAAGTAATCTGAGCCGCATTACTAAGCAGCACTGTGGTTATAAAAGAATATACTATTTTATAATCTTCTAATAAACATTGAATTTGTCATCTTATATATTCATTCATACATTGGCTATCGATTCATACATTGTTGGATCAATCAATTCTTGATCGGCTTACAAATACATAGACCCCATTTTCGCATTCCTATTTAGCAACACATTACTACTTATTAGCAGCAATCTCATTACATGTCAAAGCTAAAGAAATAACGCTGAATTGTAATTTATATCTCACATAGCATGGTGCAGTAATCGTTTTAAATAAATATATTCTGATTAAAGAAATATGTCATTAACTTATCAAAAAAATTGTGTTTTCTTGTATCTAGAAATCACTTTACAAGATGAGGTCAAGTCTAAAACGGTAATTATTTTTTAGATTATTAGAGATATATTCTCGATAATTCACTTGAGAGACAAATAGAAAAAGCTCCTAATATCATACGCAAATATAATTAAGTGTTAAAGTCCTCTCTTAGTAATAATATGGTAATAATTGCTTAAGCTAAAAAGCCTTACGAAACAAGAAATTTTATTGTAAAACAGTGTCAAGTCTAATGTTAACTAATATATATCTGTAGTAATCTAAAGTTCAAGCCAACCTCACTAGCTAGGCTTCGAAATTGTTCTGTTACCTTAGCCACAGTCTAGCGTAACCTACATTTTGACACCTACAAATAAGAAAAACTGGACAACTTCAATATTTTTATTTATAAAAAAGATTTACCACAAGAAATCACGTATTCCTAATAGTAGACGTATCAGTTTGACAAAATATGATCATCAATACAGCTATCAGAACAATATATGCAGTGGTGGGTCAATATGTTGCTAGACACACAACCCTTCTTTTTGGAGAAAGTCTTGGGATATATTGGGCACATTGAACGTATTATTGCTGACATGTTGATTTAACAGCGGGCTTAATATCGCTGACATGATGGCTCTGACTTTTATTTATTACCTTTATTCAGAATGTTTATTAATAAATTTATCTATGATCCATTTGTTTATCAATAATTTAATACTTACAACCATTTTGAAAATGTTAATCATGATAGCAACAGAGCTCATCATACAGCTGTCTTTGAAACTATCATGGCTACTAAGAATTAAATATTAACACCTTGGTGGCAGGTAGATATAACGGTCATATAAAGAATTCTTTTGTCTTTACAATGTGTTGCTCAACCTTAGAATAATATTATTAATGTTAAGATGTTATTCATATAATTTCAGTGTACACAGTGGATGTTTTTTACTTCGAGGAAATATCATTATTTCTAAACATTTTATATAACACACACATAGATATTTTCAACAATTTCTTTATATCTATTAAATTAATAGTAATATTTCAAAAATAATAGCGCAACTTTCTTTCCCATGGGGGTAGGCATACATCATAATTTTCCCGTTGCTACAATTCCAACATACTCCCCTAGCTTCCTCGACATGACTCATTAATACTTTCATGCACATTCGACTGTTAATAATAATAAAACAATAATTTAAAATTAAAGGTGGCAGTTTGTTTACACCTCTGCCTAAAAAATTTTTTTAACGTTTGATATAAGCTTAAATGGAAAAAAGTATTTTAAAAAATAATTAAATTCGAGTATTTTGGTACAGTGAAACAGTTTTAATTTTATTTTCACCCAAAATATATTAAGCTATATAAAAATATTTGTATTTAATAGCAAGCTCGAGATAGTTACATTAATTTACAAAAAGGAAAATTTTGTACCAGTGTTCAGTAAATACATATCGCACTAATAATACAATAGTGTATCAACTCATAATCGAATATTTTTCAGAATCAACAAAAAACTTATTACTCACTTCATGTAATAGTTGCAAATTGAATAACTGTCACATAAGTTTTTTAATTTATCCTTATTCTGTTTTTGCACTAATCGAACGACGCGACGGTCTTGATCACGCGTGAGGAATCAAATTTTGCGTGTGTTTATAGTATTATGTCAAGTACGACGTTTTGAATTGATACACTATTGTATTATTAGTGCGATATGTACTTATATCATGTAAATTATTTTCAGGTAGCAAATATTTGGATAGACTCAAGGTCTGATGCAGACGAATTAGAAGATGTGGAGAAACGATACACCCCAGAGCTAATGACGCAGCTTCAAATTGCGAAGGTACAAATAGGATTTAGGCAATATTATCAATTTGTTTAGTTGACTAACTTAATTAATCTTAGGCTTAAATTAATCTCGAATGGGAGCCTCAGTATTAGAATAATTAGCCTGGTTTTTCTATTTATGAATTACTTACCTGGGTGTATTGATTTGAACTAAAATAAGGAGACACTTTATTGAATCTGCTATTAGAAGTTGATATTATCTGTCAAACGAACTATAGAGTAAAACGTTTCTTACCATTGTGACTTAGCCATTCTGGATACATTGTTAAAGTTGTGTTTTAATCTCAAATTTTAGGCAAACTAATAGTCTAATTGGCGCATAGTATTTCTTTCAGGAGGAAATTCTGCGTCTCCGTATATGATAAATCAATCTTTTTATATTTTCGAAACCTAGAACAGGGTATTTTCCTAAAAGCGAAAAAAAAACATAATGAGCGAAAACAATTCTGTCGTGCTGCTCCCACACGAAGCGGAACCAATAAAAACCTCGTTCTGAGGAGACATTTCTCGTAAATCGAATACCTACCTTAAGTCAGCAGTTACTTTTTCTTTTCGTAGTGTCGTTAATTTTCTTAATGGGATAGTGTCTTAATGAAATATTCTGTGTTAATTCTTTTTTGTTTTTTACCCAAATGCAAAATGCAAGTGTTAAACAATTTTTTGTTTATATAGGAATGAATATAACAATAAACTATTTATTTCATTTAAGCTGAATATAACTCAGTTTAATCACGTCACAATAAATTAAAGAAAAACCCAAAAAGAAAATTATCTGTGCTTGTCAAAGTTTTTATAGTTGCTGATTATTGCTAATAAAGCGACCCGTAACACACAATGAAAGACCATCTAATCAAAATCGACGGAGGAATAACATGTCGTTTGACACAAATATAATTCTTTCTTCGTGAGATCACCAGAACTGTCATTGTCAGCTCTCTTGTGATAGTGATGTAGAGATTGGTAACATTATGCTGATCCCGTACTCTCGATCTTGCAACATTAATCCATCTCGCTCTAACTTTATTGCGTGCATGTATGTTCGGATATTACCGTAGTTCGGGCGTGCTCTGGACAACCCGCCTCGACACGCATAGAACCCGCCTAAATAAGTAGCACTAATTTATTTGTACAGTATAAAATATTTAATCACGTGTATAAAATCACGTATATAATAAATTGTGATGATTAATTTTATTTTCGGATGTCCAAAAAGGACATTTGATAAATTACTACTCGCATTTATTTATAATTATTCTAAGGTTCAGCAGCAAGCAGGCTCTGATCAATTCAGAAACAACATTTAATACAATATATTAAGGTGCTTATCAATATGGCAATATTAGTATGTCCATACCAAATTTAAAAGCATTCATAGTTGTTTGAGATTTAGCTTGAGTGTTTGTGCTTTGTATTCCGCTTAGTTGTACAAACGTATTTGATATTATTTATATTACATACATATTTTAATGTTTTAGGTGCATTTATACAAAGCTTACTCCTAAACTGGAAATTAAAAAATAACTGCCAAGCTATGGAACAAATTGACATCAGAAGTATCTCTTAAAAATACTTACATACTACACACAGCCGTGTAATGATACTGAAAATGTGAAACTAGCTTTATGTGGTCAAAATGTTTTAAAGAGCAATATTTACAAAATATTAAAACAGTATATCGTCGGTGTCAAAAGTTATTGTGAGAGGGTGTTCTTTATTCAGCGCTTTTCCCTTCACATCTGAAGCTTATATTATTCTTTAACCGTGTTTGTATAAAATGCTGAAAATGAGTTTGTGTGGTACAATTAAATTTACTTTCTTCACAGGATGAAGCTTTGTTGCTGTACACAGAATACACCGGGCACGCGGGGCTGGAGCTAAATCATTTCCTGAAAGAGATGACAGGTTTCGCACACAGGACAATGGCTTCTTTGGACCCGATCGAGTTCGGCAAAGCCGTGAGTACAGCTATACATGACCAAATATTTTTAGAAATTTAACGAAAATCAGAATAAGCAAAAACAACAGGTCTTTTAAAAATAACAGTTTCCAGCTTATTATCTGAAATTCCGAGGTTGACCCCTTTTTTCCAAGTGACTGGACTAATAGTCAATCAGGAGAACTATGCTTCGCACGAGTACGAACTGATCCAATGATCCAATCCAATGATGAATCCATGAAAGATCCAATTATATTTGCTATATATTAGAGACAACAAAATTCCTTAAATTTTAGAATAAAAATGTTTTTTACTTCCCGCATAATTAATTTTAATAATAAAACTGATGTCAATGATTTTGCAATTTATATTACATTACATCATATAACACAACTTTTTCATGTGGTAATGGGCGGTCGTTTAAATATCGGTTCCCAATTTCTTTTTTATCATATTGATTTTCAACAATACGTTATTAGCAAATAGTACTGGACTTGTTAAAATCCAGTCTTCTTTACCTGTCACTTCACAAATACTTGGATCTTTAGAAAAAATAATATAATAACAATATATATTTGTTTAAGGGTCTGTATGTTGAAAAAGTATTGATTTATTGTGTAAATGTAAATACACTTTATTTCGACTATTAAAATATGCGATCAAATTATTTGTAGAGGCAAAAGACTATTACTATTTCCCGAGAAATACTAGACATCCACATAGGTTTGTTCCAGATCTAACATCTAGAACCGCATGCTTCCAAAAAAAATATAATGCAATGAGCATTAAGATTTTTAATGAAATACCAGAATACATCAAGTTTCTTCTATATTAATTTAAAGAGGAATTGCACCTTTACTCTATGGACGAATTTTTAAAATATTTTTTTTTATATTATAGTTATTATTAAATGTAAATTCAACAAAATCATTGAAATTCATTTACTATATATGGACTACATCATTTTTCATTTGGAATATCTGACAGCACTGGACTATTGGATCGCAGATCCATTAATGTTTCTTATTAACTTGCACTATATAAACTAACACTTGACATTACACAGAATCCCCGTCAATAAAAGCCAGTAGGGTCATTAGGCCCAAAGGCTTAGGCTGAGTTTAGTCGGTAGGTCTGTTGGGTCGAGCCGCCTCGATTCACCAGAAGTCCGACATAATCAACGCATTCCTGCTTGCCTGTTGCGTTGGTATCCATGATGGATTTTCAGCCTCCTCTCCTGAGTTAACTCGTAAATTAGCTTATCCATAAAATTATTATATATTTATTGGTGTAAAAACTCTACCATATTTCTTTTTAATAAACCTAAAAATGAGAAATTAAAGCGAAACTGGTTACTTAAAAATCTTTAAACACAATCAATGAATTTCTCAGCAATAAAACTCCTAGACTTATATATATTTTACAATGTGATAATTTTGTTAAAGATTTATATGACATAGTTAATTTAATATATATTAGTAATCAATGTTGATAATGTATAATTTATATTTGTATGCTATTTTTATTAGCTACATGTGCATTGTTCTGTAAAAAATTAAATCCCATTATACCTTTGTAAAGTACCACATTTTTAATAATTAATAATTATAGTTAAAATGCTATATATCTATAGAAATAGAGATAGGTGTAAAAAATTGTTGTTGTACATTCTATAGCAATAAAAGAACAACATATCTAAGTTTGTTTTATGTTATTGTCTGAATTGACTCAGTCTTATGTTGATATTAACATCAACATAAGATCCCAAATTGTTACTGATGTCTTCCAGTTCAACATAAAATAAGCAGATCAATTATTATGATGATATTATCTTATGTCATATTATCCAAAAGTAAGATATGGCAATGAAATTACTATGCGTCGTGACTGTCCATCTTATGTTACGAGCACTGTGATGATTATCTATTCGCAAATTTGGCATTTACTCAAAAACTTCATTTACTTTAAATAATTAAAATGCTTCGTAAATTTGCTTTTACTTAAAAATCTACGTCATTTCACGGCAGTAATAAAAGAAACGGGGTAACAATTGAAAATAAATTAAATTCTAGAACCGTATTGGATGTTACAGTTAAAATATTGTTGTTTTTATATAGAAAATTTCCCGTATGATGGAAAAACGAGTTTCCAAATTTTTGTTTAATAGATGACCTTACGTTTGTAAGCTACATTTCATAGATTAAAAACAATGTTTATAGAGATTTTATTTGTATAATAAGTAAAACACAAAAAATAATTTGGCTGCGTATGGCAAAGAATTTAGATTCAGCTTGTTCAGATTCAAAGTGTTCAACTTTTATTCAAAATCTGTAGAGTACTCTGTGATAGAGTGAAAATGAGTATGATACGAAGATATATTTTTTTTGTACGGCTGTAATTCGACTGGAATATACTTAGCAGCATAACAACGGATGGCGCTCCTGCCATGACTGGCAAACATTCGGGTGTTGTAACTAAATTAAAACAGAAAACATCAGGGAATTTTGTGGGATTTCACTGTATAATTCATCAGGAATCATTGGCATACAAACATTTAAAAATAGAACATGTCATGCAACCTATAATAAAAATAGTAAATTTTATAAGGAGCAGAGGACTAAATCACCGACAGCTCAGGCAGTTTTTACAAGATTTGAACGAAAATTTTTCTGATGTCCCTTATTTCACCGATGTTCGTTGGCTCAGTCGGGGTGGTTTTAGGAAGATTTTTTGCGTTACGTGACCCTTTTTTTTTTTTTTTTTTGTTCCCCTGAGGAAAATGCATTAAATTGCATACCCCGGCTGTGGCGAGCCGGCGGTTATGTGGGACTCTCCTCCCCAGAAGGGGGAGGCCTACCCACTAAAAACCTCAGGGATGGCCTTCCTCAGGCATGTAGGGAGCCCCCGGGAACATCAAGCTCCTTCCGGGAGCGTTACGTGACCCTAGTCAAGATTTCATGTTAGAAAGAGGCAACCCAATTGATTATGACAATGACTGGTGGATTGATTGTGCCTTTTTGGTAGATATAAATAAACACTTGACTGATTTGAATGTAAAGTTACAGGGTAAAAATTTGATTGTCACTCAAATGTATCCATGTATTCAAGCCTTTAAAACAAAGCTGAGGCTGTGGGAAAATCAGGTAAAAAATCATTTCCCTCATTTAAAATCATTTGGCACAGTGAACCAAAAAAAATTGAATCAATATTCTCAACTTCTGCAAAATCTGATAATGGAACTCAACAACAATCGTTTTGATGACTTCCATAAAATGAATGAAATGGAATTCCCAATTTTCAACAATCCATTTAATTTTGAAGCTTCACAGGCACCAGTTCATTTGCAAATGGAGTTGATAGATCTTCAGTTGAAAGAAAAATTTAAGGAGGTTAACGCTCTTACGTTTTATACACAATATTTCAAGAGTTTGGATAACTACCCGGAATTAAAAAAGCATGCAGCACGCATTCCGTGCATGTTTGGTAGCACCTATTTATGTGAGCAGATGTTTTCTGGCATGAAAATAAATAACAACAAACATCGCACTAGACTTACCAATGAACATCTCCAATCTGTTCTTAAAATAATTACAACAAATATGATACCTGACATTAATGAGCTTGTCAAAAACAAGAGAAGTCAGGTATCTGGATCCTCCAGCTCAAAATAATTACCCTCTTTATGATTTTTGACAACCGTATATTTCATATACTATATAGTTATATTTATAAATAAAATGTTATAATAATTAAGTAATATTTTTTTTATTTCAATCTGGCCCGCCTACACATTCTAAATGTAATATGTGGCCCTCTGCAAAATTGAGTTTGACACCTCTGTTCTAGAGGTTTGAGGCGAGATATTGATCTACCACAGAATGTTGAGTTCCTTGACAAGTTAAAGTGAACTTCGCAATCTTGCAAAGAATGCACAAACAATTCTAACTTATTGACATCATCAAGCAAAAGAAGTTATGTTATTAAGGCACATGATGAGGAACTAAACACAGAATGTTCAAACTAATTATCTAGAAAAGTCGGTAAACGCAGCTTGGGGAGAAGAAGGCAATTCTGAAATAATCTGTGAGAGCGGCTTGGTAGCTATACGAGTATTATTTCTTTCCTCATAGTTGAGGTCTCCAAAGTTAAAATCACTATAATGTTTGGAGGAGAGTAAGGAGAATTTGTAATAATTCTAAATTCTGACTTGTTTACGCTACAGCGAACAAAAAAACATACAGCTTTACGACTAAAAAATGTATTTTTTTTTTATAGGATAGGGCAGCAAACGGGCAAACGGATCACCTGATGGTAAGCGAAACCGTTGCCCATGGACACCCGCAACACCAGAGCAGTCACAGATGCGTTGCCGGCCTTTTAAAAGGAAATAAGTAGAAAGGGGGGGTTGGGCCTCCGGTACCCTCAATCACTCGGCGAAACACAGCGCAAGCGCTATTTACGCCGGTTTTCATTTCGGATTATGTCATGTTAAATCAATATGATATTGAACTATTTGGCTGTCAGAAAACCTCTCATTCTAAGCATTTAAATGTTTTCAATAATAAACTTAAGTATAAATCTGAAAGTAAATATTATGATGCAACCCCTGTGAATACACTCAAAGGTAAAGTAAAGTCAACCAAGCCCAACTGGACCATAATGATTGATAAAAACGTGACAGTCTTTTTGATATACGAGTATTAGAGTAGTTTCGAGGCCTAAATTGGAACATATACATACATATCTACTGTATGCACTGTAACAATATCGACATTCTGTTGTAAAGATACTTAGGGCCAAGATACAGATGCACCGACACGCAGGCATATGTTGCGCATTACGTATGCACCAGTTTGCACATTTTATACCCGTGCACTCGTTGCCCTACTAACGACAATTAATCGGCCAGTGTTTGGTCTTACGGTTTCAAATACAAATCTCTTATTGCAGGTTATCTTGTAATTTATTTAGAACCTTTCCACCTATTGCGGTAGATGGTCCAGTTCTTCCAACTAAATTAACAACCTTTTTTTTGAGGGGGGGAAATGCGACCTTATGCACCATGACACCGTGCTGGCAAGGCGCGGCCGTGTGTGGGGCTGTCCGGTCAAGAGGACCGGCCTACCCACTAAAACCCCCTCGAGTTCTCTGGGCCCATACGGGGCACATGGCGGGGTGCGCTCTCGCGATTCGACCGCCAATCTAAAGGAAAGGAACAACCTAGGTTAGGTATAGATGAACAGTCCACTTGTTTACAACATTTACACTTACTCTCAGGAGATAAAAATTACACCATTCAGTCTCTTGTAACCACTTGGTTGGGCTGTTACACTTGGTTTTTAGACACTAGGCTTCATAACGCTGGCAATAAATTGTTTGACTATACTATTTAAGGAAGCGTGCCGCTGTAAACATTCTGTGCTAATGGAAAAAAAATTGACGAATTTGATTAAAATTGCATTAAAATCTATAGAATAACTAGGATAACTAGACAAATGAGAGATTATTATTTGAATTCTGAACATGATATTTCTATTTAAGGTAAAATTTCTATTCAACTATGGACTAATTAATGGTAAATAATAGTTTAACTTCTCCAGGCGTCATTGAGATTTGCTTATTAAACCAGCGGATTCCAAGCCAGCCCGAGTCAAGTTGCATTGTTTTTTCATATATAAGAATAATATAAATATTTATTATGTAGGACTGTACAACATATTCAGCACCCACATCCTCTCAGACACCATAGCCCAGCCCCTCAATTTACAAAATATCAAATCTAGTTTCAAAGTATTTATTACCTACGTTTCCATCATACCATTAGTGTATTCCAGTATGTATACTTACAGGAAATCTATGACTGACACAAATATTTAATGAACAGAAATGTGCAACAAGCGATCACATGTCAGGAATATCTATGAGAATATTTTTGGTTAGCACGTCTGAAACCGGTGATCGGTTGCCATTGCCAAACAATATCGATTCACTATACATTGTTAACTATGCAGCAATTTTTTTTTCGATGTCTGATACTTTTATCGAAATCATCGACACGTATAATGTCATTATCTTATCAAATAATGATGGATCTCGATACATAAGTGTCGCTGATGATTGATGTATGATGATTAGCACAATTATTCATCTGACTTTTTTTAAGGTTAGAGAAATAATTTTATGAAATAAGAAAAGTAAATACACTAATAAGCAATATTGTTCCTTTCTTATACTTCCTTTCTTTTACGCGTCTAATGCTGTTATAAATACTCTGCTACTCTAGTTGAATCCATGCCTCAGGTGCAATGCCGGTTTTAGCACTAACAGCGCCCTGGACGAGATAAGTACGATAGCACATCCCCCCCCCCCCCGTTAGATTTTCTTATAATTTTATATATAACATATAAATACTTACTGCGGCGCCCCTTTGTGGCCAGCGCCCTGGGCGGTCGTTCAACCGCGCCCTACCCTAACGCCGCTATTGCTCAGGTGAAACAGGCTTTTGAGTGGAGGTCGCGTATCTAAGCTCACCTGTCTAGCTTCCATCATGCCTAGGCTGCTATAATAACAGTGTTATTTCTATTTTTATTTTCCAAACATTCATCTCATTTATTACAAGGAACTCCAAAGTAGGCTCCAGAGACAAGACCGGAAGGCTACAAGCCTATTCCAGTCAAGTACAACATTAAGCTCATGGACACGATTGACTGGAGAGATGGCTTTACGGACTAATAAGAGGAGGCAGCACAAGATTTGAATAGGTCGAAGTGCTATTGCTGTTGAATGAAGTCTACACTCCATCCAGAAGGAAACCAGAACCAGAGGAAACATAATGGCAGGGTTACAGATGATCCTTACGGTGAGGTCATAGCTTTCAGACTCCACCGTGCCAAAAAGAGAAAAAAGATTCAGAGTCAACCATTAGCTTGAGCTCATGGGAAAACGGCGTGCAATGGATCAGCAGACCTCTGAAGACGCTCGTCCGCGGTTCAATAAAGAGATCTCAAAATCTCTGACTGGCGACATACGCAGATTTATTAGTGAATGTATAGTCTGTCACTTGGACAGAGTCTCCTGACGAAGCTGAGGACAAAGGACGGCAGAATCGTCTCATCCCGACCTGAGCTTATATGGCCGAGACCGAACGCTTTTATGAACCACTTTACGTCACTTCTTGAGTACTTGTTATTCAGCCCTTAGACCCTATAGCCAAATTAACACGACAGTACACCGAAGATCCAGGACGTCAACCTGTATGAGCAGTGCCTTAAGACTAGCCTTTGATTCATGTGTGATAACGAATGGAAGCGACATCTGGCCGCTCATAATGGGCCTTATAACGAGACTTAAAGTCATCCAAAAAAAGTCTTGCAGGACTGACGTTTTTACTCTATTAAAGAATTTATGGATTTTCGTGACAAATAATAAGAAAATAACAAAAAGAATACGTAATAAAATGACAATTATAATATAAAATAAATGAAATACAATTGAATTAACAACAATAATATAATGATTTAGGATAATACATAGTTCTACATATTTATTATTTAATTATTAACCTAATTTCAATTTATGTGACATATAATAAGAATACCCTGACATTTATTAAAATAAAAAATAAGAGGAACATGTAATAAAAATATAGTAATAGAAACTTATGATATTATACAATTTAATAATTTTCAATTTCAAGTGACATATGTAAGAATAATCTAACAATTTATCTTTAGTTTAATATTGTAACACTACATTTTAACTATAATATTTGCATGCTGTATAAAATGGCGAAATGTGCGGAACTAAAAACTATATGACCTTGTTACATACAACCATGTTTTATGCAAATAAAATTGATTTGATTTGATTTTTTGACAACTGTTGGGGCAGAAAGGTTCTTGAGTGGCATATATATGTATGCCGATTACCGTAGCGTTAAAAGGGACTGACGAGACTTGGTGAGGACCGCAGGAAGGCGCTAGACGCTAGAATAGCTCAAGAGTGTAGAGATCCTTGGGCTCACCCAAGGCTATGTCCAGCAGTGGGCATTTACTGATTAAAAAGATGACTGGATTTCTTGCCTTACACTGCAATGATTTTTTTAAGTTTAGTTAAGAGTATGATAAGTTTAACTTTATTACGTATGTTTAACTTACATAAGCAGGTTTATATTAATCAGCCGAGAGCCTTACTTTCTAAAAAAATAATACCATCAATATCCCAACTAATATTATAAATGCGAAAGTGTGTTTGTTTGTTTGTTTGTTACCTCTTCACGCTTAAACTACTGGACCGATTTCAAAAATTCTTTCACCTTTGGAAAGCTACATTCTCCCCGAGTAACATAGGCTACTTTTTATCCCGGAAAAATCGACAGATCCCACGGGATGCGCAATAAAGGCTTCGCTCAAAAACTACTGCACAGATTTTTATGCGGTTTTCATCAATAGATAGAGTGATTCTTGAGGAGTTTTGCGGCATTTTTTATCTCGGAAAAACGGATAGTCCCACGGGAAGCGCGATAAAATCTTCGCACCATAAACCGACTTCCGCGTATATGTAGCCGTGGGCAAAAGCTATGACCCTTAACCCTCTATACACCCAATCCCGAAATCCACGCGGGCGAAGCCGCGGGCAGAAAGCTAGTTTTTTATAAAGCTCAATGAAGACGTCATCTGACGGAAATTATGTCTTCGTTTAACGTCCATATTTTATTTATAACGCGCCAGTTATAAATAGTTTACTTTCATGACGATACCTTGACAGTGACGTGTACGGGTGTGGGGCCACGAAATCATAAACTCATACTGTTCCCGTTGTAGTTGGTTACGATATCATTTAAACACAAATCCCGTCTCTTTCCTAAATTCCGGATACGAAGAAAACAATTATTATCATATCTAATCTACTAAGCGAAAACACATCATTAAACCTCAGTCAACTAGTGATAAATGGTACGCAATAGTTATACTTCGTAAAACAGCTTACTTCATTCACACATTCTAAATTTCTGTATATTCACTAGTAGCAAATATAATATATTTACATGAAAGCCTCGGGTTTTTGCAACCTTCTAGAGGGCCTTTTGTATGTACTAACCATTTAGATATTTCACAAACAAGACATGTTGAATTTTTATATTCACAATATATTTGAACACTGACTAATTGAGATGCGAATTTGTTTTAAATATTGTATATACCTACTTAACTGCAAATAAATATAAAGATAATATTATTACACTTAAGAGCTGTTGTTGATTTTTAACAACCTATGATTAATATTTATTTTAGTCGTACATTTTTTTTTATAGAGATTTAGATCAATTTTGTTTCAATTGCATGTTCCGCCAATTTAAAAAAAAAACTAATAGTAAAACATTTAACTGCTCAATTTAGTGTGTCCTACTCGTATTACGTTCTAGCCTTGTCATAAAACGAGGAACGGAAAATAGTAATAACATTAATGTTCACAAAGCTGTTATTGTCGAGTGGGTGGCAATGTTCGAGTCAGTAAAATTAAAAGTAAACCTGTGACGTTAAGCGTGTTAAATTTCTTCTGCTTGTAGTAACATAAATCTGTTTCTGTATTCGACAGGTTCTGATCACTAAAGTCGTATGTCGTAAATAATATGTTGATATGCATTATGAATTACTTTTTAATTAGTACTCTTGCATGTTTACAAAAGATTTTATCTACTTTATTCACAATTAGCCAAGAGTTACGAGTATTCTTATCAATTTTTCCAGTTGCATGACCTACGTAAATTTTGATGTGAAATCATCTTTGATGAATACCTACCTACTTTATCCATTTGAATTTCTTTATCAAATACAAAACCTATTTGTTTAACTAGAAAAAACATGTATCTTGACACTATCATGTTATGACTACTAATACGATGTTTGATAATAGTTTTCCAGGTAGACTTTACAAAGAAAGTATCTACTGTGAAGGTGACTGACGTTTTAGATTTTAGTTAGGAGATCTAATCCATAAAACTATAGGATAGTTAAATTAAATCGGACATTTAAAAGTATATTCAACGTTAATACTATTTATTTTAAAGAGTTATTTCCTGCATCAACTTAAACAGTTTTCGTGCCCTGGCCTTTTTAATTATAACAATAAATAATTTGTGCATACACAATTTGCCTCCTTACGTAATTTCTATTACATAATCTCGCGCAAACGATAATAAAACAAATTATAGATGCCCGCCCGTGGATTCACCCACTTGGAGATATTTTCCATAGATCGTCCGTTTCTATTTATTCTAATGTGACATTATTAATGCAGCCATAAGGCCGATGTAATAAAGTAAGGCGCATAAAAGTTATTTATTAGAAGGACCTTAGGTCTAGGCCAAAATCTATGTAACTGACTTCAAAATGAAAGGAAACAGACAGATAAATAGTTAAATATACAACACACACAAAAAAGAAGACATTAACAAATAATTTAATTAGTAGTAGTAGTAAAATAGTAAAAATGGTACTTTTAAGAAAAGGTTGAGTTTTAATTCAATTGTGTGCTGCATACGATCATCGCATGGGTCTATTATTTTTTTACAAATATGGGGGCAATATTTAACACTGTATAAATCAAGGCACTGATGGGCTGGTACGAGTATTATGCACGCCCCCTCGCTGGTACAGTTGACCGTTTATTTCTTTGGACAAACATAGATACTAGACATATACGTTAGTTATGTAATTATATATTGCAGCCAGATGCCTGCAAAAATGACATACAGAAGAAGCTACTGAAGGTTGAAAATGATGCCAAACTATCCGCCAGCTTTAGTGGGCTGAACCATCACAAGTACCTACTTGGCCACATGGTAGTCTTCCGTATGCACCTCAACAAGGTATGTTTAGTTTCTGTATCAACTTAAACTATATGTTGCAAATATACTGCCCGAGAATTATTATTTGTGCTCTCACAGACAAGTCCCTTTATTAGCTTAAATATTTAAATAAACTGATAAATTTGACATTGTAAATGCATCATCAGTAGTAATTGCTTTATTAATGGCAGATGGCAGAAAACAACGCAACCACTACAGATTGCTTTAAGAGTTTAAGTTTAAGCCCTCATAAGCGATTTATTTTCAATTATTCATCTGGCTTCATGGCCTAGATTTCGGTTAAATTTCCTTCAAAATATTTATTTCGATAAGGCATTCTATAATATCTTATCGAAATCAGTGAACACCATTTTCGGAGTCTTTTAATCCCTATGGATTAAAAGACCCCGAAAATATCTGTTATAGGTTTTGAAAGAAAAGAGAGCGCCAGGAAAATAGCTGCAACCACCGCAACCTACCCGCGCCATATATGACATATATGAACAAGCCAGTGTTCGATCTGTAGTTGATAAGACAAGAAATTGCTATATAATAATTAGTTTTAAATGTAACATAAGAGAAGTAAGAGACGAATGTGATACATGCGAATATATTGCGGAGGGGAAGACGTAAGTAAAAATATAGACCGATCGCGTGGAAAATTATATGCATGAGAAGAATGTCAGCGTGTAGATGACATATGATAGGATGCGATTGCGCCAATCCCACCTAAGAGAGGCATAAAGTCAAATGCTAAATTGCACAGTCTCTTTCAGCAGTGAAAAAATCAAGTTTCTAAATCGACTCAACCAAAAATATAACTTTTTATACTTACTTTATACCGCATTTTGACACTAATACTCGTAAGAGAATCAAAACCTATAGCGTAGGGTTCTTCCCGTTAAACTATAATAATGAAGTTGCCAAGCAATGCCATTTAGGACAAGTAAAAGAGAATACCGAACGTCGAAAATGTAGTACGAGTATATAGTTATAATATAGTTGCATCACAAAATAATATAACTTTTATGGGCTGATTTGAGATTTATGGGCATGCCGAAATTATGTAGCACAAATATAGGAAAGAATCCAAAAACTGTATTATTCATAATTTGTAGTTTGTCACACAATGTCGGTTTTGCATTTATAAAGTTATTTATCCTTGATGCGCGAATCCGACTCCGAAATTGGCGCAATATATAGTGCTTGGTTTTGGCACCACCCGTGTAGAATTACCAATGAAACAAGATATAAAGCATTGACATCGTACAATATAAGTCACTTTGAATTTATTCTTTGTATTTGACAATTCAAATTGATAAATCGCTCATTTCATAGTGATATCATATCGGTAGTCATACTAAGGAGGCAAGTCAGCTGTGTTAATATGCTGATGTAATATAGAAAAACTATGACACATGAGATAAATTTACTTTCTTAGAATTAAAATAAATATGATGATTTCAATAAATATCATAAGTTAGAAAAGAAAAAAAAACGTGGAGTAAATTAAGTCTAGCCTAACTTTATAAATACCAGCCATAATGTTCTTTCTTTGCTGTTTTTCAGAGTGAAGACTTCATTAATAAGTGCACTAAAGTGATTGGGACCTGCGGTATAGCATGCGAAGTAAGTATTTTCCTAATAGCTATTAATTAAGCCTCTGTGGTATCTACTAAGAACCCTTAGGCAATTCGGCGAAATTGGATGTTTTCAAACAGATTTTATTATACAAAAAGTATATGTTATATGAGAAAAATAGAAGAAACGTGATGAATTCCATTCAAGCCCTCAATAATAGTTTAATAATAGTTTATTTAATAATAGTTTATTTATTTAACTTCACAAAGACAACAAAATGTACACTTGGAGGCTACCTTTTAGGTATAGTTAAATACCTGTGTCAGGTAGACCTCGCTCTTCCATCAATTAAGTATAATCATAATTAAACTTATTCTAGTAAACAATTTTACAAAACAGTTTTACATCTGGTCATTTATAAATAAACTAAAACTAATCATTTTTAATTCAATTAAGGCTACTTTACTTGTTTAAATCTTGAAATAACATGAGATTAATATTTAAGATATGGTTGCCTGAGAAATAACAATCAGAAAACCAATTAATAAAATGTAGTGGATAATTTAACATTGCTTTTTTAATATTGAAGGTAGTTCTCTATGCGCCTAACAAGTAAGCAGATTTAACGCAGAACCAGTTAGTAGTAACAAGAAGTGGGTATGTGTACACAAAGCAAAACATGACGTCGAGTCGGCCAATTTGCGCGTGGTACAAGTAAAAGCGAAAGTCGAGTACATTTATTTTATATAAGATTTTTTTTTTTTTTTATACATTATTAGTTGTATAAAATTTATGTGAAAACAGTAGATAAATAAGCATATACCAACATATTATAAACGTATATCTATACTATTTACTATATATTTATAAAATGGAAATGGAATGGCCCTTAGGGCCAAGGCTAGGCTGAGTTTAGTCGGTAGGACTGTGTGGTCGAGCCGCCTCGACAGCACCAGGAGTCCGACATAATCAACGCATCCCTGCTTGCTTGTTGCGTTGGTATCCATGATTCTCAGCCTCCTCTCCTGAAGAAAAAAAAAAAAAGCATGATGAATGATTGTAGCGACTATCAATTTGATAGTAACTGTTACTTTATTTGTTCTTGGGAGCTCTCTCGCGCCGATGCCCGTTCGTTGAAACTTACCAGGGCCGTTTGACTGTAAGGCTGGAAGAGTATCTATGTACCACAGCTTTCGCTCTCCCACATCCAGGTATTTTTATTGTTACATACTGACACACTACCCACCTAATGGTAAATGGTTACAGTCTCCTACAGTACATAATGGTTCATATGAGATTCACAACAAATGAGCAACCCATACAAATATACTCTGTATGTTATCGATTTGTGACACAACACTTAAAGTGACAGTATCCTGAAATTTCTCTGTTCTGGCCACACCGGTATACAGATTGCTGTATTCCTGTGTGTGCAGTGTCCAATGCTGCAAAAATGGAAGTAAGCAGTTTTTGTGGCAGAAATAGGTTAAGCAGTTAGAACGTATTTAAATATCTGGAAGTGTTAAGTGGTATTTACATATAAAATATTAAGATGTTTCTAAACATGTCAGGAAAGGACAGGGTCATTATCATGTTTAATGATAAAGCCGCAGTTAATAATATGGTTTCTTTTGAATTGTGTCGTGAGTGCAGTTTGAAATATAAAATCTCATATACGTCCACACCAAACCAAACTCCTGCAGGTTTTACAAAATATTTTTCCCGTGCGAGCATCGAACCCGCGACTCGCTGCACAATAGCCGGTGACTGTAAACACTGCGTCAACCGGGTCGGCTAACGTCATTAATTTTTTTGTTGCCTCACAATATTTTCCTCCGTCGAAGTAGCGTGAGATAAATGCATTTTTTATGGTAGAATCAGCCCCGGGCCTCCCGATTCTAAAATGGCCACAGGCCAATGCCGAAGCCACAACACCACTAACGTTCACTTGCCAATGAAGGAGATTAATTCACTTTTTTTTTTCTCAGACGACTCCGCGTGTCCGCCGCTGGCGTCGCCACGCGGCAGACGAACTTAATAGAGTGCGCCAAGACATCCAATCTTCCAGGCGGTCGTACAAGGACATCGTGCTGCACGCGCACCGACACCTGCTGCACTTGCGCAAGCAAGCCGCCACCAAGGCTAAGGAGATTATCTCTCAATTCTTCGCTTGCCACTAATTACGTATGATGACGACCACTTTTATTAGACATTTAAAAAAATTACGAAAAAGCCTGTGGTGTGGTACCTAATTGCAATAACATTTATAAATGAGGGTGATAACGATAGGGTGATACTTGATTTGTTGCATAATCCTACCATATTTTTTTTAATTCTATTAAATTAAACTAAATGACAATATATTTTTAGCCAATAATATTTCATCAAGTCGAATGTAATTCCAAATAAAGTCAGTAAACAGGTAAGTTGCTCTAAAAGATTTAAAAATGATTAGGTATCTCGAACTTTAAAAAATTAATTAAGTTAATCGTAGTCTTTAAGTCAATACAGTACACAAGGCCGCTGCCTTGAAGATAAGCGGTTCTCGCTGGAACCGCTATCTTCTATATATTTTGATATTATCAACCACACAGTAATGGGGGACCTCCTGTGAAACAGATTAACGTATTTTCCATGTCCTTCATAGAAAGTATTATATTTGTCTGTAAATATTATACAAGAAAAATAGTGTTTATAAATTTCCATTGATTATGAACAATACATATATTTTTGTTATTTAAAAATGCTATATGTGCAACGAATTACAAAGACATTACGAATAAATATTTACTTTCATTAAAAGGACTAAACGTTTTGTGCAAATCAGCATAATTTGACCCAACTTTAGACAAATGTTCCACCTGTATTCTATTATACCATTTTTTTAAATTGCATACCCCTGCTGTGGCGGGCCGTCGGTTATGTGGGGCTCTCCTCCCCAGAAGGGGGAGGCCTACCCACTAAAAACTTCAGGGATGGCCTTCCTCAGGCATGTAGGGAGCCCCCGGCAACATCAAGCCACTTCCGGGAACCCCCAGCCTTCGCTCCCCCGCCGATACAGGGGAGCCCTCCTCGGGGTAGGCTCACTACCTCCCCCGGTCTCCTCCACCGACGACGCCCCCCGGCCACGGAAGGAGCGTGGTCCATCCCGGGTCACCGTAGCGGTCGCGACTTCCTCGCGCCCGCCGGCGACCCGCGGCGGCGCCGCAGCTGTGCTACCGAGCCTGGCGCCACCTTCTTCGAGCGGGATCGGCCATCTCCCGACCCCGCTCGGCAGCCTCCTTCTAGAGCATCACTGCTTCCGATTTGCCTCTCGAAGAGTTTCCCCGCCTCGTTCAGCAAGCAGATCGGACGAAACGAAGATGGAACGTCGCCGGTCCTTCCCTCCTTCCTGAGGAGCACCAACCTGGCCGACTTCCAGTCGATGGGAAACACGCCTTCGCGGAAACAGCTCGTGAAGAGCTGCCTCACCGTGCTCCCGAACGCCCTGAGCGCCAGCGCTAGCACCTTTCCCGGGACCCCGTCCGGTCCCGGGGCAGTGTTGCGCGCAGAGAGCCGCGAAACGGCCCCGGCGAGCTCGCTCTCCGTCACCCGGAGGTCGTCCGACCAAGGGCCGGGCGACGGGGCGGCGGGGGGACTGCCCCGGACCCTCGGGAAGAGCGTATCCACTGCTCTTCCCACGACGAGAGGGTCCGCAGGGTCTCCGTCAGCGGAGGGACCCACGGTCGGAGCTTGGCCAGTACCATCCGGTACGGGCGCCCCCATGGGTCCCTCTCCAGTCCCTCCAGCAGCTCGCGCCTTGGCATCGGCGATGGCGACGCCGAGCGCCTTGGCCGCGGCTCTGTACGCGCTTCTGGCGCTCAGGACTTCGTCGACTGAGGCTTGCCGTCTTCGACGGGCTCTGAGGTACTGGCGGCGCGCGGCTACTACAACGACCCGTAGCCGCGCGATCTCCTCGTTCCACCAGTACGCAGAGCGCCGATTCTATTATACCAACAATTTAACTTTAATGGTTGTCATAAAATCCCCCATTAAGAGTGTAATCCTGTATCTACAGCTGATTTATACAAGTCTTACGTTTTACAATTTCGTGCCATAACAATGGGTTATTCTAATAATTCATTAATAAACTGATTTACGGTTGAATTATGCATCCGTACATACGTCACACGTTTTGATTGAAAAGATTGTCTAAATCGACCAAAGTGGAACTAATGTTAATTTTACTTGGAAACTGAATTTTCTTTATTATAATTATTAGTAACAATTAACAATATGACATATTAGAATTAATCTGTTACATGCAATAGCATATAACTGTAAACGTGAATACTGCGCAAGCAAGCAAATAACCATAAGTAGGTATAAAGCTTCCGTCCGGTAACTCTCCGATCCCTCCGATGAACTAACACTAACAAGCAGCAACGATGAAGATATGTCTATACCCAGAAAAAACAATCCGAAGACTCCCCAAGAGTAAATAAAGAAAATAATATTACGTAAAAAAAAAGAATAGGAATCAAAAATTTATAAAACAAAATCTGTATTATAACAAATCAATATATGCAAATGTTTTCACTTAAAGCGATAACATTCCAAATAAAAAATTATGTAAATTTAATATTATTTTGGATCGATTTTGGAACAATTGAAACAACTAGACTACACCTCAGGGTCACAATAAAGTTAGTAAGTAAGATCACTTTTAGTAGATACACGATTAGGTTTCTTGATATCTTGTATAATCGTTTAGGAATAGTATGAGTACACTTAACCTTTCTATCCTATACTCGTATATGCAATCGGTTATGAATTTTACTTTAATGTCAAAAAAATACTACTGTTGTAATGTAAAATTTAAAGAACGTGTATTTATTTAATCGGATTTAGGACCTTACAGCCAAGTAATAAGGTAACCTACATGCTACGTCTAAGTGTGTTGAAAAATATTTATTTTAAAAGTAAGATTCTTACATGATTGATATAGTTTCTATTAGTATTAAAAATTGTAATATTTTTTTTATAGAACACTTTGGAGAATTAATTATTTTAAGTTTCGAGGTGACGCAATTTTTTATTGGCGCTTTTCTATTTAAAAATTCTTGTAAGTTTTATAAATAAAGGAAATTTTGAAATCTCTATGATCTCCTATAAAATTATGTAGATTATTTTAACAGAATTTGAGTGCCATTTTAGAGTTGATTAGTTTATTGTTATTATTTAACATATTTTTATTGTTATTGCTATACTTATTAAGTTAATTGGCAATTAGATTAACTCTACATGCAATGTTAGAAACACTATTATTAAATAAAATTAACTATTTAATTAGACATTTAAAAGGATTGTGCAGGTGCCCATATATTTAAATTTTTTTGGATTAATTATTGTTACTGAAATTATATTTCGACAAACTTGTATTTGCTGTGATAGATATTTGTAATTACTTTGTTTGCTTAATTTAGGTAATATTTAATAATAATTTTGTTAATTATATTTTCTCAGTGTTTATTTTTTCTAGTTATTATTTTTGTTTAGCCATGTCATCCCGTACTAAAGCCATAGATTATCTAATAAATTCCTAGACCGTACAAAAATGAATCCCTTTAGCCCGTCCAATTACTAAGTTTTTCGAGGAATGTACGAATAAGAAATGTTTGTTTTATTTATATAAGACACACATGTAAACAAAACTTATTCGTTATTGGTTATTGAGTGTACAAAAGTACTCTTAAGTAAACTATTACTAATAAATTGTAGGTTTTGTTTCTAATAGTAATTATAAATTCTAACAATGTTTAATTTCAAGGAGCAACTTAACAGAAATATTGTATTTTAAATGTATGTTTATTTAAAAATATAATTAATTCACTCCAAACCTTTGTTATTTATTTTATCTAACGAACGATCGTAACGTATAATTATAATAATACTATTTTTAAATATTAAAGCTTTTTTCAATTTGACTGAATTAGCGACTGCAAAATAAGATCTCATAAAACTATACCGAAACACAAAATAAACATAGTGCCAATCAGACGTTCTCGTTCTGACGTCAGGGTGAATAGTACCAGGTAATAGTTATTTATGCAACTGTTGTATAATCAGGGGTATTAAAACACGAATGTGGGTTTTAATTTGTGTTAATAGCATCACATGAGTGTTTTAATACCTAATTATAACAGTTGCATACAAGACTACCATCCTGATGAGAATCCTCTATAAAAGATTCTCATACCATAAGGGTTGTAAAACTATGTATATTATATGTAAATTACAGAATCCAAAATTACGAATTAGTCTATAATTTATTGTTCTTTTTTCAAAATTTTAGCTATCTGGTGGTAAAAATGTCATTGCATGAAAATGTTCTTTTTTGAAATTCATAATATCACGCGTTTGGATGATATAATGATCATAATATCATTGAGTGTTTTAATGTTGGCAATAAGCTAATTGTTATAGGTTCTTTTATAAAGTATTAATAGCATGATAGTAAATAAAATACTTTTCCGTTTGCGCCGCGCAACACATAATGTAAGAATGTTTTTCAGTAATTTTTTCACACCTTGGGTTATATTATTGGGGTTTTAGTATAAATTCCTAACTTTTTAGAAAATTTGTTATCGCCTATGTTTACCGCAGATAGTATAAAAGATAGATAGCTTCCTAAAAATGAAAGAATTTTTCAAATTCGTCTTGTAGATTCGGAACCTACTCAATGCAAACAAACAAACAATCAAAGGAGATCATTTTTTCTTGTATGGAGAATAGGCCCACCATAAAATGTAACGTTTATCAATGATACATACGTTAAATAATTTCTTACTAACCATAGATATTATAAGGAACATTAGCTTGTTTTTATCTAACGGGAATATTGAGAAATCAATTAAAACATGAAGATTAAATAACCTAAAAATTCTTAGTAGTTAGTAGCTTTATTTTGATTTGTATTCAAATTGCTTTTTACGTAAATGCTATTTAACACTTTTTTTATTCTTGAAAAATACAAACTTCTTTGGCCACTACCAAAATTCGCTAAGTAGCGTATTTCGGGCGTTTCACCAGTGCTGCAGTGCTCGCGGAGCGTCGACGCGACGTCATGCATTTACGTTAAAAAAAATACAGTATAAACAAACCCTTAAATCGTATTATTTTTTTGCATTCTAAATACGGGATACGGGAAAGAAAACTAAATCAAGCCGTTGGAAACGTAAACACAGAATTCGGTTGAAAACAAACCGACGTCAATTAGATGTCAGTGTAGGTACCATTCTGTCGCGGTCAAAAATGATAACGCGTTTCGTTTCACGACGATACTGGACTGACGAACTAATAGTTAAAATAATCTAAAATAGTATTAAAATAATTATTGAGAGTTCAATACTTTTAAATAAAATAAAAAAGAAATAATACACTATCCTTTATCTATTATTATTTATATATTATTTGTATAATATTAAATCATCTTTCATTTTGATTTGAATACGTTAGTTCCTTTACCTCAAATGTTAAAAGTCATTACTAAGTTTAATTAATTGATTTTATCATTCCCGTTTCATTTTTACTCATATTATCGTGCAATTGCTTTTAATAATAAAATGATATTTTAGAGTTCAGTAATATCAATAAACGTTGCCGTTTTCTAGTGGGCCAAAAAAAATTATCTCCTTTGTCCTATCTTCTTCTTCTTTCTCTTATATATAAAAATGAATCGCAAAATGTGTTGGTAAGCTCATAACTCAACAACGCCTGGACCAATTTGGCCAGTTCTTTTTTGTTAATGTTCGTTGAAGTTCAAGGAGGGTTTTTACAATGAGGAAAATAATCGAATAATTATCGGAAATACCCTAAAAACAACCTTTTTATTTTCCCATGCAAACGTTTTCTAACTAAAACGTACAGTCGAATTGAGCTTTATTGTTATTGTATAAAGTTCATATTGCAAGCACTCACTGTTGTCACACACTGAATAGCCACAAAATGTAATAGGTCATTTAGACTTTTTTTGCGATTTGGTTGGCTATGCGACATTATCTATAAAATAATTAGGAATAAAAAACTGCCACTGCACAAATCTTTTTGACAGGACGAAGTCTGTCGGGTCCGCTAGTTTATAATCTAATATATATAAATCTCATGTCACAATGTTTGTGCTCAATGAACTCCTAAACTACTTAAACGATTATAATAAAATTCGCACACCATGTGCAGTTCGATCCAACTTGAGAGATAGGATAGTTTAAATCTCAAATTATCGTTGCAATTTTAATTTATTGCTAATTATTTTGCTGTTATTATTTGACAGTCACAATTATCTGTTAACTCCAAATGATTCTAACAGATGTCGATACCTTTCGACTGGGTTGAGTAAGTAATCAATAGATGGCGCTGCTATGATAAATCTTAATATTATAAAACGTTTACAGGTTTTTTGCAGTGTATTTAGTATCTGCATTGTACCCGTGCGAAGTCGGGGCGGGTCGCTAGTATTAATATATGTATGTACATGCTCTAAATATTTGTTAAAATAAAACTTTGTAAAGCTGTAGCAAACCGTATGTATTCGTTACCGAGTAACGGGTACGCCATCTAGTACCGAGTAACGAAACGTTATACGAATACGAATACACTCGCATGTTTCGGTATCATGGCAACATACTGTTTCAGTCACACAATGTACCGTTGATGCGTGTATTAAATCGTTTCTTGCTGATTGTATGTTTTACCGCGCCTAGTTCATATTCTTAAAAGAATAATGTATATATCGCAACATTCGTAATTTGAATTTATAGAAACAATACGTATACATATAACATATCAAACTGCGTACGGTACGGTGCACCCGGACGTCATACTGAACGTCGATTACGATTCTTTTCTCTAGCATAACATTGCATGTTATGAGGTATTAGAAGTAACGAATAACGATACGACAGTAACGAGTACTGATTGTTATAGTAACGAATACATACGAGTACGTGCTTTTTCGTTACTTTTATACCTCTAAAACTTTGATGCTTTCACTGACCTTACCGTGAAATGGACCTCTACGCAATTAATTTGCATATAGTGCCTACAAATTTAAAAAAAACGACCCTAATACCTACGTCCTTAGTCTCACTGCCATATAAGGCGCATGGGATTCTTCAAAAACAATACGGAAGTAAGGTTTTTGTCAATGTAAACAACAATGACATTACTCTCCTATAGACAACTACTGCCAACGTATTATTAATCAATGAAAGACATCTAAAAAGAGATTATAACCGCTGCCCAAGCTAGGCCACTAATTAATAGATACATAATCTGTGCGCTGGACATCTATTCAACTTCAATGATTCACAATGTATTCCTGTGTTGTATTCAATACATCAGTAAAATAATATCGGAGATTGAGTGATATCAAATAATTTACGCTAAGCTGGTGAATATTATTTTTAACCCAGAATTATTTATTAGGTTAATAATTTATTGTCACTATTTTTAAACCTCGCGTGCTACTCTGATTTTATATTTCTTTATGTTTAAACTAACCTACCAATAGTATCTAGATTATGATCAAACTAATCTCAAAAATCCGAAGAATTATCCTATATATAGTATAGATTGTTATAAATAAAATAAATAAGCATATATTGCATAATAAATAGAAATAATATGTCACGACATAAAAATATACATTGTCTATATTTGTATCAATTTATTTTATATTGCTGAAATTACAAGTTAACGACAGCGATGACAAAACTTGCTGCAGAAGTGGTCGCTGCAACCAGAAAAGCTTTTGATGTACGAGAAATTAAAATTGACAGTACTCATCTAGGTTAAATTTGCACAATGCACACACACAGTTTGTACGCTAATGTTTGTTTTATATAGGTGGAACAAGAAATAAGTGTAATTTTAATGTGCAATGCAAAGATACTGTTTTCAGATATGAATGTAAACAGCTGTATCAGCTCATCAGCTGAAAGTGGTTCACTGCTGGTTTCGAAACAGAGACAAATCGAATCACAGGAAACATCTAACAATGCTGGATCGTATCTACAGGTATTGTTTACATAGAAATTTAATAAAACATGAAAAGTTAAATATAGGTAGTTTTTATTCTTACTTATCCTGTGCCATTATTTATCTATTAAGTATGACATGTCAGAGCCAACCCACAGCCACTGACAATCAATGCACCGGCGCAACGCACAACTATATAAATGTCCGATTTAACATTTGGTACCTAATACTTGCCTACTAATTAAACATTTGCGCAGAGTCAGCGCTAATGTTTTTTAGTAAGTGTTCCGAACATAATAATTTATTTATCTTCTCATGCGTCGCTTCACAAGTCGCTTCACCTGTATTTTATTTCGCAGCATTGAAGCTTGTAGGAAGGATAAAATTGTAATGCGAGTAATGTGTTCCTGCTCAGGTAGTGGTGCAGGCGATGCCGGTAGAACCCCGCGTTCCCATCGCAAGCAGCCCACTACGCCCACCCTGCGTGTGTTTTGTAAGACCGTTGATGCCATACTCAAAACCGTAATCACAAAATAAATATAGGTATTCAAAAGGCCAGCGGAAATACCAGAATGCGGTTACTACACATTGGAAGCACCGTTAAAGGCAAATTTCCATTAATTGTTAGTGCTCGCATGCTGTAAATGTTTCCAGATATTTCCTATACACGCAAATGTTTATTTTTTATTTGACATTTGGGATGTAGCTATACTAACAAATTTCTAAACCCTGACTTATGCCAACCTTTGCTCTCAATAGTGTGTCATTTCTTGAGGTGGCGTCCTCAAACCTACACTTTGTGACTTAAATAAAAGCTCAAAGAATTAAATTTAAAAGTGATTCTCTTTAACTCTTATACATCCTAAAACGGATCTATACAAAAAAATTATATATAGGCAACTATTTACAAAGATTTTTTTTTGAAACAACTTGTTATACGGCGGACTATTTATAAGATATTCAAATCATACCGGTGTTTATCAGGTTCCACCTTGTATGTGCATCTTCGCTAAGATCCTGCGTTAATAGGCTATTTGACAAGTTTTTAAAATCCATTTTATATTATTTAGTAGAGTCTAAGGAACCCAGTAAAAGTTGTTATTTTTAATTCTGGTATATATTAGCTGAAAAACATCGAATTAAAAATTCAATATTTGAATAGTCCGCCAAAACGCTACTTTGACAATATGGCGCTGCAATAAGGTCGGTGACGTCACTTGCCTGTATTCTGATCTGAGACAGCTGGCATATATATTTGTTTGTTGTAAACAAAAAACGAAAGTGCGATTGGATTTACTTTTTATCAGTGATTTGTGTAACAAAATGAGTTACAAATGGTGTGTAGTTCCAAAATGTACAAATACGTCGTTAAAAACTCCGGAAAAACTATTTGTAAGTGTTCCAAAGAATATCGAAGTGCGCCGTAAGTGGTTGCAACTTTCTCGGAGGGATCATAATGACATAGCGAATAGTACAAATATTTTCTTTTGTGAAGACCATTTCGATGTAAGTAAACATAATATTTATATTTTGTAATAATTAATTACATTCAGAATGTTAATATTTTCGTTATTGATTTGAGGTTATAATACTTCTAATGTTTTTAACAGAATGTCTCTTGCAACTCACTTCGAATATTTCCGCTGTTTTCCATAATATTTGTTAAAATTTGTAGCTACAGAGTCCTATGATTTCAATAAGCAGTACACTAAAAGATCCCGACTAAAACTTGTTTGTTCGTTACAGATGGAAAATGACATGGCAAATTATTATCACTACAAAATGGGTTTTAGTCAGAAAATAATTTTAAATAATAAAGTTCTGCCTTCTAAATTTCATTGCCAGCCAGATCGTATCAAAAAAATGTGTGATGCTGGTACTTCCCGATCTGCATTTGTCAAACGGCAAATAATGACCACGTAACGTGAACAAATTATCGTTTATGTTCACGGAATTGTGCCAAACAAACTTAATTATTTGTTAAAGAGGTTGAAATTTTGTCTTTGGTAGGTTGTGAAAAAGAAAATGTGTTTGGCATTAAGATTTTGATTGTTGTATTGGAAATTGTAGTGCAAGGGTTTTTGTAATATGAAGAACAAAATGTGTATGTAAATTTCATCCCCGACAACATTATTTATAACCTATATAAGTTCTTGTGGAAGTTCATCATTATTTCACTTTCTTATGATATAATTTAAGTTACCAGTAAAGTGTAATTATACTTACTTTGCTGTTTTTACATTTTTTTAGCTCCGAAACATAAATGTCAGAATTATTTTTGAAAAATAATCCGACCATGATTGCGTCGACTTGCGGCAGGTTTCTGCTGTCTGCTTTTACAAAATCGATGTCCATGGTTGAAAGTACTTGTAAAATAGTGCAAATAAACAAAAAAAAACAATGAATAGTAAAGAAAATCTTAATATAACGGAGATAATCTACCACAACTAGGCGCAACAAAAGTAGGCAAACGAAGTTTACAAGCAAGTGACGTCATGATAAACTCGACCAATCAGAAGCGTTTTGTGTCACATGACAAACGTTTAAAAAATGCAATTTTTATTTACGGATTTTAAAATAAATTAATCATTATTTTCAACTTACGTTAATAAATAATCATTTTTTAACTCTTAATTTATACTGTTAACAGTAAATGACACTTTATGTTTCACATTGTCAAAAAGCCTATTGGTCTGAAGCGGCTTAGACATGCCTGGATCGGCAATAGCTATGCTTACTGAGTCGAATTCAGGTTGACTGGAGGTGGTAGGGAAAAAAATTGGACGATTCAAAAGAGCTTTCTATAAAGTCATACTTGAATAAAGGTAATTTTGATTTTGACTGATCAACGCTGAAGTCACAGATGGTTACATTCAGATCTGTTTGAGTATATTTATCGAAGACAGTCTTGTCTTGGCTGAGGGTTGTGCGCCTTGTCTGCTAATGGACCCGGCGCAGTTCCGGGCCGTTAAGATCGGATTGATAAGGGAGGCGACGCAAATTGACGCGCGTCTAGTGCCTCGAACGCTCAAGATCGCCACGTCATGAGGGGTGAGAACCAACCCGACTTGACGGTACCGAGTATATGTTTGAAGAAATTGATATAGCCCGAGTGTTCGCGGCGACGACAAGCGCGATGTGAAAGCAAGGTATGTGGATGTGTGGTGTGGGGGCGACGCGGTTGTTAGCCGGCGGGCAGGTTTAATTTATCGCTTGGCATATTAGTTTATCGACACTCCATTTCCACTCCATTACCGATCGACACTCTATTTTGTGAACCAGTCGCCGAGCTAGTCGGCGGCCAGTTGCATAAAGGAGAGGTCCCATATTGGTTTATAGTAACTAACTCGGGAAAATTTGATATATTTGGATAGAAGGCTCTAAAAGAAAGTAATCGCCGTAAGTCATGTTATTTTCAAGACCCCCGATATTTAATAATTCGTACTGTATAGTCAGGCCGCTCTAAGATTACCGATTTGACATATGTCAGATTGACAGCACTAGTGAGGGACTACGGCAAAATTACCGAGTCACTTAAGTAACTGTT
The DNA here is from genome assembly GCA_036419045.1 of Scirpophaga incertulas. Classification (NCBI taxonomy): domain Eukaryota; kingdom Metazoa; phylum Arthropoda; class Insecta; order Lepidoptera; family Crambidae; genus Scirpophaga; species Scirpophaga incertulas. The sequence continues at coordinate 16,856,220 of CM071630.1, read as the reverse complement.
ATTTCTACTTAATAACTAAGTAAGGATTAATTAAAACAAAAATAAGATTGAAAAGATTTATTCACTTTCAGATTCACTTATAGAGTCGCTATCGCTATCTGTTACTCGAATCACAATTTCATTGTCTATAATAGAATCAACTCTTATGTCTCGTTGGTAATCTTCTAATATTACTTTTCGACCACTTTGACCCAATCCTCTTTGGTCACTTTGGAGCATTCCTCTTTAAGTAGGTTCAACATTTTCTTCGTGCTGAACGGGGGTGTCGTATTATGACGAGCTGCGTAACCTGTAACATAATTTTTATTATTAGTATTAGAAGCACTAAAATTTAATTTAAAAGTCTGGATATTTGTTTCTTTATAACTTTTTCATCATTTAGTTTTTAATATTTCTATGTATGAACTGTGTATGTCCTGCTGTTTATTTTTTTTAGTCTACCAAGTCAGTCATGCAGAGTTTAAATACGAGTATTAATATAATGTTTATATAAAGAAGAAACAAATTACCTTTGACTTGCGCCCATATTAACTCTATAGCGTTGTATTGGCAATGGTAAGGCGGGATTCTCAGGACACGATGTCCGTGTGCCAGAGCTAGTTCATCGATTTCATATAGCTTTTTTGCTTCTTTATTTTCGAACACCAATTTGAGTAAATCCGATTTTAGCATTTCGGGATTGGTTTCTATACCATTTTTTTCAAGCCAACCTGCCAGATCTGCTTTCTTATTAGCTTGAGTGGGTGCTTTGTTTATTTGCGCCGAGTGATATGACGCATTATCAATAATTATAATGGATGGCTCTGGTAAACTGGGGAGTAATTGGTTTTGAAACCAAGATTTAAAAGTTTCCGCCTCCATTTCCTCGTGGTAATCCGACGTGTTTTTGGATGCAAACGCTAGCAATCCATTTTCAATAAAGCCAACTCCAGCAGAACCGGCATGGCAAATAATGAGCCTTGATCCCTTGCCAATAGGTACTTTTGATGTAGATGCATGTGTTCCATCAGTCCAAGTACGTGACACAGAGTGGTTAGCGTTTAACCATGTCTCGTCAATAAAAACAACGTTCTCCCAATCAGTTATTTTTAGAGCCTCTCTTTAAGAGAGGCTCTAAAAATAAATTCACATCTTTTTAAAATTATATCATACCTTTCCATTAACATTTTCCTTTTATTGGTTTTGGCGAATTCAAAACCAATACCACGTAGCAATTTAGATAAAGCGGTTTTCGCTCCACTAAACAAGCCAGCCTCTTTTAATGAAATCATAAGCAGACTTCTGGTTGGATATTCATTGCGGGTATAATAATTATAAACGTGATTCCTTATTGCATCAGCATCGAAAGAATCAACACCGGTTACTGGCTTTTGTCTGCGTATTTTCTTATTGGCGTCCTTAGTATGTTTTCTTCACTGCCTGAAGCACCAAACTTTTCTTTGTTGATATTATATATTGTTTTGGCACTGATTCCAAGAGCTTCTGATAGCCGCTCTTGTACTTGAGTTACGGGCATTTTGTGACTCACGCTCGAAATAGTCCTGTAGCTTTATGACAAGCTCCCGACATTGACTATTCAATGTTTTTCCTCGTTTCGGCATTTTAAACCAAACACAAAGTCCAAACACAAAGCAAAATCAGAATCCAATAACGTGCCAAAGTCAACGTAAAAGCAGGATAATCAATAAACTGGAGAAAGCCGGGTCACAATAATAACAAATACACTGAGGGACGTAGTCTATGCGCACGAGTACGAAAGACAACTGAGTTGGACGATTGACATTGTCAGTCGTTCACAGCAGCTGGGTTGCCAATGTCAAAATTAATCCAATTCCCTAAATAAAATACACTTCTCATCAAAAAAATCGAAACACCTTGCAAGTTTACGTTTTGTCAGGATTATCAGAAAAATGTGTACATTTAGGAATAAATGTTAAATGACGTTTAATAGTGAGTAATATGAGCTTATCAAATCTTAATGTTAATGTTCTAAATTTAAATGAATTTTTCATAGGTTTCGTATTTTGTTAAATGAGTCATTTTTATTCCGTATGGAGTATAAAGGAAATGGATAAAACAACACACGTAAATGAAAAAAAAAGCTAAAAAACGTTTATTTAATAACTTGTATTCCCTCCCCGAGCTCTAATTACTGCTTCCATACGGTTCTTCATCGATCGGATGAGAGTCACGATCACATGCTGTGGTATATTGTCCCATTCCTCTTGGATTGCATCTTGCAGCTGGCTAAGTGTTTCTGGGGCAGGATCTCTTGCTCGAATTCGTCTCTTTAATTCATCCCACAGATGTTCAATGGGATTCATGTCCGGGCTTCTTGCTGGCCATTCCATAATAGAGATATCGACTTCGTTAAGATAATCTCGTACGACGCCCGCGGTGTGAGCCCTAGCATTGTCGTGCATGAATATGAAGCCGTTGCCAATAAAATGTGCATAGGGCATCACATGAGGCTCGAGACACTCTTCGACGTACCGATGACAGTTTAGTGCAGGCAGACGTGGCCCAGACACAAAAGCAAGCTCTGTCTTACCGTCGGCGCTGATTTCTCCCCAAACCGTCCACGAACCGCCACCATAGCTGACCTTTTCTTCAATGCAGCATTCTGCATAGCGTTCTCCGTCTCTTTTGTAGACCTTGTTCCTTCCGTCGTTACCATACAGCATAATTTTACACTCATCAGAAAAGAGAACTTTGCTCCACTGTAGGTATGACCAATTTAGGTGCTCACGTGCAAAGTTAATTCGCGCTCTTCGATGGTCTGCAGTTAATTTCGGCCCATTTGCTGGCTTATGCGGTACCAGTCCACGATCCTTCAACCTTCTTCTAATTGTAGAGTCACTTACAGCCACCCTTCGTACAACACGAAGCCGCTGCTGCAGTTGAAAAGCGTTAAGGCGTCGATTTCTTAAAGAAGTTGTTACAATAAATCAATCATCTCGCTCAGAAGTGACCCGATTCCTGCCAGATCCTGAACGGCGCGTGAACAAACCAGTCTCCCGATAACGTTTATAGACTCTATGAACAGATGACAGGCTTAGATGCAGTCTTGCAGCCACAACACGCTGACTAAGGCCAGAATCCAGCAATGCCACAACTTGGGCGGCTTCTGTGGGCGAAGTATCCATACGTTTTAGAAAAATAACCTTTTTCAGACGTCCCAAAGTCACAGTATTGAAATAAAAAACAAAAAGTTTAAGGATAGGCGCCAATTTTTAGTTTTTAAACGCTAAATGTACTCCAACCCTAAACACACATTTGTCTCAAAACAGTGATTCTTTTCGTTTATAAGATAAACAAATGAAATTCTAATTTTGAATTTAGAATTTTCGCTTATTACTGTAATGGCCAAACTGCCAGCTATACATTTATGTTTTTTTTTTCATCGTATGAATTCTTTTTTGTGTTAAATTCAGACAAAAACAATGAAAACGGAAGTGTTTCGATTTTTTTGATGAGAAGTGTATTTGCAACAAATAAATTTCTAAATGTATAATTTTTTCTGTATGGCAATAATATTTCATCGATATTTAATGTCAATGTCAAGTTTATCGATGCTTATCGAGTTTCATGCTCGCAAGGCAATGTAGTATAAAAGAAACCTCCAAGTGCTATAAGTAATATTTCTATCATTCTAATTAATTTTTTTCAGTCTAACTATAATCTGATTTTTTATTCCGTGAATACCACATTTATCGTAAAAATATCACAAAAAAACAATATTTAACTATTGATAAAAATAATGCAAACCGCCGCTTTTTTGGGGGTGGTAAAAATATTTCTTTTATTTGTTTCATACTTCATATTTTTTCGGCTTTCAATTTAATGTAGTTTGGTGTTTGTTAGTTAACGCTGATCACAAAAAACCAACCTCCTTGTAATAAGAGGACATCTCCTTTGAATAACTTCACGATTTTGAGCCCTGAAGCATGAGTAGCGGTGTTGGCTGCAAAGAGGGCGAGATGAACGCCAAGAGGCGGCTTGAGGTTGTCATACACGTAAATTATGAATAATATGGAGCGACTACGGACCCTTGAGGGACGTCAGGTCGTATGGAGCATGGAGCAGGGAGGAACTTCTATGCGGTAGCGGAATGAGCGGTTCGTTAGGTAAACTCATACAATAAGTACGAGCCTATCCGGCACATTGAATTGGTGTAGTTTGTACAACAAACCACTGTACCAGACTTTGTTGCCAAAGCGCCGCCGGATGCGCTGCGAAGGTTGAGATTTTTGATTATATTTCGGACCTCACCGACCGTGACTGGGGACAGGGTGGGAGGAGTGAAGACGAATTATTTGATTTAGGTGTTGATAAGTTTGATGTGTTCGGAAGGAACCATAAGTGTGCTAGGTATTCATTGAACCTCTAGACCAGAAGTTCCCAAACTTTTTTATGTAGTAGACTCTTTGCCATGTTTTTCGGTTTTGGGTAGACCTACTTACCTGATATTGAATGCCTACATCCTACAACTTACAAAATGTTATAAACATTTATAACCATTTTTTTTACCTTATATGTACTTTTATAAATAATTTTGTCTTTATATTAGAAGATAGTATAATGTAATTAATCAGTGTATGTTGAGATCCATTGTCGTGGAACCCAGTTTTTATTTCATAAAGCCCCAAATTTTTGTTTCGCTGACGTAGACCCTTGCAGGTTGTCATATACCGATATAGACACGATATACTTGTAGACAGGCCGATATAGGGGTCGATATAGACCACTTTGGCGATCAGTGCTCTAGATCTGGGGTCTCCAAACTACGGCCTGAGGGCCACATCCGGCCCGCGGACAGATTTTGTCCGGCCCGCGGAGAGCTAGCATACTTGAAAACTCCTTTTAGATAACATATTTTTTATAGCAAATTAAATTTAGTTCACTGAAGTACCTATTCTAATTTTATGTTGAATAATTATTAATATGATATCTACATTGATATGGTCATGGGCTAACTTATTGTTATTGTTTTTGTGATAAGTTGGATAAAGAAACACAGAATTGTAATGAGTAAAGACATGTATAATATGCAGAAAATTTAACTTCAGTATATAATAACTAACAAATTATTGAAATGAATCCAACTAACATTTTATACATTTTAAATAAAAACATAACTTATCACAAGCATAATGACATATGTAATACTATTGAGATTTATGTAATTGAAATTTTCCACTGACAATAGTTTGTAGTTGTGGACAAATTTTACTTGTACCAATTTTTAAAAGAGATTTAATATGTTCATCAATTTAGTTCTGTAAACATTTTTTGTGTACTTCATTTCGGAGAAGGTCTTCTCACACAAATAAGTAGTACCAAAAACGGAAAACAACCCACGAACAAATTTATGCAAATTATCAAATTGTGTCAGTGGAAGACTCTTATAAAATTCCAACAAAGATGAGTTTTGATATTTGTTCTTAATTATATCACTGCACCGTAGATTTCCACATTCACATTTCCATTTGAAGTTCCGGGGCTAGGGTTTCAATGTCAGTATCAAAAGGATTCTGAAAAATCTTCATTTGATTCACAATGGCATCAAAATGCGAGAAACGAGTATCAAAATTTATTTTCAAAGCACTCAAAGTTTCGAATGCAAAATCGATAGGAAACTCTGTCTCAGTGGTGTGGCAGAATATTTCACATGTCTTAAAATGTGAAAAACATTTACTTCGTAGTTGTGATTGAAACAGTATCAATTTCTTCCGGAATAATTTGACAATAGTGTATAAAACAGGAAGATGCTGGTTTCCTCCTTGCAATCTCAAATTCAGTTCGTTCACATGTTTTGTCAAATCAACATAGAATGTTAACTTCCACAGCCATGCATTGTTTTGTAATTCAGTAAGAGGGCGATGCTTTTCATTCAAAAAAAATTCGATCACTGCTCGAAGTTCAAACATTCCCACACTAAGACAACGTACAGCAGTATAATAAGGTAAGTCATTTTCTCCAATCTCTTCAATAAATTGTCGGAGTTGTCGGTGATTCAGCCCAAAAGATCTGATAAAATTAACAGTTGATATGACTGGTTTCAGAACTTCAGACATATCCAAACATTTTCCGCACAAAGACTGTTGATAAAAATGATACAATGTAAGACTAATGGTTTTGAACCACCGTCATTTTCAACAGCCTTTGACACAAAAGCGAACACTCCCTTATCTTCCCTTTAAGGAGGTACGCACTATTTTATTTTACAACAGTGTCATAGGAACTGACTTGTGGTTGCGCCACTAGCCTTCTTATATATTTCAATTACTGCCATCTAGAAGTGAGTGGAAGACACCAGAGCTTTCTCGAACCAACGAGATTATTGTGTACGTGCTGTAGTGCGGAAATAGGTAGTACTTTCTATCGCCATCTGTTAGCGATAGAAGGTACTACCTATTTCCGCTTGTGTCCACCAGATGTCGTGTCACGTTACTCCTCGTGGCTCGTACTCTACGACTAATCTAGAAATTACAGGTAATGACAGGAAAATATATAATGTGCAATATTGCTGCTTTGCGGACTTTAGTCCGATTACAGGCTTTTTTAAACGTTGCGTACTTTTTCGAGCTTTTTTTTTCATCAGTGGACTATTTCACTTTTTACCACCACAATGATAATATCATTTTGGCCCTCGGCACTTACTGTAGTAATCAGTATGGCCCTAAGGCTGGAAAGTTTGGAGACCCCTGCTCTAGATTATCGGCTAGGCCTCGCGGAGAATGTGGTTGCCCTGGCGGTCGTCGCAGAGCCCTATTCTGTCCCGAACCATCCAAGGTGGTTCGGGGCGACCAGGGCTTGGTCGCCATTTATTGGGCGACGGACCGACCGACGCACTGCGCCCTGCTCGCTACGGGGCCGGGTTACGTGGCCGGGGAATGGGGTTCCACGGCCACGACAGGCTGTTACGTCTCCCCGAATTGCGGCCTCGCCGTATTCGAGGCATTTCTGGACAGAGTGGCGAACTGTGTTCGCTGTTGCACCCCCCGTCTAGTCTTCGTCCTGGGTGGTTTCAACGCCCACTCGCGAGAGTGGGGCGACACCCAGGACGACGTAAGAGGGGAGACACTCCTGGAATGGGCGCCGGGACTGGACCTCCGGCTTTTAAGCCGGGGGTCGGTCAGCACCTGCGTGCGGTGGCAGGGGAGTCGATCGTCGACCTGTCATGGGCGACTCCCTCTGCGCACCGCATGGTGTCAGGCTGGAGGGTGGCAACGGAGGTAGTTACACTCTCCGACCACCGGCACATCGTGTTCGACGTGTCAGTGGTCCACCGCCGCCTTTCCCGCTCACCCCAAGAGGACAGCCGTCCGCGACGTTGGTCCATCAAGTGGCTGGACCGGGATGCGGCCCTAGCCGCTGCCCACGTCGTGGACTGGGCGGAGGAGGCACGGATCTCGCCCGATCTCGATGTGCAGGGCCGCCTGGCTCCGGGACACGATGACGTCGATCTGCGACGTCTTCATGCCCCGAGTCAGGCCGCCCCGGCGGCGGCGCGAATAGTGAAAACCCGAATGAAGATAGCGCGAATAAAGAGCTTTTACTGTATTTCATTCTTACATAATAATATAATTCGCTTTGACGTACCAGCAGCAGCACCTACAACGAACTGAGGCTGCATCACCTGAGCCGCCTGTACGCAATGATGACCGGTATGGCTTCCGATTATTATTATTGTTCATTTACTAAAGTTAAATTTAAGCTTTTTATAATATATCTGTAATTTGTTAATATATTTATTTTTTAATTTAGTTTACAAACATATAGTTTAACACTTAGTTACATTTATTTTATATACATTATTTAAACAAGACTTATGCAGGGACACAATGATTTTACTAAAGTATTACCTAAAGTTTAAACCTTTTCTTTTTTTTTGTTACCCGAGGAAAATGCATTAAATTGCATACCCCAGCTGTGGCAAGCCGGCGGTTATGTGGGGCTCTCCTCCCCAGAAGGGGGAGGCCTAGCCACTGAAAACCTCAGGGATAGCTTTCCTCGGGCATGTAGGGAGCCCCCGGGAACGTGAAGCGACTTTCGGGAACCCTCAGCCGGCGAAGACAGATCTCGCCCAATCTCTGCGACCAGGACTCGACGCTCGGAAGCCCACGCGGGGCACTCCGCCAGCGTGTGCTGGGCCGAGTCGAGGTCGGATGCACAGTGGTGGCATATTATCTTTGAAATTTTTACAGACTAACAGAAGACTTCGATGTGCTCGAATCGCTTCTACGATATACTGGAAGGTTCATGATTTTTTCCGAATGTTCGATAATAAGTTTATTGATTCGATGGCGCCCCCTCCAAAGACATACGCGTTCCAAACATTAATAGTCTCTTAAATAGTTCGATTCCCAAAATGGAAATGCAATAGTCAACAAACGTTTTGACCAGTAATGACAATAGTTTCTGTGCATCTAAAATGTTTATAGTCTTTCGCTGCATTTTTATGGTGCAAATGGAGATTAGACCCAGTTGCTACACTCAACGCACACTTTCATTTTTGGCTAAAATGGCCTCTACGTGTTGGATCTGTGTCCCCGCGCACGCGTTATAAAGAACCGTGTCTTATGAAGACGCGTGATTTAAGCTACAATAATAATAAAGCCCATTTATTTCCACAACCTGTAGATACATTTTCTTTTATAACTGTTGTATTGCTATTGTATTATTTGAATCCCACGATGGGTAAAGGCCACCTGTAGCTTACTCCACAATTTTCTAATTTTTTTCTTTATATTTCACAAATAAGAACTAAACGCATCCAATTCAATCCTCTTCTGGTGGCTCAAAGCTGTTTGCTCCCAGTATCGTACAAATGCTACTTTTGACAGCTAGTGTCAGAGGGTGATAACCAATCGGCGGCTATGATTACTGTATTCACTCAAAATTAACGGCCAACAAAAAATCTCACCTCAAAAACTGTGTTGTTCAGGAAAACAAGTACAAAGTGATGAAGTACCTTGTGAAAGACCTTCCGTCTTGAAATTTCTTGCAACTTATATAATTATTATTTCCCAGGCATTAAAATAAATATGTATTAAGTCACACAGTTACAAGTTACAAGGCACACAGTGTTTCTAATGGGCACAAGACTGGAACTGGGAATCCCAAGCATTATCAACCCTGTAATATCGCGCTATTCGATCGCCATAAACAACCTTCGAAACGTCTCTTGGACCTTTCTGTATTCGGTAGGTGACATCGTTGAATTTTGTCACGATCAATACGGACCATCGCATTTGGTTTGAAGTTACGGAGATTTCCCTTTACTTTAGACGGGATTGTACAGCCACACTAACGAACCCTCTTCCAAGCCATTTTTGTTCAGCTTCCGGTCATAAAAGTTTTCAACTTCTCAGACATCTGTTGGCCCAATTATTTGACATGCTCATGAACGTCGTTCATCTGTTTGCGCAAGTCTTTGATATACTCCGTTATACTGCGCGGGGCATCAGAAGGAATCTAGTAATTAGATTTGCGGGCAACTGTATTCCTTTACAAAAATTTGCAAAGGCTGTTAACACCGAAGTACTTTCATGAACTGTGCATCAGTATGACATAAGAAACGGTTGACCAATCCATTTGCCTGCTTTCCACTACTTTTCAAATGTCAAATAATTCTCCAACGTCTGATTGAACTATTCCACCTTTCCATCAGATTGCGAGTGGTAAATGGTCCTCGTTGTGTAGGCCATCACCCGACATATCTCCTGAAATACCTGCTTGAGACTTAAAGTTTCTTCCTGGGTTTCTATGAACTTCCAAGGGTACCCCAAATACGACAGAACAATTCATGCACTAATTTATCTGCAACTGTTGAAGCCTCCTGGTTAGGAATAGCGAAGACCTCCAACCACTTAGTGAAATAATCCATTACAACCAAAAAAACACTGGTTTCCGATCTCAGTTTCCAAAAAAGGTCCTGGACTAACTCTTCCATCCATCTTCCATGTAGCAAAGTTATACAGCTACAATGCACCTCTACCACGTATATGGAGTCCTTTCACTGCCCCACAACTAGCACACTCTCTTATTTTCAACAGTTCTTTTAACTCTCATATGGCCTCCTGAGCATCCATTATAGTACAGTTGTAGAATATCCTGTATTCAATTTAACAAATTTCATTAAAATAAACTAATACTGTTAAAAGTACCTTAGCCGTTGTTAAAGTTTATTTTATGTTAATCGATCCTATTCCAGCACGTAGTGACGAAAATGACTATTTGTGTGTTATTGGTCAAAGTGATCAGAAATAAGTAATTTTTATTCACTTATCCCCGATACTGTGGAAAGGTCTAAAATATGCAATGTACAAATGAACATTAATAGATTGTCTTAATTAGGTATGTAATTTGTAACAGAACAACAAGAGCGACGGCGCCTGAACGTGGCAGAGATGGTGTCAACGATGGTGGTGGAGGTGACGACGGCAGATCGTCTCCTTTTGTTGTAACTTTCTATCGCTACAGTACATTTTGTACAGTCAAATATTCATTTATGTTAAATCACAAATGTGTATTCCAGAACTTACAGAAGAATTCTACTTCAAAAATATGGGATCACATCGTTAGCCACAAATTATTATACGAAGACGACTGTAAGTTTATAATCTTATGTATCACAATAGTCACAACACATAGCAGTGGCACAACTTGTACTTGTCCACTGGTCTTCACAAACTATTACAAAAGCTAGCCGTAGTATCCAAAAACCTATTACAACTTAATGTTGTTCTATTGTACATTGCACTGTCTAGCGACTACGTTAGTTACACGTACACGTATAGGCACGTATTAAAATGATATGTTAAAACAGCAATACGCATGCGCCGTATTAGCATATAACTTTTGTTTTTAATTAAGTAAACCATTAAATAACTTAATATTGTTCTATTGTACATTGCACTTTGTAACGTCTACACGTTAGTACACGTTCAGGCACTTATTAAAATGATAAGTTAAGGCAGTATACATATACTTAATAAACCAGGCGACGATTGTATTTTACCGTTATAGCGAAGTTGTCAAGGAACCTCATTACCTTCCCATTCAGAGATTTTCCTCGATAGTATAAAACTATCAAGGAAGGCTTAATAAATTGCTATGAAGAATCAGAACAGCGTCGATTACAAAAATTATTGACTGAAAAGGACCTCGACGATCAGAAGCCATCACAACTTCTACGCAAGTTACAAATTCAATATCAAGCAGTTGGAAAAGAAAACACGTCCTAGTCATGAGACATACCCGTGTCCCGTGTTCGCTCACGTGGACGCGAGAACGCTGTATAAAAGGCAGATTGCTTAAAACAAATTCTGTCTTAGAGCCCCCAACTCTCCTTGGTACATTCGTAACCAAGATCTCCACCGCGATATCAATCTGCCAACATTTTCACTCTTGCTCTGAACGGTTTTTCAAAGCCGTTGAAGAATTAACGTAGAAACTTCAAGCACTGCCAACCCCCTGACTCTGCTCAGCAGCCTTTAGCATCGCCAATTGCTGCATTCATTGCAACATCTAAAAACCCTTAACATTCAGCCGAGAGCGGTAAGCAGTGCCAATAATAACTTTTCTACCGTTAACATTCAGTCTTATTCATATTTATTCCACTAGATGGTGAATTCGATGTTCACATGTTCTAATATTAGGTCCACATCTTATACAAAACCCCGCATCCTAGCCACGATCCCAACGTATGGATGAAGGGCGTGGAATATGTTTCAACGGTATTCGGGTACCTATAGCAGGTGCTCGCCGTTCTTCACCCTATCTAAGCCATGTCTCATTCATCTCTATAACATCCATAGAATGTTGTTGCATCGCAATGACGAAACGTAACGTAACGAGCTCTTGTAATAAAAATAGCAGAATTGATCACGTCGGCCTCCAATATAGACTGTCAAATACCTATCACTACAATCTGGTAATGTTCTTAAAAAATTGTAGAATAATATAAGTTGGTATACTACACATTCCAACCGTACAGCTCCATAAGGCATGATTTTGAACACCACGCCTTACAAATCACGACCCAATATATAATGCATAACTTAAAATATTAATAAAATTGAAATACCAAAAATGAAAATTACCCAATATAGGTTATCCATAATAAGTTAAATAAAACACCATAATATAATGCTCGTAAAATTTTACGGCACATATCAAAGTTTGTACAAAGTTGATAAAAATCAAACTGTTTTAATTTCAAAAAACCTGTTAAGTCATTCTCCGAGCGAAAAATATGTTCTAATTTACTTTCTTGTTGCCAATATTACCAATTCATATTTTTTCGGGCTATCCGTACCGTAAAAAATAAATGTTTATTGAACCTGGTAAACCGTTCGTTGAAATAGAAAGTACATAAATCACCAATAACACCTAAGTCAGATGAACATACTTTTCGGCGTACACGCATATTTCGAAACAGCTCGTCGGGAAGCGTACCTACGTCTTGTCAAGCGTACGTATAATGACCTTGGTTTTAACTAGTCCGTGTTAGATCCATGATTTTCTTCTATTCCTCTGTTATTGTTGTCCCTATACCAGGACAACCCGCACAGAGGACATTCAGTCAATATATGCTTAGGGTCAATTTAAGGGCCAAATAAGACTTACTATATACAATAGATGTTTGCTAGTGATCTCAGAAAGATTCGTAATTTCAAAATCATTGGCTTTTTTTGTCTTTTTCATTTAATTCTAGTCTCAAATATTCTATTATCATGCTAAACTAATCTGGTAAATTGTTTTTTTTGTTTTTATGGATTGTTCTGGTGCCTCGATTCTGGCTTCTAAAACATTAACTCTTGTGTTATTTTGATTGATTGTCACTCGTAATTCTTGCATTCCTTGTTGCATTTTTATCATCTCTTCCATCATAGCATGCATATCCTCCTTGCAAAAATGTAGCTCCTGAACTAAATGCAGTTTTACGGCGATGGCGTTTCCCATAAATGTGTCATGTGATTCACTGACAATAGCCTTACATATTTGATTTTTTTCTTTATAATCTATTTGATCATAGGGCTGAAACATCGTTTTGACAAGAGTATCAGAGCATTCATTCGGGTCATGTGGTTCATTTTTATAGCATTTAAAGACATTTTTAATTTTAATAATGCCTAACGGCAACGCACTTTGTCTGTGATATGAACCTGCCACAAACACCGCATTTAGTGTAATCCATGTTGCTCAATGTGAGTAAATGTGATGTTTACAGATTAACCTCTTTTATGGTAAAAAATTAACAAAGATACACCCTCAAAGATAAAAGACTTCACCCTCTTTTTTTAAATTACAGTAATTAATCACCAAATATTCTTAATGAATATTAAGAAAATCAATAGGATTACGTTATAAATCTGTACACTATCTAACACAACTGACAATGATTTTTAATTAAATGATTCCACTCGTTCTTAGGCTCTGTTCAAGACCAAAATAAATTTTATTCAAATAGTTTCACAAATACCTCTTCTATCACTATCACATCTGCTCTTTAATAAACGTAGCGATGCTTGGAAAATGTATTATTTGAATTTACAATACACTATAAACACGTCTAACAGGCTGCACATTGGCGCCACTTATTCACGTCATATTAGTAAGTTTTATTTCTACTTAAATAAATGAGGCTATAACAACACCTGAGTCTCATTATATGCATTGCCAAATACTAAACTCGCGTCACTGCACTAACTACATAAATCTTATAGCATGGGACTGCACAGCTACTGTATATCGGATGCACACAGTTGGCAGTTTTAATCATAGTATATTACATATTTATTTATAGTCACAATTAGGTTGAGTCACTGCGAGCCTCAGGACGCATTCTGTGCCCCACAGAATGCATCCTGAGGTTCGCAGTGGCCTATTTCTTAAAAGTTACATCCACGACGTTATGCCAGCGCGTGATACAATTTTGTTATACCTAATAATGAAAAAGCGTAACAAAAGTTAGAGAATCAAATTGTTGATTTGGGTGAGCAGGCTCGGCAGACTGTGTGGAGGCGTTTGTGTTCGAGCGCGGTGTGGAGGTGTGGGCACTGACAGCGCGCAGCCCAGCGCCGCCTGCTTGGCTACGGCGGCTGCGGCGAACCACCGTTGCTGCCGCGCGCGCCAGCGCCACTGTGCCGGCCGCTGCCGCACTTCTGTTGGAGCCGCCCAGAACCTTCCTGCTGGCCCTACTTAGGTTCGCCTACAAGTAAAAAGCGGGCAAAAGCAGCCAAATGTTTAGAAAAGATGTCCTGGAAATCGACGTCATGCTATTTAACGGTTTATTTTTTGTCTCCTTTTGCCATCCTTCACTACTTTTAGATCATTGGGGTTTCGTTTTAACGATATGCAATTATGCAAGTCTTCGGTTGTAGGTAAGCTTTTACAGCAAAACTCCACGTAAACCAATCCCGTCAGATTGAGAAACGACATAGTTATGTTATTCATATTGCAAAAAATCTGAAATAGCTAAAATACAGAAAGAACTCGGGATCCGGTAGCTTTATTGAGGTTATGCACGCGTGAGCACTTTTCAACTATTTTGTTTTTAGTTTTTTTAGGTCAAAAATTAAAACAAAATTATTACACGATCTACGAACATACATGGGGATTTTTCGGAAATATTGTTTGGGACAGCCAGTATAAATAACTAAATTATTGGTATAATATTATTGTTAAAATAAGAATAAATATTAAATCAAATCATTTTTACAATTCAAGAAATTATTGACCTTGTAATATTTGTTTTTTGGTTGAGTAAGTTTATACATAATATGCTTTACATTTATGAAAAGGCAAAGTAGTAACAATTTGTGGAAATATGTTGCATAAAGTTTAACATTTTCCCATAAACAAAGTAGTTTTATAAAGTCTGAATGTTAGAATGGCATGTTTATTTTTATTAATCGTGTTTAAATATTACACTAACTCATGTAGTGTTGCCCAAATTCAGTCTTGGTCTTGTTCTTGCATTTTTGCAAGACCAAGAACAAGACCGCGTATTTTTAGCAAGACCAAAACCAAGACTGACTTTGCAAGACTTAAGCAAGAACAAGACTAATCCGGCAAGACTTGCATTTTGCAGCAAGGACTTAGCGCTATTTCACGGAGTAGTTAGGTATAACAGTTCGATGTATAGCTACGCTTAGAAATTCTATGAGATGCAAAAAACTGTATCAAAGAATATGAAAAACTGGACCTATGCGCATTACGACCAATACCATAAACATACATGGGGAATAAAAAAAATATGCATTAAAATCAGACAGAGTGACACTTTGATAATGCGGCATCAAAGGTTTTGTACTGACTTCTCAAAGAAAACATGGTGATGATACACGCGCCGGCGGTTTCTATTGAAATAACATACAATAATCATTGCCGCCGCGCCGAATTCACAACATTTGACTCTATTTGATTGCCGCCACAGGGCCTAGGTATACTCATGCAAAATTCTAATTTCGAGCGAGACGGTACGATACGAACTTCGATTTTTGAATTTTAAGAGTTAATTTGTTTTTTACATTTTTTAGCATATGTAAGCTTATAAAGGCGTCAATGTTTATTAAGAAACAGTTACTCAGCATATAACCATGTGGCAGTTTATTTTTCGAATTCCTAATCAAATCTTCAGATATTTATTAATCTGAATGTTCTTTACTATGGCTATGTTACTTCAAGCTCACAATGTTCCAACTCTAATACGTTTTTCTATCTACAGTAAACTTAGTAAATAGCCACAGTCTAATAAATAATTGCAAGACTTGCAAGACTCTTGCTGCAAGACCAAGACTAAGACCGGGAGCACAAGACCAAGACCAGGTGCATTGGCGCAAGACCAAGACCAAGACTGGCTAAGTCTCGTCTTGTTCTTGCATTTGGACAACACTAAACTCATGTTTAAATACAAATATTACAAATAGAACGCTGACACTACACCAACCGCGATGTCACTATTGTGGTGGCATTTGATTTAAACGATGACAATCGTACTATCCAGGAGACAGGAAGTTTTTGAAACAATAGAAAACCAATTCGCTTTCGAAATCGTGAGATTCGTATACGAATTACCGAATTCAATATTTCAGAATTTCCATTTCGTACGCTGTGCAACGAGTGGTTCAACCCACTCGTTTTTTATTTCTACTAGTAGAATATCCAACGCTGACGTGACCTTGACAGTGATCCGTTTCACGTGTGAGTCATCGCCGGATTTTTGTTTTTGTTTTTTGGGATTTTGAATATTTCTGCGTGAAACGGACTTTAATTAAGAATTTGTTCTTAATGACAACACTGAATTCGAGTGGTTCAAAAATCTATAAAATTGTAAGGCAGTAGAAAATAATTTCGCGCACGATTTGTATTTGTATTCGAATTCCAAATTCACGTCTAATGATTCAAAAATACAAGTATATTCAATATAATCATACGCACAAGTGACACCCCTGGTGTTGCAAGTGTCCATAGGCTACGGTAACCGCTCACCATCAGGCGTGCCGTAGGCTTGTTTGCCACCATCGTGGTATAAAAAAAAAATACGTCTCCTGAGGCGCAAAGCTAGCTAGATACAACTTAACAAAAAAACTACTCACAAAAAGCATTAAGATCGATACGAATTAAAGTATTCAAATTGCCAGCTATTCCTTGATTTGTAATTTATTTATCGGATTTTATCTGTAGTGTGTTATCACCACCACAGGTGTGCGCTTGTGTCGACGCGGGACTGCATGGAGGGAGCAGCAGGGGTTGTGGCGGACTCCCTGTTGAAACCGGCGCTGGCATTGGCGTTCAATGCGGGGGCGCGGCCGATGCTGGTGCTGGCGTGGCACGCGGCACGTGCGCTGCGAGACGTTGCGCGGCCTGTGGCGGCGGCGCTGCTGTTGCTGGCCGAGCCGCTAGCCCAAGTCCTAGCCGCTGTGCGCCTCGTCCACATACATGTTAACTTACCAGCGCCCGCCCCAGCTACCGATCACGTCTGATTCACTATCACGGACTTAGACCAATTTTTATCTGATATGTTTAACGTAATCAAATCAATTAAGCTGCACGTGTGCAATAGGGTAGACGACTACATTATGGCCGTTTTATACTATAATTATCTGATTTCAGCAATTTATATCTAATGAAAGTATGTCAATATAGAAATTTCAGTTTAATTATTAATTTATATTGTTTTTAGATTTCTAAAAAATGAGCAATTATTATTTACGTAATTCTAATGAAACGAACACATTTCTAACATTCTTACATTAAATGTAACATTTTTTTAACATTTTTATAGAAAATATACCTATAACTTTAACTTTAGTATAGAGCGTTTTGGAGCGACCCGCGACAGCGCCGCAAACATGTCGATGTATCTTCAAAAGTAATGGGCGCAAGTGTACTGTTGGTTCTACAATATTTCTCACTTAAAAGAGTACTTTTATTATATATTGAATTTAAAAAATTGTCGTCTACCCAATTATAAGACGCTTGCTATGTGATGTAAAGTCCGTCCAACGAGAAGCGATAACAAATGTAAACAAAGAGTCAGGGGGTGCGTCGCATTTTTATACTTACTAATTTATAATAGAAGACAATATGAATTAAACTAACAACATTCATTTATCAGCTATTATTTTCTTAGATTTATGCAAATATTATATTACCTACATTGAAATCAAAATACTTCTATTGTTACGCTCACGGGTAATTTACAAATCTACCCGTACCTAACCACGAACGCTTCCACAAAGTATTTTCATTTCAACTTAACATTTATCAGTTAAAACAAATATCAATGTAAACGGTAAAAGGTTCCTGTAGATACACAGTTACCGTCTAAAAAGTGGCACCGGCGAAACAAGGCACAAACAGTAAATGTGCCTTGTTTCGCTCTCATTCATGCGGTGGCCGCGAGCGATTGATAACGTCAGCGATGCCGAAATGCGTAGTTTATACTTGTAAAAATGACACACGTAAAGTGCAAAAGAAGGATGGAATGTCATACTTCCAATAAGTATATCTTTATCTTAATTTATTAGCGCATTTTTTATGAGTAAAACACTTTTATTCATATTATGTATTACTAAAATATCAATTTAAAACGCTTGCGTACCATGCCACTATGCGTAACGCATCGCATCTATCTCTTTCTGTCTCAAGTGGCTCACTCATAGGAAAAAATAGCACAGAGCTAATGTTTCAGAAAAAGGTCAGTGGAATGATGGAGTCGCCTATACCATTTTTTGTGAATTTCTTTCTTTTTTTGACGTGAAACGTCTTTAAAATCGCGCCGAAACATACGGGTACCAGGTTTAAAAAGTGGACCGTAACGAAAAGGTCTATATCATCGTACCTTAATAATTAAAAAACTATTAGTCTTAGAAATAAAAATGTGGTGTGAATATTTCACTTATATAGTCAAGCTCGCTATTGTGACATTGAGTTTTTTATTAAAATACTTAACAACACCGTCAATCTTGTTTTTTTTATTTTTTTAGTTTTCAGCTTTCTTTGTTTGTAAGGCTCGGCAAAATAAAGGTTGAGAAACCCTGTCTTAATAAAGTCTGTACTTTCCTTAGCACCTAATTCTACATACTTCTTGGTTTATGTTTAAAATTTAAAAAGTTTCCGTACTGTTAAGATAAGTGTAAAAAAAAACTAAGCATCTCCACTGCTGTCTATGTTCAAGTAGGATGCGATAAGACGCGAGAGCAATATTCGGAGTCAAATGGAACGTAGGAGCATTATTATATGAAATGAATTTGTGCTTAATTGCAACGGACTAAGGGCTTATTATCCAATATATTTGTTTTCAAATATGTGTTGTTCATTTCTGATTTCACGGCGTCATTATATCATCGAAATCAGAAGATAATATGTAACGACCTTAACAAGGATTTATTTTACATACTTCATTACGTTACTTAAGATTTAAATTGGCTTAAATTATATGACACTTTAGAACTTTTCTCAAAATTGCTACTATAATATACATCTATTCTTCTATGTATAGACGCGGGGTCGATATTTTGTTTGATTTTCTATGGAATTGTGTATCTACAGAAATATATAATCGAAGTTTGGACGTTTCTTTTTTGGCGAAGTAAAATCTTTTTTTATTTCTCCCTCGACGTACTTGGTTGTGGCTCCATTATTAACCACTCTTAATAATAAAAAACTTAACTAAACTAAATAGCAATAATTAAACTAACAACTAAAAACGTATTAACAAAACAAAATAACAATAATTTAATGAACAACAAATATAAGGGAATTCGTATCAACACGAGCCGCGAGCCGAGTGCGTTCCAAAGTGGAATGAATCACTCGCGAGCCTCTCGGACGCCCGAATGTTTGAGAACTCTGGCGTGTTGTTGCCGGGAGAACGAGACGTTACGCCAAATACAAAACAAGATGGAAAGAGATAGGTATTAGATTGTGAGCTCCACAGTCGTATTTAAGGTGAATGAACTTTTTTTATCGCTTCTCGTTGGACGGACTTTAGTGTGTTATTTATTCAAATTATATGGCTGCATTAAGCCCATATAATGTCTTACAGCTATATCACGCTAAGATGATTGGGGACCACTCACCCGCTCTCTTAACCTAAGCCGATAAAAGTGAAAATGTTATTTAGAAATTAAATCTCTTCGAAAGTGGTAATTTCCACGCGCAACAATTACATCAAAAACTTTTGAAGTCCAACTGTAAAAAAAAAATTCTTAATGTAATTCCAACGTTATCGATAATTCATTGCCTGTTTATAAAACAAGTACAGTTCTTCATTCTAGAACCTCGATTTATTTCATGTAAGTATGTGCCTCTCAGCGTCTGTTAGCTACCTTCACAGAATAGGAACAGTAGTGGCAACCACGGAGTAATAAGATCCATAATAAGATCACTACACAGGTAGAAGCGGGGTAGGCGCAAAACGTTTTCCTCATCCAGGCCTATCGCAGGCCCAAACCACGCTAATCTAATTTTTTATCTTTTTGTTACTGGTGTTGCTTTTTCATTGTATTCTAGTCACGCCACACATCCATCCTAACGTAATATCTACACTAAGTAAACTATTCCTCTGATCCGTCTTCAGCCTTACCCGATATCTTTTAACTTTCATCCCCTCAACACTTAATTAAAGTAAAACATTATAAATCTTAAAATATTTATTAACTAAGAACAACAGTCTGCGCTCACGGCTTCCACAGCTTAAGCAACCCATCCTCGCTGTAGGTGGCGAGCAGATTCTGATGAGGGTGGTGTGCCAGCCCAATTACTGCTTTTTCGTGGATCTGCAACATATCAATGCAGCAGTAATTACTGGCTAATGTTAAGGGAACAAAAAGCACTGATTTTCCCGAACTTGATTACTATGCGAGATGACAGTAAAACGCTAGGAGGCTTGCAACACATTGTTTATTAGAAACAAGTCATGGCTGCACCGCAAGAGCGAAAACGTTACCACACGCAAATGCTTACAATAACGTGCATATGCAACAGAAAGCTAATATTTTAGTTATTAAAGTACGCGATGAGAGCGATGCGTGCGATCGATAATCGATCGCCACTCATCAGCGAGTGAATAAAATATTTTATTATAGGTAAGAAGCACATATCAAAAGGCCAATACCTCCCACAATAAAGCTATTATGGGAGGTATATAGATATAGGTACCTACTGAAAATGGGTATCGAGGTAACTAGGACCTACAGGAAGAAATTTTTCTCTGTAGAGTAAAATCATAAGCAAGCTATTATGCACTTATCACTGTTATGCCGAGCAGTGCCTAGGGGGAGGGGGTAGTGGCGGAGTGCCCCGCGTGGGCCTCCGAGCGCCGAGTCTTAGACGCAGAGATCGGGCGAGATCTGTCTCCGCCGACATTGATTGCGGCAATGCTGGCGGACGAGGGAAGTTGGAGGGCTGTGGCCTCCATCTGTTAAGCAGTGATGCTCCAGAAGGAGACCGCCGAGCGGGGTCGGGAGATGGCCGATCCCGCTCGAAGGCGGCGCCGGGCTCGGTAAACAGCTGCGGCGCCGCCCCGGGTCGCCGGCGGGCGCGAGGTATCGCGCTTCCCGGGGCTTTTCCCGCTTGGCGTTCCCGGGGCTCCCTACGTGCCTGAGGAAGGCCATCCCTGAGGTTTTTAGTGGGTAGGCCTCCCCCTTCTGGGGAGGAGAGCCCCCACATAACCGCCGGCTCGCCACAGCCGGAGTATGCAGTTTAATGCATTTTCCTCAGGGGAACAAAAAAAAACCGAGCAGAAGTGCTAAATGTTGCAATTCTTTTTATTTTGCTTTTGAGGCAACAGCAATACAGTCTAGATCAGCAGAATTTGTGGTTACAGCTCATGAGTGTAATTCATTTATTTAATAATTAATGCATATATAGTTTTAAATTAAACAGAAACAACATTAAAAACAAAATGTACACAGATACTATAAATTTCACAAATGAAATTTCTTCCAGCTCACCTATGTACAGTAACGACCTTTTTTTTTCGGGGGGAAATGCTTCTTATGCACCATGACACCGCGCGACAAGGCGCGGCCGTGTGTGGGGCTCTCCGGTCTGACAGAACCTAACCTAACCTAACAGACCTAGCATTGTTATGTATGTGTGTACTCACGGTGATGGTCCGCTCCAGCTTTCCAGTGACAGTGCAGAAGGCGTAGAGCACCTGGTCCTCGGCGGCACAATACAGTAAGCGGCCGCGCGGCGCCAGCGCAGCCGCCACCAGCGCGCCACCCTCGGTCTCACGCCGCCCACTAGAGAACGACCTCACGATCTGACCCTGCACCGACCACGATACAATGAGTTAATGCTACAGATATTTATTCACCTCAGTGATATTCATCTCGTCTCCTTTGAGGGAAACGGGTAAACAGTTCGAAGCAACGGCCCCTTTCAGCTGGTAAAGTTACAAATTTACATATAATCAGTATCGGGACCCAAAACCGAAAAACATGGCAAAGAGTCTACGACATAAAAAAGATTGGGAACCTCTGGTTTAGAGGATAGTATAGTGTAGTATACACTGTATAGTAGCTACAACTTTTCGGATTTTATACCTCTTTAGGAAGGAACTTTAAGGAGGAAGGGTAAGCTTCTTAGAAAGTAGCGGGACTGTGTCTTTG
Organism: Scirpophaga incertulas; assembly: GCA_036419045.1. Classification (NCBI taxonomy): domain Eukaryota; kingdom Metazoa; phylum Arthropoda; class Insecta; order Lepidoptera; family Crambidae; genus Scirpophaga; species Scirpophaga incertulas. The sequence goes on along the minus strand of CM071630.1, from coordinate 16,834,084 downwards.
GTTTGTTTGTATCTCTCATTTTTTCCTCCATTTTGTTATAACAAACGACGACCGATACTAACCACCACGTAAATAGCAGCAATTATTCGTCGTTATGAATCTATATATGTTATGATGAAGAGAACGGTTTCACACCAACTAGTTATTTTGCTAGTTTATTTGATGTGAGTGCTCGGACAATCCGACGAGCTTTGCACAGTGCTGGACTACACTATAGGCACCATGCTATTAAAGTGGAGCTGCAACCTCACCCCAAACAGCTCGGCTCAACTTTGCGCGACAATACATCGATTTTGATTTTTTTCTTTTCTCTTCATAACGACGAATAATTGCTGCTATTTACGTGGTGGTTAGTATCGGTCGTCGTCCTGAATTATTTCTGTGATCAGTTATTTGCCCTTCTTCGCCTTGACGCCGAATCCAAATCCTCACCGTAAATCGAGATATATTAAGTTCTCGTGATATAGCACTAATATTATTTCCATCTTCGAAGAGAAATATAATTTCAGCCCTTTGCTCCAGGGTTAAACTTGCCATTTTATTTTGTAATAATATTTTTTCGAAATATTTTGTTCCTGTTCAAAACAAGTTCAAAAGACGTTCAAATAAATTTTATGACAAATGTCATGTCATTTCAAAGAAATGAGGTATTTTTATAGCTGCTTCTTTGTTGTATTCTCCTTATGACTTTTTTCTTATTTACTTTAAAAAGTTAATATGTAACATGATATGGCATTTTTGTTGAAGTGTGATATAGTATCAAATTTCAAAACTGGTAAACACTTTTTGACCGCTATGGTACATGGACAATTTCTATAATATTAGCGGGAAAAGTTCTCGATAATGATACTAACTGTATTGGAATATTACGCAATAATATAAATCAAAATTCTTCAAAAAATTTAAAAATAAAGATGAAAACATTTCTAGATTCTGTAATAAGATTCCACGCAGGTAAAAGGAAATACAAAAGACCTATACCTATATTATATCTCAGAATTTGAAAATAAAATGGTTCCAGTAATTAACAAACGTATACAAATCGCTCAGAAACCCGAAGTAGTAGCCAAGTACGAACGTATGTATTTCTGGAGTGGTCTGAAAAGATCATTACCCATGTAAAAGAAAAAATCTGCGCTGGCACTTAAAAGTTGATATTTGCACATTTCAAATATTATTCATAAATTCTTTCAAAATATATTAGGAATCTGGTCAACTTTAATAGGCATTATATGATTAACGCTTAATAGTGATGGCGGCGTTACTGCCAGACAAACGTCTTACGACAAAAGCAAGATCTATGCGAAGACAAGCTCCGCACAAAATCAAAAATATCACAGAAAGAAATGTAATGAAACTTGCATGCAACGCAAACAATATCGCCAGTGTTCGATGGATAAACAACGAATGTTTTTGACGTGAAACGTCTTTAAAATCGCGCCGAAACATACGGGTACCAGCTTCGATCATATACACTTCTCATCAAAAAAATCGAAACACTTCCGTTTTCATTGTTTCTGTCCGAATTTAACACAAAAAAGAATTCATACGATGAAAAAAAAAACATAAATGTATAGCTGGCAGTTTGGCCATTACAGTAATAAGCGAAAATTCTAAATTCAAAATTAGAATTTCATTTGTTTATCTTATAAACGAAATGAATCACTGTTTTGAGACAAATGTGTGTTTAGGGTTGGAGTACATTTAGCGTTTAAAAACAAAAAATTGGCGCCTATCCTTAAACTTTTTGTTTTTTATTTCAATACTGTGACTTTGGGACGTCTGAAAAAAGGTTATTTTTCTAAAACGTATGGATACTTCGCCCACAGAAGCCGCCCAAGTTGTGGCATTGCTGGATTCTGGCCTTAGTCAGCGTGTTGTGGCTGCAAGACTGCATCTAAGCCTGTCATCTGTTCATAGAGTCTATAAACGTTATCGGGAGACTGGTTTGTTCACGCGCCGTTCAGGATCTGGCAGGAATCGGGTCACTTCTGAGCGAGATGATCGATTTATTGTAACAACTTCTTTAAGAAATCGACGCCTTAACGCTTTTCAACTGCAGCAGCGGCTTCGTGTTGTACGAAGGGTGGCTGTAAGTGACTCTACAATTAGAAGAAGGTTGAAGGATCGTGGACTGGTACCGCATAAGCCAGCAAATGGGCCGAAATTAACTGCAGACCATCGAAGAGCGCGCCTTAACTTTGCACGTGAGCACCTAAATTGGTCATACCTACAGTGGAGCAAAGTTCTCTTTTCTGATGAGTGTAAAATTATGCTGTATGGTAACGACGGAAGGAACAAGGTCTACAGAAGAGACGGAGAACGCTATGCAGAATGCTGCATTGAAGAAAAGGTCAGCTATGGTGGCGGTTCGTGGACGGTTTGGGGAGGAATCAGCGCCGACGGTAAGACAGAGCTTGCTTTTGTGTCTGGGCCACGTCTGCCTGCACTAAACTGTCATCGGTAAATCGAAGAGTGTCTCGAGCCTCATGTGATGCCCTATGCACATTTTATTGGCAACGGCTTCATATTCATGCACGACAATGCTAGGGCTCACACCGCGGGCGTCGTACGAGATTATCTTAACGAAGTCGATATCTCTATTATGGAATGGCCAGCAAGAAGCCCGGACATGAATCCCATTGAACATCTGTGGGATGAATTAAAGAGACGAATTCGAGCAAGAGATCCTGCCCCAGAAACACTTAGCCAGCTGCAAGATGCAATCCAAGAGGAATGGGACAATATACCACAGCATGTGATCGTGACTCTCATCCGATCGATGAAGAACCGTATGGAAGCAGTAATTAGAGCTCGGGGAGGGAATACAAGTTATTAAATAAACGTTTTTTAGCTTTTTTTTTCATTTACGTGTGTTGTTTTATCCATTTCCTTTATACTCCATACGGAATAAAAATGACTCATTTAACAAAATACGAAACCTATGAAAAATTCATTTAAATTTAGAACATTAACATTAAGATTTGATAAGCTCATATTACTCACTATTAAACGACATTTAACATTTATTCCTAAATGTACACATTTTTCTGATAATCCTGACAAAACGTAAACTTGCAAGGTGTTTCGATTTTTTTGATGAGAAGTGTATTTCTGTAGATACACAGTTACCGTCTAAAAAGTGGCACCGGCGAAACAAGGCACAAACAGTAAATGTGCCTTGTTTCGTTCTCATTCATTCGGTGGCCGCGCGCGATTGATAACGTCAGCGATGCCGAAATGCGTAGTTTATACTTGTAAAAATGACACACGTAAAGTGCAAAGGAAGGATGGAATGTCATACTTCCAATAAGTATATCTTTATCTTAATTTATTAGCGCATTTTTTATGAGTAAAACACTTTTATTCATATTATGTATTACTAAAATATCAATTTAAAACGCTTGCGTACCATGCCACGATGCGTAACGCATCGCATCTATCTCTTTCTGTCTCGAGTGGCTCACTCATAGGAAAAAATAGCACAGAGCTAATGTTTCAGAAAAAGGTCAGTGGAATCATGGAGTCGCCTATACCATTTTTTGTGATTTTCTTTTTTTTTTGTTTGATTGTATTTATCAAGAATAAAAAAAGTGTTAAATAGCATTTACGTAAAAAGCAATTTGAATACAAATCAAAATAAAGCTACTAACCACTAAGAATTTTTAGGTTATTTAATCTTCATGTTTTTATTGATCCCGTTAGATAAAAACAAGCTAATGTTCCTTATAATATCTAGGGTTAATAAGAAATTATTTAACGTATGTCTCATTAATAAACGTTACATTTTGTAGTGGGCCTATTCTCCATACAAGAAAAAATAATCTCCTTTAAAAAGTTTCCGTACTGTTAAGATATGTGTAAAAAAAAACTAAGCATCTCCACTGCTGTCTATGTTCAAGTAGGATGCGATAAGACGCGAGCACAATATTCGGAGTCAAATGGAACGTAGGAGCATTATTATATGAAATGAATTTGTGCTTAATTGCAATAGACTAAGGGCTTATTATCGGTTATATTTGTTTTCAAATATGTCTTGTTCATTTCTGATTTCACGGCATCATTATATCATCGAAACCAGAAGATAATATGTAACGACCTTAACAAGGATTTATTTTCATACTTCATTACGTTACTTAAGATTTAAATTGGCTTAAATTATATGACACTTTAGAACTTTTTTCAAAATTGGTACTATAATATACATCTATTCTTCTATGTATAGACGCGGGGCCGATATTTTGTTTGATTTTCTATGGAATTGTGTATCTACAGAAATATATGATCGAAGGGTACCAGGTTTAAAAAGTGGACCGTAACGAAAAGGACCGTAACGTGATATACTACTCTTTTGAACTAAAATTTCAAACCTACTATTTTTTTTATTAAAAACCTACGCCCTATCATATTTAATGAAAACGCGTCAGGTTGCAGAGTTCGCGGTTGAGACTGCATTTTAATAGTCGACCACTAACGCAAACGGACTCATTTCATTACACATTATAGTAATAATTTCGTTCAATAGTTGATTCTAAGAACCCCTTATAAAATGAAAAAAATATTAAAATGTCGAAAACGAATTACAGTTGTGGTTAAGAACGATTTGAAGTTCTAATATGAGTTTTTTTAACATACTTATTTAAATCGTGTCATACGCAGAGATGTGTACCTTCTGAAAAGCAACTAGTTATGTTATAACTAGAGATCGGATAATCGGATGCATATTTACCTAAAGTTAGTTTAAGACAAAGTATGGAAACGGCTTTTTATTGTTTTGTTAAATAAAAATCCCGGGATTGCGGAATTGGATAGCCGGATGTTTATTTATTTACCTAATTTAGTTTTTTACCTAATTTAGTTTTTGACAAAGTATGGAACTGTCTTTTTATTTTATTTCCATAAATAAAAATCCCGGAATTCCGATACTGTAGAACATTTTGGTAAATACGTATGCATAGTTGTATAAATGAACCCGGAGTCTCGGTCTTTTGAAAATAAATACCACGTGCTAATTTAGTAATTTTCAAACAATATCACTACGTTAAATTTGCAGTCCCGTATTTTCCCGGGATTTTTATTTAACAAAATGTATTTTAAAAAGCCGCTTCCATAATTTGTGAGCCAAAAATTAACTTTAGGTAAATATGCATCCGAATATAACATAGCCATATTAATTAGAGCGACGTGGTTCAGGAATAAAGAATAAAATCGCAATTTTTTTATTGACAATTTATTTTATTTTACCAAAGTAACACATTCTAATAGTACTGAAGCTGGATAAATAATTAAGAACCATTTACTAAACTGCTCGAGAATTGTTTCGTATGACACTTACAATTAAAAAATTACAATATTTAGCGCGGAAATTTTAAAAGGCATTTTAAAACATTTGTAACTAAAATTAATTGTTGATAGCATATCCACGGCTTTTAATTACTGCTTTACTTTATTTTGCATTGATTCTATTATTTTTTTTAAATAGAGTTCCATTCCTCTAAGAAAACGTACAGCTCTCTTAAATTGCCACACTGTGTATTTGACACCTTTTTTTTACTTTGAACCACAAATTCTATATTGGGTTTAGATCAGGAAACGTATTTTTGAATTATTAGACGTGAATTTGGAATTCGAATACGAATACAAATCGTGCGCGAAATTATTTTCTCTACTGCTACAATTTTATAGATTTTTGAATTACTCGAATTCAGTGTTGTCATTAAGAACAAATTATTAATTAAATTCCGTTTCACGCAGAAAAATTCAAAACTACAACAACAAAATCAAAAATCCGGCGATGACTCACACGTGAAACGGATCACTGTCAAGGTCACGTCAGCGTTGGATATTCTACTAGTAGAAATCAAAACCGAGTGGGTTGAACCACTCGTTGCACAACGCACGAAATGAAAATTCTGAAATAGTGAATTCGGTAATTCGTATACGAATCTCACGATTTCGAATGCGAATTGGTTTTCTATTGTTTCAAAAATTCGTCTCCTGGGCTGTTAGCTGACCAGTCTAGGACAGAAACTGTTTGCACTGTTAGAAAATCCTTTACGGTGCGTGCAGTGTGCTTTGGATCATTGTCATGCTGGAATAGACATTCCAGAGGGATAACCGGGAGAACGTCTTTAGCATAAGGTAACATTGTTTCTTCCAGTATATTTCTGTATTGGAACTGATCCATGTTACCTTCTGTCAACTTTACAGGACCAACACCATGTCCAGAAAAGCACCCCCAAATTTTCACATATCGCCCACAGTGCTTTAAAGTAACTTTCGTATACTTAGGGTCGAATGTTGTATTCGGGGGATGTCTTACGTATCGTTTTCCATCATAACATACTCTGTTTATTTTCGTCTCATCAGAAAAAAGTACATTTTTCCACTGTCGCACTGTCCAGTTTTCATACTTTCTAGCAAATGCAAACCGGGCTTGTCTGTGGCAGTTTCAACAGGGGTACCTTTCTAGCTATCCTACCGTGCAATTTTTTCTTCTTCGTGCGTGCTGAAATTGGTGAAGGGTTATTTTCACCAAAATAATGTTTTCTCAGCTCATTAGACCTTTTAAAAGGATTTTGTTTTGCCATACGAACGATGTTTCGGTCATCTCGAGGAGTTGTTTTTCTCTGTACTCGTGGAACATTTAAGTAGTTTGATACGTAGCAAAATGCTTAACAGTATGGAAAACCATCGTTTTTGAACAATGAAGATGGTCGGCTATTTTTTTGTAAGATCAATCCTTCAGGCTTTATTATTACTTCCCTTGTAGATTTATCACAACTTTTATTTTTGCCCATTGTTTTTTCATAAGAAGCAATCACTTTTCATTCGCAAATCTGTCAATCTTTTACAGCACTAAATGACGCCAAATTATTGAAACAATAACAAATCGACCGAGTGTTCTCTGTTTTAATTTGAACAAAGGTATAAACTATTTAGCGTTCTTAATTATTGTGACCAGCTAGTAAATAGAAATACTATGTTTAGAAGTAGTGTAAAAAGTTTGTCTATTTATTTTTAATCTAATCATGTGTATCAATGAATACAGTGGAGTTATGGAAAAGTTTTACAATACCGAGAGAGATAAAAAAATGCATGCAGCGAGTTTTGCGTCTTAGTTTTTAAAAATCTTCCCTTTATATCAGCGTTCTTAATTATATGACCACCAGTGTATATACCCAATAAATATTTATACTTCCGATTCAAGCCAGCCTACGATATAAGATTATTTTGTATTTCAAAATCAAATTCGAAAGATTAAAAATCTATACTAATATTATAAAGCTGAAGAGTTTGTTTGTTTGTTTGTTTGAACGCGCTAATCTCTAGAACTCCTGGTTCGAATTGAAAAATTCTTTTTTATTGAATAGCCCATTTATCGAGGAAGGCTTTAGGCTCACGCTGACACATAACATCACGCTGCGACTAACAGGAGCGAAGAAATAATGGAAAATGTGGAAAAATCGGGGAAAATTATTCATCTTTGAGGGCTCCCGTTGCGTGCGCTACGAAAACGATTCTAGATACCAAAAAAATATGTATGAAAAGATTATTTATTCCTCTTAAAATTATCTAAAAAAATGACCGCGACAGTATATCTTTTAATGTTAACTCACTAGAATCGTTTTTATGGTAATCAAATTTGGATATGTCGTGTTGTCAAGATCGGGTAACAGCCGAGGTGGTTGTTTGCAAAAATAAATATGATGCTCAAAATAATTATTCCACGCGGACGAAGTCGCTGGCACAGCTAGTCTTTGGATAAGCGTGTGAGAGTCTGACACCGACCTGCATGTTCATGACGAGCACGGTGTTGGTGCGGTTGCAGAGCACGAAATGATCGGGATGCTTGGGCGTCAACAGAAGTGCATTGACGGGCGCGGGCGCGCCCGAGGCGGCCAGCGGGCGGTGGGCGGCCAAGCATTCGCCCGACCGCAGCGACCACAGCCGCACCGAGCCGTCCGCCGAGCCCGACAGCACGTGCCCGTCCGGCGTGAACAGCGCCTCGTTCACGAACCCCGTGTGGCCGGCCAGCTCCTTCAGTAGCCGCCCCGAACGCAGCCCGTGCACGCGCACCGTGCGGTCAAACGACGCCGACAGCAGCGACGCACCGTCACGCGAAAACTGAAGGCACGTCACGCCCTTGGCGTGCGCGCGCTCCAGACGCCGCTGCACCTGTCCCGTCGACACCTTCCACACCTGGAACACCACATTCCTGCACCTCACTGCTGTTACTGGCCATTTGGGAGCGAGAGTGTTTGTTTCCTCCTAATATTATAATTGAGTAGACGACAATTTTTTAAATTCTATATATAATAAGAGGATTCTTTTAAGTGAGAAATATTGTAGAACCTACAGTACACGTGCGCCTATTACTTTTGAAGATACATCGACATGTTTGCGGCACTATCGCGAGTCGCTCAAAAACGCTCCATACTAAAAACACTGCAATTGTGACGTCATAACTCAGTAAACTCGCCTAATTTGTATGAGCGTATAAACAAATTTTAAAATAACTTTGTTATTTGTACGTTTATAGGTATACTTTCTATATAAAGAAAAGTTACATTTAATATGAGAATGCTAGAAATGTGTTCGTTTCATTAGAATTACGTAAATAATAATGGCTCATTTTTTTAGAAATCTAAAAACAATATAAATTAATAATTAAACTGAAATTTCTATATTGACATACTTTCATTAGATATAAATTGCCCAAATTAGATAAATATAGCATAAAAACGGCCATAATCAGTTGTAGTCGTCTACCCTATTGAGTAATGTTTTTTACTTATTCCCTCAAAAACTATGGAGATAGGTTGAGACCTGACAAAGTATATAGGCTAGTTTATACAAAAATATTATATATTTTTCCTTTGAGATATTTATATTTTTCCTTTGAGAAAATACAATAATAACATATGAATGGATTTGCTAAAGGCGTAATTAGCTACCACAGAAAGAACATAACATAATTTATACCACAGAAAAATGTCTCTCCCATAGAAAAATCCGACATTATAAGGAAACCGCAGGCGGAATCTAGTATGTTATCGTTACACATGTAAACATGATAAATAAAATGACATTAATTCTATCTTCTTTTTTCTTGATATAATACAAAAAATAGCCAAAATATGAACACCAAACATACATTTACTATGAGATTTTTTTTAGAAATCATCTTACCAGAGCATTGACATTAAAAATCTGTTAAAATAAAGGACTGTAATAAAGAACCATCTTGGACTCTGACAGGATTCAAGTCAAGTGTTTGTGAATTAAACGGGTTGCGATGAAGTATTCTACCAATGATTTGAGCATTAATAAAATTTATAAAAGTGCCAACACACTTCTCTTAGAGAAAACACAATCCAATTGATTAAACTGGTATCATTTCTACACTGACACATCTAAATCTAAAATAGTATACATAGGTGCAACTGTTTATTTTCCAAATCTTTAAAGTGACAGATGTCCACCTCTAATCGTATCATTAATCTTTACTGAGAAAACAGTGGCTATCCTGTTCTGAAGCTGTTAGGTTCACACTCAACTATAAATATATAAGTTTAATGAATCCATAATCTTCACAAACTCCCTTAACTAATAATATTCTTTCGCCACTGATTGTAGAAAAAAAAACAATTATTTCAAAACTGCCATGAAAGTAACATCTCTATAGTCCTGGCATGGATCTCTAACCATTCAGGTATAGTAGAGTAATAATGCTGTTGATGACTTTGCTAAGGATGCAGTTATAACAAGTTGAAGTGACCACTACAAAAATTTTAATAGCTCCTTAGCAAGAGTTGGCTTTATGGCAGAATTATCTTAATTCTGGAATAAGTTCAAAACAATTAAAGAAAAATATTATGCTGATATATAATAGACGACATGCCAACAAATTCCTAGTTCTCACACTACAAATTTGCCGATAAATACAATTTCCGTTATAAATAGACTCAGTATTAGTGATTTATGCAATCCTCTCCAATTTCACAAAATAAACATCTGAAACACAACAATGTGTAATTGTTGACACTGAGGAAGGTACGTATTTTTAAACAATAGAATTCGAAATCGTAACATTTGAATTATTGAGTTGAAAGTAAAGCTCTATAGCTGCTTTTTTTTGCATTTGCCGCAGTATCCACTCTCAGCCTTCAAACTTGGTCATCACTCTAGCCCTTTGCTACCCGCACTGTTTAAATATCCACCTTCCAACTTAAAAGTAAAACCTTTCCACTATCAGCCTTGATCTTTTACAGCAGAGTAGATAGTCATACCTTGATCTCGTGCAGCAGTGAGAAAGCCTATATCTTGACCGAGTGTAGCAATAAGGGTGCCCATTACTAAATCTTGTGTAGCAAAGAGGTTGACCATACCTTAATCTTGCCATCATTGGAGCCAGCGGCCAACGTATCGCTGTCGCGGCCAAAGGCCAGGCTAAGCACGGCCTCCTCCATGCTCATAAACTCCTCGTGCGCCTGGTAGCGTAAGTCCTTGCGAATCTTGCCTGTGGTGAAGTTCCACACTTCCACAAGCCCGTCCACCGAGCCTGTCACCAGGTACTGCCCATCCGGCGAGAATCTGAGATTTTTCATACTATTTGTTAATAATAATAGGTTGGGAAGGTCTTCTAACAAATAGCTTGTATAAACTTGTAATGAAATATCTTTGACTGTAGCTGGCTAGTTGTTATGAAAGAAGAATCAAAATTGATAAAATTTAATTTTCGAATATATTTCATTTGTTTTTCTTAGTGTCATACATTTTAATACATTTTACTTTTTTGTAATAATTTGAAATAATTGTATAAAATTCAATATAATATCAAAGTGATAAAATTTGGAATAAATTAAATTTAAAATAGATTATATATGTGGTGTTTATGGACGTAATGCAGTATCAGTAAGAGTACCATAAATTTAGCTTAAGCGTTTTGGAAGATCTACAAGTTCACCACAAAACAGTTTTGACTCATTCAAAAAAAGCTTTATTCCATGCCAAGCGGACAGGTAAAAAAGATTGATGCTTCAGATTTCAATAATATTTTAGTATGTTATACCGATAGAGGTCCTCAACCTAGACAATCAATATTTTTACTCTGTGATATATAGTTATTGATTTAGAGTTAGAGGCTAATGAAATTTCGACTCAACAGCAGAAATGCACTATTTGTAGTCCGAAAAAACAATATTTAAAATATAAAAACAATAAACTTAATACATGAATTTTATAGTTATTAAGCTTTCTTGTGACATTTTTAGAAAGTGGTTTTTTTATTGTAAAAAAATAAGATATTATTTTTGAACTCGATTTTTTCAGTCTTCGACCACTTTAATTATTTGTTATATTACAAGCTTACAAAGTTAGTACTTAATACTAATAATATCATACATATAAATATATTAACATATTATAACAATAATTTAATTAATATATAATATTAAAATAAAAACTTAATTCAACAAAAGTAAACTAATATTCCCTAGTTGACCATGTGGCCTCACCTTTTGAGTTAAATTCTTAATATATCTACAGCAATAGAATCTTGTCACTACTACCAACAAAATTAGTAAAGTTTCAATTAAAGAAAAATTAAGAAAATTAAATATTAAATCAAAATGCCACATATATGTATTAGATCTTTACATATAAAATTAGCGTTTTGTCGTACTGAGGACTTTGATCTGATATATCACCTCTTTGGTTAAGCATTTATTTATTTATTAAACTTCACGTACAAATAAGTGTACAGAGGCGGACTTAATGCCTGAGGCATTTTCTACCAGTCAACCTTCAGGTGGTGCAGAAAAACAATGCGATAGATGTACCGAAAGAAATATACGCAAACGAGGTTAATAAAAGAAAATAAATATTATTATATCCTAATACATACATATTATATTTATAATAAACTATTATATATAGTATGCCTAAAATCTTTGGAGCGAGATTTCATGCAAAATTTGCCTATTATTTACTCTAAACAAAAAATATAAGCATTCCTAAATGAAAAGTTTGCGCACTTTGTTCTTAAAGCTAAGCCTGCTTGGGGAGTTCCTTACTTCTTGAGGGAGGGCATTCCATAATAGAATGGATTGTACGAAAAACGAAGAGTGAAGAGTATCGGAATGGTGAGAAGGACATTTAAGGAGGCCATTATAGTTAGAGCGAAGGTTCCTATTATGGGATGTACAAAGGTATTGAAAGTGGGAATTAAGGTAACTAGGAGTGTCAGAATTGTTGAGAAAAGAATACAAAGTCAATAAGGCTCTTGTATCCCTGCGCTGCCGCATGGGTAACCATTTCAAACGTTTTCGGTATTCAGACACATGATCAAATTTCTTTAAATTAAAAACGAATCGAATGCAATTGTTAAGAAGCCTGTCAAGTTTGTTGAGTAGATCTGCATTCAGGTCGAAGTAGCACACATCACCATAGTCGACGATAGGGAAGATCAAAGTCTGTACAAGCATTTTTTTTATGTCTGTCGGTAAAAAAATCTTTAGACGATAAAGGGTCCTCAAAATTCCAGTTACCCTTTTACAAACACTGGTGACTTGAGACTGCCAACTGAAAACTGAGTCTATGTATAATCCCAAATCCTTCACGCTGTTACTAAATGGAATAATTTGGCCATCATAAATAACAGTATGAAGACTCTGAGGCGTCAGTCTCGACAACATCCTTGAAGTACCTACCACAATTGCCTGACACTTACTCGGGTTAACGTGAATACCAAACTGCTCAGACCACATTCTCATAGCAGCAAGATCCTGGTTAATTGTGTCAATAGCTTCATTAACGCCGTCAACGTCAGACTGAATATAAAGTTGCAAGTCATCGGCATACAAATGATATGCGCAGCGAATACGATGAGTTATGAAATTGATAAAAATTGAGAACAAAAGTGGAGATAAGATGCCGCCTTGAGGGACTCCAGCTACAAGACTACACCATGAGGAGGATGTATCATCCTGAATAACTGACTGCTGTCGTCCCTGAAGGTATGATGAAAACCACTCAGTTGCTTTGAAAGAGACTTTAAGATGAGCTAAAATAGACAAAAGGATTTTATGATTTACTGCATTAAACGCATTAGAAAAATCTATAAGAACAAGAAGAGTGACCTTTCTGTCCTCGATCCCAGTCCTTATATCCCCGGTCACTTTGAGGAGAGCTGAAGACGTACTATGACCAGGTCTGAATCCGGACTGGAAAGGACTAAGTAGAGAGTTGTTGTGGATAAAGGTAGATAATTGTTTGTGGACACATGCCTCGAGTACTTTGGATAAATAAGGGAGAATGGATATAGGGCGGAATTGATTGGGAGTAGTTGGATTTGCAACCTTAGGGAGTGGAAGAACAAAAGCTTTACGCCAAAGAGAAGGAAATCTTGCAGAGTCAAGGGAACAATTGACAATGTGAGTGATTGCAGGCAGGATGTACTCGAGGATAGGTACAATCATGTGGCGATTGATGCTATCACAACCAACAGCATTGGACTTCAGAGATAAGATAATCTTTTTTATTTCATCTAACGATGCTTGAGAAAAATGAAACGGTGTAATATTATGAGTAGGAAGCTCGGCTATGTGAGCCATGGCGTCGGTTATATCCAGGGTGTTATAAGTATCACTATTAGAAAAATGACGATTTAGATCATCCAAGTTGATTGGAGAGGGAAGTTCTGAGTAACGTGATTTACCTATACCTAGAGTACCGAGAAACTTCCAGATCGCAGCAGAAGATGAAGAAGAGACATTGTGAAGTACATGGCGGCGTTTAGCATTACGTATCAGCTGGTTACACCGATTCCTTGCAACCTTATAAGCATCCCACCTGGAGTCATTCCGGTCTTTTTTAAAGCGAAGAAAAGCTCTGTCCCTCCGTTTCATAGCGTCCCGAATTTCCTCCGACATCCATGGTGCAGGCCTGCGTTTGAGTTTGATTTTTCGAACCGGAGCATGTGTGTCATACAATTGTATGAGGGTATTATTAAAAATATCGATCTTATCGTCAACTGTGGAAGCAACAAATAATGGCTCCCAGTTGATCTTAGACGCATCCGATTGAAATTTTGTGGCGTCGATTCCAGCAAAGTGTCGCCTGTACAGTACTTTAGGTTTTTGCTTGGGAGGCTTTAGGTTATAAGAGAGGAAGATAAGATCATGATGGGAGAAGCTAGGAGCAGGATGTTGACCATGGGAAGATACAAGACAGAGATTGGATACAAACATCAAGTCAAGCCAAGAATCTACACCTATAGTGTTGACATGTGTTGGCTGGAGTGGTAGGACGTGTAGGCTATTAGACTCAACTATTTGCAATAACTTACGCGAACGAGGAGATTGAGGGGAAAGGATGTTAGTGTTAAAGTCGCCCATGATGATGTGGTGTGCATAATCAGACCCTAAGGATTCTAAAACTGATTCTAAGTCAGTGAAGTAATCAATAGACGGAGGGCAATAAACTACCCCAAGCACTAGCTTAGCCTTGCCAACACCGATTTCCAAAATCAAGTATTCAGCAGAAGCTGAATATTGAGAGGTAGAAGAGGCCAAAATTTTGTACGAAAATATACTCCGGAGATATATGGCTACACCTCCTCCACCCTTTCCCATGCGATCATTTCTGATGAGTGTAAACCCAGGAAGCGGGTACGAAGTAGAAAGAAGGTGAGACTTGAACCAAGATTCTGAGATTAGAATGGCATGAATATTACATTGCGAAAAAACATCATGCAATTCACCATAATGGCTTGGAACACTTTGTGCATTAATGTGGCAAACATTGATGAAGCGACTCTGTGTCTGATTGAACTTGTTATTTAAGAAGTCACCTAAGCTTTCAGAGACTGAGTTAAAACTGTCTTCACTAGACGAATTCGCTGATTCCTCGGCAGAATAATAAACGTCATCCATAGGCAAATATAAATATTATAAAATATAAAACCTAATAAATAAAAATAAAATTATTAAAAAAAAATATATATATATATATATATATATATATATATATATATATATATATATATACATATGCAACGTACGGTACAGTAAATTAAATGCTTTACTGCACCACCCACCAGCTCACAAATTATTTTAAAAAGTAAAGGAAAGAAAAATGTATCAACTAATAATCTTAACAATAACATGAGACATTAACTATATAAATAATTACAAAAGGACACAAAGAACTAAATACTAACATTTACAAACTCTTAGCAGAATAAATAACTTAAAAACAGCTAAAATATATAATTGAACAAATAAAATTGAAAAATAATTATTATACACGGTAGTTGAAGCCGCGAGTATTAATTCCCATACCCTTAGAAAACAAAAAAAAAAGTGTTTTGTCATTGTCAATGTCAAAGCGAGGTACTTTATCCCTGTGCTTTAACCCAATGAGGTTCACAAGTTACAATTTGTATAAGTTGAGTGGTGAATGAATCTAGAATTTTTATACCTAAGCAGTTAAATACCAACTATAGATACTTGGTTATGTATTATGTTCATGATTTGTAGTATACACATGTTGAGTAAGAGATGCTGGTGCAATATTTATATGTGGAAATGTTGGATTTCAGGCAAACATACAACTTACAACCAGCTTTGTTTGTAGCATACTAACTAAATTACAACCAAACACCTACAAATATACATTATGTTAACTAGTTTATGCGTGTAATATGTATGGAAAAGAAGAAACCATATCCGGTTGAAAATTAACATGTACATATACCATAAATTGTACTTCCAACAAGATACTTTTATAAGAACCCAATAATTGGAAACAAATCCATGATTATATGAGAGTAGAACTAGTGAAAAGATTGAATGTAATCATTCTACAAGTAGTATCAACTCAGTTAATTGTAATACTTATTGTTTCATAATAATGCTGACTTCAATTTGGTTATACAAGAAAAATTATAAAAAATACAAAAAAATTACAATACACAAAGGATGGAACCTTACTTACTACAGACTATTTGCCTTTCTCAGAACTTGAGGATGTTTTTGGATACTCGGTGATTAATGTTGTTAGCTGATCCATTGCAATCAACCTGTGTCTTTTGCCATCATGTGTCTTAATGTATATGGTGCCATCAATTGTCCAGCAAGATCGCATCCCAAAGTGTAACCGAGCTTTACTAAATACCAGTTGCCTCGCTTTTGTAAGGAATTCCTTGATTGATATATTAGAGCCCTTAAGCTGAGTCTTCGCTCTCCAAACCGATGATCTTGCATCATGCTGAGAAAACCAAACAACAATGGGCCGATGGTGTTCCTTGCTTCTGATCCCCAGTCTGTGGCAGGATTGTATTGCTGATTTTGCAAGATCACCCAGACCCATCTTGTCATGGATAGTATTCAAAAGCAACTTGTGACAGTTCTCATTCTCCTCTTCAGGTAATCCCAAGAAGACCAAGGCTTTCTGCCTTTGTTTGGTGTCAAATATATCAAATTGCTTCATGCATTCCATGATTTGTGTCCGAAGCAGCCCAAACATATTGAAAGTGAGTTCCCGGAACATGCGAAACTCATCCGCAATCTTTGACACCGTGTCTTTTTGAGGTGCCAAATTCAGCTGTTCTTGAAGCTCTTGCATTTTCCTAGAAACTCTATCCTCAAGACTAATTTGTGCGGACAAAATGTTAGCCAATTGTGCCATGGTTATTATCCAGTGATGTAGTGATAGTGAGGTGGCAGGCAGTGCAAAATTACTTCACAAAAGTTACATTAAATGTACTAAAAATGTAAGTAGCCCTCAATTCTTATGATTCAAAGGTAATACAGTGAATTAGATATTGAAAAACACTTGAATAAAAATAAATAATTATTTGTTGTAACAAATTCACGTCTGTAAATTTCCACATCTACACGAAAAAAAAAAAAAAAAAAAAAGCATTCCAAATTCAAATTTATAAATTCATTTAGCTGGTACATTTAAGTTCTGAACAGTCATTCATATGTGTTTTTCTCATCATATTTTCCTTTAGCGTCACTATTACCACACAATGGAAAACAATACAAGTTCTGCCATGGCACCAGTGCAGAAATAGCTTTAAGAATTAATGATGTATACGGCGCTGGTGTCGCAAAAGAAAACACGGTGCGTTTTAGTTTCAACGTTTTCGTTTTGGAAATGTTGACTTTCAGAACCCCGTGAACGGCCGGAAACCAAAATGGAAGAATTAAATGTTATTGTGGAAGCGGAATCATCACAAAACACTTCAGAAATACCTGCAGGCTTCGGGGTAAGTGACGCTAATCCACCTGACGCTAATCGGGAAAGTAATAAAACTTGAACGATAGTGTACGGATTTACAGCATTGAAATTGTACGGGTCACGCCATCTAGCGGCTAAGAAGCGTATTTCGCGGGTTTGTCAACCTATCCGACATCGGTTTCAAGCACGTTAGAAACTAACGGTACATTTATGTCCCCCTACCTTTGACTTCCACGATTAATGTTAGAAAGATAATAGACGCTACGCATTGACAGTTGTTTTCCATTTTAAGATTCCACGTTACATCAATTTTTCCTGCGATTGAGTAATCAAGGTCATCGTATACTAATATTTCTACGCAACCACGCACGAAACTGAACATTCTGGTCCTTCGAGCCAGTTTATTCAAGGATTCGAAGTCCGGTGAACTTTGGACCCTTCATGCAGTGGAGGTGACTTCGTAATCCAGGAAGATTGTACAAAGGACAAGTGAATGCTAAGCGCACACAGGAACCAAGTTGGATTGCCATCCCATCGAATATTTCACGCTATCTGGTGGGACCAACCAACCTATATTTCCTATCACCTTCACCAGCCCTTTTTGTGATACGCATTTTCATATTAATTTCAGTGATAATCCGCACAGTGAGCTAGGAGTATAATCGATCAGCGCATTTGTGACTTTCCTTGCATACCTACTACATACATATAGTGCACCTGGCGAAAGTACGTGTCATTTTGTCAAACCGTAAGTACTCCTATTCTCTAAGATCACCGAAATGTCCGTGGAAAACCTTAATTTATTATATGCAGATGACACGAAACTTCGTGACCTTATTAAAAAACGCGGTATAGTTAAAATGAGACTAACTAAGTTTTCTAACTATTTGCAATCAATAAAATCTATGCAAAACGAGTTCACACTACAAACTCGTATAGATTTAAAATTACGCGTAAAAGGCGCTAGTGATTTATTTTGTGAGTTCAACGCAATTCAAACTAAAATTGAGGAATGTATCTCTGAGTCTGATTTATCTGATTCGTTAAATCAAAGGGAATCATTCGAAGATTCATACAACTCATGCGAATCAACTGTGCACTCCGCTGGAATGCGACCCCTCTCCCACTGCCCCGCGCGGCGCCCCGCATTCGCCTATAGCGCTCAGTACCGATAGCATCTTTGTTACCGTTGCGCGTCTCTCGTTTTAATCGTCTAAATACGGTTTAAATCTCTTGTTGTTATTACTGTTTCTGTTGAGTTTTTGCTTTGTTAAGTTTATGAATTATCGTTTTTGTTAAGTTTGGACTTTTTGAACGTGTTAGCGAAGTCTGGTGGTTGAACCAACAACATCATGGGCAAGACAATTCATAGTGAGGCAAGGACTCTTATATTGAAGGTGTTGACTTTCTTTGAAAATGAGAAAGCAAATAAACGATTTATGATTCCTGTAGACCAAGCTATAAAAAGAGCTTGTGCAGCTACTGGTGTATCAAAAAGGACACTGATGAAAATTAAAAACGAATCGAAGATTGTACAACAAAATGATCCGCCAGTGCCTTGTACATCAGTGTCAGGTTCAGTTCAAAAACCGATACCAAAATTGTCTACACCAGGCAAAAAAAGAAGAACAAGCGCCAAAAAGGTTGAACTGGACAATTTTGATCTATGCGCGTTGCGAAACATTGTTAACAGTTTTTTATACAGTTAGAAAAGAAGTACCGACCTTGAAAAAAAATATTGGCGGCTGCGAAAAGGGACTTAAATTTTCGAGGTAATTATTAAAAAATAATTATTTATGTTTTAGCGAGCTGTGTTTTGTCTAGTTTCCAATCTACGGAAACAGTTTTAAAGTTATACAAGTAGGTATGATATGTCTACATAAAATTATCAATAATAATATACTTAATAATGATATGATCATGAGTATCGTAAACCTCACGAACTTTATGTTTTTCAGGTGGAATAACCACATTGAGGCTGATACTTAAAAACCAATTGGGTTATAAAGAACAATGGCAAAATCCCTAACAAATTTTTGCTCATACTTTTTTTTGTGTACAGTCATGAAACATATACCGAAGTATAGAGATCTATTATCTGAGTAAAACGGTAGTAGAATGAAGATTCTACGATGTCTAGAAAAAAAGATATCGGTTTATAAAGTTTTGGAGGTTATGTCTCAATAAAAACCGCCAAAATCAAAAAATACTTTATGGTTATATTTTTTTTAGTGAAAAAACACAGCTAATATCATAATTATTTAATAAATATCCTCAGATCTATTATAAGACATCATTAAAATGTGTTTGAAGAGCACGAATTACTTCGGAGGTATCTACGAAACCGTGAAAACTAACATTTGTTTCAATCGAATATTATGTAGAGAACATTTCAAATTATTGAATCATCCTCAAAGAAACTCAATTACTTATATTATATAAATTAAGAAGTTTATAATATATATAAATTAAGAAGTTTATAAGTATGTATGATATTTAAACAATATCATACATACCTACTAAGTGCCTACCTCACACAAATACACATAAGCTTAAAATACCTACCTAAGTCTTTAAAAAGAAGCTTAAAAATGTGAAAGTAAAATGTATTTTGGAAGGTGCAGTCAATACCTTGTCGAAATTAAATTGTTAGTTTCTCTTTTTTAAAAAGAAGCAGTCATTGTTGTTGAAAAGTTCATCTTTTCAAAGAGAAAATCAGTAGGGATCATTTACATGCGAACTGGCTTATGAACAGGCCCACTTAAGTGTTATCAGAGAGCAAATAAAATGCTATAATATCAACAATATGGTGATTTCTTTTCATTTAGAAGTCAATCAAATGACACATTTGTAGTAATATATAGGTACCTTTATCAGTTATTTAAAACCTCCTATGTTATTAATAGTTTAAAAAATATAACAACTTAGGTACTAGTCAATTTATTGAATGAATAACTTAAGAATTAAAACAGCTTTTAATAAAATATGTCTTTATTATTATTATGTCACTGATACATATAAAACATAGTTCACTTAGCACTAATTTCATTGTTTTTGTACGAACAATTCCAATTCAAAAATAGATTTAACAAACGATTGTTAGATCTATTTTTGAATTGGTTAACACTTAAGAGTTCACAACTTCAGAGGGTAATTTATTTCAAGCATTTACAATATAATTACCTATAGTTTTTGAAGATATTTGTGTTCTTTATGTGGTTACAAACATATTATAATTGTGTCTTTTCATGTGCAGGTTCAGAACAGTGGTACTAACCAGTTACGGATCTTAAAAGTTGTGATTTAAGCTATCTTTGTGAATCTATGCTGTAATCGTTCAACTAAGTTCTTATTTAATTAATGGATTGTATATTTGAAAGGTCTATAGAAACCTTATAGAAAGTTGATTTTTTATCCCTCTTCTTCAATTACAACATCATCAAGAAAGCTAGCCGGTGCGGTAATATTTTGCTGATGTCTGGCCCAACCAAGATACCACACTACAGTCATTGTATGTGCGCAACATACTGATTTTCATACTGATTACTGAGCTGATTTTCAATATTTGTAATATCTGCTAGTGGTCTGTTCTCATTATGAAGATTTCCACGAATGATCTCTCTTTGAGAACGCACCCAGCAAGTATGGCATATGCGATCTAATGAAGAAATCTGAAAACAAAAGATTTATTTAATTCTATTGCAAACTAGTAATTGAACATAGCTAAGCAAAACACAAAGGTTTAGGTGTATAATTGCTTTCTGGTTAGCAATACTCAATTTATTATTTGTCTGTGATTTTCATTGTTTAGTACTTTACCATCATTCTTACATAACTATCTATTTTGCCAATATTTATGCTAAACAGGTAGCTGTAGCAGTAATGGTATACTAATAGATATTACTATTACTTTAGCAGCTATTTCATTATATAATATCAAATAAAACAAAATATACAAACCTCACGTGGAGCTAATTTGCTTGTAATTAAATCGATTATAGATTGCTGCATCTCATTTGGGTTCTCCCGTAATATCTTATCACTCCGTCTGTTTAAGATTGAACGGCCACATAAAAGACATGCATTTGTTTGTCTTCTAGTACTAGGTCCAGCTACATCCCTGCCAGACACTTCACTTTGTAAGCTGCTATTGACTGCAGCCATTGCCAGATCCCTACATGCTTCACAGATAACATCTTCTTCCAAAACCTTAAAAAATATTTTTTCATATTAGATACAAATACCTATTCTATTTGTAAACATATTTTGTGTGTGATCATGTTAAATAATCATAAACTTAAATCATACTTCTGGATATAGATTAAACTAAAATTTTTTTAATAAAAATAGTATTGTAACTAGAATGATAAAAAAATGATCATAATAAACTAGCTAAGGTTGTTTCATTCAGATGAACTGCTGTTTGACTACAAATGAAAATATTGATAAGTCCTACATATTTTGTGAATCAGGCATTGTTGGTACTGTTCTGATTTACAATATTACTTACAATTTGGGGGTACACCCAGCTGCAGATTATAGCAGTAACTCTTGAATCTTGCGCCAATGCGGGATATCGGCGGCGTAATTTATTTACGCATATACTGCAGTTCACACACAAGATACGTGTAGGTTTCACACGACTTCCCATTGTAGTATTAAATCGGTTACAACAAAATCCAAATCAGAAAGCAGAATCGTAGTCCTTAATCACAGCGAAATATATTTGTAAAAAGAAGATAATCGGAATTTTGGCAAGCAGAAGTTAACGTATACAGCGGGAGATCTCAGTATAGTCCAGAAACAGTCCAGGTCGTTAAAAAAGCAAGAAAAACAGAAATAGAAAACGCAAAATACCACGAAACACTCAACAAACAACAACAACGCACGACGTCACGCCACTACCGACAAAACGTAGGGAAGTGTCAGGCTTGGTCTAACTATCGATAGGTATATTTTCAAAACGAATAGATTTATATATAGACGATATTTTTAACCTTGAAATACCTATATTTTTTTATATTAATTCCAATATTTATTTGAAAGCTTTCAATTATGATAATATTTATAATTAATACATATGTCACACACTCACACCATTAAGCCTTACCCAAAGCTGTGTAAGGTTTGTGTTATGGGATCTAGGGTTACGGAAAGGCATACATATATTTTACATAAATAAATATTTTTATAGACTATAATTATTATTGACAACCAGGACTAAGGTACAAATATTCGTGTTCATCACACACACACACAATCACACATGGGGGTCGATGAAAATAAGTTTTTTATAAGATCTTCATTATTTTGCTATTATTAAAAATCATGGTTTACCTCGGAAAGTGATGTCTATTGCTGTAATAATGTACTAACATTTTCATATTTAATTAAATGTCGTCTCAACAAAAATTCATTTATTTCACAACTAATACAACTTTATTTATTAGATATTATTAAAAACAGGTTTTCTTCAAAACGCAAACACGATAATAATAATTGCAGAGTTGTTAAATTATACTGCTGGATTCATTAGAAGAATTGATATGTTCATTATTATCAAAAATAAAACTATGGAATTATACATATTGAATTACGTTATATACATATTTTAACTTGTGTAAGAAATAAGGCGAGACTTATTATGACGAAACTCAGACAAAAAATAATTATAGTTAAAGGTCACGATTAAAGAATATTATTTATTATAATTACATATTCTTTAAACATTATATTGTTCTTTTTTATTCACATAATAACGCCTTGAGCCAAAAATATCGACATATCAATATTATTTCATTTACCTGTCCCTACCCTAGTGTCAGTGAAGCATAGATTGAAGTGTATATTTATTATCTACATAAGTACATAGTCGTTTGCACTTCTTTTAAAAGTAATTTTTTATTTAGACTTTTCTATGATAATATCGTTTTTGCAAAAAATATAAGAAATTATTTTAGTAACATTTGTAATGATGTAATTTGTGTACACTAAAGGAATCTCTGAGCAAATTTTTTGCCATTGTTCTTTAAAAAATGTAAAAATATGCGACATGTGTTAATACAAAAGCCAGATATCGCCGCTTGGAGGGATCGCTACCTGCGAAAGAAGAAAGACAACAATGACCTCGGGGTGAACAAAAAACCGGTTACATACCTGGATGAAACCTGGATTCATTCACATTATACCGTACGTAAATGTTGGCAAAACAGTAGCGACGTAAGTATTAAAAAAAATGACAATCCTGGGCAACGATGGATTCTAGTCCACGCGGGCGGTGAAAATGGTTTCATTCCTGGAGCCGAACTTTTATATAAATGTAAGAGCAATACGGGAGACTACCTCATGATGGTAATGGACACAAAAAATTTCACGAAATGGTTGAAAGAAAAGTTTCTACCAAACTTACCGCCAAATGGCATTGTTGTCATTGATAACGCGCCTTATCACTCGACACAATCTGAAAAGCCTCCCGTAAGCTCGTCGCTTAAAGGCGATATGCAAAACTGGCTGCGAAGCAATAATATTATATTTGACGAAAAAATGACAAAACGCGAATTATATCATTTGATTGTCACTAATAAGCCTCCAAAAAAATACATTGTGGACGAATTAATGAAGGAGCACGGCCATGAAGTTTTGCGTCTGCCACCCTACCATTGCGATTTAAACCCAGTAGAATATATTTGGAATTTAGTAAAACAAAGGGTGGCAGACAAAAACGTTACTCAATCTGAGAGAGAAATTGAAAATCTGACCAGGGAGGCTATAAAATCTATAACAGTTGATGACTGGAAGAAAGAAATCAATCACGTTGAAAGATTGGAAAAAGAGTATTGGGACAAAGACCGTCTCCAGAAATAGAAGAAAGAGAATTTATAATTTCCCTTGGAGGCGAAGAATCCAGCTCTGAGAGCGAAATTAAGAACGAATCTGACAGTATGTCGGGAATCGAAGAAATTAATAATAGTAGCGAAAACGATTAAGTAAAATAAATGTTTTTATACCTTATTTGTTTCTTTATTTTCAAAATCCACGTAAACCGCATATCATGTCCACACATTATCTCATCTGAAGATTGCATGATCAACATTAAAAAATGAGATTAAAAAAAATAATTGATATTTATTAACATACTTCTCATTTTTTTGCAAACGGTACCGTCCGGATGACGTCACAGCGTGAGGTGCACAGTTAATTCGTACGAGTTATACTATTCTACGCTAGCCCTTGCCGAAACTATGATAAACAGTAGTGAGATTACCGACTGTTCGAACACTTCGACAAGTGCATTACACTCAGTTAAGTTACCAACTATCGTTATGCCTACATTTGATGGATCATATGAGAACTGGTTACAGTTCCGTGATACGTTCATTTCATTGGTTCACAATTCCAAAGAAATTAGTAATATTCAAAAATATCACTATTTAAAATCGTCTTTGAAAGGTCACGCAGCTTTAGTGATCGACTCAATTCAGTTTTCATCAAATAATTATAACGTAGCTTGGGATCTATTGCTTAATAGGTATAACAATAGCCGACTTTTAGTTCAAAACCACGTAAAGGCCTTATTTACTATCGCTCCAAAAACAAAGAATCGCCTTCGGCAATTAGAATATTGATAGATACTATCTTAAAAAATCTACGCGCTTTAAAAATTTTAGGCGGGCCTACGGAACATTGGGACACATTGATAAATTATATCATAGTCTCGAAACTTGACAAAAACACTGAGCGCGAGTGGGAAACGTTCAAGTGTTCTTTATTTTCAAGTGAAGGTAGCTCTCAGTCTATAAAGGTTGATGATTTAATTAATTTCCTAAAAGGCCGTGCAGATATGTTGGAAGCATTGCAGCTATCACGAAACACAAACACTAATACAATGTCAGGTACGAGTAACAAAAATCATAACAAATCATTTCATACTAAGTTCGCTTCTCACTGCAATGTTTCCACCACTAATCGAAGTAAGTCGCTAGACCGCACGCCACGAGATAAGATAACTTGTTTTAAATGTAAGGCAACTCATCCACTTTTTTCGTGTAAACAATTTATAGATAGTGATTTGAACTCAAAATATCAATTGATTCGCGAACTTAAGCTCTGTGAAAATTGTTTACGGCCTGGCCACATTTTATAGAACTGTAAGTTTGGTCCATGTAGGAGATATAATCAAAAACATAACTCGTTGCTCCACAACGATAACGCTGAGACTTCACTTGCATGCCATGTTGCTTCTAGCTCCATGACAGCGACTGAGAGGGCCGACGGGCACGAGCGCGCGCCTACGATGTACGCCCCTCCTAGCACCTCAACCTCAGCGCCAACAAGAGATAGCACGATTTATGCAAATAAGGCACATATTCAAACGCGCAACCAGGGATCAGCTGACGCGCAAGCGGTTTTATTGTCCACGGCAATAGTTGAAGTTTCGGATGTTTCTGGTACATTTCAGAAGGCGCACGCGCTTCTAGATAATGGCAGTCATAATGGCAGTTATATCAAAATCATTTTCACAGCTAATTAATACGCCCCTTATACAGTCCACTCACGAAATTCGAGGTGATTCTATTGTACATTGTTCGAATAAATGTAACATTTTTATAAAATCTTGCGTTGATACTACATTTTCTACGCGCTTAAGTTGTTTTGTTTTGCCACAAATTACGTCAACGATGCCGACCGTATGTCATATAAACGCGCAGTTCTGTATACCCGAAAACATACAGTTGGCCGACCCAGATTTTATTAATACAGACAGAATAGACATTTTAATTGGCGCAGACAAATTTTGGGACCTGTTAGATGTAGGTAAAATAAAATTGTCATGGGGCCCATACCTATTAAATACAAAATTAGGGTGGGTTATAACGGGACCTATAAGTAATTATAAAAATGTCAGTATGTCTATTCAATGCAATTTATCTATAGAGAATTCTTTAGACTCTCAATTACGTATGTTTTGGGAAATAGAAGACGTTCCTACCGCGCATAACATCCACACATTGAGTAGGGAGGAACGCGAGTGTGAGGAACACTTTGTTCGCAACACCAAGCGTATGTCTGACGGGAGGTTCTGCGTACGTATTCCATTTAAGGAGACACCGGAAGTGTTAGGAGATTCCTATAAACAAGCAGAACGTCGTCTTATAGCATTGGAGAGGCGCTTGCAGCACTCACCGGCATATAAATCACTATTATGTTGATTTCATGCGCGAATATGAGCAATTAGGACATATGACTAGGGTGACTTCATATAAACAGCCTTGCTATTTTATGCCACATCATGGTGTATTCCGAGAGCATAGCACCACAACCAAGCTACGAGTGGTGTTCGATGCAAGCGCAGCAACAAGCTCGGGCAAGTCTTTAAATGACTTACAATTAATTGGACCGGCGTTGCAAGGTGAATTGATTTCTATTTTGTTAAGATTTAGGCAGTACAAATACGTCGTTTGCGCAGATATCGAGATGTTCCGATTTGATCTTCAAATGATCTTGTGGCGTGAAAATCCATCACAGCCCATAGGTTTATATAAATTAAACACTGTGACATATGGCACAGCGTCAGCTCCATTTCTTAGTGTCAGGTGCTTAAAACAAATAGGCCATGATTCGTTAGATGTTGACGTAAAACGCGCAATCATGGATAACTTCTACGTCGACGATCTGCTTATGGGATTAGATGATAAATCGAAGTTATTACAATTATGCGCTAAAATTAAACAAGCTCTGCAATCAGGTTGTTTTCCCCTCCGTAAGTGGATCTTTAATTTTCAATCGGATGACGATATTTTCTACGAGCAATGTATGCCTCTTTCGCTTACTGAAAATAGTTGTACTAAAACATTAGGCCTAGGTTGGAATAATTTTAAAGATATATTTTATTTTCAAACACAAATTCAGAATGACAATAATATTATCACAAAAAGAAGCATTTTATCTAAAATTTCGCAAGTTTTTGATCCGCTAGGTTTACTTAGCCCTGCGATTATTGTAATAAAGGTTTTATTGCAACAACTTTGGTTATTAAAAATAGGGTGGGACGACGTAGTCCCTCCTAGTGTCGCACGGGTATGGAATCGGTTCGTCTTATCTCTCGAGACGCTCAGTACGATGCAAATTCCGCGGCATGTTTTAGGTACACAGTCTAATTATGTCGAACTACATATTTTTACTGATGCGTCTCAAACGGCATACGGCGCATGTGTTTATATTAGAACAATTCATGATAATGGCTGCACAATGCGCTTGTTAATTTCGAAATCTAAGGTTGCGCCTTTGAAGCCTACAAGTATACCGCGGCTTGAATTATGTGGAGCTTTAGTAGGCGCAAAATTATTTGATAAGGTTAAAAGGTCATTAGATTTACAATTTAGTAGTGTAGTATTTTGGACAGACGCGACTATCGTGCTGGGGTGGTTACGCATGGCACCTAGCAAATTAAAAACGTTTGTACAAAATAGGGCTGCAGAAATACATGAATTGACACAAGGGCTTCCTTGGCGACATATCAGTAGCAAGGACAAACCTGCCGATTTACTTTCACGCGGTGTAGGTATAAAAGAGCTTTCCACATCTACAATTTGGTGGGAGGGCCCGTCATTTCTTAGGGAGTCCAACAGATCAGTCGAGGATTTTAACGCCGAGATCATCAATACTGACTTGGATTTACCTGAGGTTAGATCGCCACAAGTTATTTCCTTTATATCTCATGATTTAAATAACACTAAAAAATTTCCTTTTGAACGATTTTCACAATTTAACCGTATGAGGCGAACTGTCGCATATTTATTAAGATTTGTCCATAATACGCGTAAGGTTAATAAGACAAATAAGCGCGCTGGACCTCTTTCGCTTGACCAGTTGAATGAGGCCCTAAATTACTTAATTTTATGGGCACAATTGGAATCATTTCCTGTAGAATATAAATTACTTTTAGAAAATAAATTTATTCCTAACAAAAATAATTTAAAAAAGTTGAATTTATTTTTAGATAAAAACAAATTAATACGCGTAGGTGGACGCTTAGGATACTCTGACGAATTTAGTTTTAATAAAAAACATCCCCTTTTAATTTTAAGCAAACATCAGTTCACTATTTTACTATTTCGGCATGAGCACACACGGTTACTTCATGCAGCTTCGCAGGCATTAATATTTAATATTCGTGAATCATGGTGGCCTTTAGGTGGTCGGAACTTAGCTCGGCGAACGGTACATTCGTGTGTCGTTTGTACACGCATTAGGGGTAGAACTCTTACGCCTATGATGGGTAACCTACCGAAAGAACGCATCACAGCCAGCTACCCGTTCATACGATGTGGTGTGGACTACTGTGGACCAGTTCTCATCTTAAACCGAAAAGACAAAGGCGCTCAAACAACAAAGGCATACGTGTGCTTGTTTATTTGTTTTGTATCGCGTGCGATTCACTTGGAACTAGTGGGTGATCTCTCTACTCATTCATATTTACTAGCGCTTAATAGATTTATTTCGCGTCGCGGCAAGCCCTTGGAAATATTTTCTGACAACGGCCGTAATTTCGTGGGGCTCATGAACGAATTTAAGACATTTTTAAGTAAGTGTAGCCCTGAAATTCAAACGCATGCGGCTGAACTAAATATTAAATTTAATTTCATTCCACCCTATTCCCCACATTTCGGCAGTCTATGGGAAGCAGGAGTCAAATCTTCTAAGTACCATATCCATAAACATATCCAAATAAACATTGAAAATAAAAATTTTGTGATTTTGTGATTCTTTGAAATAATATTATAAATACAGAGAATTCTTCCAGATAACCCAAGAAACAACATGTGAATATGGGCAGAATTTGTAAAAATTATAAATAAATAAGTTAATACATGATGAATGCTGAAAATCGATAAAATGTAAACCACCTAAATTCAACCAACCTGGCACATTCAACGTGGGATTTCTGTCCAAATTTGATGGTTTTGGAAAGTTGTGTCGGACACTGGTCATCCTCTTCGTCCCTTATAGCTGCTTTGCCTCTAAACAAATCGATTGTAGTGCCTGTAAAAATAAAAATATTCTGTGTAACCTAAGATAGTTATCAGAATAACAACAATAATAGCATTGTTATGTGGTACGATAAGAAGTAAGAGAGCCACTGCCTTTAATTTATGCCTGTGATAAAATCTTATTCTAAACAAACTTCGGAAATCTCTTTAACTGTGAATTCTTCTTGTATTTAGTAATAAAATTTATACCAGAATAAATGATACTTTATTAGGAATAAAGATAAAATATCACTGCAAAATTACTCCAAAATAAAATGTACAGGCCGTCCGAAGTTAGCATAGCTAAATTTATAGGGCGTACACACTTGGCAGAACATCATATCGACACAGGTGATCATGTACCTATAAAACAACGCTGCTATCGCTTATCTCCTGTAAAGCAAAAAGCTTTAGCTAATGAATTATAAGTAATGTTGAAACTAGATGTTATTGAGCCCTGTGAAAGCCCTTAGCTAAGTCCCATTATAATAACCCCTAAAAAGGACGGCGAATGGCGTTTCTGCATTAATAGCAGAAAACTTAATAATAAATAAGAATGCATACAAACTACCCTACATTAATGACATTCTTGCTGACTTAAGGGATACAAATTTTTATCTGAAATTGATATGGCTAAAGCGTTTTGGGAAATTCCTCTCAAAAAGGAGGATATAATCAAGACTCCTTTTTACTTTCCGGGCCTCGGAATATTCTGTTTTAAACTAATGCCGTTTGGTTTGACAAATGTACTGGCTACTCAACAACGTTTTATAGATAGTTTAATTTCTTCGGGTTTTGACAGTTCTATGTTTTGTTAGCTCGATGACATTATTATTAGCACCAAAACCTTCGACGAGCATATGACAGTCACTTCTGAATAACGCACGGCCCAGGTCTAGACTAAATCGAAGATTTTCACATAGTCCACAGACGCCAGGCATAGTGGCAGGTTCTTCAGTTATCTGTATAACCTATCACAGCGTATATATATGGTCTATGAAACTTTTCCATTGTGTAATAATAAATGCCATTTCGGAATCCGGTTTGTTTAAAAGGTTGAGTCTGTCTTACGTATTTTGCCGTCGAATATGACCGAATTGAAAATCTTCTGAAGGGCCTTTGGGACTGATGGTCCACCCGCCTTTAGAAGCTCGGCTGTAACTCCGTCATCACCCAGAGCCTTATTGTTTTCGAACTGTTTGAGAACCACAATAATCCCATACAGACAAACGTCCGGGACGTCTTCGTTGTAATATCTTATTTAACTGTAGGCCTCAATAACAAATGGTCGTGAAGTCGTGTTTATAGAAGCGTCAAACCTTGGCCATAAGCTCAGTTTGGAATGTGATGACTCTGCCTTTCTGTTCGCCAGGAGACTGTCTAACTGACAGATTTCTTGCGAACAATTTGGGGCCTTTGCAGTGCTTTATTACATAATATATACATTCAGTATTAAATCGGCGTATGTCACGAGCCAGACCTTTTAAGATCTGTTTATTGAGACGCCGACAAGCATTTTAGTGGTTTGCTAATCTATCACAAGTCGTATTAGCTGTGTATTATGTTAAATACTGTGAGACCACTGTAAGAATGGCTTTCACAACCCTATTATAATATGTGTCCATATTAGTGCCGTCCTCCAAGGAGTCGAAGTCATTTTGTAATAGTAGTTGACTTCATCAATGATATCGTTCGGCTTTTACGTTGCGATTCAATGTAACAATGTATTGGTGGGTACCAATCGGTGATCACTGCCTATATTCCAATCACTGAAACATCAGTCATATGGCTAATTTGACTATGATATTTGCCCCCCTTTAAATTCAACGTCCTGTTTGCCTAGTCTTGCAGTAGTAACAACGGTATTATGAGATGTGGAAGCATGAACTGCTTCAGAAATATCCTCATACTCACCTCCTCATTGTTTTCAATTGCTTGTCGGGTCGAGGTAATATTTTTTGTTTAAATTTGGTCATTTCTATTTAAACCTGCATGTTGAAAAAATTATGTTTTAGCGAAATGTTCTAAAAAGAAAAGAGAAACAAAACGGAGCACTAACCCGGCGGTAACAAGCCCTGATGCTGTTGCCACTTGAGCGCCTGCCCGAGCAACGCCAATAGGCGCGCAGAGGGCACCACGGACACCTCGGGCGCGAGCGCGGCAGCTACGGCGGCGCGGCGCCGCTCCTTGCCACCACCACCACCGTACGCCTCTCGGGGATCGAAGTACGATCGCGCCGCCAAGTTCTCTAGGTGCATGTAACGGTCGGGCGCGTGCTGCTTCATTAGCAGACACGGCCGCGTCTGCCGCAGCAACGTACGCGCCGCGCCCAGCTCGCGCAACTCGATCAACTCCAACACCACTTGCTCGTACAGCTCCATTAACTTCTTGTCAGGCAACTTCAATGACGCGGTAGCCTTCAACACCACATCCCAATGGCCATTGTTGATGTCCGCACAGAATCCGTCCACGCTGTCTACAGTGTTTAGTGAGACGCCAGTCTCCTCCTATACAATCCAACTTCAAAATTAGATTCAAGTCCATACATTAATTGAATCAGTGGTAGTAGAGTCATAGAGTTAACAACACATCAGGCTTTACATTTGCTCTACGGAGTCCACTACTCTTACGAGCATTATAAGGGCCGTCTAGAAGTCAAAATATATAGTCTGAAGTGTTGTTGCCCTTTCATTACTTACCTGTAATGTCTGCAATGTTTTTGTGAGATTTGATTCTTTCAGGTACTGTTGAATCAACCTGATAACACTGAAACAAATCATTTTATATAAAAAGTACCATGTGAAAGTGTGTTGAAGCAATAAATAAACAACATATAAAATTAACATGACCCAAAAAAAAATATCATCACCCTGCCCGCTGTTATGTCGGATCAGCATGATTTCTTTCTCGTTCAGTGCCGCCGTATCACTATTAGGAATTATAAAAATTTACAAAATGTGGACGCTTGTTACACTCTCCCTACCATTTCGGGGAGTATAGGCGCGAATAAACAAAGGTATAAAAAGTAATGTTTGTATTCTCTTATTAAGATTATTTTAAGATTTAATTAATGAATATAATTATTTCAAGCTTGTCTGCAGAATTTTATTTTAGTACTGATGAATAGATAAAATTTTTATTTAAATTATTCTTTATTCAGTGCCTTTACAGACACTTGGGTGATAGTGTGGGAGGCTAATGCTTCCTTTTGCGAATATGTAATCTCGCAGAAGGATCCCACACAGGGTCTATCCTATGAAAGTCTTTTCGGGGAATTGAGCTTAGCCCGATATCAAATAAGCCTTCTACAAAGATTCTGGAGGGAAGTTTAGTTTATCTGGGTTTGTCCACACTAAGTATCATAATTTTTCTGGGCCTTGTGCATCCTTAAAACAAGTCCACTTCCCGTTTACTCCAACCATCCCAATTCCTCCCAGAATACTAACAGCCGCTTTGGGTTCCCTCCGTTAGGGATATTCGCATATTAGGTAACCCGTGAATATGTTTAGCCCGTTGTACGTCCACACTTCTACACTTAACGAGGACATGCTGTGCGTTTCCTCAGGCTCCATGCATCCTCTTGTGTTATAACATAACATTACATGCATATTTTTGCAACTAAAACATTTATATCACTTTTTTATATAACAAACAACTATTATGTCTTAAAAATTAAGCTCGAACATTGCTATCATTTAAGTAATTATTGACTTTATAGGAGCCTATTTTCATAACAGTATTTTTAATATTATTCTGGTTCAAATTCATCAGTAAAACTTTGTTATAAAGAGCTACCTACACATTTCCCCATAAAAGAATCTTTGGTTTTATGTAAGCCTAAATGTTGAAACCAAAATGTGTAATCCTAAATATTGAAACAGGACATTTGTTATTATTTCTTGTAGATAATAAATTAAAAACCGCAATTTAACTTTCCTCAATGCACTGTTTCCTTAAATAAGCCTTTCTGAGATTCTTTGGACATATAGTGTGAATTGCTCAAAAAAATACTGCCAACGTTTACAGCAGCTCCCCAAAATAGTATTACATAAGACATAAAATTTTAAACATAAACAAAATAGCCCAATTTTAGTTAGTTGTATTACATTATGTATAATTAATAACATATACAACAGAACTAAGTTTGTTTATCAAGTAGTAGCCCCAGTGCGAAAATGCAATAGTATTGACTATCCATATGTTTGGCAATAAAAATGTAACATAGAATCGGCATAAAAAAGCACCTCAGTTAAAATATTTTACAACCTTCGATTTCAAAAAATTAACAGCATCGTACCTAAATAATACTGGTACCAATTTAAAGTATGTTTATCGATCTTTTATTAGACATTCATTAACCTCATCAATCGTCATCAGAATACTTAATGTGAGCACTACAACTTTCTAGGGTTATAAAAGGGCCAAAAACAGTGAAAATTAAGATGTCCTAAACACGCGCTGTCCAACCTGCCCACCCAATCTCAGTAAAACTAAATAGACTACTTGAGCTAGCTAGCTTTGCTTACAATAATACCAGTAGCTAGTTTAACTTTCTATTAAATGCATAAGGGTGCGCATGCAATATGTGCATATAAAGTCAATTGGACCACTTTGGCAACCGATCTCATTTCAGAGTGTATGTACTCTACTGAGGCTGCGCTATGCACTGCCCACCGCTCTGGAGGGTGCTTTAGTTCAAAGCCGATAAGGTCCCAGACTTTCTGCCCAAACAACTGTAAAACGACCGAAAGGCTGTAGCTAGCATTTAGTTGATAAGGGGCTATTAAGTTGACTACAACAGTAACACACCCATTATGAAGATTCCCATGGAATCCATCCATCCCCTATGGAAAAAAAAATGAAAATGTGGTCTTTCGCTATTCAGACATTGAAGAGGATACAATTGAAAACTAGTCAGACAAGATAAACACTACCCCTGAAGAAGCTGTTCAAGTGGTTGCACTACCACAATTAGTAGTGTATGGTAACAGTCTAATGTTGCACGGCAGCTGAATTTGAGTTGATTTGCCATTCGAGAGGTGTACCTAGAGTTTTAAGAAACCGGGGGCTACATTTAAAGGCAAGAGTTAAGTCGTTGTTGCTGCACATGAGAAAAAGATTGAAAACTTCATCATGACAAATACTTCAAGAAATCAGGTCTCTAACGCTGTTGAGCGGCAGCAGTGGCTCCAAACTGTTCGGAGAATCACTGTCAGCACTTCTACAGGTAGAAGTAGATTGCAAGAGAAGAATTAGAAGTAGATTGCGAGAGAAGAATTAGATGTAGATTGCGAGAGAAGAATTAGAAGTAGATTGCGAGAGAAGAATTAAAAGTAGATTGCGAGAGAAATGTTAGAAGTAGATTGCGAGAGGAGAATTAGAAATAGATTGCAAGAGAAGAATTAGAAGAAGATTGGAAGAGAAGAATATTTCAGCCTACAGACCTGCAAGAGGTCCAAGTTTACTGCACAGCATCGCAGAGAACGGTAACAATTTCCTTGTGAGCATGTGAACTGGATGATCACACACTAGGCAAGACCGACCGGAAGATGTAATTCAGACAAAAGGGGGCTACACAAGGTTTCAATTAAGGTTTAATAATGTTTATTAAAATTGTTCTTAAATAAAAATTCTTTGTCATTTCTCACTTTTACTTGTTTTTTTTTTTCCAATTAATAACCCAGAAAAATACCATTGAATTAAAATAATTGATTGGTTTTGTATGAATTCTTAAAAAAGGCCTATTCACACAACAAGCCCTCAATACACATTAGTAAATATTTAATTATATTCCATGCACCAATACCCTTTTTGATGTTACCTTTAATTTTTCCCTCAACCTTGGTTGAGGGAAAAATTAAAGGTAACATTTGGAGAGCGAATGTCGAAAATTTCCAGACAGATCAGGACTTTTTTTATCTCATTTCGTGACCATGGACGAGACCTGGATCCATCATTTTGATCCGAAAATTAAACAACAATTATGAGTTGAAATTGAGCCTCTTTCTGACGTGGAAGAGATTCAAAGTTCGGTAGGAAAGGTAAAGGCATCCGTTTTGTTGCTTCTAAGCATTTTTGAGTAGGTATATAATTGCTAACTGTTACGTGACTTACAATTTAAAAGAGATAATCAATAAATAATTGAATATTCTTTTTCGTAAGAAAAAGATACTCAATCTCATATCAAAAAATAAAAATATATTAAGGCCTATTGGATATCTATTCTATGAGAATTGGTAAACTACAAACCAAGTTCTGTAGCGCTAATTATATAGTAGAAAATACTTACTCCGCCGATTCAATTTCTATCGACATATTTGTATTACTTCAAATTAAGTTTAAACTGCAATGAGACTGATATTTTGTGTTGAATCTTTATGTCATATTAGGTTTAATATTTCTGAAAATAATCATACATTTAAACTAAATACAGCTAATACATTACATTCCTAAAAATATAGGCACTATTTTCAATAACCTCTATTTTCGAACTGACAACCAATAAACAAAACATCTTTTTTTTTTGTTTTTAAGGCTAAGGTCTTGGGATCATTTTTTTTATTTACCATATGTAGGTTTTTTTTAGAGAAAGCTAGAAATCAGGGGCGCAGTTATCTTCGTATTAGCCGTATCAATGATTTGGACCCCCGGCTACAGAAACCGCTAAGGGCTCCCACACACGAGCCACCGGCCCGTAGCTGCGTCTAGCTTCTCGTTGCGGCGTTTGTGGCTCTGGCCCGTGGCTCATCTGTGGCGACACTAACGTGTGTAAGCAAATAAGTAATTAAGTAGTTTAATTAGGGTTGTTTTCCAAAAAACAATCATTTGTAAGCATCACGTCACCTCTTTACAATATTTAATTCAAAAATGCCAGAATAAAATATTTACAATCCAAACCTGAAACAAAGGAAAAATACTTTTACTACCTAAACTCTACTATATAAATACAATAAGATGAGCAAAACAACGCTAGTTACACTTATCAGGAAATATATCAAAAACAAATCTTAAATGTTTATATAATTACTGATTATAAAAGAAATAATTAATGGGTTTCAAATCTTTCATGAAACGATTACACGTTGGGGTTTTAATAGATCGGTTAATGATTATTGTTTATATAAAAGAGGACATACTTATATATTATTATATGTGGATGATTTGCTTATTTTAAGTAACGATTTGACAGATGTCAAAGATATAAAACAATTTTTATCTTCAAAATTTAAAATGAAAAATTTGGATGATAAGCACTTAACATATTTAGGTATTTCTATAGAAAAAAATGATGATGGTATCTTGATTAATCAAACAAAATATTTGTCTAATGTATTAAAGACATGGAATGGCATGGAAAATTGTAACGGTGTAGATACTTCAACGAAAACTAATTTTAAAATTGATGAAACAGATATTGATTTAACTTTGGAACAAAAATGTCGCTCTATTATTGGTTCTCTTATGTATGCAATGTGTGGTTCAAGGCCTGATTTAGCGTTTGCTATGCTAGATTTCAATCGAAATCAAATTCAAGTTTACTCAAAGCATTGAAACGTGTTTTGAGGTATGTAAAGCAAACATTTAAATTATAAGTTGTGCTTTCGAAGTAGTAATGAATGTAGTTCTTGTAATTTCATCGGATATGCAGATGCAAGTTATGCTAGTGACTTAATTGATAGAAAGTCAACATCAGGATTTTTATTTAAAATATTTAACAATACAGTTTTCTGGAAATCTAGAAAACAAACAACTACAGCTCTAAGTTCTACTGAAGCAGAATTAGTATCGTTGTGTGAAGCCACAATGGAGGCTTGTTGGCTGGAAAACAATTTACATGATTTAGATATTAATGTTAACCCTATTCTTATTTATGAAGATAGTCAAAGTTGCATTAAAAAAGTACAGAATTGTGATCAAAAAAGAATGAAACACATTGACATAAAATATAACTTTATTAACCAAAAATTAGAAGAAGGAATTGTCAAAATAGAATTTATAGGAACAAAGCAGCAAGTAGCTGATGGCTTAACCAAACCTTTATCGAAAAATAGTTTTGAAAAATTTGTTTCTGAATTAGGTTTATTAATGGTATAATGATAGTTGTAAAATAGTTTATTTATGTTTTGAATTTACGGAAGGATAAAATAATTTGTTTATTGAATTGAATTTACTTGAATTTACAGTAGTGTTGTTATTATACTAATCTGTGGTTGTTATTAAGGGATGAACATTGAGGGGGGGTGTTGATGTACAATGTTCCTCTATAATTATATCATCCATGACGATTTATGGAAAATATAAAAAAGAAATAATTGTCAATTTTAAAATATGCTTGTCATTGTGTAATTAAAAAGGAAATGTTTAAGAAAGTTTGTTTTTATATTTCAGATATTTAAAATAAAAATGATGTTAGTATTTAAAACAATGATTTCATTATTAATATAGCGGCCTCTCAACAAAAATTTTCCAAATAAGTTATGACTTAAAAGTCTGTGTTACCAAGTCATAAAATTAAAAAAAAAACTTTTATATTGGTAGTTTACTAATCTTAATCTGTGCTCTTCGCCTGTCCCTATGGACGAAATCGTAGACAGAACGGACGAAATTGACAACAACAATAATTAATCTGTGCTCAACATTTGCCTGTTTGCTTTCCTTTTACGTAATCTTTTCAAATCTGAAATTTCAAATATATTAATATTACATATATACAAAAGACAATTTTAACCATATTCATTAGACACTATAGCAACCAGCGAGAAAAACAAAACGATTACTTTATATGTTATGTCGATTTTAATTAAAGTTTTGCATATCTGTATATCTAAATCACGTCTTCTTCATTCACGAGGAATTGCCATGACATCTCCCAATTTGGATAAGGTTTTAGATGACTTGGAAAAAAATCCTTATTTTGAGAAATATTCTGCACGAATAGCTGCTCTACAGAAGACATCTCCAGACGAATTTTTGCAAAGACTAGAGAAACATCAAAGTGCTCGAGAGAAACAGAAGAAAACAATATTTTCATCTGTAGATACTAGGTAAGTAAACAAAGAACTTCAAAATTAATTACAGATCCAGGTTTTACATAATAAATAAAGTAGTATTCTGATTTCGGTAAATATCCATCAACGCACAAAATACCGCACGTTTGTAACTAATTTGGGTAATTATTGTTATTTGATAGCAGCTATTACCTGATGTATGTAATTTGAGATTGTTAGATGTATTTAAAGAATTTTTGAGCTCATTAACATCTAAGCACCTGTGTAGGATCTTGCACATCTTAACAAGGTCATCCATTATCTCCTCTATGACTAAGGTTCAACTCTAAACTCTTTGTATGCAGTGTTTTGTTATGCAGTGCTCTGAACAGAGTCCGACATCAATATCCTTTTTAAAATATGGGCTACATATCTAAAAGCTATTCTAGTAATGGACATATTTATATTTTGTACACTTTAATAAAGAGATTTTTATTTATGATTAGTTATTCCATAATATATACATTTTTTTGAGGACACTTTCGATTTGTTCCAAATATGTTCGCCTATGTCTTCCTCGTGCCGTATCTCCACTCACTCCAGCTTCATAAATCATTTCGAGCATCTATGAGGAATGTTATGAAAGTAGATGAAGCGAAAGAGATATGTAAAGACCGTAGAAGTGGAAAGACGTAATCTCTGCCTACCCGCATGGGAAAAAGGCGTGAGTGTATGTATGTATACATTTTAATTGATATTACTAGTATCTTAGTATCTTTCTGATATTTAATCAGTGACAAAAATATTGAACTATTTGATATACATTCTAGGGTTATTTTTACACAATGAAAATCATTCAGCTTTATTTGTAAATATAACAAAAATCTTGGTTTCGATACCATTATGCATACACTGAATACATATCGCTCATCCAAAAGAATATTGACATAATGACCAAAAAGGCGAAAATGAGTTTTCAATACCATAATTTCGTGTTTTGCACGTTTTATCTGTGGTAAAAATGACAGAATTTTTGTTCCATTAGTTTCCGACAGAGAGAGTCACCGTCGTTATGGTTTTGGCCTATTATTCGTAAGGTAATGCGGAAAACCAGTTTTTATGCTTCTTAACAATCATACTATTCTTCGATAAGTACAAATACTAAAGATACCTGGTTAAAGGTCTGTCTCGCTATTATTATAAATTGATCTCATTATTATTATAAACACTACCTAGGTACCTACTTAGATAGATTTATTATTTTTAATATTAGATTTATGATCTTAATAAACCACTACTTTTCACTAGTTCTACTACTATCTAGTACTAGTAGTGGAACTAGTGAAAAGTAGTGGTTTATTAAGATCATAATATGGAGTTCCATCAAGAAGTTACAGCACAAAGCATAAAATATTAGATTTACTTAAAATTGTTTCATAACAGTTTGATTTTTGTTTTCTTATGTTAAGATTTTTATTAAAAAAAAATTAGTTAAGCTTCAAGTTCATAAAATGTATTATAAAAATAAAACAAATTAAGAATTATGTAGTTTAAATTCATGATTTATTCCTATATCCAAACCTGGTATAATGTCATAATTGTAATATTTAAATTACAAAATGTCATAAATGTACGTCCGGTTTGTTTCATGTGGTATTTTTTAATAGTTATCTTGAGGTTTCTCACAAACTTTTTATGTAATATTATTGTTAATAAAGTAATCAACCAAACTATTAAAATATATCGATAGAATGATTGGAAATACACAATATTTTCGATGTCATACTTTTGAAACACTCTCCTGAAAAATAGCAAAAACGTAATTACGTCAATATTCTTTTGGATGAGTGATATAGCCTCCTAGTAGAATCACTAACACCCAAAACATTGGAGGCTCCCCCATTGATGCTCTGCAAATCTGGAGTTAAATACTTTAACATAATAAAAATGCATCATATTGTAAGTGTAATGATCAGTAAGTTCACTTAATGGAACTTGTCCACAACTGGCATATGTAAAATGTTTAATGGTATTCCCAGAACAAGGTAACTCTTATAAAGTCCAAAAAGCTTAAAATCTCAGCTCAGCTGTTTCATCATTTTGCATGTTTGTCATTGAGGATCTGCCTGAGGAGATACTTAATCATACAAATAACTTGAGAAATATATACAAGTTGAGTTTGTGTCTATGTTTTCAGTCAATTTTCATCAGTACTGAATCCTAAAAATACATTGAAAGATGCAATGCCTGTTGAAGATAAAAAATTAGATGACATTTTTAAAACTGAACTTGTAAAGGACAAAAGTGCAGTAGAGATAAAATGTATATGGGAGGAATACCATAAAAATAAAGAAGTCATATCAGCAATCATACCACAGGACCAGTATACAATTATCTACAATAATATGAAAGAATTCCCGATATTCCTGTTTCCTCTGCCCCGATCACAGGGTTATGAGTTTATAATGTGTCAGACTTATGGACACACTGTACATTTCACACCACTTCTTGCATATCAGGTAAAAAGGAGATATTCAAAGATCAGATAAATATATGTAGTGCAAATCACATATTTCATGTGATTGAAATGACTGATATGCAGCAATATCCTAGGAGGTAGACTCTGTACCAGGGTCGTCTGCATGGGTACCTCCGTCTTACCTATTTCCGCCGCCAAACAGCAGGGTTCGCTTTGCTGTGTTCCGGCGTGAAGGGTAAGATAGGCAGTGAAATTACTGGGTACTGTGACTTTACATCTTATGTCACAAGTTGGCAACGTACACTGTGGTTCTTATGAGGTTTGCAGATTTGCTGCGAATCTCGTGGGAACCACATGTACTATAGGCGACTGTTACCACTTACCATCAGGTGGGCAGCCTGCTTGTTTGTAAACTTTAGCAATAAAAAAAAAAAATTCAAAAATGTCTTCCAATCTAATTTTTCTTTATTAAATAGATACATCAAAAGATAGTAGTACTATAACACTTATTGGCTATTGCTATACTTATCAAAAATAAAACAATTATCTTTAATTAATAATCACTATTGTTTTTTTCATTAATCTAATAGAAATATTGCATTCATCTATTTATTTTTTCCAAAACAGGTCCATAAGGAGAATGCACCTGAATGTCTGACTATAATTCACTACAATGAATTAAGAGAAAAGGGCATTGTCCTAATGAGGGGTGAATATGATAAGGTAGTCTTAAAATTTTTATTGATTCTACTTTAATTTTAAAAACTTCTACTTAAAAACCGTTATATTATTTTTTCAGAATGTTCTCAATGGCAAGGAAGCGCAGTGTCTAGCAAATCAATTTCAAATGTACTACAATGGCAAAGATGATAAAAAAGTACATATAATGCAGAAATTTGTTAAAAATCCACATAAATTCAAACACATGGATTTGATATCGGAGCTTGAGAATATTACATTAGTATAAAAAGGAACTGAAGTGCTTTACAGTATTTGTATTAGACATGTCACAAATGTATTGTAATTAGTATTTCGCATTGTTTGTCATATTTTGTTATTGGCTGAAATCTGAACATAAGAAGAATAGTGTTCATTGACATCACTAATCCTCATGACGATAATCTCATGAAAGTTGAAAAGGACAAAGTCAGTAACACGGCACAAGAGGTAATTGCCATGTGTGATGTTAATTGGGATAGAGTTGAATGAGAAGTAGTGATTCTCGACATAGCACCACGTGTATCTGTAAGTTTCACTCGTAGCCCTAACCAGTAGTAGCCTTGCTGCCGACGGCAGCCACATTCAAGTATTTATTTATGTATGAATTACATAACACTTCAATTTAAAATTGTTTTATAAATAGATTATAATAAGCATAAAATTATTCACCATTCAGTGAATAGTGGTCTAAAATAAACTTTTAGTAAACAAGTAATCATTTAAAAAATTCTTTATATTATATTTAAACAGGGTTACAAATATAAAATAATGTAAAAGCAGTGTCAGTCTTGTTCATATTTTACTATAAATGAATATCCATACTGTTTGATGTTTAAAAATGGCACGTCTGTTTGCTATGCGAAGGAATGAAATTACTCCGATTGGCTGAATTTGAATGACTTAATTTTGATGCAGTAATGCAATATTTACTTATTTGTATGTAACATTATTGTTGTTAGTGTTAAATATAAGAGTTTTCTTCAAATCATTTATATTCTTCTCATAAAATTTAAAATATATATCATCTTTAATAAATTATTTTAGTGCATTCAAATGTAATATTATAATTTGACAACAAACAAAAATTATACATTTTTTCATATTTATAATGATGGAGTTAATTGATTATTCATATAAGGAATAGCAATTGTAATTGGCATTAGACTATTTTCTGTAACAACTATTTGTGGCATTTCTAATATATACATAATCAATAATCATATGACTTTTCTTATCGACAAGTATATTGCCTTTACCAAATTATACCACGCTATCTGCAGAAGTTGGTGTTGCAGAGGTTGTCAAATTTCAGACTGCCATTTAAATCTCTCCTAACAAATTTTGCTTATTTGAACTTCATTTATTTAGAAAACTATTTTTTCTATGAAAACAGATTGTATCAGTTGTATTAGTTAAAAAAGGATAGTTTTAAATTGATAAATTTAATGGAACCTACATATTAAAATATATATCAAAACAAAACTCTTCGTTCCAAACTAGAAAATTAGCCAAATAAAAGAAGTATTTGGTGCCTCATTTCACAGTAGGATTTTGGTTATTGCACTGGTGGCAGTAGTGTATAAAATTGGTACATGTTAATAATTAACAAAATAAAGTATACATATAAGTTGTGATTGGGTCTCAGTTTATTAGGATTGCTATCTAGCTATGCAAAAATAATTATTATTTTTTGCCATTAAAATTTTATTTTATTACCAAAATAAAATAAGCTTTTTTCAGATTCAGACTTAATTTTTCTTCAATTACCAGTAGCCTGCATTATTTCTTAATCATTTAATTTATGTGGATAATAATTATACTCTGGAGTATAGTTTGGGATAAGAATGTTTTCAGGAACTAATGTAGGTGAGTAGACAGTAAGTGAACTTTCATTTGATACTGAAACATCAGATGACATGCTTGAATTAAAATTCAGTTGACTTTCGTTGCTTAAATCAAAATTAATTTGGTTTGAATGTTTATTCAAGCACTCCCATTGAAGTACATTAGGCTCCATAACATGTCCAAGGTTTTTAAAAGTATTCCTTATTATTTGTGGTATTTCATCCATAAATTCTTGATATAAACGGTAAGCATTGTTTGCGTTTATAGAGGTCGATTTTAATTGTGGCGACAAAATGTTTTTAGGTAAATCTTCATTTAAACATGAAACGAATGGACTAAATATACTATCAGAGTCGGAAGATACTTGAATACTTCCATGTTCTTCACGTCTTTTAAGAGTAGTGCGTATATCTTCATGACTCAAATATCCGTCTTTCTGTAAACTTTGCGGCACGTTAAGTTTAATATTTTTTTCGTTTTTACCTACAATGTCTAACTTTTCAACTAATAACGATCGAGTTATAGTATCGGAACACACAGCTTTATTGAAATTTCTTAAAGTCAAACGACTGGTAGTAATACTATTTTTGCATTTCTGCCGTTTTACCGATTTATTTCCATGTCGGTTCCCTATTTCATTCAATATTTTTCGCGTTTTTCGTTTTTTACGTTTAATATGTACTAAAGAATCCATGAGTAAATAACACGTAAATAATGTTCTCCGCTAGGAGTAATAATGCTGTGATAATGTTACTGAAATTACAACAAACAGATTAATATACTATTACTGAAATGCACATAAATACTAAAGCTACAGACTACTGAGAAGATACCTACACTAAAGCCACAGAGTTCTTTTGTATATACACTAAAGCTAGTCTGTAGTATATATTACTCTTTGATTAAAATAGAGTCCGATAAGAGAGTCGTGGCCATGGACCTATAATACAAACCGGACTGAGCTCTCACAACAGAGTATTAAATGATACTAAACTCTATACCAACGCAATAAGGCACATATTCTTTTATCATTGATGAACTAGAGAAAACGTGCCACGTGAAAGGTCAAAAGTAGAGGAGTGTGTCTCACTCTTACAGTTGCCATTACTATGAAAAACTGCTGTTTGCCAGTCCGTTCAAACATTCCGTAATGACGTCATGCATCTTCTTGAGGTTGTAGTTGTCAGGATGTTGTATAGTTGGAAGATTCAGCATGGTGTTGACGAACGAAGTAAATTGCAAGCGACGGTTGTCATAGCGCTGGGTCAGTATTTCCCAGCAGGTCTGGTAGTTCTCAGCGCTGATGTTGAGATGCTGTACTAGACGCTCTGCCTCACCTCTCAATCGTGTCTTGAGGTGCTGCATTTTTTGAGCCCTGTTTATCATTGGATTGTTGTGGATACTCTCCTTGAACAAATCCTTGAAAGATATCCATTGCAGATAATTTCCGGAAAATTCAGGGATATCCATCTTAGGCGCTGATCTTTCGTAGTGCGATGTTGACCAGATCTTTGAGTTAAGAGCCCGCCTCATGTCATCATATTTTCTTTCAGTTGCGGTAAACATGTTGTAGTATATTATATTGGACCCCTTTAATATGGTTTCCAATTCCCAGTGTTGTTTATCGATTGTT
This sequence comes from Scirpophaga incertulas, assembly GCA_036419045.1. Classification (NCBI taxonomy): domain Eukaryota; kingdom Metazoa; phylum Arthropoda; class Insecta; order Lepidoptera; family Crambidae; genus Scirpophaga; species Scirpophaga incertulas. The sequence continues at coordinate 16,789,141 of CM071630.1, read as the reverse complement.
GTTTGTCCATGCATGGAGTGAGCAGCAGCCTAATTCAGGCATTAAAATCTCTCTATGTGAATTCTAATGCTCGTGTTAGGATAAATGGTGCATACACAGAACCGTTTCACATCGAAAAAGGTGTGAGGCAAGGGTGTGTAGCATCTCCATGGCTGTTTAACCTATTCATGGATCAGTGCCTGTCGAATTTGAAAGAGAGTGAATGTGGTTTACGCATGAATGAGTTACTTGTCAAATGCCTACTGTACGCTGATGACCAAGTAATATTGGCATCATCGGCCAGTGAGTTGCAGGAGATGGTAACTGTTATGAATGACGCTTTAAATGATAAAGGAATGAAAGTGAACGTAAGTAAGACCAAGGTATTGGTGTTTGAAAGAGATGTAAATAGGACATTGTGTGACATTATGATAGAAGGAGAAAAAGTAGAACAAGTAGAAGAGTTTGTATATTTGGGATGTATGTTTACAAGGGATGGAAGGTGTGATAATGATATAGAGAAGCGAGTGAAAGCTGGTAACATGGTGAATGGGGCCATGCATACGTTTCTGAGTAGTCAGAAAATTTCAGAAAAAGCGCGACTAGCAGTGCATGAGGGCGTGCTGGTCCCAACATTAATGTACGGAAGTGAAAGTTGGGTATGGGAGAAACGACATGAAAGCAGAATAAATGCAGTAGAAATGAGAGCTTTGCGGAGTATGGCAGGAGTAAAACTGAGTGACAGATTGTATAATGAAATGATTAGAAAGAAATGTGGTTTGAAAGAGGATATCGTGACAAGAATAGAGAAAGGGATGCTTGGGTGGTTTGGGCATGTGGAACGGATGGATGAAAGTAGACTGACCAAAATGATTTTTATGAAGCTGGAGTGAGTGGAGACACGGGACGAGGAAGACCTAGGCGAACATATTTCGAACAAATCGAAAGTGTCCTCAAAAAAGGCCAGGTCAGAAGTACCCGCAATCGTCGAGCATGTATGAGGAATGTTATGAAAGTAGATGAAGCGAAAGAGATATGTAAGGACCGTAGCAAGTGGAAGGACGTAATCTCTACCTACCCCCGTGGGAAAAAGGCGTGAGTGTATGTATGTATATGTTTATCGATAATGTCCCACTTAGTTTTCAGAATAGTGAGATTATCTTCTAATTCCCACCTTTCAGTAACAGTGTTAATATCTATTTTAGACATGACGTGGTCCAGAGCTTTAAAATTGCACTGCTGTCTCTCCATCAAAGCAGTCAAAGTCTGATCTGCGTTATCCTCCAGCATCCCGGACATGTCAAAAAATACAGATTTCTTTTCACGTAGTCTTTGAAGCAAGTCTTTCATATTAGCGACAGTTGAGTCGTAAAGTTCTTTGAGGTTTCCGTAAACATCCTCTTTGAAGTAATTGATGTTTTTATCTTCCATAGTTTCCATTAGTATCTGGTGACGAATTTGAAAGTCGTTCCATTGAGCTTCCAGGGACTCGAGGCGTTTCACCAAGTAATCTTCATTTTTTCTGCTCGTGCTGTCCTTTTTGTAGTTAGAACACAAGGTCTTGATGTTATTGAAGCACTCCTGCTGCTGAAAATAAGACTCACCAAGTTTTCCTCGAAGGACCAAATTGTATAGTCCGCTTAGTAGACCACGGACATAGTACAAGAGATGATTAGTGGTAGTTAGTAAGTAGTAGGTTGGGGTGATGAGCACGTCGAAGAGAAAGATTGCCGAAGTTTAAGTAAGATTGTATTGATGTAAAAGTACACAGTAATATTCAATAGGCAATTCTTTCTTGAGTAGTGTGCAGGAAGACAGTTGTTGACGTACTACTTAATAATATTAATTAAAATGATAAAGTTAACTTGTAAAACCGTGCGCTTGGAAGTAGGGCACAGCGTAAGCAAAAATGTATGTTGCAAGCGTAAAACCGTGCGCCTTGAAGTAGGTCGCACAGTAAGCAAAAAATGTACGTTGCTTGCTCGTACAACTGAAAAATGGAAGAATATTATTATCACGGCGGTACTTTCTAAAATCAATATCTTAGTACTTTAACAGGAAATATTTATAAGTGATTAAGTATTGTTACATCTTATGTCACAAATTGTCAACGTATCTACGTAAATAATAAAATATGAAACATAAATTGTATAATATTGTATTAAAGACTTTTTCTTCACTATCCGAAAGAGACGATAACGATGACACAGATATTATATATCACTTTTCGGCAAAAGTTATATAGCGTTTAAGATACCTCGCGACCATTCTCACATTTAACGACTGATTTGAGTGACAGTTAGCGTCGAGTTGCGTTTACGTATTCGAATATTCATTTGAGTGAGTCTGAAGTGCGACTTAATTTGAGATACTCTCAAAAATTAACAGCTGCTTATCTATTTTTTAAGTTACAGAGCATTGGTTAAATAGCTCCCAGTTACCATTGATAAATTTTGATAATTACAGAGTTGTGAGTTCATTTACCAGAAATACAGCTATTAGAGGTGGATCTTTGATAATTTTACACAATTCCCTAAAATGTAAGGAACGTAAAGACTTGGCATCTTATTCTATTGAACGAACAATAGAATTATCATGTGTGGAACTTGAAAAAAATATTATTATCTGTGTTTACCGGCCCCCCTCAGGGAACTGCCAAGAGTTTGAGTTTGCTAAGGAGGAAGTGCTGAGAATAATTTGTAAGAAAAATAAAAAAGTAATTGTTTGTGGAGATTTTAATATAAATATATTAGACATGTCACAGCTGTCTAGCAGATATTTAAATCATTCAATTTAGTTAATGTCTTTGATGAACCTACTAGAGTAACACCTACATCAGCCACTTGTATAGATAATATTTTTTTGTAACAGTGATGTTACTACAAAATCCATAGTTAATTTCATTAATTCTGACCATAGTGGACAATTTGTGACTATTGAGCACCATCATGCACCATTGGTCCTTGAGGTTACTTGTAGGCCTATTACAAAACACGGTGATGAAAATTTTAAAAATAATGTTAATGATTGAATTTATTCATTACCATTAAATGATAGTAACCCAAATAGTTTATATAATAGCGTAATGTTATTAAAAGTGAATCTAGTAAAATATTTAAACAAAAATTAATTAAGTTTTACATGGGTAAAAAGAAATTCAGTGACTGGGCTACACCAGGTATTTATAAAAGTAGGAGATAATTATATAGCTATATGCACTAAAATCCAATTCTAGGGACCCTGAATTTATTGAGTATGTTAGAAATTACTCTAAAATATTTGAAAAAGTCTGTGTTACAGCCAAAAAACTTTTTATTCCCAATAAAATTAATGTTTCAAAAGATAAAGTAAAAACTGTTTGGAAAGTAATAACCATGAAACAGCGAAAATAAAACAAAACGAACATACTTATTCGCTAAAGGTTAAGGATAAGTTAATTCAATCTGATAACGAAGTAGCCTCCGAATTTGAAAGGTTTTTCCACCAAATACCTATAGATACTACTTGTAGCCTCGGATCATGTTCAAACAGTGCGGTCGCCCTCCTAGAATCAAATGTAAACAAGATTAAGGAATCTTTTCATTTTAGACATATTGATGCTGAATTTATCCTCAAAACTTTTAAATCACTTAATAATAAGAAAACAGAGGATCTGTGGGGTATCTCAACTAATATTATTAAACCAATTATCTCTGAAATTGCACCTCGCCTAGCCCTAATTTTCAATAAATGCATTGATGAAGGGGTCTTTCCAAATCTTCTGAAAAATAGTAAATTAATTCCACTTAAAAAGTCTGGCGATAAGAGTGACCCTACTAATTTTAGACCCATTTCTATATTACCAGGCTTGAGCAAAATTTTTGAAAATAATAATAATTTTTTAATAATAATTATAAAGTTCACAAACTGATATAAAACGGTAATAACTGCTTTAGTCAAAGACTGTGTCGCAGTCATTAACGCCCACCTCGAACAACCTCTTAACAAGAAAACTTATATAAACTAATAAATTTTAAGTTTATTATGTGTTGTGTGTGTGTGTGTGTATGTGGGTGTGTGTGTATGTGTGTGTGTGTATGTTTATATGTTTAATTTATTTATTTAATAAGGGACTCAACATCATCATAATCCAGATCGAGTAGCCATTTCTTCAGTGCATGTTTACAGTCATTGAGGGACAATTTATATATGTAATTTGTGATTAATTTTATTATATAATGATGAGCTTAGATATACATAATGACGTTTGACTAATTCTGTATTGCATTTATCAATTACAAATATTCTGTTTGCCAATCTTATATTTGAAGCTAATCCTACATCATATCCACAAGACGAGTGCTTGCGTAAAATAACATTAAAAACAAATAATTTACGAATGGAAAGAACCTTCCACAGGGCATAAAGTTGGTGAGTTGGATACCGTATTGGCTTGAACGCCATCACCTTTAATACTGCGCGTTGAGCTCGTTCCAACTGCATAAGATATGTCTTTCTTGCCGAACCCCAGACAGAAATACAATAGGACAATACTGATCGAGCCAAGGAGAAGTAGGCTATCTTGAGTGTGTCCTTATCGGCATTACCTCTCAGTTTCCGGAAAACGAAAATAAGTTTCCTAATTCGGGCTGTAAGAGATTTAATATGCTCTTGCCAAGACATGACACTGTCTATAATTACACCCAAGTACCCAGTGGCGTAACTATACCGTTCGAGGCCCGTGGCAAATTCATCGGAGGAGCCCTTCCATCTCCCCAATTTAAAAAAAAAGCTGAACCAACAATAATAGCATTTTTTTATTTTATAATACCTATTCATTTATACACTTTTATTTGTAAGAGATAACTAATAAATCACTACGTGAAGTAGGTTCAAACAAACTTTAAAATTATAATTACTTACTAGATTTTCTATGAAGTCACATTAAATTAAAATACCTTACTTATTTAAAGTACATATTGAACTGAAATCACAATTTTATTGTAGTTTAAGTACACAATTTGTATTATTTAAATTCCTTTCTTCGGACTTTCTGTTCAGCAAAAGTGTTAATGACATCATCAAAGTTCAAATTTCGAGCCATAGAATTTTCGATGGATAGAATAGCCAAATTGCTTAACCTCTCTTGTCCCATAGAATTTCTTAAATAAGTTTTTATCAATTTCAGTTTTGAAAATGATCGCTCGGCACTAGCCGTAGTTACAGGAATCGTGAGAAATAACAGAAATGCAGTACCTACACACTTCAGGAAAGCTCGAAGATATAAAATGATTCTTTATTATTAACAAGTCTGCAAGTTCTCTTATAGAAGATGATCTTTCTATTTCGTGTATAAAAGAGGATCGAAAAGTCAGAATTTCCTTAGAAAACGAGATAGATATGTCTTTTTTATATAGATGGATAAATGCTAAAGCCTTTTCCAATAAATCGGTATCGTTCAAATTTTGCAAAGTGGCAGGTTGCAAGACACTGAAATTGGAAACAACATTTTAGATGTGAATTTTTAATGACCATAAGAGAAAATGTGTATTTATGTCAATTCATTATTACTATTTACCAAAATCAACTAAATTAAACTCTCTCCAACTGATTGGCTTAAATTTACGATCGTCAATAATTTTTAGTTACAATTTCTATTAGATTCCGACAAATATTTTTGTAGTAGTGAGATAAATAGCGCTAAAGAGTCTAGAATTGGGATATCTAGCGCGAAATGCGCTAAAACGGCAACACTGATTTTAATGCCGTCAGTATACCATACCTAGTCTTGGCGAGCTTGGCGAGCTCTGAGACATGCCGAACTGAGTGAATATAAATGTAAACAAATATACACATTTTGGAGGTATGTTTGTCCATGCATGTTTCCGAAATTATTAATTGGATTTTACCCATTCATTCTAAAACTGGGTTAACCCATTTAGACCCAAATAAAACACAGCCGTAGAAAAAAAGAAATTTCTTTATTAATTATTGGAAACGAATATAATTATTAGAAAATCACAAGAAAAAAATATTTTTTTGGATTATTTATATAAAAAAAAATGCCGTCCTCAATTGGGGCCACTGGGCTTAAATGGTATGAAATTTTTCGAAACATTCTTTTTCTATGCATAGTGTTTTCAGACATTTCTTACATTGCCAACGAGCTTTTTTATGACATTCAGCACATCGTAATTGTTGAGAAAGTTTGCCAGGGTAGTGACCCATACCATCATGTTGCAGACTTGGTACTACAGATGATGTTGGACGCAGACTCCCACCGCTTGTGTGTCTCAAGTAATGACGAGCAATATACCGCCGAAATTGGAGCTGATCCATCTTGTTTTCATTAGATATAAGGTGCAGCCGCCATGCGTTTGCACTGCTACATCCAGCATGTACGTAAATAGGACCCACCACCATTTTTTGCCACGTATAGCAATGCGATATAGGGAAATCGACTGATCAACTTGATCGACCCCGCCCATACCCTTATTGTAACTTTGATATACACGTGGGATGCCTACGTCCACCTTTTTTTCTCTACGGTACTCCATCTCTTTACTTTTCCCAGAGGAAAAACATTGTCGTAGTTTGAACCCATCGTACAGACACTGTTGCCAACACGACGAATAAAATCTGGTTGACTTGGTCGAAACGGTAGTCAAACTCGGCGCGGTTTTTTTTCTTTATATCCTTTACGGATACTAGAGGACACTTCTTTGTCCTACCTTCGCGAACAGTACCAGTTGCACGATAGCCAGCCGCCCGAAGATCTCGGAGCAATGCAAAACTGGTAAAGAAATTGTCAAAATATACCACATGGTCTTGAGGACTGGTTCCTAATTTGTCGAGTAGCAGCTTTACTACTCTGGTGCCTAGCGGCCCTGTTGGATTGGGTCCTGGAGACTTTCCACAATATAAGTCGTAAGCGTAACAGTATCCGTCAGAGCTTGCAATCATCCAATTTTTGTAGCCAAAACGCACTGGTTTCGTGGAAGGTATAGGGTCATAGGAAGGCGCAGATTTACGCCAACGCGGCTCCTCAAAATCAGTTCTTCGTTTCTTGGTTACCGTAAAATGGGGTGAATAGAAATCGCGGGGTGATTAGAAACAAACTCCGAAGTTTTACAAAGTTGCCTCTAGCGGGTCTATAGGCTATGGGCGAATATTTATGTCTACTATTTATTACACGGCAACATTTTGTCTTTGTACTGGCTACCCACAAATTTACGTCAAATGTAATGACATAAAGAAAAAAGCGGTTAAAGTGAACGTGTGCGTACGAGTGATTTAAGGCTGTGTATAACTTTTTGCTAAACATAAGTATTTCAGTGTTATCTTCTAACAAATGTGTCTCTTTGACTAGTTAAGTTGATCATCTTTTACACATAGAAAGGCGAGTGTCAATATTCAAATACATCTTTCTTATTTGATGTAAAATCATGATGCTTCTACTTTTCTCTGAATTTGAGGTGAATGGATACGACTGAGGGGTGAATAGAAACGACTTTAGGGTGAATAGACACGAAGAAAGGGGTGAAAAGATACGAGTGAGGGGTTAATAGCAACGAAACAGGGGTTAAAAGAAACATGATTTTTAGGGTTGTCAATCGGTTGTCACTGAGAAAAATAGTATTAATACTATAAATATATTTGTCATTCTGGCTGTCCGTCTCTTACGTTTTACTAAATCGCTGCACCAATTTGGATAGGTAGTTTTTTTACATTATTGTAAACTTGTCACAGGTGATTTGCTACAAATTTGTTAATTCCATAAAAAAATCACACTGTGATGAGTTAAGTTTCGAATAATCGTTTTTTTTTTCATAGTTTTCATTGTTTATGTTTGAATTTGGAGAATTCTTTTATTTTTGTTATTTTTTTAATAATTTTAAATATGTTTACTTTATTATATCTAATCTCCTAAGACCAAAATACCTACTTAGATATAGATAACACATCTTCGAATACCCGCCTAATAAACCTACGCACACCCCGCACTTCATCACAATACAACACAACCACAATGATTCACTCTTTCTCATCCATACCGATACCTACATTTTTTCATATCACTGTTGTACTTACTAATACAAGGTACTTACCTAATTTAAAAAAAAAAAAGTAAGTTTTGAAAGCCCTAGCGTTTTATTTCTATTTACCCCACTTTGGTATCTTTTGACCCCAGTTTCCAGGTAAATAGAAACTGCCTACTTTTTCGTAAATAACTAATATTTAACGTATTTTTACCCATTTTAAATTATAGTTTTTGGTAAATCACAACGCGACTCACAATTAGAAAATATTTTAATAACAGCATGGATAGAAAAAATGTAAGAAAATCAGCTTAGAATTTAAAAGTTGTGTCTATTCACCCCATTTTACGGTACTGCTAGTGTTTCATCATCGCTACTGTTGCAATCCCCTTCATCTGCATTCGTTAATACTTCGACTCTCCCTGGTATATCTCGCGGCACAGTATTGCTTTCTATATTGTCTTCGTACCTTCTTCTTCATCAGTAAGCACACTCGGTTCCGGAGGAATTACGACTAAGTCTAATTCTGAACCGTCATCTTCATTCATCACAGCTTCAAGAGCTTCCTGAAGCCCATGGAATTCATTACCGGCATTGAATACTCTTCGGGTCATTGTTTATGCGAAATGGATCTGTGGACGAAAAATCGAATAATTTACCTTCAATGTGCCCACTGGCCTCAATTGAGGACACCGGTATAAAAATATCCCTTACCAAAGCAATACTGAATATTTTTACAGCAATATCATTTAAATCTATAGGTTATGGTATATTTAATCAATTATCGTAAAAGAAAATAAAATATTTAGTAAAAAAGTTAAAAATAAAAAATACTTACTTTGCGTTATCTCCGATGTTTAAATCAGCTTCAGAAAAATCACTATAAAACACAACTAAATATATTTTTAACTGTTTTTATCGCCAAAAACCACGAATAAGCACTATTACTAACTCAGCACCTACAATAAAAACAAATTGAGAAATGCATGACAATAATGTGGGTACTTTGAAAACTGTCCTCGTTTGGGCACGGCGGGTATATATGGGTTAAATCTTTTTTTACTAATTTATTGAAAAATTATAATACCTACCCGTATTCTTTTTTTACTTGTGTAAGCAACTAAGGAGGTGACAAATAAATTAAAGACAATTTTTTTTTTTACTTAAGTGTAATAATAAATGTACTTAGGGAGTTGAGACTTTCCTGATCGGGGGCCCCTTCGGGCTGGGGGCCCGCGGCATTTTGCCGACTTGCCACCCTATAGTTACGCCACTGCAAGTACCTCACATGATTCAACCGAATTATTGTATTACAATCACATACAACATACTGAGGACGACCGAAAATTAGACAATGGCTCTTATGTACAAATATTTTAAATAATTTGTCTGGTTGTGATTGTAATCTAGGGGCAAAGGTGACAAAACCGGTTTTTTTAAGATTAAGATGTAGCATATTCTTTGATAACCATGCTGTAATCGTATTCAAGGCATTCTCAGCGAATATACGGGCTTCCTCCCAAGTCTGGCCATGAATAAGAACTGCTGTATCATCCGCATATGTCACAATTTTGCAGTTGGGTAAGAATAACTGAGTCAGTCCATTAACATAAATTAAAAACAGGGTAGGCCCGATATTTATAATCAGTTATCATCTTATTTTACCTTTAACAAGTTATTTCATTGCAACCAATATGGTTTTACTAAGGCTAAATCCACTACAGACGCTGGAATTTCACTTTTAAAACACATTTTTGATGCTTGTGAGGGCAGACAAGACGCAATAGGTATCTTCTGTGACCTTTCTAAAGCATTTGATTGCGTAAGTCACGACACATTATTGAGGAAATTAGGGCATTATGGTGTCTCTATCAAATTACTCGGCCTTATTAAATCTTACTTGTCGGATCGAAAACAAAATGTTGTTATTAATAAAACTGAATCTGCTGGAACTTTTCAAATTATATTTTTATTAATTGTATTTCCTATATTATGTAATAGAAAGTGATTTCATGAATTATCAATATTGAAGTCATTTTCCGAATAGGCTTGTATCCACTATGAACAAATCTGATGCGTTAGGTTGCATAACTATTAAAATGATCATTTAATTAAAACAAAGTTTTATAAAATAATAACTTTTGATTATTTATATTTTTATAAAATAAAATTGCACAAAATAAGCCATAAGTCACGTGACAGCAAACACCAATTAAAAAGTGTTACGTCACGCCGTGCGAAACGTCAAAGTCAAAATGTCATTCCCAAGTGTCTTGTGGAAGTGCGAAAAAGAATGGGCATCATTCCTTCTCGCGAGTGTCAGCCACTTTTTACGTATCTGCTGATTGTTTGGCACGTATATAAATAATTTTTTTGTTGTTTTTTTACTTGTGCTTGTACACTGGGGCACTATGCAGTACTTGTAATACGATGAATCCATTTTTTATTAAAATAACTTCACAATACCGAATATTCCGATACTAAAACAGCTGTGTTTTGCACGGCGTGACGTCATTCAAGACGCCATGACAGTCATGAGCGTTTTTGATGACTAATGTCAAATATTTAATTAAATGCAAAATTATTCTTAAGAATAAGCATTTTTTTTCAAAAATAATAATTATTTTGTATAGAATAGGCATCAAGGTATATTAGTATCTAACTACTGAAATTTAGGCAACAAGCCTATTGACGACCCTGTATCTATTTAATACAGGTAAAAAAAAAACAGCCCTTGCTGAGTTTCTTCTCAATACAAGGTCTCCCGCCGTAGATTTGCGAACCGATGGCTAGTAGTAGCTTTTCGACTTTCACAAGTGCTTGTAACAGCCTAGACTGAATAAATGATTTTGAATTTGAATATTGCTTTTGAGTATGCGAAATGCGAGTTTAGGAGCTGCTTAATTATTTGAAAAGCCTTAAATATTTAAGAGGCGTTTCAGTATTTGGCCATTTGTGAACAATTTGTTACCATTATACTAAGTAATATGCAATACGTTCCTAAAGATTATATTAATGTAAACAACCACTTTACTTATATTTCACTATAATTACAGTTGGTCCAAGTTGATACAGTCACTTAGTAACGAGACATACACTTTTATGCATTACACACAAATCCTTAAGCACTGTCTTACATAGCATCATTTGATTTGTGTCTATATTAATTAAACAAAAACACTGCGAAAATCGTTTGCTCATTTGTCAATAAGAAACTTAGTGATGCGACCCGAGATCGACTCGGGTCATTTCTTTAAAACTGTTGCTTTTGAAAATACAAATAGAACAAAGGCCATGACTGCCTTAGTTTAATGCCGCCTGAACATAATGACCCAATATACCGCGAAATAGAGCATTACTTGGCGGTATGTTAGTAGATGGCGCTATTAAATACAATGACAATAATAACTAAGGTTTTTCCGAGGTACCGATTAACTAGTCTTCCACGCCTGTTCATGGATGACATTATGCTTTTATATTTAACTCAACTACATTTTAGATTTAAAAAATATACATATTTTACAATATCTTCTTTTTCTTTAACGAATCATATATACATCGAATGCGATATAGATACATATATAAATTATATTCGTATTGACGAATATATACTGAATGAAACATTAAATGGGAATATAAAGATATATCGTGACACATCAAGGTAATTTTGATACCTCTTGGAACAAAAGCGCCATCTGTGTATGCCAACAATATTTTTTTTGGTTCTCAGAAAGTCCTTTATTGTATTCATATCCGTCACTACACGGAGGAGGATGTTTTACTATTCTATTTGGTACGAAACACCATGATGCATAATATTTTCCGGTGTAATATATAATTTCTATCACATTTCAAGATAAATAAAAAAATGTGACAACGCAACACAATAATTATACATAAAAAACATTTCGTTTAAGTCTTAGAAACAGGGTCGGATGGAGCCTGGGTCCGTATCTGTCTATGATGCATTGCATCATAGACTGGAGACAATGGTCTAGTTACTTATAAGGAACCCCACTCGCGAATATAAGATCTCTTGCCAAATATGAGTTGGAGTTAGGACGATATACAACATTGCTTCACTATAAAGCAGTTACTGTTCAGATTTTATAGAGAAAAGTATAAACCTAAGTATCATATTGACAAAAAGTAAAATTTATGTTGTTTGAATCCATATGATCGTTAATTGGAGGCAATATAGCTAATTTGAGGCGCTAGTAAAATCGCATGTGTTTCGAAACAAAAAGTTAGACCTGACAGAAGCAAAATTTAAATAAATGAATCATTGAAATGAAATCATTTACAATCTGATTGGTGCAAACGTATGAGTCTAGTGAATCGGTCATGTAATAAAATAAATGAAATATGATGAATTTAGTTAGGCTATAATCCAACTATAGATATAACTGACTGATTTTAATACATATAGATTGGTCAGATAGCCGTACAAAATCACATCAATGTAATAATAATTCTTCAGAAAAAGGAATGGATGTGTATATATTTTTTTTTCAAACTATCAGATTAACATACTCAAATAAAATTAAGATCATCTTTTAATTTTATGTATGGTATAAATAATTACGGTTCTTTCTACTGTACATTTTTTAAATTGTAATACTTTATAAGCAATGAAGGTTTATTACTCATTTAATTTGAAATAATGTATATTTTCAAAATCAATATTAAATACACAAGTAAACATAACAAGTTTAATGAATTTAATGAACCACACCAGTCGACTCGTGCAATAAATTCACGACCATTGTAACAACACAACTGTCAAACGCCATGTTTGTTTCATAACAATTATATACTTTTAGAATGAAATACTCAGTAATTTTCGTATCCCTTGATGGTTAGATAAGAAATTATTTATTTGATATCATTCATTCATGTGTAGAGTATTTCATTCTTATACTATGTTATAACTACTTGTACTTAAAATATTATAAGCAGCAATATACTTTTGTATTTTTATTTAAATTTTCCCTAGTCTCTTCTGCTTATATATATCACATAAAGTGTATTCAGCAGGTAGGCGCAATGTCAGGTGGTCCCACATTTATAGTAAGAATACCACCGGTTTTACGAGCTACATTAAAGAGCCCAAAGTGAACATATCCTGCAGAGAAAGTAACATTCGTGACACTCGCATTTGTTTCGTTAGAACGAAATGTAGCGGAACGCGAATGCTACCTTGTCTAAAGCCCAAATATAGCTTATAGATTAGGTTCGGTTAGGGCCGCTTGTCGCAGTGAGGGAATGAATAGTTATTTTTGTTTCCGACTAACATAATTCAACACTATTGACATTTTAACCATTATACTTATATCGCTATTTCGCATCAACTGCATTGCAGCACCGGATTACACTAAATTAAAGCAAAGTTTGTTAGGCCACGAGTGAACGGAGTTAGTTTACAAAACTTATATAATGAAGGTTTCAATAGCTGAAATATAACAGTACTATTATTATTTTAAGGTATCGCAAAATTGAGGAACTTAAGATATCGATTTCAATCTCTGTTCGTGACTTGGTTTGGGTGACAAATACGGCTCTGTGGGTGTTGACTAGGCAATAGATAGTCACACAGCATTGGCTGGGCTAGATGCGGCGTGGCGGCGAAGGCGGCACGCGGCGCACGTCACGCAAGTAGACGTGGCGGCGCGCGGCGCGGGCCGACAGGCGGCGCGCGGGCTCGTAACGCAGCAGCGCGTCGAAGAGCGCACGCGCGGCAGGACAGGCGCGCGCCGCTGCGGGTAACAGTGCATGCGGCGGAGCGCCACGCCAGCGCGGGAACGCCGCGCGAAATTCAGGCAGGCGCCGTGCGCCTGCCCATGCACCTCCGCAACCCGGCGTACCTGTGGACATTCCGTAAATCACATTTTCGGTAAAGAATGTGATTAATAAATTTATCTACTATCATGCTATTAATCCTCTATAAAAGAACCTATAACAATTAGCTTATTGCCAACATTAAAACACTCAATGATATGATCATTATATCATCCAAACGCGTGATATTATGAATTTCAAAAAAAGAACTATTCTCATGCAATGACTTTCACCACCAGGGGCACGATTCTCATGCAATAGAAAAAAGTTCACATTCGTAAAAAAGTTCGAAGTTCGAATTTTTTTCGAATGTAACACAGTTAGTCTATTCTCAGAAGTTCACAATCGAACTAGTTCGCATGAACGTCATTCGAACAAAACGAGTGATACGGACCAGTAGAAGTGGACATTCGAATACGAATTTAAATCAAAGTTTGATTAGATATACTTTTTGTTTGTATTGATTTGACTTTACATAGGAAATGGACGAATTTATTGTAGATTTTATTAGTTCAAGAGTTAGAGGCAGCGAGTTTATTAAACATTTTCGATTAAATAAGAACCTTACATTAGAACTCATCCAAATGTTTCAGCCAGTGATTCAACAGCGATATATATATATATATATATGAAATAAATAATTTTTAATTTCTCGTTTGAAAGTTGTTTACTAAAAAACTGAGTTTTAAAATTCAAGTGTCATATTAATAAAATAATATATTTTTAAAAGTAATATTTACGTATAAAATCTATTAGTAGATGAAGCAGTAACAGCGTTTTTATAAACGCTTAATAATTACGTAATTTATTATTTAATTTATACCCGACGTACTATTTCGAATAGTAATCGTTCTATGGGTGCTCAGAATACGAGATAAATGAAACATTCGAACTTTTCAGTAGAGCGGAGAAATTCGTATACGAATTTTAATATGGAAAAAATTCGATTGCATGAGAATCGTGCCCCAGATCGCAAAAATTTTGAAAAAAGAACAATAAATTGTAAACTAAGTCGTAATTTCGGATTCTCGTCCTATCGTGTTATTTCCCCCCATTTTTTCACTTGAATGTTGGAAATCACAAACAATATATAATATAGAGGATTCACATCATTATAAAGTAGTAGTAGTAGATAAAGTCTTGTATGCAACTGTTATAATTAGGTATTAGGACACTCATGTGATACTATTATCACACTCGGCTACGCCTCATGTGATAAACCCACATTCGTGTTTTAATACCCCTGATAATACAACAGTTGCATAAATAACTATAAAAATCCTGATGGATTTTTATAGTTATTTATGCAACTGTTGTCGGTGACCACGTACATATGCTGTGATGATTCACAGCATATGTACGTGGTCACCGAGGGGCACGAGCTTAATCTAACTATGTTAGGACAATTCGATCATAGGGGGTCCATCCATAAATTACATCACACGAATTTCGTGATTTTTTGCCCGTCCCCCCGTCCTTGTCACAGCTAGTCACATTTGTGAGACTCCCCCCCCCCCCTAGTGTGACGTCACAAATTTTGAAATTATAGAAATTATTGAATGATAAAAGCGGTTTCGCGACCAGTTTTATTTTCATTTTAATAAAATTAACATGAAATCAATTAACAAAACAAAAAACGATTACTTATGTTAAATAAGTATATGGTCATGATTTTCTTATTATATTTTTCAAAATCATCTACTATAATCAATTAGAAAAACAAAGTACGTTTCGGGAGTACCCCTATTAATAGATAGAAAAGATACTATTCCTTTATTTATTTATGATAGTATACAGACTTTACTTTATAATTGTTTCATACTAATAGTAATATTTTAAAGTTTGTGTTTTAACAGTTAGCTTATTTGATTTAATAGATTTTGTAATGTGACGTCACGAAATTTAAAATCCCTCCCACCCTCTTGTCACACAATGTCACACTTCGTCAACCCCCTCCCTCCCCCTAACCGTGTGACGTAATTTATGGATGGCCCCTAGTCAACCAGATACATGTCTTTGAGTTTCTTCGCAGGCGTATGCAGGTTGCTGCACGATATTTTCCTTTACTCGAAAAACGATAAATGCATTGGTATCCGTGCTCACAATCCTATGGTCCTATGGTTCACAGATCAGATTTTTGAAACAATAGAAAACCAATTCGCATTCGAAATCGTGAGATTCTATAGATAGAGGATAAATAGCGAAGCTACATCTCTACGCAGCGCCAGGGAGTCGAGCCGACATGAAATATCCGGGCAGTCGACGATTCGGATCGCTCTCAGTTGGATGCGGTCCAGAGGGAGAAACTGGTACTGGGGAGCCCCTGCCCAAAGATGAGAACAGTGTTCCATATCTGGCCGAACTTGCGCCTTATAGAGATGCATTCGGTGGGCCATTGAGCACACCAAACTTCTTTGAGGCTATTTTAGTCTTACCCTCTAGGTGTCCGCGGAACTGTACTTCGCTAGATATGTCGACACCGAGAATTCCAATACTGGCTGAGACAGTTAAGGGAGAGCTTTCAAATCGAGGTGATGCGATAAACGGTAGCTTTTTTGCGGTGAACGCGCAAACATAAAAATATAAATAAATAACGTTTTCCCGAGACATATTTGCGCGACCGGTGTAAAAAGCGCGACCTGTGCTGTCATCCGCATAACAATGACTTCTTCAAAAGTGACTTCATGAATTATCCACATTGAAGTCATTTTCCAAATTGACGTCTAAAATCTAGAACCTATTTAATACAGGAAAAAAAAAACAGTCCTTGCTGAGTTTCTTGCCGGTTCTTCTCAGTACAAGGTCCTCCGCCGTAAATTTGCGAACTGATGGCGTAGCTTTTCCACTTTCACAAGTGTTTGTAACAACCTAGACTGAATAAATGTTGCTGATTTGCAACATACCATTGACATGCACAAAGAACAGTGTAGGCGATAGCACACTGCCTTGAGGGACACCAGCATTTACCGACGATACGTCAGAGCGTTTACCGTCGACTACGACCTTAACGCTTCTGTCTGCTAAAAACTAGTGACCTATTCACACAATTTCTCAGGAAGCCCGTAGGAAGGAAGCTTCGAAAGAAGCGCTTTGTGCCACACCCGATTGAAGGCCTTCGCTATGTCCAAACTAAGCGCCAGTGCTTCTCCCTTACTCTCAATCGCCTGTGCCCAACGATGTGTGAAGTATACCAAGAGATCACCAGCTGAAAGACCTCTACGGAAGCCATAGTGATGGTCACTAACCAGCTGGTAAACCTCAAGGTATCCAAGGAGCTGGCTGTTGATAGTGGACTCCATTATCTTTGAGAATAGGGAGGTTATGGCTATCGGTCTGTAGTCGGATGGATTAGAGCGGTTGCCCTTTTTAGGTATGGGGTGCACCAAAGCTGTCTTCCATAAAGTCGGCACTACGCCAGAAGAGTAGGAGAACCGTAAAAGACGCGTTATAACCGGTGCCAGCTCAGAAGCATACGTTGTCAACAAGATCGGAGTAATTTCATCGGGCCCGCTCGACTTGTGTATGTTTAGGGATAGAAGTGCCAGACGCACTGAGCTTTGGTGGAACTGGATATCCGGCATAGAGCTCTCACACCGCGGTATGGTTGGCGGCTCTTGGCCTCCATCACCCAACGTCGAGTTGGACGCAAAGAGTGTGCCCAAATGATTAGCTTTTTCCTTTCGTCATGGGCCAATGAATCATCTCCCCTTTGTAGAGGTGGAAAGGATGGCTTGCAGAAGTTCCCTTGAATAGCCTTAGCGAGTGTCCAGATCGCCCGAGTTCCCGAGGGAAGACACTTTAATCTCTCGTCAATTCTACCAATGTACCGACTTCGCCCTAGCAACATCTCTTTTGAAAGACCTGGAGGCAAAGTTATACTCCTTTTTTAATGCGCGGGTGTTGACACCTCGTACCGTCGCCGCAATTGCCCAGACTTGGTATGCTTCTTGCTTCTTGCGAGAAGCTTTTTGGAAGATATTCCAAACCAAGGCTCTTACTTGCCACCCATGTTGAAAACAGAGGATGGAACAAAAATCCCTGCTTCCCTTCTATTCCCTGCAGTACCAAATCAGTAACAGAATTAGCTCGTCGTCGAGTTTAACCTGCGTGAAGCAAACTTGTCCCCATGGGTAGGACGCAAAAAAGGACCGCATCCCATCCCAATCCGCTGACTTGTAGTGCCACACACATCGGCTGCCTACAATTCGTGATCGTGGCGAGCACCAAAGAGGCACCGCCCAATGGACAAGGCAATGGTCTGAGGAGCTGAGTGGAGCGCTGACGGATACGCTGTAGCCATCTGAATGAGAAGTCAACAGAAGGTCTAACAATGAAGGATTCTGGTTTTCAACATCTGGGATTCGCATCGGCGAGGAGACCAGTTGTGTCAGGCCATAAGCCAAAGCGAAGTCGTGAACAGATCTCTCCGCATGATTGGTCTTGCTGGATTGGAGCCATTCAACATGGTGGGCGTTAAAGTCGCCAAGCAAAACAATTTCCGCGGAAGGGATCTACCGCTGTACGGAGTCTGCAACCATTTGGACGTGTTCCATTAATCGGTCGGTATCGGTGTCACCGCTGTGGGACCTGTAGAAGCAGGCATAGACGCGCGGATGGTCATCGCTATCTACACGAAGCCATAAGATGGAGAGGTCCTTACCTTCAAAATTGCTCAAGCGCTGAGCACTCATATCACCTTTATCGTACACGCACACTCCGGCCTTCGGTACAAAGGAGTGTTCCAGTTCGTACCTAGGATAATTTAGGTAAGACGTGTCCGCCAAAGACGATTTCTGAGTCTCGGTTAAAAAGAGCAAGGCCGGCATAGTTGTTTCAAGGTGGTCGTGAACAGCATTGAGGTTGGTGTGATGCGGTATATTCTGAACGTGGACGTCCAGAGAGGGACTCTCCAACGCTAGCGCTATTTACTAGTCGCTACAATATGTTTTATAAATTAATTGATGAGATATGATTCAGAATATACAAGTTCAGAACTAACTACAGCTAAGCGGCAATAAAATAATTTGCAACACTCACCCGTTTCGGGGAATAGCACCACACACTTAGTTTTATATTTAATAAACTTTAAAAGTGAAAGTCTTTGCAGATTATATCAATTGAGTCAATCGTTTAACAAGCGCGTTCCGTTCTACAACATTTTCTTACAGAATAGTTGAATATAACAGTTTGCTGGCCCAAAGGCGCCAGGCATTACACTTTTTGCTAGCAAGCTGCAAGCTTTCCAGAAAGTTCGATGTGCTCCGATCGCTTTTATGATATACTGGAAAGTTCCCGATTGTTTCTGAATGATCGAGAATAAGTTTATTGATCCGACAACCAACATATGAAGATATATCCGCTGTGAATGTGTGCGCGTATGTGTGTGAGTGATTATTGTTAGTATGGGTCTACTCAGCATACTATTTGGGAACCAGAACAAAAGTTTTAAGATTCTGTTTAAGAATTGGTTGGTCAGAATGAAAATATCGGTATATTATAGTCAAAATAGTCACTTGACTTAGCCGAAATTCGTATAGAACTGAAAATTGGTACAGACGTTAAATACATCACTATAAATGAAATATCAAAAATCCCCTTTAATTCTGCAAAAAATGATTCACTTTTTCTTTAACAACTCATCATTCGTGAGATGTCATGGTTTAAACAATTAGAACATTCATATTTAACATAATATGCACTTAAATACAGCCTGTATACGTCATCGGACGTTCAATATAAATGAAAATTGAACGTAGTAGATTATATCAAGTTTATCGACGAAGGAAATTAGGGAATGACAGTAAATTATTTTTATAGGGATTATTAATTAATATTAATGTACCCAGAATGCGAGAAGCAATCACACAATCAGTTCAAACACCTTGCCGAACAAGTGTGTAATTCTCAACATTTTGCCTTGAACCATTCCTATAAACCGAACGGGAACGGGGTGACTAAAACATGCTTCCATACTTCAAGAAAGCAGCCTTGATCAATGGCGAAAAATAATAGACAAGGATAACGATATGTCCTCTGCACTAGTCTTAATAAATATAGATGAAATACTGTCGCTGCCAGCAAATTTAGTTTGATCAGGGTTTTCTTTATTGTAAAAAGATTGATGTCAATTTTGTCTGCAGGTAATAGTATGCCGGCAGGTAATGGCAGCCCTCTACCGAATCCGACTCTCCGTAAAATTACTTTTTCCCCAATATGAAAGACGGCTCAGAGGATAAATTTTCCAATAACAATAAAATATTACAAACGATTGCAGATCGGCAATTGATATTAATGAATACTTCGTGCACCTGAACGTACTTTCATAGGAAGACTCCGAATTTGTCAAACCTCAAATCATTATTATCGAGCGGAAATGTTTCTTGCACCCATTTTGTTGGTGATATCTCAATTATCTAGGAATCCTGTTAAAGCCAGTAAACTATGTGATAAAAGCCAAGAATTTATTTTATCTATCTAATAAAAGCCTCAAGAATGAATAGATATATCACCAAAGGTTTATGATCAGAGATATCAACACTCACCGAGCGCGCGAAAGACACGAAAGAGCTGGTCGATCTCGCTGTCGCCCGGGAAGAGTGTGCGGCCAGCTGCCATCTCAGCGTAGATGCAGGCCAGGCTCCATACATCCACCGCGGTGGAGTACAGACGCGCACCCAGCAACAGCTCGGGCGCGCGGTACCACAGAGTCACCACCTCGTGTGTGTAGGCGCGCACGGGCAGCCCGAACGCGCGTGCCAGACCAAAGTCCGCCAGCTTGATGCCGCCTGCACCATCCACCAGTAGATTTTGCGGTTTGAGGTCGCGGTGCAGTACTCGCTGCGCATGGCAATATGCCACGCCCTCCAGCAGCTGCGCCAGGTAGCTCTGCAAGCACCACGCTCGGTCACGGTTCTCCTACGACGTTATACTCATAGGCAGCCCTTCCATTAGGACCAAAAAAAATACAGTGCGAAATATCTTATTTTGAATATGAATAATGGCGAAATGCAGTACTCTTCAGTGTTAATTTTTTAGTAGATATCCACACTCGTTTTTGGTGAGTGTTATAATGTTAAATATATTTCTTAAATAATTAACACTCCGTTGTACGGTATAGAAAGAATAAGTCGCTTGGGCATACTTGAACAAAATGTATGATAGTTTATCAACCAATACTCGTTTTTCTCTACTTTCGTACACGTGTAAGTGGGATTAATCATCTCTGAAAAAGTGGATTGAAAGTATGTCATTCAATATGTCACTAGGCAAGCAAATGGACTAAAAACATCCCTTAACCAATTACCTATTAGCACTCACATTTCTCGTCAATTGTTTTTCGTCTATCTTTGTGAAATGTAGATTTTGACTAAATAATAAATTTTATACATACCGTTTATGTTAATAACTACAAAAAAAGCAATACAATAGGGATAGAAATTTGGTAATGTTTAATCAATAGGGAAAACAAATTATTACAACATATTATTTATATGTTTTATTACACATTCAGTACAAAGCACAGGTAACATTAATAAAAACAATTGTGTAAATACTAAAAATAACGCAGAAAAACATTGTAACACTTCTACTTTTTTATAAGTAATAAAATAAATATACGATAGAATGTAACAATTAGTATATTAATAATAACAAAACAGCAAAGAGTAAAAGGTGTGGGCCTAGCTAGTATTCACAACCGGTGGTGTAAGTAGTATTCTCTATAAATATCATCACTGCCTTTAGTTCGTCGGTCAACTGTATTCTTCTGGAAGCGCAGTAGGTAGTAGGCAGCCTCTGAGCTATTGTCAGGATAGCTGATGCAGTAGAGTGGAAAACCACTAAGATATCCGGTACCAGAGAAATGGACACTGGAATCATATAAAGCTGTCATTTTACTTATGTCCGATTTCTTAGTTTGACTGCAACATCCCGTCTTGATAAGCAGTCTAAAGCAAGGCGGAAAAAGGCGGGACAGATGATGATGATTAATCACATAAAATAGTGATCAATGGTGAGGCATACAATTATTAAAAGCGAGATGATAAAAATTATGTGGGTAACAATGAATTGCGTCAGCCAAATTAGGCGTAAATAACTACGTGACATTATTTGCAGAAAATTGAATATTGAAATCACTTATTTATAAATTTACTTATATAATTTATTTATATAATTATAACAAAATCTAAAAGATTATATGTATATATAACTATTATAATTACTTAAATTAACTATTGATGATGGAAAACATGCATTATCATATGTTCGGCAAACTACCTCGCACTATATAAAAGTGATTTACTTTATTCAGTATATAATTTGAAAACTCTTTGATAAAAAGGCTTCATCTAACAATTTTACTATTATAATAAACTGAATAGATTTTCATTAGTTGATATCTAATAAAGCACAAGATACGAAAATAGGTACTAATACTAAAAGCTAAAAATATACAATGCAACACTTACCTGATTTCGGAGAAAATGTACTCACAAAATAAAATGTATTTATAATAAATTTGTAAATATTTGATAATATTAATGAAATTTTATTAGCGTTAAGTAGGTAGCGTTAGGTATTGATCACAGATCAAAAATAGATGGAGTGATTGAGCGATCGGCCGGACCGAGAGCCATGCATACCAACTCGTTCGTTCCAAGCAATGTAAAAGTTTGCTTGTTGATTTTATTTATTAATTAGTTAATTTTTTTATTTAGTTTTAGA
Organism: Scirpophaga incertulas; assembly: GCA_036419045.1. Taxonomy (NCBI): domain Eukaryota; kingdom Metazoa; phylum Arthropoda; class Insecta; order Lepidoptera; family Crambidae; genus Scirpophaga; species Scirpophaga incertulas. The sequence goes on along the minus strand of CM071630.1, from coordinate 16,766,582 downwards.
AAAATAGCACCGTTACAACATCGACTCAGGTATGTTTTAAATTCGCGTCTTCATCAATGCCGTTAAAATTGACGATCGGGTCGTAGGACTCTGTTGCATTAGCTAGTTTTTATTTTTATTTCTTACATATATATATATATTTGTTACACTTACACCAATGAACCTAGCCCAAACTAAGCTCTGTAAGGCTTGTGCTATAGGATCTAGGGTAACGGATAAACATACATATATTATACTTATATAAATATTTTTTTATAGAAATATATATTAGCAACCATGACTAAGGTACAAATGCATCATTCGCATTCGCATTCATCACATATACATCTGCCCTCATCGGGATTCGAACCCAGGACCTCAGAGATGGCGACACCTTGAAACCGGTGTACTATCTATTCGACTATGGACTATGGAGGTCGTCAAAGTTATGAAACGTCAACTAGAACTGACCCCTAAAACGCAAAAAAAAATATTTTTCCGCATTCATTTTTAATGTATTTTCATTTATCAAATTTCAAGAAATCTGTATAGAATTTTTACATGGATGTTAATACGTATTAAGTGTAATAAAAGCTTCTTTGGCCTTATAAAGGAGAAACTACAGTTTTGGCGATGCTTTGGGTTCTTAGTAATATTCAGATTCTGACTAGAATTTAGAATACTTTATTGTTTATCTTTATCCTTAGGTGTTATCGCAATCATAGATTAGGGCAGGAAAATGTAAATACAAGCAATTTATAGAAAGACCTTCTAGCTTGTTTATGTCGTTTAGATAGCTGTCGACAATTGAAACTGTAGCAATCTCGCTGCTCATGTATTATACTTTGTCATTCTATAGCATCTACATAAACTTATTCTTTCACCACACAATGCATAAAGTATCTTTCATTTGTCATTTATTCGTCTTTCGCCTTGTTGTAAATGTCCGCTCTGTATTACCTATTTTTAATTTTATTATATTTTTTGCTGTATATACAGGGTTACAGGAAAAGTCGTGCTAGATCCATTAAGGGCGTGGAGTACCCATCATTTGTGACTTATTTCACTATGAAATACCCTACCCTAAACTTAACCCATTTCGAGATATTCGACTTTTAATTTTTTTATTGAAAATTGCCGATTTTTAAGCTTCTAAATTAAATTTTGTGGGTCTTATTATCATTATTATTGAATGTTTACATGTGTAGTAAGATGCTATAGGACGTCAATTATTAAAATAGTGTATAAGTTAATTGAACAGGCCGTAGTAGACAAGTTAAAGTTAAGAAATGAAAACAAATATTAGAAAGTTCGTTATTGTCTAAGGGATATTACAAAAAAAAAAATAGTATAGCAGTTGTTTGGCAGATGTATTTAAAAATATCTACGTTTCATCAGCTATCCAACGATGTATAACAATCTAGGGTTTTTATTACATTTCGTAGAAAAAAAGTAGGTGGGACGCTCCAGGTAACACAAACAGTCGAGTGCCGGATGTGGCCATTTTTGACAGTGTATCGAAGACTTCGAGAAACTGGCTCTGTTTTGAGACGAAATACAGACATGGGAAGACCACGAATTAATGACGATGAAGAACATGACATTGAGATTGTGCAACGCTTTCGAGCGGATCCGACTACTTCTACTAATATTGTTGCCGTGATCTGGGACTTTCGCGATGGAGAGTGTGGTTTACAGTGCATACTGCTGACCTGTACCCGTACCATTATACGCCGGTACACGCTATTGAAGAAGGAGACCCGGCGAGAAGGTTGGACTTCTGTAGATTTATGATAAATGCTGACGTAAAAGACCCAGATTTTCTAAGAAATATCTTGTGGACAGATGAATCCAAATTTGACAAAGATGGCATAACGAACTATCACAACGCCCATTACTGGGCCCCCAAAGAACTCAGAAATCCCAATAAGAAAAGAGTGAAGGGATCCCAGCGAAGATTCAGCGTGAATATGTGGATGGGCATTATCTCCAATCATTTGATTGGACCTTACTTTCTCCGTACGAACCGTACGAAAACTTTTTAAGAGAAGACTTGAGTGATTTGCTGGATGACCTGCCACTCAACTTGATCAGGGACATGTGGAACACGATGGCTGCCCTGCCCATTTCAGGAGAAGTGTCAGAGACTGGCTGGACATGAATTATCCAAACAAATGGATAGGACGAGGTGGGCCGTTGCCATGGCCAGCAAGAAGTCCGGACTTAAACCCCATGGATTTTCATGTGTGGGGGCGCATGAAAAGTCTTGTCTACAGCGAGCAAAATCCAGTTTCGTCTGTGGAAGAACTAAGAGAAAGGATAGTGGATGCAGCAAATCAAATGCAGACAACTTTGACAACTGGAGTACTGAAGACTGGTCTCCGTAGAAGGATGCGACAATGTATCAGAAACAGAGGCGGCCATGTTGAACATGAACTGTAGAGTAAGAAAAAGTTGTGTCAAAACCATTATATGTGATTAAATAAATGACATTTCATGCTAACCTATTGTTTTATTTTACTTTTTAGGGCTAAGTATTAATTTTCTTCGCCATTGTCGTCTAATAAGCTAAGTTTTTTAAATGCATTTAATTAAAACCCTAGATTGTTATACATCGTTGGATAGCTGATGAAACGTAGATATTTTTAAACACATCTGCCGAACAACTGCCATACTATTTTTTGTAATATCCCTTAGACAATAATGAACTTTCTAATATTTGTTTTCATTTCTTAACTTTAACTTGTCTACTACGGCCTGTTCAATTAACTTATACACTATTTTAATAATTGATGTCCTATAGCATCTTACTACACATGTAAACATTCAATAATAATGATAATAAGACCCACAAAATTTAATTTAGAAGCTTAAAAATCGGCAATTTTCAATAAAAAAATTAAAAGTCGAATATCTCGAAATGGGTTAAGTTTAGGGTAGGGTGTTTCATAGTGAAATAAGTCACAAATGATGGGTACTCCACGCCCTTAACGGATCTAGCACGACTTTTCCCGTAACTCTGTATATGTAATTAAACTTGTACATAGAAGAAAGTGTATTTGACCTTCCTCATCAAACCTAAAAATCTAACGATGATGTAGTCTTTGTAATTAATTTTATATTCCGCCTATAAGAAGTCCTAGGTCATATGACGTGTATTTAGTGCCTTTCCTATTCAAACATAATATTTAACACTTGCCAGGTTTCATCTACATCCGTGCAAATTTCAGAGTGAGGCAGGGTAATATGAACAATCTGTACCATGTTTTTAGACTTACTTTAACAAGATCAATGGGCATGGGCCCTTTGTAAAGGTCCATCAGGCGCTTGAGGTCCATATGCAGAAACTCGAAAACGAGATACAGTGTGCTGTCGGAGAGCACTACGTCCAACAGCTGCACCACGGCGGGATGCCGCAACTCGCGCAGTACAGAGATTTCCCGCAGCGCCGTCGACGGCACGCCCTCGGGCTCACTGCAATACATATATGTACTAGGCACACATTTCTACACTCATCTGTTCATTGTTCGTTTATCTCTTATGCTACTGCTCTACCTGCATTTTAATGCATAAATTAGCTCCTTAATTGAGGCGTTTGTAGATGTGAGCAATATTTTACGGTGTCGTTACTATTGGCATTAATTGTAGGTTTATTTTTACACACATTAGGGCCAACTTAGTCCGCGGGACGTATTACAGACTGCAAATATTACGATTACAAATATGGTTATCAAATGGGAAAGCTTTGCAGTTTTTTATGTATCTGCAATGAAAACTAAGAGCCACAACTTAGGAATCCAAAACTAGAGTCGCATTAATACAGTTTTTTTTCCTACCACCCTTTCAGGACGTATTTTTAAGCTAATAAGAAGAATGGGCGCAAGAAACTTATCAGCTTTATCAAAAGTAATAACAACATTTACAATAATATCCTTATCATACAATGTGTATATGTATGTGTTTACAATTTATTATACGGGAAAACAAATATTTATACTTTAGAATGTAATGTATTCAAATCACTGGCAATGTATCATCTAGTGTTTGCCATTTCTGGGGACTATCAAAGAAATAAAAACGAATTCTTAATGAAAAATATCCCACAAATAATAATGTATATGATAATAAACATATTCATTTAAATATGTTAATATAAAATTAAAAACAAGTCCATATGCTTCAAACTCCTTTATTAACGTGTTACTTTGCTAATAATTATTTCTTAACAGCATTGTAACTTAAATGTACCTAACATATATTTAATGCCTTGATTAATAGATAATCGGATGTTAATATTAATGCAAGTAGAGCAGTAGCATCAGAGGTCCAGCAATAAACCACAATGGATTAGACTAACATGAACCTGAGAATGTACAAGCTTTAATCCAAAAACAGTTTTATAGTATATATATTAACTAAACATGAGCCTTTTTGAAAACCTTTGCAACACATTAACAACTCTGTTATTACGAGTAGGTATGTGTGTTGCAGGCAAGAGGAGCAGAGGTAGACCAGTGGAAAGATGGCTTGACGAAGTGACTGAAATAGCGGGAAATAACTGGAAGGAAAAGGCAAATGATAGAAGCATGTGGAGAAAAATGGAGGAGGCCTTTACTCTGTAGAGAGGTCCTTAGTAATAAAAGTTAGATAATATGAATGAAATTTAATAATATTATAATATGCATAATGTCAATCTAATGATCCTAATCAAATTCAAATTTAATTATAATGTAATAATATATTTGCATGCAATAGGAATAGGGAATTAATTTATTGTAATTAAATGTAAATATGACTTTATTATTATATACATGTGACAAATTTTAATGACGAATTGTGATCTAAATTTTAATTGTAGTGTAATTTTTAATTTTTTTTTTTATTGTTGAATCGAATATCATGCGAAAAATTGTATTTTACTAAGGATTAAATGAGGCTTTATTATTATTATTATATATGTGTGTTGCAGCTAACACTGCTACTGCGTCTATATATTAGTCAGATCTAATAAAGGTATTGTGTATTAATTCAATACAAAAACCTGTCAGATTTGCATGGAGACCCCGTAATTATATAAAATACAAGAAATAATGAAAAAGATATTTAGACAAAACATGTAACAACACATGTGTAGTGGCAATCAATACACTGTATCAAAATGTAAAAAAAATCTGACAGATGCTGTCAAGTTTTAAAACAATTAATCCTGGGCAATACAGTATATCGGTCCATGCTGGTAGAGACAACAGTCCAGATCTAGTTTACAAATGTTAGTTATACCATAGCAGACAAATAAAACACAATCAAATATCTAGGCATAATCCTGGATCCGTGAAGGCAGCGTACGCGGCCGGCTACCGCGCACGCCGATGAGTGCCTCGCTACCTGGGGGGTTGTACAAGTGTTTTCGGACAATCCCCCCCCCCCTTAGCGAAGGCTTGACCAATTATGATCTAGCTGGCCCGTGGGCGCTGTGGCGGTAGAATCGCGAAAGTGCATCCCGCCACAGAGAACACGAGGGGGTTTAGTGGGTAGGCCGATCCTCTCAGACCGGAGAGCCCCACACACGGCCGCGCCTTGCCAGCGCAGTGTCACGGTGAATAAGTAGTATTTCCCCTCGCAAAAAAATTCATAATCCTGGATGGCAAATGGAATTGTGCAAATCATATGGCAACAAAAACAAAAAAGACATACTAACTATTGTAGGAGACCAGTTGGTAAAAACTAAGTTTCAGTTCAAAAACCACATTATGGTTAAACACAGCAGTTATCAGACCTATAACCTAAGGATTAATGGTCTAGTGGCCAAAAACCCAGATGATCACAGCAAAAACTAAGCTTCAGAGCCTGCAATGCCTAGCACCTAAATTAACCAGTATCTATTACAATTGCAACTTCTAAATCCAATAGACTTCCACACCCCTGTTTTTGACAGAAAAACAATGTCCAATTATTTACTGCAGAATCAATAGTTTAGTCTGGTATCAATAAAGTTGATATATAGACAGATGGCTCCTATTACCAGAGTGGCACAGGCTGCATATAAAGATTATCTCAGATAGAACATCTGTTGGTCAAGTTCTACAATTTAATACTATCAGCTCAACCCTTATGTTGGAATGCCATAATATGGCCCAATCCATATTAAATACAAACTAGGTGTCTTTGCAATGTATAAAAGGACACAGAAACTCACTAGGCAATGACACAGCAGACATATTGGCTAAAAGGCATTCGTACACAAAGGTACATCAACTGGAATCTATAATACTCATTCCACAGACCTAGATAAATATTAAGCTGCAAGAGAAAATTTAAGAAAACCATCTAAGAAAATTGAAGAAAATGAGGAAATTCAAATAAATCAAAGATGCAGCCTGGCAGCATCTAAGGAGCTTGGCCATTCCTTCATCAGACAAAGAGGGACAAAACCCAAAAAATTTTTGCTGCTATAACCGGAGATAGTCCACTACACAACACTATGCAGAAGATGCATGGAGACTGAGGAAATGTTATAACATGTCTTCGTAGACTGCAACAGTGCAGCAAGCCATGGACTAAACGTCTCCATCCACTTATATCCATGCCAGAATATATCTGGCTACAACCTAGAGGCTGCTAGCTTTCTGAGAGGAACTGGGATAGATGGAGTAAGTGGGAAGTGACTTGGTTTAGGTTTTATAATGGCCCTATTATGAGGCTAAGCATAGAAAAACCAGCTAAACTATGTAGTTACAATCATAAAGTTCTTATCCTACCACCATACATATTGATACACCATATTGTATTCTATAAGGAATTTAGTAACACACCAAATCACAGAAAACAACAATAAGAACATCTGTCAATCCACAAAAGAAATAGAAAAATTAATAATAACTGTAATGAAAACTATTACATTAGAGAATTTACAGAAAGTAATTAACCAAGTTGACCAATTGTAAGAATATCAGAAATAAAGCAGAACAACAAGAACTGATTATTTATTAGGATCTGACAGTGAATCTATTGAAAATAAATGATAATTGAAAAATAATGTTATATTACTAATTATATTCTTTAATAAATCTACTACACCTACTCTGCACCTCCTCAAGGTTAACTGTACATTAAGGATTAGTTTCTCAAATCAATATATTATTTTATTAACTCTAATTGTTTTATTTCTCTATCATATTATTAAATCTATGGTTTCATCAACTATTTTATCTAGTAACTTAAAAGAAAAATATTTCTATAATCTTGAATAAAAATTTATATTAGCATTATTACACTACTAAATTAATATAATATGTTTAAATAGTAATATTTTTATATATTTGTAAATGGTACCAGTTGCTGTGCCCATGACATCATTTTCTTACAGTCATCAACAGCTTACTCAAAGTGAACAGATAGTATGTTTCATAAGAACACTTTTTTTTAAAGTCAAAAGTCTTACTTGGTAGTTGCAGGAATAACTTTGCTCACTCCTCAACTAAATAACTAGTTTCTTTTACATATAATTAACAGTATGTCACCATAAAATTACCTTATGGTAAGTGATTACATGGACTAAGTCTTCCAGATAGTTCTTGTTTCCACTATTCTCAAACAATTCCAGATTATATTATCTCAGAAAAGTTTCAATTAGCTGTAACAGACTTACCTAAGATTGTTATCACATAAGGTATTAATATTAATAGCATTCTGAGGTAATATGGCCAGTTAACAAGCTGTTGAGTACAGGTGAACCTTTGACATCCTATTTTTGAGTATAAGTCCCTTACCATTAGGCGAAATAAAGATGTTAGAGACAAAGAGAAACATGTCAAAAAAAGTAATAACTGAGAGAAAAATAATAAAATAAATGAAATAATTTTTTTCGTGGTTATTTTTTTCAAATTCTATTTCCATATTTTTTGTACTATGCTAGCTACGGCGCGTAGATTGCCCGTAGCAAAGAAAAGTAAAAGTTATTAAGTTTCATAAATTATTTCTATCCATAAAATTACATATTTCTTCAGAGATAATAAATGCAAATTATACTTTGATGAACTATAGATTTAAAAAAAAGGTATTAGATTATTGTTCTAGTCATGAATAACTAGTAGAAATTAAAAAGTATGGGTTTATTCAATGTATTACATAAAAATAAAACAACCGGAATCACCAATAAATTTCAACAAATTTTTGTGCAAGTTATTAACTCATCTGCAATTTTTACACCCAAATTCTAATTAAATTAATTATGTATTTATTGCAGGAATATGAATTGATTCAGCCTAGTCAGGGCTAAGATGTCAACTTTTCGCGCCAAAACTCACTTTTCCAGTTTTATTTTCTTCAGAGCTATTTCATTGCCCTTCTCCTGATCTATTGCTTTAAACACTACACCATATGTACCTTCACCAATTTTTTCTTTATTTGTATATTTATCCATTGGTATTCATTAAATAAATAACATTGCCATCGCAAACCATGGAACGACACAACAGATTTTTTTCTTGAATTTGTTTCACAGATTACTAATTTGTTTAACCGAGCCGAGCATGTCTTCAGCCAAGAACAAAAGATTAGTATATATTTTTTTTAATATTATTAACCTTGGATACAGGTTACACAAAAATACAAACTATACCGTTATTGGCTAATCCACAAACCGTGCAAGCTAGAAGAAAGAAAAAAAATTTGTTGTCTGTGTCATAGATTACCCAAAGTTTTGTCTGTGTAATCTTGTTTTACATCATCTGGTTGTTATTGCGGTTGAAGTCAATTTTTAATTATTTCTCGAAGAAATGATATTGGATAATTTATTTGATAATAACGACATCCTGTAAGGTAACAGATTTTCATATAGCAATATGTAATTTGTTTTGTGGCACTCACATAATTTTAATATTTATTATGAAAATCAATTCATTATTAATAAACATATCTTAATTAAATATGTCAAATCACCAATAAGTTTATTTATTCCTAAGTGAACACTGATAATAATGAACTTACTCCTACTGAACCATTTTTTACATATAGTTTTAATTTGTTATTTTACAATGCACTTTATTTTCAAATAGATAATGGATTCTTTGACTAATTTCTCATTCTATCAGTACATACAGTGATAGGCAGTTACATAGGTATGTCTTACTCGAATGTTGGATTTCACACATACAATGATTTTGATCTAAGGGTGAATTACAATCACTCTTTGATCTATTTTTAATTGTTATATTTATTTTGTTTTAATGGTAAATATTACAAAAGAATGGATAAGCTCAATTGACAGCAATTCCAATAAGAGATAGTGTATACTGCACACTTCATTTTATATTAAAAGTTAATATATTGTATAGATCTATCATTATATATGGGTCAGAATATTGAGTCGCACAGCAGGCTGATAAAAGATGAGTTCAAGTGGCAAAGTTGAGAATGTAAATAGAGAGATGTCAAGAATGTAGATGACAATGGAAGTAGATGAGTGGTGTGACAAAAATGGATAAAATTAATATATAATAGAAATTTTGAAAAATTTCTTTAATGCAGAGTAGTTAAAAAGTGACAGGATACAATTTATGTATCAGGAGCAAGTAAGAGGAATTATATAGTTCCAGGATATACTGTATTTTAATTCTTTGTATTGTTTATGTGATTGCCAATTGTATGATTAGTTGATATGGTTGTCCATGAGCCTTTTTTTTTGGTGTATGTTTCAGGGTTTAATTTTTGTCTACCACTGTGTTATTGATGTTTATTTGAACATGAAATTCAGATATCTTCAAGAAAATAGTTTGTTTCTTTTAATTATTTCATTAAAAGAAACAAACTATTTTCTTAATTTTTAAATTATATAATTTGTCTTGGGAGCCCTTGTTCACAGCGTAATGTAATAATGAGTACCCATGAATCCCTGAGGGGCTCCCTCATGTAAGAGGCTCAAGAGGAAATAACAGAACCACAGTATATAACAAATTTTTATTCCCTGTGTACATTAATATAGATATTCGATTCACTTGCTGAACCCCTTAACTAATTGCTGTATGTTCAAATAAACACATGAATAATTGTTGTGAATAATGAATTGATTGATCTTGACAATCTGGAATTTCCTACACATATCTAATTTAAATCTTCATATCAGAGATTGATTTTATTAGTTTTAGTTTGGACATGTTTCTTTCAGGTTAGTCTTCTGTCCAAGTATATGCTAATCTGGTAGTGCTGCTTGGTGGAATTTGATAGTATCCCATTTACTCAATGTGAACATGATATGTATTGTATTTTTTCTCCATCCAGTTAACCAGCATTCTACTTTATCTAAGCTGCATTGTAATATACATGAAGTTTCTTCATAGCTTTTATTATGTGTTACGATATAATGTCATCTGTAAAGTTGCTACAGTGTCATCTTTGTTTTGTAGTAGATGTAATTGTATGATATTATAAAAATAGTAACAGTGAATTGGAAATGAACAAGTTATCTGTCAAGTGGCTCTTATATGCTGATAATCAAATAATTTTGGCATCGTCACACAAGGAGTTGCATCACATGATTACTGTATGTATAGCACATTAGAAAGAAAATTATTCAAAGTTAATGTAAGCAAAATGAAAATGATAATGTTTGAAAAGACAAAACATTTTAAAAATGTATGTAAACAAATTTTCAGAGCAAGTGATGAGTTTTTGTGTCTAGGATCATGTTTACAAAAAATTGTAAGTATGAGTTGACTTTGAAAGAAATGTAATGGCAGGAAACCAAGTGAATGGGGCTATACATGGTTTCATTGAGATTCAAACCTTATCAAAAAAAGTGTATTGGCTGTGCATGGACATGGCATCATAGTTCCTATGCTTATTTATGGAAGTGGAAGTGAAATAGTTTGTAAGGGAAATAAGTAGTGTCAAAGACGGGGTAACAAATATTGAGAAAGGAATGTTTGTTCAGAAGTAGAAAGCATGGACGAAAGAAATTTACAAGGCAAATGTGAACATGTTTGTAGCGGACAAAATAGATAGAATGAAGGCAAATCAAGAGTACTCATAACCAACAAGGATGTATTAAAGTTGAAGTTAGGAAGTATGTTTGGATTATAGCAAATAGAAAGTGTGATTTCTCCTAACCCCCATGAATAAGTGTACCTGTGTTTATATAAATATGAATTAAATTTGAATAACTGCACTCTTGGCTTAAGTTATAGATATAAAAAGTCTATAACTTTTTTAGTATAAATTTATTATTAGTATTTGCAGCAGATCCCCACGATAGTAGACCATATGTACAACTAAAATATATTTAGCCATTTCAACATTCACTAAGTCTGTTTGCCAGAGATATAGTATACAGGAATTCCATTGTAAATGAGATGAGAGTGTAATTTCTAAAAAATTATACATATTCTTCAATTGCATCATACAATTTTGCAATTGTATTTACTTTCCATAAATTTAATGGTAAAAGCTTAACACAGTTAGGTTTGAGTTATGTGAAAAATAATTCATTGTGAATCCAATATTTAATCTTTTATTGCACTATTTAGACAAATAACCATTTACAGTAGTGTTACTCCATCACTCGTACCCTACAATTCAACTTTAGTAAGGCCATTTTGATTATTATTTAAAAGTTTATTTGATTAGAAATATACTGTCAATTGATACTTTTTTTTTATTTATAAATCTATAATTTTAAGTTTTTTTTTCGTCAAATTGAAGTAAAGTTTTGCTATTTCCATTAGATCAGAGAAGACACTTTCATTCATATACTTATTGAAAATAAACGCAAACTGTGGGGTGGGTTCACTGATGATAGAAATGTTAAAATTTGATATCAATGACAAAGCAACTCAAATTGATAGATTTGCTACACTATCAAGGAGATGATGATGATGACAGCTTACTGTCATTCATATTCAATTTTATAAGTTACAATCGCTATGTATATGTGGCAGCCAACTGGTTAAAATAGCCGTTCACTCGAACAGCTAGCCCTTTGACTGAATAACGTCATTCAATCACACAACTATACGTCGTGTAGCCGTAGCCGAGTCGTTGATAGCAACATTCAACATACAGCTAGACGACGCGTAGCCAACTGGTTAAATGGCAAGTTAACTAAGGTGACCATTAGTACTTAATTTGAGAGAATAGGAAGACTTTTTGTAATTTCTTGGGAGGTTATTCTTGAATTAAGTTCAAGAGGTGGCCAAAAGTTTAATGAAATAAGTAAAAATGAAACACAAATTATTAATCATAATATTGCACCAAACAAAAAATTACAAATCATAATCCCGTAATTTCTCCTCGAATATTTGTTTAAATTTTGATTCACTCCGTATCACTCGTAAGTGACCTCATAATTTCTGTGTCTTTAATAACACGTGTAACGTATATTTACTACTTACTTTCCGAAAAATATCTTGAAACAATTACAAACCACGGCTAGTTGACGCCATATTGAAAACAAAACTCACCCTGCGCTGCGGTGGTGAGCGCTGAACTAATTAAATTATACGGCGGCTTTTGAATCAGCTGTAGTGTTGAACGTTTTGAGCGACTCAAATATTCAATTAATAAGCTAGACGTATGGTTGAATGGCGTTGGTCAGTCAAAGACTAGCTATTCGATTGAACGGCTATTTTAACCAGTTGGTTGCGACATATATAACATAAATCTGTAAATGCCACTTCACTGTAGCAATAGCTTTTCAATTAATATTTAATTTAGTTTTCATTAACTCATCGCAATTGAATCTATGAAAAAAGTTCAGAAAAAACAAAATGGATCACTAAGCTTACCAAAAACAGGAGAATACTTATATTGAAATTCTCAAGTTTTTTTTTCTAATAAATGGTATATTGAACCTGAATGTAACAAATGGAGTGCAGGTGAAATAAGTCATAATATTGTGTTTCTATGTAATACATACGTTAGGCTGCTTGGCAGTGAGGTGTGTTGCGGAAGGTGCGATGGCGATTGCATCCAGCGAGAAGCGAGTTGGGGGACGCGGCGCGCGGTGACGCCATGGCGGAGGACGTCGGCGCGTCCGACGCCGCGCTGCTGTCGCCGCTTACCGAGGATTCCTTCCTACACAACCTACACGTGCGCTACAAACGGGACATCATTTATGTAAGTGCATTCTGTGTGTTTGTTTTCTACTTTATTATCACCCATCGTGCTAACCTTTAGCGTAACTTAATAGATTCGCCATCACTCAATAATAGAAAATCGGAACTAAGCAACGCAACTTTGTAACACGCAAAGGCTCTGGTAATCTCGAGCTCAGATGTTAGAGCAGGCTGCTGATACCTCCAGAGTGAAGGTGGTGTTGAATCCGACAGCCATTACCACTTTTGGTGACGTAGCCCAGTTTGAACTGCTAGCAGGTAGATCCAAACCAACCCAGTTGATCCCATGTTCATTTCTAGGGCAGTGTCGTTATTTACAAAATTTATAAAAAAATACAATGTAGCTGTCGTGGTTGTAGTCGGGTAAACATACTTGACCGATGATGAACGTTTCCCAGACATACGCGGGCAACGCGGTTGTGTGCGTGAATCCGTGCATACCATTGCCGCTATACAGCGCGGAAGCGGCGCGCGCGTATGTGCGGTTAGGCGGTACGGGGTTGCCGCCACACATATACGGTGCGGCTGCAGTGGCGTTGCGTCGCGCGCGCTCCGGCCGCGCCGCCGCGCTGCTGCTCACGGGTGACAGCGGTGCCGGCAAGACGGAAGCGGCGCGGGTGTGCTTACAGCTGGTGCTGCTTGCTGTGCCCGCGCCGTTAGCGCCGACGCCCGCGCCCCTGGCTGCCGCCGGAACACTACTCGAAGCCTTCGGCAACGCTGCTACCGCGCGCAATCACAACGCTAGTAGATTCGTATGTATCGTACACCGTCGATTAAAACCGTGTCAACTGTCATTTTATCTATGTTTGTACCCTGCCTACTACTTAAGGTTCGCAATTCTTCTGTCAGTGACTCTAGTTCTTGTGCGGATTTCTTTATATTTGATTCGATCATGCAGAGTAACTCACAGTATAGTCCTTTCCATTACTCTTTGGGTGACATTGAGTCTCCTTTTAAATTCAAAAAATCAAAATGAAAATAATCTTGATCTGACATAGATCTTGACAAGCACTTATTATGGTCAAAAGAAATTTTAAGCTTAAGAGAAGAAAAACGTTGTCAATATACAAACAAGAAAAATAAAAATAAAAAAGAAAGCAAAGAAACACCTGTTCAGGAATTGAGAGAAACTTCTTAAGAAGAATAGGGAAGAAATGCTGAAGGTCTATTTTGATCTCTTTTTAAAGCAGACGGGGTATGCAATTCAATGCATTTTCCTCAGCAGAACAAAAAAAATAAGGAGGTTACCAATATTTCTTAAATGAATGCTGTCTCTAATTATTGTATATAGTGTGATCATTTAGAAAACACGTACTTTTACCCATGAGTATCTATTTGTTATGACTTTAAATTTATACAAAGGCAACTGAATAACACTTTGTAGAAGCTTATTTTTATTAAACATGTAATTTAAATTCTCCAAGATCAAGCAGCTAGTTTTATAGAGGTACAGGTATAGAAGTAGGAGCATGTACAGGATATTTTCATAGCAAGCTTATATTCATTTCATGTGTTGAGATTATATAAATCACTGATTTTATATACTGACCAGCCAAAATCAATATATGGATTTCTTTGAACAATCCTCTTAGCGAGACTCTTAAATTGTAAATGACATGAATTGCTCTTTTCTGAAGTCTCTGATTCTTTCTATCTTTTCTTCTAACTTCTATGTCTTTTCTGAATAGTGTAGTGTAGTGTGTTTCGGTTCCATATGTAATTACTGCCAATACGCACAAATCAGTCTCATTTCGAAACGTTGCGGTAGATGGGCCGAGAATATGCCACGTTATTAACGCTGTCGTATTGGACTCGTCGATTGGCCTCTCATGAATTTTGGACCTAGAGATTTTTGAGTTTTATGCCAAAGTCTTTTGTACTTGTGCACAACTCTCCAAGAGAACTTGAGGATATATCAGAGCAAGATATAATATTTCCCGTTAAAAATCAAATGTATGCTATAGTGCCTTTTTTCGGCTATTATTTAAAATATTTCCTTACATCTTACTCTAAAAACGAACATTAGATGATGTCACAGATGAAATCAATAATATAATAGATCTTTACATATCAAATTAGCTTTGTGTCGTACTGACAACCTTGATATGAAATATCTTCTCTTTAGTTAAGAATTCCAAATTCAAATTTATAAATTCATTTATTTCGTACATTAGAGTTTTGAAAACAGTCATTCATTTGTTTTTTCCTCATTATTTTTTTCTTTGGTGTCGCTTACTACCGCACAATGGAAAACATATCGGTATTTTTGTGGGTTTCGAGTTCTACCGTGACACCAGTGCTGCAGAAACAGCTCGAAGGATTAATGATGTGTACGGCGCTGGTGTCTCAAAAGAAAGCGCGGCGCAATTTTGGTTTTGGTGTTTTGGTTCTGGAAATTTCCATCTTCACAACCAACCCCGTGAATGGCCAGAGACCAAAGTGAAAAATGAAGAATTAAAGGCTATAGTGGAAGCGGGTCTATCACAAAGCACTTCAGAGATAGCTGTAGTCATCGGGTAAGTGACAAAAGTGTATTAATCGACTTGAAGCAAATCAGGAAAGTAAAAAAACTTGAACGATGAGTTTGAGTGAATCGTACTTGCAAACACGCTTCTACTGGGTTCTACTTTGCTCAATCGATACAATAATGAAGGTATTTTAAATTGAATCATTACTTGTGATGAAACGTGGATACTGTTCGGTAATCTGAAGTGGTCGTCATTATGGCACAATCCAGGAGGCTCAGCCAAATCCTGACCTAAACCAAAATTGTCTCAGATAAAGTTAGTTGCGAGTGTTTGGTGGACAAATTTGAATGGACAAATGATGGATACAATCTGGTTAAATTATTATGGCAGACTGTCAGCAACTGCAAACCATGACGGAAGAACTAGCTGCTAAACAACTGAGATTGCTCAATCGCTCTAGGCCACTGCTGCTTCAATAAAAGCAACTACTAAGTTAGATGAGCTACAACTGGAATGTCTGCTACATTCACTGAACTACCCGGACCTTGCTCCCACAGATTACCATTTATTCCAGGAATTTGGAGAACTTCTTACAAGGAAAAAATTCAACTACGATGCGGCAGTCCAAACCACCTTCAAAGAGTTTATTGATTCTCTCCCCCGTGGTAATTTTTAGTAAAGGCATCAATGAACTACCTATGAGAGGGCAAAAGTGCAAAAAACAACGGTGCCTACTTTGACAAATTAAAAATATTTTCCAAAAAAAAATTGACTTTATATTTTTCCCGTACAAAACGCCAATTTCATATGTAAGGACTTAATATATGAAGATAAGAATAATATGAAGGTAAAACAAATGATCACGGCATTCATTAAACTTTCATTTTTTTTTCTTTTATCTCAATGGTACTTTTGGCCAAAACTAATAGATTCTATCACTAAATTTATTATTTCCTGTTCCCGTATGTTACCATGCTAAGTTAAGACAATTGAAAATTTGAAATTGTTCCCTCGCCTACTATAGAACTATAACTATAGAATACGATAATTATTGAATACGCACAGGCATAGGTATAGACTTTCCGTTTATGTAGCACCAATTATAGTTTAAAATCATTTCCCACAATTACATTTTTCTCGAGGATATCAATCTAAACTAGTACTGACTGATGAAACTTCTTAAATTACGGATTTAAGAAATTTATAAAAACATTATATAATAACTAAATCTCACATATTTTCACAAATTACATAAAATTAATACCTACACGATGACCTACATAATGGCGATGCATTGAATTAGAATGCAATCAAATGCTTTGACGATTCTACAGAAACATGAAAATAATTACCTATAAAAGGATGCCCATTGTAGTATGGACTTTAGTATCGCCAAAAATGATTTTGTACCATAATGATTAAGTCTATCTTATCCAATAAATGTTACAACTATCCAATAATTCATATAAAATAATTAATTAAGATAAAAATAATTGTTTCAGCAACATTGATATTAGCTATCTGTATAAAGAAACTTTTAAAGCAGAATATTGTCTTATGCTTTTGCTTAAATCCTTTGCTTTGTGAAATCTACAAATGTTAGGTATTTAGTATAGTAGACAGTGTTGAATATAATAATTTCCACCACTGTGAAAATTATTACTCGATTATAATAAATCGCATGTTTAACTTAAATTGATTAAATGACTTAATGTTAATATTACTAAATTAAATTGGTTATACATTATATAGTAGCAGATATTGATCAATATACACTCGACCTTATTGTGATTCCTAAACAATTGCGCATTATCAGTTTTTCATTACGCTACCTCTATGCAACATGATGTACATACAAGCTAATATTTCTGAGATCAGCTTGATGAGTATGTAAAACCATGTATATATATGTACAGACAGATCACAGATTGGAATCTTAGTTTTGTAATAGTAATGCATATTCTATATAGTTACATAAAAAATCATCTTTGTTTTACATAAAATAAATTCAAAAACGGCTGGATTAATTTATCTAATTGGCGGATTCGTCTTTGTTATAAATAGCAGAATAATGACTAAAATATTAGAGAAAGCAGAAAAAAGACTAAAGAAAATTAATTGTTTTGGTATTCCTTTTACCCTTTCACGAGAGGACAGTAGAATGTATCGAATATATTTTTGACCAATCGATCCGATCGTTAATATATGGCAATACCGAAGAGACTATTTATCAATGAAATTAGAACATCATCAATAAAAATACACGGCGAATGAAATGGAAGTGAAATAATTACTAATTATTATGTGGATTTATCTCTGGCGAAGTTTGGGCTTGGTATATTGCAGAGTTTTGTTAAAAATTGTTACTTATTTTTTGGTATTAGTTTGGTTAAGGCACAAGGACGAGTAAAGGTGATACTACGAATGGGCATACTCCTTTAATAAGCACATTAGCTTATTCAAAAATATGACTTTTCAACATACCCAAACATGAAGTATACTAGTAATCATAATAAATTGGTAAAGGCAATAACTTATTTAATGAATTATATCTGATAAAGGCTGTATAACTAGTATGTAGATATCGCAGCTATTTAGGCTTTATATTAAGGCTAGAATATTCAGTATCTTGAAAATATTTAGTTTCAAAAAACACTTCAGAAACGAATTTCTGTCCTACTTATCATTCCATTAAAAATCACATACAGTGAATTTTGGTTATAACGACGGCGGAGGGACCTCTTTAATGCCGTCGCTATATCCGGAGGTCTCTATATCCGGAATAATGAAAAAACCGGGTGTTAGTGAAAAAACGTGTTATGGAGCACTGTTTCAGTTTAGTATTTTGTGCACGCTGTAAGGTGTATTCCATTTTCATAATTCCTTCTACATCTAAATTATTTTTGCCTTCACCAAATAAGTACTGTTTGAGCGTTGTTAGAGCACATTATGCATCTCTGGTTGTTGGAATCTCACGTAGATTCTTCCTCTTCTTCATCCTTCTTTTCTTGTGCTTGAAGCACAGACTCAATAATTTATCAGTCAAGTTATCAGTAGTGATAACTTGGTCGTCAATTTTCACATAAGTTTCCCAATCCGTAACTGATGCTTCCACTGATGATAATTTCGCCAGTAGCAAATTGTCCAATTTATCATCAGAATCGTCATCAGCTGTATTTAAAGTTGAAAATTTACCAAACCATGCATGTAAAAAGCATTTTTTAATCGTATCTGGACTAAATCGTATCCATGCTGTTGTAAACATTGCAATGGCATCCATAAGATTGACGGCAAATGAGGTGGAACTTTTTATTACACCTTGATCAATAGGCTGGATAACTGATGTGGTATTCGGTGGCAAAAATGCCTGTTTGATTCAGTTAGTTAAAGGACATGGACAAAAAGTGGGCCTCAATCATGTGCAGAGCCGTAAGATATATCAATCGATAGGTAATTTTATGTTCATCAATTTACAATTTATTATATTTTTTTAAATTTCCCGTTTTTTTGTAAATGATGTTTGAAAGTACCTAGATATCTAGGTACTTGAATATTCAAGTAAACACATCCCACAACGTGGTTAAAATGTTTTAATGAAGCATATAAAATGATAATTTAAATCTTATTGAAAAATGGTTATATAATTAACAAAATAATGTAATTTAGTAATTATAAATTCATGAAGTTCTAGACATGTTGTGTGCAGGGTGCTCAGTACCCTGAATGTACATAGTCTGTGACCAATGATGACACTCGGCCGCTGTCAATGCGACTTTGACAGCATGTCTTGCGCAAATTAATAAAAAGAAAAAAAAACTTAGAAAAAAGATTCTATCAACTTGCTAGTATTAAATAATTTAAATTATTAATTACAAAAAAACGGGAGATATTTAAAATCAAATCTTTATCCAGATGATCTATAATAATTTATACTCTTCTCTGGTAAAGTTGCGTCACTGCACATTACTCAGGCCCACCCTCCATACAAATTTTGACCATCACCTTTGAATTTGTGGGTGAGCCTAACATTTATCAATAAACAAAATCAAAAATTTCCGATGTCATCCATGTTTTTTTGTTGACTTCATAATCAACTGGCAAAGTTTTTACATTGTTGAAACACCTTGGCTTTTTCGCCTGCCATACTTAAAGCAAAGAGCACGGTTATTCTATCTTTTGATAGTTTGCCACAAATACACTTTTCTCCACTGAATTTTAGTGATCTATCGGGAGGAAAGGAGGAGGATGAATTTAAGAGACTAATTCGTAAGGGATCCTGTCTCGGAACCACTTAGCCAGCTGCAAATTGCTGCCGCATGCTGCAAGAATGCCACATTTGATAGTGACTCTCAACCGATCGATGAAGAACCGAATGGAAGTAATAAGAGCTCGGACAGAATACAAGTTATTGTTTATTTTATCCATTACTTCCATACTTCATACTCCATATAGGGCAAAAATGACTCGTTAAACAAAATAAATTTGAAATCTATGAAAGTTTAATTTCAATTTAAAACATTAACATTGGAATTTAAAATCTCTTAATATTTACTGTTAAATGATATTTGTATATTTAGGAATAAATGTATTCCGAAATACATATATACATTTCTCCGAAAATCCTTACAACACAAACTTGTACCTAAAGTAATACAGAGATTACTACGACGTTGTCTAAGAGATATGACATCGTGTTTAGACCAGCCTAGACTAAATATACTCTAATACAAATTATATTTACTATTAAGTTAATTACTTCTGGTTCATGTTAATATCTAATAATGTTATTGAAGTAGTTGCAATATTTATGTTACAAGAAATGGTTATTTTTTAACAGGGAAAATTGCTAGACATAGAATTTGACTTCCGCGGCGTACCGGTGAGCGGGAACATCTCCATCTGTAAGTATCATTTAACAGTGCCAATAATAAATAAGGTGCGTTATATTTGTCTGGATCTCTTAAAATAATCATAACATTTTCTGCTCACGCTGTCAGTCCTCTTGGAAAAGGTACATACTCTGCATTTTTTAGATGTTTTGAATTAATCTATAATGACATTAAATATCTTTAAAATAGTACTCAAAATGTTTCTAATAGTTGAGTTGATGTTATTTCACCAACCTGGTGAAATAACATCGACAGCTAGTTTGTGTTGGAACTGCATCTACGTCTTTTGACTCAAAGCTATGGCATGAGAATAATCTAGCAGCTACCCGCAAATATGCGTTACTCGTATACAATTCACAATTATACACACATCACAATGATTTCAACACAAATGACTACAATAAACTACCACCCAAGTATAATTCCGCGTGCAACGCAAATGCAATGTTCGCACATTTTGGCGAAACGTATTGTGAATGGGCTATTTTCATATTCTATTGTATATTGTCTGCGTAGAGCCGCGTGTGCAGTGTGCCGACTGGCGAACGCAATTTCCATGTGCTGTACCAGCTGCTGGCCGGAGCCGATGCGCACCTACTCAGTAAGTCTCACACTCAGTACCTTGTACTTCCACTAGGTACAAATTAGACATGTCCAACTGCTGACCGGAGTCGACGTGGCCCAGTAGATCTCATTGTTAAATGAAACTAAGATGTTGTTTCTTGAACTGTATTATATAATGGCACTTTTAATCAGATAAATAATTAAGTTGAAGAGATTAATTTGCTTGTTACAAAAATGACGGCGAGAATAAGAATTATTGCTGTATATAACTTTGCAGATATATTTTAGTAGATGTGTTTTAATATGCTGTTGGGGTTAAAATATTGTAGGTTCTTTCAAGAATTGGTAAGTGTGAAAATGCTGCCTAAAATTACGATTCCACGCGGACGAAGTCGTGGGCACAAGCGATTTAATGGATTTGTTACATAAATAAAGCTGAGAAAATTGTAAATTTATAAATTTTGAAGTGGTTTCTAGTTATTGGCTGCAGCTTTAAATGACGTTTTCTTCAAGGTGGGGCGTGACGCCGTTATAAGCAATTACAGCTCAGTATCTTCGTAGCGTCGAAGGCCACGCGCATTTGCTTAGCGGTATTCGGTACTCTGTTTTCGCATATGGCTAAAAAGTGATTGTGCTTGATGCCTTAAAAGTGATTGTTTAAAAAAAAGAGACTAAATATACATTTAAAAAATTATGCGTTTGTATCATCTGTAATTTATTATGCAGAGCGACTGAAGCTGCAGCGCTCGTGGGAGCAGTACCGCATCCTGCGTGGAGGTGGCGACGGTGATGGTGATGGCGACGCGTCCGGTGAGGGGGACGGTGGAGCCGGAGGGTCGGCGGCGCAGGAGGAGCCGCTGGGCGGAGAGTCTCCTCGTAGACGCGCTCCGGGCACACCCCCGCCCGGCCCACGCCCTGCCGCCGCAGATACGGAGCATTTCCGCCATACCCTAGTACGCACATACAACACACTATATGTATAAACATGGCATGCTTTCACTCTGATCTTAATTTTATATGCAAGATTTGGATTAATCAGTCATTTTTAGATTTAAAAAATTAAATTGAAGCAGTACTCAAAGGTTAATTGAGCGTGTCAATTTTTTAAAGTCTGTATTCACGTTTGGCAAATGCTATATCAGAATTCGAAACTTAATTAATTTTCAAATTATTAATCGGTGATATCTAAATTCAGTTGTGTGTATTGTTGTTTATAGGCGGCGATGCGCGCGTTGGACCTGGACCCGGAGCCGGTGCTACGTGTGCTGGCATTCGTGTTAAAGCTAGGCAATGTACAGCTGCAGCCGCAACTCAACGTGGATGGGTCGCTAGGTGTCCGGCTGCAACGACGACGAGGTCAGTATACACAGCTCGCCCTTTCATCATTTTTAAAAATATTATTCAAATAATTTGTCCATATAATATGATGTTCATTTATAAAGATTGTAACGCTCGTTGTAATATTTTTATTGTGCGCGTCGGCACACTTCTATTGCTGGGATTGAGAAGGATCCCGAACTGCGCAGGGGTTGGTCCAGGAAGAATTGAAACGCCAATATTTGTTCTGTTCGGTCGGCCAGGCGGGGTTTTCTGTGATACTTCCGGCAGTCATCCGCTTCAGTGTATGTTCCCCTTCGTAATTCGTGCCGGGAAGGCGCGCTATTTTTTTTTTACGACGTGGCAAAATGTCTGGATTTAGACCCCCTCGGAAGCATGTACCGTACAGAAAGCGCTTATTTAACCCTTTTGGCCCTTCAATATTTCAATAAATCCCTATTTAATACAATTTGTTTTATTTTTATCCTTTTAATTTGTAGGTAATCTGCAGGAACTCATTTTTCTCTATATATCGCCGTTAATTTGTTGCATTTCCCTTTGAGTTATCAAGTTGATAGTAAGTACACGTTACTAATCTCAACACAACCATTTAATCATTTTTGAAATGAAATTGAAAATGAAATATGAAACTCATCGAATGAATTGATCAAATTTTAGAATCTGATCTGTACCTAAAAAAATAACTCTAACTTATCTAAATACTTTATCTATAATAGATTATTTAGATACATACAGACCGCGTCACTTGAATAGCCCCACTCCAAAAATGTGTTGTATATCCAGTTCTATGAGAGCTATTGCTGCATTAATTGATAAATAAATTATACTAGTTTATTGTTAGAAGTTTACTGCATGAACAGAATGAGACAATTAATAAATAATAAAAATTGCACTCTGAAGTAACAAATTGGGTGTGTCAATTGAATAGCCTCAGTATAATAAAACACAGCAAAAAAAGATTTTAATTTAATTTCAATAATTTGTATATTTTCCATTACTTTTAATAACGTCAAAAATTCGATTGGGAATAGAATCATATAAAGAGCGAATGTAATTTTGGTCCAAATTATTCCTAGTTCTATGAATTTCTTGTATAAGATCTGCGTTGCTATTTAAAAGGCGTCCATCGGCAAATAACTGGCGAGATAGATAGCTCCAAACATTTTTGATGATAATCAAGTCTGCAGAGTTCGATGGCCAATCTATAACCTGAACTTTATTTTGATTAAACCATTTTTTTATTTCATGTGAAGTATACCACATGTGTATACCATATTGTCTTGTTGAAAAAACCATTTTCTCTTTTTAACAACATTACGAATCTCTTTTATTTTTTCTTCAACAAAGTTTTTGCACAGTTTAGAAGTTTGTTTTCCTGTAATAGTAGAAATACTGATGATACCGTGATAAGAAATCGCACGCCAGACCATTACGGAACCACCTCCTGAATGACGACGTGATAAAATT
This sequence comes from Scirpophaga incertulas, assembly GCA_036419045.1. Taxonomy (NCBI): domain Eukaryota; kingdom Metazoa; phylum Arthropoda; class Insecta; order Lepidoptera; family Crambidae; genus Scirpophaga; species Scirpophaga incertulas. The sequence continues at coordinate 16,742,768 of CM071630.1, read as the reverse complement.
TTCTCTTCTTTCCTCAAATCATGAAAATAATATGAATACCCATCTGGAGACCTATTTTTTAATTACGACTTAGAAATCACCGATGTGACTAATAATCACCGATTTTCAATAATTCTTATTTTTGAATATCACTTATGTGACCTACCTTAGTCACGGACTCGCACCCACTGGTACGTGTGGAAATGTTATCTGTTTTTTTTTTATTTAGAGAACATATTGACAAGAGTCTGAAGTTGATGTGTTGATTTTTCAGTCTATATATATATATATACCTATACAGGGTGTTCCAAAAGTCAAGGTCAAGCCGGAAACGGGCAATCGGGAAAGTCATGATAGCTATCAGAAAAAATTGAAAACAAATCGGAGTCTTGTACTTTTGAAGTTACAAGGATTTAAAAAAAAACATAAAAATTGACACCTTGTGATGATCTTTCAAGTCCTGTAGCTACAAATATTAACTTTTCTTTGGTTTCTTTTTTCTGTAATGTGACCGTGAATAACCCTTCTGTAACTTACAGTTAAGAGTTAGAGCATAACTTAAGGCAGTTATGTTTGAAATTAAAAGTAAGATTTTTGTCAAACATTGACTGCAAAATAATTACATTAGCCAAGTTTAACTGACTGTACTGTAAAAAAATGTACCACACTATTTTGGCAAGTTACATCAAAAGATGGTGCATTTAGTCTGGATTCCAAAATGGTATGACACTTACTAATTGTTATTCATTAATCGATGAGATTTTTTTTTCGTAATGAAGCCGGACAGCGAATAACCGGCAGCGACTACATTCATACGTATATATATATATATATATATATATATATATATATATATATATATATATATATATATATATATATATATGTATATATATATATTATATATATATATATATATATAATAGCCATAATGGTTACAAGAGATGATTAGTGGTAGTTAGTAAGTAGTAGGTTGGGATGATGAGCACGTCGAAGAGAAAGATTGCCGAAGTTTAAGTAAGATTGTATTGATGTAAAAGTACACAGTAATATTCAATAGGCAATTCGTTCTTGAGTAGTGTGCAGTAAGACAGTTGTTGACGTACTACTTAATAATATTAATTAAAATGATAAAGATAACTTGTAAAACCGTGCGCTTGGAAGTAGGTCGCAGCGTAAGCAAAAATGTATGTTGCAAGCGTAAAACCGTGCGCCTTGAAGTAGGTCGCACAGTAAGCAAAAAATGTACGTTGCTTGCTCGTACAATATTATATACTATATATGTAGTAGTGTGAAAGAAAGTGAAGACAAAATGGCGAGTGATAGAAGAGAGTGGAAGAGGAAGACATGTTGCGCCGACGCCAAATAATTGGGAACAGGACAAGAGAAAGAAAAAGAAGATTTAATATATATATATATATATATATAAATAAGTTTATTAAGTTATAATATATTATTACATTGTAAGTTGTAAACTTTTTTATAATTATAATGAGTTTTGTTTCTGTAGTTTATTTTTTCATCATAAAGAAACATCAATTAATTGATTGGAATCATTTCATCGATCATAACATTTCAAGTAAAATTGTTTGAAATTAAAAATAAAGTTTGGACTTAAATATTGAAATTACCATAAAGTGCGTAAGTTATATAAACTAAGAGCTAAATAAACTTTTTTGTGCATCCTTATCTGAATATAAAAGCTATTTTTATAACTATCCAAGGTGGAAAAGAGAAGCTACTTTAGATTAATGAGTTGCATCTTGTTACAGAGTTAAGCGAAGCGTGTGCTCTGGTGGGCGTGGATGAGGCGGCACTTGCGGCGGCACTGGGCGCACCCGCCTCGCCCCAGGGGGAGAGCGCGGAAGCGACGGCGGAAATGGAAGTAGAGGGCGAGGCGGAAGTGGAGGCGGCGGCCGAGGCGGAAGCGGCAGCGGGTGCAGCGTGGGGTGCCGCACGGCGTGACCGCGCGGCCGCTGCCGTGTACGGGCGGCTGTTTGCGTGGTTGGTGCAGGCAGTAAACGCGCGACTCGGCGCGGGTGCAGGAGGTGGAGGCGGCGGCGGCGCCGCGCCGCTTTCCATCCTCGATGTGTACGGCCTGGAGGCGCTCGCCACTAACACACTAGAGCGCCTCGTGGTGAGTATCTGCTTGCTTATAGGGTAGCTCTGTCTTTTCCTTGCCGCAAATCACCATTGCTGTATCGGTGTCTTGATTTGAAGAAACTATGAATTAAATTTTGAGTAGATTGAGGGAAGTTTTAGATATCTTTTGTTGGCGTGTGTGTTGCCAATTAATAGTAAATTGTATCATAAGGGAGCAAAATAATATTTCATAGGCTTGGGCGCTTTTTTAAATCCAGAGCGAAGTGAAGGATTGTTTTATAGCAACCTGAAGGTAGTGAGGGATTTTAATTACTTTGCTGTACTCATAAATATATTTTGCGCCCAAGTGATATACATACACATTAATTTTCATCACCCACTATAGAAAATAAAAGGGGCCTCATATTTTTGCAGTTATGAAAATTTATTTTCACATTTTTATTAGAATTAGAGATTGTTGCAGATTTTATATTTTGCGTGTTTGAAATAATGACCGAATCTCGCTAATTTTGAGTAAAATGTGATGGTATATCTAGTTGTTTGTATGTATGTGGGTTCATCGACAGTGGCATGGATGGATTAACTGATGGTTACAATTTAATGTTTTCCACGAAGCTTTCACATGTTTTCGCCTTATTCTCGATGGAATTTTTACTTGAGAATAATTAAGTTCGTTGTAGAATCTACCAACAGGGTAACAGAAGTATGAGGAAAATGAAAAATAGGTTAATTTTTGTTTTTGTGTCTGTCAGTTTTATTAATAGAATATCATTCGAGTAATTATGGACATTATCAACAGTTATTTTTCGTTGCCGCGATAAGCTCTATGTACTGCGAAAATTAACGACGGATTAATGATGTAAGTATAACAACACCAAATGTGAATTAAACAAGTATCTATCAAAGTACAAGTGATAATAAAATGTGAATTCTAAAACTCTGGTTATTCTTTATTAGTAAAGACCACCATATATATAGTAACTTACTTTTACGACAAGAAAGACTATCAGGTTCTCTCTGATTATCAATTACGTTAATTCTGAATGGCTTCTGGGAATTTACACTTTTCAATGTATTCAATTATTTCTATTTGCGCTAATTCGAATTAGGTTTGGTTTGGTTGCATTTCTGCACTCCACTGCATTTGCACTGTATTCCACTAATACTACAAAAATAGAAAAATAATTAAGCAAGAGTATTAAAATGTAAAATGATAAAATTAACAAATTAAGATTTAGTTGTCCCTAAGTTTTTCTTTTCTTAAACATAGGCTAGAAATTTAATGCACTTTCCTCAGCGGTACAAAAAAAAATACACTTTGATCGCTTAGAGATCTCTCATGATGATTAGCAGCATTATGCGCGGATACAATTTACTGACACTCTGAAGATCATGTATGGATAGAGTATCCCTCGATTACAACTCATTGTTTTCGAGTTTTAATCTGAACTCGAATCCCTTCAAGTGCAGCATCGACCTCTTGAACTTGTTGAACTGGATCACTCTCGTTGTTTGCCGATGGGAGAGGTATGTTGATAATTTGGGTTTACTTGGTCAATGCATGGGATGTAGTTAATTGAGAGTTAAAGTGCAGCATGAAATCTAGACCTTTCAGGACGTTCATTACATCTGGTTGATGTTGGCTTTAATGGATTGATAGGAAATACTTGTATTTTCGTAACACCTTCCTTTGCAATAATCGTGACTTGGACTCATTTCCGTACGCAAAGTTTTTCTAAACAATCCAGATACTTCTTGTACAAATCGGCGGTTCTACGTTCATACCCTGTTTTCCTTAAAATTACTCCAGTTTTAAGAATTTCTTTTGCGTGTGTCAGTAGATTATCGTAGAGTTCAGTCACGTTTAGTTGTTAGCAGAAAAATGTTTAGTTAAAGAAAAAGGGAAAGATCTTACTTGTAATGTTTCTGTTTGGTTACCGTTTCCTCTGAACCAGATGCAGCATGCAGGAGTTCTTTGTCATGTTATGTACCAGTTACTGCAATCCTTACACTTCAACCTTACAAATCACCCGTGGCGCGACGCAACTTGCAAGGTTACTTGAAGGACTTGAAGGAAAATGTTTGAGATGCAAGGTTGCGATGGTAAAATTATAGAATGTTAGTTAAAAATTATGTTTATTAATTCAATATTACAGTGTTAAATAAATAAATATTAATTGTTGGAACGCACCCGGACAGACTGATGTTTTGATGTGCACTATCCAATAATTACGAAATGCTCGCGGTGCGCGAATTAGATCAGAATAAAAGTGTTTGGGTTATTTTTTCGGGAGCTCGTAGGACCATAAAGGTTTATATCCCACAGCTTGTAAATGATAGATATTGCTGATGCTATGTCTTTGACAAAGTTTCGAAACGAAAGATTTTGAAATCCAAGATGGTGGGCGGCGCGAAATATCATCTTTTTCAAATCGGATCCGTTTTTTAAGGCGTTTGGTGAGGGTGTTCCTATCTCTGACGGGGATGCGGTGCGGATGTCAAAGTGCTAAAAAACAAAATGGCGCTAATTAATATAAAATAATTTTCTACCGTTTTTGGTAGTTTTTCCCCTAGGGGACCCGAAAGGCGAAGATCGAAATAACGACTTTTGGAATTTTTCCATACCACGAACCTATAGGCTGTCGGGGCCTCTATGACTTTCTGGTATTTTTATTTTTCCCCACTAGCAACACTAGCCTCCAGGGTTGTAAACTTCGCAGACCGAATTTGACCCGAATTAAACTCCGACATTACAAGATGGGGGCTACCGGGGGTTCCGGCTTTTTTCGACCCCCGGGTGACCTTTTGTAGGCCTATTGTCCCGGCGGGGTGCTTGCACCCCGCGGCAAGCAAACGACGTCTAGTTACATTATATTATTCTATTTAACAAGACAAGAACAGAAGAAGTAAAATACGTTTTACAAAAAGAAGCACACAAAACACAAAAAAAAAAAACGTTATTAACTACGTGGAAAGAGAAAGACTCTATTTTCAACCCTTTTCAAATAAAAGAAAACCCACGTTTGACGCTAGTGCTACGTTAGGGGGTTGAGGAATAAAAAGACAACCAACCCTAGTAGACAAATTTATTTATATTAGTGTTCTCAGGGTCGAAAGGTCTACCGCCGCCGGTTGTACTTGTGAGTCTTCCTACTTTCCAATGCAGTTGAGTCGGTACTAGTACTGCCCTGGTATGTGGTGGTGGTGGTGAGGCTGGAGTACAGCCGGAACCTCAGGGTCAGTAATGGTGGTGGGTTCTTGTGCGTCGTACGATTAATGGTGTGGCGCGTCTTCTATTTTTACCCGCAATTTGGTACTTCCAAACGGGAACATTTAATTTCCAATCAGGAACTTTGCGTTTCCAGCAGGAACTTGGAAACCGAAAATCGGTATTCAAATATGCACAATTATTTTATTTTAGTAGTAGTAGTATTGTAGTTAAATCGCAATGCTAGCATTGCAATCATTGCCGCCACAGAAAATTTACTTTCAAATTATTCAGAACCGACCAAATATGTATGCTTCAGTAAAATAAAAGCCAGTAGTCCAAAATCGAAGTTGACTCTTCCACTGCATATGAGAATCCATATGAGAATATCCACACTAATTGTAGTTGTCCATACCTACTTCGACTTGCTAGCATTACATACCTTGGTGTGATATTAGATGAGAAGCTCCAGTGGAGAGACCACATAAATACCGTATCAGCCAAGGCACGTAAAGTGATTTTTGTTTTTAAACAGCTTCGTTACGCAGTCAATCATAAGCTTCTCATTTTTTTCCTACATTTAAGGTTCTTTGTCAGAGTGTACTTACATATTGTTTATCTCTTTTTTGGGGCAGTGCTGCCAAGACTCATTTGATTGACTTGGAAAGGGCCCAGAGGACTATTCTAAAAGGAATGTCGACCAGGCAAAATTTCTCCCAATTCGCAAGTTGTATATTTTGTTCACACTTTGTAGATTTTATGATAAAATCTTTTATAAGGCGTGCGCGGAGATATAGATCTAACGCGTAGATGCCATTTAAACGAAATTTAATGAAAGTATGGGTGGAGTCTACCAACTGGGTCTAATTTCTATCTGCACAATGAGAAATGCAGTTAAAGACTACCCAGTTAGATGCACAAAAACTATTGTCTTTATAATGTTATCATTATGATAATGAGCATACGACAAACATTGCGTGAGGAATTATGCTCAAATGCACTTTGTAAGTTAAAACAGTACAGTAACAACTATAAAGAGCGCCGCGTTTATCATTCACACATTCTAGTTGGTAATAAATTTTATATTATTTATATCTTTTATAAGTTATTATATCTTCTCATTTTAGCAACATCATATAAGTAGTGTAGTAGCAATCCAAAAAGTTATTTTTCATAATAGTTATTTTATGCAGCCTACTGTCGACATAAATACTACATTAGCTTGAGATGTGAGAACTATATTTATATTCTAATAAATTGATTAAGCAAGACATTAATTCACAACATTATTCTAGATAAATTATGCAGCGGAGCGCGTGCAAGCGGCCGTGTCCACGGCGCTACGGCGCGAGCAGGAGGAGTACGTGCGCGAGGGTTTACCGTGGCGCCCACTGGCGACTGGACTTGCGCACTCGCTGGCGCCACCGCTACCGCTGGACGCGCTGGCGTCTGCTGCGCGGGGCGCCCCCGACGATGCGGCCGTGGCGCGCCGACTGCGCCGCCTCGCCACCGCACACCCCGCCGCCGTGCGCCTACTGCCGCCCGACAGCTTCCGGTAAGTACAGGCTCCACAGAGGCGGAGACAGCCCGGTAACTATTTGAGAAAAACTGATACCTCACTTCCCATACTGTTCTATTACCATGCGAGAAGAGAGGGCTCAGACGAGAGGTTACGAGTTAAACGCTTGGAGGCTCCTCCTTGTTAAATTATCTTTGCACACTACAGCACCTATAGGTCGGTAGTTAAAACAGTGGATAAAACCTGTAATGCGGTCAAACTAGCCGATGTGTGTGTACATGTGTTCCCCGTAAGGTGTGAACAACGTGGCGCCCAAACTAGTAGGTAGTAGATACGTTACTGAGAGTTAAGTATATACCTCAGTATAAGTTTTTTTGAAAACCGTGTGTATCTTAGGCGAGATGATTATTATTAAAGCAACAACAAAAAAGTAATACAAAAGAATAAAAATAAAACATACAGAACTATGAGATACATTTAAAAACTTTCGCGTTGCATTGTACATATAAGTTATATTGTCGGGACGTAACGCGACGTATATTATGTTAGTATGTAAGTACTACTTACTGCTCGACGTTTCGGCTAGGTTGCACTAGCCGTGGTCACGAGCTGACTGGCGCGCGGCGTCGTCTGCTCGGGCGGGCTCGTGGTTCTTCTCTACCCACATTTTATTAGTAACTAGCTTTTGCCCGCGACTTCGTTCGCGTGGACTTCAGGTTCGTCCCGTCTAGTCTAGTAATAAGTAAGAAATACGGTAACTAAGCACTTTTTAAGTTGTACAATACTGTAGTAAATTGTTTTGATCTATCTTGTAGGATTCAGTCAGCGTTTGCAATGTAAGCCCAAAAAATGTGTTTTTTTTTACGACCTCACATTAGAAACCTCAAAAATTGTAGCCTATGTGTTATTCTGATGTATAAGCTATATTGTGGTAAAGTTTCATTCAAATCCATTCAGTAGTTTTTACGTGAAAGAGTAACAAACATCCATACATCCATACTTACAAACTTTCGCCTTTATAATAGTAGTAGGATAATGTCACTTCGGCACACCACACTGATACCGTCATCAGGGTTTGTTTTTGATTTTGACGGCACAGTACGCGGCGTACATTTGTTTATCACTGGATTCCACGCTGATGATAATGAAGTTTACCAATGAGATGGAAAAGAACAGGAGACGAATTTTTGAAACAATAGAAAACCAATTCGCATTCGAAATCGTGAGATTCGTATACGAATTACCGAATTCACTATTTCAGAATTTTTATTTCGTGCGTTGTGCAACGAGTGGTTCAAACCACTCATTTTTGATTTCTACTAGTAGAATATCCAACGCTGACGTGACCTTGACAGTAATCCGTTTCACGTGTGAGTCATCGCCGGATTTTTGTTTTTGTTGTTGTGGTTTTGAATTTTTCTGCGTGAAACGGAATTTAATTAAGAATTTGTTCTTAACGATAACACTGAATTCGAGTGATTCAAAAATCTATAAAACTGTAATCAGTAAAAAATAATTTCGCGCACGATTTGTATTCGTATATATTCGAATTCCAAATTCACGTGTAATGATTCAAAAATACGTCTCCTGATCCGTAGCTTTCCTACACGTACTAGTTATGGTAAGGTATGATGGCACACTGGCTCACTCTGCAGCAGACGACGCCGCGCGCCAGTCAGCTCGTGACCACGGCTAGTGAAACCTAGCCGAAACGTCGAGCAATAAGTAGTACTTACATACTACATAATATACGTCGCGTTACGTCCCGAGAATATAACTTATATCTCATTATTTGTAAGACAATGAACTTTTGATAAGCAATTTATAGTCAATATATCGTAGCACTATTTCTCTTGTGCGAGTTTGCGTGGTAATACGACACAAACACACCATCTTCTGCTGCTTTTCCTTAGTAAGTTTAGTTGTTGAAATAATTAACGATTCACCAACTATTATATTAATTATAAAAATTACAAGTTCTGGTAACACCTAATAACTCTATTGTGATTAATTTTCTATCAAAATTATTGTTCTGTACAAGACTATTGAAAAGAGTTGTTCTATTGTAGATTTTATAAATATTTTTAACAATGACATTAAGAAAATAATTAATTATTTTTAAAAGGTGGGTTTGTTTATATCCGAGACTAAATCTAAAATATGCATTTTTAAAAGATTTAGAAAACATATTGATATTGACATAGTTGTAGATGGCTCTTCTCTTCGAGTTGTAAATAAGATACAACTTATTTTATTGTAAATAAGAGAATACTTAGGACTATGGTTGGATACATCTCTGAGATGGGGTGCTCATATAAATGAGATTTGTGAACAGATTTATAAATATGTAAATATTTTAAAAGTATTAGCAAGGAAATCCTGGGGAGTTCACCCCAAACACCTCCGCTGCCTCTACATTTCTCTCGTGAGAAGTTGCTTAGACTATGGTAGCTTTATTTATGGTAGTTGTGCTCATCTAAAGAAACTTGATGTGCTACAAAATAGAACTTTGCGTGTGTGCGGTGGATTTATTTGTATCAAGATATAGGAGCTAAGCATACTTTCTTGGCCAGATTTCATGTATTCCTGGGACCTTTTCTATATAATTGATTAAACGCCAAATTATGTATGTTTAATTGTAACTATCATAAAGCTAAAATACTTCTTCAAGAAGCACTTCAAGTTATGTCGTATGACGATACAGAGAAACTATTACTAGTTACCAAATAATTTGTATTTTTATTTATATCTCTTTCTTACTTTCTTTAAATTTAGTTATTAATCAGATATACTATACATTTTGCATTTATCTGTCCATATTTTTATTTTGTAATTACAAGCCTGAGATACAGGTTAATCCTAGTTCAGGTATGTTCACAGTTATATAATACGTGTATACATATAAGTTAAGCTAAAAAAATGTAATATGTCAATATTACATTATAGAAGTTATTAAATAAATATTATTATATTATTATTAGAGATCGGATAATCGGATGCATATTTACCTAAAGTTAATTTTTGGCTCACAAATTATGGAAGCGGCTTTTTAAAATACATTTTGTTAAATAAAAATCCCGGGAAAATACGGGACTGCAAATTTAACGTAGTGATATTGTTTGAAAATTACTAAATTAGCACATGGTATTTCTTTTCAAAAGACCGAGACTCCGGGTTCATTTATACAACTATGCATACGTATTTACATGAAGCTTAGTTTCAGTTCCCCGTGCGATTTATGAATGTGCGATTTATTACATGAAGAGTGTTATACGAAAGTAGTGAGCTAGTTTGACTAAAACAATAATCAATTAAATAATTGAATAAAAAAACAGAAATGGTGTATGGTCTAGTATCTCACTCTGAGTTAACTTCCGATTTAATGAGTGTGAGTGAGACGGCAGTTGTGAGCAAGTACAGACTATTAGCGACCGGATTCCTGCTGTTGTATAAGACATTCGTCATTATGCTTGTCATGTGTTCGGGTGTTTTTCTGTGTTTGTCTCCATTTTCGCACTACTTGGCTATTCTCGGTTTTTGATGTGCATTGTGAATATTGTGATACGGATATTGGTTTTACTTGAAACAACGACCGTGCTACGAATCTTGGATGCTGATATAACCTGCTCTGTGACTTGGACCACTTCCGCAATCCCGGGATTTTTATTTAACAAAACAATAAAAAGCCGTTTCCATACTTTGTCTTAAACTAACTTTAGGTAAATATGCATCCGATTATCCGATCTCTAATTATTATTCAGGATCAGCAAGTTGATTGTTCTGCAGATGATGCCACGATTGTTTAATGAGTTATCAAGTAGGTTATTAATATCATTTGTTATTTGTAATACCTTTGTTATAAATTCATAATCTTCATAAGATGACTGATACTATAATGACCCATATCCTTTGTTTCGAGTCATGGCCAATATAGATGACTACAGCAGGTTCCCCACCTACATTATTTTATCTGATGGATATATTAACAATTTTTTCAATTTAAAATGTTTAATAACTATAAAGATTGTTATCTGCAACTTATCTGAGAGTATTCAAACCGGTTGTTTGAATACTCTCAGCTTTTACAGTAATCAGTAATTTGTTTTCCAGCGTGATGCATTTCGGCGGGCCTGTAACGTATACATGGCGTGGCGCTGCGGCGCTGGAGCGTGACGCCGTCTGCACGCGTTGTGCCCGCGCGTTGGCTGCGGCGCGCGAGCCGCTGCTGGCAGCGCTATTTGGAAGTCACGGTGGCCATGCCGGAGGGCTCGGCGCGCGGCAGGCGGCGCTGGTGGGTGGCGCACTGCGGCGCCTGCCTGCCGCACCGCTGCTGGTGCGTTGTTTGCGCGCCGACCACCGCCTGCGGCCGCGCCGCTTTGACACCGCACTCGTTCGCCACCAGCTGCGCACGCAAGGGTGGGTATCGGAGTTTGTTCTGCAGATCGCGCATCTCTATCTGCATTCTATACAATTATGTATTCCAGTCAACAAGAGTAGGTTACCTTATAGGTTTTAATTCCCTTATGAGTTTCAAAATATGCGGAAGTAACGGAGCTATTAGAAATAACTTAGAAATTAGAATTTTTTACTGCTGGAACGGATTATAGATTTCAGTATTTCAACTTTATCAAGTACTTTAATTACTACTTTAGAAAAAGGGCGTTAACAAACGGACAACGAAGTGATCGTAATAGTTGAGAGCTGTTTGGACGTCGTCCATTGGCAGCAGTGACCGCTTGTCATCCATGAATCTGATGTTCGTTACGAGACATATTAATTTGTACGTGTACTTGTCTGTTTGGTGATGGAGGAAAGATTTCACTATGGTAGTTTATAATAAATAGAAATAATAAATGAACAAATTGAATATTCGTTGGCAGTATCGTAGAGATGGCGGCGTTGCGGCGGGCCGGGTGGAGCGAGACACTATGCGCGCGTGAGCTGGTGGCGCGGTACGGATTATTGGGGGGGCCGAGTTGGCGGGCTATAGACCAGACGTGGGTTGCGGATGCGGCACGGTCTGCTCGTGCGCTTCTACCGCGTCTACCGCGCCTTCTTGCGGCCGATCTCACCGTGGGGCGCTCCAAGGTGTTTGTCCGCAGCCCGCGCACGGTCAGTACTCATTGCTGTCCCACCTACTTTGTACGGTCTCTAGATTTTATATATATACCTAACACTTTATTGCACAGTTAGACATAGATAATGTAAAATATATAAAAAATAATATGTACAATGGTGGACTTATCTCTAATAGGGTCTATTCCAGCCAACCAGAACGGATGTCCTGAAAGAAATGTGCGGGAAAACTTTATATGCAACTTTTATGTAATAATATAATACTACTAGCTGGCCCAACAGACGTTGTCCTGTCAAATGTCTCAAATGTCAAATGTCTCAAATGTCACGTTGTCTCACGTTGTCTCAAATGTTTTTAAATAAATAATTTAGCTGAAAAACAATATCTATATGACCGTATTGTGAATCTAAACCATTCTCAAGCCCCCTGGAATACACACAAAAAATTTCATCAAAATTGGTCCAGTCGTTTAGGAGGAGTTCAGTCACATACACACGCACACAAGAAATATATATATTAAGATATATATTATAATTTAATAATATGTAATATATTTTAAATTTAATAATATTTTAAACTCCAGCCAAATCCAATGAAGAATGTTTACCAACAAAGCGTTGCCTAGCAACCACTGACAGGCATATATTAATAACCTTTTTTACTAAGCAACAGTATAAATATTTTTTTTTCTATTTGTTGGCGTATTGTGCAAGTGAGGAACTCAGTGGCGTATTGGTTCGTGCGCTTTGGCTTTGATTGAAAACAAAGCAACCCTCACCATGGTCATGCCATGGATGGGTGACCACGACTTTTTTATCTCGAGTTCCTCCGTGTTTCGGAAGGCACGTTAAGTCGTTGGTCCCGGTCACATTTGTGACCGTTTCTACCCACCAACCCGCATTGGGCCAGCGTGGTGGTGTTACGACCCATTCTTCTCATATGTCCATGAGGAAGGCCTGTCCCAGCAGTGTGTCGTGTATAGGCTGAGGACGAATGCAAGTACAATATACAAATACAGTCAACATTTAAATGAAAGATCTTTTATTGGTCTAGGTATTTTGGGATGTCATGTTGAAAGACTATGGTAAGAAAATATATCCAACTTCTTTGGCAGATTAGTTAAAATTTACGAAAATGTTTATTACTTCTGCATTTTACTTTCGTTACCTAGATTATAGGGATGTCAACTAAAATTTATTTAGATTTTATTTTATTATTTCAGTTTTTTACATAAATGTTGAAGTTTTTTGTGTGTTTCTAGTAATATATGATAGAAAAAAATAATAATATTGAAGTAGCTATCAAAATCAGGCTTTAGATACCGGATAACGACGAGATAAAAAATGTTTCTTGTGAAATAGGTTGTGATAACCCTAAAATTGGTTTGTTTACATTTATTCGTCATCGGATTTGGCTGAAGTATAGTACTATATATGATTTTAATAAATAAATATATACATACTAACACATTATGATTATGGGAGAGTAGAAGACAAATGATCTTTAAGTACTTCACGGATGAACTGTCACGAATACTTGCGGGCAATTTGTTCCAGTCTCGTTGCTGACACCGTAAACGAATTCTTAAGGTAACGCGTGTTGGACCAAGGCTGCTTAAGTGCTCTATTAACACATGCTCGTTTGGGGTATAAAGGCTGAGGGAGACAGTGGAATCAGGAACGAAGGTAATTGGGATACTTAGGATTGTTAAGGATTTTGTAAAGGAAAGTGAGGACATGAAGGTCACGTCTCTGTCGAATCGGAAGCCATTTAAGTTTTGACCGATATTCAGAAACGTGATCATATTTGCAAAGACCGAATATGAATCTGATCGCCAAATTTTGTAATCGCTCAAGCTTATTGAGTAGTTATTCAGTTAGCAGTTTGTTTACGAAGCTCTTGCACGGTAGAAGCAGGAGTTTTACCTCTTATGGCAACCTCATACTCAAGTTCCGCTTTTTCAAGAGATATGAACTTAATTTGGTACGACATTGTATAAAAAAAATATATCACTAAAAAAATAATGAAAAAAAATGAAATGAAGTGTTGAACAATATTGAGGCAAGCGTAAAATATAAAGAAAAAGCGAGAGAAATAAAAAAACAACTAAATACTCCGTCTGTTACAATCAGCTTATATAACGTTTCGGTTGTTTTTCTTTATTACACAAAAAATATATGAAGCATTAGAAAAAAAAATGCAACAAAAAATAATAATTGCAGTATCCTTAAAAATAAACAACTTACAAAATAATTATTTATAAAAGTTTTTGACACCGACTGTACTATAAAAAAAAAAACAAGATTTAATTTAATAAAAAAAAATCGCTACTTACTATATAATAATAATATAATAATATGCACCTTTTTAGCATGAGGTCGACTGTACTATATTTGTGGCTGTGTCTACTATATTTGTGACTGTTTTGTGGCACAACAACTGATTTCGGGCGACCTTCCTTAACTTTGTCCGTGAGCTTACTCCGTCCACGATTGAACTCACTAAACCAGTGATACACAGTGGTTTTTGATAGAGCTTCAACACCAAAAGTTGAAGTTAATTGATCTATGCACTGTTGTTGCGTTAAACCACGTCGAAAATCGTAATAAATCATAGCACGAATATTTTCACGTGTGAGTTCCATCATTCAGCGATATGACATTTTAAACCCATCAGAAACAAAACACTAGCGTACATAAGGAAAAACAAAATAGCGGCCAGTATTTCAAAAAAGAACAAATTTTACCATGGAGGTCATATATTGCCTTTAAAAATGTTGAAATTCCAGATTCCGGATACTTAAGTAGCAGCCCTCGTAAACTTAATGCTTGTTTTAAATCCACGTAAACTTGTTTATAAATAATTTTGGCCAAAATATTAGAAACAACGCATAATTTCGAAAATGGCCTGCAGTTTTCCACTAGATCTTTGGGTCCCTTTTTATGCACAGGTAGATTTCCAAATCTTCGATACCGTACCCTCGGCCATAGAACGCCTGAAGATTAATGTTAGGGGTACAAATAGCTCTTTGGCAAACTACTATAAAGAGTGGTATGAGACTATTCGGACCAGACCTTTTGTTTACGTTTATGGACTCGAATAACTTGCATATCTCTGCACAATCGATTTCAATATCCACTGTATTTGCCACCATCTCGTTACGTACTCACAAAACCAACGGATGAGTCATCGCTACTCGTACAGTCAGATCTTCTCCCCAGATTCCGAAGAGCGCGTCTCTAAACGAAGAATATAAAAAATGGCAGGATATAAATTACTTTGATTTGTTATTTTGTCATAATTCCAGAAAGATATATATTCCTGGAAAAGAACTTTTTCTAGTGATTTGGCACGATCTCTTATAGTTATAAAAATATATTATAAGTCATACGAATTACTATAAGTTTTATACTTTTGGTGATACTTGTATGTATCTATCCGTATTGAACAAATGCTTCATATAGTTTGTTTTAACTGATGTTACGTTTGTTTGAGACTTTCTTTTTAACAATATACCAGAGATTTTTACGAACTATGTTGCAGTTAAATTATCTTTCATAAAAAAAGTTTCATAAAATGTGCTCACCACTATATATTTTAAACCCAGTAAAATGAAAAATCATTTTACTTTTTAGCATGAAATGTAACCCTTTTCAATATAGGAGTATAGCTGTAAATATATAAATAAAAATGTTGGGGTCAGTTTTGTGAGGTTATAAAATGTTGACGCCTTTACAATACCGAGACGTTACTTAGTATTGTATTTTCATTTGGAGCTGTTTTGGGTGATCAAGCAAAATATGTCGCGGTGTCTTCAAAAATAAAAAAGAATACAAATATCAGTTTGTCGTAATAATGGCAGATGTGGGAGCTGGAGGCAGCACGGGCGGAACGTGTGGAGCAGTTGGTGCGGTGTGTACAACGCGCGTGGAGGCGGCGGCTACGGCGCCGGCACGCTGCGCAGGCCGCCATCGCCGCCGCGTGGAGGCATCACCGTGCAGGTAGCACATGCGGGCACAACCGCCGCGCCGCGCCGCGCCCTGCGCACACCGTTGCTGCAACACATATAGCACACAATATTGCTAAATATTATTGGGCTTTGGCTTTAAAATCTACTTAACTGATTTATTACTAACTAATTGTAACGGCGAGTTTTATACGCTAACAATCAAGGAATAGACGTGAGCTGGCAACTGTGAAATATAACGGAATCCCAAAAGTGATAGTATAATAAATAAAATAATAACATAGTTTTCTTCATTATTTTTTTTTATTGAATATTTAATGTGCTATTCTTTATGACGACGAATCAAATAAATAGTAACTCAAGAATGTGAGTTATTAGCGACATAATGAACATGACTTTATTTAATCTATACATAACCGTGATTTACGTTACGAGTGACAAACAACAAATATTCACTCTTGTGATGTGCTAGAAACCCCAGCGCAGAAAGTTTTAGTGTTAAAACAGTTCTTCGACGAAACAACTAAGCGGCCACCATCTTCAGGGATACGAAGCTGCCTAGGGTAAGTAGCCATTCAGCTAATTCTACTTTCTTCAATGCAGAAGCTAATTCATTGTTTGCAGCTACAAAATTTCTGCCTGATAACTACAAAGGTGAGTACATCTTCCACTTCTGGCAACATCATTGTCCCACGTATACACTCATATGAAGGATTCAGAAGTAAGACCGCCGATCAGTTCCAGGTGAATAACTTTTACAGAGAAATATAAAAATATCAATGCAGACCGTTGTTCGCCGTTGTCTTGTTACCTCGTCATTAAAGTATTTAGATAAGACTAGTAAAAATAATGGATATGTGATTTTGACAGCTCTTATTATCCAAAATTTGGTAAATACATATGCTTTCATATCCATATGATTAAATCCGCCATGTAACGTTTTCAAGTGTACATCAGCTATAATTAAAAGGGTAAATTTATTTTTATATCCAATCCCTTAATACCAGGTGTCGTAATTAGTCGTAGCATCTCATGTACATATAAGTAAGAATATAATACTTTTAATTTACTTCAATTATACTCTTTTTTTCATATGTAGCTAGCTAGCTAGCTTTGCTATTTCTCTTGCATAATCTTCTTTCTGCACTACTCTAACAATTCCTTAATGACTTTTCTAGCTCGTTAGGACTGAAAGACCAATTTGAACATTGCGTTTTCATTAAATTTCAAAAATCTTGTAAAATTTTCTAACATTGAAATGTCATAGTAAAACATAATTAAATAGTAGTCATAATTAAATTTTAGTTTTTAATAATAATGTTTTATAATATTTACAACTTATACATTATAAATATATTATTAATCATTTGAAATTGTTAATTCATCGAAAAGATGTATAATAAATATTTAGCCTGTTCACATTGAAGTGGGGGTAGTTTAAATGTCCAATTTGTATGCATCAACAACTGCTTGATTTTAGGGAACGTAAAAAAATCATTAGCGCTTTAGTCAGGGCTGTAAGGCGGATGGTTTGCTCAAAAATATCTTTCGTTTGGCGGGCGGTGTGCGAACTTGCACTGTCATGGTGCAGTATCATACGACGTCTTGGATTGTTTTTTCGTAATTCGGTGATGACTTGTGGCAAATAAACAGTGGTATACCAGTCAGCGTTAACAGTCTTGCGATCTTCTAGTACAATAGTGGCGACGTGACCAACATTTTTTTTTTAAGTGATCCGCGAGCGTATGACCTTGGTCGGTTTTACCTCATCCTGGAAGACCCAAACAGTAAACGGCTGCTTAGAATCTGGATCGTAAGCATATATCCAAGACTCGTCATCACTAACTATATCATAAACACGCTTCGACTCTCCTCGATTGAATGGCTGCAGAGTTTTGCGACACCAACTATCACGGGCTGCTTTTTGGTCGTTGCTAAGCAAATGTAGTATCTAACGGGTGATCAACTTTCTTACGGCAAGTGCTTCGTATAGGATTTTTTGGACAGGATAGGAGTGAAATGGCCACGGATGCCTCTATTTCACGATATCTCACATGACGATCTTCAAGGAAAAGCTGCCGCATGAATTTCCACAATACATTTTCGAAATTCTCTTGTGTCATAGCGATTTTTGGACGACCTTCACGTGGCTTGTCACTGAGGCTAGACTGCCCATGTTGCGATTCCAAATACCAGCGTATAGTATACCATACCTAGTCCTACAACATGGTGCTGCATCACTCAAAACAGAAGTGATCACCTCAAAGCACTGACGTCACGATAATCCAATTTGAAAATTTTCCATTGTGACAACCGATTTTTCACCTTTGAATAGATAGTACAATAAAACGATGAAATTCCAATATGATTTTTTTCATAATTGCGGGAGGTTGGCAAACGACATAACGTAAAAGGCCTCGTATATAGCTAGAATTCAACGTCGAACAGGTTTCCTAGTGGACCGCGCTTCTGCAAAGATTGATTGCACACATGTAGTACGTTCATCGTTTTACTAGGTATATTCCTACGTGGCTTTTGTCAAGCATTGTCTTTTAATAGTTATTTTCATTATCACTAAATATTATAAAAAACATTAGATTATTTTTTAAGATTATACTAGACAAATCTGCACACATTGAATCCCGATTTCGGTTCCAAAAACGGCCTTTGCTCACATTAGTAGTACGAATTTATTTGTTAGTTCTTATATTTGCTTGTGTTAATTTTATTTATTATATCTATTTGCTTCATACGTTCATGTTCGTTCTATAAGTTGACTACTATGTACAAATTTTAAACACAACTATTCGTAAAACTGGATAATTTGCATTTGGCTGAAACCGATTATTATTATTCATTCAACAAGATCGAATCGCAGCTCATAATAACCGTATAGTAATAAATATATTGGTTCAGCGGCGTGAGCGAATTTTTTTATGCATCGCATGGTCCTATCCTATGGTTAGTGAGGTCACCAGAATCTGGTGACCAGATATGTAAAAAGCGAAATCTACAACGACACTTTTGATACAATTGATGATTTGACACGATTTATGGAAAATATTCGAAACGGAATCAATAATATTGTAATTTTGAATGCAGTACAATCCTTGCGGTATCAAATTTAGCTACATGTTGACAACAATAAACATCACATCATTCCTTGAGTTTGCAGTATGTCATTTATTACTTACTAGCTGACCCGGCGAACTTCGTACCGCCTTAGCGTAGCTTTGATGCACTACTTTATTTTGTATAGTTGAAACGATGCTCTTTTAATATAGTCTATGGCTGTGAATGACGTTGACATTCGTATAAAAAAAAATGACATTCGTAACGCGCGTTTTTTAAAATATGCAAAATTAAATGTATAACTTTTCAATATTTCTGAGAGATTTTCTTAATATTTTTTTCCGTAAGAACCATCCTTGGACTTCCACAAACATTTAAAAAAAAGAATTATCGAAATCGGTTCAGCCGTTCACACGTGATGCCGTGACAACGCGAAACGGGTTTCATTTTTATATATATAGATTAGCGACACTATCGAAAGGTGTGAAATAATACAGCAAGTTTTTTTTACCAAATCAATGGATTCGATTCCTAGTTAGGAATAGGGAATATGCATGATTTTTTTAATGTCTTAAATTAATCATTTACATTTTTATAACATAGAAAAAAATATAAATAGGCTTGAAAATAGTCAAGTTTTTATACAAAGTGAAATTGAAAACATTGAATAAAATTGAGCCGTTTAAACGCCGTCATTTTTCGCGCGCTTATGATGACAACATAGGTCTAGGGTCTGTTTACTAAACTCTGTCCATTATATTATTTTCTTTTTGACAGTTTAAGATATTTTGAAATCAGTGATGAACTCGCAAGTTACCGATTCGATTAAAACAGAATATCGATTTTATTTAAGAAGAACTTTTAATCGATTTAATGCAGCGATATTATTTTTATTATAAATATTAAATTCGTTTATCTGGTTTTTTCAAATACATGAAATAAATTGTCATATATTGTCTATGGGGTTGTCTAGGCAACGGGAGTTGTGAGGAGTGACGTTAGATTGTATGTGTCATTAAATACGGCTACGCCGTTTGGTTGTCATTTGCCATACAACGCTTGTATCACATTCATTGCTTTCATTGTGTATTGTTTTACAATATAATAAGTTGAGTTGAGTATTTATATTCCTCCTTATCAATACGTACAGTCTACAGTAGAGCTTAATTAAGTTCTCAATATGCCGAAAGGAACTGTGTTAAAAGGGCAATCGAGGGAGTTTGTGAGACGCCTTCATGAATACTTTGAGAAGGAATGTCAAAATGGTGAACCGCTACTACCAATATCGCAGGTTCGCAACCGTGTTGCTGCCGCCTTAGGAATTAGTATTCCAACAGTCACAAAAATTGCTAAAGAAGCCTACGGCAGTAGTGGTATGCAGAGTAATAAACTGTCTTCACCGAAAAAAAAGCTCCGACTCTGTAAAGTTACAAACATTGATGATTTCGATGCCGATGCTATTCGTCGTCATATATACGCGTACTATCAACGTAAAGAAATCCCAACTGGTTTGTACCGTGGCCAAAAATCTTCGCTAGGTAAAGTGCTAAGAAAAATTGGATTTTTTTACAGAAAGTCTGATAAGAGAAAAATTTTATTGGAACGCCATGATATAGCGCTGGCTCGCTGTGATTTTCTAAGGAAAGCTAAACAAATCGAAGACTGGTCGAATGTGGTTTTCACTGACGAAACTTGGCTCAATGCTAATCATACAATATCGAGATCGTGGACTGACGACACTGCAGCATCTACTTCGGCTGTGCCTATAGGCAAGGGCGAACGCCTTATAGTTTGCCACGCAGGCAGTGCAAAAGGATTTGTAACAGATGCTTTGCTAACTTTTAAATCCAAAAAATCTGGTGACTATCACGAAGAGATGAATGCAGAAGTATATGAAAGTTGGTTTAGGGAAATGTTGACGCTACTAGAAGAACCTTCAATTATATTTATAGACAACGCGCCCTATCATTCGCGGCAAATAAATAAAAAGCCAACGCAAAGCAGTACCAAAGACCAAATTGTTAACTGGCTTCGTGATAATGGTGAGGATGTGACTGATACATTGTTGAAAGCGGAGCTGATAAGAATTTTAAATTCGAAACGTATACCTAAAAGATACGTCGTCGATGAAATGGCTGCGGAATATGGACATACTGTCATTAGAATCCCACCGTATCACTGTCAGTATAATGCCATCGAATTGATATGGGCACAAATTAAAGGGAAGGCAGCAAGAAATAACACAACGCCGCCGTTAACAGCAAATAAAATGTTGCAGTTATTAACTAGCGCGTGTGGTGATGTGACGCCTGAAAACTGGGCGAGTGTTGTACAGAGGACAAAAAAATTAATAATGTCTGATTGGGATCGAGATGTTGCAATTGATAACATGATGGCACAAGAGTTGGTTATTTATGTAACAGAGGACTCAACTGACGAGTCTAGTGTAATTTACGAAGAAGAATCTGATGAATCTATGTAATAAATAATGTAAATCTCGACTTCAACACTAATATCCTCTCCTCTGAATCTCCTCGCTCCCGGAAACTCATCAATGTAATCAGGTCAGTTGGTCTTTACATTTTACCACTTGATCCTACTCACCTAAATCCTAGTGGTGATGATACCTGGCTTGATTTAGTCCTTACCTCAAACACCTCTCTTGTCTCCTCTCATGGCCAACATTCAGCTCCTGGTTTCTCACATCATGACCTTATTTTTCATATCCTATATCCTTAAACCCCCAAAACCCATCCCCAAGGTTCTGTATAAGCGGTGCTTTGCTCGTATGAACGTTAGTGACCTCGTCAGTGATGCCTCAATGACTGATTGGGAACCAGTGTTTCAAGCCAACACTGTGGACGCTAAGGTTTTAGGTTTTAATGTAATTCTTAACAAAATCTATGACACTCATGCTCCAGTTAAATTTGTCGCCGGCTCCTTGGATGTCTGAAGATATCAAACGAGCAATGAGACGAAGAGAGAGCTTACCGAAAATTCAAAAAACTACGCACGGATGATCACTGGAACATGTACAAGGATGCCAGAAATCGGTGCAATCAGGTGATACGCAATGCCAAACGCCGCCACATTCTTAACAATATCACGTCAACGTCGTCTGCTGCTATTTGGAAGTTTCTCGGAACTCTTGGTATCGGTAGAGATCATCACTTGGAGCTTCCCATTGAATTAACATTGGACGACCTTAACAACCACTTTTCAGGTAGCAGTAATTCAGCGTGCTTTGATCCCACTAACGCAATGGCTTACATAGATAATTTATCCACTCCCGGTATTACTCCTTTTAGTTTTTCAAAGATTTCTGTCGATGATGTAAAGAAAATTATCATTTCTATTAGATCTAATGCTATGGGATGTGATAAAGTTAGTCGTCCAATGATTATTCCTATTTTAGATTACATTCTTCTTCCTCTTACACACATAATAAATTTTTCTCTTCAGACTGGTACATTTCCGTCGCTTTGGCGTAAAGCCTTTGTTCGACCTCTCCCTAAAAAATCCAATCCATCACTTCCCAATGAGTACCGCCCAATCTCTATTCTCCCTTATCTTTCTAAAGTTCTTGAGGCCTGTGTCTATAAGCAGTTTTCCACTTTTGTCCACAATAACTCTCTGCTGAGCACTTTCCAATCTGGGTTTAGGCCAGGCCATAGTACTATGTCCGCTCTACTGAAGGTGACGGGAGATATTAGAGCTGGCATAGATGATACCAAATTAACTGTTCTTGTCTTAATTGACTTTTCCAACGCTTTCAATGCTGTTAACCACCAAATTCTCTTATCCATCCTCGCCCATTTTGGGCTTTCTCATGAGGCGGTAAATTGGTTCTCTTCATATCTTCAGGATCGTCAGCAGTCGGTTATTTCAGGGGACAAATCGTCTTCTTGGAGTAACTTGAGGGCTGGTGTTCCTCAAGGCGGCATTTTATCTCCAATTCTTTTTTCAATTTTTATTAATCTCATAACTCACCGTCTTCGGTGTTCGTATCATTTGTATGCCGATGATCTGCAGCTTTATGCTCAAGCTGCTGTTAATGATATAAATGAGGCTATTCATAAGCTTAATGACGACCTTATTGTTATTAAATCTTGGGCTGACCAATTTGGAATTCTCGTCAACCCAGCGAAATGTCAAGCAATGTTGGTTGGTGGTCCCAGACTCATTGCTAAAGTGGACACAGATAATGTTTGTCCAATTATATTTAATAATAACTTGATTCCATTTTGTAATCACGTGAAGGATCTTGGGCTTTATTTAGATGCTACGTTTAGCTGGCAACCGCAGGTTACTAGCATATGTCAACGAGTTACTGGAATGTTACGGTCGCTATATCGGTTAAAAAACTTTCTACCTGCTGATATTAAGAAAATGCTTGTTTAGACCTTGATTTTCCCTGTCATTGATTATGGTGATGTGTGCTATCTCGACCTGAATGCAGATCTACTTAATAAACTAGACCGGCTTCTGAACAACTGCATTCGGTTCATTTTTAATTTGAGAAAATATGACCACGTTTCCGAGTATCGCAAGCGCTTGAACTGGTTGACTATTCGGCAGCGTAGATATCTGAGAACATTGAGTGCTTTATACACTATCGTCAATGACCCTAACACACCAAGTTATTTAAGTCCTCACTTCCAATTCCTAAGTGCTTCTCACGATAGATCTCTGCGGTCATCATCTGGCTTGCTTCTAAAATTTCCATCTCACCATACTGAAATAATTCACGCTTCATTTTTTGTACAATCAATTCATCTCTGGAATGCTTTGCCTATCGATATTAAAACATCAACTAGCAGAACTAGTTTCAAAAATAAGTTGCGAAAACATATTCATCAGAATAATATACTCTAAAGACTTGTTGCATATTTGTCGGTTTATTTATTATTACTATAGATATATTTCTAACTATTTCGGGATATATAATTTTATGTATTAGTATATTATATATGATATCTATGTATTAGGATTTTATATTTATATATATGGATGATTTATAAATAGTCATTTCACTGGTACATCTACCACCTTGCTTTCTGCACCATCTAAAAGTTGGCTGTTAGAGAATGCCTCAGGCATTAAGTCCGCCACTGTACACATTGTACACGAAGTATAAAATAAATAAATAAATAAATTTACTTGTTTAATTTTTATATTATATATTTGGCGAATTACCCAATTGGGTAATTCGCCAAATATATAAAATTTTGCCTAATTTCCTTGGCATGTGTAAAATTTTATTTTTTCGTATATTTCTGATCCATTTAAGAAAGTTTTCCTTTTTCTCTCTTAAATGGATCAGAAATATATGAAAAAATAAAGTTTTACACATGCCAAGTAAATTAGGCAAAATTTTATATTTTTGGCGAATTACCAATTACCTAGCTAGTTTGTTAAAAAAATGGTATGTATGTGATTTTCTAAGTATTCTTGATCATAATTCTTGATTTAAACTTGACGTAGATGTTATTAACTACATATGCGTTTTAATATTAAAATTCACATACCTATAAATAATGTAAGGTAGCTGTCGAGAAGGAAATAAATAAATTTACAAATATTTGATTTGAAGACAATTTATCGATTTATCTGATTTCAAGAACTGCTTATTGTCTGTGCTAGTTTGTTATGCACAGAGCACTTCACTATGTGGGCGTTACCCGTCTAGAAAGTATATTATTACTGTAGTACTATAATTTGAAAATAGAAACAATATTTCATACGCGCGATCTGTCAAAAAGAAAATAACATAATGGACAGAGTATAGTAGCGTTTCAGTTGCTTAGTACTAATTTTCAATTTTAATTAGCAAACAATTCACGGAAGAAGTAAAAAAACTTTGTTACAATTACTGTATGGTACCGAAGTGTAAAAATACTACCATCAGTACTGTGTTGTTTCTGAAAATTGGATATCGTATTTATCTAATATTTACAAAAAGTATATAAACATATCTTACTTAAGTGAGCTTCAACAATATAATATATCGTTAATATCAATAGTTTTAATATAATAGAGGTAAATTAGGAGTTATTTTAAATATGGCGGTCGAATCGCGAGAGCGCACCCCGCCATGTGCCCCGTATGGGCTCAGAGAATTTCGGGAGGCTTTTAGTGGGTAGGCCGTCCTCTTGACCGAAGAGCCCCACACACGGCCGCGCCTTGCCAGCGTAGTGTCATGGTGCATAAGGTCGCATTTCCCTCCTACAAAAAAAGGAGTTATTTTAAATACAAATGGTTATGTTATAGGTTATGTTTTGTTGTATTATTTAAACATGAACATCTATGTGGTTTACTAAAATATACCCTGTAATGTAATAATTACCTTGCAGCTTTCACTCCATTGATCACTGCGCTCGTAAAATCGAGATTTGATGCAAAATATGCTGATATCATAAATGCATCTATTTTCGGCAGATTATCGGATTGTGCTTTGACAAAACCAGTTTCTGTCATCGTCTTAGATTGACTACAAATGTATATTCACAAAGTAAACACACAGAAATACAGTTTTAAACAATTTTCCTCGCAAACACAATTTAACACATTTAGAACACGTATGAATATCGACACCGATAAATGCAAGACATAGCCATTGACGTCACATATCGTTTCGACCAATAGTGACCCGTTGTGCAAGTTCGTATTTCCCTCCCTTATTTTTCACTTTTTAAATAATATTTTATGGGCTTAAATAATAACTAAATAAAAAAAGATCCTTTTAAGTATTGTAACGTAGTATTTTTTACTTTTGCTTCCTGCACAATTTAATCGCCAAAATACATACAAATTCAATATTAATTTACAAATTTATATTTTTGTTTCCATATTCTGTTATGATTTTGTGACAGATAATTATTATTTTTTCTTTTGTTAAGTTTTTAATTGGAAGTAAGAGTGAAGGGATCGAAACTCATAGAGTCTCAGCATAAATGCATTTTTTTATTAGTCTCAATTTATAGCTCATAAATTCCACTTATAACAAACTGAACATAAAGACATAACATTTAGTTTCCGTATTTATTTGATTAGCATACAGTTAGGGTTGAGCCTGTGAAAGGAGTTTTGGTTAAGTTGTAATTTAAAACTAAAATTTCAATATACAGATTTATGGTGGTATAGATTTGATAGGTTGAAGCCATAGACTGTAAGAGTAATCTTAATATATTTTCATAATGTTATTTATTAGGATTTTATTTAAAATATATTCATTAGTTTTGGTCCGTTAAGTCTTCATTTCTTATCTTCTTGTTGGATACTTACGTATATGTTTTACACTGTCGGATACTTCCAATTCGGAACTGAGTATACGTGGCGTAGTGAATCTATGGCGAGTTCTCCTTGGAAACTTATTTGCTGTTTCGCAGTCATTTATGTCATTCTTTTGGCGTTAGCGATGAGGTCGCGAAGGATGGGTCTTTGGGCGTTCCTCTCCTGGCGGATGAGCCGGTTTAACCCGATCTGAAAGCGTCGTGCTTTTCTCTTCGTTTCTATTTGTGTTAGTATCGGCTTAATGCCTTAATTTTCTTCAAGCAATCCCAGATAATGGGTTCACGGGATAACTAGAAACCATCCCAAATATAAGTCGTTTGTTCCCGGCTGTTTGGCCGCCTCTCAGCTCGACTTCCTGCACATGGCCATGCGGTGGTATCCGGTATGAAATTGTGATGCCTAATTAATCGGCGGAAATTCCTACCATCTCTATTTAGATCGTAATTTAAAAGGTAACCTCATCCAAGTTATATTTCTTCGTATACATAAATCACCATATTTTGGAGGGATTGATGTTTCTCGACATCCATCTTAAGCGACGTGTGGAGGCTGGCTCAGCTGAAATTACCTAAAATATAACCAGTAAATCTAGATTTTAAGGGGGTAATACCCATACCTGGGAGATGGTGTGTTGAATAGGTTTATTTGTATTATGTTTTTTTTCTTAATGGTTTAAATATTTTTTTTACTCTATCTTGCATATAATACCCTATTTAGAATATATTACCCATATAAATTTCTGTGTTTAATTTAATCACCTAACTATTTGAAGGTCTGTTTGTATTTATGTGGAAGCGCTCGATATTTTTTGATATAAATATCTACATATTTCACCAGATCGGTTCGATTCCGATAAGGAGTATACCCACACCCTGCACTTATTAGCTGGTAAATAATTTTTCATTTTTTTTTAATATATATATTTCATAAATAGCATAATTTGATGTGATGCCTATGACCTAGGCCCACAACTAAAAACGCTACAGTATAATATAAGATATAAATAAAGAATCCCGAAAAAAATATTTGAGACAAATTAAAATTTTATGGATATTCCCTATTATTGATTTTACAAAAATCCAGTGTATTAGTTTTAGTATTCATCAAAAGGTAAAGCTGTATAGATATGTTTAATTGATGAATTGTCTGTTGGCAGAGGTGCGCCGCCGCATGCCATCGGCGGAGGCGGCGGTGCGCGTGATTTGGCGCGCGTGGAGTACGTGGGCGCGACGGTGCTACCTGATGGACTTGCGGGCGCGGCTGGGTGCAGACACACTATCGCCGCTGGCACCGTGGCCGCGCCTGACACCGCAGCTGCCCGCGCTGCTGGGTGCCGCAGACCGAGCGCTTTGCCGCCTGTACCACGCCTGGCGTTGCCGCCGCTTCCGTGATGCTGTACCGCAGCACCGCCGTAACCGCATGCGCGAGAAGGTACCTACTACTTTAGCTCCTACCTGCATTAAAAACCAGCAATACAATAACAAAAACCGGCTCTCAATATCTTTTAGTACGTAAGAATAAATAAAATTGAATTGCTTAATATAACTTTTTATTTAACATATATGTGATACAGTATCTACGGTAATTCACCGTACATTGCTACTTTTGCGAGTCAATATTATTTTTGCATTAAACGATTTGCATGTAACCAGTCACTGAAAAGAGCATTTTCATTTCCCGACTCCCAATCTTTGGCCTTTTTTCGGACACCGTACAAGAAATGAGTAGTTGTATTTAGTAGGTAGTAGTAGTTTGGGATGATGAGCACGTCGAAGAGAAAGATTGCCGAAGTTTAAGTAAAATTATATTAATGTAAAAGTACACAGTAATATTCAATAGGCAATTCTTTCTTGAGTAGTGTCCAATAAGACAGTTATTGACGTACTAAATAATAAAATTAATTAAAATTATAAATTCAACTTGAAAACGCCTGGAAGTAGGTTGCGGCATAAGCAAAAATGTATGTTGCTAGCGTAACACCGTGCGCCTTGAAGTAGGTCGCAGCGTAAGCAAAAATATACGTTGCTAGCTCGTGCAATCGCAGAGTAAATTGCATTGAATTGCAAACCCTGCACCCCGGGAAAAGCGCAGAATTATGTGGGGCTCTCCTCCTTAGAAAGGGGTAGGCCTTTTTTTTTGTTCCCCTGAGGAAAATGCATTAAATTGCATACCCCGGCTGTGGCGAGTCGGCGGTTATGTGGGGCTCTCCTCCCCAGAAGGGGAAGGCCTACCCACTAAAAACCTCAAGGATGGCCTTCCTCAGGCACGTAGGGAGCCCCCGGGAACGCCAAGTGACATCCGGGAACCCCCAACCTCCGCTCCCCCGCCGATACAGGGGAGCCCTCCTCGGGGAAGGCTACAATACCTCCCTCGATCTCCGCCACCGACGACGCCCACCGGCCACGGAAGGGGTGTGGTCCCTCCCGGGTCGCCGTATCCGCGGGCGCGACTTCCTCGCGCTGTTATCGATTCATCTAAAGAGACTGATATTCCAGTGGCCACTAAAAACCTCAGCGATGCCCCTCCACTGACGCCTGCCCCGGGCGTTCGATCGACGGCGCGTCCGTCATCGCCGCCAGACGCGCTGAGAAGAGGCGTGACAGGGCCGTGGGATACCGTGAGGAAACTACCACGACATATATCGGCGGCTCACTCGCCTCCCCGATGGACTGGGGAGGCCGTCGATTCCTCGGGTCATCCGGCGGATCGCCGACTGACAGCGACCGGTGCAATGTCGGGTCGGCCTTACTCCGTCGGTCGGTCGGAACTCCAGCCTACGAGGAGCCTCCCCTCCGAGATCGCCCAGGCCGCAGCGACTGGACATCGCACAAAAACGGTGCCCAAACCACTTGGACCAGAACGAACAGTTCCTATTGAAATCTGGCCCGCGTCACAGCCACCCTTTGTTGCTATGACCCCGGCCAGTTCGGACTCCGTCACAGAATCGTCCAACCCCGAAATTCGCACTTCCACGCACTTCGTGGCCGTGATCCTCGCGCCTTCCCCTATTACTTCCTCCAATTTTGAGGCCAGCCTCTCGGCCTTCTCCGCCGCCTCGGCGCCAGGGATCTCAAGTAACCTGGCCTGGCCTGGCAAGTCAGACCTGCGGGCCTTCCCTAAGGCCTCCGTGTAGGTCACCCCCTTCTCGACGGCTGCAGGGCGCAATGAAATAATCACTGCAGCCGTCTTAGGGGGGACCAGTTTTGGTAGCGCGACACCCCACCCAGTGCTCACCCCAGCCCCCACTCAGTGTGGCGTCCGGTGTGTTGGTTTTTTAATGTGGTTTTCCTTCCACCGCCAGCTTTTGTCCGCTTCAGCCGAAGCTGGTTCCCCCCCATATCTGTGGGGCGTTCCCCTATCCGCAACCCGGGGACGCGTCCGATGGCAGATCTGGCAACAGCACACGGACCCAATCTTTGGCCTACTTTTTATGTCACAACTATTTGGCGATATCTAGCCGTTTTAAAGAATTGGGTCTATATTTTACACCAGACACAAATCTGACAGCTTGCAGTAAGGTACGACACGTAAAAAGTAGTTATTAAAAAAAATTCCGTCACTGGAAGCTTTATACTGATATATATTTATTATTGCCAAAACTTATTATTCAAGAAACAAACACAAAGAGTAGATATTTAAACCAAAGCAGACCATTTATTGGTAATATTGTATCGGTAACAGAGATTTTACCAATAGGTGACGGCATCAGCGCTGTTCCGCGGACGCAAGGCACTATACCCGTTAACGGTACCGCACCCCTTCGTGGGAGACTACGTGCGTCTCCGCTCGTCGCTGGCATGGCGCCGGCACCACCCCGCCGACCACTACGTGGTCTTCGCCGATGTGGTGCTGCTAATCACCAAGGTAGGTTCTGTTGTGATATCCAGCTTTACGTGCTTAAATCATAACTAAAATTAACTGTTTGTTAAACTTTTTGATCTCTGTTTTTAGTAAAATATTAAATTACTCTTATTTTATGGTTAAAAATGAATATGATGAATGAACTCTATTACTTAATAATATGCTGTTATAGTTTTGTGCAGATTGTTAGTACAATAATCAATAAAGTCTAAGACTCAGGCCTATTTTCGTAAATTACAATTATTTTTAGTTATATAAACGATATCATTTAGATGTATAATAGCTTAAAAATCTAGACTGATTAATTTAAATAAATTACAAATGTTTACACAACACACAATGAAATGGATGCAAAAATGAATACAGATAGACATAAAAAATGCTTCATTTTTAAGTATGATGTAAAAATTTGTAAGTGATAATAAAGTCAGATGAACCTGCTAAAATTATCTAAGGTTCTATATTGTGTTGACATTTTGAATATACAATTATCCATAACTAGCGACCCGCCCCGTCTTCGCACGGGCGCAATACTGATACTAAATACACTACAGAAAAACTGTGAACGTTGTATATAATCGTTTGCAATGTACGCGGGAAAAATGCAAGTATTCACGATATCATATTAGAAACCTTAAAAATAACAGTATTTTCCACTATTTAATAGATGTTTATACATATAAACCTTCCTTAAGAATCACTCTATCTATTAAAAAAACCGCATCAAATTCCGTTGCGTAGTTTTAAAGATCTAAGCATACATAGGGACAGACAGCCGGCGGATAGCAACTTTGTTTTATACTATGTAGTGATGAGAAAAAAGATCTTGATCTGAATGTGAATTCCGAGGAAGTGGTTCAAAAGTCATTCTTTCTAGTATATCCGAGCCGTGCTAAATAAGAATAATATTGCAGGACTAGGAGGCTAGTCGAAGAGTGCGATATCCCGTTCAAGAATAACATGCATCATCGATCCTACAACATGTGTTGCATGAAGATAAAATTCACGATAAAGAAACCATACCAAAATTGTTTCGCCATTGTAGAGATGTATTTCCTGAAGGTAACGAGGACGTTCATGATGTCTAGAAACTCGCCACAGGCATATTTTTCTTGAATGCGAGTGAAAACCAAATCTGTATTCGTCAGAAAATAAGACATGAGCTCACATTTCTTCTGGCCGTCATAGGTGAATGCAAGAGCACTGCAAGCGCTGAGCATGATTGCTGCGTCAAAGCGCTACAACTCTTAAAGGCCTACCAGAATACAAACCAATTTTTGTAGTCTCTTCCACTTCCTAGGATTGCTGATAGCCACCTTATGTTGAAACTTCAGGTTTTAAATATGTTGCCGGGTGGTAGGCCATATATATATAACTAGCTTTCAGCCCGCGGCTTCGCCCGCATGGATTTCGGAATTGGGTCTATAGAGGGTTAAGGGTCATAGCTTTTGCCCACGGCTACATATGCTCCTTGCTATGCTACCTTGCTCAAAAATCACTCTATCTATTGATGAAAACATAAACGTGCTGTTAAACAGCACGTAATTTAAATACTAACAACACTAAAAGAGTGGACTGTTGAAGATTTATAATATATATAATAGTTCGCGCAACGCAAGTTCAAGTCAAAGTAAAAGTTTCGATGATAGGTGACGATTTCGTTATGTCGCCCCGCGCCTCTTTAGCTGGTAAGGCCCGCGGTCCGCATTGTCTCCACCAATATCATTAAATTCAACTTATGTAAAAAATTAATAAATTTAAAACAAACAGTAATAACGTTTTGCCGCTATTTCGTATAAAAATAAGGTAAAAATATGGAATAATATTTTTGAAATGTATATTATATATTGAACATAATTTTATTTGCATATATTTTGTTCATAAACTTATTACAGTCGGGTCAATTTAATAGGCCACATTTGACATTTCATTAAAATTCCTCAACTAACCTTGTAATGGCGGACATAAAATATTCAATATTTTTTTAGTTTGGAAATGCACAAATGGTCGTTGTTACAATGTTGCGTTCAGTGAAGTCTATACGTAAGTGATGTCCCTCAAAAAATCGAATGAATGCAATGATTACTTGTGAAGGGATTATTCACCATGAATGTACGGAAGTGAAAGTTGGGTATGGGAGAAACGACATGAAAGCAGAATAAATGCAGTAGAAATGAGAGCTTTGCGGAGTATGGCAGGAGTAAAACTGAGTGACAGATTGTATAATGAAGTGATTAGAAAGAAATGTGGTTTGAAAGAGGATATCGTGACAAGAATAGAGAAAGGGATGCTTGGGTGGTTTGGGCATGTGGAACGGATGGATGAAAGTAGACTGACCAAAATGATTTATGAAGCTGGAGTGAGTGGAGATACGGGACGAGGAAGACCTAGGCGAACATATTTTGAACAAATCGAAAGTCTCCTCAAAAAAGGCCAGGTCAGAAGTACCCGCAATCGTCGAGCATGTATGAGGAATGTTATGAAAGTAGATGAAGCGAAAGAGATATGTAAAGACCGTAGCAAGTGGAAAGACGTAATCTCTGCCTACCCCCATGGGAAAAAGGCGTGAGTGTATGTATGTAAAACATGTTGTTCTTTTGTTTTATAATAAAAAACTTCATAAACAGAGAAATAATTGATGTTAAAAAAAATGTAAAAATAATTTTAAAAAATATATTAATGCAGTACCATGCAGTAGTAAAAAAGAGCGTATTCCCATTTAAAAGGCCGGCAGCGATAATCACTTAATATCAAGTAATCCATTTGCTCGTTTGCCTATTACAGTTATTGTGGAAAAGTACTTTTTTTATAAGATAGGGATCTTATAAAAAAAGTACTTTTCCATACTAACTGTATTCGATTCACATATGTTTGAAGTAAATATCGATTTTTTCACCATAATCGGAGTGTTTAAGCAGGTCACCTCACTATGAACAAATGTCAAATGTGGCCTATTAAATTGACCCGACTGTAGTGGTCTATACTTTTAATTCAAGAGATTTTACAAATAAGTTCGTCGCTAGCCACGCTGGAGCCGCGGGTTTATGTACATTGTGTGTGTGCAATGCGGCAGGTGTAGAGCGCCTCTAGACCCACCGCCGCCGCCGCCATTGGTGGCTGTGTTCACGACGTCGCTGAGCGTGTTGGAGCCACGACCATTACGGGTGGAAGTACAGTGAGTGTCTTGCAGCGCGGCGGGTGGGGAGGTGCGCTGGTGGCTGTATCTACAGCGTCGCTGGCTGTACTGGAACCGCGGTCGCTGCGGGTGCGGCGGCGGGTGCCAGCAGGACGGGTGCGTCGGCTCGCACTCTCTCCGTTCGCTGATGATCTACTCGCCGTGCACGTCCACGAGCCTGAAGAGGTGAGCAACACTGAGAGCGTCTTTTTTATCCAACTTCTTGCATAAACCATTTTTGCGGTGTCCGGACATTTGCCTGTTCACACCCCACCCCAACGAATGTCAGTTCTGCAAAGAATTCGCCCTAACCATTGCCAATTAAGTTACTCAATTTTCATCAATGCTGGTTCAGTTGTATATGTCACACACGAATCAAACAATCTAGTTTTGAGACACTGCGATAGTTGAGCTAAAAATATGCCACGTAAATGCCGTTTGGAAGGTTCGTGATTACTCTTAAGAACAGTCTAATGAAATTGTATCAGTGCAGTTCTCTAGGCATTCGATTTAATTGGAGTTGAAAGAGTTCAGGGTCTTGGATATAGTTGGATTCTGGATGAAGTATAGACTTCATCTATCGACACCAGTTTTTAGTTTGAGATTAAATATCTCTTACCAAGCGGTGATCATTTCCTGTATTGAATGAATTGATAACTGGGACAAACAACTAAGGTTTAGTCGACATGATGAAGTAAATAATATTTTTTGTCCCGGCATCCGGACTTTTTCAAGTTCATTTTCAAAGCCACCATTTGTTAAAGAACTCATTCTTTGAATGTAATTAACTTATTGTACCTTTGACAACGTTAGTACCAAATTTCGAATCCATTTTTTTTCCATTTTCTGTCATTTTCACTCCATTTGTCACGTACTTGCCAAGTGTCCGGTACTTGAGGCCATGCCTGTTTGGAAAATGTTAAGGGGTTTTGGGTCATCTTCCATCATACTGGTCACCAAAGCCTCGTTTATTGGTTAGCAGAGTAAACCACGAGCAGGGGAGGTTGGATTTTATTCCGCTTGTTGTAATTTGAGACCTATTTGAGAGATATTCCAAATATTTCTTCCGTCCACTTACATCGTTGGATTGGATCTATTGTAATAGTTATATTACTGGATGTTAATATACTTTTCTCTACTTGAATCTATAGCACCCATAAGGTGCACCCGGACTACGCGAAAACATTTATACACTAATTTCAATTATAATTTAATTGCCAGAATTTGTATTTTTTTAAATTTAAATAAATGTATTTTAATGAATACACTTGTCATAATCATGATAATGGAAAGCGATGTGATGGGAAAACGTATATTAAGCACTTTCTGGCCGCGGCAGGAGGCGGAGGCGGGGCGTGAGGGCTGCCTGTCAAGCGGGGCGAGTGGTGGCGGAACAGGCGGAGATCTGGTGGTTCGGTCGGCTCACGCGCTTGAGCTGGCCACGAAGCTGTTTTTGGTAGTGCAGCACGCGGGGGGGACTCCTCCACCAGTGCTGCTGGCACCGCGATTCGACGTATCAGTAGGCGGCCGAGCGTTAGCGTTAGCCTTTCACGACCTCAGCGGTGGCGCACGAGGAGTGCGCACCGTGCGCCACGGCGACCGCCTCGACGTGCTCGTGTAAGCGCACGTACATGACGCAAAGTCAACAGTAGAAGGTACGGCCTTACTACGAGCGCTGCAATCTACGAATTCTTATACATAACATATATTATTAATCCACAAGAAATATTCTTTCTTCTTGATTTAAAAACCTGATATAACAGCTCAATCCATCTCAAAGTGCACCTGATGATCGATCAATCCATTTTCAAGGCTAAAATGTCTGTGTTTATGGTAAAATGTGTATTCTATTCTATGTTATGTCTGATAATACCTAATAGTTGATAGTTGAACACGTGAAATAGAGAAAAAATGTATCTAAATCGTCATAATTATTATGATGTAACCGTTCATTGATGTCCTCGACTCCATCTATTTTAGGCAGTTGGTATACTATAACTATCTTGTACATACTATAAACGTGAATTAGATAATACAAATATTACCTAAATCGTCTGAATCTTTATGATGGAAGCGTCCGTTTACTATCTTTAACTTTATTCTCGTATCGAAATTTTTATTTAGCCTGGATTCGGTGAATTCAACATCATGTAATTCGGCAAATAAACTACAAATTTAAGTACTCTATACTATTAACTATACGTTGTATTCCTTAATACAACTTCCCCTATTATATATTTTCTGTGAGTATATAGGAATGTCCAACGCGTGCGGAGCACAGTTGAGGCTCTAATGTACTGCTGCCCGATATTAAATCGATGCTAATTGACTGGTTTCTGACCGTGACTTCTATGTTAGTTCCAAATGACATCCTTGTAACGTTCGTGAGCTTTTGTACTAAGTCGAGTTTTCATAAATGCAATCACATCAATCGTAATTTTAAAATGTAGTTACACGTAGTATATTCCTGCTTTTTTGAAATGCACAGCTACACTTATGATATCATGAAACAACACACCTTACGTAAATTCACGTTTAATGTAACATATTATGCTTATTTAATTTAATGATCAATAATGTTATTGTTCTACAAATATGTCTTATATTTAACAAACAAAATGCCACGCTAAATATCTAGTTTAAAATCTTTAACAATATTTAATAAATATAATTATAAAAATACTTCAGTATTCATCAGATTACGAATTAAGAAATAAAATAGGACCTAAGTAGTTGTGTATATTTGTTACAAATCTATTATATTGAATTATTGTCGATTTACGAGTACTTTAATTTAATAATTTTTAGATTTGATACGGATTGTTATTGAAAGAATTGATTTAAAAGGATGCTCATCATAGTATACCAATATTATGAACATAATAATAGGTATGATTTATTAATATTTCAAAGTATATCGAATGCTTACACGAGATGTACACGTATACATACCTATTTCTGTTCCCGTATATTGTTATTAGGTATAGACGAGATGAACGCGAAGGACGAAATCACATGAAATATTGACTTTATTTTATAAAAATGAAGGAATGCAAGACAAATAAAATATATTTCGTACATGCTTACTTGCAACTGCACGTTACACTTATTAGAATGTTCTAATAGATTTCCGTAAAACATATTTTTATATGATTACAAAGAGTTGGTGCACTAAGAAAGACCTGCGAATATATATAAGTATTCAGGGGGTACGTACATATAACGTATACGCATCCGCATGCTGATTATGTAAATGAATGAAATTTTTTCTGTCTAAGCTTTAAAACTAAGAAAAATATTTGTTTGTAATTGTACATTAACATGCGCTCAGTATTTTTGATTACTTTCGATAAATATTAACTAAGTTGCAGTGAAAAAATCAATGTTGCGTTTGGTGTTACGTAGTAAGTTTGTAAAAATATTATGCGGACAACGCAAATATCGAATTCTATGCACTTTGATTGCAAGCGTACAGGGAGAGAATTATGTGGAAAAAATCACGTAATATAACACCCGGAAAGAATAACATTGTAGAATGTTAGGTTTCGAAAGTTTTCAATAACAATAATATTTGCTATACATATATTTTTTTATGCTACACAGTTACGTTCCCAGACACAGGTAAGCACGTTTACACGTTTGTAGCAGGGTGACGCTTGTCAGCTGTGGCGAGTTACGTTGCGTACAAATTTTTAAAAGATAATGACGCTATTGTAATGTCGTTCTTCATGAAACATTTTGTACAAACTTGAAATCAATGTTATATTAAACTATTCAGTTGATAGACTTGATGACCGCAGTCCCTTGCACAGTGAAGAGGATCCCACGTATTCCCATAGAGGCCTTTTGAGGAATCAATATACATTACATAAGGTTAACTAAAATTGAATATAATTAACTGTTATGTTGAGTAGTTATACAAGAATTGGCCACAGGAGCGCTTCTCCCAGTGACTCTCAAACGTAAACTTACATCGGCGGCCGTGTGAGCCCTGTCACTATGCTCTTGACTACCCGGGGTGTCAGGTGTTAAGGGTAGTACTCGAGCTCAGTGTGGTACAAAACGTAACATGGCAGTACCACAAAATTGCAAAGCAACTCGATCACAAACAAAACAAATTAGGTATGTGGCATTCAAAATCTACAAGTTGATAGTATGTTTAATAATTTAAAATAATTAACATAGCTTAGCATTTCACTATATATTTACATATTCACTACGCGACCAACGACAGATTTTTGCTAACAGAATTCATCACGTTGACGGTAACAAACTTCTATGAAGGTAAGTCAAAAATTATCCGGTCTTTATTTTTTACAATTCATTTATATAAAAATGTAGTTTGACACATATATTACTTTTTGACAAATTATTCTCCCTTTGCACTTGTTTAGCGGATCACAAGCTTCCGTATTCCTGTTGACAAGGTTTTTGGTTGGTCGCGAAGCTACTTATGTACCGCTTCCTCCAGCTCTCGGTGTGATGAAAATCAAGAACAACACTTTGTTTGTCAACAACACACTATACTATAGTTTTCTATGCTGTTGTTTCCCCCTTTTCCAAGTAATCTTCCAGTAACGGCCCATTTTCACCCCAAAAAGCAGTTAACATTACCTTTCCCGCCCATGCCACAATTGCTATTTAGAAGTATCGACAGATCTTGACACGTCTGAGCTTGTTCTTCAGTCAGCTGTTTGGATATCCATTGCAAACAAACTTTATGGAAATAGAGTTGGTCGTGGTTAATTGTATAGGCAGAACCGTGACTGATGTTCAAAGACGACGCTATTTTATCGATGGTAACTCACCTATTTGCCATAATCATCACTCAATTTTCTCATCCGTGGTGAACGTGGACGGGCGTCCTGCCCTCTTGTTGAATCACATTCATTCGGTGGGTTTAAAATTGTTCCACCCATTCAAAAATACAGGTACGTTACAAGACATTGTCTCCGTACTGTGCTGAAATTCTGCCCCCACTACTCCCCACTCAAAGAAAACTAATTACGGCTCTTTGTTCTTCCGTGGTGGAAATTGCTAGCGGAGCGGACATGCGTCGGTCGCTTGTTACTATTAGACTACCACTGATTCAATCCATTTAAATGTGGCATACGTCACTATATTAGTACCAACCCTAAGCATGCAAGTGCAAATGATGCTATCTCCAACATACAGGCTGAAAACTGTCAAAGTCCGGATAATTTTTTACTTAGCCTTTATATACTATGTGTAAAACGAGTAATTTATATCGATATGTCAAATCAATGTTTGTACTAGTGTGCATTTTATCAGCAGGTGAACTTGTCAATGCTAATGAAAGTTATTTGAAACAATTTCATTCATTTCTATCGAGAACTATTAGTAGCACAGATATTATTAAATTAGGTTAGACCTCTGTTTCCGATGTCATTTCGATTCGAATTGAGCATAGCTACAATTGAAAATGTTTGATACGATTGATGTAGGGACCGATTACCATGAGTGTTCTATAGTAAGGTTTAATAAGTATTAAATGTTGTTCAAATTTTAACCTAAAGTACCTGTAAAGTGCAAGTATTACTATATAACTGTTATGAGAACTTCAGCTATTTTTTATAAGCGGTATCTGAATTTGCATTTGCGAGCAAGGCCGTGGGCCTGATTATTACTCTCTAAGGTCAACTACATCCTTTTTGGACACAGTGTTTTATTTGCTTCTGTGATATAAAACATGGCAGCAATTGAAAGGATTGTAATAGTATATACTAAAATAAGTTTATTAGATGTTTATAACGTAGTACTGCGGGCGTACTCTTAAAAACGATATTCGATATATCGTGGACTTCGTCGTGTCGTATCCTACTCTTAGTTACTATCGTTTGAAGCATTCCACCGAACGATCGATCGAACGCTATTAATTTTGAAATAAGAAAGCCTCAAATGAAAACGATGAATTGAATTTGACAGACGAACATACGAAAAATTTACGTCAAATTTTCGAAAAGTAATACGATACGGTTTGAGGTGTCGTTGTAATCATCGTAAATTTGACGTTTGTTTTGCGAATGTTCGTCTGTCAAATTCAATTCATCGTTGTCATTTGAGGTTTTCTTATGTCAAAATTAATATCGTTCGTTCGATCGTCCGTAACGAGCAAAAATACAGTGCGTTTTCATTTGATGGCGCAACGAGCATGGCGGACGATTCAACAATAAATGGTAGTAGTAGTAGTAGTAACATTAGGCTGTATAAAGTCAATGACAATCAATGTATATGACAATTTTATGTTGAACAATAGTGCAGGTAGGGGTGCTTTTTGAAGAAAGTAATAAATTAAACGAATCTCAGAACAAAATATAATCTTTTATCATATTATATTAATATTTGACAAAAGAACATCATAAGGAAGATTTCTTTCCTCTGACACATATTTTAAAACGAACTTAGAGAGTAGTTAGGGCTCGTACCGGTGCTCGTGTTCCTAGTTGCTCATATAGTTATATAAGTCCCTTGCTTACATATAATTATCTAGTGCTGGCGATGCACCGCACTGGAAGCTATACATTTTGGTGTTAAGTGAAATAATGAGGATTAAATGTTTACAACTTTAAATGTACACGAGACTTAAATGTTGTTTGAAGTGATATTTATTATAAGATTATTTTATTATATTAAGAAGCGATGGAGGAATGCCGGATAACATAGTAACTGTGAGCGTAATACTGTACACATGTGAAAGTTATTGACATTTTCAACCTGCACATCTTTCGACAAGAAAGCGGAATTTGTGTTCAAGCCGTGACCGTCGTTTAATGAGGAAAATATCGGTATTATTCATGCTTAATCGTATTTATTTATAAACAAACATTATAAATAATAACAGAGATATAAAAGCAAAGATAGTAATGAATAATGGTGATTACATTTAGGCGTTTACTAATGTACTAAATGTTTGACACATATACATTTTGTTTTTCCCGTATTGCTGCTGCCTTGTACTAGTGATAGTAATAGATCAACTAT
This sequence comes from Scirpophaga incertulas, assembly GCA_036419045.1. NCBI lineage: Eukaryota > Metazoa > Arthropoda > Insecta > Lepidoptera > Crambidae > Scirpophaga > Scirpophaga incertulas. The sequence goes on along the minus strand of CM071630.1, from coordinate 16,702,512 downwards.
TATTTAATCGATCGCAATTTAAACATAGATGCCAGTTAAGCTAACTTTTTGCTAACTGCACACCGCATTCTTTCAATCAGAAAAATGTTCACTTACTTAGCAGTCTAGACTAAGCAGTCCATACTCCTCAAGAACGATATTTTGATACACTTATGCCGATGTTTTCATTCCTTATTCACAAAAATAAAGCCCAGGCACTCCTTCACAGCTAACACCCCATCAAACCACTGAAGTCGAATAATGCTCACGTTGTACTTTTTAGACTAATTGGGAAGTTTTTTTAGAGTTTTGACATAGACATGTCATTCTGCTTGTTAAAATATTATTAATAAGTAAACAGAAATATAGCTTATTAATCGATTATTATGATAATTTAAATATGTATTTATAGGACTCCGTACCCTTATTGAATTTACTTATTGGATAATTTTGTTATCAATTTATTTTCTCAGTACAGATCTGCAGTACTTTGCAACATTGAATAATTTAAACTTCTACGTCATAATTTATTTAAAAAAATATATGCTAATGTCGAATATTTTGACACAAAAAATGTGCTTCTAAACTTATTTTTGACAATCAGTACGCTAGTGCGACCCGCACTTAGCCGAATTTTTTATTTACTTTTTATTATTACTTTGATATTAAACTTTTAGGTAAATGATAATAGGGTAAAAAATCAAAATAAATTATATGATTTTTGTACAGTATTAATTTGTTGTGCGCCTTTAGGCTAGAATTTGGCATTCCTTATTGTGTTGTCATTAAATAATCGTTTGTTCGATCATTCATTATATGCTATATCAAATAATATGACCATGACAAATGTAGTTATGTTTGTATTTGCAGGTCAAAAAGTGACAAATACGCATTTGTTTGACAAACTTTTAATTAAGTCTTTGTAAATGTCAATGTACCTTACAAATAATATGTGCAGTTGTGTTTGGATTGTTTTTATCCGGTGAATTCCTTATTGAAGAAACATTGGCAACATTTTGATCCTATATTTATTGTTAACGTGTGCATTGGCCAAACATTCTATTAGTTTATCCACTGAGTATTAGGGCGGCCGTACATGGACTGCTCGAGCAGTTAGCGGCTGAGCGAAATACACGGACCGCTCGAGCGGTCGGCGTCGACAGCTTGAGCTGTCGGTTGTTGACTGCTCGAGCAGTTGATTTTCTACCACAGTAGAGTCATGGATTCTGACGAGGAAGCACTGCTTTTGCTGCTTCTGGTCAGGCGGAGACGACGGCGGCGACGTCAAAAGAGAAAATTTTGGGTTCATCCAATTTTGCAATTAAGAGAACAACATGGACAATTCCATCATTTGTTTATAGAACTTAGAAGTGATCTGCTCTAGCGCAATCAACGGCTCGAGCAGTCGGTGTATGCCTTACAACCGCTCGCGAGCGGTCGACGGCACGATGGAATTTCATCATGCAGTTGACAGCTTGAAGCGGTCGCGACTGCTCGAGCAGTCGTGTGTACGGCAGCTAATGAATGACTATAGTTCACCGCGTGGTCGCGGCTTTAAGCAGTCGGTCTCAACTGCTTGAAGCAGTCCGTGTACTACTGGCCTTATGCGCTTTGCCACAACTGCTGTCTCGGCAGTTAGCAGATAGATATACAATTAGTACTGTAAGCTTATCGACGCCCGCATTATCATCATTGCCTTAGCTTGCGCAGTGAACGTCTACACCGCGCGCGTGCACCAGAATATTGTTCAGATAATGTTAGGTTAGTGTACGATTAGTGCGTTGTTTTTTAAGTCTAAGATAAACGTTATTTACTGCATAAGTAGCGCACGCGGCATGCCGGTGCAAGGTACAAATACGTTATGTTTCACTGATTATAACGAAATGTTTTATCGTTTATAATAAAATACTTTCATAAAAATAAATTGTTTTATTGTAGTATAAAGAAATATGTAAAACACGTTTATATTATGGCTTATTATAATATGCTCATTATATGGCATATTATAAAATGGCTTTTTAATAATTAACTCCCACCCCACCGGTTAACATAACGTGCATTCCATTAGCGCTAAGCCAAAATTAGGAAATAATAATTTTCATAAACTAGAGATTTACCGAAAAGTAAGAATATATATCCTTTCCGTGTCTACATTACTCAACCATTGCCATAGCAAAATGCATCAAGACCTGGCTAGTTTGTAAAATGATGAACTTTCCATAGAACATTTCAGAACCCCCTTGCAGCACTTTCTTCGCATTAAAAGTATTTTATAATCTTTTCCCAAACGATCCGTGTATCAAATTTTTGTAGTATTGGCTGGAAAGCACGAGTGACAGACAGCGCCACTTTCACACAATAAATATAACAATTTTTGTCCGACAAGCCTTAATATGTTGATCAATAGTGCCATCACCGTATTACATTATTATTTTCTAAAAGTTCCCGCATACTTTCACTACCAGAGGTGATAATTCCCTAGATCATGTATTTCTCATGACCAAAATGCAGTCCGCAACACTTCAAATCCTACATCAATGACAATTCACCTACTTTGTTGGCAAATATTAGCAGAAAAACACTAAAACCTTTTAATTCAAGAATCAAAGTAGGTTATAAACTAATTCAATTTGCTTCTTAGTATTTGGTGTCAAATCTCTTGCATAGTAAAACAACACACTCTGGTACAACAAACAACTAGGAAAACAAACATAAAGCCCTAGATAACACCCGGAGCTAGTTTATTTTCTGGTGTGGTGTTATAATGGAATTTAGAGGGCTTTGAACATCTCGAAGAGTATTGGGATCCTCGGTGTCAACATCTCCAGTGACGTTCAATTCCGAAGTCACTTAGATGACAAGGTCAAGTTGGCTTCTAAAAAACTAGGTGTGCTTAACAGAGCTAAGCGGTACTTCCTTCCGAGGCAACGACTGCTATTATACAAATCGCAAGTCAGGCCCCATATGGAGTACTGCTGTCACCTGTGGGCGGGAGCACCTCGATACCAACTTGATCCTTTTGATTCGGTCCAAAGACGCGCTGAGCGTATCGTTGACGATCCCATACTCACATGCGGTATTGAGCCCTTAAGTCTGAGAAGAGACTGTGCCTCTTTGTGTGTTTTCTATCGCTTATACAACGGGTTGTGTTCCAAAGAATTGTTCGACGTGATGCCCACGGCCACATTCTACCATCGCACCGCTCGTCATCGGCAGGGTGTTCATCCTCACATGCTGGAGCCTAAATGGTCACGCACAGTGCGGTTTCAACGTAATTTCCTTCCGCGCACGCTCCGATTGTGGAACGAGCTCCCTGCTAAGGCTTTCCCGGGGGATTACAGTATGGGGTTCTTCAAAAAGGGAGTAAATAGGTTTTTAAAAGGGTCGGCAAAGCGTTTGTGATGCCCCTAGTGTTGCAAGCGTCCATAGGCGACGGTGACTGCTTACCATCAGGCAGGCCGTAAGCCTTTTTGCTACCGTTGTAGTATAAAAAAAAACTCCCACGATGACCGGGTTTTGGTTGCTAATTGTTAATCTTTTCTTTGAGTGAGTTGCTTCGAGGACGGGTCATAAATTCGAAAGCATTCTTTGCAGCAATTTTCTTAGGGTCCCATGAGAAGGGTTGTTGGTTCTGGTTAGGCGAGTAGGATGATACTCTCTTTCTCTTCTCGCTTTTTTGTATATCCGATGATTTCTTAACTATAAGTTTTTCTCCTCGTAGGTAGGCAATATTGCCTTTGTTCTTCTCTTCGAGTTTAGGCTGCAGAAACTTTCTTATTTCTAACGTTTCTTTCGTAAAGTCCTCTTTTATGTATATTCCTGCCGGGAGTTTCTTTTTGTTTTTTAGGATTAGGTTTCGTTTCCAGTTGGAGATGAAGGAGATAAGTATAGGTCGGAGTCCGTTGCTTGTTTTTTGTCCGATCCTATGAGCTTTATCGATTTCATATTCCTGGATATCCAGTGACAGATTGGGTATTGATTTTTTCTTTCATGAATTTTACTATATTTTATCTTCTTCACTTCTTTTTCTTCTGTGTCTCTAATCCTTTAATTTTATCTTTTAGTTCCGAAACTTTGCTTGAAAATTCTGGTTTTATTCCTCTAGCATTTTGAATCTTTCGTCCAATTGCTTTGAAATATTTTTAGTAACAACCTTCGTAATAGATATTGTTTGCCTATCCATTTGTTCTCGAATATTTTCCAGTAAAAATTGTTATTGTTGATATTTAAAAATTGGCGCGCAATATATTAGCACTATTATTTAATGATAGAATAGAATTTCACTTTTTTATATGGCAACACTCTATCTATGAAATTGAGTTTGTAAGGTTGGTTGCATTGACACTTGACAATATTGTCTCTGGTTTACACTCAATAGTATTTGAGGTTATGCTATGAATATTTTCACAACAATAGGTGAACAATAGTTTGTGCGTGATTTGTTCGGTTAATACATTTTCCCACAAAATGTTATTTATAAATTAAATGTTTATTTATAACTGTTGAATACACTATTTTAACTTGTTGAAACACTTTTACGAGGTTTTATTACGAGTGAGTATCGGAACGTCTGTTGTTTTACTCCGATATCTTACTTAATCATACTCACATACACATCGTACTCACATACGCTGACGACCTCCATAGTCGGGTGGATAGTACACCGGTTTCAAGGTGTCGCCATCTCTGAGGTCCCGGGTTCGAATCCCGGTGGGAGCAGATGTTTGTGTGATGAATACGAGCATTTCTAGCGAGCATATATAAACTAATATAGTTATTATTGTAGTTTCAATACAGAGCTATAGCGAATTTAAGGAATATTCTACATAACTGTACTTTATGAAGTACTGTCACTTCATCTGAAAATTGTTGTCAAATTTTTGTATTGTTATGTCATTGTTGTGGTTAAGGGTGTGGTTTAATTTGGTGATTCACCGTGGTTTTATTGTAATCGGTGATAAAGAGAAATATGCAGTGGTTTCGTTAAACTGACATAAAAAATTTATTCACTTATTTTTCATTGTTATTTTTTTCTATATATAAAAAGTCAAAACATAAAAAAAACCATAGATGTAAATAAATAGTCCCAAACATCCTCCAGGGGCAAAAACAAAGAAATTTACATTACATTAAAAAATAACTAACTACATATTAACAACATAAATAAACTTAAAATAATTTCGCTATGCGAGCACTATTTATTCACATTCAAGCGGATATAGTTTTTGAACTGTTCGCGTTAAGGTGCCTGTAGCTGTCTTAACGGTAGCCACTCTACAAGTACCGTCTTTACCTTTGTGCAGTTCCAAAATACGCGCTAACGGCCACCGATAACGTTTTTCAGGAGTCTCTACCAAAACTACATCACCTACCTTTAACGTGTGATTTCCTTCCTTGCCCTTAAGTACTAATAAGGCCAAGTACTCGTTCCGAAATCGTACCTTCAAGTCTTCTCTCAGTTTTTGTAAATATTTCACACGTACGTTAAGGCTCTTTCTATCCAAATGGTCCAAATCTGCAACCTCCGTACAATGTAACGGCTGCAAAAAGAATGCTGGTGTGATCGGCTGTAATAAAATGTCCACATCATCAACAACGTAGCTCAGTGGTCGAGAATTAACAATAGCCTCACACTCAACTAATATCGTCTCTAACTCGACATACGCCAAGGAAGCCCTACCAAGCACACGCCGCAATAACTCCTTAACGGTTCTTATCATGCGCTCATACCACCCTCCCCACCACGGTGAACCTGGAGGGATGAGTATCCACTTAATATTTCGAATGGTGGCTTCTGACGCCACTTCTTTCCAGTTTATAAGCTTAAACAAATTTCTTGCGCCCACGAAATTTGTGCCGTTATCAGAATATATAGTTGAAATTCTACCTCTTCGGGCAATAAACCGTCTTAACGACATCAAAAAATCAAAGGTAGTTAATGATGAAACCAATTCCAAATGAACGGCTCTATAAACAGCACAAGTGTACAACACCATCCATACCTTATTCCCGTTACGTAAATGGAGCGGGCCAGCTAAATCTACACCGCTGACTTCGAATGGTTTACCGGCCTCCGTCCTATCTGTGGGTAAAGGTACGAGAGGTGTCAAACATGGCTTTCCTTTTTGTTTTTTACATGTAATGCAACTTCTTGATACCTTCTTTGCTAAAAGTCTAACTCCAGTTATCCAAAGTTTTTGTCTTAGGTTCGCTAAAAGTGTTTGCATACCAGCATGGAAAAGTTCTCGGTGTTTCTGTGTGACCAATCTTTCTACTATTACGTGTTTACCTGGTAGTAGAATAGGAAATCTGTAGCTGGAGGGGATATCATCGGAAAATAACTTTGTCTTTACACGTATTAGTCCATTAGAATCAACTGTTGTGGTTAAATCTTTGTATGTTTTCTTTTCTCCAAAAGTCTCTCTTTGTATTAATTTGAATAAAATAACTTCAGCTTTATCTATTTCTTCTACATCTAAGTCTTCATGTTTTCGTGTCTCTCTCTTTATTTTATGATAAAACCGTAGCATCCAGGCAGTCATTCTCTTAATTAAATTGTACTTAGAAAAATATAATAAACGATTAGAAAAAAAATCTGTACACTCTACTACTAAATTATTGCTGTCCATACCTTGTATTGGTGGTAAAGATATATTTTGTTCGGCATTGGAAAACGTGATTGGCCATTCTTCTTTTCTACGCCTTAACCAGTCAGGACCTTCCCACCATCTTGTCTTTAATAATATGTCCACTTGACAACCTCTGGACGGCAGGTCGGCTGGGTTCAATATACCGTGAATGAAATGCCAATCGATTGTCTTTGTCTCGCCGCGAATTTCTTTAACGCGATTTTTCACGAAGACTCCCCAATCACCTTCATTCTTAATCCAAGAAAGTACCACATTAGAATCTGACCAAAAATAACTATCATGTTTCATACCCAATGCGTTCTTAACTTGAACATATAGACGAGTTCCAATAGTAGCCGCCAACAATTCCAAACGTGGAATTGTGATGGTTTCCTTGCTGGGAGACAACCGAGACTTTGCTGATAGCAATTGTATCGTCACTTTTCCTTCGAACTCGCTGCGCAGAAAAACAGCGGCGGCATAAGCTGATATGCTCGCATCACAAAAGGTGTGGATTGACAACTGACACTGGCTTATGTCTTCCTCCGTTATACGTCTTGGTATGTGCAGCTTCTCCAAGTAATTAAGTTTTTCAGCCCACTGTAAAAAATTGTTTCTTAGCTCATTTGGTATTTCATCATCCCACGAAATGTTCATCTCACACAACTGTTTAAATAATAATTTGGGTATTACTCCAATGGGTGCAGTATAACCTATTGGGTCAAATAATCTATGAGTTAAAGAAAGGATAAGTCTTTTTGAAATCTTCTCACCTCTATATTGCAAACTTTTTGGATTAACATATAAGGTGTCCTCTTTTGTGTTCCATAAAATACCTAACGCAGAAACTACGTTTTCATTGTCAGAAGGACCGATAACCCACTCTCTTAACTCCATTTTTGCGAGTGACATTAGAGTCACGGATTCCTGTTGAAATTGTTTGACGTCTTCGTGAGACGGACAACTGGTAATACAGTTGTCAACGTAAAACGAACATTTTAATTTAGCTGCTGTATCTTTTAGGTGACTAGGATAATTTCCACTGTCCAAGTGATACCGGATTGTAGCGTTTAGTAGAAATGGACTAGACGTAACTCCAAAAACTACCCTGCAGTGCCTGTAAGTAATAAGCTCGCTATGTTTGGTATCTGACCACCATAAAAATTGTAAGTATTTTCGATCAGTAGCAGCTAAGCTTATTTGTAAAAAGGCTTTTTTAACGTCTGCAGTGATTCCGACTGAATACTTACGAAACCCGATTAATAATTTTGGAATTAATTCCAATAAATTTAAACCTGGCTCTAACGAACTATTTAGGGACCTCCCGTTAATGTCTCTGGCAGATGCGTCAAATACAGGTCTTACCCTTGTAGTTAGGCTTGATTCCTTGATCACTGCATGATGGGGTAAGTAATGGCCGTGATCGTCACCTTTGACCTGCTCTATGATACCTAACTGAAGCCATTCTTTTAAAGAGGCATCGTATTCTAGGTAATTTCCAGTAGACTCTAGTCTTTTAGTTGTAGAATACAGTCTTTTTAAAGCTAACTCTTTGTTGCTTACCAAGTTGATGTCTTCTTTCCACGGCAAGTTAACTTCATATCTGCCTTCTTCGTTGACTCGAATAGTGTCGTTAAAATAGTTCATGATTTCTCTCTCGAGAACTTCACCTTTTTTAGTTTGCGCAGGATCTTTGATACCAATTGTTTCTAAGTCCCAAAGTTGTGCTGTAACATTTAAGCTGGTGGTGAGATTTGAAATAAATGAAACATGCGTACACGAAGATTGAATATTTCCTTGTAAAACCCAGCCAAGCTTGGTGTTCATTGCAACTAGAAAATTGTTTATATGGACTACTTCCCCTGTAAATAGAAAACCTAAATGATCCGCGCCTATAAGTAGGTCAATGTTAAAATTTTTGTCATCATAATCGCTCAACTTAATATTTTTCTGAAGCAAAAATCTATACAAATTGTCATCATTCAACTTTGGTAAATAACCACAAATTTTGTCTTTGTCTAATGCCGAAATAATAAATTCAAACTTACCGTCGATATCCTGAATGTTACATTTGTATAATTTATGCTTTTCAACGGATGTTTCGACACCTCCAAAAAGACAATGTGTAACAGAATGATGACTTACCGGTTTAAGGTCGAGCATTTTAACGACATGTTTTGAAATGTATGAATTTTGTGATCCGCTATCAAATAATGCTCGCACTTTGACACATTTTTCCTCATAAATAATATTTACGCAAATGGTTTGTAATAATGTGGTTGAATTCCTATAATTAATATTAACACACTTTTCCTTAGAGTCTCTATTGACAGATAATTCACAACGACAATTTGAGTTTGACAAAACATTGTCACTCGTTTTCTTCTGTGTCAAACTATTTCCTTTTTGGTCGCGAGTTGGCGGAGTTTGGTTATAATTTGGACACATCACAAATAGGTGCCTACTTGTACAATGTAAGCATTTGGGATAGCTGCGACAATTATTTGCATAATGTCCCACTTTGAGACATATTAGACAAGCTTTTCTAGTCTTCAGGAACTGCTTCCTGTCTTCAAGTGACATCTCTTTGGTACGGATGCATTCTGAGCTTTTGTGTGTCAATTTTTCGCACCAGATGCACTGGTCACTCTTCTCACTTCCTGAAGATGCGGTCTTTTTGTCTGTGGTTGCTAAACTCGCTGTAGGCAATCTATTCCGGGTAGGTATTGCGATGTTGCTAAAAGTGTTTCTGGCCATTAACACCTTTTCTTCGCATTCAACTTCAGCTTTTAAGAAGGCCATTAGTTGTTCAAGCTCATCGCGGTCTGAATACTTAGCTGATCGTTCCCAAAGTTTCAATGTTTCTTCTGGTATAGCGGACTCGATCAGTGGATATAACATTGCCGCATATCTATTGCTCGTAACTCCTAATGTCTCAAGACCTCTGAGCTGGGTATTTAACTTGTCGTACAGTACTCGTAGATCTATAGCGTCTTTGCTATGCGTTTGGGTAAGAACTAGATCTAAAAGTTTTCTTACATAGTACTGTATTATCATCTCATCTCTTGCAAATCTAGTCTTCAAGTCTTCAATGGCTTTGCGATAATTCTCTCCGCTAGGAGGAAAACTTTCGACTAATTCTCTTGCAGGTGTACCCGGTTCTGTGGCTCTTAGTAAATACTGAAACTTATCCTCATCGTCTAGTGTGATGTCTTGGTCGATCTTCTTGAACTGGCCCCAAAATCCGATCCAGTTCTCCACTTTTCCGTCAAATTGATATAACTCTAAGGTTGGCAACTTTAATTTGGTTTTGGAATTCGTATCATGAGCGATTTTTTCCTTGTAAGTGTAATCACGTAAAATGGACTCACATTGGGCTTTGAGGGTATTAAAGCAAATCTCACGATCCGTGGTTTCCTCAATATCTAAGAGAAGTAACATTTCTTCTTCTGGTAGCGCAGATGATACAACCGTTGACTTTAATGTTGCATCAACGCTGAACAGCTTGTCAGCAATAGTTTTAAATGTATCAAAAATACCTTGCAGCTTTGGACCTGGCTTTTCTTCTGCAATGGTCTCCTCCAATTTCTTCGCAGCAATCGTGAATTGCATGCGAGCTATTTTGCGGTTCTTTTTTTGATCATTCACGGTCGCCATTATAATGTTGTGGTTAAGGGTGTGGTTTAATTTGGTGATTCACCGTGGTTTTATTGTAATCGGTGATAAAGAGAAATATGCAGTGGTTTCGTTAAACTGACATAAAAAATTTATTCACTTATTTTTCATTGTTATTTTTTTCTATATATAAAAAGTCAAAACATAAAAAAAACCATAGATGTAAATAAATAGTCCCAAACAGTCATATCTCTTGTTTCAGCTATGGTTTCGATTATACCAAAAAGTTTTTCTGCAGATGTTCTTTTCCAACTAATCTTAAGTTTTTCTGATCGTCGGAAGGCACAAAAACTTCATTATTTTCATATTGTCAGAATATTTTAAGTAGATTTTTTTTTTTTTTTTTTTTTTTCCTCAGGAGAGGAGGCTGAGAATCCTCATGGATACCAACGCAACAGGCAAGCAGGGATGCGTTGATTATGTCGGACTCCTGGTGAATCGAGGCGGCTCGACCCAACAGACTACCGACTAAACTCAGCCTGAGCCTTTGGTCCTAGAGACCCTACTGGCTTGTATTGGTAGATCAACATCAACTCTTAAAAAAGAGACAACATAGTCAATCTTTCACTAGACTAGGTACTTGAAAGGCTTTAAGTGCTATAAACCACTAATCAGGCGATCAGGGACCGCAGTTTTTGCTCCTTGTGGTGGACTGCGTACAGATAGAAGGGGTCTAGGGAATGGTTCAAGTTGATGCCTCCAGTGTAACGCTGTGTTACTTGCGTGCGTAATACGATGTATTCCATGAACCTTATTAACGGGGAAAACATCAAAATAACTAAAAATGGTTCTTTCTTTAGATCAAAATACCACTTTGTACACACAGAGTTTTATTACTAAATAAATAACAAAATATTAATATAGTTTCGAATAAACATACAAGTTAGTTAAACATTATTACTTAATAATTTGGACATGCAATGCCGCACTGGCACGTATACGTCTCAAGCACACTTGCTAGAAATCGAAGTGAAGGACAATCTCACAATAAAAAACCAATTGATCCCATAAACATAACTCGGTCATGGTTCAGAAAATACTAGCTTACTTAGTAACTTAGAGAGAGACAATAGTTATTTATTATACAAGAGTGGAAAGTTCCTTTTTAACCGCGTGCTCGATTTGGATGACCGAGCAAGCGAAGGATTCTAAAGTTGAATCACGAGTACAGCGAGTGATTCTAAATTAGAATCCTGAGCGTCAGCGAGGGAAACAAACAAGCACAAGGTGAAAAATCTTTCCACTCGAGTGCAATACGTAACTTTTCATCCCACCTCAGCGAGGAAATAACAAAATGAAAAAGAAAACAATTTATAATGACAAATTATATTAAGCAATAAAACGTGAAAAACTAGAATGGCGCGAAGCACGCAAATAAAACAAAGAAACCAAGAAGGTTCCAAATTTAAATTTTTTCACAATTTAAAAAGTTCTAATCATAAATTTGGCACCATAGAGGTTACATTAAATAGGTTTAATGACGTTTTGAATTTACAATTATATTGAGTACTCATTATATGTGATGTTCTAAATTCTAATCTACTTTGCCGCTCAAGCGAATAAAATAGAATTTTCCAGCCAGATTTCGAAGCGCAAAATTACACTTTCCGAGGTGGTGGGATGAAAAAATTATTAATCCAGTGTAGTGTATATGCATGTAAGTAGAGTAGAATGTGACGCGACAACGACAACAATAAATCGTTTTTTTGTATTCAGCCGTTTCTCGTGAGCATCGTAACGCGAGCGAAACCTTCTCTTTGAAGTTAAAAGCCTGCCCGTTATAACGTATATATTGCATCCACAATTTTAAACTCAGTTATAAGTTATTGACTGCTTTGGGGCTTCTTAGATTTTTATGATATGCAACTTGCTTGTCGAATATGGTTTCAAAGCGGCACAGTCAGAATTAATTATGTTGTAATACAATACGCGGTGTGCTTGTACGTGCACGCGCGCAGCGAGGTGAGGACTGTTGGGTATTGGCAAGTAGTCGAAAGTCTATGCACAACAATACATTCAACATTCGCTAATATGATCGAGATTTATACAGATGATAATAACGAACTATGGCTATAATAGGAATAATAGATAGATAAATACAGATTACATGTAACAGAGAGGAACTTACTAGAAAAATCTACAAAACGAAGCATCGTTATGCATCTATCTATGATACCTTTTAGATATTTAATTTAAAATCCTAGTCAAGCATTTGGCTGGAGGCAAACCAAGAATATTGTAGGGAGCAAACGGATGACGATAGGATGAGGCGAAGAGGAGAATCGAGGAACTCTTACAACTACAACCATGTTAACACTTCATTCAGTCTTCTTGTTGCACTCAGCTCGTACGAAATTTTACACACTAACCTACTCTTTATTAGGACACACGAAGTAAGAAAAAAATATAGGCCAAATGTTACAATAAATATTACTTAAATAATTGCAGGTACAATACAGTGCTACTTTGCGACAAGCAAAAGGATTTTGGCTGCGGCTTCGGCTGTTAATCAATAATCAAAATGATTATATATATGAAAATATGTTTCAATATTCGTAGAATAAAGTATTTATGCAAAGAGGCTTAAGATTATCACTTGTTTAATGTAAAGCAATAGAGCCCTCGGAATGTCATAGATTTGCTGTAATATCATTGTATAATAATATAATGGTTCCTTTTTCAAATTGTATAAACGATTTCAAAGCCATAAGATTTTATAGAAAGCATATCAGGGATACCATATAACATTATCCATCTTTAAAAATAAAAGACATTATAGTTGTTATAACTCTGACAAGTAAAAAAATCGTATTTTCTACAGTAGGTAATCATTAAATTTGCCTCAGGGTACATCGGTGCAATGCAAGTCATTTTTCTAGAAATAATATTTATTCAGTAATGTTTATATATAATTACTTTATACAAGCATTTAGTCCTTTGGTTAATTAACGGTACATTTTTATTGAAATCAATACTTTAATAATAACTATATTAGTTTATAGTGGACCCAGTAGGCCGTGGCGTTTCTTTCGCCTCGATCCGTCTAACGACAATACACATTTAAATAGTTTTATACCAATAAGTTATTCTAATTCTAATAAATACCGTTCAAAATCGTAACATTGATAAATGTATTCAATATGTATAACGCCATAAACAACAATAGATATGTTTCTATATATTACAAATCTCATTACATCGTATATTGATTAAGATATTATGTAATATTAGTGTAGAAATTGATGCGTTATAGAACGCAGAGTGGGACGGCGGGCAAAGGGGCTTTGGGTCCTTACTACTTATAGCACATAGAGAAGAGACGACCACGCAACGTATGCCAACAATACGTTGCGTGGTATCTCAGAATGAACCATTGTACAGTGGAATTTAAAAACGTAGAAGATTATTTTTTTTTAAACTAACATTGTACGCAACTACTGGCAATAATGTCACAACTTCTTAACAAAATGTACATTGTGATTATATTTAAAATAAAGACGTATGCGTTGTTACACAATATTATTTACATTCAACAGGACTTTTTTATATGCACTGTTAATGTAATTTTTCTTCGCACTGTATATTGATTTCACAAACACAAATATCAAACAAAAATATAAAGTGTGTAGATGTGTAGATGTTGAGTACTTCTGTGTAGAAGCTCATAAACGAGTTGTTCTTGAGCTCTGGGAGGTCGTGCATCTGTGAAGGCTTGGGTCTCTGGAGCCAGAGGTGACTATTTGATAGAGCAGGCGAACTGCGCGCGCAGCTTGCGCAGGGACGGTGACTCGCCCTGGCAACAGTACGTTCATTTAAACACTATATCGACCAATACATCATATATCTTTACAATGTTACGAAACTGCATTGTATCAGCTAAATGATAAAAAGAGATCGGATAATCGGATGCATATTTACCTAAAGTTAGTTTAAGACAAAGTATGAAAACGGCTTTTTATTGTTTTGTTAAATAAAAATCGGCACCATTTCTGTTTTTTTATTCAATTATTTAATTGATTATTGTTTTAGTCAAACTAGCTCACTACTTTCGTATAACATTCTTCATGTAATAAATCGTACATTCATAAATCGCACGGGGAACTGAAACTAAACTTCATGTAAATACGTATGCATAGTTGTATAAATGAACCCGGAGTCTCGGTCTTTTGAAAATAAATACCACGTGCTAATTTAGTAATTTTCAAACAATATCACTACGTTAAATTTGCAGTCCTGTATTCTCCCGGGATTTTTATTTAACAAAATGTATTTTAAAAAGCCGCTTCCATAATTTGTGAACCAAAAATTAACTTTAGGTAAATATGCATCCGATTATCCGATCTCTAATGATAAACAAGAAGAAAGAAAGAAAGAAAAAACATTTATTGACTCGCACAGACATACAACATTACACATAATAAAATACAATAAATAGTTTAAAATAAAGTATAGACATGTGCCAAGCCAAAAGGTTCCTACCTCAGCATGTGCTTTGCGCCATATATGATGCCGCAAAGCGCTGATATTCTGGCAGGGCCTTTCCATTTGTGACGTACGGGAAACAATAAATAACAATATTTATATAAACGCTTCACATAAATCCCCATTGTATTATTCTGCCTAATTTTACCACATATGGCAAGTTGCAAAAATAGTTATGAACTGCAGTGCCATTCAGTTTGCGATTCTGTTTTCATCGAGGCGCTTACCAGTGTGGTCTCGAACGTCAATGAGCGAAATCGGTAGAATTGCCAACTAAAATCGGTAATATGTACCTAAAATCGGTAGATGACAAAATAATACAATTTTCAATCAAATTCGTTTATTTAACAAAAAAAAAACACTTATTATTATAATTATAATAACAAAAATCAACATAAAAATATAATAAGAACATAAAAATATGAGATTTAACATAAAAATCTACTTATAACTTACAACATAAAAATATTACATAAAAATCATATTATGGCAATTATTAATTTGGCAGCATCAGGTAAAAGAAAGACAAAAACTGGAAATTTATAGATTTTGAAAGAGATACAAGTTGCACACCAAAAATGGAAATCTAACAAATTAAATTATTTATCATAATGTTTCGGATCGTACCAATATTTGTTGGCCATAACTGCAGTCATTTTTAAATCAATTTCTAAGTCATAACAATTGACATCCATGAAAAGTCGTTTTAAATGCAGTAGGCTAGTGATTGACTCAGTAGATAAGCCTATAAAGAATGGGAAAAGATATATGATGCAAAATATTGCATAGCATTACTACATAAATAACAATCTCGAGCTTGATGTAAGGAAAAACTGATCATTTATTGTAAAACCATTTTCTTTGACAACTCAATAAAAAAACAAGAAAATAGTCTTGACATAAACTACAATGAACACCATAGAGTTTTTAACATAGCCTATTTCTCTGTTTTGTTGTCATAATATTAATTTGAGAAAATGTGCGCTCAACATTGGCAGATGAATGGGGGAGTGATATTAAACATAAAAGTAGTTAACAAGGGAAACATTTGAGTCTCATTGCCACGCTTTAGCAAACTTATTCATCCCAAAATAATTCTACGTCATCCGAAAATGTTTTCATTTTATCAAATTTTTTAGAATACGCCAATCTGTATCAATTGTTTGGAAATCATTGTCCTGAACAATATTAGAAACGAGCCTGATAATAGGCACTATAGAAGCTGTTTTGACACTTTTTACATTTTTAGGATCAATAATGTCTAAACCTTTTAAAGGATTATTTTTTGATGGGAACCGTGTGGTTATTTGCTTACAAGCTTCAATATAAAAATCTAGGTATCTGGCATTTATGTACTACTAAGCAGCGTATTTGTTGCCGTAGCGCCATAATATACGTTAGGTAATATTCACAAAATTCCTAGGATTTATAGAATCAACATTTTCGATTGGAGTGGAAGATAAATATTGTCTTTTTAAAAACATAAATGAAAAGGGCTGCCGACACTAAATTGTGAAATTCGAAGAATTTCCATGTATTTCCTGAAATCGGTAGAATTTCCAAGTATTTTCTGAAATCGTGGAAAAATCATTGCATTTCGGTAGAAATACCGAAAAACCGGTAGGTTCGAGACCACTGGCGCTTACCATGTTAAAATAGTAAAGCAAGCTCACCTTGTAACTTGTCAGTTCGTTATCATTCTCCATGTCATCTGTAAAATACGATTAAATTAAAAACAGCAGTCAAGTATGTATAAGCAAGATCGTGTACTGAGTGAGTCGCACATAAAATAGTAATTAACTACACTTTAATTTGTTTTATTATATATACGAATTAACAAAAAAGTAAAACTTTGAAAGTCAATAATTCATGTGACCCCTGGTTAGTGGACAAATTTGTCTTCGTAGAAGACGTACATTGCGATAAATTTAAGATTACGCGCTCGTCAGCAGTTAATAATCTAACGATTCCTTTCTGAGTATGGACATCGGCTACTCTAGTATACATAATTTATCCCTGGTCTACAACATAACGGGTAAGGTGTCTTCCTTGAGAATTACCAAATTTCCACCGATACCGTTCACTTTTATAAAATCTTAAATTAAGTTTTATAACTCAGAGATGTATTCAATTTCCACTCGATATCAAAAACATTGATACATTTGTTCCAAACAAGAATAACGTTGTAAGTTATGTAGTCTCTCGTAACTAATAAATGGCCAAGGAAGCACAGTCAATGAAAATCTAATAAGAAGAGGATAATGGGCATAAAGTTCTTCAATAAATAAAGATCGACTATTCAACACTGTCTGTACTGAGAAAATAATCTATCTAATTCTAGTGTGTACTAATGAGTATTATGAGTACTTAATGAGTATTTCCCATAACGCGTTTAAGTTGATGTGAAATTATGCCCGTTGTAAGTTATGTAGTCTCTCATAAAATAAATGGCCAAGGAAGCACAGTCAATGAAAATCTCATAAGAGGATAATGGGCATAAAGTTCCTCAATAAATAAAGATCGACTATTCAACACTGTCTGTACTGAGAAAATAATATATCTAATTCTAGGTAGTCTTAATAAGGATTTCCCATAACGCGTTTAAGTTGATGTGAAATTATGCCCATTTCACACTGACCTCCCAGATGCCGCCAAAATGAGAAGCATACTCGTAAGAACGGGAAGAATATTTTTTTATATCTTCATTAGCATCAAAACCACATAGATAATCTGAATAAATTAAAAAAATAAGTTGATCCCAAAGTCCTTCCACACGCTAAACAAATCTACGAAGCGAAACCATGATAATCCTTAGTATCTTTAGTCAATTCGCTATTCGTTTCGAAGTGCACAAAGGAGATATTTTTTTTAAGGCCCACTAGAAAACTGAACTCTAAAATATCAATTTATTATTAAAAGCAATTGCACGATGTTATGAGTAAAAATGAAACGGGAATAATAAAATCAATTAATTAAACTTAGTAATGACTTTTGACATTTGAGGTAAAGGAACTAACGTTTTTTAAATCAAAATGAAAGATGATTTAATATATATACAAATAATATATAAATATAATAATAGATAAAGGATAGTGTATTATTTCTTTTTTATTTTATTTAAAAGTATTGAACTCTCAATAATTATTTTAATACTATTTTAGATTATTTTAACTATTAGTTCGTCAGTCCAGTATCGTCGTGAAACGGACCGCGTCATCATTTTTGACAGCGACAGAATGGTACCTACACTGACACCCAATTGACGTCGGTTTGTTTTCAACCGAATTCTGTGTTACGTTTCCAATAGTTTGATTTCGTTTTCTTTCCCATATCCAGTATTTAGAATGCAAAAAAATAATACAATTTCGGGCATTTGTTAGTGGCCAAAGAAGATTGTATTTTTCAAGAATAAAAAAGTGTTAAATAGCATTTACGTAAAAAACAATTTGAATACAAATCAAAATAAAGCTACTAACTACTAAGAATTTTTAGGTTATTTAATCTTCATGTTCTAATTGATTTCTCAATATTCCCGTTAGATAAAAACAAGTTCCTTATAACATCTAGGATTGATAAGAAATTATTTAACGTATGTTTCATTAATAAACGTTACATTTTGTAGCACAGTGGGCCTATTCTCTATACAAGAAAAAATTATCTCCTTTGAATGTGAGACAAACAAAAAAATAAAGGTACCATAATCTCCCGGCGCTTTAGTGTTTTTGAGCTGCTATTCTGCTGCTTGAACTTGTGTTCAAACTTTCTCCAAGTGACAGATATCTTTCAAATATTTTGCAGTAAAATATTTAAAAATTGAATAAAATGAATTGAAATATTAGTTTTTATAACGTGGCAAATACGGTAAGCTTCCAGCGCTGTCGCTGACCTGTTAGTGTCAGGGGAGCCAGCGCGGCGACAGTAGTGTTGCCGTTGTCATCGAGCAACCGCGCGCCGCCGCTGCCGCTGCCCTCCCCGGACGACGTCCGCGCGCTAGACGACGGGTCCAGCTCGCGGTCTGCGTCCGGCTCTAGGTCTGAGCGTTCTGAGTCTGGATCGACATCCAGGTCCAGGTCCAGGTCCGATGCAGAGTCCTCCGAGCGCCGCGGCGACCCACCCGAAGACCATCCAGACTCGAAGATCCCTGCCTGCAGAACAACGTTGCACTCGCTTATGTTCAAAGCACTCGAAGGTATTACACAAATACCACACACACTTTTATAACGAGATATTCATGTTTAGCAGTACTATAACGATGTGAGGACACGCCCCAAAAAAGCATACTACGTTTAACCCATCCCAACTACCTGGCTAAACCTCCCATCAGAACCTCTCCGCCATGATGGAGAGCCACACCGGATTGAGAAAACTTCGCTAAAAGCAGTTTGGTTAGAAACAGCTTCTACATTGCTCCTGGTATCATTTTTAAATATAAACTTCTATAATTTGTACCCAAACGAACTGTAACAACTCGACGAATAATAATGTTGTTAAAAATTACTATTATATAGCCTCCTTTTCTAATATCCAATACCTTATATGTGAGTAAATAAAGATTATTATTATTATTATCGCTTATGTCACGTGTTGTTATAAAACACGGTCCTTTATATAAGGCGTGCGCGGGGATACAAATCCAACGCGTAGAGGCCATTTAAGCGCTAAAGACCCAGTTAGATGCACAGAAACTATTGTCATTAGTGGTCAAAAAGCCTGTGGACTATTGCATTTCAATTTCGGTGGTAATGAGAACCGGACTATGGAAGAAACTTCGGTCACCTGCCTTCTCAAAGCCTCCTAATTGATTTTAAATATGACAGGTGGTGACTCGTCACTCACTAAATGGGCCCCCCGAAAAAGCAGACTAATATTGGTGCGAAGAGAGCAACATGATGATGATGAACGGCTAAGGGTGTAGACGCCGTCGGCGTTATGACATTATTACACTTCCACCCTTCGAGCATCTGCTCTTGCGACTCCACTCTGTCCGGCTGGTTAAGGCAAGACAGAGGCGGTCGGCATACGCCCACGCAAAAAATATGTCCAGTACATATCAAGTACACACTTGTCCTTTACCTATGTCGTAATTGACACTCTGTCGTAACATTTGGGTTACATTATAATCTAAGATTTGTTAGATCAGAAAAAGCATTATATTAATTTCACTAAAGGTCCATAATATTTTTGGAGACAATAAAGTCACTGAGTGTACCTGTTTTGAGTGCGACAGCGAGTCCGAGCGCTCATGGTCGTAAGGGCGGTCGCTGGAGGGTGGCGAGCTGCTGCTGCCGGTACCACTCGATGCGCCCGCTGTATACAACCCCGGATTAGGACCGAATCTCTCATATCTTTCATATCAAGAAAACTAATATTAGACACCACATCGCGACATATAATTACCTAACTACAGTAAAATTCAAATTTAATTGTTCCTAAGTGAATAATGTATTTGAATTTCGAGACAATTTCAGTCAATTCAATCTAGGAGCCATATTTTTTGAGCCAAAATTAATCTTACCGCGATGTAGAGACTGTGGCAAAGCATAGTGGGATAGTCGCAGATTCAGACCAGCAAGCTAGCGTAGCGTAGCGGTCAGCGGATCCATCTGATTTTTCTATTCCTGGTATTCTGCTTATTTTAGAGGGTATTCCGGAAGGCTACGTATAGCTAGGATACGCGGTGCGTTCAAAAATATGCTTGAATATAGGGAAGTAGGGGAAACGTTTCAGCCCTCGTCTATATGAGCAGCGGGCGCAGGATATGACTCCAATGAATGTTATCCCTACAGCAGTGGGTAGACACGCACCGTGACGGGCAGCGGCGTGCGCTTTGTGCCTCAGCAGTGGATAGAAGCCGCGCGCGGTGGCGTTGTGCGGCTCGTACTGCAGGATGAGCCGGCAGAACTTCAGCGCCTCTGCATACTGTCGACGCATTATCGCCGACAGGAACTGTGCACGTTTTTATAAAAAAAGAAGAGGTCATTTTATAGTTACCTAGTTCTGAAAGTTTTAGTTTGAAATTTCATTCATGTTATGATGCCACGCTATAATTGCCTTTGCCAAGATATGATGACGCCATGTCTTGGGAAAGGTTTCCTTTTCACGAAAGGAGTAATTATTGGATTATCACAGACTTTGTAGACTTAGGTTGGAGAGCGCCAGATTACCACTTATTGATGTAAAGCGTGTATTAAGTTCAAGTCACCTAGATACTGTGAGATATTTTATGGAATTATAGGGGTGCTATAGAAAATTATAATTACTAATATTATAATTTTCATTGTATCGATTCTGTGTAAAGACAATAATTACCTCAGCGAGAAACTCGCTGGGCGCAGAGAGAGCGTCGTTGCCGTCGGAACCATCGGGGCTTGAGGTGGTTGGTGCAGCCATAGTAGAGGTAGTGGTTGAGAGTCGGGCCAGAAGCGCCGCACGTGATGCGGTGAGCGTTGCACGCGGCGGTGGTGGTGACCACTGGCGTTGAGCAAGCGGGGGTGGCGGTGGCCGAGACCGAGGTGGTGGTGGTAAGTACAGGCGTGGGCCAGGAGCTGCCACGCGCCGCCGTAGCAGCCGCTTACGCACTCTCGGGGGCTCCGGCACCTCGTGACCTGGGTACCTGCCTCCACAAACGTGTCATTTTAACAGACAACTATTAATTAATAAATCATTAATATCTTGTTATGAACGGCGTTTACAGTAGAGTTTACAGTTATACGGTGTCACACCCCGTCAGTAAATTGTGTTGTAGACAAATAGTACCTACGTGGACTATGGCAATAATCAATTTTACGACGCGTAGTCTACAGTTAAAAAGGAATGTACTTACAGTCTCGGGTTAGGTGTGTAGGCACTAGAGCGGAGTCTACGGCGATGCGCGCAAAGTGGCGCACCTAGTTCGATGACGTCTGGCTGTTCCGCGGTGCAGGTGGTGTGCCGACCACCATTGAGCCTATTGCAAAATTACCTAGTTTAAGAAATTTCTCTTTAATAACTAGTACACACTTGGCTCTTAAATCTACACTGGGCGTATAGACAAAATACCAGCGCGTTTGATTAATTTTTGCCAACATTTCGATTTAATATGTGTGTGAACTTAACCTATCCGCACTTGGGCTAGAAGCTTTTGTTAACGATATGGAATAGCTTTCCACCTCGGAACCTCTTTCTTGCCAATGTATATGTGGAACTCCTGTCAAAAATCACTAAACCACCTTGATGCGTGTCTTTTTCTTTAGTCGAGTGAAAGGAGAACAGCCTCTCGATGAGTACTTATATACTTATGTTAGTATTAATGAGGATTACATACATCCATATATAATCTTGTTTGTTTACTGAAAAAGTTAACATTACTATTTTATTATATAAAAAATATAATATATTATGACCTTTTTCAGTATAAATATGAACCTTCTTTTAATTTAACAAATATCTATTGTAAGGTTAAATAAGATTCAAACAACTGTTTAAACTAACTAGGTAATAGATTAATGTGAGTTTTAACCTTCATTTGAATATTTAAATCTACTTAGCAGTCGCACCAGCACTGATGCGATGCATTATTTACTTACTTAGCAGGACGATGATGCCC
This sequence comes from Scirpophaga incertulas, assembly GCA_036419045.1. Lineage (NCBI taxonomy): Eukaryota > Metazoa > Arthropoda > Insecta > Lepidoptera > Crambidae > Scirpophaga > Scirpophaga incertulas. The sequence goes on along the minus strand of CM071630.1, from coordinate 16,680,162 downwards.
AGAAGCTTCGTCCGACACGATAATAACGTCTGTCGTTTGCTTGGATATCGGCTTCACTGGATGCCTTCTACAAGAAAAATATGCATAATATAAAATATCTCAAATTGATACAAAAAAGAAATTCATTGTGAATTAGCTTAAAAGTCGAATCATTTTTATGTTTGTATTTTTTGAAGAGACATTTAGCAGTTTTTCTCTGTCGAAACAGAACTTCGTAAATGTTGCCGTGTGGGCAAACTTCCGTAATAGGTGATAAATATATTGGGTTATAGTGAACAGGATTGGGAAAGAAGCACTACCGTTGAAATAAAATGAGGCTATTGTTCCCTCGATAATTATCCACTACCGCTGTTGTCTCGATTCAACTGTGTGGAGAATAACGAAATCTGAGCGCAGACGTGATAGAATTAATAAAATAAATGAAGTACAAAGTTTGTAAATACATATTTCATTATTTATATATAAGTAATATGTCGCATTAAATGTTTTAATGTCAATATTATATTTATATATAAATATTATATTGACATTATAGTATTGAATACGACACAGCGAATTTGAAAAAAGTATCATTGAGGCAAAACCGAGACTTGTAAATAGATAATAAATAAGGACATAAAAAAATACTAACACAAAAAAGAGTGCGGACCGAAGAGTCCGCAGAAAACCAGACAAATATTATAAAAAAACCAAGGTAGTTAGAAAACAAGGAGTGGCAGGACGAGAAGCTTTATTAACCAAAATATGAAAACGAACATCGTAAGCTATGGACACAAGGACACATTAAAGGAAATAGTTATTTAAGCTTTAGTATTTAATTTCTATCAATTCTCACTTGGATATTTACTCCACTGAGAAGAGTTACCAAAATTTTTCAAATATATGTAGGGTACCTAAAAATTTTCCGAACTCATTAATAAATAAACACTATTAATGGTCAAAAAAGAATTTATTGCTTCCCCAATATCCTTTCATACTCTTGAACCAATTTTGAAATATTTATGCAACCCTTGGTCATATACATTTTTCATACTCTTAGATAGCCTCTTCTGATTTTGAAAACCCTTAATCGCGTAATTGAATCTTAATTTCTGATCAGAAAGAAGTTTCAAATGGTAATGTACTACCATTATTCATTGTATGACGATTTTCTAAAGCAACAGTAGCCACGTTTCAGTCCAGTTTTAATAATAAAAGAAGTAATCATCTGCTTTTATTATTTAAACTGGACTGGAAACCCATGCTCAATTCCTGCCTTGGGATTGTAGCCATAAATACTGGTATCGTCACTTGTAACTATGTCCCACGCGAAATTTGAAACCCTGATGTATCTTCCAGCATAGCAAAGCATAGCATGGCACCACACTTGGTGGCATACGACCCGTTTATTGAGCATCAATCAAATTATGTAGAATCCATCGAGAACACAGCTTTTTCCAACATACCTATATATATTCATCGAAGTTTTCCCGGAAATCATTTACCGAACAATTACCCACACATTTTTATCCGCTTATCGATCGATTAGAATAGATATTTGCATTACTTTAAATTAATTTTGATTGGTATTAATTAATATTAATACCAATCAAAATTATCAAAATCAAAATTAATGCAATTAATATTACGAACTATCGTTCTCTTTAAAAATTATTCTATTTATCCCCTGTGGACTCTGAATATGAAAATATTTTTTTATAAATATTGAATAATGTACACTTATTTCATCTTATAGACACAAATATAACGTATTGATATTAAGTATTAATTTATATTCCATAATAAGCAAAAATAAGCATGTTAGTTATTTTAGTCTAAAAACTGTATTTCTAATACTAACCTGAGAATGCACTATCGACCTAACAACATCGCCACATCGCCTAGCGTGCATACCGCGATAGCAATCGGCTCGGTTTCCTGTCACAGTAACCTACTACGCAAGAACACAAACCTTATTTTGTTTATTTAGCTTTATTTTCTGCAACGCAAATTCTCAGTACCCACTCATTTCTTATTAAAAGTAAAATATAAAATAATACACATTTAATTTTATATGATATCACTTGAAGTATCCTTAGGTGCTATCGTGACAGGTATTTCAAAGGTCACGTTAGTGACGTGATCAAAACAAAGCAACACTGGAAACGTATCCTTGCATTGATCTCAGAGCAACAGTTATTTTCAGTGGTATTAGGTATCAAATAGTCGGCCACAGGCAGTCAGTGCGTGGAACGGCACGAAAGATGCAGGATTTGTTTTTGACGACGACTTACGAAGCAACACACAGGGCAGTCGTCGCGATGTGAGCTCGCGCGATGAGCGGCGAGCGAGAAATCAGCTCAGCCGTCCCCACGCGAGTGCCGCGCCACGCCGGCCATACACGGTGCCAGCAACGCACGGCGCATGCCCACGTGCATTCACTCCCGTTTGATTTAATCTAACCAGCTAGCCAGTCACAGTTAATCCTGTACTGTACTGTGTTCCTTCTAGGACTTATATCAGACTTGGACTAAGAATATCAGAACAATCAATCATAATCCCACTGTGTTTGTTTTAATAAGAGGTGCAAAAATCATTATTATGAAAATGTTGATTATTTTCAATGTTATACAAAATGTTCAATGCTGGACATCGAATCAATCCCTCGTTGGGTGTCATAGTTTTGATTTTATGCATTAAAATTGACTTAATCTATACGCCAAAGCCCATTAAAACTATAAATAGGGTGTATTAAAAAGGAGTTGAAAACATATTGCAAGTTTACAGAACACTAAAGGAAAAGAAAGAGAAATCGATGATTGTAGTTGATGAAGGTTAGGTCGTTAGGAAGAACATTTCTTATTTTTACAGAATTCATTGTTAAACTGAAAAAGTAAATTGAACAACAATAATATTTCTGTATGTAAATATTAGGTCCTTACATATGAAATTGTAAAATATATTTAATTAATAAAAGTATACATCGTTGTTATCTATTCACTTTTGATATTGTTACTTCATTGATCCCTTTACTAAAAAACCATAGGGGCGACATTCAATAAACTCTTTGAAGGTGGTTTGGACTGCCGCATCACGTTTTTCTTCTTCATTTTCACGTTTTTTTTTATTCTTACTAATGTTATAAATGAGAAAGTAACTCTGTCCGTCTGTTGTGGTTTCATGCCAAAACTACAGAACGGATTGAAAACCGGGAGAAGGATAAAGAGAAATATTACCATGGAAAAATATATATTTCCATCGGAAAATTTGAAAGAAAGTTTTTAGTCAGAAGCCTTTTCATTATATGAATTTATTTGCATATTTTATTTTAAAATCAAAAAGGAAATTAAATTTACATATTAGGTACCTATATAAAATATTTATTTTTATGATTTGTAAAAGTAATTTTATAGATTAAGCAATAACCCACACAATTCTTTTAAAAATTATTATTTTCTTTCATAGTTTTCGATCGGCATTTTTATAAATTATAGAAACATTAATATTTTTTTTTATTTCCCAGTTTAGGTCAAAACGTTTATTTTTCAAAATGACAACAGTATAAGTGGCGTTTGTCAAGTAAATTATATTTAGACTGTGATTTAGACCACTTATAGCAAGTACTCTGACCGAATTGATCATATAAGATCCCTCTCTTAAGCAGTTTACTTAGTCGATATCAATATGAGGCAAGTCATCACAACAGATCGCTTTGTAAACCTTTTTTTTTTGTTTTTTGGCCTCGCACGGTTTGTGCATTAGCCACAACAAAGTTTAGGAAACGTTTATAAATAAAATAGGACGCGGAATCGGTATAGGAATTGGATCAAGATAGATTAAAATCTATATGGGATTATAGACAAGTAGGGAAGGATATAAAAAAATAGTTAGGTAGGTATTTCTGTATTAATGAAGTAGGTAAAGTATAAAAACTATAGCAGAAGTTATATAAAAATAATAATTCTATATTTAAATATTATTGGAACATATAAATGATTGTATAATCTTATATATATTTATATTATTTGTAGCCAGAAGGATTGGAATTGAAGTCGGGAAAGGAACATGGTGGGATTTTAATGAACTGAATAAAGTGGAATGATCATATAAAGGACAGGAAAATATTACATGATTTGCATCACCTACAGCAGACCACATTCACACAAATCAGAATCAACAATATTGGAGTGCAAGTATGACCAATCCGTAATCTGATAATGATAGATGTCGTAGATTTACTTAAATTTGATGAACAAAACCATGGTTTTAATTGAATATTAGGTTGAATAAACTTATAGTATTTTCCTTTAATTTGAGAACTTTTATTCCAATCTTCTTCCCAAGAACTCCGAAGTGAAATATTAGCTTATGCAGCGAGATCAGAGCAATAATTTTTATATGGAAATATGTCTCCAGATGTAACTGCTAGTTTAGCTAATGTATCTGCTTTATTATTACCACCAATGTTGCGATGTCCCGGCACCCACATGAATTCCACATGAAACTGACGTGAATTACATTTTGTGATGAATATGGTTACTTTTTAAAGGAAACGAATGCAAAGCTTCCAGAGCACTTTTAGAATCTGAGAAGATGATAGTATTTTTCAATTTCGCTAATAATATATATTCAAGACATTTAAAAATACCAAAACATTCTCCAGTGAATACTAAAGATTCAGGTGGGAGTTTAATCTGCTTATTTTATATTGGACATGGTAAGTTCCTACGCCAACGCTACTGAAAGAAGATATCTTGGATGCATCGCAGTATATATGATGCCAGTGTTTCCAGTTATTATCTAATAATGCAAGAAAATTGAATTTAACATTTTTATCCGCATATTAATCTCAGAATCAAAGTGAATTATAGGAGAAATGATAAGACTTTCATAACTATAAGAGAAAATTGGAAAAAAATTAGAACGATGAGTTGGGGTTTGGAGGGAAGCAAATTTTCGATAGCTTATAACAACATAAGGAAGTGATTTATGTGACCAGTAAGGAGATGAATCAATTAGTTCAGATAAAAGGGACAGTTTTTTAAAGAGGGGATGATTTATTGATTGAAAGGTACGAAAAAGATATGTTTGATAAATATTGACGACGAAATTTTAATGCAGGTTCCCCGCACTCCACCTGAAGGGCATTAACAGGACTAGTTTTCATGGCACCCGTTATCAATCGCAGAGCCTTGGATTGAATTCCATCAAGTTTTTTTAATCCAAGCAAACTGCAGTGTTCCATAAAATATGTACCATAATCTAAAATACTTCTGATTAGTGCATTGTAGAGCAGTTTTAAAGAACATGGATGGGCACCCCACCATACACCTACTAAGCATCTTAATATATTTAATACACGTTCACATCTAGCTGCTACATAGTAACAGTGTGATAGACCGGTCATTTTGCTATCAAATAATACCCCTAAAAACTTTGCTTCATTATTAGTAGATAGGTGACACTATCATAATATACATTTATGGGTAGAGGCAACCTCATTCTAGAGAACAAAACTATTGAACTTTTCGAAATGGATAAACTCAAACCATTATTATCTAACCATTTTTTGAGAAGAGTTAGAGAAGTTGTTAAAGAAAAACAAAGTTGATTAATGTTCTTGCCAGATTTATATAGAAGAAGGTCATCGGCATATTGTAAAATATTAGTATTGGGAATCAAATGTATATAATATATATGTATATAATGATGAATCAAATGTATATAATATAATAAATGTATATGTTAAATAATAATGGGCTTACCACGGAGCCTTGAGGCAAGCCTTTCCAAAGATATCTTGTTTCAGTACAGTTATTTTGCGATAATGTTATTGATCTACCTACTAACAAATTCATTATAAAATTTATGAAAATTTTTGGAACTGAAAGCTCTGTTAGTTTTCTTTTTAATATGCTTAGATTAACATTGTCGTATGCACCAGAAATGTCAATAAATGCAGCTAAAAGGGAGTCGTTTTGAGAAAATGCTAATCGAATGTCTTTTGTAAATATCCCAAGACTATCCATCGTACTTTTTCCTTTTCGAAAACCATATTGTGTAGTGCTTAAAAGTCCATTACTTTCAACATACCATTCTAAACGGTTTTTTACAAGATGTTCCGCAATTTTAATTTAAACAGATGATAAAGCAACCGGTCTGTAAGATATAGGGTCAGTTGAAATTTTATTAGGTTTTAATATAGGAATGATTTCCTGTTCTTTCCACGCAGATGGTATATAACTATTCTCCATAATTGAGTTTATTAGAGAAAGAATATAACTTAGACTGGAATCACTCAAATGGCTAATAAATAAGTAAAGTATACCATCACGACCTGGAGATGAATCTTTAATATGGCATAGTACACCCTTCAACTCAGAAATGGTAAATGGGGAACAAATGCCTTTATTTTCAGAAAATGAATGTTTTTCATTATCATGAGGTATGGTGACATATGGTGGTGCAAGAATATCTAGAAAGTCGTTAATTATATGTTCAAGGATGAAAGGAGGAATAGACTCTTTAAAAGCAGAATGAAAACGACGAATATTATTCCAAACAAGAGAAATTGGTGTATCAGGTGAAATTGATGAACAAAATTTGCTCCAGCTCTCCCACTTTTGCTAAAATATATTTTTTTGTACATTTTAAAAGAGAAGAGAGAGTTTCAAAATTTTCATTCGTAGAATTACTTTTGTATGCTCTTTCAGCTTGTTTCCTTTTTTTAATAGCTATAGAACATTCATTGTCCCACCATGGTGGGGATGGAATTCGACAAGTGTCAACGTCATTTGATTTTAATGTAACTACTTGATCAGCTGCTTTAATTATCAAAGAAGCCAAAGTTGATGCCGCTTCCGAATGGTTATTATTGTGAATATTAGAGAGAGATGGTATTGTTTCATCATTTTTTCTTTAAACAACTGCGTTTTTTCATTATTTAACCTATGTTTTGCGTGAAGACCGTTAACAGCCAATGGGAAATATATTAAAATTGGAAAGAGATAAGTATATTCCAAAGATGACCAGTTTATAGATGATGCAAGATCTGGTGATTACATTACAAAGGATATTGTTTTTTGCTGATTCCGCGCAGTTGATGGTGACTTGTCCAACACACAATTCAGGATCTGTAGATCACACAGAGACAGATCCTGAAGATGTCTCGCTGAGAGACGAAACACGTGTCGACCTTGTCTGCTTGTTGGACAAGTCATCATCAACTGCGCGGAATCAGCAAAAAACAATATCCTTTGTAATACAATGGACTTCCGCAAAATAACACCTGCTACAATAGAGTACTTAAAGACGGCAAGCTTAGCCGATCAGGTGAAGTTATACATCAAACTCACTAAATTACATCGAATGGCGGTACAGAACGTTTGGTTTAATCAGCAATGTAAACATTTTAATATTATTCCAAATTATATTTACCTACGAACTAAAAACAGATCCTGAAGATGTCTCGCTGAGAGACGAAACACGTGTCGACCTTGTCTGCTTGTTGGACAAGTCATCATCAACTGCGCGGAATCAGCAAAAAACAATATCCTTTGTAATACAATGGACTTCCGCAAAATAACACCTGCTACAATAGAGATCTGGTGATGATATTGTTATGTCAGGAGCACTATAACCTTCTTGTGGTTGGGTTCTACGTGTAATACTACCAGAATTCAATAAACATAGGTTATTATTATCAAGTATATCAAGGATCCTGTGACCAAAATGATTAAATACTGAACTGCCCCAAGATATACATGTTGTGCATTAAAATCTCCCATGATCAGAAGAGGACGAGGAAGTGTTTTGAAGATGGAATCTAATTCATCATATATTATAGAAGTGGGATGAAGGACATAAACTGAAACATAACAAATATTTTTTATTGTCACTGCGATTATAGAATATTCATTATGGTGTTGATTGATTGGAATGTGAGAAAAAGATAAATTATGATTGATAAGGACTGCCCCACCTCCATATCCATCGGATCTGTCTTCACGAACACATGAAAATCCTGGGATTCTAAAATTTAAATGAGGTCGCAGCCAAGTTTCTTGAAGTGAGACAATAAGTGAATTGTAATGATTTATTAAATATATAAGATCAGTATTTTTATTAAATATACTTCTACAATTCCATTGTATTATTTGATTTATTTTGATTAATATTGTTACAATTTAATATTTCATTTAAGTTGGCAGCGTTGGTCGATACAGGTAATACATTATTTTGAACCAAAGAGGGTAATAATGCAATTATTAACTCTTTGATTGAAACTGCGCTTTCACAAATTAGTATCTTTGTTAATATTGAGTGCACATCGATCTACAGATGTGGGCACTTTATATTTATTTAAAAGGCCTTGATGAAAAGCTTTGTCATACCCTTTACTTGTATTAGGAATGTTATATTGTTTAGAGGTTGGTTTAAGGAAAAGTTTTTCTGTAAGATGTATTCAGAGGTTGACTATTATACTATGTTTATTAGAAGGGATCTGATAGGGAAAAGTGTGAGGAGATGGTGAAGAAAGAACATCAGCATATGATTTAGTTACAGATGGGTGTAATTTAATAGCTTCTGAATAAGAAACACAGTTTTTAGCCATGGTTTCTTTAATGCTTTTTTGTCTCGAAAACTCGGGACATTTTTTGCTATTTGCCATATGAGAGCCAGAGCAAAGACTACATTGGCATACTCTTCATCGACAGAATAGTTCTCTCCAGAATGTTCCGCTCCACATTTAAAACATCTTGGAGTTGATCTGCATTGAGTTTTAATGTGACCATATCTACAACAATTGTAACACTGTATAGTAGGATAAATATATAGATCTACTGACAATGCATTAGAACATAAAACTCATTTAGGTAGAACCTGTCCATCAAAAGTGAGAACTACGGTCTCAATTGGAAAGAATTCCATTTTCCATTAATAGGGACTTTTCTTTTTAATCTCCTAAGTTTGATTATATTGCCAAATCCAATTGGGACCGTAATGTCACTCAATACTTCTTCATCTGATCATTCTGATGGAACACCTCACACAATACCCATTCGAGTCACATTTGAAGTTGGGATATAAGCCTTATAATTTTTATTTTTTAAAATTTCATTAGATATAAAATTGCTGGCATCTTCAAAATTTGAAAATGAAATTGAAAAATAAAAATATAAAATTACTCATTAGGAGTGAAATCTTTTTGAACGTGAATAACATAGGGAACATAGTCCATACATGATACAATACCCTACCTAAAGGTTGGTAAGGTTTGTTTAACTCTGAATTGTGTGAAGTAGCAGGTACTATAGGTTGTGATTGTAAAGTAGAAATGTTGGTATTAACCTTTGTGTTCTGAATATCGGTAGATTTATTGGCAATAACATCTTGGCTACAATGACAATCTTCATCAGAAATTGGTTGATTGTTCCGGTTGTTACGTTTCTTTTATTACAATGTTTGCAAGTCAAAGCGCACCCCACCACGCGCCCCGATATGGGTCGGAAGGACACCGGGGGGTTTTTAGTGGGTAGGCCGGTCTTCTACCGGAGAGCCCCACTCACGGTCGCGCCTAGCCAGCGCGGCGACAAGGTGCTTAAGGTGCATTTTCCCCCCGTAAAAAAAAGGTAGTCCTTGGATCATCCAAGGACTACCTTTTTTTTTTTTTTTTCATCCAAGTTGGATGGCTTCTTTCTGCTGGACTGGAGATATTTCTGAACGGTCCAGAACTCATTCTTAAACTTAGGCAGAAATTGTATATCATTACTGAACTGGTAACGGAACTTTGGCGTGTGTCCTAACTTCGCTTTTTACTCTGAAGTAATGTCAGGGAATAATTCAACGACAAACGGAGGGTACTTCGGTTATTTTCCTGCGTTCTGAGTGCACTTAGTTATTGTGCTTGCATTGCTTGTCGTTGTTCTGGAGTCCATTTGCAGTGACAAATATTTTGGCATGAATTCAGGCAATATTATGCATGCGAGACTCGGGGTCGCTTGGAGAGGTTTCTAATCGGTGGTTATATGCGATTAATTGAAAGTATGTGAATATCGATTAGAACGAAGAATTTTCGACAGATGCTGATTTCGAGATAGTCAAGTCCTACGACTGGTTGCGTGGTTTACTGCTTTTGCAGCCTGACGACACTAAGAGGCCTTACATTTTTGAAGGTGAAGTTCGGGAAAAAATTTCTTAAAAATTTTTCCTCACTAAACACCCCCAAACTCGAATAAGGTATCAAAGTTAGGATAGTGAAACATACAAGATAATAAATACCGTGACTATATCCTGAGTCACAAATTGACAACTTACATTGTGGTTTTTGTGGGGTTTGCTGCATGAATTAAATTAAACTTACTATCAGTTGGGTAGACTGTTTATTTGGCAATAAACAGTAATCAAAAAAAGTTTTTGCAAAACAGCATGAAGATCTACACCACAAAAGTTTCTATAACTATTTTCAATGCAACAATTACATCTTGAGGGGTAACTGGCGTGTAGCATAAGTCTTAAAAAGTTACAATAGCAATAAATGGTTGCACCGTACAAAAGGCTTGCACTCTGAACACAAAAAAAGATGCTATTGTAATGTCACATCCCACTCTTATTTTTATGTACAAAGTACCAAGTTCGAGGTTATGTTAAGTTCGATTTTATGAAAAGTACCCTTTCTTCACGATAAGTATGTTCACGAATGTGCGCCTAACTACAACTGGCAACGCCGCTGAAGCCCGAAGCAACGTCTGCCTTAGTAACAACTGCGATTCATATCACCATACATAATACAAAGAAGAAATATTTTAATTTAGTCCGCGAATATTGAAATTTTCTTGTTATTGTATCTAATAAAATAATACTAAGCATTACTTACTTCTTTTTGCGCGTCTGTTGAATGACCATCGCAATAGATAAAATTTACTTATGTAATTTTTCAAATTCCTTACTCTTAATTTATCATATAAATGGACTGTAATTTAATCTATCTAGAAAGCACTCCTACATTTACGTTGGAAATACCAAAATTTGACGAAAGCATAAAACATGGATTGCTTAAATTTTACTGATTACATTCTCTTTGAGTTAATTAATAATAAATGCAATAGATTTTACAAGAGTGACAGCAAAAAGTATCAACAAGGTGCTACGGGAACACCATTATAATTGCGATGTGACTTTTAAAATAAATAGATAAAGCATTTTTATCACTGTGTATCGATTTATTGCCTTATTTAATATTTACTCAATTCATTTCATTGTAGAATTTGGGTTTGATTTGATACACTGCAATTACTTGTATCCCAGAAATGTATTTTAATATCATAATTTTGTATTGGTTGTGAAATTACTGAATAGCAATATCTGTATAAAGTTCTTCTAGACCAGAGGCTCCCAAACTTTTTTGTGTCGTAGACTCTCTGTCATGTTTTTGTGTTTGGGTCTACCCCCTACTTACCTGATGTTAAATGTTTATATCCTACAACTTACAAAATTTTATAAATATAATATTTTTTTTTTGCTTCATAGATACTTTTATAAATAATATATGTCTTTATATTAGAAGATAGTATAATGTAAATATAAGATAATGTAAGTAGTGTATGTTATGATCCATTATTTTCATTTCATGGACCCTCAACATTTTATTGGCTGACGACCCCTTGCAGGTTGTCACCCCTAGTGGTCAATATCAGACCATTTTGGGAATCCTTGTTAATGATTAATATATTTAGAATACTACTGTAATCCATGTTCATATGATTCTAATTTGTTTTCATAAAGCATTGTAGAAAAAATATTAATTGACAACTGCTGTCAGATAAGTCATGTCAGTGTCGTTTTCAATGTTAATTTTGTCATTTCATTCATTTACACAATAAATTAGTTGTCGAAATGGCTGACTTATTAGTAGTGCCGTTAAAAAAGTCCTCTGATGTAGATATTATCAAACCACTAAAAAATGTAATACAATCGACCTTTAATTCTTCTAAAGAGCCGGAAGATTTTAGCGATGCTCTCAACGAACTTAGTCGCATGAGAGCTAATGCTATCTGGAAAGTATTTGAGAAGTCTTCACTTGACGCTATATACAGGTAATTTTGTGGCCTATGACTCATGTATTAACCAATACAGCATGAGTCCTATAAAAATTATAAATGATAGCTGATGTCATTCCTGATTGTGGCTGTTCTCTTATTTAAACTAATTCCATGTTTCAGCTACTATGATCAGCTCGTCGCCCTGGAGAACAAGATCCCTCCTCATGAAGTACAGATACCATTTAAATGGAAGGATGCTTTTGATAAAGGCTCCTTGTTTGGGGGTAGGATGAGCCTCAGTAAGTATATCTCTACCAAAAGATTTGTGATTGTTATTATTATGCTCTCATTAACTATTTGCAAGTTAATTATATTAATGTCCATAAAGTCTGAACTGATATTTAAATAAATCATAACTAATTTCTAATTATTACTCTGTTTAAAAAAAAAATCTGCTTCATATAAATATATTATCTAGCTTTCCTTCTCTGTTATTAATGAAAAAAAATATTTGCTAAACCTTTGCTATAGCACGCAGAAACTTTATTTTTCTCCAGAATTATATAAAAATAATATTTATTTGTGCCTTTACATTTTATTTAAAATATTATAATACTTTCCTCTAAAATTTTGGAAGTAATTCGGAACTTTTTCTGCCTCGAAATTTAAGTTAGATCTGCTACTGATGCCATAACTGCACTTATAAAATATTTAAACTTTTTTTTGAGGCTTGGGAGAACAAGTGCGATGTAATTGGAATCTTTTGTGACTTTTCTAAAGTGTTTAACTGTGTGAGTTATGAAACACTTTTGAATAAACTTAAGACATGGTGTCTGGGACATAGCCTTTTAAAGTGTTATCTATGAGACAGATTATAGAAAGTGGTCATCAGTATGTTTGAATCTGCCAGCTCGCCTATCACAATGGGGGTGCATCAAAGACCAACTGTTTGTAATATATATTAATGACCTATATTACAACACAGACTTGTATGAAACAATGTTGTTTAAAATGATAATTCTTTACTATTCAAAGTTGGTAGCCAAAAGGAATGTTGTGACAATGTAAACAGTGCTTTCTCAATAGTTGTATTGATTTGTAATTAATAATTTGTCATTAAATTCTAACAAAAAGTGTATCAAATTCATTCAAAAGCAGGTTGATATCCGTTTGAATATTAATGGTGATTTTATTGACTTGGTAAATAACACAAAATTCTTAGGCATTACATTAAATTCTTAAGTACAATGGAACCCACATATTGAAACATTGATAAATGAACTTAGTTCTGCTATTCATGCTATTTCCAGTTCACAAACTAGACAAGAGATTTTCAAAGAAAATTAAATTTTAACAAACTAATCAATATATTAATGCAATTTACTTTTTGTATATGGAAATTATAACAAATTCGGTAAAAGCAGTGATTAATGTAAAGAAATACAAGAAATAAAAATAAATATGCTGTTCCAATGTTCAGGCTCCATATAACTACACTATTTGCGCTGTATCATGGTGCGAGTGACAGTTATGGTGAGTTTTTTTTCACTCTTGAAAGTTGCAGCGATTTAAAATTATAATCTATTATTTTAGCTGTACCACATCGGTAATATATTCTTATCACTAATAACTGTAGTAATAAAGGTATACCTTCCAAATTAAACTAAACTAGAATGTTCTAACCTACAAATCAAATGAAATTGAAAAAAATAAAGTGGTATGCGTATAACGGAACACCAAAGACGTATTTAATGATGGGATGTACTACTATGAAGAATTGTTGATTAAAAAATAAATAAAAATCAATTTGTGCGCTCAATTTTTTATTGTTAAAAAGTATACAATTATTACATATTTACTTCAATTTTCCATTCAAATTTAATCCTCTTCTAAGCTCATATCAGAGTCAGAAACATCTGAATTGTCACTTCCATCATCCATATCTGTGATGGAGGATATTATTAAAGATGTCTCAATTATGTTATCAATACGGATGTCATGATCCCAATCAGACATAATGTCCCATTTCGTTTTATTCGCCACCTTCGACCAGTCCTCAGTTTGAAAGTTACTGATTGCCTCTTGTAACAGGGTCAACATCTTGTTTGCCGTAAATGGCGGTGCAGTATCTTGCGGCGTGACCTAAACATAAATGGACTTATGAAAAAAAAAATTAGTTTTTAATCAATAAATTAATTTCAAATATCTAATGCAAAATTTACTCTTGAATATGTCTAATCTGATACCTGGTAATGTTTTTAAATTACATACTTCGTTCAGAAAGCTGTTACTTTTTCAAAGTATCAAAACGAGAATTGAAATTAAAAACATACCTTTTATTTGGGCCCAAATTAGCTCAATGGCATTATATTGACAATGGTACACCTTGCAAGGGCAATATCAGTCCTTTCCATAATAATTATTCTTTTGTTAACTTTTTTGTAAATATCCTTTATAACATTCCGCAACGTAATACCTCCTTTGAACAGCTCAGCTTCTTTCAATGATTTTAGAAGCTTAAGCAACGTGGGTAGCTCCATTCTTCTATAATAATCATAAATGTGATTTCTAATTAATTCTATTAATAAAATAAAAAAGAAAAAAAAAAGTAGAAGCTCTGGGAACTCTTTCTCTTTAGAAATTAATAATAAGACTATCAAGTCGGACGATGCAGTTGCGAATGCATTTGTTGATTATTTTTCTCAAATTCCTGCTATAACTACCAGTAATCTTAACTCATCTCCTAGTTTAGCCGTCACCCTCCTGGAGTCAAGTGTGAATAGGTGCAGTGAATCATTCAAATTTAGCCATATTGATGCTTCTTCAATTAAGAAAACATTCCGTTTACTTAACAAGAAGAAAACTGAAGATCTCTGGGGTATATCAACTCACATAATTCAATCTGTCATCGATGAATTAGCCCCCTTGTTAGCACAAATTTTTAATTCTTGTATTGATGAGGGTATCTTTCCTGATCTAATGAAATATAGTAAATTAATACCACTTTTCAAATCGGGTAACAAAAAAGATCCCTCAAATTTTAGACCTATATCCATATTACCTACTTTCAGCAAAATCTTCGAGAAAGTTATTTACAATCAACTAATAGGTCACTTGAGAACAAACAGATTCATGCATGAAAGCCAATTCGGCTTTACCAAAGGTCGATCCACTACCGATGCCGGAACTGCACTTATGAAACATATTTTTGACGCATGGGAGGGCAAGCGGGATGTAATTGGAGTGTTTTGCGACCTTTCCAAAGCGTTTGACTGTGTGAGTCATGAAACGCTTTTAAGTAAACTTAGACATTATGGTGTCTCGGATGGAGCTGTTAGCCTTTTAAAATCTTATTTATCAGACAGATTGCAGAAAGTCGTTATTAATAGATCAGAATCTGCTAGCTCGCCTATAACTATGGGGGTTCCCCAGGGATCAATATTGGGTCCTCTACTGTTTCTAATATATATAAATGACCTTCCTTACTACATTACAGAATCGTGTGAGACAGTATTGTTTGCAGATGATACTTCTTTACTATTCAAAGTTGATAGACAAAAGGAATGTTATGACGATGTAAATAGTGCTCTCTCGAGAGTTCTGTATTGGTTCACAACTAATAATTTGTCTTTAAATTCTAAGAAAACAAAATGTATCAAATTCTCTTTGCCCAATGTAAGGCAGGTTAATACTAGTTTAAATATGAATGGTGATGTCATTGACTTGGTAAATAATACTAAATTCTTAGGCATTACGTTAGATTCACGACTACAGTGGGATCCACATATTGAAACTTTGGCAATCAAACTTAGTTCAGCGGCGTACGCAGTAAAAAAGATTAGACTTTTAACTAATGTTGAAACGGCAAGAATTGTTTATTTCAGCTACTTTCATAGTGTTATGTCCTATGGACTGCTGCTATGGGGATCAGCGGCTAACATTGAAAGTATTTTCCTTTTACAAAAAAGAGCGATTCGTGCTATTTACTGTTTACGGGCTAGAGAATCCCTAAAAGAATTGTTCAAGGAAATTAATATTTTAACTTTAGCTAGTCAATATATATATGATAATTTAGTTTTTGTATATAGAAACTATAATAAATTCAATAAAAACAGTGATCTACATAATGTGAATACTAGAAACAAAAATAAACTTGCCGTTCCAATGTTCAGACTCCATAAAACTAGCTGTTCGTTCTTGGGGAAATGTATATCTATGTTTAACAAGCTTCCGCAAAGTGTCATTGATTTACCTTTATATAAATTTAAAATCCATATCAAAAATACACTCATGAGTAAAGGTTATTATAAAGTAAGTGACTATCTAAATGATCACAGTATTTGGGAATAGGGACACTATTCATAGAGCCATGTTTGGTAACATTATTTATAATATTGTATTATTTTATATGTGTATGTAAACATACATACGACTGTAATCGTATTAGGTATGATTGTATCTTATACTATATTGTATTTTTATATTATATTATATTATTATAATTATTAACATTGAAAAGAGGAGATAAAAAATAGACCTTCAGAGTTTCTTGCCTGTTCTTCTCGAGAAGGCTCTCCCAATTTCCGAACAGGTGTCGAGTCAATATATTTTTTCTTTTTTTTTTTCCTTATTCGTACGTACGGACAAGGTTTTTGTTTTTTTTTTATTATTTAAGCTTTTTTTTTGTTTTGTTTGTTGACGTCAATAAGTGCCTGTAAAGGTCTATGTTGAATAAATATTATTTTGATTTGATTTTGATTTGATAATAGCGTCCTTAGCAAAATCATCCAAATCTGTGATTGGCTTCACCTTGGTCCGTTTTTGTTTGGTGTAGTAATTTATTTTCAGACGTCCCTTCTTGACCAATCTTCTCGCGTGTTATACGCGAAACAGTATTGCAGCCAATATCAAGAGCTTCAGCTACTCGTTCTACAATTCGATTCAGTGGTAACAACGGTCCATTATTTTGTTGTTCTCTTTCAAAGTAGTTTCGGAGGCGAACAACAAACTCTAGCTTGACTACCCAAAACATTTTTTTTCATATGCTTAAGCACGGTTATAACCAACAAATATAACAACAAAGTTTAACAAATAAAACAACAAACTATAACAAATAACAAATTAACGAAAACAAACTGATGAAAAATGGATAATACGTGTCACATACAAGGCAGCACTCGTACTGACAGCATCGCACGGGGAGATCTAAAAGCAATATTAATACGAAATTTAAAGTGAAGTTTCTACTTACGTTCATGAGATAGAAATTGCTCAACTATGATAATTATATAATAAAAATAGGCATATTCACTTGTAGTCATCTATCCTATTATGTATTAGCCTAGAATTGAGTTCTATAGACAATACATATATTAAAAGATACGAGAACAAGACTGATCAATCCAGACCATGACAATGACAGATAACTAAAGAGGAGTATAATTTAAGTGCCTACTTGTGTGACATGTCCAAACGTGGATCTTAAGTTAGGTTATACAACTGTGGTCAAGATATTAAAATATTCTATCTACTACAGTCAGTGCTAATAAACCAGTCTACAAACAGGTGTCGAAACAATAATCGAATCGAAAGAACATTTTACAAAAAATTTCTTTCCAAATTCATGCGCAGCAATTAGCTCCTTGGCGTACGAGCGCATGTGTGTCCTGTTCAATATCGCAGCCATCCAGAGCGCACATGCCGCGCAGCAGCCACTCGATACCGAAGAATCACTGAAGATTGCAGCGAAGCTACTGCAGGTGAGAGTTAGATCTTAATAATCCTCATTTCAGCAATTAGACACCCAGTGCTGGACATAGGCCTCCTCCAAGCCAGTACCTCAGAGCCCGTCGAAGACGGCAAGCTTCAGTCGACGATGTCCTGAGCGCCAGAAGCGCGTACGGAGCCGCGGCCAAGGCGGTCGGCGTCGCCATCGCCGACGCCAAGGCACAGTCCTGGCGCGAGCTGCTGGGGGGACTGGAGAGGGACCCATGGGGGCGCCCGTACCGGATGGTACTGGGCAAGCTCCGACCGTGGGTCCCTGTCCGCTGACGGAGACCCTGGACCCTCTCGTCGTGGGAAGAGCGGTGGATATGCTCTTCCCGAGGGTCCGGGACAGTCCCCCCGCCGCCCTGTCGCCCGGCCCTTGGTCGGACGACCTCCGGGTGACGGAGAGCGAGCTCGCCGGAGCCGTTTCGCGGCTCTCTGCGCGCAACACTGTCCCGGGACCGGATGGGGTACCGGGAAAGGTGCTAGCGCTGGCGCTCAGGGCGTTCGGGAGCACGGTGAGGCAGCTCTTCACGAGCTGTCTCCGCGAGGGCGTGTTTCCCGTTGACTGGAAGTCGGCCAGTTTGGTGCTCCTCAGGAAGGAGGGAAGGACTGGCGACGTTCCATCTTCGTTCCGTCCGATCTGCTTGCTGAACGAGGCGGAAAAACTCTTCGAGAGGGTTATCTCCGCTCGTATCAG
This sequence comes from Scirpophaga incertulas, assembly GCA_036419045.1. Classification (NCBI taxonomy): domain Eukaryota; kingdom Metazoa; phylum Arthropoda; class Insecta; order Lepidoptera; family Crambidae; genus Scirpophaga; species Scirpophaga incertulas. Next base: position 16,661,676 of record CM071630.1, on the reverse strand, counting down.
CGAGCACCTGTCGCGCGCGGGTCCCGACCTATCGGACTGCCAATTTGGATTCCGGCGGGGGCGATCAACGCTGGACGCCATCCAGCGTGTTCGTTCCCTGTCGGAGTCTGCAGTCCGATCGGGGGGGGGGGTGGCGTTGGCGGTGTCGTTAGACATCGTCAACGCCTTCGGCACCCTCCCCCGGCAGGCCATTAGGGAGGCGCTCGTATACCACGAGCTGCCTCCCTACCTGCGGGCCGTGGTCGGGGACTATCTGCGCGACAGGACGATCGGCAGGATGGGACGGGACGGGATGGAAACGTCGAGGAGGGTCGAATGCGGTGTTCCGCAGGGGTCGGTGTTGGGACCCCTGCTATGGAACCTCGCATACGACGCGGTCCTTCGCCGCACCAGCCTTCCTCGCGGCGTGAGTGTCGTCTGCTACGCTGACAACACTCTCTTCGTGACGACTGGGGCCGACTTCGGGCCGGTGCTTAGGCTTGCCGAGCTTGGGGTGGCATGTGTCGTGCGGGCGATCCGCCGGCTCGGCTTAGAAATAGCGCCTCACAAAACCGAGGCGCTATGGTTCCACGGCCTTCCGAGGCGCCGGGAACCACCCAGCTGCCGGATCCGGGTGGGTGACGCCGTGGTCCCGATGGGGCCGTACATCAAGTACCTGGGCCTCACCCTGGACCGCCGCTGGAGCTTCGAGGAGCAATTTGTGCGGTTGGTTCCTCGAACCAAAAGGGTAGCGGGCGCGTTGCATCGCCTGCTGCCCAATCTCGGGGAACCGTGGGATGGAGTTCGCCGCCTGTACGAGGGCGTTGTGCGATCCGTGGCCATATATAGGGCCCCGTGTGGTCGCGAGACTGCGCGAGGTCACCACATAACCGCCGCCGGCTTGCCACAGCCGGGGTATGCAATTTAATGCATTTTCCTCAGGGGAACAAAAAATTATATGGCTAGTTATATTTCCTATTTAATATTAGAATCTAAAAAGTTAAGCAACCAGCGCCTCCCTACGATCTTCATCAAGTCGTCTGCCCATCTTGTGGAAGGCCTGCCAATGTTGCGGTGTCCGGTATATGCCTGCCACTCAAGTACCTTTCCGCTCCAGCGGCTGACAATCCTGCGTGCAATATGCTCTGCCCACTGCCACTTAAGATTCACAATTCTTCGGACTATGTCGATGTCCCCGGTTCTTCTGCGAATTTTATCGTTTCTGATCGTTATAGAGAAGCTTCGAGTTAGCCGTCTCCATTATCTTTTAGGTGACTTTGAGTCTCCTTATAAAACCCATTATGAGTAGCTAAATCTCAGTTGTATAAGTCATCACTGGCAAAAACTTGGGAAACTCTACCGAGGTTTTCTTGCATTGTGTTCAAATCATCTTCCATGACCTCAACCACAGCTACGATTTCATCAAAATGAAGGTGCGTTATCTTCTCGCCGTTGATATTGAAGCTTTTTTTTTTGTTCCCCCTGAGGAAAATGTATTAAGTTGCATACCCCGGCTGTGGCGAGCCGGCGGTTATGTGGGACTCTCCTCCCCAGAAGGGGGAGGCCTACCCACTAAAAACCTCAGGGATGGCTTTCCTCAGGCATGTAGGGAGCCCCCGGGAACGCCAAGCTACTTCCGGGTACCCCCAGCCTCCGCTCCCCCGCCGATAGAGGGGAGCCCTCCTCGGGGGAGGCTACAATACCTCCCCCGATCTCCACCACCGACGACGCCACCCGGCTACGGAAGGGGCGTGGTCCCTCCCGGGTCGCCCGCGATTTCCTCGCGCCCGCCGGCGACCCACGGCGGCGCCGCAGCTGTCGCGCGGGATCGGCCTTCTCCTGACCCCGCTCGTGATATTGATGCCTAGTCCTCTCCAGCCCAAAAGCTTAAATATGTCCTCCAGCGCAGCTGTGAACAGTGTCGGCAATGTAACGATAGTCAATATGGCACCTCTGGAGAAACTGAAGCACAGTCCAATGTCTCGACCGAGTCGAAGCTTTTTCATAATGCACAAACACCAGGCATAGTGGCAGATTAAACTCTTCGGTCTTCTGTATAACCTGCCGCAGCGTTTGTATGTGATATATGGTACTGTAGCCTTTTCGGAATCTGCCTTGCCCCGGAGATGAAAAATCATCATCAATTAAAACTTGCGTGTGAGCCGAGTCGTGATGACTCTCGAGAACAGCTTATAAACATGACTCAGAAGCATGATAGGTATGTAGTTCTAGAGCTTATTTTTTCCTCTCTGTTTGAACAACAGTGCCACTACGCCCTTGTGCTATGTTTTAGACATTTTGCTTTCAAAAATGACAGTTGAGTTAAATAGCCTCTAAAGGGCCTTTTGGACTAGTAGTCCTAGTAGTCCACCTGCTTTCAGAAGCTTGGATGTAACTCCATCATCACCTGGCGCCTTGTTGTTTTTGAGCTGTTTGAGACTGAAGGCTGACGTCCGGGATGTCTTCAATGTAATGTCGAGTTAATTTGTCTATAGGGTCTGAGACCTGAATAACAGGTGGTCGTGTAGTTGCGTGAAGCTGTCCATACAAGAGTCCTCTATCTACAGCTTCGTCAGCACATTATATCCCAAGTGACGAATCTCCTGTGAACACTGGCGCTTTTGTTGGGCCTTATGACCTCTTTATTACCTTGAGTACATTGACGAACGTCGCGCGTCAAAAACTTCAAATCGCTTCATTTAGCCTTCACAAGTCTGCTGATTTGTCACACGCCATTATCTTCCTTCTTTTCTTGCCCTGTAAAACTAAGACCTCGCCTTAAGAACTGCTTCTACAACTCTGAGTATATCAAATAAGGATCATTATTTAATTACCCTTGACTTTATTAATTAGATAAATATTGATTTTTCACAAAGCATTTTATGTGGGCAGACATATAGATGACGAGAGTACGTAGCGCAGATGAAATCGCGAGATATGTGGACGTGTTCGCTTAAATTTGTAGACGCTGACAGTAACTTATTACATACAATAACTAATAATACCAATAAAATTGAACGTGAGTTTTAAACTCACGTTCAATTTTAGAGAGTGGATCAAAGTTAACTTTAAAATAATATCATCGAGGTGTGTCTTACGTAAAAAATATATTATCAGTAGACATCTGTAAAAACTGTTTGTAATGTTTAATATTTTTAAAGAAACCATGAGAACCAAAGAAAGTATAAAATAAATACATATTATTTGGTTAATGGAAACTATATGTTTTTGTATTGAATTCTATTGTAGCAAGCAGCCGGCATCTTCGCGTACCTAAAGGCGAACATAATGATGGCAGTGCACCAGGAGACCACGCCAGATCTTAACCCCGAGACTTTGAATGCTTTGTCACAGATCATGCTGGCCCAGGCGCAGGAAGTCATTGCTTACAAGTGCATTAAAGGTTTGTTGCGCATTAGCATGTACGCATATCCATAAGGAAGGCGCTCGTATACCACGACCACCCAGCTGCCGGATCCGGGTAGGTGACGCGGTGGTCGCGTTGGGGCCGTACATCAAGTACCTGGGCCACACCCTGGACCGCCGCTGGAGCTTCGAGGAGCAATTTGTGCGGTTGGTTCCTCGAACCAAAAGGGTAGCGGGCGCGTTGCATCGCCTGCTGCCCAATCTCGGGGAACCGTGGGATGGAGTTCGCCGCCTGTACGAGGGCGTTGTGCGATCCGTGGCCATATATAGGGCCCCGTGTGGTCGCGAGACTGCGCGAGGTCACCACATAACCGCCGCCGGCTTGCCACAGCCGGGGTATGCAATTTAATGCATTTTCCTCAGGGGAACAAAAAATTATATGGCTAGTTATATTTCCTATTTAATATTAGAATCTAAAAAGTTAAGCAACGTGTCGCATAGTCAGTAAACATAATCTTATGCAACAAGTGACTTCTGTATTATAGGCGTTTAAATTAGTTTTGTTGTGTCTTTATTCTATAATGAGAGAAATACTCCAGTGTACGCAGCCTTCCTGGACCTCTCGAAGGCGTTCGACCTAGTTAGATATGATTTATTGTGGGATAAATTACGGGTGTCGGGCCTACAAGATGCGTATATAAACATTTTTAGATATTGGTACGGCCATCAAATAAATCGAGTCAGGTGGTCCAACTCATTGTCAGAGGAGTACACGCTTGATTGCGGGGTGAGGCAGGGGGGTTAAACTCACCGACGCTTTTTAATTTGTACATAAACGAGTTGATTGGCAGACTCACCAGCGCACTCTATTGATGGGCGTTTTGTAAGCAGTATTAGCTACGCGGACGACATGGTGCTGTTGAGTCCGTCAATCAACGCACTTAGAAGGTTGGTGTCCATTTGCGAGAGGTACGCGGAAGCCCATGGCTTAAAATATGATAGTCGTAAGAGTGAGCTCGTAGTGTTCAAGACGGGCAATAAAAAGCTCACTTTTGTCCCGCCTGTATTATTAAACGGTGTTTCTCTCAAACGGGTGAATGAGTTTAAGTATCTCGGCCATGTGGTCACTGAGGACTTAAATGATGACCATGATATGGAAAGAGAACGGAGGGCACTGGCTGTCCGTTGTAATATGCTGGCCCGCAGGTTTGCACGCTGTTCGGCCGAAGTAAAAATTACGTTGTTTAAGGCCTATTGCCAAACACTGTACACGTGCGCCTTGTGGGTAAGATATACGCGACGGGCATATAATGCCCTCCGTATCCAGTACAATAATGCTTTTAGGATGCTACTGGCTCCCACGTTACTGCAGTGCATCAGGTATGTTTGCCGATGCCCACATTGCTGGGTTTGACTCTATAATGCGTAAAAGGTCTGCGTCACTGATGCACAGGGTTCGTGGGAGCGCCAATAGCATTCTGAAAGCAACAGTAAACATAAAGGCTGAATGTTCCTTTTTGAGGCACTGGGTACAGGTACACACTCTGGTTCCTGGTCCCTCAGAAAGGTACATGAACTGAAATTTTATTTATTTGTATCAAATTTTCGCTTTCGATTTTTTTTTACTAACATAGCTTTTAAGTATTGTACCTACTAACATTTGTATGGACAAAAAGGTCTGAAATAAAGATTAATAAATAAAGAAAGATTATTTCGGCGACAATAAAGAAGACGTATATATAAAATTCTGAGTAACAAGATTGTCACTTTTGGCATTAGAAAATAGATATAATAGAGGAATATAAATAGTTTCAAGTTTGCTAGCTAATACCAGCACAAAAATACAAGTATAAGTTTGTAAATACTTAGTTCATGTTTTCTTATTTTTTTATAACTAGATGAAATGAAGGAGAGTATGGTGGCCAAGGTGTGCGCACAGTGCGAAGAGCTGTACACAGATGCGCTGCGCTCCATGCAGAAGGAGCAGCTACGTCCACTATGGGAACGGGACTGGATTGCTTTGGTGACTAATTACATATTTATAATTTGTTTCTTGTAATGCTTAATTTCCAAATTCTCCAGGTATTTTAACTAAGTATATCTACCCACAAGGCATTACATAACATGTAGATTACACAGTGTCAGTCTTGATAAAGCGTACAGACGAAATGAGGTGAAATTATACTTAATTTTTTCGATAGAAAGATTCAAAATTATTGCCAATTTTTTTTGCAATTGCCGAACAACCATGTTTTTTTCATTTTGTCAAGCTAGATGCCATAAAAGCATAGTAGGGAGAAGTAATGACCGTAATGAAGAGGTGCCCTTTATAACAATTAGTAATAGTCGTTATTTCAATAACAGATAATATAATGAATTATTTTCCCGTAACGAATAACACATTATTTAACAACGGCCTATACTGTTATTCTGCTGTTGCTGTTGACAAAAGAATTGCCTAGTCGCATTGTTGTTGTTGTCACTTAAAACCGTTGTGTAGGCGTAGGCGCTCGCTCTGTTGCCGGACTGCTTATTCTTATAATATTAACATTTCTCACAAGGAAATAAAGTTCCTATTTGTTTATTTCTTATAGTAATTTTACTAATACCAAATTCATAATTTTGTACCTTCGCGCGTATGACTTATTTTGACTAATTAGACTCATTTTGATTTTCAGTGTGATTTAAAATAACAATTAGGTAAACTGTTGCTGGCTTGCTGGTTCCTAAGCTGTTGTCATTTTTTTAGTTACGCATTATTTGCAGTTGTTGTGTTACAATAATTAGTGTCGTGTTTGGATTTGTCGTTGTGTGATCGCGTATGTAAATTAAATTACATATTCGTTGCAATAATTAGTGTCGTGTACTTTTGAAGTAACTAATAAATAATTAGAGTAGATATTGTAAATAAATGGAAATGGAAGAATATTGTAAATATTGCATGTAAATAATGTAAATATTGAATGTAAATAACAAATTATGTACAGATCAATGAACTTTTAAATACACCAAATATATTGATTAATTAGTTTTAAGTTATTTAAATTATTGCCTAATATTCTGACAGTCCTAAGCCTGAAAAGTAAGTATGAAGGAAAGTTCATTGTTAAGAATAACTACAGTCGGGTCAATTTAATAGGCCACATTTGACATTTGTTCATAGTGAGGTGACCTGTTTAAACACTCCGATTATGGTGAAAAAATCGATATTTACTTCAAACATATGTGAATCGAATACAGTTATTATGGAAAAGTACTTTTTTTATAAGATCCCTATCTTATAAAAAAAGTACTTTTCCACAGTAACTGTAATAGGCAAACGAGCAAATGGATTACTTGATGGTAAGTGATTATCGCTACCCGCAACAACAGATGTGTTGCCGGCCTTTTAAATGTGAATACGCTCTTTTTTATAGGTACTGTATTAATATATTTTACGAGTTTAATTGCCCTAAAATTTTTTAATACCAGTTATTTCTCTGTTAAAGAAGTTATTATTGTTTTTTTATTATAAAACAAAAGAATAACATGTTTTATTTTAATAAAAATTTGACTCAAAAAAAATCAAAATCAAAATAATCTTTATTCAACAAAGACCTTTACAGGCACTTATTGACGTCAACAGACAAAACAAAAAAACAAAGCTTAAAAAAAGAAAACAACCTTGTCCGTACGTACGAATAAGGAAAAAAAATAAAAAAATTGACTCGACACCTGTTCGGAAATTGGGAGAGCCTTCTCGAGAAGAACAGGCAAGAAACTCTGAAGGTCTATTTTTTATCTCCTCTTTACAATGTTAATAATTACAATAATATAATACAATATAGTATAAGATACAATCATACCTAATACGATTACAGTCGTATGTATGTTTACATACAAAAATAATACAATAAACTAACTGACTGACTATTAATTCATGGTGAATAATGCCTTCACAAGTAATCATTGCATTCATTCGATTTTTTGAGGGACATCACTTACGTATAGACTTCACTGAACGCACATTGTAACAACGGTCATTTGTGCATTTCCAAACTAAAAAAATATTGAATATTTTATGTCCGCCATTACAAGGTTAGTTGAGGAATTTTAATGAAATGTCAAATGTGGCCTATTAAATTGACCCGACTGTAGCTATAATAACAATAACAATCGTACTCAACAACATTTGTCAAAACAGCAATATAACAGGATAACAGACAACAGTTTACAATAACAGTTATAATAAAATACCACAACAGTGTTATTCGTTATTACAAAACAGTCGTTATTGCCATTACTAATAACAATAGATCACTATCTGAATTCCTTTCATCAGCCTGAAACGTCTCTGCCCGAGTTCCAAGTAGGCCTTATAATAAATTCGTACTCGCACAAGTATTATGTTAACTAAAAACATAATTCACATGATAAGTGTTAGTAATGAAATCGACAAAATTATTACATAAACTAGCTTTCCGCCCGCGGCTTCGCCTGCGTTATATTCGAATTTCCCACAGGAAGGATATGTTTTAACAATACTGCCATACAACCTTTCACCCCCTCCTTTCAACCTTTTACAACCCTTTTCTGCTTTAAAAGGTAGCCTCTGTCCTTTCTCAGCCTCTAGACTATCTGTGCACCAAATTTCATTTAAATCGGTTCAGTAGTTTTAACAATATTTCCATACAACCAATAATCCCTCCTTTCAACCTTTTACAACCCTTTACGACCTTTTTGACATGAAAAAGTAGCCTATGTCCTTTCTCAGGCTCCAGACTATCTGTGTACCAAATTTCATTTAAATCGGTTCAGTAGTTTTGGTGTGAAAGCGGAACAGACAGACAGACAGACAGAGTTACTTTCGCATTTATAGTAATATTAGTATGTATGTATGTATAGTATGGCACAAAACAATGAGCTTTTCCACAAATACTATTTTCACAGTACTTTTGATTAAAATTTCACCGTCTTCAATTTTCACAGATGACACTCCAGTTTTATTTATTTGAGTTCATTAAAATGACGATAACTTTTTTTTTAATGAACCGATTTTGATGAAACAAAGTTTAGATATTATTCTGAGTTAAAACAAAGCAAATAGTGAAAGTTTCAAGCAAATCAGTTCAGTACTTTCGGAGATAAACGTGAACATACATACAGACAGACAGACAAAAAATTCCAAAAATTTTTTTTTGCTTTCTAATAATCTATTTAAGTGCCCCTCTATCCATTTCAGTCAAAATACTAAATGTACAGACAAAATATTTTTACTGTCTTATTATATATATGTATAGATTTCTGTGATATTTGCCATTTTCTCAAAAAAATACGTACAAATTTAACAAATTGTTTCATTTAGTGCAAGCTTTTATTTAACTTACAATGTAGGTATTACAACTCGATTAAATAGGAAAATTACAACTCAATTTTAGGGCACTTGCCCTCAAGCGATTGAGCTGAAATTTTGTGTACACGTTTAGTTTGGATGACAATGCATGATTAAATGTGTGACGTCATTCTAAATCCAACATGACGGCGTACCCAAGATGGCGGACCAATTATTTGTAATGCACACAATATGGGTATCAAATAAAAGGGCTTTGCCAAGAATAGAAAAAAAAAGTATAAAATAAAATTAAAGTGAAAAAATTCATTAAAAACATTAAATGCGCTAAAAAGTAAAAAAGTATACTTTTACACTAAAACTTTTACTGTTAACTTATAACGTCATTTCAAATTTAACACATTTGACATAATTTATATATTATAAAAGCTTGTCGCGACATTTAAGTATACGTATTTACTTTTTTAAAATTTTAATAGGCAGCATATAAGTATAATTAAATAACATTTATTACTTTAAAATATTAGAAACACATTCATAAATAACCTTATATACATAATACATACATACACACACACACACACACATATATATATAATATATATATATATATATATATGTGTGTGTGTGTGTGTGTATACCTGTATATATATATATATATATATATATATATATATATATATATATATATATATATATATATATATATATATATATATACAGGTATATAGAATAAAAAATTTTAGCAGAGAGCTACTGAGATAGTAATCAGAAAAAAATTCGAATGTAATAAGAAAAAATGTAATAAGTGTAATTATTATTATGTAAGTTGAGTTTGTTTTGATATTACAATAATCCATATACTTATATTTAATAATTATACTTAAGATGTTGACCGAAAAGAAATGTAATTTGTAATTTTGTTTATAACGTGTGTAACTACTGATTTTAATTATAATGACTGCCATTACCAACCGAATATATTTTTTATATTTCTTCAAATTACCACAGTTTCATAATAAAAAGTTAATATTTTTTAATAAAAATTCACAAACTGTTTTTTTTTTTGTAATATCATAATAATATTTACATTTAAAATTAAGTTTTAATATATTTTATAAGTAATTTTAATTTTCAATTTAGCTCACTGGTATTCTAATCATATCAATACAAAGTATCGATAAGTTTACTTGTAACCGTTTGCTGTAAATAATACTCATAAACACTGACAGCAAATTATGGACCACGCCCTTGACCTCTACATCTGTCAATTTTGTCTTATACACTAAACAAACAGAACAATAGTTATATTTATAATATGCTCCACTGATGTTGTTAATCCGTTTATGGCACGTATGATAAACGCATATCCTGTGCAGGTAGCAGCGAAGCAGACAACATTCAAGGGTATGACGCAGTTCTACCAGAGTCTTGTTTGCCGCTCCAACAAGTCTGTGGGAGAAGAAATTGCTCGCTTGCAGGTTAGTGACCATATAAGTACTGACACAGTTGTACTAGAACCTACTGTGCGGGAACTATTTCGTGTAAGATCTTTGTTTGCAGTTGTTTAGACATACTAAAGGAACTAGTTCTACGAGAACCTGGTGTGTGAAAAGAGACAGAATGACGCCGATGGTAGATCACTTGACAAAGAATTCAAATACTTGTAATGTACCAAAGTGTTTAAAAATAAAAGATGTACAAAAGGTCCACAAATTTATTTGGTTGTCGTCCAATCAACTCAAAAACAAAGAAAAACTTTATTATTTGTGAGCTTGTTCCTGATTGATGCAAGCCAAAACGAGACGTCCGTATAAGGGAATGTTTTTTCAGGGTACCATGGACAAAGGTTGAAGCAGATCTCAAAAACTGTACTCAGTCTGGAATGTGCTGTTTACGATACGCTACGTTACGATACCCCTCGCGTAAAGAAAGATTCAATTATTTTTAACAAAAGATCCGCTAAAGATAATTCTAGAGAGCTTGACTGTTCGTTACATAACCTTTCATACCTCATGCTCACATAATAAGATCGGTATCTTAACGTAAATTAAACTTACTGACACACAATATTATTGAACCGTGGTCTTTAGAAACACGTATCGGAAAACTGGATTAACGCTTGTTCCTACAAAAAAAAAAAAAAACAAAAGAGTGCGCACGGAAAATAGCACTATACGAATATACATGAAAAGTTATTTATTGACTACTATCAACTTGAAATTCTTGATAGTACTAGTGCCGATGTTTTTTCCAGATATATCTCATACACATACACAAGAGGTGACTTATTTAAATGATTAAAGTTTTTATGTAGTTAGGAAATAATTTTTTCTTTATCACTTATAAAGTCTTCGTGACTACATGACCCATATTAAATGAAAAAAACTTTCGGCTCAAGTTCTTTTTGTGAGCTTGCCACAATTTTCACCAAAAATACCTGACAAGCAACCTGTTTTTGGCATATACATGCAGAAAATTAGTTCACTATCTAAATCATAATCGACGTAATATGCGGCGCAATTATGAGTTCGTGACCAGAAATAAATAATGGGGGAGTCAACCCTATTGCGCCATTAACAGAATTATCTATTGTAGTAGGGGAGGCCAAGATGCTAAATGTGTATTTACTCGAGCGTCGTAGATACCTATTGGAATTGAAAGGTTATATTTGGGAAGAAAAAAAGATTATGACATGTGTATATTTTTAACGGTGGGTTTAGCAGCTACAGGTTTTCAAAAATTTTAAAGTCTAAAAAAGTCACATAGAATTCTCGATCGTGTCAGATATTGATTGCATCAATTTTACAAGACTGTTCAAATGTGACACAAGCTTATTTGCCATATTTAATCAATTCCAAAACAAATTAAAACTATTCAAAATAATATTTTTCGAATTGCCATATTCTCTGGTATTCTCTGCACGCAATTGGTAAAAATTTAAGAATCAACAGATTCAGGTCATCAAACTAAACTATATGTATATGTGCTAAATCTGACATGCACAATTAAATTCATATAACATTTTTTTTAAACTAGTTCGTCACTAGATGGCGCTCTGAAGTTTTATGGGGTTATTCAACAAGACGTGAGGTATCTCCCATATCTTAATCTGACACGCCGGAGTAACTGCAAAAATCCCCTCTTGGCCTCCCCTACTATTGCGGAGCGAAGATTTTTGGAATAATCAAATCCTATGATCTGTAATCATTCTTCTTTAACAGAACTTGTATCAAACAAGTTCTGTTAAATCTCTCGACTACGTTAACCCGTGGAATATATTGAGAGGTATAATGTATATTAGGAATTATGTATGTTTTAAACAAGGTCACTTCGCTAGTAAATTAAGTATCATTAACTATCACATAGTCCTCCAACCAATATTCTTGTTATCCTGTCTGGTATCTTTTTTAATAGGACATAATAGGCAATACTTTTAAAAGCAAGAAGTAGTAACTAAAATGTAATTATTACATAGCTTTGTCTATACTTCTATATAAAGAGAAAAGATTTGATTGTTTTTTTTTTTTTGCATTTAATAAGCTCCGAAACTTCTTGACCATTTATTTGAAAAATTCTTTCACAGTTGGGAAGCTATACTACCTCCGATGAACATAGGCCATATTAAATTTCCAATAATGCAACCCAAGGTGTGGAAAAATTACCAAATAACGTTCTTATCCATACTAATATTATAAATGCGAAAGTAACTCTGTCTGTCTGTCTGTTCCGCTTTCACGCCAAAACTACTGAACCGATTTAAATGAAATTTGGTACACAGATAGTCTAGAGCCTGAGAAAGGACATAGGGATTTTCATGCAAAAAAGGTTGTAAAGGGTTGTAAAAGGTTGAAAGGAGGGATAATACGTTGTATGGAAATATTGTTAAAACTACTGAACCGATTTAAATGAAATTTGGTACACACATAGTCTAGAGCCCGAGAAAGGACACAAGCTACTTTTTTTATACAAAAAAGGTTGTAAAGGGTTGTAAAAGGTTGAAAGGAGGGATAATAGGTTGTATGATAATATTGTTAAAACCACTGAACCGATTTAATTGAAATTTGGTACACACAGATAGTCTAGAGGCTGAGAAAGGACAGAGGCTACCTTTTAAAGCAGAAAAGGGTTGTAAAAGGTTGAAAGGAGGGAGTGAAAGGTTGTATGGCAGTATTGTTAAAACATATCCTTCCTGTGGGAAATTCGAATATAACGCGAGCGAAGCCGCGGACGGAAAGCTAGTTTTAATATAATTTCATATTCGAATTTTCTTCATTTTACTCTTTGTTAATGACCACACGCAATAACGAGAAAGTATGTATGGGAGAGTGTGTGTCTAAACATAAAAAAAATTGAAATGTTTGTTTAATGCACGTGCGAAGCCGGTGCAGGCTGCAAGCACCCATTATGTCTATAGAAATAGCCTGAAATGATCACCAACACTATATAAGATGACCCATCTTTCCGAGCAACTGGTGATTTTGTGACTTGTAAGATAGATATTTTGTACAGGTACTTCTAAATTTAATGACATCCCCGTACATACCAGGCCAAGAAATAACGCAAGGCAAGACGTATGTTTTAAAAATGTCTACTAAGTAATTTTTAACGGAACTTATAAGGAAAGTAATTTCAAAAGTTAACCATATATCGTTCCTGTTACTATTTGAATCGGTGACATTAACAGCATCTACTGGAACTACCCCAGAAGTGTAACAGTATTATATTATCGACCCTTCAACGATGTTTAAATTCAAAACTGAATGAACGTAATCGCACTCTCCAGCTCACTAATATTGTGATAGGGTTACTTAGGGAAAGGGACCATCAGTCCACAGTGATCTGTACAGATAATGAAAGGTCATTCTCCAAGTAACACCTCCAGTATTCCAAGGCTTGCTAACACCGATGTTTCACGTTTTGATACTGTAGTTCCTTTCTGCATCGATTTGTTCAAGGTGATCAATTACTAGAGACGGTATGTGCGCATAACGCCAATCCAGTAATCGCCTGCGTCAGTATGCAACTCAAATGGTAATGAGGAGTTTAGATAAGAGATAACTGGAGGAGACATCTAGGATTCTTTAAGTTTATATTATTAGTCTCACCTATCCATTTGAAGTAAGATCACAAGAAGTCAACTTGCTTTCCGGGACAAAACGCCGGTAAAACTGAGCCATACTCAAAAACCATTTTAGCTATTTTCGTGTGATAGAGATAAGATAATTAATTACATTACTTACATTTATTTTCGCCAGATTGTTTATGTACGTCATTACTGACGACAAAGTATCCCAGGTATTTTAACTGTGATATGAAGAAATTGCACTTTTTAAGAAGATTTATGGTTAAATTTGCCTGTTTTAACTTTTCGTGAATACGTAAAAGTATGATCACCTGACTATTGAACCTCTACAAATGCAAATTATTTCGTCCAAATAGGTAAAAACTGTAAGATCAAACTCTGTAAAGATCAAATCAATCCATTGTTGTATGGCAGGAACATCTGTCAGACCTGAAGCAGTTCTTTTAAAATGAAACTTACTTCCATTTTAAGGAACGTTCCATTTTAAAGACATCAAAAACATGTTAATACATACATATAAAAGATACTTATGTATAGAATTAATGTAAAATCCTAATACATAAACTTAACTAACTGTTGGCGCCCAGGTGGCTGTCGATGCACTAAAGATCTGTGAAGGTCGGTCCGGCGCACCCGGCGAAACTAATATCCGAGCTTCCAAGCACTTGGCGGAGGCCGTGAGGGACAACGATTTCATCTACCACGAGCGCATCCCCGATGCCCGGTCTCTGGAAGCCGTGGGTCGCGCACCCGTAGCCCGGCCGCTGCCGCTGCCAGACAAGTGGACCTCCGGAGAGAAGGGTCAGCTAACTTTCCTATATTTTTGGAATCTCCCTGATTTCGTGTTTTTTATGTTTGGGGCAAAACTGAGACTGCCGCAAAGAAGTAGTCCAAAATTTTCTTTTAGTGTTTATATAATATATATAAAATGTAAATTGTACATTAACTAATGAGTGCACAGTAGCATTTTTTTCGGGGAGAAATGCTCCTTATGCAACGTGGCACCGCGCTGGCAAGGCGCGGCCGTGCTTGGGGCTCTCCAGTACCCTCTCTGAGGGACCGGCCTACCCACTAAACCCCCCGGTGTCCTCTGAGCCCATACCGGGTCGCATGGCGGGTTGCGCTTTCGCGATTCTACCGCCACACGCCCACGGGCTAGCTCGACCTAGTTAGTCGAGCCATCGCCAAGAGGGGGATTGTCTGAGAACACTAGGATAATCCCCCAGGTAAAGAGGCACCTAACGGCGTGCGCGGTAGCCAGCCGCGCACGCTGTCTTGTCTTTAGGCAACGTGCGCGACTGGCTACGGCTGGCCGTGAACGGCAGGGTCATTAGACGAGCGCTTGCTCGCCTTCCCCTGTCAATCTACCTACGGTAAGGAGCTTATGACTCCATCCGCTCCGGGGCCGGCGACTTGGCGGCACCAGGTTGTGTCGCCTTTGCCAGAATTAGACGTAATGACGGCGGGGTGGTTGCAGTTTACCGGTTTTACGGGGGGTGGTAGTTTTGGAGACAGAACTCCATCCAACCAATGAGAGAGAACTGTAGACAATATACAGGTTTTGTATGAAACCTAGTTTAGCGATATATTGGTTAAATCCAAAACTTGTGATGGAATACTTAAGTTTGTATTAAATTAACATTCATTGTCAAAAAATAAATATTATTTATCTAAAGTACTAAATGACGTTATTTGTACGGTGGGATTAAAATGTTATATATGTTTCACAATTGTTTCCAAAAAACAGAAAGTATAAATAAATGTTCCTGCTGGAACAGTCGTTACTATCTTTGTGCGTCGCGTGTAGATCTGTTCGAGAAACTGGTACCGGCGGCGCAGCAGGCGGCGCTGAACGCGGCGCGCGCGCGGGCAGGCGCGCTGGCCGGGGCGGCCGTGTCCAAGCTGCGCGAGGCGTCCGAGGCACTCAGCGTGGCGCTGGCACGGCACGGGCTGCCCGCCGCGCTCGACGACAGCGCGGCGCCTGACGCGCTGCGGCTGCAAGCCGCTGAGCTGCGGCGCCGCGGAGGCCTGCCCGCACTGCGGCGCCTCCTAGCAGAGTTACCCACGCTGCTGCACCGTAACCAGGTCAGTGGCCATAGTATAACTGTGAATGCGGTTGAAGAGGAATTACGAAGAATGTGTTTTTGCTAATTCACGATCTACCTGTAAGATACACGTTACATGCTCATAAATTAAATAGTTTTGAAAAATCGTTATTAGTCATAGAATCAATCAATTCTTTTTCTACTAATGACGATAACGAGCTCTGCAATATTGTTATCTACATCATATGACAAAACTGTCACATTATAGTGCATAACGATAACAGATAATCTATATTGATATTGTAATAGGAAAGATTTGTGTGTTTGTATATACTAATAAATACTATATATAAACTGAAAAATTCTACAAAGGTAAAATCTCTTTGTTGTGATATCTGATAACAACCGGCTAAACTAATTCTTATATAATTTCGTATGCGGACAGATTGATACTTGGGGTAGGACACTGTATAATCTTTTACTACGATAAAACCATGAAAAATGTGATATAATGAGAGCCAAGCCGAGGGAGAAAAGCTGTCCAAAAACTTTTATCTATACGTCTATACAAATAAATAAAATTGGAGTGTCTGTACTAATAAAATAACCGCTTTCTACTACATGCATATTTTTTATAAATTTTTGTCTGTCTGTCCGTTTGTTCCGGCAAATCTCTGGAACTTTATTTATTACATTCCACGCGGACGCAGTTGCGGGCACAGCTCTTAATAAATACTTTTGTTTACACCAAAAGTAGTATTATGAAACCACCAGTGGGACGACATGTGCTCACGTCGACTCTCGGTCGCAGGAAATCCTGGACGAGACGGAGCGCATGCTGCGAGAGGAGGCGGAAGCGGACAATGCGCTCCGCAGTCAGTTCGGGGCGCGCTGGACGCGCACGGCCAGCGCCGCGCTCACCGAGGCGTTCCGCGCCAACGCCGCCAAGTACCACCAGATTATGGACAACGCCGTACAAGCGGACAACATCGTTCGCGAAAAGTTCCAGCACCATGAGGGGGTCAGTGCCTTACCTGACGCAGACTGATGTGAAATTACGATCAGCTGCCCCAAAACACTGCCCAAAAACGTGTATAAATCTACCTTTTTCATTTTTCATGTAACAGAAACCTTCTGAGCCTTCTTATCTGACGTAAGTAAGAAGTGTGAAGGTCGAAGCCACCTTCACCTAGGCTCAGCGACAACAGCAGGGACTGGCTGATACATCTCTACTAGACCGAGCTATTTTTTATAGAGACAAAATTAGGTAAAGCGTATTAGCATACACGTACAATCGAACCCCGAATATCAGGTTAACGTCCAGTGGTTTTAACATTTCTTAAATGACTACAATGCAATTAACATTCTGCATATACCACTGTACCCCAATAATTTCACCACTTATAATACCACTCCAAATAAAAAGTTATTTCCAATACTAAAACGAAACCATACAAAAAGTTTTGCTTTCTATTTGACGCTAGGTATAGGACGATTCGCGATTAATATCCAAGCGTATTTATTCACCGACGTACTGACAAGTACTGATGTACTGACGAGTAGAAAGATAAATATTTTTTCCGTCATTGATTAAGTAGTTTTAATCCAGTCTTTTATTAATAACCTGTTTCTGTTAACCGTTGATGGCGTGGACGAATAAATAGCGATGTACTATTTATTTGAAGAAGGCAATGTGTGGTTCTTAGTCTTACTGATGAACAGACACTAGTATTTTTGTCACTCAGACGTTACCACAAGGATGTGCGAGTAGATTCAATAACAAGTATTGCCGTTAAAGGCGGCTTGGCATTCGATTATTTGTGTTCGTCGTGTAGAGGAAAGGAAACAACCACGTGCATGATGTCTGTATCTGGTATTCTTATTTTAATTTTCGAGTCCTGCGAAAAAATCGTGACTCCGTCCGATCCTGGGATAAACGAGACTTTCGAGACTTTGAAAATAACTTTAGGTTTATACAATCAGGCAATTAATACAATATGTTTCAATTAAGTACTTTAATAATCAACTATTACAATATCATCAAATATAAGTATTTAAGCATTTTTCATTTTTATAATACACACGCAGAAAGCAAAGGACATCCAAAGTGTTTTCAGATAAAAAAGATCTGATCTTGTTGCAAAAGTAACCTGAAAAACTTTCTTCTTCGACGCTAATTGGCGCCGTGCACGATGACAGCGCCAACAACGGGTTACAACTGAGGCGAACTTTGAATTGTCAAATGGCTGACAAACAAATAATTTCAATGAAATATTGTAATTTACATATGTATATTCTACTCAATCATTTAGATCTATAGTGTCCATAATAAAGTAGACCTTTTTTATTTCCCTTCTAAAATGACTCAATGAATGAATTTCAGGTAATAAATATGGCTTATTTTCCATTATTTCAAATATACTACTTGATTATATTCAGGACATATGCATTATTATTTTTTTCTTTATTGTTAATGCGTTCCATGTCATTTGTATCTTGACAAGGCCAAATTTGGATTAAGCCTTGCAGAAGTGTATGTAGCAGGAAATATTCTTGGGACGTAACTTGGGACTGCCCTGTTTATCAGCTTTCTCACCCCCAATGAAGTGCGCACTGCAAATCCTGGAATGTGGCTCTGGGTACCACGGCGTTCCATCGGTATTGAAATACAATAACAAATAAATCAACTTAATCATTGTAACATGCTACAAAACAACAAAATACAAAATTGATAAATAACAATGTTGTTTTTTAAGTTGGCTTACTTTTTCCTCTTAACAGCGATTATCCATTTTATTCATTGTCCGCGTTTTCAACTTGCTCATGGAAATTTATAGATTTTTTTTATTATTTTTTACTATTTTTACCATTGTTTTTACAGTTAACTACGCAGTAGTAGGTATCGTGACACATGTTTATTTTAAAACTGAAATAAAAATTTCGCTAGTAAAAACAGACAGTTGGTCATCCCAAAGTTCCATTTTTGGCCACGGCGAGCGCTTTCATCGATTCTTGGTTCCCACCTCCTACTTCGCACCCAGCCAATAGGGGGGATGGATAACAAATAATTATAGCACTGATTTAAATGCTTACCTCTGTCGCTACCATTCTCAAAGAGAGCTTTTTCTACATGCAAAGTCGTTTGCAAATCATGGATGCTAGTTTGTTTTTCTATTTTTTGAGGATTAGCAAGTTTTCAGGCTCACACCCTAGCTGTTCTTTAGCAGTTAAACTGGTGCGCTCCGCAATCGTGATATCATTAAAATCATTAGCACTA
The DNA here is from genome assembly GCA_036419045.1 of Scirpophaga incertulas. NCBI lineage: Eukaryota > Metazoa > Arthropoda > Insecta > Lepidoptera > Crambidae > Scirpophaga > Scirpophaga incertulas. The sequence continues at coordinate 16,642,594 of CM071630.1, read as the reverse complement.
GAATTCGCTGAATAACTGTCAGTTGATTTATTCAATCTTTCGTGTAATTCTTTTAATGATAGTGTGATGTCATCGTTATTTAAAGTAAATGCCCTTGGATCCAACTTATTTTCAAAAAACTGGGAAGGATAGAGTAGTTATTGCAAAATACCGCCTCAATTAGACTGTTTCCCTTAATACGTATACACAGCGAATTGACAAGGCTTATGCTGAAAGAACTTTGTTGTGATTTTAACTTTTGGAGGCAGAAATTTAAAGTGAATCTAAAATGGCCTCGAGTGTACTATATTCTGATTCGGTGAACTCAATTCCAGACCCTACATCTATCAGCCTTTTGAACGCATATTCTTAATTTAATAAACGTTCAAACATTTCAGCTGAACTGGACCATCTCGTTTTGCAATCAATTATTAGTTATAGTTCCCTGTGGAAGTCTTCCTCCATACGTATTTCTTACTTTGTTTTGTTGGCGATTTCCTAAATAACTTTCCTACTTTTCCTACTTTATTGACTGCCTACAAATTGAATAACAATCACTATTATTATTTAAATTTTATATGATTAGTGCTTATTCAGACTGCACGCGCGGGCGCGGGCGCGGGCGCGCGGGTCTTGCGTCTTCATATTCACATTGGCAGAGCGGCTGAACGCGCGAGTGTTCGGTTTCAAAACTTTGCGCTACCTACGTCGGGATATGGATCATTTTATTCTTCTTCTTCTGTATCGATTTTCATGTTGCCGCGATCAAAATGTTTTGTATTCAGACACGTTAGTCACTGACAGACGCTAGTGCAATGTGAAAGACACGGCCGGATTGAGCCAATAGATTCACCCGCGCAATAGTGAAAGTGCTAGTAAACCAATGTGAAAGCGAGAGGCGTCTAGATACATTTGATCTAGTTGTACCCACACCCGCCTTGAGTCTGAATAAGGCCTTACGCTCCATCGATTAAAAATTACTTAGAAATAAAATCTCTGTTAATAAGATAAATCGAACCGGTGACGCAATTGAGCTTCACTAATTGATTCACATTCAAAATTCAATCAAGCTGTCAGAAAAAAAGGGTTGAACAAGGTTATAACAAGAATCTAACAGCATGTTAAATCCACAGCACATTATTATTAGTAATATAGAATTAATATATTATTTTAAACAATTAATTATTTTACGCCATTAAGCTGTCGCAATAAACCAAAATATGACGCAATATTGAAGGATGGTCACAAGTCTGAGCTTTAATATTCAAATTATATTATATTTTGTTTTATATAAGTCGAAACATTTTTAAACTACCAGTTCAGGATGTACTTTAGTCCTTCTTCACTTGCTTCCTTTACTTCCTCCCATGAAACTGCATCAAACCTTATATTAAAACTTGTATTAAAATAATTCTATGTTATATTATATGAAAAAAATATTTTGTGTTTAAGATCGATTTTCTTTAAAACTTTGTCAAACCAGAGTATCGAAATCCTAAGTGGCGACGACGAGCAACTTGCGGCCGCACTGCCCGCCGCCTCAGGACCTGCTAGGGACGCCGCTACACTGCACAAGCTGCGCCAGTGCATGCTGCAGGTATGCTCGCACCTACAACCGGCTAGGGCTGTACTTAGGCTACAAAATCTGTACCATTACATGCGGCAGGTTAACACAAAACTGTCCAGGGATATAAATCTTCGTCAATGTATGCGATAGGTATACACACTCAGATACAAACATACAATTAGACAAAGTGGCTGCCAGCTTATAAAAGCTTCGCCAGCTAACGTATGCATCAGAAGCACACGGCACAGAATAGGTTTGCGCAGAGTTTATTTCCGCCCGTCGATAACAGGTCATAATGCACAAATAACACAAACAACAAAAATACCAATATTTTGAAAGGGTATATGTTTAGACCATAGCAACTGTGATAACTACTGCCACTTTTTTTTCGGGGGGAAATTACTCTTATGCACCACGCTGGCAAGACGCAGCCGTGTGTGGGTCTCTCCGGTATGAGAAGACCAGTCTACCCACTACAACTCCCCGGTGTTCTCGGAGCCCATATCGGGGCGCGTGGCGGGTTGCGCTTTCGCGATTCTACCGCCACACGCCCACGGGCTAGCTCGACCTAGTTGGTCGAACCAGCCGGCCGCGCAATCACTACTACCCCTAGGGAAAAGAGGCGTTTGTATATGTATCTATAAATACAACAACACGACTAAACTTGTTAGTGTGTGAAGCCTGAACAACCTTTAATCACGACTTTTCTCAAATATTCAACTGAAATATTTTTCAAATTGGTCAAAACTTCTTTATTAATTTTTTTATTATTTTGAATTCGTAGCTACGTCGTAACTACTAATAAGCCGATCTTGCCCTACTTTTCAAATACACCGCCCATTTTATCCATCGAGATTTGTAATATATTTTTAATTTATCAAATTTGTTCATTAATCAGAAAGAAAAAAAAAATAACTGGCTTGTACATTACAAGTTTATACCATCTGCGAAAAAACTTTTATAATCTATTATTTGTACAAAGAAATTTTAAAGTCATAATCCGTAGTTATGATTTTCGATAACTGATTGTTGGTTGTAGGTTGAGGAACTGAAGCAGTCTCGTATCAAACTGGAAGAAGAACTGAAGTCCGTGGGCGACTCACTATCCCTGGAGGGTATGGCGGCGGAGGGTGCCGCGGCCCTGGACCGCGCCGTGGACGAAGCGCTGCAGCCGCTGCAGAATCGGGTGCAGGTAACAACACTAATGCAGCAACAACATATTTCACACAGTTTCGACGATGTGCCATCTTCGTGAAAAAGTGCTCATATGCACCCTTTTTTTTTGTTCCCCTGAGGAAAATGCATTAAATTGCATACCCCCGCTGTGGCGAGCCGGCGGTTATGTGGGGCTCTCCTCCCCAGAAGGGGGAGGCCTACCCACTAAAAAATGATAAATGTCCCACCTCGTTATTCTCGCCCCAGAAATATCCTTCATGTTCCGCATGCACGTACACTATATCGTAGGAACTCCTACTTCGTTAGAGTATTTAAGCAATTTAATAGTATGTGCAAGAACGACCCTGAGAACTTAGACTTGTTTTGTACTAACGTTAGTAAAGTATATGATATAAATGATGCCCGAATGATACAAATTTAGTTTTATAATTATATAGATTAGGTTTCATAAGTAAATATGTATACACTAATAGGTGCCTACTGGAAAAAATGTTTGAATTATATTTTAACATAATTTACAATCTAGCTGTGGAGACTTGTAATTGGTCTTTGTCAACTGTTTGTATAATATATTACTTTCATAAGATACTGTAAGTCCCCCAAATAAAATAAAATAAATAAAATAAAAACCTCAGGGATGGCCTTCCTCAGGTATGTAGGGAGCCCCCGGGAACACCAAGCGACTTCCAGGAAGCCCATTTGCACCCTGTGCCCAAAAAGGGCGATAGGTCGTACCCATCGAATTACAGGCCCATCACTACGAGGGGTCATTCAAAAGTAATGATAAGTAATATTAAACAACATGATTATAGTTCATTTAATTTTCTACATAGTCTCCTAACAAGTTAATACATTTAGTCCATCTTGTTTCTAAACCTAAAATTCCTCTTCTCTCTAAATTAATAGAGCGTATGATAAACACAAAGCTTTTTAGATACCTAGAAAATCACGACTTGGCCGGCGACCGGCAATACGGCTTTCGCCACGGTCACTCGACTGGTGACCTTCCAGTGTATCGCACACACCGTTAGGCATCGACTATTGAGAATCAAGTCGAGTCATTGGCAGTTAGCCTTTATATAGCTAGCTTAGCTAAGGCGTTCGATTGGATCTGGCACCCGAGGTCTTCTGTCGAAGTTACTCTAGTATGGCCCGCCCGAGGGATTGTGCAAATGGGCTGCCAGCTTTTTATCCAGCAGATGCATAAAAGTCGTAGACGCTAGCAACTCTGAATACATGGACATAAGTACTGGTGTCCCGCAAGGCTCCGTTCTATCTCCGTCACTATTCCTAATGCATATCAATAACATGCCGTCCATCGATGGCATACTTTGTTATGTGGATAATAGTACCGGGGATGCGTTTTACATGAGTCGAGTAAACATTCCTCGTTCTACTGTGGAAGACAGTCGTAAGCAACTTGTGTCTTAAATAATGAGAACTCTGTCTATAGTCTCCGATTGGGGTCTGGATAATTTAGTCCAATTAAACCCCTCCAAGACTCAAGTTTGTGCGTTCGCCGCTAAGAAAATTCCTCGTGCCTCCTCAATTCCAGAACACTCCCCTTTTTATAGGAAAGAGTATTGGGATTCTTGGTGTTGACATCTCTAGCGACGTTCAGCTTCGAAGTCAACTGGAAGTCAAGGTTAAGCTGGCATCGAAAAACTTGGTGTGCTCAATAGGGCGAGCAGTACTTCACACCAAGGCCAACCCACGCCCACTACTGTATAAGTCGCAAATCCGTCCCTATATGGAGTACTGCTGCCATCTCTGGGCGGCAGCACTTGGGTTCCAGTGAGATTGCTTTATGCTAATGACAGTAAGATGATTTGCCACCATCTTCAGATAAAAAAACGTTTCTCAAGGTTTATAATAATATTCAATTCTTTATAAAAATTGTTCAATTCAAAGTGACAAAAAGATTTAAAATGTTAAGTGGATTTTATTAAAAATAAATATAACCATATCAATATTAAGACAAAGTACAAGAAAATATTTCGACACGGGCGAGATTCTAATCTACGTCTTGAAGAATTCGTAATAAAGATTTTCCATAAATGGTTTAAAGAAGAGACAAGCAAGCAAACAGAGTCCAAAACTTCACTTAAAACTATAAAAATTTTACATATAATATTTTAATATTTTTCTACATATAAATATTTGTGGTGATAATTATGGAATTAGAACGTAAATAAAAATATAGAGATTTTCTTTGACTAGTAACTTATCAATCAATACATAGTATAAAACAAAGTCGCTTTCGCTGTATGTCCGTATGTATGCTTAGATCTTTAAAACTACGCAACGGATTTTGACGCGGTTTTCTTTAATAGATAGAGTGATTCTTAAGGAAGGTTTGTATGTATAATAAATGCATAATATAGTAGAGAAACACTGATAAATTTAAAGGTTTCTAATGTGATGTCGTAAATAAGCACGTTTTTTTGCGCTTATATTGCAAACGCTGGCTGAACCCTACGAGATAGACCAAAATAATGTACTACTATATACAACTTACAAAAATCCACAAAAAAGTCCGCGATGGTATATGTCTATCTCTTAGGGATAACCCCCCATAACCATTTTTTCACTGCACCCGTGCGAAGCCGGGGCGGGTCGCTAGTCTACAATAAAAAAAGAAAAACATAGCTAAACAAATTTCAGTCATGTCAAACTATTTTTGGTTTATTTAATTTAAATTCAGTGATTTCCTGAATAGGTTACCGTCGTTTGAGAACATAAAATTTTGTTAGAGTAGTAAAAGTAAATTGAATTTCAGTCATGTGAAATATGTTTACTACGTGAATTCTTGAACAGGAATCCTTGTTCCTCAGCGTATACTAATATATTGTTTAGCTTAATGTGCACCTACAGAATTGACACCACTATGTATACACGAAATCTTTGGTGATTTCAGAGGCTCTATTTTTAGCCATGCATTGGGCATAATGCATTCGTCGCGGGCATCATCTGCGCTAAATAGAAAAGACGCGATCTTTTATATTCTTTCTATTTACAACTATGACCTGCTAGACTTTGTATAGTTTAACAGTCAATTGCGTAAGTCGTCAACCGTGGAAGATGCTTCAGTCATTCTTGAGAGAACAAAAATGATTCAAAAGCTCCCATTAATAACCCTTAAACTTCCTAGATTGGATAAATAAGTCTAGTTTAATTCCATTTGTGCTTACTGCAGGAGTCCGTGTCGCGGCAGACGTCGCTCCTGAGTGTAGTGGACACCATGGTCGGTGGAGCCGCTACACCGCAGGACCGCGCCGCCGCACTGGGTCGCCTAGGCGCTGCGCACGACGCCTATCTCGATCTCGCAAACAACCTGCAGGAGGGCGCGAAGTTCTACAACGACCTCACGCAGGTACCGTGTCTGGGTGCTGCGCACGACGCCTACTTTGACCTCGCAAACAACCTGCAGGAGGGGGCCAAGTTCTACAACGACCTCACGCAGGTACCGTGTCTGGGTGCTGCGCACGACGCCTACTTTGACCTCGCAAACAACCTGCAGGAGGGCGCCAAGTTCTACAACGACCTCACGCAGGTACCGTGCCTGGGTGCTGCGCACGACGCCTACTTTGACCTCGCAAACAACCTGCAGGAGGGCGCCAAGTTCTACAACGACCTCACGCAGGTACCGTGCCTGGGTGCTGCGCACGACGCCTACTTTGACCTCGCAAACAACCTGCAGGAGGGCGCCAAGTTCTACAACGACCTCACGCAGGTACCGTGCCAGGGTGCTGCGCACGACGCCTACTTTGACCTCGCAAACAACCTGCAGGAGGGTGCCAAGTTCTACAACGACCTCACGCAGGTACCGTGCCTGGGTGCTGCGCACGACGCCTACTTTGACCTCGCAAACAACTTGCAGGAGGGCGCCAAGTTCTACAACGACCTCACGCAGGTACCGTGCCTGGGTGCTGCGCACGACGCCTACTTTGACCTCGCAAACAACCTGCAGGAGGGGGCCAAGTTCTACAACGACCTCACGCAGGTACCGTGCCTGGGTGCTGCGCACGACGCCTACTTTGACCTCGCAAACAACTTGCAGGAGGGCGCCAAGTTCTACAACGACCTCACGCAGGTACCGTGCCTGGGTGCTGCGCACGACGCCTACTTTGACCTCGCAAACAACCTGCAGGAGGGGGCCAAGTTCTACAACGACCTCACGCAGGTACCGTGCCTGGGTGCTGCGCACGACGCCTACTTTGACCTCGCAAACAACTTGCAGGAGGGCGCCAAGTTCTACAACGACCTCACGCAGGTACCGTGCCTGGGTGCTGCGCACGACGCCTACTTTGACCTCGCAAACAACCTATAGGAGGGCGCCAAGTCCAACAACGTGTATACTCAACGTGTATATCTAAGCAAAGTTACCGGGTGAGATATTCTGATTTAAATCCGCAATCCAAAAGTTGTATATGGTACAAAGTATTATATCACTAATAACATATAGAAACTAAATTCTTACCTCGATCTTATTAAAACTCAATAAAAGAGGATCAAGTTTAATTCAACGATAATTATCAGCGATTGCCACGTTCTAACTTGACTTCACCAATAAACTGCAAACTGCAGTGTTCATACATGAATAATAATTTCGATATTAATAAATGAGGCATCACCATTGTCCGTTATATGACTAATACCGCTTGATAAAATGCAGCAAAATTTCTTGAACTCCTTGAGAATTGAGGAACTGGTTGTCTCACCTCCAATTGCCAACAACGTGATTATGCTGACAAACTTGGATAACATGGCGGCAGCTAGCTATACGGCATCAGATATACCACCAAATAAATAGATTACAAAATCTTGCCCCACTATTAATCAAATTCTAAATCTTCTAATTAATATACTGTGGTCACAAACGGAACACCCAGGCAGTTGAAACATATGCCCAACTCTAGACTCGCTCTAGTCAAACTGTTTGACTATTCATATGCTTTAGTCACATCAATGGTCTTGTGGTTAGCCTAGTGTAGTGTTCGATTGTAGTGAATAGTAATTCAATTTGCGATTCATTTTAATTCCGATTTCATGATGCATTATAATTTTTTTTTTTATATTTTTTATAATATTTTAAGTATTTTTAAGAAAACAACGATATTCACTACTGAACATAGCTTGTGTTTAGGATCGGGGGCGCGCCAATTAATATTGTCAAAATGACATAATGAAATTATATTATCTAGTTGTTTGTTTGTCCTTGGCAGCTACTGGTGGCGTTTCAGAACAAGGTATCGGACTACTGCTTCGCGCGCAAGACCGAGAAAGATGAACTGCTCAAGGACCTCACGCAAGAGGCCTCCAGGGCGCCCGTCATAGAGGTATACCATAGATGATGATTTTGCAAGTTATATATATAATGCAATTTATTATTATTGAATATATATAAATAGACATATGTTTGATTTCTGTGAGTTGATAAAAATAAAAGTCGCAAAAGCCTGTCAAAGAACATTCGTGGTTTATAGCAGAAGTGAATCTTGTTTAATATTTAGCTATAAATAATACACACGTCGACATATTATGTAAATGTCTCGTGTCACAGTGTTACACAGTGTAGTGCCATCACATTCTGAAATGGATTGACCAATTTGTATATTTTATGTATGTGATGTATACAGAGAGGCATATAAAGGAAATAGATCATAATATTTATTTATGCAACTGCTGTATAATGAATTGAATTATTGTAGAATGTTTGTAGACGACGCACAGCGTCACCCTGAATAAACGCTCGCTGTTGGGTGTGCGGGAGCGTCACACTGAGTCTTGGGAACCGGTCAGGAGTTGACCGCCAATATTCAACGCTACCGCACGCATACCAACATCCCGAAGCACTTTAAAAAATACTCGCCCGTGTCTTCTCATTTGTCCTAATCCTGGACACGGCACCTCCAACTGTCAACTACAATTTGGTCCTTCAGCCGAAACAAGGAACGTCGCTCGAGAAATGTTGTCGCATACCGTGAAATGTGAAGTAATATCACGTAAAATGCAATCGGAAATTTTAGTTCCAAAGAACGAGCTGAAAGAAATCGTCCAACAGGTACCAAAACAGGAGGGTAGCCTAAATATTAAAATAGGTTGTCCCGGATTAGTTGTTACGAAGTAAAGTAGTTCGTCTTTGTCAGTAGAAAGAAAGCAATTAGAGTTGGAAGCCGCTGAAGCGAAAGCTGAAATTGAAAAGAACTTGAGAGAGAAACGGTTAGCTGTTCGAAATGCGCACACGAAAGATAAGTGAAGTTAATTTACCTTCACAATGTCTATCAAAAGTTAACCTCGAGGGATATTAACATTTAAGTAACTTAAAAGACTATTTGTGTACCAGTGACGTGAAGCCTAAACTGTTATTTGACGACCTCCATAGTCGAGTGGATAATACACCGGTTTCAAGGTATCGCCATCTCTGAGGTCCCGGGTTCGAATCCCGGTGGGGGCAGATGTTTGTGTGATGAATGCGAGCATTTGTACCTTAGTCATGGTTGTTGATATATATTTCAATAAAAATTATTTATATATGTATAATATATGTATGTCTATCCGTTACCTTAGATCCCATAGCACAAGCCTTGCAGAGCTTACCTTGGGCTAGGCTAATTGGTGTAAGTGTAACAAATATTTATTTATTTATTATTTATTTATTTATTTGGACAAAACAAATACCAATTGCTCATTTCACTAAAAACTATTTATCGTAGTAAAAACGAGCCGTGCGCAACCCTAACTCCGCTCGGATGGTGTTTACAAGGAATTGTTCCCCATACCTACACAACTCATAGATCATTTAAGACCGAGCATACGCACACTACAATAATGTATGAATCTCAAACAATACTCTTCACTCACGTTGCTGCCTCTCCGCTCTCCGCCGCCTCCGCGTACATCCATATCGCACGGCGGGAGACGCACACATGCGCCAGCGCACTATCATTCCCAGATATTCAACAACGGGAGACACATGTACACAGAAAAATCACTGATAACAATGAATGCTTACACGAACTGGTCCGACGATCATTTGCATTTGAAACGATTGGAATCAACTCTAAGCCACGAGTAAATAAGGACGAACTTCGCTCGATAAACTGTTATGAGAAATCAGCCAAATTAATAAATGGACAATGGGAGGTTTGCCTGCCATGAAAAAATTATCTTTATGCTATGCCTAATAACTATCAAAATGCATACAAACGATATTTGGGAGTGGAAAGAAAAATACAATCAAATCTAAGTTACGCTACACGAGATATAAACAAGAATTAAACATTTAATTGAAAATAACTATGCTCGGAAACTATCTGATAAAATGATATCGTTACCTAGAATACATATTTGGTACTTACTACACTTCGGCGTAGATAACCCGAACAAAAACAAATTAAGATTCGTCCGCGAACTTTTTAATTTTTTCTGTTAACCCCGTGTCTACGCCCACCCTTACCTAGCTGGACGAGCGAGGGGTCAACGCGTGGAGCGGGACGAGGTCAACAATCATCTGAGAAACACCCCGTAGGATGAGATGATGTGCGGGGAGCGATAATAATGAAACACACAACTGTTCCGAGAGATGGCCCGTTTATTACTGCCTCACCATAATCGATGAGTTAACTAATATGCTTACATCTACACTACACGTACCTACTTGTCGCCCGAATCACCCCTGATGAGGTGTCTGGCGATTTGGTGACAGTAGATATTTGTTTTATTTTACCCTAAATATTTGATAATAATTCATTTTACTAATGTATATTTTTCAAAAATTTCTGAATAAGTAGTTCTACTTTTCTTCTAAGTAGGAATACTTTTTCAACGATACCCTTACTTAACTGCCACTGGCGTTTACCTGCGTCGTTATTTATATTGTATGACCATACATTTTTATATTTGTCCAATTCAGTACATTTTCAACAGGCGAACATTGCAATAATGAGAGGTGTGGATGTGTGGTGCGCCGCAAAAAATGAAAACGTACATATTTTGTGATAATGAACAAACACATTGTTTTCAGCCTACGATACCGCGAAGAGAGGCACCAGCCCCCCCCACACCGGCCCCTGCCCCGGCCGCAGCCCCCGCGCCTGCCCAGCCCGCAGCGCTGCCCTACCCCGCACAGCCGCAAGGTAGTGTAACATTGCAACCTGTTACTTCATTATCATTAGTTATCAATGAAAACTTATCAATTTTAGCAATCCACAAACATCATGGATATTTATATGTGTATAGTTTGAATTATGATTTTAAAGCCATTAGGTATTGATTTGAAAGCCCTAGGTGCGTACTTATGGAAGTACACTCTTTTTACTCCACTAAGTTGTGACAAACAGAAGTTGTAGAACTTATGAATCGATCCACCTTGCGCCGTCATTCTTATGTTTATTACTTTAAATACAAATGTGTCTCGTTGTTGTGTTCCGACGGTTAAAGGTAAGACAGTCAGTTCAGACAGTCGAACAGCTGCAAATATGTATCACGCGTTAAAGATAGTACAAGCGCGTTCACATAAAAATTCCTAATACTGTGTTGTATCAGTAGGCATGCCGGTGCCGTTCGGTGCGGGGGTGGCGCCCTACCCGTACTACGTGGCGGCGCTGCCTGCTTACAATCCCTACGCGACGCTGCCGCACCCGCGCACCCCCTACCAGCCACAACCTTACCCCCAGCCGTACCAGCCCCCGCCGCCAGGATACAACCCCTATGCCCCGCGTTAGCTCGCACCCACTACTCGGACCTAATACGACACATACATACACGACATATACATACATACCTAACACACATAAACACCTCATTCTTAAATATAAAAGATCTTATTGTAACAAAATTATATACAATCCATCAAGAAACAAATCACCACATAGGTATGTCATGTAAAATTTAATGCACAAATTTGTAAAATTTGGGTATTCTATCGATTACTTTACAACATTATTATTGTCACAATATATAAAAATTACTTTTTTTTTATCAAATAATTCAATTTTATAGACCAACCAAACTATAAATGCATTTAGCTGATATATCAAAAGAATAGCACTCGTGTGGTAAACATCAGTTATATAGCAATATATACAGTTAGAAAAGTAGCATAAGGTGAATTATTATTAAATAAAAATAAATAAAGTAGTTATAAATAAAGTTAAGTAGGTATTTGATGCACTAGACATTCGAGCATCGACAATCAATAACAATTATTAAAACGTGCATTATTTAACTTGGTATGTCCAAGTTAAGTGTTTACGTTACAGTATATTACTTATTTTGTTAATGTCTAAGGAGTCAATAACCTATTAAGTAAAACGCTTTGCAAAGCGTTTGCAAACAATTATAATAAAAGTAATGCGAGCTATTAATAACATTTATTGATAATTTGCATTATTATAAGCTGATAAAAACCAGAAACCAATGTGTTATTGTCATAAGTATTAAATATACTAATAACACATGACATAACATACTTACTAACTAAACGTAAATCTAGACGATATTTTAGCATGTTATATCTGTAATAATCATTTGAATGGTTGGCAACTATGGACATTCATCGAATTTTATTTTTCTATTTCATAAAATGTTTTGTGAACGATTACAAAACTTTTAAAACGTGTGATCCATATTAGTAATCTGTGATTTATTGCCTTGAAAAATTAATGTTATCAAATTGAATTATGCCTTTAGTCTTCAATCTTTCAAAATGATTTCATAATTTATTAGTACATATATTGTTTTAAGACGATTAGTAATATTACCAATAATGTATCATAAATTATCATTCAATGAAATATTTAATAAATGTTTTATAGTTATTTGTATATGCATTTTATATTGACGATTATTACACTTCTTTAGGCACAACATGTTTTCTTCATCCATTCATTTATAACATGTCTTATCACAGAATTCTTCAACCCGACGACCTCAGAACTAAAATTCACCACACGCATAGTGGCTTCCTTTATCTGTTTGATAAGATCTTTTCTATACTTATTAACTATTCAAAATTTTAACATTATTGTTATAAACTATTCATCACATGTTAATGGTTTATATGTATAACATATGCATAATATGCTACAAAAAATACATTATAGCAATGCGAAGTTGGGCTTAGATGAAAGTTATTAAATAAAGTTGAATAAATTACAAAAATGCATAGATTTATAATGATAGAGTGTAAACTTCATAAAGACGCATCCCACTGTTTAAAAATATTATTAAAATAATAATATGAAGGTGTTTTGGTAAATAAAAAATTATATTAAAACTTTATTAGTATGTAAACCAAATATGACTCGATATTAAAACCGCATCGTGAATATTGGTTTAAATCATGTATTATTTTTTTCAATCATTAACATTTAGCCGAGAGATACCCATTACAGTACATAGTCTTCCATCAAGGATCTCCACACCAATCGTTCCTGCACTAATATCCAGCTCTTTCTTTCGATCTTTCTAAATTGATGGACTACCGATGAAACGTTTCCCAAAATATACATGCAATTCTTCGCCGCAACGGCCGTCAGTCCAGCGAGCAATATACCCTGCCCATAGCCACTAAGGTTCGTAATTCTTCAACGTATACTTATATACACGTAACGTATACACTGTAGGTGTTTAACACATTCAATGCCGAGGACACGCTTGGCGTGTTCAAGTTTATTGAAGTCTGTATGCCAAGAACACGCCAGGCGGGTTTTTGATGTTTTGGTAATATGTCTTTAACGAGGCCAGATATTCTGCTCAAATTATTACTGCATAGTTTTTGAAGGATCTGCTATGGTTAAATGAAGCGGCAACCGTAAAAACCAAGTCTGATTTTTTTTTGAAAATAAAGGTTTTTGCAGTGCCAAGAACACGCTACGCGTGTTCACTTATTGGAGCTACCATTAGGCTCTCAAACTTTTTATTAGATTGACCCCTTTGCTATTTTTAAGTTCAAAACTTCTGTAGCACCTCTGCTTCGTCATACAGAGCTGCAGTTGGGTATAGGGCTGTAAATAGACCTACTTTTAGGACGCCTCTGTTCACTCTGTCTTAGGAGATAAGATGCGTTTACAGGTTATTACGCAGTAATTGATAAATGACTGACATTGAACTAAGTAGACCGTCTTGAGCTTTTTCTATCTGTTGGCTGCCTAAGGTTTTTCGTTACGTGTATTACGTTTCATAAACTACCATCACATATTTGCATGATGTGCATAAAGGTTTTTTTATACCTAACTACGGAGTATCTGAAGAAGACCTCTAAGGGCGCAGTTACTTTTATGCTGATTTTGAAATGAACATAAACTTTATTGTGCACCATTTAAAATAAAATAAAAAATAGAGATTATGTATGTATAAACAGTTTTTTTTTTAACTGGGACAGTATGGGGAAAATCTAAACCATTAAAGATATAAGGAAAAGGTCTTAGAAACCATTTCATATTTTTTTGTGTAATAAATTAGACATAGTAACTTTTTTGGTCAAGCGTGAGTTGTTCTTGGAAATTAGTCATTTTGATGATTTTTTTTATGCGGATCCGGTTTTAATTCTACACTACAAAAATATTTTTTTAATATTTTTGTATAATTTAAAGTACTGGAGATTAAACATAAATAAAAATTTTGAATTTGGAACGCTTTTTGTACGTGTAGGGATCAGCCGTGAAACCGCAGTATGGTAACTTGGAGCTAACAATTTGTATGGGAAACTTTTTATTAAATATGACTAACTTCTGCTGCTCAGATTTTTTTCTTCTGATAGAATAAAATATTCCTAACATGAAATTGAGTCGATCCGCATCGAAAAAAAATCCTCAAAATGACTAATTTCCAAGGACAGCTCACACTCGACCAAAAAAAATACTATGTCAAATTTATTTTTAGAAAAAAAGATGAAATGCTTTTTAAGACCTTTTCCTTATATCTTCAATAGTTTAGGTTTTCCCCATACTGTCCTAGTTAAAAGAACTCTGTATAATTTACTTAGACCACCACATACAAGTAAAGCACTCCCACTGATTCTTGCTTGATTCTTACTTTCAAGATTTGTCCGTTTTATAGGAGGGGAATAGTCTGTTTCGTCTTCGTCATTTGTAACTTCAGTTTGCGGTACAAATTTAACTTGTTCTGTGAAAAAGAGATTCTTCCGTAGAAAAGGGTAAAGGAAAAAGAGGTAATTAGTGAAAATGCTTCAAAATTAATTTATATCATACATAGGTAAGAGGAACCTACGATAATAAGTGCTTTAAAATATTTAACAAATTTTAGAATCAATTTATGACAGTTAGAAAGATCTTTTAGTCTATATCATGAATCTATATAAATCATCCAGATTCATGGTCATTATAAATTAAAGTACATGCATAATTGAAATTAATAATTGGAAACGTCATTAATTATTATTGCATGGGGATTGCAGTAAAAAAAGTTTGAGAACAACATGTTTCACTATAATGCATATACTTACCATAAAATCTGTTTTTCGCCATTATTTTAAGTATAAAACTGAAAACACTGTCACTAACACCTTTATTCTCGCACAACACAAGAAATACTAACCGGCAAACGTTTGCAAAAAAAGATATAGCCTTTTTATGTATTTTACCTATAAACAGTGCCGTGGACACGCGAGGCGTGTTCACTATTTTTCAAAGTTGCAGTGCCGTGAACACGCCTAACGTGTTCACAGTATTATATCGCGGCATCTCGGTAGACTTTAAGAAAATCGTGGTGGCAGTGAATGAGTTAAGTGTTATTTATATATTTCATAATATCTAGATGTTATTTCAATATGAATATAATGGACAAAATTTGAATCGTAAGAATTCTAAATTAATTGTTATTCTCTTTATATGCTTCACTTCCAGGGGGAGGTAAAGCATTTATTTCGAAACCTTCAATTTAAGGAGTTTCGAAGTATTGTATGTGGTAATTTTGAGACTCCCTATAAGGAATAAAGTATTTATTGGGTTAGATACTGAGATCTTTGACACCCAGACACATTATTCTTGAGAACTAGTCTGCTGACAATACACGAGGCCCAAGCTCTAACATACAGCAGTAATGAAATGCAATTTGGACTCGTGATGACTTTTTCTTCTCGTGTACTTAATAAAAATTACTTCCTTGCAAATTTCTTGTTTCTAGGGTCAACGGGAACTATCCTATAGATTTCAATACTTTGTGCGAGCCAAAATATGAAGCATGAAAGGCCATATTTCAATTGATTGTCTTAAAAGTTCCATTTGTTCATTGTTGCATGGAGTTGAAACCTGAGTATTTGATATTAATTTCAACTCCACGCATTCCTGAGAAAAACTTTATTGATATATGAAAGGTTTTTTTCTCTGGACAGGAGAGGCTGAGAATCCGTTAAAAGGAGCACGAATCGTGCCCAGGACATCTCCGCGGCACTTAACCGCTATTTCATTTCATTCTATTGGACTCAATGCTGGATGGAGGGGCTATCAATAAATTCAGCCTAAAGCCTTGGTCTTAAGTACCCTATAGCTAGAATGAAGTGTAACCGCACCGTCAGAAGAAAGTTCAGTATTTTCTATAAAAATGATATATATGCGCTTCAAAATGTAAGAAACGTCAAAGTGGCTCCGGCCTAGATGGATGGAGTATAGACAGACAATGAAGTGATCCTATAGGTTACGTTTTTCAGTACCTATCAGTATAGACCAAAAGTCCATGGAATTATTAGTAATATAATAATAATAATATATTCTTTATTTTTCTCTCACACAGTTATAATTTATAATATTGAAAAATCTAGAATGTACACTGCAGGTTGACATTAACATGTGAGAGAGACTGGTGTCTGTACTAGGAGACCTGTATTACAGATTACCAGCCTCTCCCGCCTCGGACCAGGCGGAGACAAGTAAGTAGCATGCGGTCATGGTACAGGTAAGTCATGTAGCAAAGTGCACTTTGCACATAGCCCACCCCACCGTTGTACATTTATATCTACTTAGTAGGCGTGCGAATATTTAAGCGAGCATGTGTGTGTGTGTGTGTTTGATGTATTATGTATAGATTGACGGAACTACGAGATTATTGGATATAAGTTATATAGGTATATATTTACGTTTTACAATAAATACAGATAATGTATAAAAATATATAAAAAGCGCGACTAGCAGTGCATGAGGGCGTGCTGGTCCCAACATTAATGTACGGAAGTGAAAGTTGGGTATGGGAGAAACGACATGAAAGCAGAATAAATGAGAGCTTTGCGGAGTATGGCAGGAGTAAAACTGAGTGACACATTGTATAATGAAGTGATTAGAAAGAAATGTGGTTTGAAAGAGGATATCGTGACAAGAATAGAGAAAGGGATGCTTGGGTGGTTTGGGCATGTGGAACGGATGGATGAAAGTAGACTGACCAAAATGATTTATGAAGCTGGAGTGAGTGGAGACACGGGACGAGGAAGACCTAGGCGAACATATTTCGAACAAATCGAAAGTGTCCTCAAAAAAGGCCAGGTCAGAAGTACCCGCAATCGTCGAGCATGTATGAGGAATGTTATGAAAGTAGATGAAGCGAAAGAGATATGTAAGGACCGTAGCAAGTGGAAGGACGTAATCTCTGCCTACCCCCGTGGGAAAAAGGCGTGAGTGTATGTATGTACAGATAATGTTTACATTCAAAATGTATATGTAAAATCATAATTGGATAAAATCACTTATCTTACCAACTCAAACAAATAATAAGGGTTTTTGAAACCAACCCAATCAATAGACAGAGTACAATGTTAATGAACTGTGAAGTACTACATTTTCCATATATTTTGTTACAATCTCAAGCAAGTTTCAAAAGCAAAAAGATGGACCAACAAACTCTGAAATAATCTTACTAGGTTGCTTCAAATGTGTTGCTACAGGATTTGTGAGAGCAGGTACACATTAAATTACTTTTTTTATAATTATGTTTACTCTCAAATCTGTCAGATATATTAGTATAAAGGAGAGTGGGTAACTGTGAATCACATGGTTCAATAGATAATTCACTAAATTTTGAATGTTTTACTTACAGATCTGTCATACTATATTATTCACATGGCCTTAATTTTTTTTTAAGTAAATAAGAATTCATTGAGAAATCAAAATAAATAACATGAACAAATTTTCTATTTGTTCATGTTTGTTATAATCCAAAACCTTTGTCAAAGATGTTATTTTGTGTTCAAGTGACATTCTTGTTTTCTGGTAAGCCAAAGCAACAAATACCTACTGCAGATACAAATAAAAGAAATTATATGTCCAGTACAGTATGCACTGGACAAAATCTAATATAATTTATCTAATAAATGCAACCTTTATTTGGGAATAAAAAAAAAACAATATACAGTATCACATTAGTCTTCTATTAAATAAAACAAACATCTAGCCAGTAGCACTGATCAGTTACAAATTATAACAGCTCAGAATTTAGGAGCAGGCGATTCTTCTTTGGAGTAGTCTCGTACTGGTGAATAAAACTGCAAAAAGAAATATCATTAATTAAAAATATTAGTTTTAATAGCACCTAAGTAAATGGTATAAATTTGAAGGGTTTGATCTTTCTTGGTGATTCAAAGCAAATATTGGTGAAAAGATGTAAGAACCTTATACTGTTTGGTCCTGTATTCCTCCCAAGGTTCTGGGTTGGATTTCTTGCTCCAGGACACATCGGGCGATCGTGTAGCCAAACGCAGCAAGTACACAAATGCGCCACCACATCCCAATGCCGTACACACGTAAAGGGGGATCAACTGCGCACAAGAAAACAAACGTATGCGAGGTTAATTATGTAAGAATTGCAAAATTTATTATTTGGATTATACTTACAGCCTTATGCTTTTTCAAGCTTTGCAGACTTAAGCCTTGCATATTGATTGTTGAAATATAAAACAATGTGAGTTAAATATTTCTTTTCCTATAACAGGCCTAGCAAGCTAAACTTAAGTTTTTTTTTTACCAAACAACGATCGATTACACAGATTAGGTACCAATTAGTACGAAGTTCAAGATAAAGTACTCTGTGGTTCAAGTGTCAAACAAGTTAAAGATCCCAATAAAGATGTTAAATGGTTGCGGTCCGAACAAATAGACAACATTTCATTTTGTTTTTATGCAATAATTTGAAAACAACTTCGGATTTAAATCTCCTTAACTCGTTTATTTATTATTAAAAAATTCTAGTTAATTAGTATATTTAGAACTAAATAAAACACGATCTATAATAATATTATAGTAACTTGACAAAGCCGGGAATTGTAATATGTATTCGTGATTCGATATTATAAAAAAACAGTCTTTTTTTCTCATCTGTGGTACTGCTACACAGATTAAATGAACGATAACTTCCGATAGGTATTACATAACGTAACTAGCTGACCCGCGCCCACTTCGTTGGGCATAATATTAATAATCCCCGAAGCGAGCACGAAAGCGAACTGAATTAAACCCCGAAGCCATCGCGCGCCGTCCGCTGATGATGATGATGATGATGATGATGATGACACTCCGCAATAATGTGGGCTTCTATTGGTGAAAGAATTTTAAAATTGATGATGATGATGATGATGATGATGATTGAGATTTTAAACTATCCTATCTCTCAGGTTGGATCGAACTGCACATGGTGTGCGAATTTTATTATAATCGGTTAAGTAGTTTAGGAGTTCATTGAGCACAAACATTGTGACATGAGATTTATATATTTAGATTAACGGATTCCGAGATACCTTGGTTGGATTATGGCATGTCAACCGATGAATGACAGAGAGCTGGGAACGAAAATTTTTAATTTATAATTATTTATCTTTCTAAATTCCCTTTATGTTTCTGGGTTAAGTATTTGTTACAAATGCTATTACATAATGTTTTATTTACAGTTTTCAAATTTAGTCCGAAAAACATTGTTTGCTGATCCTTCTGTTCTGTTATTTTGTTTCTATTCAAAAATTATTTAAATATTAACATCCCAACCGCCGGATCTGGTCCTTTCTAGATCACTTTGCACTTACTTTGGCTTATTGAGGCTCTTATTCTTAGCAATCATATTACCAGAATGAGCGTTGTTTGTTAAGTCCCAATCGAATGGTCTCTGGAGAAAATAGTGGATGCCATACAAGTCCCACAAGGCTTCGGAACAACTCTTAGGGCAGGAAATTGAACAGAAAGTCGTTTGCTGAGTGTTACCCAGTGTGGATCTCCACTCAAACTATTAGTCTTTATATTTGCTGGACATTAAAACTTCCTGTTTATGATCATTGCTTCTTCATTTCTCTAACGATTGAAGCTTATATTCTCCGTACTATTCAATGTAACAAATGCTACAGGTTTGGACATATTCAAAGGTATTACATATGCCTTTTTTCGTTTACAGTAATAATGATATCTGGTGTTAGCGTCTATGGACTGTAAAAAGCGACCATTTATGCTTACAATAATATAACAGAATATGACAAGATAATTACATTTATTGTGTATGAAAATAAACATTATTAGAAAGATATCAAAACGTATAGTGATCTTGAAGTAGTAAAAGTTACGTATTAAAAATAATTTAAAATATTTATCTACGTTTGGCGCTCTGGTTTTGTAAGTGAACGTCAACACCGAAGTCTGCCCATTAACCAAATCTCTCATTACTAATAATGGTGTTGGCACAAAACGGAATGCTGAGTGTATTCCGTTTCGTTTTTGTTTTGTCATTTTAATTTGACATTATTGAATGTCTTGAATCGATGACATTTTATATCATTGACTTTTTTATCTAATGAAAAGGAGACTCCTATTTTATTTTTAACTAAACTTAATTCCTTGCTGATGAATTCAACAAGAAAAATAATAATCCGGCAGATTATACATTTATTAATTAGATAATATAATAAAATTAAAGTTATAATGAGTTTCTTATTGTGAGTATACTTTGTGGATAATTTAGGAATCTATTTTTATCTATTTTACTCTTTGACGTCCTGTTTACATCCGTTGATAATACTCATTGTAATATTTTACTGTTAATCTTATTGTCGTCTAATATTGTTTTCATTTAATGAATGAAAATTCAATTTCTACTTTTTACATAAAATGTGTGTTTGAAATGTTGCACTGGTTGTTCTGTTTACTACAGTGGAAGCCGGTCGAACAAAACTTTCAAGCCTAAGAAGAACATCCCTGAAGGCACACATCAATATGACTTAATGCGGCACGCGGCTGCCACGCTGGGGTCGGGCAACCTGCGGCTGGCGGTCATGCTGCCCGAGGGCGAAGACTTAAACGAGTGGGTTGCCGTCAACAGTAAGTTACAATACTTCCATAATGTCATTCCATGATATATTCAATTGTGGATTTCCTTTACTTACTGGGACCTTACATTGACAATGCAATGTCTTTGTGCTCCATGTAAGGCAAGGAAAATAGTTGAGTCATAGCAATCAAATGTTAATCAATATAAACTTTTTGTTATATTTCTAATATTGGATTCGTAACAATTAATTTAAATAAATGAGTTAGATGCTATGATTGTCAATTCCATTTTGATAAATGTTTTTAACTGGATGTCTAATAAAATGGTTTTAATGTTATTATTACAGCGGTGGATTTCTTCAACCAAATCAACATGTTGTATGGGACTATCACTGAGTTTTGTACGGAGGAGTCCTGTGCAGTGATGTCAGCAGGGCCAAAATATGAGTATCATTGGGCTGATGGACACACTGTTAAGAAACCTATCAAGTGCTCAGCTCCCAAGTATATAGACTACCTTATGACATGGGCTCAAGATCAATTGGATGATGAAACTCTATTTCCTTCTAAAATAGGTATGTATCCATAGTATTATCCATTTTGATATTGTATTTATTTATGTTTCAATCTATGTGTATATAAAACAACACACAAAACATTAGAAAACAGTAGTAGCAAAAGTAGTGTATATATATGTAAATTGATATTATTGGTTTTTGTATTAAGTTACAGTATCTATAGATGATGACATTGATTTGTTACCATTGCAATTTGGCTGTTGTAGGTGTACCATTCCCTAAGAACTTCCTGTCAATGGCCAAAACTATTCTGAAACGACTGTTCCGTGTGTATGCTCACATCTATCATCAGCATTTCCCAGAGGTAGTGCAGCTGGGCGAGGAGGCCCATCTGAATACTTCCTTCAAACACTTCATTTTCTTTGTACAGGTACCTCTTTAATATTTTTTTCTCCTTACAACTACGTAATAATAAAAAAATCTCTTAACTGCACATAATGTCATATATGTATAAAGATTCCCCTTTAATGGTTAAGAGCAATTGACTCTGATAACCCACATGAGATGGTATAAAGGTATGACATTTTCTCTAATTCCAGCAATAATCCTGGTCTTTAGTCTATTCAATTTTCAAAGTCCCATTTAAATATTATAGATATTGTAAATATAATAACACTATATTAGCATTTGACTATTGACATCTGAAAAATGGATCTTTGCAATTGAAATAGACTAATCAAGCTAAGATGTGGCGATGGTGATACTGACATGGGTGTGGTATGTGTGAATGCATTGGTTAATAAAGGAAGTGGACTCAATTCAGCAGTGTGGTAAACGGCTCTTGAGCATATATACTTTAGTTCAGCAATGCCTACACCTGCATCTATATAGATATTGAATCATATATTTTATTTTCTTTAATTAAACAACTGTGGGTTACCATGAAAACCATGAATCACAGAAATAACAGCTCCAGTGATGCACATTTTCTTGTTCAATTCGACACTGGTTTGAGTCAATGTGCTTCTGCCCATACTGCCCTACAGCCCATTGATTCTGAGACTCTGTGTTTTTTTACTGTCAAGATGTGATAATGTTGTTGACTTGAAACTTTTCATGCTACCAATGTTATGTATACTTTAGAACAATTGAGAAGTCTGTTACCAAATTATTTTCTCATTACAAACATGCTGGGAAAGTTATCAGCTCCTTAGCTTTGTAAGTAGACTGACACTAAGCCAGTTGTGTACTCCACCTATATGGGATCAACTTTGTATGCTTGTATAAATATTTTATTTAGCAGTTTTATCTAAGATAAGTAGAGTCTTAGATAAAACTGCGAAAGAAAATTTTAATAGTATGCTGATAGTTTGGAATGATGTAGTGTTAAGTATGTCATGGTGTATTGGCCGTGTGGTATGCTAGTGTGCATAGCATCATGAATACGAATTATGCCACTGCTGTGGGGCTGACAAAAGATGCAAGTCCTTTTCAAGCAAAAATATGATATGTATTATTTATACATGTAGGCATATCATCAAATAAGTATCCATATAATATTGTATTAAAAAAACAGGAAGCTGAATATAATATTATTAATTATGAAAATCACCATTATTAAACAATGATAAGTCTAAACTCTGTCCATTATATTATTTTCTTTTTGACAGTTTAAGATATTTTGAAATCAGTGATGAACTCGCAAGTTACTGATTCAATTAAAACAGAATATCGATTTTATTTAAGAAGAACTTTTAATCGATTTAATGCAGCGATATTATTTTTATTATAAATATTAAATTCGTTTATCTGGTTTTTTCAAATACATGAAATAAATTGTCATATAATTGTCT
This sequence comes from Scirpophaga incertulas, assembly GCA_036419045.1. Taxonomy (NCBI): domain Eukaryota; kingdom Metazoa; phylum Arthropoda; class Insecta; order Lepidoptera; family Crambidae; genus Scirpophaga; species Scirpophaga incertulas. The sequence goes on along the minus strand of CM071630.1, from coordinate 16,619,250 downwards.
ATGGGGTTGTCTAGGCAACGGGAGTTGTGAGGAGTGACGTTAGATTGTATGTGTCATTAAATACGGCTACACCGTTTGGTTGTCATTTGCCATACAACGCTTGTATCACATTCATTGCTTTCATTGTGTATTGTTTTACAATATAATAAGTTGAGTTGAGTATTTATATTCCTCCTTATCAATACGTACAGTCTACAGTAGAGCTTAATTAAGTTCTCAATATGCCGAAAGGAACTGTGTTAAAAGGGCAATCGAGGGAGTTTGTGAGACGCCTTCATGAATACTTTGAGAAGGAATGTCAAAATGGTGAACCGCTACTACCAATATCGCAGGTTCGCAACCGTGTTGCTGCCGCCTTAGGAATTAGTATTCCAACAGTCACAAAAATTGCTAAAGAAGCCTACGGCAGTAGTGGTATGCAGAGTAATAAACTGTCTTCACCGAAAAAAAAGCTCCGACTCTGTAAAGTTACAAACATTGATGATTTCGATGCGGATGCTATTCGTCGTCATATATACGCGTACTATCAACGTAAAGAAATCCCAACTGTAAGAAGAATGGTAATTTCACTGAGAGACAGTGTGGTTTGTACCGTGGCCAAAAATCTTCGCTAGGTAAAGTGCTAAGAAAAATTGGATTTTTTTACAGAAAGTCTGATAAGAGAAAAATTTTATTGGAACGCCATGATATAGCGCTGGCTCGCTGTGATTTTCTAAGGAAAGCTAAACAAATCGAAGACTGGTCGAATGTGGTTTTCACTGACGAAACTTGGCTCAATGCTAATCATACAATATCGAGATCGTGGACTGACGACACTGCAGCATCTACTTCGGCTGTGCCTATAGGCAAGGGCGAACGCCTTATAGTTTGCCACGCAGGCAGTGCAAAAGGATTTGTAACAGATGCTTTCATCATCATCATCATCAGCCCCAACAGATGCTTTGCTAACTTTTAAATCCAAAAAATCTGGTGACTATCACGAAGAGATGAATGCAGAAGTATATGAAAGTTGGTTTAGGGAAATGTTGACGCTACTAGAAGAACCTTCAATTATATTTATAGACAACGCGCCCTATCATTCGCGGCAAATAAATAAAAAGCCAACGCAAAGCAGTACCAAAGACCAAATTGTTAACTGGCTTCGTGATAATGGTGAGGATGTGACTGATACATAGTTGAAAGCGGAGCTGATAAGAATTTTAAATTCGAAACGTATACCTAAAAGATACGTCGTCGATAAAATGGCTGCGGAATATAGACATACTGTCATTAGAATCCCACCGTATCACTGTCAGTATAATGCCATCGAATTGATATGGGCACAAATTAAAGGGAAGGCAGCAAGAAATAACACAACGCCGCCGTTTACAGCAAATAAAATGTTGCAGTTATTAACTAGCGCGTGTGGTGATGTGACGCCTGAAAACTGGGCGAGTGTTGTACAGAGGACAAAAAAATTAATAATGTCTGATTGGGATCGAGATGTTGCAATTGATAACATGATGGCACAAGAATTGGTTATTTATGTAACAGAGGACTCAACTGACGAGTCTAGTGTAATTTACGAAGAAGAATCTGATGAATCTATGTAATAAATAATGTAAATAAATTTACTTGTTTAATTTTTATATTATATATTTGGCGAATTACCCAATTGGGGTAATTCGCCAAATATATAAAGTTTTGCCTAATTTCCTTGGCATGTGTAAAACTTTATTTTTTCGTATATTTCTGATCCATTTAAGAAAGTTTTCCTTTTTCTCTCTTAAATGGATCAGAAATATATGAAAAAATAAAGTTTTACACATGCCAAGTAAATTAGGCAAAATTTTATATTTTTGGCGAATTACCAATTACCTAGCTAGTTTGTTAAAAAAATGGTATGTATGTGATTTTCTAAGTATTCTTGATCATAATTCTTGATTTAAACTTGACGTAGATGTTATTAACTACATATGCGTTTTAATATTAAAATTCACATACCTATAAATAATGTAAGGTAGCTGTCGAGAAGGAAATAAATAAATTTACAAATATTTGATTTGAAGACAATTTATCGATTTATCTGATTTCAAGAACTGCTTATTGTCTGTGGTAGTTTGTTATGCACAGAGCACTTCACTATGTGGGCGTTACCCGTCTAGAAAGTATATTATTACTGTAGTACTATAATTTGAAAATAGAAACAATATTTCATACGCGCGATCTGTCAAAAAGAAAATAACATAATGGACAGAGTTTAATTGTTAAATTACCAGTGCCAGAGCATCAGTTTGATCTATGAATCTGATTACTGGCTCTAAATCTAGAGATCCTGATAAGGACAAGTGTTTGGTAATGAATGCAGACATACTTTATTAACAGAGGTCAGAATTAGGTAGAGTGCTTGCATCGAAATATCAAAATACTTTGAATTTCATTATTAATTTACAAATTTCATTCTTGTTTACATATTCTATTAGGATTTTGTGACAGATATTTAGTTTTTTTGTTAACCTTTTAAGTGGAAGTAAGAGTGAAGGGATCGGAACCTGTACAGCCTCAGCATAAGTGCAATTTTTTTGTCTTAATTTACATTTCATAAATTTTACTTATAACAAGATGGACATAGGGACAAAACATTTAGTTTCTGTATTCATTTAATTAGCATACAGATGGTGTTGAGTCTGTGATAGGAGTTTTAGTTGGGGTTGTAATTTAGAACTTAAATTTCAATATACAGATCTATGGTTGTAGGGATTTGATAGGGTGAAGCCATAGACTGTCATAGAAAACCTTAACATATTTTCATAACTAATATATACCTAATATTATCTATTAGGAGTTTACTTAAAACAAATTCTTTTGTTTTGGTTTATTAAAAGAAGTTTTCGTTTCTTTCTCCTTGTTGGACAAGTCCGCCTTTTCTTCACTCGGTGATACTTCCAATTCGGAACGGGACGGCTTGATCTATGGTGATCCCTCCGTGGCTATTTATTGGCTATTTCGAGTCATGGCTGTCATTTTGACGTCGGCGAGGAGGACGCGAAGGATGGGTCTTTCGGCGTTCCTCTCCTGGCGGATGTGCCGCTTTAGGCCACCATGAAAACGAATTAGTTTTTCTTTTTTTATTTATGTTTTCTTTTTAATATTTCTTTTAATAACGGCTTAATGCCTTAATTGTTCCATCCTGCAATCCCAGATAATGGTGAGTTGTATTTTCTTCTTTTGTTTAACTCTAAAGATTTCCCCACATGTTCGTGGGATAGATATTTCATATTTTATACATTGTTGTAGGGTTCACGGTATACCTCGGAATCACCTTAAATATAGGGCGTTTGGGCCGTTTCATCCCAACGTGACTTCATGCACCCAGCCATGCGGTGATGTAGGTTGTCTTACTTATCAACGGAAATCCCTGCCATCACCGATGGAATCTCAACGTATAAGGTGACCTCTTACCATTCTTACTGTTTTGCGTGTGTGAACCACCGTATTTTGGAGAAATTATTTTTTCTGACATTGTGACATTCACATTGGGTGACGAATGGAGGATGGCTCAGCTCAACACTTACTGAACTTGAAGTGTAATGTGTGCAAATACCGTGCCCATTGAATGGGGGACGATTATATATATATATACTTTCTTTTTTTGATTTGTGTATAAATATTTTTTTTGTATTTAAATGTTCCTTTTAAAAATGTTAATTATAAACTTACATTTATAATCCTCTTTGTTTAATTTTATCACCTAACCATTTGAAGGTCTGTTTGTATGTATGTGGAGGCGCCCATAACATTAATCCTAAATATCTACATATATCACCAGGTCGGTTCGATTCCGATAAGGATTATACCCACACCCTGATCTTAGCTGGCAAATTTCTTTCTTTTTCTTAAACTATCATAAATAGAACGCTACAACGTGAACGTGGGTAGGCGGGCGAGGAAATTGAATAAAATGCTTACGTAAACTTAATAATCGTTTACTATAATTATAACCAATCACTATTAATCGAAAATATGAACCACATTAATTAAACCACTATTAAAATATCACAAAATCAATGACACTCCGCCGAACACGTAATGTACGCGCGCGATGCGAACCGATTACCGGCTGCGGTTGTCATCGCTCGGTGCACCACACCAGCGCTCGGAGTTGTGTCAGAGGGATAGTGATCAAACAGACATTTTTTTTTTAGTTGATGTACCTCGCCGTCACATATAATTTTTATTAGTTTACATTAATTCATAATACAAATTTTGATATTCTTAAGCAAATTATCATACGCATATTTCGCCTTTTTTTATAAATATGAGCTGTGTGATGAAACCGATTTATTGCTAATAGATAGTTTGAATGCGGTAGAAGAGACAAGCTAGTCCATTCCGTTAATTCCAAAATTTTGGACTTCTATGAAAATTATGTATTACATTGAATAAGTGCTATTCACAATATTAACTATTGTATATTAATACTGTTGCAGGAGTTTAGCTTGATTGAACGGCGGGAGCTGGCGCCGCTGCAGGAACTGATCGAGAAACTGACGGCCAAAGAGACACGATGAGACTCGCGCCTCCGTTAGATCGCTCCTGCAGTCTCCATGCGGCATTGCCTCTGCGGCACTCGCAACCATGTTTGAACTCTGACAGTCGAAACCTTCACCGGTTTTTTACCATCATTTATGCAAAAGTAGCAAATTAAACGATCTGTCTACAAATTGTGATAATAGTAACCATATTTTGATGAGAGATGAGATTCAATTTTAAGCAGCACCTAACCCAGTTGAAACGCTATTATGGGAAATATTACTAGTGAGCAGACGCAAAAATAAAGTTTAAGTGTGACATTAAGCATTTTACAAAAAACTTATCTCTAAAATAACAAAAAATATTTGTATAAATTTCAAATATAATATAATTTATTAAATATTTCTTTAGTAGTTTTGCTTATCAGGATTCTTTCAATTAGGGTTTTATTTGTTTAATATAATAAATTAATTAATATGATTAACAAAAAAAGACCCCCAATTGAAAGTATCCTGATAACTTTCAATTAGGGTTTTATTTGTTTGATTAACCTGTATTAAATAATTACATGTTGCAATTATATATTATGCTCTGAGGAACATTTCTAATAATATGCATTTAGTCGTAGTATCTCGACCCGATTATTTGATAGAATTCAAACATTAATTCGGCAAGAGTTATATAATGACCTATGAACACAACATACACAAATATGTACGTATAAACAAAGGACCAACGCAATACTTAAGAAATTCATTTTTTGGTTTGACAGAATACGGAACAACATTTAATGTTGCGACTAATGACTTGTTCCCCACCACAGAAATTGGATCGACATGATGTCGTGAAAGCATAAAACTACATTTTACATCAGTATTAAACAAATATACACTTCATTTTTATATCTAGATCTTTGTCTTTCTTAAAGTAGGCTAAAGTCGATCATATACAAATGTCTTTGCTTCAATTGTCGGATTTGAACATTGTTGAGGTTCAGTATTTACAAATTCTTTTTATTTTCATTGCAAATAAATTAATTGTAATTTCAGCCTAAAACAAATGCGAAGACACTTTAACTAAGTAAAAGTATATTTCTGACAAAATTATACTGTTGTTTCCAAGCATTGCTCCCGAAAGTATTGTTAGAGGAACTAATACGACTGTATGTTGGCGATGACAAAACAAGGTCTCGGCGAGGAGAGGCCCGTCAACCCCATTAATTGCCTTTATACTAATAGATGATTATAGCAATACAATTTATTCGGTAAGAATAATATTAGTTTAATCGAAATATCGTAGAAGTGAAGTATCATATTATAGTCTGAATAATAGGTTTATACTAAATAACTTTAAATATATTTTGACATTTATTATTAAATGATTTTTATTAATTGAATTGAACTTATTGACGCTTAATTATTAGTATGTGCAATTGTATAACCGAATTGTTATTGTATTAGAGCTTATAGTATTTTCGAGTGAAACTGCACTGAAAACTACGCTTTTATGCTTATAATGTCAGCTCCGTTCATTTCTTTCCGTAAAGAACCTTCTAAAAAGTATAAAAAAATAAATAAATGACATTTGTAAAGTAGTCTCCTCAAGTTTACTTCAGAGTGAACAATAGAAATAACGATTCATTTTCATATATGTATAGATGATGACTACTAGCTATAGAATATTAGATAATATTTTTATATGTTTGTGATAAAAGATTACCAACATACTAAATGGACTTTAAACATATTTATATAAAGTAATATTAATGATTTTTTTTATAATAAGTAACAAGCATATTTAAATTTTGTGACTTTAAACATATTTATATAAAGTAATATTAATGATTTTTTTTATAATAAGTAACAAGCATATTTAACTTTTGTTTTACAACGAACATGTCATGTTTTATATTGTCTAGCGAAAGCAATGTGTTCACTTTTGGAATACAACTTATAAAAGAATATTACGTAGTTTCGGTGCCTAATATCAATATAAACATGTGGATGTTCTAACATTTAAGAATATTTATTATTAATATCAACATTTGTAAGTTTATTTGTACTAATCATATTTATTTTTCATTTAATTAACTACATATTTCTTACAGTAAGTATCGAGCAAATGAGTTCGTGTATACACACGAAATTGATAATATTGTGCATTTAATTTATTGATTTTATTATGCAGTATTTATCAATATTCTCAAGAAATAAATATGTGATTATTGCAGATGATGTTTCATTTCGATTATCTTATAGCGTAGCTGCATTGAGTCATGGAACAAATATAATAAGACAGCAGACATTTTAAGTTCAAGTTAATATTCTTGTACTAGATGTCTACTGATACTAGAATAATGTCAATAGTAGATAATAGTATCGGTTGAAGTCCCCCCGTTGCAGAGCTCTGCTACGGAGCCTGCAGCGGATAATGGCCATACGGATCGTACGAGGCTACCGTACAATCTCGTACGAGGCGGCGACGGTTCTGGGACGCTCCCCCCCATTCGACATCCTGGCCGACATGTACGCGGCGACGTATGCGTCGCGGCGTGTCGACTGGGGGAGCGCCCTGGAACCCGCGCACGAAGTGCCTAAGCGGGAGTGGCACCGACGGATTGTGGCGGCCTGGCGTGCGCAGCTTTATTATTACGGATCTGCGCGCGCCAGCGGGCCGTCGGTGCCGTACTCCCGCACCTCGAAGCTTGGCTCCACGGGAAGGAGGAGGTCACCTACCGATTGACTCAGATACTCACCGGGCACGGCTGCTTCGGTGAGTATCTGTGTCGAATAGGACGGGAGGGATCGACACATTGTCACCACTGCGCATCCGACCTCGACTCGGCCCAGCACACGCTGGCGAAGTGCCCCGCGTGGGCCTCCGAGCGCCGAGTCTTGGTCGCAGAGATCGGGCGAGATCTGTCTCCGCCGGCAATGCTGGCGGACGAGGGAGGTTGGAGGGCTGTGGCCTCCTGTGAAGCAGTGATGCTCCAGAAGGAGGCCGCCGAGCGGGGTCGGGAGATGGCCGATCCCGCTCGAAGCACGCGTAGCCGCGGTAGCACAGCTGCGGCGCCGCCGCGGGTCGCCGGCGGGCGCGAGGAAGTCGCGACTGCTACGGCGACCCGGGATGGACCTGTGGAGATGGTGAAGGAGACCGGGGGTGGTAGTGTAGCCTCCCCCGAGGAGGGCTCCCCTCTAGGCAGGGGAGCGGAGGCTGGGGGTTCCCGGAAGTTGCTTGATGTTCCCGGGGGCTCCCTACATGCCTGAGGAAGGCTATCCCTGAGGTTTTTAGTGGGTGGGCCTCCCCCTTCTGGGGAGGAGAGCCCCACATAACCGCCGGCTCGCCACAGCCGGGGTATGCAATTTAATGCATTTTCCTCAGGGAAAAAAAAAAAGTATCGGTTGAGGTTAAATTGAAGTATTTTATAGTTTTTTCAAAAACATGCCGCTTTGTCTGCATTATATGTATAGTAGCTTTACTAACATAGCGTTTAAGGAGCCATAACATGTGAGTGAGTCTAACCGGTTTTTGGTTGTTCTGTTCGAATCTTTTGCACCAACGAAAACGCAATTTTTTTGTTGGGCTCTACGAATTTTGGTGGCCTTATGCTAGCCGACGCAATATGTAAGCTATAAGTAAGTAAAATTACTATGTACACACTTCCTTATCACAAGAAATTAAGAGAATAACTTAAGATGATGTTGCATATATTATAATATTCTAAAAAAAATTATTTAATTGATATAAATAAATTAAGATGTATTAAAACTAATATGTATCTGACAAAACATGGAATATATTTACTAAAGTTATTTAGCTAAACTTTCCTTTTTTAAAAAACAGTCAAATCAGTCAAAAGTTAGTAGACCTTTTGATGATGCTTCTTGTATTGGAACAAGTTCTAAGTTATTTAAATTAAATAGTACCTAAAACAAATGGTTGCCGTTGCCATGTGTTCACTATAGAATATTTGCGGTTTTTTCATAAAAATATTGAAGACTTTTAACTAGTTTAGAAGTCACGGAAATAGCTAGTCTATAATAAAACCACCGGTGTGTTGATTTGAAAGTGAATAAATAGTTACCTATTTCTTAGACATAGATCATAAATAAAGATTCTTACTTAAATTCTTGACCGTATTTTAGATACACGTGATTCTTGTTTAGATTAAGTTGAGATAAGCAAGGAAGTTTATGATACCTATAGTTGTTTATTGAATCTTATTGTTAACTAGTCCTTGGAAATTATAGTTTCATTCATTTCATTATTTGGTGTAATAACAGATAGAGAAGTAACATTTTTGAAAAACGTTTTATAATTTACGAAAAGCGCCCGGGGCGCCTGCCGCGCGCTAAATATTTAGATATTTCATTAAACTTAACGCTACTGCACAGTTTTTGTTACTTACGACAAATACGTATGCGCAAGCAAAAAAAAAAATCATCAACTATAATATTTTTTTACTTTTATTATGCTTTCGGCGCTTGTCATGCCGCATTATTATACTACACAAATAATAATTTTATTTAATACTAGCTGACCCGTGTCTACTTCGTTGACATAATATTAATAATCCCCGAAGCGAGCACGGACGCGAACCGAAGCCATCGCGCGCCGTCCGCTGTTTTGGCCTTACACTTCATAATGTTTGGTAATATATGACTAGTAAATGTCATATTTATATAAATGTCTAATGATTTAAATTATTTTATTAATATTAAAAATTAAATTATGTATACTAATATGTATTAAAAAACTACTTTTTGTAACTTAAATATAATAGTTAACATATGCTGTCGTTGACTTTTTTGTAGGCATTTTCAAGCTTCACATCTTTTCTCTAGAACTCGAAAATATATCTTTCAGATATATTTCTATAAGATAGCGTTCGTAAGAAACGCTTTCATTCGACCGTTTTTTCTCCGATTCACTTTGCAAAACGGACTACCACGTAAAAACCTTTTTATTTTTCGGTTTTTTATATACTTAACCTGTGACACTCAGTAAAACTGTAAAAATCTCTGAAATGGTAATACGTGACCGGGGCGGTTAGTAGGTGTTATAGTTGGCACAGTTCTCGACATTTTTGCCTCTTTGAATTATGACGATATCTCTGTCGCTTTGGGGTCTAGAGCACTTTGAAGCTTTCCATAGTAAATGTATGGGTAGGACCAACGTCATTGGTTATAAATATTGTACTTGCAAGGGATAATACCGGTAAACGTGTGAATTAGAGACTCGTATCTTGGCTTGAATCCTTACTAATATTATAAATCGGAAAGTGAGTTTGTTTGTTCCGCTTTCACGCCGTAACTACTGAACCAATTGCTTTGAATATTTTTTTGGCAGACGTAAATATAAAGTCCGGATTAAATAATAGGGTACTTTTAATCGTCAGATCCCACGGGATGCACAATAAAGGCTTCGCTCAAAAATTACTGCACAGATTTTCATGCGGTTTTCATCAATAGATAGAGTGATTCTTGAGCAAGGTTTTGCGGTATTTTTTATCTCGGAAAAACGGATAGTCCCACGGGAAGCGCGATAAAACCTTCGCACCATAAACCGACTTCCGCGCATATGTAGTCGTGGGCAAAAGTTATGACCCTCTATAGACCCAATCCCGAAATCCACGCGGGCAGAAAGTCAATTATGGTATGGGGCACGTACGGATCTCCGTGTCATCGAGATGGGTCACTAACAGCGGCAAGATATGTAATTGAGATTTTGGAAGAAATTATATTGTCCTTTGCCCCTTTCATAGGAGATGAATTTGTTTTTATGCATGATAAATGATAATGCACGTCCCCATATTGCGGCTGTGGTTAACGAGTACCTTCGAAACGTTAAAATCAATGCTATGGAGTGGCCAGCACGCCCACCCGACTTAAATCCTATAGAGCACGTATGGGATAGATAAGCTCGGCGACAAATTTTGAAACGACATCCTTTTTCCGGTAATTTGAGAGAGCTTAAAAAAGCGTTACAAGAAGAATGGAATGCAATCTCTCAAGATTTTATCGATAACTTAATCAGGAGTATGCCAAGGAGACTTGAAGCAGTTCGAAGAGCTAGAGACAACACTAAGTAGGTACTGATTATTATAGCCCACAGGCTTTCCTAGGCAGGCATTATGGTAAAAAAATTAATAAAACTTTAAGTACAAAATTGTTCTAATCTGTAAATTTATTTCTTTTTTCCTAATTTTTGCCATTTGATCGTTTGTTTTTTCAACGTTTGCAATTTTAAATTAACGAATAATAAACAAAATCCTAATTACAAAAAAATATATAAAAAAAATGTCCACGATTTTTTGTTTTATACGCACTTTTTTGCGTTCCTAAATTTGGATAGAAGTTCGCTCCATTGTAGAGATTATGTTATCTCGTCTCTTTTGTTTGATTATGTTGTATGTTAGTTGTTATCTCTTGTATGAATGTGTTGTCTTGGCGTTCTTTTCAAAGAATTTTTGACTTTGGAGAACAGTTCGAAGTTGTTGGGAGCCATATCAAGTGAATGAAGCGTGTGTTGAACTATTGAAGACCGGTTTTTTTTTTCAATAAATCCATATCAAGTGCGAGGAAGGCGCTGAAATATAATTGTGATAAAGTTACAATTTCTTGTGATGGATTACTACACCGATTTATTGCGTAGCCGACATAAAACATTATTGTATTGTCTCTATTTCGAATTCTTTGATGCGTAACACTGCACGGGATTCAAAACAGCCAGTATCACTTTGACTTTGGTATGTATTTGGTTCCTCGATGATTGCATACACAGCGATAACTATAACAAAGTCGGATACATTTTGAACGGCCCTCGTAGATAAAAATATTGCCCAATTCCAGTTAATATAACCTATTTATTGATTTAAATATCAATAAATAGGTTTTATCAGCTGTTCTAATTAATAATTATTAAGTAAGTGAAGTAATTATTAAAACGTTTTATATGTTTGCTTTCGTTTGATTTTACATCGACTATTCTATACTTATAATTCAAGCCATTCAAGAGTATAGTTACGCGTCTAACATATTTGTACATTTTTATTTATATGCGCGCTGATGGTTAGTCACCGTTAAGATTCGCTAGGAATGAAATTTGATTATTAATTAAAAAAAAAATTACATCTTTGTCATTTCTTTCCTTGAGGAATGTTCTTCAATGCTGTATGTATTTTGTAGATTCATTTCTAATTCTATATCTTGATCAGTTTGAATTCAAACGATTATCTATTATTTGTGGCGATTTATCCCCATCTATTTTTAAGCACGCTTGCTTTGGCAACTATAAACTGAAAACATTTGGCAGACGATATGGGAGAAAAACAACTGATATACATAGATACTTATTTTATTTCACGGACCAAACAATAGACACAGAAAATGTACTGCACTTAACTCATATACAATACATTTGCGTTTAATATAAAATTATTGCTCTTCACAACTACACATAAACAAATAAAATACCTAATCTAACTGTTGTGTATAATAATACATCAAGTGTGAACTACGTGTTGTAAAAATACCGGTCTCTTACGAGCTATTTTGCGGAATTTATCTTGATTCGTAAAGAAAATTAATAACTCATGGTAACTGAGTTAAATGAGCTAAATGTTAGTATAATTGATTTTCAAGAGGTGAATTTTTACTCAATACATACCACCTTCAGTGATAAATATTGTATATTATCTAAACTTGTTTACAACTTATGCCTATCATAGACAAATTAAGGTAGAATAGATTGTTTGGGAGTTCGTGTAAAAGTTATTATTGTAATTGGGCCCTTTAGTTTGACTTATTATATCTTGATAGCGCTAATACATTTATTATTTAATTTAATATACAAATTAGTATGATATAGCGCCGTCTCTCGAAGGCAGATATATGTAAAATATATAATGTAATACACATTGATGATTAAAACGTGTCATGTCTATTAGCACAATAAATTAATGAAAAGCAGTATTTTTTTATTTTCAGACATATTTTATTTTTAACTATTGGTTTAACTTAGTTTACGCCATCTACTATTACTTCTTAAAGTATTGAAATTAATAGAAGGATATAGCAATCTATTCATACTTTATTCGTCTATGTGCATATACTCTGAAATATATCGCAAATCTACTGAATATAAATAAAAACATGGAAAAGAAGTGGAAGACTCGTAATTTTGGTGGGCTTGAACAGTAATGGGATCGAATGGGGCAACGTTACAGGTATAACAAAACGAAGAATGTAAGTGATGCATACGTATATGCTGTGTATGTATGTATTTTGGGTATAGTTAAGAAGATGGTGCAGAGGATGCAGGCGGTGGCGGCGGTGGCGGCAAGAATGGCGGTGCCCAGGGGAAGCGCCATCCGCCGGGACCTGTGCAGCAACACAAATATACTCAAATACCAGTTTGTTTATCGTTCATTATAGATAGGTTACTAGTCTATTTTTAAAAACTTTACCCGCTGCTTATGAAGCTTTATATACCGACTCGTAGAGCAATATTTTAGGGCAGGCTAAAAGTAGGTCAGGAGACGAATTTTTGAAACAATAGAAAACCAATTCGCATTCAAAATCGTGAGATTCGTATACGAATCGTTTTTTATTTCTACTAGTAGAATATCCAACGCTGATGTGACCTTGACAGTGATCTGTTTCACGTTTCGAGTCATCGCCGGATTTTTGTTTTTGTTGTTGTGGTTTTGAATTTTTCTGCGTGAAACGAAATTTAATTAAGAATTTGTTCTTAATGACAACACTGAATTAGAGTGATTCAAACATCTATAAAATTATAAGCAGTAGTAAATAATTTCGCGCACGATTTGTATTCGTATTCGAATCCCAAATTCACGTCTAATAATTCAAAAATACGTCTCCTGTCCTTGCAGGAGGATAATCCTGGTGTATTTCTATGGGTCAACCATCATGGAAAGATAGGCCCCGTGATTTTTTACAAAGTAGTTTAAACCAGAAGACCTGCTTGAAAGATTTCGTACTAAGTCTTTGAATACAAACATAATGACGGGAATACATTAACAATTATTCGTGCCCCTAACTTTGCAAATACAGTTAGTATGGATAATACTATAATAATTCGTTCGAATCAACGTTTTTATTTGATGATAAATGATTACAGTCGTCTATAGTACATGTGGTTTCTATGAGATTCCTAGGAAACTCCTGTGGGGTATTTGTTTTCTCCAACGACACTCGTCGTGTTTTCTTCTCAATATCGGTAGCTTTAAATTTCTTTTCCGATTCTATAACAACCATTCCTTTTTTACCCTGCAGGAGATAATTAAGTGTTTTCATTCTTTTGTAATCAACTGTTATCCATTCACTGTTATCTAACTTTTCTATTGAATAAATATAGGTACATTCGCATAGTTCCGGTTTTGTAGTCCAATTAACAGTTGATAACTAGAACGATCGATTAAATAAGGTGACGCCGGTCGCGGTGATGCAGGCGGCCGTGGTGACGTAGTTAGTCAACAACGATTTCTTTTCTCGGGCCCCCTCGCCGAGCCCACATACATTATCCCGCTTATTTCTACTTTGAAATGTTAACGACACTGTTGTACCGTCAATGATTTGCTAACATTTTCTGAGTATGCGGCTTTCTGTGGAAACTTTTCTTTTCTGTGAATTGGAGTGGTTATTCTAGCAAGTTAACTGAAAAATATTTTTTATTAAGATATTCTAGTTGATTTTTAGTCACGTATGATTCTTTTATCAACTTCACCTTGGCCTGCACTGGCTATATTTTGTAGTAGTTTACTGACTTCCCTATGGTCTACAGTTAATGGTGGCAACTAAACTTGTCGAGCTCCCGTGCTACGAAAACAGGCAAATTTTCACCAATGTTCCCTCATCAGAAATATAAATTTTATTTTGTAGATAAGCTAATAGCTTATTTAAGTTATTTTAAGTTGTTTTGAAAATAAATGTGACAGGCATTAAAATACTAGAGATCGTACTACTACAAACAACAATTAGACTAAAAGCATTACATCATTACGCAAATGTCTTAAGGACGTGTTCACATCGAGATTTTTTTTAATATTAAAAATTTTATTTACCCAATCATTTAAATATTAGTCACTGCTTTTTAAACCTTGTGGTATATAACTTGGTTGTTTTCTGTGAAATACAGTTAGTTAATGAAGAGTCCAGGTAAAGCTCTCTTCCTCCTTCAGCTTTATTATCACACCATTATGAGATGGGATTGAGGCCAAGAGCTTCCTTGTGAAAACACATATCACATAATGTTGTATTAAATGTAATAAATTTAGTTTAATCAGTCCTGCCTACATATTATTAAAGATAGAAAATAGTTCTCACCGGGAGGCGGCGGCGGTGCGGGTGGACCCATGGGTGGGCCCATTTTGTTGTCGCCCTGGAATGAAGGAATCAACAATACTTTGTAATGCACAAGGAAAAAAGTTAGATAATAAAACATCAGGAACCTTTTTCATAATATAGCATAATATAGGAATAAATATAATTTTATTTAATTAGAATTTATAGAATCACTTTTGAACGTTAAAGTAGCCTCGTATTCGGTTCACAATTAGTGAGAAAATTTTTCTCTCTTGTTACAGAGTACTTAGATTAATACTTAATATTAATTCATTCTCGTTAGATTAATACGAGGGTGCGTTTTTCTGTTCGGGGAATGACGGGGTTGGCGGGGGGTGATTATGCTCATTAGAGTCCTAACGTGTTCAGTGACTAATAAGTTAAATACGAAGTTTCATTGCTATTACATAATTAGTCTTCGAGCTATCGTCATCCAAGCAACATAATCGGAAGTGAAAAGTGAAATATGGAAAAAAATCGAATATCGTGCCGTAACAAGTTCCTTACCAAGCATGGAAAATCAGTTCCGACCATACTGAATGAGATGTCATCGGTATATGACGAATCTTGCCCAGGAAAAACCACGGTGTACAAGTGGCACAGTTTATTTATACAAAGAAGGGAATCACTTGAAGACGACCCGAGGCCGGGCAGAAGCATCGAGGTGACCACGCCAGAACTTATCCAAAAAGTCGAAAAAATTGTACTCGAGGATACGCGACTAAAGAAATAACTGGCACAAATGGTTGGAGTATCCGATACAACCATTTTTAAATCCTGCATGATCATCTTGGCATGACTAAGGTCAGCGCAAGATGGGTGCCGAAAATGCTTACGCCGCCGCAAAATCAACAGCGCGTACAGTGTTCACGTGTATTTTTGTACCTCTGCAATGAGGACAAGGATAGTGTATTGAGCCGAAATCTTACTGTAGACGAAACTTAAGTTCATCATTCTGAGCCTGAGTCTAAATAAGACTCCATACAGTGGCATAAAAAGGGCACAGCACCCCGCAAAAAGTATAAGCTGTCATAAACTTTTTGGGGAGCCCTTTTTATGCCACTGTATTTTTTTTTATAGGACAGGGCAGCAAACGAGCAAACGGATCACCTGATGGTAAGCGATAACCGTTGCCCACGAACACTCGCAACACCAGAGGAGTCACAGTTGCGTTGCCGGTCTTTTAAAAGGGAATAAGGGGGAAAGGGAGGGATGGGCCTCCGGTGCCCTCACTCACTCGGCGAAACACAGCGCAAGCGCTATTTTACGCCGGTTTCCTGTGAGGCCGTGGTATCACTCCGGTCGAGCCGGCCCAATTCGTGCCGAAGCATGGCTCTCCCACGGCAAAAAAGTTGAAGGTGTCACAGTCAGCTGGGAAACTCATGGCAACGGTCTTTTGCGACTCGGAAGGAATATTATTAATCGATTGTAAAGATAAGGCTGTTTCTATAACCAGAGACTACTACGCTTCAATATTAGAGCGATTAAAAGAAGTTATTAAAGAGAAAAGATGGGGGAAATTGACGAGAGGTGTGCTGCTTTTGCACGACAACGCGCCCAACCACAAAAGCCGCTTTGCATTGGCTGCCCTGCATAAGGTGGGCTTCGATATTTTGGATCACCCACTCTACAGTTCAGACTGCGGCGTAAGAAATTTACCACTGATGATGAAGTCATGGAGGCAGTTTCGGCGTATTTTGAAGATAAAAACAAAACATTTTTAATGTGGGTATAAATAAATTAATTGAAAGATCTGAAAAAATATATCCGTCTTGCAAGTGAATATATAGAAAAGAAAAAAATAATTTGGTGTTTTATTTAAACCTTATATCCCCCATTCCGCGAAAATAAAAACGCTCCCTCGTACCTTCTTCTTCAATAGATGGACATATTAACATTAAATATCTTAATAATATATTTAATTAAATTCATTGGGCATATCATGAAGAGGATATGGATATAAAGAAATAAGAAGGTATGGATAGATTGAGTGAAGAGTGTATCGTTCGTGTTATATTACTTTTTCTTATGGACAGGACAGATATTTTAGTGGTAGAAGTTATTGTCTTTCTGCGAGTTATGTGCGTGAAAGATATGACGCGTAAATAGAGGAGATTGAATGGGTATAAAGAGTTCTGCCGACCTTATTCAGTGTGAAAAAAAGGCAGAAGAATGATTAATATATTTTCTTTCATCTGCGTAGTAGTGTTATTGTTATCATTAATCACTACAAAACTTTTCACAAAGAACGTATTTTATACATAGCAACAATGTTCCAGTTCCAGAAATAATATTTGTGGTAAAAATTTATAGTCTTTTAACAGTTTTGAGGTGAAAACGTATCAAACAGCATTATTTTCACGTGATGTTTTATGTAAAAAGAGGTCTTTATACATAAAACAAAGCCATGTTAGTTACATCATTTATAGAATTTATAAAGCAACAACAGATAAACCATTTAAATAAGAATCTTATTGTTGGATTCAAAAGTGGTCAAATGCATAAACGGGAATGTTTCGAGTGGAAAGGGTTATAAATGAACACGTTGTGTTCTTTACACCTGCGAATCACGGCTGCTAGAGTGTAGACTTACCGGGTGCGGCGGCGGGTGCATAGGGTGCGGGGGTGGATGCATGCGGTGCGGCGGAGGCGGCTGCGCCCCCGGAGGGGGCGGCTGGTTGTTGGCCACGCCAGCTGGGAACAAAAACGTCTGCTACATGACACCGTCCCACCGTCCAATAGGGGAACATGCATGAAATTATGATGATGATATGCATAATTGAATAACAAAATGGAAAATTACACTATTCTTTTACAGTTACCCCAGTTACAACGACGCTCTTAACGATTTATTACGCTGAATTAATTTGAACAGATCACTTAATTAGTGATATATTCCAACTAACTGCGGCGTAAATAACTATATTCGCTTTGATATAAACACTTAACAACGACATTGTAAAATAATAACAGCCTATGTGAACACCGAAAGTATATTAATCATCTTTCCAATGAACATCAATTTGTGTATTCCATAACTCTATTTGCTTTGATGTGATTTATATTATTAAGCAGAAATCGTTTCGAATGGGATTCTTTATTATAAACGGATTTATCTTGAATGGTTTATATTTGAAATATTCAAGGGAGAAGTTGTGAATATTATTTTAGAGAATAGATTTTTTTAGATGTGGATAATTAAAGAATGTACGGATGGATTGTATGAAGAATAATATGCCTGTGAATGAATTTCACTAGTGGGAGAATAAGATATTATACACGAATAAATAAGCAATTGCAAACATGTTAGAATTTCTAAAAGCAATTAAGTTAAAAGGAGAATCTGGAGAATATTGCATTGATTCGCCGTTATTCTGGATGGAAAACTGCTCTATCGCGTACAACTATTGACCAAATGGTTAAATAGAGACTTTGAAACGTTAGGTTTTGTGTTACTAAATACTGAAAATGTTAAAAGGTGACACTAAACTCATTATTTCAGGTGTTGGTTTGATCAGCACTTTTGAATACTGTAGTCCAACCTGTTCTCCACAATACATATCGAAAGTATCCAGGAAGGTTTCTATGATGTCTTTGTCAGTATGGTACAAATTGAGTATAACAATTGTTCACTGGCAGCTACTGTGACCTAGTGGTACATACATTTATTTATATCCATAAATGAAACACTTTGTAACATTGCGATTATGCCATAAATTTGTTCTATTCTGAGGGCCTAGACAAGATACCTTTCGATAATCGTAATCGCATCGCTAACATAAAAAATGTATGGTATTGACATAACCACTCGAAAAGTCAAGCGATCCGTTATGTCAATACCATACATTTTTTATTTTAGCGATGCGATTACGAAACTAGAAAGGCATCTTGTCTAGGCCCTCTGGTGTTATTATATTGTCAACGAAACAGACGACGAAGTGTGAATATGTGCAAGACTATTTGCTGCACATAGTCATCAATACTTTGTGTTCATGTCATTTATTTAATTATTTTTATCGACTACTATATCCCATGCCATCAGTATGTCAGTCTAGTTTAGATATTCAGGAATTGCAATCCCATCTAAACTAATGTTTTTTTTTTAATTTAAGATATAACGCTAAGTAACTTTCTCTCGATTAAAACATACGTGTCTATTTATAGTATAGTCGAATTATTTAAATCAAAACCATTGTAAGTTAAAATGATCAGTAATGAAAATTACTTTAATGAATCGAATGTAAAAATAAAATAATAATAATAAAATTCAATTCATTAAACTAAACTGAATAAAAACATCGAGAATTCAAAGATCATAAATAACTTGGTAATACAACTCGAAATGCAATAATTCGTTTAAGTGATTGTATCGAATTATTATAATTTAATAAATATATAAAAAGTGAGTTAATAATCTGTATCATACCTAGCCAGGGTGCTGGCGGCGGTGGGAACGGTGCTCCCATAGGTGGCCCTCCTGCTGCTTCAACAATACAAATCATCATTAAACACATATCCTAATTATAAACATAAAAACTATTTGTCAAAGTCGTCACTAAAACGAAATCAATATAAAAATTTGCATAAAATAAATATAAAAAATTTGCGTCCACGGTTTTGACTACTGAAACAATATATCTAGAAATTTAGCTTTAAATAATATAGATTTAAATAAAAAACAAAACATGAAGAAAATCTCATTAAACACCATTAAAATAGATATTTTTTTTTAATATTTTCTGAGCAAGTCATTATTAGCCCGTAATCTATAAAAAGCACGAATTCGACTGTTCTCCATGATGAAAATAATTTCATTATTAGCCATTGATCATAATAAAATTCATAGGACATAACACAATGAAAGTAACAGATATATATAATAGGCTATTTGACAATGCGAAAAATAAAGTTTACAATTACTGTTAACAGTATAAATTAAGAGTTAAAAAATGATTATTTATTAACGTAAGTTGAAAATAATGATTAATTTATTTTAAAATCCGTAAATAAAAATTGCATTTTTTAAACGTTTGTCACGTGACACAAAACGCTCCTGATTGGTCGAATTTATCATGACGTCACTTGCTTGTAAACTTCGTTTGCCTACTTGTGTTGCGCCTAGTTGTGGTAGATTATCTCCGTTATATTAAGATTTTCTTTATTATGCATTGTTTTTTTTTTGTTTATTTGCACAAGTACTTTCAACCATGGACAACGATTTTTTAAAAGTAGACAGCAGAAACCTGCCGCAAGTCGACGCAATCATGGTCGGATTATTTTTCAAAAATAATTCTGACTTTTATGCTTCGGAGCTAAAAAATGTAAAAACAGCAACAAGTATGTATAATTACACTTTACTGGTAACTTAAATTATATCATAAGAAAGTGAAATAATGATGAACTTCCACAAGAACTTATATAGGTTATAAATAATTAAGTTTGTTTGGCACAATTTCGTGAACATAAACGATAATTTGTTCACGTTACGTCGGTTATTGAATGTCTTCACATTGTTTAACAAGTTCCATTCTTTGCCGTTTGACAAATGCAGATCGGGAAGTACCAGCATCACACATTCTTTTAATGCGATCTGGCTGGCAATGAAATTTAAAAGGCAGAACTTTATCTTTTAAAATTATTTTCTGACTGATACCCATTTTGTACTGATAGTAATTTGCCATGTCATTTTCCATCTGTAACGAACAAACAAGTTTTAGTCGGGATCTTTTAGTGTACTTCTTATTGAAATCATAGGACTCTGTAGTTACAAATTTTAACAAATATTATTGAAAACAGCGGAAATATTCGAAGTGAGTTGCAAGAGACATTCTGTTAATTAAAAACATTTGAGGTATTATAACCTCAAATCAATAACGAAAATATTAACATTCTGAATGTAATTAATTATTACAAAATATAAATATTATGTTTACTTACATCGAAATGGTCTTCACAAAAGAAAATATTTGTACTATTCGCTATGTTATTATGATCCCTCCGAGAAAGTAGCAACCACTTTCGGCGCACTTCAATATTCTTTGGAATACTTAGGATAGTTTTTCCGGAGTTTTTAACGACGTATTTGTACATTTTGGAACTGCACACCATTTGTAACTCATTTTATTACATAAATCACTGATAAAAAGTAAATCCAATCGCACTTTCGTTTTTTGTTTACAACAAACAAATATATATGCCAGTTGTCACAGATCAGAATACAGGCAAGTGACGTCACCGACCTCATTGCAGCGCCATATTGTCAAAGTAGCGTTTTGGCACACTATTTAAATATTGAATTTTTAATTCGATGTTTTTCAGCTAATATATACCAGAATTAAAAATAACAACTTTTACTGGGTTCCTTAGACTCTACTGCATAATATAAAATGGATTTTAAAAACCTGTCAAATAGCCTATTCTTACCATTTCAACATATTATTTTAATTATGTACATGGGCCAATCTGTACGACAAAACGATTTCAAGAGACTGGTCCTTCACCAGGCAACCAAGGACCAGCCACAACTGGTGTAACTTCCTAAAGAGACGACTGTTTCAGTCTCGATAGGAAGTCAAATAGTTACTTAATCACCATTTAACGGGTATTGTTATGCAGCAAGACTGAGACGTGTACGACGGGAGGCTGTCAACGAGTGGACAGTAAGACGACGCTCGAAGGAAGCTATCCTTGACCGATCCTAAATTCACTGTAGATCACCGACAAGCGCGTCATTAGTTTGCTCGAGAGCATCTCTAAAATCCCATGCTTCTTTTTCGATTTCTGCCATTGACTCCGATAAGAAGGGATTAGATAAAAGTTTTCTTATATCGGGGGCAGTGAAAACACATTTTAATTTTGCTTCAGACAATTTCGGGTACTTAGTAACATATATATCTAAAACAATACTCATCTTTTTGCATTGATTTTACGAACTGCTTATTGGTAAATTGGTAATGCTATGGAGTGGCCAGCGCGCTCACCCGACTTAAATCCTATAGAGCACGTATGGGATAAGCTCGGAAGCTTGTCCTATAGCGGGAAAAGGAGTCGTTAACTTTTTCTAAATGTTGAATATTCTGAATCAGCTCGTCAAGGAGAACAACATATCCAAAAATCTGCTGATTCTGCCGAAAGCCACGATTTTTTAATACCGACTTCAGAGCCCCCTAGCAGGAAAATGCGTTGTTAACTTTTTTTTGCGACCATTACATTTTTTGCTCAGCTCAACCAAGAGAACAACATATCCAAAATTTTTACCCGGGTCCCGAAAACCACTTAGCCATATAAACAGTATCATCTACTTTGTCCATGAGTATACTTATTATATATCTATCTATCTATATTATAAACTATATATGTATCTGGAACTTTTATCTTATTTGTAATGCTCAATAAATGTATAAATAAAAAAATAAATAAAATTAAAAACACGAAGTCATCAATACAAATAAAATATGTTAATTTCGATTTATGTAACGAGTATGTGATGAATGCTGGGCCGTCAAGAAGAAGGATGATATATAAATAGATTGCATACGAATGAAATGAGAATGTTAGGATGGATGTGTGGTGTGACAAGGATGGATAAGAAAAGGAATGAATATATAAGAGGAAGCCTGAAAGTAGGGCCAGTGGTAGAAAAAGTGAGAGGAAGTAGATTAGCATGGTTTGGACATGTGTCGCGGAGGGATGAAAGTCATGTCACTAAACGAATGTTGAATATGAAAGTGGAGGGATACACAGGCAGAGAAAGGTCGAATAAAAGATGGCACGATTGTGTTAAGAATGATAAAAGAATGAACGGAGTAAGCATGGAAATGACGGCTGATAGAGAGGAATGGAAGAAAAATATCTACTGCGCCGACCCCAGATAATGGGAAATGGGCAAGAGGATGATGATATGTGATGAAAGTAGGTAGGTATACACGTACCAGGCGGCGGTGGCATGATTGGTCTGGCGACGTGCGGCGCGCCAAACAGGTTAGGCGGCTGAAAACGTCGTCCTCCGCCGCCGCCCGCACCGCCGCCGCTGCCTCCGCCAACGCCATTCCCGACGGCGCCCGCCGCGCTGGGCGGGGCCTCTCCCAGCTCCGCCATCAGGGACATATACTCCTCATCGATTTTAGCCTTCAAGTCAAAATCAATCATTTTTATACAACACTTAAGGCGCGCTCCGTACTGAGCATATTCATTTTATGTACACAGTAACAACTCGTATACTATAGCTTCCCGTCCGTGGATTCTCTCGCGTTATGTAGGGTTTATCAAAACGCAAACATTTTCTTATCCAGCCAGCTGTTAGATTATCCTGATGTTCTTCTCCGGGTCTCTAATTATCCCTATATCAATTAGATTGAGTAAACAAGCCCATTGTTAGGTGACTAAGCGTACAATCAACTCAAATATGGGTGTTTGACTACTTGAAAATCAACGCTTTTTTTTTATTTAAGACAAAAATGATATCTTATAATCTACCCCACTGTTTACAGGATATTGATTCTAAAAAATGATAGTATTTATACAAATTTACAGTGCATGCAAGATGCATTCAGTGGTATTAGAGATAATTTGCGGAGATGCTTAAATTGTATATTTTAAAGAGAAATCAAAAGTAGTAATAGATGGTGTTGAAACGCAGTTAACGCATCTAACGTTAGTTCAGGTGCGCCATAGGGGTAATACTCGGTCTACTTGTTTATTATCTATTATCAACAATATTAGTAAAATATTTTTCAACACACTTCCTCATAAAGTGACTCTAATCCCATGGCTATTAGGCACATAATGACACCTATAATCAAACTGTGACTTTTTCATTACTATTATTCACAAGTGAGTAATAGTTTTTTTTTAATATTATTGGTTGAGTTACGCTTACATTTGCGCTAAAAAGCAATCCGCAAAAAGCCCAAAAAAAAGAAACCTCATTTTTTAGTCTATGGCCGATGCGCGCGCGTAGAAAATCTAATTAATTTTTCCCGCCATTACGAAACATTTTTCACAACTCGTCTCGTTTTCTCTTTTGAAGTTATTTAGTTAGTTATTAATTAAGATGTCTGCAAATACAATTTATGAAGAAAATGGATTTTTATTTAAGTATTATTTTATTGAGAAGTGTGTTGAAAAACGTTGTATGATACACGTGTATATTGATGATTACCGTCCTCGGCTCCTTAAGACCCTCGCCTGCCGGCTCGGGCCTCAATGCGCCTCAGCGGTAATCACCAACATTACACACTTGTACCATAATGTACTATTATCCACACACAAACATATAACCTCAGATGCATATAATTCAAACGGGAAAAAACTTTTGTTAGCCCATTATTTATAGTTTATGATGTGGAAACCAAATCATCCCAGTGGAAGCGCATCCCCATGAGCCAAGACCGAAAAAAACGCACCAAGTTCGGTCGAACGTGAAGTCGTGGTCGAACCCACAGTTGCAGAGGCGTGATACATCATGAGTTGTTGCTAGAGGGTAGTAGGTAGGTAGGGTGTACAGGCAGATCCGCAGAAAATCGACGCCGTTAAGGCCGTCAACTTTCAAAAATGTTGTCACGTTGATTATCACGTCAATTACATGTTCATTAACATCAAAACTCAGCACACGCACAGCTGAGACATCCGTAGTTCTTACCAGAGTTTGTGCCATTTTCTATGGATGGTCATTATCTAGGCTTTCTATGAGTATATATTCGATGCATTTTCCCAGAATTAAGAGGATGACTAAAACATCAGGATTTGCTATATTTTCATAAATTTATTTTAAATATAATTATTGTTAGGCTCTTGCTGTATCAGGATTTGCTATATTTTCCTACATTTATTTTAAAATAACTGTTGTTAGGCTCTTGCTGTATATGGGAATAGTCTCGTCTATTAATATTTTTTCTAAATCTAATTTAGCATCCAATTTTAATCCTAGAACACGAATGTCATAATATTCTATCTTGGAAGAAGGCTAATGTACAGTAAAGCTGTAGCAAACCGTATGTATTCGTTACCGAGTAACTAAACTACCGAGTAAATAACACGAGTAAAGAAACGTTACTCACGAATACATTTCGTTACTCGCATGTTTCGTATAATATACGTATAATACGTATAAAGTATAATATAATTTCGTAAATAATACGTATACATATAACATACCAAACTGCGTATGGTACGGTGCGCCCAGACGTCATACTGAACGTCGATTACGATTCTTTTCTCTAGCATAACATTGCATGTTATGAGGTAAGTATAACGCATAAGTATAGTAACGATACGACAGTAACGAATACTGATTGTTATAGTAACGAATACATACGGGTTCGTGCTTTTTCGTTACTTTTACACCTCTAATGTACAGCCAGTAACCAAAAAAGGATAGCTTAGCTCTGATTAACTATCGGCCAATAGCTGTCACCTCAGCAGTCTTATGATAAGTTATAGAGGATCATGGGACAGAATAAATGTGTTTCCCAGGGTGTCTGATTAAGAATTACCTTATCAGCAGGCGGTGGTTGCGGATGCCCCGGCCTTCTGGCACGGCAGTCCCTCGCAATGTGACCGGCGCCTCCACAGGACGAGCACACAATGCTGTTGGTGACGTTTGGCTTGTCTGGACACTGAAGGCATAGATAATTACATTAATCGGTGGTCAACCAATAAAGACTCTCAGCATGCGTTAGTTGTTAGATGGTGGCCCAACAAAGATCAGCTAGTTATGACTCACTAGCCAGGTGCGGTGGTCGGTGGCGGTGCAGTTAGCGCAACGCTGTCCATCGTGCTCTCGCAGGGTACCGTTAAGTTGTGCCAGTTCTCGTAGTTGCATCCTACGAAGGTCGTTTTGTCCTTCGGGAACTTCGACGCCCTGGCGGATCACCTCCTTGATCTGTGCACATACAAAACAGCTACAATGAGAAACATACAATTAATTATTTGTAATAATTATTAACATTTTTATTAACACGTTACCTATTTCTGTAAGTTTTGAGATTCATCAGACCATCAAACGATACTTGAACATACTTGCGAAAAAAAAAGAATCATAACTACTTCAGTGCTTCATACATTTATTTTTAATGGTATTCAATGTTTTTTTTATGTAAATGATAGTTATTTTTTTTTATAATTAAACTATCTCAAATGAGAACTAGAAGTATTTAAGCCACAGTTTTACGATTATTCATAAGAACACGTAACGAATGTTGAACTGATAAAAGCAGCGTTGTAGGCCTCCTCCGCAAGATAGGCGGACGATTTGGTGTGAATCGCAGGAAGGCGCTGGACTAATCGGGGTGGAGATACTTGAGGGCGTCCTATGTCCAGAAGTGGACATCCATTTCATGAAATAATGAATACAAAGACTGTTGGGCACTTTATACTCTTTCGTTTTTGTTCCGCTAAGATACATCAATAACTCAATACAACCAACTTTTCTTTGTATGTACGAAAATCCTACGCAGGTGTTGTGACTTTGCGATACCGCCGTAGTTACTCTGAATAGTGAAGTGTATTTGACGTGAAAACCAACATTGACACACTTTGCTTGTTTTGCTTTTCAAATTTATCTTACTCTACGAACTTACTACGAACCGAAAAAACATGAACCATGTTTCCAAATTCGACACCAGTATTTTCTCTAGATCATAGTCTCTTTATGATTTAGTTCCTCATTATGGAGTTGAGAAGATTATATTCTAATATGCATTGGATTCCAGGTTCTGTCTGTCCTGTATTTTTTATATTGGCATCAATAACATATATTTTGATAGAACCATTACCTTTTCCACAGCCTTCTTGACGCAGTCCGCGCTAGTGGCGGTGATGTAGGCGTGTAGTGGCTCGTCCTCTCCGGGCAGTGGCTGGCCATCCTTGCGGCCTACTTTACCCTCCTTTACAGATCCCTTGCCACGGATTATTATCTTTGCGCCAGTTTCCTTCTCCATAGCTATCGGAAATACCATTTGAAATGTACCACAAAACATTGTTTAGTTAGTCATGATTATAATACAATTATTATGGATCTTTAGGTAAATATTATTTCACTTATTTAACAAAAATCATAATAATATTTACCTAAATTTGGATCACAAGTGATGGGCAATATTTGAATCTATCACTAGAATACTATGGCTAAGAACTCATGACGAAATTTTATAAATAATATGTATATTTAAAAAAATTGTTAATTACATTTTTTTAAGTTCCAAGGTAATTTTATTGTTACTAACATATATGAATTAAATATGAAATTAAAATAAATAATTATTATTTGTGATTCAAATGCTAATAAGTGTCAAGTTATTATATTCTTTTAAACTTTTATCCCATAGAGTTTATCTTTCATGGGTAAAAGTAACTGGTAAATCGATTTCTGTACCTATTGTGTAATGTGAAGTCGTGTCCAGAAAAGTACTAACAGCCTACCAACTAAACACTACCTACAGCCTTTGGTCGGGCGAAAGGCCTGGGACCCTATCGGCTTGAACTAACGCTCCCGCCCTCCAGAACGGGGCGGTGCATAGAAAAGTACTATGCGTTTGTTGTCTGTACAAAATAACAAATCACTGTAAAATGGCGGCAGATTTGTGTAACATCATCGACCGCCGTGATCGAACGCAAACTGATGGCAGAACACGCGGGTGTAAACTGCCAAGGTGTTAACAGACTTAGCGAGGTGTAAACAAACCGTGCGATTCTACTCGTCCCCATCGGGTCTATATATACATACAGAAGCTAGGGTTAAAACAGCTCAGTAAGTTTTTAGACTGTCTTTATCCCAGCTGCTACAATTGTATATGGTTCAGACAATAAATTAAATATCAGCTAATCAATTTTCACACACCAAGTAATGAACTAAACATTATTTCTATAAATCAGGGTCATTTCATCAGTTTCTTTTTCATATATTAATTATTATACATTTCTCATATCACTGTGTAATAATACTAAGAATGATTTGTTAAAGTTTACTCATTAATGTTACAATATTCATAAAGTAGCTGTATAATGTAGACTAAGCAGATTCGTTATTGTACCTTTAAGTGTGTTTCCTCGGGGCCCTATAAGCAACCCAACGAAGTTGATATCAGGGTGCTCCTCCTGCGGGATCATCACTTTGTCGTGCACTCGGATAATGGGCGGCCTGCACATAATTCAATAACAACGTGAACTTTTTGTGGGTTTCTTTCTATTAGTCCTATTCAACTAATAAATCATAGAACTTTACAGATTTTTTTTATTTTAAATCATAGTACTGTAAAGTTTATTATATAGTATTTCATGAAGGAGACTGACTGCACAGATGGGAAATTTATGGCATTTATGGGGCATTAAATATCCCACCAGGGCGTGATGGGGCCGTCACTTATCAATATTATTGTCGTATACATCACGCGTTTTTATAAGGCATGGTCCTTTATAAGGCGTGCGCGGGGATACAGGTCCAACGCGTGAGTATGTGCGTGGAGTGTACCAACTGGGTCTAATCTCTATATGCACAATGAGAAATGCAGCTAAAGTCAGATGTACAGAAACTATTGTCATTTGTTATTGTTAGAATACATGTACCTACGTAAAGGCTTTTTAATCAACTCATTGGAAATAGTTATTAAATATCTGTAAAAACTACGTTTTTTTACGAGTTCGTAAATATTTTCAGTTATTTATACTGTGACGCACCCTGTTACAAAATTCCGTTTTGTGAAAAAGAGTTTGCATAGTAGTAGTAGTAGTTTGAGATGGCGAGAACATAACATTTACATGTTCTATTGTAATGAGACAATTCCTTTTACGATTTGTAATTAAATAGTTATCAATATTTATCTAATATTAGAACCATTCTCATTTTTAAATACGCTGTACATATTGATTACTTATTGTGAATACTGGTCATAATATGATGCAGATGCAACGCTAGCCTTATATCGTTATTATCATATACGTACTTATAGTCGGGCGGCGGCTTGAATTCCGGATTGATCTGGTGCATGCGTGTCACGAGGCGGTGCCGCTCCTCCTCGAGGCGGCGCCGCGTGCGGTACTCGCGTGTATTCAGCCGCTTACCATCCGCCGAGTAGATGGGCTCCGGCGACGGAGACCTAATACCAGATTGACTGTCAACGACCACACTAACCTCAATAACCCTATATACGCAAGGTCGTCGACCTACGGCTCGCACACAAACGAACCACATGTGTAGTTAAGCGCAATACACACTGAGCCCGCCGGGCCGCCGACAAAACCCGGCGGCCTGTGTGAAAAGAATCATGTCGGCAACATGCGCCCGCGCGTGTTATATACCCGCCATGTTGGCGGCTTGGATACGCCTGCACTCAGCCCGGCGACGCCCGATTATATGATACAACCTTTATCGACAAGCTGCAATCACTGACTGCCAAATTTTCTCATCTTAAGCAACCGACCATATTTTCCGACTTGTAATAAGTGAAGCCGCCAATTAGACATATGTCGCCGGTCCGGTGGGCTCGATGTGTATTGCGCTTTAGGTCCGTTTGTGTGCGAGCGTGTGCACAAACAACACAACCTATTTTTTTTTGTTTTAAGGCTAAGGTCTTGGGACTCACTAGTGTTTACTAATATTTCGTTTCGTATCAATTTAAGTACGCTTAGGCGAAAGCAGCACGTAAACAACAAAAAAAAAATTATTGTATGAATGTTATATTTAATTCAGTATATACTATATTGACTTATTAGGGTTGAGTTAATAAATTTTAAATATACATACATTTATTCACGCCTGTTTCCCATGTGGGAAGGTAGATATCACAGTTTTCCATTTGCTACGATCCAAACATACTTCCCTAGCTTCCTCGACTTTCATACACCCTCATTGGTTACTGGTACTCTTGTACCTGCTTTTAGTATATCATCAATTTGGTTCAAATATGTTCGTATAGGTCGACCCCTATCAACTAGCCTATTCATATTTGCCTTATAAAGTTCTTTCATCCATACTTTCTCCATACCCAAACCATTTAGCATTCTCAATTTTTGTCACTACATATTTCTGACCGCAATTTCCCTTAACACACTATTTCGCAATTTATCGTTCATTGTGACTCCAGCCATTCTCCTTAAAGCTCTCATTTCCACTGCATTATCCTTGCTTTTATCTTTCCTTTGTACACCTAGCATTTACCGCCAAACACGTCTTTTTGGACAAGGTCTGACTGACAATGACACCATTTATAACCTCATCACTTTGTTTCCTACCATTTTCTTTTAATGTCAGACTGATATGCACACCTTTTGTAAACAAAGATCTCTTTTTCACTTGCTCTAAGCATTCATTTCCTATAACAACTTACTCTTTTAAACAATACCATTGCATGCAATTTACTTAGAATACTATAGAATGCCGCGGTAATTTCAATCTTACTGTGACCTCATGTAACGTGAATTCTCTGTTATCTATCTCGTTTTTTTTTTCGATTCCATGACTCATATCGTTAAAATAAATTTCCTCCAAAATAATTTTCCTTTTTCCATCTCCTCAGCACAAAATCTTCGTCTTTTAAAATGTCCCAACTGTAACTTCCGAGTTTGTACCGTTGTGATGTCACTGATTTACCTCTGTTCTTATATAAAAATATATTAAAAGAACTTAATGTCACTCTGGAAGTTATCAGATAGCCCGTGTCAAATCCCTCTTTTTTCTTTCTTCAATTAAGCCAATTTAACCAAGGTGTCTCTTTATCAAAAAAACGTTTCTCTTACATCCTTATCAAAATATATATTGGTAATTTTACTTCCTTTCTTTTTTTTGCTCACTCCACAAACATAGTATTATAGCATCATCACCCTTTTTTAAATTATCCCATACATATTCAACATTGCCATTATCCTCTATTTTATTCAATTCCACACTTAATTTTCTCATGTAGTCCATTTTGACATATTCTTCTTGTAATGTCTCTACTTTTATTCTATAATAATACTCCCGGGTTATGTACTCGATGTCGCCAGCACTTAAGTCACATATTAGACTACTTACCTTACAGCGTCAATACCAACCCCACGATACGCGCGAGTATGATGCACTTTCTCGTTTAGTCTTTCATCTACAATCACAAAGTCAATCATGACGTCTCCCATATTATTCACCTTATCTATTCTATATCTTCCTTGCACACTTTCACAATTATCTCTTTTAACTTCTACCCACCTATTAGTCTCCTAATATAACACTCCTTTCGTTTTTCTAAAACTTTAAAAAGCTTGCTCTTTATAAAGCTTGTTGAAAATTGTCTGGAGTTTCAGAAATACACAGCTGGTTAATGAGTGCTAAAAGTGCAGACTAAGCATACTTAAATTGATACCATGTTACTGAAATGTATATTATTTATTGGTATTTGTACATGGATCAAAATTTGAGGACTATTATAGTAGGTTCATTTGCGTATAGCTAATTATAAAACTAAATAATGTCTACACATTTCTTCATGTGATTGAGAAACAACTGTACAGTTTTATATTGATTGAAATATAATATGACACCCTATCAGCCCAACAATACTGGCGTTGGAGTCGGGAGATGCCATGCCTACTGCAAAGGCAAATTAATACTTTCAAATTAAAATAACAAAAATTTCATTTGCATATTAACAGTAAAAGTATGAAACATCTAATTATTTATGTCAAAAATTTAAGTAATTGTACCAATTACAGAAATTAGTACTTTTTAAATTGAGTAATTAGTACATCGCCTTAGAGCCGATTTATCAGTTAAACGAATAGATAAGGTTTATTCTACAGTTAACAAGATTCTGAATTTTTCATTCAACAGATAAACTCTAACAGACAGTTAAACCGTTTAACTGATGAATAAATTTAGCTGGCTCTTCCAAGCCCAGTTAACACATTATCTGTGGGATAATTCATAGATTTGACTATTTACACTTCACAGGTTAAATATTTATTGTTGGTAAAAATTTGCATTGAGAGTGGTTACAAACTCTTTGTCGAGTACTTCTATTGATATATATGATCTATTATTAATTTTAAAACTATGGATATTTTTTATTGAATTGATGATGAAGCAATCGAAGTAGATTATTCAGTAACTATTTAAATCCAGATAGCAAAGAAAGAGTTGTAGAGAAAGGTCTGATAATATGTCAACATAGGACGATAAGGAATTTCATACGAGATTTCGTCTGAAAAAAAAAACACTGTGAAGATTTTATTAATATATTAGCACAATAACTCGACGAATACAGAAAATCACGGAACTAAGCCGACAAGCAGCTTATGAAAGGTATGTTGCTTTACGTCAAAATGACACCCACTGTCATAATGACGAAAGATGTTCGTCTCTTTCTAAAAATGGTAAACCTATATAAAGAGCTTCTCGCTTTTGCAAATTTACTGTGAAGATAGTTACAAAAATCTGTAGGATAGTTATCCGAGCGTTATCTGAGCTTTGAAAAATTCAAATTCTTTATTCGTTCGATAAAATCTCAAAGTTATTGAACAACAAAAAACTATTGAAAAATGGGCCCTTAGTTTATATTTATAACTAAGCATCATTTAAGATTTCACTTATACTTGCAAGTAGTATTTCGCCTTGGCAAATCACAACACTAGTGTGTGTAACATATGTCAAACTAATTATTCAAATTTGAAAAAAATATATTTAAATAATTATTATGTAGTTTGTTTTTTATCTACAATATTGCACAATTATAAAACTGTAAGCTTTTCCAATGCGTTTTATATTGCGTGTAAATGTATTACAGTATTACCATATACAAAATTAAATACAAGACACTGAAGCTCTAGCCAAACGCCCAGACTATAATACCTAGCCCTAGCACCCTGAGGAAGGAATTTAATCATTAGGACCTGAAACTATAACGTCATTAGCCCTGAAAATAATCCATTAAATTAGGAATTAATCAATTCATTAGTTAGTGATTATTACGTAGAGTTAGACCTGCAAACATTCAAAGGGCATTATGATTAGTGCAGAGAAGCTCTGGAGAGCGCTACGGCCTACCGTCGGGGCTAGACCCTTCAACACCTGGGAACATAATTCATTATGGTTCATATTAAATAATAGTACTTCAGATTAAATAATTAAACAATTTTATCGATTTGCATGTTATAGAAATCTTATAAAAGTAATAGTTTTATGAGCTTTCAGATTGTATTCAATATTTGATTTACTCAATATTACTCATCTTTTATGATCCACACACACTACAATGTATTACAACTTGTTCCTTCTTGGAAATTCAAGATGCAAAATATTGATTCCATTACGTTACCTCGAATCAGTAGGGTAGGGGCGCTAAAAGAATTGGTAAGGGATGGAATTGGGATGACGGGGCGACCACGCGCCGCCGCGGGTGGGGCCTACTTGTTCGTCCGTTGCGCGCGGTAACGCACCTCTCCTCGACGTTGGGCGGGATGCCGAGGTCGCCGGAGCGCAGCTTGCGGCTGACCTCCTCGATCTGCAGCTGCACTGCAAGGGAAGGGGTGAGCCGCCGCCGGCAACGCGCCATTAGATCTCTACCAACCACCGCGCACCTACCTCATACCATACAACAACACAAAACACAGCGAACGTCGCACATTTAACGCTATACACAATATTAATCGTCCTGAAAATATTGAATTAATTGAGAGCTGAAATTAAAAGTCAGGTTGTAAACAAAAAATATATATACTGACTAATCTCATTACAAATAAATTGAGCTAATAAAATAAACCAAATAAGCAATAAAAAATATTTGTCGTGAAAAGTTATATAACTTATAATAAATTTTGGAAAACAAAAAGACAAAATTTAATTATCACAAATGAAACATCAGCATCTCGTCTAAAATAAATAATTAAATTAATTAACACATTTTATTAAATATTTCTGTGCAGTGAAAAGAACCATGTTATTTCTTGAAACATTCCTAGATAAAATTATTGCTATACACAATGATTAAAATTTTTCAAAAAGTAGAATATGGTATTATTATGGTATTAGAAAATGTAGGTATATAACTTTAAATTATGAAGAGGTTTTAGTAAATATGCGAATAGTGTCTGACCTAAAATCAAAGGACTTTATATTATGAAAATAATTAAGATTATTCCAAAATTTTGGCATTTGTAAAAATAATGAAAATAAATAGTTTGTATATAGCACTCATATCAATATGTACAGTAGCATTTGCGATTGAATTAACGAATTAAAAAAACAAAACAAGTCACTTATTTATTATGACTATCAAAGATCATGAAATTGAATTGGTGACTACTATACACTTTTGATGTGATCAAACATAATTTGAAAGGAACATTGTTAACATAAAATGTATACAAGTATTTGTATGTAGTTCTTTAGTCCATAGATATTGCATTTTATATTGGTTAATTTGATTATCATACAGAACAGTGATGATATGCAACAAATGGAGGATTGAATAGCTTTAAAGATCTATACAATCTAAACATCAATATCTAACAAAACTTTACTAAGCTAAACACACATAGTAGTGTGTTCATCTATATGAACCAAAAGAATCGAAAGGCAACAATTTTATTGTAATTCTTTCAATTTAATAGTTGTATGTATATGTACTTGCGATTATAAACAAGCAGGTTACTTGCTTGTTATACCAAATTTTCGCTTCTTTTGGCGTGTATGTGTGTGATAAAATATTATATTATAAAATAATATTTGAGTAAATATAATGCGAACAAACCTTAAAGATCACAATAGTTTGTTTGCAAATCAATTTATAATGACATAGAATAGTTGACAGTACACTCGAAAAATTGTACTAAGTTGTGAACTCACGTAAATATTGTTCCTCCTGATCCTTTGTGAGCGTAGAGGGGAGAACTGTGGGAAGGCCAGGGATGAACGTTTTGTCGTGCTCCGATCCTGTCCAGCGCGACCTACGTCTCCGAGCACGTCGCTCTGCTGGAGTCTCGCCCACCGGACCTGATCAATACACTCAGCATTTAGAGATATAAATCTGACACAACATTGTTTTGGGTTTAATTAAGTAACCAAGGTATTAAATATATAGCATAGTATTGTGATGTTGAACTGCAGTAAAGTGGACTAACTTTTTTTTTTATAGGATAGGACAGCAAACGAGCAAACGGATCACCTGATGGTAAGCGATAACCATTGCCCATGGACACCTGCAACACCAGAGGAGTCACAGATGCATTGCTGGCCTTTTAAATGGGAATAAGGGGGGAAGGGGAGTTGGGCCTCCGGTACCCTCACTCACTCGGCGAAACACAGCGCAAACTCTATTTTACGCCGGATTTCTTTGAGGCCGTGGTATTACTCCGGTTGAGCCGGCCCAATTAGTGTCGAAGCATGGCTCTCGCACGGTACTATTCTGATAACAGTCACTTTATTCTACTGCAGTTTGAGAATAATAGGACAGTAATATATCCTGTTACTGTTGAGTGTTATGTCTCTGCCATGAATCACTAATTGGTATTTGTAAGCAAGTATCACAAATATGTCTTAATGCAGTGTTAATGTTTCTGAAACAGTGTCCTCCATATTTCTATTAGAGCCATGAGAAGTGCGCCACATTATATGTTATAAATTAAAAATCAAAAGCTGGTAGACTTGTCAGTTGCCTAAGCAAGATGTGCTAAAGCTTCCATAGGTCCTGTAGCATAATGAAAAGGAATGAAGCGGGTGCCGGACAGTGCTG
This sequence comes from Scirpophaga incertulas, assembly GCA_036419045.1. NCBI lineage: Eukaryota > Metazoa > Arthropoda > Insecta > Lepidoptera > Crambidae > Scirpophaga > Scirpophaga incertulas. Next base: position 16,583,675 of record CM071630.1, on the reverse strand, counting down.
CTTTTATTTCTTCTACTCAATTTACAATTAAATCAAAAACAATTTTCAATAAATCTGATAATTATTTAAAAGAAAAGTAAACTTTTAGCACTTCCGTAGCTTCAGTTTGAAACATTCTGGTCTGTTTGTTTTTGTGTTTTGAGTCTGCGTTTATAAGTTTTACATGAGAGACCCAATTTGCACTTTAGAGTATTTCCAAGTAACTATACTTCCTTATTCCAAATAAACTAAGGGGATGCCTGGTGCCTGGATGCTGCGATGGGCAAGTTATAAAATATATTGGGTTGGTTAAAAAAGTTAAAGAAGTAAGATTATTGTGGAGAGGACTGATATTGCTCTAGCCAGATGTTGATTTTGGCCAAATATATAGAGGATACGTTCCTAATTGTTTGCTGTCTTTTAAGTACAAAAAATCTACGGTGTATCATGAGGAGATGAACTATAAAAAGTACCAAGACTGGTATTAAATCATTTGAAAGAGCCTATGAGCATAAGAATGGACAACACTACCCCATTTGGTACAAGTTAATAAACCTCCAAACCAAACCAACAGAGTTACAGCAGATATAACCGCGCTGGCAAGACGCGGCCGTGTGTGGGGCTCTCCGGTCAAGAGGACCGGCCTACCCACTAACCCCCCCCCCCCCCGAGTTCTCTGGGCCCATACGGGGCACATGGCGGGGTGCGCTGTCGCGATTCGACCGCCATGTGTCCCGAGGCCGGCTCGACCAAGAGTTGGTCAAGCCACCGCCAAAGGAGGGACTGTCCGACAACCCCTGGACAGTCCCCCAGACAGAGAGACTTCACCACGGCGTGCGCGCTTAGACGGACGCGCACGCAGTCTCACGGTAGGGTCACTAGACAGGCAACACCGCACTTGCGTGTGCTCGCCTTCGTCTACCAATCCGTCTGCGGCGGAGGGGAGCGGTCTCGACGTCCTCCTCCCGCTCCCTCTCCGCGGCCTCCTGCGAGATGACGCTCACCAACTCCTACCTATGCTCTGGACAAAAAAAAGGCCACCAAGTCTTTCAATTACCACTCTATCATTGCCAATATAACTCTATGGAGCTAATTTGGGCCCAAATATAAGATATGCTTTTAATTTGAGGTCCAGTATGTAAACATATTTGTAAGCAATAAATGAATATATTAGTAAGAATTCTATTCTATGAAATATTTATGACTTTGTATCAGTAATGAAATAAATGCTTATTGGGGTCTAAATAGTGATGTATTGTTTCAGTATTGAGAGTGAGTGGTTGCTACTTTATAAAGAGTGTTTCAATAACAGGACAACAATGTAAACCAAACAAATCTTCTATGATTTGCTCTAGTAAATTCTATGTATCAAAAAGTTTTTCATTAAATAGAAGTTTACTATAGTTGAGCCAAATAAGAGAACGAATGTTTACCAACAAAGTGTTGCCTAGCAACCACTGACAGGCATATATTAATAACCTTTTTCTATTATAATACAGTTTTATTGCTTTCGAATTAGTGATACCTGTTTAATATTATAGCGTAGTAATATTTTACAATTTATTTCCGACTGACTGTCGCAGTCAGACTGTTTAATAATCCCTAATAAAATTATGAATGCGAAAGTCTGTTTTTCTGTCTGTTACCTTTTCATGCTGAACCAATTTGGATGAAATTTGGTTCAGAGGTACGTATTGTGAGACCTGGGAAAAGACATTCTACTTTTTACCATGGGAAAATTGAATATAACACTGGCGCAGCCGCGGGTGGAAAGCTAGTATATATACACTAAAATTATAACGGGGAAATATTTGTATTTAGGTAATCAATAAACTCAAAAACTACTAAGTCGATTTCAAAAATTCTTTATATAAAATTGGAAAGATACATTCAAGCTGGGTAATATACACTAGATTAAAAATTTTACCGCGGGAAAATATTTCTTTCCTATGGGAGACTTTGTTATTAATATGTTCATATGTATTGCGGCCAGATACAATAATGTCATTTAAGAACATTACAATATAATATGATTTTTACCACGGGAAAACAACATGTCCACCGTTGCGAAGATGGTGCAAACCACTAGTACCACACAACCACTAGTTCAGGAAGCCTGCCTGGGCCACCACAAGCTTTAGGAATAAGGTCAGGTCTCACCAGGCTAGAGGGATTTGATGGTTCTTACCCCGTAGGATGCATTTATAATTTGAACATATTCATCTTGGTAATATTTGTGTACAAGGAAAATTTACTAACCAAAAAAATAATAAGTAACAATAATAAAACGAAACTTGAGAAAACACAGGGAATAACACGACAGTACTTGAAAGCAGGTAGGTCATGACCACTAATTATGACGGCCATATTGCAAACATAATATGACCAAATAGTTTTTCTACGTTCTGTTACTCCGTTCAGTAATTCATTCCTTTATAAAGTGAGATATAATTATAATAATTTTATTTAAATAATGTAGTAATAATTTAAACTAGTGATTTTTACTTAATAACATAAATATCAATTATATAGTTGCCACAGAAACATTAGTAAAAAAGTGAAAATAAAAAAAAATTTGTATTTATGATTTGCAACAAACGGAACATAGAAGTTTCGATCATGGTCGGATTAAAATGCAAATATATGCTACTGATTTAAAAAGGTGGCTAAGTTGAAGCGAATACGTAAAAAAATGTGGTCTATTTCAGTTGATAGATTAGTATAAAAGTGCCGACTATAACCGAAAATGTTTATTACATCTGAATTTCACTTATGTCATCATGATTATAGGGTTATCAAGTAAAATTAATTATGTTTTTATTTTATAAATTCATTTATGTGGAAGTTTCTTAAGTGTTTGTAGTAGTATGTTTTAGAAAAAAAATATTATAATGGATCAGTCATGAAAACATTTTACAAATACAAGATACCAACAAGATAATTGACGTTTTTTTGAATTGAGTTGTGATAACCCTAAAACTGGTTTGCTTACATTTATTCGTTTCCTTAAATAAACGTAGTATATATGGGTTTTACACTGTATTTTTATGAGATAGAAATTATAATCAAATGTCCTATTATATCCTATATAATTGAATAGCTACAATGATTTAACAACAAATACAAAAAAAATTAAGTTATTGTTTTCCAAACAAAGTTTACCAATAAAAGCACATGCAAGCAGAACAGTTTCATGACATACTTTACAACTACAAGAGCTTTCACACTCATGGCTAGTCAAGTGCACCATCTGGACTTTCATACAGTTTTCTTGTACGAAGGAGATCTGTGAAATAGAGGTGGTCACTGGTACAGACTGACCTTGGCCATCCTCCTTGTCGTCGTCGGGGTGGTAGTCGAGTTGGTGGTGTCGGCGCGCCAGCTGGTCCAAGCGCTGTTGCACAGAGGAGGGCGGAGGAATGGCGGTGGCGGCGGATAACGCAGCCGCCGCTGCCGCCGCGGGTTGTACGCCACCCGACACGCGCCGCGCCGCCACAAATGTCTGCAAATACACACGAATTCACATTATCACATCATTACTAATACATTCATACTCGCAAAATATACATACATATTATACCACAATATTTTTGATGTTAAAAAATGTATTAGTAAATAGAAATTGATGTAATGTAAACATAATATTTGTAGCACTATTGTGATGACCATAAGAAAAAAACACCATTCACAATTGGTTTGATTTTTAAATCTATTCAATTGAGATATTCACAAACAGATATATAGCAGACAGACCATCTGGGGACTGACTTATAATATTATTGCAATAGGATTCTTACTAGTATAGTTTTATGGTAAAACTCTATTGTATTCTTATTACAAAAATAAAGTAAAATTTTGGCCTAGTGGTGTTTAAAATATATCATCAGTAGCGACAAGCTATAGCTAATTCCATGCCATAATTTCTGGAAAACTCTTAAGATTTTTTCAGTATCTCTTACACCGCTTTCAGGCCTAAATGTAAGACAAATTTAGTGTTTTTGGGAATTGTCTATTAGTGTATTTACTGTGATAAGCTATGGCTCATGGTAATTCAGTATTGACTTTCAAACTAGTGGAACAAGAGTAATCATTGGTACATAAAAATTCTTTGATAAAAGTATTTACTTGAAAATAATAATGGTACTATTTATTTGAATTACACAATGGGACCCCTGCCAATCTAACTTCCTATCAACTAAATCTGCTCACTTACAAATGGAAATTGGATTATAAGAAGTTGTTTCAAAGAAATAACATTAACAAGATAGGAGTAAGGAATAAGACTTAGGTGAGTTGTCTGTGTTATTCTATAAGAACTTGACCATAAAGTAAAAGTGATTAAGTGAGACTATAAGAAAGAAATATGCAATTAAACTGATAATAATGATGGCTTGGAAAGGACTGTGAGGGGTAGAATGGTGGAAGTCCTTAAGGGGATTGTTTCCCTTGTATATAAATATACATAGGTAGAATTCCCCTATATGTGAATAGAATGTATATAGGAGAATAAGGTTTTCCTTGTATAGATATATAGGTAGAATCCCCCTATATGTGAATAGAATGTCTATATGACAATGAGGTTTCTTTGTGTAAACATATAATGTGAATAGAATGTAGATAGATATGAGAATAAGGTTTCTTTTATACAGGCAAATAGGTAGAATATTCCTATATGTGAATAGAATCAATAAGTATGCAAAGCAGAATGCTGTATCCATATGATTCTTGTATATATTAGAAAAAAATGTCGTTCCATTTATATTAGAATACATAAACTTCTACCACAGGTTTACATATATACAACAACAGATTGTACATAATGTGCTTACTAAAACACTTAAAAACAATTAGATCCTTAGTTTTTATTAAATAACTTAATATAAACAATGGAAAGCATAATTACTATCTAGTCTAGTTAGGTGAGCAATTGTAAACTTTTACCTCCTGTTCATTTGCATTATGCTGGAAAATAATATATAATTACATCATAGTATATTTCTTTGTATAGACATAATGTTCATTGGTACCCTTTGAAAATGAGAACATAGTGGGACAAGCCAGATATCGGGCTTTATTAAAATTGTGATTTTGTTTAGCATTTCTTGATTCAGAATCAAAACAAATGATAGTTAGTGATTAATGTTATAGTAAATTAGAGGTGTCCAAAACTTGCAAATTATGTTTGACATAATATTATATCTTGACATAATGTTTATGTCTTAATAGAGTATGAAACTAGATAATTTACATAGAAGAGTGGAAGACTACTTCATGGTGCTGCTCTGTAAACTAGGAACTTATGAAGCTCTAAAGTTTTATTATATTTTATTTAGTATAACAATTATACAATTGTTTCATCAAATATAATTTAACAAAAGATGTTTATGCAATACCATTTAAGTATTGCACGCTGCTTCGGGGGATGATTTAGATTCTTCGTTGTAAAGGGACATATACCATAGTGTTTTTGGATAATAATAATTAATGGTACTCTACCTGAGCAATAGCAGCAGCAGCAAGTATGGCCGCCTGTGTGGCTGGATTAATGGGGGCAGTGGTGGTCACCTGCCTAGCAGTGGCCTTGGTAGTTGTACCCACCATCTGATCCAATAAAGCAATAGTACCATCCCTGGGAAGAGCAACAAAGAATAGTATGAATACTACAACAGAGTGATTTCCATATACATATAGTAAAAACTATGCTATAATTACCTATCCTTAGATTTCCTGCCTCGACTACGACTTCTACTACGCCGTTTTTCTTTATGACGTTCTCGGCTTCTGCTGCGTTCTCTGTCTTTGTCACTGAATCAAGTACCAAATCAATGTTAAATAAAAATAAGAACAAACATTGATTTGTGATAATATAACTTTACAGGATCACATGGCAATACTATACTAACCGCTTGGAACGATGGCGATCGCGATCGCGATCGCGATCACGATCACGGTCTCGATCACGGTCCCGATCACGATCGCGATCATGGTCCCTGTCCCGCTCACGATCGCGGTCCCTGTCCTTATCTCTCTCACGATCTCTTGCTTTTTCACGATCTCTATCCTTATGGCGGTCACGATCCCGCGATCGGGACCGACTTCGATCGCGATGACGCGAGCTCATGTTTACAATCTCTTTAAGTCACGCAGTACGAATGTGTAAAAATTATATCACTCAAGAGTAATAAACTATAAAACATTAATAATTATTGTAATATAGTGATAATGATTAATAGTAACAACACCAAAACCCAAAGACAAAGTTACCACCATTCAGAGACCAATAAGAGGTACTACCATACACAGATTAGTATACTCTACCATAGAATACATTTACTCTAGCGAGGTACTACGTATTTACGTTACGTATCCACCATTTGCCCGAACGCCTCACAGATTATATAGATTTTTTCTTTTATCTTCTGGCTTGCACGACTTGTGCATAAGCCAAGGACAAAGGCAAAATGTAGGAAATCGGATGGAATTATAATGATAAGAATCGGAATATGAGGATTAGGATCAAGATCAGTAGGCAAATTAGAATTTACTACAATTTAATAATATTGTTAAATAAATATGTAAAAACATTTTTTCATACATTAGTATAGTTTGATGAAAGCATGTAAAAAAATAAAATGATTTTGATATTTCGTATCGTAACTTTTATTTTTGTCCTTACTAATAATACAAAGACTGCGGCTAAGCGTGCTGCAGTATGGGACCATTTATAAAAAAAAATATTCTTTATAGGTCACAATTTTTTTTAAAAGTATTTAATGTTCACAAAAAACATAATAACAAATATTGCAACATGTTTTATTTATTTCAACTGCTATATTGTGCTTTGTCAGATAGCAAGGTTATTGTGATTATGTTGTCACCAAGATAAGTTTTGATGACAGAATCCCAGTAAAACTACTACAAAAAAGGACACGTATGTTGGAATTGGTATCTTGTTATAAGAACTATAGGTAAAATTAAATAATAGCACTGACTTCAGAACTACACGAAAAAACATGTTGATTAGAGTCTGGCTAACGAAAGTAGGCCCTGGAATTATTTGCGAACTTTTTATATAGCAACTCTGTATGAACGTCAACGTTAATTTGACAAGGTTGAATTTCATAGGTTAGTAGACAATATTATTTTGATACTTTGAACACTTACCTATCCAGCCGTCATAATAAAATTTTGATTTATAATTTACATATCCTTACAAAAATGTTACTTACGCCTCTTCGTATTGAATAAAACTAATTATATTATTCGTACATCGCATCAGTTTAGGTATTCATTTTAATAAGATCACCTATATTTTACGTATACTCATTATTAATTTATGTTGTATTTCTGTTGGTAATTTTAAAACGATTAACTTTCTTCAACAGTGAATCTGCAAGATGTCGAAGGAGTTAATGAAATAGTAAGAACTATTGAATATCTCACTGAATTAGAGCAGAAAGATAGGATAATAACCCATAATCAGTACTTAGAAGAAATAGCTTCAATGACTGGTAAGTTTTAACTATACACTGATGTTTTGAAATTATGCCGAAAAAAGCCTTTGCATTTTTACCTATTAATACCAAGAATTAATTACATATATATTTTAAATAATGAATTACCAAGTATCAAAGTAGGTTATTCTAATTGTTATAGTATAATTTTAGTGTTGTCATGCATGTATTTTTTAAATTTGCCGTCAATATTCCAGGGCCAACTTTCGTTAGTCAGACTCTATAAAAAAACTTATTTAGGTACATTCTAAGAAAATTAAATTCGCCTGTCCCTATGGACGAAATTGACAACAACAACAACAGAAAATTAAAAAAAAAACAGTTTGTAAAAAAATCGGTAAATTTTCAAATATTTAAGCAGCCAGTAAAGCAATCTAATCGCGCAAAAATGTAATCTTTTGTTCCATATGATGTGCCGTGTTTGAAAGGGAGCTCCGTAGAATATGCCCAAAGTCTGTCGCATTTTTACTCAAGTAAAATGACATTTTTTTTTTACTTTTTGGACGTTTACAGGCACGCGCATGTCAAATCTATACATTATCTACTTTAGAAATTGTCATTGCAACTTACAAAAATGAACTCTGTCCTTCAAAATTTCTGCTCAAACGATGACATTTGACTCATTGTAAGAATAAACTTTTCGAATACGCCTTATGTACTCTCTGTCTCCAGTATTTCAATAACTTGAATCCGGTCGAAACCCAATTAAAAAACAAAAATTTATCTTGTCTTTGTTGGGACTATTGTACAATCTTTTGTACCGTATCTCTCGGGCAATTATTATCGGCCGATTTGCCAATTGTATAAAAAACCGAAAGTACGAGTCGGACTCGCCCTTGAAGGGTTCCGTAAAAGCAAGTAAAATAATATAAAAGTTTTTGTAGACCATTGTTTTTTTTATATATTTGAGTTGATTGAATGAAAGATAAATTACGGTTTACGATTTATGACGAATGAAAAAATTATTTTTACTATTCTCTTATTTTAGCAGTTACAGGGGAGGGACACACATTTTATCACTTTTTAGACAAAAATAATATTAGAGATCTCAATATTATTTTTGAAGACACATGATTTGATGAAAAATTTTTGAGTTTCAGTTTTAGTATGGCGAACCCCTATATTTATTTTTCTGTTTTTGTGTGAAATCTTAATTATTTAAATCTTAATATATTTGGTTCTCGGTTCACAGAATACATCTTACAAAGTTTCATCCAAAAGTACATTTATAAGTGACATATGGATGAACGTGATAAATCCATAAGGATTATTTTTTTCCATTTTGCAACGCATCCTTAAAAACGATCGTTTATATTAAGACTATATTTGATCAGGATTCTTTTCTTCGGGCTCCTCCATATTAGTGCAACGATGCCAAGACGATTTATTATGTTTACACCATAACTTCTGAACATTTGTTTTCATACTTTCAAGTAATCTTTTTTTTTTTTTCATTTATTTACCATATAAAGAATCTTACAATCATTTTACATAAATCAATGCATACAAAAACCACAGAGGTTTATACGCTTATGCAATCGATTTTAAACTTAAATACTTGCTTTATTTATTACAAAATGAAAACAGTCATTTATACGTAGTATTATTTTTACACAACAATATATATTGAATACTAGCTTTCTGCCCGCGGCTTCGCCCGCGTGGATTTCGGGATTGGGTGTATAGAGGGTTAAGGGTCATAGCTTTTGCCCACGGCTACATATACGCGGAAGTCGGTTTATGGTGCGAAGATTTTATCGCGCTTCCCGTGGGACTATCCGTTTTTCCGAGATAAAAAATGCCGCAAAACTCCTCAAGAATCACTCTATCTATTGATGAAAACCGCATAAAAATCTGTGCAGTAGTTTTTGAGCGAAGCCTTTATTGCGCATCCCGTGGGATCTGTCGATTTTTCCGGGATAAAAAGTAGCCTATGTTACTCGGGGAGAATGTAGCTTTCCAAAGGTGAAAGAATTTTTGAAATCGGTCCAGTAGTTTAAGCGTGAAGAGGTAACAAACAAACAAACACACTTTCGCATTTATAATATTAGTTGGGATAATGGATAGGTAATTAATACATTATGGAATCACAATAAACCAAAAAAATATTCTTTCAATTTTAACTTAATGTTGTTGTATGTGATACTGTTAATTAAATCAGGTGACATGGCATTTATTAAAGTCGGAAGGAGGTAGTTACACGTTCTTGCGCCGTACGTATTGTTGGCGCACGGCTTGTGAAGCCGGTTACTAGCCACACCGCGCGTATATACAGCATGTTTTATAGGAACTTTATAACTTTCATTGAAATAATTTTCCTTTAATATACTGTATTGTATTTGCAGTAGTATTGGTAATATTTTACAGTGTTTAAGCAGTCCATTGTTATCATCTTTAAATTTTGATTTAATATTATCCGAAACTATAGATTTTAATATTCTAATCTTTAAATTGTTGATGTGATCTAAATAAGATTTATAAGTTCTGCCGTAGCTACTAAGACCATACGGGATATATGATTCCGCAAGTGCATTGTATAGCATGAGTTTAGTTTTAAAAGGAATTCGATTTTTTAAAATGACTATATTTGCTAGGAACTGTCTCAGCTTGGAACAAACATACTCAATATGGTGACTCCAATGAAATTTTTTATCAATGATTAATCCAAGGTATTTGTATGTATCAACCATCTCAATACGCGGACAGCAACAGCTTGAAGAAATAGAATGTAAACAGCTATGAGTATGCGCCACTAGGTCTTTATTAATTATTGAATGTTTGTCATATGGAGACTTAATTAAAAGTAATTTCGTTTTTTCCGCATTTAATATCAAACCTGCGTCATGACACCATTTTTGCAATGAATCAAAATCAGACTGTAAAGTATCGTACATTTCATTAAAATCGTGTCCACCAATAATAAGACAAGTGTCATCGGCAAATTGATAGCATGAGCAGCCCGCGATACAATTACTCATGTCATTGACGTAGGAGAGAAAGTGTAAGGGCCCTAGCACCGAGCCTTGGGCTGTTCCCTCGGTTACTGCTACTTGGTGGCTAAAGTTGTTATCCACTTTAACAGAGTACGTTCGATTTTGCAAGTAATTTTTACACCAGTCTAGTAGAGGGCCACGTACGCCGCAAACGTCCAACTTTTCTACAAGTCGTCTATGCTGAAGCGTATCGAAAGCTCGTGAGAAATCAATAAACAAAGCTAGTACCTGCCTTTTCTGATTCTGTTGTTTGTAATATCATCTGTTAAATGCTGCCGTTGTATTGGAAGTTAATTTTTCTTAGTTTATAACTTTGTTAAATAAATTGTAAAATAGTAAATTTGTATCAAATAATAACAAAACCTTAGGATTTATGGATGCACAAATGAAGAGGGGTGAAAATAGTTTTATTACTGAAAACCAAAAGGCAAAGAAATTCTTTATTTTTTGTAATGGTTACCTTGATTTGATAAAATAGCTATAACTTTTTAGAGAGTATTTTTTAAGCAAACTTATTTTGCTAAAAATTGCAGAAAAATAATATCAACTAAAATGATAATTGACCAAAATCCTTATTGTGTTACGTTACATATCTAATAGTAAAAATCATGTTTCTAGCCAACATAATACTTGTGTAGTGATGAGTTTATTGTAAGGCCTGTGCATAATTTTTACTTTTAAATTTTTAAGTGGTAATGTTACTAATGTTTGCATTGAATGTAAAATATATTTTCCTTGGAATATCATTTTATGGAAAATATACCTCTTTTTATTTTATTTCACACACTTCATGCATTCCAGGATGCTAGCAGCTGTAACTAGTCCACCAAGCTTCTGGTAGACTAGTTAAAACAAAATGACATTATTTTTTAAAGATGCTTCATTAAATTTATTAAATGAACCAACCACTTCATCACCGCTTTATTAATTAAATTATACATTAACTTGACATTTATTATGAGCCGTTAATATTATAATCAGTAGGTAGTCTCGGGATTTGAATTTGTGTAGGTGATTGAAATAAATTAGATAATAGACTTTTCCATTATATTTAAAAGATGAAAATACATTTCTTACAACTTGTAACAGTTCAATCATACTAAGATTAAAATTTAAGAACAACATACAGTATGTATTATATAATCAATGGTCAAAAAGAATAATGCTGAGCATGATATTATCGTTAATGATATCGTCAAAAGTTTTTAACTTGCAATCAATAAAATCAATCACACCAAATCCCACCTAGTTATTAGGGTGTTGGTAGCAAGATAATTTTAACAAAGAAACAATTTTTCCAAATGAAATCATACCATCAACAAAGGAATTGAAACTTAATTCTAATACAAGCATAAATCTTCTTATTACTAAAATATACCTAATACTTATTAGCTACAAGTCCGGACCAAATATTTAATGTTCTCTGTTGACACTTCACTTGATGTTAAATCACTATTTAGACACTAATTTGTATGTGATGAGCTTCAGAATGATGATGCAGTCCGGGAGTCAAATGCAATAATGTTATGAAAGTTCCTGTTCTGGAAATGAAGTATACAAATCATTAATAATTTATACCTACTAGAAAACTATAGTGAATGGGTTTTATAAATACCTCGCTTAAACGGGAGCACCAGGTCCACCTTTCTTTCCAATGAGAGATTTGTGAATATGTGGAATGACTCCACCGCCAGCAATAGTGGCTTTGATGAGACTGTCTAACTCCTCATCTCCTCTAATGGCAAGTTGCAAATGTCTCGGCGTAATACGTTTCACTTTGAGATCTTTAGACGCATTTCCTGCCAACTCCAAAACCTGTAAATGAAATAATATGGTAAGATAACTATATATCTTAAAATATAAAATAAAAGTACGAAAGGCAAAATATTCGAACAAAAGTGTCGGTTTTGAAGACTGAAATATGTATAAGTGGAATAAATTATAGATTGCATCATATTAGTGAAATAATAAACAATTTAGTTTCCCGCCAAATTACAAGACAACAATATTAATCAACTATAACTTCCTGAAATAGAATTTATTAAATTTTAACGTTTAAATATTTGTCTGTATATATATTCATTCGCATATAATGTTTATACCGAGAATTTCACATTTGTAATTACAAATATTACACAGCCGCCATATTTGTCGGGGCGTCGCTTAGCTTACCTCGGCCGTGAGATATTCCAGAATAGCTGCCGAATAAACAGCTGCCGTGGCACCAACTCGCCCATGGCTTGTTGTTCGATTTTTTAAATGCCTGTGTATTCTTCCCACTGGAAACTAATACAAAAAAATTAATTGGTCTCGATGGATGACAGCCATAATATACGACGCCGCCATAATAGAGGTCATGCGTGTTATTTTATATGACAAAATATATTTAAATAGGAATTCAAAGACCAGATGCTATTCCAAAATTCATAAAATAAATTAAGATACATATTTACAAATACCTGTAAGCCTGCTCTCGCAGATCGAGAGACAGCTTTGGCTTTAGCTTTGCCTGAATCTTTGCCCGCTTTACCTCCAGCCTAAAATTGTTGAAAAAAACCATTAATTTTTGTCCTACGGTGTCGAAACTTTGCCAGACGGCGGATCACAACGTTCTTGATCAAAATTCACAAACATATCACACTGAAATCCACGGTGTTTTACAAAATCTTGCAAAACTCACCATTTTGAAACGTGTAACACAATGACCACTTTATACTGAACAACACACCAACACAGGAAAGGCGCCAAGCCAAATCACTACAAGCGGGACCAAACCAACGACAGCAGCGCTATTAGAAATGAAGCATGTTAGCCAACCGTTCTTTAGCGGAAGTGTTGTACACATATTATTATTCGAGTTGTCAGCCAATCACAGTACATCAAAATGGCGGGATGGACTAGTGCTGCCAAGCCATAGGCGATTATTTGGAGAATTAATTTTTTTAAAAGAATTGAGAAGCTAGGCGTGTGTTCCTAAAGCCCAAGTCCTAAATATAAAAAAAATTAAGCTTTCTGTTTCTTCTTTCTCGAGTCCAATGACTTAAAATCATATTGACTTATGAATGCTATTAATAAATCTGATGAAAAATATGTATAATAAAGGAGATGTTCCATTTTTGTATGGAGGCTGGGCCCCTCTCAGCCTACAGTAAAAAAAAAATCGGATGGGGTTGTGCCGGGGCACACGGCCGTTAGTTTTAACGTGAAACGTCTATGTTAGGGAATCGCTTTTAAAGTAAAAGATTGAAATAAAAACAAGATTGACGGTATTTTAAGTATTTTAATAAAAAAACTCAATGTCACAACAGCGATATTGAGAATGACAATGAAAACCCGCTTTAAATATTTGAATGTTTTATAACCTATAATAGTAGAACCATTTATTATCTGTGTTCCCGCTAAAATTATGTCTAACAGAGACTTTTGTGTTCCACATGTTTTAATTAATTGTTACAGTTGTATTACAGAAGACTTTACTAATCAATAAACCAAATTCAGCATAATCGTCCGGACTTTAATTGTATTTAGCGAGCTAACTATATAAGTGAAATATTTACACCACATTTTTTGTTTCTAAGACTAATAGTTTTCTAATTATTAACGTACGATGATATAGACCTTTTCGTTACGGTTCACTTTTTAAACCTGATACCCGTATGTTTCGGCGCCATTTTAAGGACGTTTCACGTCAAAATAATATTTTATGGAAAGAACAAATAATAAGGAACCTTTACCCGTAAGAATATATTTTTTTAAAACCTGCAAAACATTGCAAAAAAAAAGAAAAGGTTTTGAAGTTAAGATCAATAAAACAGCAATCCAAAGCTTTTTTTATATTGGCAACTTCGATTTTGATTGTCACAATGAGTGACTTGACCGATGTCAAAAGCTTTACCGCCACTCCTTCGCCTGTCCCTATGGACGAAATTGACAACAACTTTACCGCCACTACCAAAATAGAAGGATGTCACTGTCACACTGACAATGACATTACTATGATAGGAGGTAACTCTCATTATTTAATAAAAATACAAAGGAACTACCCAATACAGCCAGCATCTACAGTTTCATTTTCAGGAATGAATCTGCAGTAAGAGCATATATTTACTATCAGAATTTATTAATAGTTTCGGTAAAACAATTTAAATAGCTTGACACCTTCATTAAAACCTATAAATATAAAAAAGCTTTATGAAAGATGAAAAAGAAGTATCAATCATTATTTCTTTAATAAAAGAAACCAATATTCGAGACTTTAAATATTATGTTTTGAAAGTTCGCAGGTTTTAATATTTTTTTTTCTTTTTGGAAACTTTGTCTTAGAGGGGAGATCTATCAGAAAAACATCACACAGCAAGTGTAGAAACATAATAAAAAATGGGGCCCAAAAAGAAACGTCTCCTTTATATATAATATTGTCGATACGGTTTAATTCTGTGCAATCAGTAAAGATAACATAAAATTAAACATATATCATCGACTTTGTAGGTTTATAGGTATTTATCTATACATCTATACAATACAAATAAATAAAATTGGAGTGTCTGTATCTAATATTAAAATAACCGCTTTCTACTAAATGCATATGAATATATTTACGGTACACATACCAAAATACATATTTTTAAAATTTTTGTCTGTCTGTCTGTTTGTTCCGGCTAATCTCTGGAACGGCTGAGATCGATTTGGACGGGACTTTCACTGGCAGATAGCTTATGTAATAAGGAGTAACTTAGGCTACTTCTATTTAACAAAAAAAAAATGTCAAAAACAAAAAAAAAGCTATTTCTTTTTTATTACATTCCACGCGGAAGAAGTCGCGGGCACAGCGAGTGGATAATAAACAATATCTCAGCCTGAGCCTTGGCCATAAGGGCCCTACGGCTTGAAAGGAGAGGCGATTTTGTATAAGCTATAGAGCAGCGGCCATATTGCATTGGTTTTATATGTAGTTACTAGTTGTTTTTTGTAGTTATTAGTTTTTAGTTATATAGTTTACGCAAAATCCATTGCAACATTTGACGAGCTTCGGCAAAAAATCACTCAGGCTGCGGATCATATCAATGGTAGAAGAGATGCACGGCGAATAAAGCGGTCATTTCTAAGGCGATGTCGTGCCTTATTAATGGTGATGGCAAACAATTTGAACATTTACTGTAATATTAATAATATACTTAATAAAATAATTTTAAAATTATTTATACCATTCGTTTTTATTCAAGCAATATTTATCACTAACAAACGTCCTGTTTTGAGCCCATACTATAATAAAAAATAAGTAATACATTTAAAATTATCGGTGTTTGTTTATGATTTGTTGAGTATTTTTTGGGGCTTTTCTGTAGAGTATTATACCTTTTAGAAATCTTGGCTAGTTGCGTCAACTTTTTAAATAACTTGCCATAGAAGTGTCGATACAATTTTATACACCACGATGGTAAAAGTGAACTGAAAGTAAAAATCTTTGAACATTTTAGTAGAAAAAAATATTTTGATAAATTTTTGTGTAGAATCTATCTGTATTCAGGTATTTTTAAGGGTTTTGGTGGATAGCAATGCTACTTTGAAAAATTGTAGTGATGGTAGTTAAAAATACCATAAGGGGTGTAGATTTTTGAAGAATTTCATTTTTATTTTGTAGCTTAAAAAGAATTGAGAATTTTTTTCTTCCATTTGTCTCGAATAGCCATGAGTAGGTCCACTCTCTGGTGGCCGCTTATCGTTGAAATTTTGGGACACGTTGTATAAAAAAAAAACAGTTATAAATACGGAATAAACCTTTATATAGTAGCAGAACCGAATAAAACGATCATAAGCGCTACGATCATAAGGCAAAGAACACACGAAAAAAAGAAAGGTTGTTGCAAAATATTTTTTATTCTATGGATAATTCTTATAAATATAACAGACATCCCTTAGCTATTAAATTATTGTCAATAGATACATACGATACATATAATACTGGTATATTAAACAAGAAACGTAAAGATAATTCGTCGCATGTGATTTCTAAGAAACTCAAAAAAGGTGAATAATTATCACGTTTTCGTAACGGCGTTCATAAATGAAAATGGAAGGATAAAAAAAATATAGCCTAAAAGTTGATTTTTACCCTTGTTACATAAATGTTCTACATAACTTCAAATATTTCATTGATAGATTGATTTTTATTTTGTTAATTTTAATATCTTCTAACAAACATTTTGAACAAAATAATGGCTGATGGTTTATTCCTTATAATATTGTGTTAGAAACACAAATCACTCGAATTCGCGTTATTGACCCTGTGGGTTATATTTATGAATGTCTATGTTCTACATGGCCGATCACTTATCTTTGCGTGATAAAAATGTATGTATATGTAAATATGTATATAACGTTATGTATTATAAATATTATTGTAGATTCAACATATAAAAGTATTAGTAGTACATTAAAAATCAAATAGGCAGTTTTTCGATGTTTTATTTAGGTCCTTGATTTTGGGTTGGTAATCAACGTATTAATTAGCGACGTAGTAATGTACTAATTAAGTAGGTAGGGACAGCGCAAGTGGATTAATACTGTTCAATAACAAAACGAAACTGCACTAATATACTGATAGTACTTTCATTTATGGGCGAGCTTGTTACGATTTTTTATGTCTGATGTTGTTATAATTATACTAGTAATTGTACATTCATATCCATCCCCACAGGGGGCACAAACCTACCAATAACTTCTTAGTCAACCACGCTGACGCAGTGCGGATTGGTGAAGAAAATAATAATTTTGGATAATTAATCACGTACTTTTAGATACGTACTCTAACGCAAACAATGGAGATAATGCGACGATTATTTATTTCCCCGCCAACCTTCTGATATCTTTCTCTCCTAATCCTTTGGCTCGCATGAACTGCTATAGTCTCTGTCGTGAGAGCACTCACGGTAGAGACTACAATATAATGCTTGTACGCTTAGACTTTATATTTTATTTCTTCTTTTAAATTTACAGAAATCTGAGTCAGTTCAGTATTTTGGATTGTAGATTGATTGATATTTTTTTCTTTCGATGTGTATTACAAAGGGCTTTTGAATCCATTTCGCCAAATTATCATCGAGTTTTACCTAAGTTTGTGCAAATCTATACTAATATAATAAAGCTGAAGAGTTTGTTTGTTTGTTTGTTTGAACGCGCTAATCTCCGAAACTACTGGTGCGATTTGAATAATTCTTGTTTATAATTAATTTTTTTTTGGATAGTCCATTTATCGAGGAAGGCTATAGGCTAAATAACATTACGCTATGACCAATAGGAGCAAAGACAGAGCGGTAAATGTGTAAAAAACGGGGAAAATTATTCATTTTTGAAGGCTTTCTTTGCGTGCGCTGCGAAAACGGTTCAAGATACACAAAAAATATGTATGAAAGAATTATTCCTCTATACATGATCTAAAAAAAAGTCCGCGACGGCATATGTCTATCTTTTAAGGTTTAGTCACAATGACCGTTTTATGGTACCAAATTTGGTCGAAATAATTTGTTTAAGTTGTATCAACATTATAATACTAAAAATTCTGCGGAAACTCGACCATTCCGAAAATCCCGCAAGAACGGGAACTATGTGGGAAAAACCAAAAATCTGCCGGAAGTCACTATTCCACGCGGACGAAGTCGCGGGCAAAAGCTAGTCCATCAATAAAAGGGTAGTATTAATATAAAGTATTAGTATATAAAATTATTATTATTACTTTATATTTTGTGACTTAAGTCTGGCCATACACGACTGGGATTGAGTTTTGGAATTCTGTGGAACATGAACTAATGGTACGTATACCGTACGTATTTATGTCACGAGCTCATGAAGAAGAAAGTTTGGTTTTTCAGAACAAAAACAACGAACATGTGCACTTTGCTGAATATTTTTATGGAAGCAGATAATAATATAATAATAATAATATAATAATAATTCAGGTCTAGGCTATCGGCTACGTAGACAGGGCGAGGTCATTAGTCATCTGCTGTACATGGATGATCTCAAGTTGTTTGCACCGAAACACCAAGACGTTGTGGAGTTATTGAAAATTACGCAGATTTTCAGTAACTCTATAGGGATGGAGTTCGGTGTAGACAAATGTGCGGTCTTGCATGTACGGCAGGGAAAAGTTGTAAATTCAACAAATCTACAACTTTCAGAGACAATGACACTCAGATCTTTGTATGAGGCCGAAACGTACATGTATCTCGGTATGTCAGAGTCTTTGGGTATATCAGTGAAGGATGTCAAGGAATCGGTGAAGACACGTTTCTTTTGCCGCTTAACAAAGGTAGGTACTTCATAGTCTTTTGTCTGGTGGCAATAAGGTGCGTGCCTTCAATGGTTGGGTGATGCCTTTATTGATATACTCCTTTGGCATACTGAGATGGACTCAGACTGAGCTGGACACCTTGGATAGGAGAGTCCGTCAACTACTCACAAAAAATCGCATGTTACACCCACGTTCGTCTGTTATGAGACTGTACATTCCACGGAAGTGTGGTGGTAGAGGCTTTCTAAATGCCAAAAATCTCCATAACCGTGAAGTGTGCAGCCTCAGGAACTATTTCCTAAACAACGAATGTGGGATGCATTGTGACGTTGTGGCAGTTGACAAGGGATTTACCCCTCTCTCTATGGCAGTTGAGAACTGGCGTAAACCATCGGTGCTTAGCGTCGAAAATCGCAGGGAAGTATGGAGGGACAAAGAGTTGCACGGAAGGTTTTATCGGGCCTTAATGGGCCCTGATGTAGATCTTCCCGCGTCGGTGAACTGGCTGCGCTTCGGTGACCTCTTTGGGGAAACTGAGGGTTTTGTCTGTGCAATTGCGGACGAAGTAATGATGACGAACAACTATAGAAAATATATCCTAAAGGACGGTACCGTCGACATATGTCGAGCATGCCGCCGTCCCGGAGAGTCACTTAGGCATATTATCTCTGGTTGTTCTCATCTTGCAAACGGTGAGTATTTGCATAGACACAACCTAGTAGCCAGGATCATCCATCAGCAACTTGCCCTTCAATACGGCCTTGTTGAGCATGAGACACCGTACTATAAGTACGCACCAGCGCCAGTTCTTGAAAATGGCCGTGTGTTGCTCTATTGGGATCGCTCTATCATCACGGATAGGACTATTGCGTGCAATAAACCTGATATCGTGGTGGTCGACCGCTCCCAGCGCCGTGCAATGCTCGTCGATATTACCATCCCTCATGACGAGAACCTCGTAAAAGCCGAGAAGGACAAAGCCAGTAAGTACCTTGACTTGGCATACGAGGTAACCGCCATGTGGGATGTTGATTCGACAATCATTGTTCCGATAGTTGTGTCTGCGAATGGCTTGATAGCAAAGAGTCTCGATCAACATCTTAAGAGGCTCTCGCTTGACGGATGGATCAAGGGTCGGATACAAAAAGCAGTGATTCTCGACACGGCACGTATTGTCCGGAGATTTCTCTGTCTGCAGCCCTAACCACCGGTTTGTTTGGGCCTTGCCTCGCTACCGGCGGCATACTAGGTTTAAGTTTTTTATAGTATTTATATTTATTTTATATATCTATATTGTAAAAAACTTAAATTTAAGATTATTAATTAAATATATGAATAATAATAATATATAATTCTGAAGATAAAGGAAACTGGTCGTGTAGCGGACCCTGCGTGGGTTTGCCGTCCCATACCAGGCGTGTCCCCAGGTGGCGAATAGGGGAACGCCAGGGGAAGGAAACCTCGTTAAAAAATAACCTTATCGGGGTTCGCTCCAAGGGGAAGGGCACTTTTCAGGGCTAGCGGCCGATTATCGGCGTGGGTTAGCCGGAGGAGTCCGGCGGCAGCCCTTGTGCCGCCACAAGTGTGTTCTGAGTGGGTGCTAGTCGCCACACGCCGGCAGGGTCGTGGTAGTTGTACGAAAGGGTTCCCATGGCCTCGGCAGGGCGCGATGCTGCTCTCCTCAGGGATGACGCGCTCACGTTGGGGTGCGATGGTGCTCACCTTCGGGATCGATGCGCTCTGCCCCGGCGTTATGCAGCTCTCCTTGTATGTATGTGTATCCTGTTGGTCGTGTATTGGACCCGGATGGGAATGAAATATGGATGTTATGAGGATTTTGAAGTGTTAATGCCTTGTTCACTATAATCTACGTCATAAAATAACTTGAAACAAATATTAGTTGGGATCGCAATTCGTACTAAAGTTAATTGTATCACATTTCAAATATGAAAAAACGCAAAGTACATTTTCATGTTGGAGTCGGATTACCTGCCTCTTCAACACGCGGTGTGTCGTCGCTACCGTATACCTACTACCCGATCCAATTGAAAATTTTGACGTAATTTTTGTTTCGACGAATAATACTCAATAAAGACCCTGTTTTTTTTTTCCTCAGTAGAGGAGGCTGAGAATTCGTCATGGATACCAACGCAACAGGCAAGCAGGGATGCGTTGATTATGTCGGACTCCTGGTGAATCGAGGCGGCTCGACCCAACAGACCTACCTACCGACTAAACTCAGCCTAAGCCTTTGGTCCTAATGACCCTACTGGCTTGAAGTGATAAGGAGCCGCACCTCAGGGGAGGTACGGTTAGCGCTGCCCCATGGGGAGGGCATAAGCGCTAGAAGAGGCGCGGTTCTCCAAAGTGGGACCGGCCTGTGTTGACTGGGAACCTACTCGTGGCTGAGCAGAAGGCTGCCAAATAGGGGGAGACAAAAGAGGCGACGGCTCAGACGCCGCCGCTTGCAGGTCTAGAAGGTCCTGCATTAATTGATTGGGGGGGGTCGCTCAGGACATGTCGCGGTCTACGTGTCCTCTGCCAATATGGACTGTCGTTGGTGGATGAACCCGCTGAAGGTGGTATTGATGGGTAAAGACCCTGACCAGATTAGGTTCTCATATAGGTAATAAAAAACCACAGAGTACCACGTTATACACAGAACTACACGTTACAAAACAACCACCCGTATCCAACCATGCTCAAGGTATGTTTATATGATATAATACATATTTTTGATAAGTATTTAACGTAAATAAAAAGCTATAAAAATTTCATGTTATGAGATTAAAACTCAGGTACCAAATAATAGGCATATTTTTTAATAATATATTTATTTATAGTTTATGTCAAATTTATTATAAAATGATGGTTACACCAGTATTTATATGTGGATTATATGTCATACAATCTACTTTGTTATTTGACGAATGTATCAGAATATAATCACTTTTGTATGTGCCTAACTCGCATGAGTAATTTTTAATCTTAGCCTAATTACTTTGGTGTATAAAGAGTGATTTTGAATGAAATGAACGAACCTGTCAGCCAGAAAAAAGGTTTAATGACAGCTAGGCATTGTTCAGTGAAGGTTGACAATAGTACTCAAACGTGAGATTAGTCCGTGGTCTTTCTATCGAAAAATCATACTATAAGTATTTTTTAAAGTTGATGAGTTGATTTGATGACGAATCCCATCTGTCATCTAAACCGCCAATAGGTTGGTTATTTCGCCTACGCAATAGCTTCATCCGTGAACTCATCGCATCGGTCTTCCAGCTCTTCCTGTAATATCAATATAATTAATTAGTACCTGTACCTGTAGTAACCTGCCTTCTCAAAGCCTCTTTAAAATTTTAATTAGTATTATTATTATTAATTTTTATTTTTGTAAAAAGGCCTTTACTAAATACTTTACTTTCTCTGTTCCTTCTGTATATCTCGAATAGCTTCATGTAATCGTTTCTACATTTATTTGTGCTTATATTTTACGAGTATATCGCTTAGTATTATTTTAGTGCCGCGTAACCGAACGGCGCAAGCGGCGACCATGAGACATTTCTCAAACATTTTTAAACTTGTGGTATCTTTCGAATGGGCTGTCCAAATTGAATAATTCAAAAAGTTAAATTATGGTATTGAAATAGACTTAAATATGAAGTCTTTTATTTTGATAAGGATCAATTCCAAAGTATAAATAAAACAGCTTTCATAGCGATATAAATTAAAAGAGACTTATTGTGATATAACTATAAAAGTTATACATATGCTGTCGCGATATTTTTGTAGATATATTCTGCAAGGCAATGCTGGCGGATGAGGGAGGTTGGAGGGCATCCTTCTGTGAAGCAGTGATGCTCCAGAAGGAGGCCGCCGAGCGGGGTCGGGAGATGGCTGATCCCGCTCGAAGGAGGTGGCCTCGGGCCAGATAGCCTGGCCTGAGGCGCTGCCGAGGGTCGCTGGCGGGCGCGTCGAATCTCGCGCCCTTAGAGACCCGTGAGGGACCTCACCCCCAGATGGCTAGGGGGTGACGTCGTAGGAGTTTGGAGGGGGGAGGCTGCAAGATCGCTCCTCCCCCGAGAAGGGCTCCCCTAGCGTATCCAGGGGAGAGAAGGCCGGGGGTCCTCAGTTGCGATACTCGATCCTGAGGGCCCCTACAGCGCATGAGGACGGCCATCGCTGAGGTTTTTAGTGGGTAAGTCTCCCCCTTCTGAAGAGGAGAGCCCCACATAACCACCGGCTCTCCGCACCGGGGTATGCAATTCAATGCATTTTCCTCAGCGGAACCAGAAAAAAAAGATATATTCTGCAAAGACGTTCTATATTCAATAGTTATCGCAGTGCACGCGATCTTATTGGAATTATTAGAGTTTTAGCATGGATTCCTAACTTTTTTGAAAATGTGATAGAAGTCTATATTCACTGGAGATATTGTAGCTTGTAAACAGTGAAAGAATTTTTCTAATCAGTCCAGTAGTTTCTGTTTAATGCAAAGAAACTAACAAAAAAATACAACCAAATCTTGTTATTATTATAATGGTTTTGACTTTGGACTTCCGAGATAATCTTCAGTATTACGGAGCCGATTTTTTCGAATTTTCATGCGGGGAAGATTGGGAAGTATTTATCTTAGAACCTTATAAATTATTTTTATCCAAATAATGTGGTCTCAGCTCTTTGTGTATACTGTCTGTGCTAAGTGAGTGTGATACCTGTGGCAACTGCAGGCAGCGGCCCCACTCGGCGAGAGTAACACGATGGTCGTCGTCAGCATCGCAGCGGTCCAAGAATGGCGCAATGCAGTGCTCCAGTGACATTAGCGGTGCGCGGATAGGAAATAGCTCGTGCCGGGATACAAATCTGCGACCAAATACATACCAACAAGGTCATTATTTTCTTCTCTTTTATATGACAATAAGAGTCAAATCATAACTTGATTAACATGAGAAGACCGATTAAGACAGATTTGTTATTGTCATTCACGTCGAATGTTGAAGTTAGTATCACTCCCAGATAGTGGCAAGAGCCCAGCGGTTCCTGAATTAGGAACCAATTATTACGTATTTTGCTGTGCGAGTGGCCCTGGTGTCAGTTACCTGTCATTGTCGTGTGCGTCCAGGTCGCACCACTTCCAGATAGCTGCGTTGGCCCATCGCCGCGTGAGGTTGGTCTCGGCCTCACGTTCCATGAGTAGGTAGTGCGGGGACAGCTCCTGGCGCTCGGCCAGGTCGCGCATGATGTTGAAGAGCCAGTCGCGCATACGGCGCGGGAAATCTTCCATCTCTGCGTCCGTGCAGGCGGGCATATTGCGGCACGCGCCGTAATATTCGATCTGTACATGGTGATACTGCGCACCGCGGCATAGTTCCGACCCGTCCAGGCACAGGCAGCGCTGCCGGTACACTTCGCAGTCCGATGACCACGTCTCATTGTGGTTCGTGCATACCTGCCAGATAATTATTATTAGTCTTTTGCGGCGTATTACTGTCCCATCCTGGTGTATCAGCACAAGTGCCGTAGCAATAATAACAGTATGACAACAAAGTCTTGAAAATAAACCAAGGCCAAGAACAGGTGTTTTGTATAGATGCAATATTCTATTCGTTACTTTTTTACAGACTTAAGAGTATATGTTATAAAACCTATAATCTGCCCACTGTAGCTACTGGACATAGGCCTGAGAGAGATTGATCAATGATGATCTGTAGTTGGATTTAAACGGATAGTTGAGTACACTGGCCAATTGTAATTTGAATAATAATCAGTTCATTAAACCATTATATTTAGCTATCAGTGGACCAAGATAACTTGCGGAAAGAATCAAGTCGTAAACTAACAAAACTAAGCTATCCAAACAATTTCAATCGAGAGTATGGTTTCAGATTATCGATTGCGTGGAATCCTGTGGTGAATAAAACACAAACTCGATTTGTATAAATGTATTTGTCGGACTCATTGATCGGTTTGCGAAATACGGATACGTTGAATGTAGTGTTTAACGGTACATGACAAACAAAAATATGCGCGCGTCTGCAACTATGGCTGGTGCAATCTGGTCGAAATGTCAGGCAATAAAAAATATGGTAATTCCCGTTACATATTTATATTTATTATGCAACAGAAAAGTTTGAAAGTTAGTCTAACAAAATTACTCAATAGAAATCGTAAAGTAATATTAACGGGACACAATACGAGTATATATTATAATTGTGTTCTTGCCATTTCTTCTCATTCGTGGGTTCATGATACTTCTAATTGTTTATGCAATTATCATAACAGTATCCAGTAAATAGATACCTTGCGCCTGGAGTCAGTTTCGTAAGGGCACTCCTTGATACAGTTGCAGACTGCCTCGCCGTGCTCGTCGATCTCGCACACGCGGCCCGCACTGCAGTGCACCTTCAAACATGGGTCTGTGGTACCAAGAGGAGTCAATTGTTAATGTCAATAATTAATTAGGCATATGCTGGGAAATATAATGTAGTTAAATCTTCCACAAGTTGGATGCTAGCATATGTCGACGTAGGCGTCATTCAGCTGAAAAGATGATGATACGATGATAATCACTAAAATAAAAACTTTTAACTAACAAACAATCAATGTTATAATTTTAATTAGTAGTAGGACTATAGGATATGTTCCCAGAAGTCGTCTTCGTTCCTGGGGGCTCCCTACATGCCTGAGGAAGGCCATCGCTGAGGTTTTTAGTAGGTAGGCTTCCCCCTTCTGGGGAGGAGAGCCCCACATAACCGCTGGCTCTCCGCAGCCGAGGTATGCAATTTATCGCATTTTTGTTCAGCGTAACAAAAAAAAAAGAACTGTAGGAAATGTCTGTTAAACTCGCCACCATCTCATCAAAGTTTGTAGCTAAAGTTAAACTTGTTAAAACGCCAAGTAACAATTTTCAATGTAGATTATATATTCGTTATTTTTTTTAGATAATATATTAGATATATTAGTTAGTTAGATTAGGTTAATTTCTCTTTGATGTTCTCATCTGGCCTTATTATCAAATATTATTAGGTAAGATGTTGTAGTCACTGACCCTTATCATACATACGTACCATAGACTGCATCTTTCATAGAAATGACTGCAATACATTTTAGATACCGCTGTGGTGGTAAAAACTATAAAACCTTTTGCAAAGCCAATCATGTGGGCAAACCTACGAAAACTTCGCTAAAAATGTTGAATCGAACAGACACTATAACATTATTACAATAAAAATTTATGCTTCTATACTAGGCACTCACCTTCCAAAATCAACGCGTTATCAGCGTGCAGCTCATTCTCATTCACTACTTCATTGACGCGGGACTTTTCTGCATCCTGTAATTTTATGTTTAATTTATATTCACATGCAACACCTTGACCTGTATGACAGTACAAACAAACGTAAGAAAATTTATAACAGGCACCTAAATAAATAATATAATAAACGAGTAAATGCGTCCTTTGTTATTGATTTATACTGTACATACTCGTATTTGGAAAGAAAACTACGAAATCGATCTAACGAATACGAAATAGGTACTTAGACTAAGCTAATAATCAATTGTTCCAGTATATTTCAGAATAGTCATAACAATCAATAGATTAAATATTACGACTTAAATAGATATTTCTTCTAACATAATTGTTTAGTGCACTCTTAGTAATTAGTAGGTATATAAATCCCTGGGAAAACGTAATATTTAATTGGACATTAAGTCGTTTAATATCGCAGTAGCTGGTGGCAAAAGGTCTTCACAAACATTCGCAATGTGAACTTAAATCCTAAACTACAATGAAATTATTGATATGATAATAGACATGAATTTTAAAAATTACTGTTTTATATACGAAAGGTATAACCTTTCGTATATAAAACAGCCTACCAAGATCTATTAACCTTAATAGATCTTGATTTAAACGAGAGAAATCTGGTTAGACTAATACCTGGAACCGTTTCTCGTCGAGGCGTTCGGCCATAGCGAGTTCGAGCAGCTCGGCCTCGGAATCCTCGGTTTGCGCAATCGACGCGGGCTTCTCGGGCAGCTCGAGTGGCGCCTCCGTGCTTGTGGTGCGTAGCCGCCGATGTCGACGCCGATGCTTCTGCTGCGAACGTGGTCGTCAATATTAAATGCACAGCGATAATAGTTATTCTAAAAGAGAAGTTGAGCACCGTCGGGCTAGGATGAAAATAAATTCACCCTCTCAGAGGTCCAAAAGGCACGTGGAAATTAATAACAAAAATGTGTCGGCGGCGCTGTGGTCACGGCACTGGTCTACGAAACGAATGATTCGTGAGGCCTGGGGTCAATCATCTATTTCAAACATTATGTTAAAATGTGTTACTCACCTGCGAGTCGGCTGTGCAGATTATCGCCACCAGCATTACCAATAGCAAAAGTCCGCTCTTCATCGCGAACTGCTGAAACATTATTTATATATCACAGAATATCATTATTAGTTTATCATTATTATTAATAGATTTAGGACCGAATTGTCCACAATTAGAACATATGAAAAACCTTATAGACAGTCAACCTTAATTTATACAGTTCATAATCAACACAGTTCTTATTCATTTCCAACTCGGGCTAAAGTTCCCTACACCAAGTTCGGCAATTTAAGTGTAAGTAAAGAACTCTGGATGGACCAGCGGCGTAGGTTGGCCGATGTCCATTGGCATACAGTTCATATAGGCAAAAAGACTCTGCCTACCCTATCTCAAATAAATATTTATCTTAACATTTTACTTTTATATATGTTTATCTACGAGTAAATAACTGTCTACAAAAACAGAAATTAAAACTTAAACTATATTTTAGCAAAAAGAAAACAAGTGATCGAGGAAAACCGGTACATCAAATTTGAATTAATACAAACTAAAGGCATAGTCATTCATAAATTCAATGTAACATATTTAATATACATATTCATGTAATTAGCTCACTCATTGTACACACTTCTGTTTTCCTTGTTTATTATTTTGTAAAAATAAAACGGTCTGGAACGACGTCGGTTACATAGAAGCTGAAATATCACGAAACAACGGCGATCCTAGGTCAACATGCTGTGAATATTTTTGATTAGTGCCCATTTTTTCCCTACCCTAAACCTTTTCTGTCTAAAAACTGCACGCTACTATCGATGTCATATACACCTTTGAGTTTTTCACAGGTGTATGCAGATTGATTAGAATGTGTTTCTTTACCGTAGGAGTAGCGAATAAATGGAAATCGTATAACTACAAATTGGTGTACAAGTAGGTTTGAGCCACGGACTCCCTGTACTACAGTGTCATCGACCGACGCTCCAGATGACGAGATACACATGAATGATAAGAAAAAAAGGGTTTAATTTCTTGAAATATATGTGATATCGTGGTACTGATCATTTAATTACAATAAAAGGGGAAGCGTTTATATTTTACGATTAGATGAACATTTCATAATTTTGAAGTATTTTTATAAGTGCTTTAATTTCCATGATTTTAGTATCATTAAATTATTTAAAAGTTTCTTTAAATCATCGTTACGTTTTGGAATTGTGAATGACATAAACAGGAGACCTATTTTTGAATTACGTATGTGACATCGAAATCACCGCTGACTAAATAGTGATCGATGACTTTGAGGTCACGGATTCCTAACCAATTATTGAATGTCGATCGCAGAGCTGCCAATATAGATAAAGTACACACATTGTAAGGGTTCGATTTCACGCAGAATGTAGCCGCTGCCGGTTATTGCCGGCTGAACCATTATGGTGTATAACTTGATAAAGAGAAAAAAAAACAAGATTTCAAACTTATTTATTTCCTTAATTAATTTAAGATTTCAAACATATTTATTTCCTTATTTAATTTTAAATCCTACTGAAGAAAAAAGAAAACTAAAGTAATGTAAGTACTTTTGGTTCTATTCTTTACCTACATTTAAGTAGCTATTTTCTAGTAAACACCTACTTATAGTTTACTGCTATATATTCTACATGCTTACAGTAAACCGTAAAAGTTACTGAACTAACCAATTTCATATTTCAGATGTCTGAATTACAAAAGAAAAAAGTAGAAAAAATGTTTATAACAGAGATAAAAAAACAATTTAAGAAGACTGACTAAAAAATCAACACATCAACTTCAAACTCTTGTCAATATGTTCTCTAAACAAAACACAGATAACATTTCCACAATTATGACTTGTTTACGAGTGGGTGAAGGCACTCGTAATGAAATCACATCCGTGACAAGGACATAAGTGATATTAAAAAATAATAATGATTGAAAATCGGTGACTATTAGTCACATCGGTGATTTCTAAGTCGCATACGTAATTCAAAAATAGGTCTCCAGTTCCCGTATGATCTCAGCTTGTATCTGCTAAAATAATATTGTACTCATGACATCATTCACTTTCGACCGTTGATGCATATTTATTGAGATAGAGACCAACGATCAAGCGACTATGAGAAATCTCGTAATTTACTATAATTTAATATATATGAATTAAGAAACCAAGAATAAGTGTCAAACATCTGCTTAACTTATGCCTGTTTGTCCTATTAGTTTAGCACTCTTATTTCTGATTATAGTACTTTTTATACTCCATAAAATAAGCTGTTTTGCTTTGTTTTAATTACACTTTAATTATTTTGTAAAACCAACATTGAAGAAAGATTGTGACCAATTAACCCAAAAAATGAATATTAAGAAACAATAGATAAAGATTTCATTCGGGACATTTAAATAATATGTAAAATTGCTGCTGCTATCAATCGTGCTTAAGAACTTTCAATTTTATTTTATAAATTAATTATTCATCGAGCTTCGAGCATTCGAGCTTGCTTATTACTCATGTCTGTCATTCCCGCTGAATCGCAGCTAATGTGTATTGTTTCTGGTTTACTAGGAATTTAGGACTGGTTGCTACCTACTCAACAATTATTCTCGCATGACATCACACATTCTCAAATGGGAACAGAAGTACGTTAAATAAACAATCTAGCCAAGACAGTTTAAACTATAACAAAATTTTTATTTTGTTGTAAAACCATGGCCCTAGGCAATGATTTTTATTCTGTATCGTGGGTGCAGGTACAGACATGGAATCTGAGATGCACCAACACCCAGACTAGAACAATTGTTTGTAGATCCATACAATATCGTGGCCGATAACTCGACCGCTGTGTCAAACATGTCGTCATTAATGAGTGAATAATAGAGTTTTTCATCAATGATTTCCACGAAATCTTTGGTTATTCTCGAAATAACAGTTAATGTCAAATATAAAGTTTAATCCATTCCTGATTCGAAGGTCTCAATTTAAGGAACAATGTCCAATAAATAGAAGATTAAAAACTGAAATACACTTAAACCAATATAAGCACTTTCAGAGTGACTGCTCTTAAAAATAAATTCCAGAAGTTAAATTCAATATCAATGAAAATTAAATTGTATACTTTAAAAATTGTATTTTGAATATAACCAAAAATAAGTATTTTACTAATTACATAATTAAAAGAATGGAATGTGAGGTGCTGATTAGAAGTACTAGTTTTCCTGCTTCCATCTGTCACACCGTGTATGTCATAAGTAGAATTCTGCAACTCGGCAGTGACTGATACAAAAGATATTAATAAAAGATAAAGGCACTGGCTCAATTCAGAAACTCTTTCACTGGACTGGGTTTTATAAATACAAATAGTTGAGAGCAATAAGACTAAGAGAGAGAGAGAGAGAGAGAGACCAAACTATAAAGTGTGTGCAAAATAATTTGAACGATAGATAGCCCGACATAGTCACGCGGACTTTTGCACTCCTTCACTACCTCATCTTTGCTTATTAATAATCAAAGTATCTCATTGACAAAATAACGACTGCGTTTTTCCAGAAAGATTTTGGCTCTCATTACCAAACTGGAATCGGCTGGTGATATTTCCGAGCCGAAAAGACCAACAACGCATCTGTGACTCTTCTGGTTTTTGATCTAGTTCCTTAAAGCATCCTAAAGATTGACTTCTCAACTGGGCAAAAAATTCAGTGATTTAAAGGAGTGATATATACCAGCAGCTCTATAAACACATATCTGCATTTTCTTTCCAGTGATATAGATACACTGCACTAGCCTTGTCATAAGGGTTCGACTAACTTTTATCGCAGCTTAACTTTCATTCTTTTCGGCGGAATAGGTGTGAGTATCACAGCTATGGTGATCACAAGTATCATATATCACATTGTTCTCAAAGGGTTCATAATTAATTGGTGAAATGCTTAGAATAACACTTTTCGTCGTTGAATAATTTGAAAATTTATATTTTTATACATGGTACATCAATTATACTTTATTGTGTCCTCGAGTTCGGTCTATTAACCCAATTCTGTAACCAGGGTTGGCATACATCGACCGGTTTTAATTGCGTTGGATTGATAGCGCAATCTCGCCATCTACTTCTTCTATTGACCCAAATATGCTGTTGAAGATACCTATGTGGTGTCAAGCAGTGTGTCAGATTTTAAAACTAAGATAAGATTATTGAATTTTGAACTACAGATCGTAAACAAAAAATCATTCGTTAAGATAACCAACGACTTGAGAAGAGACTTTAGTGTTAGCAAAAATCTAAAGTTACAATTATATAAACAAAACTGTTTATTATACAAACGCAAAATTTTAATATAATATTAAAATTTTAATATTATAAATAATAAAATTAAAATTTTAATTTTAATATAAATATTAATTTGCTAATAAGTACACATAAGTTACTTTAAACGTGTGTAAAGGTTTGAGGCTCACCCCAATGTGTTTTAAAATCGATATTAAATCAAAACCAATTCATCCGTTGCAACTTTGATAACGATCGTCGTCTCGCTTTAGAGTGAACTACCAAAATATTGACTAGAAATAATGTATATAGTAAAATAACGTCTGTCAGTTCAGTTAGAAATAGTACATTATGATGAATCCAAATTGTTCTTTATCCGGGAGATTATGGGTTGTAGCATGAACAGTAGACGCAGACGTCCTAATTCAGCCGAATATGTAATTTGTAGTTTAGGAATTTCGAATTTCAGATAATCAATAACTAATAATATTAGATATTGTGTTTTACGAATCAGTAGTGCGAGCATGGAACTCTCGATAAACAAAATTAAAATTAAATGATAATAATAATTTCTAGTATCGAAATATTCGAGAATGATCGGTAAATTTGAAAGATTGACGATGATCGATAAATTATGTTGATCGACAAGTCTATGCTCGTGTACCAGTTAAAGTTAAGGAACTTAGTGCTCTTTCACTTCATATTTAAAAGTATCCGATTTGTATTTGCGAGTGTAATATTTTTTATGAATGAGAAGGGATATATAGAAATGTTTTACTTTTCGAGTTGAGTCGAGTTTCAAGAATATTTGGATTTATTTTGGAAATACGTCAATAATAAAAGACAATGTCAGTTAGATGAACAATCATGATATTCTATCGTTTATACATTTCATAGAAATTAATTATAATATAATATTAACAATCTTGTATCTTTTTATTGTTATGTAATTAAGGTTGATTAAAATCTTTGCAATATTTTCAATACAAGGAACTGAATATATACACAAAGTTTATGTTATACATATTAGTACACATTTATGTGTACGACGAGTATTGCACCCCTATTAGAACGACGAATTCAAACAGACAAGAGAACTTACTGAATACGAATGTAATCAGCGCTTAGACGTTGACGTTACATTACCGTTCGTCGTCGAGCTCGATGTGGAATTCATTCACACATTGTCAGAAAAGGCGCGTGTGGCTGTACAAGGAGGTATGTTAGTTCCTTTGCTTAAATATGGGAAATATAGTAAACTAGCTTTCTGCCCGCGGCTTCGCCCGCGTGGATTTCGGGATTGGGTGTATAGAGGGTTAAGGGTCATAGCTTTTGCCCACGGCTACATATACGCGGAAGTCGGTTTATGGTGCGAAGATTTTATCGCGCTTCCCGTGGGACTATCCGTTTTTCCGAGATAAAAAATGCCGCAAAACTCCTCAAGAATCACTCTATCTATTGATGAAAACCGCATAAAAATCTGTGCAGTAGTTTTTGAGCGAAACCTTTATTGCGCATCCCGTGGGATCTGTCGATTTTTCCGGGATAAAAAGTAGCCTATGTTACTCGGGGAGAATGTAGCTTTCCAAAGGTGAAAGAATTTTTGAAATCGGTCCAGTAGTTTAAGCGTGAAGAGGTAACAAACAAACAAACAAATAAACAAACAAACAAACAAACACACTTTCGCATTTATAATATTAGTTGGGATTGTGGCAAAAGAAAGATAAAAGCAGAATTAATGCAATGATAATGAGAGCTTTGAGAGGAATAGCTGGAGCAGCGATGAAGTATAAATAGCGAAATGATATGCTTAGGTGGTTTGGACATGTTTGATTGTTAGGTGAACATATTTGGACCAAATAGGTGATATATTGGAAGAAGTCAAGAGTACCCGAAACCGACGAGCGTGCATGAAAATATTAATGAAAGTCGACGAAAGTAGGATTCCACAACAGTTCAACAAAACGACCGACTTGCCTCTTCATAGATTCAAGTTAATTATCAAAAATTACTCGTGTATAAAAGGTTAGGATTACCTACTTAAATGATAACAATATACGGGTTTAATTGAAAGAACTCAGTATTTGCATTCTCAAATGTTTTGAGTGTATACACAATGAAGCTATAATTTGTTCTGAGCGAAAATAATATAAAGTGAACTTATTTAATCTTAAAAAGAAATTGGTCTTCTTCTAAAGAATCTTAAAAAGAATTGAAACATATAGTTACACAGACAATTTATCTGAAGTAAAATTCTAATTTACGACTCTATTAAATACATGAAGAAAAGAAGTAGAAGTAGTAGTGTAGTCCTTGTATATAATAAAATAAGTTGACAAAATAATATATATATATATATATATATATATATATATATTATATATATATATATATATTTTTTTCTACAAAAATGTATATATTGGCAATATGGAATTCCATATTGCCAATATTAAAGAATTAATTTAATATAACAATTATAAAAAAGAGTCCTACACAGAATGCTGTAGGACTCTTCTTTATTGTACCTTTCTATTTACCATTTTTAAATAAACCAACCTCAAGCAGCAAACCGTCGTTTGAACAATGTTGATTAAGAACCTTACCCACGGTCTACCGAGCACCGCGACATAGATACTTAATTTCTACATTCATCATAAGAAGCTACGAAATAGTACAATTTGAAGCATGTCATGAATATATTAAATCGCGATATGTCGCTGCGATAACCCGGGTCTCGGCCTCGTTGTTATCAATTTTTATGTAATAAAGATTAAAATGTTTCTTCTCTATTTCATCTTTAAACATCAAAAACAAAATCACCTAACCCTATATTTTTTGTTCATAAAGCTGTAATTTATATTTCTTTTTTATTAAACTTAATTTTATTTGCATAGTTATTTCTTATTTTGAAAGTACCTACCTAATGCGTTTTGCACGGTACAGTCAAGTGTATAAATATATACCCAAAAATAAATCGTATAGTCATAAACAAATAATTGAAAATATATTTTTATGAATGTGTACACATTACATAAAAATAATTTTCAATTTTTGGGTAATTATACGTTTCAATAATGTATACACATATAAACAACCTTAAAAGTTTTGTATATACACTACCGCTCAAAAGTATTTGGCCACTTAGTAAATATATTTTGTAAAAGTGTGATTAAATAAAACTACTTCATAAATAGTTTAACTGTTTATTAGCATTTTTTGACATAACAATAATACATTTTTTAAATTTTCGACTCATCACAATGAAACCCAATAAATGTCTTTTTTTAAAATGTATTGTTTATAACTTATACAAAATGCAGGTGGCCAAATACTTTTGAGCGGTAGTGTATATATATATTATAGAAATGGGCTAATAGACCGAACTCGGAGACACAATAAAGTCTAATTGATAGACCGTGTATAAAAATATATATTTACAAATTATTTGATGAGCAGAACAGCTTGTAAAATATTTTGCTTCTTTAGTAGCAACCTATTTATCTTGATTGTCAATCACCGATTGTAAGCGATCTCTCATAAAAGTCACTATGTTGACAAATATTTGTTCCAGTAATACTATTCCAAATAACTTCAACATGTTTGTTCAAGTTATCGGAGCTTCTTACTTGAGAGAAATCCTACGTTTGCATTATTATGCCCCTTAGAATCTCTATGGGGTTTGGATTAGACACTGGTGGTAATTTCTTAAAGGATTCCTGTTTCTTTATCCCAGACTGCACTATAATAGAATTGTGGATAGAGCTATCCTGAAAAAATATAGCATCTTTACCGAAGACCACTTATGCTGACGGAAGAAGCACATCTTGAAAGATACCTTTATATATCTTGCTGTTCATCTAGCCAGTTACTTCCACTAATTCACCAAGCCCACTGGCTGACATCCAACCCCAGTACCCAATTGATTTACATCTACTTCTTCGATTAGCAAGGACATTTCTATTATTATAACGATAATCTTTGACTTGCCGCAGATAAAGTCAACCATTGCCTGTTGAAGTGAATACTTTCTCATCTACAAAAATCTCATTACTGAAGTTGTAATTCAAGTATCAGCGCGCAAAATTCAATTGCATTATTTTGTACCTCTTCGTAAGTTTCGTTTTTTTAGCAGGCAATAATTACAATGAAGCCCATCATTATGTAAGCGCCGGCGTATTTGTAATATTTGTCATTGGTATTATTTATTAATGATTTTTTTTTTAAATAATCTATTCAAATAACTTATTCACATCAACGTTTATTTGTAAAAAAGGTATAATTCAGCCATTTTAGCATTTTCAACTCGTTTATTTGTATTTGAAGGAAAAGCAATGACTTAATAACATTAAAAATGATAATTGATTGTCAATTATGTGTCAATAAAGTAATCTAAGATAGAATCTTAGATTTATTATCGCTGGCAGACTCGCATTTGTTATCAAACTTTTCAGGGACATATTAATATCCTGTGAGTTATTAATATATTTTTAAAACAATGTCCAGAAAAAATATTACTTATTTCATAAATGCTAAAATAATTACATATTATTGCACTACTTCACTAGATATAATTTATACACTTAACATAAAGTAGGATATACCTATAACCACGTGTTATATAAATTCATATTAATTATGATAAAAATATTATATATTACACGATTTCTTTAGTAAACATGAAATTTAAATTGTTAGGCGAATTACTTCTACACTGGACTGTACACGGCAGCCATTGTATCGATTTCGTAAACCTGGTCATCGAGGATATTTTAGGAATTATTACCTGCACGCCCTATATTCGTGAGTGCATCGGAGTTTATATTATTAGCAAATTGTTAAAATTACCTTTCTTAAGTACATGATTCGGTACTCGGGGATTCCATAAGATAGTAGCTTCGTAAGTAGGCCTCTATGGTAGGCCTTATTAAATGATAAACTATCGCGATGTCAAGTCCAATGGCCTTATATTTGATTTCTAAGTTTTCAGCCGAATCGTACATTTAGTAAACGATGAAAAAGGATTACCACCGGAATAACAGGGACTCGGTGCTTACAGCTCTTTATGTGATCTAGGTGATCAAGGACGTATTCACTATTGGCCTGTAATTTGGCGGATCAGATTTTTATCCATTTTGTTCTTCTGATAACGCGTGTTGTAAACTTAGTACAAAGCATCACTTCAGGTATACTTTCGAACTCAATATACTAATAAAGCTTAAATTCCCGCCCGGCCGTATGTCGTGTAATGTAAATTACATGCACAAAATTTTTACACCGAGGAATGGTATATACTCGAGTTGGAGATAATAACAAAATATTTCTGTTCCATTTTGGATTAGACTGCAGTCAACGGCGCGCAATGATGAGAGATTGGATCTGAATTAGCAATTCAAACCTGTCAACGAGTTTCAGTTTGGATATCTAAATGATCTACCAGTTGGATCTAGAAACGGCAATATACTATAACTTCAGCTCTGTTATGTCTGGCTCCCGACTTTTGTTTTTTGGTCCCCTGAGGAAAATGCATTAAATTGCATACCCCGGCTACGGCGAGTCGGCGGTTATGTGGGGCTCTCCTCCCCAGAAGGAGGAGGCCTACCCACTAAAAACCTCAGGGATGGCCTTCCTCAGGCATGTAGGGAGCCCCCGGGAACATCAAGCCACTTCCGGGAACCCCCAACCTCCGCTCCCCTTCCTAGAGGGGAGCCCTCCTCGGGGGAGGCTACACTACCTCCCCCGGTTTCCTCCACCGACGACGCCCCCCGGCCACGGAAGGGGCGTGGTCCATCCCGGGTCGCCGTAGCGGTCGCGATTTCTTCGCGCCCGCCGGCGACCCGCGGCTGTGCTACCGAGCCCGGCGCCGCATTCTTCGAGCTGGATCGGCCAGCTCCCGACCCCGCTCGGCGGCCTCCTTCTGGAGCATCACTGCTTCACAGAAGGAGGCCACAGCCCTCCAACCTCCCTCGTCCGCCAGCATTGCCGCAATCAATGCCGGCGGAGACAGATCTCGCCCGATCTCTGCGACCAAGACTCGGCGCTATTGTTATTACTTCTGCTCTGTTATGTCTGGCTCTCGACTTTTCCTAACACTGAGTTAGGTGAAGTACCTACGCAGACTTTTTACATCCTATTGGTATTGTTATACCAGAGACATCTGCAACCGTCAACAGGTTTTTTGGTGTAAGAAGTGAATGTGAAAAAAGTGAATATTCAGAGGTGCTCGAGAGTGGACAATTTTTGCTCTCGGTCAGAGAATAGGGTAACCCTGAACCGAGAAAATTATAGAGGCAAAAATTATAGAGAGAGCAAAAAATAGTAACAACCTTTCTAATTTTCACATGTTCATGCAAGATGGTGTAAACTACCTGTTTATTATATGGTCTAGAGACTGTTTAATGGGTCCATTCTCCTGCAACAATCATTCTACCTGATGAATTTTTCATTTTAAATAACTGTAGCGGTGGTGGTGTCTAGTCTAGCATCATCATTAAATTCTCTCTACCACGTTAAATTCACGATACGGATAACTTATTGTTGGTAACGCAGAAAAAGACTTTCCAAAAGCAGTATGTAAATTTTCGTGTAATTCATTGAACTTCTCGTTTAATAATAGAAATCAATAGGTTAAAAGTTTCCCACGAAATGTCTTTGTAATATTTATAAGAAGTATGAATCATAGGCAAATTAATAGTTTTATAAGAACAAAAATAATTATTTACTCGGCGGCACACAGCATTCTGAACAATGCGTTGTGTTTATGCAATTACAGTTTCCAGAGGTACATTTGCTTTTTTTGCAAATACATGATACAAAAACAATAAAAATGGGTCATCCAGCAAATAAACGAACCAGCGCAGCGGAAACGCCGCGCGTCCGCCGCCGTCGATAGCGTGACCCCAGAACCCAGATAAAATGCTCCCTTTATAACGTTTATAGTTTTCATTAAACATTTATTAATACAGTCTCAGTATCATCATGGCTGAGTATAAAATGTGGACTGAGAATACTTACTATTGATTCTTTTAATGTTGTATTATGACCAAAGTGTATCGTTAGAGATAACGTTGAAATTAAGTCTTACTGGCCTTAGACTATATAATAAATAAGTAACTTCTTGAAGTTTATTTACAAGTAAACTATTTGTTTTTTAAAACAGTATATTATTTATTTTCTTATTTGGGACACAAACGTATATAACAATAAAGAAAACTAAACAAACTTGTAAAACATAAATCAATAAAGTGTCACAGAAAGTTATAACATCAGATTTCAGATTAAATAACAAAGTACATATAATATAACTAAGTAGGAGGTCTAGTAGTCCACTCATGCTAGGTTGCATACTCTGTTCATGTTTCAAAGAAAGTTCTTCATTATGTGACATGTTAAACTTATCGAATGCCAAGCTACGGACAATTTTTTGTTCTAATAAAACAATGTATCTGTTTCAATGTTAATGTTATGCTAAACGTGGGAATGTATACAATTTCATTGTACACTATGTATTGTAGCATCAAAACATTTTGAACCTCTGTATACATTTAGAATGTTCCTTCCGAAACAATAAAATAAACAAACCAAACGTTACATTTTATTTTACGCAGAGGTAATAAAGCAAGTAATAAAGATCTCATTTCTTTATCATTGGATTTTATTCAAAAGGTGAGATGTATTCCCGTTTCCCAACGCTCCTATATTAAAAATACGAAATCTAGACTTAGCACATTCCATGTGTTCCCAAAACCGGTCGGTGAGTAGCACAAGTGTACGCGTTGATTGTATCTAAACAATATTGGGAGCATACAATTTAGGTTTATTAGTTTAACTTGCACTCAATATAAACCATAAATTTGCAGAGCATCAGCTATCGTCTTTACAATTTATTAAAATGATAATTTTACCTATATTTATTAAAGAAAAGAATAAACAAAATCTGATCGAAATCCTACGAAATTGTAAAAAAAAAAACAAGTGCTTTTTACAATTATCTGATAATTATCTAAAATATCCATCTATATGAGATCTATGAGCAAAAGTTGCGGGTGAGCAGCTAGTCTTTTTATAAAGCATTAATATTATTTGCTTAACAAATATATTTATGTAAATATAAAATTTGTAAAAAGTTCCAGTTATCAGCTTAATATCTCTTAACTTAATATCTATATTAGGAAACATATTTGGTATCGAAGTTCAAACTACATAATGTTGTAATATAACATGTTTTGAAACT
Source organism: Scirpophaga incertulas (assembly GCA_036419045.1). NCBI lineage: Eukaryota > Metazoa > Arthropoda > Insecta > Lepidoptera > Crambidae > Scirpophaga > Scirpophaga incertulas. Next base: position 16,544,077 of record CM071630.1, on the reverse strand, counting down.
CTAAATATTATTTTAGAGCATCTAATTAAGTAATAATTTTATTTGTGTAACAAATATACGAGTTAGTAAGTGAATGAAGCTTACTTACAGTTTTGAGGCAGTGTGCGCCCCTCGTCCGCCTGTAATGTCAGACAATCAGCGCCCAACTGGCGATATCTGTGCGGTTCCCCGTTCTCCCGTGCTTCTGGAACAGTGCGTCCGAATTGCACACCATAATAGAGCGCACACTACAACATTCTATTACTCCAGCTATATTTAAATTATGTAAATTTAGGAAGTCTTATGTACTATTGTTGCACTATTTTCAATACATAAGCATAAAACAAAATCCTTGCAGTATCTGTCTGTCGTTAATATTTTAACGCGAAACGATGCAACAATTAGTATCTGGGTAGCCAGAATGGAAGGGTTAGAGAGAACACCTCCATCCGGGCTAGGTCGTATTAATCCTCATTGCGGACTGATGCGAATAGAGTAATGGCAATGAGAAGAGTGGCAATGTAAATGAAAAAATGTTCTTAGAAAATGTTCGAACTAAGTACTTTGATTCCTTCAGCATATCTGCCTGAGGATGTTAGGGAGGTAAAAAAAATGAAAAGCCACTAAAAACATGCAAATACCCCTTTAACAGACATCGTAAATTAACGAGATGGAGCCAGCGGCGGGATTAACTCGCACAGACCTCAACATTGCTGGGTGGATGGTTTACTGTGGTAGAGAAAGGGCAGAGAAAATAGGCTGTAAAAAGAACAGTAACTGCTCATGGCAAGCCAAAACTGCTGAAAGCACCTGAGACTAGCGGTTGTAGCCCTGGAGACGAATTTTTGAAACAATAGAAAACCAATTCGCATTCGAAATCGTGAGATTTGTATACGAATTACCGAATTCACTATTTCTGAACTTTTATTACGTGCGTTGTGCAAAGAGTGGTTCAACCCACTCGTTTTTTATTTCTACTAGTAGGATATAAACATGGTACATGTTAAAAGCTCCGAGCTATATTAACTAAGGTTTATATAATTGAAATCAGAGTATCCTTTTTTTTTTTTTTTGTTTCCCTGAGGAAAATGCATTAAATTGCATACCCCGGCTGTGGCGAGCCGGGGTTATGTGGGGCTCTCCTCCCCAGAAGGGGGAGGCCTACCCACTAAAAACCTCAGGGATGGCCTTCCTCAGGCTTGTAGGGAGCCCCGGGAACAGAAAGCTTCTTCCGGGAACCCCCAGCCTCCGCTCCCCCGTCGACACAGGGGAGCCCTCCTCGGGGGAGGCTTACTACCTCCCCCGGTCTCCTCCACCGACGACGCCCCCCGGCCACGGAAGGGGCGTGGTCCATCCCGGGTCGCCGTAGCAGTCGCGACTTACTCGCGCCCGCCGGCGACCCGCGGCGGCGCCGCAGCTGTGCTACCGAGCCCGGCGCCGCCTTCTTCGAGCGGGATCGGCCATCTCCCGACCCCGCTCGGCGGCCTCCTTCTGGAGCATCACTGCCTCACAGAAGGAGGCCACAGCCCTCCAACCTCCTCGTCCGCCAGCATTGCCGCAATCAATGCTGGCGGAGACAGATCTCGCCCGATGTCTGCGACCAAGACTCGGCGTTCGGAGGCCCACGCGGGGCACTCCGCCAGCGTATGCTGGGCCGAGTCGAGGTCGGATGCGCAGTGGTGACAATGTGTCGATCCCTCCCGTCCTATTCGACACAGATACTCACCGAAGCAGCCGTGCCCGGTGAGTATCTGAGTCAATCGGTAGGTGACCTCCTCCTTCCCGTGGAGCCAAGCTTCGAGGTGCGGGAGTACGGCACCGACGGCCCGCTGGCGCGCGCAGATCCGTAATTCGAGCTGCGCACGCCAGGCCGCCACAATCCGTCGGTGCACTCCCGCTTAGGCACTTCGTGCGCGGGTTCCAGGGCGCTCCCCCCATCGCCCTCCCGGCCGACACGCCGCGACGCATATACGTCGCCGCGTACATGTCGGCCAGGATGTCGAATGGGGGGGAGCGTCCCAGAACCGTCGCCGCCTCGTACGAGATTGTACGGTAGCCTCGCACGATCCGTATGGCCATTATCCGCTGCAGGCTCCGTAGCAGAGCTCTGCAGCGGGGGGACCTCGCGCAGTCTTGCGACACACACGGGAGCCCCATACATGGCCACGGATCGCACGACGCCCTCGTACAGGCGGCGAACTCCATCCCTCGGTCCACCGAGATTGGGCAGCAGGCGATGCAATGCGCCCGCCACCCTTTTGGCTCGGGGGACCAACCGCACGAAATGCTCCTCGAAGCTCCAGCGGCGGTCCAGGGTGAGGCCCAGGTACTTGATGTACGGCCCCACCGGGACCACCGCGTCACCCACCCAGATCCGGCAGCTGGGTGGTTCCCGGCGCCTCGGAAGGCCGTGGAACCATAGCGCCTCGGTTTTGTGAGGCGCTATTTCTAGACCCAGCCGGCGGATCGCCCGCACGACACATGCCACCCCAAGCTCGGCAAGCGTAAGCACCGGCCCGAAGTCGGCCCCAGTCGTAACGACGAGAGTGTCGTCAGCGTAGCAGACGACACTCACGCCGTCAGGAAGGCTGGTGCGAAGGACCGCGTCGTATGCGAGGTTCCATAGCAGGGGTCCCAACACCGACCCCTGCGGAACGCCGCATTCGACCCTCCTCGACGTTTCCATCCCGTCCCGACCCATCACGCCGATCGTCCTGTCGCGCAGATAGTCCCCGACCACGGCCCGCAGGTAGGGAGGCAGCTCGTGGTATACGAGCGCCTCCCTAATGGCCTGCCAGGGGAGGGTGCCGAAGGCGTTGACGATGTCTAACGACACCGCCAACGCCACCCCCCTGATCGGACTGCGGACTCCGACAGGGAACGAACACGCTGGACGGCGTCCAGCGTTGATCGTCCCCGCCGGAATCCAAATTGGCAGTCCGATAGGTCGGGACCCGCGCGCGACAGGTGCTCGCTGATACGAGCGGAGATAACCCTTTCGAAGAGTTTCCCCGCCTCGTTCAGCAAGCAGATCGGACGGAACGAAGACGGAACGTCGCCGGTCCTTCCCTCCTTCCTGAGGAGCACCAGCCTGGCCGACTTCCAGTCGACGGGGAACACGCCCTCACGGAGACAGCTCGTGAAGAGCTGCCTCACCGTGCTCCCCAACGCCCTGAGCGCCAGCGCTAGCACCTTTCCCGGGACCCCGTCCGGTCCCGGGGCAGTGTTGCGCGCAGAGAGCCGCGAAACGGCCCCGGCGAGCTCGGTCTCCGTCACCCGGAGGTCGTCCGACCAAGGCCGGGCGACGGGGCGGCGGGGGGACGGTGGGCTGTGACCCTCGGGAAGAGCGTATCCACCGCTCTTCCCACGACAGAGAGGTCCAGGGTCTCCGTCAGCGGAGGGACCCACGGTCGAAGCTTGCCCAGTACCATCCGGTACGGGCGCCCCCATGGGTCCCTCTCCAGTCCCCCCAGCAGCTCGCGCCAGGACCGCGCCTTGGCGTCGGCGATGGCGACGCCAAGCGCCTTGGTCGCGGCTCCGTACGCGGTTCTGGCGCTCAGGACTTCGTCGACTGAGGCTTGCCGTCTTCGACGGGCTCTGAGGTACTGGCGGCGCGCGGCTACTACAACGACCCGTAGCCGCGCTATCTCCTCGTTCCACCAGTACGCAGAGCGCCGCCGGGGCGGCCTGACTCGGGGCATGGAGACGTCGCAGATCGACGTCATCGTGCCCCGGAGCCAGGCGGCCCGCGCATGCACATCGAGGTCGGGCGAAATCCGTGCCTCCTCCGCCCAGTCCGCGACGTGGGCAGCGGCTAGGGCCGCATCCCGGTCCAGCCGCTTGATGGACCAACGTCGCGGACGGCTGTCCTCCTGGAGTGTGAGGGTAGGGCGGCGGTGGGCCACCGACACGTCGAACACGATGTGCCGGTGGTCGGAGAGTGTAACCACCTCCGCCGCCACCCTCCAACCTGACACCATGCGGTGAGCAGAGGGAGTCGCCCATGACAGGTCGACGATCGACTCCCCCTGCCACCGCACGCAGGTGCTGACCGACCCCCGGTTTAACAGCCGGAGGTCCAGTCCCGCCGCCCACTCCAGGAGTGTCTCCCCTCTTACGTCGTCCCGGGTGTCGCCCCACTCTCGCGAGTGGGCGTTGAAATCACCCAGGACGAAGACTGGACGGGGAGCGCAACAGCGAACGCAGTTCGCTACCCCGTCCAGAAATGCCTCGAATGCGGCGAGGCCGCAGTTCGGGGAGATGTAACAGCCTACCGTGGCCGTGGACCCCCATTCCACGGCCACGTAACCCGGCCCCGTAGCGAGCAGGGTACAGTGCGGTCGGTCGATCGCCCAATAAATGGCGACCAAGCCCTGGTCGTCCCCAAACCACCTTGGGTGGTTCGGGACAGAGTAGGGCTCTGCGACGACCGCCAGGGCAACCTCACCCTCCGCGAGCGTTTGGATCAAAAGATCCTGCGCCGCGCGGCAGTGATTGAGGTTACCCTGGAGCACCCTGCACCCTGTGCTTTGGACGTCCATGTTAAGATTGGACGTCCATCGCTACGCTCGCCCCCGGGGCCGGGGCGGGAGGTTGGGCGACCCCCCCCTTCCTTTTGGGTGGGCAGCACCTCCTGCTGCCCACCCGGTGGCCTGCCGGTCTGCCCATGTCCTTGCAGACCGGGCAGGAGGGAGCACTCGCGGTGCAGAGACGGGCAATATGCCCCGGCTCTCCGCACCGGTAGCACAGAGTGCTCCGGTCCACCTGGCGGTTAGGGCAATTTACCCTAACGTGCCCCCTCTCGAGGCACCCGAAGCACTGTTGAGGGCGTGCTTCGAGCGCCTGCACCCTGACCGAGGACCACCCGATCAGGAGCCGCCCCGACGTCAGTTTCCTGACGGCCGCGAGCGGACACCTGACCCAGGCGGTCCCCATGCGCGCGTGCCCGGCGCGTATTTCCCCGACCCTAACGTCGGCCGGGGAGCACTCGCCGGCAGCGGATATGACTGCCGCCACATCCGCTTGGGCGATGGACTCGTCGAGGTCCATCACCCGCACATCCGCCATCTTGCACGGGCGCGTGATCTTCGCGCCCGTGCCTTCCAGGGCCTCCCTCATTCGTTCCGCCAGGGCGTCAGCCTTGGCGGAGCTCTCCGGGCCCGGCACCTCTAATAAGAGGGCCCCGGTCGCCGCCCTCCTGGTACGTACGCCGCCGGTGATCCCTAGGGCCGCCAAGCTAATTTTTGCTTTGGCGGTCCCCATAACAGCGGCGTACGTGGTCCCAGAATCTGGAGGCACCGTAACAACCACCGCCGCACAGGCCGGTGGTTTGGGTAGCCTCCGGGGACCGGGCTCCACCACTTTTATTTTCGGGGCTTCTTTTGAGGCCGCAGCCCTCTTGGGGGCAGCCTTCTTTGGGCGTTTCGTCACGGTGGCCCAGGTGGTCACCCCGGGGATCTCGGGCGCCGGCGCTGAAAGTGCCGCCGGCGGGGCCATCGTGACGGGCCTGGGAGGAGGGGGAGCCGCCTTTTTCTTCTTCTTTCCCCCCCTCTTCTTTTTCCTTTTTCCGCCCCCTTCCGGCGCCGCAGTTGGCGCGGGACGAGCCGCCTCCACCTGGCGGCACTCATGCGCCAGCGGTGGCCGCCTTCCCATCTCAGGGAAGAACCGGCCCATAAGGTCGGCCTGAAAACGGGCGAACTCTCTCTCCATTATGGAGGAGAGCTCGCCCCAGGCCGGCCTCGCCGGTTCCTCCCGGGGCAACTGTAATGTCGCGGGAGCGGGCGCCTGCCCACCCCCTGTCGCCTTTTCCTTCTTCTTTTTTTTTTTTTTTTTTTTTTTTTCTTGGCGTCGCTGCAGCCTCTGGGGCAGCCGCGCTTCCCGGGGACGGCTTCTGTGGCCCCGCCTGGAGGCTCCTTTTCAGCGCCTCATTTTCCCTTTGTAGGGAGGCCACCTCCTCGGCCAGCACTAGGAGACGGGCTGAGAGCTGATCGATGGTGGAGGTGATCTGGGAGTTCTCCCGGTCCCTCCTCTCCGCCCGCTCGCACAGCTTGACCGTCCCGTCCTTAAGGGTAGTGAGCGCAGTTTTCATTGCGCCCACCACCTCCGCCTTCGTGGTCCTCGCCCGTTCCACGGTCTTTTCGACATCGGAGAGGCATGCCAACATGCCCGCTCCGATGTCCGACGTGACGTAGGCCTCCCCCTCCACGGCTGCCTCTTTGGAGGGGACGTTCTCGCCCCCATCCGCCCGCCCCTTCTTCCCTCTGCCATTTAGGGGACGCAGCGACTTGCGCTTACGCGCTACCCGCCTCGTCTCACTGTCGGTGGTCGCGACCGACATACAGCTATCACTGTCGTCGTCGCCCGCAACCACCGCCATCGATGTTCTGGGGATTTTGGACACCCTTGGCCGCGGTGTGTCCGGTCGTAAGAACGACAGGACGATGTCCCCGTCGCGGCCAATTTCCCCAATCCCTGAGGTGGACCCCCGTGAAGGGGATCGCGACCTCGCACTCTCCTTTTCATCCACCATCCGGTGCAGAGACCGGACACGCTGTCTCATTGCGGGATCATCGGCTACGGCCGAGGCCGCCACCGGAACTTCCGCCACCTTCTCCACCGCAGGTACCCCACCTGCACATAACTCCTTCGCCTCAGTTTCTTGTTTTTTAGTTCGGTCATTCATATTGAATCCCACGAGAATGGGGGATGAGAAAGTCCACCCGGGCGGTGCCCCCTGCACCCGGGTAACCCTATATACACTGGGGGGTCGGGAGGTACCCCAGGTTGGCGCTAGCTGGTGGACTGTACGCCGCCCACCACCCGAAGGCCCCCTGCTGCCGCGGTCCCCAACAGCAGGGAATTGCGGTTTTTTAACGTGGTTTTCTCCACTTGGCCCGGCCGGTTAAGGCAGGGCCCCTACACACTCCGATCGGCCGCGAGACATGATCCACGACACCGACCGGAGCGCACAGGTTGCCCGGCGGGGGTCCGAAGACCTAATCGGCAGCCACACCCGTGGCCGCCGACCCCGCCGCGCCGCGGACCTTGAAGGTCCGCCGTCCCGCGCCACCCGAAGGTGGCCACTGCCCCCCGAGAGGGGCCCCCCAAACTGTGCGAGAGCACCGAGGCGCGAACGCGCCACCTTTCACGCTGCCGGCGAACGGCGGCCGCCGAGTAGGACTCGGCCATCCCACGACCTGAGCGGGTCAAGGAGCGAGTTCTCCGACCCCCTCTCAGCAAAGAGGGGGGACCTCAGCCCCTCCGCCTGAAGCGGCTGGCCGCATGGAAGCAGCCCGCCGGGTAGCACCCGGCCATCCCACGACCGATAAAGGGTCCAAAGAGCGAGAGCTCCACCCCCTCTTATGAAAGAGGGGGGACTTCGCCCCTTCCCCGCCGTTTTTGGCCCGCGCCGGCCGAAGCCGGTACCCCCCATATCTGGGGGGCGTTCCCCTATCCACCACCTGGGGACGCGCCTGGTATGGGACGGCAAACCCACGCAGGGAAATCAGAGTATCCTACAAAGTAAAAAGATCTATGTATGTACGTAACCTTGTCAAGAAGCATAATTAACTATGGCCGTCTCAAGTACATATGGACGTACTTTTAAATCATACCTCATCAATATTTATAGGTTACAAATACAACTTTTAAGAATGATTATACCATATAATAAAAAAAAAGAATCAATCAGAGTTATATTGCGATAATTTACCAATTCTATGTAATTTCAAATATTTTATTTGAAAAGAACTATACTTTAGGATAGATATACAAAATTGTATTACATACGACCATTTTATAACGAGACAAATTATAAAAAGACTAACCGAAGCTTAGTAATAATGTTGAGGTTTATTACCTCATTTTTAAAAAGAAAGCTGTGACGTTTGTTAAAAATGATTAGATTGTAATTTTTTCTTGACTTAATTTTTACGTCTTTTATGATTTCTTAATATATATATTTTTTATAACATTTTAATCGTGTTTTCTTTAAAGTATATAATTTGAAAACACCACCGCTCCATTCAAGAACCTATTATTATTTATATTACATCTTAAATTTTTTCTTGACTTATTAATTAAATAATTAAAGCTTTTTTTTTTTTTTCAATTCAATTCATTTTATTGCATAACCACAATGTTACAACAAGATGTTATTTGGTAAAAAAAAAACAGATCATTATGGACCCTGTCGGGCACGCAACAATTAGAAGAGAGGAAGCGCTTCTTAATACCTAATTATAAGTAACACTTTCCTAATAACTAAAACCTAATAGCATAATTGATTAAATATTTGAATGTCAAGTAGTTTTATTAAATTAAAATAAGAATTATTATTTTATTTAAAATTATCATCAAAATTATCACCAAAGAATTCATTTATATCATAATAGCATTTCATAATTAATAATTGTTTCAATTTATTTGTAAATATATCATCATTTACCTCAGAAGTCAATATGTCAGGTAGTTTATTATATAATTTAATGGAAATATTATAAAGTATTCGAATTATTGATTTTGAGGCGGGTACTTGGTAATACTAATTTATTTCTACGTTTCGTTCGCAATGAATATTTTGATGGAACATCTCCGCGCGTTTCATAAAAACATTTATACTTACGTACAAACTTGCACATTTCTAATATGTACATACATGGTAGGGTAAGTATTTGGTATTTCTGAAAGTATGGTCTGCAGCTATCAGTCTGCTCGATATTGGCTATAATACGGATCAACCTCTTTTGCATGGTGAACAGTGCCGGTGCGTCCGTACTGCCACCCCACAACACCAGTCCGTAGCACAGCCGCATGTGCATAAGCGTAGTACGAGGCTAATGATGTTTTTATGTCAGTTGTCTTTTTTATCTCTCGCAGAGCGTACGCAAAACTACTAAGTTTGGATTTGATTTTTTGAATATGTGCCTTCCAATTTATGTGTTTATCTATAACTATACCTAGCAGCGTAAATTCCTCAACACACTCCAAATTATAACCATTAAAACAATAATTTATATTCAATGTTGGTTTTTGAGGTGGATGAAAGGTCATAATTTTTGTTTTTGGAAAATTTATGCATAAATTGTGATCATTTAACCAGTTTGATGTTTTAGAGAGTAATGAATCTAATTTTTCATTGACATTAATGTTATTGTAAGTCGAAGTAAGCAATGAGATGTCGTCGGCGAATAAGATACATGGCTCATCCATAATTTTTGGGAGGTCATTTATATATACCAAAAACAAGAAGCAGCCGACTACACTTCCCTGTGGTATTGATGCGTTCACTATTTTACATTCAGAGCGTACATGAGTAATGTTCCTAGTCACCCTATCGAAGTACTCAATTTCCACGAACTGTTGCCGATCTCTTAGGTATGACGCGAACCATTTATGAGCGGATCCGCGGATACCAATACCGTACAATTTACTTAAAAGTATATTATGTTGAACCCTGTCATATGCCCTCGTCATATCCAACAAGACTCCTACACCATATTGTTTTTTATCCAATAATGTAATTATTTCTTTGATGTATTTGTATACAGCTAATGTTGTGGAACGGTTTTTTCGGAATCCATTTTGGGAGTCGTCAAATATCTGATATTTTACACAAAATTTATTTACTCGATCACACATTGCTTTTTCAAAAACTTTAGATGCTGTGGGTGAAATAGCTATTGGTCGATAGTTATTTGCATCACTTTTGTCGTTTTTCTTGTAAATAGGTTTCACTAGTGTATTTTTTAGTTTACTCGGAAAGGTACCTTCATTAAAAGACTGATTTATTAATACAGTGAACGGTACTGTTAATTCTTCTGCACAATCCCTTATTAAACTTGGCGGCAACTCATCTATTCCATAGCTTTTTTTATTTTTTAATCTTTTAATTATTTTAAAAACTTCCTGGCTGTCGACCGGTTTCAAGAACAGAGAGTTTTCGACCGAATGGAGAACAGGGGATCTATTTTTGAATTACGAATGCGACTTCGAAATCACCGATGTGACTAATAATCACCGATTTTCATCAATTCTTATTTTTGAATATCACTCATGTGACTACCTTAGTCACAGATGTGATTTCATTACGAGTGCCCTCACCCACTCGTAATCAAGTCATACTTGTGGAAATGTTATCTGCGTTTTGTTTGATTTTTAAGTCTATATATACAATATATATATATGAATATAGCACATATATTATATAAATATATAATATTTTATATATATGTATATATATAATAACCGCAATAGTTAAGCCGGCAATAACCGGCAGCGACTACATTCATATATATATACCTATATAAATCTTTTTATAGCTATAATATATATATATATATATATATATATATATATATATATATATATATATATATATATATATATATATATATATATATATATATATATATATAATAACCATAATAGTTAAGCCGGCAATAACCGGCAGCGGCTACATTCTGCGTGGAACCGAACTCTTACATTTATGTGTGTACTTTATCTATGTTGACAGCTCTGCGATCGTCTTTCAAAAATTGGATGTTTAGGAATCCGTGACCTCAAAGTCACCGCTGACTATTTAGTCTGCGGTGATATCGAAATCGCATTCGTAATTCAAAAATAGGTCTCCAGGACGGCCGCGAGCGCAACTTGCCGTTTGTTCGCTGCCGCTATCCTCGCCCTGCTCCTGCGGTTTGCAGTGGCCGATAGAAGCAAAGAAGTTATTAAATTTGTTAGCAATTTGCTTAGGCTCAGAAATTATTTTATTATCTATTTTTAATTCAATGTTACATTTTGATTTTCTACATGTTTTATTTGTTTTTTCATTTATAATATTCCACATGGTTTTTACTTTATTATTTGAATTATGCATTTTCTTGATATATTGATGTTTTTTTGAATAGAGTATCAGTTTTTTTAATATCTTCTGGTAAATTCGTAAATGTTGTTTTAAAATTGGATTATTAGTTTTTTGTGACAAGTATTTTTAGTAATCTTTTGTTTTTACATGATTTTTTTAGCCCTGTAGTTAACCAATGTTTTTTTGTAAAAGCCCCTAGTTTAAATTTATATTTTGGTATGCACTGATTCAATATCGTTGTTAATTTGTCATGAAATATATTATAGTTTTCATTAATATCATTACAAGGTTTTAGTAGTTCATTCCAATTTAGCATTTGTAGTTGTGATTTGTATTCTGTTATTGCTCGTTTGTTAAACAACCTTTTCTCAACATACCAGACTGTTTGTTTTGTCTGTATATGTTTTTTTATAAATATTTCCGTGCCAGCGTGATCTGAAAATCCAAACTCTATTACACCGCTATATAAACATTCATTTTTAAAGTTTGTAAATATATGATCCAAGCATGAATTTATGCGAGTCGGTTTATTAATACACTGAATTAGTTTGTATTCCAACATTAAATCAAGATATTCGCAAGATTTTTTGTTTTTCTTCATTATATCTATATTGAAATCTCCGCCTATAATTAATTTAAATTTTGAGTATTTCTTATTAATATAATTTAAAATTGTTCGTAATCGACTATAAAATACGCCTTCCTCTCTTCCATTCCAATACATTACTAAAATTAAAATATCATGTTTACAAAGCTCAATCGCAGTTACTTCTAATACATATTCAATCGACATTTTTGTAATATCATTTAAGGCTTTATATTCAATGTCTTCCCGTATCAATATACAAAGTCCTCCTCCCGTGTGACTCTTTCTGCAAAAGTATGTTGCAATCAAATAACCATTAAACCGTAATAGCTTTATCTTTTCTTCTGTCAACCATGTTTCCGAAATACACAAAGCATCATAAGTAGGATTTTCGTCCAAAAACGCTTCCAATGTATCCTGTTTATTATACATACTCTGCATGTTTTGGTATAATAATTTAAATGAATGATCTTTATTTACGAAAGGAATCATGATTTAACCTGGATCGGTTGAGGTTATTTTTTTGTTTAGTGTCATTTTCCGACAAAGTATCATTTATATGAATATTTTCATTCAAATCGATTCGTTTTCCTTCGATGTATAACTGGTTCTGTCTCAGTACCGCATGTAGCCCCTTTTTTCGTGCCAAAAACATTTTCTCGCGCATACTTTTCCTTTTTAACTGGGTGGTTTTGTCTAAAAATTCTGAGACTGACAGGCAAGTTTGATTGAAGCAGTAACTATTTTCAACTATGTGTTTTACCATTCTTTTACATATAAATTCGATTACAAGGGGTCGGTTTCCATTATTGTTGTAACGACCTATTCTATAAAAATAGCTTCGATCATATATTTCTGATCGAAGAATTAAAGTATATAATTTGAAAACACCACCACTTCATTCAAGAACCTATTATTATTTATATTACATCTAACATCTTTTATGGCAAAAGGACTTCGCGATATATAATTATAGATCTTATTAAACAAATGCTAGCTGAAAATAAACAAAAGACGCTACCTTTCTTATCAAAGCAATGTATGTTTGAAGATTTTACACATACATTCGTCGCGGAGCATTTTGTAGCGTGATATAATAACCGGATATGTACTGTACTCGAACTCGATTACGTATTGCAGTTATCGACGCCTTACTGTTGTACAAACGATGTTGGCTAATGTACACGCTCACTTATCTATTAAGCGGAAGTGTTAATATCGGGACAAACTCTTACGAGATTTTAGATATTATCATAATTATTTAAATGTGATTACCATGAATTTGTAACCTGAAGACCTATTTTTGAATTACGACTGAATTACTAATAAAAAAAATCGGTTCGATTGTACGACTTTGGTATCGAGTGAGCTTAATTCCGTACAGGGATTACAGGAATTCTAATTATCGAGTTCCCTAAAGAAAATTCTTCAACATAGGCAGATCAGTTGGCTGCTCGGCTCGGAGACATTTTTGATACGGATGTCAAAGTAATCCATTAAGACAGCGGGCTTCAAGAGTCAAGGATATGGATGATCTGTGTGCCAGCTGAAGAAATAAATGAAAGACGTCTTAGCGCCTATCGCAGGTTACCTTCCAATACAAATAAAAATGCGGACCATACATACATGGGCCAAGAAGGAACGGCCTGCCTTTGCAGCGATCCCAGTAGAGGTAACCAAAATGTGCTTCCATTTGTGTTGGAGCAGCAGCCCATGCGGAGACTATTCCAGACAGTCTTTATTATTCGTTTTCGCTGTAGGTCAGAGGCACTGAAGAGTGCTGTTTACTTTCTTAAACTTATTTCCGAACAGGCACAACGTAGACAAAATAAACACCACAGTGAAAATTTTGATAGTTTTATTGACATAAAAAATAACGAGCGACATACAGTATCAAACGTACTCTGCGCGACGCCGGCCGTCTCGTGCGGCGTACAGTCGCCTTCAGAAATGAACAACAGAAAAAAATTACTTACAATAATACTGGATTTCCAAACTTTAATGACGAATTAATTGCATTTTGTAGCTGCTGTCTTAAATATTGTTTAAAATCAAAAGACAGCGTTCTAAAGCGTTTTGTTTCAACTATTTTCATTTATTTACTGGATATGACAATGTCAAATATTATTTTGCAATGTATAACATAATGTTGTGAACTAGATTCTATAAGACCTAATTATAATTTATAGTTCATACAATAATAAAGTAAATAGAGATTAAACTTAACCAACTGAGCAATTACCAAGGAAGAACGAGAGTTATTATTTCTTAATACTGACTTGCCGTTTCAATCTGTATTCTTAAAAGTCAGAAAATGTCTATTACTATTGTTTTGTGTAAGTTCATTAATTGTAAGAAACCAAAATATTAGTCACCAAATATTTTTGTACTAAACATACATATATTTTTGACCCTCATTGCTTCTATAATCTGCAACTAAGTATATAATTATTTAGGTAGACTATATTTTCATTATATAATAATAAATTTATTTTATATGTTTAAAAATAAAGGTTAAACGTTTTGGCACGTTTCTTTCGCCGACTGTACACGGGCGCTAAATGCCGTCGCCGCCGCATACACAATTCCGAGTCCGTAATTTAACCGCCATACAATATATCAAATTAACACAGGAGAAAGCATTTATTATGGTTTAAACGTAGTTTTTTTTTGCAAAATGCCATAAATATATTCGCTTCAAAGTATATATATTTTTTTCAAACATCTGTATTTAGAATTCTAATATTATTAACTAATATTTGATTTACAGATTGTGCATGATATTCTGCTAAAGAATCGATTTAAAAGACTTCAGTCAGACACTGAGGATGTGTCATGATGCGATAGATATGTTGCAAAACACATTTACACTTTTTTATGACATTTTGTCAAATTTACGTTTCTACTTCTTAACACATTTCTAATACAAAAAAAGAGTTGCCGTGCCAGCAACTTTACCGTCGATTTGAGAAAGACATTCGCATTCCCTAAACTAAATTATCACGATAGATTTTCATGTTAGACAATAGATTACATACAGCGATAGAAAATAGTTGTCAAGAATTCGAATGTCTGGTTCGATGGATTAACAATGGGACTTCGCTGCCGCTAAACATGATTTCATATTAATATCACTATTAATGAATAATTAAGTATTGACTCAATGCACACACAATATAATATATACTTATTCTATAATAAAGTAATAATGATTATACGTTTTATTGCCGATTGTTATAACAAAAATTCATTGCCTGAAGAAAAATTGCGTATTTACAATAATATTTGACGAAATGAACAAAAATAACAGAAAATGTTTAAAATCATGATGATACAAAATATAATTATTTTCAAGTTTGTGTCAGAATAATAATTTACGGTCATCTCGAAATAATTCAAACAAATACAAATTAATTTGTGTGAATGTACCAAAAAATGTAATACGAATATACAAGAAAAAAAAAGCACAATTGGATCAAAATTTGTAAATAAGGAACACTTTCTGGTGATGGCGTTATTTAACAAAAAAATATTTTTAATCACATTCGAGTTAATTTTATTTTGTCACGTGCACTAAAGACAAAAAATATGATGAGAGCAGACGAATCCAACTTTAGGTGAATTCATCAAACAGTGCTTGTTTCCAAAAAGACATGATAAGAGACCAACAATTGTATTCGCTTATTTTAGATCTTTCATATAATTTTAGTGTTATCCCCCCATGTTACTGTCATTTTCAGTTACAATTGATAACAATCACAACCAAGGTCTGACTATAAATCACAGTGAGGTCAAATTTGGTTCTAACAGATCTTGAATACTGTTTATGATGTATTAGTCTTCTTCCATAAGACAAAAATAAGACGTCTAGATTTAGTTACTTTCAAGTTACTTGCGATAGCAATACTGGTTGTAAAATGCATTAAATTACAGACTAGTAATACAAGCTGATACAGTCAGTCTCAGATTTTCCTAAGCTTTAGTACAGTCTTACAAAAGATTCGCCTTATTTTTAATTAATACTACATAATGGTGTAAATTAACATTTATTATTAGACTCGAAAACTATTATACAACATGTATCTATTTCAAGGCCGACTGTACGAAATATAAATCTTGGAAACATAAAAGTAACCATAGTAACCTTATCTACGAAATAAGTTCAATTGACACACTTCAACTAACACATCGAATATGTAATTTTTAATGTAATATGTAATTTTAAAGGGAAATACATGGAATACCTATGAATTGCCGTAGACCCTAACTAAACTGGTACGATATACAAGTGGTTAAATACCACTATAACCAATAGAGGTAATAGGAGTATAAGAAACTTTTAATAACTATATTAAAGTTGACGCCAGCGAAGTCCCGGGGAGGTTTCACGCTGCGCTCCGGGCGCAAAACATGTACACAGATACGCAGTACATAAATACATTATAATGCATAATGAATGAATCAAGCAATCGCTAACTTACCGGTACATTCTTTAAGAGACGAAATGTAATATCATTCGTGTGTATGATTTGGTAACACCAATATAATCACATTGAATTTTATGTCTTTGTTAAATCAATCTATATCTATATGTATCAATACATTTAGTATCTTTAATATTCATAGAAATATTTCGAATGCTTGACCCTTTGCATGTTTGATCTGATATATTAATAATTACTTGCAAATATAAGGTAAAAATAAATCATAGAAAAATTGGGTTCGCTCCCTATCACTTCCCTATACAGTGCTCAAACCATTATTTGTCTATGGTCTGTCTATTGTCTATCATAAACGCGACGGTCTGTTACGACCATTGCCGTTGGCGAGGGCAGCGCTGGGACGTTTGAAGAGAGTTCTAGCTGAAACGTCTTGAGGTTGTCGAAGAAACGTTTTCACAGTTTAAATTTACTATATTTAATACAGCTTCGATTTTTCAGAACCTATTTGAGCCTCTGTATGAGACATCTACTGGCAGACATGTTCTTATATTTTTGTTTGGAAATAAAGTCTGACAAGAGTCCACTGTACACTTCCCTCGCGACAAAACGAAGGGTACATTCAAACACTACTCAAGTGTAAATCCGATCAAAGTAAGTTGACAGTCATTGAATCACAAACTAACTGTACTCCAAAATAAAACAAAAAAGTGTATATTAATGGTTAGTGAAGAGAGATTATTTATTACCTCAACGTGTAAGTTGTTTTTTATAATATTGATTATAAATATACCACACGCTGAATAGTTCTACTGCGACGGACATTTTCCACTCTAAAATGCACACGACCCTTGTATATTTATACTATATTTACTGCAATTATAATCCTAGTCTGTGGAACACTGCAAAAAACCTTCATGACAAATGAGCCAAACTGATTTTTTGTAGTCTAAAGAGAGCCCAACGCCAAGCAATTGGATATATTAGAATTAGGTGAGGAGTAAACTTTGTGAAAATTATCCACCCAAAATAATGTATATGAAAGTGAAAGATCTCCAAGAGCGGTGTACCAATAGCAAAATTAATCGCACCGTAACACGACGGATACATTCTAATTATAATGTAATACAAAATTAACATGACAACTCGAAATTAACAGCGTCCCTCGCACACATACACTCGCACAGTCCAAAAATCGTACATTCATAAAAAACACTATTGTCCATAATTAGTGAAGGCCGGGCCGTGACTATGAGACAGTCAGTCGTACTGTACAGTGAATCCGTTAGCGTTAACTGTTAGTAACATTTGCTACAATCGTTATGTCACGACGAACAGACCGACAAGACATAATAGGAGAAATATAAATAATGTAAATTAATCTATAGTAAAGCGACAATAAAGTATATTTGTAATTCCTAATTTTCACTTGAAATGTGTTTTTAAACTTTAAGCGTTAAGGAGAAAAATTTTAAACGTATTGTTAAAAAAGAACATTAAGTGACTGCAGAACAGATTTCTAAATATTATTGATATTCGTATCTCTCAAACTAATAATTTGAAAAAATCTTTTGACTTTTATATAGACGTAGACATAGCATCATCAACAAACTACACAGAGAACACTTCTGAATTGACACGAATCACCGATTAACAAATTGAATCGCACGCTCATTCCCGTTGTTGTTTGTTAATGTTATTATCGACACGTTTTAAAATTTCTTTCCCAAGTTTAGTATTTACATCCGAGCCCGGTTAGCGGGGCGTCACATTAGTAACATAAGTTACTAATAACATACAAAGTACATCACATTATATTTATACAAATAAAATTATGCGTTCGTTAGACGACTTGTAGAACGCGCAAAAACAAATGTTAAGTCACAAAATTATATTTCAAACTAATATTTAATTTTTGTTACATGAGAACAATGCTTATCTTTTAGGACAATTTGAACTAAAGCTATAAACAGTGTAACCTGGTTAAGTGGGACCTCTATAAAGGAGAAATTTCTATTATTGAGAGTTGCAATGCTGTCCTGGTTCTTTTTCACTAAATTACCTCTGTTAATGGAACTTTTTGAACCTAGTTAAATGAGATTTGAATTCTAAGAGATTTTTGATGTTTACCGCTATAATTGAGAAATTGTAGCTCAATTACCTGTATAAGTGAGAAAAATTAATCAGGTTTAAACACGTTTTGACATGTTTGTTTACATACATTTCACTATTCCACGGTGGCCTCTGTGAATGAGACGACTATAATTTTAAATCTGTTTAATTGGAAAACTGGATTATTGGAAATCATCAATAATTGGTACATATATCTTGATCCCTTGAGATTCAATTAACCAGGTTTCACTGTATATGCAAAATTATAGGAAATACTGTAACTACTATAATAGTCGTTTCATAAGCACGGATAAATGATGACGTTAGAATAAATTATTGCAATAACTCGGCGACATAACAATATAAAATGCATTGCTCAAGGGGAAGATGTGTTCCAGGTGCCGGGACGTCGGCGGCGAAAATAAAACTAATTTGCTACCTAACTACTTAAATGAAATAGAAGCGAAGCGAAGGCTAGTGGGCTCAGAGTGGCGGGCGGCCGCGGAGGTGTCCCGTCCCATGTGCACCCAACCGGTTATCACGTGACTTTGGACTGTGTGCACCTCCCCGGTTAGAGCGCGGCTTTGGGCTGTGTGCACCCGTTCGATTATCGCGCGGCTTGGGACTGTGGGCACTGCTTCCGCTGTCACGCAATTTCGGGCTGCGTGCACCTCCACGATTATCGCGTTGTGCGCCTATTCGGCTATCACGCGGTTTCGGGCTATGTGCACCTTGGTTACCACGCGTCTTCGGACTGTGCACTAGGTTGTCGTGCAAAGCGGGGCTACGAGTACCTCCTCGGTTGTCGTGGAATTTCGGACTAAAGGTCCCTCGAGCGTCGCGTCGTCCTGGACTGTAGCCGCGGCCCGGCGTGTCGCGTGACTTGTGGTAATATGCACCATCCCGAGCCCTTGGACTATGCGCGAGATCCCGAGCCCTCGGACTATGCACAAAGTCCCGAGTCTCATGGTGAAGAGGACTGTACGCGCCCTCTCGATTATTGCGGCGTTCCGGACTACACGCCCGTTCTTTACGGCGTATTGGACTGACAGTCTCTCGGTTGTCGCGTCGGCTCGAGTATGAGGCACCCCCTCGGTTTTCACGGTGTCCGGGGCTAACACCCCCTGGGTTATAGCGTCGTCCATGACTATGTACATCCCCTCTGTTATCGCGCCGTCCCGGACTGGTACCCCCTCGGATGTCGCGACGTCCCGGGCTGGCCCCCGCTCGGTGGTCGCGGCGGATAGGAGCTCGGGGGACTGAGGAGGCGGGGCTCCAGTGGCGGCGGGGGGCGCTGGAGTAGCGCCAGTTCTCGCCGCTGCGACCGCGCCCCGCCCACGCCGCCTGGCGACAACACAAAAATAGTAGATCGCTAACTAATCTATATAAATAAAAATGAATTGTTGTTCGTTAGTCTGCTTAAAACTCGAGAACGGCTGAGCCGATTGAGCTGATTTTGGTTTTAAAATGTTTGTCGTAGTCCAGGGTAGGGTCTAAACGGTGAGCAAATAAGGAAAAATTGCGAGTAAGATAGAGTAAGACGACAATTTCATTTTCCCATATAAAAGTTGATCACTTACTTTCTGTCAAACATTTGACGGTATTTGTACTCTCAGTTCCACTCGAATTGAAGAACGCATTAAAACAAGACTTTTGAATCGACAACATAATATCTACTTTGCTTATAACATCGTGTATTTAAATTTCAAAATATAAAAATAATTAATGTGTTGACATATTTGATGGGTGCCAACCTTACAGTGTTACTAACTCTCAAAAATATTTTTATTATATTGTTTTGTCATATCATGTAAAAAGAACCCGTATATCGGAACGTTCCATTGTTTTGTCCATATAGACCAGGTTATAAGCCTTTAAAAATAATAAAAAGCGAAAAAAAATAATAGTAGGATGAAACCATCGACAACACAGAGTCGATGGATGAAACCCATTAGAAAAGGAAGGAAATATTATAAAAATGAAAGGAAAAATAAATTACGGGCGATCAACTTTTTAATCAAATAAATTACAGCGTATTTGGGACATAAAAAGGTAAGTTTTCACCAAATTTCGTTAAAAAAAAAAACATTTTTGTAAAAGATAAGAATAAAAAACCAATAACTTGGTTTTTTGAATTTTTCACATAAATTTTGATTTTAGATGTTTTTATTACCTACAACTTTGCCATTTGATTTTTTTCAATAGGACTTTTAGTTTTTCCGGAAATCGAGAAAATCCGTTTTTTCATTCATCTACTTCATTCATTCATCTACTTGGGAACCACTTGGCTCGCCAGGACATGATGATATGGTGGAAGTACTAGGCGACTCGGACAAATCTGATTCGATCAGAACATTATCAATGTTCAGCTGCTGGCTGTCTTCAATAACATCAATATCTACCAGAACATTCTTGATGTTGGGCTTTTGGCTGTCTTCAATAACTTGGATGTCCTGTATGTCTTCGGCCGATAAATTTAATTCACAGAATGTCTCCTCAGATGATGAAGATGGCATTGTAGAAACGTGTTTTGGTTTAGATAGCAGCTTTTGCTTTAATATATTTTTTTGTACTTTTGCCCTATTCACGCGTATTATTCGTTCTACATTCTTTCACACTTGGTACAAAATCTGAAGGTGTCAGCGATTATGTTGTAGCATTCGTCGCATCTTAATAATAATTTAATACAACCTGGACAGTTATTGTTTTTGTTCTGCCGTTCCATCCACTTTTTACAAAAGGGACAATGCATTTTAAGGAGTTGAGGGATATATATCTTCACTATAACTTCTGGAAAATAGTTTTAAAATATCAACAATTTAAATATTATAGTTGTTTGAATTCATTATTTTCTCGACGACAGATGTAGTTCTTCTTCTTTTCCTAACCATGGCCACCGTCAAAAAATTTATAGTTATAGTGTAAATATTTGTCAGTATTCACTCAAAAAAAAATTGTCTATGGTAAAATGTCACTTGAAATGTAAATGCCTCTTTGCTGTGCACCTATACTATAATTCTTTAATATTCCTAAAAAACTAAAAGCAACAAATTTCAATAAAATTAAAAAAGTATTGTGTCGTGTGTTTATGACTTACTAAATATGCCTCCAATAATTAGGCGGTACGAAGTTCACCGGGTCAGCTAGTTGTATATATGAATGAAATATTAGAATTAATGAATAGATGAATGAAATATTTATTCTAACTCCAAAAAAATATAAAAAAATGAAAACTTATACCAAACTATAATACTCATACTAAGATAAACATAGGTATTAACAAAAAGTGCAATATTAGGTAATATCTGTAAACTATAAACTAAGTACCGGTCGCAGTAGAATAGGTCATTTAACCATGCTTCAGACTATAAATACACTGGTTTTCAATTGCTACGAGTACTTTAATCATAACGTAAGATGTTGATCAAGTAAATGCTTAAAATATGTATAATACAGATAAACATAATACAGAAAAACGACGAAAGATTCCTTTGGAAATGGATGAAATTTCTAGCTCAGACTCAGAAGATGATGAATCTCATTGCTCTATGCCCAGAATAGAAGTAGACGTGCGCAGAATATGGGAGTATTATAGAGATTGAAAGTTAAAAAATTTGTGAAACTTTTTAAAAGACCATCTACTAAAAATGATAGCAAATATACGCAAAGCAATAATTTGGAATAGATTTTAAGTTACAAGTTGATTGTAAAACTCGATGGTCGAGCCGAGACATGATTTCTACATTTATTAGAATCAAGCTGTATCAGGAAAGCTTTGATTGACCTTAGCCTGGAAGCTAATCCAAACTACTCTTTGAATTCGGAAGAACATGCGGTTTTAGCAAACTTAGACAAAGCATTTTAACCTGTAAAACTAAATGTGGAGCTATTATGTGGTCATGGTTAAACTGAAAATTAGCGCTGGGTGTCTGACATCCAGGACATGCTGAGATAGCTACCCTTTACGCAACTTAATATTATACAATAATATGACTTTTTCTCAAACATGCTTGGAAATTTGAGCATTATTATGACAACCTTCTTCGAGATAAATCGAAATTGCTGTACTGGCCAAATACACGCGAGCAGCGGACGGCAAAAAATGTATGAAAATCTATATCTGTCGTGTTTTAGTGGCCAAATAAATATATGTACATGTAAATTTATATCTATCGTGTATTTTAAAAATGGAACGATTTGTTGCTCCGAAAAATGGCAAAACATTGTATAATGATAAAAAAAAAACAGTCGAATCCTTTTGGCGCGTGAAAAATTTTGTTAATTGTTGGTCATGAACTTCAACCTCAACTTCGGCCTCGTTAGAATTAACCCAAACCAACATAATCCCCGGAAAGTCCACTTTACATTTCAATAATTGTACATTCAATAACTGTATTTTCAAACATACAAGCCTTGGCCACAACTAGGCATTGATGGACTGACGTATGTGTGGCTCGGCTTCGCCTCGGCCTACATATGTACACGTTCGTCCATCAATGCCTCTATTGCTGGCCGCTGCAGTAATGTACTATATCATGTATCATAACTAATTTCGTTTGTGTGTCCTGTGTTGAATAAAAAAGTTTATTATTATTAGTAGCCGCTCACTTGGCCGCTGCGCCAAACGACCAATAGTAACGTAATATAGTTTTCAACACCATTGCTCGTAATTGGTATGTAACTACACCAATTTTAGTTTCACAATGTATCATATTACCAACTTATAATATCTTTCGAATTTCAAATTCGATTACCACACAGTTTGGTAATCAAAAGTTTATAGTTTCGTAAAGAAGTCACGCTTTTATTTATAAAAAAAAAAATAGGAACCAAAGAGAATTTATGTATATGCAAAATGCTGAAACATTTTTGTAAATTAAATAAGTTTGGCGTTTAGAAACACTCTGTTTAAAGATATACAATTATAAAAACCTTATTTAAAATTACAACTATTAATTATAAGTCATACATAAATATATTTATTTTGTAAAAATTATTTTTGCTGTATATGCGTCGGTACCTTAGTCTTTCGCGCACAAAGCCGTCAATGAAAAAGTAAACGTGCCATTTTTCAATTTTCAGTACTATTTTGCAAGTAGATATTTTGCATTGTTTCTTTTGTTAAGATTTTTATATCAAAAATGTTATCAAGCGATGAAATTGATTTTACGAATGAAATAACGAATACTTCAGAAATGACTGGCGGTGAGAAGGTGGAAATCCAACGTATAATTTTTATAATTGTACTTTTACAAATTGTTTTTCAAAATAATTTTTATTGAAGTTTGTATTAACTACTCGCAATGGTGTTTAAAAACGCCGTATAACACTCGTGAGCAGTTAAAAATTACATCCTCGAGTGTAATTTTCAACATTACTCACTTGTATTATAATGTACTATTTATTGATGTTTTTAATGGAGCGCTAGCACGGCGGCGGTCAGCACCACTGGGCGGATAACAGGAGGCTCACGCAATGGACGCGTGCATCATATACACTGATAATATACAACACACCTGCTAGCGGCGCGGAGGCGGGGGTGGAGGCGGGCGGTACCGTTGGCCGGAGGGCGGGCGACGCCGGGGCGGCTCACGACGCGCGCGCTTTTCCTCCACATTCAGCTTCACGCTCTCGCACCCCTCCATCTCTAAATATAACGGCTGTAGCGAGACATTAGTAGACAATTAGTTTAAGAATTGTGTATAAAACGCATAGAGCGTATTCAATAACGTTTTCTGAGATATTTACAATTTAAATCTAATATTTACTTTTCCAATTATTCTAAACGTTTGTAACACTTTTTTTTCCACTGATTTTAAGTACTATTAAAGACACTTTTTTTATTCATATTGATTAAAAACACTTTTACAATTGTATCTTGCATTGGTTATGTTTTCGTTGAATTGTTACTTTGACATTGACAGTTCTGTAGAGTTCTATAGTGTGGACCGCTTATCATGATCCTAACACCATTATCTATGGCGCAAATTAGGCAATCAAATCTAGCCAAGCGTCGTCTACAAAGATAGTTTCTTTATCAATAATACTGAAACGTCACCCCGGAATTCATAGATTAAAAACAGTGTCGTAGATTAATAACTGCCCACAGATTATATACCGGATACTAATTAACAACAAATTATTTGCACTGCCGATTAGAAAAATATCGTTTAGGATTAAACTTAAATTTAGGAAGAATTGATTTATTTGTGGCGGATCGACATAGTTTCCACATCATCCTAGTTTCGTATAACAAACATTACATACATACATTCTAGTCTGGGATGCACGTGGGTGAATGTCTTTGCCTCATCGGTGGTAAACAATCTGTAATGGTATACTAATCTGTGACTTGGCCACATCTGAAATCTGGGAATCGATCTATTGTAAAAATCTCACGCATATTTCGGGATATAAAAACGTATAAAAGTTACGGAAAGTGGTGTCAGGATCACAAATTCTTCAGGATCGATTTCAGGAGTATTTTACTTAACAAAATTATCCATATCTGTTGGAACATAATTTAATCGAGTTGCCACCGGCACTTAAGAAAAAAAAATAAACTAAAATATATACATATTGAAAGCCCGATAAAAAGGTCAGTAATAGTTGCATTTATCTCTTTAATTTCAATTTGTTCCCAATAGTAATGATTTTCACAAATAATTATTGATATTTGTTTTGAGCGGGTAGACTTAGCCACCCACCCATACAAAATCATGCTGAAATTAGTTGCTCAGCTGCTAATCTCATGTATTTGAGGTAATTGGTGTTTGTATTTAATCATAAATATAAATTCTTGATCTTTTAAGATGTAAATGTACCATAATTTGATGAATGTTCAATAGATCATGTTTGATATTTTTTCTTTGTAACCTAGTTGTCAGATTTAATTGTATGAAGAACAATAATGTATATGGGTTCCTTCTGAACCGCATAGACCACCCCCATTGAGTCCATGACTATGATAATGTAGCATTTTTATGATATATAACAGGGCAAGAAGGTACCGGGAGGTAGTTATACCTGAAAGGCCCGGCCCTACAAATTTATGTAAGAAAAATATATAAATAAAATACCATGTCCTTGAAGAAAATTATATAAAACTTAAGAAGAATAACTGCAATATATTAAAAGAAGAGTTAAAATCGAGTGTCTGGACCCAGTCTCAAGGAAGGTATTCAGTACTAACCACCGGGGGATGGGAATCTAGCTTAAGAATACATGTTTTTTTTTTTATAGGTTTTAGAATTACCATTTAATTATAATTTTATTTCAATACCCTGATCAACCATTGTTGTTACATATCCTTGCCGAGATTGATCAAACAGCACCAGAACCAACCTGCCCTTGTGTTTAATCAATAAAATTTGTTACTTTAAATAATAAAGTTATTCATAATAAAGAGTACACTTATTTTAATTGGCTGTTATTTTTAATTTACTGTTAAAGTTAATAATTAAATCAGTAATTTTGTTATTTTGTATTATTTGTGTTTTCTTTATAACTCTAGTTGGTGAGTAGGAGAATTATTAGATTACATGTTGCCTAAAATTTCACATTCTCCCTCTGTAAGTACGGAGACGAATAACAGACATAGCATTCTTATTAAGGATAGCAAATGGTTCCGTCGACTCTCCGGAATTACTTGAAAAAATAGGTCTCAGAGTGACGCATGATCCATTTAGAAGGCCATGTTTACTCCATGTTCCCACTGTATACACCAATTATAGGCGGAATGCATTCCTACTGAGGGCGAGTCACAGTTTCAATGAGGAGGCTGCATTGCACGGCATAGATTTGTTTGCAACATCGGTTACACAGCTAAAGCGAATGTTAGGTAACGCGTTCTTTAAAAAGTAGTGTGTCATTAGTACTCGTATATATTAGTCATAGTTATGTATACATATACAACAATTTTTGGCAAGATCTACACCTTTTTTTTTGTTCTGCTGAGGAAAATGCATTGAATTGCATACCCCGGCTGCGGTGAGCCGGTGGTTATGTGGGGGCTCTCCCCAGAAGGGGGAGGCCTACCCACAAAAACCTCAGCGATGGCCATCCTCAGGCGTTGTAGGGGGCCCTCAGGATCGAGTGTCGCATCTGAGGACCCCGGTCTTTGCTCCCCTGGGTGCGCTAGAGGAGCTCTTCTCGGGGAGGAGGGATCTTGCCACCTCCTCCCCTACAACTACCCACGGGCGCGAACTGCGCCGCGCCTGCCAGGGACCCGTGGCGGCGCCTCAGGCCAGGCTATTTGGCCCGAGGTCGCCTTCTTCGAGCGGGATCGGCCATCTCCCGATCCCGCTCGGCGGCCTCCTTCTGGAGCATCACCGCTTCACAGAAGGAGGCCACAGCTTCTTTGTTTTGCATAATAGTGGAAGTTTATAATTGGTCTTATTTGTATATTTACGTAAATTGACTTTTGACTAGCTGTTGACTTCCCGAAAATCAATAAAATAAAATATATGGATTGTTTGTGTGAAATTTAGTGTGTGTGTACCTGTGCGGCCATGCACAGCGCAGCGCTACGCGGGCTGTCGTAGGTGAGGAAGCCGCAAGCTGGCGCGCGTGGCGCCTTGGCGTGCAGGCGTAGGTCGGCCACGACGCCGAAGCGAGAGAACAGCGCACGCAGACGCTCCTCACTGGCCGTGGGTGGCAAGTTGCCTAGGAACAACTGCTGCGCGTCGCTGTAGCGCCGCCCGCCCTCGGCGCTGGCGCCGCTACCCATCCCGGTGCCGCCGGTGGTGCCAGTGCCGCCGGCAGCCAAACCACCTGACAAGACATGCATTAATGCCCTCCTCTTCATACCAGTCATATAAGTGAAGTGACGCCTATTGTGAAACAGTAGTCAAAATCGATTAGCATAGTGAAAACTAGTTTCGACAAACAAGTATCATTAATTTATGGACCGTATACACAGACACACAAAATAAGTATATGACTTATGACGTTTAAATATTTTGTCAGTGTTATTAATGTCTATCCTTCGAAGTTCGGTGACTAGAATTGGATGATTTGGTTTGCACTTGAGCGGTAAAAACTATTTATTTTGAATAGGTGTGGTATTCATAAGCCGTTGATTGTTTCATAAGTGCAGGTAAAATGTTATTGCTCACAATTATGTGCGAACTTAAATCGCTATATTCATTGAAAAAATATGAATGTAAATTAGAAAACTTAAATGTCAATGTTATGAAAATAATTGTTTATAAAAATGAGTCAAACGACACGAATGGTCACACTTCTGTGACTCGTTTAGTACTACGAGTATCTACACTCGTGCGACGGTAATAGTTTACTATCAGGTGATCCGTTTGCAAGTTGGAACACAGCCTCTGCACCAACTTAAGTGCTTATTTTTAAAGAACATCGCAAGTTACATGTCTTAAAAAACAAAGAACTGGTTGGCCTGAGCAATAACCTGATATTCTTATAGATATATAGTGCATCATTCCTTAAATAAAATCGTATATGTACATTTTTGGTCTCTTAATACTCGTGCCCACTTTTTCAGTATGCAGGAAGTCAGAAAAATGGCACTTGTGTTAGGCACTGCATGTCGAGATAGTTGCATAAATAGTTATTGTCAAATTGGATAGTGTTTAACGAAGTGATTTACCAGCTGGGTGGTGCGAGCGCGGTGGCCTAGAACGCTGTTCCATGGGCGGCGGCGCGGCGGGAGTGGAAGTGGCCGCGGAAGCGGGAGCCGCTGGCACGGACGCCGCTCCTGACGGCGGCGAACCCCGAGACCCCGACTTCAGCAGGTTGGCGTACGTCTTCGGTTCAAGTGGCGATGCTGCAAAAACACCCGTATATGACTTATAAATAACTTTAAAATTTCAACATTTGGTGTCTTCACAGAATGCGCTTTAGATTAGATAAAGTTACTTTCTGCTGATCACTACCTACTTTATAAGATAACCGACAATCTCGTGACACTATTTATTACGTTCTAGTGCCCTAAAGAGCTGTTAGGGCAGGCTGCACTAAATGTAAAAAAAACACATACTGTTAGCAGTATGTGATTTGAGTATGTCAAAAAAGCACTGCAACAAAGTCGAATTGAAAATGATACTTTTCTTAGAGAGTAAGCTGCTCTGCGTAATGCGTTTTGAAGCAGAACTAAATAATCATTCTGGGTTGATTCACGTAAAATATAATTTATATAATATATAATAATTTAAACAATGTTGAAGTATAGATTACGCCAAGCGACTTCCGGGAACCCCCAGCCTCCGCTCCCCTGCCGATACAAGGGAGCCCTCCTCGGGGGAGGCTTCACTACCTCCCCCAATCTCCTCCACCGACGACGCCCCCCGGCCACGGAAGGGGCGTGGTCCCTCCCGGGTCGTCGTATCCGCGGGCGCGACTTCATCGCGCTCGCCGGCGACCCGCGGCGGCGCCGCAGATGTGCTACCGAGCACGGCGCCGCCTTCTTCGAGCGGGATCGGCCATCTCCCGACCCCGCTCGGCGGCCTTCTTCTGGAGCATCACTGCTTCACAAAAGGCCACAGCCCTCCAACCTTCCTCGTCCGCCAGCATTGCCGCAATCAATGCCGGCGGAGACAGATCTCGCCCGATCTCTGCGACCAAGACTCTGCGCTCGGAGGCCCACGCGGGGCACTCCGCCAGCGTGTACTGGGCCGCGCCGAGGTTGGATGCGCAGAGGTGGTTTCCCCCTCCCTCCTAGCGGGAAAATGAGTCGTTAAATTTTTTTGCGACCATTTCATTTTTTGCTCAGCTCGACCAGGAGAACAACATATCCAAAATTTAGACCTGGGTCCCGAAAACAACTTGGCCATATAAACAGTATCATCTACTTTATGTCACTGTCTCAAAATTCTTTTTGTTTGAAGTATTTAGGTGTCTGGCTCGATTGCTGCGTTGTGGAAACTTCTCATAGAGAGTACTGTTACTAGAGCGAAAAAAAATATTTAATATTGCTTGCTTAAAGGTTTATTTTGCCCTGGCTTAAGCAATAATTTCCTACCGCATTTTAGCTTGGGGATCCTCAACAAAGAAACTTATGCTTAAGTTAGAGAGATCACAGAGAGCGGTATTAAAGGTCATGATATCAAAGCGAAGATACTTCTCCACGACAGCCCTGTATTCCATATATAAAGTTCTGTCGGTTCGAAAATTATTTCTTATTTCTACAATCTTGCGAAAGCACTTACTTACTAACCTCTTTTGACCCTAAATAAGAAAAGCTGTTCTGACATTATCTGCAAAAGAATCTCACGACGAACTGGAGTGGCTGGCCGGCATAAACATTTTATAAGCTATCGTTTATACAACTTAGTTAATAAAATATTAACTATAAATCCATTAGTCTACTTTAAGTGTAAACGCAAACTATTTTAATTGGCTTCTCATGTTCATACGAGAAAACTGAAGACTTATTAAAATCTGTTGAGTGAATGTAGTAATAGGTTAGAATACCGTCCCATGAAGATCCTGCCTATTTTACATCTTTAGAAATATGTACTATTCTTAGGCATATCCTTAACTCCTCATTCACTAGCAGCTGTTTTCCTTCAGATTGAAGAACAACTCACATACCGTTACCCACAGATTTTCGTGATTTAAGATCAGTTTCTGTTTTATATTTGTCTTCCAACCAATTTACCTGGTCCTCTCAAATCTATCTATATTGCTCTTTGATTTTAATAATGCGCTAAATGCCGTTGATCTGGGTGTACTTCTTAGTATAATTTATCCAATATTTAATTTAGTGTTGTCTCCTGGTTTTGTTACAATCTCCGTAATCGTTCCCAATGGATTCGACTAAATGTTCTCTCTAGTTAGAACCTGTCTATGGGGGTTCATCAGGATGGAATATTGTCCCTTATTGTGTTCTTTTATTTTTATGAATTAAATCTAGTATTGATAAAATAACAGAAAAATGGTTGTAAATCTGCAAATAACGGAGGACTGAACATCCAAAAAGTGCGAAAGATTAAACGAAATTCAGGAAAAAGATATTGCAGTCAAACCGAAAATATTGTTCATGAAAATATTTTCGAAAACAAAGATTGTGATTGTCAGAATGCTTGCACAAAAAAATAGAATGAAGAAGAAAGAAAGAATATTTTTGAGAAGTTTTGGGCTTTGGCAGATTTTAACAAACAAAATGTATTACTTCACGAAGCTATCGAGCGCACGTCGGAGTAGAGCAAAAAGGTTCGAAAATATTGTATTAGAATATTTTTATAAAATATTAGGCAAGTTACAACAGCAAAATTTAAGGACATGATTGACCTATTACGATACATATCACCAGAACATCATGATTTTTTCAAATCCCTTTCACACACTCAAAATGTAGATGAATAGTAAATTGTTTTGTAATAAATTTATGTTTGTAATTTTCTATGTTCTGTAATTAAGAAATGTTTTGAATCGTATAAATTATGTTTCCGAAGTGTTTTCATCATATGCAAAACAAATTCCGTATTCTTTTTTTTCAATTTGAAACATCTTAAATTATGTTGAATGGACTTGGGCACCTTCAAATTTTATAATGAATCTGGCTGTTAATTTTGAAAGTGGCCCAACCTTTCTTGACTCTATAAGAAAACGCATGTTATTTACTTAATAATTGCCACTATTTTAACAGGAACTTTAAATTAACTTTAAATTTAACATCCTTAGATTCGCTTAAGCAGTATGACTCCTTAGTATCTTATACATATATTTTTAAATTCATTGAAACGCAAAACTTTCAATATCTCGTTATCTCTCGATAAATGGAGTTAGGCCACTTTCAAAATAAGCGGCTCATATATTTTATGGATATAATGTGAACTTGTTTAAAATTGTAACAGAATTGAGTTCAGGCTATTTGTCTGAGGCCAAGTTTCTAATTTGTGTCGTGCAAAAGTGATATAAATCTTTGTGATATAAATTGATAGTGATTATAAATCTTATTTGAAGAATCATTTTTTGATATGATTTACTTTTGAACTTTTTTAAACTATAATTTTCTCCATACAAACATTGTCCATATTTAATAAACCACCAAGAAAATAATCTTTACGTAAATTGTTTATTTTTGTGATTTTGTTGTGCAATTAGATTTTACGTGAAATGAGTTGAAGTTTGCCGCGCAGTTACATACGGTTCAAAAAAATGACAGTGGTCACGTCAGTAATCACAACCACATGATGCTTACCGGGGCGATGAGGCGGCGAGGTGGGCTCGCGCGGCTGCTCAGGCTCCGGTGCCGGCTCCGGAGCGAGGCCCGCCGGCTCCGACACCGGCACGGGGCTTACTGCAACACTTCTTATCATCACGCGACATTCATCCATCCACAACATCACCATTTTTCGATAGTTCTTAAATTTGTTATGTGTATATGGTAGAATACACAGTGAACTCTCAAATTAAAATGCTTGTGACCACTGAAACATTACCTATTTGTTTTTTAACCAGTTGCCCAACAATTAATTCCAAACGGGTATTGAGAACCATATTTTTGTTCCGGTTTGGGTGTTTCTGCATGTGAAATTTCTATGTTTGTGACTGCACCCACGACACAGAATAAAAATCCTAGCGTGGGGCGACGTTTTTTTTTTTTTTAAATATTGTCTTTGGTCAATCTATGTCAATATTCCTGTTGAGCGCAAGAACACAGACAGTAGGGATGATAATAAAACACATACAGTAAATACAATTAAGTATTTATCTGCAGTCCTTTTCATTACATGTGATAGGGGAAATAGACAAGTATGTTGTGCAAAATTTTGCTTAAAGAAATGGAACAAATAAAAAACAAGTTTAAGTATTACAGACTATGCAAGGAGCCTCATTAGATTTATTTTGGAATTGGTATATGAATAATTTTTTAAGAGAGAAATTCCTACAATTACCTTTCTAAATGAGATACAGATTTCACAGTATTCATTTTATTTAGTCTAATTTAGAAGTTCTATCTTCATAATCATGAGAAGGTAGTTATTATCCATCATCTCCTGTTTTTATGTGAGAATTAAGGTCGAAGATGGAAACGAGATTCTCTTGGACTCCAGAGGAATTAGCGAACTTGCCTCTAATTGTCAGAACACCAAAAAGTTAATATTATTTTATGGTTATAATCTTTAAGATATACTTTAAGAAGACAACGGTAGCTAGCTAGCCGAAAATTATCTACCTCTATAGGAAATCGAACCATAGATTTTCTAATCAATACACAATATCACATCAGGGCTTTGTGTCAATTTCTTGACAGACTATACCTTGCAGCGCAGTATGACGGGGCTCGTCATGCGGTTGGTGACCATTCACATGCGGCGCAGGGGTGGGCGATGATTCTTGCACAGGGGCAGGAGCAGAAGTAGGGGCCACGGTGACAGCGGAGACGACCTGAGGCGTCGTTGCCTCTACAAGCGGCGCTGGTGGCGGCGCGGGGAACGAGGGTGGGAAGTTGGCGGGCGGTGGCGGGAAAAACCCCTGCGCCGCCTCTTCCTCTTCGCCTTCGGACCGCCCCGACCCCGAACCCTCTTCGTCCGAGAATACTATGTCCTGACAACAAAATAGTAGATTATATTTTAAGGGAATATTATTTGTTTATTCATACAAAATTTTACAACCAGAACTAATAAATCTATATTTAAACCATATTAAAATTAGCTCTCGGGCTAAATAGCATTTTTATTACAAATGACTATACATCAACTATTTAGTACCAAGGATCATCCCTGGTTTAGTTGTGTTCATAGATTTGAAACAGCAAATGTTATTAGACCATTCAATCATTTGTGGTGACTCGTTATCCTAGTTAACATCTATAGTCCATGTTTCTAATTACTAAGCAACAAGTAATAATACAGATCTGTAACTAGAACAAAATAGGTGATTTGATGATGCACACAATATAAATTTACCAGCAGACATCCACTACATTTCATTTCTCCAGATTGGTGACCCAAAAGTGATCACCAACGGCGCGTATGAAGGTTATTTCGTAACAAAACAAGTTTCGTTATGCTACGCGGTATTCTGTTTTAACTTATGATGTCAAGACCGTTGAAGAAGGAATGGCGGATAATCGGTTTATTGTGACGTTTCGTGCACCATTCAATTGCGTATAAAGTATTTAAATTAATAATTAAGCCAACTGATCGACTTTGACATATATGCTTAGCTAGATTCGTTTCGTGCAACACAACATCCGCTCCGCTCCACCTCTGTAAAGTAAGCGACGTCATATAACGGGGATCGAGCGACATGTGAGTCAGCAACCAGCTAGTAACTCGCAACGATTTCGACATTGACAGCGACTAGCATTTACAAGATTGCCATCCATAAATTGAAGCTCTCCACTATTTTTACACTCGATCGAATAGTGTTTGGTGACGTGCCGCATTCACACGCGTACAATCTGTAGTGCCGCATACTTGTATAACTGTTTTAAATAAGTAGGTAACTATGTTAAATTTTATGCTGCATTATTTTTTATAATAACCGATAATTTTTTGTGATAATTTCATATTTTCTTGTACATTTAGTTTATATTTATTTTTGTTGTATTACGTATTTGTATTACTTTGTTGTATTATTTATATGTATACTTAACCCTACTTTAGTTCTGGTTGTCAATTTGTTGTTTATGTAGATATTTGTTTTGCTACCTGACATGCGACATTTTTTTTTAATATGGACACTCGCTATTATGACTGGGTGGCGTACATAGCCCTCGCTGCACCTGGCGCCGATATAGTTACCCTATGTGAATAGGGTAACTATCCGTATGACACCCTTCAGAAAGGATCACCCCTCATTATGGTTTGCAAGCTTGGAAACTTAGTTTCATATTAAAAATTCTAATCAGTCAGGAGACCACCAAGTTTTACTTCGCAGTAGCACACCTCGACACTGAGTGCACTAAAGAAGTAGAGGACATATTTATGCTACCACCCAAAATTCTCCAGTGCACCACCTTGAAGACTTCTATCATTTCTATATTTTCGGATTCATATAAACAAAAACTCGGGTGTCTATTGGAGTAGGAACAATTAGGTGACAGGAGCCTTCCTCTCTATTAAGGCATCTACAAAGCCTGGTTGGTATTTCTTTGCCAGAAGATGTCCTTCGCTCGAGTTGGTCAAATAGGCTTTGAATAGAATAGTGGTGATGTGACACTTCAGTAGAAGGGAATTAGTATTGTAGGGCTTATACTTACTTTATATCTTATTTGTTACCACTATAACACTAAATGACTCGTTTTAATGCTACTATCACACGTCATGTTGAGAAATTCATTACCATACGATTTATGTGACTTCTTATTGGGATATCAAGTAACCAAGTTAGATGTGTATATAACGAGTTTGGCGAATAGTAGTATACAATGGTATTTACTATAAAGGTTCGCAAAATAATTGATTGCGCCTCGACTTATACCCAGATTACAGCAAATCGATTGGACATGCAACTTTCAACACTGGTACGAATAGATCGTCCATTTAGAAAACCAAAAAACCAATCACACTGAACATTATAGATCCCATACGAATGAAGCTTTAGGGAGGTCAAGTGAGACTGCAATTGCTTCACCATGCTTTTCGATCACCTCACCAATAAGGTTCCCAGTACATTGACCTTGACGGAAAAAATCATGCTGATCAATAAGGAAATTATAATTTATAATATATTGCAACAAGCGCATAAACGCTTATGCGATTGAGGTAATTGAGAGGGTCGGCATAACTACCTTTTTCTTGGAAACATCACTTTCAGCACTTGAATTAACTTCTAAATTTGTTAGAACGCTGTTCAACATTTCAACATTATTATTTCGGCTTAATTGCAATCAAGCGGAAACAACACCGTCAGCATCAGCATCATCGTGATCCGAGGCACAACGTGAATTAAGAACTGCAAGATTTTGCAATTAGGCGCGATACACGGACGGCACACATAGATTTAAGTGTAAATGTGTAAATAAACTAAATTTGTATAAATAGGGTAATTTGTAACAAATAAAACACAGTTCAATCAGCAGTCGAGTACTACATTTCTCCTGCACTCCTCCCGCTGCGGCCAAGACACCTTTAGCCGTCAGTCGATCGGTCTTGTGAGTCTGCTTGACCGGCAGTGGGAAAACCATCTCCTGGGCATATTGCACGACGTGCTCAACCCTTTTACCTTCCCCCTTCCGACCATTGCCTTAGGTCTCCTGGCAATGGTTATCCTGACTTATATATATTAATATCACAACATTATATATTTTTATGGTTAGGTTAGGGCTGTAGGGAACACGTAGGGATATTAGGAACACAGTACCTACAGACCATCTTTCCATAGTTCATGTACAGTTAGCGGCAAGTTAGTGCTATATACAGTTTCACTACACTACACACGCACGCATATTAAATACTTCACAGCGACACTAATTTGACTTGCCGTGTACTGTACAAAATTATTAGATCATCATAACATATACATCCCCCATTGAAGGGTACCAGTCAGCTCATAGTCAGGTGCTTAGAACTTTCTCAGTCATTCTGATCTATCAGCTGCTTTCTAGTTTCTCTGGTAATGGTATACATGTCGCTTCACGATGTCTTGTTTCATAACATGAGCATGGGAAAAAACAAATAAAATTCGGATAACAGAAAATATTTGGCCAATGGCTGTTAAGATTTTCGAACCTATTATAAGGCAAGTGCTGACCTTTTTTAGTGTGTGTAGAAGTGCTTTTTTATACATGTCACAGTTGTTAATCACCCCCTATTGAAAAATATACATAATGGCATTGCAGTACTTGGTAGCGAAAGATGTCGTTGTGCACGTAGTACTTCTTGGGCGACTGCGCACCCAGCACGAAGGTCTGCGTGAAGCGACGCATGGGTGCGCCGCCGTTGGACAGTTCACCCGTCACCTGTACCACCACGCCGTTGCCAAGCGTTGCCTGCGCGTCCACCTGCCAATCCAAATGATGCGTTTAACGACAGGTGTTACATTCTTCTTGTTTATTACTAGATTCAATATTACTAAAAAAATAATTGTAATAGTTTAATGCATGTAATAACGAATCTAATACAAACGTGTGTTGAAACGAGTGTTAATAAATAATTATAGAAATTATTATTAAAACATTCTGTTGGTTTTACGATGGGCTAGTAGAACATTATTGCTTGTTTTAAATAAAATGATGATTGGGTTTTTGCCTACTGAAGACAGAATTTGGAGATATTTGGTATGGGTTCAACTGTTTAAAGTCTATCACTAGTAAGTGAAACCAAGGATGGATATATTATTGAAAGTATCTGATAGTATGAAAAGCTATAGATAAATAAGCTGAACGACAGTCAGTACCAGCTCACAGAAAATCACAGTTAAACAACTGGACCTAGAAATACTAGACATTAATATTGTATAGAAGTTGGTATGGAAATGATTATATCAATGCGAAATCATGGAGCTGTCTTACGCACGGCGAATCAATGTTATTGTCTCAGATATTGTTTTTCTTCTTATTTTTATTGAGGCTTTGACTGCTTATGAACAGTCATGTCAGCCTCATGGTATTTAGCTTAAAGAAGCTATTGCGATGCCCGACTCCACAATGGCTTCATTAGTCTAAACGAAGCACGAGCGAAGTCATACATCACAATAGCTTCCGAAGAAACTGGATCTGACAATATGACATTGATTTCCCCCCCATGTAGGTTCAACTGGAACATTCTTCGTCTAAGTTGATTGTTCAGAACACATTCCAGCAAGAAATGCAGATGATCATCGGGAACTCCACAATGCTCACACATTGAGGAGGGTTTCTTACCCATCAGAAAGTAAAATTTATTTACTGGATCTCAGATAATTGGTACGTGGGGAGCACGTACGGTAACGGATTAAAAATACCTATGTTACTTAATATCTATATTACTCTTCTTCCCGTAGTTGTCGTAAAAGTCAACTAAAGGCATGTACCGGAATTGCAATTACACGGAATTGTCCGCAGTGACAATGGACCAAGCCGCTATTGTAACACTGGGCCTAAATAAATAAAAATTATAGAAATGCATGCAAAATGTTAAATTATTGAAGAATGACACCTATTTTTGTATATTATTATATTATGACTTTGTATAAAAAAAATCTATAATAAATAACAATCACATGCATGGGCTACTTTATTTTTAATTCTTTATTTTACTCAAACAACAATATAATAATAACCTTGTTTATTCAGTCCAAATAGTAAAATAATAGTAATTAAAAAATTAAATAATTTTAGATAACAGCTCCAGTAGTTTAGGCATTTATTAATTAGAATCAAAATTAAACAATTTATGATTATAATTCTATTAATATAGATGAACTGCAGAAACTGATATACATTGAACTAGGACACCATTATGATAATGATAATGTGGACAAATTATTCTCCTAGCTCATTATATATACATATATACAAGTAATTTTTGATATTACAAATAACTAGTATTTAATAAACTTCTAATGACTCAATGAATTAATTGAAACAGTTACTCATTAGTTCATAGTAATAATCAGCAGGACAAATTCTGCTACAAACAATTACAACCAAAATAGAGCCATTGTATTCTACATTTGTTGTCGCTACATTTAGACACTTCTATTAGTCATACGCAACTGTAGCACTTCCGATATACGAGGGAGTGTTTTTATGTTCGCAGAATGAGGTGGTTGGAGGGGTTAATTATGCTCATTAGAGTTTTAGTGACTCATAATTAGTGTTTAGTGACTCATAATTAGTGTAAATTCGGGGTTTCATTGTTATTAAATAATTAGTTTTAGAGATAAATATCACAGAGAGGGACGTACGGCGGGAGCTGCTTTCTTTGGACGTTCATAAGTCGAGTGGGCCAGACGGCATACCAGCAGTGGTGCTCAAACAGTGTGCCCCTGAGTTGTGCCTTGTGATAACGCGACTTTTCGAGCTTTCTTATCACACTAGTCAAGTGCCATCTTCGTGGAAGACTGCCAATGTGCATACACTGCCCAAAAAGGGCGATAGGCCCCATCGAATTACAGGCCTATAGCTATAACCTCTCTTCTCTCTAAGGTGATGGAGCGTGTGATAAACACACAGCTCCTTAGATACCTAGAGGATCACGACTTGATCAGCGACCGGCAATACGGCTTTCGCCACGGTCGCTCGACTGGTGACCTTCTAGTGTATCTCACACACCTTTGGGCATCAGCTGTTGAGAGTCAAGGTGAGGCATTGGCAGTCAGCCTAGATATAGCTAAGGCGTTCGATCGGGTCTGGCACCGAGCTCTTCTGTCGAAGTTACCCTCGTGTGGCCTGCCCGAGGGTATGTGTAAATGGGTTGCCAGCTTTTTGTCCAGCAGAGGCATTAGAGTCGTGGTCGACGGTAGCTGCTCTGAATACAAGGCCATAAATGCTGGCGTCCCGCAAGGCTCCGTTCTATCTCCGACACTGTTCCTGCTACATATCAATGACATGCTGTCCATCGATGGCATACATTGTTATGCGGATGACAGTACCGGAGATGCATTTTACACGGGCCGTGCAAACATCCCTCGTTCCGCTGTGGAAGAAAGTCGCGAGCAACTTGTGTCTGAAATCGAGAGAACTCTATCTAGAGTCTCCGATTGGGGCCGGGACAATCTAGTCCGATTTAACTCCTCCAAGACTCAAGTTTGTGCGTTCACCGCTAAGAAAACTCCATTCACTGTAGCCCCTCAATTCCAGGATACACCCCTTTCCATCGGAAAGTGTATTGGGATCCTTGGTGTTGACATCTCCAGCGACGTTCAGTTCAGAAGTCAGCTGGAAGCCAAGGCCAAGCTGGCATCAAAAAAACTCGGTGTGCTCAATAGGGCGAAGCGGTACTTCACACCGGGGCAAAGACTTGTACTGTATAAGTCGCAAGTCCGGCCTCATATGGAGTACTGCTGCCATCTCTGGGCGGTAGCACCTATGTACCAGCTTGGGCCCCTAGATTCGGTTCAAAAGCGCGCTGTGAGACTCGTCGACGATCCCGTACTCACAGGCGGTATCGAGCCTCTAAGTCTTAGGAGAGACATTGCCTCCTTATGTGTGTTCTACCGCCTGTATAATGGGTTGTTCTGAAGAATTGTTGGACATGATGCCCACAGCCACTTTCTATCATCGCACCGCTCGCCATCGACAGGGAGTTCATGCCCACACACTGGAGCCTAAATGGTCCCGCACAGTGCGGTTCCAAAGGAATTTCCTCCCGCGTACACTTCGTTTGTGGAATGAGCTCCCTGCCGAGGTTTTCCCGCAGGGCTACAGTATGGGGTTCTTCAAAAGGGGAGTAAATAGGTTTTTGAAAGATCGGCAACGCGCAAGTGACACCTCTGGTGTTGCAAGTGTCCATAGGCTACGGTAACCGCTCACCATCAGGCGTGCCGTAGGCCTGTTTGCCACCATCGTGGTATAAAAAAAAAATAGTCTTTGAGCTATCATCAATCAAGCAACATAATCGGGAGTGAAAAGTGAAATATGGAAAAAATTGAATATCGTGCCGTAATAAATTTCCATACCAAGCAAGGAAAATCAGTCCCGACCATACTGAAATGTCATCGGTTTACGGAGACTCTTGCCCAGGAAAAACCATGGTGTACAAGTGGCACAGTTTATTTAAACAAAGAAGGGAATCACTTGAAGGCGACCCGAGGCCGGGCAGAAGCATCGAGGTGACTACGCCAGAACTTATCCAAAAAGCCGAAAAAATTTAACTCGTGGATGCTCGGTAAAGAAACAACTCGCAGAAATGGAGTATTTGATACAACCATTTTTAAAATCCTGCATGATCATCTCGGAATGACTAAGGTCAGCGCAAGATGGGTGCCGAGAATGCTCACGCCGTCGCAAAATTAACAGCGTGTAGTGTGCACGTGCATTTTTGGACCTCTGCAATAAAGACAAAGTTTAGTGTATTGAGCAGAATTGTTACTGGAGACGACACTTGGGTTCATCACTATGAGCCTGAGTCTAAACAAGACTCCATGAAATGGCATAAAAAGGGCAGCACTTGTCAAAAAGTTTAAGGTGTCACAGTCAGCTGGTAAACTCATGGAAACTGTCTTTTGGGACTCTGAAGGAATATTGTTAATCGATTATAAAGATAAAGTTGTTTCTATAACCAGAGAATACTAATTAGAGCGATTAAAAAAATCATTTCATCAAGAGACGCGGAAAATCGACAAGATGTGTGCTGCTTTTGCACGACAGCGCGCCCGGCCACAAGAGCCGCATTGCGTTGGCTACCCTGCATATGGTAAGTTCCGATATTTTGGATCACCTACAGTCCAGACCTGGCCCCGAGTGACTATTACCTGTTCCCAAAAATGAAAAAAGACATGCGGGGTTAGAAATTTACCACCAATGATGAAGTCAAAGGAGGTAGTTTCGGCGTATTTTGAAGATAAATACAAAACATTTTTTTATGGGGGTATAAATAATATAAATATAATAATTGAAAGATCTGAAAAATGTATCCGTATTGCAGGTGAATATATTGTAAAGGAAAAATTGTTTGGTTTTTTTATTTCCATCCTATATCCCCCATTCCGCGAATACAAAATCGCTCCCTCGAAATTTTGCAGAATTCCTATAAACTTAATACCATACAATAATTAGTACAATTTGTAAATAATGATTAGTACCAAATCGGCATGATATAATATTGTCTCCTCTATAAAAATCATAAAAATGAGATGATTCGGAATGAAAATTTCTAGGTTCCCATTACATAAATAATATTTCGTAGCATTTATTTTATCATGATAGCAGTTAATATAATTCCTCCACAGCCGAAGTTAAGGTGATTAGGCCGTAGTCAACTACTAGTCTAGTATGACCAACACATCCCATACAGGGCTTATATTTTCGCAATGGCTCTCTGCGATCATTACATTTGTGAATGGAAATTAATCGTTTTACTAGATTTATCATTTGAACAAATTACATTAATTACAAGTTGTAAATTTGACGACTAAAATAAAAATTTTACCTTTAAGAAGAATAGAAGCGTGGTAGATCTTAGATTTTCTGTATGTTTATGCAGCTAAAATATACATAACAATAACGAAAAAAGACATTCGTATGGGCCACTACCAAGATTCTAGAGCACAGTCGTGCTGTTAAGTGATGATACGCACCTGGCTAATCTTGGCATGGCAATCGCGGAAGTTGAGCTGCTGGATGCGGTTGTGGATCTGCTTCTGGCCCACCACCGGAAGCGTCTCTCGGTTGGGCGCGTCTAGACCGCCATGGACGAACGACGAGAAATTATTGTAGAACCTGAAATATACGGAATAGACATCACAAAGCGCAAAAACAGTACATCTACGTCTCCAATAAGGACCTGGAAACTACAATGACTAATATAGTATACTTAGAGATCCACATAATCTCAGTGCAGATTGGTCTGGGATCATACAATGCTTTGAGATTCTTTGCAGATGCATGTAAGTTGCTTTATGACGTCACGATTTTTTTACAAATAAATTCCATGTGCCGCCATATTCCTATAGGCGATTATTTAGTCGAGCTATATTCAATGCTGTATGCACAGATGATAATTTATATCATCTATGACATCGAATACTATTTTGACTTTTCGCAGATTTAAATCAATTGTCAAAAATATTGTTATGAATAAAGGTTATAACTGTTGATGATTACTTAAATAATAACAGTGATTGTTTGATTGACAACAAATGTTGTCAAATTTTTAGACTATAGTAAGTAATATATAATGGCGTAGCATATTCGGCGGGCAAGTGATTGTAAAAATCCTATTTAAAGTGTACATTTTGAACATTTTTGTGGTCCATTGCAAGCAAACAGAGCTCACTATGTCTTTCGTTTTAGCAGTAAGATTACTATTCTTATGACATCAACAAATAGGCGTTATGCTCCAAAATGAACAAGTAACTTTATATTTTGCACAATTGATCAATTCACCAAGGCTTATCTTTTTAAATCTCAATTCCAAGAGAAAATACATTTTGATAGGGGGTGTCAGTTTCTTATGTTTAGTATTTACAGTTTATTTTCGAGAATCGTGTTTAGGATAAGCCAAATATAAAGTATATGTATGTAAGTGACTGTAGGCGCCTGTCAGAAACGGATTCTATGAGTGGTTGGTCTTTAGATACTTAAATAGAGGCCGCAAAAAATAGCATCGTATTAAACTAATTAATATATATTGGCGAGCATGACCTTGATAACTAAAATCACATAAAAACGAGGTGGTGGATTTTGCAATTCGTTAGCAAAGTCAATCCTTTTTATCAGTGCTCGGACTTTAAATAGGTACTTAAATAAAAGTGACAAAAACGACATTGTAGGTATTAAACTAATTGACCCATAGGTCTTGAAAAGTGTCATTATTATTCGTAATAATGACACTTATAATTGTATACCTTAAAAAGTTTTTTATCGTTTAAATATTGGTGAGCATGACCTTGTCAACGAAAATCAAATATAAAAATTACCACGTGGTGATGAAATATGCTATTGTGCATGCGCATACCGTAAATAGACAATGATTTTGATATTATATTGTCACCACAAGTTTGACGAAATCTCGGCACTGTTTAGTACCTGCAGTTACCTAGATGGTGAACACATTTCATATGATAAACCTATAAACTTATTAGTATTAATGTACAAATCGTCTTCGAATGCCAAATTAAATATCAACATTATCGCCTATTTACGGTAAGGTCCTGCCCCTAAGTAATTTTAATGCTAAATTGACTTTGCTGACGAATAGTAAAATCCACCCCTTGTGCTGTTTTTAAATATGATTTTCATTGGCAAGGTTCTTCTCAGAAATCTTTTGTTTCAAATGCTGGTCCAGGAAAGATAAAAACTTTTTAAGATCCTGCATAAAGAATAATAATGACATATTTCAAGACCCATAACAATTAGTTTAATACAATGCCATTTTCTGTCTTGGAGTCGGCCGTTATTTAAATATCTAAAGGGAATACGTTTCTGACAAATACGTTTCTGACAGGTGGCGACAGTTACTTATGTACATAGAATAAGGTTCATTTTTGAATAATTCTCGCCGATTTTCAAATAGAAACTAATTACTAGACATAAGAAATTGACACGCCCTGTCAAAAATGCATTCTCTTGGTTTCGGACCTTTAGTAAGGTAAATTGCTTTTTTATTGGCACTAAATTTAAAGTTACTTGTTCATTTAATGTGTTCACCATCTAGGTAAATGCAGGTACTAAATGTATCGTCGAGATTTACTAAAACTTATGGTGACAATATAATACTTATTATGTTGAATCACCAACAATTTCACGAATAAAACGATATAGTATGCCATACTTATAGTTCTAGCTTTCCACCTGTGCTATGCCGGATATTCCCGTTGGATAGTGATAGTTATGTAATAACATAACATTTGTCCAAAATCTTTCCTGGGTATACTAAACAAAAACTATTAACAAAATATTAACATATAAAATTTGACAACACCCATCTTTTCACAAAGAATACTGCTTTTTTTATAGTTATATTATTTAGATATATAGGCAGCATAGGTTCGTTTCATGTATAGATCATTGGGGAAGGCTTTCACAGACTGAACTTTTTCAGAACTTTTCCATTTCAGTTGATTTATAAGTTGCAATTTACTTTTAAATGCATATATTGCAGTAATCATCTCAATAATAGTTTTTCATTTGCTTTAAAGCTCCAAGTTATTGATGTTTAAATCGATTCTGATGTTTGTCAATAATGGCTAAATCAGTTGGCAATTTTTTATTTTGTCTGAGAAAAACTGTTATTTCAGGCAATCATTTTAGAAACATTTCTAAGTATTTTCCGCAACTCAACCACCTGACGTCTCTGTGAAGAACTAAATCAGTGTGTGCAGCTGACTCACTATCTTCCAACTGCAATTTAATGAGCCACTGTCTTTGCAAGCACACCTAGAATTCAAAATTTTTATTGCAATGCCCATAATTTCCTCCATGTTTAGAACTTATGAACTTGTTGATATATAATGCAAAGGAAGGAGAAAAATGAAGGAATATATCATTAGCTCGACACAATGCCACAAAACTGTTTTTGTTTCCAGTCATTGCATGTGCGTCCTTTGTTCATTATATAATTCTGTAGGGTATTTCTTTTCAGAGGAATCGTTGTCAAAACCCCTTTCCTTAGGCGATAAGTCATTGAATACCATTCAAATAAAAATACAAGCTGGGATATCTCTGAATTCTTCAAGCTGTAGAGAAAAGTATGTACATTTTGTGATATCATTTTAGACATAAAATCTGTTTGAAATGATGCGATTGTTATAGCTTTTGATTGTTTGGCTGGTATTGTGGACATGGTTTGTTCTTTTTTTAAGCAATTAAGCTTTTAGAGTTATACTCTTCTATCTGCGATGAAAAATCTTTTTCATAATTTTCATAAATAGTTTTATAACACTTCTCCAAGTTTTCACATTAAGGTATTGCAACTGACATATAGCAAATGAGACAATTGAACTTATCCTTCACCATACAAAAAAAAAATGGTTCCTCCCAATCATTACAAAATTAAAATGATATCTTTTACTTTTTGTCGCTGCACTTTTGTAGACTATTTTTGTATACAATACACTTTGTATACATGTATTGCCTTCAAGTTACAACTTAGACTAATTCTTATTTATACCAGGCACAACATGTATATTGGGGCGAACAATTTCAAATGTTCCAATCAAACAAGCCACTCAAAGATCCTAGTAAAATCGAAACAGCTCCCTTTTCTTTGGCAAGTACCACTTGTTCCTTTGATAAAGCAGCGATTTGGTAATTA
Source organism: Scirpophaga incertulas (assembly GCA_036419045.1). Lineage (NCBI taxonomy): Eukaryota > Metazoa > Arthropoda > Insecta > Lepidoptera > Crambidae > Scirpophaga > Scirpophaga incertulas. The sequence goes on along the minus strand of CM071630.1, from coordinate 16,499,278 downwards.
TTGTTGTTGGACATCGATAGAGTTTATACTGGCCTAATTGTCGATCCAATAAATGATAGTGTATTTGTCACATTTTGTTTTATTTACCGAAAGCAAAATCTGTAAATAGTTTTATTGTATTGGATATTTTTTCTCAAGATCAACTCTTAAAAGCATTTCCAAGCAACCATTTGGGCATCCCTGACCTGCAATGTCTACAAAGAATTGCGAAAACTACGAGAAAGTTTCAGTAATGTCCAACATATGCCAGGATAGACACCATTGATAGGCCTCCGATCCGATCCGAGAAGGTGGGCCGATGATTTGGTAAATACACTGGATGCTGGCAGCATAGGTTCGTTTCATGTATCATTGGGGAAGTCTTATATTCAGCAGTAAGTGATACTCAGCTAAAATAATAATGACGATTACCCATTTTGTATATTATTTTTTTCAATATATATTGATTTCTGTGTTTAATTGAGTTAACAAAAGTTTTGTTATTTGTTTTCAATGAGAGATCTTTTTAACAAATGTGTATGTATTAGTTTACTCAACTTATGCTTACTTACAGTAACAAGTTTATGCTTATTGACCAGCAACTTGCTTAATTTCCTCAAACAAATAGCCTCCAGCTACTATGTCACATTTGGGCTAATATTGTAGAAATAAAGTCATCTGTTAGGCAGTCTTTTTGTGTATATACAAAAATTATACCTGTGCAGATGAGCAGGTGCTTTGTTGAGCAGGGTGTAATATTGTCGTACGAACTCTCGTCCGACGCTCTGCGGTGACGGGGACGCCTCCATTACCATTGCTGTTGAATACCGCGCACCAATACAGCTTCAGCTATGCGCTGCCCTAAAGGTACAATTATAAAATTATGATACCCATTTAAATCACAGGTAGAATGTTGACATCAAAATTGAGACTAATTCATAATATGAAATAAACCTACTAATTTAATATAATTTATTATATCTAATTATTATAGTATAATTCATAATAAGCAATTAACACTGTAACACAGCAGGATAGCTTAATAGTGCATTTAAATTTAATGCCACAAAGATGGAAGCTTGTGAGATACCTTGTATTAAGCAATTACTACAGCCTAGCGGCACTTGCAACACCAGTGGCATCATTTGCACATTGCCAACCTAATACTCCAGGCAATGAAATTAATTTGGACCCTAGCCTTCAACCCTCTATATTCACTTGAAAACATACCAAGGTGTTATAATCTTTAATACGATATTCATCACAGATGCATTTCTAGTTTTATTAGATTTTACTACCAGAACTAGCCTGCATGTACACTCTAAATAATATTAAGTTTTTATTTTCTCCTAGTGTCTTTAGTTCCTCTCTGTCAAAACACAAGAGTGTTATCACATGTGTCAATATCTGTCATTTAAAAAAAAGAAATAAATATATGTTTAATTTTAGTATATGTTTTAAAATTAATCATTAAAATTTTAAATATATAGTATTTGCAATCAATATCATTTTTTTTATCAAAAAGTTGTATATGTCATATTATTTGCTCTCTTTGATAAATTGTTACTTTTGTTTTCTTTAAATCTATCTACAGGCAGACTTAGAAAATCTTCAGTAACAGAAAACAACTTCAAACGCCCTAGTGAATCTCAAATACAAAACCTATGACACTCAGAATAATAGAAGTATTGTTCCTTTGTCATTAAGCTTCTTAAAGATACAAGTTATACATTTATGGGTAATGAAAGAAATGGACATATAGAATACAATCTTCATCAAACTCGCAAATGGTAATTAAAATATTTGATGACTAGAAAAAAATATAAACAAATAATCTTAGAAATTACATGTATATTGTTAATGTCTTTAAGAATTAGAGACAATAAAAACGACTGCAATGTCTCATCTAAAGTGAATATGCAAATATTTACCAGTATATACAGACTAGTGAACAGTCTTTAGCTGAAGAAGTCAAGCCCAGTGAAAAATTTTCTTTAGGCTATTAGTAATGTAATGTCAAAGCACGCATGGCGTATTTGTCGAATTTCGACACCTCATTATCGATGTCATTTCTATGACAAGTTCGAATTATTCAAAAGTTATAACATTTTTCATACAATTCGAATTACGAAAGGGTATATATATATTATATGATCAATCTCAAACGGATTAACCTTTTAAGTTAGGATACAGCTGCCGACAAACAACAAATATTGACGTGATAATGTCAGATACCGTAATATATTTAAATTATTCTTACCTTAATAAAATTTATTCATTAAAGTGAAGTTCAGCTACAAACTATCTTGAAATTAGCGTGATTACCACAATAAATATCGAAGTAAAACAGATAAAGAGCCTAGATATCTCACTGTTCATACGTCAATTATTTTTTTATTTGCAAATGTTGCCATACCTTGCCATTATTATTCTCAAATCAAATAAGAAAATTGAAAAAAACACAAACTTGCATTACCCCACACTATGGAAAGAACGAACGAAGCACAAGAAACTTAATCATAGAGTAATTACTTTCAATATCATTTACAAAGCTTGTTCGGGATGCTTGTTAGTAAAATTTATTGTTCATTTTTGCCTTCCACATTGATATTCTTAGGTATTATAAATAAATTATGTATATAATGGACCCTGTCAGACATGGCAAAAGTAAATTGAAGATAACTGATAAAAATAATCTTACTACCTACCTTTAATCTATCATACAAAATATATATTATGATTAGCAAATTAAATACAACAATAGGATAACAATTTTCTACATATATAAAATATGTAGAAAATTGTTATCCTGTTATTTAATTACTGATTTATAAAAAAAAGTACAATTTGTATTATTTTTTCTTATTACATTAAGATGTAAATATTTTTAATTTATTTGTCTATTCAAATTATTTTTTATTAAAATTATAAAATGTTATCCCAGATAGTAATTTTGACAGTTGATTTTGACAGGTATATTATTACCAACTTCCGCATGTGCGACAACATGCCTATCACTGGTGGTTGCCATTTTATTTTATTAGGTCCTTACATATGAAATTGGCGACGATCGACTTACGGCCGTTTTCAATAACCTATCTAAGATCAAAGATAAATTGCTATCTCCGATTAGCAGTAAGCTGTTATCTATCTGTAGTCTGCGTTTCACAATCAAAGATACGAGCTATCTATCTTTGTCTAACTAAGGATAGCTTTATGCCCTCTCGTCTATCCAAGCCCTGTAGCACGTTTTGTTCGTTGCTAACCATAAAGCTTTAGTACGTTTAAAACATATGTACAATTTATTGATGTATTTTATATTTAAATATTATGTTGTAAAAAGTGCATACAATGATACTATAATTGAAAAAAAAAATCTTAGATCATCATTTTCACTTTATTTGCTGGTGTTTTTTTATAAAAATCATAGAACGAAACGTTTATAAATGACAAGTGATGTCATTCGAACATTACTGACAGATAATTTGTTGCCGCCAATTTGTGTGTATTACATGTTTTTGATATTAAATATAAGCAAAAGTGGAAAAAATGAGTTCTGTAAGTATCTGGATTTACGATACTTTTGTAATTTAAGTTATAATGTTATTATAGTTAATTTTTTCGAAGCCTATCTGTGTTTTAATCCACCGATATTGACAGATAGCCAAATGTCGTCACTAGAGATAGCTCTGCCTATCGGAGAGTAAGTTGAAACTTTTTTGAAATGCAGTTACGTCAGATTTGTATGAGCGTCCCTATCTCTAGTAAGCTATCCGTCCTCCCGACGATGGATAGGTAACTTCGATAGGCGATGCTATCCATCAGTAGGTTAGACATAAGGATAGATTTTACTATCTTTAGTAGCAAAAACAAAGGATAGATAGGTTATTGAAAACGGCCGTTAGAAAGGCTATTTTTTAAATATATTTCAGTAATCGAACTATGCACTTTTTGCCATCTCATAGGTAGTTCTTTGATTACTTTATTTAAAAAACCATGGGGGCGAGTCAATAAACTCGGTTTAGACTGCCGTATCGGAGATAAATTTTTTTCCTTGCAAGAAAATGGCCGATTTCCGGATAAAATGATAATTTGTTGGAGCGATGGACCGTGGAGAACAGTGGATGTCACAGACATTGTAATCGTAGGCCATCTAACTAATATAGCGGTTGTTTATTATGCAAACAAGCATGACCTAGACCACCTAGGTCATTGATATATGAATGACCTAGACCTAAGGCAATCATATAATCGAAATCAGAATTTTTGATTCTATATCAAAATTAAATAAATAAATGCAGATATTTTCTTTTTTTCAAAAATATCAAGCAGTTTAACAAGTAGATTACCAAATACGAATTATTTATTAAACATGTCAATATGTATTCAACATGTCATAAATAAAACCCGATGATTGTATGAATTTAGAACTTTTTGAAATTCTTTTGATAATAGTAGTTTTCTAATTTAAGAAGATAAACAACACTCAATGTTGAGTGTTGTTTATCATACACGTAGATAGATATTTTATTTGGTCTACAGACACACACACACACACACACAACAATTATTGTTAAATTAAAAGAAAATCTAACAATATTTTGGGTACGAACAGGTAAACAGACCTGTCCACCTTACAAAAGAATTGATGTGCTGCAGCAACACTTATCGCACTATTCCTAGAAGAAGGAAGTAAGTGATTTTCACCTTCTTTTTAGGAGCTTAAAAAAACTGTCCTATGTTTTTATTATGAGCTCTAGAAAAAAGATTCAAAGAGATAATCGCAGGTCACAGTTGCCTTCAACAATACGTGTTATTTAATTTAGGAACAGATTGATGTACTTCGAGATAATCTAAAAAAACACGGTTGCTTCTTTATTTCACGAAACACATCGCATATTTGCAGGGGTACCTACAATTATTGCTTTTAGTTATGTATTTTGAAATATATGAACTAATTTAACTCTACTTACGGCTTTGTATTTTCTTATATTTCATTATAATCTAGAGTTGTAAGTATAATCATGTTGTAATTTAACGGAAAATCCTTTTTTGTACATAGAGTAATTAGAATTAGACATTAGTCATAGATTGTAAAATATAGGAACAAGTAATTATGTATATTTGCGTTATGGATTTTCTTGTAAATCTTAAAATTTACGTGAAACATAATTATGACTTTATCAGCGGGATAATTCTAAAACGAAAAAATGTAAATATGCATACCACTATTTTATGCTGGAATTTTATGTTTTTTAAAGTCGCAAAATTTTTGTATTTTTGCATTTATTCCTTTATTTTTGTAAATAGCTTCACGAGATTTTGACAGAAGGTGTAAACCATGATGCTCGCTTTATTTACGTAATAAAACATTTTTGACGCAAGTTTAGTTACGACTTTTTTTACACGGGTAGTGCGATGTATATAACTCAGTAACAAAACTCATGATAAAGAAATTGTATGATATTAAATTTAAATCATCAAAAGAACAAAAAAAAAGTTTTGCTGAGTGTCCTGCCTTTGATTTCTTATCGAGAAACTGATTCTTTAATAAAAAAAACCCCACCGAATGATGAATGTGAGTCTAAAATGATATGAATATTGTAATTGTATTCAAAAATAAGTAAAGAATTGAAAGTGGTATTATTGAAGCCGGGTATTTTGTTATTTATTAAATATGTATATAGATGTAAGTATGTATAAATAAATAAATAAACTCAGACTAATTTGGAGATCAAGACGACAGCAGCTAATGTTATGTCGTGAAACGAAACGTGAATTTTCGGAATGCTGTTTATGTGGAACGCACCTAAAGTGGTTAGGAAAACCGCGGTAAAAATTATCTAGTAGTGGCAGCGAATTATTGATTTGTAAATCTGCCTTCTCTCTTGCACATTACAAAAAAATATATATCTATCCTTGTGTTCAATGTTTGTATGTCGTTGAACTCAATAGTGATTGGTTGTTGAGCATAGTAAGCGGGAGGGGAATGCAGCGTCTATCCAATGCAGCCAACATAACAATGCGGTTCGCGCCCAGTCATCGCATATATCCTTTCCTCCTTCTTCATTTGGCATTCGGAGTTGAAGGTCGTGTGTACCTTATTTTAGTTTTAATTGGAAATAGATAAAATAGTATTAAGTCATGGCAAATAACGATAATTTTGCACAAGACGTTACGGATAATCAATTAAATGGCAATATGGAGAACGGTGGTGGCGATGGTCAAGATCATAATAATGATGCTCCCGGGCGAGATGACGACAGGTATGGTGATTTTTGTTATATTTGATTTCTGTGTTCTTATATTTTTATTTTGAAGCATTTTAGAGGTTTGCAGCCTTGTAATAAATAAACTTTTAAAATACTAGTTTCGAAATATCGTCTCTTAAAGTTATTTTTGTCTGTCACAATGGCGGCGGTCTGGCCTACTAGCGGCAAATAAATCTATTGTGATCGTGGTTGAATCATCAAAATTATATTTTTTTCATTATTACAGTGCAATTCCTTTGGTTCAAACTCGTTAATACAAGTCATAGTTTTAGTTTCTAAGACTACTTTCAGGTCCTTTTAATTTAATTGTTTCGCTGTCCGCGTGAGAAGTAAAATGGCGTCGTATTTGCGCGTCCCTTTTGCACTCGGCACCGGTGATGTCCCGTTATTGATTTTTGTTTAGCTGAGTCAATAAGATGTCGGAATTCGCGGTCATTGAAACCTACTAGAGGTATTAGCTCTGTTGCAAGGCAAGATTTTAAATCGGTGGTATCCAAAGTGTTTAGCGGGGCCGTCGGCCGACTGTGGGGCGGCGGCTCGGGTCAGTTTGGGCGCTACTAACGCTGCTTCTCTCTGCAGGTGTGAGCCTGCGCCGCCGCCGCAGCTGCCTTCCTGGGAAGTCATGGTATATATCCGCCGGCTCACACTAAAGTAAAAATCGACCAAACTGACAGGCCCTTAAACTTTGATATTTAACTTTGGGCCTCGTTGATAATTGCCAATTTCAAATCTTGCAATTTTACTGTAATTTTCTTGTTTCATTTTTGGTTGTTTTGATAATGTTAAATTTCCAGTTTACCTTTGTAACTTGCAGGTTGTCAATTTGTTTTGCTGCAGTGCTTGGAGTTTATTTTGAACAAAGAAATTAGTGTAAAGTACTAAACAAGTACTGCATAGACATAATATTAAATGTAATTTTTAAGTCAGTTGTTTCTTAATCAAGATACAAATCTTATGTTTTTTTTCATTTATTAATAAAAAAAATTATTTTCAGAAAACTTTTTGTAGGAGGTCTGAGCTGGGAAACCACAGATAGTAAGTTTTGACTATTGATAAATTATTGTTTGTAAGTAAAAACAAAATGAGTCATGATGATCTTTTCAGTTCTGCTTCTGAGTTAATTTGAAGACAGCATTTACCCACAATTCTGAAATTAATCCTTTTAACAAAGTATGTTTATGAGTGAATTAGATCACTATCATTATTTTCGTTTTATTTTTTGCAGAGGAGTTGCGTGACCATTTCAGTGCATATGGTGAAATTGAAAGTATCAATGTGAAGACCGACCCAAACACTGGCAGGTCTCGAGGGTTTGCATTTATAGTGTTTAAGGCACCAGATTCCATTGATAAAGTAATGGCTGCAGGGGACCACACTATAAACAACAAAAAAGTGGATCCCAAAAAAGCAAAAGCAAGACATGGCAAAATATTTGTTGGAGGGCTAAGCACTGAGATTTCAGATGAAGAGATTAAAGGTTTCTTCAATAATTTTGGCACAGTGAGTAAAGGTTTTTATAAGGCTAGAAATTTTGTAAATAGTGTGATGACATCCGGTTTTGGTGAGAATATTCTTGAGTGTTATGAAGAAGAATCCGGGCCCCTGATTGTTATGGTTTATTAAACAAAAATCATTAAAAAATTAGAACTTCAATTATATTTTTTATTTATTTTTTAGATCATTGAAGTTGAAATGCCTTTTGACAAAACAAAGAACCAAAGAAAAGGCTTCTGCTTTATCACATTTGAGTCTGAGCAAGTTGTTAATGAGCTTCTGAAGACTCCAAAGCAAACAATTGCTGGTAAAGAGGTTGGTATACAGCTATATTATGTAATTTTTTTTATATAAGGCTTGAATGTTTTTTCTGTAGACTATATACAAATCATGAACAAACTTGCTACAATAGGTTACAAATAAATTTCACTTACAATTTAAAATAATTTATTTCACAGGATAGTTTTTTTGTTAATATTTTTCTTACATGTGGTAATTTTTGTGATAGTTTTCTGTCAAGTGTTTACAACAATTTGAACAATTGTTATTCTTTTGTAATGTTTATTGGCAGGAGGAGGGATGCATTACAATGAGCTTTAAATTTGTTTGCTATTTTACTGTTATTAATTTTCGGTAAAATCAGCAACAACTTTAACAATTGTTATTCTTTTGGAACTGTGTTTGGCAGGAAGGGATGCATTAAAATGAGCTTTAAAAATGTTTATTCATTTATAATCTGTTATTAATATTTGCTAAATTCTGTAAGTACTTTGTGAAACAAATTCTCATCTGTTGCCTGTTACATTTATAGAATGCAAACATTCTGCTACTCATTTATGTTTTGATTTTATATACATTATGTATATAAAATACTACAAAACAGTAAAATACAAGATTCATCTCAAGAGATGTAATTTTCACACACTAATTGGACATACAAATAAAAGTGAAACAATTGTTAAAGTGGTAAAGTTGTTAAAATTGGTTGGTGGCCCTATTGCTTAAAAAGCTATATTGTTTGAGTAAACTTGGAAAAGACATTCAAAACGGGAAAGGTGCTGAAATAAAAATACATAATTTTTGTGTGATAAGGAAAGTAGACGAAAAGGAACACGGCAATCTAGCATTCATGTCTCTAAATTCTGTTGAGGTGATGTTGAAAGAATAATACACATAACCGCAGGGGTCCTGCATCCCTGTTGTATCTTTCAAGTTTTATCACTGTTAAATAAAATATGGCATCTGTGGTATATAATAACTACAAATAGTGTTAATGAAAAAAGTAATAATAAACTTTGATGTAATTTAGAAGTCTTAGTTTTTTTTAATAATTTTTTTTTATCCTTAAACTCTATGTAAACTTTCGAAAATGCTCATTGAAATGCCCACTTCCTTTGTATGTTTGAGACTTCGAAATAGTTGTTTTGCAAGTTTTGTAGGCTTAGGTTTTTTCAAGTAAATGACAAATTCTTATTTTATAATTTTGTTTAACCGTTTATGCAATTACAAATGACTGTAATTAAAATTAATAATGATGGTAAATTGACAATTATGGTGGGTAGTAAGCAGTTTGATTGACACAGGTGGACGTAAAGCGCGCGACGCCGAAACCAGATGGTGGGGGCGGTGCGGGGGCGCGAGGCGCTCGTGGAGGACGCGGCGGGCGCGGTCGAGGACGTGGTGGCTACGGCGCTGCATGGGGCGGCCAGTATGGCGGCTACGGTTACGGGCAGGGCGGCTACGGACAAGGCGGCTACGATGGCTATGGCTATGGCGGCTATGGCTACGATGGCTACGGCGGATACGGCGGTTACGATTACTCCGGCTACCCCAATTACGGTAAACGCGGCAAGCAGTACTAGCTCGGCTCACCCGCACATTACCTCGACTGATGTTACCTGATCCCTAGGATGTAAATGTAGAATAAGGCGCTAGGTTACGTTGCGTACGGCGTCACGAGTGGGGCGGTTCTCCGTCCTCTTATTTTACCCGTTTACACGACGTTGATGTATATTATTATATCTTACATTTAATTCGAAGAGATCGACATCACGCGAAGCTTAGATATTTAAATTAGTGTGTAGAAAATATTTATTTTTCTAAGTATTTAATATTCTATCGAGATAATGTGTAGTGACTGTTGTGGAGGCGACTTATGTATATTTGAATAATTCCGTGGATCAGTAATCATTTCATTGAATAGTATTATAACTTCATTTGAATTGAGTTTATTTTACATATTTTTTTGTTTAGTCTCATTATTTAGTGGATGTGCCTCTGCCGCTCGAGTATCTATGTATGTGAGTGGACCACACTCTAGAATCACTAGGTAGTCCTGTTGAGCATATTTTAGATATTATCTCTTTATCATTTCGTCGGGTACTATATTCTGTACATATGTTACCTGCCTTATTTTTAAGTATGTTTTATTTGTAATACCACTTTTGACATATGTAGCAATGTCGCCCGAGTTTTGATTTTGGTACTTTTGTTTTACCTTTTATACTCTGCCACTTGCTACATCTGGGAAATGGGGTAAATATGGAGAGACATTGTGAAAATGATAAAGATACTATGATAAAAAGCTTTTAAATAAAGCACTGTTACAAAAATTCTCAATGTGTTTCCATATAAACCCTAGTCCTTCTCCTCCCTAGATACCTCACCACATCGTCTCACGACTGCACATGGTTATATGGTTTCAAAGAGAATTATACTAACATTGGTATGGGTTCATTAATTGGGATGATAAATAAATTTTGTTTTCAAAGTAGAGCTGTGAATAAGTAGTATATTTTATTAAATGTAAAAGGATATTGCAGTATTTGTTGGCTACACTAAAGTAAATGAGCTTGAAAATGTGCTCTCATTAGTATTTGGAGTTATTGTCATGTGTAAACTATTGATTAAGTGACTGGTGAGGAGCACAGGGGTTGTCTCTAATTTCTTTTTGTACTTGACATATAAGATATAAATTTTACTATTGAGCAGATTTTGGTATGGTGTCAGTTGCGCTTTTGGAGTATGGCAGCATTGTGGATTTATGAAATGGGGAAAAAATTTATGGGATTTTTACATGTAATACACAACAGGTTGATGAAACTAGTTTCCTCTACAGTTTATACTAGTTTTACTAGTCTTTTTAGTAGGTAGACATGTAGGAAGTCTGGTTGGGGTAGGGAAATAGTAGATATCGGGCTGACTAATATGTGTTGGTTGTCGGGCAGACTACGGCGGGTACGGAGGGTACGAGGGCGGGTACGGCGCACGCGCGGCTCCCCGCGGCAAAGGTACCGCCTTTTGTTATGCGCACCACCAAACGTCTCGCGCACTATATATCACTTGATTGAAATTGATAACGTTTCACATGTTCAGTAATAAACTACATTGTAAAATAATAGTCAATATTCTAAAAATGTTGTTAGAAAGTAGCATTCACTTTCTTTAGCACATATAATGACTATTGGTTATGAATAAGAAGAGGTACAATTTGAACCAAACTGCATAAGTGAAAAAAATATAGCCATGGTTATTATCTAGTTAAATAATTTTTGCTTAGGAAAAATTATAGTTGTGTGTAGCAGTACGATCCTTTCAATGACTAGTAGTAATTTTTACTTCTTAATGTAGCATGTATGTAACTATATATGAAATGTTGTCAATTTTCTTTAATCAGTTTTTGATGTCCACAGAGACGTTTGTAGCGTGCCGGATGTGATATTTGTGTAGTGGATAGAAATTCTTCTGGTGTCAATGTTTATCTCCCCCTGCTTCTGTAGAAATAACGACATTTCGAACTATTTGGACAACATTTTTCTCTTGTAAAATAGCTATGTGAGCGCGAGGCTGGACATTGTATGATAGTACTTGTGTAGTTGAGATTTCAAAGCAATTAGTGCATGTTTTGCATCTTACTAATGTGTAAGCACGTTACATCTCGTTCAATTATAACCAACCTATGTAGGTTTTGTGAGTTGCTCAGTATAATGTAACTAACTTAGGCCATTGTAGGTATAAACTTGTTTTATTTGGTGACGCTCGAAGCATAAGTCGATTATGCCGCATGAGAACCGGGGCCCCCGTAGTGGGCACGAGCGCAAACACCATGATGAGAGGTTGGGTGTGTTGCAGCGGGCTACCAGGGCGGCAAGCAGCGCGGCGGTGGCGGCGGCCGCGCCAACCAGAGGCACCAGCCCTACTGAACCACTGTACCTGCCGATAGTCATCTCAATCCAATAGTAAGGTGATTATCTCCAAAAACTTGCTCCTCACCTTTTTAAAACGATGACTCGCACTCTGCTGGTCTTCTCTTCGTAAAATAATAGTTATTGGCCACAGTGCCATATTGAACCCCTTCCTTTGGTTTGTTTCCAGGTTAAGTCATCGATCATGAGTGTCCCCTGCGCTCTCGTCTCGCCGCGCTGGGGGCACGTCATTTCATTCCACATAATTAATTTAAGAAATCTGTTTTAAGAATTTTTTAAGTATAAAAATAAAGATTCTTGTCATGTAGCTCGGTCGCTTACCTGAAAGATCGCGTTGCATAAAATTTATTAATATAGTATGGATTATAGATTCACTTGAGTATTATTGCTGACTAGAATCAAATTTTACCTTTGGTACTGAAGTTAATAGTTTATTACAATACTGAGCTTAAGAATTATAAATACAAGTGTGTCCCTTTACGTCGGCGAGCGAGTGTTTGTCTGTTGTGTGTCAGTGAGTGTGAGCGAGAGTTGCTGCCGCTGCCGCCCTGTTCTAATCAATGTATTCTGGATCTCAGCAGATGTGTCGTAGTTTTGTACTTTATACTCGGTTATTAGAAGAACACAAATCAGAATCATTGTATTTTTTACAAACTAGTTTCTTCCATTGAATAGGAATGAAGTTTATATTAGATTATTATTAAGTGATTGGACATGAACAAACTGGAGATATACAAATAATGTATGTCGTAATAAAAAATCTGTAAATAAAATATTGACTTTTTGTCTGTGTTTGTCAATCTGATCCACTTAAAAGTTTAAACTGGGTCATCATTATTGGTCGATGGAGTTTTCTGGTAGGACTTGCTTCCTCTCTCTTTGTTTAGTGAAATGTTTCAAAATAAAGGGACCAAGTCTCGAATATCTCGCATATACATGAAAGATTAATACAATGTACTACTTGTACTATAATTTTAGTTACCTCATCTACTATATTCTTTGGTCAATTGAAATATTGTGTATCACCTGGGAGTAATTGGTTCAGCTATACCAAAATTTGTACGTGCTGTGGGGTTATAAATTAAATAAATTTTTGCTGTGGTAATGTTTCATTAAGGTTTGGTTAATAAACACTAATTGTGTTTAAATCATTTTCGAAATCAGTAAAAAAATTAATATGCAAGTATAAACATTACAATTAAATAAAATATTGTAACCATGTTTCTTTGATATACATAAACGACTCTAAATTTTATCTGCCTACTCAATATGGTGATAAAATAAGTTTGAGTCAATATGTTTTCATAAATTATAGAATATAATCTGTATACTAAGAACAAATTGAATTGTCCAACCAACGGGGACCTATCAATTTCGGCTTATAATTGTGCCTTATAAAAAACCAACAAATGCGGATAACGGCGCGCACGAGTTCCATTCGTGCACGTTGTGTGCACGCGGTGGTACGTGAGCGCAAAGGGTCTACACTGGGAAGTTACAGCAGTCTGTATCCGGCTTTATTAACGCAATTTCCTTGTTATTTGCTAATGCAAAAGCTAGACAAAAAATTCATAATTGACAGATTTATCTTAAAATTGATAAACATATAATCACAAGTCTGCGCTTCCTAAATGACGTTTCTCTTTTTCCTCCTGAAGAGAGGCTGAGAATTCTCATAGATTCCACTGCAACGTGTCTCGTGTATGTCGGACTCAACAGACAGGCGGCTCGACCGGAATGACAACTGATACTTTTCCCTTGGGAGTGGGGCTGAGAATCGTCATATAGAGCATGAATCGTGCCCACGTGCAATACAATACATCGTGCGATCGGTATCTAAGGACGAGCATTTCAACTCTCCTAAACGTGAACGTCAGAAGTGCAAATCAGCTACGAATTACGCGCTACCGTATATCTTATAATCTCAATAGATACGGAGAAGATACAATTAAAGAGAGGAATCTGGAAGAGCGTCTAATATACCCAGCACGCAGAGCAACGTGAACCAGATCGATCCCAATTCACTTTTAATTTTTTACTTGTTTTCCCCATTAATCATCATGTCAAAATGACAGCGTATAAAAATACAATGGACAACATTTCATTTTTGACAACATACTAAAATTCAAAAACCGTTTCGAGAGCTAAGGATTCTAAACACTTATATCAACTAACTGAAATTTAATACAAATTGGGAAAGTCAGGAATTATAGCAAGTATTCGTGATGCGATATTGTAAAAAAAAAAAACTAATCTGTGGTATAACACTACTGTTATTATTATCTGTTGGTTATGTTTTGTTGACTTAGGGCTGTATTGATTGTTCAGTTTTGTTGAAGTGATAGCGCAGGTAAGCACTAAAGCACAGATAATTTGAATAAGAAAAGGATAGTTTCGACAACTCGTCACGAGAATTTCAGTGGAAAAAAAAAATAACCAGCAAAAAAACTAAAAAGAAAAAATAAATAAACCATTTTTATTTAACTCATTCACTGCCACCACGATTTTCTTAAAGTTTACCGAGATGCCGCGATATAATACTGTGAACACGCTAGGCGTGTTCACGGCACTGCAACTTTGAAAAATAGTGAACACGCCTCGCGTGTCCACGGCACTGTTTATAGGTAAAATACATAAAAAGGCTATATCTTTTTTTGCAAACGTTTGCCGGTTAGTATTTCTTGTGTTGTGCGAGAATAAAGGTGTTAGTGACAGTATTTTCAGTTTTATACTTAAAACTAGACGTCGCTTGCTTGCCGCGGGGTGCAAGCACCCCGCGGTGGGGTGGTCCATCCTGACTGTTTTTTAAAAGAAAGGGTGGTCTGTCAAAATTGGTGTGAAAATGTCGTCTTTTTTGTCACAAAAATCAAATAAAGTACAAAACTGTGTACGGTCGTAAATACACTAAGAAGCTCACGGTGAGTGCGGTCGCGTGAGTTCCGCGAGGTGCGCGCACCTCGCGGTGGGGTAGTATAACCCCGCATTACATTAAAAAAAATAGCTGTCAGTTAAAAATTGGGGAAAAATTGTCTCCATGTAAATCACAACAAACTGAAAAACTATGTACAATTGTAAATACACTAAGAAGCTTACGGCGATTGTCGTCGCGTGAGTGCCGCGAGGTGCGCGCACCTCGCGGTGGTGTGGTTTATCCCACTACTGACAAAAAATAAATTGGCGGTCGGTCGAAAATTTGTGTAAAATTGTCTCCATTTAAGTCAAAACAAACTGAAAAAGCGTGTGCAGTTTAAAATACACTAAGAAGCTCACGTCGATTGTAGTCGCGTGAGTGCCGCGAGGTGCGCGCACCTCGCGGTGGAGCGGTCTATCCCAGTATTGTATAAAGAAAATTTGGCCGTCGGTCAAAAATAGGTGAAAAATTGTGACCATTTATGTCGCAAGAAACTAAAAAACTGTGTGAGGTTGTAAATACACTAAGAAGCTCACGGTGAGTGTGGTCGCGTAAGTGCCGCGAGGTGCACGCACCTCGCGGTGGCACTGCTCACTATTGCGATTTTCAAATAAAATCTTGTACAGTTGCAAAGCGGCACAAAAGCATATCGAGGTAAGTAAAAAAAAAAAAAAAGAAATTGTCATTTTACTATATTTCACATTTGGTTCCGTTTTACACTTAAAATCCTTTCATTTGATACCCATACAGTGAAAATCGCAAAAAAAGTCAGTCGCCATGTTGGATCGACGGCCATATTGAAATTTTCGAAACGTCACTCAAGGTGTTGTGTTCTACTCGTCAAGACCTTTTATTTGATACCCATGAAGCCTGGGTTCGAAAACAAAAGCGGTCCGCAATTTTGAGAGCGGCGGCCATTTTGAATTTTTTTCAATGTCTCTAACGTGGCTGTATTAGACACTCAAAACCCTTTCATTTGATACCCATATAGCCTGGGTTGGAAAACAAATGCGGTCCGCCATGTTGAGAACGGCGGCCATTTTGACTTTTTTTCAATGTCTAACGTGGCTGTATTATACTTGCAAAATCCTTTCATTTGATACCCATGTTTTAGGGATTACTGTACAAATGATATTTAGCGTTCTTGGACCGGCGGCCATAATGGTTTTTTTACGTTGCCACTAATAGGCTTCGATAGTGCTGATAAAATCCTTTCATTCGATACCCATATCACCGTATCGGGATTGAAAACTGCGATAATATAACAAAAAAAATAATAACCATTACAAAATGGCCGCCATATTGAAATTTTCGAAATGTCACTTATAGAGTTGTGTTCTACTCGTCAAGGCCTTTCATTTGATACCCATGAAGCCTGGGTTGGAAAACAAAAGCGGTCCGCCATTTTGAGAGCGGCGGCCATTTTGAATTTTTTTCAATGTCTCTAACGCGGCTGTATTAGACTTGCAAAACCCTTTCATTTGATACCCATATTGTAGGGATTACAATACAAATGATACTTGGCCGTTTTGGACCGGCGGCCATATTGGTTTTTTAACGTTGCCACCAATTGGCTTCGATAGTGCTGAAAATATACTATCATTCGATACCCATATCACCGTATCGGGATTAAAACCCGCGAGAATATAGCAAAAAAAAAATATTTATCATTACAAAATGGCCGCCAGCACCGCCGCCATCTTGAAAATGTCAAATGTCAAATTTTTCCAGTGTAGTAGACAAAACCGCTCACCGATTGGCAGTAACTACAGGCGCGCAACTGTCATCGGTTCGCGTCAAAAAATTCGCAAAGTCGCCGAAGCCGAAATCTGCCATAGCGCCCAGTGTTGCCATAAATCTGGCCCAAAATGGTGGTAAAAATAATCAGCGAGACCCGCTCGACCCGGCCATGTGAAAAAAAATCGAAAAACACGCGATTTACGTTCTCCCCAAAATCGGGGAAAATACCCCAAAATCGGGGTAAATTACCCCACCGATCGATGCGGCTCACCGAGCACTACAAAAGGTCACCCGGGGTTGTCAGTCGAAAAACGCCGGCAACCCCGCGAAAACCGCGTTTTTATTTTTTCGAAATTGCAACTTTTTACAAAATGGCCGCCTGCGGCGCCGCCATCTTGAAATGTCAGAGTTTCGGATTTTTCCCAATATCTGCACCGTATACGGAGTGGGATGACGTTTGTCCCGCGTCTCCAGCTCACCCCGATCTGGGAGATCAATTCGGGTCAAATTCGGTCTGCGAAAAGTTTCCAACCTCCGTGAAGGCCAGTGTTGCCAGTGGAGAAAAATGAAAATACCAGAAAGTCATAGAGGCCCCGCCGGCCCATAGGCCCATGGTATGGAAAAAATCCAAAAGTCGTTATTTCGATTTTCGCCTTTCGGGGCCCCTAGGGGAAAAACTACCAAAAACGGTAGAAATTTTTTCCCACCTGGCAACACTGCTCGCCGAGCTCCACCCCCGCCCGGAACATGTCACCCCGGTCGGAGGCCGCCATCTTGGCGAAAATCCGGTCCGAAAATTGCGTCAAAATTGGCGATCCAAGATGGCCGCCGGCGCCGCCGGCCATGTTGTTTTTCGCCGCGCGCCGCAAATTTCCCGAAAGTCGAGGACAGTCCCGACCACGCGAAAAAGGAAAATCCCGGAAAAAAGCAAGCGCCGCGCCGGTCGACGGTCGCAAACACGGGTCGAAACGGGTTTTTCAGTCCAAGATGGCGGCGGCGCCATTATGTTTTTTCGCAGTTTGACAGCTGCACCGAATCCCCGCCACAGTAGTGAACACCCCCACCAAACGCCGTCAAAAACGGAGGCGATTTGGAAAAGTTGACATCTCGCGCCGGCCGCCATCTTGGATTTTAAAATCGAGCTATATCCGGATAGATCGGAAAAAAAATCTAAAAAATTCCACCTAAACATCAAAACACACAAAACACCCTCTAAACACCCTAAAAACACCCCTGATCAGTGAGTCAGTCAGTCAGTCAGTCAGTCAGTCAGTGGTAATCGAGCTTTATATAATATAGATAGATAGATAATGGCGAAAAACAGATTTTATGGTAAGTATATGCATTATAGTGAAACATGTTGTTCTCAAACTTTTTTTACTGCAATCCCCATGCAATAATAATTAATGACGTTTCCAATTATTAATTTCAATTATGCATGTACTTTAATTTATAATGACCATGAATCTGGATGATTTATATAGATTCATGATATAGACTAAAAGATCTTTCTAACTGTCAATATTCTAAAATTTGTTAAATATTTTAAAGCACTTATTATCGTAGGTTCCTCTTACCTATGTATGATATAAATTAATTTTGAAGCATTTTCACTAATTACCTCTTTTTCCTTTACCCTTTTCTACAGAAGAATCTCTTTTTCACAGAACAAGTTAAATTTGTACCGCAAACTGAAGTTACAAATGACGAAGACGAAACAGACTATTCCCCTCCTATAAAACGGACAAATATTTTTGTAGTGTAGAATTAAAACCGGATCCGCATAAAAAAAATCATCAAAATGACTAATTTCCAAGAACAACTCACGCTTGACCAAAAAAGTTACTATGTCAAATTTATTTTCACAAAAAAATATGAAATGGTTTCTAAGACCTTTTCCTTATATCTTTAATGGTTTAGGTTTTCCCCATACTGTCCCAGTTAAAAAAAAACACTTTATACATACATAATCTCTATTTTTTATTTTATTTTTAAATGGTGCACAATAAAGTTTATGTTCATTTCAAAATCAGCATAAAAGTAACTGCGCCCTTAGAGGTCTTCTTCAGATACTCCGTAGTTATGTATAAAAAAACCTTTATGCACATCATGCAAATATGTGATGGTAGTTTATGAAACGTAATACACGTAACGAAAAACCTTGGCAGCCAACAGATAGAAAAAGCTCAAGACGGTCTACTTAGTTCAATGTCAGTCATTTATCAATTACTGCGTAATAACCTGTAAACGCATCTTATCTCCTAAGACAGAGTGAACAGAGGCGTCCTAAAAGTAGTATTTACAGCCCTATACCCAACTGCAGCTCTGTATGACGAAGCAGAGGTGCTAGAGAGATTTTGAACTTAAAAATAGCAAAGGGGTCAATCTAATAAAAAGATTGAGAGCCTAATGGTAGCTCCAATAAGTGAACACGCGTAGCGTGTTCTTGGCACTGCAAAAACCTTTATTTAAAAAAAAAAATCAGACTTGGTTTTTACGGTTGCCGCTTCATTTAACCATAGCAGATCCTTCAAAAACTATGCAGTAATAATTTGAGCAGAATATCTGGCCTCGTTAAAGACATATTACCAAAACATCAAAAACCCGCCTGGCGTGTTCTTGGCATACAGACTTCAATAAACTTGAACACGCCAAGCGTGTCCTCGGCATTGAATGTGTTAACCTTAATAATAATTAAGTGCATAAACTAATGTAAGTATGCCAAAGTACCTAAATACTTTTTAGAGTCGGCACCAAACCAGAAATTCATAAGCGTTGACAAAACTGAACAATCAATACAGCCCTAAGTCAACAAAACATAACCAACAGATAATAATAACAGTAGTGCTATACCACAGATTATAGTTTTTTTTTTACAATATCGCATCACGAATACTTGCTATAATTCCTGACTTTCCCAATTTGTATTAAATTTCAGTTTTTTTTAAATAATTCAAAAAATACTGCATCAACATTTAAAAAAAGTTGATATACGTGTTTAGAATCCTAGGCTCTCGCAACGGTTTTTGAATTTTAGTGAAGTTGCAGATGAAGTTGTACAATCGATCACCATGAAGTTGAAAATTAATATAATCCGATTGAGGGATTAATTTAGTAACTATTATAATATTACTGGTAAGATATAAAGAAAGGAGACTTTTTTTTGGGGCCCCATTTTTTATTATTTTTCTACACTTACTGTGTGATGTTTTTCTGATAGATTTTCCCTCTAAGACAAAGTTTCTAAAAAGAAAAAAAAATATAAAAACCTGCGATCTTTTAAAAAATAATTTTTCAAGTCTGTAATATTGGTTTCTTTCATAAAGTTTTTTTATATTTATAGGTTTTAATGAAGGCGTCAAGCTATTTTTATTATTT
This sequence comes from Scirpophaga incertulas, assembly GCA_036419045.1. Taxonomy (NCBI): domain Eukaryota; kingdom Metazoa; phylum Arthropoda; class Insecta; order Lepidoptera; family Crambidae; genus Scirpophaga; species Scirpophaga incertulas. The sequence continues at coordinate 16,479,299 of CM071630.1, read as the reverse complement.
TTCCGAAACTATTAATAAACTCTGATAGTAAATAAATGCTCTTACTGCAGATTCTTGAAAATGAAACTATTGATGCTGGCTGTATTGGGTAGTTCCTTTGCATTTTTGTTAAATAATGAGAGTTACCTCCTATCATTGTAATGTCATTGTCAGTGTGACAGTGACATCCTTCTATTTTGGTAGTGGTAATCAATCGTGTAAGTATTGTGACAATCAAAATCAAAGTTGCCAATATAAAAAAGCTTTGGGTTGCTGTTTTATTGATCTTAACTTCAAAACCTTTTCTTTTTTTAAACGGTTTTATTTAGCTCAGCCCGGTTCATTCATTCTTGGGTCAAATTTAGTAAATCAAATTTCACCCTCTTCTGTCAACCGATTAATCTGAAATTTTGTATACACTTTGGATTTTGGTGACAATACAATTATATTTATTCATTATCATTATAAATTCAACATGGCCGCCGCTACAAAATGGCGGACAATTTAGGTTTTATTAATCCCATCAATATGGGTATCAAATGAAAGGGCTCAACAAGCAGAATACAATATACTATAAAAAAATTAAATCCAAGATGGCGGCCGCTACAAAATGGCGGATAACGTAGGTTTTATCAATCCCATCAATATGGGTATCAATGAAAGTGCTCAACCAGTAGAATACAATGTACTATATAAAATTAAATCCAAGATGGCGGCCTCTACAAAATGGCGGAAAACTTAGGTTTAATCAATCCTATCAATATGGGTATCAAATGAAAGTGCTCAACTAGTAGAATATAATGTACTATATAAAATTAAAATCCAAAATGGCGGTCTCTACAAAATGGCGGATAACTTAGGTTTTAATTAAACAGAATGCGAAATAAAAACTAAAAACTAGAAAATAAAAATAGGTAAAAAACTTTTTAATTTAAACGGTTTTATGTTAAACATACATTGCAATGTTTAAGATAAATGTACTAAAAATGTACTAAAAACCAAAAAATAATAAAATAGATACAGTCGTGGGAATTATAAACATATGCATAGACTAGACTAAAATAAAACCGTGGGGCACATCAATTGTCTACAAATTATCAACTTAATGTGCGATAGAAGAATCGTTTAATTCGTCGTTAGGCAGTTGGCCCGCAGACGCCTAACTATAGTGTAACATTACAAAACAAACATTTTAATCAACGATTGTAGACAATTGACGTGCCCCACGGTTTTATTTTAGTCTAGTCTATGCATATGTTTATAATTCCCACGACTGTATCTATTTTATTATTTTTTGGTTTTTAGTACATTTTTAGTACATTTATCTTAAACATTGCAATGTATGTTTAACATAAAACCGTTTAAATTAAAAAGTTTTTTACCTATTTTTTACAAAGTTTTGCAGGTTTTAAAAAAAGATCTTACGGGTAAAGGTTCCTTATTTTTTGTTCTTTGCCCATAAAATATTATTTTATTACTGTAGGCTGAGAGGGGCCCAGCCTCCATACAAAAATGGAACATCTCCTTTCTATAATCCTCTCATAAAAACCTCATTTTTAGAGAAAGATAGCAACCAAAACGTCATGTTTTGTTTGATAAGTACTGTACTAACTTACTTAAATGGTATGCAATGTACATATTAAAAATATAGGTACTCTTCCTCTGGTATTTTCGGGTTTTTTATTGCGTCCACAATCCTAATCCACGCATTGTCCTTTTTCTAATGTCGCGGTCATCCTTTATTTGAGTATTCCACAATACAAGGATGGAAATTGCCTTACAGCTTCAACAAATGCTTCCATCGTGAACAGAGAAGCGAAGCAAACTGACTGACCGCAGTATGACTGACTGAATTCTACCTTGAATTCCACCCATATTTCCAGTTTTATTTCATCATCTCAAAAATTACCTTACAAAGGTACTGTTTATATTTCAATTGATATCGGCAGGTGGTGTACGATAAGTACCTGGCTACCTATTGTGTATATATATTCCTGCTCTTGGTGATAGAAGATACGTCCTAAATTCGATGTCATTAGACAAATATCATTGCTTAGGAAGTGTAGACATTGAATCCGCGCGGCACTGGAAAGTGCACTACGGCTTAGTAGTTTTAATGACATAATAGAAAAGTTTGAAAATCCCATGCGCATTTTAAAACATTGTTTGGCGCAGAATTTAATGACGATAATCATAAAACCATTTTTGCTTCTATTTTGGTTAGTAAATAATTAAAAGAAATTTCCTTTGTACATTCCCTATCGTTGTGCTTAAAGTAATTGAGGTGTTTTTGTATTTATAACTTAGATGTGATGACACAGTTATCCGATATTTTTTCATAAAACCTCGTAATTTTCAAATAATATAAGTGAGTTAATTATCTGGTTAAATATCACACCTATAATAAATTGTTAACAGATAAGTACAGAGTAATAATAAAGTTGTTTTTGTATGTTAAATTAGGTCATCGCCGAAATGTAACAGGGCTAAAAATTTAAGTAAAAAAACTGAAAATATTTAACTATTTTATATTTATTTCCAACTTAGGTAGTCCAGGTAGGCTTGATATTTTGCTTTCGTAGACTATTTTAATTTTCAGTCCTAAAATGAAGCAGGAAATTGTAATGGAACAAAATTGGGTAAGGTATGTGTACTTTGCTACGCTTTAGGCGTAATGTTTAGCAGGGTTGTGCGCGGGCCGCCGCGTGTACGATGTCCAGCGCGTTGCACAGGGCGCGGTAGTCCACCTGCACAGAATCAGAAAATTTTTGGAACAAGGATTTAAATGACCAACTTTTAGTACGCATGTTGCTGCAACAGCGTGTGCTTCACCTTGTGCCACTGACGTATTTCAGGGTCTTACTCTCAATGGTTGGCAATGTTCAGTCCTTACCTTGTCAGCGGTCTCGTGACGCCTTAAGCGTAAGGCGTGATAGAGCAAAGCGAGCTGCTGCAGCAGCAGCGTACTACCGAAATTCTGTTTCTTTTTAATCTCAGAGAAAATGCAAATGTAAAAGGTGAAATGATTGATCACTATCACTACCCAAGTAACATTTTAAACTGTATAAACGCTGTACAATGAAAAGTTTCAGGAGTTTAGGCTGTACAAATGGCTGAATTAGGATGTATATATATATAGTTTTCTTTTTATATATAGATAAGACTGTACATATATATATATGTATATACAGTCGATATATCCGCAAAAAGGGCCCCAAATTATACAGCACAAAGTATAGAACTAGTTGTATAACAGCTATTGAAATAGCACAATATCTGAGTAGGCAAATAATTTGATACCAATATACAGATACTGTGCGCAAATCTTAAGTAGTTGTTTTATTCTTATATACAGCCATAGGTAAGTCTAAAATTATGTTAAATCCTTCCATACTGAACTTAATTCATTGACTCATTGACAAGCATTTTTTTACATGATTTTAAGAGGAACAATTTTTTCATACATATTTTTTTGGTATCTTGCACAGTTTTCGCAGCGCACGCAACGGAAGCCCTCAAAGGTGAATAATTTTCCCCGTTTTTTCCACATTTTCCATTATTTCTTCGCTCCTATTAGTCGCAGCTTGATGTTATGTAGCTTAAAACCTTCCTCGATAAATGGGCTATTCAATTTTTCAATTCGAACCAGGAGTTCAAACAAACTCTTCAGCTTATAAATATTAGTATAGATATTAAGCCAAAAACTCACGCGCTCTCGAAATAATAGATATTAATGAAATTATTTGTGTTATAAGAACCGTGTAACCTAATATAAGACTAATTTTATAAGCCCGCAGGGCATTTTTATAGACAACAAATTAATTTCGTTGTGTTTTCAGGTGAAAGTCTATGTAAATATAGCTGTAATTTTCAATAACAAATACTAACACAATATATTAATTTTGGTAGCATGATTTTTAGGTAATGGTCTAATAGCATCTTTAATTATACAGCTGTTGCTCTTCTAGTACACTATTATGAAGCTTTTTGCATAAGTTATGTTTCTACAACAGTCTAAAGAGTAACTTTTGCTGTACATTAGAATTTATTTACTGTAGTAGGTGCTTAATAGAATAAGTTAAGTGAATATTACAGCTAATAAGGGTTCAATTGAAAGTAAAGAAGACCCACACTGTATATATAATTTATATTTATTTCCGCTATAGGTCCTTACAGTAAAATTAATAAATGAACTGTACTAGGTGCCTGTTTACTAACACAAATGTATTTTGATGACACAAACAGTCATTGTTTGTATCATCAAAATTTGAAATAATTGAAATAATTTGGCTAATTTGAAATAGGTAATCATATTTTACATAATGCCGATGTACCTACTGTTTACTCTTTCTAGAACTGATTCTAGATATTATTTAACATCGCTCTCGCTTTATTTGGCTCGCAATTTTTTTATTGCTGTTTATGATAGATTCCATCTTCCAATTCCTTCTCATTTCCTTTTCAAAATCTTCCAAATATATGTCAAGATTTTTAGGTTTTCCATTACCATAATAAATACCGATGACAAATGGATGTAGGTCTGGATATTCATGAATGGCACACAAAATCGGCCAGAACTCATTTTTGGAACTCTTGAATATTGGGAGACCATCAAAATTAATAATAAAACTCACAAAATCTGGTACATCCACCATATTATCAAAAAGTAAATTTAGTTGATAATGGAATCCATTATGCCAATATTCACTATCATTGTCAATCGATTTAATGTTGACTTTAGTAGTCGTGTGGAGAATTGTTCTTGCATCCTGTGGTAATAAATTAGTAAATCTATCATTTATAATTTCTATTAAATCATTTAATGCAGATTGAGGAATGTTTTTTATCTTTCTTCGAAATATTAAATTACTATCTGCTTCGAATTCATCCAATAAACTTTCAGATTCAAGAATTTCGAATCAATTTCTGTAAGTAGACTCACTATTTTGGTCACTGTCTATATTATAATGTTCTGATACTACGGAACCCTCATTGCCTATAAGTGATCCAATATTCCTTTCATCAGCAGTAAAGTCTATATAGTCATGGTCTAACATTTTTTGTGGTACGGAACCTTTTTGACATGTTTTGTATATAATATTGACGTTTGATTTAACTGACATTGTGCAATTTTGCTTTGTTCCATTTGTGGTTGCAACGTTTCACATTGTGACTATGCTTTCTTTAGTTTTCTTTTTGCTGCGCCAGATCTTTTTGTTTTTTCAAAGGTTTGTCAAAAATAAAGCAAAAACAAATCACTATGAACACAATAATACTATGCAAAACTGACATTTTGATACGCCATTTTTTACTTAGAAATTTAAATCTCGATAAGCTGCATAACTATGTACTGAATCACTATAACCGGTATAATGGTCTACTGTAACACCAAAAACTGTACTAAATCACGATAGCTTTAAAATAAAGTAAGACTAAACCATTATTCAGCAGACAACATTGTATGACACTCTTGTACAGAAATTAGCTTTTTAAGGGTGTCCTAGATAACCATTATCAAGCCTTATATGATTACTGTACTACAGAGTAAGTATACACCATTATTCAGAAATAGCAATATTCAACAGAACTAGGCTGCAAAAAGAAATAATTCTAGAGACACTATTCAGTTGATATACTGCCCTAGTCTTATAAACTTGCTTAAAGCTGCTTTTTATACCACGCACTGTATTTTGGAGTATTTCCGTGCTACTTAACAGCCAAAAGTAATAATTTCGGATTTGTACAGTCCTAAACCAGCCTTACTGTATAAAATAATACAATTATGCTCTACTATAGCCTTAAATATAATTGTACGCTTTTGGACACCGTTTATAAAGTCTCAAGCCGTTATTCTACTGGTTAAAATGATTTTTTTTGCTAAAATGTTCCTTGGGTACATATAGAGTTAAGTGATAACACTGATTATTCTGCTCGTAGGTGGTCTTGTACTGTAATCACGTACACAAGTACGTACGTCACATATATATCATTCCATGCAAATAGTGCAACTAAGTATTAATAGCGGTTTTTGGCCTGTACCAATGTCACTAGCATGTGTTGATTGGCGTAGTTACGCAGAAAGTTCTCGTCAAAATGAAGTAGTCGTAGTTAGGAAATGATAGTGTTCTAGTCTTGTACTTCGTCAGCGGCTGCGGCCCGCCTCGGTCGAAAAGCGCGGCACAGCGCGGCCAGTTGATGTGGCGGCAGATGCTGCAGCAACCCTCGTCGCGATAGCGCCCGTTCTAAGTCGCGCGGAGGTATGCATCCGCGCCGCGACCGGTCCATCTCCTGTGGATCATATGTGACATATATTAGACAATAGATTTAGATCATTTTATTTGTGTAAGCACCGGACTTGGCCATCGACTCGACAATACATACATACATACATACACTCACGCCTTTTTCTCACGGGGGTAGGCAGAGATTACGTCCTTCCACTTGCTACGGTCCTTACATATCTCTTTCGACTCGACAAGTTGGAATATTATTATTATTTTATGACCAGTTTTGGGCTATGATAGCCTTTCCTCAATCCGACCTAAGTACATTCATGCTGAATCTGCAACTTATCCTTAAAGTCTTATTATGTAGAGACTTAGGGTCTAATGTCAAAAAAATATATAAACGAATATAAGATAGCATAATCAAGCAGTCGACAAATTTAAATATTTACTAATGGTATTATAATTAATATAAATTATATCAATGAATATTATGGTATATGTTTGCTTTAAAACAGAAATGTTTTCTTGTCCTTTCAAGAATACTGATAAAGTGAGAGACAGAATTATTAGAAAGTGTGTGTATGAGAAAGGTAAGAGAGAATTGATTAGAAATATGTTTTTAGTAGCATAGTAGTATCGAAATAGGTCTATTTTACTTTTCAATTTCGAATAAAGGATTAATTTAGGTTTGAATTGTTGATTATGTCTTGAAAAAAAAAATACAAATGTATGTATGTTGCGTGGTAAGGTTGCCTCTATTTCTAATTTGATAGGTCGAAATACCCGAAGGTTTTTTCTTACTGAATATTTCAAATGTCTTTGTTAACTTTGGCAGCGTGAATATAGAAAAGAAGTAAATAAATCTGTAGAAAGAATTTGGTATTGCTGCTTCTATCTTTCTGATAAATGGTCGATCTGCATCATTTTACTATTCTATTCTTTTGTAATTGATCGATACAGCTTGTCCATATTTGTAGTGAAATCAACCGTAATTATTTTAAATTGTCTTGCGACATGCACCTTTACCATTTACCCATACCAATTTATTGGATTTAGTTTATAGTTGCAGGGGGCAGTTCCAAGACGATGACACCGTATTCGGCAGTTAGCTCATCAACAACATCTTTTTGATAATTTACTCTTACTTTATTAACGATTTCCAATAATTCTGCTTTCACACTTTTGGTTTTTACGTCACGCAATAGAAATATTTTTTCTATCTTACGAGAGTGGTAAGGGGGATTATCCAACACTAAAATTAGCTTTGATTAATTTTTTTGGGTCTCATTTAATATACTCGATGCAAAATAAATTGGTTCTCCATCCATTTGATGACTGTCACATAGGTTAATGTAAATATCTATGCTTTTTGTTACTCCTTGGACGATGTCATCATTGTACGATCGTGTTTCAAATAATACAATATAATACTTACTCGTACTAAAATGGAGTAGGGTAGTGGCAGCAAAAGATGAACGCACCCCAAAAGATGAACAATCGCAATATAAGTTGTAAAATAAAAATAATTATTAACTTTTATGAGTGCGTTTTTTTTTCACGTATATGGCAATAATCTCTTTGTCTGTGTCCCTAAAAACATCGCCAGTCACATGCCAGGCACGTTTGCGGCGAGTCGTTTTGTGTGTCGTTCCCGCCAAAAATCACCGTTGTATGGAAACTTACTTAAGGTGAGTACTCCTCAGATTTAAGCTAATCTTCAAGTTTAAAGAAGAATTATTGATAAAAGTAAATTATTCTTTGCCAAGTAAAATCTTGATTCATTAAGCTATTAAAATCATATCACATTTTTACATTACTTAACATTATTATGTATTTAATACACTGTTCAAGTATTGGTTTTAATATTTTTTGCTTTAGCTAATAAATGAACAGCGTTCATTTAATGGAGAAAAGCAGATTATTAAGAATTATCATTATAATTTATCTAGTGGAAAAAAGTGAACGTAAAAGCATTTAAAATGATCCCAGTTTCTTTCATTATTTAAAAACCAAAAGTTGAACGGAAACATTTTGCAGTTTTTACTAGATTTATTGGTTTTAATAAAGTATGAAATCTGAAGTGTTCATCTTTAGGATATATCCCCAAAAGTTGAACCAAATAATATCTTAAACATTTATTCGTTCAACTTTTAGTTTTGTGTCCTTAAATTGAACGAATGTTTAACCCTAATAATATAGCCCTAATCACATGATATTAAATTATAACATAACTTACATAACATATTATTACTCTTTATTGCACACCAAAAACATGAACATTGAGAAAAAATTACGACAAATGCCAACATGCGGCCTTAATGCTAAACAGCAATCTCTTTATTTTTTTACATTATGTGTTCACACGCAAGCAGACTGCCCACCTGATGGTAAGTGGTTACAGTCGCCTAAAATACATGTGGCTCCTGTGAGGTTTGCAGAAAATCTGCAACCCCAACAGAAACCACAGTGTACGCATGGCCAACATGTGACATACTCGATCAGTACCCAATAGTTTCTCTGCCTATTTTACACTTCACACCGGAACACAGCAATGCGCTCGCATTGCTGTGTTCCTGCTATTTTACGGTAGAAACAGGTAAGACGGAGGTACTCATGCAGAAGACCTTGGTATAGACTCTATACCAGGGTCGTTTGCATAGGTCCCTCTGGTAAAACTATGTTTAAAAGTAATAGAAGTTCTTTTCGTTTATTAAAGATGTCCTCTACACTTCGAAAAGAAAAACAATATAGCCAAGCCACTCTTGAGACCGCTGTGCAGATGATTAAAGAAAAACAATTAAGTTTATCTCGAGCAAGCATAGAATTTAATATACCTAAAGGAACTTTGCACAACAAAGTTCATGGCAAGACTCAAATTCAATGCCGAAAGGGACCACCGACAATTTTGTCCAATGAGGAAGAGCAAAATCTTGAGAAATGGATTTTGAATATGGCCAAAGTTGGTTATCCGGTCAATGCAAGTGATGTGCTAGAAACTGTGACAGAGCTTTTAAAAATAAAAGGTTTGAATCTTAAACCAGGCAAAAAGTGGATGGAACTATTTTACGTAGACACCAACGGATAACCAAGAGGCATGCGGAAATAATTTCTAAAGCAAGAGCTTCTGTTACAGTAGGTATGATCAGAAAGTGGTTTGAAGATATAGAGAAATATTTGATAGAGGAAAATGCTCAAGATTTATTAGACGATCCTGATCGTATATTTAACCTCGATGAGACAGGTGTACAGTTATGTCCCAAAACGGGTGTTATTTTGGCACCTAAAAATTATCGTGCTGCATACAACATTGCTTCTGGACAGGAAAAGCAAAGTATAACTGTCCTATGCAACTATTCTGCTAGCGGTAAAGTAGTTTCACCATTTATTGTTTACCCATTGAAAAGAATTTCAAAAGAAGTGGCTCAGTCAGTTCCAGACCACTGGTCGATCGGGAGATCAGATTCAGGTTGGATGACAGGCCAAACGTTTTTTGAGTACATTAAAAATATTTTTCATCCTTGGCTACAGGAACAAAAAATAAAAAGTCCAGTACTCTTACTTGTTGATGGCCACAAAAGTCACATAAACTTAGAACTGCATGAATTTTGTGTTGAGCATAAGATTATTCTCTATTGTTTGCAGCCAAATACTACACACATATTGCAGCCGTGTGATGTTGGCATTTTTGGTCCTTTAAAAGCAGCTTGGAAGGCTGCTGTTAGAAAATACAAAAATAAAGAAAATATTCAACTAACGAGGTCAAATTTTGCAAAAGTTTTGCAGAATCTTTTGAGAAATCCACTAATGAACTTACTATAAAGAGTGCATTCAAAGCGTGTGGAATTTACCCGTTTAACGTAGATGCTGTAGATTATTCAAAATGCATATCTAAAAGACAAGAAGAAATTTGTAATGAAATATCATTAAATGATTATAAAACAATTATTGACGTAATCGAGAAATCATTACACCAAAATATTGTTAAAAAATACAAACTATACAGAGAAAAGAATAAAATCTACAAAAGCAGCCTTTTCAAGTTCTGGAATAAATGCAAAAATAGACTGGAAAATCTTACGTTATCTCAGTCATCTAATATAGATGATTCTCTGAATGCGAATGAGACTTCAGCATCTCAAAAAGAACAGCATCAAGAATTTATTTCCAACCAAGATTTGATGATTAATACGAACACCGTAATTGAAGGCATTTTAGATTTTGAAAATTTACCAGTAGAAATAGAAGGTATTAATTTAGTTAATGATATTTTGGACAACATGAATGAATTAACACCAAGTAAAACAAGTAAAGATAAATCAAATCATATTGAACGCCAATTATCCCAAGCGGTCATTAATGAGAATATTGATTTGTCGAACTCTGAAATATCTGTATCTTGGACAGCCCCTCAAACCAATTCGACGCCTCTTGCATCAGAAAAAGCAATCCCATTGCCATGGTACACTGCTGGCGATACGGCCATAAATTATGAACACCACGAAAACAACCTGAAGCCCAAAACAAAATCATTTCTTCAGGACTTAGCTCACCGAAATGACGTCCAGAGTGATAATGAATTATCTAAGGATGTTGACGTCAGTTCTGAAAGAAACTTATATAACAATCTAATGAACAGTAATGAACCTGAACCCGAATGCTCTCAAAAAATAGACTCAGAAATCGATAAATTGTTAAGACTTCCCGAACGCAAAAGAACACTAAGCGAAAGCAGTCTAAGTCTCCAGTGCCCTTAGCAATAACTTCAAAAAATTTAAAGAATATATGGAACGAAAGTCACTGGAAAAATCCAAAAAAGAAAAAGATATTTTGGACCGAAAGATATTACGGAGCAGATTAAGAATGAAAAACAAAAAAAAGACAACGAAAAGAAAAAGAAACAGAGGAAACGTGTAACTAAAGAAACAATGTTCAAGTAACTTTTACGAATGATACCAATACATCTGACGAAAGACTGTCTACTAATAAGGAAAATATAGACACTAATAGTTATGTAGTTGTTGAATTTGAGACAAACAAAAGAAATCGCTACTATGTTGGAAAGGTGCTAATGTGTAACTATGAAAAAAATATTGCTAAAGTCAAGTGTCTGCGAAAAAAAGCAAGCAAATTTGATAATCTAACTTATTTTGTAGAGCCGTCTACAGAAGATTTGACAGAAGTGCCGATTTCTGCTATAATAAAGAGATTACCATATCCTAGAATTGGGAGAAGAGGAATGATTAATTTTGAATGTCCTGATTATGATTTCAATATATGTGAATAGTAATATAGTCTTATCCCAACTAATATTATAAATGCGAAAGTGTGTTTGTTTGTTTGTTTGTTTGTTTGTTACCTCTTCACGCTTAAACTACTGGACCGATTTCAAAAATTCTTTCACCTTTGGAAAGCTACATTCTCCCCGAGTAACATAGGCTACTTTTTATCCCGGAAAAATCGACAGATCCCACGGGATGCGCAATAAAGGCTTCGCTCAAAAACTACTGCACAGATTTTTATGCGGTTTTCATCAATAGATAGAGTGATTCTTGAGGAGTTTTGCGGCATTTTTTATCTCGGAAAAACGGATAGTCCCACGGGAAGCGCGATAAAATCTTCGCACCATAAACCGACTTCCGCGTATATGTAGCCGTGGGCAAAAGCTATGACCCTTAACCCTCTATACACCCAATCCCGAAATCCACGCGGGCGAAGCCGCGGGCAGAAAGCTAGTCTTTTATAAAATTTATATTTTATTAGTTTATAAGTCATCGTTTTGTTTGTATTAATTTATAATGTTGTTTTTATTTTTAATATTTGGTTTTTGTTTAATATTTCGATCGTAAGTGTCGATTTCTGTTATAGGTATCAAAGAGATTGCTATATATCCTAGAATTGAGAGAAGAGGAATGATTACTTTTGAAAATCCTGATTATAATCTCAATATATGTGAATTATATTAATAATACTCTTATCTTTTATAAAATTAATATTTGATTAGTTTATAAGTTCATCGTTGTGTTTGTATTAATTTAATAACTTTGTTTTTGTTTCTTTTATATTCAGTTTTTGTTTTTTTTTATGAGGTAATTTTTAATTTATGCATTTTTTATTAGACGAATGATACCAAGGTTCCTAAATAAAGAACTGTAACTTAATAAATATATTTTATATCAGATTTTTAAATAAACGTAATTGTCTAAATTTGGTATTATTTTCGTGTAAAATACTTATAAATTACAACGTTTTTGCCTTCCTGACGTCTCTTTAAAATATTTCAAAATGTTAGTTCAACTATTGGGTGTTAAACGTTCAGACTTAGGGTTCTGTGTTCAACTATAGGGGGAAAACCCAAAAAAAAAATTAAATTGCTATTTTACACAAAATGTGGCATTTGTGAGAGTATTGCTTTATTTTATTAATATTCTTGTATATTTCAGGCGTCAAAAGCAAACAAAAAATAAACTTTAACTATTAAGATAATTTAATTGTAGGTGTCCAAAGTTGAAAATTCGGCTTAATCGTTCATTTATTGGTGCCACTACCCTAATTATTAAAACATGATGTCAGAAGTATAAGAAGACGATTATTTCTCGTTACAATGATTTTTTTTGTCCGGTTGGCCGATTCATCGTAAATAATATTTTTAAAAAGGTAAATAGTCCTATTTTAGTCCAACTTTTATGAAAGTCAGTCTCATTGTCGAAATGGCCGATGAAGATTTCAAAGAAGCCTGCAGCAGTCGCCTGGTCATGAATCTTCGAGAATTGGTTGTATGAGGGCATTAGACCTTACAACTAGTAATAAGCCGCTTGCATTGAAAAATTGGCTAACAAGTCTCAAAATTTATTTACGAGCTAATATGCTCGAAGAAGAGTCGGACCAAAGGAAAGTCGCCATATTACCTCATTTCATTGGTGAAGAGGCGCTTTCTATATTTTATTCATTTAATGTAGACATTGATAAAGTTGTCCTTATGGATCTAATAATGAAATTCGAAGAACATTTTATGCGACTAATAAATGTCACAATGGGGCGACATACATTATTTAATAGACGCCAGGTTGCAACAGAGCCTATTGATGATACTCATCAGATCTTAAAAACATCGCTAGTCAGTGTGAATTTGCAACCATTGAAGATAGTCTGCTTCGTGAAATCTTTAGCTGGAACTTCAATGATACCAATCGAGCCACCAAAGAAAAAATCCTGCAAGACAAGCCCAAGACATTAGGTGATGCAGTATATATTGGTAAATAATTCTTTTTAATAATATAATTCTTTTCGATCGATTAAAAAGAGATTATGTTTTATTTTAGTGAAAGAAGAAACACCACTATTTATTTAATTTATTTCTTTATTGAAAGAAGACTGTTACTCGTAATTTTGATTATATGTTTAAAACTGATGTTGAGTTTAAAACTTTAGAATGATCATTAATTTAATAATTATTATAGCAAAATATTTATTATTATATATAATATATATTATATTTACATTTTGACGCATATTTATATTTTTTCTTAGCTGCTTACTGAGAATACTGGTATAGGATGTCAAACCGACAAATTACGAAACAACCTACACTCGTTATGTACTTTGTTTATTCGGTAATTATACAGCAATGTAACCGAACTATTCGGCCGAATACGAACACTGAAAAAGTTGCCGAATATGCCGAATACCGAATATTTACCGAATATTCCGCCCATCTCTAGTATGGACCAAGTATTTTTCTTACGACGCATAGTCGAAAGTTTCAAAATGAAAATCAATTAGTCTATTGCATTTTCGTGGATTTGGAAAAGGCATTCGATAAATTGAGTTGGAATAAACTGTGGAAAATGTGACGTACAACCTGACGTAGGCACTGATCACTAAAAGAGTGTAGATCTTGTATCTGAAAAGATGTTCGACAGGAATGTGTAGCCCCGCCGGGACTATTCGATCTGTTCAGGGATGACTGCTTAAATGATTTGAAAACTCATGACAGAGGATTATGAATGAACGAGTTAACTATCAAGTGCCAAAGTGTTAATTAATTCGTAGCATCAAGGAGTTACAAGACATGGTTAACTGCATGCATGGTACATTAAACGGAAAAGGAATGACAGTAAATGTAAGCAAAACGAAATTTGAAAAAGAAGAAAAGATGTCAAAATGTAAAGTTCTGATCTGGGGTCTATATTTACAAGAGATGGTACATATGAGTCTAACATGTAAAGAAGAATAATAGCAGGAAACAAAGTCAGACGGTCTATAAATGGATTCTTTGGTAATCTACAAATAAAAACAATGCAGTGAGACTGAAAGCAAAAGAAAGGAATGCCTGAAGTGCCTGAAGTTGCGAAATAGTGTGTTAAGAAAAATGTGCTGTGTGAAAGAAAATGAGAGAACGATGGACGAAAGACGACTAACGAAAGAAATTTATAAGCTACGTGTAAGACCTAGACCAACATACTTCGACTAAACAGGTGATATCTTGAAAGAAGGCCAAATGAAGAGTACCCGTAACCAATGAGCGTGCATTCATGTAGTGAATCACCCAAATAAGCATGAAGTAATTGTTGATTTAATCAACCAATAGCTGATGATATCGGATACTCTTGTTTAAGTGTTAATTTGATTACGATTGCCTATTATTATAAATATTATATTATATTAATTAACCACACTACAGCCCAATCGCACTAAAAAATATCAACCAAACCATGTATCTGTCACTCCCTAAGAATATCTGAAAAATTTACAGTATTTTTGTAGAGTATGTCTATCTTACACTTTGTGAATGCAATCACTACAATCGAATTTTATAATGCTGCTAGTGAATATGATGATGGAACAGTTTTGAGTCATTGTTTTAATAATTATTCCATTTTAGTAAGTATTATATTGTATTATTTAAAACACGATCGTACAACGATGACATAGTCCAAAGTACCAAAAAAGCATAGATATTTACATTAACCTATGTGACATCTTCCCCTTTAACCGAACCGAATATTCGGCCGAATATTCGGTTCAGTAAGAGCTGAACTGGTTGTTCGGCCGAATATTCGTATTCGGTAAAGTCCGTATTCGGCCCATATCTAGTCCATACCTCTTCCATTCTTATAACTCACTTGTACATCCCAAAACTTATAAGTTTCATCAACCTCTCTTTTAACCATCAGAACCTTTGAATATAATATATTCACAATGCTGAATAGGATAATACTGCGGTAATTTGTAAACTTTTGGTGTGAACCATTACCCATGTAGAATGGCACAATCATGGACTAGCACTAGTCCTCCGGTGCTTGATCTTTACTACAATAAAGGTTCAATTAATGATATAGAAGAGTTGCTCTGTCCGACCATCTGCATTTCAGCTTAATTATGCGATACCCTGCAGCCTTTCCCCCTTTCAAACATCTTATCTCTTTTACTAGTTAATCTAACGTAAATTCTCTCTCATTTTTTTCTTAACATCATGGTTCAACCTTGGCTCATCTCAAACTTTCTAAATACTCTTTACACCCGTTTAGCACGCAATATTCATCTTTTAAAACCTTCTACTTTGGCTTTTAACTTTAAATAGCTGAGAGGTCGCTGCTTTATTGCTAGCTACTTTTATGGATTTCCAAAAGCGCTTAGTGGAATTTATTCTGGAAGTCGTCAAATAGCCTAGTACCATCTATTTTTAACCTTCTTCATTTCTTCTGATAATATCCTTAGTTGCATTATTAAATCTATTATATTTCATCCTTGTCTCACTTACATCCTTATTCGTTACCTATTGCAGTCGCTTATTGGCTTTGGTGGTACATAATACCATCTAATGAAGCTTTATTCTTATCAGAAACCGCGTTCCTTACATCTTTATCAAAACATATGTACATTGATCGCCTTATTTGCCTTTTTTCTTTTGCTTATTTAAAAAGTATCAATAGCAACATCTTCTAAATTGTCCTTATTGTCTATTTTATTCAATTCCATGCTTATTTTTTTCTTGTACTTCTATTTCACACATTTTTCTTGCCATATCTCCACTTTTATTCTCTCTATCTACCTCAAGATACACCTGAGTACTATGCAGTATACTGTTCAGTCTTTCATCTGTAGTCATAAAGTCAATCTCTTCACTCTTCCTTCTTCTTTAGTATACATGTGGATCATCTTAAGATCATACATATTGCTTCCACTTCAAGCAAAGCTTATCTATTCCATACTTTCTTTACTTTCATCACCTCTTTCTACTACTACCTATTCATTATAGTCTCCTAACAAAACAATATTTATGTTTTACTTACATTTATACAAAACATCCTTAACAGACTCCCAAAACTTCACTCTTTCAGGTTTTGACTTAATACATTTGTTTGATCCCAAATCTGTACGTCTACAATAAACAGACGGAAATAACCTTCAGCTTGCGTCAAGAAGCCTTGGGCTCACGTATTCTACCTCAGTTACACTTTCTTACGAAAAGTAATAACCCAACTCCTTAACAACCTCTGTTATCCTTCGGGACACTCAACTAATACGCCGTGTACGGTCCAAGGGTGATGAGTTCGTTACCTTCCCGTTTTATTTCATTTAGGCATAAAACATAAACTATTTTTTTCTTTCATTAACTCACATACCCCATCTATTTTCTCTTTTATCACTCCTCGAACACTCAACGTAGCAAAGTATTTACTTGTGACGTAATAGATGAAACACATCGCTGTCATTATTAGAGTAGAATTTTCACATCTACGCAATACGTGAAAATTGCTAGTCCCTCGATCAATCTATCTGTCCACATAGGTAGAGCCTTGTATACCTAGCTGCTAAGGTTAGTTATTTGCTAGAGTTTGCGTAAGAGTACAAGGAGAAAAGAGAAGTTCGGAATAAATGTTCAGGATTGGCTGATGTTGATTTTTTAGGGGAAAATGTGGGATTTTGCATTTTACTGATTCGGAATGGGAGGAAAATGGATCTATAGTAGCTCGGAGACTACACTGCACCACATTTACTGGCCAGGTAACCGAGTCGCTCTTGAATTAAAAAGGATAGTATTACTTAGAAAAGAAAGATAATATTCGAAAATGAAATTCAAACTCCAATCGCTGCTTGAGTACAATTAGAAAGGGATGATACTATTAAGCCGATATAGCACCACCCCTTTTTAACTACACTCAAACAGAGATTTGAGTTTAAGTCTCGTTCTGCATACGAGAGTTATAGTCAGATGTAGTGCCTCGGATTAATTGTCAAATCGCTTCCGGTACACATTACATCTCATGTTCAGTCTCTTGTTAAAAAATATATATTTTTCAATTAAACTTGCGCTACAAATTACCTAATTAATGGTTTTTTGAGATTATTTAAGCACCTAAAATCAAATTAAAAATCCGCTTACATTTTTACTCCCTTGGGACTTAAGTGGTAAATTTATTCTTCTTATGGTTTTATTGACGTAAAACAGTTAAAACTTGAGTAGTAAAAAAATGCTTGATTGAACAATGGTGTGCACTAAGACGTTTAGTGCTTAAATTGGTTTGATACGTACCTTGAATACGTCCAGGATGTTAGACACTTGATCAGGATAGCGGGAGAGCGCGTCAAGTGCGGAGGCGGTGCGCTGGCGCTCCTCGAAGGTTAGTGGATCCGAAGCTGCGGCTTGCGCGGGGGCCAGCGGTGCCACCGGCTCCAGCATTGGCGCACGCTCCAACCCCGCGGGTACTCGTCCGCATGCGCTCTCTGCAAACCGCGCGTAGTCTACTAACCGCCGGCGACCTGGCGCGCTGAACCTGAGTACGAGAATGGTCTGATAAGTAGTTAGCCTACGACGTGCGACCACGTTGAAAGTCATTAAACCAATTTGTGACGGTAGCCATCGAAGAAGAAGAGTCACCGTATACAGTATCCAAACGCTCTTTTTCGCTGAAATTCGCTGTGCGATTTCCATTCTCACCATTTTTTTAAAATCCACGGTCACTCTCTTCCACACGCGGTCAAAACAAAACTACGAGTCCGATTCGGCCTCGTAGACGGCTACTGTCAAAATGACAGTAGCCGTCTACGAGGATATACACACAATAGTAAATTTCTTTTGTGATAGTGGTGTCGTTGGACGGTGAGGCTAAGTACTAGTATTGGACATCAATGATATCACGCGCAAGTGCACACAATACTGCAAAAGGCTGTACGATCAGTAAATAATAAAATTTATCAGTACGCTAAATACTGACGGTCGTTAGTTGCTATTAATGGAAGGACCACCAAGTCTAGCCGTTCAGTATTTATTACATCGCTCACTACATCACCTTATTGTAACGTATTTCGTATAGCGTGGACGTGAAATAGATACAAAAGCTAAAGCTTCTATCTCCAAAACTTTAATCTTCTAGGTATTATTTCATATTTTAGTTTAGACAAGAGTGCAAAAAGAAAGCAATGGATGAAATATTCGTTGCAACGCCAAGAAAGGATGCACATTTAAATTTCTCAAATAAACCCACAGTTTGGTATTAATATTGACATTCGTCAAAATACTATATATAAATAATAAATAAATAAATATTCCTTACACTAACTCTAATTATCCTAGCACAAAATAGGCTCTGTAAGGTTTGTGTGATCTAGGATAACGGATAGATATACATATATAAATATTGTTGATAGAAATATATGTTAATAATCCCATCGGGATTCGAATCCGGGACTTCAAATAGTGACAACTTGAAACTGGTGTACTAACCACTCGACTATGGAAGACGTCAATAACGAATATACTATACAATCAATAAATATCACACTCCTTCACCAATACTGAGGCCCATAGTATTTACTCAAATGAAGTCCCTGTATCAATGATTTATCAAACGTCAGCGATCGTGGTTTACAGATAAACTTGAATTGTTTATTCTGAACCGCACCGGGCACGTTGTACGTGTGATAGATTATTTTAATTTAATAGATTATGCTGCACGGCTTATAAATAAAAACTGTATATTTAATAGAAATATACAACGGAAATTAATACGACATTTAATACATAATTTTATGCCTTTATTTTCGATTAGGTTGCACCGGTAAATTGTTGCATCGTAGACCTGTTCAGTGCAGCTTCACTCAGTGGTCGGAACAAAAACCACAGTGTACGTTGTCAACATGTGACATAAAATGTTATGACTTATGACACAGTCATAGCATCAAGTATTTTCCTACCTTACACTTCATACTGAAACATTCATCTCGTCGGTGACATATTTATGTCAGTTGTTCTTGATTAACTTCACTTTCATGATTAAATGTGACTTGTTTTCCGAAGGTGCGAATGAGATTTCTTTAGATTATTGCTGAATGTTTAAGTATCTCCAAACCATTTTATGAGTTATTTCTAAGCGTCTGGAATGGTAACTAGCGTTGTCTATTACTATGATGTAGCCGTAATTTAATTTACTGATGACTTTTGTACACCATACTTCGCAATGGGGAGCGTTCATGCTATCACGGTAGTCACCGGTTGTTGATGGCTCAAATTCCCAATCGCATCCTTCCATAAAGCCACACACCGCTCTAATCGTGCTTTATGACTTCAATTAACCCTTACTTGCATTAATGTTAAGTTAAGGTAAAAAATTCGAGAGCCCATCGTTTCTTAATCTTTGTATCTGTCTCAAATATTGGGTTCGCCACAAAACAACCTGAGGTTTATCAATTAAAGCACTTCTTTTGCGTCTCTTTATGAATTTGAACTGTAAACGGTGCAGTATACGCAGTAAGGAGGCTTTACTAAGATACGGTAGGTAGTCGTCTTGATTAATGCATTGCAAAATTTTGTCCAACGTTTGTTTCTCCCTTCGCACAACGAATTTGTGAATTTTCGTGCTCCAACTTGTTAATCATCGATTTATTAGGTTCTATATTATGACTTTTTCTTGAATAATATGACAACCCCTGTACTCGTCCAAGATTATTATTTTATTATTTCATGTAAGTCGGGGCTGATGTGCATCACTGCGACCTATTGAGATGTATTGTGACCAGCCTCCTATGTAGGTTCTATGAAGGCCCTACAGTAGCTCCCTTAACTGGGCACTGACCAAGAAAGATAGGATGTTCCCAGTTCGGATTGTTTTTATTTCATCTGGGTCAAGGATGTGTTTCCCCAGGTGTCTGTTTCTTTTGTGAATCAGCGGTTCACAGTAGCACAAGAGGTGTATTGGTGTTTCACGCTCTTGTTCGCAGACTCTGCATGTGTCAGTGTCATTAAGTTTCATGTTGTGAAGGTGTCTATTCAACTTGCAGTGACCGGTCAAAGCCCTAACCATCACGCTCAAGTTACTCCTGTTAAGCTTTAATAGCTCGTCAGTGCGTTTGCGAGAGTATGGTTCGATTAGTGCTTTTGAGTGTGTCATCCCGGACGTACTGTGCCAGTCTGCTTTCGCCTCGTTAAGAAGGCGAGTTTTCAGGTATTGCATGGCCTAGTTCTTTGAGATACCACAGATAGGCTCTGGGCCGAACTGTATTCCTTGAGCCCCAGCCCTGGCTAGTTCATCGGCCTTCTCATTGCCGGTTATTCCAGAATGACCTGGCACCCATTTGAGAGTGATTTTGTTCTTTTCTCCCAGGTCATTGAGTTTTTTCACACAGTCTTTTACTAGCTTTGATTTAAGGGTGTTATTGTTTATTGCTAGTAAAGCTGCCTGGCTGTCTGAATTAATTACGATTTTTTGGTTTACGTAGTTTCGTTGCGGTTCGCTTGTACACATTCAATTATGGCACAGATTTCCGCCTGGAATATAGTGGCATACTTTCCCAGATTTATGCTTTTGCTAACCCTGGGTCTGCCCCCATATATGCCACATCCTACGTTAGCCCCCATTTTTGAGCCATCGGTGAACCACACCAGACTCCCGTCATTTAAGGGATCACTATGTCGGCCTTGCGCCCAGTCTTCCCTCTTGGTGATTTCCACAGTGAAATTCTTGTGGAAGTTAACTTCTGGAAGCAAGACGTCTGTCGTCATTGCAAGAAGTGGACATTCAAACACTTTTTGATGTAGTGTCCTTATTGTCTGGGATTTCCAGTGTTCTATGACAGCGTTAGTCCTATAGATGCCAGCCATCATCTCCTTCTCGATAAAGAGGTTTAGAGGTGGGAGGCTGAGGATTGCATTAAGGGCTATGGCTGGTGTTGATCTAACGGCTCCTGTAGCCATCAGGCATGCAGTGCGCTGCAGGCCTGATAGCTTTTTTATAGCCGTAACTTGCTGTGCCTTCGAGCCGCATATCGTACAGGCGTAAGTTATTGACGGCCTGACAATGGTGGTGTAAAGCCATAAGGTGATTTTTGGGTTTAGTCCCCATCTCGTCCCTACAAGCCGTTGACATATACCTAAGGCAGTTTTAGCCTTTTGTATCGTGTTCTTAAGGTGTGACTCCCAGGTCAGTCTCTTGTCGATGATTACGCCCAAGTACTTGACCTCTGTTGAAAATGGTATTGTTGTTCCTTTAATAGTCAGTGGTGAGAGCTTGTCCAGCTTTCTCTTCCTAGTAAAAGGGACTACAATAGTTTTTGTAGGATTTACAGTCAGTTGATTTTCTGAACACCAGTTAACAATTGTGTTTACGGTTTTCTGTAAAATTGAGGTCACAGTGCTTTGACAAGGGCCTATGACACAGGCCACTACGTCATCTGCATAGCTCTGTACGTTAAGATTCATTTCTCGTCCAAGATACCACATATTGTGCTCTTACTGACACTGGAGATCTCAAAAACATTTTCAATTATTTTGTGATTAGACTGATATTCATTATTATATATATATATTCTTGTGGCCAAGTATTTTAACATACTTTTAACGTACTTATTTATATATAGTATGAGTTGAGTTACATACCTTTTCGTTTGTAAATTTTATCGATAAAAACAAAAGGAAAAAGAAATGATGCCATGGTTGTCCTTTATTTGTTTTTGCAATCGCTACCTTGTATTGAGAATTACAACTTTTTAGAGAAGTAACCTATCTTGCTAAAATTTGCAGAAAATTAATCTCAAATAAAATGCTCATTGACCAACATCACAATCAAAAAGGCAAATTTCACGAAAAATGAACCAAGGTATTTTTTTTTCAAAAAATATTAAATAATACAAAAAAATTATTATTAGTCGCTATATTTTTCGATTTTATTACTGAAACTTATTCTACATTACATTACCTATTTAATAGCAAAAACATATGTTTTTAGCTAAAATAATACTTGTTTATTATAAGGTCCCTGCACGGAACTCTCCATAAGAGATTTGTATGCAGGCAGAGATCGATCACGTTTATATGTTATGATAAGATAGAATACTTAAATAAATAAAACATAATGCATTAAAGTATACGATACTGTTTATATGGCCAAGTGGTCTTCGGGACCCAGGTCTAAATTTTGGATATGTTGTTCTCCTGGTCGAGCTGAGCAAAAAATGTAATGGTCGCAAAAAAAAGTTAACGACTCATTTTCCCGCTAGGGGGCTCTGAAATCTGTATTAGAAAATCGTGGTTTTCGGCAGAATCAGCTGATTTTTGTATATGTTGTTCTCCTTGACGAGCTGATTCAGAATATACAACGTTTAGAAAAAGTTAACGACACATTTTCCCGCTTTTTTGCCGACAATTGATAACCCTTTCCTTTAATTGAGTCCTTGAACTTTGTTGACCCCCATAAAAATAAATCTAACGGAGTAATGTCAGGCGATTCAGCAGGGCCGGTTTTTGCTGACCAATCCAGTGAATTGGATATGCCTCATTGAGAATTTTTTTTACGATAACCGTAATGCGCTGGACATTCATTGATTCGTAATACTAATAGTAGACCTTAAAACAGAAAAAATTATATTGGAGTACTGGCGCATCACTACCAAAGGCGAGCCGGCGCCTGTTTTGGATTTTGATTGGTATGTGTCATATACTAAATAATAGTTCAAGTTGCAACTATTTCTCCTGGCGTATATTAATTAACATCGATAGTACTTTTAGGTGCCCATATTTACTTTATTATTTAATTAATTAACTGATGGCGATGGAAAGAAGAAACTTTCTGGAGCACAGATCCGAAAAAGAAAGCTAGACAAGGAAGAATTTCTGAAAAGAATACAAGTTCTATTGAAAGGTTTATTGTTCGACCCGGTGCATCTTCGGACAAACACCTGAAGACAGTGATATATGAGATCAAAATAATTTTACAGTAGAATATGACCCTTCAACGCCACTGCCACTACTGTCTATATCATCGGTAGTCGAATAAGAGGCAGAACTTCCTTGTGACGAAGCGTCTCCGAAGAATATACTTCGAGAAGATGTAATGAATAGTCTCGCGTTATGGATTGCACTCCAGATGTTGCACACGAAGAACAAATATCAGTTGTCGTACGGTACGTCCTTTTAAATGCAAACAACAAGGCTGAAGTAAAAAAACACTTTTGTGTTTTTTCCTATTACAGACACTACTGGCCTGGGTTTAACTCAATTTTAGTGAATTTTTTTAATCCCAAATGTAATATACATACAAGATATGTAAGGTTGCTTGGTCAAGGTTATGATAATGGTGCAAACATGAAAGGGTAAATGTAGGTCTTCAAAAACGAATTTTAGATATAAACCCGCGTGCATTTTATGATGTGCGATACATAGCCTAAATTTGGTAGTGAATGACGCTGCTAAATTTAATTAGAAATAGCTAATTTCTTTTCAATAGGCCTGTTTCCACTAAGAATGAATCGGATGGCTTAGAGTTTCTAATGATTAATCATGATATGTAGTAAACAAAAAACAACTTTTTTTATTAAAAATATATAAGATTACTAATATTTTTGGAAATTATAATCGGCAAAATTACTTATTTAATCACGTGACATTAAACACCAATCAGAGAAGCGTGACGTCACGCCTCGAGAAAAACCGGTTGTAGTGTAGCTGTACATCTTCTATCTAATCTGTGCTGTTGAACACTGAACAGGTTATTTTGATACAATTTGTTTTCAGAGACTATTGTTAAATTAATACAGTTTGTTTTAAGTTTAATCTTAAAAGACACAGACATTTGCCATGGAATCAGGATTTACCAAAGCAAACAGCAGTAATTTGTCAAAAATTGACGCCGTTATGCTTGGGAAATTTTTCGCAACAAACATAGATTTTGTATATATATTTTGTGCATCGTTTACATTGGGGTACTATACAGTATTTATAATAAGAGGGATTCATTATTTATTATAATGATCTCGTCGACTGACATAAATAAACTCGATTGTTTCGCGAGGAGTGACGTCATTCAAGACGCCATGACAGTCTTGGCCTTTTTCGAAGTCAATTGGAAGTTCATTTCTAAAAAAGCAAAATACTTATGAGAAAGGCCTATTTTTCTAAAAATAATATATATTAGGGGTAAAATAGATACTAAACTAACGTTTTAAACGAATTTCCAAATTTTGTCAACTAGCCCATTGTGTAAGAAATTCATGTTTTTTTTTCTGCATCAACAACACGGAGGAAAATAATTGCAAAAGAAGTGCCAACGTTAAATTTAAAACGTACTCTCAAATACTAGTAGTAAAAGCACTTTACGTTTTGAACTAGGAAAAGCGTATGATGCCTTGTTTTCTAGATATTCCGATAGGAGCAAAGATGCGAAGTCAAGAAATATGGAAAATTAATTACTGGATAAAATTAAGTCGTTTAAATTCATTTGCTCTCTGCTTATTTGGTTTGCAATTTTAAGCAAGATAAATATAGTTAGCAAAGGCACTTCAAAAGTCAGTTATATATAGTTATATAAAATTAAATCAAAATCAAAATAATCTTTATTTAACATAGACCTTTACAGGCACGTATTGACGTCAAAACAAACAAAACAACAAATAAAAAGCTTAAAAAAAAGCAAAAACCTTGTCCGTACGTACGAACAAGGAAAAAAAAGAAAAAAATAATATTGACTCTACACCTGTGCGGAAATCGGGAGAGTCTTCTCGAAAAGAACAGGCAAGAAACTCTGAAGGTCTATTGTTTATCTCCTCTTTTCAATTTAAATAATTATAATAATATAATAAAATAATACAAAATTAAGATACAATTATACCTAATACATACACATATAAAAATAATACAATATTATAAATAATGTTTTTACCAAACATGGCTCTATGAATAGTGTCCCTATTCCCAAATAGTGTGGTCATTTAGATAGTCACTTACTTTATAATAACCTTTACTCATGAGTGTCTTCTTGATATGGATTTTAAATTTATATGAAGGCAAATCAATGACACTTTGCGGAAGCTTGTTAAACATAGATATACATTTCCCCAAGAACGAACAGCTAGTTTTATGGAGTCTGAACATTGGAACGGCAAGTATATTTTTGTTTCTAGTATTCACATTATGTAGATCACTGTTTTTATTGAATTTATTATAGTTTCTATATACAAAAACTAAATTATATATATATTGACTAGCTAAAGTTAAAATATTAATTTCTTGGAACAATTCTTTTAATATATATATATAGTAAAAAGTGATTTGATATTGACGGGGAGGATTATAATGAATGAGAATTGTTGTTAATATTTTTTCCCAATGCATCAACAAGTGACTGATATTTTAAGCTATATATATTCCAATAATTTAATTTCCTCATTTCCTAATATCTCAACAGCTCTGCGTATATATTAGCAGTAGCAGAAGGTGAAAGATCCATTTCAAAATGAAAACTAATAAAAAAATTTCTTTGTTCTTATGACTCAAGACAGACTGATAAACTTAATCATTATAAGTATAGAATCTAAAATTGATATAAAAATAAATGATTAATTAAAATCTTTGGCAACTCAAAAGCAAGAAAAAATGAGTTTGTTGATATATGTGTATGTAATAAATAGATATTTAGTAATCGAAGTTTAATTTTGTATTTTACAGTAATAAATAAATAAACTATCAAAAAGACGTGTATTGAGTTTTCTTGATTGACTAGGATCCCTTTCATACTGCAGTGTGTAGTCGGTCGCGTGCCACGCTGCAGTGGAAAAAATACGAGGGCGCAGGCTCAGTCCCGCACTCGGCGCAGAATAGACTTAAGACGGCCCTGATCATCGGTAGGTACAAATGCTACATAACATAATCTAACATCTGCTAGAAGTTTAGAGTTAGTTCGACATTATGAAATATGTGATAGTAAAAATAAGGATGAGCTTCATCCACTGGACATGAAGTTCCATTTTTGGGCGATGATCATTTAGTGTTAGCTTTATACTTGTTTATTTTTACGTTGTGTGTGTGTGGTGTGCAGGAGTAGTTCTTACACTTCCATAAGAGTGTCCATCTCCATGGGCGAGAGGGCTAGTCCAGCAGAGGCCAATGCGCGGTAGAAGTCAGCGCGCGGTATCACTTGCTCGCGCCTTTTATCAAACTGCTGCAGAAACTCCAGAGGCCTCACGCCATCGCGCACCACCTGTAGAGTTCTACCTCAATATCGAGGGCTGACAGCTCACATACTCTCATAACTCGGATTTGTGCATACATTAATAATGTTAGATGTGTTAGATCTGAAAATCTTTAAAACAGATTTGTACGTGGTTGTTCATACTCCATATTTTTTCTTTAGAAGGTATTACCGTCATAAGTGACGCTACAGTACATATGGTCTATTTCAAATTGTTAGCTAAGCCAATGAACCCCTCATTGTCAGAAATAATGATGATGAATGAAAGATAAATAACTGTGTTCTAAATCGTAAATTATAAATAAAAAAGAATGGAAACCACTACTTAAGTCGATGTTATTTATGTAGGTACAGATAACAGAGACTCAAAAAGTCCTTTCCAAAAACTGACACCACTGTATTACCTTGCCCCTGATCTTGGCTACGATCTGCACAATGTCGGTCTCGCGTGGGTCGGCATGGGCAGCGGTCGATCTGCACGCCGCTTTCGGTGCGATCTTTTCCTCTGCCTTATTCTCTTCTAGCTACAAATAGGTTACATAGAAAGAAATAAATATTATTATATCTCCAAGTTAGTGTTATCTTCAATTTAATACACAGCCATATTTTGCCACATGTCTTACGTTGATGCTAATAAGGCTAATAGCAGCGAAATAGATGAAACGCGTGGAATCGTGTGAGTGAGCAGTCGCTGCCTACCTTCATTTGAGTTAGTCTGCGTCTTCTAGTGTATATAGACAATTTCAAGGGAATGGTGCCATCGACCGGAGACCAAGGACCGACCACAATCGGTGCACTTCCGAATAAGATGACCGTTTCATAACCTCATTACACAACAGCAGCTGCGCAGGATTAGTATTAGGTTTTGGTAGGCCACGCCGGAATAGTTCGCAGATGGTAGATTTTTTCCTACTTACTTTATATTTATCGTCATATTTTGGATAATTGACACAATATCTTTATAAATTGTAGCGCTCATGTGTATTCTGATGTACAAACAATATTATTATAAAGTTTCATTAACGTGAAAGAGTAACAAACATCCATCCATACTTACAAACTATCGCGTTAGTAAGTTAATTAGTAAGGATCACTAGCAAGTGGTAAAATAAAATTATATTGAGACTTATTGTGTTGGTCACGGAGATTTTGTTACATTAAAAAAATCATTATTACTTTTTAAGCGCAATACACATTGAGCCCACCGGGCCGCCGACATATGCCGGCAACTATTTGTCGGCGGTGTAGTTGGCGGCTTCACTCATTACAAGTCGGAAAATTTGGTCGGCATGTCGGCGCCTTGAGATGAGATTTTTTTTTCTCTCTGTAATACTGACTTGCTAAGTCGAAATATATATATATCAGCGGTGATTTCGAAATCGCATACGTAATACAAAAATAGGTCTCCAGGTCAATGTTAAAGTCTCCAACGACATTTTAGGATATGTTACCTCCATAGTCGAGTGGATAGTACACCGGTTTTAAGGTGTCGCCATCTCTGAGGTCCCGGGTCCGAATCCCGGTGGGGGCAGATGTTTGTGTGATGAATGCGAGCATTTGTACCTAAGTCATGGTTGTTGGTATATATTTGTATAAAAAATATTTATATATGTATGTCTATCCGTTACCCTAGATCCCATAGCACAAGCCTTATAGAGCTTATAGGCATTGGACACAGTGATCAAAGCCATTACGATTCTAGGCATGGTTGCCTAAACGCGAGATGGTGACGTTAATGACGTTATCAACTACATGAGGTTGGATGGTGTAAACGAGCAAGGCAATTCGAAACGACTTAGAACGCGACATCGATATAATCGCCAATCGGAACACACTTAGAGTAAGAGTGTAAGAGATGCCCGTAACTTTTTTTGAGTTCTAGGCAAAGGATGTCGCTACAAGGTCTATCTATTTGAACGTAAAGACATATAATTATGATATGGAAATAATAATTGTTAGCCTGGGCAGTCTATCCTGAATACGTTGATACGAAAAAGTATTTTAGTTAGGTACATATTAGTCCTTATAGCGAGGTCTTCTGTGATCTTTCTAAAGCATTTGATTGCGTAAGTCACGACACATTATTGAGGAAATTCGGGCATTATGGTGTCACCACACTACTTTTACAAACGTCGCCCAACAAAATTTGATCTCATAATCTCCATGTATTGTGTCTATCGGTCATGGATGTAAGAAATAAATGCTTTGATAGTTGAAATCACTTTGATTTCAACTATCAAAGCTAAGTGTTTCAAACGGTACTTTCATTTAGACAAAGAAACTGTTACAGAGTGCGATAAAGAATTTTTTGAATTGACCTGGTCTAGTAAATCGTTATAGCAGAATCCTTTATCATCTGTGAAACGACGCTCGATGGCTCGGAGAAGACTCGAGCGTGGCAGCGCACTCAGCCGGGCCAAAGCGCGCCGCGCCTCCGCCGAGGACACGTGCCCAGACCGTTGGCTGCGATTTCACATCTTATTTATTGTAATAGGTACCTATTGTATTATAATAGTAGGTAGTACCTATTACAATAAGTGACAGTAAATTTAGCTTGATATATAGAGGGAAAATTTGTGCATGTACATTGGTGTGCAACGAGAAAAATATCTAATAAAGATAAAAATAAGAAAGAATAAAGTGGGCTAGCAAACTTGCATGTTGCAAAATCAAATTTATGCAGATATTTTATTTTTAGCGTGGTTTTTCTGGAGTTCTTTTCTCGTAACCGAAATTCTAATTTAAAAAAAAAAGTAATAAATGTCTTTTTTTTTTATACCACGATGGTGGCAGTAAGGCCTACGGCACGCCTGATGGTGAGCGGTTACCGTAGCCTATGGACACTTGCAACACCAGGGGTGTCACTTGCGCGTTGCCGACTCTTCAAAAACCTATTTGCCCTGCGGGAAAACCTCGGCAGGGAGCTCATTCCACAAACGAAGTGTACGCGGGAGGAAATTCTTTTGGAACCGCACTCTCCCTGTCGATGGCGAGCGGTGCGATGACAGAAAGTGGCCGTGGGCATCATGTCAAACAATTCTTCAGAACACAACCCATTATACAGGCGGTAGAACACACATAAGGAGGCAATGTCTCTCCTAAGACTTAGAGGCTCGATACCGCCTGTGAGTACGGGATCGTCGACGAGTCTCACAGCGCGCTTTTGGACCGATCTAGGGGCCCAAGCTGGTACATAGGTGCTCCTGCCCAGAGATGGCAGCAGTACTCCATATGGGGCCGGACTTGCGACTTATACAGTACAAGTCTTTGCCCCGGTGTGAAGTACCGCTTCGCCCTATTGAGCACACCGAGTTTTTTTGATGCCAGCTTGGCTTTGGCTTCCAGCTGACTTCGGAACTGAACGTCGC
This sequence comes from Scirpophaga incertulas, assembly GCA_036419045.1. Taxonomy (NCBI): domain Eukaryota; kingdom Metazoa; phylum Arthropoda; class Insecta; order Lepidoptera; family Crambidae; genus Scirpophaga; species Scirpophaga incertulas. The sequence continues at coordinate 16,449,266 of CM071630.1, read as the reverse complement.
TGGAGATGTCTTTTATGTATTAGATCCAATAAATAACTGAACACCACTGTATGTCTAATCGGTTTATTTTACGAGTTAACAATATAATTATTTTACTATGTAGTTCTACGTTTAGCCAATAACAAAATCACAGACCAGTCCTGACATAATATTACGCGCCATGCCACGTCAGCGTCCCCTTAATACCGGCCACAGATGCTACAAATATTTTCAACCATAGATTAAATATATAACATTCGTCCCCTTTTTAAAGAAAATATAGTGGTAAATAAAATACAATAAGGCACTATATTAATATAGCTTGACACAATAAAAACAAACTTAGTAATCTAATCTAATATTAACACATTAAAGAAAATACAGTGGTAAATAAAATACAATAAGGCACTATATTAATATAGCTTGACACAATAAAAACAAACTTAGTAATCTAATCTAATATTAACACAGTATTTTTTTTTTCTTATAGATCTAATCGATCAGGTGCTCTCTTTATCCTTGTTGACCTTCTTAGACCTGTTAAAGAATCGGAAGTAACATTTTCAGGATTAGTTGAATTTTCAACATTCATATCGACCGATCCAGAATTATCATCAATATTTTCATTACTAGTATTACCAGAATCATTTAAATGTATAGGTGTATTATTACTAACAGGAATCAATTCATTACTAGTAAGGATTTCTGGTAATTCACTTTGGTATCCCTCCTGAATAGTTTTTGGTAACTCTAGTTGACTTCCCGAGACTAGTCGAGGTCTTAATGAAGAAACATGATAATATTTATTAATACCAGCTATATTTACAATATACCTTACACTACTAAGCTTTTCTTTGATTGTACCTTTAACCCATCCCTTTCCCTTCAACAAATCTTTACACCAAACATTATCCCCCACATTATAACTAACCCATATTTTTTTATAGTTAAACTTTTTTCTTGTAATTATATTTTGAGGTTTTAATAAATCAAATTTAGTTCTAGGCTTTTGTTTAAATAACCACTCATTTGGAGACATACCAGTGTTATTTGGTGTGTTTCTATATGTAAAAAGAAAATTTTGTAACAACATTTCTCTATTTATTTCAGAATTTTCTTTTTGTAATCTACTTAGCCCTCTCTTAATAGTTTGTACAGTCCGTTCAGCCATTCCATTTGACTGAGGATGATAAGGAGGTGTTTTTATTGCCTCACACCCATTTACTTTTAAGAAATTTACAAATTCAATCGAATTGAAAGGTGGGCCGTTATCGCTTGCTATTTGGGCTGGTACACCAATAAACGCAAAGGTTTTACATAATTTTTCCTTCACAAGCTGCGCCGAAGTGCTGTGCATGATATGAACATCTAACCATTTAGAACGGGAATCAACTATAAGAAAATATGTTATTCCATTCAAATGGAAAAAATCTACATGAACTCTTTCAAAATTATATCCAGCAGGTTTCCAAGGAGTAATAACATCAGAGTTTGTAAAATGTCTACTAGATTGACAAATTTCACAAGCTAAAACAACCTTCTCAATATCTTCACCCAAATTAGGCCACCAGCAATATTCTCGTATAAACATTTTTGACTGAACAATTCCCTGATGAGATTTATGAAATAGATTTAACACTTTTGACCTTAACTTTAATGGAATAATTACTCTAGTGCCCCATAAAATACATTTTTGTTCCACACTCAATTCAGAACGTTTAAGAAAATAAGGTTTTAAATCCATATTGTTAATACTGTTTGGCCAACCTTTAGTAATATATTCATATACTTGACTCAATAAGGAATCAGTTTGGGTACATTTCGCAATTTCTATAAAATCAAGAGGCACTTCTTCCTCAAAGGTTAAATAATTTACACTATCCATAGCTTCTGTCAATTCAGGCAATGGCAAGCGTGACAGTGCATCAGCATTTCCTAAGAGCGTTCCTTTCCTATAAATAATATCATATGTGTAACCTGATAGAAATAGAGCCCACCTTTGAATTCTTGCATTTGCCGTTACAGGAATTCTTTTTAAAGGGTCGAATATAAATTTCAGTGGCTGGTGGTCAGTCACTAAAATAAATTTCCGACCATAAAGATATTTATGGTATTTTTTCACAGCAAAAATTATAGCCAATGCCTCCTTCTCTACCTGGGAATAGTTTCTTTGAGCATTGTTTAATGTAGCTGATGCAAAGCTTATGGGATCACTGTCAATTTTGTGACTTAACACAGCCCCTAGTCCGTACTCACTTGCATCGGTAGTCAAATAGAGTTCTTTATTACAATCATAATGAACTAATAACTGATTACTAATCAATAATTTTTTACTATTTTCAAAAGCTGTTTCACAATCCTTGCCCCATTTAAATGGTACATTATTTTTTAATAATTGATGTAAAGGAGTTAACATTTCAGATAACCTAGGTAAAAATTTTCCATAATAATTTAATAAACCTAAATATGCCTGTAACTGAGTAACAGTTTTGGGTGCGGGCACTTTAACAATGGCATCAACTTTATCTGCCAAGGGTTTTATTCCCTCCTTACAAATAGAGTGTCCTAAAAACCTTATCTCGCTACTGAAAAATTGACATTTGTCTAAATTAATTTTAACATTATATAACTGCAATCGTTCTAAAACCTTAACTAAAGTGTTATAGCAGTCTAATAAGTCTTCCCCTTTCAAAACCACGTCATCGATGAAACAATTCACATTTTTTAAGCCTTGCAATATCTGATCCATAGCCCATTGAAACACCGAAGGTCCACTAGACACACCAAATTGTAATCTCTTCGGTCTAAATAGTCCTAAATGAGTGTTTATTGTCATATATTCACAAGATGCCTCATCTAATAATAATTGTTGATAGGCCCCGGTTAGATCTAGCACACAAAAGACACTACCTCCTGACAATTCATTAAAAATATCCTCTGGGTTTGGTAACGGATAATGTTCCAGATCCAACACTCTGTTTAAAGTTACCTTATAATCTACACAAACACGCAACTTCTTGTCAGTTTTTGATGCTATAACTATTGGGCTGGCCCATTTGCTGTGCCTAACTCTTTCAATCACACCGGCTTTCTCTAAACTCAACAATTCTTTTTCCACATCCTCTTTCTTAGAGTATGGAATGGTATACGCCTTATGAAAAATAGGTTCAGCCCCTTGCTTAAGTTTGAGACAAGCTTTCAAATTTACAATGTGTGAGGATCTATCTTTTTCAAAAATCCTATTAAATTTAGTTTTAATATTCTGAACTAATTTCTCCTTATCAACAGTATCTTGATAACTGACCTCCTGACAATTTGCCACTTGACATAACCTAAAACACTTTTGCCACTTAGGAAATAAACTATTCAACCAATTCCTACCAACTAAGGGTTCAAAATACTTTTTACCGTCTAAAACTATCAAATACAGGAATTTCTTTAGGTTTCTTACATAAATTCTTAAAGATCCAATTACACTTAATTTTTCCCCTGATACTGACCTTAATTTATAAGAACAATACTGTAACTTAATTTTACTAAATAACTTATTATAATCTGTTTTGTGAATAACTGTTTTACACGCACCTGTGTCAACTTGCATCTTTAAACACACTTTTCCTAGTCACAATGACAAAAAAGCTCCATCTTCGTCCTGCAATTTATTTTTAAGCTCCTTAATATTACCCAGGACAATTTCCTCCTCCTCTTTTTGGTTTTGAACTGTCGGTTGCTCCGTCATACTCTTAACCATATTTTTCCTTGATTTACACATAGCAGCGATATGACCTTGTCTATTACATATGTAGCAGGTCCAAGTTTTCTTGAAACACCTGTTTGGTTCATGAGATCCTCCACAACGATAACATTGAGCTAGTTTATCCCTGTAATTTATCTGTTTTTGTTTCATTGCATACACGTTCATGTCTAGACTTGGCTGTATACATCTGGAATCTTTTTCAGCACTTTCAAAAGCACTGGCTATTTTTACTGCCTGATCAAACGACAAACTGTCACCTTCAGTCAAAAGTTTTTTTATCAGCTGATTACTAGCTAAGCCACATACAAATCTATCACGCAGAGCTTCATTTAGAAACTGTCCAAAATTACACATAGCAGCTTTGCCTTTAATATCCACAACATACTCGTTTATAGTTTGATTTTCTCTTTGGCGAGTGTTATAAAAGTCATATCGTCCAGCAATAAATGATTTTTTTACTGCATAGTGGTTGGACAATGCAGTCACTAGATCATTATACGTTTTTTGTGATGGCATTTCAGGAGATAATAAGTTCTTTAGGACATTATAGCATTCTGGGCCGATTAATGTTATCAGCATTGGTACCTTTTTAACCTCTTCTACTGAGTTCACTATAAAAAACTGCTCCATTCTATCTATGTATGCTGTAAAATCCGTTTTGGAATTATAAGGTTCAATGTTTCCAATCATCTTCGTCGCCAATTTTATGTATTAGATCCAATAAATAACTAAACACCACTGTATGTCTAATCGGTTTATTTTACGAGTTAACAATATAATTATTTTACTATGTAGTTCTACGTTTAGCCAATAACAAAATCACAGACCAGTCCTGACATAATATTACGCGCCATGCCACGTCAGCGTCACCCTTAATACCGGCCACAGATGCTACAAATATTTTCAACCATAGATTAAATATATAACAATGTCAACACCAAGGATCCCAATACACTTTCCGATGGAAAGGGGTGTCTCCTGGAATTGAGGGGCTACAGTGAATGGAGTTTTCTTAGCGGTGAACGCACAAACTTGAGTCTTAGAGGGGTTAAATCGGACTAGATTGTCCCGGCCGATTGGCGGGACGCCAGCATTTATGTCCTTGTATTCAGAGCAGCTACCGTCGACCACGACTCTAATGCTTCTGCTGGACAAAAAGCTGGCAACCCATTTACACATACCCTCGGGCAGGCCATACGAGGGTAACTTCGACAGAAGAGCTCGGTGCCAGACCCGTTCGAACGCCTTAGCTATATCTAGGCTAACTGCTAATGCCTCATGTTGTGTATTACATAATTTGTAATAGATATTACTATTTTAATTAGTAATATAGTGATTAATAAAACACGCAATTATTTGATTGTTCGAGAAAGAAGAAGAGAGACATTTTTTATTTTAGTATTATAAATTGGTACAAGAATTAAGGAATCGAAGCTATACAGCCATAGTATTTGTTTATATTACAATTCTCCGCCGCTTAATTGAAAAGTTAACAATATTATATAGAAATGAACATAATAACAACAAAAATAATTGAAAGTAAATAATTATCATACATTACTTGAAATCTTCATAAATTAAGTTTTTCAACAGGTTTTCTAATTCTCTGTGATCTCCGAATCGTCTCAGGTGCTACAGTAGTTTCAGAAGTTCCACTCACTCTCGGTGCTGGTGGCTGCGTTACTGAAGAAGTTCTTGGCAGTTGATTAGCTTTTTGTTGGTAACCTGTTTCATGTAATATATTACTTTTATTGCCATCTTGTTTTGGATATTGATTTGTAGGATTATTAAATAAATTTGTTGAATCATAACTCTGTCTTTGATTTTCTTTGCTATTTACAGGTATAAAATTTTTCCAAATATATGGTTTTGTTGCTGGAGGTGATTTTTCTTAACTGGTTAATATGCCTCTTAATAATATAACCATGATCCAGTTCAACTAAGTAATGTAGTTTTCCTAATTTCTCAACTACAGTGCCATATTTCCCTAAACTTGATGAAGTATAATTTCTTGATTGTACTCTGTCACCTGGGTTTAATGATCTTACATTAGGTGAACACTCTGTAGATGTTGATAGTTCTGTATAAGGTTGCATTAAATGTAATCTTGTACGTAGCTGTCTCTGTAAATGTTGTTCAGCTGGAGTTTTGCCATTTATTAATGGTGTTGTTCGATATTTAAACAGAAATGAATTTAATTTATGTTGAAGTGTACCTCGCTCATTAGTCATAGCTTTCAATTTTTTGTTTTAGATTTTGGACAGCTCTTTCAGCGAGTCCGTTTGTTGCTGGGTGATTAGGTGCACTAAACCTTTGTTGTATTCCATTTGTGTTACAAAAATTAATAAATTCTTGTGACTTGAAAATAGTGGCATTATCTGTTACAAGTAAGCATGGTAACCCGTTCCTTGAAAACATTTCTTCTAAGGATGCAATAGTAGAATGTGATGTGGGTGGTATCGATGACATTGTAATTTCAACCCACTTTGTTTTAGCATCTACTACAATGAAAAAATAATTATTCTTGAATGGTCCGGCGTAATCGGCATGTATTCTCTGCCAGGGTTTATCAGGTTCTTGCCAGTTATGTACTGGTGCTTTATTTGGATTTTTCTTAATATCGGCACAACTTTTACATTCTTTTACTATATGTTCAATTTCACTGTCGATTCCAGGCCAATAACATAAAGCTCTTGCGATACCTTTCATTTTTACCATTCCAATATGTGTACTATGTAGTTCTTTGAGTACTGCTGGTCGAAGAGCAGTAGGAATGTAAACTCTTGTTCCCCTCATGATTATTCCTGAATGAATAGTAAACTCTGGATTTTTTATTTTTCCATTTAATAATTTATTTTTTAGCTCTTGAAGTTCTACATCATTATTAGTATATTGTCTGATTATTTCTGAAGTGATTGGTGTTGCATCAGAAATTGTAGATAATGTGATTTCATTTACTCTATATGAATCTTCTATGTAATTGATTAATTTTATATTTAATTTTAATGGATTTCTTGAGAGATAATCGACATTAGAATGATATTTTGCAGGTTTATGTTGAATTTCATAGTCAAATCCACTAATGAATTGTGCGTACCTAATTAGTCGATGAGCAGACATAATCGGCATTGATTTTGCAGGATGAAATATTCTCTCTAATGGCTTGTTGTCTATTTGCAGAATAAATTTTCTGCCATACAAATAATGGTAGAATCTCTTGAAAGCCCAATATACAGCTGTTGCTTCACGATCGAGTTGACTATAAGCTGCTTCACTATGTGTCAGGGATCTAGAAGCAAAACATATTGGCTTCTCTCACCGTTCACAATATGAGATATCACAGCTCCTAATCCATATGGGCTGGCATCTGTTGCTAATATTAGTGATAGATCTGGGTTGTATGGTATGAGTACTTTGTCACTTGATATTTCATTTTGAATTGTTCTAAATGCTTTTTTCACATGTATGATCCCATTTGAATTTTGCATTTTTCTTAAGTAGTTGATTGAGTGGATATAGAATGGTAGATATATTGGGAATAAATTTTGCATAATATTGTGCTAATCCTAAAAATGATTTTACCTCATTTATATTTGTTGGTCTTGGAGCTTGAAGTATAGATTCAATTTTGTCTTCACATTTTTCTAACCCACTTTCAGAAATTTGATGTCCCAAGTATTTAATAGATTTTGCAAAAAATTTACATTTGTTTTTATTGACATGAAGGTTGTATTTTCTGAGTTCATCTAGACAGGCAATCAATCTCTTATGACATTCTTCTATAGAGTTCCCTTGAATTAATATGTCATCGTAGTATGCTACAGTGCCTTCCAACTTATTGAAAATTTGATTGATTACTTTGTGAAATAAATTTGGTGCAGTTTTGATTCCCATGAATAGTCTCTTTACCAGGTATGTACCCCATGGTGTAGAAATTGTGGCAATTTTTTGACTTGCTGAATCCAACTTCAGATGTAGGTAAGCCTTGTACAAATCAAGTACACAAAAGTATTTGCCGTTATTGAGTTTATTAAAAATATCTTCAATACGTGGTATTGGGTATCGAGAATCATGTAGTTGAGGATTGAGACTCACCTTGTAATCGGCACATATTCGAATTGACTTGTCTGTTTTTGGTACAATCACAATAGGTGTTCCCCACTCTGAGTATTCTGTCTTTTCAATAATTCCTTGTGACACCAATAAATCAATTTCTTCCTTAGTTTTATTATATATTGAATATGGTACTGGTCTGGGCTTGAAAAATATTGGTTTTGCATTGTCTTTCATTGTTAAACAACACTCATAATCAGGAATCAGTCCTATTGATTGATCAAATACATCTGCATAATTTTGAAAAATTTTATTGATCATATTCTCCATGGTGTTATTGGTTTGAATAGAATGTATATTTTCTGTAATCTTTCTGGTTTGCATTACTTGTTGAAAATTTATTTTCAGTAGTTCAATCCATTCTCTGCCTAAAATAGGTGTGAATTGTTGTTCAATTATATATAATTTGCCAACACATTGTGTATCTTGATATTCAATAGGGACACTCACTACTCCCAGAGGTTTGAAAATTTCCTTTGTATAGGTGCGGAACTGAACTTTAGTGTTTTCTAATTTCATCTCTTTGCAAATTTTCAAAAAGTCAGATTTAGACATTATTGTCATTCTACTTCCTGTGTCTAATTCAAATTCTTGCATTTTGTCATTTACTTTTATTTTGATGAGGTATGGTTGATTCAGTTTTTCAGTTACTTTATTTATTTCATATATTTCACTATCCTCTAATTCTTCGATGCTCTTTATATTTTTGAATTTTGATGATATGCATACTTTTGCTATATGTCCTTTTCTCCCACAGGTATTACATATAAGTTTTTTCTTTGATCTACACTCTCTAGATTTATGATTTTTATTGCCACAGCACAGACATATATTTGTTAACTTTAACTCATCTAATATATTATTCTTATATTTAAAGATAGTATTTTGATTATAGTTTTTATTATATTTTCTTGTATTCGATCTGTGTTTGCTTTCTTGAGAAGATGAATTGTTTTGTTGATTTTGTACTTTATGTAATGGTTGAGATATATTCTGGTTATACATCTGATTTTGTTTCTTTGCTGTTTCAATGGCTAAAGCTATTTCTATTGCTTTGTCCAATGTAATACTATCACTTTGCTGCAGTATCTGTTCCCGGATTTCAGAATCTGATATTCCTCGAATGAATTGTGCTTGCAGAATAGAATAGTTTTGTTTATTGCAGTTTTCATCTTGACATACCCAATTGGCAGTTTTTGATAAATGTTTTAATGATGCTAGGTATTCTGATATTGATTCATGACTCTGTTGAACTCTTGATAAAAATTTATGACGTTCAGTATGTAAATTTGATTGTGGTGATAAATGTTTTTCTAGTAAATTGATTAATTCTTCATAATTTTTAGTAGAAGGTAGATCAGGTGCAGTCAAACTTGACAATAATTGATAGTATTTGGATCCCAATGCATTTATGAGTATTTTTGCTTTGACGTGTGAGTCTTTTGACAATTTCTTCAATTCAAAGTAATTTTCGAGACGTTCTCGATATGATTTAAATGTTTCTCTATCGCAATCATATGTCTCAAAATTAATGACACCTTTGATCGAATCATTTTCATTATCAGATCGATTGAAGTTTTCCATTAAACTTTTTATGGCTTGAGATTGAATGGAAAGTGTTTGTAAAATAGTCTGGTTTTGTTCCAATAACAATTGCACAGCGTCTGCCATCTTTATAGCAAATGGTATATTATTTCGATTGATGTAGATTACTTACAAATTACAATCCAACTGCAATAATACTGTGATTTTTAATCCTCGTCGCCATTCTATTTGTTGTGTATTACATAATTTGTAATAGATATTACTATTTTAATTAGTAATATAGTGATTAATAAAACACGCAATTATTTGATTGTTCGAGAAAGAAGAAGAGAGACATTTTTTATTTTAGTATTATAAATTGGTACAAGAATTAAGGAATCGAAGCTATACAGCCATAGTATTTGTTTATATTACACCTCACCTTGACTCTCAACGGCTGATGCCTAACGGTGTGTGAGATACACTAGAAGGTCACCAGTCGAGCGACCGTGGCGAAAGTCGTATTGCCGGTCGCTGATCAAGTCGTGATCCTATAGGTATTTAAGGAGCTGTGTGTTTATCACACGCTCCATCACCTTAGAGAGAAGAGAGGTTATAGCTATAGGCCTGTAATTCGATGGGTCCGACCTATCGCCCTTTTTGGGTACCGGATGCACATTGGGAGTCTTCCACGAAGATGGCACTTAACTAGTGTGGTAAGAAAGCGCGAGAAGTCGCGTTATCACAGGGCACAACTCAGGGGCACACTGTTTGAGCACCACTGCTGGTATGCCGTCTGGCCCACTCGACTTATGAACGTCCAAAGAAAGCAGCTCTCGCAGTACGCCCCTCTGTGAGATATATATATATAGAGAATCCACACCAAGGGATCGAAGGCGGCAAATCGCCCTCATTGTCGTTCAAAGTCGAGTTTGAGGCAAAGAGATTACCCAATAAATCGGCTTTCTCCTTTGCACTGTGGGCCTGATTGCCATCGACATTGCATGGCAGTGGTGGTAAGGACGGCTGGCAAAAGTTCCCCTCAGCAGCTTTGGCAAGCGACCAGAAGGCACGACTCCCAGAGGGATAGCCCGTGAGCCGCTCACCAATTCTGCCGATGAAATCGAATTTGGCTCTGGCAATAATTCTCTTACTGGACCTCGAAGCAGCATTGTATTTGCATTTCATATTAGAGACGTTCGGATCCTTGTTGATACGAGCCGTGGTCCAAGCCCTGTATGCGGTCTGCTTCCGAAGTCTAGCTTGCTTGCAGGACCGATTAAACCACGGTCGTTTTTTTTGCCCCGCAGTTACCAGTGCGTTTGGAATAAAATATTCCATACATTCCATCTGATATGAAGCAAAGCTGCCTCCACGGGTACGATGCGTAGAATTGACGCAATCCATCCCAATCTGCCGACTTGTACTGCCACATGCGACGTAGGTGTTTCGGCCTAGATGTAATTGGCTGCGCACATGGTACGAGTACTTTTGTACGGATGAGGCAGTGGTCGGACTAACCGAGGGGTGCATCCACTGTGATGGTGTATCCGTCCGGATATGTGGTCAGCAGAAGATCCAGTAAAGTACTTGCATGGTTCTTAATATCAGGTATTCTCGTTGGAGAATGTACCAGTTGTGAGAAACCATGGGCCAAAGCAAATTCGTGAGCAGACCTCCCCGCGTGGTCAGTGGACCGAGAACAAAGCCACTCTGAATGATGGGCATTAAAGTCTCCTAAAATCACCAACTCCGCGGAGGGGTACTGCTCTAGAATTTTGTCAGTCGTCAATTGCAGGTGCTCAAAGAGTCGTGTTGTTTCTCTGTCACCGCTATGAGACCTGTATAGGCACGCGTATATCTGGGTGTGGCCTCCGTAGTCCACGCGCGCCCACAACACCGACAGGTCCCCAGCTTCCAAATGATGGAGACGACGACAGCAGATATCATCCTGGACGAACATGCATACACCGACTCGCCTTATGAACTTTGTTCCAGCTTATATCCGGGGTACAGTAAGAATGATGTATCGGCCGAGCATGATATCTGCGTCTCCGTGAGGAACAACAGGGTCGGCTGCGCAGTCTCGAGGTGTTGGTGGACTGCGCTTAGATTGGCGTGAAGTCCCCTGATGTTGCACAAGTCCACATCTGTGGAAAGGGGAGCCGCTGAGAAACGTTTTCTCTTTTTGTTTCTGCTCCTCATTTTTAATGGGGGGTTTTAGAAGGTTTGAAGAGAATTCGCTGTGCTGATGGTTAAAAGGGTAGTTTTGCGATGCGAACCGACCAAAAATCGGCATAGGTTGTGCAGTTTGTCGGCGCAGAGTACGGAAGGGCCCCCAGTCCCCCCCATCCTGCGACAGCCGAGTTCCACTCCGGTTTCCTCCTCCGGCACGACTGCTGCAATAGGGATTTTTCGCGGGTTGGCAGTTCAGCCTCCCAGGGCGGAGATTAAGTGATCCCTGGGTTCGGGAACTCACCCGCGAGCGGCCAGCGACCAGCCGTTTCACTGAGTCTCCCTGACCGCTGCGCCCACACTCTGCGTCCACACCGATCAGTGGCAGTATTATGTGCATCACCGGCCCCCCACCATCAGCACAACGAATCCTTAAAAGCGCTGGGTGCCTTACCGAAGGTCCGTCCCCAGTCGGGCTGCTCCAAATCTGAGCGGAATGAATTCCACTGTGCCCTCATTCTCTCATAAAATTTTATATTTAATATTTTCATTTCTTCCTTCCATAATAGTCATCATAAGTCACAAACTAAGAGAATGAAATGTTAATAACGCTTCGTTCTATTAATTTGTATAACTTAGGCAATTAAGAACTACCATTGTTGTATCATTGTTATATCACCATCATCTCGATGCGCTAGTGGAATGTAGTTCTTGTTTTGTCGTATTGAAAGAAAGAAAAACGTTTATTTGGTTAGCAAAATAACGGTCCGGAAAATACAAAAACAAACATGCATACAAGTCATTTTGTTACCAAAATGGTCTCCGCTGAGCATATTGCTACGTCGGTGACATTTTCCTATGAGCAGCGCATTAATGTTATCCATTATTATATCTATATTACCTTTTCAGCTCCTTCGTCGCCTGAAGCGGCCCGCCGGGGAGCACCCGGCCATCCCACGACCCATGAAGGGTCCAAAGAACGAGAGCTCCACCCTCTCTTAAGAAAGAGAGGGGACTTCGCCCCGTTTTTTTTTGTTTTGACCCGCGCCGGCTGAAGCCGGTACCCCCCATATCTGGGGGGCGTTCCTCTATCCGCCACCTGGGGACGCGCCTGGTATGGGACGGCAAACCCACGTAGGATATCTACGAGTATATTACCTAGGCTAAGAGGGACAGTCTAGGATCACGTGCATACCGATTCAAACTCACATTTACAGTACGCATAGTCCTTAAGTTTGAATCGGTACAGATTTTGCAGACCCCCCATGCCTTTGTCGGATCTGGGATGATCAATTTGATTACATAGTTTATGCTTTGTGCTGTAACTTCTTGATGGAACTCCATATTATGATCTTAATAAAACACTACTTTTCACTAGTTCCACTACTATAGTAGTGAACGCCTAATTTGATTACATAGTTTATGCTTTGTGCTGTAACTTCTTGATGGAACTCCATATTATGATCTTAATAAAACACTACTACTATAGTAGTGGAACTAGTGAAAAGTAGTGTTTTATTAAGATCATAATTTAATTACACCTCTTGTAGACGAAGTTACGTATCTGGCCTGACATTTTTGGACTGTCTTCTCTCTTTCTTTTTCTTTAAGCAGGACACGAGAATGGTACAAGTTAAAAATGTCGATAAGATAAATAAAGGCCGGAAATTATCTTGGAGGCCGACTCAGGTTGTATTTCCTCACAGTAACTCACCGGTCGTGGTCTCTGAAGACGGGCCTCAGATCTAGGCCGCGCTCGCGACACGCAGATTTCAAGTACAGCAACGCGGCTTCTGTATCCTCGCTAGCTATGGCTGGCTCGCCTACCTCAGGAACTGACATCATACCCACACCTGGCACTAGTGTCGGGTACTTTTCTAGCTCTTTTGTCGTAATCGCTACGAACAGAAAAAATATATATCGAAGTGTCTTTTTTAGTTCTTCATAATTTTATTAATGTGCATTAATTGTTGTTTGGTATTCAAATCAAACCAAAATAAGCTTTCTTCAAATAAGCCTTGACGTCAAAACAAATTTAAAAATAAGAAAAGACGAGTAGGTAAATAACCTTGGACGTGTATATTCCTCATTTCATCATCTTTTTGATGGATCTGCTCATATTTTATACCATATCAATTAGATGTACTGTACTCGCTGGAGCATCGTGTGACTAGATTCATTAGCAATGTTCAAACTAAACTCCAGACAGAGAGAAAGAATGACAGAGAGAGAAGGAATGAGAGAAAGAGAAAGAGAGAGCAAATATAATATTGTTCAATACAGGAAGTATACATGTAAATGTAAAAGCAAAGTTATTGGTAATTTTCTTTATACGTTCATAGGAATTAGGCGACTTTGCCATATTGTGACGTCAAAATGCATTACTTATATTGGTATGGAACATTTATATGCCATAAACATGCCGCTGTCTCTTCAAATAGAATTAGCATAGGTACACTATTACTTCGCGTGTGGGTCTCGACCTGTCGGACTGCTAATTTGGATTCCGGCGGCCTCACCACCGGATGGTGACGTCGTAGGAGGTTGGAGGGAGGGAGGCTGCAAGATCACCCCTAATCGCGAAGGGCTGCCCTAGTGCACCCAGGTGAGCGAAGTCCGGGGATCCTCGACGACGGGGACACTCAAAATCAAAATCAAAATAATATTTATTCAACATAGACCTTTACAGGCACTTATTGACGTCAACAAACAAAACAAAAAAAAAAGCTTAAATTAAAAAAAAAAAAACAAAAACCCGTCCGTACCCACGAATAAGGAAAAAAAAAGAAAAAATATATTGACTCGACACCTGTTCGGAAATTGGGAGAGCCTTCTCGAGAAGAACAGGCAAGAAACTCTGAAGGTCTATTTTTTATCTCCTCTTTTAAATGTTAACAATCACAATAATACAATACACAAATACAATATAGTACAAGATACAATCACACCTAACACGATTACAGTCGTATGTATGTTTACATACACATATAAAATAATACAATATTATAAATAATGTTGTTACCAAACATGGCTCTATGAATAGTGTCCCTATTCCCAAACAGTGTGATCATTAAGATAGTCACTTACTTTATAATAACCTTTACTCATGAGTGTCTTTTTGATATGGTTTTTTATATAAAGGCAAATCAATGACACCTTGCGGAAGTTTGTTAAACATAGATATACATTTCCCCAAGAACGAACAGCTAGTTTTATGGAGTCTGAAAATTGGAACGGCAAGTTTATTTTTGTTTCTAGTATTCACATTATGTAGATCACTGTTTTTATTGAATTTATTATAGTTTCTATATACAAAAACTAAATTATCATATATATATTGACTAGCTAAAGTTAAAATATTAATTTCTTTGAACAATTCTTTTAGGGATTCTCTAGCCCGTAAACAGTAAATAGCACGAATCGCTCTTTTTTGTAAAAGGAAAATACTTTCAAACTACTTTCTGACTTTGAAAACTACTTTCTAAAAAATACTTTCACTCGATCCTGAGGGCCCCCTACAACGCCTGAGGACGGCCATTGCTGAGGTTTTTAGTGGGTAGACCTCTCCCTTTTGGGGAGGAGAGTCCCACATAACCGCTGGCTCTCCGCAGCCTTGGTATGCAATTCAAAGCATTCTCATCAGCGGAACAAAAAAAAGGTACCCTACTACTTGTACAACATTTGAAGTCAATAGAATAGTCTTAATATATATAACATAAAAAAGAAACAAATATCGAATTGCTTCACTCACGTAGGTCACAGTCATCGTCAAAGGTCCGCCAGCAGACGCCGGTGTCGGCGGGGTGCTGGTACTGTCTCGCCAAACAAGCCGCCTCCGCCGCTGTTATAACTGTTCCCGTTAGTCCCGCAACGGAGAGACCACGTAGGAACTGCGCACGCGACACCACGCCGTGGTTCAGCGGGTCGTAATCCTAAATTTTTTTTTGTATATTTTGAGTATTTCTTTGTAGCCTTATTCTAAATAACAATAGTTCTCTGTATTGATATTTCGAATTGAAAGACAGCCGAAGAGCATTGCGACTAAAAGTTATTTGAGACAAACCACAAAGTGGCAACGTACAATGCTATATACAAATGTTGCAGTTGCAAACTAGAAAATTTTTCAGGAATAACGAATTACTCGGATGTGTACCACCACTAGGAGATTGAAGCTATTGCAAAGCCTTAGGTAGGCATTGTAGTTATATCTCGTTGGCATTTTTAAGCAAAATGTAGATTATAATTTAACCTGATGAAGTAGTTCTGTGTGGTACACGCGATAGATGAAGTGATTTCAATGTCTATACACTTTGGTATTTTATTTTACTGCGCCTCTCAAAAACTTTAACACGACTCACTCTGAAAAACTCTGACATCCTAATCCTTCTTTCAGCAACAAATTTCTGCACCCGTTGCATAAGTTCATGTAGTGACCGTTGGGGCGGCGGGAGCTTTAGAGCTGTGTGAGGGATGTTCGCCGAGGGTTGCCTTCCCGCCTTTACTGGTTGTCGTCCCGTCTCTGCTGCCGGCAGATCACGGGTGTTGATCACAGCCGCAGGGTTCATGTATTCCTTGTACAATCCAGACATTTCATTATTGTCAATATTTATAGTTACTTTTTATGAGTTAACTGACAAATTATAAAATGTCTATGCAGTCATGACAAAATGATTTAGGTAGATTATGAGAATGGAACGCTCATTAAAAATCAGTTTTTACAGGCATTTATTGACATCAAAACAAATTTGTAAATAAAAGAACGAAAAAATATTTAGTATAAAAATATTTGAATTGGTATTTTTGGTTCAGCTGTTCAAAAATTTCATTATGAAAATCTCAATATTTCAGGACAAACATTCCTCGTATTTTTTTTTTTAGATCTTTAATAGATTGTAAGCAGCGGAGGAAGAGTGAGATAATTAGTTCCAGTTCAGCATGTAATGGTGTCAGGTCAATGTATGACTCTCTGCAATAATTAAAAAAAAATGGTTATTCTGGAAAATATAATAAATACGAATCAAGTTAGCGGACTATAATAGCAGATAAAAAGAATCAGGTCGGTATCCTCACCGGTCCTAGTCCACGGATACCTTCATTCTTCACTGCTTCTAGAGCTTCCAGGAACTGCACGTAATCAACGGTGTACGAGTTCTTAATGAAGCGTCGCACTAGCAGCTGAAAGTCTTCGGCTGACAGCAGAACGCCCACGAAGCTCAAAATGCGCGCGAAGTGGGCAAACGTGACACTGCCGTCGTTCTTGGCCACCTAATAAGATGAATGTAATGAATATAGTATATACCTACGATGAATTAATAATTATTTTTCAGGACAAGATGATTCATAGTCGACTAATAAACCAATGGCGTAGTGTCTTTGACTCCATTGCAGCCGTAGGGCCCTTATGGCCAAGGCTTAGGCTGAGTTTAGTTGGTAGGTCACGCGATCGGACCGCTTCGGTCGTGTGGAGTCCAACATAACTTCCGTGACACTTGCCGTTGCGGGGTTATCCTGGGTACCTTTCGTGCTCCTCGTGAGGATTCTCAGCCTCTTTCCTGAGGTGAAAAAAAAAAGTGTCTTTGACGTTCAAAAATGATTTTGTAATGCTTACTTAAAGAAAATTATTGTCGTCTTTGTCATATCAACTGAGACATGTTTTGTTACAGACGTATCAAAGCAACGTTAGGTTTCTTGTCACTAATACCTATAATGTGAAAATGTTTTGAATAGTGTTTAGTCAAATAATTCTAAAAATTTTAAATTCTTAAAAATGACTGGTTACCTCATTAGATTGAAATCTTGGAAGGGCCTAGGGCCCGAGGCTCCGAGCTGAATCTGGCGGTCCGCGATAGTGGTGATTGCATGCTCACTGCTGATTAGAAGAAGCGGCGTTTGTTAGGATTGAGTATGCTTGTAGATCATTGGCTTACCAGCTCATAGTCTTGGAAATAGGGTTTCAGTGGAAGTTGGCGTTCGGCAATGGTGGCCAGAAGGCAGCAAAGGCGTCGTGCCTGCCAGGGGTCGAGTGAGTGGCATGCGGGCGGTGCCGGTGGCTCACACGCTTCTAGCTGGCACTCCGGAGACTTTTGCCCACCGCTGCCCGCATCTGCGAAATAATCCGCTAAGCAGTTGACTCCAGATTGCAGTATCGATTAACTACTAACTTAATCAAATAATGCTGTTACGATAGCGGTGTTTCGACTACTTACCCAATGTAAAAAGTGTAAGTTAGTTTTAGTGTTTTTAGTTTTATATCCTACATAAAGAAATACATTTTTATTCATTTATGTAAGTAAGTACGTAATGTTTTTGTTGTAATTTACTATAACATAAATTATATGCTATAGTAAACGTTTAATTCAAACATTTACTATAACAATCTATATTTTCTACAGAACCCGCGCATTACTTAAAATATAGTTAACTACTAGGCAATGGCCTAACTGGTTCCCGAATTGCTGAAGCGACGACTGCATTGTGCTGCTTAATTTCTAATTATTTAAAACCAGAAGTAAAAATGTCGATATTGCTGTGATAATGATAAATTACATTATGCAACTATTAGTACAAGTTCACCAGCACTGACCACGGGTAGCTAGCCGTGGTGGTCCAGTCGCGTAACGGCCAAGCGTTGCAGTACTCGTATTTAAATCGTACATAAAATTTATACAGTTTATAATAATTGAAAAATTCAATAAATTGAATTTAATAAAAACATCCCGCCCTTTGTTTTTGTTCTGTGTTGTGTTCTGTAAAGTTTACTTTATATTTAAATAAATCTAAGTAATTTCCATCTTGGAGTATACCTCCAAGATGGTATGGATAATAGTCTTGTGGATATTTAAAAAGTGGTATAATGGCCTACAATAATGATATACAAAGATATACAGAAAAACAAAAGGAACTTAATAAATCAAATAGCCATTAAATCATGGGTAGGTGATTAACAACACCTTGCTCAGTAATAGTCGACGTTCCCGTGAAAGCAGTTTCAACCAGCTTACCTTCCCCGTGGATGAGCTGACAAAGCTGATGGTAAAGCACGCGGCCGTCCTGTGCACGGAAATAGTCTGCCAGCTGCGCGATCTCATCGTCTGATAGTCCTATTACGGGTCGTAGCGGACCCGCGAGCACAGACACGAACTTCGACTCTGGTAGCAGAGGAGCAAGCATTAGTAAGAGAAAATCGGTACACCGTGTACACCGGTACAAATTAAGACCAAGCATTCAATATCATAATTGATAAATCGAGCATAGAAACATGCAATATTGGATATAAGTCTTCCTCAAGTATCTTCTAACTTATTAGTCTTACGCCGCACGTACCTAGCATTATCTTGTCTTATTGTCTTGTGGTAACATAGTACGATCTGGCTTGGCTATGTTCAGGCAAAACTTTCTTATACTGGGTTGTGGTTACTAACTGAAGTTTATTTCCTGGCATGCTGCCTCCACTCGAGGATTATGCCATATCCACTGCAATAGCTATACTGTCTGTGACATTCTTAGGTCTACGAATCTTAGTAAACAAAACGGTAGGAACTTGTTCCACACATCTTTTAAATATATGTATATACTCTGGTTAAGTTTACGAACCACAAATTTGCGCGTTGCGGCTGGGATTGAGGGAGCGGTATCAGTAGCTTCAGTTCCACACGGAGTTTATTACAGGTTTTCCACATGTTTGGAAAACTGATTATTAGTTTCCTAACCTGAGATTAGCGTGTTGCCTCCAGGGTCGAGAGGTCTGTACCAGTCCCAGAGATTAAGTCCTACGCGGAATACGGCCGCGCGGATTTTGTTGCAGGTCTTCCATACGTCCGCTAGACGCAATATCTGTCCATCGGATTTTGTATTATTACTGTATTCATTTTAATAATAAATAAATTGTAAAATTTGTGAAATTGTTTGTAAAAGAGATTTCTTATAGTCACCATATCCTATACAAACAAACAGACATTAAGATGTGGCAGACATAAACGAGTTTTGACATAAAGTAGTCATTTTTATTACAGTTACGACCGATGTTGAAACAGTACAGACTACGTGATATACCCGTTACAGATATGTACCAGATCGTTTATCTCCACCCGCTACTACACGGCGAACGTGGGCGTCTCATAGTTTTAGAGGAGAGCCAAGGGCGGATCCAGCTTTGGCGCCAGGGTGGGGGGTCACATAGTCCTGGTCAAGTTAAGAACTTATAATTTAACTTAGATAACAATACATAGATACAAATAAAAAGTAAGTATTTTATTACTGTACGTAAGTACTGTACTTAAAAATATTTATTCTTTATTGTACACTTGAAAAACTTAACACATAACGACTTGTACATATACACGTATCTACATATTGCCATTTTCTCTTGAACACATCCAGAGAAGCACTATCACGCACGGAAATAGTCAGTCTATTTATATTCCATAGCCGTGGTGAATGATTTGTTATAACAGCTAGAGGTATGTCGAGGGGTGCGACGCGAGTTACATAAAATCTGTATGATGACAAAATATATAAAAGCAAATCATTATTCAATTAGTGTGAAACACTAATTAAATAATGATACTAACTCCTATAACCAGGCCTGGATCCGCCACTGAAGAGAGCTGTCTTGCATCGATTCTCATCCGATTCCATCTTGAATGGGGAAGTAACTGTATTTATGTGATTATCCGATATAGACACCAAAATTGTCTGCCTGCACCTGGGGGACTTCTCACAGTTCTCATCTTCTTCATATTAAGTGAGGGTGACGATAAGCCATTTGTGGCTATCAGAACAAGTCAGAGAAATAACTATTTGGTGTTATTCCAAGTGCAATAATTTTCAATGGGCTCTCAGCATTGTCAACAAGTGATTTCACATCTTTTGTATAATGTTAATAGAATATCACAAGTAATAAAAAAATTACCGTATCGTGCATCTTAAACTTTCAATTTAAATTACAATTATAGTAATATAAAATTATTGTATTCAAAACTTTTAATTTCGATTTATTTTCAGATTAGAGTTAATTTCGTGCAAATATGTAAATTAAAATTTGTAATTATTGACAAATTCTGTCAAAATAATTAAAATGGTGTACATATGTCACTTTATATGTCTTCGGATACGAAATACTTTTAGACATCAGTCATTAAAAGAGGCTGCAATATTGCTAAAACTTATGGTAAACAATACATATGTCATAAACTTTTTAACATTGTGACGTGTACTTCCTTTTTCTTTTGGTTGCTTGGATACACGTTTTTTTGTTAAGTCAATATTTAGAGAAATTATAATTGTACCAAAAGTGTGTGTAATAAAAATTTACATTATTCGTTTGGAATCGCCGTTTTTATTCTGCGACAACTGGCGACCGTGACAGGACTAAGAATATTTTTAGCGGAGAAAAACTAAACAATGGATTCCTTAAAACGAAAACGTACACAACAAAGACGTGATTTCACCATCGCTGCGGATGCATTGCGAAAGCAATTGAATCCAAGAACATCGAAGTTTTGGATGGTGCTTTTTCCTTGCTTTCAGAAATTGCGAATTTCAGAATTTCAGAAATTGCTAACAATATGTTAACCATTGAGTCTACAATACGCCGATATTTTGGTGTGAAAGTGAAAATTTTGATGAGATAGCATTTCAGGCTGACCAAGACAAGGCTTTAGAATATCGGCAACGATGGTTACATTTGAGAACAGATAAAAAACTTAACGAAACCATCGTTATATAAAGTCAACAGTATTTCAACACTAAGGTCAGCAGAGTCAGATAATTTAGTTCATAGCGTAGTTGATGTTAAAAATATGCAGAAAAAACGAATTGTTAATAACATGCTAAGTTGGAGAGACTCGTCAAATTTGATGGTAATATCAAAAATGTTGTTGTTTTGGGGGCAATTCAAAAAGATACACGAGGACAATGACTTAGAGGATATCGATAAATTCCAATTTTTACTGCAAGCTATGGCGGTTGATACAAGTGCCAGACAGTTAGTAGAGGCTTATCCCCCATCAGGAGAAAATTACCACAAAGCTGTAGAAGCACTGAAAGCTCGGTTTGCCCGTGATGATCTCCTTATAGAGACATATGTCAGAGGATTGCTTAATTTGGTGTTAGTGAGACAAAAAGGAGAAGCAAATGATTTACCATCTCTCTACGACAAGCTTCAAACGCATTTACAAGCTCTGGAGACTTTGGGTGTTGCAAAAGATAAAGGTATGATTCAATTTTGTTCCCAATGATCGAATCGCATTGCCCTGAAGATATTCTACGTACGTGGAATCGTATTCGAGCAAGGAGCGACACGAGAGGCGATGATTTAAGTAAGTTAATAAAGTTTTTTACGGGAAGAAGTGGAATCTGAAGAGCGAATCCTAATGGCACGAGAAGGTTTTATTCAATCTTCCACCTCTTCAGGTTTCTAAGCAGCCAACTGCATGCTTCTTGTCTAAGTCTATTACTGAAAATAGTACTCATACGCCTAAGAAATCTACTACTTTATCTTGTGTATGGTGTGACAAAGATTCTCATGCTAGCTCCGAATGTCACAAGGCAATCAAAAATGACATATAAAGAAAGGCAAGAATTTTTACGGAACAAAAAGCTTGTACTATATGTTTAAAGTCAAACCACATTAGTAAAAGATGTAAAAGTTTTCCTAAATGCCTATTTTGCAAAAGACGTCACATGACAATTATGTGCTTCGATTTTTACGAAAAAGGTGACGTTCCTGATAATGACAAGCGTGTTAATATGATGAAAATAATGCAAAGTCAAACAATATGATCTGTCAGATGAAGTCAACGACCTTACTGCAAACTCTCGTTGTCAAAATATGTCATGGTGAAAAGCAGATTCATACGAGAGCATTATTAGACAATGGATCGCAACGTTCATATCTACTCAAAGACTTAGTCCAGAAATTAGGGTTAGCCCCAATTAGAAAATAAATGTGTCACTCATTGCGTATTTGGTGGTATGGAATCTAATGCGGAAGAACGATTTATTTTATAATTTAGGTGTAAATAGTATTGTAAATAATTTTAATTTTGTTATTTCTGTTTTACATCAACCAAACCAAATATTGTTTTTTGCCTAGGGTTACTTCATCAGTAATTAAGCAACTACGCTTGAAATCAATTTCTTTATCGGATACGACCCAACTGTCCTTCCGAAATCGTTTATTAATCGGTGCTGACTTTTTAGGTTTTTTACTGACTGGAGAGGTTCTACAATTAGACAATAACCTTACTGCTGTTAACACTAAAATGGGTTGGACGATTCAAGGCCCCTTACTGGAGTTTACAGTTCGTTTGTGAGTATGACAACAACGTTACGATCACTTACTAAAATTGACATTTCCGACTTATGGACTTTAGAGACGTTAGGAATTAGGGATCCTTCTGAGAAGTTATCTAAGCTATGTCACGAAAAAGAAATTTGGACAATTTTAATAGTACTATAATAATTAATAACGAGAATAGATACGAAGTGTCTTTATCTTGGCGCCTAAATATGCCGCGGCCTCAATCTAATTACCATGTCGCTAAGAAGCGTTTAATGTCTACTACTGAACGTTTAGAATTTCTGGGTAAGCTAGGTGATTACGATGCTGTGCTACAAGACTGGTTAAAAATTAATATTATAGAGTTAGCGCCAAATCAGACTGCTAAAGAGTTTGGTATATTTTTGCCTCATCATGCAGTATTAAAAGAGTCTAGCCAAACTACTAAAATAAGACCAGTGTTTCGATGCTTCCGCGAAAGATAACCACGGTGTATCATTAAATGGGTGCCTTGAAAAGGGTACTATCTGATAGAGTTAATACCAGAGCTGCTTCTTGTATAACTATTCCACGTTTGGAGTTGATAGCCGCTACTTTAGCTACGAGATTAAGTACCGATGTAATAAAAACATTGAACTTACCAGAATGCCCGGTGTACTACTACTGGACAGATTCAATGGTGGTTCTATCTTGGCTACGAGGTGATGGGGAATGGAATGTCTTTGTAGCAAATAGGGTTCGTGAGATAAAAGAATGCTCTGCTATTGATACATGGAGACCACGTAACCAGTAGTATGAATCCCGCTGACTTACTTCTAGAGGGGTTAGTATCAAAAATATATTTGGAGAGTCGCTGGTGGCACGGGCCTGCCTGTCTATATTACCCACCTGAGCGATGGCCAACTACATCGGAACTTACCGTAGATATGACACAAATCAATGAAGAACGTAGAAACGCTGTCAGGGTTTTGCTAGTTAAAGATTGTACATTGTTAGACAGATTTATTTACTTTTCTAAATACACTAAAATATTAAGGACAATGTGTTAGATTCTACGTATAAAATATAAATTAAACCGGAAAAATAATGAAATTACAGTAAGTGAAATTGAATTTTCTGAAAAAGTTATTTCGGATGATTCAGTCAATATATATAAATAAATTTAAGAAGATGCAAACATTCACGGATGAATTTGGTTTATTACGTCTGGATACAAAATTGTGTCTTACAAATGAGAGCTTCGATTTTAAATCACCTATAATTCTACCTTCAAATTGCATTTTAGTTCAGCGACTTGTTGAGGAACGTCACAGAATACTCAATCATGCTGGATCGCAGACGCTAATGGCTAACATTCGGGAAACGCTTTGGATTATTGGTGTAAGAAAGTTAATCAAAAAGATTGTAAGAGATTGTGTGATTTGTAAAAGATTTAAGGCGAAAGCTTTACAAACACACAAGGCAAGCTTACCAAAAAGGACGCGTTGAAGCCAGTACTGCGTTTGAAAATAGCGGTGTCGATTTGGCTGGCCCTCTGGTGCTGAGATCGGGTTGTAAAATGCTGGGGTTCTATTCACATGCGCCACATATCGTGCTGTGCATTTTGTAGTTGCAGAATCATTGTCTACAGTCGATTTCATAATATGTGTCTACGCCGTTTTTGTAGCACGTAGGGGTAGAGTGAAAGAGATTTTTAGCGACAATGGCACAAATTTTAGAGGGTTTAATAATTGTCTTAATTTTGTCGACTGGGACAAGGTTCTTTGTTTTTCAACAGTAGCTCGGATTAAATGGAACTTTATACCTCCCGGTGCTCCGTGGTGGGGAGGTTTTTATGAGGAGAATGGTTGGAGTTATGAAGGAAATATTGAGGAGAATTTTAGGGCGAACTTCATAACGTTAGTGGAATTGCAAACTGTGCTTTGCGATTGCGAAGCTACTATCAACAGTAGGCCATTAACTTACATAAGTAATAGTACAGATGAACTTAGACCAATTACACCTTCGATGTTTATCCAACCTATTGCTGAACATCGCGTACCGGAGATTGATATTATTGATGGCAAGGCATTAAATTCAAGAGTACGGTATTGTCAAAAGTTGCGCGAAGACTTCAGGCATCGCTTTAGGTCAGAATACCTTAGTAACTTAATACACAAGGGTAAACAACAGTCAGGTAGTAAAATACGTATAGGCAACATAGTTTTATTAGAGACTGAAGATAAAAAACGTCTAAATTGGCCATTAGCACTCGTCATTGATATATTTGCAGGTCCAGATGGACACAGCAGAGTTGCAAAGGTACGTACTGCAACAGCGTGAACGAAATAAGATCTTTACACAACGTTTGTATCCATTGGAAGTTAATTATGACTTGACTCATGACATAGATAATGATGACTCTTTAACTGTGGACCAAATTGACCGGGATAATATTGTACTCACTGACACAAAATGACTGATGAACCGATAGTCACCCGTTCCGGCAGGCAGTAAAACCCAATCGTTTTGGGGACTTGGTCAATACGTATTAACCTTCCGGTTTTTTCCCCCTTTGGAGTGTGTCATAAACTTTTTAACATTGTGACGTGTACTTCCTTTTTCTTTTGGTTGCTTGGATACACGTTTTTTTTGTTTTATGTTAATATTTAGAGAAATTATAATTGTACCAAAAGTGTGTGTAATAAAAATTACATTATTCGTTTGGAATCGCCGTTTTTATTCTGCGACAACATAAGTCAATATTACTAGAATAATAGTATAGACTTAGTAATTTTATATATACCTTTAGACCAATAGCTTTTGTTTGAAGACCATGAGACCTATTTTTGAATCACCGCTGACTAAATAGTCAGCGGTGACTTTGAGATCACGGATTCCTAAACATCCAATTTTTGAAAGTCGATCGCAGAGCTGCCAACATAGATAGAGTACACACATAAATGTAAGAGTTCGGTTCCACGCAGAATGTACCGCTGCCGGTTATTGCCGGCTTAACCATTATGGTTTTTATATATATAGGTATATATATAATGGGGTGTAAGGGATTCCAAATTACACCCAACGGGACCCAAGCCAACCTCACCTGCTCGTGGTGCACCCTGCCAACCAACTAACGAGGCTCTGGCGCTCCCCACCAACCCGCACTGGGCCAGCGTGGTGGGAGACGGCCCAAAACCCCCTAATGATTATTTCCCAACAGGAAAGGCCTGGAAAAGTCCGGATGGCGTGACAAAAAACGAGATTGACTTCATCATGTCGACTAAGCCTCGGTTATTCAATGATGTCTCAGTGATCAATTCACTGAACACAGGCAGTGATCACCGCTTGGTAAGAGGCACATTGAATCTTAATGTTAAAGCCGAACGGTATCGTCTGATGAAGTCTACGCTCCGTCCAGACGCCAACCAGATCTAAAACCCCGAACTCAACTTCAGTTACAAAATCGCTTCGATTGCCTAGAGGACTGCACAGATGTGGACACTTATAATGACAGGGTTGTGGAAGCTGTCCTTACGGTGGGTTCACAGTTTTTCAAACCCCGCCGTACTACGAAGGGAAGCAAGATCTCGGAACCAACTCTCAACCTAATGGAGAAACGGCGTACGATGGACCAGCAGACCTCTGAGGATGCTCGTCGGCGACTCAACAAACAGATCTCGAAGTCTCTTACTCGCGACATACGCCAATTTAATACTGAACGTATTAAAGAGGCAATAAAGCGAAACAAAGGCTCCAAGGTGCTCGCAAGAGATCTGTCACTGGGACAGAGTCTGCTGATGAAGCTGAAGACAGAGGACGGCAGAGTCGTCACATCCCGACCTGAGCTTATGGCCGAGATCGAACGCTTCTATGGACAGCTTTACGCGACGACGCAACACCTGTTATTCAGGCCTCAGACCCTAGAGCCAAATTAACCCGCACATCAGCGAAGACATCCCGGACGTCAGCCTGTTTGAGATTAGTGTGGCTCTCAAGCAGCTCAAGAACAACAAGGCGCCGGGTGATGATGGAGTTACAGCCGAGCTACTGAAGGCAGGCGGACTACCAGTTCGAAAGCCCTTCAGAGACTCTTCAACTCCGTCATACTCGATGGCAAAACGCCTAAATGCTTTAGGCGTTTTGCAGAGGCACTGGGGCGTGGTGGCACTGTTCTTAAAAAAGGGGGATAGAAAAACTCTATTGAAAAACTATAGGCCCATCACGCTCCTGAGTCATGTTTATAAGCTGTCTCGAGAGTCATTATGAATCGTCTCGCGCGCAGGTTTGACGACTTCCAGCCTTCCGAACAAGCCGGATTCCGAAAAGGCTATAGTACCATAGACCACATACATACGCTGCGGCAGGTTATACAGAAGACCGAAGAGTTTAACCTGCCACTATGCTTGGCGTTTGTGGATTATGAGAAAGCCTTCGATTCCGTCGAGACATGGGCCGTGCTTCGGTCTCTCCAAGGTGCCGTATAGACTATCGATACATCCAAGTGTTGCAGTCACTGTACAAAAACGCCACAATGTCAGTCCGTCTTCCGGACCAGAATTCGAAACCAATACGCCTCCAGCGAGGTGTCAGACAGGGCGATGTGATTTCGCCGAAACTGTTCACAGCTACGCTGGAGGATGTGTTTAAGCTTTTGGACTGGAGAGGACTGGGCATTAACATCAACGGCGAGAACATGACGCAACCCCAGTGGCGTAACTATACCGTTCGAGGCCCGTGGCAAATTCATCGGAGGGGCCTCCCATCTCCCCAATTTAAAAAAAAAGCTGAACCAACAATAATAGCATTTTTTTATTTTATAATACCTATTCATTTTACACTTTTATTTGTAAGAGGTAACTAATAAATCACTACGTGAAGTAGGTTCAAACAAACTTTAAAATTATAATTACTTAATATACACATTTTGGAATGTTTGTCCATGCATGTTTCCGAAATTATTAATTGGATTTTACCCATTCATTCTAAAACTGGGTTAAATCTTTTTTTACTAATTTATTGAAAAATTATAATACCTACCCGTATTCTTTTTTTACTGTGTAAGCAACTAAGGAGGTGACAAATAAATTAAAGACAATTTTTTTTTTACTTAAGTGTAATAATAAATGTATTTAGGGAGTTGAGACTTTCCTGATCGGGGGCCCCTTCGGGCTGGGGGCCCGCGGCATTTTGCCGACTTGCCACCCTATAGTTATGCCACTGCGCAACCCTTCGTTTTGCTGATAATATCGTAGTCATGGCCGACACCATGGAAGACTTGGCATAATGCTCGAAGACCTCAGTAGAGTTTCACAACAAGTGGGTCTTAAAATCAACATGGACAAGACGAAAATCATGTCGAATCACCATGTAGCACCCACTCCTGTGAAGGTTGGAGGCTCTACACTGGAAATTGTTGACGAGTACGTTTACCTGGGACAAATAATCCAACTAGGTAGGTCCAATTTCCAGAAAGAGGTAAATCGGCGGATCCAACTCGGCTGGGCAGCGTTGGGAAGCTACGCGGTATATTCTCAGCCCATCTACCGCAGTGCCTTAAGCTGAAAGTCTTCGATTCGTGCGTGTTGCCAGTGATGACATACGGAACAGAAACCTGGCCACTCACAATGGGCCTTATAAGGCGGCTCAAAGTCACCCAGAGGGCAATGGAGAGGACTATGCTCGAAGTTTCTCTGCGTGATTGAATCAGAAATGATGAAATCCGCAGAAGAACCAGGGTCACCGACATAACCCGAAGAATTGCGAACCTTAAGTGGCAATGGGCGGGGCACATTGCTCGCAGGACTGACGGCCGTTGGGGCGGAAAGGTCCTGGAGTGGCAGGCATATGCTGGACACCGCAACGTTGGTAGGCCTCCCATAAGGTGGACCGACGATTTGATGAAGATCGCGGGACGGCGCTGGACGGTTGCAGCGCAGGACCGATCTGCGTGGAGATCCTTGGGGGAGGCCTATGTCCAACAGTGGGCGTCTATTGGCTGAAATGAATGATATATATATATATATATTATATATATATATATATGTATGTATATATATATATATATATATATATATATATTATATATATATATATATATATATATATATATATATTATATATATGTATATAGACTGAAAAATCACACATCAACTTCAGACTCTTGTCAATATGTTCTCCAAACAAAACACAGATAACATTTCCACAAGTATGACTTGATTACGAGTGGGTGAGGGCACTCGTAATGAAAAGTAGTCACATATGTGATATTCAAAAATAAGAATTATTGAAAATCGGTGATTATTAGTCATATCGGTGATTTCTAAGTCGCCGAAGACCGGCCTGTATTGACGGGGAACCTACGCGTGGCTAAGCAGAAGGCTGCCGAATAAGGGGAGACAAAAGAGGCGACGGCTCAGACGCCGCCGCTTGCAGGTCTTGAAGGTCCTGCGTTAGTTGATTTGGGGTCGCTAAGGACGTGACGCGGTCTGCGTATCTTCTGCCGATTTGGATTGGGGTTATTCGCTGAAGGCGGTGTGGAAGGGTACACCGCTTCCTAGCAACGGTTTATATATGAATTGTCTCGATTTATTGTAAACTAGCTTTCTGCCCGCGGCTTCGCCTGCGTGGATTTCGGGATTTGGTCTATAGAGGGTTAAGGGTCACAGCTTTTGCCCACGGCTACATATGCGCGGAAGTCGGTTTATGGCGCGAAGGTTTTATCACGCTTCCCGTGGGACTATCCGATTTTCCGAGATAAAAAATACCACAAAACCTTGCTCAAGAATCACTCTACCTATTGATGAAAACCGCATGAAAATCTGTGCAGTAGTTTTTGAGCGAAGCCTTTATTGCGCATCCCTTGGGATCTGATGATTTTTCCGGGATAAAAAGTAGCCTATATTACTCGGGGATAATGTAGCTTTCCAAAGGTGAAAGAATTTTTGAAATCGGTCCTGTAGTTTCGGAGCCTATTCATTACAAACAAACATCTTTCCTCTTTATAATATTAGTATAGATATCATCACGAGACAATAGACATATTTGGACAAAGTCTCAAAAAATTTAAAATGAGCGCGATGAACATATTGTGTGATAGGTGATCAATATATTGAATGTATTTGTTTTTATAATTAAAGTAAAGTAAATTTAAGTTTTATATTGCCATATATGGCATATATGGCTTTTTTTTGGTGGGTAGCTGGCAAAGTGTACATACGTAAATTATCAGTTGCTCTGTAAATTATTTTAATTTATTGTTGATAAATAAAATATATATGTTATAAAATATTACCTTCCATGCCAGTTTGACTCAAAACACTAATTTCACTCACTTTTATTCTGCACAATAATGAATAACACACCTAAATCACTACTTGAAAACTTCAATGAACTTTCAAATACATTCAATGAAAGAATGTCTGAGTTTGAGACAAGGATGCAGCAGTCAAGCTCTGAGGAATCTACAAAAACAGTTAAGTCCTTAGCCGCAGACTACTTCACTTTTAAAACATTTGTTTGGAAAGCTCTTGGTTTGCTCAAGTCACAAATTGAAACAATGGCACTTGGATACGATCGTCTTGATGCACAATCCCGTAGAAAAAATCTACTGTTTCATGGAATCGATGAGGATGCTGACGAGGACTGTTTAAGTAAGCTGCTTCATGTGTTGGCCGATAAAATGCATTTGTCAAATTTGGGTACAGCTGCAGTTGAGGTGTGCCATAGACTGGGTCCTAATAACAAAGATACATCTCGGCCTATTTTGGTTCGATTTACTACCGTTCAGCAACGCAGTACAGTTTGGAATAAGAAAGTATCACTCAAAGGCTCAAAAATAATGGTAACAGAATTCTTGACAAAATCTCGACAAGAACTGTTTGTTGCAGCACGCAAGCATTTTGGAATGAAA
Organism: Scirpophaga incertulas; assembly: GCA_036419045.1. Lineage (NCBI taxonomy): Eukaryota > Metazoa > Arthropoda > Insecta > Lepidoptera > Crambidae > Scirpophaga > Scirpophaga incertulas. Next base: position 16,418,546 of record CM071630.1, on the reverse strand, counting down.
AAGTGTTGGACATCCGAAGGTACTGTTGTTATCCTGCTTCATAATGGTATTCGTAAGAAAGTTTATAGCTCAGTCGAACTTCAGCAGCTTATTAAAGAAAATCCCAATAGCAGTTCCTAACAATTAAATCTTTTATGTTCTTTTTAAACTAAATTGTACTCTGCTATAGTTAAATTACACTTAGAAACTGCACTTGCACTTGGGTCACTATTGATATAGTCTGAGATATGAATTCATGTTCGTATCTACCTAGTGTTAGTGTTATAAGGCATTCGGTGCAATCGGCTAGCTTCTGTATCATAAATTTCCTTGCAGTTTTCTAAGGGTAGATAGCACTATTATAATTCAATATTAAGTAGGTAGATTTGTAATTTTAAGTAAAACCCACCTTAACATACCACCTAATTTGTTTTGTTGCGAGCATGATTTGTTTGACGTATCTGTTTGACATTGATGTGTACATTTTGCGTAATATAAGAAAGCAAAGGAATTAAGTTTTATACTTTCATTGTTTAGATTAATATTTCTGTATAATTTTTTTGGTAGGTTGTTTAAGCAATTTTTAGATTATGAATAATTTTTAAATGTATTTCTTTTTTAAGGTTATGTGGGTGTGTTGATTTCAATTTGTAATTGTCCTTTTTTTAATCTATTTCTTTGAGTCAACCTATAGCATTGGATGGTTTCGCTTGGTGTATATTTATATATTTTTAAATCATTGTGTTTATTAAATTATCTATATTTTTATACATATATCATATATATTTAACGATATAAGTTATATTATATATCTATTTAGTATATACAGTTGTTATTTTATATATTAAATTATTATTATGTCAGTACATGATGTATATTTTTCTTGTTCTTCTGATGAATACGAAAGTGCGGATGATAATGAATCTCTGCTAGACTATAAACCTTTAGAAAATAAACTGATGGACACTTTTGGAAAACACTCCAAATACCTATCCTTGGTGCACATTAATGCACAGAGTATACCTGCTCATCACACAGACCTTCTGAAGTCTTTTAGCGACGGCGTTGTCGATGGTATTCTTGTCACGGAAACATGGCTTAAACCTGCGCTTCCGTCAACCAGCTACTCTATTCCTGGTTATAAATTGTATCGCAATGATCGTACAGGCGTGGGTGGTGGGGGTGTAGGTGTATATCTTCGTGCCCATATACCTGCTTCCGTCATACTGTGTTCAGCTTCTCAGTACAGAAATACACTGGAATATATATTTTTGGAAATTATAGTTCATCATAAAAAGATTCTTCTTGGGGCAGTTTACAGTCCAAACGAACACGTCGACTTTTTCAAGGACTTTCATTCGGCACTTGAGAATGTGGTTACTGAGTATGAAAATATAATCTTAATGGGAGATTTCAATACATGCTTATTGAAAAATGAGTCTAGGGCAGGAAAGCTATTAAGTCTTCTCACGTCCTTAAATCTTAGTATATTACCATTGACATCTCCTACTCATTATTTTCCCAATTCTAAGCCTTCACAAATAGATCATATTATAGTTTCTAAGCCAAATTTATCTATTTGTCACGGACAAATGACAGCGCCTTTCTCTCATCATGATCTATTATATCTTTCATACAGAGTGCGTCCACCTAAAGCTGTTCGTAAAACAATGCCACTGCGCGACTTTAAGCATATGGATCTAGACCGCTTGAGGGAGGATGTGAGGGGTGTAGACTGGTCTGCTGTTTTTGAATCTAAAAACATTGACGAAATGGTTGATTTCTTCACTACACAATTGATTGGGCTATATAATACTCACGCACCTCTTAAGTCAGTGCGTATCAAACATTTTCCTTCTCCATGGTTAACTGACGATATCAGGAGAGCAATGGCAGAACGCGATAGGATCAAGAGTCGTTGCAAGAAGTCTCCATCCCAGATCAACCTTGATCTATATAAACAACATCGTAACACCTGTAACAAACTATGTCGTGATGCCAAGCGTAGCTACATTCATAACAAAATAGAAAGTCTGGGACAAAATAAAGTTTGGAATTTTCTCCAGTCGTTAGGTGTAGGGAAGCACGCGGAGGTTTCTTCTAGCCCCGTGGATATCAATAACTTAAACTCTCATTTCTCCACGCCTCCCATCGCATTAGATCTACCAACTAAAATGGCTACTCTTGCTTCTCTAAAAAGTCTTCCCACACTCGACTATCCTCCTTTTAAGTTTACTGAAGTTTCGGATGATGCCGTTCGAAGGAGTATCCTCTCCATTTCCACAAAGTCAATTGGTAGTGATGGCCTCAGCTTGGATATGTTGCTTCCGGTGCTGGATGACATTCTGGCAGTTATTACACACATTATAAACTTTTCGCTCTCCCAGAATGTTTTCCCAGCAAGCTGGAAGAAGGCATATGTCATTCCACTCCCAAAAGTCTCTAATCCCGTATCCCCATCCCAATATCGTCCTATATCTATTCTTCCAATATTATCCAAGGTTCTTGAATCGGTTGCTCATAAGCAGCTCTATTCATTCCTCGACTCCAACTACCTTCTCTGTCCCTTCCAGTCTGGCTTCCGACCATCTCACGGTACAGTTGGTGCTTTGCTGAATGTTACTGAAGACGTTCGGTTAGCTATGGATAACACCAAGCTCACGATCTTAGTTCTGTTGGATTTCAGTAATGCATTTAACTGTGTTGACTTCGATATTCTCCTTGCAACCCTCCGTTCGGCAAATATTTCGAAGGCTTCACTTGATTGGTTTTCTTCTTACCTGTATGGTCGTCAACAAAGCGTTAGGCTTAATGACATCTCATCTTCTTGGTCTAATTTAACAGCTGGTGTTCCTCAGGGAGGTGTTTTGTCCCCTTTACTCTTTTCTATATTTATAAACAATATTTCTTCTATTATCACTTCCTCTTTCCACCTTTACGCTGATGACCTGCAGCTGTACAGGCACTTCGAAACTTCAAACGTTTCGGAGGCTATTTCTGCAATCAATGCTGATCTTTATGTAATTAACAAATGGGCAACATCTTTTGGACTTATTATTAATCCTAACAAATCACAAGCTATGATTATGGGTAGCAGCAGACTGAGGACTAAATTAAACATGGAATCGGTCCCTTGTGTCATATATAATAGTGTAGTAATCAAATATTCCAATACCGTAAAAAACCTAGGTCTCATAATGGACTGTAACATGACCTGGGCTGCACACATAAATGAAATTAGTAGGCGAATGCATCATTCTTTTCACTCTCTCAAGCGGCTCCAATATTTCCTCCCGTTCAAAACAAAGATTATGCTAGCGCAATCCTTACTACTTCCCATTCTCGATTACGCAGACGTCTGCTATTTAGACGCAACAGAAGAGTCGTTAAACAAATTGGAACGCCTGCAGAATCTAGCCATTCGATTCATCTTTGGTCTTCGTAAATATGACCATGTCTCCCAATTCCGAACGCAACTAAAGTGGCTTCCTATTCGGCTTCGGCGTAATGTGCACATCCTTTCTTTTCTTTACAAAATTTTGAAGGATCCCCAAACTCCTGCTTATCTCCGCTCCCGCTTCCAATTGCTACCTCCTCCTAACCGTCCTAAACGTTCTTGTATAACAAGAATGCTTGAGCTTCCCGTTACTAACTCCCGTTTCTTCTTTCACTCGTTCTCCGTTCATGCCGCTCAACTTTGGAATAAACTCCCAACTAATATACAAAACTGTCCATCCATATTTTCGTTCAAACGTCAGCTTAAAAATTATTACCTTTCGCAAATCAACACATAGGTAACGTATGTCATTATATTTCAACAACTCCATCGTTTTGTACTGATCTGTAAATTTTTTATATTATCTTATTTATATATTATTTATTATTATTTATGTAATGTGTATGTAATATATCTATTAATATTTATATATTTGTGTTTAATATTTATGTATTAATAATTATGTATGTATTATATCTATTATATATATGTAAGTATGTATATACTGTATAGGTGTTATCTTTTAGATATACATATTGTTAAAATAAATATTTAATTAAAAATTAATACTAGATTTGAATACACTTGAGTCATCTCACCATTCTACTACTTCCACTACTTAGGGCTGACTGGAAGAAATCTCTTTTAGAGATAAGTCCACCTTTTGTTTACTTTAGTCTTAATAACAATATTATTTACTACGTGTACAATAAAGTGTATAAATAAATAAATAAATAAATATGTGTACTACTCTATTTATGTGTCGTTCTGTTATATTATATACAAAAAACTAGCTGACCCGCGCCCACTTCGTTGGGCATAATATTAATAATCCCCGAAGCGAGCACGAAAGCGAACTGAATTAAACCCGAAGCCATCGCGCGCCGTCCGCTGATGATGATGATGATGATGATGATGATGATGATGATGACACTCCGCAATAATGTGGCTTTCTATTGGTGAAAGAATTTTTAAAATTGATGATGATGATGATGATGATGATGATGACAACTATCCTATCTCTCAAGTTGGATCGAACTGCACATGGTGTGCGAATTTTATTATAATCGGTTAAGTAGTTTAGGAGTTCATTGAGCACAAACATTGTGACATGAGATTTATATATTTAAGATGTATCAATAATAGATTATATTCTGTTTTGTGTGTCAAATAAATAAATAAATAGATATCTATTGTTTGCACTTTACCTATATCTTATAGCTTTTATTGTATAATATAATATTAACTACAAATAATACAGTTAGATCAGTTTTTGCAAACGTTTATTCTTATAGATTTGGTTTATTTAAACGACGGCAAATACTTACATTCCACTGCACGTCAACTAGTTTAAATAACTTAACATTTTGTATAAGGGTCTTGTTGATATTTTATGAAATATAAATTTGATGCGGCAGTTTTCTAGAACCACCGACATATTTTTCGATATCCACGCACCGTCACACATCACCGATATTATGTATCTTAATAATACTCTGACACTCAGCTACGTATATTTTTATTATTTACTAGCGACCCGCCCCGGCTTCGCACGGGTGCAGTGAAAAAATGGTTATGGTGGGTTATCCCTAAGAGATAGACATATACCATCGCGGACTTTTTTGTGGATTTTTGTAAGTTGTACAATACTGTAGTACATTATTTTGGTCTATCTCGTAGGGTTCAGCCAGCGTTTGCAATATAAGCGCAAAAAAACGTGCTTATTTACGACATCACATTAGAAACCTTTAAATTTATCAGTGTTTCTCTACTATATTATGCATTTATTATACATACAAACCTTCCTTAAGAATCACTCTATCTATTAAAAAATCGCGTCAAAATCCGTTGCGTAGTTTTAAAGATCTAAGCATACATACGGACATACAGCGAAAGCGACTTTGTTTTATACTATGTATTGATTGACTAGCTGTGCCCGCGACTTCGTCCGCGTGGAATGTAATAAAAAAATAGTTTTTTTTAGCCTAAGGTACTCCTTGTTACATAAGCTATCTGCCAGTGAAAGTCCCGTCCAAATCGGTCCAGCCGTTCCAGGGATTAGCCGGAACAAACAGACAGACAGACAGACAAAAATTTTAAAAATATGTATTTTGGTATGTGTACCGTATATACATTCATATGCATGTAGTAGAAAGCGGTTATTTTAATATTACAAACAGACACTCCAATTTTATTTATTTGTATAGATGTAAGTTTATTTAAAAATTGATATATATAATATATATATATATATATATATATTATATATATATATAATATATATATATATATATTTAAAATTACGTTAACAACCTACTTATCATAGCAGTACATATTTTCATTTCATATCTTATATATAGTTCCCATCCTGCGTCTTGCACTGAATCCCGAATCGTCATCGTTCCAAAATTCAAGCGGCGATGTTGTTACTATATTATAATTATTGTAAGGTCTCACTTAGTAGCTCCGATCGTTTGAATAACACACATTCGTTCCTTCGTCCGTCATCAACGTATACGACAAATACAAAAGTTGCAAATTCGCGTGCGCCTTTTCCACTCTGTTTAGCGCAGAATTATATGACGTAAGTCATAAGAACACTTTTTTTTTACTTATATTGTAGTTATTAAGTAATTAATCGAAAACTTTTTTTTTCCTAATTATCTATGTCCTCGATGTAATTGCGGTGTTTTAATACTCATAACTTAAGAAGTGATACACTTATCCGAACTTTTTAGATAAATCGTAATTACATGTAATTTAACGTACAAAAAAAAATAAAGTGTGTTGCAAAATATATATTTTTTATATTTCTGGTTCAATCAAACTTTAGTTCAAGGTATGAAAATTCGGATAAAGATTTAATTGATTGTGTAACGTTTATGAATTTGAATATGTGTTTTAAAAAAGATTCTGATTTAGCGAGCCGCCTCTTACTGTCATTTGTTAGTTACTTGTTATTCAGCGACTTAAATTTTATTGCTATTTAATCTATTTAAGTTTTTTAATATTCTATCACAAAAGGTTCTTTTTTCTAAGATTCCATCTCTTTATAAGCCCAAAATTGTATAAAAACCAAAAAACGTAATACAAATATTTTATGTAATAAATCAGTTATAATAGCGATGTAATTACTACACCGTATTATCATTACTACACCGATCTTAAAGGAATTGGGCTGACCAGCCAGAGCAGCGCGGTGAGGACGGTTATAAGGCAGTGGGCGGACGCGGGGCGGCAGAGGCGGGCGGCGGAGGCGGGCGGCGCAGGCGCGAGCCGCCCCATGACGTCAGAGAATCGATCAGCTTGTCAGGTGCAGCCGCCGTCGCCGGGAGCCTGCAGCGGTCGCGCTCATGTGCGGGCTAAGCTTCAAAACCAGGAACAGTCCGTCTCCGAAAACCTCGCTACGATGGGGAGACTGCTGCCCAGGTGCCAGGCCTAAGCGCGTTCACGCTTGACTCAACGTTACAGTAATAGTTGAACTTAAGATTTTTGAAAGTGTTTCTTTACATAACTTAAACAGGTTCTGTGTACGGATGTGGACGCTGAATTGTGTGTGAACGCGCGGGTTTTTAAGACTTCATCGGAACAAGTGAGTGAATTGTGTACCTTACAATATGTGAAGCTTTCATACGCATATAGGTGCGGATTTTTAATTTATCAAAGGCCACTTACGTAAATAGTAACAACTGTCTAAATAAAATTCTATTAAGATATCTTTCAAACGCCCTTGAAAAGAAACAGGTTACCTATTTATTGGAAACTATGGAGCGTACCCGCCCAAAAGAAGAAACATCTTAGTATTGATTCGCACCATCTCTATGAAATGCATGAGAATATCTAAAATTGTAATCTTTTAAATGAAATACTGTAGTCAGATAACTTGAAAACTAAAATTAGAAGGACGGGTTACGTTTTTCATGTAGCATTTGATATTCTAAATAAATAAAATCATTGACATGATAAATTAATTATCCCTGTATCCTAATCATAAGGACCATAATATCTTTCCTTTGCAGGTACATTTTTGATTAGTAATAAATTAGTTTTAATGCTTATAACTTGAGAAGTGACATAGTTATCCGATATTTTTAGATAATACCTCATAACTAAACGTAATTTAACGTAGAATAAAAAATAAAGTGTGTTGCAATGTATATATATATATATATATATATATATATTGAAAAATCGGATCTTAAAAATTTGATTGTGTGACGTTTATGAATTTGAATATGTGTTTTTAAAACAGTTTCTGATTTAGCAAGTCGCCTCTTACTGTCTAGTTATTCAGCGACTTAGGTTTTAGTTGCTATTTAATCCAAATATTTTATATTAATTATTATAATTCCATAGGTAACTATAGAATAACGATTCTTCCATATTTTCGGTCATAGTTGATAACTAAACCGTAAATTGATATTGTAAACTTGTTAATTCCCGGTATATAAAACAGTATTTTTCCCACATATAAATATTACGCAATAACTTAATGGTATTAAGAATTTGTAAATTTAATGTAGCAATAATTTGTTTAAGCCAAAGAAAATAATTTCATTTTTCTTCATCAAAACATCAAATTTTGTTATTATTACTGATATTGATAGACACGTTACAAAAATACCACCACGGGCGGTGGCTTGATCAATCGGCAATAGTGATTGAATTAGACAAATTAATCAAGAAAAATGTTATTGAGTTCCTTATAATAACTATTGATCAAGTTAACTATATGTCAATATTATCTGGATGACGTAAGTTACACATTTATCTGCCAATTAAATAACCGATCGACTACTCTTTGTTATAGCATCTCAGCCAAGCATCAACGTCGCCGAGGAACTGCTTTTAAACCACACAATATCACCGTGCTTGTGAATATCCTATACTCTTAAGCCTTTGGTAGAAACAAACCTTAAAATACTACACAGAAACCACACTCGTAATCTTTGTTAGAACCCGATCTTCAGCTTATGCAACATACCAGGCACCTTCTGGTTGCATCTTGATTATTAGTTCAAGAGTCAGAGCCTGTAGCGATTGATCGGCTTAAATTGCCTGGTGAATCACCTAAACCTCGAGAAATCCACCAAATATGTTTACCAGGAAAATATCATTATCTTATATCTAATTCGCATTTGAATCGAAATCCTAATCAATTCTGTTGTTTAATTGATTGGACGTTTTGAATCATTTTGAAATTACCGCCTACGGGTCATTGAGTTGAAATTATAAATATCATTATAGTTATGAACGCAACATTTCACTTAATTATCTATCAAATATTTTTTAATTTGGTGTAGGGTTTTATAAATTACAACTTTGTTTGAATCGTTTAGAAATATAAGTAGACGAGCTTCTCAACATAAGTTATCTAAGAACGTTGTGGTACGAATTATTATACAAAATTGTCTTAAGATAAAATAACGATTCTACTCTATTTAGGTCTTAAACGCAAGTAATAAAGATAATGCACCATATATTAATTATTTTGTAATTTATAAATTTAAATTAGATTATGTATGCGAAAGGATAGTGGACAGTAACGTCCTTGTTTGATGTTATAAAATTTATTTATAGACGATACAAAATAATATTAGCTGTATTGATTTAATGCTATTAAACACCTATTATAGCGAATATACTTTTATAATTAGTTTTCTCATTCTGATCAAGATGTCATTTAACAGAAGGACAGAATTGCGAAAGACTCTAAGTCTTTCGCAAATTCGCATCTTTTTAATAATGAATAGCTTTGCTACAATCTTTATTTATTATCCTATTCATATCTAATATTGCGTTCGGCTAATATTGAATTCCTAGAGAACAGATGTTTGGGTCGTGTTTCCAATATGTTTGCCTATGTTGGTAGCGATTATTACGTGAGGAAGGATACAATTGGCTTATGATGGCTATGAAAAACTTCTTGTTTAAAATGTGGGTTGTGTTATATTTTGTGTAGGTAATTTTTTAAATAAGTACAGGTTCTTAAGCCGCAGCTCGTGGTATCTTAAGATTTGTACCCGGTCTAATCTATATTCAATTTAATTCCCCCGTAATTTCGCAGGTGACTCGCTAAGGCATTAAGATGATCAACATAGCGGGCGTAATCTCCATCATCTTATTCTACGTGTTGATTTTGGCCGTGGGCATCTGGGCAGGCCGCAAGAAGCCGCCGGGTAATGACTCCGAGGAGGAAGTCATGTTGGCCGGCCGTTCCATTGGGCTCTTCGTTGGTATATTTACAATGACTGGTTAGTACAGACGATCTATTACAATATGTTCTACTTTTAAACTATTGTAACTATGTCTAACTTACTTATAATTTAAGCCAAGTAGAGATAATTTGGTGACGACAAGGTGGAGGCCACTAAGGGAGTTTTACGCAATGATTCCTTAGCTAATTTCCGAATGCTCCATTGTGACTACCAGTTCAGATGCGCTTCCTGCATTGCAGAATATGGAATAGCAAAGGATTTTATTTAAATCAATATACATTTTGTGGGCTTTTAAAAAAAGAATTGAGCGTTGATGGCTCTGTAGAATAGGCATTAAGCTTCTAATCGGGAGGTCCGAAGTTTAATTCTACATAAATGTGTAGGTCTTGGAATATCATAATGTACTTTTATTCAAGGCGTCTAGGATAAAGGAAAGCATTATGAGGTAACCTAAAGCATTATGAAGTTGTATACACAACTGAAGAGGTATGCTACGTGATCAATAAATACTAAACAGCATTGTGTAGTCTGTATTGTCTATAGGAACATTTTATATATAATAGATGATAGAGCTACAAAGCATGATCACATGGTAAAGAGATAAGCTTTTATGTCTGATTGATGTGTTTGTGGTAGCGTTCATGTTAATTTAGGCTGCAACATCTTAACAGCTTTTTTGACATAACTACCAATTGAATATAAGCATAAAGTAAATGTGTTCGAGAACAACGAATATTCAAGTACTTACGAAAGTTTAAACAAGAAATCATTTATGTTAAAAGGCGGGCCCTCGTTAGCTCTAAAGAGGCTTCTTCTTTTTATTTTCCTGAATTTCAGATTCTCAATCAGAAAAAGGTGAAGTAAAGTTGCATTTAAGAAGATAGCCCGATTTAGCATCCGTTATAAAGAAAGAATTGCCTTCTAAATTCTGAATCACAAAAAATACGTAAGCTTACAAACATAGTTATTTCTCTTAAAAATATTTATATCTTTTGTTATGCGATAAAAATCTATATCTGTTAATCTAAATTTGTGAATATGTGACCGATGAAATTGCTACCTGAATTTTTATTTTCCTATTCTAATGTTTTCCATTATTATTAATGTACCAATAATGCTTACATTAAGTAATATATTTTTTACACAGATACCAATAGAAGCTAGTTAATAACAAAATTATATAAATAAAACTCAACATTTAACACAAATGAATTTGTTTTCATTAAATTACAGCAAATAAAAAGTAACATTCAGATAAAAAGAAAGGGGCTATGTTAGAGATTTGTTTTTACTTTAAAATAAACCATTTTCTTCAAATCGAATCAATTATTGCGCAATACAGGTCAAAATAAAATGCACTAAGAAACAAATTGTGGAGCTCTTAAATGATAAAAGTATAATTTCAGGAATTACTGGTCGAAAATACAATTTCTTTGTTAGTTTTCTATTTCTAAATGTTGGGCTTATTGTGTCTTCCTCAAAAATGAGGTCATTTTTGAGATAAACTATAAGCTATATAATCAATAAATAAGTTCACCTGGTTGAAATCGCGGGCGATCAGTTAGTTACTTTGATAGAGATCGAACACTTTCCACATAGAAATGAGAATATTGTGTTACCTGTGTGCGGAAATACCTATTCTTAACATAGCGGTTATATTCTCTACATGCACTTTACTGAAATTATCATATCAAAGCTTTCTATTTCATAAGCAATTAGTTTAATTGGTTTGTTATGAAACAAAAATTGTCAACAAAAAAACTATGTGTAGGTACGTAATTATACTCCTACTAATGTCACGTTAAAATTTAAAATGTCACAAGAATCGATGTGATTTTAATTAGACAAGCCTGCCATCAAAATATACGTGTAAAGTATATGATCTTTGAATCTAATCGATAAAAGTATATATGTCGCCTCGATAAAAGAATTTTGTCTTTTGTCGACATATTTCTTATACAGATTACCTTGTTCCATTCGTAACAAGAAATATAGTACGAATTTCTTTAGAAGCCGAGTACTTTCGTTGTGTTATTGTAGTATTATTGTAATTAAGGTGCTGAAAATTTACCTTCGTTATATATAGTAATTTAAAGAACACGACATTTAAATATAAATTTTGATAGTAAAATTAGACAGTAACATTTATTATGAACGTAATGTACACATAAAATAATTTACGGAAATAAATATGAATTGATAGATAGATGATAGATGTTAAGTATGCTCACCAGGTATTTCATTGAAAAGGGTACTAGGGTTTGGCGTGTCCTTTGACCTAGATCGTCGAACCTCGCACGCTGCCCTAAGGGTCGCTTTCTCATCACTCCAAATTCGTCAGCCATCATTTATATGCCACTGAGGTTTACGGGCTTGGTTTTTAAGAGATATTTTTACCGTATTTACTTAAAAGAGCTCTATATAATACATATAATAAAGAAAGTACGTAAGTTACTTACATAAGGTTTTATAACTCAAAAACGGCTAACTCTAATTCAACATATTCACCTCTGTCAGGAACAAACAAAAAATATAGAAAATGTAGCGAATGAAATTAATAAGAACACTATTTATTTATTACTTCTATTTATATATTACTAGACGTAATATATTTATTTTCCACAGTTGATAGTTCGCGTTTATCCTTTGACTGTTAGGTAGTAAGCAGTTGATCGGGTAAAATAATACATATTAACAAATCTGAAAAATGTAAAATTATCGCATTTTACGTTACAGCTTTAAGTCCGCACGGAATCATTGCATAAAAGCTTTATGAAAACCAGTGATGGTTTCAGGCATCCATTAAAATTAATGTCAGGCTGTCTTTCAGCATTCGACCATATGGATAATTATTTGCTTCTAATATTATTGGTCATATGTGACTGATTAATATGATTTACAACAACTTATATCGCAGACTTCAAATCACTTCATTATCATTATCATTACGCCGAGAGACTTTTACTACTTTTACTCTAAGAATCTTCACAGCGATCGTTTCTGCGCTGTTACCATCCAGTATTGTATAGAACTTCGCTTTAGTGCTATACATATACAAATATTTAGTAAATGCATGAAACGAATATTCCAGATTTTACTCTCAGCCCGTCATGTACGACTGCCATAAACTAGCATATGTACGCGAGTTACACTTAAAATTTTAATTTCAACTCAGTTTGAAATTTATGGATTTTCAGAAAGAGCACCACCGATTTATTAACTGTATACTTTAAATATGTACTTTGATTATATTTTTTACATAAAGACGGACGCTACTGCTGGTATTGTGGTCCCAACAACCCATTCCCAATTTACTGTATTTTTTTTTTATTCTGGAGCCGCTGAGGGGTTCCCATGAGACTCCTCACCGCAACCAAGTGCTATGGTGATTATGGCAGACTCCAATCCGATCGAGATGGCTTAGCCTGAGGGTCTTACGGTTTGAATGGAAGGAAAAATGTGTTCGGCTTGCTTAAGAATTGTGTGAGAGTGTGACTTTATATGTGAGACAGCGTAAGCACGAATGTAAAATATGAGAGAGTGAGAGAGAGAAATATACAGATAAAGTAAGTGTGAAATAAATGGCGTTTTTCTTGCAGCGACGTGGGTAGGCGGTGGATACATTAACGGCACAGCAGAGGCTATCTACACCTCGGGGCTGGTGTGGTGCCAGGCGCCCTTCGGCTACGCGCTATCCCTGGTCTTCGGTAAGTATATACCCGTGGTTGTAACTACCCTCTACAAAACGGGGCGGGTGTGGTAATGTAACCTGTCATCAACATCTCAATTTTGTTGCGAAGCTCCTCGCTCTTCCACTACGTGGTATTTCATAGCTAGCATTTATTCCATTTGTCGTTTATTGCTACTTCATGTCACAACGCTACGTGAGCACGTAAGGTTTTCCTTCATAGATGGGCAATTTTTGTTAGTGTATGTTTTTAACTCTCAATCATAAAATCAATAATAAAAATTAACAATCTGTTTAATTGGCAGGCGGTATATTCTTCGCTAATCCGATGCGGCGGCAGGGCTATATCACTATGTTGGACCCTCTGCAAGATTCCTTCGGCAGTCGGATGGGAGGGCTACTGTTCCTACCGGCGCTGTGTGGCGAGGTATTTTGGGCTGCTGGTATCCTGGCTGCACTAGGTGAGTACTTTTCAGGTGGTTGACTATACTGCAGCAGTTTAGGTTGAACATGTAAGCTGTGATTGTTGCTGAGGGTCTGTGGTGACATGTCTTCGGGTGCCGACATCTTTTCCATCATTTCAGTTATTTGGTAATTTATTTATTTAATTTAAAAATAGATTTTAACGACCATCTAACACAAGGGAGAATACTGGTGTACAGGCATTCGTTTAGTTCAGTAACCAGTCTCGCGTGATCTTCGTTACATAAGAAATTATTTTGCGGCTTATTTAAATAAAATTATTATTATTGTTATATTACAGTTTATACAACAAATAAATTTTATACTATAAATATGACGTACAAAGGTTACTCTAGACGCATCAGTGTAAATCAAAACATTAACCAACAATTATAAAGAAATTTTTTATGGAAGTTGCGAAAACGTCTTTGTTTATTCATATATTTGCGTTAGTTGGTACAGAGCTATGATGAGGTCGAATGTACCCTAAAGTTTAAATACTTAATTTGAAGTTTGTGTACATATATATGAGAAATTTGTTATATTTAATAATAAAATTATCTGTTTCTACGCGTGTACAACAAGATAGAACATTTTTTTTGAGTATTGCCGACGTAGTGGCATTTATTACAATTTACAACTTTTTTTTTGGTATTATTAGTGTATTCGTTTCCTCCTTCTTCGTGATTTCTAGTCAAAGGTCCTATCGGTTTCTGTATAATCGCTCTTCTGGCAGTACTACTTACGTACAAGGAGAAAATTTATTTCATGAAGGCATTACCACATCATGTTAGTAAGTTGACTTAGGACTGACCATTTCGTTGTTGCTTGGTTATAGATCGCTTATTCATGGTATTCGCAGCTTACTATCGTATCTGGTGACCGTCTAGTATAGTTTAAAGGGAAAATTTTACTTCAAAGACTAGTCTTTGAATAAGGCCGTCCGTGAATTGAAATAAATTTTAAAACTTTTCAATTAAGCAAATTTGCGAATGGGTTGCAATAATTAATAACATATAAATAAATAGCAGAATGTTTTAATTTGTTAATTATTCTATAATATTGTAACATACTGAGCCAAAACAAATAAAGTCTAGGACTTCATTTGCGTATATGCAGTTGTATTTTCATTTATGTATAGAATTATAGAAATATGTTATATGTTTTAAACTTGAAGTGTGAGTATAAGTACAACCATATCCTTAGTTATCCCATCTTTACCCATAGCATTAGATTTTACTGACAAAAGACATTTCATTATAGCTTTTTCGCTTACCGATTGTAGCGTAAACATAGAATCAGAGTAGCCTCCTCTAGGAAATTACATTACTACCAGGGACATTACTACCAGGGACAAGTGCAACATAGATGTTTACAACATCGATGTTTTTTATGAACGAAGTTGCATCCCTATCCACTGCCTGCGACGATTCTTAGGACGTAGAAATTAATTAAAAACACGATGAATTAAAAAAAAAATATTGAATATAATTCCATATTATGCAACTGAAACAATACAATATAAAGTGTGGGAAAAGTTGGTAGGTGAGAAAGATCGTGGCTGTTTAAAACTGACGTGAAACCGCATGCCGAAACCGGGTACCACTGGCTACACAGCTAGCACAGCAGTACCCAGCCGTGTACACAGCTTTTTATTTAATTAATCAGAATCAATTACGTGCATTTAAAGTGCGCTATTGAAGTCCTGTAAACCCAGGTGTGTTCCAGGCGCAACCCTAGCCGTGATCATCGACATGGACCACCGTACGTCGGTGATCTTCAGCGCGTGCGTTGCTGTGTTCTATACACTGTTCGGCGGGTTGTACTCTGTGGCCTACACCGACGTCATCCAGCTGTTCTGCATCTTCATTGGCCTCTGGATGTGCATCCCTTTCGCCTGGGCTAATGACCACGTTAAGGTAAAGACTTAAAGGAGTACTAGCATCCAATATCACTGTAAGTTGTTAATGTGTATCGGTTGTTGAATTATTCGCGACCACCTTCAGTGACACCGAAACCTCGTGCAAGCAACTTCTGACATTAGAACATTTTAACCGCGTTTAATGGTTGTAATCACTGGCTCTTGGTCGGGAGGTTGAGGGTTCGATTCAAACCCCTTAATAGTAGAAATTCTGGCATTAAGTTTATAAGTAAGTAATTAAGTTAATAAGGATTATAAGTAAGCGTTCTAAGCACGTCTGGCTAGACACCTCCGTCATTAAGCTAGTGGCCATAATATTAATATTAATACAATTGTTTTGGTCTGACAGTTTATGCTAGAATTCGTCAGTTGCAGAGAAGTAGGATGAAGCTTGCTTCCATCTTCGGCTTTATCATCTGGTTATCATCAGGTGATATGAACTCTAAGATATCTGTAGTGTATACATGTATGTCTAGAAGTCGCACAGCAATGAAAGGGTTGCTGTTTTGTGGTAGGCATAAGTTCGTTTTAGTGCATATCGAAAAAATAGTACTGTACATGTCTAAATAAGGAAGCGAAGATGGAGGTATCTGTGAAGAAGATTTGAGTAAGAGCTTCCTTGATAAATATGTTTAGGTAAAGTTTGAAATGATTGCCTTTTGTGTGTCTGAAATGATTGCTTTTTCCCAAGCCTCTGGGGTCTATGGAAGTGGACTGGATTGGCAAAGTGGATCCGGAGTACTACTGGTTTTACGTGGACTACGGACTGCTACTAATATTTGGCGGCATACCTTGGCAGGTAGGAAACAATTGTCTTAATTTATTAGCCTAATGTTATTTTATAAGTATCGCAGGACATTCGGATAATTAAGAGCCCTATTATAATGTATTACTGGTTTTTGACAGTACCATCCTTTATGTGAAAGCTGAACAAGACAAAGCCAGCAAATAACTTGACTTGGCACAGGAAGAAACATGTATTTTTATTAAATAAATGTATAACAATTGCGCACGCCTCACAAAGGGACGTGTTTAATAAATACATAATATAAAGCGATATAATAATAATGCTCGAAGGGTTGACGTGTAATAATGTCGTAACATCTCGATCGCTGCCGCAGACACAACGCTGTACACTCTTAGTCGCCCACTATTGCCGTATTTGTATAAATAATAAAATATAGATAGAAATATTTACAAGTACATAAAGATTATGAGACATCGAATTAATAATAAACGCCCTCACGCGTATCGAACCTGTAACTTCAAAGATAGCGACACCTTGAAACCGGTATACTAACGGTACTCACTGGACTACGGAGGTCGCCATCAAAATCGAGATGGTTATTTGATGCTAGGTTCTAAGGTGAATTTATTTATTGAAGGTACCTATATAACATGCTCAGATATCCTTATGCTCGCTCTATAGAGGGTGTGTTATTTATTACTAAAAATGTGATGTCACTTTACGTGGTAATAAAAATTAAGTTCAAAACATGCCTAGAGTACGTTACTACGTACAATTATACTTATTGGAGCCAATATAGTACTGATTAAGTGTTATCCGCGTCAAGGTTTACTTCCAACGGGTACTAAGTAGCAAGACTGCCGGTCGCGCGCAGTTGCTATCGTACGTAGCTGCTTTCGGCTGCATCCTCATGGCCATCCCGCCCGTGCTCATCGGCGCCATCGCCAAGGCCACAGGTGAGAATGATACAGCATAGTTACATTTGAATAGTTTACTGATCGCAAGCGTACTCCACAAAGCACAAGATGCACCGTTGTTCTAAACAGTTTCATGTCCATAGGCCATATAGAAGAACTGATGTAATTTCAACACGTGTTAAGCAGTACAACTGTATTCGAAGATATTTATTGTGTAAAAACAACAAATAAGATATATTAAAACTGTATTCTTGAAACTTACCCAAATATAAACGAATCAATATTGTGTAGTCGGTCATGTTTGATTTAGGTCAAGATTTAAAAGTTCTAAATTTACCCACTGACTTATTAATTAAGAACCACCTCCAACTATAAAAGTTGGGTTTTAAAGTCGTTTGATAAGGTACTGACAATAGATAAGGTCTAGAAACGCCAATATAGTCCAAGTATATTTATTGGGTTCCAAATACGATTCTAGCCGATTTGTGCTTTGAAAACATTACTAGGACCTTAAAATGGCTTTCAGATGATAGTTGACAAACAAGACATGAATATAAATAGAACATACTAACCCGCCTATGTCTTCATCCACGTGGACATATTTTTCAGTGATACTTTATTGTTATTGGTCTATGTTATTGCTAAAAGGTTGGTCTACGTTTTGAATTAATGAATTTGGACATTTTAATACAATATTAACTTTTCAAGATTCAATTAAATTCGAATTACTTGTTGGTAAAACCTTACCTCTTTTTCAAGTAAACGGACTCATTATTGTAATGAGTTCCAGATATTAAAGCACACAATTTTTTAAAGTCAGTATTACGATCGAGATAACCTAGGCGAAAGATGAGTTTGTGTTTGATTAGGTATATTTATAAAAAAAACCATTTTCTTGCTAGGCTTTATAGAAAAAGCGAATGATATCACAGAGTATGATGGGAATAAATTATCTGAAGTTTATACCTAAGTTTAAAGTTAATCAGTAAATGTTTACAGTTTAATATAGCTCGATTCGATCGATTGAAATACCTATATCACAGTATCAAGGCCACTGGTTGCAAATAAGTCACTGAATATCAGTTTAACAAAAAATGTGTATTAGATTAGGTATTAGTGGATTGGACTACTAGTTCGTACTTGATCAGAAAATTAATTGTTAATCCAAATTAGTTTAGAAACTAATGCTGACGTCTACGAAACCACGACTATTGTCGTGGTTTCTACACAATCAAACACAATGCTTTGTTATCGCTGTAGTCTATCTGTCTTTTCCGCAGCGTGGAATGAGACCGAGTACCACGGTGACCTCACGCCTGACGGGGAGCTGACGCCGGAGCAGACGTCCATGATCCTGCCATTGGTATTGCAACATCTCACGCCAGACTTTGTGTCGTTCTTCGGGTTGGGAGCTGTGTCCGCTGCCGTTATGTCCTCCGCAGACTCTAGTGTGCTCAGCGCCTCGTCGATGTTTGCCAGGTGTGCAATGTTTCTCCAAAATATAGTAGCGAAGTTTCACCTCACATGATATAAATTTAATTTCAACAATTGAGAATCTTGCTATCAAACTTCAAATGTCACAAAAAATAATGTTTATTGATATCGTTATTATTCAATCTAGAAGATGTCTTTATGAGGAATCATAATCTAGATAAGCTGATGTGCGATAGAAAATTACCATAGCGCAGTGTGTACTAATTGCTATTTATATTAACGTAGGTAGCCATTGTACAACTTATTGATTTTTGTTGTAAATGTTGTTTTGTTCCAACGCAATTTTACCTAATTGTTATTGTTGTGTGATATCAAAATAAAATTATATAGTTTCTGCCATTTCTCTTGCCTAGATCATGATGACCTCACCGATTTTGCCAGAACTTTATGAGGCTAAGTTCTGTTGCTCATAACTAACATCACTTTCGTTCGCAGGAACGTGTACAAGTTGATATTTCGGCAGAACGCGTCGGAAATGGAGATAATTTGGGTGATGAGGGTCTCCATCTTGGTAGTGGGCGTGCTTGCCACTGTTATGGCACTCACCATTCCCTCGATCTACGGACTCTGGTGAGTTTTCACTTAGCGACCCCTAATTTCAGATCTATGCAACAAGGTCGCTTATTTAATGCGACACCTAGTTCTGGTCGATTCTGATAATGGGCATATTAGCTGTTGTCATAATAGTCAACATCTCCACAACTAATGATCTTTGGTGACTTCCTTAGAAATTCCACAACTACTTGATAATTAAAAGAAAATGCATATTGATAGTAAGCGCGTTACAGCGCTCACCATCCCCTGGACGATGAGCGCTGGTCTCGGTTTCTGGAGCGCTCCTACATTAGATCCACGAAAAAAGGGTAATGCGATCGACCAGAGTGATATGCTACAAAGTAAGTTTTTAGGTGTTGATGGACGTGTTGTTATGTTATTTATTTATTACAGGATGACTGACAATCACACCAACAATTCTAAAACGCCGGTTATATCATGAGATTCCTTTGTCTATCAGCTATGTGTTAAAACACATAGCTGAAAGACAAAGGAATCTTTTTATAAATGGGAGCATCTTGCAATAGTTGAAGTAAAAATAAAGATTCTGAAGTATTTATCAAAGAATCTTTATCCCTGAGCCTGATATTTCCTATTTCATTCTTAACATTTGATGTCCTGCAATGACAATGAGTCATATTTCTCCGATTCATGTATTTTTGACACCCAATGTGTTTAATGTCATCGTAGTTTACGCCGGTATTGAATGCCGGCGTAGACTTCGATCACTTTGTTCCGTATCGAATATTGATTTCGCATCAGTCATAAATGTTTCGCAAGTACTATCGGCGTGTGCGCGTGCGCTCCCACCGTAATGATAGCCCCTCAGCCGCAGATTCCACATTATCATAATGGGAATTGGCACACATGTCATTATGGTGCCTGCTTGGCCCGTGAACATTGACATAGTTTCTACACTGGTTATAGCTTCAACTCTAACTCGTCGACTCAAAGTCGAGGTTCTGATGCCATTATTAGGGACCGTGATTATTATAATATAGATGTCAGTTCATAAGCGAGGTGTCGACCTCCCGAGTCGTAATGAAGTAGGATAATTGCACATTCTAAGAGTAGATAATGTATAGATTTGTCGGTGGAAAAGTGCTTCTAGTCCTAAGTAATTTAAAATGTCAGTAAGTGTACTGAGTAAACTTTTAAACCTAAAATAATAAATTAAAAAATATTAATATTATAATAGTTGTGTCACAAATATTTGACCACAACGAGAACCGTAAATATATATATATATATATATATATATATATATATATATATATATTATATATATATATATAATATATATATATATATATATATATATGTTTTTAGTAAAACCAATGGTATATATTCAGTTACGCATAAGTAAATGTTAACTTATCACTTACTTAATTACCAAATATCAGGTTCCAAAAATTACAAAATATTTTCAAGATGTTTGTGCTGATTCAACGTTAATGTCCCATAAAATGTTTAACCAAATATAAGGCAAAATTGTAAGATGTGCTTTGAAATAACTAGATTTTTCATATTTGAGAAGATGAGTTAAGAATATTGAGATGAATGGCCTCAAGAAAGTAGACCGATTCGTAGTAAATTAAGTCAAAAATATTTATTCAACATGAAAGATCTAAAACGGTTCATTATAGATATTCAGATTACTAATAATCTTTATTTTTCTAATATATAAATTTAAACACTATAATCGATTATGATGGAATGTCGTAAGGAGTTAATTTCAAACCCAGGTATTGGATAATTTTTGTCACGAGAAAATGTATATTTTGTATGTGAAAATCCGATAAAAAATTCTGAACTGATTTTGATGTGATTGCATATATACGACATTTCGAGAAACGGTGTAGGATGTAGGATACTTTTCATCAAGGGAAAATATCTTTCCTAGCTAGGGAAATTTATGTAAAGCAGATATTGAGTACTAGCAAGAAGGTACTAGTATTTAAGATCTAATGTCTAGGAATTCGTCGAGGGTCATGTGTAGTAAAATGACTAAATATTTGGTTTTGTTTATGAAATATAATTATGAAATCTATTAATTTCGTGTCTTGTTAGATTTACAGTGCGTTCTTAGATTTTTTTGAACTATTATATTTAATTATAAATAGCAATGAATTTTTTGCAGTCCCACATTATATGGCTGTAAATTTAAGAAAACCATGCAAATATTAAAGTTAAATAAAGAAATACATGTATTTACTTATGAATGTCAGCCTATTCTAGTTACGATGGAGTTACTTTTAATAACAAGTAGCAAATGTTTTATATTTAATGATTGCTTGACAACCACTTGGTATGGCTATAAATTCACGGTATGTTTCATCAGGAACATTAATGTACTGTTTTTTTATTCACCATTTGGAACGATAACCAGCAATGCTTTCCTTGATTTCCTTCTATTTTCTATTTCCTGACTAGACAAGAATCGAAACTGATTCACTAGTCAGATATATCTTTACAAATTTAAATTGATTTGAAATGTCAAGTTTTTTAATAATTATGTATCCCTCTTTATTCCCTTTTTATTTTAAATCTTGGAATAATTTCTGCATTGACTGACCGACCTATATAATGTCTATCATGTGACGAAATTAATTTGAACTAGACTTGATAACAGAAAAACATATATACCGCCACTGAGATTAAGTGCAGTGGTCATATTTACAAGCGAATATAAGTCGAGCACGTCGCGATATTGATTCTTGGACATTGACTTTTCGCGAGTTATTTTTCGGAATAATTTCGCTTTCTCTAACCGCCATGAGGGGTAGTACTCGCTGACACGCCAGCGGTTGCTACAGCAGTTTCAATTAATATATTTTATATAGACTTATAACTTACTAGCTTTCTGCCCGCGGCTTCGCCTGCGTGGATTTCGGGATTGGGTCTATAGAGGGTTAAGGGTCATAGCTTTTGCCCACGGCTAAATATGCGCGGAAGTCCGTTTATGGCGCGAAGGTTTTATCTTCCCGTGGGGCTATCCGTTTTTCCGAGATAAAAAATACCGCAAAACCTTGCTCAAGAATGCTCTATCTATTGATGAAAACCGCATGAAAATCTGTGGAGTAGTTTTTGAGCGAAGCCTTTATTGCGCATCCCGTGGAATCTGTCAATTTTTCCGGGATAAAAAGTAGCCTATGTTACTCGGGGATAATGTAGCTTTCCAAAGGTGAAAGAATTTTTGAAATCGGTTTAGTTTCGGAGCCTATTCATTACAAACAAACAAATCTTTCCTCTTTATAATATTAGTATAGATAATGTGGGGAAAGATAAGAAAGGATAGAGTGAGGAATAAATATATCAGGGGAAGTGTGACAGTAGATTGTTTTGTATTGTTGAAAAATTGAGAGAAAGGAGACTTTCCTGGTATGGTCACATATTATGAAGAGAGAATGATAATGTTACTGTGAAAGTTACGAACATGAATAGGATGGGCGTACAGGGAGAGGAAGAGCGAAGAAAATATGGCTGCACTGTTTGCATGTTGATATGTAAAAGAAGGGATTGAGTGTCGAAATAGCAAGTGATAGAGGAGAGTGAAAGAGGTTCTCTGGTCCTGTTCTCATGTTATGGCCGACATGTCTCCACATGTTCAAGCCATAACATTGAGACAGGACCAGAGAAAGAATATGTACACTAATAACTTAGATTTTAAAAGAATAAGTATTTGATTACCTATTATTCTATCTTTTAGGGTTGTATTTGTTGTTATTCTTTTTATTTTGTACAGTGTTGTACTTAGAGTATTTAAAATTATCTTGTATTAAATATCTTAACCAATATTTTTGATCAAGTAGGGATTAGTAGACATAACTCAGATAATTAAACACACATTGATCTTGGTTTTGTGCTTGATAGATTCCCGAACCTTTACCGACGAATAAAGGAATACATTTTGATGCCTTCAATCAGATGGTTGTGAAATAATGCAGATAATTTTAAGAATTAATATTGTTTATAAAATATACTAATGGATTTTTTTTTTTTTTTTTTATGGCCTTTGCGGCAGACGAGCAGATGGCCCACCTGATGGTGAGTGGTAACCATCGCTCATGACATCTGCAATGCCAGGGGCACAGCTCAGTCTCTGCCTACCTGGAGAGAAATACTCTTTTAGGCCTCGTTGAAGACGGCCATATCGTAGTGCTCAGGAAACACCGCAGCAGGGAGCTCATTCCAAAGTTTGCACGTACGCGGGAGAAATGAACGCTGAAACCGAGCTGTACTGGAGCAGATCGGTTCCAGGTAGTACGGATGGACTTTGCTGCGGTGGCGGGTGGTGCGATTCAGAACTCCCAGTTTTTTGCTCACCAATTTGGTTTTGTCCTCCAAGTGACTCCCAAACTGCACTGTAGCAGAGATTTCCACACCGAGGATCCCAATAGAGTCTGTCATTCGAAGAGCAACTCCTTGGAACTGAGGCACTACGATAAATGGGTCCTTCTTCGCAGTGAACGCGCACACCTGTGTCTTCGTGGGGTTGAACTTGACTAAGTTCTTTGTACCCCATTCGGAGACTCGCCCTAGAGAGTCTTCGACTTCAGACACAAGTTGCAACCGCCTTTCGTGTAATGCAATCCGAGGGACGGTCTGGTGGCATTTGCACTATTATTTATATTTACTACTATTACACTTTTATATTTACACTATATTGGCACTATCTTTCTGAACGGAAGGTCCAGGTTTTGATTTCTTGGTGTACCAATGTATTTTTCATTATTTATACAGAGGTCGGAATTAGGTAGAGATATTCATGTACTTACACTGATATCATGCAGCGAAAGAATAAAATGGATATGCCTCAAAAACCTAGAGATGGTAATCAAAATCAAAATTAACGTTATTCAAATATGACTTTTTAGAAAGCTCTTTTGAATCGTCATATTTTTTTCATTAGTGTCTTTTTAACATGTACCTTGAACTTATAAAAAGGCAATTCAGCTTGGCAGACACTATGTAGAATCTTGTTATAAAAATGTATACATTTGCCCACAAACGAACCTCTAGTTTTTTGTAGCCTGTACGTTAGAACGGCAAGTTTATTTTTATTTCTTGTGTTTAAATTAGGCATTGAAAATTAGTATGAAATGTGTGACAATTTTTATACACATAAATCAAATTTTCATAAATATACTGGCCCGTTAAAGTCATTATATTAATCTATTTAAATAAATCTCTAAGAGAATCCCTTGCTCGTAAGCTCGTAACAAGCGCGGACTGCTCTTTTTTTATGAACAAAAATACTTTATATGTTAGCAGCCGACCCCCATAATAGTAAACCATAGGACATAACACTTTGAAAATAACTAAAGTAAATTAATCTTGCCGTTTCAACATCTGTAAGTTGTCTTATTTTTTTTTACAGCATATGCTGCAGAACTTAGTCTATTTGATAGGGTCTCAATATGTGGATCCCATTGCAAAGTCGGATCCAAGTAATACCAGAGAATTTAGTGAATTCTACAAATTCTACCACTTCATTATTTATTTTAACAATAGTATCTACTTTTCTTGCATTTAGTAATGAAAATTTGATACATTTAGTTTTATTGGGATTTAAATATAAATTATTAATCGTGAACCAGTGCAATACTTTAGAAAGAGTACTATTTACAACGTCAATATTGCCGTTTCCTCTGTCAACATTAAATATTAAAGAAGTGTCATCTGCAAATAGTACGATACAGTATTGCACAAAGTATCAGTGAAGTGTGAGAGATCATTAATTTATATCAAGAAAAACAAGGGTCCCAATATCGATCCCTGGGGCACGCCCATAGCAATAGGAGTACCTGCAGACTCAGTCCCATTAACAACAACTTTCTGGACTCTGCTGGACAAATAAGATTCGATTAATTGAAAATTTTTGAATTCGGCTCAGTAGTTTTTGAGTTTATTCATTACAAAAATATAAATATTTCCTCTTCATAATATTAATGTAGATATACTTAGCTTTCCGCTCGCGGCTGCGCCAGTGTTATGTTAAATTTTCCCATGGTAAAAAGTAGCCTGTCTTTTCCCAGATCTCACAATACGTTCCTCTAAATCAAATTTCATCCAAATTGGTTCAACGGTTGAAGTGTGTAAGGGTTACAGACAGAAAGACAGACTTTCGCATTTATAATATTAATAGGGCCTATTAAACAGTCTGGCTGCGACAGCCAGTCGGAAATAAACTGTAAAAATATTGCTACGCTATAATATTAAATAGGTAAGTAGGTATCACAAATTCGAAAGCAATAAAACTGTATTTTGATAGAAAAAGGTTATTCATATATGCCTGTCAGTGGTTGCTTTGTTGGTAAACATTCGTTCACTTATTTGGCTGAACCATAGGTCTTTACGCTTCGATGTCGCATGTCAATATTTAATTCTATGTGGGTAATCTTTATAATATTTACTGCGTTCATACTTATATCTATAGGTATACAAACTTTCGTTAGACTATTCTATGTCCAGCTTTTTCCTATCAATTACCGCTATGCGAGAGCGGGTCTTGGTCCGATTTAGTTGATAATATTATTGAGTTAAAGCTAAATTAGAATACTGAGGAAATAATCGCTCTCTTTCATCCCATGGATGTCGTAAGAGCCGACTAAGGGTGCAATACTGCAATTATATTTATGCTAAATGCCGGAACAGTACCAATAGGTTTGTTTCCTATGTATATTACGCCTCTAACGTACATTTAGGGAGACAATATGTATCTTCTGGTAAAAATGTAGGAACAAGACAGGTTCTGTCCTTACAATTTTATCAGACGTAAGACGTACAATATTGTGACAGATTTTTCCCATATTTCATTTAGTGAACCATCTTTTATTTGACTTCATCACTAGACAGTTAATATATGCTATGCTCTTTGAACTACGGTTTAACATGCGAGTTTTGACGTTACGATGGGCCTGCAAATCAAGAAGCCCGCCCACCCGCCTGCCTAGCCCTACTGGTAAAAACAATCCCCGCTGGTGCCGGTTGGCACGGTCGGGCTGGATACCACGCAGGGGCTTACTTACACACCGACGCGACGCCAAACATAGACCTTGTATATATCTTATGATTGAATTATGCTAAAAATATATAAAGATAATTGTATTATCTGTATAAAGCAGCAATGTAACAACACTATCTGTCACTTTCAATCAAACTTGATAACAACTGAGATACTAACTGAATTACATAATCAACTTATCTGCCAAAGCCACTATGCACTAAACTTCGTTTGCCTTTGTTCCTTAATCAATCTTTTAGACCATAACTACTTAGTGATAATATAGTATTTAATATCTGAGAGACTTTTTATAATCAATCCAAAGGTTAGTCAACTGTCTCATGCGAGTGTATTTATATTACGCAGAAGTTTGTGTAATACTCGAATATAGTTTCTCACGCTGATGGCTAGTCTTCGTGGACTTTGACCGCCGTGACCGGTATACCATATCCATATCTTGGTATACCATCGTCTTTAATACTGCTTTATTGTTAGTCTGTTTTGTTGTTTTAAAAGCCTTCTAATTTTAAAAATAATTATTCATTTATTAATATTAGTATTTTCCATTTCTATGTAACTTGCAATTTTCCAATGAAATTTTTGAACATAACCAGGGACATTCAAAGTTCTTGTATAGAACGGCAGGTTACAAGCTGGAGTGAGCTACCCGGGGACCTCTGATCGATATCACTACAGATATCAGTTCATTACCGACATATTTAATAATTCAGACATTATCGACACATACATGTTAGTGAATAGCAATGTTCTGTCACAGTTATGTGAATTGTTACATGGGGACAAATTTAAAAGTTCGCATCCTGGCCACTATGGACTTCTTTAATTAATTTTTTAAACAACCAACTCCCGAATTTTTATTTAGTAATTATAATAACAATTTTATGTCCATTTTAAACACATATGTAGATTTTATTTTAAATGGTTGATACAATTTAACATCGTGCCATATTTAAAATACCTGAGCCTTTTTCATTATATGTATACGATGATAAAGCAATGGACAAATGAGTTTTTTTAAACTTAGATATATCATAACATTGTTGACGATCTATGCCCCGGGAGACAGCGAGCAACGGTAAATGAGTGTTTCTCCGAAATTGCGTTCTTTGTCTGATTCATATGGCCTAATTTTTTTTTCACATTTAAGCTTATAAAACATATTTTTACGAAAGATGGTAACCTAAGATACAATGTGTGAAAAAGGCACACTTTTTGATAAAATGGTTTCCGAGATAATTAACTTTAAAAATTTTGGGGCCATATGAATCAGAATCTGTGACATATGAATCAGAATTAGGGATAGAAATGAAATTCTAGTTAGAAAAATCAGTCAATTTTTATTAAAATCACAGAAAATACACATGATGCTTATCATAATACCTAAATCTAGTCATCACAGCGTAATATGGCACTTGACAATATCAATCATCACAATATCAATTACTTTTTAATGAACGTTGTACGTCTCGTTTCATAGAAACTAAATCTAGTTAAAAACCGCATGATATGGCACTTGACAATATCTTATTATCATAAGTATTTTTATTATGAATTATTAGAAGTATTTTTATTTTTGTCTTATAAAAGCTTAAATCTAGTCAATCACAGCATGATAATTATAATTATGATACTTGACAATATTAATTATCATTATATTTTTTGTGTAAGTATCTCGTTTCATAAAATCTCAAAAAAAAAACTAAAAGTCTACATAAATACACTTCCGGACACCTAAATCGAGCCACCCAGTATAATGAGTTGTATTGTCCATAACTTTAAAAATGTATAGGTAAATGGCCAAAAATGTTTATGAAGTTGCACGTCAACTAGACGATAAATATGCCAGCTACAAAACTGCATAAAAATTTTTTGGTTATTTATACATTTTTTTAAAGTTATGGACGATACAAACTCATTATACTACTCGTAGGTGGCTCGATTTAGGTGTCCGGGAATAATATACATTATCAAAAACGTTTAAAAAAACTTTTAACAATAACCAAAATTATGGCAAAAAGTAAAATTGAATATAGATTGCAACAATTTCTTTTTCTGTCTGTTCTTTTAATTTCTTTTTGTCGTACGATCTTTTTGAGCGTTCTCTACTCTTTTCTTTGAATTTTTTGTTCTCTAGGCGTTAAATTACTAACTGAAATAATCTTGCCTTCTCTCTTTCTTTTTAAATAGGATTCTCGCATTTTCACTCGCCATAAAGCATACTTGTCTGGATCTTTCCGTATGTTTTCCATCCTAATACGTTCTGCAATTTTCTTCTTCTCTCTTTTTTCTTCCTTAGATAGTACTGGTGGCATTTTTGTGTACTGTAATATAAAAACGAAGATTACAAATTTATTAATAATCATACTTAAAAATGCCTTTAAGTAAGGCTGTCTCAATTTTGACAACATGCAGGTACAGTATTGTATTTGTATTTGCCACTACAGTAGGTATGTATACAAATAATACACTGTTTGACACATGACTGAAATTTCAATATTTTAAGGAATTTCAAGTTACAGATACCTTATTATCGACCTGACGTTTCAACCCAATTATGAATAATGTATACCTATTAAAAGGTGGGTAAAAATTGTAAGAAAAATTCTTGAGCGGGAATCGAACCCACGACTTATCACGTTACGTTATAACGGTCTTAAAAGTTAATATATTGTTACAGTATATTACCCTTTTCGTCTAAGCAGTAGTTTGAGCCTATAAACTACCGCTAAAACTAAAGTTGAGTAAGTAGGTAGTTTCATTAACCACTCGTTATTATTTTATTTATGTTATTTAGTTAATTAATTTTATTTTTAAACTCTCATTTAAACGAAGTTTGTTTTTATTGTTTACCTTTATTTTATTACCTAGATGAACGGAGTTTAATACCAATATATTAGTTTTAATTTCAGGTATAGTCTAATTTTCGAAAATTTTGTCGTCGATAGATATGAAACCCCTTTGACGTTATTAGGACTGCTGCGAAATTTACAGCTACTGTTTTTAGACACGTAAATAACATTAGGTTCATACGAAATGACTTGTTACAGGCGTAACGTGCCGCCAATGTAACGTTTCATTAACAATATGTGTGACATTCTGATTAATATGGTATTTTTACCATATGAATCAGACACATATCAATCAGAATTTTACCCATAAACATCGATAAATTATCACACGTGTGCAATTAAAGATTGTTATTTATACATAGGTTTCTGTTCCCCAATGGCATTATATTTCCCGCAGATTCAAGTTTGAAAACCATTTACTTTAATTATAAAAACGAACATACTAATCAGAAACACAGGTGTACCAAGGCTATATGAATCAGATATTTACCTTTATATCTCCGCGACGACACGAACCAGCCACACTTCTCGTCGCGACCACGTCAACCGAGCCACACTGGCTACCGCCAGCGCGGGAAAGGGTCGCCACATGTTTCTTAATTAGCTGGGTACGTTCGAGTGAAGCGCGTGAATATGAATCAGACTTTTGTGCCGGACACTCACTATTTTTTTATTTATAAATAAACAATCGTAAATATTAGTACCATTTTTTTGGTGTAAAGAAACAACTAATATTCTTTCGTAATAATTATAATTTACATCAATTTATCAATATGAAATAATGTTATTGTTAGTAATGTTCAAGAAACTGGGTTACGGACACACCATATTAGTCAGAAGAACTACTTTTAAATATTTTTTTGAAATATTTATATAAATATTATTTAAAAAAAATAACTTGTGCAAGATAGACAATAGTCTGAAATATGTTATAAAATTAATTGCAGACTGATTTGTCAGTTACTTACAAAAATAAACCTCAAGACATCGAAAATTTAGGGTTCGAAGAATCACTCAAATACACCACCATAACATGGATCATATGTGTGATATGATTATAGGAGACCGTCGGTTTAAAGTAAGAGATAGTTAACGATATAGGCATTATTGTAAGTGAAATAGGTTTTTCTAAGGTGTTGGCGAAGGTGATGGGTCCCAAAGCTCCTTTCATTACGACGGAATTGAACTCAATTTACAAATTCTAGTGACTGTTTGGAATACGTATACTACGTATCTTAGTTCTCTAAAAAAGTTAAAGTAACTTTTTCTATACTTATAATAAATCTGTAGAGAGAGGGGTCAATTCTGTACATGAAATATATTTTCAAAATAACTATCAGGGGGTGATTAGGGATCGATACTGATGCCAAAAATGCAATCAGTATAATTTTTGTCTGTCTGTCTGTCTGTATGTTCCTTATAGAAACGAAAACTATTGGACGGATTTTAACGAAAGTTGGTATAATTATTCTTCATACTCCTGGGCAGGTTATAGAATAATTTCCATTACGCTACAATTAATAGGAGCAGATTAGTGAAGGGAAATTTTAGGAAAACGGGAGAAGTAACTCCATTTTTTAGCTTCCGTTGCGTGTGTAGCCTTAATGGTTAAAGTCACATAAAAATCATGTATGACGGAAATATTCTACATAAAATTGCCTAAAAAACATTCCGCAACAGCATATGTCTATCTATTATAGTTGACTCACAATAATCTATACTAATATTATAAAGCTGAAGAGTTTGATTGTTTGTTTGTTTGAACGCGCTAATCTCTGGAACTCCTGGTTCGAATTGAAAAATTATTATTGAATAGCCAATTAATCGAGGAAGGCTTTAGGCTACATAACATCACGCTGCGACTAATAGGAGCGAAGAAATAATGGAAAATGTGGAAAAAACGGTGGAAATTATTCATCTTTGAGGGCTTCCGTGCGTGCGCTGCGAAAACGGTCTAGATACCAAAAAAATATATATGAAAGAATTATTCCTCTTAAAATGATCTAAAAAAATGTCCGCGACAGTATATGTCTATCTTTTAATGTTATGTGTTAGATCGGGTAACAGCTGAGGTGGTTCTTTGCAAAAATAAATATGATGCTCAAAATAACTATTCCACGAACGCTGGCACAGCTAGTCCTCAAATAAAGTTATGGGTATCAGTGTCATGGGATGCAAAATGTGGTAATGGTTGACTATGTGGCAAAAGGCGTATTTATTAAAAGCTATAAGCAAAAAACTTTGATCTTGAACAAAGTTAATGCATGTCAAATCAAATCAAAATCAAAATAATCTTTATTCAACATAGACCTTTACAAGCACTTATTGACGTCAAAACAAACAAACAAAAAAAGCAAAAGCTTAAAAAAACAAAAACTTTGTGCGTACGTACGAACAAGGAAAAAAAAATATTGACTCTACACCTGTTCGGAAATTGGAAGAGCCTTCTCGAGAAGAACAGGCAAGATACTCTGAAGGTCTATTTTTATCTCCTCTTTTCAATTTTAATAATTATAATAATATAATATAATAATACAATATTAAGATACAATCATACCTAATACGATTACAGTCGTATGTATGTTTACATACACATAAAAATAATACAATATTATAAATAATGTTGTTACCAAACATGTCTCTATGAATAGTGTCCCTATTCCCAAATAGCGTGATCATTTAGATAGTCACTTACTTTATTCATTGTTACTCATTATTATGTGTTTACACATTGTAAAAATTAAAGATATAAATCAACATTTGTTGATTTTATAGGAATTGTTGCGCTACTCTCCTTATTAACTTTAGGATCGGACTTTTAACCGTTCCCCAAAATTATATAAAAAAAAACAACATTGAAATTTCGAGAAATGAAAAGGTTGAAGCAGCGATAGGCAGTTAATCTAAAAACCTTATGTCTTGAATTTACATGGCCCCCATAGTGAGGTGCCATATTGAAAAGTTTATTATATAATATTCTATATGTGAATAACGTGTGTAAGGGTATCAATCAACTGTGTGTAAAGGTAACAACAAATGTGTGTCAAAAATTGCTGGATTATGTAATTTTATTTTGTTATAGTTGATTCAGCTCATAACTATATTACACTTATAGTATTGTTACACTAAGCCGTAGTAAATTATGAGTTTTGACACCGCGTAACCACTCGGTGGTAGCTTTATTTAATTATTAACGAATTCTAATCAATAGGAAATTAATATTGTATTGGTTTTATGTGCTAATTTTTGTCAGGTCGATGTGTTCTGATCTGGTGTACGTGATCCTGTTCCCGCAACTGCTGATGGTGGTGCACTTTAAGCGGCACTGCAACACGTACGGGTCACTTGCCGCGTATATTGTAGCGCTGGTGGTGCGGCTTTCTGGCGGCGAAAAACTACTGGGGCTGCCGGCGCTGGTGCATTACCCTGGTTGGGACGCCGAAAATGAGGTGCAGCTGTTCCCCTTCAGAACGATGGCTATGGTGCTGTCGCTGTTCACGCTCGCCTTCATATCCTGGCTGTCGGTGTAAGTATCATTTTTAATAGTTCACTTTATTGTTATAATAGGTGTGTAACTATGACATTTTCTGAAAATTTTATGTAAGTGATATCTAAATCTACACATGGGTCCCAAGTCCCAGGTGCTACTTCTAGTTCCCCTCTCTGAAATACTATTTTAAAGTCTCGACAACTGTAAAGAACATAATAGCATTTACTGTTATAAGAATTTTATAAAAGTTAGCTTATTAAGTTATTTAATTGATGTTTGACTGTGATGTATATACTTAATTTTACATTCCAAGATATAGTATGTTATTTTCCTTAATTAGCCGTCTTAGGCTAACCAATTTTTAACACAAATATTATATTATACACTAGCAATCAATTAGTCTATCCTATAGTGAATACCCAGCTGGGATTGGGTAGATAATATTTTTATTATTCCATATATATTAGGACTTCACTATTAGCTTAGAAATATTGTAGATGCAACAGTATATTTGATCTGATTACTTTTGAAGATAAAGAAACAATGTTAATCGTCATAATTTGATAAAGTCGCTTAATTTGTATGAGTGTGTAATCAAGGTTACTAATAACTAACAGACAGCTTAAAATGTGTTCATTTTGTACATATTATGTTAAAATGATTTTAACCAAAAATGTTGCTTAATGTTTCAGAGATAAAACATTATTTATTTAATAAGTAGACTGAATATCCTATTTTGACGTAGGTACATTTACTATATTTACTTAAATTAGGTAATTATATAATAAAAATATTTATATTCAGTTATAGTAATCTAGCTAATTGTTTCGTACGCTCATAAGTCATAACTAATCGATATCGAATAGGCGACGGTACTGCCGCGCGCTGCCACGGCAAATTGTGGTACATCCATAGCATTCCTTCCTAAATCGTTGTATATTCAGAACATTTGTTCTAAACGCGAGCTGTCAAACGTAATGAACCTATTTTCGTGAATTTACTAATTATAAATTATTGAAGCTCACGATGAATGTATGTGCAATTAGAGTTCCTTATTTGAGTTAGATTATTTTGTGATTTCGACTACGAGTCCGTGATCTAACTTTAAAACTAAATACATTACCTGTGTTTAGTCTTCTCCGTCAGATCGTACCAGTGATCTATCCCCATTACAAAGTTGTTGTCAATTAACAATTTTATTATCATCTTGTGAGTACTTTATATTTTAAATTACAAGGACAAAAAAAAAGTGCGACGAAGCTAAGACAACACTATGTTTTAGGTATCTATTCAACTCCGGTTACCTAAGCCCTGAATCGGATTACTTCAATTGTGTGGTGAACATTCCTGAGGACATTCGTCGAGTGGACGAGCCGTCGGAAGCCGGGGAGCAGATGTCGGTCCTTGGCGGTGTACCTGGGCGGCTGTACGGCGCAGCTTCCACGCTGGTGGGCCGCGATGAAGCCGCGGGCCGCGTCAACCCCGCGCTTGAGCCGGACGACCCCGACGACTTGGACGACCCAAACGACGGGCCCACGCCGCTCTTCGGAGCCAGCTCCGCCCCCCCACCGATCCAACCGTTTGGGAAGCAGACTGCCTTCTGAAATTAACTTTCCCCGAATATTGCGAGCGGATAAAGAAGATAGAAAAGCATCATGATCAGTGCGGGCATGGAGACCAGTTTTAATTTTATTGTAAAATACACAAAAATTTATCGATATATTTATTATATTGATTGATAAATCCATGCTCACACTCATCTTAGCCGAAACAAGTGTGTGTTGAGTTCTGGTGGTGATCTTGTAACGCGTCGACTGATCGACAATTGTTATCGAATTTAAAGATTTGATTGAGAAAAGAAGTATTTCTTTCAGTGTCTATTAGACAATGTGATTAACTAACACACCCAAAATTAGAACGATTTAGGCAATGAAATAATATAATATAAAATATAAACAATATATAAAAGATTTTGGAGCAAATAAAAAAAAATTAAAAAAATTATTTAATCAATAGCGGTAGCGATTCTCAATTGTTACAAAATCGCCTCCTTGATCAACGATATATTTGACAGTTTCTCATAGATTGTCAAAGCCTTTTCACCCTTCTTTGTCTGCTGTATGACGTCGATGATCGTAATGACCATCCTCAATAGACAAAGTCATTATCCTGACTAAAGTTATGGATATTGTATTAATACTAATTGTTGTTGATATTATACTTCTGAAGTAAGGAATTAGTGGCGGTTGGTATCATTCAGCGGTATTTATACTCAAAATTTTTGTTAACGCTTAAATAATACTAATAGGGTTAATTTGGAAGAAAAGAAGACAGAGTCTACTGTGGGTGGTCTTCGACACTCTTGATGTATCAATGTTTCACATCGAACGGCACTTATACGGACTTCAGTATTCTTCGAATTAGAACGTCATGCTCAATATCATTTCGTCATTCTCCCACAGTTTTATATGGTTCACATTTGTATCGGGCAAGTCGATCATGTCACTAAAATGAATGTATCATCTAAAAATAAAAATAAAAATAAAACGATTATTTTTTAGCAAAGTATACCTATTATTATATATAATGTATGTAACTTATACATATCATGAAAAGTCTTTTTGTTGTTAGGAGATATTTTATAAATTAGATATATTATTTACATTTGATAAAGATTCCTTATTTAAGTCAATTAAAGTAGAATGATTCGAGAGCACAGATTATGTTGTGTGCTTGATAGATCATATTGTAATGTAAGTAGCAATCACTCGACATATAACATAAGGTGTTCTAGACCACTTGTGACCAAAGAAATGCATGTTTCAAATACGTAAAATGATGGAACGTATATATAAAAGATAAAATATCCATCAATATTGCTTACGAAGCAAATTATCACGTTGATCTCCTACATGTGAAATGATTTATCGATGTTGGGTTTAATAAACGTGAAATTAAAATGTTTAGAGTAGAGAATTTAGTGAATGTACTGACGCTTTTTTAGTATGGTATATTATGAATATTAGTGCTGATTTGAATACGATGTTAATATGATATTTGACATGCATTTCAGAATATGAATACTAAGGCGAATGGTAATTTTACGCAGTCAGTTCGTGCTATCAGACTGAAAACCTATGAATTTAAATATATGTGTATCTGACAAGAAACATATCATCAATGCGGTACAATTTTAAAGTGATTTAGTGATATTTTTAGATATTTAGGTAATCCAAATGTAATCGTTTGCATATCAAAAATGTGGTGGTATGAATCTGGATTTTGACTCCAATAAATTACAAACACTGACGATTTATATATATATATAGCAATGAATTTCCAGTTAGTGAAAAAGCTATGTAAGTATATCGCAAAAGAGCGATAGTAAATCAAGACGGCCTAAAGATTAAAGGTTGAAATGTAATTTAGAAATAACGCTAAATAAGTGACGATGTAAATATGTGCAAAATGAAATATAAAAACACTACATACTCGTTACTTGTACACTAGTACTATAGATACAAACTTACATACAAATAATTGTACTGGCACATTCTCAAATTCACTTTGACACAATATTTGATTGCGCGAGCTGACATTATTATAGTGATTCCATTTTATCGGTGTTCAGATATATTATATAATAGTGTCAATCCCCGACCGAGTGTTTATAAATATCGTTAAATATTCCATATCTATATTCACTAAGACGCTTTATAAATGTATTTTCTTGAATTTTACGAATATTGTGTAAATCAAAGATTTATATTACCTTGCTTTAGACGTGGTAATCTGGATAGAAACAAGATGTTATTTAGATGGCAAGATATTTTAAAAATGTTGAAAATATTTTGCGAAAACCCTTTAATGTGATATAATGTGTTACGATCTTCTAGTTTAAAAGATGGCTTGTAGTCGCCATCACGTTAGGCAATATTCAATATTTAAGGACTATGTGGTCGATACATATCATGTTTGTGTGATTATATTATAATTATATGAAGAAAATATATACATATCATAGATATAGTGTGAAACGAAACATATCACTGTAATGTAAGTGTAAGTGTAGCTATAGGCCTTGTTGTTGTTCTTCGACCCCGTTTTATCCTAATATAAAACACATCGATTTATGACTATCCTGTATATTTCTTGGGTATATCTTAATATATATCTTTTCATTTGTGCACAATTTTGTAATTCATCAATGAGTTCTTGTTTGTTTATATTAACTTTGCTTTTAGTTAAGCTCCGGTAGTACAGTGTACATTAGTGTAGTATCTCATAATTATAGCTGTTCATGTTACCACAAATTACCAAGCGCCGATGATTAGCTGTAATGATAGTAAAATTTTATAATTTGTTAAAAATATCGTTGTGTGGCGTAACGTTAATAAAGTTACTTGAAAAGCTCGCCAAAGTTTGAAGTCTATCAAGCATTTAGGATCGCCTCAGTATTAATGTAATTTAGTTAAAAAGAGGTTACATTTTGCTTGATTGTCATATTTGATTTGTTATTGATTTAATATATTAATATGTGATAACAGTCAGTATATAACAGTCCTCTGATAAGTAAATTTATATTATTCAGTTTGTGAACTTTGGAATAGGATTTGATGTGATACGGATAAATGAATATCGGATGAAGTAAAGAACAGTGTTGCTTGCAGTAAATATAATTATTTGGATAAAACACGTTATTAATGAACTTTAGAACTTGAATCCTATTCTACGTGTTCATACATTATAGTGTTTTAGAAATTTCCGTCCCGAAACATTATTATACATTTGATATACAATGTACACAATTATTATACTGTCTTATAGCTTGAATTTTTTTTTATTTATAATATTTTATTTGTATTTATTATATTTATTATGGTATTGAATATGATTGTTAAGGCTTATAAATCGATGGGATTTAATATTAGCGAGCGATTGGTCCACTGTTAGATTCTAGTTATATCTATGTACTATATTGACATATTCCTAGTTCTTGTTGAATATTTTAAAAATGTAAAAAAAATGTGTAATGTTGTGATTTCCGCAGTCGCTCCTGGGGCGTCAATAAAACTTATAGTATGTTGAATAATCTTTTCTTTCGGAGTCAAAATCAAAATGAAACTAAGTTTATTTCCAAAATATTTTTTAATTTATACAAATCGTTGTCTTACACCTATATTTTTGTACAGTTTACTATAATTAAATAATTTTAATACTTTTGTCTAGTAATACCTTAGAGCTAGGACAGTCGGTAGTGCGGTCAAATAAGCAGAGAGACTTGGCTTAATGTCTTTTAATCACTCGAATACCCGTGATGGGTTTTTGTATTGGTCTTTAGAGATTTTCTGCCTGTCATATCATATTTCTATGGCTGACGAGACTAGTAAGTCATATTACGAAATAACGAAAGTATTTATTTTGATAAATCCATAGTGCACAACTGATACATGAGTTTTTTTTTCATTTGGTGTGTGGCATGGCGTATATTTAGTAGTCGGTTCATGGTACAATAACAGAGTTAATTACCAATGATAATGAGTCTATATGATTTTATATCGATAGCACATCGAGTGACCGATAAGCCGTTGAGGTACTAGCCGCTTGGCGACTTAGTCTACCTACATCTAGTTACTAATACATTTCTACATCTCAAATAATTAGTACGAAGTGGTAACTTAAATTTGACTATTTTTGCAATCTACGTTGTACCTAGTGAGTTTCTAGTATACATAGCCGCCGTTGGAGTCGTAGCTCTGGTTAATAGTGGCGGGGACTGAGGATCCGTGGCCGTGACTGCCGGAATGACCTGATCCACCAGAAGAGTACCCGCCAGATGAGAAACCACTAGAGTGACCGCCAGAATATCCCCCTGAGTGATCACCAGATAAAAATCCGCCAGAATGTCCACCGGATGACAATCCACTAGAATGTCCACCGGAAGAGAATCCACCAGAATGTCCACCAGAAGAAAATCCTGAGTTAGGTGCTCCATAGCTGCTAGATGGTGCTGGTGCGCCATAGGAGCTAGATGGTGCTCCGTACGAAGTAGACGGGGACGGGGCGCCATAGCTAGATGACGGACCACTGCTTCCAAAGCTGCCTCCTAAGCTGCTTCCGAAGCCACTGGAACCGAAACTGCTGCTGCCACTGAATCCACTACTGCCGAAGCCGCTGCTGCTATGGCCAGAGGAGGGAGCGCCGTACGATGAAGATGGGCTTGGGGCGCCGTAAGAGCTAGATGGAGCCGGTGCTCCGTAAGAGCTGGATGGGGCTGACGACGGTGTGCCGTATGAGCCAGAAGGGGCAGGAGCTCCATAGGAGTTGGACGGAGCTGGAGCACCATAGGAGTTAGATGGAGCTGGCGCACCGTAAGAGCTCGATGGTGCTGGGGCACCGTAAGAACTTGATGGGGCTGGGGAACCATAAGAACTTGATGGAGCTGGAGCACCGTAGGAACTGGAGGGCTTTGGGGCTCCGTAGCTACTTGAGGGTTTCGGGGCACCGTAAGTGGTTGAGGGACCTGTGGGGACGCCGTAGCTAGTCGCTGGAGGTCTGGCTGGTGCACCGTACGCTGGTTTTGGGGGACCGTAGCTTGAAGAGGGACGTGAAGGAGGAGCACCGTAGCTGGAGGATGGTTTCGGCGGACCGTAGCTGGCCGAAGGCCGACTCGGAGGCCCGTAGCTGGCTGAGGGGCGCGCGGGGACCCCGTAGCTGGACGATGGCCGTGGGGCTCCGTAGCTTGAGGATGGGCGGCCACCACCGAAGCCACCGCTGGATGGTGGTAGATACGATGAGCTCAATGGTGCTGTAACAAACAATTACTTTTTTATAAGATTGTTCTGAATCGGGCCGGCGAATAAAATCATCCGAAGCTTTTAACTAGTAATCAGTTTCAATAAAGTTCAATAAAAATTTCTAAAAGTAAATCACTAGTTATGATTGCCTAATCGCTGTTTCAATATTATTTTTGAATTACGAATGCGATTTCGAAATCACCGCTGACTAAATAGTCAGCGGTGACTTTGAGGTCACGGATTCCTAAACATCCAATTTTTGAAAGTCGATCGCAGAGCTGCCAACATAGATAAAGTACATACATAAATGTAAGAGTTCGGTTCCACGCAGAATGTAGTATATATATATATATATATATATATATATATACTGAAAAATCAACATATCAACTTCAGATTCTTGTCACTATGTTCTCTAAACAAAACACAGATAACATTTCACAAGTATGGCTGGATTACGAGTGGGGAGGGCACTCGTAATGAAATCATATCCGTGACTAAGGTAGTCACATAAGTGATATTCAAAAATACGAATTATTGAAAATCGGTGATTTCGAAGTCACCTTCGTAATTCAAAAATACTTCTCCAGGTCGAAGTGATGTGTGGTTTTCGTAGATGATTTGAATAATTTAAATAAAGAGTTTGTTGGTAAACAATAAAAAATTTGTCTAACTATACTTAATGTGTGAAAGATATTCTATAATATCTTTTCTTTCAGGGAAGATGATTGATTCGGTTTGATAGTACTAGGCAAATATCAAAAAGATTACACAAAAGAAAACTGATGTTTCTGCTCACCATCTCGCTTGTAGTGTTTGCGGGGCGGGGTCGCGACTGCGGCTGCCACCAGTGTCACCAGGACCACCTGTAACAAATGACAGGTTGAGATAGACTGCTGGGTGGCTTAATAATATTAATTTCCTGAATATTCATTTCAAATCCATTTAATATTTTATTAAAAACATAGATAGGTAGTCTATCCACCGTGACGTTTCAAAGAGTCCTCCATGTCACGGCGTCCATGAACAAAGCTGCAGATGTGAGATAATTATTTTACTCGGAGTTCCTACCTTATTTATTACAAAGCTTTGGGTTGTACATTTGTTATTGAGTTGAGTATGATTAATGAGTCGAATTTTATTGTTTACCAAAATCGCAATATATTTTAAATATTTAATTTTATACACACTTTTATATAAAGCTTTTGTTTTGTCGATTTTTAATACATGTTACTTGACTGTTACGTTCGAATATAACGTTCAATATGCACTTTGAAAAATTAAACATCGAAAAGTACCGAAGGCATAGCAAAGGTATATAGTTTTAAATGTATGTCTGGAACTGTTATTGTGGTATGTCACAGTCTTCCTAACAAGAATCACGGTCTCGCTTAAGCAGCAGTGGAGAGGTAGTAATCTAGTTAGCTAGTAACAAAGTAACACAGTCAAAACTTTTGAAAGTCAATGTATCGCTATATGCGAGTATGATAGATTTAGCGCGTTCAGACTTGTGTGAATGTTTATTATGTTAGAGTTAGGCTGAAATCCGAATAACTCGGAACACAAATAAAACCTTATATATTACATGAGTCATCATCTTCACAACTCATATCCATCCGCACTGATGGACCCGAGCCTACCTCTAACAGGTATGTTAGTTAACCTTAGTAAACCACGCTGGCTAAGTGGAATTGGTCGACTTCATTTATACCTGTAAATATTTTGCATGTGTGTGTCGGTTGCCGCTCGTTGTTTTCCTACACTGTAGGAGCGTCAGTCAATACGTATTTTTAAAATAGGTTTTGAAAATAAAATACATTGTTAAGCATAACCACTTTTATTTATTGAACTGATTTTAAAACTAGTATTTGTTCAAAGAGTTCATCTTTCATGTTCCGCCTATGGGACCTAAATGTTGTCATTATTGTTCTAGTTGACAAATGACAATGACAACACTACGATCACGATCAGTGCGTTCATAAATAAGGAAATCATGGATTTAAGAATGAAAAATTGTAAAAATTAATTAAAAATGCAACGAAACTATTTTGTATTTTATAAATACTAAATATTTATATAGAGTATTTCAAATAAAATACAAAATACATTTAGAAAAAAGTATTTCAAATATAAAATAAAAATGGGTATTTTGCATTTTGTATTTGCATTTGAAATATATGTATTTCAAATAATTCACATCTCTGTAACCAGATAGTCAATAATAAGCCTTTATAAAGAAGCAAGTCGAATTTGTTGATTAGTGCTTGTCAAACCAATTCAACAGACGCACAAAGTGTATGTTATTTATAATAAAAACAAATAAAACAACCTTGGTAAAAGATGTAAGAGTATTTTTGTTGATCAACAAATTTCCGACATTGACCTTGCTGGTTGCGTCCTCGCGCTGGGTCTTTATTTTACCATTAACAGGTGTATTCAAACTTCAGAATGTTGGTCTAACATCGCTCCGCTCGCCATAAGGTCGAGATATTATATCAAATTATGGTACGAGTACAATTAGAGTAGGATGAGGTTGCGACACAAGGGTGCGTCGCTCAAGGGTATCTAGCGGTTACTGTCGCAATGCTACCCGTAATCTAACTGAACTTGGAATGTGTTAGAGAATTTAAAACAATGTCTTTAGCGTAGCTGAATAAGGTCATAACATTTTCGATTTCAGTGAACACACTTGCAATTTCCATAATGTTTAATTGATTTCAATTTCAATAGTAAAATATTCAAATCAAAAAGAAGTTTGATTTACCGCGTTAATCTCAATAACTACTGCTATCAATCGGTTTTTTTTTAACTAGTATAATCTATGAAAAAATTGCCTATGTGGGTTAATCCGTGGGCGAAGCCAGGGACGTACTGCTAGTGAGTTAATAAAATGAGAGAAATAGGCGAAAACGAATCAAATATAACGTTACCAAGCTTTGCTATTGTGGTACTTAAACGACTATTCTTAGTCAGTAATCTCGCAGTACACGCTCCGATTGTTATAGATCATGACTGTACTCCAATTAAATCCTTGTGAGCACTCAGATTACTCGTACGTGCAGCTAACTCTTTATCACTCAGGCTTACGAAATTCTACCCAGAGGAGACAGCACGTAAGCACAGGTACAGTGAGGTGCAAAAATTAATAGGGACAGTCATGAAATATTGGTATTTTGTACAATATTGGTCCAAAACTTATATTATAAACAATCACTCATTGACAATAGACTTAGAAACAACGGCAGGTCCTGCTATCTTTCTCTCTCGAAAATCTTCTCTTGCATACGAGTCAGTCGTATGCAGGAGTGTTTTAAATCCCGATCTTTTCTTGGAATCAAATCAACCGCTCATCCCATACAAACTTCGATCATATATTTCTGTAGATACACTGTTACCGTCTAAAAAGTGGCACCGGCGAAACAAGGCACAAACAGTAAATGTGCCTTGTTTCGCTCTCATTCATTCGGTGGCCGCGCGTGATTGATAACGTCAGCGATGCCGAAATGCGTAGTTTATACTTGTAAAAATGACACACGTAAAGTGCAAAAGAAGGATTGAATGTCATACTTCCAATAAGTATATCTTTATCTTAATTTATTAGCGCATTTTTTATGAGTAAAACATTTTTATTCATATTATGTATTACTAAAATATCAATTTAAAACGCTTGCGTACCATGCCACGATGCGTAACGCATCGCATCTATCTCTTTCTGTCTCGAGTGGCTCACTCATAGGAAAAAATAGCATAGAGCTAATGTTTCAGAAAAAGGTCAGTGGAATGATGGAGTCGCCTATACCATTTTTTTGTGATTTTCTTTTTTTTTTTGTTTGATTGTTTGATTGTATTTATCAAGAATAAAAAAAGTGTTAAATAGCATTTACGTAAAAAGCAATTTGAATACAAATCAAAATAAAGCTACTAACCACTAAGAATTTTTAGGTTATTTAATCTTCATGTTTTAATTGATCCCGTTAGATAAAAACAAGCTAATGTTCCTTATAATATCTAGGGTTAATAAGAAATTATTTAACGTATGTCTCATTAATAAACGTTACATTTTGTAGTGGGCCTATTCTCCATACAAGAAAAAATTATCTCCTTTAAAAAGTTTCCGTACTGTTAAGATATGTATAAAAAAAAACTAAGCATCTCCACTGCTTCTATGTTCAAGTAGGATGCGATAAGACGCGAGCACAATATTCGGAGTCAAATGGAACGTAGGAGCATTATTATATGAAATGAATTTGTGCTTAATTGCAACGGACTATGGGCTTATTATCCAATATATTTGTTTTCAAATATGTCTTGTTCATTTCTGATTTCACGGCATCATTATATCATCGAAACCAGAAGATAATATGTAACGACCTTAACAAGGATTTATTTTCATACTTCATTACGTTACTTAAGATTTAAATTGGCTTAAATTATATGACACTTTAGAACTTTTTTCAAAATTGGTACTATAATATACATCTATTCTTTTATGTATAGACGCGGGGTCGATATTTTGTTTGATTTTCTATGGAATTGTGTATCTACAGAAATATATGATCGAAGCATACAAAGAACAAATATATTACTTTTATAAAAATATTTGGTTTAAATAACTTTTTCATCATTAACAGTAAAATAATACTTACTTTCAATACTAATTTGTTGCACAGAATGACAAATTAACTTCTTTAAACATTAA
This sequence comes from Scirpophaga incertulas, assembly GCA_036419045.1. Classification (NCBI taxonomy): domain Eukaryota; kingdom Metazoa; phylum Arthropoda; class Insecta; order Lepidoptera; family Crambidae; genus Scirpophaga; species Scirpophaga incertulas. The sequence goes on along the minus strand of CM071630.1, from coordinate 16,374,206 downwards.
TCAGTTTTTAGGGTTCCGTAGCCAAATGGCAAAAAACAGAACCCTTATAGATTCGTCATGTCTGTCTGTCCGTCCGTATGTCACAGCCATTTTTTTCCGAAACTATAAGAGCTATACTGTTGAAATTTGGTAGGTAGATGTATTCTGCGAACCGCATTAAGATTTTGGTGCAAAAATAAAAAATAATAATAAATATTGGAGGCTCCCCATACTTGGAACTGAAACTCAATTTTTTTTTATCAAACGCATACGTGTGGTTATCTATGGATAGGTCTTCAAAAATGATATCGAGGTTTCTAAAATATTTTTTTCTAAACAGAATAATTTGCGTGACAGAAGCTTCCAAAGTGGAAAAAAGTTGGTCCCCCCCTCTAACTTCCAAAATAAGAAAATGAAATATTAAAAAAAACATATGATGTACATTACTATAAAAACTACCAACGAAAATTGTATTGAACGAGATCAAGTAAGTAGTTTTTTTTAATACCTCGTAAATCGTAAAATGCTTCCTTTTATTTCATAAATCAATGGTACGGAATCTTTGTGCGTGAGTCCGACACGCACTTGGCCGGTTTTTTTTTATTCTGGTTGCGCGTGGGAAGTACTTTGCGTCTCTAACGTTATTATAATATTTTTAGAAAATAAACAAAGCCTTAATCATATGAAACCTACTTACTTAAAATTTGATTCATAGATATGTTGTGAATGTAAAAAAATACATTCCAATAACACTTACACCACTTAAAAGTGCACTCAAGTGTACCCAAAAAAGAAATTGATAAAAAATGTGACTATTCCAATTAATTTGGCAACCCACTGTAAGTACCTGAATCTCTTCTGTAGGGTTCTTTACTGATACTTAAATAACTGAGTGTTATTTTGATGTTTAACTGCGTTAATATTTTGTTTGATGTGAGATTGGGTACAAAATATCAAATATAATGACAACGATGATACCTATCATCGTATTAATTTTTTTTATGTTATATGTTAACAAATAAGCAGACTGCCTAACTGATGGTAAGTGGTTACTGTCGCCAACAGTACATGTGGCTCCTGTGGGCTCCGCGGATTTTTTAAATTAAATCTTGCAAGTCAAAATGTATTTTTCTTATCCATATGTCAGTGAGGGCACAGGTATTTTAAAATTTAGTTCAGAAAGAAAATCTTATAAATTACTAAAACTACCTAAAAATAGTACAATTTTCACATGTCTTAACCCGATATTAAGAAGATACCAAAGCGGTATTACAACACAACCTCTCGACAATGGTGCTATGCAAATTCGTATAGAAATGGGGTTCTATTAGGGAATTGTCGTAAGCGCTAATGCCCACGAGGTTAGCATCCTATCCGAGTGAACAGCCCAACTACCTAATCTTTGTGGAAAGGTGCCGGTGAAGGTGACAAAGCATCAAATTCATTGCTTTTTTCCTTTTCCTGTTAAACACAGATTTGTCTTTCACAGAAGGCAAGAAGTTGGCTTCTATCTAAAAGCATCTCAAATACCACTTAAAATTGTTAAATTATTTTTAATTAATTAAAAATTTGTGGTATTTAAAAATAAATGTAGGATTTTAACTTCAATTATTTTTATTACATTACAGTATTTATTTGTATGTATTTATATTTGCTAATAATATAATCGCAATCGAGATTATATAATATGATTTGACACATTACTCTTGTAATCGATACGAGTAGATTAGGCTCAAACTATCTGTTTAACGACTCCATTATACTTATTTTTATTTAATATTATAGTACAAAAGTGTTTATTAAATTATCTAACAAGAAACATAAACAATTCTAATTTATAAAGTATCTATCTATCTATCTAATTTATAATTATATTCTGCTATTTGCTCTATAATTTTAATCACTAAATTCCCTAGTCCAAGTTAATGTAAAGATGCTACACTCGAAGCGACTCGAAAAGTAAACATTAATTCTTGTAATTACGATGAGTTATCACTTTCACTAGTTCCGTGGAGTTTGTAGCATAGCTTTCGTGTCGTGCACATTGTGTAACATTCTCAGTGTAATTTTATTCATTACTATAATTACGTTGTTAATGTATGTTGTCTGTGTACTTAAGAGGTTGATTATTAAGTTATCTTAACCATGTATAAATGATAATTAATGTCGATAGTATATCACGGGTAACATGATCTGACAATACTCTATAAAGAATACAATTGAACCACAGTCAAACCTAGTTTGAAATAGAGTCAATAATTGGTAATCGTTGAAACGGATCATACTTCCGACTAATAAAGTTAGATATTTTCATGTAGCTTGTTAACTAGATAAATTTGCATAGTTTATACGCTGGCCTTTAATGACACAATTGACTCGGACTTCAGATTGTGTTTAGAGAATGGTTGTATGGTTTATTCTTCTTCAAAAAAGTCTGTACTAGTGCATTATAAGTATATGATTAGAAATGACCAATTTAAAACAATTTTAGCAACAATGATGTTCTATTTGCTTATAATTGCATGTCATTGTTTTGGTTATGTAGATAGCGTCATCTTATTACAACAGTTGCAAAAATTTCCTTTTGTTACTACAGTGTTTCTTTAATGGCTCGCTCGTGTTTAAGAAGATTTCGTATGCTTTTGTAAGATCTCCTTGTTGGTTCTGTTACGTATCTGCTTATCTGAGTGACAATAGTTTCAACATTAATCATATTTTTATTCTTAAGCTTGCGCTTAACACGTAGCACAGGATGACAGTTGGAATGAAGTATATGATGAAGAACAGTATACAATAAATTACTCAGTAAACGCTCATGAATGATAAGTATAAAATACATTGCATTCCTGTCGCATATCAGAAATTGATAAACATTTTTCACCAACATTTATTTAGTCTTAATCATGATCACATCATACTGTGAAATAATAAAATATCGATTTGGAAAGAAATAAAAGCAGTCCCATTTCTATTGTTTATTTAATTGGAATTATATGATTATTTGAGATTTTCTTGAATTTGTGAAAGGGGTAATATTTTTGATAGATAAAAAATTTATTTACGAAACATCTTCATCACACACAAAGAAACTAAAATAATATTTTCTTAAAACAAACAACCCAGTACAAACCAAGAGCTGTGTGTGCTGTAGTAAATAATGGTCGTAGCTCAGTGATTAGAATTGCTCACAAAAGGATGTGAGCAAAGCACTGGTATTTTCTTACAACCTAAGTGTTTTGTATTATTCAATAATTTTCGAAGATTTTACATACAATAAAAACACAATTTATCTTTATAAATATATTATATACATATAAAATCAAAACATACACCCATAAAAAATACAAATTGAAATCATATAGAAGAATTAGAAAAAATATGTTTTTCACATTTATATACTTTTTTAGAAAGGATAATTTATTAGGCATAGATAATAGCTTTGGTATACTTTATTTTTAGGGCTAGTAACTTAGTTTATTTGATATCTCGGGATATTTCCTTTCTTCGTCTTATCTAAATTGCCATAATCTTTGCAAGTTTTTAATTTGGATAAATTACACTTACAAAAAAAAAACTTAGCTAATGAACCTACCAATTAAGCAAGACCTACTACAATCACCGGTACCAAAAATCAAGACTAGACATTCAGTCTAAAAATTAAACAATCATAAATCATACGAAGAAGTTACAACTATAGGTGTGAGCTGTTGAAACTAATAATACAACAGAACTTGTTGCATTTGAAATGCGAAGACAGTTTACTTTTCGAACATACTCGAACATATCGATTAATGTGGTATCATTAAGTTCATAATATCAATTTAATATTTAGTACAACACTTACTATATTAAATATCCATGAATATTTCTATGCACATACGAAACTCTAAGTATTACGAATTGTTATATAATTTTGTATTATATTTAACTATAGGTTGTAACAATAGAACAATATGATCTTAAGAACGTTTTTTTTTGTGCAATTTTTATTTGCAACAGAATATTAATATTCTTTTGCTATCTCTCTTTATCTACATCTAGTGTCATTGGGGCTGTCTACGTTGTAATATGGAAATTATTGTTATGTAAATCAACTGACGCTCATGCGACGATGCCTAACCGCAGCCAAATTCCGGTCATTGATGCAGGCGTCATTTCTGGTTCGCCTTGCGTCATCACACCAATTGACTGCTCCTTGCATAACTCCCGTGACGAACTATCTACAAACCTTTGTGTTGAGTGATGAGTAAGAGAATGAGTTAACTGATTATTAAAATCAAGTTCGTAATAAGGCAAAAGCTTCTATTATGGAGTCAAATAGCAACATTGTAAAGTGAGAAAGGATAATAAATATAAGTAATTATCAGAATAAGCATAATCATTTTTGTTCTTTTGAAATTGTTCTTCTGTTTAATTTTAGTAGAAATGCTTATGTAATTTTATATTTTTTTGAAACTTGGGTTTGTTCGTAGGGGCTACATTATTACAAATTAAAATTTTTCTGTAACGCATCTTCTGTAATACTTAACTTTAAATGCGAAAGAGAAAATTATTTGTTTGTTATGTTCTTAGTCTATCGAAAATTACTATTATTAATATTATATACCTTGATTTTATTAAGGTAATTTTGATACAGTGATTGTTTACAGTTTCTGTGAGATGAAAACGATTTTTGTCGCAATATCCGCATAGGTTGGGTTAGTACGCAGGTGAAAGTAATCAGTACTAGCTAGTATTATTGTATCAAAATTATAAAAGCATATATTCAGTTTTATTCATTATCAATTTTATTAATAAAAAATATCGGTTGTATATTGCATCAACATTAAAATACTTTATTTTAATTAATACTTAAGGAAAATAAAATTCTTATTAATCCCACTCTTTTATATAGTAATATGTTTTTTCTTAGAGTAAAATTTATTAAACATCTACTATAACATTATATATCACATACAGGAATATCATAATAATTTGCTATTTGGTAAATACTTCGTTTTATAACACTTGTGTTTATGTTAATATTGCCTTTAAAACAACATTCACAGATAAAAACAAGAACCTAATGTGGTAAAACTGGTGTGTGATTTTTGTAGTCCTAATTCAGTTACAGACTAATGCATTTTAGCAATAAAGTCACTTAAGTTGTAGGTTTATATAAGAATCGCAGTAAAATCAAAATCAGTAGTATAGTTTAAACGGTGTACAGACGTTGGGAAGTGACTATTGTTATCCTACGTGAACAACACCAGAATCGGTTTAGCTCGATTCGTTTTTAAATTTCACCATTTTGTGAATCTCATATATTTTTTCATTTCAGAATTTTTGATAACACAAAAGTATATAAAAATATACCAGAAGTGCACTAAATATGGAACACTTAAAACTTCAATTTAATTTTCATTGCCAATTTAATATAACTTTTCTCTATCCTACCATATATGAAATTTAATATAATAGCTCCGTAATAAGTACTATTATGGACTTATACGGTCCATGATAGGAGCTTATAGACTCTATTTCTGATCAACTTTAGATTCATAGATCCGTAAAAAGAAAACTGCCTGTGTTTCAATAATCCCAAATCAGATAAATAGTGAAGGTGACAGTTTAATAATAACGATATTTTGGTTAAGATTATTTTGTTATATATCCTTACTAAAATATAATAATTATTAAATCCGTTACAAATAGGTTTAGTCTCAATATATATATATTGCCTAAAGTGTTTCGCGTTACATATATACATAGCTGCATTGGCGCCATGACTCTGATTAATGTATACAACTTGATACTTGTGTTAAAATACGATAAGAGACGTAGAAAGAGATAATAAATGATATATTCCAATTTATTATTACTAACAGTATTACAATAAAACACGAAAATTAATACGTTTGTAATAGACAGATTTTGATTATGTCCGCAATAGCAGCTTTTACTTTACAAATTTATAATTTTATTGGTGAGAATGGTTTCTTATTAATGTTAAAAACCTTTTAAGATATTTCGTCAAGGTGTACCTATATACAATTCTATTGTTTTCATGTTTTCCTTTACGTTATTATCTGGTAGAGGTAACTGCTTGTCTTCTATTTTAGAGGCACAACTTGAATATTACAAAACACCAACGCCATTATCTACGTAAATTAGAATACAGTAAATTATAGTCTGACCGATGATGGTTTATGACAGTCACACGGGAACAGCCAAGTCGCACAATAGAGGATCGTTGTGCAAATCCGTGCAAATTCGCCGGTCGCCGCGGGAACCGAAACCACGCGAGTCGACAGATCCGCATAATTATGATATTAAGATCAAACTCAATTCACCAACTTTTTAAGGTTCACAAGCATTGTACGCTAGTTGAGATGGTTAAGTTTTTCTTCGAGAGGAAATCTTGAGATCGTCGCCGGGAAGCGTAACAATGGTGACGCTTTCCATTAAAGAACTGCTAGTATTCCGTTTTTCAGTGTTTCGATGTCTACTGTTTAAATTAGAATAGATAAGATTGATAGCGTACCATTTTTACAATAGGACTTGTTTTGGTGCCGTTCATTTATGGTTCCTTATTTGCATAAGCATTAAGCATTGAAATAATACAATTTTCGGATTTAATTCGTACTATAAGGATGTTGCTAACTCTTTACCGCAGAGAATAACAAAAATATTTTTGTAATTTAGTGTTTGACAGGTGGCTATCACCACTCACTTCTTAGAAAATATATTAAATATATCAGTTTAATTTTAGGAGTCGTATTTTATTTGATTCCTCGGTGAAAACTAAGCGACACACAAAATAATCGAACCGTGGTACAAAGGTAAAATTGGGCTTATTTTATTTTGTTCTTGATTTCATGGTGTTAACTTGTACATTGTGTAAAGTTACTGGAAAAAGTTTCCAGATTTGTGGCAAAAGTTCGTGATATTCTTCATTGTACGAAAAAAGAAATTATATATTTTTACAATATTTATAACATATTTTTATAATTTCTTAAAAGATATTGATTGAAAAAAAAAATTATGACTATGGTCACATTATACAACTAATTCAGATAGTGAGATATTTAGTTTATTAGCTTACTGATGTTATTGATTACATATCGGTAATCCACTCCTGGATTTATCCAAATAACAATAAAAACTCGTCGAAATATATCCGACTATGATTGATGGTTATGGTATGATAAGGGGCTGTTCATTTATTTATGTGCAGTTACATAATCAACCTCTAAACACCGGAACATACAAACTTTCACATTTATAATAGTATGTAGAAGATATTGTATTAAAACTAAGTAAAAGTTATATAACATTACTAGACGACACGATTATGTTTCCAATAAAGGAAGCGTACGACGGAGACGCGAGGTTATCATTCATCGAACATAATTTACGGTTTCGATGGAATCGCTTGCAAGCTTAGCGGTCGATGTAACAAAGCACATCAAACTTACTAGTGTTACATAAAAGAGAGGTTCGTGTGAACTGTGACCCAGTGCATTGTCTGCCGATGACCTATGGAGGTGGCCTACTAATGTTTTGTTCGACGAGCACACTACTGACGTGATTGGAAGACAATCTGTTTTGCATTTTGCTGACTGAATGGTGATACATGACAGATACCTTTGGTTAATTTGTTAGTTCTATAGATCTAAACTAAACAAAGCCATCTTCTTTCTGTAAGGTCACTAATCATTTACGAGAAGTAAGCTATATAGAATACATAAATGTGGAATTTATGTATGGCTGTAAGATAAGAATATTAACAACAATATTTAGTTAATTTTAAATAATTTAGGTAGTTTTATCTAAAGTGAAAACATTTGTACCGAAATTTAGCCTGACGTAAAGTAAAGATGTTGTATAAGATGTACCACATTTTTACATCAAATGTAGAGGTCGGTGAGCGCAAACGCCCGCTCTTTCCGCCCAGTCCCTTCTTGTACGCTTCAGGAATTATTGCGAACCGATTTGTTTCTGAAAGTACATTAATTGTGTAGTTGTGTAGAGTTAAGTCGGGTTCCGGTTGGTGGAATTGGGATAGCAAAACTATTTGTTGTAGCTCCTTCGCATATTCTCTAAAGATGATCTTAATAGAATTCTGATAGCTTTTCTTGGACTTTCTAAGCTCTTTTGTTTGATTATTAGAAGTTCTATTAATTTGGAGCTCTATATTTGATTGAGTCTATAGGAGCTAGCAGTTGTTTGGCTGAGCCATCGCACCGGATTTTCTAATGTTGTTGCATGCGAACCTAATTGAAAAATAAGACCCATTAAGATAACCCTAATTTAAATCTTCTGTGTTTGAGATAGTTCCTTCCATGTGATACTAAGATAGTAGGACATATGCTCTAGGTAAACAAAGCTTTTATTCTGCAGGTTTTGTTATATATACTGCAAGTTATTTTCTAATATATATTAAGTCATATCAAACGGTTATAGATTCTCGATTATCAACATTAGCATAGGATGTTACCATATCTTTACGATGTTGAACCGTAATAATTATTATTATGAATAAGTATTTTTTGATAGCTTTCAAACGATCTGATAAGAAATTCTAATTTAAGTTATGTCACCGATGCAAAAAGTATTATCTCGTAGAAAGTTTCCACTTTCAATTAATTGGATTGTGGAATATGTGAAAGCTCTTCATTACGGAAATAAATATGCTGTAAAAGCGATAACAAGTAAGAAACAAATCAGCGAACATTAGCGAGTGGTAAATGACCTGATTTCTTTTTCTTATTGTGGTACGATATTCTTATAGCTAAGAAGCTATTAGGTATTATGAATATGCCTATTTTAAGAGAAGAGGTCATTGTGTTACCAAAGGTAGATCCACTACCGATGCCGGAACTGCACTTATGAAACATATTTTTGACGCATGGGAGGGCAAGCGGGATGTAATTGGAGTGTTTTGCGACCTTTCCAAAGCGTTTGACTGTGTGAGTCATGAAACGCTTTTAAGTAAACTTAGACATTATGGTGTCTCGGATGGAGCTGTTAGCCTTTTAAAAATCTTATTTATCAGACAGATTGCAGAAAGTCGTTATTAATAGATCAGAATCTGCTAGCTCGCCTATAACTATGGGGGTTCCCCAGGGATCAATATTGGGTCCTCTACTATTTCTAATATATATAAATGACCTTCCTTACTACATTACAGAATCGTGTGAGACAGTATTGTTTGCAGATGATACTTCTTTACTATTCAAAGTTGATAGACAAAAGGAATGTTATGACGATGTAAATAGTGCTCTCTCGAGAGTTCTGTATTGGTTCACAACTAATAATTTGTCTTTAAATTCTAAGAAAACAAAATGTATCAAATTCTCTTTGCCCAATGTAAGGCAGGTTAATACTAGTTTAAATATGAATGGTGATGTCATTGACTTGGTAAATAATACTAAATTCTTAGGCATTACGTTAGATTCACGACTACAGTGGGATCCACATATTGAAACTTTGGCAATCAAACTTAGTTCAGCGGCGTACGCAGTAAAAAAGATTAGACTTTTAACTAATGTTGAAACGGCAAGAATTGTTTATTTCAGCTACTTTCATAGTGTTATGTCCTATGGACTGCTACTATGGGGATCAGCGGCTAACATTGAAAGTATTTTCCTTTTACAAAAAAGAGCGATTCGTGCTATTTACTGTTTACGGGCTAGAGAATCCCTAAAAGAATTGTTCAAGGAAATTAATATTTTAACTTTAGCTAGTCAATATATATATGATAATTTAGTTTTTGTATATAGAAACTATAATAAATTCAATAAAAACAGTGATCTACATAATGTGAATACTAGAAACAAAAATAAACTTGCCGTTCCAATGTTCAGACTCCATAAAACTAGCTGTTCGTTCTTGGGGAAATGTATATCTATGTTTAACAAACTTCCGCAAGGTGTCATTGATTTGCCTTTATATAAATTTAAAAACCATATCAAAAAGACACTCATGAGTAAAGGTTATTATAAAGTAAGTGACTATCTTAATGATCACACTGTTTGGGAATAGGGACACTATTCATAGAGCCATGTTTGGTAACATTATTTATAATATTGTATTATTTTATATGTGTATGTAAACATACATACGACTGTAATCGTATTAGGTATGATTGTATCTTATACTATATTGTATTTTTATATATATTATATATTTATAATTATTAACATTGAAAAGAGGAGATAAAAAATAGACCTTCAGAGTTTCTTGCCTGTTCTTCTCGAGAAGGCTCTCCAATTTCCGAACAGGTGTCGAGTCAATATATTTTTTTCTTTTTTTTTTCCTTATTCGTACGTACGGACAAGGTTTTTGTTTTTTTTTTTTATTATTTAAGCTTTTTTTTGTTTTGTTTGTTGACGTCAATAAGTGCCTGTAAAGGTCTATGTTGAATAAATATTATTTTGATTTTGATTTTGTGTATTTTTCGCCCTAAGAAGTTAATATTTTGTGATGCTTTAAATAAAATCAAAGAGTAAATTTAAAAAAAAAGTGAATAGATGAGAAAGAATTAATGTTAGAAGATGTGGTAAAAGATATAAGATATTTGAAAGGAAGAAAAGCTGCAGGACATGAGAGGATATCTGCTGAAATGCTGAAGGCTGGAGTGAGCTGCGTAGTAACTGTGCGTGTACCATTTTTTCAACCTTTGTTGGAGAAATGGCCAAGTAACGGAAGACTGGTGCAAATTCGTGATTATACAACAAGGGTAAAGTATCCCAGCAAGAGTGTAGAAATTATAGAGGAATTAGCCTACTCAATACTAATTGTATGGAAAGATTCTGAATAAAAGAGTGATAGTGTTGATTAATAACAAAATTTTGAATGTACAAGCGGGTTTTAGAAATGGATGGGGGTGCACGGACTAGTACTTTTCCGTACGATGCATGGTCGAAAAATGTTTGGCAAAAAACCAAGAAGTCTATTGTGCTTTCGGGGATTTGGAAAAGGTCTAAGATAAAGTGAGGACGGATGAATTGTGGAAAACATTATCCATGTATAGAGTGCCCAGCAGCTTGATGCCAGCATTGACTTCACGCACTGGCGTCACTGATGTCTATACAAAGAATCTAGAGCTTGCGTTACGATAAATAAGGCGCACACTGACTGGTTTGATATAGGAAAAGGTGTCAGACATGGATGTGTAGCTTCGTCGTGGCTGTTCAATGTATTCATGAATGACAATTGTCTTAGAATTATAATATTTTATTTACCTGTAGAAGTCTCCATATTCCTAATCAGTAAAACCAATATTCATTGTTCGATCTCCGAGAACTTTTATTCAAAACAAAACATACACCAAAATATTACATATAATAATTGTCAATAACAAAAACCAACCAGTGACAACTCATCGGAAACTAAAACCTCAACAAATTGAACTAAAAGATTTTGACAGGGAATTGAGAATGAACGAGTTAACTGTCAAGTGCCTTTAATATGTCGACAGTCAAATAATTTTGGCATCTTCGGAGAGAGAGTTGCAAGACGTATTTTACTGTATGTATTATGCATTACAAAGAAAATGTATGATCAAAATATTGAACGAATATGATGATATTTGCAAGTGACGAAAAGATTTATAATATAAGGTAGTGATCAAAAACCAATCTATATAGCAAGTAAAAGAGTTTGTGTAAATGGGATCTATGTATTTAAGAGATGCTAATATATATCTAATATTGAAAGAAGAGTAATGGCAGGAAAAAAAGTGAACGGGACTATAAATGGGTTCATTGGTATTGAAAACCTTATATAAAAAAGGCACGTCTGGCTGTCTTTATGTACGGAAGGGAATGTTGTGGCAAAAGAAGGATAATGATTGCAATGCAATGCAAGATTTATGCAGTGGAAATAAAAGCTTTGAGAGTGCTTGGAGTGAAAATGAAGGATACATTGCGAAATAGTGTGATAAGGGAAATATGCGTTTTGATAGATGATGTAGTGACAAAACTCGAGAAGGGAATACTTAGATGGTTTGGACAATACAAAAGACGACTAATGAAAGAAATTTATGAGATAAATATGAATGGGGCAGTTGGTAGGGGACCGCCTAGACGACCATACTTCAATTATTTGGGTGATATAATGAAAGATGGCCATGTCAAGAGTATCTGTAACGAGCGTGCATGAAAGTATTAATGAAAGTCGAGGAAGCTAGGGAAATATGTTTGGGCCGTAGCAAGTAGAAAACTGATTTCTGCCTACCCCTTTGGAAAAAAAGGCGTGAGTATATGTATGTATAAAACAAATAAGTCATGAAAATAAGAAAAGAACTGAAATGAAGAATAAAAAGAAAATTGTTATGTACAAGTGATAATGTTTTATGTAAATATTAATTTAATTTATTATGTTGAAGACCAGTGTCGGAAATTACATGAATAATTAAGATTACTAGAAAAAAAAAATATGAGAGTAGGTAAAGACAGAAAACGACCCAAAAGTGACATATATTGTGTGTTATAGTGAATCTGAAGATATAGCTACTTAGATTTTGCACACATAATAAATGTTATTAAAATATTACTTGAATTACGATTTAAATTATTACTTGTTTCGATGTTTCGATAGCGTTCACGAGAAGACTGAAGAATGTGGGTCTACATTCAAAAGGCTGGAACTGGCAATAGATGGGTTCGTAATCGTCGTAATATATCTATATTTTAAAACAATTACAATAAGGTAGTAATTTGATAAAATCGAATGGAGGTGAAATTTTGTCTATTAAAGCCCGCACCTAAGCACCTAAGAAGGCAAATATTTAATATGTTGAGGTGAAATAGAAAAATATGTTTAAAATGTTAAAAAGATGATAGCCCATACTATAGTCATATTACAGAACAGGTTCAAGAGCAATAAACTTAGAATGTCATAAAGTTGTACGCATGTTCAATGACGACACGGCTTTGCATGTGAATCGCATAATAGGAGGTATTATGTATTTAATAGGTTTATGTATGTAAATTTATTGATTAATGGCCATATTCATGCGTCACTATAAATTATGTATTAATAGAATATATAATATTTATTTCACTGTCACAAAATGATTTTAAACTTTTGCTTACTATGAGATTTCGTTATTTGTTCTTTGCTTATTATATTATTTATGAGTACTGTATTTTGGTAGGTATTAAGAATATAAGAACTTTCACACTTCTTTTATAAAATAGAAAGATTTGTATTTTTGTATGTAACGAATAAACTCAAAAAGTACTGGACCGATTTTAATAATTCTTTTTTCATTAGAAAGCTACATTATCACTGAGTAACATAGGCTATATTTAGTAGGTACTAGATTACTATAGAAATCTTTAGAAATTCTTATTAAAACCAACTGAAGGTGTAAAAAAAATAGCCATAAAATGTCTTTCATCGCATACGCTGCGAAGAGTAAGGTAAAGTAAGAATGATAGATAAAAATGTTCGACAATATTATAGAATATATAAATTGTATGTAGGATCTCCTGAAAATCAATAAGTTTTGTTGCCACCTACAAATACCACAGCCAACGCATACAATTTTTTTCTAATTTAGTGATTCATGGTCGTTTTAATTAGCTTGCTTATAACTTAAATATCTGTACCTATTTATGTCTACCCGTGCGCTAGTGCTAAATATGTGTGACATATTTATTTAAAAAAAATATTAGATCTGGCAAAGATTGTAATATTGGTAATTTTCAGTTTTAGTCTTGTAAACGATAAAATTTTCACTGTCAATACTCGTTTATCTATTGATAAATATCCAACGATAGAAATGAAGCTTATGTTATAAGATAAAAGATTACGTGGATTTGCCAACGAAATTTGGAGGTTAAAAATAGAAACATGTCGAGAATTCAATCAAGCTTCTTGAATTATATAATACAACAACCGAAATTAAGTAAGCTGCAAAATTAGTTAGTTGTCATAGAAAATGTCCTAAAGACACACACAATAGTCCCATTCGATGACAATGTTGAAACTGACGTATCTATTATGTATTAGAAAAGAGGACACAGTCATTGTTGCGTAGGCTTTCTCGAGTAAGTCGGAACACGTAAATATCATTATGTTGCGGTCACTCTGCCGAAGTAAAGAGTGCAATTAGCCAGATGAGTCGTTTGCAGACACCTAGAGTTACATAAAGAACTAAAATGTCGGGCAGATCACGCATCATCCGACGATGACGAAATGGTCATCACTTCAACTTTTTCCAAAAGACTTTGTGAAAGTTAAACCTTCGATAGTTTGGTTGACAGTTTTATAGATTAATAAGACTTCGTAGGCTAAAACATTGATTTGGAGAAAATATACAAAAATTTATATTTATTATCAAACGATTTAATTTAAGGTCCTTTTTTTTGTTCCCCCTGAGGAAAATGCATTAAGTTGCATACCCCGGCTGTGGCGAGCCGGCGGTTATGTGGGGCTCTCCTCCCCAGAAGGGGGAGGCCTACCCACTAAAAACCTCAGGGATGGCCTTCCTCAGGCATGTACGGAGCCCCCGGGAACACCAAGCTACTTCCGAGAACCCCCAGCCTCCGCTCCCCCGCCGATACAGGGGAGTCCTCCTCGGGGGAGGCTACAATACCTCCCCCGACCTCCACCACCGACGACGCCCCCCGGCCACGGAAGGGGCGTGTCCCTCCCGGGTCGCCGCTGGCGCGATTTCCTCGCGCCCACCGGCGACCCGCGGCAGCGCCGCAGCTGTGCTACCGAGTCCAGCGCCGCCTCCTTCGAGCGGGATCGGCCATCTCCCGACCCCGCTCGGCGGCTTCCTTCTGGAGCATCACTGTTCACAAAAGGAGGCTACAGCCCTCCAACCTCCCTCGTCCGCCAGCACGCATAGGTCCTAAAACACATTTCCGTAGAAAGGAAATTATAATTTATTATATTTTATAAATCATTATTTAAATCTGGTAGATATTTATTTTTTAAACATTATCTAAATCTGTATTAACTTTTTGTAGTGAATAAGTGAACTTGAAGAAATCTCTACGTAACTATGATTCTATTGCTAAACTTTCTGAAATTTATTGTGTTTGTAAAGGTGTATTGTTGATTAAAACCGAGTTGTTTTAAAATGTCCTATGTCGTTTGTATTATAACATTATAGAAGCAATTACTTATAATGTTATTTTAAATGTTCGGAATAGGATGGATTAATTTCTGTATAGAATAAAACTTTAATTTACAACTATATTCGCAATACTTACTACACTACACTACTACTACACTTTATAGACATAGTCGTTTAGTTAACCTACTAATAATAACTTACCTAACGAGCAAGAAAAAAAAAATCTAAACGTTTCTCAAACTGTAAGCTTTTATTAAACATTGCGAAAATAGTAGGCATGCGTATGCCTACAGTGACGTAAGACGGAAGAGCGACACTGACCTTCTTCACACTTTCCTCTTGTGTCACATACCAGCTTGTATCTACGACCTGATGGTTCGGTGGGATTTCGCATTGTTTAGATAAACAGCGGTGCCATACATTTTAGTACGATTATTGACTATTTTATATAACTATGTCTAGAGATTGCAACCAGTGTATTTTTATTATACTATGAATATGTTGGGTGCAAAGAAAGACCAACGTTAACGTTAATGCAAGTTTAAAAAATATTCCTTCACTTATAAAGTCTAATGGTGTTTGACTTTAAAGTAAAAAAAAAATGAAATTACAGGAAAGATATTAATGCAGAAGTACTTAGACTAATTTATTAACGTGCCATCAAAAGTACGGAAGTATTAACGACGAAAATAGATTAGTCTAAAAAGTCACGTTAAAATATATTGTTCAAAGTTTTAAAAGTCAGTTAAATCAAAAGTATCAGTTGTTTTTTATTCGGCGAATCTTTTGGATTAATAAAGTTATTATTTTACATGAAGCTATGTAATATACCTGCCAATGAGGGTTAGCAGTGCTACTGGCGGTTAAAATATTAGTATATAATGTAATTTACAAATTTGACGAATATAACAAGGTTTGATATTACTAATATTTACAAATTCTATAGATACACCTCAACTTACTTCTGACCTACCCTAAGTTACTCAATATAACCGTGCATTAAGTAACGTAAATATTGGCCGAGTGAAGTATATGAATGAGCCGCTCAGTGTCGTTCAAACAACATAATTACGATGCATAACATGGCAAATGTCTAACTAATACTTTATTCAATATACATCATCATCTTCTTGCGGAAATATAGTAAAACTGTGAAGTTACCTACACTTATTGTTCAGGTGTATAATAATCCCAAAAACTTACACCTTTCATCTCGCCCTATTTGAAAGTGACTACGCATGCGAAACTCAAAAGGAAATAGTTACGTGACAGTTGAAATATTAGAATAAAATATAATTTAAAAAGGGCTGGCAGTTACCTCTGTCAACGGATTAGTTTGGCGATCCAAAGAGGTAATGTTGCCAGCATCCTAGGTACTGTTCCCATGGGCCCCGAATTGCAGGACATTTTTTATTTATAGTTTCTAGTTTTATTTTAGATATATATACCTAATTTAGAAGTATTTTAAGATATTTATTTTTAAGGTTTAAATTATAGTTTTAATTGTATTTTTTAATTTAATTAATCTAGTTTAGTTTATTATATTCTATTGTACTTAATTTAATTAAACATCAAATAAATATGGTAATTCAATTTAAAAAAAATATATCCCTTAAGTACATGTATCATACCTTATTTTATGTTTGTCGTATTCATCTAAATGGGGACTGACTTACCCGCAATACGTTCCACTACTTCCTGGGTGTAAACTAATAAGAAGAAATTATCGTTATCACACCGTTGTAATCGAAATAGATGGTCAGTAATCTAGTAAACACATGCGTGTTATTAAGCATGCGTGTTAGTAAGCAAATTGGACAGTTGATTATAATATTTTTGTTGTATTAAGTAATCCTAGTGCTTATGAGTTAGTATAGTATAGTAGTAGTAGTTAGTTAGTATAGTATAGTAGTAGTTTTAACCACGCATAGGTGAACAGGATACGTCTCCAAACTTATTGTAAAGTTTGGAGACGTATTTTTAAAACAATGGAATTCAATTTTTAAAAAATCTTACTATTTTTGAATATTAATTCGGTGGATTGTTAAATTGGTAGTCCGCAAACACAACTGACGCAGACGTATTATTGGAAAGAAATAATAACCACTATATTCTCCAATAGAAATGAATTATAATCATATGTAAGTCCAAAAAAAGTTAATAATAGATAGAGTAAGAGAATCAATATAATACAGAGTAAATTCATTTAGACAGCAATAAAACTTTTTTATTTACATTCCGTTTTACCTATTATTCATCGCCGGCTCTTTTCAAATTAATGAGCGTAATTGCATACCGGTTTTATTTTTTCTGTGTAAATCGGATACTAATACAGTATTTGTTTTTATAACACCACTGAATAACAACAGAGAATTCAACTGAGCAAATAATCAGTAGGAAGTATGTATATTTGTATTCTTTTAAGAATTATAGATTCATTATAATGAGTAAAGACATGCATGTTATAATCATTCGAATTCAGTATTGCTATTCAGGGTAGGACTGGGCCGGAAGAGCCCGGGTGGCTGATCGCAATCCCGACGAGACACCTTTTTTGTACGATCATAGCTTCTGAGACATGCACGCGGGCAACCGTAGCACAGGGGGCCGCGAAAGCGTTGTCCCTGTGCTACGTACCCTGCCGCATGCTCCGCAACGAGGCCCGTGGGCCCGCGCAGGCTGGGGCCCGGCTGGCAAATGCCACCTCGACTGTATGGCCAGTCCGACGCTGTTGGCATTTATATTAATCCTGTTTTACACATACTATTACACACACACACACATATTATTCAGTATTCCTGCAATAAGTAATTAATTTATAAATTCGATTATGAAAGATGAAATTAAAATAAAGGAAATCATGGAATATATGCAAAATCTATTCGTTGTCTATATTTATTTTTGGCCAGATTTATATCTCTTATATATATAAAAATTAATCGCAAAATGTGTTGGTAAGCATATAACTCAACAACGCCTGAATCAATTTGGCCAATTCTTTTTTTAAAATGTTCGTTAAAGATCAAGGGTGGTTTTTACGGCGAGAAAAATTAGAATAATTATTGGAAATTCCTAAAAACAGCCCTTTTTTTCCGGTACAAACTTATCTAACTAAAACGTAGTCAATTTGAGCTTTACTGTTATTATATAAAGTTCATATTGTAAGCACTCACCGTTGTCTAAGCAGTAAGGTTAGGAACACACCTTACTGCTTAGACAAGCGCAAAGTGAATTTATCAACGCTATATAAAGTTGAAATTCAATCATATCTATCAAAACAGTGTGCGTGTTGCGTGTGTGCGTTGGAGCACAGAATACATTCTTGGAGGATTGAATGTCACGTTCCCAAGTTGAATAGTTTTAAATGCTTATATATGTTTTATTTAATTATTTTTTATTCACAACGACCTACAGGGTGATGTTCTGTACAGGAGAATTTTATGCCCTGACTATAAAATAAGCAGAAACAAAAAACTGCCACTTCTTTTCTCTCATCTCATCTTTTTGACAGGACGAAGTTTGTCGGGTCCGCTAGTTTAATATATATTAAGACCGTAACTTCATCCGTGGGATTCATCTATATAAACTAGTTATGTTAGCTAGCGAAAAATGCAAATGTGCGTTACACATTAAGGGGAAGACCACCCTCGAAAACGCTCTGTATTCACACACTCTCATATGCATAACAATATTGCTTTAACTACACGCTTGGAAAATGGAAATGTACTGTTGTTTTATGAAAATGAATAATTTATAGAGCGTTTTGTTACTTTGTTAGTAATGCGGTTTGTATTTTACTTATGTTACTAAAATTCCAACATTTAAACGTAGTTCATTAAATTATTAGAAACATAGGAGCAATGTAGATTTATAGAAACGTGCCAACAACTTTTTAAATTTAATAAAATGAAAGTATTAATATTTTTTTTAATTTAGTTGCTTAGTCTGGTTAATCTAAGATATAATTTCATCAGATCTTTAAATAATTTGCATAAATTGGAAGGAATTAAAACATAATTTAAAAAACTAGGTTCAAGAGAATATCATTATACCGATCCGTAGAATTAGTTTGTTCGAGTGTGCTAATCTCAGAACTATTGATTGGAATTGATTTTTTTTGTATTATTCTATGATACTCTTTAAGCGAAAAAGGTTTATTATCCTTTACCGTACGACCAAGAGCACAGTATTAATGTAATAAACCCAAGCCGCAAATAAGTCAGCTTTTCTTTCAACGATTCAATTCGATAAAAATTATAAAGAAAGAACTAGGTTACACACATCATACCCAAATTAACACACAAATGTCGCTAAATTGAAATAAGTGGAATATAGGGGTTGAACCTATAGCACTTCATACACTACCTGAAGACAAAATTGTGGTAAACTCTGGTAGTGCGGTAGACGTCGATCTACAACAAGAATGCCATATATTTTGAAATAATTAAATACAATAATTTCAAATAAACTGAAATCATGAAATACTCGTATAGGGTTTGCAAAAGTTTAAACATAACATTAAAATGTATCTATTGATAAACAGTACTGTAGCGTGGTCAAATCAAAATCAAAATAATCTTTATTCAACATAGACCTTTACATGCACTTATTGACGTTAAAACAAAAAAAAAGCTTAAAAAAAGCAAACACCTTGTCCGTACGTACGAATAAGGAAAAAAAAATATTGACTCGACACCTGTTGAGAAATTGGGAGAGCCTTCTCGAGAAGAACAGGCAAGTAACTCTGAAGGTCTATTTTTTATCTCCTCTTTTCAATGTTAATAATTATAATAATACAAAATTAAGATACAATCATATCTAATACGATTACAGTCGTATGCATGTTTACATACACATATAAAAATAATACAATATTATAAATAATGTTTTTACCTAACATGGCTCTATGAATAGTGTCCCTATTCCTAAATAGTGTGATCATTTAGATAGTCACTTACTTTATAAATAACCTTTACTCATGAGTGTCTTTTTGATATGGATTTTAAATTTATATGCAGGCAAATCAATGACACTTTGCGGAAGTTTGTTAAACATAGATATACATTTCCCCAAGAACGAACAGCTAGTTTTATGGAGTCTGAACATTGGAACGACAAGTTTATTTTTGTTTCTAGTATTCACATTATGTAGATCACTGTGGTCACATTATGTAAATCACAATCTTCGCTAAGCAGCCACAACTATTCTGGATTCAAGTCATGCCCTACAGCAGGGTTTGCGGCCAATTTCCTATAATTACAAAACGAATTGTTGGATAAATTGTCATTCTACACAGGCGACCGCGAGGGTTCAGTGTACAGGGGATCGACGAAAAAAAATTGAGTTGATAAAGTCTTAGCATTTATAAACCAGGCGCCATCATGTTATATTCTTTACTCTAATATCTTGAAAACAGAGGGTTGGTAATTTAATAATAAATCTGTTGCAATGTCTTTGAATTACACAGTATTGCACCGTCGATAAAACGTATTGATTTCTCATATCAGAGCGTAAGCAACATTAAAAGCTATCGTCGTCTCACGCCTCCTCGAAAATTTCGATGTAATATAATGGCTATAATACAAACTGTATTCAGGAAGTTTTCTTTCAATATGCGGCCTTACTACTGTAGAAATGGAAACAAATATTTAGTAACCTAAAATAAACCAATTTGCAGATAAGTCATTCGTAGTCTAATGCTATGAATAAACTAGTAACCCTAGCGGAATTTTCAATTGCGACTTATCTATCTGTAGTATAAAACTGGTTATTCAACAGCAATTTTTTACAAAAACTAACATATTTATTACTCAGACAAAACTCAGTCACTTAGTCTTCAAATTTGTCTGTGTTTCTCTAGCGTACGAGACGCCAAATATATTCGACAAAAAACGGTAGTATTACAGTTTTCAAATAATAGACTCGATGCGTTCTTGTGGCGCTATATCACATTATGTATAGATGGTGAATGGAATGATGTGTACCTCTAGCGTGCGTGCTCTTACGTGACAGACTAAGTCGTTACACTGAAATTAATTTCAACTTAGTACAGTCGCTCTTAGGAAATGTGTAGAAATCAAAATTTATAAACAAATAATTGCCCTTGTGAAATAACTTTCCATTAAATTTTTACTAATTTAGTGTTTAATAATTGAAAACTAGCAAATAAAGGATTACGCCACTTAAGTAATTATTTTTATTTTCAAAGCCCAATTTTTAAGTATAGTATATTTAAATTCATTTAATATTTATTGGTGGCACATTGACCACCTAATTGTTGGTCCAGGGTTGACCCACCATATATTTTTGTTTAGTGAATTTCAAATTACATTTGTTCGACGCATCTACGTTGTGTTTCTGGTTGTACGCATAGTTCAAATAAAGTGAAATATGAATGGCCTCCATATAACCACGCGGTTTGAGAGCTCTCGTGCGTCGCTGATGTAACCGAAGACCGAGATAGTATTATTGTGAGAAAGTGTATCGCGGGTATTTATTTATAATACAATGATTTGATAATTAAAAAATTAATCACATTAATCTATAGTTGTATCTGAACTACGAGTACAGCAGATTCAATTACCAAATGTATGTATTACCTTGATCGCTGTGACGACTTAATCACAAAGTAGTACTCTACACTAGTAGTAAATGTCATTCACCTTACTATAATTATGAGTAAACTATTAATATTTACAACTTTTACCCGAAGTTTAGAAAAGAAACTGGGACACAAATTAAAAAAAAGGTATTACAATATATTTGACAATACGAATTTACTAATAATGGTACTATTTGCTGTGTGAATTCCATATGCTAGTTATTAATTTTAATGTATTATTTGTATTTTAAATGGGACACCGCATCGGAGCCTTAAAGATAGAATTATATATACGATGTATCTTAAGCAAGTTAAAACTTATATGCTTTAAAATGAAAGTCGTAAATTAATAAGTGTTCCAATAATTGTTGTTTCCCACAGTCTCTAACATAGCAGTAGGACAATTTATTATCTTACTAAAGTTGTTGCCTCTTAAATTATAGCCCTTAATAGATTTCTTGCCACTCAATCAATAGTGACTTCTTTAATTCCATTTAATGAAGATTTTTGAATTTAGCTAGTATCATAATGATAGAAAAATTGTTTATTATAGAACTAAACTAAAGTTGTCGATAGTCTAATATATATACGAGATACGAGAGCTTCCGTTAAGTTCCGTTAAGTTTAGATAATAGCTTCCGTTCCCAGACCTGTATATGACACGTTTGTGTAAATACATTAAACGTGACTGGACGTAATCATTTTGTTTCGTTCATATCACAAATTTTATAATTTGAATGTATTTAAAAGTAATATCTATAAGATTAAATGATAATTTATTCTAATATTATAAAGAAGTAATGTTTGTAAGTTAAAAAAATTGACATGGAGACAGTTTGAAATTCGAGGAAGCACACAACACATTTTGTTATGGGAAAAATCGTGACCGAAGCTCCGGGTGTAAAGTTATTTTTTATTTATATAATCGAAGCATGATAAATTACATAAATAACATAATTTTGGTAATAATACTGGACTACCGCAATTTAAAATTTGGGTAATATATATAAGTATCTGGGTAACTAAACTAAGAGGTTGTCTCTGAAATTAAATAAATTTTTTTATCTTCTTCTCTCCGTAATCTAATGTTTTGCTTCTGCTGTTTTTGTTGTAATAAGTTCATTGAGATTTTTTTTGCTCAATTTTCATAGAATTAAGCAAAATATCTTTTATAGTTTGTATATCAAACGAAAAGATTATTCATTTGTGATTTTATATTTTTCATCCAAAATAATATCTATTTACCGACATAATGATTACTTTGTATGGAAATTTTAAAGAATTTAGCTTTAACTATATCACCATAACGATTTTAACATATATATATATATATATATATATATTAAATAATGTACGGTTAAAGAAAAATGCATAAATGAAATAGTTCCATTACATTACATTAACAAAAGGTTTTAGGTACAAATTATAAGGTTTAGCTAAAACTTAAAAATGCATTTTATAGGTTATAGGTTATTTAAATAATCACCGTTATTTAAAAAAAAATATGTTAAAATTTGTGTCTGAATTCGATGTTATTTATTTCATATTTTCTTATACTACTTATTAATCATTGACTTAATAATCGTTGTATTTGTGTATAATTTTATTAAATATAATTATATTTAATAAAATAAAGAATATTTAAATAATATATAATAATAATATTTATTAATATTCACATTACCAAAGCTTATTAATCTTTATAAGTATTAATAACTATTGAATATAAATAAATAATATTAAGCCACTTAACCAATTTTCTTAATGAAAAATTAATTTTCAGTATACCTATTCATTACTTACCAAAGACTTCAAGTGAACCATTTCAGCGTACGGTGTCGGCTATTCTGTGAAAATACTACATGTCTATTACACACTTAAAAACAATACTTCTAAAAGTATTAAAAAATTTTAATATTTAAATCACTTTATTCCAAGCAATACTTGCATCGTTAGAATCAATTATTTTACATAAACATAACTGTAAAATAATGGTAAGATTTTTCAAATACTTCCTTACAGTTGTTTTAATTTCAAGAACGTCAATGAATTTAAGCCTATATAACTAGTAGTCCTCTTTCTTCATTCTACATAGAATATTTGTGTATTATTTTGTCTAATATTTCTTTAATGGAATTTTTGTGGGTTAAATATCACGGAGATATTTAAATACGTTTATCACACTCTCACGCACATCACAGATACTCACCGTACGCTACGGAAACAGGGAGCACAGACTAAAAACAGTTTCCGAAACGGTGAGGATTAAAAGTAAAAGATTAGCGAGGGGACGCCGCGCGACTGCGGCTGGGGAGCGCCACGCTGAGAGTATATACCCAGGCCCCTCTCCGCTCATCTGGACACCTTAATGAAATCATTGTAATGATAGTACCATAAAATGGATCAATAAATGGATAATTTGACGTTAGTGGGTAATTTAAGTCATGGCTGCATCCTCTAACATTCAGTGATATCCAAAAGTAATCAAATCAAAATTTATATAAATTGTGTATTAATTATAATGAAGTGCGAAGTATAGGATGGGCTTATGTCTATCAGTCAGCGTTTATAAAATCTGTTGTAGTGAAATTTCGCAATCGTTATCATCGGTGCTGTCATTTTTGGTTTATCTGGTCAAGTCATATTTTGGAAACTGTAACCATGACTATGATTTTTTGAAATGGTAAATATATGGGTATGGTAATATTTTGGGATTGGAGATTTAATGAATACCAATAATAAGAAATGAAATAACAATGGTTCATAATTAAGTAGTCATTTCAAGTAGGGTAACTTTAGGGGAATAATGTATATGGTAGGATCTGAACATCAAAGAAATCTAAATTTACGTACGTACAGTTAAATTACTCACAATAATTTGTATCAGTACAGTATCAGTGAAATTTCATAGGATGATTTTAATAGTATATATTAAATAGGACGATACTAATTATTTTTTTAAATTAATTGCCGAGTTTTAAAATTCGATATGAAAGACAAGCATTAATTTTACATTCTCATTAATAAAAAGAAATCTAATGATCATTATTAAAGTTGTTTTATACCTTATTGAGAATCTAGTATACAAAAAATGGTTCTTGTGGCAAACGGCTTAGTCAGTTAATATTGGTTACATATTTATGCAATTGGTGAGAAATAAACCGTATTATTATTATTGTATGTATGTTGCTTATAAGGCGTGCGCGGGGATATAGATACAACGCGTAGAGATGTAATGAAAGTGTGCGTGGAGTGTATCAGCTGGGTCTATTTTCTATCTGCACCATGAAAAATGCGAAGCTAAATACTCAGTTAGACGCATATAAACTATTGTCATGTTATTATTATTTATTGTAAGAGTCAGTAACAAAGTATTAACAGCAATATAGCAAAATATTTTTATACACTATATCGTGGGAAGACACATTATTGTACGTTTTCAAAGAATGCCATAAAATGTTACACGTGAAGTTTCAAAGGCTTATTTCTTCAAAAAATCCATGAAGTGCGATCCTTAGCAATATAGTGTACCAGTAATTACTTGTAGGTACTTGATAGTTTGTAGATAATTATATTTGTTTCGATAATTTTGTATTTTAACATAAATTAATACGTGTGATACGTAATGAAGATTTTTGAATTTGAATTAATTTTAGTTATATCATCGTAACGACATGTAAAACTCTAATCTTATGTTTTAAGAAAGATTTACGTTTTTACTTGTTGAAAGGTTGATGAAAGGGTGAGGGGCGGTGGTGAAACTGTGCTTATAAACATTAACATTTAATGTAATTAGGTAACATCTCTAGCATGACGGAGAAATATAGTTATTAACATATACTTGTATAACATATTCGCTTTCAGTTTAAGCAGGTTGAACATGTATCTAAAAGGTTTTGAATCTACAAATATTGTCTTTATATTTTTTTTTTATATTATTGTTTTTTATGGAGAATTTTGGATGAATTTTTCCTTGATTATTCAGAAAACAAAATTAGAAACCTAACTGAAGCCTCAGACCAAATCAAAAATATTGTTCACGTAGCTTACACCAGTATCAGATTCTATATTTTCAAATCAAAATTTTCATTTTTATATGACCCGATGGTACGACCCTCATATCACTGAAGATGGGACGGTCACTACTTTGGGATGTGACGTGTGCAGACACTCTGGCGCAGTCCCATCTTCATGGTACCGCTATTAAGGCTGGCTCTGCTGCAAATTCTGCCGAACTCTTCAACGGCGCAAATATGCAAATTTAATAAGTGGATGCATATTTGAGCCATTTGTTTTTAGAGTTTTTAAAGAATTTAGCTGGAGGCTAATTAAATCGACACGTGATTGGAAGGCTGGATCATATCTGGTACAGCGGATCAGCATTTCCATACAAGTGGTAGTGCTGCCAGCCTTCTGGGCACGTTGCCGTTTGACTGATTTGGGTTAGATTTTTTATTTATAATTTAGTTTTATTAAGTTTCTTTTTAATCTTTCCATTACAAGTCAATGATATTCAAATTTGTTCTTATAAATTAAGAAGGGATACTCCCAAGGTTATTCATGCAAGTCTCAATACTGAGATATTGGGACCTGTGTGAATAACACAATCTTGTCAATGGATAAGTTAGGGTAATGAATCGATTTGATGGCATTCGCTGTCACGATCCCGCCGAGTGCGCTTGTCACCTTCCGTCCAAATTTCGACTCTCGAAGTTTTTTTCACATACTCACTGAGCTCCTGACAGCGAATACTTCTGCGTTGCACGATCTTAGCTTCGTAGACGCCAGTGTTGCGGTCATTCGATCGTTGTTGGTGCCCTCCCGGGTGCCTCTAACGGTTGAAGGACAGCGGTGCTGCTTGGGTTGTCGGATACCTAACGGTGGCAACGAAGACAACCGACGCCTATCCTAGAGCATCGTCGTATCTCCTGATACGATAAATTTAGAAGACTGGAGCCCATTGCACTAGGGCATTGCGTCCCTAGGGTGAAGGTGCACGGTCATTCCCCGGGAGTGACCGTTAACGGTTCGTCCCCCCTCCCCCCTGCCTCCTCAGGCAGGGGAGTAACCCGCGTCTCTTGTTAGGTCGCGCCCTCTGCGCCTTGCGCGCCCTGCACCGTGCGTGTCGCGCATTTGGCGGGCTTCCCCGCGCCTTCCGCGCAATAAACCTTGTGTCACATCTCTGTAACTTCGCGCAATGTATACTGACGCGACTGTTGTCCTCTCTGCCGACCCTCTCCTCGACATCATCACCAATTCCCATGCCCAACTTATGGGCCAGGCTGGTCATACCCGTGATCCCCGTATCGCGGAAATGA
The DNA here is from genome assembly GCA_036419045.1 of Scirpophaga incertulas. Lineage (NCBI taxonomy): Eukaryota > Metazoa > Arthropoda > Insecta > Lepidoptera > Crambidae > Scirpophaga > Scirpophaga incertulas. The sequence continues at coordinate 16,347,229 of CM071630.1, read as the reverse complement.
TCACCACTACCTCAGACCACCTTACCGGTCAAATCCGTTCAATAATAGACTCGATCACTCGCGACTTAGTCACAAAAATAGACACTCTCCAAACCGAACTCTCTCAATTTAAGAGAGCATTCAAAGGCCCCGCCAGTTGCAACCGGCCGACCCTACCCCGATTTCTATCCCAAATGAGCCTACGCCGTCTAACGACGACGCTAAGCACCCCGCCCCTAAGCGCCCTATGCACTCGCCATCAGCGCCACAGGGGAATGACACTCCCGCCTACCTGGAGCTTCCCTCCGATGAAGACGGATTCCTCCCTGTTGTTCGACGTAAGTCGAACAAAAAGAAGCGACACAACACACAGGATGTTGCGCCGCTCGCCCCCGCCTCTTCCGACCCGCTCCCGTCCCACATGGACGTGGTTGTGGATCAACCCCCACGAAGGCTAAAAGGCATTCGACGTGTAAAGCATACCCCGTCCGCCCTGACAAGGACCCGCCGGTCCATCTGACCGATAAGGCCTTTGGCCAAGGACAATTAATAATAATAATATAATTTATTTCAGATTACAATCCATAAGTATTAGTAACAATAACTTATCATCTATATTAGTATTTAGCATTTGATATAAATTTAATAACCATTAATTACACATACATTGATTAATTTTAATTTTTACATTTAGTGGCTATAGGTATGTAGACTCAAGCATCGCATCAGCAACGGAGAGTCCCACCGCTTAGAGAACACGCGCAATATACTGTTTGGGCTGGCGCGAACGCGCGAGAGTAGGAGAGTAACGACCAACTACGCTTGCGCATTAGTGTGTAGAAACAATTTATTCTCGCTTCAGCAAACATAGAGGAGGCACTACAATATCGCGCCAGCCCAAACAATATCCTGTACGCGTTATTATATTGCACGCGCAATGAGCTGTAGGCTCAATTGATTGGTCAAAAATCCAAAATAGGGAGGACAGCTTTATCCTCTATACCGACCCCTGAGGCGTACCGAGCTCTCACGGCTCACCTACGCGCTCACAAAATCCCCTATTTTACATACGCTCTCGAGAGCGAACGTAAGATCAAATTTGTCCTTCTTGGGGTCCCTGTGGAGTTCACAGAGGACGAAATCAATACCAGCTTTACGGAGCAAGGCTACCCAGTCACCGGGGTGCACCGTCTGCTGCACCACCGTGACGGTAAACATCCCCCTCGTGCAAGTCAACTTGTCTCCTTTTGACAAGGCCCTACCTTACCCTACCCCAAGACTCAACTCTCACGGTTGTCGATATACCCGGCATCCGTGTTGAGCTCCCCTATTCAAAAGGCCCTGCACAGTGCAACCGCTGCCAGCGGTATGGACATGCAGGCGCCAATTGCCAAGCCCGCCCTCGTTGCGTGAAGTGCCTCGGCGATCACGCAACGTCGGAATGCACCTGCAAACGAGACGATCCCGTTTCGATGACTGCCCCCCCCCCACTGTGTGTTGTGTGGCCAAGTCGGCCACACAGCTAATTGGAAGGGCTACTCTACAGCACCGCGCTTTAAGCCTACTATCCCAAAACAACCTATCTATTATCCAGGACTACCCTGCGGACCTAGTGCTGATCCAGGAAACCTGGTTGAAGCCTAGCATCCAAAGGGGAATGTCCCTTCGCAATCATAGCTTAGTCAGGAATGACAGACCCGGCACCGTGCGTGGCCACACGTACGGCGGGACTGCCATTTATTTCAAAAAGCAGCTTCACTGCTCTCCCATTCCCACCCCACACTTAGAAAATATGGAAGCTACGGTGTGTAGACTGGCGCTGACTGGACATCCGTCCATCATAGTCGTATCAGTGTACATGTCGAGTGGAAGTATACCGCTCCGGAGTGATTTCGAGTCCATCCTCTCATTAGGCAGCTCGGTCGTTATGTTTGGCCCCAGGTCCCGACCGGATCTCCAACCAAGCGCTCAAGTCCCTCCCTCGGCTGGTCATCACCATGATGACAGTCCTATTCAATGCCTGTTACGAACAGTGTCACTTCCCGAATGCGTGGAAGGCGGCCACCGTAATAGGCATCCCCAAACCCGGCAAACCCCTCCACATGCCCAGTAGTCACCGCCCCATAAGCCTTCTCAGCTCATTGGGGAAGGTGTACGAACGGCTTATACTTGCCCGACTCAAAGCTCACCTCTTTGACAAGGGCATAATCATCCCCCACCAGTTCGGCTTTAGGGCCAAACACTCCTGCCCACAACAAATGCATCGCATTGTCGAATACGCACTTAGTGGGTTCCACCCCCGTAGAGAAAAGACCGTAGCCGTTTTTTCGACGTCGCCAAAGCCTTTGATAAGGTTTGGCACACAGCCTTGGTCTATAAACTCTACCAAACCGGAATGCCCGATCGCTTGGTGCGCGTGGTGGAGGCCTATCTTAGAGAAAGGTCCTTCCGCATTCGGCACGAGAAGTGCCTGTCCTCCCCAAGACCCTTGACAGCTGAGTCCCTCAGGGCTCCGCGCCCTCCCCTCTATTGTTCGCAGCCTATGCGAACGATACCCCAGCTAGCCCTTTTCGCAGACGACACGGTCAATTCCCACATAATGTCGGCATTGCGACGCGCAATTGACGACTTGTCCGACTGGTTCAGCCTGTGGAGGATCGAAGTAAACCCGGAGAACTCCTCTGCGGTTATGTTCGAACCCTCCCGCAGGCGTGAACTAGTCCCACGCGGCATCGCTCCTCATTGGGGGGAAATCCATCCCTTGGCAGCGTACTGCAAAGTACTTCACCCTGTCACCCTGGACAGACAGCTTAACTTCCGTGAGCATGTCTCCAGGGTGACGCGAAATGCCTAATCCTACATTGCTCGCCTCAACAGTATGTTAGGCAGGCACTGTCAATTTTTGAGATTTCTAATGTGATATCGTAAATCAACTCACTTTTTTGCGCTTATATTGCAAACGCTGGCCAAACGCTACGAGATTGGTCAAAATGATGTACTACAGTATTGTACAACTTACAAAAGTCCATAAAAAAGTCGGCGATGGTATTGGTCTATCTCTTAGGGATAACCTACCACAACCATTTTTTCATTGCACCCGTGCGAATCCGGGGCGGGTCGCTAGTATATAATCAAGTACAGTAGACGCTGAAACTGTGAGGTAAACTATATTTTGCGAGGCCTTCTGATAGTGATAAGTTTTGGTATAAAACAGGTGTACAGCTCGGTGCGTGAGATCCCTTAGGACTGTATCCATCGATGGATCACGTCTTCTACGTCTTCCGCTACGTCTGTTGGTATACATTTAATATACAGGAAGTCATTGTAAACACACGTTTATTATAAGGCAATATTATTTTGTGGGAAGCATGTGTTATTTTGCTGTATTTTGCTTCTAAGTCATTGGTATGTTTCATGTTGTCTATACTAATATTATAAAGAGGAAAGATTTGTTTGTTTGTACTGAATAGGCTCCAAAACTACTGGACCGATTTCAAAAATTCTTTCTCCTTTGGAAAGCTACATTATCCCCGAGTAACATAAGCTACATTTTATCCCGGATAAATCGACAGATCCCACGGGATGCGTAATAAAGGCTTCGCTCAAAAACTACTGCACAGATTTTCATGCGGTTTTCATTAATAGATAGTGATTCTAGAGCAAGGTTTTGCGGTATTTTTTATTTTGGAAAAATGGATAGTCCCACGGGAAGCGCGATAAAACCTTCGCAGCATAAACCGACTTCCGCGCATATGTAGCCGTGGGCAAAAGCTATGACCCTTAACCCTCTATAGACCCAATCCCGAAATCCACGCAGGCGAAGCCGCGGGCAGAAAGCTAGTAGGTAGTAATAGTGAAATTATCGGATACGAATTCTTGTGTCGTGTTGTGAAAAGTATGAAATAAAAAAATCGATAGGGTGATTTCACAAAAGCTAACGTTTCATCGTGTACTCCTTTGTTTCGTGGTTCACACTCATATCGATAACTAATGTAGAAAAATAAGTAATTGTTTAAGACATATCAACCTTACGACGTAAGCATAAAGTTATAATGAATGACAAATACTTTTGCACATTTTGGGTATTTGCGTTCGACAGAAAAAGGTCAAACCGAGTATTTTTCTTTTTGATTTTAAAATATTATTTTTGTAAAGTAAAATTATAGATTTAATGTAGAGTCAGTTGATTTCATTTTTATGGGAATACAAATTCTATGATATTGCTAATAATCATAATAAGGAAACAAACTATTTATAAATAGAAAAACGCTGTTTCATTAAAAAAATAGATTTATGCAAAATAGTCAACCATAATATTACAACATAAATTTAATACTTTTTCGGTAGATTTAATTAAACTGATTGATAGAAATTATATCTTATTGAATTGATTAAAATTTCCAGACTATGAAACCGACTGCCACATTTTTTCTCCAACATAAAAGTTATTGTCTGTTATCTAATTCGCACGTGTCACTATATACAATTAATTTGATCAGCAGACTTGTATATTAAATATTAAGCAACAGTAATTAATAAAATGCTCGAGCACACATGTACATTTTTTTAAAGTGTGAAACATTACATCAGAGGATTTGTTAACACATAGCTGCACAATCTAAGACATTTGACAAAATAAATTATGACTGCTAATTTTTTTCATGAGACCTTTAGCTACTTAGATTTTTTATGAGATTGCGTCTGAGTAATTTAAATTGAAGACTCAAATATGTCAAAACCCTTTCACATTTCACATTCAAAGAGCATTCATTACTGTCTTATAAATGATACAAAGTCAGGACTTTAACGCCCCCATCAATTCACATAGGACGGAGCCACTTGGGTGTACCGTGCCTTTCTTCGCGCACATGTCCTCTTCGGAGGACAGCGCTGTCGTACCCTCTCCTGAGGGTGCGGCTAATCTCTCTCCATCCAAGCAGTAGGGCCCTTATGGCCAAGGCTCAGGCTGAGTTTAGTCGGTAGGTCACGTGGCCAGACCGTTCTGGTTGCGTGGAGTCCGACATAGCCTCCGTGACACTTGCCGTTGCGGGGGTACCCTGGGTACGTTTCGTGCTCCTTGTGAGGATTCTCAGCCTTCCTCTCCAGAGGAAAAAAAAGACTTTAACGAACTTTAACTTTAACTTAAATAGGCTTTAATTTTAACAAATATAATGAATACCGATATTGTGATTATATTCCTTAATGTTAGAGCTATTGCAATACCTAACTTTAAGGGTCAATTTTTTAATCAACAGTTACCTCTCGACTCTAGAATTTTATTTTGAAATTTATTTAAACTTTTATGTCTATTTACATATTTTGTTAACAAAAGCTGTCAAACTCGTATATTTATAAAAAAGATAGCCGGACTATTGATCATTAATCTGCCGAATAATGTGTATATATTTCTTAAATTTTCCTATATATTTTAGGAAAAGGTTTACGAAATTTGTTTAAATTCATAAGTTTATCAACATGATATTATTTTATTTATTATCTTACAATATGTGTTTGTAGATATTGTTATTTATTTATTTTATTATACACTTTTTTGTATATTATCAAAATAAAATTGTACAAAGAGTGAACTTATTGTTGTATAATGTTTGAAAAAATACTGATAAAGAATAATATTTTTTTTTTCTGGCGAGATTCAAGGCCACTTTCACTTTTTAGTCACCGCAGGTCGCAAGCTCCAATCGCACTGGCAATCAGCGGTCAGAGCTTATCATGGCTGTTGCGCTAAGGCACACGTGACAAAAACAAAAAGACGATACATGTCCCGAATAGTAATACTCGTATTAGTGAGTATGATACCGCACAGAAGTACATTACAGTACTGAAGTCTTTACATTAATACATATATAGATTGATATACATAAGCTAGTCATAAACTAATGAATAATAAGAAGCTGTCATAAATAAATTCAATTAAGTACATATGGGTTGTTCCAATTTTTTGTGTTAAAATTCTTGTCGGTGAGTAATCCCAAATTATCTTTATTATCTGCATTTTTATTACCTCACACGACACAATCTACGTTGGCTTATTTGTATACATATAGTTTTTATACCTTCCTTTCAGTCGCCTCATATTTAGTAAAGTTTTAAATTATATTACGTTCAATGCACATGAATCTTACAGGAAGATTGAGACTATAAAGCGTGGCGAATGAAGACGGCCATAAAATTAGCCACGTGCTATGACTGCACCGTGTGGAATTTAATAACCGAACGTTATGTTGCGCAATCCTTGCTAATGTTACAAATGGGAAAGTAACATTGCCTGTTTGATACCGTTTAACTCACAAAGAAATCTATTTTTATGAATAAGGTTTTAAGTAATTTTGAACATATAGTATAATATCAACATCGTCGTTTCTTATACGTCCCTACCGAGGGGCACAAACCTATCCTGAACAAACTGTGTTACCGCGATTGACACAGATGTCCCAGTGCAGATTGCCTGAACATATACTTTTGCGTTTCTTCACGTGTTAAATAAAGTAAGATATATTTTTATGCAGTGATAGCGTCGGCTAAATGAAATTCGAATAACGTGATGGGTTAGAACTCCCAGGACAATACAAAGTGCTATAACAAAATTCGAATAACACAAACTATAAAATATTCAAGCTTCCTTGCATTATATTTATCATTATAGGAATTATATATAAAATCACTCTTTAAACAAAAATAAATCAATAATTTTATTTACATTATATAATACTTGCGAAGGTTGATGATAGACTATGACTTTGATTTTTACATTGGTCAGATAGAACTTTCTGTAAGAAGAGCACATGTTTCTACATGATCTCTGACTGAAACACTAGTCCGTATCCCTAAAAGGACCGTAATTTATATTTCGAGGAAAAATGTCACCGTACATTTTTGCGTGCTATCCTGACGTTTGCAAAATGTAATGTCTTCTGCTTTGTTTATACAGGAACGTTCAAGTTTCAAAGTTTGGAGACAGGCTTAAAAAAATATAGCCTTTCTGATATAACTCTTACTGGAACTATGTTATGCATAAAATTGAGATCATAAAATGTTCATAATATATTCTTAGGTAATTGTAAGATTATTAAGTTAGAAAAATGTATTGTTGGAAGCATTGTCTTTTTTAGATTTTAATTTAAATATTTGTTTTAAATATAAATTCAAGGCTATATTCGTCAACATTATTAAATACTTATTTAATATGTTAGTTATAAGAATATTAAAATGAACCGGTCGAGTAAGTAAAGTTCTAAGCAGTCTATTAGCATAGTAAAATCACTATAGTTACCATGGCAACGAGATGATAGTTCATGTAACACGTTTATAGTCTTTACAAGTGGGCTCCTATCATGTTGCGATCTATATTGTCAACAGATACTCTAATAAATAACATCTGTTTGTCAAGCTATGTGTAGAGTCTTGTTACTTGTCATTAATAACGTAATCACGTAATGTATGATTGCTAACAAGAATGGAAACATATCATAATTAACTAAGGTTGATCGATGTTATAAATATATATATATATCTATATATATATAATAAGAAAGACTATTTGCCAGACTATATCTTCATTATGAGTTTTATGAATTCATTTGTTAGTATGATGAATAATGATATTCATTTAGCTCATTTATTATTCGAATGAAGAGAACCCTTTTTTTAGTAGAGAGACAAATTTTTGTAAAGATCAAAATTTTTGTTGTGCTGCTTGTATATAAAAATCAGTGACCCGCAGTTAGGATTTCAAAAAGGCTTATCTACCGATCAGTGGTGTAGCGTGTTTTGGAGGGGCCCAAAATTAGTTGGGGGGGGGGGGGGGGCAAATGAAGGGTAAAGTTTTTTCACAAAAGAAACAAAAATGCTTTTATTAAATTAAAATAAATATTTATTGATTATTAATTATCGCTTCCTCCTAGAAATTGCGCTAGCCAAACAATTCAAATTAAATGTACACTTTTCTAGCCTTTTTTTCGGTAAATTGATTTATTTCATCTTCTAGCTGAAAACGATTTCAGTTTTTCTAATATTTTTGCCTCTATAGACAATAGTGACAAGTCTGATAGCCGTTCCTGCCCCATCGGAGTCCTTAGGTAATTTTGTATTATCCTACATCGGTTTTTTTATATGTTTTCCCCGAGAAACACGAAATTAAATGACATTGGGGATAATATTTCACAAATTTTTGTTTATATACGTTAGGGGCCTCTGTAGCCCGGGGGCCCCGTATCCCCCGTATGGATACGGCAGATATGGCGGTAGCTACGCCCCTGCTACCGATATTGCTATTTTTACCTTGAAACAAAATTGTGCAGTATTACTTGAACAGAAACAGATAATCTACGCATGCTTTTTTTATTTTAGTCGTGTTTTTGATCGTATTCGTTGAACTGGGATAAGGTTCAAGACGTTGGTCTACCTGTGGCAACTATTAAATTGCTGGCTACCTGGTAAAGAGAGCAGTCATATGTTGTAGAGATTCAGACAAGTTTACTGATCAATGTGGAGTTAGGCAATGTGACAACTTTTTTCTTTGAGAATTCAGCGGCACCCATTTTGGTTATCAGGTAAATGAGCAATGTGTGAATAATCTTGTTGTGTTGTGCTGTTGAGTCCATTGGTCGGGGTTTGCTTGTGCAGACTTATACGGCGCGACCTACACCTGGACCGAGAACGACGTCGGTTATCAGTGTGCGCGAAAATGATTGGGAGGAAGTTCTGTTCGTGTTCGCGTGATGTCAATCGCATCTTGTTTCGTTCGTATTGTCCGGTGCTCCATTCCTCATTTATGGTCGCATTACATAGTGAAGGATTACAGGAAATCAAAAATGCAACAATAACGACACATACCGAATATAATTTAAATTGTCTTGATACTACAGCACGCCAGAAGTATATACTTTGGCTTGTCTGAATGGTCTTTATTTATGGATGCGGCACCTGGTGGCAAATTTAAGCAAACGACTGGTTATATCCAGCAATCAAACCTATACTAACAAATATAACCTTAGAAATATCATAATTTGTCATCTTTGCTATTTTCAAAGACTAGTCTCAATTGCTGAACACAAATCCTTAGCCCTAGCCCTATCTTGTGATATCAATTGTTATCCTATTATTCGTTGTTATTAACGTTATAAGAGTTTGTAAACTTTATAAAACTTTATAATTATTAAATCGATTAGGCATCACCGGGGGGATCGGGGGAGGTACTTGCCTGGGCTCTCCTGCATCGGCACGGGAGCAGAAGCTTGGGGGGTTTCCCGAAAGTCTCTTAGCGTTCCCTGGGGCTCCCTACATGCCTGAGAAAGGCTATCCAGGATGTTTTTAGTGTCTCTTGGGCGCTCGACGGCTCACGTGGTGGCGGGCGCTCGGAATGGGGTCCGTTCGGTGTCGCTGCTCTTATGGCAGCGACGTCCATAAACGGAAGTTTTACCTGGTAAAAAAGGGTGTCTCCGTGATGAAATATAGTCACCACAGCTTGAACCAGACAGAGATCGACGTATGGTGGGTGCGCCTCTAGCAGGGTTTGTGTCTTTCATGGGTGATTCGTAAGTTTGCAAAATTTATTATTATTATATATATTATTATATACTATAACGGTTCAGATTCATTTTCGGTACGGAGTATGGTACTCTGAAAATTCAAGAAATTTATGTAGAATAACTTGTTACATTATCATATTCAAATCAAATGTTATGTCTGGTTATAATCAAAGTGCAATTCAATAATATTTAATGAATAGATATAATTTACTAGATATGGTAATTTTATATTGTTAACACACTAAAAATAAATTTGATGTTTTCTTGCTTTTGCAGTTGCATTTTTATTTAGATTATTGTAGAATTATTATAGAATGATAATGCTAAGCCACCCAAATTTTTGACAACGTAACACAAATACCTAATAACCCATAAGGCTGACATCCCATAAAGCAAGCAAGCACAAAGTGTAGAACTAGCTGTATAACAGCTGTGAAATAGCGCATTATTTTTATTTTGGCAAATAATTTGATACCAATATACAGATACTGTGCGCAAATCTCAAGTAGTTGTTTTATTCTTATATATATATATTATATATATATATATAAGAATTTAACAGAAGCTTGCGTCTGAATATAAGTCTAAAATTATGTTAAATCCTTCCATACTGAACTTATTTCATTGAATCATTGACAAGCGGCTGCCATAATAAATATCTGTTGAATTGTGAAGTGATCAAATATTATTTTGCTATATGGTAAATACCCATTACTAATTTCCTGGTTATTATTTTGCTTGCGGCTGCTACTTCTTCGTGATTATATATACCAATATTAAGCCAAAAACTCACGCGCTCTCGAAATAATAGATATTAATGAAATTATTTGTGTTACAAGAACCGTGTAACCTAACATGAGACTAATTTTATAAGCCCGCAGGGCATTTTTATTGACAACAATTTAATTTCGTTGTGATTTCACAGGTGAAAGTCTATGTAAATATAGCCGTAATTTTCAATAACAAACACTAACACAATATATTAATTTTGGTAGCATGATTTTTAGGTTATGGTCTAATGGCATCTTTGATTATACAGCTGTTGATCTTCTAGTACACTATTATGAAACTTTTTGCATAAGTTGTGTTTGTACAACAGCCTAAAGAGTAACTTTTGCTGTACATTAAAATTTATATACTGTATTAGGTGCTAAATAGAATAAGTTAAGTGAATATTACAGCAATTCAGGGTTTAATTAAAAGCAAAGAAGACCCATACTGTATATATAATTTATATTTATTTCCCCAATAGGTACCTACAGTTAAATTAATAAATGAACTGTACTAAGTACCTGTTTACTAACACAAATATATTTTGATGAAACAAACAGTCATGCTAATCTATACATATAATAAGACAGTAAAAATATTTTGTCTGTACATTTAGTATTTTTGACTGAAATGGATAGAGGGGCACTTAAATAGATTATTAGAAAGCAAAAAAAAATTTTTGGAATATTTTGTCTGTCTGTCTGTCTGTATGTTTGTTCACGTTTATCTCCGAAAGTACTGAACCGATTTGCTTGAAACTTTCACTATTGCTTTGTTTTAACTCAGAATAATATCTAAACTTTGTTTCATCAAAATCGGTTCATTAAAAAAAAGTTATCGTCATTTTAATGAACTCAAATAAATAAAACTGGAGTGTCATCTGTGAAAATTGAAGACGGTGAAATTTTAATCAAAAGTACTGTGAAAATAGTATTTGTGGAAAAGCTCATTGTTTTGTGCCATACTATGCATACATACATACTAATATTATAAATGCGAAAGTAACTCTGTCTGTCTGTCTGTCTGTTCCGCTTTCACACCAAAACTACTGAACCGATTTAAATGAAATTTGGTACACAGATAGTCTGGAGCCTGAGAAAGGACATAGGCTACTTTTTCATGCAAAAAAGGTTGTAAAGGGTTGTAAAAGGTTGAAAGGAGGGATTATTGGTTGTATGGAAATATTGTTAAAACTACTGAACCGATTTAAATGAAATTTGGTACACAGATAGTCTGGAGCCTGAGAAAGGACATAGGCTACTTTTTCATGCAAAAAAGGTTGTAAAGGGTTGTAAAAGGTTGAAAGGAGGGATTATTGGTTGTATGGAAATATTGTTAAAACTACTGAACCGATTTAAATGAAATTTGGTACACAGATAGTCTAGAGGCTGAGAAAGGACAGAGGCTACCTTTTAAAGCAGAAAAGGGTTGTAAAAGGTTGAAAGGAGGGGGTGAAAGGTTGTATGGCAGTATTAAAACATATCCTTCCTGTGGGAAATTCGAATATAACGCGGGCGAAGCCGCGGGCGGAAAGCTAGTTGAAATTAAAGCAAAAAACAAACACTATGAACACAATAATACTATGCAAAACTGACTTTGATACGTCATTTTTGACTTGGAAATTTAAATACTCGATAAGCTGCATAACTATGAATTGAAACCGGTTATAGTAACCGGTATAATGGTACTACTGTACTGTACTGTACTAATGGTACTACTGTAACACCAAAAACTGTACTAAAGACAAACATTTACGCTAATCACGATAGCTTTAAAATAAAGTAAGATTAAAAGATCGTCGGCGCCGTACTCCCGCACCTCGAAGCTTGGCTCCACGGGAAGGAGGAGGTCACCTACCGATTGACTCAGATACTCACTGGCACGGCTGCTTCGGTGAGTATCTGTGTCGAATAGGACGGGAGGGATCAACACATTGCCACCACTGCGCATCCAACCTTGACTCGGCCCAGCACACGCTGGCGGAGTGCCCCGCGTGGGCCTCCGAGCGTCTTGGTCGCAGAGATCGGGCGAGATCTGTCTCCGCCGGCATTGATTGCGGCAATGCTGGCGGACGAGGGAGGTTGGAGGTCTGTGGCCTCCTTCTGTGAAGCAGTGATGCTCCAGAAGGAGGCCGCCGAGCGGGGTCGGGAGATGGCCGATCCCGCTCGAAGAAGGCGGCGCCGGGCTCGGTAGCACAGCTGCGGCGCCGCCGCGGGCCGCCGGCGGGCGCGAGGTAGTCGCGACTGCTACGGCGACCCGGGATGGACCACGCCCCTTCCGTAGCCGGGGGGCGTCGTCGGTGGAGGAGACCGGGGGAGGTAGTGTAGCCTCCCCCGAGGAGGGCTCCCCTCTAGGCAGGGGAGCGGAGGCTGGGGGTTCCCGGAAGTAGCTTGATGTTCCCGGGGGCTCCCTACATGCCTGAGGAAGGCCATCCCTGAGGTTTTTCGTGGGTGGGCCTCCCCCTTCTGGGGAGGAGAGCCCCACATAACCGCCGGCTCGCCACAGCCGGGGTATGCAATTTAATGCATTTTCCTCAGGGGAACAAAAAAAAAAAAAGGCTGCAAAAAGAAATAATTCTAGAGCACTATTCAGTTGATATACTGCCCTAGTCATATTAACTTGCTTAAAGCTGCTTTTTATACCATGCACTGTATTTTGGAGTATTTCCGTGCTACTTAACAGCCAAAAGTAATAAATTCGGCTTTGTACAGCCCTAAACCAGCCTTACTGTATAAAAGAATACAATTATGCTCTACTACAGCCTTAAATATATTTGTACGCTTTTGTACACCGTTTATAAAGTCTCAAGCTGTTATTCTACTAGTTAAAATGTTTTCTAAAATGTTCCTTGGGATGTTCGTTTATTATATTTTAATTATTTACGAGCTTCGCCTCAGGCACCAAAGTTTATAGTAAGCTGTCACGTAAGCATAGTTTTAGCACATCTTGCGTTTGTTTGAATTATGTCACAAATCCATTGACCAATCCGAAAGGTCATACTCTGGTTGGGATAGTAAACATTAATTGGTGTTTCGACATGTTTAGGATGTCACGGTAGCATCATTAATAAGATATTATATTTTTTACTCTGTGTTATTAGTACTAACAACACTAGGTCGACAACTCAGTGATCAGGGCTAATATTTTGCGATAAAAAGTCTTCACTTTTGATGGATACACGCCATTTTGTCAACTCATCAAAAAAGTAATTGCACTAATCAAACGTAGTTTGAAACTTAACCTAGTTGAGAATACAATTCAATTAGTCAGGTAATCCTTTTTTAAATTAATTGCATTCTAAAGAAAATAATTATATTTTTTTTAGAATGACAAGAAATTATGAGTGTATAATTAACTTGAAATTTTAATAAATAGTTAATTGTTTCCCATGTTCCGCTCCAAACATTGGCTACGATAACAGTTATTATTTAACATATTTTTTTTAGAATACTTTTGAATAAGTTCATTTGATAATGAGCGATATTTTCCATTCACAGTCGTCGAAAGTATTACATAGCATCCACTTAATTATGTATGCATTATGTATGTAAATTTGTATTCAACTCAAATTTAAATATCATAAAAACCTTTTTAGTACTTTTATTACAATCGGAATCTATTATCGCATTATAATTTTTCCAACGTCAAGCACGTCTTTACCTTTTTTAGGCCTTTTTACCTTTTATTGACCTGTCCACAATAAGTGAAGGAGGAATCTTAAATTAATTCACATATTTATTTTGTTTCAAGTTACTACTCGTAATTTACTCCGAAGTTCTTTTGGAAAGAAGAGACAAAATGGTCCATTAAAATTTTTTGCACAATTTCTTTCCAGGCGTAAATATATACTTGTGAAATACACTATCCCACAATCTGAGCACTTTTGTGGTACACTTTATTAAAAAACTATTACGCCTATTGATTGGTGCTTTAACATAGTAATTTAAATTCATATGTAGATGTGTTATCAGTATAACAAATATTATTTTATTATTATTAAAATAAATGAAGATTAATAACTTTGTTTCTTAGATTGAATATTATTGTACTACTAACGCCATCTGTTAGAAGATCGAAGAATTACACCAGACATCCAAATAACGTCGTGAGATTGTTCCGTAGAGAAAAGTAATAATATACCAAATCGGAAAATAGGAAGCCCACCGTAACAAAAACAATTAAATATTTAGTTATGAAAAAATTGAATCGGACTTAAAACAAATTGATTTCAACCACATGTGCAGCTTTAAAGATGTCAACTTGGCTACAAACTATTTTATAAATTATATAAATCGCTCGCTCCTGGCTAATACCACATTAAAAGTAATTCCTAATCGTAGACGAACTAAAAAGCCTTGGATGACACACGGTCTTTTAAAATGTTTAAAAAACCGAGACAACCTACACTTAAAAGTAAAACATGACCCAAATAATGAAATACTAAAACTTACTTATAAACGCTACCGGAATTATTGTACACAAATAGTAAAAACTGCGAAATCTAACTTTGACAGAGAACATGCTACCTATATTACTAAGCAGAAATCTACTGCGTCTGACTTACTTCCTGCAAACGCTCCATAGAGTGCTATAAATGATATAAACGCACATTTTGCCAACATTGGGCGCCTACTAGCTGCTTCGAAAAGTAGCTTACAGTCTAACCTGCTCTCTATTAACCCTTCCTCCAATTCTTTTGTTTTGCTCGAGACTGACGAGGCAGAGATACAAAAACTTATTATGAATCTGAAAAGTGACGGTTCAGTTGGATATGACAATATCTCTGGCGCTTTTCTAAAAACATTCAAACATTTGTTAATTCCTCACATAACGTATATTTGTAATCTAACCATAAATACCGGTGTTTTTCCTGACTCATTCAAATTAGGGGTAGTTCATCCCATTTTTAAGTCTTCTTTCCAGTTCGCAATATGGTTTTCGCTCGGGTGTATTCACTAGGGACGCTGTTCTTGACCTCACTCAAAACATAGTTGCAAAACTTGATTGCCATCAAAAGGTGATTGACATATTCCTTGATATGTCTAAGGCTTTCGACACCATTTCCGTCCCAATTCTTATTAACAAACTTGAACGTCTAGGTGTCCGGGGTGTTCAGTTGGCGCTCTTTAAGAGCTATTTAACAAACAGGAGACAATTGGAACTAGTATTAGTTCTGAATTTCCCGTGCGCTATGGTGTGCCTCAGGGTAGTATTATCAGCCCTACGTTATTTTTAATCTATATAAATGACCTATGCCAACTGTCTCTTACTAATGCTTCCATATTTACATATGCAGATGATACAGCCCTGATCTTTTACGGATCGTCTTGGAGTGTCGTCGACGGGCATGCCCAATCGGGCTTAAATACTGTGATGCATTGGCTCGCCAGAAATGGACTTACTTTAAACGCTGACAAGACCACCTATCTCACATTCTCATTAACTCGCCGTGGCCAGCCGTCACCCAACAGTTGCTGTATTGTTGCTCACTCCTGTACACCTTCAGATTTTTCCTATTGTACCTGTCCAGTACTAGGTCGAGCAAACCGCATTAAGTATTTGGGTATTCAAATTGATAATATGCTTTATTTTCAGTGTCGTAGCTCCCGTCTTCGCAAACTTATTTTTATTTTTAAAACTTTGCGCCATGTAACTGATAACAAGACTGTTTTGCAAGTTTATCAAGCACTGTGTCAGTCTTTGATCTCGTACTGTATCGTTTCTTGGGGTGGTAGTGGTAAAACTAAAATGCTAAAACTGGAGCGTACTCAAAGAGCCATACTAAAAGTAGCGTTGCGACTTCCTTTCAGATACCCTACCAATCTGCTCTACTCGCAATGCAAAGTTCTGACTGTTTGGCAGTTATTTATACTTAACCTAATTTAAAAAAAAACATTCTCGTCTTTTCAAACAACCTTTCAAATTTATACACAAACGTAGAAAACAAACAGTCTGCCAGTATATCAAAACAAACACCGTGCATGCTCATTCGTTTCATTACCTTGGAAGCTTTGTTTATAATAAAGTCAACAAAGCTAGCTAGATATATATCCAATGTGTCAAGCTAAATGTAAGCAGGCAGTGACTATATGGCTTGATTGTCAATCCACTGAGTGTATTATCACCTCTGTCACTTAACAAGTACAAGTTTTCTTCTTTCTCATTTTCGCACATACTTGTGTACACATACACTCATATACACGCGCGCGCACACATACACATACGAATGCACTCATACTTCCTCATTCATGTTTTTTTTTATTAATATCTTACACCATTTATATAATGTATCATAATGGGTTTTATTGTTATTTTCCTATTGTTTTAGCTCATAAGATAGTTTTGTATAGATTCCAGCTATCTTGTTTAAATCTTTGAGGTTGAGAGCCTGGAGATTCTGTAATACAGGTTTTATACCTAGTACAGACTCCAGCTCTCCCAAAGGCCTAATTCGGGAATCCCTTAATATAAAAAATTCTTTGTAAGAGAGAAACAATAAATATATAATTATTATTGTAGCTTACATCACGCGTCTTTACAAGACACGGACCTTTGTAAGGCGTGCACGGGGATACAGATCCAACGCGTAGAGGCCATTTAAGCGAAATTCAATGAAAGTGTGCGTGGAGTGTACCAACTGGGTCCAATCTCTATCTGCATCATGCAGATTGCAGTTAAAGACTACACCGAGTTAGATGCACAGAAACTATTGTCATTAGTGGTCAAAAAGCCTGTGGACTATTGCATTTCAATTTCGGTGGTAATGAGAACCGGACTGAGACTCCGGTCACCTGCCTTCTCAAAGCCTCCTAATTGATTTTAAATATGGCAGGTAGTGACTCGCCACTGACTAAATGGGCCCCCCAAAAAGCAGACCAATATTGGTGCGAAGGGAGCAACATTGGTGTGAACGGCTAAAGGTGTGTCTGCGACAGCGATCGAGATGCCGTCGGCGTTATGACATTATTACACTTCCACCCTTCGAGCATCTGCTCTTGCGACTCCACTCTGTCCGGCTGGTTAAGGCAAGACAGAGGCGGGTGGCATACGCCCCCCTGAAGCACATCGGCACCCTCGGTGACGCAACAAACCGCCAGCTCGCCACAAGCTGCCCTGAGGGAGACTGACTGCACTGATGGGGCATTTATGGCAGTTAAGGGGCATTAAATGCCCCATCAGCGGGCGATGGGGTCGTCACTTCCCTACGCCTAAAAAAATAAAAAATATTACTATTATTATTATTAATGGATTGTTCTCGCTTGACCAGCGTTAAAACGATTACGCCTATTGATTTGTGCTTTAACATAGTAATTTAAATTCAAATATACATGTGTTATCTATCAGTAATAAATAAGACAACAGAGATGAATAAGACAACAGAGATTATATCTGGCTCTTTAAAGACAATAGAAAAGCCTCATTATCTACGAATTGTACATCAAAATATCCAAGGCTTTTCTGGCAAAGATTTAGAAATTAATTTGTTTTTAACATGTGAAAAAGTTTATATATTGTGGGTTACCGAACATTGGCTTAAGAACTATGAATTAATCACCTTTGATAAAAATTATAGACAATCTGCAACAAGAGGGGGGGTCTTTAATCATATTAAAGAATGTATTGCATTATAAAGAACGCAAAGATGTTGTATCACTTTCCATTGAAAGAGTTATTGAAATATCGTGTTTGGAGCTTAACAATCTTATTATAGTGTGTATCTATAGGCCCCCATCTGGAAGTTATATAGAATTTGAATCCACCATGGAGGATGTTTTGCAATTAGTGTGCAGGAAAAATAAGAATGTAATTGTATGTGGAGATTTTAACATTAATATTTTAGATATATCACCTCTGTCCAAAAGGTTTATTAATTTATATAAATCATTTGATCTGCATCACGTATTTAACGAGCCAACTAGAATAACACCCACATCAGCTACCTGCTTAGATAATATTTTTTGTAACTGTAAAGTAATTGAATATGCTGTAATAAACTACATTAACTCTGACCATAGTGGACAACTAGCCTGTATTGAGCACCATCATGTTAGCCCTAAAACTGAATTGATTTGTAGACCTATATCCCAGGGAAGGTTATGTAAATTTAAAAAAAAATAACATCTCAAATTACATCTTTGCCTACTGTTGGTGGAGATGCTAATAATTTATATAATAATTTATTTAATTTAGTAAGAATGGAAAGCAACATTATGTTTCCACAAAAGGTTGTAAAATTAAACAACAAAAAGAAATTTAGTGACTGGGCTACTCCGGGCATATATAAAAGCAGGAGAACACTTTTTGAATTATATGCTTTAAAAACAACTTCTGTCGACCCTGCCTTTTTAGATTATGTAAAAAAATATTCAAAAACTTTTAAAAATGTTTGTTTATGTGCTAAATCTTTATACATATCAAATAAAATAAATATGTCAAAGAACAAAGTTAAGACTACATGGACTATAATAAATCAGGAAACGGGAAAAAGTAGAAGCTCTGGGAACTCTTTCTCTTTAGAAATTAATAATAAGACTATCAAGTCGGACGATGCAGTTGCGAATGCATTTGTTGATTATTTTTCTCAAATTCCTGCTATAACTACCAGTAATCTTAACTCATCTCCTAGTTTAGCCGTCACCCTCCTCGAGTCAAGTGTGAATAGGTGCAGTGAATCATTCAAATTTAGTCATATTGATGCTTCTTCAATTAAGAAAACATTCCGTTTACTTAACAAGAAGAAAACTAAAGATCTCTGGGGTATATCAACTCACATAATTCAATCTGTCATCGATGAATTAGCCCCATTGTTAGCACAAATTTTAAATTCTTGTATTGATGAGGGTATCTTTCCTGATCTAATGAATATAATAAATTAATACCACTTTTCAAATCGGGTAACAAAAAAGATCCCTCAAATTTTAGACCTATATCCATATTACCTACTTTCAGCAAATTCTTCGAGAAAGTTATTTACAATCAACTAATAGGTCACTTGAGAACAAACAGACTCATGCATGAAAGTCAATTCGGCTTTACCAAAGGTAGATCCACTACCGATGCCGAAACTGCACTTATGAAACATATTTTTGACGCATGGGAGGGCAAGCGGGATGTAATTGGAGTGTTTTGCGACCTTTCCAAAGCGTTTGACTGTGTGAGTCATGAAACGCTTTTAAGTAAACTTAGACATTATGGTGTCTCAGATGGAGCTGTTGCCTTTTAAAATCTTATTTATCAGACAGATTGCAGAAAGTCGTTATTAATAGATCAGAATCTGCTAGCTCGCCTATAACGATGGGGGTTCCCCAGGGATCGTGTGAGACAGTATTGTTTGCAGATGATACTTCTTTACTATTCAAAGTTGATAGACAAAAGGAATGTTATGACGATGTAAATAGTGCTCTCTCGAGAGTTCTGTATTGGTTCACAATAATAATTTGTCTTTAAATTCTAAGAAAACAAAATGTATCAAATTCTCTTTGCCCAATGTAAGGCAGGTTGATACTCGTTTAAATATGAATGGTGATGTCATTGACTTGGTAAATAATACTAAATTTTTAGGCATTACGTAGATTCACGCCTACAGTGGGATCCACATATTGAACTTTGGCAATCAAACTTAGTTCAGCGGCGTACGCAGTAAAAAAGATTAGACTTTTAACTGATGTTGAAACGGCAAGAATTGTTTATTTCAGCTACTTTCATAGTGTTATGTCCTATGGACTGCTACTATGGGGATCAGCGGCTAACATTGAGAGTATTTTCTTTTACAAAAAAGAGCGATTCGTGCTATTTACTGTTTACGGGCTAAAGAATCCCTAAAAGAATTGTTTAAAGAAATTAATATTTTAACTTTAGCTAGTCAATATATATATAAGATTAGTTTTTGTATATAGAAACTATAATAAATTCAATAAAAACAGTGATTGAAACATAATGTGAATACTAGAAACAAAAATAAACTTGCCATTCCAATGTTCAGACTCCATAAAACTAGCTGTTCGTTCTTGGCGAAATGTATATCTATGTTTAACAAGCTTCCGCAAAGTGTCATTGATTTGCCTTTATATAAATTTAAAATCCATATCAAAAAGACACTCATGAGTAAAGGTTATTATAAAGTAAGTGACTATCTAAATGATCACACTATTTGGGAATAGGGACACTATTCATAGAGCCATGTTTGGTAACAACATTATTTATAATATTGTATTATTTTTATATGTGTATGTAAACATACATACGACTGTAATCGTATTAGGTATGATTGTATCTTATACTATATTGTATTTTTATATTATATTATTATAATTATTAACATTGAAAAGAGGAGATAAAAAATAGAACCTTCAGAGTTTCTTGCCTGTTCTTCTCGAGAAGGCTCTCCCAATTCCGAACAGGTGTCGAGTCAATATTTTTTTTTTCCTTATTCGTACGTACGGACAAGGTTTTTAATTTTTTTTAAGCTTTTTTTTTGTTTTGTCTGTTGACGTCAATAAGTGCCTGTAAAGGTCTATGTTGAATAAAGATTATTTTGATTTGATATATTATTTTATCATCATCAGTGAGAAGTAGAAGAAAACAAAGAATTATACACCGACATCATCCAAATGACGTCTTGAGATTGTTCTCGCTCGATCGATGTTTCGACTGATTCCATCAAAATTACATTTCTCTGATATACAAGATGACAACGTTGATTATAATCATTTGATACGTGTTTTACAAATGCATAAATGTGCTAAATCATATTGTCAAAGAAGAAAAAGAATTCTTCGGAAACTATTTGTCGTTTCAAATATCCGGAGGAATGTGTAAGTGAAAGTAAGATTCAATATATTCAAGATAATGCAATAGATTTTATATCAAAGAGAAATAATTCATATTTCAATAGCCACAGTCCACAAATTTTCAGAAATTTGGCGAGCAAATGTTGGTTCACATGCAATTGTTTCTATTCATGCTGTTTTTAGCTATATTGCTAAATATGCTAGCAAAGCTGAACCGAGATCGGATAGTATGAAAGAATTTATTAGACACAACAGTACAAAGCTAAATAATAATAACAGCCATGTTCAACAGATAATAAAAAAATATAAAAATGTGTGCTGAACATGACTACTCGGCTCAAGAAATATTTTGGATTATTATGGGTTAGCCTTTGTATCAATCTTCTCGACAATTTTTTTTAATAAATTTGGAACCATCTTAAACATGGGAACATCTGAATAAGAATAAAGAAGATGGAAGTATTTCTGTTTTGGATTCTTTGGAGCGATATCAGCAACGTCCACCGAAATTCGAACAAATGTCTTTATCAGATTTATTTTTAAATCTTATAGTAATTTTAGAATTTGACTCTGGATTTAACACAGCAGCAATAGCTCGCAATATGAATACTGTCATCGAGAATTGATTCAATCTTTAACTTAAAGAAGTTACTATAGGGAACATCAGTGGTAGGTCTTCATGTTACTATAACTTATCTATAATATTGTATCCATTATGTATTTATTTTTGCATTAGTACTATATTAGTATAAAATTGGTAAAAATAATTAAAAGTAAGTGCTTCGTGTAATCGTCATAATTGACCTGTTGAGAAAAGTTCTCATTGAAACTTATTTAATAAATTTTTTTTAAATCTAAAATTGATGTGAACGTGAACAGATTGTGACGTGTGACGAAAAATGGGTACTTTACTATTATTTAAAGTATAAGGCGGTGGTAAAATATTTTTATGAACCTTCACGATTTCGCGCAACCTAATGATTTGATTGTTTTCCTTGTTATTAAGCTTCCCACAACTTTTTATAAGCTACAATTGTGATGCGTGTGTTGCGACAGGCTACAGGCCATTGACTGCAGGTAATCGTCTTCGGCAAGTCCTCAGTGTAAAAAGGCGACCGTGTTAAGGAAGTCACAGTGTTAGTGAGAGGTGCGTTGATACAAAAGTCATATGTCTAATATCAGTATGAATTAGGGTTATCAACATGTATTTCAGTTAGTTATAGTATTTTTAAATCAAGGTATGAAGTAATAGTAGAAAAATAAAGAAAAAATAAAAAAGAAAGCTGGTTACTTATTTATTTACGATGCGCATAGTTATATATTTAAGTCTATTTAATATGATTAGAAACAGCTAATAGAGCCAAGTTTACACAGCAATTGTCTGATGGTTTGTACTTCTAAGTTCGAGACTGCTGTTACTAAAATAAATATTCCTGCGTTCTACTAATTTAATCATTAATCATGTATTGGACCGAAATATTGTAAAATACTGCATAGATAATATACTACAGTACAGCAATTTATTTTATACAGTAAAATATTCTGATTCAGCTCGTCAAGGAGAACAACATATCCAAAAATCACCTGATTCTGCCGAAAACCACGATTTTCTAATACAGATTTCAGAGCCCCCTAGTGGGAAAATGAGTCGTTAACTTTTTTTGCGACCATCATATTTTTTGCTCAGCACGACCAGGAGAACAACATATCCAAAATTTAGACCTGGATCCCAAAAACCACTTGGCCATATAAACAGTATCATCTACTTTGCCATGAAACAATGTCAAAGCGTCCCCCCAAGTAACATTTCAAACTGTTTTATCATTTATGTCTAGAAGGGTATTTATTACTGTCTGTTCAGCAAAGGACAGTGACTATGAGAAGATCAGTCAAGAAACTCATAGGCTTTAATTTCTTTTACTCCTTTTTTTAACAAATTATTAACACTATTACAATTAATTATTAACTAAGAATACATAGAAAGTTGGCACTCAACATTTTGATAAATTACTGCAAACACAAGTTCTAAACAATTTAAACATTAACAGAACAAAGCATTAACAAGGCACTCATTTAATTTGGAATCCGCCAGAAATTAGACAAGGGTTCAACACTCACATGTTGTCTTACTCGAAGTCGGAAACAGAAATCCCGTGTATGAATAATCATCTCAAAAGGTCACCTCGCTGCCCACTATTTTGGCGGCAATGTAAAGTTGCCGTCCAAAAAGGAAGCAGATGGCGCCAACGTATTTTTCGTTATATGAATTTTACCAAGAAATTACTATAGCAAGGATTCCAAACAAAAACATTATTATTTTAAATGCTAGTGCGCTAGTAATTAATAAGCTAAAGTAATTAAACCATTTAAATGAATAAAAATGACTATCAAAATACTCACAGAATTGAATCAAAATAAAACCCTAAATTAACACTTTACAATAGCATAACATTCCGAATTACAATCTTGCTAAAAATTTTAATATGATTTTAGCAAGTGGAATTTATAATTAAAATAATTATTAATAACAATTAAAAACAACAATTATTTTTACTTCGTTTACATACGTCTGCAGCGACATCTGTGGCGTCGCCATATAAAATACTCACGGAATCAAATCAAAATAAAACTTTACAGTAAGTGTGACATTTACAATTACAATCGTACTTAAAAATTCTAATATGATTTTAGAAAGTGGAATTTATAGTCAAAATAGTTATTACTAACAATTAAAAACAATAATAAATATTCTTAGTTAGCTAATTTACTTCCCCTACAAACGTGTACAGCGACATCTGTGGTGACGACATATGATAATACTCACGGAATCGGAACAAAAATTAAAATCGGACACTAAAATTAAAACTTTACATTAACATAACGTACAAACTGACAAGTTTGCTTAAAAATTAAATTATGATTGTTGAAATAATTTACGATAAAAATAATTAAAGGAACTATAATTAATTTCCGGCGTCTACTGTTCGAGTTCTAACGGTAGAACGCAAGCATCCAAGCGTCGGGCGTTCCCACGGTAGAACGTCCTCTTTTGTTTATGATTTATTCGCCACATTCGCGGCGACATATATATGTATATATAGTTCGAAAGTTAAAAAGGGAAGTTTTTGAACTTCGTTTTATCGAGTAAGTTAAGTATAAGCGACCTTTGAATACTCGACAACTGTGTTTTTAAGCAAAGGTACATTTCAAGGCTGGCTTTCACATGAGTACAGCTAGGTACAGAATTTTTAATTTTAATAACTGTAACAAGTATAATATTATATCCATCATGCAATACTATTTTCGCCATTTGTATATAAAACGTCTGATAGGTCAGGCGTTACCGTTTGAAAGTACGGCTATCGCTCGCATATCTCGAGATGACCATTATGTAACGTTACATTCTGACAATCCCGTCCATAGCTTACTCTGCGTCCTACCATTAATTGTCTGTTTGTTTTGGTTTCATCTTAATAATAAGCATGAGTTTTAACTGACAATTATGTTCAACTTCATTGTGTGCTTGTAAGTTTTAATAGAGTTTGTGCAATTTATGTTTCAGGAAAAATAGATGCCAGATTTGGGACAGGTAAATGTGCAATTGTTTTTTTAGAAGCTTTTTTTTTCTATAGAAGTCAACGCCTTTTTTGAATAAGTTCTAGTAGACATTAGATTTAGCAGCAATTCTAATATGAATTGCTTTATTATCTATTTAGTACTTCCAATATACAATATGTGTCCTGAGCTAGATTGAGTACTCTGAGTGACTACCATAAATCCACCTCTTTATACTCTATGCTAAAAGCAGTATTAAGGAAATAAAATAAAAAGATACTAAAAGACATATTGATAAATAACTATAATAAAATAAACTAATATATATCACGGTAAATAAATAAATGCCTAAATTAGCCATTTGATTTATTAAAAGTTAATTTATTTGTTGACTTACAAATGTCAAGAGGGATTGTAAAAAAGAAGAATGTACTATAATGACATTTATATATTATGGAATGGTGAGGTTGTGATAATATATTTAGATATTTATTGAAAATTATTTTATATTTATAAAAAATATATTAATTTTTATTGTAATTGTTGCTGATTTCTTTTTTAACCTTTTTTTAACTGTCTATTATACAAATCAGCTTTTAATGAAATCATTCTAGATGAAACTTTTTTCACAAAAGTCTCGCTGATGGTGGCGAGATTTATCTGAACTCCTTAATATCTGAGAAACTGCTGGCTGTATTAGATTTTATTATCGAACCACAACTGCTACTAAAAGTATTATAATTTAATTAGAGTTAAAACCACGTCTTTGATATAATTTATTTACCTATAACAATTAAATAATACTGAGCTAGCGTAGAAGCTTTTCCGAAATAACCTCGAAGCAATCCCAAATTTGTCACCATCATGATATTAACTTAAACAATTTTTCTAATCTGTTTTTAAAATTCGAAATATGAAGTATACCTATTAAAACATTTTGATATTGAAAGAGGTACTGGAAATCGCAAATTTTTCGGACCATTCCGGGGCGGGTTGGATTTTAACGCCTGTGGGGGACTGATGAATGATGCGCATCAGCTGGATCGTCTTTTACAGCCTAAATCTCTGCACTGGAGAATGGGGATCGTTATTCCGCTCGCTCTTCACTGCCTTTATGCACCTCCGTGAGGACATGTGCATTACCGTGACAAGACGCCCTTTTCTAAGCACCCATAACATATATTACCTACTTTATTGTCTATAGTTATCGATATTGATTCAGAAATTTACTTTAGCAACTTATTAGTAATCCAATTTTTGAAAAAATAATCCATTTCTATGCTAAACATATCAGTGTTATGTGTAAATAATATAATGTAGCTATTTCAAACACTAATAGGAGCTGGGGTCGCTTGGACCCCGGCTCGAGGTATTAGGGCAAATCCGCTACTGATATATTTGTACATGGTATTGAAAACAGGATATTAAAAACGTTTGAGTAAACTGCAAAGATGGAATTTATAAGAGCAAAGATCCAGTAATTTAGAAGTTGTATTCTATATTAATATTAGAAATGTAAACAAAAGTACGTAGTGGACAAGAAGGAAATAACAATTTGTTAAAAATAAGGCTAGGAATATTTGAATTGAATAATTCTTACTATTATTATAACTCTATTTATTAATTAATAAATAACTCGTCCTGTTTATCATGAACGACAAGAGAGTTACTTTTTCAATGCAACTTGCAAGGAAAAGACATTAGTATCATGTGGATCCCTAGCCATTGTGGCGTCATAGATAATGAAAATGCAGAGAGATGTGCTAAACAGGCCAAAACCTTAGGCTACCTCACGTAGGATAAATGTTTCTTTCAAGATGTACGCCTCACTGCCTAAAAAGAATTGTGGAAACAATAGCAACAGGAATGGAATGATTTCCGTTCCTTAAAAGGGAAATTACTCGTATATAGCTCAAATTCATATTTTGATCACTCTATTCATGTATGTGGTTTAGAAGGCACCGTGCAACATATTTTCTTCAGTTATCTAAAACAACGTATAGTGTTGTATAGTCTACTTCTCAATTTTTTTATTTTTATTTTTTTCCTCAGGAGAGGAGGCTGAGAATCCATCATGGATACCAACGCAACAGGCAAGCAGGGATGCGTTGATTATGTCGGACTCCTGGTGTTGTTGAGGCGGCTCGACCACACAGTCCTACCGACTAAACTCAGCCTAAGCCTTTGGTCCTAATGACCCTACTGGCTTTATTGACGAGAGAGCCGCACCTCAGGAGAGGCACGGTTAGCGCTGCCCCATGGAGAGGGCATAAGCGCTAGAGGAAGGCACGCTCCAAAGTGGGACTGGCCTGTATTGACGGGAACCTACTCGTGGCTAAACTAAGGCTGCCGATTAGGGGGTAACAAGGGAGGCGACGGTTCAGATGCCGCCGCTTGCAGGTCTAGAAGTTCCTGCGTGAGTTGGTTAGGGGGGTCACTAAGGACATGTCGCGGTTTACGTATCCTCTGCCGGTAATGACTAGTGTTGCCTTGAGATAGGCTCGCTGATGGCGGTGTTGACGGGTACTTCTCAATTTCATTGAACGCCGTATAAATATGTCATGTCACCCCCACATATTTATAACTTACCAACACAACTAACACAACAAAACGTTCTACCCCCACCTACTAAAGCAAATAAACTTCTCATTCGTAAAAACTATTTTTAAATACATTGATTTCCAACAAATACGACTTTAAATTTTAGTAAAGTCTCATAAGCTTCAGATTATATCATTTATTATATATAACCCATTATATGTATATTCAATTAATAGCAATATAATTTTTATTTATTTTTAGTTGAGTTTCCTGTCACTATCTATTAATTAAATGTCTTTATTTTTTTGTCCACGGGTAGTTCAATCGGCTAAGTACTCATTAAAATATTACAATACTCATTTTAAATCGTATTTTCACTAATCGTTATTGGTAAAATTGACAAATATGACAAAAGACCTACATATAAAAAATAATAATAACATTATCGCTATGTTTTTTTATCATTTGATTGTCACAAGAATTATGACGTTTTTTCGTCTTTTTAGTTTATACTAGCTTTTGCCCGCGACTTCGTTCGCGTGGATGTTTTTTTTACGACCTCACATTAGAAACTTCAAAAATTGTAGCCTATGTGTTATTCTGATGTATAAGCTATATTGTGGTAAAGTTTCATTCAAATCCATTCAGTAGTTTTTACGTGAAAGAGTAACAAACATCCATACTTACAAACTTTCGCCTTTATAATAGTAGTAGGATTATTTATATGATAAATTACTTTCATCTGATAGTAAGAGGTCAAAGCTAAAGCTCTAGCTTTGATCACTTACTATGAGACAATATCTAAAACCTATCATTATGAAGAATTAGAGAATTTATCGACATGACATATATACTTACCATGCAATATGCTTGTCACAAGAAATGTGACATGTAGTTACTGCTACTGATTATTATTATACCTATAACGTATGTTACAATGTTTACAGTCATTTACTTATAGTATACGCATCTTTGGTGTAATTGGGGCGTAGTATGTAACGAATATCATATTTACCGATGTAAATATACATAATGTATGTATGTAGCGTATATTTACATCGGTGCGGCGCATAGTAGTGACAATCGAATCAAAAAAACACTTTGCTCTAAAAATATCATACAAAAATGTTTGATAAATAAATACGTTATGCTATAAGGCATATTACACCCCGTGATTGTGTGTTGCATAAAAAGATATTACGTTGAGGTCAGGTGTAACTTAATAAACATCGTTTGAAGAATCGTAAGTCCAGTAAAATTTTTCTACTCATAAACAACACTTGAGTTTGTGGGGCTTTACTGTTTGCACTTTCTTCCGTTTACTTTCTGAGCTTTTTCTTATAGTTAATTCGCTTATTAACAATACAATATATTCAATAATCTCAATAAATTTAAGTGTTCTCTAAAATAGTTATTAACACATGCACTGCTTACAAAATAAATAAAAAATAATAGCTGGGAACCAAAACTTTTTAAGGCGAATTTTGATTAAGTACGTGAATGTTTGAAAATATGGATAAATTTATATTGTTATAATTATTATTTCAAGAAAAAACACATTTTTTCCGAACACTCGGATCTGTTTACTGACTACTACAAAATTAACGGGACACTCGCTCGGACCCGAGTGGGGAGCACGGAATATGTTAATCATATAATTAAAGTTGACGAAAGCTTAAATTGAAAAGTTTAATAAAAAAATTACATTACTTCATATTTATCAATTATTTTAATTGTTTCACTTATATTAAGAATTGCCATAAATGTTATTAAAGTCGGGTCAATTTAATAGGCCACATTTGACATTTGTTCATAGTGAGGTGACCTGCTTAAACACTCCGATTATGGTGAAAAAATCGATATTTACTTCAAACATATGTGAATCGAATACAGTTAAAATGGAAAAGTACTTTTTTTATAAGATCCCTATCTTATAAAAAAAAATACTTTTCCACAATAACTGTAATAGGCAAACGAGCAAATGGATTACTTGACGGTAAGTGATTATCGCTGCCCGCAACAACAGACGTGTTGCCGGCCTTTTAAATGGGAATACGCTCTTTTTTATAGGTACTGCATTAATATATTTTACGATTTTAATTGCCTTAAAATTTTTTAACATCAATTATTTCTCTGTTTATGAAGTTATTATTGTTTTTTATTATAAAACAAAAGAACAACATGTTTTACATACATACACTCACGCCTTTTTCCCATGGGGGTAGGCAGAGATTACGTCTTTCCACTTGCTACGGTCTTTACATATCTCTTTCGCTTCATCTACTTTCATAACATTCCTCATACATGCTCGACGATTGCGGGTACTTCTGACCTGGCCTTTTTTGAGGAGACTTTCGATTTGTTCGAAATATGTTCGCCTAGGTCTTCCTCGTCCCGTACCTCCACTCACTCCAGCTTCATAAATCATTTTGGTCAGTCTACTTTCATCCATCCGTTCCACATGCCCAAACCACCCAAGCATCCCTTTCTCTATTCTTGTCACGATATCCTCTTTCAAACCACATTTCTTTCTAATCACTTCATTATGCAATCTGTCACTCAGTTTTACTCCTGCCATACTCCGCAAAGCTCTCATTTCTACTGCATTTATTCTGCTTTCATGTCGTTTCTCCCATACCCAACTTTCACTTCCGTACATTCATGGTGAATAATCCTTCACAAGTAATCATTGCATTCATTCGATTTTTTGAGGGACATCACTTACGTATAGACTTCACTGAACGCAACATTGTAACAACGGTCATTTGTGCATTTCCAAACTAAAAAAATATTGAATATTTTATGTCCGCCATTACAAGGTTAGTTGAGGAATTTTAATGAAATGTCAAATGTGGCCTATTAAATTGACCCGACTGTAACAGAAAAAAAAATCTATTGCATATAACATTTAGTACTTTAGTAAGTTTGTTGTTAATACATTAATATAAAAATATCACCATTAGTTGCAATACAATCCTTTAAACATTGAGGCCAGATATCAGTAGAAGCTTATTCCAATTATTCCATTGGATAATTTTTTAGAGTGCGTTGGGGCTTTCAAATTCATTGCAAAATCAATTCAAATCATTAAATCTAGAGCAAGTCATACGCTCTTAAGTTGTCTATAAATCATAATCCAACGGATTAAGTTTGGGACTAGATGACAGCCAGTCTTCCACTCTGATGAAATCCAGAACGTTCGTTTCCAACTAGCTTAGTTGGATGGATCGGGCTTTATGACTCGACGCTAAATCTTGCTGCAAGGACCATTCTTAAGTATACATACAATAAGAAGGTCCACGCTATTATTAAGAGAATGACGTAACTTTTTACAAAACTAATATTTAATAGAAAACTATAGAGGGTAATTTGAAAAACATGTGTTTACTCGTCGACTAAGTAAATGAGACTGCCAGTCGCCACGAAGCCTCTGTGCTCGAGAGCGCTCGGATAAATTCGGCTACATAGCACACGTAACGCCATCTGTTTTTCGTTAGCGACAACAAGCAAAAATGACGGACATCAATGCCCGGGTCAATGGTTTGCACTCGCTTTTATACTCTCCGTAAGCATATTTTTTTTTCATATCTTCTACAATACATATTCTCACGCCTTTTTCCCGTGGGGGTAGGCAGGGATCCTAGTTTTCTAATGGCTACGATCCAAACAACCTTGGTTCATGGACTTTCGTTAATACTTTCGCGCACGCTCGTCGGTTACGCGTGCTCATGATTGTGGAACATAGGCACACAAGAATTATTAAGGGACTAAACAATTCTCAAACCAAATCATCACTGTAATCAAATAATACCCGCGTTGTATTCTGTTGAGTAATCGGGAAGCTTCTTTAGAGCTTTGAACATAGACATTCATATGCTTCTTAAAATATTGCACATTTGTAAAGTTTTCTCATTCATAAATAATTTTTTTTCAGTAACCTCACTTTGAGTGATGTAATTATTGGTTTTACCTTCGATTCATTTTTATATTATCAGTTAAGTAATGGTCAGTGCATATCTGATAAGCTGCATGCCCCAAGTTATCATTTAATATTATGCATACACGGGTGCAAAAAGGCGGTCATCTCGCAAGATAATCTTTCGCTCTCTGACAGATTTTCTTCGAATTCATTTCCTTTTTCCTTTGATCAGTTTTTTCCTACGACTGCTTGGACGACAATAATGAATAATAATTATTAACATATAATTTATTGCACAAATATCATTTATGTGAAACACAAATATTGGTAGGATATGTAGATAGGTAAACTCACACTTAAAAGGGATTTGTTCTAGCAAACCAAACTGAGTGACAAAACTGCTGTCACAGGAAAGGCGAAAAAAAGAACCCAAATGACCAGGCATAATAATATTGTTAACAAATTATATTTTTTATTTTTAATGGATATTAACCACAGCGAAGTCATTGCCAACGCCCTTGTATGGCTAAATAATTGTGTATTTGTTATTATAATCTTTTTATTTCAAATGAACAACATTGTCTTTTGTGTAAATTACATAAAAAAAAAACATGTACTGCAAAACTTGCCGTATACGTCACTTTTGTAATAAAAATAAGTTATAGATATCTACAGAATTGGATGAGTCGGTAAGTAGAATTTAAATATGGATATGGACAGGTTATTTCGGACTCCCTGACTAAACACCGCTTTTTACTGTTGGCCTTTCGGCTATTTGCGCTTCATTGGATGGCAACTCATCGAATTATGATAACAAACTTATTTGATACGTAGTTATTAACAGGGTATAAATTCTACTTTGACTTAACAAAGTAAAAGATGCAGTTATCATATTGGATTGGGACGGAAACTGCTCCGGGGCTGAATGGTTAAGAGGTCAATAACAGTTTGTTCAAGACACCGGATATTCTAGGTTTCAGTACGCAGAAATATTTTGCTTTTATTTCATATTAAAAAAAATATTTTATATGGTTAAAATATTTTCGTTTATTAGCCGATGTCAAAGCCTCTATGTTGTAATCGACATGTGTAGATACTTCGACATCGACAAAACATGGAAAAATTTGATTTCGATGGAGAATCGAGTCTAGTACTTGATTACAGTTAGATACGGTCAGTGAAAAATTCGTAAGTACAAGTCGGAAAAACATCTATGCTACAGATCATAACATGTATTATTTGTGTATTTTTTTTAAATTACGATTTGATTGTAAGTTGTCACTCAGCCGGGAAGATATCCAAGTGTTTATAAATCGTACACATCGGTGCCCGCAGTGCAAGTATTAATTTACTTAGTGCCGGTACTATAGGAAATCAAATATAATAATGTAATGAAATTCTGTAGAGGTAATTAATTTGTCCACAAACCACAGGGAATAATAAAAATATTTTTCATAAAAAAAATTTTTAACTTCTGTCATAAATTGGGTCTGTCTCAAGAGAAATTTGTAACCTAATTATGAATTATTGATTATTGCTTACTTTACAGAATTAAAAACTAATATAGTTGGTGGTTACGTTACGCATAATTTATTGTGATAATGTTTACACGCCATCAAAATGGACCATCAGATAGTATAAGCGAAGCGCCTCCATAGGTGGAACCGGGTCAAGGTTGAAGTTAGGGCTGTCACTATAACTATTATCTTCAGTTTCTAAAAGGTTAATGATCAGTGACCGTGTAATTTACGACTACTATTTGTAGTATTAACTGTAGTAAGGTATTTTAGGACGAATACTATTTGTTTCTAACCTACAGAGTGAAATATCATCTTTTAAAACGGTCATCTGATAATTCAAAATTTACAAGTTTATTGATGAATTAAATGAACTCTAATTACATTTCTCTTGCTTTTTAATTGTTTATTTTATATAATGATATAGTCTGACCTCAGATCTAAGTGATCGTACCTATGAAAATATAAAATCTAAAAGTATATAATTGACACTACACAATCAGTCTGTAATAATATCGCCTATTGTTTTCGTAAAATATTTATTGCGTATCGAAGTATCTAAGTTGTAAATGTAAAATATTTCTGTAATTCCTTCTGGATATGTCGTGAGTTATATTAAATGGTGTACAAGCGACTTGGTGGTACAATTATGGTGTGGTGTAATTATATTTGTTGGTTATGATTTGGCTTGTTAAGGTATATACATATTAGTACTGTTTAGTTAAGACTTGTAAATCCAAATCAGTACAAATCCAACGTAACTTAATAAAAATCTTACCCGAGCTTAAGAACAGGTAAGATTAATTAGTACGAATAAGCAACATAAAATAGCTTTAAATTATTGTGTGAGTGACAGCCTTACATTGTCGGTGATCTGTGAGCACGCACCATCTTAATATGTGGAGCAATTAAGTTCACGAAAATCACATTTTGCATTGTTGTAGATAAAGACACATGATGCTTGTGTGCAAATTATAAAATTCAAACAGATATAGTAATTGTAAATTTTTGAATCTTATGTCTTCTATACATTGGAGCCACAAAATTCGAGATGTAGAGGTTACATCTCGGTTACTGAGATATAGATTTTATGATATATAGAATAAATTCTGTTTTTAGTATTAACATTTATTTATTGTGTTTTTAATTGTTGAGACGCATGCCCGTGTCGCAATCAGTAATGTATACGAGTATAATACGAATTATACTCATTCATATTTATAAATTAAAACTCACGTCGGTAGAGTAATTGAGAATATTGTTAGTTCAGTACTTCCTTTCTTACTTTCCCCCATTAAAACTCCATATTCGCCTGATGTATTCTGGTCAAAAGCCTTACCAGGTTCTATATTTGTACGTGTCGCTAGGGCTACTGCTGCCCAATTCCAGAGAAATACTAACTCGATGGTGGCATTGACTCAAGTATTATTTTATATCTGTTACTGTGTGCTGCCCACATCTTTATAATTCCACCCTTGCTTGGTTGTGAACTACTAAAACAATATATTACAGCTTATCGCATAGTCATCTATTGTCTACTTTAGACCCCGTTGGTTACCTATAGCTGCGCTGTAATTGTAATACATTGTAAAATTACATTTTCTTTTTGTGTAAAGTGAACATTTCCTTAAAATTTTATAGCTTACCAACAGCTTATATCAATTGAAATTTGGGAATTTGGAAGCATAATATACGATTTTAGTGATCGAAATGTGGTGTAACATATTTTTATTAAATCTGAAAAAGAAGAGAATACGAGAAAAAATCATTAATTTCTGCTGGCGCAACCTGAATACCTCGTACCGGGATTGATTAATCCTTGCACAACAAATTTGTTACTAGATCCCTATAGATCTGTGACTAAATTTTACACTTTGCCTATTTCTCTTCTGCATTTGTTAAGTAAACCTACATTTAAGCTATATATCAAAATGAAACCCATTAATAACACAAGCAAACAATAAAGGCCATGAATCTTTCGTGGATGTAATGGTATCTGTCTGTCAGAAGTAAGTCAATAGGGTAATCTGTCAAACATTACACAAGCACTCAGAGTCAGTTAAACACGTAAACTCTTCATCTGTGAACATAATTACACATAATTGAATATGTATATTTCAATTTCAACTGAGCTGACGTTATGTAAGATACAGTTATATCATATTGTACATGAGGATTGTTCGTCGTCTAATTGAAGTTTGATGACCTTACATATAACATGTATTACATATTCTATGCCTATGTGAGATAAAATCTAAGTTATAACAATAAATAGCTAAGTAATCTTTACGAAAATTGTTTGAGTTACGCCTAACTTACTTAAATTACTCGCTTTTATATGTATAGTCAGCAATTCGTCGTGCTACACATTTTCGAGTAACCGCCGGTATTATGTGAGTGAAATAAGAGTTGTCTCAAAGTCAACAAAGTCTGAAGCTTTGTGTACATAAAAATCTTTGTTTATTAGACCCATTTTAAGAGCTTAAGCCATATATCTTAACAAAAGACTGTTATTGAGATTTGTAATAAATGAAACAATCAACTAAAGAAGGACAAGTCTAAAATATTCAGTATTCATAATACGGTAGTATAAAAATACAATGGACTTAAAAAAACGTAGTATGTGTTCCCTTCTTTTTGTAAAAGTAATCTTTATTCAACATAACTTTCAGGTACTCGTTGCCGTCAAAACATATTTAAATTTAATAGAATACAATAGTCACTTATATTTGTACGTGCTCACAGCCCAACTATATCGAGACATCGAAATTACAAGATGTAATTGGGAAAGTTGAATTTTTGATGATGCGTCATAAAAAAATAACCTAAGGAAGTTAACCGCATTTAGTGCAATTAGAATGAAGAGTCATTCTTTATGCAAGGACGGTATTAGATATACTAATACCTAACACCGTCAATAAAATTGAAATATTATATTTTGAGTATGTTATCGAATCGTCAGTGAAAGAAAGGAATCACTTCAGAAGGTATTTTTCGTGGCTTACTATTATATCAATATTTCCTAATGTAGTTCCAATAAACTGTAAAAATTAAAGAATCCAGGTTGTCCGTGGGTTGTGAACTCACGTTCATTTCTTTGGTTAATGTGTACATGCCTACTGACAACAACGTAAATGTCGAAAAGTTTACTAAATGCTTGGCCGAGATTAGTATTATTATTGATGAGTCGAAAGTTCAAATAGCGTATATACTTTAATGCGCACCTCGGTGCGAGGTTTGATAAGTAACAAGAAATATTAAATGATTATAATGTTGTGGGAATGGGTCTATACTTGATGCTGAATCTGATACTCGTATATTTATATGCGAAGCGACCAGTAGCAGGAGGTGGTTGGACCATTGTACTTGTGTCGAAATGTCTAGTTATACTCGTAGCACCGGCCATTAGGTAAATTTATGTTATATGTGAGTACATTTCAAGTCTGAGCCAGTTGTCTGTGCCTATAAAGAGGTTGACATCATCCCTTTTTAGTGATCTATTCTTTCTGATTTAGCTCTCAATCTTGTGCTGATTGTTTTAGTTCTGCTCCGGCAAATGACTCCGGTACCATTAAATGTATTTCAGATCCCTTTCTTGCCAGCCTTCTCGTTTCCATTGAAATCTTTATGATTCAGACTAGACGTATTGATTTTTCCTAATTTGGTGGTGTTGGATTGGTCCATTAATCGCATTAATCACTATTTGATTCTATCTTATGTAACGACAGCATCTTATCTCTTGACAGTTGCTAAGCATATAGATGTTCAACCCTTGGTGACCTTCGTCCAGATTTTTATATACACAAAAGTCAGAATAGCACATGCTTCAATCTGAAACATTTCTATTCTTTGATCATCGTGAAGTACGAGGTGAACATAATTTGAATTGTGATCAATAATAAAATTACAGCCTTGAAGTCAGACTATCCAGCACACAACCACATGCAACGCACGAACAAGCCTCCGGTGATTGATAGAGGATCCCATTAATGGCTATAGAGTTAAATTTATTTCGTGATTCTCAGTCGATAATGGTAGTAGTGGTTCACTCAAATAATGTTTCAGATTTATAGTTACGTTCTGATCCAAATTCCATCCGAAATTGTGCAATCATTTTACGTGATTAGGTTACAAAAATAATATTAATAATACAACCAGGTGATTGCTCCGTCATTTACCTGGAGTTGGTGATGTTTCAGAGTCCAACTGTAGAAATGAAACAGCTCCCTTGTGTCTCGCATATAATTTTGGCAACAAACATTTATATGTTTTTATACAAGGGAGCAAATAAATATGCAGGTCGTTTGATAGTATGCGATCACTACAGCGATAGACGCTGGAATTGTTCGCAACAGCGGCAGTATCTTTCGTTACAGATCTTACATATCCCGTAGCTAGCACAATAAACATTTTTCAATTTTCACCACCCGCTGCTGTTGGCTTAATACACAATACTATGATAAAGTGTCTGATGGAAGTACTATTCCAGGTAGACTATTCGCTAAGAATTTAACATTAGATCAAATCAACAGTTTTGGTTTTAAGGACTGTCAAAATTGTATTCATTATTACAATTATAAAAATAGACTATTCTTGTTGTATATCGAGAGCTAATAAACATGACACAGAAGAGTGAGTGTTCTTGGATTCTGTAGCTCTGTCTTTGCGAAGACCACTGTCACCATGCCAGTTTGCAATGCGATAGGTTATTTGTATTCGAGTGCCATGGAGTGAGAGTCTTTGGAGGACTGTAAGTAAGATCAAGTGTATGACGAAGTTGCACGAATTGTAAATAAGTAATGAATACTTATTATCTTTATGTGAGAAGTTATATTGCTTAAAGACTGTTAAATAAATTACTTAATTTATTTTCTTAAATTTGTATGTATATAACATATAATGTGTATCGCACCGGCCGAGAAAGCAAAAATGTTTTGTGACTTTCTCATATTTGTTTGAGGTAAATATAGATTTATATAATATTTAGTAAATGATGATATTATTAAAACATAAGTTTTCTGCTATAGATTTCAACTGTAAGTCAGCTGAGAGGCTGCTGCAAAATAACGAATGCAACACTCTCTTTCTTCTTCTTGTAAGTTTTCTTTGTATTCTCATTGATATAATTAAAATGATCATTAAGATATTTTTAAAGCGGATTTTTGTTTTATACTTACTATTCATAATACACAAAATCTGATATACTACAGCACTACTTTTCACATATTTATAATTATTCATGTTAATTATAAAATTTGTTACAGGAAATGTCATGTAGTTCCATTTTATGTGTTGGCAGTATTGACATATTAATGGGATGGCTTCATTATATCTTTTTATTAGACGTTGCGAGACATTCTATACATGCAAAATCTTGCGGAGGATTTGAAAAATAATGTCAACAATACATTCTTTCTAAAAAAACCGGTCCGATACAAGACTAAGCCATCTATCCTGTAGATATATAAACAATATTAATATCCATTTCCTTTTCTTTGCATTCTTAGTGTTAATAAATCCACGTTTCAATGTAGAACGAAAAGCTATTATTGAAGTTTATACGGACCCGCTGACAGGCTCTGAGTAAATTAATAGCCTACCCTTGAAACCTGTCCAAGTTTAATTACTCGTTAACTGAAAGTTCAATTTATGGTTTGCTTATTGCTTTGAACTAAACTTTATCCTGCCAGTAATGAATGTTTTTCAATGCTAAACTAATCAGAGAATAGAGGTATCAGTGATTAAAGTGTATGAATATTAAAGCAAAATTCATATAGTTTTATTATTGGTTTATTATTTAAGTCAGAATTGAGACTACTATGGCTAATGGAACTAGGCGTGATTGAGTCCTCTACTCAGAACAAAAAAAATGGTTTTAACACGTATACGTAATTTTCCTATGCCTTTGGTTCTCACCGAAATTCCTTCGTCGGCTTCCTATTTTATCATTTGTGCCTGGGTTGAAGTCACTACTTCAAGGACCTTCTTGAAAACTTCGTTATACTATGCAAAAAGGAGTGTGTAAAACCAACTAACTGTATAAAATGTTATTGTTTATATATCTTAGCGTTTTTACCATTAATTTAGTTTTCGATACAGCTGAAAAGAAAGGAACAATTTAACTCGTAAAACGCTAGTACTCTGAACTTTTGACTGAGTCGTTATTTTGCACTCAGCCCTGATAAAATGGCAATATATTTTGACAAAAGTACGATCATAGAATCTTGGATTTTAGATATAATACAGTAAAAGTAGTGTTATTTGAAAGATGGTAAAATAAAAGGATTCGTAATTTTTTCAATATCGGCAGACCGTTAACTGAGAAATAAAATATCTTTAAAAAATTACATTATAAAATATGAGATTATGTCTATTCTAAAAAAAGTCGATGACGAATATACTCATTCGTCATCATATCGAGAGGACCTCATGGAAATCTGCTGTATATTAATATTTTTTTCGCTTTTCTAATGTTTTTTCTGATGCTTTTATGTCATACATGATGAGGCAAGTTGCATCAAAAGTGTATGTTATGTCGGCAATCCACACTGGACCAACGTAATTGGCTGAAGCCTAATTACCCTAACTTAATTATGATAGTTTCGTGCATCTCAGTGGAGATATGTATCAGATATGATTATGACAACGTTAGGCATGGTATTGGCGCACTATACAAATTGAGGGCTAGACGGGCAGGCACCCTTTAGAAGGTAGTAGGCTCTTTTGCGCCTACCTACTAAACTAATTGAGGGTTAGTTCACGTACGATGGTATGGCTCTCCCCATGTATGTAAAGAAAGAAAGAAAGAAAAACGTTTATTGGTCCTAACAATACATATACAAGTTACACATATACTAATGTTTAAAATTAGCCCAATTAGGCTATTGCCTCAGCATATGCCACAGTGACAGATGTGGCACTGTGGCGCTGGTATTCTGGCAGGTAGGGCTGGTATTCAGGCTTCATGTAGGGCCTCTCCATTAACCTTATAAGTGGATTATTCATTCTAGGTGATACATACACGGGAATGCTGAATTCTGCTAGTCGGTCTAATATAGATCTAATTGCAACTCAACCAAATTGCAAATTGTCCTGACAATTTGAAAATGGACATTTGTAAATAAAATTGCTGCTATTGTAATAATAGGTCTATTATATGTGAGCCATTGCCGCGAAAGTGGTGGCAATCTGCCTGTCATGTCATAGGCGAGTCCGCATTCTTATGCGTTACGCCATTCGCTGTGGCTGTTGTCTCAAATTTTGTATTGAATCATGTCTAGTATTCTTTAATAATGTATAATGTGTTTTGTAATAAAGTTGCACTGGTGGCTGGTGTGGCTATACAAGTAAAGAAAAATGATATTATGATGCTGCTTTAGGTAGAGAATAGATTAAAATTGTCACGAGAAAAACATTCATTCACGGTTTCTCTGAGTTAGGTCAAAATTTGATAGTAGTTCTAACAATTTACTATAAAATTAATGGATAGAATATGTCAAATCATACATTGTACATGCATTATATTATAATGCATTTAACGATTAGTTATCACAATACTTATCACATAGGTTATTTGTTGTAAGTTGTAGTTTTGGCTGCTCAAATAATCTTTAATCCATAACAATGTCAGTAGTTTTTGGCAGTTACATTTACTGTCATCGTCTAATTTGTGGTGTGTATATTCTGCTGAATATATTTTTATTGAA
The DNA here is from genome assembly GCA_036419045.1 of Scirpophaga incertulas. Lineage (NCBI taxonomy): Eukaryota > Metazoa > Arthropoda > Insecta > Lepidoptera > Crambidae > Scirpophaga > Scirpophaga incertulas. The sequence goes on along the minus strand of CM071630.1, from coordinate 16,306,903 downwards.
ATAATAAATGTTTGATTTCCAATTATAATTGTTTATAAGCCAGAATAATTATGTTGTTATAAATATGTCGGAAAAAACTAATAATTTTTTTCTCTGTAAGAAAATTACGTGGTGTGGAAAGTTGAGACAAAATTAAAAAAAAAAGTGATTTATGACAATCGGATGGACGATATTTTTTTAATTATATATAATCAGAGTACTCTTTTTACTGATAAATATTTTAGACCCAATAAAAGTATACCTTTCGAAGATACATCAACATGTTTGTGACTCTGTCGCGGATTGCTCAAAAACTTTCCATACTTAAAACATTGCCTAATTTGTATAAAGGTATAAGTAAAAAAAAGCAACTTTGTTATTTGTAAGTTTAGGTATACTTTCGAAATAAAAATGTTACATTTAATGTGAGAATGCTATATGTGTTCATTTCATTTGATATATTTATGTAATAAAAAATAATTGCTCATTTTTTATAAAATTAAATATATACTAATAAAAAATTAAATTGAAATTTCTATATTGACATACTTTAATGATATTGATGATAATTATAATATAAAAACGGCCATATTCAGTTGTAGTTAACTACCCTATGTATGGACCTGTATGTGCGGTTACGATGAGAATAACAACATGTTCCGAAGTGAGATATCGACATGAGACTCGGTTCTAGAGTGGGAACCTGTGCGTCGTCAAATTACGCTTACATTGAAGCTTATATCACTGTTACTTATCCAACAATTGGCCTGAATAAATAAGCCAGTTAATGGCGTGTTTTTTTTTGGTGCATTAATGCTTAAAGGTTTACCGACGAAGTACGAGCCCATGATTATGGAAATAAAACGTTAGACGTTTCAGAGCTGTCATTACAGCTGATTTGAACTGCTACAGGATCAATGTTGGACTTTTCAAAGAGATACAAGTAAGTATTTGTATTCGACTTGAAGTGGTGCTTATATGCAACTTTGGAACTAGGAAAGCGAAACAGCACAAATTCTAGTCAAAAGCGATTTTACTTTTTAAAAGACTTTAGTAAGAGTGAGTCGTGGTACTGAAGATGCAGACAGAAAAGATCTGAGGAGGAATTGTCAAGAGAAGTTTTCTGCCAATTGTCTAACATGTGTGAATGTTGTAAAGTTTCAATGTTTGTATTTTCATTCTGGTCGATGTACTGTAAGTGTACATAACGCTGGCGAACTTTGTTGTTGCTGGAGTTCTCGAAGATCGCAAGGAGGTATTGACGGATACGCATAGGCGATATATGCTCACGCAGGGAAAACCCGGTCTTCTGAAGAACTTAAAGATGTCGCTCTCACTGAGCAATATTGCTATTCGGGTTATAAAACCTAGAGCCAAATTGACCCAAAAGAACTATTTCTTCAAATACCGACTGACTTGGAGAAATCTAAATGTAGTGACAAAAAATGAGATGAACTTCATTATGTTGACTAAGCCTTAGTTATTCAATGATGTCTCTGTCATCAATTCGCTAAATCACCGTTTCGTGAGTACTATCTAAGTTCGGTTCGATTGCCTGTAAAACTGTACAGATGTGGATTTGTACAATGACAGTTCATAGTTTTTTGGACTTCACTATACTAAGAAGGGAAGCAAGATATTGGATTCTAACCTAGACCTCTGACGATGCTCGTTGGCGACACAATAAAGTCTCTGAACTAGAAGCTATAATAATATAGATAAAATACATTAAAGAGAAGAAGACATAAAGCGCGATATAGGTTTCGAAGTATGTGTAAGAGACCTGTCACTGGACAGAATTTGAGTTTGAGAAGCTGAAAACGGGAGACGGCAGAATTAGAGGGAAAACCGGACCTAATCTTATGACTGACATTAAGGCATTTCATAGAATTTTTAACTCTGTTACACACAAAGATACAATAACTAAAATATTGCAAACGGATGCGGTGGGACTCTTCTTCAAAAGTGTAATATGTATAACTTAGCTGAAGAATTATAGAACCATCACTTTCCCAAGTCATGTTTATAAGCTATTTTCAAGAACTATTCGGCTATCCGTAGCAGGCAGCAGCCGTCGTGAGCAGGTTTGACGACTCTTACACTGTTGACTATATACTTACGTTGCGACAGCTTATGTATGAGTAGAATACAGACGAAACTCGAATATAGTGCTAAGACCCAAGAGTGTTTCCCAAAAAGTAGATCTTAAAATGAACATGGGATAACGAAAATCATGTTGAACTCTCATGCATCTCAGCATCTTAGCATCTACTCTTGTTCCGGTTTGAGGTTTCTATATCAATGAAAAGTTATTTATTAAACTTAATTTCAGAAACAGTTTACACCAAGCGGTTGTGTTAAAAGTTATTCATTTCCTTGTAAATGAGCCTCTTACTTTTCGAATCCTGAAAGTTAGAACAGGTTTTATTTTTAATTCTTTTTAACTATGTTCAAAAATATAGATTATTTGCTAAATCAATTCTTTAATCACATTTGAGAAATTCTTTAGGTTTCATGTTAAAGATGCACGAATTTCTTTTTTTACCCTCTTTTTTTATCCGACCGTGCCTGAAGGAAGGTTATATTTTTCGACATAATCTTTGTTTGTATAATTGTTTGGTATGATTTGCAGCTTGAATGGCTAGATAGATTTAGCTTGAGAGGTGTCGTTATCTTCGTATTTATAGTGAGAGTGAAACAGTGTGTATCAAAATAAATAAAAAAAGAAACAGAATGGCGGAATTCAAATTTGCAACCTGAACGGCTAGATAGGTTTTAACTTGAGAAGTATCGTTAGATTTGTATTTACTGTAATGCTATGTATATCAAAATAATATATAAAAAAGGTTATTTTAAAAAATTAAAATTACGCAAATTTTAATTTTCGCGGCAGATAAATAAAGAATATCATTCAAAACAATTTAATTCAAGAGTTAGTAGTCCAGTAATATGACTTATATGTAATCCAGAGATCAGTGAAACTGTCTACATCTATTTACAAATGAATAAGTTAAAGTACCAAACAAAAACACTCACCTAAAACTCATTAGTCTAGTTTTGTAGAGTTCATCAAGCGGCATATCAAGAATCTAACCTCGGGATCTACGTCCGCAAGATGTTTTTCCCCCGTCATAAAACCGATCGTTAGTCTCAAACTAACGTCCTTATGCCGAAAATCGTGTCGTGTTGAGGATCAACGTACTTTTTATGCCTCTGTGAAGTTTGGTTTTTATGTAGAGTCCACCTTGTTTGTTACTGTAAAAGCGGGCTACAAAAATAATCCACTGATATAACAGTTATAGAGGTATATTTATATTTATATACATATATATATATATATATACACATGCATACATATACTATATTAATAATTTACGAACTTAGAACGAAGATTAAATCTTTATTCACTACTTTGACATTAAACACTTAATCATAAAAATAAATTTATAAGCACCTGTTATCCTGTATACGTAACCTGTATACGTAAAATCATATCATAACAAAATCATCAAAGAAAGGTAACATTTCTATTGTTTATATTCGTACCATCTAACTATATTTCTTTTAAATATTAACTCATTTATTTAAATATTTTTTAAATATTTACTCATACTATATTGCTATTCTGGGGCCTTGTCCACGTTATATTGTATTTTTTTACAGGAAAGGGGCATTTTTCGACGATAAAAATGTTAAAGTTCTAACATGTTTTTCAAATAATCCTCATACTCAGAATCACCAGAATCCAAATTTCAGAAAAAATAATTCAGGCGTTTAATTTTAACTCATAACAGACATACAAAGTTATATTTATAATAATTATAGCGACAGACGTCTTTTTGCCTTTTTTTGTCTAGTGATTATGACATTTATGTGTAGAATGGGATGTCCGGATTTCGACTTCCCACTGGGGTCGAATGATTTTTTAATTGGTACCAATCAAACCAATTAAAAAATCATTCGATTCGGTATTGTTTCTGAGTCAGCCTGGCTAGCTATCACCGCCTTACCTAAGTGTAACTAATTGAATACAAACTGTTTAATGTAGTTTTATTGTATAATTAACAAGCAAGCAGACTGTGCACCTCATGGTAGGTGGTTACAGTCACCTATAATAGATGTGTTTCTTGTGAGAGTAGTAACAAATCAGTAACCCTTACAAAGCCACCGTGTATGTTGACATGTGACAAAGATTTAAGAAAGTATCGTAAAATGAAACTCAAATTTAAATCTCTGCATGTGTACAGTTAGAAAGGTCTGGCGCTATGTGGGCTTAATATCTCCATCCCTTTCTATTTCACCATCTATCTTACCGTTCACACCGACACACAGCACAATGCCATATTGCTATTTTGTGGTAGAAGTAGGGAAGACAACGCTAATTTGCCAGTAAATCTTTTGTTGTGTGTGTGTAAAATATGCATAAAGTATGTGTTATACTTTCGTAAGTAAATAAGGAAAATGGTATTCTTGAAGTTAGCAATGTAATAATTTCGCTCCTTAAATTAATGTTAATATGCAAAAAGGAAATTCATAATAATTTCGATCGACTCTCAAGTGCCGAAATCACTTTACTCCTCCTTCTTTATGACATTGTGAACGCTTTTCTAAATTCCTAAATTCGGGATTAGATGAGCATTGTAATACTAATTACAATTGTTGAATTAATTACTGAACCTGAAACTGCATTAAGGAAGAAATGAAAAGGTAGTAAAACTGCAAACTAGAAACAAATAAATAATTATATAACTCTATAGTATATTCTTATGTTGATACAATACAAAATTATTACAATAAAATATTAGTAGGAATAGAAATGTACTTTACATGTTGATCTTGTGATTCCTCTTATGAGTCTTATATAACAACCTAAAAAGCAATGTGTTCAATTTTCTTCTCTTCTTCAGGGAGTTCTATGTCCAGTAGTAACTTTGGCGAAAATTATGATGATAGCCATGTATATTTTTTATATATTAAAAATTGCCAAATGGTATTTATTAAACCGATTTAATTCAAAAAGCCACATTTTTAAATCTGCTCTTTATTTTAATATCTACCAAAGTATAGACCTAAACTGTAACTATAACATATATGTGTACTAATTTCTATTTAGATATATAAGTGCGATTAGTATCACATATAAGGCACCGTATGCTGGTAAGAAAAATTGAAATAGGACCTGTCAACATCAAAATTTAATTTATAATTAAAAAGTAACAGGCTTTGACTTTTAAAGACAATTTACGAGGTAATTACAGACATACCATTACTTTAATTATTTGATGAGTGAAATGGGATTTTAATAAGCGGCACTGATCACAATGCGGCTCATCCAGGATACGGATGCTCTCAAGGTGAGACAGTTACGACCTTATGACAAAATATTCAAGGCTTACGCAGATATCTATAGTCTTATTTTCCATATAGGGATAAGACGTCGTGTCGTTATTTCAACTACGTCTCGTTATTTAACACGGGTATTAATTTTACAAAATTGTCAAGTTTTTAAAATACAAGTATTTATGAGAATTACAGTTTTGTGTCTTGGTGTCTTAGTCTTTGGTAATATTCAAAATACTTTTAGTGGTTATTCGGTTAATAATGAAGATGGGATGTATTTTTTTTACTTTCTATCTATGCTTTTTTTTCAATAAACTTGATACCTTACTAGAAAAATACAAACTAATTATTTTTTACAGTTATTTCCTTTTTTGCAATTCGCAGCACCACTGAAATTGGACTTACAAAAAATCTACACAATGAATATATCAGCTTATAGGTATGATTCCAGAACGCTGAACGCAGCAGCGGTAGCGCTAGTGATCTGCATACATAATATGGAAATTGTGTATTGCCCAATTGTTTTTTTTAATAATATTTGGTTTTCTGCGGACTCTTTGGTCCGCACTCTTTTTTTTGTGTTAGTATTTTTGATGTCCTTATTTATTATCTATTTACAAGTAACATATCAACTCTCGGTTGGAAGAAGGTGTCTTTTCTCCGTGTTGTGGGAACAGATGGTCCCGTCCCCAACAGTCACAGCCCCATCTATATCTATATTCTACTATAATATAGGTACTATTACAACCATTATTAACTATTCCTTAAGAATAACAATGTTTAATATCTATGGTTAGTTTTTACATTTTATTTATTATAAGTTAATACTAGTATTAATATAATTATAGAATTATTACATGTTATTTGTTTACATTAGAGTTTATTATATATATATATACATATATATATACACTAATAAATGCAGTAGAAATGAGAGCTTTGCGGAGTATGGCAGGAGTAAAACTGAGTGACAGATTGTATAATGAAGTGATTAGAAAGAAATGTGGTTTGAAAGAGGATATTGTGACAAGAATAGAGAAAGGGATGATTGGGTGGTTTGGGCATGTGGAACGGATGGATGAAAGTAGACTGACCAAAATGATTTATGAAGATGAAGTGAGTGGAGATACGGGACGAGGAAGACCTAGGCGAACATATTTCGAACAAATCGAAAGTGTCCTCAAAAAAGGCCAGGTCAGAAGTACCCGCAATCGTCGAGCATGTATGAGGAATGTTATGAAAGTAGATGAAGCGAAAGAGATATGTAAAGACCGTAGCAAGTGGAAAGACGTAATCTCTGCCTACCCCCATGGGAAAAAGGCGTGAGTGTATGTATGTATGTATGTATATATACACATGCATATACCGGGTGGAAATTTGTAATGCCACCTGGAGGGGAAGTACTCTTAATACTGTAGATAGAAAGTTTTACTTAAAGGAAACATTCCTTTATTTTTGAAAAGAAATAAAACTGCATTCAAAGATTTTTGAAAATTCACTTGCCCCACCCGGTAATTGAACCGACTAAAATCTGCAAAAGTTTCACGCTGTATTTTTATTGCACCGATCGGTAGGGTCAATTATAAGGATCAAATCGGTATTTTGCTGGTTATTTCATAATAGATATGAAGACCGGATTTTTATTCCATTTATGGGATGAATTCGAGGTATCCAAGTTTTTAGACAAGTAAACAAGACAACAATGTTACCTCTCAGACGGATCTCTTTACGGCATGCTTTTTTACACACTATACACGTTTACAATTACAAATAATATAAACAAGTAATAGGCATGAAATAAATTCGGATACTTCTATTTGAGGTTAGAAGGTAGTTTAAGAAGAGTGTTCTTTACAAAGTGTTTTAAATATCCTGTTAAAAAGTGCGTCAGTACTTATCAGTATATACTTTGAAATTTAGAAGACATTTAACGTATTTACAAAAGTATATGTAAGTATAGTATAAAATTATATTTAGTACTAGTCAAATATTTATGACTACAATAACACCAACAACTAGGTCATAGCTCTAGATGATGTAAAAACTCTAGGCTGAATACACCATTGATATCGATCAAGCAATTAGTATATACGTACATGAATCCTTAAACAATCGATTAGCACAATAATGCTGAGATACTGAGTGGCTGAAATCAGATAATTTAATCCCCTTAAAATATTTGCTCAGACTGTGGTAGAGAGTCGTCGCTCTGGGCGGCCGGGGGGCGGGCGGGGATGGGCGTGGCCGCGGTCGATATAGACTAACCCGAGGACGTTTATGTAACTGCTGGCTCGTTTTAGCACCAGCGATCAACCTATCTTTGGACAACGCTAATTCAAATTGACAGTCAGCTATTTCGGATTGCTCTGATTCTTAGTGGTTGAAATGTCTAGATAATTCAAACAACAGAATAAAGCTTTAACTATCGGCGACATTTCGACTTAAAATACTTTGGACGGTTGAATTTATATCTGCCTAGTTCTATTGTCAGAAACATCTGAGATTTATAAAAGAGAAAAATCATACGGCAAACATCTCCTGAACACTGCACCGTCAATAAATTACAGTACTGCTTTAAATGTCATGTGCAATAACGCCGTTTTCGCTCTCTGATTTTTAATGTGATATAAAGTAAATAATTAAAAGATTACATTCTTTTACATACATATTTATTTATTTGTAAGTGATAGTCATTATCAACCTGAACAATTAATAAGTCCGTATATTTAATATTAACATCTAGATAATAGATTTTAATAGTAACATCGTCTGTACATAATCATCTGATACCAGTGAGTTGTTTTAATATATATCTTCTTGAAGGCTTACTTTCTTGCGTATATTTCACCTACAATGGTAAAATAAATTAAATACAACTATCCTTGAAGATAAAGCCGTCTTTAGTCTAAAGTGAGCTTAAAACTTTATCTACTTATCTATATTTCAATTTCTGCCGAAAAGCATCATTACTGTGTTCTTGTTTTTAAAAGTTAAGGGTCGCTTTTATCATCTCCAAATAAGTTGTAGTTAGAAAGAAAGACAGAAATGTGACAGATTTTTTAAATAACTTTACATTAAAAATTTGTTAAATGTCCTGTCAGGAAGTTATTTGAACTTATATGAATTAAAACCGGTCTTAAGACATATCAATTAAATGAATAGAGTCGTGATTTTACCTCTTACGTGAAGGTATACTGTTTTGTAACTTATTCTATAGTTCATACGGGAATTGCACATTTTAATTTCACAATAATCATATGGGATTTAAGTGAATTTAGCCGCTTATTGATCAGTTGTAATAAATAAAACTTTATATGACTAACGTTTTAACACAGTGCACGGATTCGTTAAGAGTGACATACATGTTATATAATATTTTGAGATTAGTCAAAAACGTTTAATTAACTCTCTCGTTAGTAAATCAATAATACAATATTATTTGATTGGACTAAACCAACCTTCCTACCCCACACCACAGCCTGGGTGGCCGTGTTAAATTAGCCAAGGTGAAAGGATTATTTTGGTGTATTCAACACTGTGTGAGTTTGAACAGCATAACTTTTCTTGTGCGCCTTGCCTGAACCACTAAAATGTATTGCACTTATTTTAAATATTCACCAATGGTTGTGAAGTCTATATAGTTCATAAGGAGATTTTGTACTAGAATGACACAGAAAAAGTTGTTTTCTCTATTTGTATTTGTAACCTAGTTGTCAATTGGTAGTTGTTATATTCAGAGTTATTTGACCGAAACTTTTATTGAAAATTACACACTACATATTTGCACATTATTCATATAAAAATTGCTATTTACTATACACAAAATCAATATTTTTTTAAATATTATAAGTACCTTTATAATGACGTAAAAATCAAGTATTATTATCATTTGATTATCTTTGTTATTATATTATTATCATTAAAATCATTGACATTGTAATAAATTTATTTCATAAACCTATACTTTATATTTATGAAAAGACAAATCACGAATTATTTGAGAAACTTTGTTGTAAAATGTTATAAATAATATTTTTAAGCCTGAAAGTTTATTTTATTTCTTTTGCTTGTTTAAAGTATTTCAAATTAAGTTTTAGTTGATTAAATCAAAACACTGTTGATTGTCTTACTGTTTTTTCTTCTGACTGTTTTCCTCTCGTCAATGTACCAAGAATTAGGTTAACTCAACCTGACTCTGGTAACAGATGGGAAACTCGAAACTAACTTAGAAAAACCCGCCTGGTATATTGGAAAGATTTCTCTATATTCAATTAAACTTGTCGAACAATGGCATATTATTATATATACGAAGTGAAAAATTAATGAACCAGTACATTATACAATTGTTTAAGTATAGTCTTTCAATATTCTGTCTTTCTTCATTATCCGCTTCTATACATCCATCTGGGTCACGAGCTAACTGAAACTATGGTACAATGATTACGACCCAGTGGAACAAGTGCTGAATGGTTTTTCGCAGGAGTTTGCAGGTGGTCTCTCGATGTTTCTCGGAGGCGCGTCGCATAAGGGTACATGTGAAATTCAATAAACCAAAAACCCAATGGTACATGCCGGTATCGTATTCGGCAATCGCGATTAGAAGATCTATGTCGAGACTACAGTATCACAAGAATTGATCTGAATAATATCCATTAATAAGTAGTACTTAGTAATGGATAATTAATAATCCATTAATACTCGTGTGTAGGTTCGAGATTTCGATATTAACGGGTAAATGAAACAGTACCCTTGTACAGCTATAAAGCTATATTGTGCGTGACCAAATGAAACTTTCTATCCGACAAAAGTTTGAACATGGTGGCTCGTCCCCTAGCCCGTCAGCATGCTCGGCACGCGCGCCTCGTTACGCTGCCCTTATCGCTCGGTATTTAGCTCGTATTTCACTACTTTCGCGGATATATAGTATAGTTATTAGTGATGTGCCGAGTTGCTGTTTTGGTGGATCGAGTCGATCCGAGTCAGTTTATAGGGTATTCGAATCAGGACTGGATTCCCTGATTCGAGCCCAGTACTCGAATTCTATGTTTGGTATTCGAATATTTCTGGACTCGAGTCTGATTCCTAGACTCGACTCTAGAAATTCGAGTCTGGAAATTCTAGTCCAGTCCAGAACTAGAGTCTGATTTTAGAACAAAAAGAAAAAAATAGAAAGGAGTTAGCTTCAAACAGACAGCAGTAGAGACAGTAGGACTCGTATAAATAGAATCGAGTTAGCGAGTAGGAACCGATTCTTCCTGACTCGAGTACGGGAATCGAGTCCAGCGTACTCGAATCAAAATAAATTGGTATTCGAATAGGCGAGTCCAAAGCAGGAATCGAATTTGACTAGAGTCAAACAGTACTCTGCACATCGCTAATAGTTAAAGCTTATTGGTATGAGTAATTTAAATTTTTTGTCTATGATAGATTTTGTGTGGATTTAATTTCAATGTAGGTTGATGAGTAGCAATACTTACACATTTATTTCAGTCCTTTTGACTTGCATCTGAATTTATAATTTACGAGTCAAATTCAGATTACCTCCGTGATGTAGTGATACACATCACCGAGGTAATTAGAGACGTAGATTATATGAAGGCAGGTGTTTTTGAAGGAAAGTAAATATATGAAATCTTTATAAAGTATTAATGTAGAAAAAACACACACGAATCTAAAATTATTAAACAAAATGTAAAAACAAAACAATCTATTGTCTGATAGTGGTTCGATTGTATTGATTGTGGGATTTTTTTTTATATTCGTACTTACATTTAATTCTTTTCTTTTATTTATATGTTTTAACTTATTCACGAGAATTTTCATAAGAGATAATACCATATGCTCTAACTATGCAAGTGAATTAGGTTAGATATGCACCTTAAGCATTTGACATTTTCTATTCAACATTGAGTCCTCATGTCATGAGTCTTTCGACGCGGAAAAGGTGATATAAAAGCAGTAAATTACATGTTTGAGAGCTTCGTCAATCCATGACGACGCTTTGATGCAACTGAAGAGCAGATAACAGCGAAATAAGCAACTTTATAATATACCGCAGCATGTTTGGTTTTGTGCGCTATTGCCATCAAAAGATAATCAGGCTATTTTAGACGTATTTTGCGAAAATGACGATTTATGGTAGTGACGTTCTATGAATTGATTGATTGTTGATTGATTGTTCTATGAAATGACACAATGGCTGGAAAATGATTAAAAGTTGCACAATCATCGAATAGGCCATGTCATTCTCTTGATCAAGATCATGATCAATTCCACATAATTAAGGATTACCACACAGGATACGAGTTCAAAAATATTCTTATTGTGAAACTGCTGGTCTCCACCAGCAGTTTGGCAGCGTGAGGAACATAAAATGGACGTTCATTTCTCCAGCAATAAATATGGAAGGTTTTAGGATAGTTCATATGAGAGGTTTTTAAGTATAAAGATTTCTAGAGCCTATCGATCACAAACGCGACTTACCACTGATGCCAAATTTTTAATCTTTAAGATGCAAGCCTCCCTAGCTAAGTCTATATTTGATAAGGATATGCTATATAATAATTATTAACAGACTAGGAATAGCATACGACGTGATTTAAGGCATGCTAACACAACAATAACTTGTTTTTTTAATTATTAACGACACCAAAGACAGAATGTTCATTGCTTTTAGTGAATATCAAACTTTTCGTGATTATTACAAGGCAGGTAATTTATCGCAGAAGTTGGACACGCTCATGAATCAATTTTGGCTTCCGTGTAGTACCTCAGAGCGTCAGTGGCGTTATAGTCTCGGTATTGGTAAGAAATTCGGGAGGATCGGAGTTGATCCTACCATTTATAAATGTGTTTTACGTTTTTCGTATATCATATTTATCTGATGCTCCTACGGTGAAAAAAATCCTGGCCGATGTTCTTAAAAATGTGGTGGATTCGGCCGTCGCATGGGTGTTGGTACCTGCTAAGACACCGAAATTATTGTTTAAAAAATCTCTCCGACCGAAAGAAGTAGAAGAAGCGCTCGCGAAGAACGGCGAATATCCAGTTGATGAGGTCCGGGTCGGACTTTACCCTGAGCACAGTATAGTAGCGTGTTGCCCGGTGAAAGTGGCCAAGAAGAGTTACCTTCTTGCCTTCAGGTGCGTCAGGCTTCATCGTCCAAGAGACGGCCAGAAAGGTAGACAGGAATCACTCCCTCCCCACGTTACATAAATTGTGAAACCCCGTAACACTTAGTATCTGGGCTGCTCCCCACATGACGAAGACGTTTAGGATGAATGGGAGGGGCTCGCCAAGGCGAGCACGTACCGACGGGGCTACGGTTGTGTACTAACAACGGGTTTCCGTAGTTCCGTCACTTCTGGTGTAGTAGCGAGGTCCGCATAGTTTTTATTTAGTGGGTAGGCCGCATTCACCATCATAAAAGGTTTGTGCCTCTCGATGGTATTATGAACTGTAACGATGATAATAGACTACGTGGTTGGAAATCACTGGTGTTTAGTGATACATATTTTTATCCCGTGTATGCGTTAATGAGAACAGATTATAATTAACTTTGTAGGGAAACTGTGATTTTATATCCTTACATAATCTTCACATATTGAAAGTGTTTCATTATGTTAACAAACAATATGTTTGTTTTTATGTTTATTTCGATTGCAAGCAAATTATACAAAGTATAAACCAGAATTATTATATATATGTATATGTATGTATATAATTTTGTGTTATTCAATTATTATCCAATTTTCTTAATAAGTATTAATCTTGATAACTTAAAACACTTGTGCAATGATACAATTTTTTTAAGCAATCGCCTCTGGTGTTCGTAGGAGTTTTTGATATATTCTTCTGATAAGTTGTGTCGTCGACGACACATCTCAAAGTAGCAAGTTTCAGTAATAAGGGATTGGAGATCACTTCCAAGGCTCTATAAGGCTACGGATAGCTTTAAATTGCTGTCCAATAACTGACAACAAAGTGAATAATCCTTTAAACAGCTCGAAAGGTTATGGATATGGTGGTGGTGGCGGGTCTGGGAATTTTACAGGAAGATGAATACAGCTTAAAAACAACTTATATGTTAAATTTTCAATACGGTTGACTTGAGCTTTAGTAAATTTTTATGTAATTTTTTGAAGGCACTTTAGATTCATCAGAAAAACTAAGGCCCTTGAAAGAAAGTTCTGTACTTTCATACGTTAAACATTTTGCTCTTTCCTCAAACTTCGCCTTCTTTTGAGGATAGAATATAATGAAATGAAATAAAATGATTTATTTCTGCAAATAATAAAGGTTTGCTGTTACAAGTAAGTAATTACATAAAAATAATAACACATTTGAGTAGTCGGTGCATTACAAAATTATTATAAATACAAACAACAGCAGAAATGACAACTACCCTCCACTATAATGTTGCGGCAGCGTAGTATCACCGTCCCGTCTCCAGTTTAACCTGACATTTCAAAGTAAATAATAATGAATTTGATATCTAAACTGAAACGCTTGTCTGTAATTTTAAGAGGTTCAAACGTATTTGTATTTTATCAATGATTTAAATAAAGCGATTTGTGACATGTTTGATTGATAATTTAGTACTTTGAGGCTTATACGTGTAGTTAGTAATCACAATTTATTTATTTATTTATTTATTTATTTATGTACACAACATATCAACATATAGAAAAAACAATACGAATCAAGAGGTACATAGGTGCTGCTTATTTCTAAAGAAATTTCTACCAGCAGACCTGCGATAGGAAACAATATAATGATACAACATTTGGGTACAATAAAAACTACAACTATTATAGTAATTAAATCTACATATATATTTATAAACATATTCACATACATACATACAGACACACACACACACACACACATATATATATATATATATATATATATATATGTGTGTGTGTGTGTATATATATATATATATATATACACACACACACACATATATATGTAAATATAAGGTTACAATCATATATACATATTTTATATTATGTAGGTATATAAACTATCAATGTCAATAGCTAGAGACAGGAATTTAAATAGTGTTCTCTGACGCGGCGCTTAAAAGTGTGCAGTGATTTACATTCACGGATACTGTGTGGTATAGAGTTCCACAACCTTGCAGCGTGAACGGTAAAGGAATTGGAATAGAACTGAGAAGAATGGGATGGGATAACAAGGAGGGTTTTAACCAGTGACCTAGCAACAGCGTCTTGTCGGTGGACGAAACTGAACCGCTCACATAAATAGGAAGGATAGGATGGGTTGTGCAGAATATTGTAAAGAACACAGAGAATATGAGTGTTCCTACGGAGCCGGATTGGGAGCCACTTGAGTTCTTTCCGAAATTGGGATACATGGTCATACTTTTTAAGACCATAGATGAAACGAATTAATAAATTTTGTATACGCTCAAGTCTATTTAGTAGTTCCTCTTTGGCATCCAAATAACAGACGTCAGCATAGTCAATGATTGGTTGTAAGAGACTTTGAGCCAAAACTACCCTGGTTTTAAATGGTAAAAAACGCTTGCAAACATTTAAGAGAGTGAAGTGAGTAATGCACCTTTCGGCTCATCTCGTTAACGTGAATCTCCCAGGACAGGTTAGAATCAATATATAACCCTAGATTTCTGACTGATCTCGTGAAACTCAAAGGGATACCATCCAAAATTAAAAGTGGAAGTAAATCTAATTGGATATTATTACAGTAGTATTTGCTACCTATAATTACCTATAGCTTGAGTTTTCACAGGGTTGATTTTAATTCCGTACTTCATTGCCCATGTACTAACATAAGCTAAATTTGTATTAAGTTCAGCAATTGCTGGAACCATGTGCTCAGCAGTAAAATGCTGGTATAACTGTAAGTCATCAGCATAAAGGTGAAATTTACAAGTAATCAACTTACAGACTGAATTAATAAAAACTGAGAAAATTAATGGAGATAATACACCACCCTGCGGTACTCCAGCAGTAAGGTCACACCAATCTGAAAATGACTCGTCCACACAAACACGCTGAGAGCGAGAGTTTAGATATGAATCAAACCATAGTAATGCTGATGAGGAAAAATTCAGAGATTTAAATACACCCAGTAAAATCTCGTGATCTACTGAATTAAACGCACTGCTAAAGTCGAGTAACACAAGGATAGTAAGTAATTGGTTCTCCATGGCGAAACGAATGTCCTCAGTAATTTTTAGCAAAACAGTATATAGTTTGAATAATTGGATCAATTGAATTATAGGGTACACATGAGTAAGACGAAAAATGCATATAATTTATTGAAAATAATTTTTTTTGCATATGGTATAAGTAACTTCTTCCATTTATTAAAGTTACATATGATCACACAAAATACGTAATAATAATCACTGTGTTCATTGAAGTTCAATTAATAGCTCATTTAATTTCCTCCTTCATTTGTGATCTATTTACGTACACTTGCATGTAGTGAACTTGCTAAAAATTCAATTATTGAGTTCGTTAACGAGCCTTTAATTCATCATATTAAAGAAATGCTTTATTTAAAAAATATATATATCAAAACTTATAATTTATAGAAATTAATCATAAAATCAATTATATAATAAATATTATATAATATAAAGCCTATTGCGAAGAGAACACAGATATAAAAATTCGTTAAATCAAAAACGATATTATTGATTCTATTTTCATGTTTATTACGTAGCTTTTATATCTCCCCATTGAGAGATAAAAAAATCATATATTATGTATAACTTTTAAAGTGAAACTTATTGCATATGTTATATTTTATTGTAATTTAAATAAATAAATAATAAAAAAAATCTACAAAAAAGTTTAACTTTTAATATTTCTATTATTAATATCATACTACAAATTAAAAATCAATATATTCTTACTTACTTTGATGTTATTTTTGCAATTTTCTATCGTCCTTTACATAAGGGTAGGGAACGTGTAGTATTATAACAACTTATTATGTAAATAAAAAACAATACATACACTAAAAATATAAATTATCCAGAAAGTATTGATACAGTTATATGCCAAGAATCAAAAAAGAAAACTATCGCACCGTATCTGTTGCGGTATCACTTAATTTAAAAGTTCAACTTTTACAAAATTCTTCATCAAATAGACATGAAAATCTGTTTGATAAACATGCACAAAATACATATTTCAATCTGAAAACTATTATGTTATGCCTGACTTTTGAGATATACAAGCATCTTGAGCTGTGGCCTAGTTCCTCAGCTCTACAAGTAATGTTATTCATGAGGAGAGTGAGTGCTTTCGGCCCTAGAGCAACTTTAATCATTCGCAAAGACTTAGAACGGTTAAATCAATAATACTTAATTATAGAATTAGAATAATTAAAATAAAATATTACTTACCTCTTGAATAAGTTTGGTTGTAAATTCGTTCTAATTAATGCGGATGTAATATTTTTATTACGTAAATTCATAAATAAGCATCAGAGTTCCCAACTAATGGTAAGTGGTAAGGGGTTGCAGTCACCTTTTGTGCACGTAGGTTTCGTAAAATATAAGCAAATTTACAACCCACACAAGGATTAACCTTAACGTAACTATTAATTGCGTGGTCGACTAAAGCTTAAACAAGTTAGTATAGGGTAAGTTCGAATGCTCAGTGGGAATATGAACCGTGATAATGATTCTTCAGTAGATTCTTATAATTTCCTTTGAACGATAATATTGAAATTATTAAATCAATTAAATTTCCTTGGTTAACTAAGCTACAAGGATCTTTAAGAGGGCAATGAATGTGCTTTAAGGGTCTGAAACCTTGAGTACACAAGTAGGTTACAAATAGTACCATACTAAATATGAACAAAATAACTCAAGTGTGAACAGCGTCGTGCCTCCTCAACGAGCTATCAAAGACATATTAAAATTGTAAAATTATTTCATTGATATATAGAATTCATTTTAGTTAAAGTTTTTATCTATATCTATAGTATATCTGTATACTCTCGATACAACGGACCGGAGTTGCTTGAATAAATTGCTTAAGTAGTGACTATCTTTTAATACTATATTACAGATATATTATAGTATTAAGAGATAGTCACTATTTTCAAAGATCTAGAGCGACTGTAACCGGGGGTGCCAAATTATTTAGCTAACAAACTACGTAACTACAGGGGCTACGTAACCGCTTATTCCCGCTAGATAATTCGTTTTCTTTCACGGCAGACTAATAATAATCATATAAAAAAAATTAACGTAGGTAATTTACGTAGGAAAGAGAACAATATTTGTATGTAATTAAGAGCTACGATTTCCATTCTTAAGAAATTTGATTCTTAAGCCTCTTGACATCCATCCATCCAATATGATAAGGTTGAATCCTTACATATTGGATGGATGGATTATTTATTTCATCCCGTCATTGCGTTTCTTGTTATATGACCTATCATAATCAAGTCAGTCAGTCAGAGTCAAGTCATATGACATATTCTATAAAGAACGAACTGACTCTCTATTGAAGCAGGTAGTGCCTCCGGCGGTGATGGTAGAGCGCACGCGCGTGGGGATCGACCGTCGCCGGATGCGGTTGGATGCTATGCGCTTTCAATTCCAACACATCCGTGATATCTCGGTTCATCAGACACCTGGCAATTTATAGTTAGATCTTAGTTATATAAAAAGGTTTATTATCAAGGCGAGAAAAAGAATGAACTATGACAAAAATATTATTATTAATATTATCCAACAAAAAAAATGCTAAGTAATATATATATATATATAGTTTATATTAATATAATACATAATATTCTAGTGGTATTATGATTGTAAGCTCACTTTGTATCACATATATAGAAGATATAGGTAAGCTATAAATGGTTGATTTCAATGGATTATCAAAAAATATACGTCTGAATACTGTAGTCCTCTTAAAAGCATAAACAATCCAAAATAATTTGACAAGGGAATTTCATTTCAAATATTCTCTTCTTCCCCTCTTATCTGTAAAAAGTGTTTTCAGCAAATGGCTTTACAGCTAACGCTTGACACAAGCTTGCCAGCTGCGTAATGAACAGAAGAGCGAGATGAATGTTTTATAACTTGGCTGCGATCGACCAGTGGCCCCATAGGGTCTATTTTTAGTCATCGAATATCGTACCTACGTGAAATTTCAGCGGCCCTCTATTGGCGCTTACCCCATGACGTCACGCGAGCGGCCCCGCCAATCAAGGGGCAGTGTTTCGCGCATGTCGAATGAGGCTTTCGAGGCTCACGGCCGGGGTATCCAGTCTGGGCGAGGTGACCCAGGTGTGCCAAGCTCGCGCGAAATCTGCAAAAGGTCAATCTTTTTTATCTTAAACCGAAGATTTTTGATTTCTCACTATTATTTATTAGATTAAACACTGTTTTTTAAGTAGTGTGTGATAGTTATTGTGTGTTTTCAATACCAATGTTGAGTACGTTATTTCGTTAATTCACATTACAGTTAAGTGTGAAATCTATTGCGTTTATTAATAGAAAGTGAAGTTAAAGAAAACACCATGAAAATGATTAAATCGGTGGCACACGATTGCGTAACCTTTACGTTACGTGAGTAGAAAGAGAGGTGGGCGAGTAAAAGAGAAAGCAATAGTGAAGTGGGTTTAGTTGAAGGTCGCAAGAAAAGGCTGTACAGGACTCTTTTAAAATTTCATGAATATCGTCAAAAGTTTGTAGCAAAGGTTTATTTGCAAACAACGAAATATATATATTACAACTATATGTAACTATGTCTAATTAACGTGTATGTCTTTAGATGATTTAGCGGTGTAGTTGTCTTGTATACATAAGTTTCAGTGATTATTAAAAAACAATACATTAAATATATACTATAAGAATATATACAAATAGTTATATCTTGTAATATTTAATTGTTTCAAAAAAGTATCATTGAATATTACTTCAATGATAAATTATGATCTTGAGAAAATCTCGCTTTTCCGCTAAAATTCAGAAGAACTACGTTTCAAACCACATATATAGCTGAATTTTAAAAGATAACCAACGTTCGTGATAGCGGAAATCGTAAAAGGGTAGCACTTCCGGGCTCAAGATAGCGGATGGGCCACTTGAGTAGTTCCATTTGGGTGTACTTATACCGCGAAAATCGGCCAATCTTCGACGAAATTTTATGTGTTTGAAAAATTGCATTAGCGTTCTTTGAATACAAATTTTAATTATCTACTCTGTAACGGTTCCATTTTAATAGTTATGCTAAATAATATGACAATCACCCGGTGGATGTCATGATTTTTGTAAAATAATTGATTTACTTAATTTCCTAAAATATCTTTTAGATGGTACAAAGGACCCCTTCGTAGGTCCATCGTGTAAAATAGTTATCTTTTTTGCTTTTAATATAATTATTTCATTATATATAAATAAATAAAAGAAATATACATAATAATTAAATCTGCATTACCTGAATATTATTTTTTTTGGACAACCTTGATGTCTTTATTCGAAATATTATTTTCATAAACTAATTCATTTAGATAACACTTTAGAACATTTTAAATTATTTATTGAATTAAATGTAGTCTGTATTAATTTAACAAAATAGATATTCAGAGAAAATTTTGGAAAATAAATCAATAATCTGTTCTTCGCTATTGAATTGATTTGCAATATCAAACTTAATCACTCAACACTTTAAAACATTTGAAATTAGTTTCAGTAACAAACAATAACACTAACATGATTTCTATGTATTGTTACAGATCCCCAAATTGGCGCACCTTGGCTCAACTCTAACGCCTGTAACAATACATATCAAAAATGCACTGATTTATTCTTAAATATTATATAAACCTTATTCTAAAGACTTAATACATTATCGCGAATCAAAAAACGAAAAAAGACTTTATTAGAATCATTCAAGAGTAAAGTAATAAAAGTTTTCGCTTGGGTTGTTGGGGCGGCCTGCGCCCCTCGCACAGTGGAGGAAGACGCGAGCGCGCTGCTAGGGCGGCTGCAGGGCGCGCTGCGCGGGCGCGCCGCCGCCGCCTCGCCCTCTAGGGTTGCTAGCTCTATCAAGGGCTACCTCACCAACAAGGTTGGCTCCTTGCAGCTGAGGGATACAGGTTAGTATCCCAGTTTTTATATCTTTTCCTCTTTCGCAATGTTTTCAAGTGAATAGTCATATTGTAATTAACATATGCTCTGCTTTGTGATACTCTCTATATTATATCTTGCTGAGTGTTCCAAACAATGTCCGTGACATTGTAGTCTTTGCAATTGATGATGATATTTGATGACAATTTATTTTTAAATTTTTGCTTCTGCGGTAAACGAAATCATCATGAGGCAACTTGAATACAGCTGCAAAGATATACAAAGGTGTATGTAAAGTCATGTGGGTCAGGTGTGGGTGAGCATCTAACACAGTCAGGGTAGGCGGTATATATGTGGTGGTAGAGAAACTTAACAACTTCTGATTCTTGTTTTATCCGTGGCTAGTTCTTAACCAAACTTTGAATCTAAGACATTGAATCCATCTACACGTGGTCGTCCTGTGGTTCATACACGCAAAACGTTTTGTTTTTTTATACCTGAGACGTGTCGTATTGTTTCGCTAGACAAAGCAATTTGCTAACTGAGTTCATGTTCCTGAAAAAGATATAGGCAGGATATACGTTTCTCTCTTAACTCATTGAATAACGTCGTATAAAAAGGTGATTTTTGAAACATTTACTTGTAACATTGTGAAATTAGCTAATAATGAATGATTTTTTTATTCAGTATGACACAAACAGCATTTTCTAATAAAAACAAATAATGTTGTTTACTTGTCAGAAGATTACATATACACGTCATATTATTATTTCATCTACAAATATCTATCGGACTTGAGAATTAGATGATGATTAAATGATTAATATTTTGACAGATTAAATTTAAAAATATTGATGTGATTTTTTTTATCTATCTATCTCGATCTATCTCTATGGATTAAAGAATTGTTTACGTAATCTGTCTGGCTGATAGGATCACTGAATCTATCGCGAGAACGCCGATTGTTTCTCACGCATTTCAAAAAGATTAGATTAAGTAGATAAAGTGAATCACAAATCCCGTCTGATCTTATGATACTGAATCAATCCTTTGTTCTAATAAGAATACGTTGATCGTGTGACAACTTTGGAGTTTATGTTTTAAAATATTTATTCTTAATTTCAATAGAGTTGATTCTGTACGAGTTGGTACTGCGTATTATTATTTAGTATTAGGTAGTATTAGTGTATGAAATTTTGTTATCTCTTTTAAGAAGAAAAAAGGCTTAGTTTGTAATCATGCCGCTTGACGGTAGTCTCCATTACAAAAGAAACGACCTCACGATTGCATATATCATATCATTTCGGTACTTTTTTATTCGTAGACTTTAAAAGAGTAGCTATCCCTCAAATACTTATTTATCTAACTTTCTCATTACAGAAACATAACTTAGTTGTTAGTTAGTTAGTTTGTGAGTTAGTTATGCTACAAATTTAGATTCTTTTCTTTTGCGAACATAAGGAATAAGAGAACAAAATGAAAAATTAAGTAAGGAAGTTACTGTGCAATTAACCAAGGATAACACTAAAACTTGCTTGTTTGTCTGTATTGTTTGAGTGCAGCAAAACATTGTATAATCGCACATTGACCACACTTACTCAGTAACTATCACTCAAAAGTAATCAAACTTTACATTCGAAAATCTGCATAAGTATATGTGAAAGTATAATGAAATGTTAAAGTTTGAATATTTTTATATTATTAGGTAAGTTGGTTTAGGCGTTAGGACAAAGCCGTTTCATCGCCTATATCAGTTACCTTTACAGTCATATCGACATCATCAGTTCTTATAGAGCACGATTAGCTTTGTAGGGCACTTTATAGGCTCTTTATTCATTTATAGGGGAAGGCTTTACTACCCAGCCTTTACTTTCCTTCTAGTTATTTGCAATCAACTTATTTTCTTACTCTTTTTTTCTTCATATTGCAAAATTCTGTCTGCAAAAGTCTATCTCTGACGACAGTACTTCTTATTCCACACACTATTCGATCTCGAATTAATTCTTCTTCGAGAATTTTAAATTCACAATTTTTACTCAATAGTTTTAATGCTGTAACGTACTGATTAAATGACTCACCTTCCTCTTGACTTCTGGAAAAAAATTGTATCGCGCTAGCGTCACATTAGTTTTGACACCAAAATATTCGGTGAACTTTTTTAACAATACGTCTACGTCATCTCGATCCTTCTCTTCATCTTTAGGAAACGTAAACGTTTCATATACATCAAACCCCTCCGGGCCAATCAAATTTATCAACAAACTAGCTTTAACACTGCTATCCTCCTTATCGACACCAAAAGCCTTTAAAAATAAATTAAATTGCGTCTTCTTCATCTTCTTTTCCACGTCATCTTTTCCACGCGTCAACCCGGTTGACGGAGCTACCTTTCAAACACAATTCTGGTGGAGGCCTGGCATGTTCCATATCTATTTGTAATCACCGCTACAATTACTACTTCTTATATGTATCACACTGAACAATATAGAATAATACTTAAAATTGAATAGTTTCAATTAAAACACCGCTGCCACCATGTTGTGTATTGAATACACGAGGATAGGTTGGTAACTGATTTATTAAATACACAGTCGACGTCCTTTGTTCACTCACGTACTTCGACAAAATGCTTGCATCCAAGTTTTCTTCCCGTAACATTTGAAGACGACGGAGGGACCGATACAGGTGGAGATTGTGCATTTTCACCCACATATTGCTAATTTTGTGATGGTCTTGGGAAGTCCGAAATTGTCTTGTGTGTGTTGACATATGATTATTTTAAAACCAGAAAGTAAAGCTAAAAATATAAATATTTACGAAGTTCCAACGCCAGGAACAGTCAGAATGATGTAACGTGATGTTTAAAGGGGACTTTATTTATTTAGCGAGAGGACTAACGAAGAATAAATATTTGGTGGCGATACCGAGACTTAGCAAGCAGGGGCGAACTTAGCTTTAGAAGCAAATAATTGTATTACGTTTGGTATTTAAATATGGAAAGGGCATACGAGTACATATAATATTTGTTTATATCAGATTATTTAAATATACATTTCAGGTGAGCTCATTACAGTTCTACTCATAGAAACAATTAATATATACAGAAAACACTAACGCAGGGTGCAATCCCATTAAAACAAAGTTTTTATATAAAAGAAAAAAAATGAAAGAAAAGAAATTGTTACAGGTGTATTAAATGCCTACATTTCGCCAATTTTATCAAGATCCAGAGCATTAGAGGGCAAACCAATTGGTACTGTCTAAGCTCTTTAGATAGATAATTATTGCGACAAATTCCTTAATCTTATGACATCTACGGAAAGAAAGGTAGCCGTTACGTATTTTTAAAATTTTTAATATATGTATTCAAAATGTATAAATATGAAGAAATGCAATCAAAATATTAGTTTCGGGTGGGATAAAATCTGCGTTTTTATATTATTTTTAAAACATAATCCTTCCTGCAAAAGTTGTATTTTTCAATTTATTAATACCTCAAAAATTATTAATTTGTCATCATTTGTCACTAAGTTCTTAATAATCCCAAAGACCTCAATGATCGTTTGGTGATTACTCGGTAGGTAAACTGTGTGTATTTTAACACAGTTTAATTATCTGGTTTGCTATGTACGTTTTATAAAAAGCTGCTGATAAAACACGTACAGGAAATATCCTACCAACCTGCAAAAATATCAAAGACAATAAACTAATTGCCATTAATAATCCAATTTGCGGATGCTGCAACATTATCCAGCCCTATTTTATTCGACATTTCTCGTAAACACTCATTACTGGTAATCGTTGTAATAGCATCGACCCCCAAACGGAGCGCTCTTGTTAACTTCTGTTATCGGATTACAGAAATTAGGCGACGGAAGCTAAACAGAACACAGAAGATATAAATGTTTACTTACTTAATTATGGATATTATAAATTACAAGTATAGATAATCATTAGTCTGAGTTCTTCAATTGAATTAGTGTTTTGTAACAAATATTATGGTTTTTACAATGTTATGAAGTTACGAGGCATATCCAGAAATTAAGTCAATGTCGGAGGAATTTTATGTTCGTCATGTTAGCTAGGCTAATGTCTTTCATTTGCTTCGGAACAAGGTTAATATATATACCCTATTAAAATTCATTACACTTCCTTTCGGAAAATGCCTCGTATTATATCTGAGTATAAGCGCTAGTAGCTGTTCACGTAAGTGTTTGAACCTTACTCAAGCAAACATTAAACATCGACAGAGTTCTTTCCTGTGATATCGAATTTTCAAACAAACATTATTGTGAATATTGATTACAAGGAGCTGGGCTATTTCCGCAAAGATACTCGTACTCTCTTGCTAGATAATATTATAATAAACATTGCTTAAATTTCGAATTATTCTAAAATCATAATTTGATTTTTAACATATCCATAAATAAAAAAGCATCACTTTACTTTAATATATTTTGTAACAATAATAAGTATAAAGTTTATCCTCAATAGAAGATGTTTGTTTCTCATTTTGTTTACCAAACAAGGTTGTTAAGCTATCAGTGCGATTTCGGCTTAGGGGAAAGTAGAGATTCATGGAGCGTGCCTGCTCCCTGCATCAGTCGAGGGCTGAATATTTGATATCCTGACAAACATTCACATTTTAACTTTTAAACCAGTAGCATATGATACGCATCAAAATAAAACACATTACTTAATAAATACATTTATTTTTCTAGCGCACTTATGAATAAAGTATATCACTTCATACACAATAAAGTACATACTACATAAATTGATAAACTGTAATATTTGCGCCTGTTGATTGCATTTAAAGGTATAACGGACAAATCGGGGTCTCTACTCAGTCTTCAGAGATAGGTTGCGGCTTCAGAGTATCGATTACGTAATGTCTTTAAAGATCTCAGAAATCATAGTTTTCTATTTCATTCTATTTCTATTAGAACCATTTTTCTATTTCAACAAATACACGACACGACGATATACTATATTGTGTTTATGGCATTAGACTCTGTCAACTATCTGGATGACTAAATATTCTCTGGTGATGCCCTGAACCCAAGTTCACTCCACGCCTATTTAACCATTTTTTAGTAGGATACTATATTTTTACTATGTTGGTGTAATTATTTCCTAACATATGATTTAGAATCATTATATCGCACCGTTATTAACACTTATCAATATTGCATATTTATTTACTTGTAGCGTGTTGGTAAGATTATTTTCTAACATACGAGTATAATAAAAGAGTCATGGTATTGCACCTTTATTAACACTGATCAATAATAATTACATATTTATTTACCTGTAGCTTGTTGGTATGGTTATATTCTAACATATAATTTAAGAGTTATCGCATTGTGCCTTAACAGTGAACAATATTTGCAAATTTATTTACTTATACCTAGTTTTTATCGTACATATACTAAAATTTTTTAGAAATATAATTTTAATGTTTATATATGATCACTTTAGTTAGTAACAGTAACCGTAAATTTCAACGAGTTAAACTAGTTTAAGAGTGAAACTCTGCATTTTCAACTCTAATAAAGTATTAAGTAACATACACTTAACATCAGATGAAGTTACAACCAAGTATTAAAATAAACCATAGAGGCTATAGACTCTATAGGCTATATACTAATGTGAAATGTATCAAAACTACTGAATACAAGCAATCGACACAACTAGGTTTAACAACCGGCATAGCTAATCAACGACTATATGATCGCCATGGAAGTAATGGTGTCTATCACGGCGCTCCGCACTTATGATTTACTACTATACAGGCGATACAACGATTGTGTCCGTATCGATTATAGCAGCAACAAGACACGCGTCCCCACTTGCTTTGACACCGTGTGACAAATGCGTTTCACGCGATAACCAACACGGGATGTAAGGGCCTGCAACGATTAGGGTCCTTTTATCTCGATCTCAATAAATGCATTATTATTATATTATGCGTATAAATATTACAGTGTCGCTAATATAAGATTCTGGATAGTATTTGAATATTTACTTAGTTTTGGATACGCAATATCGGTTTTGTCAGTTTCTTTCTTTCTTCAAAGTACTTTCCCCTTCATATTACATGATTATCATCTAAATAAGCTTGATCTTGAAACCTACGAAATTATTATAATACAGTAATGAGGCTGCAAACATTAACCAGATACATAATTAGATTAAGACTTTTTAATTTTCTAGTGAAAATTTAATTTCTTCTTGTACTCGTCCTTATCATATGTTGGCTATATAATATCTTCAATCTAGTATTTGTAGGAAAGACTTTAATTCTGAAATAGACAGTTTTATATGAATATTTCCCCCAAAAACATTGTATTTAATGGTATTCATATTTTTTTTTACTACTAAATAATTAATCAATAAAATAATGAAAAAAAGAATGCATATAAAAATAAACGACAACTGTGGAGAACAGGTAGTCTCACATCTTTGGAAGAAGTTTTTCATTTGTGGTCGATAGCTGAAATGTTAGAAACGTATGCTTTTGACACTTTCACTATCTACGATCTGAACTAAACTTTCGTTACTTATTTAATCACTTCCTTAGTATTTTGCCTGCTGATTTTTTACGCTAACTTTTGCAAATGTAGCATAGGAACTGTCTTCACTCAGCCGTACATAAATAAACCGCTGCATCGAATCGTAACATTCCGGAATGTGCCTCCCTATTTCTCTTTAGCTACGTGTACTATTAGAATTAATTTGTATGCCGATGGTGTCCGTTCCGGGATCACAATGAGCACCCCTGGCCATCTCTGGAACTAACTGTTTCCGACGCGGTTCATTCTACCCCGCTATCCCCTCATAGATATCCGACATTACGCTCTGAATGGCGCTACATTTCTTTTGTTAGTGTACCGGAAAAACAAGTTTTAAGTTATTTTTAATGGAGCTTCATTGAAAAGAAAGCGGGAGTGATGGGTTTATAAGCCATGGGCGGAATTGAATTTTAAAATTTTATGAATTCGTATTAATAGAAATAGAATTTTCAAAAACCGTTTAATAAACACTTGTCCTGTTCATTAAAGAAATAAAATTCTCTAGTGTGCCAACATGAGTATTATAAATCTAGTTATTGGATCACAATAATTATTCGGTTTACAAATATTTTGTATATTTTTACGGGTCAGAGTATTTGCTTTTAGGCCTCGTCACCGCATCCCATCAGATATGATTGAGGTCAAATGCAGTCTAAAATTACCACAGACCATGGTTATATTGGCTTCCCCCGAGGATCTAGTGGTCATCAGTTCTGCGAGCAACAAACAAGATTTATAATTCTTTGGACTATGTCGGTGACATTGATTTTTTCACTCTTTCAATTTCTGATCGTATTACGCAGAGAAACTTCGAACTTGGCCTTGTCCATCCCTTTGGATGACTATAGTAAGCGGTCGGGTTTCAGTGCTATATGTAATCACTGGCAACAACAACAATATTTTTGACAATACTTGGAAAAAGTTTTTCTGGTTACTATTTGAACGCGTTAATAAAGTTATGAGGGGCAAAGAAGGACAATTAATATTAATTGTAAGCCGTTGCGAGCCGGGGGCAATTACGACAGCCCCCACAGATCGACGTGGCCTCCACTGTTCTGCCTGACCCCATGCGAGGGCGAAGAGGGAATATGTCTAAAGGTTTTTATTAATAAAGCAACCGTAAATTACCTTAAATACATTTTTTTCTTCAAATTATTTAATGAGATCAAACAATGTAAATTACTTTTTTAGTTCTGAAATATATTATTTGTTAATAATCTCTCGCACCTTTTTACGCTCCTCGTAAAATATTCATACCCAATTTTATCGAATGAAAATTCTCTTAATCAGCAAATATCTAAATGATCTTAATACTGACATCACAAAATGAATGGTATTTAAAAAATACCAATCCAATATAAATACCAAATAAAAAATACCAATGGTATTTAAAAAATACAAAATGGTATTTAAAAAAACCAAATAAAAAATACCAATTTTAAATCTTGGAATAGGAAGTACAAGAACGCAAAAAAACACAACAATTAACAAATATTATATAAGAGACAATTACTCTTGTATGTTCTGGCTGTTCACCACCATTTACCATTGTGATGAGGGTGACGCGAGGTTCCTATTCAGGGCGGATTACACGTGTTCTACCGATATGATATAGTCTGCCAAAATATCTGTCTCGGAGATGTGTTACAAGATTTTCTCAAGATTGTTTTCGAGTTATCATATTTAAATTTGTTCGATTATTTCTTTTACTTTTTTCTTATGAGCATTTTATTTATTCCGCGATCACGTGCTCCGTCTTTTTGTTTTGTGTGGTAGTCCTCCTCTGGATCTTAATTGTGTAATTGTACGTAATTAGCTTCACCATTTATCACCTATTTATTATACTTTATAGTATAGCGACTTGCATAGTTCTATTTTACTTGATACATACCATAACCTAGAAAAAAGTGACATACTGAAGTATGGAGATAATTCTCCATACTCAAGTATGTCACTGGATGGGATTGAACTAACGTATTTTGTTATGAATATCGTATGGTCTTTTATGTAGAAGACATTCTGGCGACTATTGTATTTTCCATACGTTAAAGATTTCGTTAGGTATTTGACGTTTAGTATAAACTATAGCAATCAAGTCAGTGTATAAATTAAAATTAGTGTCTTAACATATGTGGCTTAACCTTAATCCTAGTAAATATATTAGCCCCCGGTAATATATTAGCATGAACCTATAATATAACATTTTGGTGTTTCAACAAGACAATAAGAATTGTAGAGTAATTGAGAAGTATCGGGATAATTCGGTGTCACCTTTGTCCTTAACGTCTTTTATTATCAATTTTGATGAAGCCATGAGTTCCGTGTTCTGTATGAAAATATAGGTATGGCAAACATTTTAACTGAAGCTATACCAGTGATATTTTATGTATTTTTTCCTACTCAAAGAATGTTTTATTTCTTCGTTAAAACATGTAGATTATACTTTAGATTGAAAGATAGATCTTTCTATTTTTTTAATTGTTTATGTGAATATCATCTACTTTGTTCGACTAATAAGAAATAACTTTAAACCATAAGATGGCATAGACTGTTGATTATTTTGTACTTGAACCAACTGGTTTTAAACTTAAAACATCGGCAACCAAAGTGCGCGATGACAATTTATCGCCATGTAAGTTCATAACGTTTAAAATGATACGATTCAAGAAAAGAAAAACGTTGTTAACGTATAGTTAAACGTTGATTGAAAAAATAAACACTTTAAATAAAATAACTTTATAACTGTACATACCAATCTGGTTCTCGTAGATCTGGTGGTATGCACACGTAAAAATTATGGGAATAACAAGTAGGTACTAATATTTAGTGTTACATTCGAGTTAATGCAATAAAACGAGTGCTCATTTTTTTGCACATACTGTATAAAGAACACTTTACATACAGTATATGTAAAAAAAATGCTAGTAATAAATAACTCATTAGAGTTATTTTTTAGTAGCAATTTGATTCAATATTTCTATCTTTATTTTCCACAAAACCTAAATGAGAATTAATTTTGTCTTGCCGCTACATGTTCATTCATTAAAATCCTAGAGTGTCCACGAAATGAAGCAGTGAATTAACATCCAAATGAAACACCCTCCCTGAATTGCCGGGAGAAGTCCCGCCATCGTCCGGGATTACATAGGGGGTCGCGGTCACAGTCACAGTGTAACATGTAATATTGAGATTTGATATTCGAAATCAAAACTCAAATCAAAGTTACTGGTTGGAATATTGAAATCCACTTGGTATAGATAGTACATTTTTTGAGGTATGTGTGTACAATAACATCACTTTAATCAATAAGAGCGGAATATCAATTAATAAAATATATTCACGTGGGCCAAGCTTCGGGCAAGTATTTGTTAAATTATAGAGCATTAGAATTATAATCAAGACATAAATAATCAAACTATAAGAATTAATTAATACGAAGGTCATATCTATTACAACCTGTGTTTAAGTTTTTGTTCAAGTGTGTCAATTCAATAGATGCTTCCTTAGCCGGAACCTGGAAGCATTGTGTGACTTTGATATAAGTATATATTAGTTGACAATATTTTTAGTTCAGGGCAATACGAATAGTGTAGGAATCATGAAAGAATTTCGAGTTGGGAGTAAGAATGTGTATGTTACACAAGAACATTCAACATTCATTAGATATTTCGAATGATAAGAAAAAGGTAAGGTAGTTTGTACATATGCACATTCACACGCAAAATATAGTGTTGAATTTACTGTTTTCTCGAAGCTGAAAATATATTTTCAATGTGTGACAGTGAGTGTACAATATACTTTAGAGTAAAATCATAAGACAATATAAATATACAGTAGTCTGAGTTATGATTGAGTTTTTACTGTATTATTAATAAAAAATATGTTTTCATTAATCTCATGTAGTATATAATATCATCAAGTCGATCTTTTATATTTAAGTAAGATTTAAGTATTCACCTTGTTATTATGATTCATCTATCGATCTATAAATAAAAAATACAAATACAAAATACAAAAATATTTATTGGGAATATAAGACATAGGTACATTATACAAAAATTGAGTGCTGACAGCCGCAAAAGTTATAAAGTGAGTAGCGGAGTCAGCGCCCCCTCCGGTAACATAAATACATTGTTTCCCTTAAAATTATAATAGTAAATAAAATAATAAATAAAGAAAAAAATTTTTTTTACTAACAAATTATACAAATTAAACAAACATTAGCCTCTATCTTGATGTAGATTAATAATGAATTAAAATGAATCGCTTAAACGTGTGTGCGTATAATTTTTAAACGGCTACACCAAATTGTATAATTCTTTTATTATATATGTTTAGGTCTTGGTATATATATAAACAACTCGGTACATATACAAACTCTGGAAACCGAACCAGATACAAAAGTTATAACAAATTATACGTGCTCGATAGGGTCTCGGTTATAGAAATATTTATACTTCCAGTATATGGAGTATGCAATTTGAAGACCGACATTTTATTTTTATTATTAAAACGATAATAAATGTATACACATTGTTTATTTTATTACGAAGAACGCGTCTAGAATGAAATGTCCTGCTTTAAATAAATATATAATTATATGCTATTCTTATTATTCGTTATTAAGTAGAAAACATCGACACTTTTTCGATTTCTTCGCATTATCGCACAATATTAATATAACTTTAACAAAACATCCCGCTATATCTTTAGAACGCCGCAGAAGGGACGGGGTGCGAACAGCGGGGCCATTATGACAGCAATAATATTTGCGGGATACACCAGATGTCTCGACGAGGGAATGGAATTGTCCAATATAAGGCTGGGTACACAAGGATTTAAGAAGCTGCCATCATTGTTAAAAATGTAATACGTTTCAAATAAGAAATACGTATAAGTATAATATATGATTATGATATATTTGGTTTTAGGTGCTCGTATTAGCACGTATCAAGCTACTTTTTTCCCCTTACAATCTAAATACTTTTTTTTTATACAGAGTAGCATTTCATTTGTGTTAACAGCTGCTTTTTGCTTTCATTTTAATGTCGGTGAACTGGAAAGGTATTAGTTTTTCAGAAAAAGATAACTAAAGAATTTTTTTACAATATATGATGCAAATCCCTTTAAAGTTCAACGTTTAATGTCTTGTTTCATTGCGTAGCATATAAAACGCCTATAAGGGCCCACTCCCTACTATTAAAAATTAGCCGGTAGGTCGCGCGATGGCGCGATAATGTCGCTAATTCAGCGACGCATCTCAGAGGAAATTGTGCGTGAACGTGCCCCCATTCGGGTCGCATCAATATTTGTCAGAGTGTCGCCGAAACGTTTATGATTTAGCGATAAACATATCATAATTTACAGAGCTGTTGTTCGCAAGGAACGGGAGCGAAAATCTTGGAGGGGAAACTTGGGGAATAAATATTCTATTGGTTCTAGCAAAATAATCTAAATAGTCTTACTATAAATAATATTGTAGATGTATCCTTATTTGGTATGCATCTCGTTTTCTCTTTATTTTGTATTTGCCTCGATCTTGGTATATTATTAACTTGAATGCATTATTTAAATGCAATGCACTCCGTGACTTGTTTCTGATTTTTCTTTTTGGCAACTTTCAACTGACTACCATACCCTATATAAGATTGGTTTGGTGCATTTTATTTTATTCAAGTTCGTACTGCAGTGTCATCATCATGTCTTCTCTGGATTATACTACGGATTCTTTTTCTCACGCTCAAGTATTCTCGCCTACATTTTCCTCTAACGACGAAGATGCCGACGATCTACCTGGACCTGAAGTCCTCGCTGACGCCGCCCGAAGCATCGCGCCTGCGCCCTGCCGTCTACTATTAATTCTTTTCCTTTTCATGTTAAGATTGAAGTTAAAATTTGTCTTACTTATAATAGTCTTCATTGTCCCCTGTGTTTAAACTGTGCTGGTTTGTTTTTTAATTTTTATTATTACTATCATTTTTTTGATTATGTAATAAAGTTATATAATAATGTTTTTCTGTTTTTACCCAAGTTTAATTACAATTTTAATTACAATTACAATTACAATTTTAACGCACAAATTGGCATTCCCAAGAAATACGAACATTTAGTTACTGGTGAGCATGGTTATGGTGATAGGAGTATCCGAGGAGAGAGACTCCTTCAATACGCATAAGAGTAAAACCTAAAAATTATCAACACAATGTTCAAGCTAACAAAAAGCTAGCAAACCTAGAAACAGATGGACATGGATCTCTCCAAACAAAAACACTACGAACGAAATAGACTATATTATGACCACAAAACCCCAAGTATTCACTAGATTTAAAATACTATCGTCATTCTCCTTTGGAACCGACCACAGGCTGATACAAGCTACTCTCCATCTGAAACCAACAAAGAAAAGTAGAAGTAATTTTTCTAATACAAGAATCAATTTAAAAACATCACCAGAACAAGAAACATACATTGAAAACCTGAAAAACTATTGTATATACCTACGCTTACAACTACGCAGAAAATTATAGTGCGGAAGAATACTACCAAAAACTGGTTTATTATATAAAAGAAAGCCTAAAAACATCAAAGGAGCGCACAAAAGCAAAATCCTATCAGAAAAAGCTCTTGAGCTTTTGAAACAAAGAAGTGAACTACAAAACAAGTCTAATCTAAATTGAATAAAACTGATAAAGAAAGGTTAAAAACGCTCTATAAAATAACCAACAAGGAAATACGAAAATGCTACGACTCTTACTCTTGGGAATTTAACTCTCGAATGGGGAGAACTATTCGAGCAGGAACCTACAACAAATCAATTGACTGCGTGTCTTGTTTACGCGAGTATCTTTATTCCGGCAATGGTCGTCAAGTATTACAAGACATTCTCGGCGAAGAACATTTTGAAGCTAGTAGCTGTGCCGAACATTACTGTGGACTGGTCGGGCAGAATAGGTGGAAGAGAGCGGCTTACGAGGCTGACTGAGCCGAGGGGGTAAATACAGTACTTCGAGAACAAGGCTCAACACCTCAAAAAAGGCACCACGAAATGGTGGATGCAACTAATGAAACCGATGACGGTGTCGCTGGAGGGTCCGGTGAAAATCAAATTCACAGTAAAAAGTGGAAAGTTTTGAATGGATGGGAAGACGATGCACACCACAATAACACCGGAAAAGATATCAAGAATGTCGAAACGCAGATATAATTCTCCTTTTATGCGAGAGAGGTGCTTTTACAGAAGCCGAGGTAATGGGAATATTTTTTGTCTTTTTAAAGTACTCTGTGATTTTATGATACTGTTCGTCGTATTTTTTCGCGGCACTGTCTATTTTATTCACTGGCATTCCTCTATTTAATGAATTTCCGGGATCCAAATATTTATAACCTTTTTTCTATTTATTAAAACATTTGTTATTATAAAAATATTTGAAATATATGAAATTTATACGATATAATATCCATTGATTGCAATATATGTAGTACTTTAAAGGTTGAGGATGGCTGATAAAAGCAACTTTATACATGTCCATATACGTCCTCACCGAGGAGCATGAGCCTACTCTAAGTTACAATACTGGTATACAAATATGTTTCATTATTACCAAGAGGATGAAGAGTCCCAAAAGTTGTATTTGGCTTTATACATACTTTATGTCACTGTTACGTTTCGGTTCCATTTATCACCCTACTCCATTTTAATATCACAAAAATATTTCACAACCGATTAGTGCGAAAATAAGAAAACAATGAAAATTCATACAAATATAAAAAAATCAAAAATTAAATGTTTTTTTTATATATATATAAGTATTGATTATATTTCTTTAGACGCTGTAGTCTGAGCAGTGGTCTTCTAATCCAAAGAACCTAGTCTCGAGGCTGCTAGATACCAAAAACTGTTTCGTTATTTGACTATCATATACTCTACGCTTATTTGAAGCTCTAACGGTAAAGGAAACATTGCATTGCAACCTTCAATCACCTACGAACAAACTCAATGTGTGTATGTGAAGTTAATAAGGGGCTGAATACACTAGCGTAATTGAGACTTAGTTACCCTAGCGTAGGTAAGGCCTAATTATTCCTCGGTGGAGATGTATATGAGCTGTGATGATGAAGAGGTTTAACTGCTATATGTTGACTTTACTTTTATATATTTGTTATCGTCATCAAGTGGATCCGTTGTTTTATTCTCCATAGAAAATTTACCTCTTATAGAGTTTTAGGGTCAGTAAGATTTTCTTACCATCAAATAAATTATTAGAAGATTTCGTCTTACATTTTCAATCTTATATATTACCGTTTGTTTACTTTGAACAAAAATCATTAATTTAAATATCTACCAAATATCTTCTTCCTTTTTTTGCCCTAAAATATTATCAACTTCAATATTTTTCAAAAATCAAAATCCTTTAAAGTGTACAAAACTTGAAGACTTAAAAAAGACTCGAAGACTTAAAAGTTCATTTCTTACAAAGTTGAAACGACAAGATGCACTCGGTTCTAGTTACGCCGGAAGCCAAGGCGGAAACCTATAAATTTTGAAGGCCCTAAAGGGAGCGAGTGGCGTGAAAGACAAATGGCCAATAAGACTCGAGGCCAAATATTACCGTCTGAAAATAAGATGGAAAATATAGAGACGGCAAAGTATTTATCGCCACAAAAAAAATCATGTTTTCTTTATGAATATTTTCATTCTTTTTGAAATATGTTTTATCAACAATGGATTTTTTCATATACAAATGGGAAAATTAAAGAATTACTTATGTAAATGGAACCTTGTGCAAAATGTAGTAAAATAGGATGTTTCATATTCACCTTTAAACGCTGTAAATTAAAGTATGTAAGAAAATATCCAAAAGAAAGTATATTTTGGATTTTATATGAGTTTTTTTTAAACTAAGCTTCGTAGGTTTTACAATTTTAAAGTGTGTAACCTATTCGGCTTAATATTTCTAAACGGGATGGAATTTGCGTGATGGAAGCTTAATCTATAAGTATATCACGCTTAGTTTAACAGTGTCTCACGCTTAATCTAGTAAGCGTATTTTATTGAGAGCTTTACAGTATTTTATTTATAGTCTTATATATTATACGCTATAAATATAACCTTCTATCAAGAAATAAAGCTGCGGGTAAAAATCTAAGCAGAATAATAAAACTCGACGATGCCAAGAATGAACAATCCCGTCTCAATCGCCACCAGCCTCCCCTCGGGTCCTGGGTCCCGTAATTCCAGCGTAACGACTTTATTGCCTGCGGTGCCCCCAGAACCCCACAAGAGGGTGCGTACAACCAGGGTATTTGCTAACACGCATTCCGAAGATAAGAGTTAATCAGAACTCGTTAACCAATGTTAATAATAGCGTTATTTGATGTATTGAGCTTTCAAAAAGTATATTATGCAGCGTTATAGAAAAATATTAGATCGTTATCTATAAATATGGCGGTTTTACTGCAGATTTTTAATGAATGTGTTTTTTTATACAAATTTATTTTGTTATCAATAAAAATAAACAAGAATTTCATAAATAAACGTTATTATTTGATATTAGTTGTTTCAAATAAGGTAAGTATTCTCGATAAATATCGCTATCGACTACAAAAAAAATAATATTTTAATTTAAACTCGTACTTGTTTTCGAGATTAATATATATTATAACATAAAGAACACGTTAGCTGAAAGTAATTCAGTGAATGTAATGAGTAATGAGTGAAATGTAAGTCAGTGAATTAAAATGTTTGTGTGTTATGTTACGTATTTTATGTAAAATAATTCATTGTAGACGAATACTGAAAGTTGGCACTTGTGGAAGAAGAATATTCCTCAAACATGGCTCTAGGAGCAGTGGTCCATCAATGGGCGTCTGTTGTCTGAAATGATGATGATGATAACCAATTAATATTTCTGTAGCGCCTTACAGATACACATTATCATCATTTCAGTACTACGTATCTATATCACAACACTTTCCCGATTCGAATTTTTTATCTTGTTTAACATCTTTAATAATAAGTATTATAACGTTCTTGACAATTACGCTCTTGACAATTACCTGAATATTGTTCGAGTTTATCTACGTATGGCTACCTAAAAACAAAACCTAACTGCCTAAATAAATGTATTTCCTCTTCGTATTATTCTGGGTCCATTCATAGAGGATGAATAAGGGCGAGAGTGATTAGTGCGATGCGTTCTCTTGCACTAGCCATCATCGTATTTGGACTTGATTTCCACTTTCTATCAGGTAGGAGCCATTACATATTTTTTTTATAAAACACTAATTAAAAAAATCTCCATATTCAAGTCCAATATATATATAATCCTTAAACATAAAAATAACACAAAACATACAAAGGAAACCAGCTAAAAATACCCAAACATTCTAAATTTTACAACTAAAAACAGTATCATACTACACTCATGACGTAACCACAAAGTCGGGTGAGACAAAATTGCTTTATCTCGCCGCAAGTTTGTTGGCCAGCCCTCGGGATAACCCAGCCTCGTCAACCCGCAACTAAGCCCAGTTTATGGGACTCCTCGACTTTCCACCCGATAAAGCATATCGTGATAGAAATCACAGATATTTGCAGTTTTTTTGAGCATTCGCAATTCAATATAATAAATTATTTGATATACTATTTATAATAAATAATAAAATAATAAATAAATATTTGTTACACTTACACCAATTAGCCTAGCCCAATCTAAGCTCTGTAAGGCTTGTGTTATGGGATCTAGGATAACGGATAGACATACATGTATTATACATATATAAATATTTTTTATTGAAATATATATCAACAACCATGACTAAGGTACAAATGCTGGCATTCATCACACAAACATCTGCCCCCACCGGGATTCGAACCCGGGACCTTAGAGATGGCGACACCTTGAAACCGGTGTACTCTATCCACTCGACTATGGAGGTCGTCGTCTATATATTTATGATTTATATGATTGTTAATACTTCTTACGTACGTTTGTGTACAGGGTAAGGTTAATTCCAAGTCAGCCTTTGAGATAACTAAAATGAAAAATAACTTCTACTTTAATTATGAATTGAAGTTGGTATTACAGTAATGTAATCACACAAGGATAATACTAATGCGAGGTGATCAAAGCGGTAAGGGAAATAATTTGATGAAATCTTGTCAGAAAGTGAAATATTTTTTGTTGCATGAAAAGAAATGAAAAGAGCATCTATAAACATGTCGTGTATTTTAAATGACGATTTAGGACTTGCAGACTTATAAAACCGCACTGGTCATTACTTAACTAATAATTGAATAAAGATAATGGTGGTATAATCAAAACAACTATTTATTCAGAAAGAAATGGTTTATGGGTTAAACATTTTTTACAATTGATTAATATTTTAACAAGTATGAAAAACGTGATTGTACTCAAACTCTAAAGAAGCTTCACGTTTAGTAAACAAAGTACGTGGAAATTATTCGATTTCAGTGGTGGTTTAGTTAACACTAAACCACCACTGAAATCGAAAAAATAACTGAGCCTTATTTTTACGAAAAAGTTATCAGAACATCTACAGAAGTGTATCAAGATATAATAAAAAAGAATATTTCAGCAAGATTAAGCATCGAATCATAAAGCTTTATCCATTCAAGCTTGAACGTTCCGGACTTAGAGAGCTGAAGACTAGATACTCCTGATCTTATTCTGCTGGATTATGATTTATGATCAGTTTTAGAGAGTATAATTTGCTCTAAACGTTATTTGAAATCTCTAAAGTAATCCATAAGATTAACAGTGAAGAATTTTCAAATGGAAAGGGAACGCGCTTCTATTGATACCCTCAATGTTCAAGGACCGTGTTGCAACCATAACACTCATTAAAGTAACAAATGATATGTGCAAGAGGAAAAATTCTCTTAACATAATTTATGGTTAAGTATAATTCTTTATTCTTTATATTAAACTAGCTTTCTGCCCGCGGCTTCGCCCGCGTGGATTTCGGGATTGGGTGTATAGAGGGTTAAGGGTCATAGCTTTTGCCCACGGCTACATATACGCGGAAGTCGGTTTATGG
Organism: Scirpophaga incertulas; assembly: GCA_036419045.1. NCBI lineage: Eukaryota > Metazoa > Arthropoda > Insecta > Lepidoptera > Crambidae > Scirpophaga > Scirpophaga incertulas. Next base: position 16,267,855 of record CM071630.1, on the reverse strand, counting down.
TGCGAAGATTTTATCGCGCTTCCCGTGGGACTATCCGTTTTTCCGAGATAAAAAATGCCGCAAAACTCCTCAAGAATCACTCTATCTATTGATGAAAACCGCATAAAAATCTGTGCAGTAGTTTTTGAGCGAAGCCTTTATTGCGCATCCCGTGGGATCTGTCGATTTTTCCGGGATAAAAAGTAGCCTATGTTACTCGGGGAGAATGTAGCTTTCCAAAGGTGAAAGAATTTTTGAAATCGGTCCAGTAGTTTAAGCGTGAAGAGGTAACAAACAAACAAACAAACAAACAAACACACTTTCGCATTTATAATATTAGTTGGGATATATCGTGGGAATGGCTATAATAATACTATAGTAAAAATAAAATGAAATATATAAATGAAATTATAATAATGATCCATTCTCATAGTCAGAGTCTAACTAATTTAAAATCTACATCTATTGATACATTATGCATCTTTGAATACAGCATATGCAAGTGCAAGCAACCTTAACGCCAATCCGGTCACATAATAAAATTTGAAATAAATATTAACGGTGACACACTAACTAACACTAACTTTATGAAATCACAATATATTCGATAGAAATGTTTTTTTTTATTCCTATTTAAAAATCGAAACTCTTGCTGGTCAATTAATAGCCAATTTTTTCTCTAGTATCCCATCATTTAAGAAATTTGTCAGTGCACTAGTTACCTGATTGCTGATCGCACTGCAGCTTTTCGGCCAGCAGGCGATTTCTGATCAAAAACTACCAGATTTCATATCCTCGCCCAAAGGGGCAAGGTTGCAGAGACCATTACTAGATACAGGGCAATTTTTATTTACCTTATTCGATGAAGGCATTGTTTGAAGAGGAATGGCAATTCACCATGTCATGAAACTACATATGCAGTTTTATAATATACTATAGAGTAACCTTCTCTACCTTCGTACACAGTCCTGATATTTCCGTTGCTGCTTATTTAGACACTACTTTAATATATTCGCAGCTAACTACCATATCTGGAAGCCGTTCATGATTTGTCACCTGTGATCCCTAGTACAAATTACGCTTACACTCTAAAAATTGTAAAACGTATTATTATAAGTATTTTATTGTAAAAAGGCTAAATATCACGTATTGTTTTCTACAAATAAGCAAACATGAGCTTTTATACCTTGTAAATTTATTATACACCGCGTTCTATTACTTCTAGTGTATTACAAAACGTATAGAAACAACCCTAAACCACCTTGTTAGCGGAGCTTGCACATCGCATAAACTTAATCCCTCACAATTTACGGTTGAAAATAACTACTACTGTGTTAGACTTTGTTAGCTAAAGCGAAAGATAGCCGCGTTGTTTTGAGCCTAACGCTTTAAAGAATACAGTTTATATTGCTAGGGCAGAGACGGAATGTCTCTATTCTGTTCCCCCGAACTATCCGACTTGCAATTACTGTGGCGGGTTGCGCACGAATTTAATGGGTCCGTAGATACTGTCTTTAATCTCTCGGTATTTTCTAAAGTTTATTTTCTGTTGGATCCATTTTCACCAGTATAAAAATATATTCAACGCGTTAACAGTTGCTAATTAATAACTATTATGGTACAGTATCTGCAGAAATGCAGACAAATTCTATTCCACAAATAACTATAGCCGTACGTAACATATCTAGAATCACTGTTTCTATTATATGTACCATGAAAAAATAAAATGAAAATTTTATCTCATTTCGCCAATAATAGTTTTTAGTCGACTTTAAAATGATTCTCTTTGCTTCACATATAAACTGATTAGTGGAATGAAAAGAGGTATTTGCATTCGCTTGCTGTCTTTATTGACAATGTAAATTTTTGTAGTGTCGTATTTACTCAAAACGAAACGAGCTAAAATGTAGCTTTAGTTAGTAGATTGTGATAACTTCTGACATATACATTACTTTAAATACCTATCAAAAGTGATAGCGCTACAGTTACAGCGCTATGCAAATCATTTTCGTATGCTATAGTATTCATCGGGTTGTTTCCATGCATAAAACATAAAAATGGGGGCTGTGACGGACTGACGTACGGTATTTGCATGGCATCAGATATTCAAGCCGTGTTGTTACCCAGACCCTAGGGACGCGTGCAAGGCGTCCCAGGGAAGAGTCTAATGCAGTGCTTTCTATTATAAATAAGTTATACTTCTTTTTTATGTTTTTGTGAGTTTTCCCATTAATCCGTTGTCCATTGAAGGTTAAACTAAAATCGATTCTTTGTGGGAATATTTGAAGCAAGATTTTGATATTGATAGAAATTTAGTACAGAGTTTTATTTTACCTAAGCGTATTAATATAATAACAACGTTTGCAAAATACTATAACATTGTTGTGAATGAGATTGATGAGAATTGTTAATTCTTCAAAATTTTATTATTGTATATAATAAAATGAGACCTGACTGAAAATTTTATTGATAATGGGAAATCTCCAAGATTACTGCGATTCCCACTGGATTCTAATCGAGAGGTCTGAGGGCAATTCCGCCATATTGCAATGTGTTTGTAGGCAATATATGCATATAAACTCGGCAACGTCAGCTTTGTAACGTCACTGTTACTAGGGCCGCGTGGTTAACTAGGGCCTTAGGTCAGGGCCAGTTAGGTAAAATCTCTACAATGAGAATAAAAGTCGGAAAACAATAGTTACCTATTTTTATTGTGATAGTTGTAACATATCAATTTCATTTGGTATCAAACAAACCACCAGATGTTTAGATACGTTACAAAGTCACAGGCAACTTTCAAATTGAATGTTTAATTAATATTGTTGTAGTAGAGTATTAATACGAGTATACTCAACTACTATACATACTGAATTAACATACTTAACTGCTATAAATACTGAATTAACATATTAATAATATAAATAGTCAAAGAGGATTCATATAGTTTTAGTTTTTAAAGTTAATTAAACAAAGCACCACAGATAAGCAAAATTACTGAACAGTTTGTTGCTCTACGTAATGGGTTAATTTGAAGTCTGCACTAGTAAGAACGCAGATACAAATTTGTATTAAAAGAAAACTCAAACTTGATCCAACAGGAAAAATCAACAACAGAAATGAGAGCTCCGTAATCCTGCTCCGGCTGTACCCCACTGCCAACCGTTACACTAACCCGAAGCCAAAATGGGATTACTCACCAGTTATGTCAACTTTCCTCTCCCGCACAAAGGCGTCCCCCGGGACGCCTGCGATATAATCCAGTTTCGCTCCCCTTCAAATAGAGACCTAGAAAAAACCAATCTAAACAGTCTCCAAGGGAAAATCGTTCTTAATATTGTGCATTATGTTTCATTTTGTCTCGAGAAAATATTGCTCTTTTCGCGAGAACTTTTAGAGAAAATACGTCGTATTTTACACTTCTGAGTAAGCTCAGATGTAGGCTGATAATATTTTATTCCGATTTTACGTTTACATAAATGTTAGATACTTAGAATTTGTGTTGTCAGCTGTAGATCAAAATAACTTATACCTTACATTGACATAAAGCTGGATCCAATCTTGTGTATCTATTGTACACGCGTCATTTTCCTGATTTGCTCTCTCCCTATTTATTCTAACAATATCACAACATCTGTGCCAGCTGTGAAGTAATTATAGTATTTATTAAATTTCAATATTCTCTATCATACGAGTATACAGACTTTCTATCTACTTATTTTATATGGTATTTTATATGGCTAGGACCCGTGAATTTAGATGAAACTAGCTCTAAGAGTTGTGAACTACCAGAAAAATTATATATACATAAATATACATATACATAGATATACAAATACATATACATATTAACAAGTGTTCTATTTTATTTTATTTTATCAAATACGTAGTAATCATTTTTAAATTTCATATTTAATCAGAAAATAAATAAAAATGGCTTAGTGAGTATTGTTATAGATTTTAGAGATAATGGGATTTTTGAAAAAGTCTCAAATTCCGTTGAAAAAATTTTGGCGTGATGACTAGATTCTTGCCAGGATGTCATTAAAGTACTGTCGCGTCAAGTGGTAGATCTGCTTGTTTCCTGAGTATACTTTCTACCATTCACAGCTGTTGAATAGTCAATAGCCAATATAATAATAATTTTTAATATGGGAGCCATTAGAGATCAACATTAACCAGATTTTCTAAATATCTTACAGAACTAATGAATTGTATGCTCACTCAGCAACATTGAGAAAATAATTTATTACAGAACAGCAAAATAATACACTTATAGGTTGGAACAATTGTGGTAGTTAAGAAAAATGCTAGGTAAAAATATGAGTTTTATGAATGTCCTATGTAAGAAGATTCTAGAAAAGCCAGCACGAACCGTTTCCAGAGCAGACTGCTGGCATTTTTCTAATTATACACATAGACAAGGCGGGTATAATGATACTGCTGATAACGTCGTTATAATTCGGCATAGAGTTTTTAAATAATAAGTTGCAACAGTGTTGGTCCTAAAATGCTGCCTTAGGGCACGCCGTACTCGCCGTAACCCAATGCACTGGTATATGAGTTAATTTTGACAACCTGTCGACGACCTTGCACATAACTTCGAAAACCACCAATACTTTCCCCTGACACCGCTGCCACTTAATTTTTAAAGGTATGGAAATGGACAGTATTTTGAACAAACTTACTAGCTATAACATGACTGAGTTTATCGAGTGAATCTTTCACAGAGATTCCTGATCTAAGTCCAAATTGTTCGCTATAAGTATTATTTAAAAGTCAATCCAACAAAATGGGTAAGATAAATATTTCTCAATTTTCTATGTCAATTTGCTAAGTTAGTCTTTCATTATCTTTCATATATAGACTAGGGCTATTACATTATTATTATATGTTACAGATGTAATCAATGGGCGGATTCTAGAAAATTTTGAAATCCTTGATTATACGAGTAGATGGTGTAATTTTATCCCATTCGGAGACCAAAAGCGCTCAGGCCTTTCAGGCCATTTTAGGGTTTAGTCAACTACGCTAGCTCAGTGTCAATTCGTAGACTTCATATAGATCGTAAAGTTTATTGAGGTGTTCATAGTTATATAATGGGATTTAAAAGTTGTATAATGTACTTTTGAAGTTCGACAAACAAAAATCCTTTTAAAGGACCTTTTAATTGTTTACTAGTTTCTTTTATTTACTATACTACTATATACTAGTTTATTACCTATAAACTAGTTTCATATAAAAAAAAAAACTTTAGTAGTTTAATATAAAAAGAGTTACTTTATACATACTAATCATTATACTACAGCTTTGTAAAAGGTCGAAGTCTCTCTACCTACTAACCAGATCACTTGCCAGCGACGGTTTATATGCTTTTAAGCTTAGACAAATATTACTCGTTAACTGCACTGTAATCAGGAATTTAAATCATCTGAGTGTTACACACACTCACATTTGTCCTAGGGTCTCCCAGTCTAATAGGGGTGTGGACTATTGCTTTTCCTAAGGAGAGAAGAGGCAGAGAATCCTTACAACGGTTGAAAAATGCAGCCAGCATAACTCGTAAATATGACAGCGTATTTATTTAAACTACTTTAAAAGTCCTGCGTGAATTGAAATTCCATGGAATAGCAGCTAGAACATCCTTAAATGCGATAAACGAATAAAAATCGTGCTCAAGTCTGGGCCCGTTCGATGCATCACTTACTCGATCCCCGCATGAGATTCGCCGAGATGAAGGGCACTCCACGCTGGAAGGGCAAGGGCTGATAGGGCACGGCTTGAGCACACTCCACGACCTTTATTCCGCGGAGGGCTTGTTGTAAATTCTTTAGTCTTCTATTATTTTACGAGTAAAGGAAGTACGAGGTTTCGAATGTAGTATTTTTAATTATATTTTAATTTGCACGAGCTTTATATACGAGCATCATTTATACTTCCGTGGCTTCTACGTCGTTTTCATTTTAAGGTGTCACCAGGTTTCAGGTTCAAGATCCGCTGGGAATACATGTTTGACCAATATGTGCCATAGTTATTTATATTATAGATGTTACTATATTTCTTTAAAAAAATTCACGTATGATTAATATAAGTATGTCTATACGTTATTATACTTATAACAGGCTCAATTAGCCTGTTATAAGATCCGAAGATAAGAAGTGTGAGTGTAAAAAATATTAATATTTATATTATTCATTTACGAATAACAAAATGATCGGCTTGAATAAAAATAAATAAATAGAGATTTATTTATTTCTTATACCAAATCATATAAAGGTCACACTAAAAGTATCCTGCACCCATCAGTATATTGGCATAAAACAATCTCAACTAATATTATAAACGTAATCTTTCTGTTTGTCACTTATGTTTTGTGATAAAAAGGCTGAACGAATTTTTATGTTGTTGTGAAGATAGTTTGATATCTAAGAAAGGCATAAGAAAATTTATAACATGGGAAAATATCGTTTCTTTGGGAAAATGTGATATAACGCAGGCGAAGCCGCAAATGGATTGTTAGTAATATACTAATACAAACCCTGCTTATTACACCAATTCGATATCCTTTGTTCTTCGAATAATTACATGTCGTCGCGGCATCCCGCTGCCACGATGCAATTTACCGGAACAATCTTCCACCCTCAAAAGCGCTGTGGGGTGCCGGGGTAGCGAACACCTGAGCTGAACTTGAAAGGCAGACGTGAAACAATAGAGAAGCATTGTACATCAAGTATTTCTTTGTGCTTTTTATTATTGTGCTTTATATTTTATTAAGCTGTTGGAATTGGCAATTTATCACATGTATGCTGTATATACTTTATTCTTTTTTATCATAAATAGTATAATAGTTGTAGTCAACAAATAGGATTTTAGTAACAACAGTAAAAACTTTTTGTCTGGATATTTTTATATTTGTAAAGATAATCGGCGCATTAATTTATATATATTGTAATTACTTTTTCAATAAATTATATTATCGTTATATAATTTTTTATTGTATTTTAAAGCTAACTTACAAAGTAGCTTATTTTGTATCGTCAGTGATCTCAATATCTCGGCACCATCATATGCCTTGAAGTAGTAGAAGGGCTTTGATTCTCTTTACGCTTTCCAATGGTGCTAACGTTTTTAGAATTGTTTTTCCATAGTTTATCCATATGGCTAGTCCGTAGTATTTGTCTAGCACAGTGATCATTTCTTTCATGTAGATGTAGGTTAATAAAGAAGAGGTGTTTATATAAATGATTACAATGATACAATTGCCCTTTCGATAATTCCCAATTATGACACTAATTAGAAAAATTGAAAAAATCCGACAATATAGTATAAAAATAAAATAAGTAACCGTTGCTCACAATTTATTATTTCCAATACTTAAGATAGCAACGATCCATTTTCGAGTGTAATTGTAAATTTTTAGGGCTTCTCGTTATTTTGGCTGTGTATGTTATTTAGAAATCGCACTTGATTGCGTCAATTTGTAACTAGAAAAACGAGACGAAAAAGAAACAGTCAGTTTTATATTCTGCTTCTTCAAAAACCGTGACATCAAAACCACTTCGGTACCGATTACTTCTTCAGTTTGAATAAAATATTAAGTATGTACTTACATTGTTATGTTAAGGTACTTTATGTCCTGTTATTAATAACATACGGGAACTAGCAAACTCCCAAACAAGAGAAGAAAAATACTGCTTTATCCTCAGATTTAATAATAACTTAATTAAATAGGGGTTCTAGACCAGACTGACTCAGAGCTATAGTTGATATACTTCACCTTCACCTTTGAGTTTCTTCATAGGTGGGCGAAAGTTGCCCCATGCTGTTTCCCATTTCTGTAACGTCAGGTAAATAAAATATATAAAAAGATGTATATTTTTCTATGAAGTTTGCCATGGTTCGAAAATACCTTTAGCTGTACTCTGTACTATTTGTATCTAGCTGGTTATAATGACATTGACAGCTTTTTTTAGTCAGTTTTTATGTCAAAATGAATGAAGAAATTAAATTCACTTTAACATTTTGTTAAACAACTTTATAACGGTTATGGTACTTTATGCAGTATCGGTACAAGTAACATGAAATTGGTTTAAGCATTTTCAATCTGTGAATATTGATGTGAAAGATGCACCCTGCTCTTGTCGCTTAGTTACAGTTTTTTTTGATAAGTAAAGAAATATCGACGCATTAGTACGACGCCAAAAACTGGAAATTAACTACAAAACAGTTTTTATCTATTTGAAAATAGCTAGGTACACAAAAAGCTTAATGCTTGGATGCCACATGAAGAAATTGAATGAAATCACACACAAATAATGAAGAGTGTACTAATTTGCCATTCCTTAAGACGTAATTAAACCGAATCATTAATCAAAATTAAAAATATTCATGAAAAGAGCATTACGTACAACTTTTCAAAGACTATGGTAAGCCGGAGATTTATTGTAACAAAGTAGTTGTTGATAAAAAGCTTTTTCTGCCGAGCACGACAATAGATTCGGTTCGATATTGTGACTAATGTATAAAGCAAGAAGCTGTGAGAATGCGGCTGAAATGCTTGTTTTTTTCATCACGATAACTCAAGAATATGCTTCATAAAAATTTTCTGGACCATCTCTGCAAAATTTAAAAGCTTGATTGAGATGTATAAAATGCACGTGAACTCTGAATTTTCGCCTTCTGATTTGTACCTTCAGACAGTGCCAGGTTATTGTCCCATTAGAAGTCCCAAAATTTGCAATATGGCAAAAACTTTTCGGAAAAATAGCCATAGAGAAAGTTAAAATAATTACACATTAAATGTAAATAAAATGCGAAATCGAAAACACGTTATTAACACAGTGAAATCCCTGGACCTCCCGATAAAAAATCTCAATGCATAATAATATAAAAAGCTTAAATCTATTATTTTAATACTTATATATATATTTCTATAATTATGCAATTAATATGTCACTGACTTTATATTTAAATTTTCATCGCATCTATATTGATTTAAAATTAATTAATAATTGTGGCATTTGTATGTATATTACGTATTCAACATTTAAATTGATTTCTGGGTATCTCAATTAAAAGATGCTTTGATTTGAAATGATTTTTTGTACCAGCATTTAAGTCGATGTTATGTTCGTTACTCAAGTGTTTTCTGAGCCATCATTGTATTGACACCCCCAATTGCTTATCGGTTAGACGAAATGGTCCGATGCAAGTCGTAACGTTACTGTCCAGATCAACTATATTCCTGTTGATATGTATGTGATGTAAAACTATAAAGTAAACTATGTAAACTATAAAAAGGATATATGTATTGATGTAACATGAGAATTCCGCCAACCTTTTGCAAATCTTTTTCCCTTTGGACACAGTGAATTGGAACCATTTTCTATTTAAATTTATTTAATAATATTTTTAAATTGTAACTAAATTATAATTGACAACACATTTTGATAGATAAAATAAATGATATTCGTCTCTTGTTGCTATACATATTCTTCACACTATGCTGCTAACTTCGACTAGACAGACAGAGCATAAAAAGCTTTTTAGATCTCGTAAAAAATTCACCGCTCGTGTCGCGCCTTGTCCAGTGAACTTTTGTATCTATGCTTTATTTCGTAGCTCTTAAGCTCTTTTTGCACTGGCAGTTGGTCCCTAGTCCCCTGAGGGTACTCCCTCAGTGAAATTAACTCGGCCCCCTCTCACCTGCCCTTTGGAGTACACCCGGCCAACGTTTTGGAGTAATGGTTTTACGGCGTGCTGTTGTTTATAGAAACATAGCTTATTCGTTATTTTGTGCATTTAATTAGGACAGCTTAAGATCAATTCTAAAAGAAAGCATCGGAAAACAGGTTAGGCGAAAAGATGGCGTGTGTGCCACTATGTATACATATATACAGACTCATTGAACAAATTTTAGTCAAATTAACATTTTTTATCTCCAATTAAGACGTTAATTGTATATATAATAAATAAATATTTTATATTCTAAATTTAATACATTTTATTTTCTAAATGGATAAATATTTATAATTTTAGAAAGCGTCCTCATATTCAATTTAATACACAAATAAAAAAGGCAAATAATTATTTAGCATTAATTTTTAATTAATTTCAGGTTAACATATTGCAAAATTATTTTAGTCAACACGTTTATATTTGTCTACTAATAAAATAAATGCTTTGTAAAAGCCATAAATATCCCTGTACAAAATATAATAGGTATTCGCAACCCTAGATATTATATCCTTCAAGGACCAATATAATGCAGCGACCTAGGTGCCAATCATTTTCGTTTGATCAATTCTAGCATTATTTAAGGTAATATAAAGTTAATGTTTGTATTTTGTTTTTATTTTCAATCATTATTAAGTATGTATTTGTATATGTATGTTAATATATATAGCGTAAGTTTAAATGAGTAATTTGTATTTATATTGTTAGCTGCATAAAATAAATAAAATTGAGTACATGTTTGTTAGAGAATTGTAATAAAATATTTAATTAAGAATTATAAAGGGCATGGACTACGAGTCCGTGGAGTAACAAATGTAAAAAAAATCCTAGATATGAAACATGTAATTTAATTATGAGATATTTCCACGTAGTTCTTCGGAGCATTAATAATTGAAGCCCGTACATCTGTTCTAAGTTTAGCTTCACATTGATTATTCAAACATAGGACAATAATAAAGAGGATACTATACATCTATTAATTTTTGTACGGCTTTATTTATTAAATATTTGGCTTTTCATTTTAATTAACTGTGTCTTTTAATTTAAAGTTCAATAAACTATATTTTATTGGTTTTAAAAGCATATTTTAATAAATACATTTATAAAAAAATAATAAACGTTACACAAACAGATATCTAAGTAAGTCTCTGAAGTATGATGAAAAACAATATTACATATCTTTCAATTAGACACAAAGGTATTATTATCCCTATTTGTAACTAATGATTTTGCTTTTTTTTAGCTTTAAACAAGGATTTTTGCTATTGTCGCCTACGTCTGTACTCCCCGCGGGACGTCCATAGAAAATAGCAATTTCATTTCGTTTTAATACGTCTGTTTACCTTCGGCGTACGCCGGCGCGGCGGAACTGTAGGGTGTAGCGTGTTTATCTCTCATCTTCAACAGAATTAAAGATAGCTGTACAAATAGCATCGGGAAAAGGAACATTATGATTGCCTTATGTGTAATTCTTCTTTGCATTTTATATTGTTATAAAATAGTTCATATTTGTTGGAGATGTTTTTTATGAGGAGAACTCGGCTAACAATTACTAAAATTAAGTGATGTTGGCGGATTTATTATGGGTGGCCAAGTGCAAACGATTTTGAGTCCATAATTAATAATAAGCTTCTAAATAGAAGTATTTGTTTATTTTTTAATGACGCGTTTTATTACATAAAAGGATATTGTATGCGATCAACAATTCTCCTCCCAGCTGTTCCGCTAGAGAGTTAAAAGAGCTTCCAGCTGTTCAGCTGCAAATTTTAGTAAAATTAAACCTATTATTGAGTTAGAAGCTGTAAATAAGACCACATCTAGATGTTAAACAGGTATAGTTAAAAGCGTTGCATTGGCAACATCATGTTTGCAATTTTCAAATGCTCTTTTGGTTTCCTCATTTCATGGAGCCTTAAATTTGTAATTGTTTATTGCTTCTTTTTAATAATTATGTAATGAAAGTTGAAGTTCAGCAACATTTTTTATTTACTTTCTACAAAAATTAATCAAACTCAGAAATTTATGACGATTACGGTAGGTTTCTCTTGAACTTTTTCTGTAATTGGTTTAACGCCTTCTTTGCTAAATAGGTGCACAGAAAAACTTTCTCTTTTCACTTTAAATACTGATTTTGATAAATTTATACGGAACCCCTTTAAAATACTTGATTTAAATGCATTTCGTAACATTTCCAATCACTAGATACCACTAAAGTATAATTTAAATACACAAATAAATATTTAAGCCTTAAAGGTGCGTTACTAACTGAAAAATCATACCAAATTAAATTCTCAACTCAAATTGCCAAACTCGCAATTTTGATAGAAATATTTTTAATTAACTTTATAATTGACTAAAGTTATTGTCTTCTAATTCTAATCCCGTTAAGAGATTTTATCTTATGTCAAACTGTACTTTTAAACAGTATCCTAAAAGTCACATGTGATCAAGCTGTGATTTCTTGACAAATAATACGTCATATCTATTTATTTAAAGCATGTATAGTGCTGTTATTATGTATTTATTATTTTATAAGTAAAATATTATTAAATTATAATATATATAGTAATATATTATTAAATAAAAGTTGCACATAAAGTTTTCCCCCACATTTCTTTCAGGACATCCGTTCTGGTTCGCTGGAAGAGATCTCTATTAGAGATAAGTCCACCATTGTACATATTCTAATAAAATATTTGTGCAATACAGTGTTATATATGCTATTATACTAACGAATAATGTTACCTTATTATCATATATATTTTTTAATAGTCTTATATAGTATATAAACTCTTTATCGCATACAATAAAACAAAGTTACAACAAAATAAAAATACTAGCAGGTACCAAGTTAATTGCTTCAAAGTATTTTATATAATTTGACAATATTCATAAAATTCAGAATCAGAAAAAGATTATCTATATATCCCGAGCACGATTTTTTAAGAAATTAATTTTAATAACCAATTAAATGCAACCTAGTGTTTTGATCATAACACTCCAATTGAATTTGTAAATTGTTGAACTGTGCATACATACTTGTACACTTATACTCATGCCTATTTCAATGGGGGTCAGCAGAGATCACAGTTTTTCAATTGCAATGATTCAAACACACTTCCCTAGTTTCCTCGACTTTCACTTATATTTTCATGGAAACTCATCAGATATTATTAATTTCTTTGCGAGATATTATTAACTAATTGATACCTGCTGTGTTGTGATTATTCAATGTTAGTATTATTCAGTGTTAGTGTATGGTTGAAGGAGGACAATAAATATATAAAATACAAAAAATTCAGCTCACTATTGCTTATTCAAAATAAACATTAAATAATGATTTGGAAATCGTTACTTTCGTTCAACATTCAAAAAACTTTCATACAGATTTTTGTCATATGAGGAAAAGCGACTTAGGCTTCCCTTAGTCGCTTTAAATTAATACATGATACCGGTCAAACTTATACCGACGCGACGGTTAACATCAGCGCGGCGCGCTACGCAGCCCTTACATGCCGTACGATATTTACTACGAGTATCGTAGTTGACCTATTGAGTACAGTCGTAGGGGCTGTAGCAGCAAATCGAAGAAAAATCTTATTAAGTCACTAATCAGTATATTAATGAATATTCATATCAAAACTCTTATAGTTTTGATATGAATATTTTTTGGGCTGTAATGATTTGCGAGGTAAAATTGAAATTGATAAACTAGAAATAAAAGTCAGAATTTTATCTACACTAATTACACAAGACGTGAAAATGTGATAGCGCTTGAAATGTCTTTCCGTTTAAGCTGCAATTTACTGCAGTGACTGTTACGTAAGTTGCCGCGGTGCTGGGTCACGAATGTTCCGATATAGCTCCGGCCTTCGGATAACCAACTGCTCTGATTTTAAATTGAAATGCATACAGTTTTATCTTTTCAAGTGAACTTAAAATTATTATTGTTTGTGTAGTAACAATAAAACCAAGCGAATTATCTATGAAATATAGTGTATTAAATTTGCAACCTCTAGGCAAATAAACATATTTAAACGACATCGACTCTAATGGTGATTAGAGTAGCATGGTGAGGCAATGTTTTCTGCCGGCCCTTGCGTGTGCCCTACAAAAGTCGCAATAGAAAGTTTTCAATGCTAAGTACTACCTAAATAGGTATCAAGTAATGCTTACAAAACACGAAACAGTTGATTGATATTTATACTCACCTTTTGAAGAAAGGAAATTGCTGAATAAATTTTGACAAAATCAGTACTATTCAAAGTTTGCTATGCGACCTTCGTATTTTTTACATAAATTTATAAAATTGGTAGTTATTGCATTGTAAGTACTAAGCGAAAATAATTAAGGTCAGCTCAAGTTTTAATATTTGAGATCTAAGCTCTAATTACTACACAATACACCTCTTCGTCGAGCACTTACTGCTCAGTTAATGTTCGATGTTACATACAGAATGAGGGAATGTTTGAGTAATGGCTACGAATAGTGATGACCAAATGAGGTCACAAGAAACATATCAACGAGGTAGCAAAATCTTCAATGCATTGGCAGATCTTAACTTGATAATATTGCACAAAGACTACACTAGAGCCATGAGTTTAGTTAATGCCCTTGATATATATCTAAGTATAATTTAATGAAACATGCATAATAAATTATGACCGAAGAGCTTGCATGAAAGTATAACGGAATGCCGAAGAAGTTAAGGAAGTATGTTTGGATCATAGATAGAGAAGATGTTTTCCATCAACGTAGGGTTTAACAGATTTATGTTTCTTTGCGACCTATTTGAATATTTAACAGAATTTATTGTAGAGCTAACCTATTTAAAACATTTATAATCGAAATTGTCGCAAAATTCATAGCGTTGAATAACAAAATAACGAGAAAGTGTTGCGTGACTTAGTTTGTCCTTCGCGGTAATTAATAGGCATACTCGTACAAGTTTCTTTCTCTTATAATAGCTTAAATATTTATTAACTAAACATGCTTTGATTTGAGGAACAGCGTGAGGTATACTTACGCTGTTCCTTATGTGTAAATTAATAAAGACTCTATTAAAATACAATAGTAATAATAACATGATATATCTATCAACAATTTATTTAATGTTTGCATTTAATATCGGGCTTAGAAAATTTATCTCCTTTTAGTGTCCCGCAATTATACTTTTCTCCTACAGTGTATGCACAGGCGAAAAATTTTGTACAATACCGTTTTGCGTGCAGTCGGTGCGCCTTTGAAGGTCAATTCCTCTATTTCTTTCAGAGATTAGAACAGATCATTACTTTTGTAAGTTAGTGTTTGTATGTTATGTAATTATAGATGACTCTTAAATTTTAATATTAACTCTGTCATTTGTTTAAAGTTAATAAGAATAAACATAACGTAGCCATGTCAAGTTTTAGCTGCAACCCATTACCCACATGACACAACCTTGCTCTCCTCGTAGGAAAATGATTACATTTCGGTTATTAGACCATACTCCTTTACCCCATGTTACGAGTAGTTAACGTCTGACCGAGACTTAATAAAAAGCGAAAACATTGCTTGGCACAGGCACGTAAACAGAATAAATGTCACGCGAATTCATAAAGAAGTAACAGGATAATTTTAATAATTAGAATAGATTTTTATTATATTATTTAATGTTTATTATTTTCCTAATTTCGTCTGCAATATTTTTATTTTATAAGTGTGGCGTATGTCGTGATTAAATGCTTTCCACTATATAAATTTATTCAAATAATCACATAATCTTTATACGAGAATCAAGTGTATATATCATCTTTGTTTTTGAGTTAAAAAATCTGTAAAATATATGTTTGAAAAATATTAATACAATTTAACCTTATCAATACTAATATATTTAGCTTCCCTTCAATATCTTTATTTTGTTTAATAAATAAAATGTAACATGCTAAAATCCCAATCTGACGTCTTTGTTTTATCCCTAACAAATTTCACTCAAGCACATTAAGTATTGTAGCTCGTTCAAAATCAGCTCCTCATTCGTATTCAGCTCAGTAAGATCTCTTGAAAGGCAATTTTCCGCTTTTTTCTCGAGAGATTCTATTAAGGGGTACTTTTAAGGCTTGAAAAGATTAATATCGTAGTGTAAGTCCTGATAAAGCTTATTCTGAGAGATTTCTCCGTGCTTAAGCTTATTTGGATTCCAACATGTGTTCATTATGTACTACCACGCCTTTACCGATTTTTATTAGAATTCATTCATTTAATCAATTCAAACATATCAGTAGTAAAATAAATGCACGACACTGGAATAACTAGTTTATTGGTACGTCGGTGATAAACGGTAAATGTTTACTAAAATCTGACTTACGTATCCTATCGTAAAAAATTGGCTTGCAATCAAAGAGGCCTTTTTCTCAAATTTGCTTGGATATTTAAGCATTATTTTGGCAACCTTCTTCGAGATAACACGAAATTGCTGTAATGACCAAATATATGCGAGTGGCGCCTGACAAAAATATGAAAATCGATACTCGTGTCTGTCGTGTTTTAGCGGCCAAATACTCCGAAACACGGCATGCTAGGGGGTAACTTATCAAAATATTGAAGTAACTTGCAAAATTAAATCTGTTTGACAGTAAAACAAATGAACAATGTGGCGCGTGAAAAAAAAATTATATATATTATAATTATTAATAATTACTTTTTAAAATCAATGACAAATAAAAGTTTGTCATTGATTTTAAAAAGTAATTATTAGTGCTCGGAATAGGTAGTTAAATTTTATGTACTTACAGAAAGAATGTCAATGTAAGCGTAACATGGATAAACCTAAAATTTTCTGTTTTTATTTGCTATTCGTTTCTTTACGCTTTTATTATAAAATTTTATGTTTACAACTTATTATTACAACAATAAGCTGAAAGATGAAATACTATTTTGAAAGTTCATTATAATATTTATACAATCTCTGAAAATATTAAGTTCCCAGGCATATCCATACGAGTACTATTGATGTCACAAAATCACAAGTACATAAAATTAAACTACCTATTCCGAGCACTAGTAATTATGTTTAATTTCTGAGCATTATTTGAAAAAGTATTATACAAGTCTTGGCTACAACCAGGCATTGATGGTCAAAACGATGGCTAACGTTTTGTTAATGGCTAAAGTTTTTACCCATACAAAAAGTGCTCAGCGCTGCTAAAGAAATTTTCATTTCAATAAGAAGTATCTATCGTCGTCATCTCGTAAAACAAATCAGACATGTTGTTAAAGAAACCATTAAGGTTTCTTAGAAAAAACTTTGCCTATCGAATTACTTATTAATTGAACCAACTTCCTTCTTTGGTTACAAAATGTTTGCTATAGAATTGGCACTGAGTTTCAGAGACAACAAGAGCAAATTAATTTACACAAAATAAATCTTTGAAATCACTCATTCAACGTGATTAGTATCTAAGTATGACTTCTATTGGGTTATTCAAAGCTTTTTATATTAATCCTAGAAATTCTGTTCTATGTAAGTATAATATGTTTGTGGAACTAATTTATAACTGTTTTATTTACTCTAAATAAATAACATTTATTTATTTGTATGTTCTAATTGCAATTAAAAAATATTAACTTGCATAATATTGCTATAATATTTTTTTTACGATCATGGTAGTTTATTTACATATTATTACATTTTACATTTAATAATTATTTTTACATTTATTACTATGAACAGGATTCTTCTGAATTTTACAGTTTTCTTTACGGAAAAACTTGTTTATATAAGTATTAAATTGTGACTTACTTAATTTACTAAAATGCTATTATCAATTAAGTTTAAGACTGATGTTTTAGAATGATTCGGTTATTCTGGAATATAAAATCTTTTTTTTATCTGTGTATTGTTCAAAAGGACTCTGAATCGTCTTTGGATAGTGAAGAATGGAGAGCAAGCGCTTGGGACAGAGGAACCTTGCAACTAACAGAAACAAAGATCGACTCAAAATCCTTTTGAAACAAGTTACTTCGCTCGCGCGGTGCGCGTCACAAGGAAATGATACTAATGATCATTTCTGTTTGTTGTCAGGTTCCGAAGTCCCAAGCGAGGTCGCGGCACGCCACACTCAATGAAGTGACCCCGTCTCGGCCCAAACGTTGTCGAGCCGACGCCATCCGCGAACATGCACACTGGTCCATACACTACATAGGTATTTCTGAAGACGCTTCCACGATAAATAGTTAAGATGGCGGAGGGACCTCAAACTATATGGCAGAAGATCGACAATTACGTCATCCCCTTCGTAAACCTCGAGGTGCGGGAGGTCCGCGAGGTTCTATGGGAAAAGATTCAGGAGCCAACCTCTCAAAGAAAAATCATCCTGGTTATAGTGTCTATAGCCCTCTTATTAGACAATATGTTGTATATGGTCATTGTGCCAATTATTCCTGACTATCTGAGGTATATCGGCGCGTGGGGCGAGGCAGCCTACGACCATGTGATTACATTACCGCCGATCAAAGAAGGCAACAAGACTATAATCCCGACAAAGATCATTCCGGCCTCCCATGAAGGCCAAGACTCGGCTACAGGTGTCCTATTTGCATCTAAAGCTATTGTGCAGCTGATGATCAATCCATTTTCTGGTGCCTTAATAGACCGCATTGGCTACGATATACCGATGATGTTTGGACTAGTAATCATGTTTCTTTCCACATCAGTTTTCGCCTGCGGTCGAAGTTACAGCATGCTTTTCTTTGCGAGAAGCTTACAAGGTGTAGGGTCTGCGTTCGCAGATACCTCTGGCCTGGCAATGATTGCTGACAGATTTACTGAAGAGAATGAGCGATCTAAGGCACTCGGCATTGCACTCGCGTTTATAAGCTTTGGCAGTTTAGTTGCACCTCCTTTCGGCGGTGCACTTTATCAATTCGCTGGAAAAGAAGTACCATTTTTAATTCTCGCTTTCATATCTCTTATGGATGGATTTATGTTATTGCTTGTAATGAAACCCTTGAAAACTCAAATGATGGAGGCAAGCCAACCGAAGCCACCAGGTACACCCATTTGGAAATTGCTCATGGATCCTTATATTGCTGTTTGTGCTGGTGCTTTGATGATGTCAAATGTAGCATTGGCTTTCTTAGAGCCGACAATATCTCTTTGGATGGAGGATAATCTCACTAAGGATAATTGGAAAATCGGAATGATATGGCTTCCCGCCTTCTTTCCTCATGTGCTTGGTGTGATAATTACAGTTAAAATGGCTAAAAAGTATCCGCAACAGCAATGGTTGATGGCAGCAGGAGGCTTGGCGCTGGAAGGGTTGTGTTGTTTCATCATACCTTTTGCCAACTCATACAAGATGCTTATGGTACCAATATGTGGTATATGTTTTGGTATCGCTCTAATCGATACTGCCCTTTTACCAACACTTGGATACTTGGTCGATGTCCGATATGTATCTGTATATGGAAGCATTTATGCCATAGCTGACATATCATATTCGTTCGCGTACGCCGTTGGACCGATCATAGCAGGAGAAGTAGTAGAAGCAATCGGTTTTACTGCCTTGAACTTATTGATTGCGTTCAGTAATCTTCTTTATGCCCCCGTTTTAATGTACTTGAGGCATATTTATGACTTTAAACCGTTCGAAAACGAAGCAAATATTTTGATGGCTGACCCACCAGAAAAGGAGTACCAAACTTACAGTATGCAGGAACAGAGACCAGTCAATGGAGAATTCAAAAATCATTTGGAGTATTCGAATTCTGGACAAATTACTTCCGGAACTGAAGAATCTAATGTTGATGCTGGATATTCTTATAATCAATCATATGAAGAGGGTTATCAGAATTACAGTCAAGGCTACGAGCAACAGCAGCAGTCGCAACAAGGTTACCAGCAGGATTACCATCAGCAAGGCCAGGGGTACAATCAACAGCGACAGCTACCTACTCAGCCACAGCCGCAAGCACCGGTTAGTAACCCTTTTCGAGCAGCGGCGGCGCCGGTGCAATCCGTACCCACACCCGCCTCAGTGGCGCCCAGCCCGGCCGTCAAGAACCCTTTCCGGCAAGGCTTTTAGAGTGCTCCTTTTTCAGTGTTGTTGTCAATATCTATATATTTACTTGTTGTGTAATTATAAATATCTTATATTTGACTACTACTTCGATCACTGAGCTGCAAAACATCAGCGGCAAGTTGTTTAGTGTTTGATAGATGTCTATAAACTAGCTGTGCTTATAATTGTTTACTACTAAATTGTAGAGTATGTTGATGGTCGCTTGCGGAATGGTATTTTCAGTACGGCAATCAATATTAGAGATAATGATATATAATGCCTTTGAGACGGAGATATATGCCATTGCGCAAGTTCTTGTACTGTTTTCCTTCTTGTTATTGTATTTTTCATATAATAACTGTTATGCCTTCTAATAGTATAGGACCTATCCGAAATAAGAACCAACATGTCGGCATGACCAAAAATATATCGGAGGTTATTAGAATGATAAGCCATGTTTACACTGTGTAAAATTGGAGACTGCGGAGGCAAAAGATTACGTGTAACGTGTATCGGGCAATTTTAACTAATTGTATGAATTTGTTTTGTAAATATACACCAAATAGAACAAATATTTACGCATATTTAAATTTTACACAATGTAAATTATTTCAAATATTATATAAGAGTATCATAATATTTATTAAATTACGATAGATTAAACGCATGCGGTATGCACTTCTTTAGTTTAATATGTTGTTAACCTTTAAATAAGGGCCTATGATGTTATATTAATTTAAATGATGTATTAGGCACTCACCAAATTCGTAAAGTTTTAAAAAAATTAAGTTCTAAACTTGCGTCACAAGTAAACTAATTTAGTGCCATAATTTCTGATTTATTTAATTATATATAGTTTCATATGTATTAAAAACTTGACGTTTAATATTGTACTATATATATACTGAACTTAATAAGCGTATTTGAACAGAATTATGAATATTATACAAGTATATGTAAAATACACATTTGCGCGGCTTATGTCAGATCTAATATACATTTCTTTTTTTATTATATTTAACTATAGTTTAATTAAGATTAGAAATATATCCTTCGACCGTTATATCAGCAATATTACTGTAAGCCATCTTAATGTATGTCGCTTTAATATTATACCTGCTGTTAATTATAATCAAAATATCAAATAGTGATAGGTTAAGTCCAACTTGTGATAAAGTTGCAACCAAGTAACGAAACATATCAGAATCTTTTGATTCAATTAGCATAAGATTATATCTAGTATATTTAGTGGATATTTCAAAGTAGAAATTAAGTGTATTGTCGTGTGACGTTCTGACCGTCGAATTATCATAGTGACTTTTTGAAACATCAGATATGGTTTACAGGGGTCGTTCTTTGGGTTATCTCAAAGGCTTATAAATTGACGACATTTTTAATGATTAAGATATATAATTGAACGCTATATAAATTTCTACATAATATAAAATTGTAATACAGAACATAAAGCGACTAGAGTATTTAGAATTAGATGAATGAATTTGAATTTCACAATTTTACTAAAAACCAAATAATAATAAAAACTCAGAAAATAAGCCTTAAGTACTAAAATCATGACATAGTTCTTGGAATTATTGACATGATTATATAAATTGAATTAATAGAACTTTTGATTAGATTTGATATGAACACTACACGTAAATATACTGGAAATACATAAATAGTAATCAATTTAACTTGTAGATGACGAGTCTGTCACATATTAAATATTTGATGATATTAGAAATTGAATGCAGTTTCAAGATAAAAAGTTCATAGCGATCACTTCGAGTCACAGAAAATATAAACCATAATAAATTAAATCATTAATAAGAATGGAAATGATGTAGTGATACTTTTGATATTTCCCATTAAATGACCTCTTGGACTGATTGATTTTCAAGTGATAAACGGCAGACTCAAAATTGTGAAGTTTTAAAATAATTTATTGTACACAATATAGAGAAAGCCCGAAATGTCAATTTGAAGAATGTATAAAGTAAAAAAGGTTATTGTGATTAATGTTTGTAATGCTAAATTAATGTTAATGAGAGTACTATGATACAATTCACATTATCCGTACCCTCGGTGACCTTATGGCAAACCGCACGTTATGGTTGGAGGACATCAAAACGAACGATCTGATAGGACGATGTATTTTTCTCGTTAGAAATAAACGGGTGTAAATAATAATAAATAAAGTTAACAAAAAGGAATTAATCGGTTCTATTCTTATCTTCGTTAACTAAATTTGATCTTACCTAACGTGTGTTTTAACTAAATATTAAATTTAATAAGCACGGTACTGTTTGAGATTATGACGACAAACGTCCTAGTACCTAGCCTGCAAAGTACAATAGCAAGAGTAGTTGCCCACCGATGCGCACGTACTATATATCAAGCACAAATCTAGATAAGTGTATCGCAAGACATATCATAGAGAGGTAATTGATTCCTATGTATCATACGTCTGAATTGCATTACTTGGTTCTAACAGTATGTGCTCTCTAATTATAATTGTAAGTTTAGAGTCAATTTTCGTGTCAAATTCTCCCGAAATTCAATTAATTAGTAGGCAGCACAAAGCTACTTGTATAGTAATCTCTATATTTAAGACAATTTGTTTGTGTATTTTGTTTATTGGTGCCAAAGTAATATCGTATAATATTCTAATTGGAATTGAAAATGAAACGGAAGATAGGAAGAAATAGGAGAATAATATATTTTTAGAGCTATGATGAGCACTCTGCGAATTTATAATGAAACACCAATAGATGAAAATTAAATAAAATATGTTTTGGGACATATTAACATTTAAATATATTTTAACAACTAATACAACAAAAATATAATTCAGCACCATTAATTGTATTCAATAATAACAAGTATTATACAATACTATTTAAAAATAAACCACATTACAAATAACACACAATTTAATGTATAATCATTGACATAGTATGAAAAAATAATATAATAACTTTAATGGTCAATTTAAACCCTTTATATATAATATTCGTCATTATTTAGATTATTCGTAATAAGTATGTTTTAGATTTTTGTTTCGATGACAATATTAATGACACCACTGTACATTATTTTTATTACTGCACTGCAGTAAGAGTAACATCATCTAGCTCTTGTAGATTATAAAATAAAACACAAATATTATAATCAAGTATTAAATGAGAAGGCTGGCTTTGGTTGGCAACAGGTTGGTAAAATGAGAAAAAAAAGTTTAATGTATTAATAAATACTGGAACTCATTTATAGGTAGTATTGAGTTTCAGTATTTATTTTTATATTTTACGAGTTTGTCGAAAAAGGTGGTTCTCAAGGTTTCATTTACAACATATCAATAAAACAAAATACACAACAAACGTAGAAATTATGTTGTGAGCTAACGAAACGTAATCAATTCGATGTGTTTATATTCTTTATTGATATATATATATACATATTTATTGTATGATATTTAATCAGCAATAAAAGAAACCAGCATTCATATACATATCATTAGACTTAAGGCATATAGTATATCTCTATTATTTATATATTTATATACACAGTATTGTATTACAGGTTTTTTAGAAATGAGTGAATAGTTTTGCACTCTGCTCGTATTTAAAACTAGTATGTGATGTGGAAATATATTTAATATATATTTTCGAATAAGTATGTTATGCATGATATTGCATATTACTTGAAATTACAGCCACTGATTAATTTCATTTACTTTGGATGGATATATTTCAGAGCTAACTAACGTTCATAGTTAAATAAAATATAAATCAGTTGTAAGAACTGGAAATAATATCGAACTATAACTTTTGGAATTTTAACGATCTTGCGATTATTTGTTGCTATATAAAATATTGATGTTAAAATTTTACTCACGGAACGAAAAGTCATAATATTATACAAGCAAATCTAAATGCAAACCTTTTTATCCTCGGATGGGTGAGCATATTAAACGGATTTGTGTGTTTGTGTGAGGTATGTGTGTGTGAGAGTGGTGTGTAAGCATTTTCGTAGATTCTATAACGTGAGAAACGTGTGAGAAGTTTTTCTGTTTCATAAATGAGACTGCAATAAGGTTATCCTTCTAGATCAACACCCGTCCGCTAGTCAGTTAATCTGTCATTAGTTTAGTACCTTCATTTCCTCATTTCAAAAACATCAATTAATTTTATTTTTATTTCTCATAAATGTAAGGTTTTTTAATAACTAATATATACGTTTTAAATAAACTATATTATATAAGTATTAAATTTATTTTAATTTTATGGCCATCAATTATCATATATACATTAACAATATATCTATATCCATATCCATATAAATATATGGCATTCTTTTTGTATTATGCCTTCTGTACTTTCAGATATTTTTATTTCGTCGCATAAAAATTTTGAATATATAATCATCATCTAGTATATAAATTCAATAGCCATAACTCATACAACAAATATATAATAATTGTACATATAATAAAAGTCGAAGCGCCCACACAAATTGAGTGATAGATGGAGAATAGTGCTAGTGCATATTCGTATTAGTCTCTTTTATATTTCTTTGCAATTAGTCTTAAATATGCCTAATTTTTTATTATCAGCTTCATAGATAATCTAATTTTTCGCTTATTCGTGTTATGGGATTTAGGACATAAGTATAATTAATGAATAATCATGTAGATTGCAGTATGTTAGGAGCTAGGAATCGAGTATATAGATTAGGTTGTGTTTTATCTGTAGATTCCCATGAAAATATCAACCCATACTTCGGATTGATATTTTTATGTTCAGGTAGTGATCGATGTTACTTTCAGTCACATTAAGTCATGTAGCTAGTGTTTGATTAAGAGAATTTCGTCATTAGTGTAAAATATATAGGTGAAATCAAATAAACAATCTAATAGTTTTAAATGAGTTTTTCATCGAGCAATCAAGTTACTAAATCACATATTTAATGAAGAACATCTTTATAAAATTTTAAAAAGAATGTCGTCATGCATATACAAAATAATTATTTTGTAGAATGATATGACAATATTACAATTGCATATATACTCGTATTTAAGTAAGCATCTATTATAAGTCATTTATAAAGAATAAAGACTCGTTGAAAATCTATGATATCATTTCATCATATTGTATGTTATGTTAAGATTAATTGCTTAACAAATAATAAATTTATCATAATTACTCATTAGATCATATAAATATTTACTTAAAGTAGATACTTAGATGAATTATCTGTTTAGATGTTAAAAATATTTTGCTTGTTGGAGATCAATCTCTGTATAATGCTAAATTATTATTATGACATTGCATGTATCCTTTAAGGACGTGTGAAAAATATTATTGAATAAAAAAGTGCAACATGTTGTCTATGCACTTAGATCTTGAATTTTAAAGCTTAGTGTCTTTAGTTTTTGTTAATTACGTAAATGTCTTTGCTAGATTGTGTTATAAGCTTAATTTGTTATAGCTTATACGAGTATATACATTAAGTATGTAAATTAAATAGTTAAATGTTAGTTGAGAAATATATAGTAAAATGGAAAAATATCTTAAAATTTTAACATTCCAATACTTTAAAATAAATCTACTAGAAACTAATAGAATTATAGAATGTTAAATGGGTATTTAACATTCAATATTGTACAACATTACACATTTTCATCGTACTAAATTTTATATTATACAATATGATTTTGTTTTCGTTTAATAAACTGATAATACATATTCTTTGTTGTTGTTAAATGAATAATGGATTAAAGTTCAAGATAATTATTTATTTTTCAAATGAAATAGCTCATGTTAATATCTTTCAAGATATTTTTTCATGCGTATAGTATAATGTATTTAATAGTGAAGGTTAACGAAAATATCAACATATAATCTTGTAACCTATATAATCTATAGATGTACGTAAAGTGGTCAAAAATAATCAGTGATCGAATAAATTGTTACACCAAAACTTGTTGTTTCATTTCTATATCCCTAAAAACAAATTACAACTTATAGACTCGTATCACTTCTGAGCTGATCATAAAAAATGCGGTCTCTTGTTAGAGGTATTTTATAGCGTAATTAAAAAACTTGGACGAGATAAAATATAAATTTCTTATATTTTAGCTTAGCAACATTATGCAATGTGTAATGTAAATATGCAATTTGGTTTAAATAGATACATTTAAAGTTCTTCATTCTTTTGACAGAAAACCCTTTGCCTTCATTTTACCTAATGGTTACTTATAGTCAGACAGCTGAAGATGGAAGCGAGCTTCACCTTAACTTCTTAACAAATAAGATTTTCTGTTATAACTGTGAACATAACAATGCTATTAACTATGGCAACAAACTTAGGCAATACGGTGGTAGCTAATCAGCTGAGTAAAAGTTGTACTGCCAACCAAATCGGGCAGAAAAACATCTGCAGTTGTAGAGAATTAAACAGAAAATCTTTTGATCAACATATAACCCGATGGTGTCCATCACTAGATCGCGGATTATGCAGTTACTATTAATTTGTACAATTGTTTTAGGATATGTTCTGTCGTTTATTAGCACGTGTTATTTTAACGTTAACCATTGTTATGATGAAAAAAAACATTGTTCTCTGTTTGCAGAAAAAATGAAATAACTGTAAGGGCTTATCTAATACATGTAAAAAAATTTATTGATATTTAGACAACACACAAATACCATATTTTTCATAAATATTTTATAAATATACATACTAACCCGGTCTTTCCATGGGGGTATGTAGATATCACAGTTTTTCATTTGCTGTGATCTAAATATACTACCCTAGCTTCCTATATAGCAATCTGCAAAAAGCAAGCTTTAAATATTATAAATATAATTACAGCTTTATATCGTATTAAAT
Source organism: Scirpophaga incertulas (assembly GCA_036419045.1). Lineage (NCBI taxonomy): Eukaryota > Metazoa > Arthropoda > Insecta > Lepidoptera > Crambidae > Scirpophaga > Scirpophaga incertulas. Next base: position 16,241,213 of record CM071630.1, on the reverse strand, counting down.
ATAAGAAGTATGAATTCATGTGTAAATTGTAACAAGCAGACTTTTATGATAAACGGTAGCGTTGGTTTTTCTCGATTTCTGATTCTTAAAACACAAATTCTCTCAGAATGGCCTATGCCGACACTTAATAGTAGCTTCCGTGATATTTTAAAGGTAAGTTAAAAGAAATATAAAATCTCAAATTGGTTAAGTTTACAATTGATACATAATTGGTCAAAATTATTAAGCTTTATTCTCACGCGCGTTAAGACATCACGTGGTGCAGTCGAAGAGTTAGTGGTAACACCAAAGAATACAACTGTAGGTAATTTGAATTTTCTGTATTACCTATTATTTCACAAGTGTCAATAATATTCATATCTAACAACACCCAACAAATACATCAAATACGTTAGCATGCAAACGAGATAATTAACGTACTCTGTTTCAAATCAAATCAGACTTTATCTACCAAACATTACAGCACACTTTTACCTAGCTGTAATCTGTGATGACAAATACAAACCTTAATACAAACAAGAATAACGAACCATTTTCCTTTAACTAACAATCCCTCAAATGCAAAGACAATTGTACTATAAAACATATCGCACAAAGTCTACTATTCGGTATAGCGCTAATGGAGGGGAACATTTTGCTTACACGGGGTGTGGTGAAGTTGTTTCCAATTGCAATTAGTCAAATTACTAGGGTGAGGTGTTTCTATGAATCAACCTGTGTGTAGAATGGTGCTCTGCTGTTCAAGTACGCTTTGGTCACGATTGAATTGGTATTGGTTTTATGTTTTTAAGCATTTGTGTAAAGAACGACAAGTGTGCAATGAGCTTTCAGCTTATTTGCAATCAATATACTCCTCAATATAATCAATATCTCAAGTAAATCTATTATTTAAGAAACTATAAAATCGTAAACGGACTTGTTTATTAACGCGTTCTTTCGTGATGTATGTTTTTTATGATTTTCTATGTGTCATACAAATAGTGATGAAAAAATAATGGAAGTTCAGACGTATTTCTCAAAGACTTAGCGAATGATATATTATTTTTCTATTCCATAGCTATGTTGAAAAACCACTGCCAGATCTTACATAACATATTTCTATTTGCCCAAAAATGCTTTCGCAGTGTCATTTTTGACTTTTTTTTAAAGGAATGTAACAACTGTCTTATATCCACAGCTTTGTTTTCGAACAATCCTGATGGAATTCTTTCAAGATAAGATAAGATAAGCATTTATTGTTTAACTGTGTACATAGTAGGTTGTTACATAATTGGTTAGAGCTAACAGTCTGCCCATTTCGGACGTACAATATTAATATTATAAAGTGTTATAATTATTAATCACTTAAATTATAATTATTATCATCGAGAGTCAGCATTATCATTATTTACAAAATATTCACTTAAATTATAATAACATCAATTTATAAACCATTGTTTTAATTGTTTTCTAAACTTATAACCATCTAGAGATTTTAATTATCCAGGCAATCTATTGTATATTCTAATTCCAGTAATGTATGTACTTTTGTCCATAATGTAACCATTAGATGCTTAAATAGATATTTCAGTCAGGCACCACTAGTAATCACTGTACTAGATTTCACTTCTTTTTGTAGAAACACTAGTTTATGTTATGTTTTCCTTGAACAGTTACAACAAACATGACTTGTGCCTGTCCTGTTATAACGAGAATCAATTATCGGCAACCACTGTGTTCGTCTGAAACAAAGATTCAACAGAATCCGAAGCAAATCGGGAGAGGACTATCGCATTACATGTCCCGCCACTTGACTCTGAGAGTCCTCGGGGTGACCGTTATGGAGGCTTGCCCTTTTTATATTTCAAATAAAATTACTGCTTGCTGTATGCTGTCAATTGTTTTGAAGTAGTAACTACTTTTTTTTTTGGGGGGGAAATGCATTATGCACCTTGAAACATGGGGGGGTGCGCTTTCACGATTCTACCGCCATAAGTAGTAACTACCTAGCAGCTGTATAATATAGAAGGGAAATAAAAAAATTGTGATTACGCGAAAGTGACCAATTGCGGGCTTGGATGACCATAACCTGTCCAAAAAAGGCAAAAAAGGAATTTCAAGGTTCTTTGGTAGACATAAAGAATCTTTTTATACGCATTAACTGTACGTGTAGCCGGCATGCGATGGAGTATAATATATTGTGCATTTGCCTGTCAATAAATATGTAATTTTTTGTACATCATTGATTACCCATACGTAAGCGTCAATATAAGTGGCTAATGATCAACCGACATCCGATAATGGAGCAGACTACATTTATCGAGAATATAGAAAAATATATAAAAATGTAAACATCATTTAACTAATGCGCCAACAAGTGCATTGTAGATTTTTTAATTTGTACAAACTTTACATTTGTATTACTAAAACCCCTACTATTAGATAAGACTTGTTTCAAGGCTAAAAGTTAAGGACATTATAATCCTGTCTGTAGGTGAATCAAGTCTGGTATCAATGCTCAAAAAATTGTTTACAAATATTCTATAGATATATCAGTATCTAATAATTATGTTAAATATTATTTAAGGCTCATGATGTGAAGTAATAAAATATTATTATTCACTTTTTAGTTTAAGTATTAACGTATATATATATATATATATATATAATATATATATATATAACCAAAAACCATTTATAGGGCATTCCTGTATATACCGCAAAGTACGTAAAAGATACTTTACGTACTCAGCTATTTCTTAGATTTGTTTCGATGAAGAATAACAAGGAAAAAGAAATCTGTACAAAAGCTATTTAATAAAATAGTAGTTTTAAAATTCTGACATAGTATCTAGCAGCTATAAAAGATACTGTGTCGATGTGTATATGTACTAAATATATGGTCGTGTAAAAGTATTGTAAAGATATATGTGAAGTTTACCACCATCGAAGTTTGAAAGCCAAGTTTTTAAGCTTCCAAAACATAGAAAACAAAAAAAAAACGACGAAGATAAAAATATTCTCTGCACAAAAAGGTAGCGAACATGCATTCTATAATATTATTCACAAACAGAGGCGTGCGTGACTCTACCCTTTGCCAGCGCGCGCGGTACGGCTGGGGTCGTGCGCACGACCCATGAAAATTTAACAAGCTCGCCCGCGCCCTCAGCCCAACCTTTGATCACCTGTCTCTAAAATACGTAGTAGATGTTTAGGCGAAAGATTTCAGGGTATTTTTACAATTGAATTAAAGAGTAAATTTAAAATTACAATGATAAAGTACAAAGATAGTTCATAAAAGATCAAAACTTTCGTACGAATGTTACTCAAATTAAAAGTTCTAATTCCAAATCAAAAACATAACGGTTTTCAGATACTTATAGAACAAAACATTTATTACTGTTACCTTGAGAAAGTATTCTCGAAAATATCTTGCAAGGAATCTGAAAATCATCTTTGATTTTCATGGGCAGCGTACTTGCTCCAGCGCAAAAACTCTTTCTTTACCGTGATACTATAGGGACAATAGCATCCACAGTTCGTTGTTCAATTTACTTTTCGTTTTCCCAACTGTAGACAAAAAGAAATGTTTGTTAGGAAAATTATTAATCGTCTCTACCTTCTCTATACCAAAGCTTCGCTATCTCATAAGCTTGACTCCTTGAGGCTGGATTGGATAATTTACCTTTTTAAAACCAAAATTGATAAGTCTAAACTTTATTTGAATACACATAGTTTATATGAATTCGAATAAAGTTAAGATTTATATCAAAATCGAAAGAACTTTAATGACAAAAACAAAGAAGTGATTAAGTTTCCGATTTTTTATTATTCGGAGTTTCCGATTTTCTTTTTAATGCTTATTATATAGGTAGGCGAGTTTTTATTAGGATTAGGATTTTTTTTATTCTAGCATTGATTAATATTACTTTAATCGACGAATTTCCTTCGAACTAAATATTAATCTTTTTTATTCTGCCCACGGCAAATGGTTTTGTAGACACCATTAAAATGCGTCGTTGGGCGCGAGCCGAATGACTCGTGAAAATTTAACGAGCCTTCCGCGACGTTGCCTCGTCTGTTGCTGGTGCGGTCAATACCTGTACTGTATACAATTAAGTATACGGTTAAATGGGGATAGCCTAAAATGCTAATAAGTGACAAAAGTTACTGAACTATTTGAAACTTTGATAATTTAGTGACTACAGTTATTATCATTAACAATTTCATCAATAGTTTAACGATATATTAGTCAACTAACTACTACTTTTGAGACAAATATTTATATATCTGGCTATTGTTAGTTACAACGAAACCTCTTCCGTTTCTGACATAAAAAGAACTAGCGGGTCAACGATGTGTTTATACGAAGAAGGCGATAAAAACGAAGGAAAGGAATTCAATATCTAAAACGAAATCCTGTCAGGAAACAAAAAATATCTCACGAGATGAAGATATACACCTAAAAGCATGTTGCCTATTTTAAAAGATTAATTAGCACTTGTACATTGTACGAGGTCATTATTAAACAAGTAATTTAAAAAAGAACAGGATTATAAAGCAAAATTACTACGTAGGTGTAACGGAAACGGAGGACACAGAAAAATGTTGTTTATGGTTGTGAAAATATCTTAAGAACCGGAATGACTTAAGCTCTAACAATGCTTGCCGATTTGTTAACAGAGTACAACGTGGGCATATCGACGATGATTTGGTGGGGCATTAACTATAAAAGAGCCTGAACTGAGCCTTATTTTTGAGAAAAAAGATATCAAAATATCGACAAAAGTGTATCAAAATACCATTCTAGAGACGGTGGTTAAGCCCCTTAACAAAACATTATCTATAACCAAGTAGTCTTGGTCCTTTCAGCAAGACAACGCCGGATCAGAAAGCACACTACAACGTAAGTTTGTACAACTATGTTAAAATGATAATTCAAAAATTCAATCGCTCGTCACACAGCTACGACGGCCATAACGTCGTTACGCGACGCTACGAAACCGCCAATCGTAGCAAATTTAATCAGCCCGTCCCGAAGTACCAATGTGTGATTTGTAAATCAAGGAAACCATTATGTATTTAGGTTTATTGCTGACGAGCCGTTATTTAAATGTTTTTAATTTACTTAATTTAACAATTCTTAATGCCCTTAATGCCCTCAATTCTTAATACTTTTATCTAGTCATTTCTGAATTGAATGATCACATAAGATTTCCAGACATTTCTTCTACTTTTCTACCTCTCACATTTTAAAGAGTTTTGTGAATATTCCAAATTCAGTCCAAACTAGATTTAAGACCAATACTTCGCAAGTGGGGTGTGAGCTTCGCGTGTGCCGTATGGAAGCTACACCTGTATCGATCGGTACCTGCGTCGTCATGGCAACACCCTGCCTGCACCTGCCCCCAGCCCCATCCCCCAACTCGCCTCAGATCCGTAAAGGCTGTATTGAGATCAATTTGCTGATAATTTTAATGGCACAACTAGTGTTTGATGAATTGCTGACCTGTAAATTAGTGTACGTTTTAATATACTCGTACCGAACTTTTGCTTTACTTTTGAAGCTCAATCAGAAGTGCAACGCCTAGTAGTATTTTTTAAATACATTGTGTTTTCTGTCTTCAGATTTGAAAAGTACTACATAAGTTTGAAAATACTTTACAAACATAAACATGCTTTTCGGTATAATATAACAAAGATGTGTAATTTAATAATTATTTCCAACATAACACACACATATTTACATTAATAGTTTACACCTGTTCTTGAATTTGGTCCTACTTGTCAAGAACTAAGCAAGAAACATGAAAAATCACAGTTACCTTTATTTTTAAATTGATATTATAAACGAGAAAGTTAAAATGTATTAATGGATGTTTGTTACTCTTTCACGTAAAAACGACTAAGTAAAATTCAATGAAACTTTACAATAATATAACATACTAGCTCTGCCAGCGACTTCGTCCGCGTGGAATAGTTATTTTGAGCATCATATTTAACAACCACCTCAGCTGTTACCCGCTCTTGACAACGCGACATATCCAAATTTGATTACCATATAAATGATTCTAGTGAGTTAACGTTAAAAGATAGACATATACTGTCGCGGACATTTTTTTAGATCATTTTAAGAGGAATAATTCTTTCATACATATTTTTTTTTGATATCTAGAACCGTTTTTGCAGCGCACACAACGGAAGCCCTCAAAGATGAATAATTTTCCCCGTTTTTTCCACATTTTCCATTATTTCTTCGCTCCTATTAGTCGCAGTGTGATGTTATGTCAGTCAGGCTCAGTGTCAGCCTAAAGCCTTCCTCGATAAATGGGCTATTCAATAAAAAAAGAATTTTTCAATTCTAACCAGGAGTTCCAGAGATTAGCGCGTTCAAACAAACAAACAAACAATCAAACTTTTCAGCTTTATAATATTAGTATAGATATATTATAATAACACATGGATATTACGTGAATTGTATCTTGCGCAGATGAAGTGCAAAGCGCGTACACCAGCTAGTACACAATATTCATTTGATATAAATAGTATACATTTCGGATGTCACTAAAACGAACCATAAGAAATGAAACTTGGCATATATGGTAACTTAGTCCATATCTTATAACAACTAATCCGTAATTTCAAAATAAATTTTGTTCAAGAGCATCTTTTTGCGAAAACTTTATTACAAAACAATTAAAAGGTTAATTAATAATATAAAATTTATGAATAAAACAGCATATACATTTTGAGGTATCTTATAAAAAGTGGTAGGTTATCTACTTGGAAGCTCTTGTTGTATTGTGAGGAAACATATGCATAATAGGTAATAAAATTATTAACCTAAATTAAAATTAAGATTTAAATAAAATTTAAATTAAATATAATGCATAAGGCTTAGATTTCGTAATCTTTTAAATGATTTTTATTTTTTATTGTTAGAGTCGCTTTATCTTTTGAAATATATGTATAATATTGAAAGCTGCTTTAGTTGTGTAGAACAAATTAATAATTTACAAAGCTTATGTAAAGTTTGGTTAAGTGAGAATGTCGGAAACAAATACATATTTGTTATGCTCATGAATGTTATTCTCCTCATTTGGATTCACTTTTGATGATGAATAGCTAAGTGCTATCGTATGATAGTACTCATTCATTTCATTTCAATTAGGTCCTATTATTAGATTTCGGAATTGTAATGTTGGCCAAGTAAACTTTTGAGATGTGATAGGTTTCTATATCCGTTTTTACTGCTGTTGCGTAGCAGAAACAAATAAGACCTCTGCCCTAGATTTAATATGATACGGTAAAGAAATTGAGCCGTAGTGTAATTGTTCTTTAAACATGATCATTTTACAGCCACATATAAAAAATATGCACAACTTCCTAACGATTCCTGTTGGTAAGTCACAATTAAACATACATTATTTAATTAGATGTGTGTAGTTATATGTTTCAGAAAACATGATTTCAATAATTCTAAATATGGAACATGAAATTTTCCATGTAGGTACTTAGAAATCATTACAAGTATAACGTAACATTTTGGTTGTGTAATGATCATATTTGAAATTTAAAGGATTTCATATATTGACATGACTTCTGTACTTTACTATTCGGTAAATATCTATCTAAAATGCTAAGTTAAGGTTAATTAGACACTTTAAACTCTTTCACATCTGTCTGAGAATAGATGTGAAAAAGCCTCTTCTCTGATTAATCGAAATTAACCTCTTAAATTACGCATTCATTTCAGTTTATTCTACATGTAATTCGAATTCGTCAATGTCACCCATCCAAAACAGGTGGGCAGCTTATACAAAATTCATAAAGAATATCAAATCTTTTAATACAACGTTAAATGTTATTCATTTAACCAAACAAAATACTTAATGAAATCGCGTGCACAGTATTCCTCTCACGAAATCACAAAGCACGTCAAATCAAAAACAGTCTTTGAAACTTATTTTACTATACACAAAATACATTTCATTTTGAACTATAACTCTTAACACATAAGGATTATTTAGCAGGTGGATGTGGAAAATGTGAACACGGAGCCCCGTGAGAGTGAGCAGTTGGCAGAGAAAGGTATTAATTACAAGGGCTGAGCCGTAGACTCTGTGTTGTACCCTACGTGTCAAGTACAAACGTGACAAACAAAGGTTTGTAGGATAACATTGTACCGTTTTAAATCTATGCAAAATATTTGGAAAATACTGTTCTGTTATTTAAAATATTAACGTTTTTTCGTAATTGATGGAACACGTATATTTTTGGAAGTGATATCAAAGCCACTTCCATAAATTTAGAAGAGGACTATAAATATCACTATGGTTTGTTTGATGTGTCTGTCTTCCTGCGGAGGTATAATTACTCAGTTAATTGGGTTTATTGATTTCTGAGTGCGCTATATATAGCACTAGCCGAGTCATACCCGAAGGAAATCAAACCAGAAGGAAGTAGCGATATATTTCCGTATAAGCCGATGGTAATTCTTATTGATTTTTTTTTTTATTTAGGACAACCAACAAGACATACATTAACACAATGTTCATGGACACTATAGTACTTAAAACTATACTAAGTGCTATCTTAATTAAAGGTTGCCACGGCATGCACTAACTACGAGCAAATGTAATTAAAAATAAATAAAAAAACGAAATGGAACACAAAACAAAAAATTATATAAATTTATAGGAAACTACATGTACACAGGCGGATCAAAGGCGCGCGAAAGGTTCAACTACGTTTTTTTTGTAACTGTACAGACTGTCACAAAAGATATCAATGTCAGAGTCGCTACTCTGAAATAAATAAAATAAAATAAAATAACTTTATTACTTACCAGTTGTTTGAACCCTACTAAAGGAAGGTACAATAATGGTGAACCCATATTTATAAGATTATTATATAGGCGGTTAGTACACAGAACTTATGTTACAAAATCCATACTAATATTATTAATGGGAAAGAGTGTCTGTCTGTTTGTCCGTCTTTCACGGCAAAACGAAGCGACGAATTGATGTGATTTTTTATGTGAAGATAGTTGAAGGGATGGAGAGTTTACTTTTTATCCCGATAGGCTATTTTTTTCCCGGAAAAATCGACAGATCCCACGGAATGCGCAATAAAGGCTTCGCTCAAAAACTACTGCATGGTTTTTCATGTGTTGTTCATCAATAGATGATGTGATTCTCGAGGAAAGTTTTAGGCTATTTTTATCCCAGAAAACCGACAGATACCATAGGATGCGCGATAAAGACTATTCAAAAACTACTGTTCGGATTTTCCTGCAGTTTTCATCAATAGACAAGAGGCAGCGAAAATTTTCTGCAAGTTCTGTCAAGATTATCTCTACTGACAGGTGTTTGAGGTTTGAAATATGTTATTTAATTAATAAGGTATACGTTAATATAATAAAAAACAGGATTCTTATAAATCTCCCTACAAAACAGCATTTTTATAAGTGTTAACCTAATAATATAATATATTAATAATATAATATAACACACTATTACAATATGACGATAAAATGGCAGATAGAGCAGTAACAATAAAGAAAAAAAAATAAAGAAAAACATCTACTTTTTCATATATTTCTCTCAATAACAATTACAATTACCTCGTCGATAAGTTACACAGAAACGTCTTAGTGACATTATGCTACCATAAGTTTACATTCATTTGCAGATGTTATCGACAATTTTTTTTTATTTTTTATTGTACATACATGACAATGACAAAACTTAAAGAGATCCTACCCACCAATCTTCATATCAGTTAAGAGTTATACACAATCTTAGTTAATTAAAAGATGGCGATTTTGGCTTTTACAAAGCTACCAAAGTTAATTAAGCTTAAATATTAATAAATACGTATTGGTATAGTATACGTATACGTATAAGTAGAAACATAAAGCTAATATAATCAGCTCGATCGTATACAGCAATATCTTATTAAAATAAAAAACTCTACCGGTAAACAACAAAAATAAGACCTTGAGAATATATCTGATAAAATTATCGACTGCCCATCATTGTGTAATAGGAAGATTAATTTGTTTTATAACATTTCAACCCTGTCTGACTCACTGTTCTCGGGCACAAGTTGTATCGTAAAACAACTTTGTAAAGTCAAATCGAATTGCGCCGAAATGTTTCGAGGGCTCGTGTACAGCGTAACGAGTTCTCGTAACTTTGTCTGAAGGATATTCCCGAATAGGCTACATTCAGTACTTTGTATGTTGCTGAGTACATTGGAGCTTAGCTGCTGAAGGTATCAGTTTGAATCTTCGTTTATTTAATCAATACCTCATCAACATATGTTAGGAACAGACACATCGTTTGGTCATTCTTTTTTAAAAATTTACTAGAAATTCGGATAGCGATAACGTTATTACACCTCGAGGAGGAAATTGACTATGCAATAACAATGTATAAATGAACTTGTAGAATTTATTAATACTAAAAAACTTTTGGTTATTACACTCGACTTGGGTTTACAATAGTATAGCCATATTGATTTCTAAGTAAACTGATTTAGTTCTACTAGTTACATAAAGAAAAATAACTAAGTTAATCTGCCAAGAGTATATATATTCTAGTTAATTATAAAATATAATAGCCGCTCCAACGTTTAGTCTATAAAAAACAAGAAGTTTGTTTATGAAAATATATATAACTTTTTACAACAATCTTTCATAAAGTGTCACTGCTTTATCTTTTCATAAATTAAAAGAACACATTAAAAATATGCTTAAGAAAAAAAAATCCTAAACGATGAAAATGCTTGAATTAAATGTTTGTCATTAAAATTACAATAGGTACTAACAAATGCTTCTGTATTTGGACAATTAGTTCCGTTTTTATTATACCGAAATTTTTATTATAAAAATATATGCTTTAGGTGATATTTGTATTATTGACTTTGCATTTTATTATATTTTATTACTAAACGCTACATAAATGTATAAATATGAAAATTGCAATTAAAATATTATATCCAATATATTTATTGAGATCATACATTTACATAATCTTACAACGACTACATAATTTATTTAATATTCTGAATTTCTTTTAATACTTAATCCATGTATCCGTGGGAGGATGATCTGAAATATGTCACTTTAGTTCACAGTTGAAAACAGTAGGAGACAACCTTTGAAGTTTCTTGTTCTTTCATTTTTAAATGTGTTTTCCAGATAAGTCCCTGTTCAGGCCTGTGTAAAATAAATATTGTTTTGATTTCATTGTGCAATGTAGTTGAATTAAAAAAAAAACTATTGTTTCGTTTTATTCTCATTGTTCGATAAGATCAAGAGCATCAAATAAAAACGATATTTTTATCGCCAATAGCTAATGTGCTATTGAGTAGACGTTTTGTTAGAACAATGTAATAATTAGTACCTTATCTGATGTTATTATAGCGCATAGTGTACACGGGTTCAGTACTTTCACAAAAAAATTAATAGAAGGATGTCTGTTTCGACTGCTTTGATTTTCCGCATTATAATTGGAATCGTCCGAGCATATAGCGTCACGCTTATGTTCATATAAAAATATTACCAAGCGAGGCACATGGCTTGTGCTGACGATAACTCGTTCGATGCTTAGTGCATAACGCAGTGCGAAATCCTGTAGTCAATGCCTTTTTTGTATTTCACAATAATCTGTATTGAAACATTCTTGCGCAGACAGTGCAGTGGTATACAAGAAAACGCTATAAAGGATAAAAAATGTCTATGCAACAAGCATAGGACCTTTCGTAGGCGTTCCACCTAGTATAACATGATGGTGATCTTATGCACTGGAATTTTGGGCAAACAATGTATAAATAACATTTATTACATACATTGATCATATGGCGCTCCTGAGCCCTTTGGTTGATGCGTTGAGGAGAGTACATGACATTTGTGATGAATATGCAATAGCTCATAGACTCAGATACAACTCTTTTAAAGTGTTTTCATGGTGATTCGTGCAAGAGCAAGTGAGTATCTCTCGGAGGTACTTAACTAAAAAGAGATGAACAGTACAAGTATCTGGGCAACTGGATGACTGACCTTTTTTCAGACTGTATGGATATGGAGAGGAAGCGTAGGTCGTTAAGTATCCACCGTAACATGTTGGTATACAGATTTGCGTTCAAATCAAACTAACACTCGGTTTCTTTTACACGTACAATAACTGATTAATATAAATTTTATCGATATACGAGAGTATTGTTGTTAGTCATTTATAAGAGTAACAGAGATCACACCTTATTCACAAAGTAATCGTAGGCAGAACATTGGAATTCAAACTAGAAAAAAGAAGTAGAACGTGAAATATATTCAAAGTGGACCACACAACGAAATCTACAATATTAACAAAACAATCCATAATAATAAAAACTATGAAAAAAAAGAAACCAGTTTGACTCTGTCAAATGGCTGTCCCGATGGCAATGAATTAGGGGTACCTCTCACTGCAGTGATGGACGACCGATCGTGGACGCTGGTATAAATGAGCCGTAGTAATTACTACAATGAATAAGAGGGACGATTACTCTATCCTTGGAATGAAACAACTCGTAAACCAAATGACACGACCAATTCTATGGTATAAAAGGTTTAATGGTTAGACCATTGAACATAATAATAACACTAATAGACACTTTGATTAACAATAAAATCGGAAGAAATTTGTATCAAATTTATAGCAATATACTGACAAAACAAGTAGACTGCACCTAATGGAAAATGGTTACAGTCGCGTATAGCATATGTGGTTTCTGTGAGAACAGTAAATGTATAACCCTCACTAGAACTACAGGGCACGTTGCCAACATATTATGTAAGGTCACGGTACCCAGTAATGCCTTACCCTTCAACTTGAACAAACCAATTGTGGCACTGCTGCTTCGTGGTAGAAATAGACAGAGATATTAATTCTCAAGTACGAACCTGGTATGAAGTCTCCCTTCGATACAATTAGCATGTATTTTTATTTGTTGTAATAGAATTAGCAATTAATTACCTAATTAATATTCTAAAATAAAACTAACATTTTGAAAATTATATATCTGGTTGTATATTTCAAGGGACAGAATTATGTTTAACTAGTTTATACCTTAAATATATTTTTAAAATTTTAAATTTAAATAAATATTCTGATTATATTAGTTGAATTTATTAGTTTATTACAATCCGATTTTGTTATAATTTTAAAAAATAATTGCGTATGAACTTCCAACTTAGTGCAAATAAATGTAGTATATTTGAATGCTATTGGGCAAAAAATATATTTAGTGTGTTGAAAAGAATATATTCTTCTTCTTCTTTAGGTACCCTCTCCATCCAGGAGGTCGGCGACCATTCGTCTATAAGTCCCTCTGTCTTCAGTCATGCGAATCAGCCTCTCCGTACTCTCTACCTTCAACCAGTCTCTTATGTTCTTGGACCATGATGTTTTTCTTCTACCCCTTCCTCTTTTACCCTCAATTTTGCCCTCCAATTTGACTTTTTAGGTAGTGGTGTAAATAGTGATAAGAGCCAATCTTCAGGGAGTCTTCAATCTTCGTCAGAATTATAGAATTGGTTAAAAATCAAGGCTAAATCGTCTAAATTATAATCATGAACTAGTTTCAAAATGTCCACAGCTATACCACCAGGTCCCATCACTTTTCCATTTTTAAGACATTGAATTGCTTTAATTAGTTCAGATTTTAATATTTCTGGACCAACTAGATTAAAGTTGCGACAAGTATCTGCATTTGGTCTATCATCTTTAAAAAGGTCTTTCACATATTCCTCCCAAACTTTACAAGATCCATCATTATCTGTCACGATTTTACCATCATTATTAAGCAACATAGTTGGCATTCGTTTTTGGTATTTTCTGTAATTTGTAAATTCTTTTATTCTTTTATGCAAGTTGTAACTGTCATGTTTCCTTTCTAGTGCTTCTATCTCCTTACATTTATCTGTAAACCAATTTTCTCGTGCTAATATAATGTTGCAATCAATTTGATGGTCAATTTCATTATATTTATCTAAATTTATATTTATGTATTTACGTCTTTCATCCATTAACCCCAGTATCTCATCTGTCATCCACCCTTGCCGTTTTTCAGACTTAACTTTACCTAATTCTTCAAATGTAATGGTTTTTATTTTATTTGATAGATTGTTGTATTTAGTCAAGGGATCAATTTCGTGTTCACATATAGGTTTTATACAGTTATTTAACTTCATGCTTATGTTATGTCTAACTTGTTTATTTCTTAATTTACCTAGATAAATTTTTTTGCTATTAAATTTACACTTAAGCTTTTTAAATTTCATATTTAACTTAGCACAGACGGAATTATGATCTGACTTCACATCCGCACCAGGATATGTTTTCAAATTAGATATTGCTTTTCTATGTCTTTCGTTAATCATGATGAAATCAATTTGATTCCTAACAATGTGAGATTCTTTGTCGGCCGGTGATCGCCATGTGTATAGTCACCTTGCGAGATGCTGAAACCATATGTTCATTATAACTAAATTATTCTCTGAACAGAATTCAATTAGCCTGTTTCCTCTGTCATTTCTAATTCCCAACCCAAACTTGCCCACAATTTTACCCTCTTCTCCCTGCCCAACTTTTGCATTTAAATCTCCCATTATAATGTTAATATCTTTCGATTTCCCTGATTTTAATAATTCTTTTATTCCTTTGTAGAATTCTTCTAATTCTTGGTCATCACAATCTGCAGTAGGTGCATATAACTGTAAAATATTAAGTTCAAATGGATGTGCATTAATTTTAAGCATCATACACCTATGAGAGTGGTGTATGACATTAGATACATACTTTTTGATATTGTTGTTTATCAGAATGCCAACTCCGTGATAGTCTGAGAGTTCCGATGGGTTTCCTGTATAATATAGTATAGCATGCTCTTTATCTATTTCACCACTATCAGCTAATTTTATTTCACTTAGTCCCATAATATGTATATTTAATCTTACCATTTCAGATATAACGTTATCTAGTTTACCAGGTTTGTTCAACCCTCTCACGTTCCATGTACTCAAATTTATAGATTCTTCTTTCTGCTTCCTGTGAATTTTCAGATAGTTCGCATTCGGATCTTCATCAGTTACAAACTTATCATCGCTGGGCCTGGCCACTCTACGACGCCGTGGGCTAGTCGGTTCACATGGCTTACTTTGACTGTTTTTGGACTTATATTTCATAGTGGCTTACTAAGGGCAATGGTAATGTAGTGGGGCCCCAATCTCCTTCTACATCAATCATTTTAGTAGCTATTTACACCCCAAGGCCGTTGCTGTCTCTTCCAACTGGTTTCCCAGCTGGGAAATGGTTATCCCGCCATTTGCTCGGTCGCCATATCCCCGTTCGTTATCTGGCAGGGAGCACCACGGCATGGTGTACGCCACGCCGCCGCCATCTGGCGCGTGCAGGTGGGGTTGATATTTGGGTCAGATAGATGTTGATTCCGTTCACCCCTTACTCCCCAATTATTAAGATGACTTAAAATTATTGAATGGTAAACAGTAGATCATACCGGTTATAAAATATTAATAAACAAATGTACAGTTAATACACTATACATACCATACTATAATAAGAAAAAACAAAACAGAATAATAAATTATATGGCGTGAATGTGTTTTTCTTGTTATTTACTTGCCTTGGATAAGGTTAATCCAAATTAGCACACAAATTAATTCACTGATACTCTATTTAATTTAATTGATTACAAGACTGAATAACACAGAAGGTTACAGGAGTATATTACAAGGTAAAATGCTTATGTTTACAATTTCTTATAACGATCTCGACTACTGTGTCACATAGGCGAATCTATCCGAACCCGAATGCGCCGGGACCGAATGTCTCGATCTTCACACTCGTCGCTCCGCGTTCGCATTGTTGCGACACCGATGTATTAGATTTAGTTAATATTATTATTTATATTGTTCATGTGGGTTCGTATAATATATATGTATTTATTAAGTATATAGTTATTGTAATAATATTTGATTTTTATATTATTATAAAATATATATTATATAATGTTAAATGTATACCCACAAAATAGATACGGAATTATTACCACCTACGGTAATGACTTCGATATTTATAATAATAAGAATAACAGAAAATTACTCATTTTTACATAGTAAACGTATATAGACTTATATTTTAGTAATTCTCTTGCTTTTTGTTGTGCGTTATTATATCCGTATTTTGTAATAACCATAAATGCGTGTAGATGTTGCGTGTGATGATGCGTGTTTTACCGTGGGAGAGCCATGCTTCGGCACGAATTGGGCAGGCTCGACCGGAGTGATACCACGGCTTCACAGAAAACCGGCGTAAAATAGCGCTTGCGCTGTGTTTCGCCGAGTGAGTGAGGGTACCGGAGGCCCAACCCCCCCTTCTCCCCTTATTCCCTTTTAAAAGGCCGGCAACGCATCTGTGACTCCTCTGGTGTTGCGGGTGTCCATGGGCAACGGTTATCGCTTACTATCAGGTGATCCGTTAGATCGTTTGCTGGCCTATTTTATATATAAAAAAAAGGACTGCGATATGGGTTTTCATTCGCTGAAAAGAGCTTGGCTGCTGCCAAGCTTTGCCAACCATAAAATTTATAAATATAAAACTGAGCACAACTCAACGACCGAAAAGAATCCACAACCAATACTTGAGTAATTTGAATGTAATCGCAGCTTTATATATTACTTAGCAAGTAAGACTTATATCTCGAGATAAAACTGCAAACTGGCGAATGTAACAACAGACTCCATTATAAAAAGTTTAGTCCGTAGTGATATTTAAAAATATTTGTTGTTGAATTAATCTATGTAAATGTTATTTTTTTCAGCCGAGTCACTACTGTCCCTGCCGAAGCGATGGCTCAGTACGCAAACCTATGGGGACGAAGACGAAGAGTACCAGGTGAGATTTCATTTCAAATAGTAGAACGATTTGTTAAACAGTTATAAATATCGAGCTAAGATCCGATACCCTACGAGCACATGTTTTTATCTATGTTGTGGTATGTAGGAATTATTTAAAATAAATATTGTAATATTTAAATAGAATAATAAATAGCTTTCAGTATTAGGGGACAATGCACACAACCAGTTATCGTGGTTCAAAAATTATCGCTGAGTACTTATAATAAATCTCATTTGATGACGATTAGAGTTGTAAAAGAATAAAATACAATCACTGGCCTCCAAGTTTGAGTAAACCTTATATCACTGAAAGGTTCTGAAACTTTTAAAGGTTATGTATGTGACTTTGGTTCTTCTGCGGATTTCATAATTTTAGATTCAATCGCGGAGAAAAACTTTCAACATAACCCTCTCCGTTGCATTTTTGAGTTAATTTGATCCGACTTAAAAGCAGTGCCGGTTTTAGCACTACCAGCGCCCTGGACGAGATAAATACGATAGCACATCCCATTTTAGGAGTTAGATTTTCTTATAATTTTATATATAACATATAAATACTTACTGCAGCGCCCCTTTGTGGCCGGCGCCCTGAGCAGTCGCCCAACCGTGCCCTACCCTAACGCCGCTACTGCTTAAAAGGCACCATGTTTGCAACATACACGAATCATAGTATATACATATGTGTTGTACGGTACCTGTAGTAAAGTTATCAACCTACGAACGAATTGATTTGTGAATACTCTCGAGAACAGCTGGAATCAGGTTATGAGTTTGTAGCAGTTCAACTAAGGTGTTTGAAAAACAGCCCCTACCCCTTCTACCACCACACTGCAGTGCCATGCTTAAGGCATTTTGTCTTCAGATATGAAGTTGAAGAGAACGTAGAACTCAGTGGCAGTTAATAAAATTGACTACCACATACCATCGAATAGCTATCAATCAGGCAATCGGGGATTTTATTACTTATAAACAATCATTATTTAAAATTAACAGAAATTATCATCATTTCATGGGTGGTTATGTAAAATTTAAAATGTTTTTACAGCAATATTGTGAACATGATGCTAATTTCATAATTATAACATTGTAAACTTTTAAACTTAAAAAATATATATACTTTCAGTTTGTACAAAATCCTTCCATACATTAATATTTTTTTCCATACACAATTCAAGTCATTTCTGAATTCACTATTGTGAAACTCTGCTTTTATTAATAATATATCTTGTCATCTTAGAATTGCCATATTACTTACATATAGATTGTAAGAAAATGGGCACAGAATTAAATTCATTGTCTATCTTGAAACGTTAAACAAGAATCATTTTGATGAATAAGTGCCATATACGACCTTCAATTCTCATCTCATCATGCTTATCTTAGAAAGTTTTGGTTTCTTTCAGAATTTCCAGCACACTTCTCTCATCATCACCAATCATCTCAACTAAAACTTGCCTGCTTGTGGCCATAGCCTCCCTAAAACAGGGAGATATGGGCTGTCTACCATCATTACGTCATACGATCAGTAAGGGTAGGTGGGGAATCATTATCATCATGTACTCATTCATCATTACCTCATTTCAATAACAATCGTTTTAATTACTTAGAACATCCAGCTTCCAAAGCTGCCGGTGCCCGAGCTGCAAGCAACCATGGAGACATACTTGGAGCTAGCGGCGGTAGTGGTTACCCCACAGCAGCTGGAGCACACGCGCGGGCTGGTGCGTGGCTTCATGGAGGAGCTAGGCCCGCGTTTGCAGGAGACGTTGCAGGACCGGCAGAAGGAGATCGATAACTGGGTACGTGGAGCTAGACCAGGCGCCAATCAAAGTAGCCAATAAAAGTTTGCAGGAGACGTTGCAGGACCGGCAGAAGGAGATCGATAACTGGGTACGTGGAGCTAGACTAGGCGCCAATCAAAGTAACTAGAAATCTTTACTTTATTGAACTATGTTAGGTAAAATCAGATTGCTCACTTGATGGTAAGTGGCTCTAGTCTTAGATCTTAGTCTGAGATCTTATCAAAATCAAATCAAAATCAAAATAATATTTATTCAACATAGACCTTTACAGGCACTTATTGACGTCAACAAACAAAACAAAAAAAAGCTTAAGTAATAAAAAAAAAAAACAAAAACCTTGTCCGTACGTACGAATAAGGAAAAAAAAAATGAAAAAATATATTGACTCGACACCTGTTCGGAAATTGGGAGAGCCTTCTCGAGAAGAACAGGCAAGAAACTCTGAAACTCTTAGTCAGATTGCTCACTTGATGGTAAGTGGCTTGGTCTTAGATCTTTAATACAAGTAATTTGTATGGAGTGACAACAACAACACTGCAAATCTTACGAGAATCACAGCGTAGCGTAGCGTTTAAACAGCAATGCAAGAATGATCTTCAGGATTTCAGGATGTGTTGTTTTTTTTTTTTTAATTGTTTTCATAATGTGGTGTTCCGCATGCTGTTGGCTGTCGATACTAGAGTCATTGGAAACTAATTGTTGAGCTACTAAACTTTTTACGATATTGTTTTGTTTGTTGCGAACTTCAGAATCCACCGCTAAAGTTTCTATTGAAGATTTTGTATTGCGTGGCGCTAGATTATATTTTGGTCCTTTTTCCAAGAGGGTCATTTCTTGTGCTGGGAACTGAATATTTGAAAGGTTTTTGACTCGCGGATAGAAGGAATGTTTATCATAATTTTGTGGATAAGCAGTATTTATATGTTTATTTTGCTGTGACCTAAGTTGGTCCAGTTTTCTCTTTTGTTTCAAAAACTTATGGTTATGAGAGACGAAACACGTGTCGACCTTGTCTGCTTGTTGGACAAGTCATCATCAACTGCGCGGAATCAGCAAACGTAATCAATATCCTTTGTAATACAATGGACTTCCGCAAAATAACACCTGCTACAATAGAAAACCTCTGTTTCCTATAAATTTTGGAAATTATATTCGCTTGTGTAAATCTATAGACTGGCAATAGATCAAAACAAGATACGTACGGGCAGAACTTTTGAAACTTGAATTTGTTAATAATATTACTTCTAAAACTAAATATTTGTATTAAATAAGCAGTGTCAAAATTGTTGTCGACAGTTAAATCTAAACTAATCTATCTTTTAAATAAACCAAACTGTTCAAGTCTTATTGCATAATAGAATAAACTCTGAGAATATAATAAATGAAAGTTATATTCTCGTGTTGATTGTTAGCTTTTTTGTTATCGGGATATCTCGGATCAAACTTCCTTCATATCATATTTTATCAAAATTAAATCAATAACACCGGAGATTACTCTTTATATCCTAACTCACAAACTTTACTTTTCTGTAGAATTTGTATAGACAGATGGACAAACCACTGAATTAACCTAAAAAAAAAGCAAGCGATTATTTCCCACTAGGTGAGGATCGCAGAAATGCGCTGGATGATAGCAGCGCAGAAACGATCACTATGGGGTGCCTTGGAGAAGGCCTCTGTTCGTAGGTTGATGAGCAACTAGTTTGAAAATTGGAAAATATATAAGTATTCTGACTATATACATAAGTAATAAACATAGACATTAAAAAATACTTGCCTAACGTTTATATTCTATGTGTGTTTGCAATCTTATATTCAATACGTTTGTGCTTGAATATATAAATTAATTTTGTACTACTATAGTACAACTAAAGAATGACACTGTTAATAACAATATATTTAATACTAACTTAAATAGGCACATCTATTCAAACGTTAGTTGAAAGATATTTTACACTAAACGTACATGCAACGGATTTGTAATTCTTATCATTCTTACATGGTGCACGTTTCCATTTTCAGCGTACAATGAATCGAAAACAATGGATTGGCGGTAACTGTATTGTTCGCAGTGTAAGCTTTAAGTGAAAACATGTGAGCTAAGAATTAAATTGTTGGCATAAAATGGTTAATTCGAATGCATTAGTCTTACTATTATACATAGCACGAGATATGATTGCCTTGAGGTTACCTGAGGATGATAAAACTATGGTCAATAGTGTTGGTGAGAGTTCAATGTTATTAAAAATTAGTCAATCAGTGGACGAAGCATCAAATAACGAACGTTTGTTCAATGTGACTTTGAATTTATTGAAAACTTTATGTGCTTGTATGAGTGAATCATTCAAACATAATAAGTATGATAACTTCAAGTTTGAAGATAATGTCAGTATAATCAAAGATCACGCGCTTGATAATTTACATGATTTTTATAAAAAGATTTACAATGATGCTTGCTTTAATTTAAAGCAACACATACTTCATAAATTAAATAAGGACAATAAAATAGATAAAAAGGCGCTGAAAGAACTTAATTTTAAAAATAAAGCTACATCTACAACTAATAAGGACTATCAGATTTCAATAATACACGAAACAAAGAAAATAAAAACACACACAAAAGAACTTGTAGATAATATTTTATTCAAAACCTTTATTGAAACAAGAAAGCACCATAATTATACAATAATAAGAAATAATTTATTCAAAGCATCACGATTGGTGCCTAAAGGAGATTTGATAATAATATTAACTCTTCATCCTTCATTTATGCATAAAATTGAAGGAAAATCAGTATTAGATTTGGGAAATTTAAATATTCTTAATCAAACACTCTATACTGTATCACCTATAGAAATTGATATATTTGCGATGAAACCATGGAAAGTCAATCATAAAAATGAAATCAAGACATTCATTTTAGAAGACTGTCACTTAGCATCCCTGTACTTATTTCTAAAACACATGAACAATAATGACATGATAAAAGTGTTCAAAATTTTGAGTGTCAAAGAAACAATCAAATTATATTTTAAAATTGTTGCCTCAGTAAATTTTAACAGCGAGCTAAGTATGTGCTGCAATAACGATAGTAAGAATATTTGTTTGGAAAACAAAGCTGATAACTATACAAATGAAAAAAATGGTAAGTGTGATAACAGAACTGTACAGCTTAACCACACTATATCTAAAATCATAGAATATGTTAAGAAATATAAAAAGATTGTCACGAAAAATTACGTGTATCCAAGAAAAATCATTAATCAGTCTGACATTATTCAAGATGATAATATTGCATTGAATTATGATATGGAGGAAACTACAAAATGCATTGAATGGAATATAAAAACTGTAAAAAATAACAGTTACGATCAAAATAGAATAAAAATTGGGATTACAACAAAATCGCCACCAAAAATATTAGAATCAACTACACTATCTTATAATCCGTCCAAAATTATAATTTTATCAAAAAACCCGGATGATTTCGCAAACTCTAAAGCTATAGAAAATAAAGATATATTATATTTTACAACATCTTTAACACACGTTAAAAACAGCTACAAATTAAATAGGACCCTTATAACTAGAACCACAAGCATGCAACTAAAGAAAGTCTTTAAAACTCTTTATACAAATACAAATAATATAAATCCGGTAAAAAATAAATTCCAAAATCTAAAAATAAAAGATAAAAAATATGGTAATCAAAATAAATATATTACTGAAAAAGCCTTATATAAGCTTAAAGAAAACAATACAGTAAATGAATTGAATTTTGATAAAAATAAGTCAACTGCACCTTTATTGTTGACAAAAAGTGTCACTGGTTCTAGTAAAATTTACACAATTGTTAATAACCAATTTCAAAAAGAATTAACAGCTAATATTAAAACTTCAAGTCCTATCCAGAATGTCACTTTCTCATCTCAAAATATGACAGCGATTCAAACATTCAAACATGAATTAATGAAAAGAAATGGCAATAATTTATTTGTGACGCGGATTTTAAATAATGTTCCTAAATATATTTCAACAAACAAACGTATATATATAATACCAAAAACAACAAAGTTATTAACAGTAAATGTTATCTCTCCAGGACATAACTATACTTTATCAAGCCCTTTAAAGGAAACCAGTTATTTTGAATCAAAATTTTTATTAAAGAATAATAATATTAAAGGAGACAAAACAAAAATAGATGCAACAACAAATACTCATAATCAACTTCGCGGTAAAATTACAAAGGAAACTGATTTAAAAACCAAACAGCATACAGGACATTTATATAGTCCAGCAATCTTCACCAATGAGTATAACGGCGGTACATCTAACAATGATACTATTATAAGAAGTTATTCCTTGTTACCCACAGAGAACTGGAAAATTAAAAAAATAGATATACACAAAAATAACTTTATAACAATGAAATATTATAATCTAACATTTTCGCCCCCACCCAAGTTGAAAGAAAAATTGAGTAAAGGAGTGTATATTAATAATATGAATCTCCGTCGCATTAATGAAGTTAATAAAAAAAGGTTTAATACTAATAATTTTAATAAATATATAGTAAATAATCATGATGAAGTTTCGCAAAGAAATTCTAAGCAAAATTTTGTTTATAATATGCTAACTACACGGACAGAACTCGAGAAAGCTATAAAACAATTAGAACCTATACAGAATATAAATAAAACAAATATTTCAACTGTGCACACTGACTTAGAAATGCAGCCCTTGAAATATATAAGTAGTTTAAAGAAATATATGAGTCCTATTACGGAATCTATTAAAACCAGTGACAGTAAATTAGCTCCTTGTTCTCATTTCAAAATTGATGACATTAAGAACTTAACAAAGACAAGAAATGTAAATACAGTTAATAAACTTGCCAATTTAAAATGGCCACAAACTATTAAAGTGATAACCGAATATTACACTATAGACATCCCAAAAGATAAACCAGCCTATTTAAATTATATAGCCACGCTCAATAATACGAATAGTACAACTCTTCATGTAAAGAATATTAAGTCTCGTGAATATTATAAATACTCAAAAATGAAAACTAATGTTAAAGACAATTACATATTTAATAAAATTCCTGTTACATATTACATTATGAATGTAGTTCAATTAGATAATTCAATATTTGTATATAATAATGGAACACGAAGAGATAATGCATTAATAACAAACATAACACCTGCAGAATATTCAAAAAATCCATCACAAGATGACACAATGAACAAAAAAATTACAATAAAAAATATATCACTATATGAAATAAATATTAGAAAAGAGCACAAACCCATAAATCATAATTTGACAACTAGCGATAGTATTCTAGACATAACAGAAAATATGATACGTGCAAAAGACAATCTATCTAAAATAAGTAGTGAAGTAACTATTTTAACTCTTCCTACTAACATGAAAGAAAAGTATTATACGGGCACTAAAGAGGTATTAGATTATCGCAATAAATTTCGACCAATAACTACAGTGTTAGCTTCACAACATAATAACGATTCAAACAAACAATTAGTCAAGACTAAATATAAAAATGTTTTGCTAAATCTTAGTGCAAGAGCAGTAAAAAATACGAACAGTAATAATTCCCATACAGAGAAACAAGAAACTTTACCTCAGGAAAGTAATAAAAAATTACGCACAAAAACTGTAGCAAGTAACGTAAATACAAAGAGAGAAAGTAGAGAATTCGATTTTCACAAGCCTAAATTAACAAAATTTAACAGTTTTATAATTAAACAGGTTACAAGCCTAACCAAAACACTAAGTCCAATAACATCAAGTATGTACTATTCTTCAAACAACAGGAACTATTATTCTTTAAGTCGAGTCAACCCTAGTATGCAGACTACAACTGAAAGCAATATCTTTAAAACTGATGAAAGAAAAGAAACAACAAAGACAGTATCAAAAAGCTTTGAAATTTCTAACACAAATAAATTGAATCACATTATTCGGAAAATTAACGCTAATATTACCGAAATTCATGCAAAACTTGTGCCAATCCTTAACATTCAAGAGGTGTATAAAAGTGTTAGACACATATCAGATAACGAAACTGAAGTAACAAATACAGGTTCCAACAGTACAATTAAAATCGAATTTAAGCCAAAGATTGTAACAACAGCATTTATGAAAATGAAAAAGTATTATGACAATCATAGTTTTAGTATATATCAAAATCATACAAGTAGTACAGATCAGAAAAGTATAATAACGACTACTACTGTAAGTAGTAACCTAAAAACAGATAATAGAAAAGTTACAATAAATAATCCAAAAATCCAGCACTGGAAGACTGATACATTGAAAAACCAAAATAATAATAATCACCGTATTAAAAATGGCACTACACAACACACTGAAGTTTTGCGTTATTTTGGAAAACTTATGCCAACTGATAAAAATCTAGAAGTTTATAAAGATGAAATAAATGTATTAAATAACAATACTGTGACAACAAATACGTATTCTGAAATTTCTGTTGCAATTGTTTCTAATCCAAGTTTTTTGTCAACAAAACTGCTTAAAATCAAAGAGTACTATGATAATAGTAATTTTTATCGATATCGAAATTACAAAAGCACAGATAAGCCAATTACGTCTGTAACAAAAAATAATAACATCAAAGTTGGTAACAAGAAAGATATTTCATCAAAAGTCCTGCAATGGAGAACCGATATAATCAACAATAAAAATTGTAAATATTACACTGTTCTACAAGATAGAACTACACCTAATACTAAAGTTACACAAGGTACGGTAAATCTTTTACCAGATAATAGACATAAGGAAGTGTATCAAGGTGAAAGACCTGTGTTAAATAACAATATTATTATAACAAATACAGATAGTCCCTTTGAAAAGTCAATTTTTACAACAACAAGTGTTTCCTCCGAAATCTTGCAACGAAAAACTGATAAAATAAACTATATAAATAATTTAAATTACATTGTTCTCCAAGAAAGCACTACACCTAACACGGAAATTTCACATGATACGTCAAATCTTACATCAGATGATAAAAATAATTATGCGTATCAAAGTGTTACGAATAACAAAAAAATGACAAGAGATATTTATTCTGGTACTTCCTTATCAATCACTGAACCAATTTCTCTTATAACAAAATATTTCAATATCAAAAACCGCTATGATAAAAAAATGTTTTATGGCTACCTTGGTGATAGAAGCACGGATAAACCAACTGAGAGGATGACTCCAAGTGCAAATTATAACATTGAGACAGGCAAGAGAAGAGATAGATATAACTTAAATTACACTGTTCTACCTGATATCACTACATCTGTGACTAAAGTTAGACAAGATTTGATAAATTATATACAGGATAAAAACAATAAAAAAGTTTATCAAAGTGAAATATCTGCATCAAATAACAAAGAACACTGTGATAAAAATAACTCTTACCGTAGTACAATCACGGATAAAGCAACTGAAATAATTACTACCACTGAAGGTAATATCAAAACAGGCAATAGAAAGGATACAACAACGATTATATCAAATATCTTACAATGGAAAAATGATAAAATCTACAATACAAATAGCATTAAATTCACTTTACCGGTACTGGTAGGCCTAGTGCCAGCTGATAATAATCAAAAATTATATCAAACAGAAAAAGATATATCAAATAATAAAATTAAGCAAAAAACTGACAGTACTCTTAAACTCGTTGCTAAACCAACGTCTTTGAAAACAAAAAATACAAAAGAATATAATGTTAATATAAATTTGTATCGTCATCATGCAACCACAGAAACATCAAGTTGCTTAACGACTACAATTGCAAATAATTACATTGAAACAGACAAATATACTACTAGTAGTTTATTAAATACCTTAGACTTTAAAGGTTTGATAAATAAAAATACATATAGTACAAAGTACTCTCTTTTATCAAATGACAAAAAAATACATATGAAAAGTACACAAGAGTTAGTAGCACTAACAGATAAAACAAGTATGATGATGACTTCAACTGTAATTGATTACACTAGAACAAGTAATAGACACGATACAACGAGCATTACATCTAAAGCAAAAAATAAATACAATAAAAATAGCAATACAAATAGTAATCATTATTATGTTAGACAACATAGTAAAACACCATGCACTAAATCTATAAAAAAAATTGCAAAGCTTGTGCCGAGTAACAATTATTTAGATAAAAAATCACAGGTGTGTAAAAGTGAAAGAATTGCATCAGATAACAAAACTGATAAAAAAAATACATATCTTGATATTACTTTTCCAATCGTTGCTAAGCCAATATCTATAATCAACAACTTTAGACATCGTGGTACTACAGCTAACATTACAGTTACTCAATATATGGCAGAAATTGTGCCAGTTGATAAAAAGAGAAAAGTATATCAAAGCGAATCAAAAATATCAAATACTAAAACAGAGATAACCAATACGTTTTCTACTACTGCATTACCATTCGCTGCTAAGCCATTATCCATGACCACAAAATTGTTTAATATCAAAGAGCATAATATTTATTATAGATATAATAATAATACAAGCATGGATACATTCATGACAACTACAATAAGCAATTACATTAAACGCAGTAAAGGAAAAGATACAATTAGCTTTGAACCAACATTAATAATTAACAACGGCAACACAAATAATACTAACATTGTTAGAGATTACAATATTATTCGACGTTACAAAATATCACACACTAAACTTACTGAAGATTTTGTGAAACTTATGCCAAATAAAGAAAACCAAAACGTACATAACACTAAAGGAAGTATAACAAAAAAGAAAATCATTAAATTTGACATTGAAAAGAAAACTTTGCTTCCTTCAACAACAATTCCATACTTTGATGAATTCAAAATCGAAAACAAAAGTGCATTTAAAAATTATATCGTTACAAATATATCTAATACTTCACCAAAAATATTGCCTGATTTAAGTTATTTCAATAAGAACATTTTTTCTTTGTCATCATTATTTGTGACTAACATACTGCAAAATAGCAAAGAAAAAAAAAGAAATGTTAAGAAATTAAGTTATATGAGTAAACAACATAGGAGTAACCCCAAAAATTCGAAAAATATTAAAAACAGTAACCCGCTAATATATAAATTATCTACCGTTATTGATAACAATTATAGAAGTACCAAAATTCATACTTTAAAAACTACAACATTAAGAAATGTATATCCTAAATTTATACAATTAATCGAAAACGAAAAGTTGTCTAATCTTATTACTTTATTAAAAAACCCATCTCAAAATGCTTCTACTCAGATAACGTTGCCAGTCAAATTTGTAAAAAAAGTTAGCAAACCTACAACTTTATTCAATGTAACAAATTATGCGAGAGATATAATGAACGATATCATTCCTAAAAACAAGTTACAATATATATATAAAAATAGAAGGCAATCAAAATTTAACTACAATTCGATAAATACTAGCACAGTACCAAATGAGAATAAAAACCTAACAAACGAAAATCATCACATTGCTACTTTGTATAAAAACTCTATGCCGCACACAAAAGAAATTAAATTAATACGATTAAAAAATATATTTAAAATACCCCTGCGAAACGACATTGCAAAAAATGAGGCACATGATTCCATAACAGAGCTAGAGAATGTAACACAAGGTCAATTAACGGAAAGAAGAAAAATTACATCTAAGCAAATTTTACAAAACCAAAGTGTAAGTAATATTGAATTTGACACCATAGGTGTGACTTTACTAAATAATATATCGAATATAAAAAAAGTATCTTTACTATCTACAATGCAAAACCATTATGAGCTCATCAATAAAGAAGTCAAGAGAACAACTTCTTTATTTCATATTGACAGAAAGATTACCAATCATATTAGTCTTATTGATCCAAAACAGATAAAAAATGTTCCATCAGAAATTCCAAATAAAACTGATGTCTCCATTGCATGGTCTAAAATACCAATTTTTACAACTGCAAAGCTATGTATTAGTGACAATAAGCTTAAGGATAATAAATACTTACTCTCAAACAAAGGCCATACACTTAAAACCAATGGTAATGGTAAATTTCTTGATAATATTTCACCCAAAAAGAATTACATGAAAAAAGAAATAAAAGTTAAAATTAAAACGATAAATAATATAACGAAAGTTGTTTTTGTTACCACTCGTAAAAGTACCATAAGTAATACCAGTGCTACAAACTTAGATCATTTAACAATAACACACGATCAAAATCAAACTATGAAATATTTTAATAATAAAATTACAAAATCAGATGTAAACAATAAAATAAAAACAAACTTTTTAAAAACACAAGAAATGACAAACGATATTAGAAACACAATTCATAGAAATTATGTGCATTTAGAAGTAACCAAAAAAAAAACAAGCAAGACATTAATTACAAATCAGTCATTAAGAACTACTATAAAACAAGAAAAAGTTATAGAAACAAGAAAAGGAAAGAAAATTGCTGATGGTAATAAACAAAATACCTTGTCGTACAATGCGAATATTTCTATTATCAAAGGAAACTCTCAAGACAACATAAGTCATAAATATCGTCAACAAAATATAATCAATTCATTAAAAATGCTAACTGACAGATACGTAACAACAACAAACAGTAATGATAATAACACAACTATGGATGTATATGAAACGGGAAGAAAGTTCAATACACTCGATGTTATACCTAAACTATATTTTTCAATCCAACCAGATTTTCAAAATATTAGAACGACAACAATGAACATTTACAACGGTACAAAATTGGTATCAAGAAAAATAAGAACTATGACAGAAGTACCCACATTGTACATTGATGAATTACTACAAGGTAGAAGAGAATCTTCACATAAAACTTCCAATAATTCTATTACAAATAGACCTACTTTAAAAATTAAAAATATGTTATATGTAATTTTGAACTATACGAGCA
The DNA here is from genome assembly GCA_036419045.1 of Scirpophaga incertulas. Lineage (NCBI taxonomy): Eukaryota > Metazoa > Arthropoda > Insecta > Lepidoptera > Crambidae > Scirpophaga > Scirpophaga incertulas. The sequence continues at coordinate 16,211,473 of CM071630.1, read as the reverse complement.
TGCTTCCTAAGTCACATTTTTATAACAGCAAAATTAACAATGTGAATATTTCAAACATACAAAGAAAACATATCATAACAGAAAATAATCCAACCTGTTCGTTTCATACTGGGTACAAAAACAATCGGACGACTTTATCTAATATTCAGTTATTCAAAAAGAGAAACATATTGAAACTACATAAAATTAAAAACAGTAAATCACGTTCCTTACTTAAAAATATACGTTTTCAAATCAATAACAGCTCAGTAAATATTGACAAAACAAGAAATAAACTAAATAGTACTAAAAGAAATAAATCGTCTAGAAACAATAAAAACACTGTCAACGCGAAAAGAAATATTTTGGATAAGAATCATATGACAGTCAACACGTTTGTTCACCAAAATACATTATTCGAACCTTTCTCTAAGACTGATTGGGTATACCCAATTTTGCCAAAGTATCGGAAAAAATTGATAAGAAGAGTTCATCTAGGCATAAGCAATAACCAGATAACGACAATGAATCCATCTGAATTCCTCGGTCAAATGAAAACAATTACACAAACATCACATATGAGTATATTCAGCCGACGGCATCATCCATTGATTATTCACAGAAGACCAACAGACAGGCAAATATTATTACGGCCAAAATTTGATCAAATCAATCGTGCAAAATTTTGGAACAAACCTCAATCTCTACATAATTATAATTCTAAAATAAAAGATTTACAATTACATCGCCGTGTTAATGAACTGACCTGGAAGGACAATCTAAACTTAATGCAGGATGTACTAAAAATAGATGGAGTAACTGAAAATGTGGGCAATTATATGAGAAATGTTTTAGATAAGCCTATTCTACCAATGCCGCAAACTTCTGAACCTGAACATTTAAGGAACAGAGTGGATTTAATACGGAGTTTTTTGGTCAATGCTAGAACTTCCTCGACAAATAAATACTCAATGCAGATTGCTCTCCGTGATTCTGATAGTTTGGATAAAAGTGAATATGTACTTCAATACACTAATAACTGGCTGGTATTACCTACGCTGACGACCACAAGAACTAGATTACGAAGATTGAAATCATTAAAAACAATATTTTTTTTAAGTCCAACTGTTCCGTATAACCGTTACTTTTAATTATTTTGAATAAAGTTTACATTTTCCATAGAAGCGTTATTTATTGTTACATTTCTCGTAGAGTAAGTAGTAAAATACTTTATTACGCATTTAATCTTTTTTCTACGAATTTGTTTCATATCGCTCCTAGTCAAACAATATAGTTGTTGTTAGTTGTTCGTATCATGACATATGACATATGACTTTCATTTTACCAATCGGGTGTTATAATTAATCTAAGGTAGTGTCATTAATACTTTTATTACCTTCTGTTTGATGGTGACGATTTTGATTTAATCCTTGGAAGAATAAATTATCCTGATCATACATCATTTCAACAGAAAGATGTCCTGTCCACTACCATTGCGCGAAAAAGTTCAATTCATTGGGCTATGACAATGACCCAGGTCTTGCTGCGGATTTCATTATTTCTGATTGGATTACACGGAGAAACTCCGAGTATCTATATGTCGTCACTCACACAATACACCTGAATCAAAGACTTTCTTATTATTTTTTATATAATTTAACTTTGGACGGTCTAACTTCCCGAAGCCTCATCAAATCTATGAAGTAACCTCCTTCTGGAAGTTAAACTTACAGAATTGAGTATTTCTTCCAGGTAACATACTCATTAACAACTTTTAACGTAGACTCCAATTTCCAAATGGATGCTCCATGGGAAGCATCTTTTGACTCAATAGCATATAATAGCAAAAGAAATTCAATTCTTCATTATTAGTAAAATATATGCTTCTTAAACTGTTATTTCCTCATATTGAATAAAATTTGGTAAAATGTTTCTTTGTTCTGCAATTCTTACAGTTATGTTTCTTTGCACTGTGTATTCATTCCTATGGCCTGTTCTCAAACATTTGTTTTCCAAAATTATACGATATCGTCATTCTTTCTGCAACTATTTATGGTTAAAGTTTAAAGGGCATTTTAATCCTCTTTTTCGGTTTTTATTTCTATGACAAGCTGTATTTATATTTGGCATATTTTCTGGTATTCTGCTTCAAATTTTGAGTAAAAATTTTAATGATGATTGCTTCTAATTCACTAATATCAATTTAGCATTATTTTTAAATTTTTTGTAATTATAAAACTCTTCCAGAAGTTGGCAAATTTGGTATATTCCTTTTCAAGACATTATGTATAATTTTAGAATCATGTTTAAAGTTGATTCACATCGATTTTATGTCAATCAAAAATCAATAAAAATATGTAAGAGTATATTAGACAAGACTAATGGCCTATGATGATACTTCTTACCAAGGTGACGGATTGGTGGCTGGACGACATGTACCTTAAGGTGCGGTTGCCGCTGCCGATTAACTCGAACCCTGGCATGGTGTTCCCACGCCGCCACTTCGCTAAGATGGACGAGGTGGCTGATCTGGGTGCACTGTTTATAGATGATCTGTTAGACTACAAGGAGATGCTAGATAGGTAAGTTACAATTTTATAGTTTAGTACGAAAAAGAGACCAGTTTTAACCATGTACATTTTAAAAAATTGGATTGAGTCGCTCTTATCAATTGCAGTATGAAATATACTTTATGACCTATTCATTACCAAATATACATAAAACTAGGTAAAAAATTAAAAGAAATAACATTTATAAAAAGCGCTCGGCTTTTTCAAAAGATTTTGCCTCAAGCTATTTTTCTTCACGTCCCATAAATGTACTTATGAAATTTAAAAAAATGAAATTAAAAAAAAATACGTTGGTATACTTCAGGAATAACCCCCGACGGCGACGTCTCGATTCATTCAAATTCCAAGCCACAGAACCACCAAATAAATAAATAGCTCTACTAACACTCGACATACAGCTTAATTCAGTTTTTTATAAGTTGTTTCTCGTATATTCAAATGAATCTGAATCAAAATTCATATAAACATTATTAGATGTGACTGGTTAGTGCAAAGCACTCCCGTTAGGTGACATGAAATTTCACATCACTTAGAATTCAGTGACTAACATGAATAAACGATGTTTGTGACTGAATATAGTGAAGTTCTGTGTAAAAATAATAGATACAATATAATCGCTCCTATGGTTAGTTTAGATATTTTACATATATTTTATGTCTAAATAATCACCTATTTATCTAGCAGAAAGACTTTAAAAATATTACAAAAAGCATGGAAAAGAAATTAAAAAGAAAAAGAGTTTTATAATATCAGTTTTGGAATTCTGTAACCGTATCATTTAAATTTTCAATAAAAATTATATTCCGGCTACTTTACACAATATTAAACAGTTCTTCACTGTATTTACAATTTTGTGAGGCGCTATTTCTAAACCCAGCCGGCGGATCGACCGCACAACGCATGCCACCCCAAGCTCGGCAAGCCTGAGCACCGGCCCGAAGTCGGCCCCAGTCATCATGATGAGAGTGTCGTACCAGACGACACTCATACCGCGAGGCGACCTGACAAACCTACCGACTAAACTCAGCCTAAGCCGTTGGTCCTATTGACCGTATGGCTTGACGTGATAAGGAGGACCGCACCTCACAGGCACAGTCAGCGCTACCCTATAAAGAGAGCATATGCGCTAGAAGAGGCACGGTATACCAAAGTGGCTCCAGCCTATATTGATGGGAACCTACTCGTGGCGAAGCAGAAGGCTGCCGAGAGAGGGATTGCAAGTGGCGCGACGGTACAGACGCCGCCGCAGGTCTTGAAGTTCCTGCGTTAATTGATTGGGGGGATCGCTAAGGACGTGTCGCGGTCTACGAATCCTCTGCCGATTTTGATTGAAATGGTTCGCTGGAGGCGATATTAAACTATAATTAGCTGACTCGCGAGTTAACGGATTTGGGTGCTCGTCCGCGGTTCTGAAGAACTGCTTGGAGCACTCCCTCCGGACGTAATAGGGGACATCTGTCATTCGGTGCAAAAGTTTGCTCTGAACAGGCTGGATGGGATGCAGGATTTGAGGCTCGGTATGTGCAACCGGGCACGTGTAAGAAAGGACTGGTCGAATACATACCTTGTAGAGGGTGGGCTTGTTCCTGTGGGACATTGAACTAAACCTACCTAACATACAATATAGGCTATATAGTATAGGGCTATATAGGACTTGACATTCTACGTCACCCTAGAGACATGCGCTCTAAAATTGAGCTGCCTGTCCAGGGTGAGGTTAAGTACTTCGCAGTACGCTGCCCCTGAAATTGGAGGATTGGGGTGCCGCGCGGGACTGCTTAGTGTCTGCGGCTAGGTTCGAACATTACCGCGGAGCTTTTCTCCGAATTCACCTCGATCCGCCACAGGCAGAAATTACAAATCTAATGAAATTGCACCCATATATACTGTAGGGCTTATTGATATTCAGCAAGTAGATAATTACAACTTAATAAGAACGCCCAAATATAGTATTACATTATATAAATACCTTAAGTAAGTTCAAAAAAAGTTGTCCGGAGTACTGAAACTACTGATTTTGAAGTGACTAAACATACTTGAAATAAAATAAAATTCAATTTAAAAATTGAAAATGTTCAACAGGGGTGAACTACCACTGGAACGAGCAACAAGCCGAGAAAAGGGTCAACCTTTATGCATGGAGCAGTTTTATCGACTGCTGGGTGTCTGTCGCATCCCAGAAGTGGGCAAAGACCGGCTGGAGCTACCACATGTAAAAAAGGATGGCTCAGAAAGTGAAGAGCTAGTAGTGGTAGCTTGCAGAAACTATGTAAGTACGCTGATGTTATGTAAATATAACTGGGTATATAATGATAAAATACACATTTTCATTTTAGTACAGACAGGGCGTTGCACTGCCAATGTTCATGTATATGACGAAAGATGACTATCACGGCATCAAGCTTAGCGTGTATAGAGACTCACGAACCATGTTTTCCGAAGCGTCTCTTCCTCTGTAACCCTATAATATCATGGACCTGTTGCGAGGATGTTTTCGTTACATAGATGTTCGTCATCTGAAGAGCTACTTACATCTTATATTAAGTATAATTATAATACGTTATCGCCTATATCTAAAATGCAGTGTATGTTGCTTTTAATATGCTTAATTTTTTTCTTGGTGATTTCAACCATTCAGCGGTGATTGGTATTATCGAATTGTATGTGGCACGATGCGATGAAGCGGTGATTGGTATTATCGAATTGTAGAGCCCCTTAGCGGCGATTTTTGTCGTTAACTTTTTCTAGAACTTGTATATTCGTGATCAGCTCGTCAAGGAGAAAAATACTATCGAAAATTTGGAGTCGTTCGCCGCTCGCCAAACTGCCATATTAACTGTGCTATGTATTTTATTGTAGGAATTCTTCTTTGTTATGTTAAAATACGCCAGACCCCTATTCTAATATCGTATATTCACAGTCATGTATAATGTATAGTTAATAGTGCTGACCTGAGGTGTGACCAAAAACGGATCATCAACGAAATAAAAAGTAACAAGAATTAAAAACCTCTGAATACTACTTTCGGCAGTTTTCGGCAGTCGCATCTGGTGTGAATATAAATAATTAATAGTGAATTAGATGATCTTATTTGATAATATACCCTGGATTTGAATCGTCAATTGCACAGAACAAGTTATTCTTCCGCGTCTCGTCTATTTCGTAATTAAGTTATACGAGGGATCCTGGTTGCGGCTCCTAATTACTTAATAGTATCGTCACTACAAAACGCGTTGAGGAAACTTTGTTACGAACTGCACATTATGATAACAGAGACTTACGGATGAACCAACTACCAACATTGACTAATTAGTTTAGAAATGAAAATAATGTTATACTTGAGTTGTGAGTCATTTCGTGTCAGTCATAAGTATATTTACGATTTGTTGGGTTGAAACACTTTATATCTAACTAAAATTAGGCCTTCTAAAGTACCTATGTATATTTTCTTTATATAAGATAGAGTAGATCTCTTAATCAGTTAACACTGTTGGCACTACCATATGTATAGCGTAAACATTGTGTCTATATAGTTCTACCCGATTCCGGTGAAAGCGGCGGACCGTGGCCGCCTTACTCCAGGCGAAATCCAAGCACAGCTGCTGCATTGCATGGTGGATGCAGCGGGAGCTCCACCCGCTCCACAAGTCGGTTTGCTCACCGCCCTTGACAGGGACCAGTGGGCGAAGATCAGGGAACAATTAGTGAAAGGTCAGCTTTTCTTCGTTTATAATGTTATTTGATCGAAGGTTTTAATATATAATTAAACTCTGAGGAGCTCCATATGTCACACGAAGATCGTAGCCAAACATTATGTTATGTTGTAAGAACCAATTAAGGGAAAAAATTGTCGCAATACCTCGCATTTATGCGAAGTCAATGGATTCCTAGTATCAGTTTAGTGCATATTAATATACAAATATAATTTCCATACAATAGGGCAACTTTTAGCCTTTACGCCATTCTATCATATACTTACAACATTACCTCTTCTTTCCCTGGTACCCTAAGGGCTCGAGCTACGAGTGCAGAAACAGTTACCTGAACTTATCCACCAAAACTCACTTATTTGTCGTTTCTAGACCAGCTTAAAATCGAAAACTCCTCTCCTGAAGAGCGGTTGCTCTTACTACAAACCATGGAGTTATTAGGACCCAAGGCTTAATTTAATTTTTGTGGTCTTTAATCTTTGTGGTCTGTGGACATCGCAACATCGGTTAAGCCGTTTCGATCATTTTGGAGTCCGACATAATCACTGCAGCACTTGATTGCGGTGGTATCCATGAGAATTCTCTGTCTCTCTTCTCCTGAATGTAAAAAAGACCGTAAATTCACTCATCTTAAAGTAAGTCTAGTGGAAATGTGAGACTGGTGGAGAAGTGATTTTTTCTTATACACAAGAATTCGCTTACGGGTATACCCTTGTATACTAATGATTAGCAAATTTATATTTACTTCTGTAAATGTCGTTCATCATTATACATTGTAATAGTTTCACAATTGATCTGATTTGCTTTGTATGTGTGTTATACAAACTAAATTCTAACAGCCTTAATGGGAAACTAAAGTAATGATGAAAAATGGCTGAAGCATTTGAGTTTATTCTTTTGATTTCTTTACCATTTAAAAACCTTTTTGAGTACCGTTTAATTAATATACTATAAACTTTATAATTGACAAAGCTGATATATGTTATTTTGCCTTGAATGAATTTCTCCTCAAAGAATTTAACTGAATTGTTTTTATTTTTTGTGCCGGAAAATACCTTAGCACATTACGTGATATAGATGTGTCTGTACCCACTGGAACCCACCCACTAAAAAACCTAATTGTCTTGATTATCGTTTAGATATAACTATTCTTCCTTTCTTATTTAATTCATTCTTTTATGGAACGTCTTCACTCAAGACATCAGAAGCTTACCAAGAAAATTGAATTTCACAATTAGAGAAAGCAAAGTTTATCAATGACCAGCATGTTAGTGCGATGAGTGTTCGAGGACAAATACATTATAACAAATGGACATTATTCGTTGTAAACTTACGATACCCGTACTTATCTAGTTATGTAAAAACAAACAAATAAAATATAGTTATGTAAAAAAAATTAATGAGAATATAAATATAAATATAAATATAAATGAGTTGGAATAATTTTCGTCGTTTTTGGTTGCTTCGTTTTTTTGGCGGGGAATCACGCAACATTGGGGAGAGTCAAAGCATGTTTATGATATGATTAGTAGTGACGAGTCTTGGAAATATGCTTACAATCCAGATTCTAAGTAGCTGTCTACTGTTTGGGTCTTCCAGGATGATCTAAAACCGACCAAGGTCATACGCTCACGGAGAACTTCAAAAAACATGGGTTGCCTCCTTTGTGGCAGAGTGGTCACGTCGCCACTATTGTACTAGAAGATTGCTAGACGGATAACGGAGACTGGTATACCACTGTTTGTTTGCCACAAGTCGTCACAGAATTTCTAAAAAACAATTCAAGACGTCATATGATACTGCACTATGACAATACAAGTTCGCACACCGCCCGCCAAACAACGATGTTTTTGAGCACACGAAATATCGAAATTTTAAACCATCCGCCTTACAGCCCTGACTTAACGATTTTTTTACGTTCCCCAAAATTAAGAGAAGTCTTAGTCAATGTTTCAGCTCACCCGAAGAAGCTGTTGATGCATACAAATTGGCCCTTTTGACTAGCTGCACTTCGGAGTGGAATAAATGTTTTAGTAACTGGTTTGAACACATGCAAAAGTCTGTTAAAAATCGAAACAATAATTGGTAATAAATAATCTATTAGATTGTCTATACTTATTTCAAACGACACAATTTATAAAGCAGCTCTCGTACGCTATGTCCTATACGAATTTATTGTGCAATAATTACAAGCGGCCATGGCGACCTCCTATGTTATCATTACGAACGAATGAAGAACTAACCTCTACAAAAATTTACCTGTTCTATATCAGTAATCAAAATGTATAGAATAGCAGTTATTGTGGAGTTTGTACTCTACTATATTGATCAGCCTAAAGACTACGGATGCACAAGAGCTTTCAAATGCTTATTTTCATTTTGAACTCTACTCTAGTTGTGATTTTTGGGTAATGGAAGGTTAAGCTTTATAGTTGACTAGCGACCCCCCCCCCCGGCTTCGTACGGGTGCAATGTTGATACTAAACACACCACAGAAAAACAGCGAACGTTGTATGTAATATTAAATTATAATTTAAAAAAACTATAAAACACGCTTTTAAACTTGATTGAATTAATTTTTTTTTAAATAAAACTGTAGTAATCAATTGAAAAAATTGATATTATTGAACAAAACATCTTGGGTGCTTATGTTTTTATTTTATGTATGTTATGTTATTATACAATTCAATTCCTTCCTCTTCAATCACTCCATCTATTTAAAAAAGCGCATCAAAATCCGTTGCGTAGTTTAAAGATTTAAGCATACATGGGAATATAGGGACAGAGAAATCGACTTTGTTTTATACTATGTAATGATATAATAAAATAATATATACATACAATCAAGTGTAAGAATATATATATTCTCACACTTTTATTTTTAATAAAATAATTATTTTTGAAAGATAAGAAAATGATTTTTATAGTATTCGTGAAATATAATATACGATTCTATTCAAGTTAGGTGTCGGTAACTAAAAACATGATGTACTAATAATGAATTCGATGTAGACGAAGAAAATCGCAACAATTTGGAGCTGATCTCGCGCGCTCTGTGCATCCTGTGCCTGGATGAGGGCGGTGGCGACCGTGCAGACCTGGACGCCGATACTAACGCCATGCTGCGTGCCATGCACGGAGCCGGCGCTAACCATCACTCTGCTAACCGCTGGTTCGACAAGACAGTGCAAGTAAGTTATGACCCTATCATCAAGCACCATTCCATAACCCACTGGTTATACAATATCGTGCAGTCGTACTTGAATCATTGTCTATTGCTACACTAACAATAGGTTCATTAAACCGTACAACTGAGTCACCATTTTATCTGCCATGTTCCTCATCAACAACAATGTGTTTGACTCACAAAAGATCCAGAATTTCCGGTTGATCCCAAGTTGATATTATGTATCCCGTCAATTTCGACGCGCACCGACGACAAAATCGAAGCTATGTATGAAAATATTCTTCTGGAATAACTCTTAGGCAAGAAGATACTCTCATAACTCATTATATCTACGACATGAAAGGCTATAATAAGACATGACAAGGCTAGAGAAACTAGGTAATGATAAACTCAAAAAGGGGTAATTTGGAGCTTACAGCCAGAACTTCCGTAATGACGCGCTAACCGATGACATGATACAAGAATTTTATGCAATGAACTCTTTATACAAAAACAGATATATTGGAAATAAACCTGAAAAAGTCCAGGTAACGTGACTTGTATCATCTAGATTACGCCTCAGTTACTTAACTATATGCCTCAGTGACCGATTCATCAAGACGAACAATGATCACCATTCGATCAGAGGCACATTGAATTTAACATCAAACCCGAACGATATCGATTAATAAAGTACACTTCAAATTTTGAATTACAAAATAGCTTCTATTGCCAGGAAGACTATACGGATGTGAACAAATCGCCTAAAGCATGAAAAATGATGTGGTGGCACTATTCTTCAAAGTGGGAGACAGGACTCTCTTGGGAGAATTGTCTCGATATAGCTAATATGTATACTCTGCGGCAGAACCATAAAAAGGACTATTCCAAAAGTTCAGCTGCTCCACTGATATAAATTGAAATTCTGCACTGAGTTAGTAATAGCATGGTTAGGTAAAATTTATAGTAAAAAATAACAAGGGTCCCGGGGGTAAATGTTGAGTCTATATTACTAATCATAATTATGCGTAGCAAATGCGTCTTCAAACCATGAAGTACCTTGCTTTGATGATTTTAATCTGTTAAAAACGAGATGTAATTTTTGAAGGAGACTCAACATTCTTTAAAAAAATATATTATTACAGACATATCTAGTCTACTTGATTCAATAAATCAATCCGTTGTTTTAGTTGATAATCTCATCGGATGGCAATGTGGGCATGTGCTATGAGCACAGCGCGGCGGAGGGCGTGGCTGTAGTGCGGCTGGCGGAGCGCGCGTTGGCTCGCGCTGCCGTGGCTGCACGTCCTGCGCCACCACCTGCACTGTTGCCCGCACCACGTGCGCTTCGGTGGGAGCTCACCCCGCCCGTCCATCGCTCTATAAGCCGAGCTGCTGATGTACTGCATCGGTCAGTGACTAACCTCCTCCTAGCATTACTACCATTATTAAATTCTACCAGTACACCGGGTTATATAGACTACGCTAGTGATATGCTTTACCAGTCAGTATACTGATATTCAACACTGCCACGACTGTCAAGGTGGCAGCTCATACCGCCTTTCCACCGAGCTACCGTATCTGCTGGCGAATTTATTGCACTAGTCAGTGTCATCTCTCCTAACACTCGCTACCAAAAATTGTCTTCACTCTTAAACTAGGTTATGGGCTTCGTGCCAATATGATTCAGCGTATCAGTGATTTGGGATCTTCCAGTCTTGTAATAAAACTGGTCACAAATATTAGTAAATCCTATGAAAAAAAAAGAAGGTATTTAAATGCTTTTTATTTAGAATTTAATTTGTTTTATGTTGTTATTGCGTAATATTGTGTTCTTTCATACTGCATAAAAAATCTCATCTTTTGATTTTGCGTTTAAATTTAGATTTTTTTTTAATTTTACCACGACTGCCTTGTTTTATCGTGTTAAGTGTGAATTAACACTGCAAATACAAATACTGCACTGACAATGCCGCATCTAATCGCCACTTAAGTTGCTAGGGCCGTTACTCTAATTGAAATTGGGCACACCTACGAAAATGTGGCTCAAATTTTACGAGTATCAAAATCTCTGGTACACCGAGTTGTCAAGAGGCAGACTGGACAGTTTACGACACTCGCAGGACAGGGGGGTAAACGGAAATTGTGGCAAGAGATAACCGGTTTATCGTTAGCAGTGTGCTTAAACCGGACCTTAACGTCTTCCGAGGTAAGGATTAGGCTGCAAGAAGTTCGACGAGCTACATTAACCACAAAAACCGTGAGAAGAATTAAATCAGCCGGATTAAATTCACAAGTGCCAGCCAAAGGTCCCTTTCTTACCACATGTCATCGAGTAGCTAGAGTTAATTTTGCTCGCAATTACGAAAATTGGAGTCAAGTTTTATTTACAGATAAGTCCAGATTTTGGCCGAAGTCAGATGATAGAAGGATTAAACTGTAGAGACGCCTAGGAGAGAGATGTGCACAGTGCAACATCATAGGAAAAGAGGCATATATGGTGGAGGGTCAATTATGGTATGGGGAGGTATTTGAGGGGGCACGTACGGAATCGATAATGGGTCACTAACAGCGGCAACATATGTAACTGAGATTTTAGAAGAAAACGTAGTGCCCTTTGCCCCTTTCATAGGAGATGAATTTGTTTTTATGCATGATAAATGATAATGCACGCCCCCATACTGCGGCTGTGATTGTCGACTACCTTCGAGACGTTGAAATCAATGCTATGGAGTGGCCAGCGTGCTCACCCGACTTAATTCCTATAGAGCACGTATGGGATAAGCTCGGACGACAAATTTTGAAAAAGAAATGCTCTTCCCGCTAATTTGAGAAAGCTTAAAAACGTGTTACAAGAAGAATGGAACGCAATTTCTCAAGATTTTATTGATAACTTAATCTGGAGTATGCGAAAGAGACTTGAAGCAGTTCGAAGAGCTAGATTAGGCAACACTTAGTACTGATTATACCTCACGTTACAGGCTTTCCTACGCATTATTAAAAAAATTAATGATTGCCATTTAATCGTTTGTTTTTTCGACGTTTGCAATTTTAAATTATTGAATAATAAACAAAATCCAAATTCCAAAAAAATATATAACGAAATGTCCATATTTTTCGTTTTATACACACTTTTTTTGCGTACCTCTAAATTTGTCCATGAGTGTAGTTCTCTTGTTTTGTCGTAATTTACTGGTTTCATAATTGACTAAGTATCTACAAGCATAGGGCAGAATTCATCATGATTAATATTTATGTCATATTTATCTATGTGTTATTCTATTACAGCGCCATCGGAGACCTGGACCATCGCGTTTACACATACCGTGGTTACGGACGTGAATTCATGAAGGCGTGTCGTACTAGCCCCGATGTGTACATCCAACTCGCACTGCAGTATACCTACTACAAGTACGTACATTGGTATATGTTATGGACAAGGAGAGTTGTGCCAATACGTTTATAAAATACCTTTGATAAAATGTTATTAAGTGCATAAGGTTCGTAAAGCCAGTAAAATCAATCTTTACATTCGCTATTTAGCGTCAAAACAACTTTAAAATTAAGACAATACTAAAATTTTAAATTAATACAAGGCAAAATAAAATATATATCAATAATAATATATATATGGTAATATATATAGGTAATATAAAGATCTCACGATGTGTTTGAAGATAACATTGCATTACATTCAGCGAGTAGTGGTGTACAACTTATTTCTTACAAAAACTATCTAAAATAAAACATTTTATTTACGTAACTATAAAAATCGTTTACTACAAGCACTTTAAAGTATTCATGGTGAGTGTGTACTAAATTAGTGTTGGCTCATTATTAAAAAACCATTGCCATTAACAAAAAAATTGGCTCATTAATCTGCCGATACAGACATGCTTATCTCTAACATTTGTAAGAGTGAAACATACCTTATCTTGATATAACGAATTTTGTACTTTCGAATTTTTAACGATTTGTACTTTCTTCTTGAACTTGAATAGTTTGGTCGTCTTGCTCGTGGCATTTTACCTTCACTCAACAATATTTTGGAAAATATGAACACAAAGCAATAACTCGACAATATTTTGGAAAATATAAACCTCCGCTAGGAGTAATAATGTTCTGTGATATAGACACAACAAAGCAATAATTATCGCTGATAAAATGAAATGACATTAAATTTGTTTGACAGAACTAACGTCACTTTTTTGTCTTCGATTGTTTTGCCAACGCTTCAAATTGTATTTTAAGTATTAATACATTTTTTTTTGTGTATGGGAGTATAGAAAGATGTTGATTTAATACTTTTCAAGATTGGGACCAGTAGTTCTGGATATTATTACTCCAAACCTTACAAATATCTCTTTATAATATTAGTTAAGATTATAAAAATAATTTAAAATTACATTTTTACAAGAGAGATTTATAATTCAAAGTTTTTTTGGAATCAATATGAACCTGGTCTAAGATGTGTCGTGCGCAGGATGTACGGGCGGCTAGTAACCACGTACGAGTCGGCGTCGCTGCGGCGCTTTCGGCAGGGTCGCGTCGACAATATCCGTTCAGCACATGCGGCCGCGCGGGCCTGGGCCGCCGCCATGTGCGCCGACACGCCGCACGATGACGACGCGCACAAGAAGGTCTCTTTCAACCTTTACGGGGTGAGTTGTACTTAAGGTCTAAGTGAAAATACTACCGCACCAACATTTCTGCTTCTGCTCTACATGAAACGTAATTCAAAATGTGGATCCTTAAATTTCTTCGTAAATGTCATTTACTAAAATCAACTCACACCTAAAGGCTTTTACACTACATCTTAATAATTGGACATTTTGGTAAACAGGACCAAAAGAAACTGGAACTGTTCGAAGAAGCAGCTCGCAAGCAAACCGCTATTATGGAGGATAACATTCTTGGTCGTGGCATCGACAACCACCTGCTGGGGCTGCGTGAGGCGGCGCGCGAGCTATTAGGAGAGCTGCCACCTCTCTTCAATGATGCTACCTATCGCCAAATGACCTCTTACATGCTCAGCACTAGTCAGGTTTGTGTCTTCTATATTGTACCAAACTACGCGATGCATGATCTGCTGGGCAAGGTCTTCAACTTTTATATTATGAGAGCGCGCGTCCTATTTGGCATGACATTTTCTTCCATATGGGTCGCTACTCGTATATATGTTAGTATTATTTAGTACAAAACTGTGCAATGCAGAAATAAATATGCAGGGAAAACTGCCCATTAGAAGACCTTATTTAAGTGCACCAACAACCAAGTTAATGATTAAAGTAACCGAACTACACAGGTGGCTACGACAACAGACGGCACGTTCATGGGTTACGGCGCCGTAGTGCCCGATGGCTACGGATGCAGTTACAATCCTAAGAAAGACTGCGTCATCTTCTGCGTATCCTCCTTCCACTCATCCACAGTCACCAACACCGATGCCTTCCGCCAGTCACTGGAGGAGGCACTCGACTCTATGCAGCTCATGTTTCAGAACAAGCTGGCGGAAAAGGAGAAACATACCTCTTAAATTCCATGATTTGAATGAACAAGATTACAGTGCTAGTTTTAATATTTTTTTGCGTTGCGTTAACCATGTCTAGTGTATTACTTATTTTTTGTTTATGAAAAAAAATATCGAATATTAATAATTCCGAATGCTTGCTTAGCCTTTAAAAAATTGATCTTTATAAAAGATTATCTTTAATAATAAAATATAGTTGCCTGGTTATATAGTGACGATGGCAAGAAGGTAAAAAAAAATAATTGGCGACCTATTTATAAAATAGTACGGAGTTTTAATTCATAATTTGACTGCAATGTCCAAAAAAGGACCGATTAGCGAGACTTAATACATATTCTCATCGGTTTTGGTTTAACTACGGTAGATAGTTCGTGCAAAACTGTCCAACCAATAGAAATGAATAAAAGTGGATATTGAATAGACGTGTTAAACAATTGAACATTAAAATGTCTAACTGTATGCAATTATTGTGTAGAAGTAAATTATTTATATTAATGTAATAGGTACTCGTTAGTTAACTATGTGGGAATGTAAACATATCAATTTTTTAATATTTCTAAATGTATGTAAATTTACTTATTTTGTCATAGAGCTTTGTCCCCTGCCTTTATAAAAAAATACCTACATTTATATAAATAAATTTATGGTGTATTACTTGTTGTTCATTATCAATTATTGTAATTTTTCGTTAAATATGATTCGTACTTAACGCTTCAATCGTTATGATTGTTTTGAGTATATATAATAACAAGTGATCGATGTAATCGTTGGTAAAATGTTTATTAATCAATTATATAATTAGTATCTATATAAATCTAAATTATGTATTATACTGTATATGGTTATGAAATATGCTGTTATATACAAAATTATCACACATTTTATTATACAAAATTTTGTAATATGAAAATGAAAAATGCTTCGTCCAACGATTATATTTATATAATTATATAAGTTTAATATATAGCTTATTATGGAAAAATTGAAATCACGAATTTAAAATTTATTATACTATTTGTTAAAACTATATATACCAGACATACCATGTATATCAACTATATATAAAAACTTTCTTTGTTTCATAATGTAATATTTGTATTTGAAACAGTAGATACAATCTACATCATTTATTTTTATGTATTATTATTTGTATCTTTCACTATTTGGATGTGTACACCTTACTATATTGAACCTTATTAGCTTATCCAGTATTACTTAATATTTATAATAATAATATTATTTATAACTAACACTAACGTATATGCTGTGGTGGTATCATAATGAAGCTACGCTAGCAAAATAGCAAATATATTATGTAAATGCTACATATATAATATTGTTAATTGACTACCTAGTAGCAAAACATACTATCAAGCAACATATGATATCTATAAGTTCTTATGAACTTTATAAGCTCTGGATATAGATTTAACCAACTGTTTAACTAGGTATAACCATTGACATATATTCTACCGTACGTAGTATATATATATCGATGGGTATAACTGTATTAGTGTATAACCTAGACATGAACGAATGAGTTATGAATCATGATCTGGTATGATCAATAATATTAATAACATATCGAAAATATTATTATAATAAGTGAATAATCGTATATTTAAATATTATTTCATAAAAGTTAATAATTGAAATTACTTTCATTATTAACTTGTTAAACACTAAGTGGCGCAACAGCTGCTTATAACTTAGACATATCAATATATGAAGTGGTTAATCATGCTCGAGCATGACAAAGAATATTAATAACATATCAAATATCTTAAAATTATAAGATAAAAGTCGTATAAGTCTTAATTAAGAATTTAATAACTATTATATACCATAGACATTGTTCTTAAATGTGTTAGATGTTGGCACTACATATCAATTGGTAATAGGTATAAAAATATATAAATGGTAATAGGTGAAGTTTTTAAGATGTATACCTATTTAACGTTTTGTGTATTTTTTTTAAACTCTATTTTTCTTGGGTTTGTTTTACGAGGTAATATTCTGATTATATTGACTTTTTCCCCATAATTTGTTGAAGACAGACTCGACATTGTTTCACAAACTCTAAAATTTGAATACGAAATATTTATTAATCTTCAATTAAATAAATTATTGCAAAGAGAAAATAGAATAAAAACTGAGTATAATATCTTTTGCATTCATATTTAGTCACTGTATGAGCAGTTGCATTATTTTACGAAATTATTCACCTAATTATAAAATTTTACAAATTATAGATTAAGCAAAAACATATATTATATCATTAATGCATTCTTTGCTGCATAAATTATAACTTGGTATGTTGATTAAATTTAAATTATAAACTTTTTAAAACTCGAGGTTATAGGTTCTTTACATTTGATACATAACGATGACGTAGTTGTATAAAAAGAAAAAATATGATATTAGGTAAATAGGTCTATTTATACGAATAATTTACAAATAATTATTCATTACATTCATATAGTTTTCATTACATTCATATAGTTTTAGGCAGTAGCTATAGTACCTTAGACTTTTTGTGCAATATATTTAAGATGCAAACTAACACTACGTTATAGATATATATATTTGAAAACTTTAACTAAGCAATTTTTTAAAACAGTAACATGATGACAGGTGAATAAAAAACAGTTTCTCAGTTTTATATAAATTATCATGGTATTTAATTTATCATTATAAATGTATTTATTAGGATTCAATTTACTGATATTCTATCATAAAACGAGGAACAGATTCGATGAGTTAACTACTGTCACTTTAAACATGAATTAATGTTTTCAAAATGTCAATTTGTTTAATAGACACTACTAAATTTTAAACATATTGCTAATATGTGATAAATAAAAAACTTAACACATATAATTTCATTGAGAAATTCTGGGCTACATTTCAATTAGAAATAAAAATGACAAGTAATTATTAAGGATTACCGTACCACTAAAATTCGTATGTATGACCATTTATCGGGGAACATATTTGTTTATTTACAAAACAAATTATTCAAGTAGCTAAGACTAAGAATAATAATGTTAATAACGACAATTATAACGCAATTATGAGTTACCTATGGCCACAGGCGCCCTTCCTGTTATGTTACTGACTTTATAGAAATTCCCTAAGTGTAGTTATTTATTATGCATCTGCCTAAAAGAAAAAGCTTAATATCTGTATGTATTCCTATATTTGATAATAACTGGATATGTTAATAGCTAATAAACAGAAATGTGTGATCACGTGCCCTAAGGACAGTTTCTGCCAGTTTTCCAATAAACTTGGTTCAATAATGAAGGCAGAGATTAACTTCTAAAATAAAAATTTGTGTAAATTGTGGTTACAATAACTTATTTTTAGTTATTTAATTAGTATTGTCCATGGTAATTTGAAATGCCTTGATCTACACCAGCAAAATGGCTTACTGTATCTTGTCTTATCCAAGGCACCTATTTTTAAATGGATGTGCCTTTAAAATTATTATTTTTTATTTGATATGTTGGAAATCAGGCAACCAATAATACCTGTAGTTTCTGTAGGATTTGTAGTATATCTGCAACCCCCACTAAAACCACAGTAACCTACCTATTACACTATGACATTAGATTTAAAGTAACAGTATCCAGTAGTTTCAAAATTTTGATAATTTTGTGTGCTCTGTTATATCGATGCATACATATATATAATATTTTGCGGGACTGAAGTATCGATATATTTATTCTCTCTATTCATAAATGGATTAAAACAATTCAAAATATGTTATTATTATATTTCAATTTCATCTCATAGTTTTGATAAAATTGTATTTACATGTTAAGGCAACACTCTAGAAAATGGTGGCCCGACTGCTACCGGTCCGCACATTTTTTGTATGATCTACAGATTTTTTTCTGGTTTGGGAGTATATGCATGTGAGATTCTATTTTTGTCATTGCACCAACGACACTGAATAAAATTCTAGTGACGGAGCGACGTATTTTAAAATAACATAATGATTTATTAAATAAATGTGAAAACAAATTTCATTCACGCTTAGATTGAAAATAAAGTAGCATTTAGATAATTCTTAGATTTATTTATTTGCATTGGATAGTTACAATGAATAATAAAGAACGAACGATAGGGCATCCCAGTTTGAAATCCTCTTTCCCAAATATAGCCGATTTAGCGAAACGGTAAGGTACTCGTAATTTTAGGTATTTACCAATCTTATGAACTATTTGATGTTCACTAACAACGATAATGTTGAAATAAGTATTTAAATAATTTGTATCATGACCAATATTTTTAATTTGAAGGTAAACAACAATAATGTGTTCTATCCCAATTTCATGTTACGAGGGTGACTTTCAGTTTTATGTCATAAAGGAATTAATTATTCTAAAAATATTTTCATCAACGGTTATTTTTCCGATACTGAGGCGCTCAAAGAGCTTGGTTACTAGCTGTAATGTGACTACATATTTGAAAGTGTTTAATAAAATAATAAATGTCAGTTCAATTTTCAAAGTTCAATTTCATACAAACTTAGTTTTAATTCTGAATAATTCATTAGCGTCATATTGCATGGAATGGATACAATTTATGTAGTTATCAAACACCTTGAGTGCTAAAACTCACTATACTAGCCGCTTCATTATATACGAAACATATCAATGAGTCACGAATCATGCTTGGACATGAGCAAGTATATCAAAAGTATATATCTTCAATCTTAGATGTAAATAATTTGTGACGAGTCGTGATCATTTACTGACATAACCTAAAATATCAAAAACATATCTCTTCAATCTTAGATATAAATAATTTGCGATGAATCGTGATCATGCGTGAACATGACCAAGAATATGAAAAACATATCTCTTCAATTTTAGATGTAAGTAATTTGTGATGAGTCGTGATCATGCGCGGACATGACCAAGATTATCAAAAACATATCTCTTAAATTTTATATGTAAGTTATTTGCAATGAGTCGTGATCATGCGCGGACATGACCAAGAATATCAAAAACATATCTCCTTCAATTATAGATGTAAGTAATTTATGTGATGAGTCGTGATCATGCGCGGACATGACCAAGATTATCAAAAACATATCTCTTAAATTTTAGATGTAAGTAATTTGCGATGAGTCGTGATCATGCGCGGACATGACCAAGAATATCAAAAACATATCTCCTTCAATTATAGATGTAAGTAATTTGCTGTAAAATTTTGACTGCTTATTGTTGATATTAAATGAAAAATATATCAACTAGTATATTAAATTCCTCTGAAAATATTGTAAATGTGAGGGTTTATTATATATATTAATCCAAAAATGGGTAATATGTATATGTTGCAAGACATATTGTTGACGCAATATTAATTAAAAAAATAAATACATATAATCCAGTAACAAGGTGTTATTTAGTATGAAAGTAGGTAATAACTATCGAACTATATTTCAAATTTTCAATATAATATCTAAGGATTATTGTATTGGCATAGTATTTCTACAATCTTTCTGTTTCGCACTACCAAACTATGAAATGAATTGTCGCGTGTCCGAAAAAGAGCGCATTGCCATTTAAAAAGTTATTCTATAAAAGGTTAGCATACAAATATAGGTGTTGGACCCACAGAGTAGGTACTTTATATATTGGTTGGACCTATAAGCAAAAGCAAATGAAACATAACAATATTTAAATTATTATTAACTAATTGTATGTTTTTTAACAGCCTGTGTTAGTTGTTGGTCAGTATACAATGATTAATTCAGTTGAAATTTAATGTATGGAAAGAAATACTGCGACCTAAAATCATACGTATGTATACATTTAATAAGTATGTTGATACGTTCACTTTTAGAGAATTATACAAAAAAGATATTATTATACCATGGAACAAAAAGAGATTGTCACTAGGATCTGGAATAAATATTTTTTATACTTTGTAAAATAATCAGCAGTGTTATCTCTTTCCCGCACCGTGCCCAAAATTATTCGTAAATTTATGTCAATACTGCCTTTGATTATAATCAAAGGCAGCAAATTGATTTAATATGTTAAATAATTATTTATAGAGATGAAACGGATAGTGATTTGGCCGGATACCGGATACCGGATATTCGGCTAACTACGAGGCCGGAGCGCCGGATATCCGGCCACCGGATATTCGGCCGCTTATCGCGTTTCATATATGTGTGTGTATGTGCAAAATAATCCGTTACTAATATTATAAATTCAGTCTGTTTGTCTGCTACTCTCTCACGCCTAAACTAAAGAACTGATTTTGCTGAAATTTGATACAGAGATAGATTAGACAACGAGAAACAATATAGATAGGCTTAAAAACTTTTGTATTCCCACAGAAAAGCGCGATATAGACGAGTTTAGGGCGTAAAGCACTCAGCGCGAACGGTATCTCGGGAAACATCTAGTATTCGGTATTCGGCCGGATAGTGCCCTACTATCCGGTATCCGGCCGGATAGTGAAAATAGGCCGGATAGGCCGGATACCGGATAGTTACCGGATATCCGTTTCATCACTAATTATTTAACCTATTAAATAATAATAAAAAGCCATGTAGGCCACTGCAATACAAAATGTAAGAAAGACTATTAATCTTAATACTTGAACATATCTAATTGACTATTATATACAATTTTACTATATCTATTTATATATTAAAATAATATATTTATATTCATAATTATGTTAATTGACATCATGAGTTAACAAATAAAAATGAACTTTGTGACTTTAAAATTCATATATGAACCTATTAAAGTCAATTATATCTCATAACGAGAGACTAAACAGGGCCAAGATTTATACCCGAAGTGGTTTAACACCCGCCCGTAGCGAGGGTGTCTATAAATAAATATAATACTATCCTATTCTGTTAGGTTACATTGACGTACTGTTGGAACATGGAAAGTAGAAAACTTGAACTAATATACGTCGACGTAAAATACGTCGCTTTACTAAACATAGCACTATCTAGAAGATGGGTTTCGTTTTGAGGATTTCCATTACTTTGTTGAGATTGAATAGGCCTACGCCATTTACATCTTTATTTGTATATGCTTAAAGTTGAATTTACAATAAATACGCAGAAGTGACTACATAAGTCTAGGGAAAGTAATCAACAAAACGCATTCTATTGTATGTAGTAAATTATGAAAACGCAACAAATAACTAATTGTAATTTAAATCTGCACAGAATACAAGTGATATTTTTTTATTTTTAAAGTTCATTTCAGATAATATTACTAATTCTTAGCGCTGTGTAATAGTATTAGTAATTTATGTTAGGCAAAATCAATTCATAGAATGTTATATTCTATGAATATTTAAGATTTCATTATATTATCATGGTAGTTCTTAAGCTTTCACAATAGTAGGATGAGAAACTCGATTTAATAATTACATCTATTTATATAAGTTAGTAATTAGAACTATTTCTGCACAATTTAGCTGATGTAGGGTTTAAGAAGTTAGATATAAAGTAACATCATATAGTTTATATACCTGTATTTCCCTAATGTTCAGTACATATTTTAAAGAAAAACACCAATTTCTTATGTGGTATTTAAATCTTAACCCATAGAACTGTAATTAACTGAACTAAAATTGTAATCAATTACTTATCAATAAAATATTGTATGTAAATTATAGCTTATGTAACTCAAAAGCACAATTTCTAGCAATTTAATATAAGATTTCACTAGGAAAATTAAACTGTACATTATTTTTGGTAATAACCTTATACATAATCATCTAGTTAAATTATATATTTATTATTTTTTAATTTTTTTAACGTGATTAAGAGAACAGCTTTAATATTTTAATGCCAACAATGTTGCTACTTAGATTAGTAACCTTCTGTTGTAGAAAACGGGACTTAGTTCATTTTAAAATTTAATACCGTGCCACATTTACGATCTGTATTCAAACTGTTATTATACTAACTATTATATAATTATTATGACAAAGTATTAATAGTTCGACGACTGTTTTTTAGCGCCGTAAGTTTGTCATATGGAAGTATTTCGGTAAGATGAAAGATATTAACATAGTTAAGTATTAGATCCTGAATATTTTGTATTTTAGCTTGCTTTTTAATTATCCGTTTTACTGTTATTTTATTTGAACAATGATTATATACATTTTGTTTATATTGTGAATAGAATACAATATACAATATATTTAAGAATATATTTTATAATATAATTTAGATAAACATTTTTAAACATATACATTTCATTTTGACCGTTATTATAACAATGATTTAGTATTTCGATTATTAATAAATTTGGATTTGGTTATCATAATGTAACCTTGTATTAATTTTAAAGCTATAATATAATGAGTATTACTAGCCTCTTGTTTGATGTTTATATCAAAATTTATAATTACTATTAATATTAGTAGTTAAAGTGTGTATACATTTATTATACACGACTGTACAATTAGCTATTATTTTAGTATCATTAATTAGTTATCCCATATAATGTTGTTGTTCCTCAAGAATATTTTTCAATACTTAACTAAGGCTATAAAAGAACTTCTCAAATACCAAATCATAATTTCTAAATAAATAACACATTTGAATTTAAACTTGTTTGTAGATACCGACTATATTTGTAACATTTCCTGCGCTATCATTAGAGATATGTGGGAGTAATAAAAGGCACTAAAATAAAGTTAGTTAAGTGTTCCATGTAGTGGGAAAATAAGTCAATATATTGCAAATTTTCAGTGTGTAAAATAACAACCTACCTTGTGTTATTGTTGTTGTAAGTAGTTATGTTGTTACGCTATAAATGTTTAGTCGTTTGAAAACTGTTACAATAAAATATAAACTGTAGATTATTAATAAGTTATGTTAGTTCAAAATTAATGAATGTTAACCTTTATTTTTATTTATGACTGTACGTAGATCTACAGTGCTACCAACTCCTGTTGTAAACGCAGTAGGCGTTAACGATGTCGCCTATATACACGTAAATACTATGACGCCTTAGACATGATTCATTATGAAAATAGTAAAGTGCAAAGTACACCATCAAATTGTTTTAATAGTGAAAAAATGTCATAAAACAGACAGGTTGATTTAGTGCTATGTTTTTATAAATTTTAATTTACTGCGGATGCAATTAAATATGTACTAATTGCACTGTAAAATCAGTGCATAAAGTGCGTTTAATATAAACGTTAAGCGGCCAATGAGGGTCAAAAGCCAACGTAGGAATGCGTGCTTAAATTATATAAGCATGGTGTACATGCTCTTTTCCGCAGTCAGTCCTTTGATCGTTTATTTTTTCAGCTTTCGCGATAAACAATAATACGCACACATTAACTAGTGTTATTGGCGTTAATGTGGGAGATGGGTAATCCATATGTCCTAACCATATTATCTAGTTGGTAGCTCTGTATTTTAGGGTCAGTTCGTTGACTGGCATTATATACTTACATCACTAGTGAGTAGGTAATAGGTAAGTGTATCCATGTCAATTCAATGTTGCCCTAATAAAAAAATACAAAATAACTATGATTTTTAATCTGTTCCTTTGTATGCAACTCTGATAAACCCTACAATTCCTGGCTTTTTCCTTATATACGACAGGTACTAGCTGTAACTGTAATAGCTAATATTAACCCATCTACAAGTTGATTAGAAATTTTAATGGAATTCAATGCACAAATATACAGATACGTAGCTTTAATTGATGACAAGACAAAAAATATTATTATATATTTAAATTTCTCAGCGTGAGTGCTGGTTCTAACTGTAATTACGGATCTAAGCTATGTTACTTACAGAATATGATGTCTTGGTGGTGTGGTTGGTGAATAATCAATATTGTTTTCAGTGTGTTACCATTACTATTAACTTATAGTGTAGTTTTCCGATGCGACATGGTGTTACGAAAAAAGATGATAATAGAATTTATTTTATAAATTTCTAATATCTGTTTTAGCCAAGAATGTAGAACACTGTCAAAAGCCTTTTTATAGTCATTATTAGTACAATTGAGGTTTTTATTATTCGATGTTGTATGTTTGTGTATGGTGGAGTCAATTATTAGTTGCTCTTTACAGCCTATGCGACCACGCCTACAGCCCTTCTGTTCCTCGGTCATTTCATCAATTCCATTTCATCTATTTGTTTCCATTTTTCTTTTTATTTTATTATCCAAGATGCTATATCATTATGATTTGCCTATTCTTCCCATAACTTGGGCCAGAAAGTTTCTAATTCGTCTTTTGATTGTGGTGTTTGGTTATTTAATATATCGTTACGTGTAGTATTTTCGTTTGTTGAAAATAAGGCATTCTCATTTCTGCGTTTTTTGTATCTTCTGAGTTTTAGTACTTTTAAAGCTACTTTTGTTTTCGGGTATCTAAGAACTCATCTGGTTATTTATTGTTTTCATGTTTGGTGTGTTTTTAAGAATGGTCTCGACTTTATTAACCACTTTATTTGATCTATTCTTATTGATGTATTGTGTAAGCCTACCACATTCTGCTTTTAATTTTTCAATATTTTTTATACTCTGTGTTGCCATGGTGGTTTATTACTGAGTTTACTTCTTTTGTTCTCTATGTGTTCTGTAATTTTGAAATTCAGTTGTTCTGATATACCTAATTACTGCTGTATAGTGTATAATGGTGTGTATATCTACTAGTTGTTAGTTACAAATTAATTGAGTATCATTAAGTAAATTCACTTGATGGAAGAGATTTCTATTATATACTTGAGCTGCGGGATCCTGTTCTGAATATTGTATTAGAGTCATTCCGAATTTGTCAAGTAGGTAATTCCTGTTCTGTTATTATATTTGTTTCTGGTACAAATTAGGTTTCGTTGTCATGTTCTAGCGCAAGCGTAAGAAGAAAGTAATTTATTACTAACATATTTTTTTTTGATCTGCTATTCGTTTTTCTGACACCTTTACTCCAGGGTATTGTTGGGTTGTCTGTGTCGAATAGGACACATTGCCACCACTGCGCATCCGACCTCGACTCGGCCCAGCGCACGCTGGCGGAGTGCCTCGCGTGGGCCTCCGAGCGCCGAGTCTTGGTCGCAAAGATCGGGCGAGATCTGTCTCCGCCGGCATTGATTGCGGCAATGCTGGCGGACGAGGGAGGTTGGAGGGCTGTGGCCTCCTTCTGTGAAGCAGTGATGCTCCAGAAGGAGACCGTCGAGCGAGATCGGGAGATGGCCGATCCCGCTCGAAGGAGGCGGCGCGGCGCCGGGCTCGGTAGCATAGTTGCGGCGCCGCCGCGGGTCGCCGGCGGGCGCGAGGAAGTCGCGCCCGCGGATACGGCGACCCGGGATGGAACGCCCCTTCCGTGGCCGGAGGGCGTCGTCGGTGGAGGAAATCGGGGGAGGCTACACTACCTCCTCGGGCTCGCGGAAGCTGGGGGTTCCCGGAAGTCGCTCCGCGTTCCCGGTGGCTCCCTACATGCCTGAAGAAGGCCATCCCTGCGGTTTTTAGTGGGTAGGCCTCCACCTTCTGGGGAGGGGAGCCCCACATAACCGCCGGCTCGCCACAGCCGGGGTAATGCATTTTCCTCAGGGGAACAAAAAAAACAAAAAAAGGTATTGTTGGGTGAAAAGTTTGTGCATTTGTTTTCAGTAGGTGGTCATGTCAGTTTCTAATTTGGTGATGTAGAAGTAAGTTCGTATGATGAATATGTTAACTTCTTTACCCCATTTCATCCGGACTCTAGTATATCCAGCCTCGGTGGTCGCGGGTAGAAAGGCATTCACCCCCAGCGCAACATCCAAGGCTGAAGTGGGTGGGACTGTTTTATAATTAAAAGGTTAATACCTAGTGACAGTTGACGATGGTATGGACGGTGAAGATGATCTAGAGCAGAGATCCCAAAGTGGTCTATATCAACCTACAAGAGGTCTAGGTCAGCGATAAATAATTTGAGTCTATGAATTGAAAATGGGGGTCTACGATAATGAATCTCAACATACACTGATAGTACCTACCTATTTACTTACATTGTATCTATTTTCTAGTATAGACTTAAACATTATTTATAAAAGTACCTATGAAGTAAAAAATATATTATATCTTAATATATATATTCTTGTGTGCGTGTGTATGTGACTGAACTCCTCCTAAACGACTGGACCAATTTTGATGAAATTTTTTGTGTGTATTCCAGGGGGCTTGAGAATGGTTTAGATTCACAATACGGTCATATAGATATTGTTTTTCAGCTAAATTATTTATTTAAAAACATTTGAGACAACGTGAGACAACGTGACATTTGAGACATTTGACATTTGAGACATTTGACAGGACAACGTCTGTTGGGCCAGCTAGTATGTTTATAAAATTTTGTAAGTTGTAGGCATTCAATATCAGGTAAGGTTGTAATATTATATTAGTGTAGGTATATAAATATGTATTTGAATTTGTTTGTGTATGTATGTATATATATATATATATATATATATTCGCTTATTTATGTGATGTTTATATATTTATATCTATTTTTAGGTAATATTTAGTATGTTAATACTTACTATGGTACACACAGTCTAACCCGTTATGTTCACCTGTCCACCCGGGTCTGCAGGAAGAGATTTCCTAGGAAATATGCAGTACCTTTGCTGAATTTTATAATCATTTTTTCATTTACTGTATGTGTGTGCAAAAATAAATAAATAAATAAAAAATAAATAAGCAGTAGTACTTAAAACATTACAGTGTCTAAGACACAAAAATGTTTGGGAACCTCTGATCACCTGACACCCTCTAGGTGTGTACGATATAGTACTTGGGCTGCACGGCTCTACAGTACTATGCCTACTCATTAGCCTATCACCATCGTCATTAGTTTCAGCTGTGAGGGCCCACCTGTTCAACCCCTCACTGCTGACGGTTCGCATGCCGTGACACCAAGCGTCAGCTCCAGGAGTGCTCCGACGATCACCCCCGGGAAGCGTCCTATACGTTTTCTCTTTGAAGGAGTACTCCATATTAAATGAGTTCCCAGAGCCACGTTAGCCACTCCAGTAATTTCACGTGATTAGAATGGTCAATCGGGACGTGTGGTTGTTTAATGCGCTTATTATTATTATTGTTAATTCGTACTTATGAATTAAAATAATTACACTTTTCTTCAAATATAAAGAATTATAGAAAATTTTTTGAACTTCCCTTTTGAAAATAGGTAAAAGGCGTTTCTTTGTTATACAACAGTTTGTGGTAACTTGTAGCCTACTATTTGTACGTATTCCATTTTGACAGCTGCCCAGCCCGTTTACTAGAGGACATTAGGGTAATGATTGCATCCAGACACTACGAAAATTAGAGACGCCTCTGAGTCCTCAACAAGTGATTAACTGGGCTAAAGTCAAGAGATCCAACCTATGTCTAGATAAAAGATATGCGATTCTACTTTTAACTAGGCTCTTAACCTTAAGTATGTTAGCTGCACATTATATGTAAAATTATGGAAAGTAGAATTTCTTTTGCAATTTAACTTACCATGTCGGGAAAAATAATAGACAAAATGTTGATTATGTAAAGTCTACGATAATACACTGAACTTTTTCAGTATAAGTATTTTCAAAAATAACTGCTAACAAACCAAACGACAAACCATATCCTACGTGAAGGTAAAAAAAATCAATTATTTTTATAAAATTTATATATTTTGGTTACATTTCACTTGAAATATACAATACATTCAATTTGCTATAAAATAACATTTTTACAGAAATTGATTTATCAACCGACTTCATTCCATTAACATTAATATTTATTTCCGGTATAAAAATTTGTCATAAAACAAACTCTAATCAAATCAAATATTTTAAGTTCTAGTACAATAAGTAGTGTTTTTTCGCCACAATTGGACTACATTATATACAAGACATTACTAGCAATATAAATATATTTTCCTTTCATCAATGTAGTAATTTTACCACAACTACACTATAATAACACAGTAACCCATTTTTATTATAATATATAAAAATTCCATTAAAATCAATCTCAGACTAATATTATATATATATATATATATATATATATATATATATTATATATATATATATATATAGATATAGATATATAAAGTAACTTTACTGATGTATCTATTTTTAATTCTGTACGGTTTCGTAAGAACCTATGCCTACAAAGACGTCTTGAATAGTTTACATAAACAAAGCATGCCTGCTCATGCATTTTCCTAGATCACGCATAAAAGAGGATTATAATTACTAGCCTGGGTTTTTAATAAGTTCGGTTGGCTAACCTGATCCACGTATAGGCAAGAATTTGAAGATCGCGTGAGACACATATCTCATAATTTACAGCTGGAGTTGGAGGTTCAATCATTTCTTTATTAAGCGGGGAACTCAAAAAAGCGATAAACGACTCCGCAACATAATGCTCAAATTTTTCAAAGTATGTATCTTAAGTATATTGAAGGGTGGATAAATGAATTTGTAAACAATCAGAAATGCATCGTCCCATTGCTTCAAATTTAAAAATTCAATACCGAGTGCTGTTTAATTAGAAGCCTATTGTGAATACACCTGTGAAATTTTGTCACTCCACTTATACAACGCCAACTCTAGTCACCGATCAGACCTTAATTTCTCGTTCAGTTTGCTATTGGCTATATTCAAGAGCAATCTTGATGATCGTCTTACGTGCATTTTGATATCCATGTCATGATAAAAACAAACGAAATATTAATGAAACAGCGCTTCATGTTTGAATCTTCCTATCAACAGGGTCATTATTCCAAATAGTTTGAAATACTTAATTCGTACGTTTAAAATTTATCTAATTAGTCGGTTCCAGACATAATACACATAATAAATATGTATGTACATTTGACCATTGACGCCAAGTGGCGTGTAAGCCGGTTTCGAGTTGTCGCCATCTCCGAGGTTCTGAGTACGAGTCGCGGTGGCGCATCCGACCTCGACTCGGCCCAGCACACGCTGGCGGAGTGCCCCGCGTGGGCCTCCGCTCGCTGAGATTTGATCGTAGAGATCGGGCGAGATCTGTCGAGAGATGGGCGAGATTTGTCGAGAGATCGCCGACCCCGCTCGAAGGAGGCGGCGCCGGGGTCGGTAGCACGGCACGGCAAACGAAAGTGAACGTAGTAGTGGTCTGGCGTAAATATAAATATAATATTAAATGACAAACAAAAATAAATTTATTCGCTTCCAGCATGGGACTAATATTTTGTATGAAATGCAGAAATTTGTTCCGGTTTCGGTGTATGTATGTATATGTAATATCTCATGTAACCGAGCTCATGACATTTGTACTTTTTAAAACAATATTGTATAATTAATATACAAAGTTTATAAATGTAGAACATGTACTAAAGGTTGAAACCTAGAGAAAAAAAATGGTAATATCTTTCATAAAATGCATTGACCTTTTCATAATTTTAAATACTAAATATATAAAATTCCAAATGGAGGAAAATAAGTTGAGACGTAAACTAAGAAATATGTTTTTTAGAAGACTGACAGTTTAAAGAGAGAATAAAATGATATTAATAAGGTATCAAAAGGTAATTAAAAATATATTCTTTAACTATGGGCATGTTTGCAGTAATACATATTTTTTAGTCTATATAGTTTAGACTATGTATTAATCATGAAACTAATGTTTGAACTATACCTCACAATTTTTTATTAAGTATACTATTAGGTTGAACCTGTTAAGGTGCGCCGAATAAATAACTACATGTACCATCGCATATTGAAACAAACTGAAACAACAAATGATACTTTACAAAAAAATATAACACTTAGTGCTTTTAATGTCATAGACGTAATGCATGAAAACTTACACTGTGGAACAAACCTATAACATAAAGAAAGATGTATAAAGATTTAATATATTGTCAAGCTCAAGTTTAATGAACCAGACTCTAGGACCGTTTTCATTTTACATACAAATACATACATATACAAACTTATCATATAGAACAGTCAAAAGCCAATTCCATGATCTTTAATATTAAGTACGAGGGATCATATCAAACCAAATGTAATGGATAGTCCATTGCATTTGGTTTGATATGATCGGACAGTATAAATGTGATGATACTACTCTAAGTTTAAGCCCACGCCTACTATTAGACTTAGGCCTATTTCATCTAAAAAAAGGAAAAAATATAAGCCTAGTCATTTCCTAGCTTTGGTCAATTTACAAAATCAGTAGTTGGTAAACACGTCGAATCGTAAAAAAAATCAATATACTAGCATAGGCCACAACTATGATTTACATAACTTCTAGTCTAATGGTCAGTAACATTTGAATATCAGTTCACTGGACGAGGTAACCTGGTTGACATTTGCAGTCATCGTCGGATTTCACCTGAAACAATACGGAGAATAGTATACATTTTTCATTTTTATGTAATATACACAAAGCTAAGCTAGAGAAAGAGATGTTTGCGGTGTCGTAGCTGATTATTAAAACGCTCCATACAACCAATAAACTGCAATCATGATTCTATCTTTACTAGCTTTTGCCCGCGACTTCGTCCGCGTGGAATAGTGACTTCCGGCAGATTTTTGGTTTTTCCCACATAGATCATGTATAGAGGAATAATTCTTTCATACATATTTTTTGTGTATCTTGAACCGTTTTCGCAGCGCACGCAAAGAAAGCCTTCAAAAATGAATAATTTTCCCCGTTTTTTACACATTTACCGCTCTGTCTTTGCTCCTATTGGTCATAGCGTAATGTTATTTAGCCTATAGCCTTCCTCGATAAATGGACTATCCAACAAAAAAAGAATTATTCAAATCGCACCAGTAGTTTCGGAGATTAGCGCGTTCAAACAAACAAACAAACAAACTCTTCAGCTTTATTATATTAGTATAGATTATGTATACGAGGGCTGCTATATGGCTCAAAGGTCATAGCATAGTTAAGTATCCGGAATCGGGGATTTCAACATTTTTAAACGCAATATATGACCTCCATGGTAAAATTCGTTCTTTTTTTGAAATACTGGCCGCTATTTTTTTTTTCTTATGAAGGCTAGTGTTTTGTTTCTTATGGGTTTAAAATGTCCTATCGCTAAAATGATGGAACTCACACGTGAAAATATTCGTGCAATGATTTATTTCGATTTTCGACGTGGTTTAACGCACAACAGTGCGAAGATCAATTAACTTCAACTTTTGGTGTTGAAGCGCCATCAAAAACCACTGTGTATCACTGGTTTAGTGAGTTCAATCGTGGACGGAGTAAGCTCACGGATGAAGTTAAGGAAGGTCGCCCGAAATCAGTCGTTGTGCCACAAAACATTGAAGCTGTACGAGAACTAATTATGCAAGATCGTCATGTTACGTATCGCGAGATAGAGGCTACTCTGGGCATATGTATGACAAGCATTAATAAAATATTACATGAACATTTGTTCGTAAAAAAAAATTGTTCGCGTTGGATACCACTTAACTCAGCATCGCAAAGAAGCTGGCGTCGAATGGTGCAAGAATATGTTAAAAAAATTAACGGAGGTGACTCAAAATCTGTTTATAACATCTACACAGGTGATGAATCTTGGATCTATGCGTACGATCCCGAAACTAAGCAACAATGTACAGTTCGGGTGTTTCAAAATGTGCCGAACCCTACGAAAGTGACTCGTGCAAAAAGCACTTTAAAGCAACTGGTGACCTGCTTTTTTGGTATTAATGGTCATGTGGCTACAATACCACTGGAGAATCGTAAAACGGTCAATTCGGAGTGGTACACGACCATTTTTTTTGCCGGAAGTATTTGAAGAAATACGTAAAAACAACAAGCGACGCAGTATCATTCTACACCACGGCAATGCCAACTGTCACACATCACGCGAAACAAATACATTTTTGGAGGGTCAAAAAATAGAATGGATGGAACGGTGGATGACCCATCCGGTCATCCACCGTATAGCCCAGACTTGGCACCTAATGATTTCTATTTATTCCCAAATGTAAAGAATAAATTACGTGGTCAACGATTTTCGTGAAGATGCCGTCGACGCGTCCAAACAGCACGTTTCAGAGACACCGCAATCAGAGTGGAAAAAATGCTATAAAAATTGGTTTTAACGTATGCAAAAGTGTATCGATCATCGCGGAAAATACTTTGAAAAAACAATAAACCCATATTTAGCCATATACGTTTGTTTAATTTTTCTATTCCGGATACATAAGTAGCAGCCCTTGTATGTCGCACCCAACTGGTTAAAGTAGCCGTTCAATCAAACAACTAGCCCTTTGACTGAACAACGCCATTCAACCATACGTCTAGCTTATTAATTGAATATTTCAGTCGCTCAAAACGTTCAACACTACAGCTGATTCAAAAGCCACTGTCTAATTTAATTAGTTCAGCGCTCACCACCGCAGCGCAGGTGCGTTTTGTTTTCAATATGGCGTCAACTAGCCGTGGTTTGTGATTGTTTCAAGATATTTTTCGGAAAGTAAGTAGTAAATATACATGTGTTATTAAAGAAAGAAATTATGAGGTCACTTACGAGTGAATCGAAATTTAAACAAATATTCGAGGAGAAATTACGGGATTATGAAATGATTCTTGCTTCATAAATTTTTGAGTTTGTAATTTTTTGCTTGGTGCAATAAACAATATTATGATTAATAATTTGTTTTTCATTTTTACTTATTTCATCAAACTTTTGGTCACCTCTTAAACTTAATTCAAGAATAACCTCCCAAGCAATTGCAAAAAGTCTTCCTATTCTCTCAAATTAAATACTAAACTAATGGTAACCTTAGTTAATTTGCCATTTAACCAGTTGGCTAAGCGTAGTCTAGCTGTAATGTTGAACGTTGCAATCAACAAGTCGGCTAGACGAAGTATAGCTGTGTGATTGAATGACGTTGTTCAGTCACAGGGCTGGCTGTTTGATTGAACGGCTATTTTAACCAGTTGGCTGCGATATATACATACATAGTTCATATATTGGGAAAGGTAATATTTAATGTCGCAATGCTTAAAAAAACGTAGTCTGTTTGATGAAATTATGTTGCAAAATTATAACAAAAATTGTAAGCTATTTCCATATAAAAAGGATACATTATATTGACATACTAATGCAATTATTTCAACAAATAGATATATAAAACATGTAATAAGACGTATAAAAACGAAAATCTTGCACGAAGTCGGTGATGGAAGTCACGTCACCCTTGTAGTTTGTTAATTAAATAGGTATCTTTAGGTATATCTTAGATGCACTGCTTTATATAGCAGCTATGTACAATGAGCGGCACGTCAAAGTATTCAATTGAGCTACGGAAACAAGTAGGGAATGGAAGCTGTTTAAAGGTCAAGATAAAACTATACAAGTTTGACTTGCAGCTTTGTGTACATAATACATGAAAATATAAGTCTGTTTGTAAACAATTATGTAGTAAAATTACTGTATAGATGACTATTTGTTACCAAAATATAATACCATATCATGGGATAGCATTTGAAGGGCCAGCAAATCATCGAAGCATTAGCAGCGACTATAGTTTGAATACATTAAAAAAAAAAGAAAAAAAATGTTGTTTTGCTTACCAATATCATTCTGAATTTATAATTGAATGAAAAACAACACTCAAATATACAAATGCTGAGTGTTTTGGAAACATTCGACTTATAAAGCTACCTCAAAATTGTTGAATCCCAATTCAACGCCTTTGTGGTATAGCTTCATAAATTGTTTAAAAACTTAAAATTTGTCGTTTCTTATATTTCAAAGGAATATAAAATTCTTAGAAATAAGTCAATGTAAAACAAAATAGATGCTTTACTCCTATCAAACCCTAAAGTAACCATGATATCATCTGTTATACCAGAAACTTGCCGGGTTACCTAGATTACATCAATATTATGATTTCCTATTTATTTGAGATTGTAAATAGTACAGCATAAACAAAGCACTCGACCTCACTCAGCGGCTCCTGTGCGCTGAATAGGGATTGCAATCCGGAAAAACGGATCCGGTAATCCGGCGGATCTGGCATCATTTAATGGTTACCGGATCCGGTGCTAGCAGTTAGTAATCATGATGGTATCTGTCATAATCATAAATACCTATAAGACTTGTTTGTTAGCATTCTCAAATACTTTAATAATGATTTTGATCTCATTTCAGTTAATTACGTAAGGTTAATTGTCTATTATACTCTGTCTATTATGTTATTTTCTTTTTGACAGATCGCGCGTATGAAATATTGTTTCTATTTTCAAATTATAGTACTACAGTAATAATATACTTTCTAGACGGGTAACGCCCACATAGTGAAGTGCTCTGTGCATAACAAACTACCACAGACAATAAGCAGTTCTTGAAATCAGATAAATCGATAAATTGTCTTCAAATCAAATATTTGTAAATTTATTTATTTCCTTCTCGACAGCTACCTTACATTATTTATAGGTATGTGAATTTTAATATTAAAACGCATATGTAGTTAATAACATCTACGTCAAGTTTAAATCAAGAATTATGATCAAGAATACTTAGAAAATCACATACATACCATTTTTTTAACAAACTAGCTAGGTAATTGGTAATTCGCCAAAAATATAAAATTTTGCCTAATTTACTTGGCATGTGTAATACTTTATTTTTTCATATATTTCTGATCCATTTAAGAGAGAAAAAGGAAATCTTTCTTAAATGGATCAGAAATATACGAAAAAATAAAGTTTTACACATGCCAAGGAAATTAGGCAAAATTTTATATATTTGGCGAATTACCCCAATTGGGTAATTCGCCAAATATATAATATAAAAATTAAACAAGTAAATTTATTTACATTATTTATTACATAGATTCATCAGATTCTTCTTCGTAAATTACACTAGACTCGTCAGTTGAGTCCTCTGTTACATAAATAACCAATTCTTGTGCCATCATGTTATCAATTGCAACATCTCGATCCCAATCAGACATTATTAATTTTTTTGTCCTCTGTACAACACTCGCCCAGTTTTCAGGCGTCACATCACCACACGCGCTAGTTAATAACTGCAACATTTTATTTGCTGTAAACGGCGGCGTTGTGTTATTTCTTGCTGCCTTCCCTTTAATTTGTGCCCATCGATTGCCCTTTTAACACAGTTCCTTTCGGCATATTGAGAACTTAATTAAGCTCTACTGTAGACTGTACGTATTGATAAGGAGGAATATAAATACTCAACTCAACTTATTATATTGTAAAACAATACACAATGAAAGCAATGAATGTGATACAAGCGTTGTATGGCAAATGACAACCAAACGGCGTAGCCGTATTTAATGACACATACAATCTAACGTCACTCCTCACAACTCCCGTTGCCTAGACAACCCCATAGACAATATATGACAATTTATTTCATGTATTTGAAAAAACCAGATAAACGAATTTAATATTTATAATAAAAATAATATCGCTGCATTAAATCGATTAAAAGTTCTTCTTAAATAAAATCGATATTCTGTTTTAATCGAATCGGTAACTTGCGAGTTCATCACTGATTTCAAAATATCTTAAACTGTCAAAAAGAAAATAATATAATGGACAGAGTATAGATATTATAGTTACTTGATAATTAATATTGTTACTTATAAATTGATCTATCTGTGAAAGGGAAATCCAGAAACACTATATGTATATTTGTCTTAACATTGGTTAGGAAATAAAGTCGATTATATTTGTGATTTATTTTTTATAAACTACCTACATATGTGTCACATAGTGACACTTGATTAACTCATTTATTTTATACTAAAAAGTGAAAATCATCTTGCTTTAATAAATCCGGGATTGATGGGAATCCGGTCGTATCCAGCCGGACTGAAAATGACGCCGGAGTGCAATCACTAGCGCTAAATGAGCAGTCAGTATCTAACTCTTATATACCAGAGAAATAGCAAATACCAGCAAAGCACATTTGGTCTAACGAGTTAGACATTCGTCAGTTTCAGTATTTACGTTCAGTCTATGTGTTAAGTCCTAAGCTTAACATAATTTTCATTGGCAACACTATTTTTGATATTGTAAGGTTGGTGCGCCTATCGCGCCATTATTACTTTTATTAGTACAGGAACTAATTTCTGTCTTGATCTTCTATAAAGATAATTTTTACGTCAGAGCTATTGTCTGTTCGTGGTGTGAGCTATAGTCACAAATAATTTGAAATATAAATAAGATTACAAATATATTAGTATATAGAACATAAAGTTTAGTGCTGAACTTAAAAGGAAGGTGTTTTGAAGCAAATAAATATTTTATGTGGTGTCCAAGCAAAGGTGTTTTTTTATTAAACTCCGCATCGGCACCCACATAAATGGTCCATTCGAGCCTAGAAAAGGAAGGAATTTTCGAAATCATCGAATTGATTTCGTAATCAAGAAAACAAGAAAATTGGGAACAAAAAAATTGGGAAAAATTGGCGGTATAGTCACAAGACATAATTCAACCAATCGACTTGAAGGGCAATTTGAAGGAGACGGAGCAAGGTTTGTCATTGGCGGGACAGAAGGCGCAAAATTCGCAACGTGCATCGTGGTTGGTGGAGCGGTCGTGTGGTGTTGGCAGCATTGTCGGCGGCGAAACCTCGTCTCGGCGCGGTGTGCATGCGGTTCGGCGCGGGATTCGGCGATCGGCGGCCATTTTAGTTCGTTCTATTGTTCATTGTGCGTTGTCTGTGTCTCTGTGACTGTTAGTGTGAACATTCTTATTATAAGAATATTTTATAGTATTATTAAGTGTCGAGGTATTTCTCGCATCTAACTTGTAATTGTATAATAATGTCCAAACCTGAAGAAATGGTGGCGGCTCGTGGCCAGTTGAAAGCCACAATCACAAAAATTTATAACCAAACTCAGGTTGCCGGTTGGGCAGATTCATTAACGTCGGATGCAATCATGGTAAAGATAAACTATTTACAGAAATCATTTGAAAGGTTTCAAGCTTATTGCCATAAGATTGAAACTGAGGCTAGAGAATTCGATGAATATGAAGACAAATATTTAATTGCCTTGTCAATTTTACAGCATGAAGTAAACAAATGTATCAAAATGTCTCCGACTATAAGTACAACTAATACGCCTGAAAAATATGTTAATTTGCCAAAAATTCAAATACAAAATTTCACTGGATCAGTGAGTGAGTATTATCCATTCATTAATTTATTTACCAGTTTGATTGACTCAAATGTTACTTTAAATAATACTCAAAAATTATATTATCTCAGAAGTTTTTTGAGAGGAGAGCCTCTAGATATAATTAAAAATTTAGCCTTAGACGATTGCAATTATAAAAAGGCATTAAATTTACTAGCAGAAAGGTATGATAATAAAAACAAAATTGTGACAGAGCATATTAATAAAATTTTAGACATTGTACCAATAGTAAAATGTACCTCAGTAGCATTAAGAAACATTGTGGCAGAAGTGAAGCAGAATTTGAGTGCACTAGAAAGCTTAGGGCAACCTGTTTCTCAGTGGGACACAATATTAATTGCCATTCTGTGTAAAAAAATTGACACATATACTGTTAGGGCATTCTATTTGGAACAATGTAATTACAAAGATAGTTGCTTTAAACTTACCGATTTTTTAGCATTCCTTGAAAATAAGGCATTGGCCTTTGAAGCCACAACTCAGCTGGAAAAAAAGGTCACTGCTCGTGATGGTTCATGGGGTGGTGGAGCTCCACGAGTAAGCTTGCTCGTGGAGAAGGACTCATGTGAGTATTGTTATAAAGATTTCCATAAAATTTATAATTGCTCAAAATTTAAGATCAGTTCATTAGATGACAAATTAAAATTTATTGAAAAAACTAGACGTTGTAAGTTATGTTTGAATAATCATACCAAAAAGTGTCATTTTAATTTTCGTTGTGCTAAATGCAAAGGCGCGCATAACACATTATTACATAATGATGAGAATAACAATGAGATGTCAACGAGGGAAAACATTGAAGCATCGAGCACTTGCAAGGTGTCTTTATTTAATTGCAAAGACAATAAACATATTGTTTTGCCTACTGTTATGGTAAAATTACAAAAACCTGATAGTTCTTATATGTTTGTGAGAGCGATTTTGGATACAGGTAGTGAAGTTTCCATGATCACTAAAGATATTGTAGATCAAATTACATGTGAAATTTCAACAGATTTTCACACTGTTGTGGGGGTGTGTGAAGGTACAAATAATGTTAACAAAATTGCAAATCTTATTATTAGCACTAGTTTTAATTCAAGTTTTTGTTTACCGGTCACTTGTTCTATAGTTGACAAAATTTCATGCGACTTGCCTCGCCAACTCATTGATATTGCAGATCTGAATGTCCCTTCTTATGTTCAATTAGCTGATGCTAATTTCTACGAACCAGGGCATGTTCAGATGCTCTTAGCATCTGATGTGTTTTTCCAGGTGCTGCTACGTGAGCGTATCCCGCTGACACCCAGTGGGCCCTACCTCATCAACACCAAGTTGGGGTATGTTGTGGGTGGTGCTATACTTGGCAAGCGTAAGCAGAAAAATGTAAAATATTGTAATTTAAATTTATGTTTATCACCTAACAATAATAGTATTAGTAATATTAGAAGTAACTTAAAGGAACCATGCTCTCTTTGTAAGGACTCTATTCATAAACAGTTAGAACAATTTTGGCAATGTGAAAAGGTAGTCGAAACCTTTTTTGAATCAAATTCTGAGCAAGAGTTAGCAGAGAAATGTTTCACTGAAAATGTTAGTATTAATAATAATAGATTTCAAGTATCTTTGCCACTTAAATTGGCATTCCAAGACATCAATTTGGGTGATTCGTTATCCTGTGCTTTACAGAGATTTTATAATATAGAAAAAAGATTTTCTAAAAATCCTGAGCTATTTAGAAAATATAAAGAATTTATTGACGACTATCTTAAGCAAGGTCACGCTCAAGTAGTTGATATATCACAATATGATCTTCAAAGGGGAGATGTTTATTTTTTACCACACCATCCAGTTTTTAATGAGGCCTCAAAGACTACTAAATTAAGAGTTGTTTTTGATGGCAGTATGTTAACAAAAAATAAGATTTCTTTAAATGATATTTTGTTAAATGGCCCCATTGTTCAAAATGATTTGATAAATATTTTAATACAATTTAGATTAGATAAATATATACTTATTTGTGACATAAAGCAAATGTTTAGAAATATATTGCTGGATAAAAATCACTGCCAACTTCAAAATATTTTATGGCGTGACTCCAAGCATGAGAATATTCAATGTCTTCAGCTTCAAACAGTCACCTATGGTTTGAAAAGTTCTTCCTACTTGGCTACTCGCTGTCTGCTTGAGTTAGCTAATAGATATGGTGATAAATACAGTTTAGCAGCGTCTACCTTAAAGTACAGAACTTATATTGATGACATTTGTGGAGGGGCAAACACCTTAGAGGAGTTAAAACAGTTAAAAAATGAATTAATTAATTTATTACAGTTAGGGGGGTTTAAGTTGCATAAATGGTGCTCAAATGAACATCAGATATTGTCTGACATACCTGTAGAAAATCAGCAAGTAGAAAATATTGAGTTTCGTTATGATCATGACATCTCTGTAAAGACATTGGGATTAAATTATAATATAAAAACTGACAGCATTGATGTTTGTTGTCCAGAAGTTCAATTAGATGATGTTTGCACTAAGCGATCAGTTTTAAGTTTTGTAAGTAAGTTTTTTGACCCATTGGGTATGGTGGGTCCCATTTTTGTTAAAGCAAAATTATTTTTGCAAGACCTCTGGAAGTTAAAATTGGCGTGGGATGTTCCTCTACCTTCAGAGTTAAATAAAAAATGGAAAAAGTTTGCTACAAATTTAAGTAACATGTCTAATATTTCCATAAGTAGGAATATAAATATATCATATAGTATAAAAATAGAGTTGATAGGTTTTGCAGATGCATCCAATGATGCATATGGTTGCTGTTTATACTTAAGGGTGATTAGGCCTGATGGTACAGTAACAATGGATTTGCTTTGTTCCAAATCAAGAGTCAGTCCCATTGGGAAACAGTTAACCACACCTAGGCTTGAGCTTAATAGTGCACTCTTGCTGTCAATATTGGTTAAGAAAATATATAACACTATATTGTTAAGATTAAATACAGAAATAATTAATGTTTATCTATACTTAGATTCCCAGATAGTCTTATCTTGGTTAAAAATAGAACCTTTATGTTTATCTGTATACGTTGCCAATAGAGTAAAATTTATTATAGAAAATACAAAGAAATTTTCATGGCATTATATTAATTCTCAGCTGAATCCTGCTGATTGTATTTCAAGAGGGCTAGAACCTAACATCATAAAAGAAAGTTTATTATGGTGGCATGGACCACAAGTTATGCACAATGCAAATTACTGTCACTCTTACAATGACAATTTTCATACTAATAAGTTACCTGAAGTTAAAAATAAATGTTTATTGAATGTAACTAAAACACCTGATGATTTTATTAAAGATTTATTTTATAAATATTCAACATGGAGTAAACTGCAAAGAATAGTTGCCTACATGATAAGATTCTATAAAAATTGTAAAAATTCTAAAAACAAACAGCAAAAATGCCTTAATTATTTAACTGTAAAGGAATTGAATTATGCTATGATTACTATTGTGAGGTGTGAACAAAGTATTCATTTTTGTAATGAAATTAAATGTATTGCCTCTGGTCAACCAATTAAGGGAACTTTATTACAATTAAATCCATTCTTAGATAACATGGGTGTATTACGTGTTGGGGGAAGGCTACAACACTCTAGTTTGCCTTATGCG
This sequence comes from Scirpophaga incertulas, assembly GCA_036419045.1. Taxonomy (NCBI): domain Eukaryota; kingdom Metazoa; phylum Arthropoda; class Insecta; order Lepidoptera; family Crambidae; genus Scirpophaga; species Scirpophaga incertulas. The sequence goes on along the minus strand of CM071630.1, from coordinate 16,169,685 downwards.
CAAAGACATCCTATAATTTTACCTAAAAAGTCACATATAACAAAATTAATTATCCACAATGCTCATTTAATGTTACTTCATTCTGGGCCTAAGCTTATATTGAGCTATTTAAATCAAACTTATTGGTTGATCAACGGCTTAAGAGAAATTAAAAATATTACTCATAGATGCATTGTATGCTTTAAACTTAAGGCAAAACAGGCTTCACAGTTAATGGGTTCCTTGCCAGAAGGCAGAGTTACAGCTTCGCGCTCTTTTGAAGTTGTAGGTGTTGATTATGGGGGTCCCTTCCAAATAAAACAATCGCGTGTTAGAAAAGTTTTGATTTCCAAAGGATACCTTGTGTTATTTATTTGTTTTTCAACTAAAGCCATACATGTCGAACTCGTGTCAGATATGACTACTGAGAGTTATTTAGCTGCATTAAAGAGATTTATTTCTAGACGTAATAAACCATCTGTAATTTATTCAGATAATGCTTCCAATTTCCGCGGAGCGAGGAACCAATTGTATGAATTGTATAAAATGCAAAATTCTAAGGAGCATCAGGCAACTATTCATAAGTTTTCTAGTTCATTAGGTATTTCATTTAAATTTATACCTGCTTATTCGCCAAACTTTGCTGGTATCTGGGAAGCTGGTATTAAGAGTGTCAAGTATCACTTAAAACGTGTTGTAGGTGATAAATGTCTTACATATGAAGAATTGTACACTGTAATGGTACAGATTGAAGGAATCTTAAATTCCAGGCCATTGTTGCCATTGATTAGGTCAGATTGTGATGACATGTCATATCTCACTCCTGCCCATTTTCTTACTGGTGCATCGCTGCAGTCACTTCCAGAACAAGATGTGACCGGTGTTCCAACCAGCAAATTAAAATTTTGGAAACAGTGCGCTCAAATGCAGCAATCATTTTGGAAGCAGTGGCACAAACAGTATTTGGTGCAGTTGCAAAGTCGTCCTAAGTGGCAAATTAGTCAGCCTAATCTGCAGGTTGGAACATTAGTCATTATTAAGGATGAAAATACCAAACCTCTTACGTGGCCTATGGGTCGCATTGTAGCGGTATATCCGGGGGATGATGGTAGGGTACGAGCCTTAGATGTTAAAAACCAAAAGGGTTTCATAACTAGAACTAGCATTTCAAAGGTTTGTGTTCTTCCTATAGAAGATAACAATGATGTATTTAGTACATAAGTATTGGGTAAATTTGTTTAGTGTTAAGTAAAAAATTGTTTGTTTAGTCTAAAATTTTTAGTCTTAAGTAATTACAAATATTGTTTGCTGAGGCCGCAACTATGTTAAGTCCTAAGCTTAACATAATTTTCATTGGCAACACTATTTTTGATATTGTAAGGTTGGTGCGCCTATCGCGCCATATTACTTTTATTAGTACAGGAACTAATTTCTGTCTTGATCTTCTATAAAGATAATTTTTACGTCCAGAGCTATTGTCTGTTCGTGGTGTGAGCTATAGTCACAAATAATTTTAAATATAAATAAGATTACAAATATATTAGTATATAGAACATAAAGTTTAGTGCTGAACTTAAAAGGAAGGTGTTTTGAAGCAAATAAATATTTTATGTGGTGTCCAAGCAAAGGTGTTTTTTTATTAAACTCCGCATCGGCACCCACATAAATGGTCCATTCGAGCCTAGAAAAGGAAGGAATTTTCGAATCAAGGAAGGAATATTCGTAATCAAGAAAACAAGAAAATTGGGAACAAAAAAATTGGGAAAAATTGGCGGTATAGTCACAAGACATAATTCAACCAATCGACTTGAAGGGCAATTTGAAGGAGACGGAGCAAGGTTTGTCATTGGCGGGACAGAAGGCGCAAAATTCGCAACGTGCATCGTGGTTGGTGGAGCGGTCGTGTGGTGTTGGCAGCATTGTCGGCGGCGAAACCTCGTCTCGGCGCGGTGTGCATGCGGTTCGGCGCGGGATTCGGCGATCGGCGGCCATTTTAGTTCGTTCTATTGTTCATTGTGCGCCTAGAGTAAATATATTCTTTGTTGTGCGCTGTCTGTGTCTCTGTGACTGTTAGTGTGAACATTCTTATTGTAAGAATATTTTATAGTATTAAGTGTCGAGGTATTTCTCGCATCTAACTTGTAATTGTATAATAATGTCCAAACCTGAAGAAATGGTGGCGGCTCGTGGCCAGTTGAAAGCCACAATCACAAAAATTTATAACCAAACTCAGGTTGCCGGTTGGGCAGATTCATTAACGTCGGATGCAATCATGGTAAAGATAAATTATTTACAGAAATCATTTGAAAGGTTTCAAGCTTATTGCCATAAGATTGAAACTGAGGCTAGAGAATTCGATGAATATGAAGACAAATATTTAATTGCCTTGTCAATTTTACAGCATGAAGTAAACAAATGTATCAAAATGTCTCCGACTATAAGTACAACTAATACGCCTGAAAAATATGTTAATTTGCCAAAAATTCAAATACAAAATTTCACTGGATCAGTGAGTGAGTATTATCCATTCATTAATTTATTTACCAGTTTGATTGACTCAAATGTTACTTTAAATAATACTCAAAAATTATATTATCTCAGAAGTTTTTTGAGAGGAGAGCCTCTAGATATAATTAAAAATTTAGCCTTAGACGATTGCAATTATAAAAAGGCATTAAATTTACTAGCAGAAAGGTATGATAATAAAAACAAAATTGTGACAGAGCATATTAATAAAATTTTAGACATTGTACCAATAGTAAAATGTACCTCAGTAGCATTAAGAAACATTGTGGCAGAAGTGAAGCAGAATTTGAGTGCACTAGAAAGCTTAGGGCAACCTGTTTCTCAGTGGGACACAATATTAATTGCCATTCTGTGTAAAAAAATTGACACATATACTGTTAGGGCATTCTATTTGGAACAATGTAATTACAAAGATAGCTGCTTTAAACTTACCGATTTTTTAGCATTCCTTGAAAATAAGGCATTGGCCTTTGAAGCCACAACTCAGCTGGAAAAAAAGGTCACTGCTCGTGATGGTTCATGGGGTGGTGGAGCTCCACGAGTAAGCTTGCTCGTGGAGAAGGACTCATGTGAGTATTGTTATAAAGATTTCCATAAAATTTATAATTGCTCAAAATTTAAGATCAGTTCATTAGATGACAAATTAAAATTTATTGAAAAAACTAGACGTTGTAAGTTATGTTTGAATAATCATACCAAAAAGTGTCATTTTAATTTTCGTTGTGCTAAATGCAAAGGCGCGCATAACACATTATTACATAATGATGAGAATAACAATGAGATGTCAACGAGGGAAAACATTGAAGCATCGAGCACTTGCAAGGTGTCTTTATTTAATTGCAAAGACAATAAACATATTGTTTTGCCTACTGTTATGGTAAAATTACAAAAACCTGATAGTTCTTATATGTTTGTGAGAGCGATTTTGGATACAGGTAGTGAAGTTTCCATGATCACTAAAGATATTGTAGATCAAATTACATGTGAAATTTCAACAGATTTTCACACTGTTGTGGGGGTGTGTGAAGGTACAAATAATGTTAACAAAATTGCAAATCTTATTATTAGCACTAGTTTTAATTCAAGTTTTTGTTTACCGGTCACTTGTTCTATAGTTGACAAAATTTCATGCGACTTGCCTCGCCAACTCATTGATATTGCAGATCTGAATGTCCCTTCTTATGTTCAATTAGCTGATGCTAATTTCTACGAACCAGGGCATGTTCAGATGCTCTTAGCATCTGATGTGTTTTTCCAGGTGCTGCTACGTGAGCGTATCCCGCTGACACCCAGTGGGCCCTACCTCATCAACACCAAGTTGGGGTATGTTGTGGGTGGTGCTATACTTGGCAAGCGTAAGCAGAAAAATGTAAAATATTGTAATTTAAATTTATGTTTATCACCTAACAATAATAGTATTAGTAATATTAGAAGTAACTTAAAGGAACCATGCTCTCTTTGTAAGGACTCTATTCATAAACAGTTAGAACAATTTTGGCAATGTGAAAAGGTAGTCGAAACCTTTTTTGAATCAAATTCTGAGCAAGAGTTAGCAGAGAAATGTTTCACTGAAAATGTTAGTATTAATAATAATAGATTTCAAGTATCTTTGCCACTTAAATTGGCATTCCAAGACATCAATTTGGGTGATTCGTTATCCTGTGCTTTACAGAGATTTTATAATATAGAAAAAAGATTTTCTAAAAATCCTGAGCTATTTAGAAAATATAAAGAATTTATTGACGACTATCTTAAGCAAGGTCACGCTCAAGTAGTTGATATATCACAATATGATCTTCAAAGGGGAGATGTTTATTTTTTACCACACCATCCAGTTTTTAATGAGGCCTCAAAGACTACTAAATTAAGAGTTGTTTTTGATGGCAGTATGTTAACAAAAAATAAGATTTCTTTAAATGATATTTTGTTAAATGGCCCCATTGTTCAAAATGATTTGATAAATATTTTAATACAATTTAGATTAGATAAATATATACTTATTTGTGACATAAAGCAAATGTTTAGAAATATATTGCTGGATAAAAATCACTGCCAACTTCAAAATATTTTATGGCGTGACTCCAAGCATGAGAATATTCAATGTCTTCAGCTTCAAACAGTCACCTATGGTTTGAAAAGTTCTTCCTACTTGGCTACTCGCTGTCTGCTTGAGTTAGCTAATAGATATGGTGATAAATACAGTTTAGCAGCGTCTACCTTAAAGTACAGAACTTATATTGATGACATTTGTGGAGGGGCAAACACCTTAGAGGAGTTAAAACAGTTAAAAAATGAATTAATTAATTTATTACAGTTAGGGGGGTTTAAGTTGCATAAATGGTGCTCAAATGAACATCAGATATTGTCTGACATACCTGTAGAAAATCAGCAAGTAGAAAATATTGAGTTTCGTTATGATCATGACATCTCTGTAAAGACATTGGGATTAAATTATAATATAAAAACTGACAGCATTGATGTTTGTTGTCCAGAAGTTCAATTAGATGATGTTTGCACTAAGCGATCAGTTTTAAGTTTTGTAAGTAAGTTTTTTGACCCATTGGGTATGGTGGGTCCCATTTTTGTTAAAGCAAAATTATTTTTGCAAGACCTCTGGAAGTTAAAATTGGCGTGGGATGTTCCTCTACCTTCAGAGTTAAATAAAAAATGGAAAAAGTTTGCTACAAATTTAAGTAACATGTCTAATATTTCCATAAGTAGGAATATAAATATATCATATAGTATAAAAATAGAGTTGATAGGTTTTGCAGATGCATCCAATGATGCATATGGTTGCTGTTTATACTTAAGGGTGATTAGGCCTGATGGTACAGTAACAATGGATTTGCTTTGTTCCAAATCAAGAGTCAGTCCCATTGGGAAACAGTTAACCACACCTAGGCTTGAGCTTAATAGTGCACTCTTGCTGTCAATATTGGTTAAGAAAATATATAACACTATATTGTTAAGATTAAATACAGAAATAATTAATGTTTATCTATACTTAGATTCCCAGATAGTCTTATCTTGGTTAAAAATAGAACCTTTATGTTTATCTGTATACGTTGCCAATAGAGTAAAATTTATTATAGAAAATACAAAGAAATTTTCATGGCATTATATTAATTCTCAGCTGAATCCTGCTGATTGTATTTCAAGAGGGCTAGAACCTAACATCATAAAAGAAAGTTTATTATGGTGGCATGGACCACAAGTTATGCACAATGCAAATTACTGTCACTCTTACAATGACAATTTTCATACTAATAAGTTACCTGAAGTTAAAAATAAATGTTTATTGAATGTAACTAAAACACCTGATGATTTTATTAAAGATTTATTTTATAAATTTTCAACATGGAGTAAACTGCAAAGAATAGTTGCCTACATGATAAGATTCTATAAAAATTGTAAAAATTCTAAAAACAAACAGCAAAAATGTCTTAATTATTTAACTGTAAAGGAATTGAATTATGCTATGATTACTATTGTGAGGTGTGAACAAAGTATTCATTTTTGTAATGAAATTAAATGTATTGCCTCTGGTCAACCAATTAAGGGAACTTTATTACAATTAAATCCATTCTTAGATAACATGGGTGTATTACGTGTTGGGGGAAGGCTACAACACTCTAGTTTGCCTTATGCGCAAAGACATCCTATAATTTTACCTAAAAGGTCACATATAACAAAATTAATTATCCACAATGCTCATTTAATGTTACTTCATTCTGGGCCTAAGCTTATATTGAGTTATTTAAATCAAACTTATTGGTTGATCAACGGCTTAAGAGAAATTAAAAATATTACTCATAGATGCATTGTATGCTTTAAACTTAAGGCAAAACAGGCTTCACAGTTAATGGGTTCCTTGCCAGAAGGCAGAGTTACAGCTTCGCGCTCTTTTGAAGTTGTAGGTGTTGATTATGGGGGTCCCTTCCAAATAAAACAATCGCGTGTTAGAAAAGTTTTGATTTCCAAAGGATACCTTGTGTTATTTATTTGTTTTTCAACTAAAGCCATACATGTCGAACTCGTGTCAGATATGACTACTGAGAGTTATTTAGCTGCATTAAAGAGATTTATTTCTAGACGTAATAAACCATCTGTAATTTATTCAGATAATGCTTCCAATTTCCGCGGAGCGAGGAACCAATTGTATGAATTGTATAAAATGCAAAATTCTAAGGAGCATCAGGCAACTATTCATAAGTTTTCTATTTCATTAGGTATTTCATTTAAATTTATACCTGCTTATTCGCCAAACTTTGCTGGTATCTGGGAAGCTGGTATTAAGAGTGTCAAGTATCACTTAAAACGTGTTGTAGGTGATAAATGTCTTACATATGAAGAATTGTACACTGTAATGGTACAGATTGAAGGAATCTTAAATTCCAGGCCATTGTTGCCATTGATTAGGTCAGATTGTGATGACATGTCATATCTCACTCCTGCCCATTTTCTTACTGGTGCATCGCTGCAGTCACTTCCAGAACAAGATGTGACCGATGTACCAACCAGCAAATTAAAATTTTGGAAACAGTGCGCTCAAATGCAGCAATCATTTTGGAAGCAGTGGCACAAACAGTATTTGGTGCAGTTGCAAAGTCGTCCTAAGTGGCAAATTAGTCAGCCTAATCTGCAGGTTGGAACATTAGTCATTATTAAGGATGAAAATACCAAACCTCTTACGTGGCCTATGGGTCGCATTGTAGCGGTATATCCAGGGGATGATGGTAGGGTACGAGCCTTAGATGTTAAAAACCAAAAGGGTTTCATAACTAGAACTAGCATTTCAAAGGTTTGTGTTCTTCCTATAGAAGATAACAATGATGTATTTAGTACATAAGTATTGGGTAAATTTGTTTAGTGTTAAGTAAAAAATTGTTTGTTTAGTCTAAAATTTTTAGTCTTAAGTAATTACAAATATTGTTTGCTGAGGCCGCAACTATGTTAAGTCCTAAGCTTAACATAATTTTCATTGGCAACACTATTTTTGATATTGTAAGGTTGGTGCGCCTATCGCGCCATATTACTTTTATTAGTACAGGAACTAATTTCTGTCTTGATCTTCTATAAAGATAATTTTTACGTCCAGAGCTATTGTCTGTTCGTGGTGTGAGCTATAGTCACAAATAATTTGAAATATAAATAAGATTACAAATATATTAGTATATAGAACATAAAGTTTAGTGCTGAACTTAAAAGGAAGGTGTTTTGAAGCAAATAAATATTTTATGTGGTGTCCAAGCAAAGGTGTTTTTTTTATTAAACTCCGCATCGGCACCCACACTATGATTTGTAAACTTTATATCAAACTACTTTTGCAATATTATTTTTTATTTTAAGAGAAGGATATCAGAACGGTTCAAAGGTCAAAAAGATAGCTAGACTCTGCACTTACTTATCAATTTAATGTTATCAAGCCGAAACCTAGTCATCGTGCCATTAAAAAACAAAATTACCAAACATTTTACACTGACCTATTTGTATAAGAGATGGTGGGGGTTCCTTTACACTATACACTCACCATGAGAAAGTGGTGCATGGATAGCTGGTCGGCACGCGGTCTAACATCGGGGTCGTGTGTTAGGCATTGCAGGCAAAAGTCGCGACCTTCGGGAGACAGGCCCTCTGGGATGTCTGGCCTTCCCCCCATCCCCACCACGAACATTATCTGGTAGTTGCTGTCGTATTCCACGAATGGACGCTAAACACAAGGACAGACATCGATTAATTGCATTACTTTAATTTTCACTAGGTGCTCACCCGGAGTTTCACGTGGATAGGATACATAATTGCGTTTTTTTTTTAATTTGATTCTAGTTAATTTAATTTTCTTTAAAAATAAAGTAGAATAACTTACTCATTATAATATCAGCTATCTACTAACGATTCGGCACATTCCGGCCAAAATTGAAAGATTAGCCATAACTATAGCAGCTTATATTTTGATATTACTATTAATACACTTACTTACACTTCAGACTCTGATTTTGTATTTGTTATAACTACTAAATTTGTTCCACCTAACCTAAACTAAAGGTTCGTGGAGCACAGTTACCGAATCTCGAAAGAAATCCTTACCTGCCCCGAGCCCATTGTTCGTGGGGCAGAGTCACCGAATCTCGATAGAAGTCCATACCTGCCCCGAGCCCATCGTTCGTGGAGCACAGTCACCGAATCTCGAAAGAAGTCCATACCTGCCCCGAGCCCATCGTTCGTGGAGCACAGTCACCGAATCTCGAAAGAAGTCCATACCTGCCCCGAGCCCATCGTTCGTGGAGCACAGTCACCGAATCTCGAAAGAAGTCCATACCTGCCCCGAGCCCATCGTTCGTGGAGCACAGTCACCGAATCTCGAAAGAAGTCCATACCTGCCCCGAGCCCATCGTTCGTGGAGCACAGTCACCGAATCTCGAAAGAAGTCCATACCTGCCCCGAGCCCATCGTTCGTGGAGCACAGTCACCGAATCTCGAAAGAAGTCCATACCTGCCCCGAGCCCATCGTTCGTGGAGCACAGTCACCGAATCTCGAAAGAAGTCCATACCTGCCCCGAGCCCATCGTTCGTGCAGCACAGTCACCGAATCTCGAAAGAAGTCCATACCTGCCCCGAGCCCATCGTTCGTGCAGCACAGTCACCGAATCTCGAAAGAAGTCCATACCTGCCCTGAGCCCATCGTTCGTGGAGCAGTCACCGAATCTCGAAAGAAGTCCATACCTGCCCCGAGCCCATCGTTCGTGGAGCACAGTCACCGAATCTCGAAAGAAGTCCATACCTGCCCCGAGCCCATCGTTCGTGGAGCACAGTCACCGAATCTCGAAAGAAGTCCATACCTGCCCCGAGCCCATCGTTCGTGGAGCACAGTCACCGAATCTCAAAAGAAGTCCATACCTGCCCCGAGCCCATCGTTCGTGGAGCACAGTCACCGAATCTCAAAAGAAGTCCATACCTGCCCCGAGCCCATCGTTCGTGGAGCACAGTCACCGAATCTCGAAAGAAGTCCATACCTGCCCCGAGCCCATCGTTCGTGGAGCACAGTCACCGAATCTCAAAAGAAGTCCATACCTGCCCCGAGCCCATCGTTCGTGGAGCACAGTCACCGAATCTCGAAAGAAGTCCATACCTGCCCCGAGCCCATCGTTCGTGGAGCACAGTCACCGAATCTCGAAAGAAGTCCATACCTGCCCCGAGCCCATCGTTCGTGGAGCACAGTCACCGAATCTCGAAAGAAGTCCATACCTGCCCCGAGCCCATCGTTCGTGGAGCACAGTCACCGAATCTCGAAAGAAGTCCATACCTGCCCCGAGCCCATCGTTCGTGGAGCACAGTCACCGAATCTCAAAAGAAGTCCATACCTGCCCCGAGCCCATCGTTCGTGGAGCACAGTCACCGAATCTCAAAAGAAGTCCATACCTGCCCCGAGCCCATCGTTCGTGGAGCACAGTCACCGAATCTCGAAAGAAGTCCATACCTGCCCCGAGCCCATCGTTCGTGGAGCACAGTCACCGAATCTCGAAAGAAGTCCATACCTGCCCCGAGCCCATCGTTCGTGGAGCACAGTCACCGAATCTCGAAAGAAGTCCATACCTGCCCCGAGCCCATCGTTCGTGGAGCACAGTCACCGAATCTCGAAAGAAGTCCATACCTGCCCCGAGCCCATCGTTCGTGGAGCACAGTCACCGAATCTCGAAAGAAGTCCATACCTGCCCCGAGCCCATCGTTCGTGGAGCACAGTCACCGAATCTCGAAAGAAGTCCATACCTGCCCCGAGCCCATCGTTCGTGGAGCACAGTCACCGAATCTCAAAAGAAGTCCATACCTGCCCCGAGCCCATCGTTCGTGGAGCACAGTCACCGAATCTCAAAAGAAGTCCATACCTGCCCCGAGCCCATCGTTCGTGGAGCACAGTCACCGAATCTCGAAAGAAGTCCATACCTGCCCCGAGCCCATCGTTCGTGGAGCACAGTCACCGAATCTCAAAAGAAGTCCATACCTGACCCGAGCCCATCGTTCGTGGAGCACAGTCACCGAATCTCAAAAGAAGTCCATACCTGCCCCGAGCCCATCGTTCGTGGAGCACAGTCACCGAATCTCGAAAGAAGTCCATACCTGCCCCGAGCCCATCGTTCGTGGAGCACAGTCACCGAATCTCAAAAGAAGTCCATACCTGCCCCGAGCCCATCGTTCGTGGAGCACAGTCACCGAATCTCGAAAGAAGTCCATACCTGCCCCGAGCCCATCGTTCGTGGAGCACAGTCACCGAATCTCGAAAGAAGTCCATACCTGCCCCGAGCCCATCGTTCGTGGAGCACAGTCACCGAATCTCGAAAGAAGTCCATACCTGCCCCGAGCCCATCGTTCGTGGAGCACAGTCACCGAATCTCGAAAGAAGTCCATACCTGCCCCGAGCCCATCGTTCGTGGAGCACAGTCACCGAATCTCAAAAGAAGTCCATACCTGCCCCGAGCCCATCGTTCGTGGAGCACAGTCACCGAATCTCAAAAGAAGTCCATACCTGCCCCGAGCCCATCGTTCGTGGAGCACAGTCACCGAATCTCGAAAGAAGTCCATACCTGCCCCGAGCCCATCGTTCGTGGAGCACAGTCACCGAATCTCGAAAGAAGTCCATACCTGCCCCGAGCCCATCGTTCGTGGAGCACAGTCACCGAATCTCGAAAGAAGTCCATACCTGCCCCGAGCCCATCGTTCGTGGAGCACAGTCACCGAATCTCGAAAGAAGTCCATACCTGCCCCGAGCCCATCGTTCGTGGAGCACAGTCACCGAATCTCGAAAGAAGTCCATACCTGCCCCGAGCCCATCGTTCGTGGAGCACAGTCACCGAATCTCGAAAGAAGTCCATACCTGCCCCGAGCCCATCGTTCGTGGAGCACAGTCACCGAATCTCAAAAGAAGTCCATACCTGCCCCGAGCCCATCGTTCGTGGAGCACAGTCACCGAATCTCAAAAGAAGTCCATACCTGCCCCGAGCCCATCGTTCGTGGAGCACAGTCACCGAATCTCGATAGAAGTCCATACCTGCCCCGAGCCCATCGTTCGTGGAGCACAGTCACCGAATCTCGAAAGAAGTCCATACCTGCCCCGAGCCCATCTCAGTGACGACGCAACCCAGCGACCAGACATCGGCGGCGCGCCCGTGCCCCGACGACTTCATGAACACCTCCGGCGCCATGTACGCTGCAACAAAATGTTAAAACTTAATTATATTTATAAGAATTAACCTTTCATTTCACAGTCACAACACTGAAAATTGGTAAATGGATATAATAAACATTTAAGGCTACACTACGAATAGGGTTTCTCAATTCTCGAGCGCGAGAATTCTCGACCAGTATTTCTCGAAAATTCTCGGGTTGTCGAGATAGATGAATTTTTTTTTAAATATGTGTGTTTTAACAATAAAACTACGCTTTTTATGCAATATTCAACAATATTTATCAATCAACAACATTTACTTAAGTAAGTATATATTTTTTTTTAGTAAATGAAATAAAATCTAGCGAGATCTTTTGTCATTATTTCTACACACAATTTTAGGACTAAATAGTCGTTATCTTTGGGAAAAACAAATAAAATATCTTCTAAAAATAATGCCATCATGCCACCACAATATAATTTAGTACCTTACATTACATACTATATAATTTACTTTAGTCTCTGTCTGTTCTACAAACTTTTCTATTAAAATGTATACAGTTTTTGAATTAGGTATAAAAATCAAACAATCAGACTAGCTTCATAATTACAATGAATAACAATAAGGTACAGGTAACTTATTTTAGTCCAATTTTTCAATATAAATTTTCAATATTTTGTTATATATAGACTTTTTTGTTACGTAAGTATACTTAAGAATCTAATAAATTTAATAATCAGACTAATTATAATCACAATTTAAAGAGGAAACTGCCCCAAAAGCTAGCCCACTAGGTATTTTTATTATTTAGGAAATAAGCTTTCAAAAATACGAGTGCATTAAAAGCATTATCTGATGGTCGGTTTCGTATTAAGTTTTAAAAATTTTTGACTTAATTTCTCGATTTTTTGACCACTTTTTTCTCGTCTCGAGTAAGGCAAAATTTCTCTGGAATTCTCGATTCGAGAATTCTCGTAGAGAAACTCTAATTACGAATGAACTTACAGATTATATCTTCTAGTTTTCTTTGTATTTTCCTTTTATCATTTTGGTTTACAAAGAGGAGTGTTGTGTTCAGTTTGTGTGTCTATTACGCTAAGGGAGATCGAATGTATACTTTTGTTTTCAGTGTTGTAGTGAATAGAAACAAAGAGACAAAGGATTATGCCACGAATATTATTCTTTTCAATACTCTCGACGCTTAGAATCGAGGATTTGAATAAACGAGAACGTATAGCGTTTATTTACAATACTCGAATCGAATCACGACGAGATAATTTTCTTTTTAGGTAAGAATATAAACACAAATTTTCAAGATTAATTTAACTACTTACTCGATCTTTTGTATAAAGAACGTAGGGTTTGGTATGAATATATCTGTAAGATACGATCGATATACACATCAGATATTATACAGCATAAAATCTTGCTGTATGCCTTGAAAGATACTCTACCTTGGGTGCCCACGAATCCCTGCAGTTCTCCGGGAGCGGTGGTGTTGGCGCGAATCTTGACGGCGCACCCGAAGTCTCCTAGTTTTAAACAGTGACCTTCGTTGGTTAAGAATATATTGCCACCTGAAAGCGACCGTAAAAAAAAACATAGTTAGTCTATTATTTACATCACTTAGAACCACTTAAACTTTGACTACCAGAATTCTGTAAAACTGTTGTCCAAAGCAAAATATTTATCCTTCGATTATTATAAAATGCGAAAGTATAAGAATATTCGTTACGGTCATATGATTACTAGGAAACTCGGACATAAATCTAATTCATCTTAATTTAGTAAAAACAAAAGTGTAAACGAAAATTAAAAAGATTTTAGCAATTGAAAATGGTATTCGGCCCAATTGCTATGTTCGGGACTAAATATTTTTTTTATTCACGGATCTAATCGGTATATTTATATTAACAAAAGGGATTGCAATATGTATTTAAGCCAACATCCTTTGTGAACACGCCATTCAAATGAACTACGACCTCACATTACAACTAGTTGGGATTTATTTATGAATATTACTAATGTCTCGATTCAATCATTTGAAATGAAGGCGTTTTTAAAAACTACCACGCAAGAGAGAAAAATATACAAACTTTAAACTATTGCTAAAGCTTGAAGACATAAAGCATAATTCATTGTATAGTCATAAACATTCTTTTTTTATGTACGAGTATGTTTTTTTTTTTAATTTTGTCACCTTGGAATGTCTCTCCTATAATGCCATAAAAATTACCATTTCATAATCACAGTTTCTGTATTCGCGGCATATTTACGAAACCAATAACTTGCGCAAAAGGAAATTTTACTGTACTTTAATAAATAGTTATATTGATATGAGCAACAGTAGCTAGAGAGAAAAACAGCACCTTTCTCTCGTCGTGTTTCTCTTTACTAAAGTTCGTGAATCGTCCGATGAATTTAAGAATTTTCTATATTTCTCTATATTATCTTTAACTATATTTTAAACTTGTGCCTTCTATGATCTCATGAATTGCATGAATCTTTGCAACAGTAGTAGAGAGTATAGTCGTGATCTTAAATTTGTTCCCGAGATTCGTTTGCGAACATTCTTGAAAGACGCTGGAAATTATATTAACAAGATTGTACGATTGGAATTTGGGTATTAAGTTGGTCGCGCTCGATTGCACTATTCCGGTGCATTCCATGCTGTTCCTTTAGTAAATAGTATCTGTAACCATCTACGCAACCCACCCCCTGGAGACACTAAATGCATCTGTTACCATGTGTAAAACACATTATTTTATAATATTATCGTATCATCATTTCAGCCAATAGACGCCCACTGTTGGACATAGGCCTCCCCCAAGGATCTCCACGCAGATCGGTCCTGCGCTGTAACCGTCCGTCCATTATCGTATTATTTAACTAATATTATCGTCTGGAAGGCTAGCAAACGTCATAACCGACGGCAGTAGACTTACGACACGGGTATTTTAATTAAATAAAATCTCCTGTTTGAATGAACGCACTTGGCATATATAGCCTAGTCTTGAAAATTTCGGATCAAATGAAACAGAACGATGGACGAGGTCATTTCCAATTATGCATACGTCTACGGTAGGCTGGATATCGACGGCACAAGATTTATGTAATTTTTATTTTATTAATAAAACAATACCGATTTTCGATGGGCATAATAATAAATAATCAAAGCAAATTAAAATTAGTGATACCCAGATGAGAATAGTACATCATTGAGTGAGTGTAGTTCTTGTTTGTCTGTATCTATACTTACTCTTGATGTCTCGGTGTGCGATGTTCCTCGCGTGGAGCTCAAGAATTGCAGATACAAGTTGTTTAGCGTAGCGTCGAGTAGTATGTTCTTCTAAGGCACCGGTAGTAGCTATCAATGCCTCTAGCGACCCTTCGACGCATAATTCCATGAATATTAACATCTCCTCCTGTATGGAGCGTACGGTATATGTAAAACATATGTAGAAACGAATGACTTTAATGAGCAGTGAATATACGTTCCCACCTGGTATACACGCATTTACGACGATAAAAATTGTTGGACCTACAAGATCGTATCTCCAATTAGTTTGATTGATGGTATAAAATAAACACATTCCCAACGGAAAAAGCCGCAACAACAAACAGTAAATAATATTGATATTAAATTGATAATAAAGATAAAAAATATTTAGCCCGAGGTCCTATTACACAGGCTTATTATAAAAATGTCTATCGTATTAGTGCTAGATCTACTGATGCCTACTAAGTAGAACGAAGATGTTAATAAAGATTCTCAGATGCTTGTTTTGATAGCCACCTTCAGAACTTTCTACTGAATTATGATAATCTACATATACGATTTTTGATAATTTGATTTATTGTATTTTTTTTTTCAATAATAGTTTATTACATTATACACAAAATCAGTATGCTGACAGTATGCTTATAATGTGAATATATTTAGGTTAACAAATCTAATAATAAGTTAATAGCACAATTAAGAAATTAGTGTTTGACAGATGTTCACAAAAATGGCGACAAGATACTTTATAGTTTACACTTTTTAAGAAATAGGCATTTCTTGAAAATTCTACATATGGAAACGGAAATTTAGACCTTAATATATTGTCAGTGTCTGACGATATTTTAACAAAATGGATCGGAGATTAAATTCAGTGAAATAACCTAATAAAGCTAATTAATAAATAAAATAAATATCTATTTCTACTAAATACGAAAATATACGAAAATTATTGCGTATAAGTTTATTGATTTATTTTCAATTGTTACAATGATAAAAAAATATAAATTATAAAATTAAAAAAATATATATTATTATTAATGTAGGTAATATTATAAGTACTTAAAACATTTTTTCACTTTTCAGATTATTAGTCTCAAACAATAGTTTTTAAACAATACATCAAACAGACTTACCCTGTGTAACTCACAGCCGTAGTAGCGGACCAAGTGGGGGTGAATTACTCCTTCCAGCACCCTTAGCTCATTAGCGGCTTTTTGCAAGGCGCGTCGATCTCCCGCAATAATGCTAAGTTCTTTCATCGCTAGTAACTGCCCGCTTTCGGTGTTTACCACAGTGTATACCTGCCGGAATTTGTAGATGTTACTGAAAGAACTATTTCGCATTTCAATCTTTAAATTTCTACGTATAAACTTAGAAGCCACGTATAACACTTCCAAAGATGAAGTTTTATACTTATTCAGTATACTTTGGTCTATATATTAACTAATTCTCCGTCAGCGGCTTTGTCTGCGGTATATCGATTTATTGCGATATATTTTTCGAAGGTAAAAATTATCTTATGTCCACGATCTAACGATCACAACACCAAATTACATCGAATCTTTAAATCCTACCCTTAAGTGTTTTTTCAACTTGTTTTTCTAGTCGGAAAATCCGATATAAACATAGATATTTTCTGGATGTAAAGATTTTTTAAAATATCCAATATATCAACTTTCATTCATTCAAATCGATTCTATAGTTTCAGAGCCCGTTCAATACAAACAAACACATCTTTCTTCTTTATAATATTAGTACAAATACAAACTTTGTACCCTTTTTTACACCAATAAATTTTTTTCAACCACCCCTGCACTATGGAATCTGGGAATTTACTAAATTTGAAAGTGTTGGTATGTCAGTTTTTACTTCATTAGATATTAACATTTCAACCCCATCTAACCCATCAGGAGATCATATTATTTTACATTTGCCATGATTGATATTAAAATAGTGGTAAGTTTTGTAGTTTTGTAGCGACCTGAAAAAATATAACGACACTCTAGATCATTTTAAGATTTTACCTGATAATTTTCATTCTCATATGTTTAAAATAAAATACTGCAATGAATTTCGTAATATTAATACTATAACAAGTCGGTATATTTATACTAATCCCTCTTAATAAGGAACCTATGTGACAAGTTAGAGTTCATATTTTATTTTTCTTAATTTTTAACGAGGCTTTGAACACTTTGGGTGAACATGTCAGCCTCATACGAATAATCACATATTTACATAACATACACACTTTACACATACACTTGTTATATACTATTGTAATTGTTATATGCAAACATATTAGTTTGCCTCCTCAAAGGACAAGCAAACAATCATGTATAATTTTATGGCTAAGCTAGACAATGGTTCCGTCACCATTAGCCAGATCCATTCCCACGAGGAGTCTTTCTCTTAGCTCAGAGTTTCGGGCACATTCCAACAACACGTGATAAATATCATCGATCTTTTTTTTTTTTGTTCCGCTGAGGAATATGCTTTGAATTGCATACCCCGGCTGCAGAGAACCGGTGGTTATGTGGGGCTCTCCTCCCCAGAAGGGAGAGGCCTACCCACTAAAAACTTCAGCAATGGCCATCCTCAGGCGTTGTAGGGGCCTCAGGATCGAGTGTCGCATATGAGGACCCCCGGTCTTTACTCGCGCGAACTGCGTCGCGCCCGCCAGCGACCCGTGGCGGCGCCTCAAGCTAGGCTATCTGGCCCGAGGCCGCCTTTTTCTAGCGGAATCGGCCATCTCCGACCCCGCTCGGCGACCTCCTTCTGGAGCATCACCGCTTCACAGAAGAAGGCCACAGTCTTCCAACCGCCAGCATTGCCGCAATCAACGTTGGCGGAGACAGATCTTGCCCGATCTCTTCGACCAAGACTCGAAACATCATCGATCCTAGAACATAGCTGGTTATCGCACAAAGGTAAGGATTTCACACCAACAAGATGATAAACCTTGTTTGTTGGAACATGCCCAGACCGTAATCGGAAAGCAGAAACTAAAAGCTTTCTAGTAAGGTTGGATGAGTCACTAAGGATTCCATGTAGGTTTGTCCTGGATTGTATCATACCAAACTCTAACGCCTTTGACCAGGGTCTCCCCAAAATGAGAGTTCATATTGCTACTGATTTCGGTATTGTAGTCATTCAATTCACTTGTGAATTCAATGCTAATCTTTAATCAACGCCCTCATTTGCTGAAGACTTGCATTAACATATATTCATAAACTACGAGAACTGACCGTCAATCTGTTACTTGATGATAAATCTATTCTATATAAATGCATTAAAATACCTTGCTAAAGAATCCAGCGCCAATCTGTCCAAATTCCCGCTATCATCTCAGAAAGACTTTGTGTTTGTAAAGAAAGAACCACTAAGGAACGCATATATATTTTTGTGTTGTGGTTTTATACTATTACAATATACCTTGCCAAAGGATCCAGCGCCGATTTTAAGCCCCCGTTGCCATTTGAAAGTGACCTGCTTTAACTTGGGTTCGTATGCGGCGGGGGCTGGTCCCGCCACTCTACCTACTCTTCTTTGTTGCCTTAAGCGATTGTCGCGCTCTTCTTCTAAAGTTTCAACAGCTTTGCGCACACGCTCTGCGCGACCTGTTCACACAAACGCAAAATGTTGGCCACATGTATTTTGAACATTAATGCAAACAGGAAATTTGATAAAAGACTGCCACAGGGCTAAGAATTAGAAAAAAAGAAAATATATTTTTACAGTTATACAGCGTGCATTTAAATGCTCTAAATATTACTATAACAGTAGAAGAAAATAATGTTCCTTATTTATCATTTTTGCAAGTTTACTATTATAGTTCTTTAGTTAATTGCTTTGAAAGCAATCTTTGAAAAAACCTGACTTCAAAAAAAGGGTCGTAATATTATAAAAACAGTTATTTATGCAACTGTTGTATAATCAGGGGTATTAAAACACGAATGTGGGTTTATAGTATCACATGAGAGTTAAAATTATTACCTAATTATAACAGTTGCATACAAGACTTTATCTACAATTATGATATGAATCCTCTATAAAATATTACCAATATTCGAGTGAAAAAATGGCGGGAAATAACACGATAAGACGAGAATCCAAATTACGAATTAGTCTACAATATATTGTTTTTTTTTATTTTCAAAAATTTTTGCGATCTGGTGTTGAAAATGTCATTGCATAAGAATGTTCTTTTTTTGAAATTCATAATATTACGCGTTTGGATGATATAATGATCATAATATAATTGAGTGTTTTAATGTTGGCAATAAGCTAATTGTTATAGGTTCTTTTATAGGTTTCTTTAGAATATTGATCTGTGTACAATTCGTCTAGGGCGCCTCTAGTACCTGTTTGCCCATTTGCAATTTTTGAATTCGAATTTTTTAATCATCATCAAACATCAATCATCCATCCAAAATTCCATTCTATCTACACGTTCAAGCCATTCTCTTGGAAGAGCATTCTTTTGACTCTATCAAACGACGATCTGAATCACTTGAACTATCTCACTGTTTCGTCGTAATTGTGATTAGCATAAGTCAATAAGAACTAAGCTCAAATACAGTTAAGTCGTTATGCAGAGGCTAATTTTTGGATCCGACATAATCGTATTTAGAAGTTATTTGCCTTGTGATTTTCTGCCTTCCCTCATTAAAACGTAGGTATTCTCTTTCCCGATTTTTGTCATCATATCTTTTTTTATATAATTGAAAACATAATAACAGTCGAAACAAAAATATTACTCACTAGTGTTATCGTAGACATGAAAACTTAATAAGGGGTCCGGCTCTATAGGTGGAGTAGAAGGCGCAGCGGCGTCCCGGTCCCGGGGGCACGAACCGGACGCTGTGGCCCCCGACACGCTGGTAGTGGGGCTGCTGCTGGGAGATGGACTCTGACCCAAAACGTAAACTTATAAAGTTTATTGAAAATGATTTAGATATGTTTAATAAAATTAACAAAAACAAAATCTCGAATCGAGAATTCCCAAGAAATTTTGCCTTACTCGAGACCAGAAAAAAGTGGTAGAGAAATTGAGAAATTAAGTAAAAAATTTTTAAGACTTAATACAAAACCGACTATCAGATAATGCTTTAAATGTCCTCGTATTTTTAAAGCTTATTTCCTAAATAATAAAAATACCTAGTGGGCTAGCTTTTGGAGCAGTTTTCTCTTTAAATTGTGATTATAATTAGTCTGATTATTAATTATTTATTAGATTCTTAAGTATACTTACGTAACAAAAATGTCTATATATAACAAAATATTGAAAATTTATATTGAAAGGTTGGACTAAAATAAGTTACCTGTAACTTATTGTTATTCATTGTAATTATGAAGCTAGTCTGATTGTTTGATTTCAATTATACATTTTAATAGAAAAGTTTGTAGTACAGACAGAGACTAAAGTAAATTATATAGTATGTAATGTAAGGTACTAAATTATATTGTAGTGACATGATGACATTGTTTTTAAAATATATTTTATTTGTTTTTCCCAAAGATGAAGACTATTTAGTTCTAAAATAAATGTTGTTGAATATTGCATAAAAAGCGTAGTTTTATTGTTAAAACACACATCATCATCATCCTCTTGCCCATTTTCCATTATCTGGGGTCGGCGCAGTAGATCTTTAAAACACACATATTTTTAAATATTTCCATATATCTCGACAACCCGACCATTCTCGAGAAATAGTGGTCGAGAATTCTCGTACTCCGAGAAATAAAAAAGCTCGAGAATTGAGAAACCCTAGTTGCAAGTCATGAATTCTGACATGCTGACCTTGACACCATCTCTATTGCTTGCGTAATAAAAGCTGCTTTGGTATATATATCAAACGTATTTTGACGTAATGCATTTTGTAAAAATGTAAAATATTTAAATTATTGCAAAGCAAAAGTTATAAAGGACAGCCGATAAAATTAACGATATTTATAAAGTTTAATTCTGCCTTATGACAGGATGGCTGTAGTAAACTAAAATATTATTTTTACACTTAAGTTCGCATATATAAGTGATGTGCAGAAGACTTTCTGGTTCCTTTTTTAAATATCGATGACTTTATTTACCACAGCAGATTGTTTACGAACAATTATGGACCAAGGCACACAAGCTGTCTTCAAGAATATGTTGTCAATAAAAGAATTTATATACAAAAGCGTTTCATCAAAATAAATTTATTGTAAGTATTTTTTTAAATACTAAATACCTGCAACCTAGGCCTGGGCCTGGCGGCGAGAGATGAATCTGGCGCGGGCCGTGAACCCACCACATGAGAGATACATCCATCCATTAATTGTTTTAATTCCTGCAAAAACAGCACAAATATGTTTAATTCAATACAGATATGATTATAGAATTGCAACGGGTATTAAATTATCTCAAATATACACACAAAAAACAATGCGGTGGTTACACGATTTAACTTATGAATGTAAATGGATATAACATAAGAGGAAGACTGTAAAAAGAATAGAATAGATTGTGTGAAGAATAACATAATTATATTGTTACGATACATGTGACTTATATGTAGACACTTTAAATGTGCATATAAAATTTCTCATATTAAAAATAACCCAGAGCAATAATTTTCATTAGGTTATACGCTATGAAGATTGTGAATTACTTATCGTTATATATAAGCATATATATATATATATATAGAATAGAAAAACAATCGTATATATAGAAGCATTGTGAAATTTATTTTCTTAACAGAAAAATTTCAAGTACGACATTTTTACAGCATAATAATTGGTGGAAAGTAATCGCAGCTGACAAGTCAGCTGATCTGCGTAAAAACAAAACCTCAATATGATTACTGTTAGAACCATCGTGTTTTAAAAATGTATACAATATTAAAACTGAAGTTTCACATTATACGCCTTATATAGGTACACCACACAGGAATTACACAGGATATGCTTATGTATAAGACGTATAATGTTACAATTAAATTGTTTATTTGAGATTTGTGTTCAAAAATATGTCCTAGTATATATATATATATATATATATATATATATATATATATATATATATATATATATATATATATATTATATATATATATATATATAATATATATATATATATATATATATATATATATATATATATATATATATATATATATATATATATATATATATATATATATATATATATATATATATATAGTATAGTAAGCGGGCATTGCTTAAGGGTTTGTGATTTATTTAAAAAATTAAGTATAAAAGTGAATGCGTACATGAATAATTAACCATTTTCTCAATCTATTATATCCTTATGAACTGATAAAAGTGCTATAACAAATAAATGTTGAAGGCAAGTCACTTTTATATAAAGAAATTATTTAAAACAATCTATTTTTTATTCAACCAGATTTCAAATGTTTAATTATAATTAAAATAATTCTAAATGGTAATTTTCATTATTTTCACGCAGGAATAAGATTTATTCTTGGAAAATTACCGGTGAGTTGCCTCATGTCCTTCCCCGGGTTTGTTATCCCTGTACCAAGATTCATCGAAATGGGCACAGTAGTTTTGGAATCTCTTTAATACAAACTATCAAATTTTATATTACTATTGATAATATCAGTTTTACTATCATCTTTCGCAGTTGACAACCACGTTACGTTATGTTAATCGGTACGAAATTCGCCGATTCAACTGGTTAATAAAAGTAAGTTTTTGAAGAACTTTTGCATTTTCAAATTTTGTTTTTCTTTGTTGTGTATTAATTATCAAGACATGTTTTATAAACTTTATTTATGATATAACTCTAACAAGTCAATTCACCTGGACAAAGGCTCGTTGAAATTGAAGACCAGAATGAATTGAATTCAGAAACAATTTTAAATTATACAAATGTAATGAATAACACATACCTACAAAATTTTACTACTTGTAATTTTTCGAAGTTTTTTTTTGCATTTTCCTATATATTTCGATACCCTAAAGTAGATTGACCATTTTAGTATGGGCAAATTATACTGACATTATTATTTTTGTGTCTCGATAAAAATGCTTTTTTATATAATAATAATAAATGATACCAACTTCTATCAAGATTCATAATGGGAATGTTGAAATAATCAAGAAAATAAGTTTGTTTTTAGGTTATAATAGTTTCAAGGAAATGCACACTTTATGCAGTAAGTAGTAGTAAGGTTTGCATTAGTTTTTTTGCGCTATTCTCGTTTAGTTACACACCAAACTAACAAACACAGACTGTCAAATGTAAAATCTAGGGATGTGATCTGAAATAGATTGAATTCACGACAAAATCAAAATCGATTCTTAGAATAGGTCTAGTGAATCGAGTTTCATAAATATACATCAGGATTTTCTGTCATAAGAATAGAATATAAACGCATCACATTCAGTTTGATTTAAATCGCTTGCACGGCGAAAAAAAATCTTTTTTGTAATGCCCTAGACAACGGCAAAATAAATACTTTCTTACACTAACACTATAACATGAAATTGATTCCAAACCATCATGCTTTCGTCTTAGCAAACACAAAGATTTTTTTTTTATTCTGCATCCATAGAGGGAATAGACATTAAGCAAAGCGTTTCGATTGCCGATTTAGGTACAAAATCACCCCACAGATTATAATCGATTAATTTCTATAATATGTCCCAACCTTACAAACATGGCAGATTATGACAATTTGCTGTAAAACGGAAGTTTATTACTGATTTATTTCATAAATTATTCCGAAAAGGAATGTTTAAGCGGAAAAGACAAAATACTTAAAATATTATTGTTTTATTTTTGGTAAGAAAATCATTGAGACACAACTATTTTTGTGGCTGTGTCTAGCTTCTCGAGGCGGCGTTTTGTGATTGTGGCCAGTGGCCCGTGTGCGGGAGCGCTTAGATCTACCACCCGTTTTCACAAATCAGCTTCTATTCAGTTTCTAGTAATCAGCTTTCCTTTTTTTTTCAGACTAAGCGAATATTTACAGAATCAGGGAGTAAAACATCTATAGAAAAGCCATTAAGTTAACTGGAAAAAAAAACTTGTAGGTTGTGTAATATACCTCAAACTCTTCTTCCGTAAGATGTCTGGTGTTGCACGGGTCGCAGGCCAGCATTAAAAATTCCAAGCCTTGACTTGCCCATCTGACGAAATAAGCAATTGTTTGATTATTTTTACGATTTTCAAAATCCTTACTAATATTATAAATCGGAAAGTGAGTTTGTTTGTTCCGCTTTCACGCCGTAACTACTGAACCGATTTGAAATTTTGCAGACGTAAAGATTAAATAATAGGCTACTTTTTATCCCGGAAATATCGACAGATCCCACGGGGTGCGCAATAAAGGATTCGCTCAAAAACTACTGCACAGATTTTCATGCGGTTTTCATCAATAGATAGAGTGATTCTTGAGCAAGGTTTTGCGGTATTTTTATTTCGGAAAAACGGATAATCCCACGGGAAGCGCGATAAAACCTTCGCGCGATAAACCGACTTCCGCGCATATGTAGCCGTGGGCAAAAGCTATGACCCTTAACCCTCTATAGACCCAATCCCGAAATCGACGCGGGCGAAGCCGCGGGCAGAAAGCTAGTTAATGAATAAAACAAAAACTTGATAATGAAATCCTCTACGACTGACGACGTTGATTTCATTATCACATTTATTGATTAAACAATATCACATTGTATCCCTAATTCGTCAATTACGGTGCGAACTATAATTACATAACATTTATAGATTTCTAGAACGAAGCTGACGCTAAGAATAATAAGAATAACATTACTAGCATCGATTCCTGTGAACACTTACAACCAATAAACGGAAATTACCGTATAAGATCAACGCACATATTTCAGTGTCGACAAAGTCCTGGGACAGTCCAGCCACTGTGATAACTATTCACTCATACCATTAGTTTTGAACGTATCCTCAGCTGACACTGTTCGTGGTATTATAATGATATCAGTAACGTTTATAGAATAGAGAATGAGTGGGAGTGATTATCATCACGGTGACAGTAGTGTACCTCAACTTGTTTGTCAATCTTATATGTACTCACCTAGGCCTCAGACCACGGCCCCTGTCACACCTCTCTACCACAAACCTCATCCAACACTTGGCGAACTGTATAACAGCGCGTCCCACGCGAAATGCCCACTCGCTTTCTTCACTAGTTCCACCAGGAGTAACAGAATCTATGTCGTGGTTCGGATGTCTCAGTTGGACTGGTTCATCGCAGTCCTCGCCTGATAACAGCCGCTCTAAGCTGCTTTCGTTCTGGAAAGAAAAAAAATCTATGTATTGTATTGCTATATTGCAAGAAAGACAAAGATGTTAAACATGAAAATAAAGTTATATTCATATAAAACATATTTATCAAAGTGATATTAACCACCGTTTTAATTATTTAAAGTAAGTCTTAAGCTACTAATTATCACAAATTACACATAATTTAAATAGGTACGAATTATTTTTATTACGTATCACTGAGATAATAGTTATGTACAATTGAATTTAGTATGAGGCTCTATATCGCTACCTACATCCACCTGCTATCCATCTACCAGTGAACAGGCTGCCAAAAGTCAATGCTGTACGTTAAATCACTCACTGATGTATCGGCGCAGAGGCTGTCGAACAATCGGTCGTCGAACACGTCGTCAGACACACTGTCCACACGCGAGTACTTGGGGCGCAACCGAGGTGGGGATGCGGTTCGTGGGGGCTGACTTTGATTCTGGTTTCGTTTTGGTTCCTGTACCGCGCTGTGGAGTTCTTTGTGGATCTGGAGTTGACAAATCAGTAGTTTAGTTCCCCTGCTCCAAAATTTTGAAACAGGTTAGCATTTCTCTAACTACTCAGAAATTAAAACTAATCTAATAATAAGCTAGTATAGCTGTCTAATAGTAACTAATATTTCTCATGTAATAAAAATGATGATGAAGTTTAAACATTATTCGTTAGTATTTTTAACAAAATAGACTTAACTATTTCCCAACTGGTTGAATTAAAAAATAATCATTAATTAATAATAATGTTTTTTTATTGATTTGAAAGTGATTAACAATCAAATTATTCTAAGTAATGAAGTAATAAAAATATATGTACCAAATATATGTTTTTTTATTGATTTGAAAGTGATTAACAAACAAATTATTCTAAGTAATGAAGTAAAAAAAATATACCATCTAAGCATTATTTAACACAAACATATGTTAAAAAATTGAACACAAAACTGATTTAAAAACACATAAATTATTTTCCACAAGCATTTTTTTAAAGTGTTTTATTATTATAAAGTTTAAAATACAATACAACTAATTGAATGCTGAAATAATATTCTGATGAAAATCAAGCACCTTATTAGGTGTAAAAACACAAAATTTTAAAGCAACAATGACCAAAACCAATCCAACAGTACCACAATACTCACAAAAAAACAATCAATTTCCTCGCACATCTGACACACTGAAATTGCAGACTAATTGATTATTAGATGCATCTAAACAACGTACGCATATAAACTCCAAGGAGCGGCCTGTACCTAAGCTAACCAAGTTAAGACTGTTCAGACTTAAGTCGACCACGCGGGCACGGAGCGGACCAATTGACCTATATACACCTTACGGTTTGTCGCAGGTATATGTCGATTGGTTTACGATGGTTTCCAGATACCATACTAACGTCGGATAGAAAATAAAAAATCAAAAAGACATGAGTTCATAGCGGGTTCGAATCCTCATAAGAAGACTAAACATCAACGCTCCAAACAGATGCACTGTCCTAACAAATAGTAGTCACAAGCATTGAGAAGGGGAACTTTCAGCAATGAAACAACAATATTGTCATTTATAAAATAGGGCGTCATGTTACGTCAATCTAAGAGTCTGTAGTAGTTTAATGGAATTGTATTCTACTAGATGCATGTCCGTAGGTTCGCCTACGTGGACAGATAAATTGTTGGATACAAAAAAAAACAAGCAGTGACAATTCCATCAAAATTGGTATAATTATTACACAGATTAGACACATCAAAAAGAATAATTTTAAAAATTAGTACTTTGTTATATGTATCGTATTTCATTCATTAACTTAAATTAACTTTTTATTTTGACACTTATTTTTATTTTCATATAGATTGTTTCAGTGGCCTCAGTTCCTTCACCTGTACGTTATTGACAAACAAGAACACACACATACACTTCGACAGTCAACACTCGACAGTAAGCGATGCTCCACAACGACAGATAATTGGCTATATTCCATAATTTTATTCATATTGTTTGTCTGTTCGAACACTTTTCACGTGAAGACGTTTCCTCTTACCGAAAGTGGTGGTACTGGAAAGGTAAATTGTAGTTTTAATTATTAAAGAGTTGTAATAGAATTAAACAAGACACTCATAAAACAACACATCTAGTATGAAGTATCTTATTTTTTTATCATTGATTACCAACTTATTAGAGCACTTAAAATGTGAAAGAGAAAAGAGTTTTTAATGTTTGTGTTATTTTTCATTTGAACACTAGTTAAAGCAAAAAACATTAAATATCTGTACAAAACCATTACGAATATAAGATAAAATCTATATGACTTTTATGGTCGTTAAATGAAATATAGCCAGTCCTGTCGCACGAGTGACAAAACGCTTGTATCCAGTACCGTGGGGTCTATATTTTCATGTAATATCATAGTGCCGGGTCTTCTGCGTTGGATGACAGGAGCGGGATCTGGTCTGGGGGGCTGTAGCGATGAAGGTCTTCCTTTGCGAGGACGTTCTTCCACGCGGGGTAGTTCCACTAGGCTGTATAGCTCTTTGTGGAGCTACAAAGCAGCCAATATTATAGTCAGTTGCGTAAGCTGCTATTTCATTCCATTCAAGTTAATCTGGCTATTCTGAACTATCGCCGATAGCTACTTACCGAATTGAATCAAGAGAAAAAATTCATAATTCAAACTTTTATCAAGTCCTATTACCGAGAAATCGGGTTACATGACTATCCCTAGACCTATCTGCAGATTGTGTACTCTTTGTGTGAGTTACGAACCTTAACTAAAGTAATACCAGGTCGGTGTTACTTTAGTTAAGGTTCCAACCTTATCGAGCCAACACGTAAAGTAAATGATTTTTAGTAAATACTTTTGTTAAAGTCGTTAGTGTTCCGTAATATTTTTATTACATGCCTAACATTTTAGGGGCCTTATTGGTTAATTTTAGAAAAACTAAGAGCGCGGTTCCCCGGGGCACATGGCGGTCGAATCGCGAAAGCGCACCCCGCCATGTGCCCCGTATGGACCTAGAGAACTCAGGGGGTTTTAGTGGGTAGGCCAGTCCTCTATGACCGGAGAGCCCCACACACGGCCGCGCCTTGCCAGCGCGGTATCATGGTGCATAAGGTCGCATTTCCCCCCCACAAAAAAAAGAGCGCGGATCAATTCAACGTTATCCATAATTTACCCGTTAATATTATATAGAATATTTACTTATAGAAAATCTAATGTATTTAAAGGACATTGTTCCGGCTCCATACATGTTCTGCCTAAGAACCGTTCGAATCGAAAGTGACTTATATGAACTCTTAAAATAGGCTATTTGACAATGCGAAAAATAAAGTGTCAATTACTGTTAACAGTATAAATTAAGAGTTAAAAAATTATTATTTATTAACGTAAGTTGAAAATAATGATTAATTTATTTTAAAATCCGTAAATAAAAATTGCATTTTTTAAACGTTTGTCACGTGACACAAAACGCTCCTGATTGGTCGAATTTATCATGACGTCACTTGCTTGTAAACTTCGTTTGCCTACTTGTGTTGCGCCTAGTTGTGGTAGATTATCTCCGTTACATTAAGATTTTCTTTATTATGCATTGTTTTTTTTTTTTGTTTATTTGCACTATTTTACAAGTACTTTCAACCATGGACAACGATTTTGTAAAAGCAGACAGCAGAAACCTGCCGCAAGTCGACGCAATCATGGTCGGATTATTTTTCAAAAATAATTCTGACTTTTATGCTTCGGAGCTAAAAAATGTAAAAACA
This sequence comes from Scirpophaga incertulas, assembly GCA_036419045.1. NCBI lineage: Eukaryota > Metazoa > Arthropoda > Insecta > Lepidoptera > Crambidae > Scirpophaga > Scirpophaga incertulas. Next base: position 16,140,675 of record CM071630.1, on the reverse strand, counting down.
GCAAAGTACTCGTAAGTATAATTACACTTTACTGGTAACTTAAATTATATCATAAGAAAGTGAAATAATATGAACTTCCACAAGAACTTATATAGGTTATAAATAATTAAGTTTGTTTGGCGCAATTTCGAGAACATAAACGATAATTTGTTCACGTTACGTCGGTTATTGAATGTCTTCACATTGTTTAACAAGTTCCAATCTTTGCCGTTTGACAAATGCAGATCGGGAAGTACCAGCATCACACATTCTTTTTATGCGATCTGGCTGGCAATGAAATTTAGAAGGCAGAACTTTATCTTTCATAATTATTTTGACTGAACCCATTTTGTACTGATAGTAAGTTTCCATGTTATTTTCCATCTGTAACGAACAAACAAGTTTTAATCGGGATCTTTTAGTGTACTGCATATTGAAATCATAGGACTCTGTAGCTACAAATTTTAACAAATATTATGGAAAACAGCGGAAATATTCGAAGTGAGTTGCAAGAGACATTCTGTTAAAAACATTTGAGGTATTATAACCTCAAATCAATAACGAAAATATTAACATTTTGAATGTAATTAATTATTACAAAATATTAATATTATGATTACTTACATCGAAATGATCTTCAGAAAAGAAAATATTTATACTATTCGCTATGTCATTATGATCCCTCTGAGAAAGTTGCAACCACTTTCGGCGCACTTCGATATTCTTTGGAACACTTACAAATAGTTTTTCCGGAGTTTTTAACGACGTATTTGTACATTTTGGAACTACACACCATTTGTAACTCATTTTGTTACATAAATCACTGATAAAAAGTAAATCCAATCGCACTTTCGTTTTTTGTTTACAACAAACAAATATATATGCCAGCTGTCTCAGATCAGAATACAGGCAAGTGACGTCACCGACCTCATTGCAGCGCCATATTGTCAAAGTAGCGTTTTGGCGCACTATTCAAATATTGAATTTTTAATTCGATGTTTTTCAGCTAATATATACCAGAATTAAAAATAACAACTTTTACTGGGTTCCTTAGACTCTACTAAATAATATAAAATGGATTTTAAAAACTTGTCAAATAGCCTATTATATGGAATCCTATGAAATAAGTTTTCACGAACGGACACTTCAGGAAACTAAACTAATTACGAAAAAAGTTAATATTTTGAGGTTATAAATAAAAAATAACCAACCTTGCGTGAAATAGCAGAGTAGTAATATCAAAGTAATATTAACAATACTATGTACAGCTATATATTATTATGTTCTCTTCTAGAACTAGGAAAGGACTACTCTACTAGATACTAGGAAAAGAGATAGTACCTAGTCAAGTTTAAGATAATTCTTTGGCAATTATCATTTTACAAAATCCACTCCTTTACACACAGCCGAGTCTACCAAGTACGCAACGAAAGAAAGAAAGAAGGCATTTATTCCCGGTACAATCGAAATGTAATCGGAGTCCGTAATCAAGCCAAAGTTGTTAGAATAAAACCACGAAACGCATAGAAAATCACAAAAGATACGATAGTCGCAAATCAATCAAAAATTAAATGAAACGAATACAGATAAGGTATGAAGTAAACCAGTGTTGCCAATTACGAAAACTATAATACTCGAATGCCAAGCTAGAAATCGCGATTTCGCTTAAAAAATATATAATAGTAGTTTTTTTCTAGCTAGTCAAATTAGGTATTTAAATGAATAAAGTGTTATCAACTAATTTTAATAACCGACTTCAAAAAGGAGGAGGTTTTCAATTCGGTCCGTATTTATCGAAATCGCGAAAACTTCCGAAACTGGCAGCACTGGCTAACGGAAAACATTTTATACGGCATCAATAATTGTGACCCAACTTTTTATTTGGAATTTATATTTGAAGTGTCCGTGGAAAACTAAAATATGTTGCAATTAATATAAAAATAAATAAAAATTATAGTATAATTTATATTCACATCGGTTCTTAGGCCAAAATTGAACAATGTCCTTTGCTGTGGTTCATGTAAAATTCATTATCCTCATACAATTGAGAAAGACGGTCCATACCCTTGTGAAGTACTATTACTTAACTACTGCCTCGTAATCTGCGAGCACATTTTCATATCAACAGAGTAAAGAAAACTCTTTCATTCTTAAGGGCCAATACTATATAGTTGATAAAAATGTTAAATAGCGTCGGACCATGATGGGAAACCCTGAGAGTACTTTTATTGCCATCTTAGATTTACGCTGAGCAAGGTAAGAATGAAACCACTCACGAAATTTGTTTACGAATATGTTATGATTTACGGTATCGAAATCGTAATAGCTTCTGCATATATAGTGTCAATGCAGAACTGTGAATCGAGAGCATCAGAGACATGTTTTATTTTGTTAACACGATTATAGTTATGGTAGAACTAGAGGGTAAGAAAAGAGACTGTTGACTTGAAATGATTTCTCTAAAATGCCAGGTCAGAACGAAATATGAAACATTCAAATTATGTATTTGCAAAACGAATAATATTGATATTTGATTACGCTCAATATGGTACAGATATACGAAACACTGTTTTCTCCAAATTGGGAGAATTGTTAGATGTTTTTAACAGACATACATTTTTCTTCGTATTTTTTGTAATTTTAATTACCAAAGTCACAGTATTTATCTCTGTGCAAAGCATGCAGTTTAGACTGGAAAACATTGCAAGCAGGATCGAACTAAGCAGAATGTGTACCAAGTAAACTATTCTTTCCGCTCGGATAACTTAACTAAAACTGTTACTGAACTGGGTCCATTTTGCTTTGACAGTACGAGTATTGTAAGTCCGATAAGTAAGAGTTTCAACTTGCCCAAGAATTTATTTAATTCTATTGTAAAAGAGAACATGCATGCATAAAGACGCTCATGAAAGTGGAGGAAGGAAGAGAAGTGTGCCAGGATCGTAGCATGTGGAGAGAGGTGGTCTCTGACTACCCCATTAGGAACAAGGCGTGACATAGTATATGTATGTATGTATGTATGTATTGTAAAAGTAATTGCATTATGGTCGGATGTTATAAGATAAATTTTATAAGCAATATTTTCAAAACCATGGCATCAATTTCTTTTTCTTTTTATCGATTAAATAAAGTATAATTTTACCCTTTTTCGTTTGTACACTTTATCAAGACTCAAATTTGTTTTTTTAAATGAATTGTACCTGAGTGTACATGCAGTGTCATAAAAATCGCACCTCGGTTAAAATAAAATAATTTACAACTATCAATAAACAAACTGTCAATAAACGTAATTCACAATAAAACCAATATTATTTAGGTAGGATGCTGTGAACTTTTGGAAATTGAAGGTTAAAATTATTTAAGCTGGGGTGCGATTTTTTGATGCCGAGTTTATATTAACTGAATGATTTAAAAGTATGAAAAGTAAGCCTGCTAAAAATCAGCAATCATTAATAATAAAATTGTTTCATATACAGTGTCAACCCCCAGCAGGATGAATATCTCATCCATAACGTCCTATTTGACAATTTAGATTATCATATAGGTGACAGTGGCTCCCACCCTTATCGTCACTTAAGCCAAGAACCTCGCTAAAAAAAAAAACAAAATATTTTCGATAATTTGTACAGCCATTTCTATGAGTCTTAGCCGAAGAATGATAACCGAAACGCTATATAGAGATACGCATAAAGCGAATAAATTGTCAAAATATAAAGTATCAATTTAAAGTTAAAAATATTAATTTAATATAAAAAGCTGTCATATCGTACGATAATATCGATCGCAATATTCTTATTTCGTTGCTCATGCTAACCATTTATTCGAAAAAATAAAGAGAATTTATAGATTAAGAATTAAAAAAATAATATAATTATAAATTATAGAGCAATATAATTTATATATATATATATATATTTATATATATATATATATATATATATATATATATATATATATATATATATATATATATATATGTGTGTGTATGTATGTATATGTATATATTATAATTATAAGTAGTGTAATCGTTTAAATTACACCGTCTCTTTAATCAACCGTCGATCTATGACATGACATTTGGCGGCAATCCCATAAATAGAAGAGGTACCTCAAATCCTAGCTTGAACATCTGAAGCAACAGCTCCCGCACTCTCGTCAGCAGGCCTTCAGTCAACTCCAGCTCCTCATCAGGGACCCTGGTGCGTTCTAGCACCAGCTCCGTGTGCGACATTGTGAACTCACGCATCGACATTAACTTTTCCTGTTAAACAAACAAAATCGATTATTATATTCCATCTAAAAATGAAGATGGTTTAATACTTTAAATGTGACAGGATAATTTCTTTGAAATGGTACAGAGACAAAAAATAGTAGATGTATCGGAAAAAGAGACATATAAATACGTAAACCAAAGTTATAAGGGACGTTTTCTTTTTCAACACTGAACTTTTTATACAAACTTGTTTTTTATTTAAAGCCTATAGGAGGTTAAAAAACGACGGTTGTAATTGAATACTTTTGAAGCACAATTTATTTCAGATGTCGCGATGTATTTAGCAAAGGAAAAGAATAGCTTGGACAAAAAAGAATGAATGGATAATTATAAATTTCATTTTCCTATTTGTTGTTACATGGATATATACCTGTAATTGTTTAAAAAGCATAAATTACATACAAAGATAGCAGCCCGGTGTGCGCGGAAGATGGCGGGTCGGCCCCTTCCCAGTTTATTTGCCAAAACGCGCGCCCACTGCGCCGCGTGAAGTAATGGTTCACGACCGCCTGAGTAAGCGCCTTGAACTGCACGACACAGGGCGTATGCTGATACCCTGTAAATATTTATACCTAATATATTTCCTGTGGGATTAAGAATACTTTTTTCTTCCTGCGGATGTCGCAAAACTAAATTTACCGCAATTATATCCCTACAAAGTTGCCGGACAACGCCTCGCCACCTATTCTACTAGCGTTATAAAATTGGCAAAGCATAGCTGTTAAGTACAACTCTTCAGTCGCGCGAGTTAAGGATGCCAGACCAATCAAACTCAGCTTCATCGGCACTTTAAATCCACCACAACAAGCCTAATATCTAGGTCACACAAAATGCATAGTTTATATAAATTTTAGTATATAAGTAATTGTAATTTTATTAAGATTGAATATTGTATTAGAAGTCTTGCTTGTAACACTGTTGAAATAATTTTTTTTTCGTAAAAATCGGTTGTAGTAACTTAACTGGCGTAGCCGGTAGGATTCCAATAGTGGGATCCCTGCGTATTCGATGAAATTTCGGTTTCGCTGAGCATCACACGTCCGTCTCTACGGTTTAATTGGAAGCACCAACAAACAAATTCGTTAAGGAGCAACTGGACAATTGAGTGGAGTAAGACTGAAGATACATATTCCATAGCATGGGAGTAGTTACGGAACTGTGAGTAGATCTTTTTCAATTCCTGCAACTTTCCTTTATGTGCCCTTGTAATAAATATATGTACCGCGTTTAAGTAAAATTCGGTCTATAGTATAATAGGGATTATTTTTATTGTAAGAATTATAGTTCAATAGTGCAATTTTTTTTTCTCTCTCTCTCTCGTCAGTTTTAAAATACATTGCCTGCTAATTAAAATGGAACAAATTAACAGAGTACTCAGGAACTGGTGAAAATAATACCTATCTTTGATGGAGATTCTAGATTATTGCCACTTTTGATAACAAAATGTGAGTATATTTTACGCTCATTCCAAGGGGAACATCCCCAAAACGAGTGTCTATTTCATGTTATAACAAGTAGGTTATCGGGTGATGCAGCTAGCTTAGTAGGAGAAAGAGATACAATACAAAACTGGGAGGAATTAAAACAATTATTAGGACATCACTTTGGTGACCCTCGTACAGAGGAATGTATAGCAATGGAATTAGAATTTTCCAAAATACACCAGGGGGAAAGTTATTCAGAATTTTGTCATTTCCAAAATCTATGAAAGTATTCTAGATATTAACTTACGCCAAGCTAAGCAACACATTTATGATCACTTAGCCTTCAATGTTTTCTTATACAATTTACCTACATATCTAGTTAGACTGGTACGTATACGAAATGTTACAAGCTTAGAAGATGCCTTAAAAATAGTGTTAGAAGAACAAAATTTACAAACTGTTTATAATTTTAAAAATAATCAACGCACTAACATCTCTAACTATAACAGGTATCAATCTAATACTCACCGGGCACGGCTGCTTCGGTGAGTATCTGTGTCGAATAGGACGGGAGGGATCGACACATTGCCACCACTGCGCATCCGACCTCGACTCGGCCCAGCACACGCTGGCGGAGTGCCCCGCGTGGGCCTCCGAGCGCCGAGTCTTGGTCGCAGAGATCGGGCGAGATCTGTCTCCGCCGGCATTGATTGCGGCAATGCTGGCGGACGAGGGAGGTTGGAGGGCTGTGGCCTCCTTCTGTGAAGCAGTAATGCTCCAGAAGGAGGCCGCCGAGCGGGGTCGGGAGATGGCCGATCTCGCTCGAAGGAGGCGGCGCCGGGCTCGGTAGCACAGCTGCGGCGCCGCCGCGGGTCGCCGGCGGGCGCGAGGAAGTCGCGACCGCTACGGCGACCCGGGATGGACCACGCCCCTTCCGTGGCCGGGGGGCGTCGTCGGTGGAGGGGACCGGGGGAGGTGGTAGCTTCCCCCGAGGAGGGCTCCCCTCTAGAGAGGGGAGCGGAGGCTGGGGGTTCCTGGAAGTGGCCTTTGTGTTCCCGGGGCTCCCTACATGCCTGAGGAAGGCCATCCCTGAGGTTTTTAGTGGGTAGGCCTCCCCCTTCTGGGGAGGAGAGCCCCACATAACCCCGGCTCGCCACAGCCGGGGTATGCAATTTAATGCATTTTCCTCAGGGGAACAAAAAAAAAAAAAAAGGTATCAATCTAATAATTTTAATAGATTTAATACGCAAAATGTACGACCTTTTAATAACAACCAAAGATTGCTTAATAGTACTACACATGCACCAAATAGCATGCCGAGCAGTTCTTTTAGTTCACCAAATAATTCATTCCAATTAAGAAATCAAAGAGCATTTAATTACGCTAATAATCATCAATGGCAAAACGAAAGTAGGTCAATACCGCCAATGACAAATCAACATTTTGTAAATAATAGGAATCTGCAGAATCAGCGCAACGTGCCTTCGGCGGCATCAGGTTCAAATACTGATGTCACAATGCGCACCGCGAGCTCTAGACGCGTAAATTACTGTGTATGTAAATTTAATAACTGTGAACCACAGTCAAATACGAGCAACAGTACGTCAAATAGGAATATGCTAAATTCATTTCCCAATGAGTCAAATTTTTGTATACCGGCCTCCACCACAGAGAACGAATAAAAATTAATTGTAATAGGAGATTAAATCTTCCTCATGTATTTATTCCTGAGATACAAGCAGTTTTTATGATCGATACAGGTAGTGTTAGGTCGATTATTAGCCCGAAATTGGCAAGTAAATTTTTTTCTCGTTACCAACAGTACGAACCGTTTGAAGTTGTTAGCACTCACGCCTAAAGCTTGCATAATGTTACTGTAACAATACCATTACCTTATATATTTAATAGATCGGAATATCATAAGTTTTATGTTTATAGCGTTGACGATAGATACGACGGCTTGATAGGAAGCAATTTACTGAAGCAATTAAAATATTGATATGGAAAATCAAATTTTATTCTTGCAGGAAGGAGAGCTACAAATTGCCTCCTCGAACCGAAATGAGAGTACAACTACCAGTAAATCTTGTAGATGGTACAGCAATTTTAGATTATAAGGAATTCACTGATGGGATTCAAATGCCCGCCGCTTTAGTAACATGTGAGAAAGGTTATGCGACAACAGTGATTCAAAATTGCACCAATGAACATAAAACACAAGTCCATTTTATGTAGAAACGTATAAGGAAAATAATATAGTAAATTAAAATTTTATGGATAACAGAAAAGATACAGACAAATTTAAGTCAATTACGTTTAGATCACATGAATATAGAAGAAAAAAATATTATTGAACGACTCTGTCAGAAATATAAAGATATATTTTATTGTGAAGAAATTCCGTTATCCTTCACGAATCAGGTAAAGCATAACATTAGAACACAAAATGAAGATCCAATTAATATTAAGGCACATAGGTTACCACCAGTACAAACGTTAAAAATTAAACAACAAGTTTCAAAAATGCTTAGAAATAATATTATTCAGGAATCGTTCTCTCCCTGGAGTGCTCCAGTACACCTGGTACCCAAAAAATCTGATGCTTCAGGTCAAAAAAGTGGCGAATGGTCATCGACTATCGCCGATTTAATGAAATAACCGTTGACGATAAATATCCCCTTCCAAATATTAATGACTTGTTTGATATGTTAGGAAACAGCTCATATTTCACCACACTTGATTTGGCAAGTGGCTAGCATCAAATAGAAGTTCTGGAGGAAGGTAGAGCCAAAACTGCCTTCAGCACACCTTTTGGTCCAAGCATCAAGGGCTGGTAGCCCGTCGGAGAGACGGCAGGACGACCTTCCTTTTTAATCAGGCACAGCTTCCACAACATCCCAGTCCTGTGAAAACAGCCTGTGGCGATACATGTATCAAGCAACGCCCGAAACCGTTTCTTCTAAGGCAACCCCCAAAACATTTGCAGAAACCCCGGGGGTTCGAATTTGGAGGTTCGAAAGGACCCTGAAACCTAAAAAAGTGATACCAGTATTCTTTGTACAAGTCCCCAGTGGCTATAGTGGGACTTTAGAACGCGCCTATTTTACAGGTGATACGCAGATTGGCAACATTATGGGACCATCCGTACACTTGCTCCTATCGACTACATTCTATACCATATACAACAAATAGAAACATAGACAAAGAATTCATTCAAATATTGTGCAATAAATGTAATATTATACATTCTATGTTTCTCAGACAGTGTGATGTAGAAAATAATATTAATACCTAGTTTTTAAAAAAAATATATTACTGCAAATATTTATAAGCTGACTTAGCCTTGAAGGCTGTATGGCTAAATTAGAAAATAAATAAATTATGCAATAAATGTAATGACGTTGTATGCACTCAACGAATAGGTACGCAATAGCAAACCTGATTTGTAACGACGAAATGGCAAGCAATTTTCAGTAGCTAATATATACTTTCATTGTTTTACATTTTACTTAAGCCATAGGCTAGACATAGGCCATCTTAACCATAGGCTAGACATAGGCCATCTTAACCATAGGCTAGGCATAGGTCATCTTAACCATAGGCTAGACACAGGCCATCTGAACCATAGGCTAGACATATGCCATCTTAACCATAGGCTAGACATAGGCCATCTTAACCATAGGCTAGACATAGACCATCTTAACCATAGGCTAGACATAGGCCATCTTCACCAAATTAGTCAACTCACCAACGCTGTTGTTTCAAGCATTTGTCTACCACTCCATGGTCTTTTTGGCCCTTTGGCCATCAGCCGTAAGAGCAATGCTTCCTAACCATTGCTACTTAAGATTCACAATTCTTCTAACTATGCAAAGTAAAGAAAAATCCGAAAATCACAATTTATATATTTTTTATTATATATATTTATATAAGTAATTTTGTACGAAAGCCCGATGCACGATTCCGTCTAGTACTTGGCCGGATTTTAATAAGTTATAAAATATTACCAACAGAATAAAGACTAAGTTTTTTGTCATTCCACCCATTTGATACAAACATTGTACTGAGGCAGTTGTTGAAATTTGTTGCCCTTGCATACTCTCTAATTGCTGCTATGTTTATTCATTTATTTATTACTTTTGATAATATTTTTGTATTTCATACTCTTTATACTTTATATAGCCAGGAAGTCCTGTCTTTATAGTAATGTTACTAATCTCTTTATTTCTACATTTGTGTATATACTTTGGTATAATATAAACCCGATATAATAGATACAAAGATAATTTTGATCGTACGACCATGCCATTGTTACAGCAAAAAAAAATCTTACCTATTTAACGGACTTTCCGCCTCATATGTCTGGATCAGAGATTCAAATTTAGTTTGGAATTCGTTCAGTAGTTTTGTTATTTGATTGCAGGAGATGTCTCTGTAACAAAATTAATATTATTCATTATAAATTCCGATATTTCGACTGAGTCTCCAGTCGAAATATCGGAATTTATAACACTCTACATACTAACTTTACTGTACTCTCCATAATATCCTAACTCACCTCTCGCCCAGACACAGTACTCACACACACTTCACACTGTCTTGAGACAGTACTGAATTAGTCACAACACTATAAATAGTAGATTGCTTTATTATTGCTTAAGATTGCTTAAGGGTGGAAAGGAATCAATTCCTAAGAGGTTGTTAGACCAAGTAGGGTTTGATTCCTTGATCAACACTGTCCCATACTCACGCGAAGGCGGGTGGGGCTAGCGCCGCAGCCGTTGGTGCCCGGTGTGCCAAAGTCGCAGCGAAGGCCCATTCTTGGCGAAGCCAGGCCCGCGGCATATGCTCAGTGGCGGACATGGTACGCAGGTACGACAGGTATTGCTACGTACAAACACGTACAGACACAATCAATAATTTTAAAAACAATTTTTTTCCTCAGGAGAGGAAGGCTGGTAATCCTCACAAGGAGCACGAAATGTACCCAAGATAGGGGGTATCTTGGGTACGGCTGGCAACGGCAAGTGTCACGGAGGTTATGTCGGACTCCACGCGACCAGAGCGGTCCGGCCACATGAGCTACCGACTAAACTCAGCCTGAGCCTTGGCCATAAGGGCCCTACGGTCCCTCAAAATTACTTCGAGATATATATAAATCCCGATTTACAGTCTGCTTTTTATGAGGACAATGACTAATACAAGGATAATCCATATATACATGAAAATATTTTTTTTGTGTAAATTAAAATTTGTGTGTATACAATAAAGTTAGATTTTTTTTAAATTTATTGACACTAACAGTAAAGTTTGAGCAATTATTTTAGTTTTAATTAAGGTTGTAATGCTTGATAGCCTTGGAAGCGTAATAAGCATCTTTACTCGACATAAACAAACAAGTATGATTAGTGAAAAAAAAATACAACATAAGCCTTTGTAAATACCCGTGGCGGCTTAACCTAATCGCGAGTATCGCTGTAAAAAGAGATCGCTCGAATTTGTATGTTACTATGTCGATATTAGATTTTTCATGAGACCTATTACCAACTAAATGCAATCTGTTGTTGACAGATATAATAGCTCGCTAAGGTAGTTACCAGCCATAGTGATTTTAGCGCTAACCATCTTAACACTAACTAATGTGTCTAAAAAAATATGACATAACCTCAGAAAAACAACGGAGTTGAAAAAGTCGTATAACGCTCGTAATTTATAAAAAAATACAATTTACTTCTATTGACCTCTATTGACTTTAGTCAGTGACTTCACTAGATCCCAATGTCAATCTCATACGTTATTATCAACTTGGCTTACTTGCATAATAATTGCTTGGTTTGCCATTATTCTTCTAAACGCAGGAAATACATATCATTTACTATTTCCATAATTGTACTTTTCTTCTATACATTAAATGTGAAACCTAAGAAAATTGTATTTTATTATTGAAAATAACGTACTCGATTGTAAAACTTTACTTGTATTATTATCTAGAATTATCATAAAACACTAAGATGTTTGTCAATACGTCGGCATGAATATGATATCACAAAGACAGTTCAAAAATCGGGAGTACCTTCAGGTAAAGAACAAGTCAAACCATTATAAGTTATATTATATCCCATCCATGTATACATCAGTTTGGGGAAAATAAAAATAACATGTTCTAGCTATACAATAACTGATGAAATCATAATAAATAAGATATTCTGGGAAATATTAAGCGAACTACATCTAGTTTTATATCCAACAACTTCATACCTTGAGCAGCGTCTCCACAGTATCGTCGTAAGACCGCAACAGCAGTAAAAGGTCAGCTCTTGCAGCGTCGTTCGCAGGTGCCCCTTGAACAGCCACGCGCACGTTGCGCACGAACTCCTGACGCATTTCTGTTGCGATATCTAACCCTTCTTTGAGTTCGTGGATTAGCTGAACAGAATGTTTCATCATAAATTCATTGGAAAGTAATTTGTTGATACATATTAAATAAACAGTCGTGGTCATATAATTAGAAAACGCTTCTTATAAATAAATAATGTATAACTTCAACGTACAAATGTTCGCAAAAAGTATAAAAATTCAATAGTTAATAATCATGCAATAAAATAGCCACTTAAAAAAAACTCATTAAATGCATAAAATATAAAACGTATTACTTTTATTTACAAAATGACTCATACACATGCAGGAGTTTATTGACTGTTACTGACAGCTTAGATGCCTAATTCAAAACATTTTAAAAAAGCATCCATAGCTCGTTATTTTTTTAAACTGTTGAAAATGTTCTTAGAAAGACTTGACCAAGAAAAACCTCCCCCAGGGAACATACGCTAATCGTTTGGGTTGCTAAAAACTTAAATACTTAATTTAAGATCAGTTGATCTTCAGCTGGACGCTCTAGTCTCTGTCATTATTTTTCCAGTTTGCTGTGGATCTCGGTAGCACCAGAACAATGTCTTCAAATGATATACAGTAAAGTGCTGCCACTTATTTGTTCGAATACGATGTGTCTACATAACATTAAAGAATAGATGGGAGCTTGCTAAGATTTAAAAATGTGTAGTTACACGTCATTTCATCAATAATTATAATACAATGTATTATATAATGTTCTTTTAATGTGTAAGCATCAATACAGGCGTTAAGATATTTATTTGTCATTATTATTACTATTATTTCATAGGTTCTGCAATGGGCATTCCTCGGATGAAAGGATAATGATGACCTTCAAACTACATGTGGGATATGAAGTTGTATGGGCCACTTAACATGACACTACGGAATTATATACAAACATTACCGGCTGGTGCCCGCGTGTTATATGATCATTGCGGTGAGTTTGATTTATATCTCAAAATACGGAGTCAAAATAATACCCACATTTCTAAGCTTGTTGAATAGAATGTTCAATATTACCTGCTTGACGGTGAGGCAGGACGGGGCGGAGGGCCTCTGTTCCAATCTCAGCGCCAGATAGTCGTGAACAGCCTCCATACAAACACAGCTTAGAGCTAGAAACTGCCCTCTGTAAGATGGCAGACGCATCGACTGACATTCTTCAGACCAGCATCCATATCTACAAAATACATAAAGCGTCCGTCAATTGACATTTCCTTTGTTTATTCCAACTGATCAAAATATAATAGCAGAATACAATAGTTTCACACCAATAAATACAGTAGAATAATATAAATGTAGGTATAAATCGAAGAATGATAAGGACATTCGAATTATACAGCATCAGACAGCCATTGTTAGAGTCGAAGGAGAGGAGTCCAATGAGGTTCAAATAAGGAGAGGTGTTCGTTAGGGATGTATCCTGTCTCCAACTCTATTTAACATCTACTCAGAGTCTATTATGACCGAGGCTGCAGTCGAGGCCCTCCAGCTCGGCCAGCTCCGGCGTCAAAGTAAACGGTCGGATGACACCGTCATTATAGCGTCATCAGAATTAGACCTACAGCGAATAGTAAACAGAGTTAATGAGTGTAGTGAGAAGGCAGGACTAAAACGCAATGTGAGAAAGACTAAAACTATGGTGGTGTCCGGAAACACATTAAGTCCTTCCATTGTGGTCGCAGGGCAGACACTAGAAAATGTTGCCAAATATAAGTACTTGGGTACATGGCTGACCGAAAACTGGGAATCAGATATTGAGATTAAAACCCGCATAGAAGTCGCCAGAAGTTCTTTCAATACCATGAAAAACGTACTAACTAGTCGGACCCTAAACGTGAAACTTCGAGTTCGACTCCTTCACTCCTATATATGGCCCATTCTTCTGTATGGATGCGAAGCATGGACTCTTAAGGAAGACTTAGGAAAGCGTATGCGTTTGAGATGTGGGTCTATAGACGCATGCTGAAAATAAGTTGGACACAAAAGGTTCGCAACGAAGAAGTGCTGCGGTGCATAGGAAGAAAGCGCGAATTGTGGGACACCGTCAGAAAGAGAAAAGTATATCTCGGACACATATTTAGGCACGAATGATACGAGCTTCTACAGCTTATTATGATGGGTAAAATCGCTGGAAGGAGATCCGTGGGCCGCAGAAGGAAGTCCTGGTTGAGAAACATCCGAGAGTGGACCGGGATCGCGAGTGCTGCCCAACTTTTCCGCCTCGCAAAAGATATAACAAAATATGCGGAGCTGATGGCCAACCTTCGCTAGTCGGAGAGGCACACAAAGAAGAAGTAGGTATAAATCAGTATCTCGGTAGCACAGCTGCAGCGCCGCCACGGGTCGCCGGCGGGCGCGAGAAAGTCGCGCCCGCGGATACGGCGACCCGGGATGGACCACGCCCCTTCCGTGGCCGGGGGGCGTCGTCGGTGGAGGAGATCGAGGAAGGTAGTGTAGGAGCCCCCCCGAGGAGGGCTCCCCTGTAGGCAGGGGAGTGGAGGCTGGGGGTTGCCGGAAGTCGCTTCGCGTTCCCGGGGGCTCCCTACATACCTGAGGAAGGCCATTCCTGAGATTTTTAGTGGGTAGGCCTCCCCCTTCTAGGGAGGAGAGCCCTACATAACCGCCGGCTCGCCACAGCCGGGATATGCAATTTAATGCATTTTCCTCAGGGGAACAAAAAAAAAGAAGGTATAAATCAGAATAGTAATGTGTTGATACGTTTATATCTGAACTAGAAAGGTCCCTCCAGACCATACAGCAGTACTGAATCTAAATAATCTAAAATACAAAAGACATAACAGATAAACTGATAAGAAGTTAACAGTTGGAATCAGCTATTATGCAAAAGCAGTGAATATAACCAAATTGCTTTTGTAAAGCTAATAGCGAGATATGTATGTAGTCTCGTCTTAATTAACATAGGTTATAATCATTTCATCTTCATTTTAATTACTACAGAATACTTAATAATATTATAAAAAATCAAATAAAACAAAATGAAAAATTTAATATTATTTATATTTAGAGATGGAAGGAAGATGGATAGAGTTAGAGATGGATTCTGTGTATATATTACTTGTTCTTTTAAATATTCAGATTCAATATAGTTTGATGACATTAAGTTACCTATGTACATGTTTTCACTAGTGACCAAGAGCTCTACGTCGTCATATCAAAAAAGAAAACATTATAGTTATACCTCGGTGCCTTCTATACGAGAATTCAAGTGAGATTAAGGACTTTTGTGATAAAGGAAATAGTATATTTTTGCAATATTTTAATTAAATACACATATAGCCGTTCCTTCCTTCCTCCTCCAAGGAGTTTACCGAAAGTATGCCTACTTGTATGTTTACTTTGAGTAATTGAAATCGAGTAATTGAAACCGTTGGATGTTGAAATTCGATTTTCCACGGGAGCAGGAGATATCGGCAAATATTTCGTTAAATAGTCATGCCGACAATATAAAAAAATAGAACGTAATGTAGAGTAACACACACTCGCACAATACAGCTAACGTACATACTTAGTATGTCGATGAAAGATGTAAAATCTTATTAAATATTGCTTTAAGACTAACACTGTCAAGCTTTGCGAGCACTGCTATAGAATTGGTGTTTTTGTTATTGGTCTGGGCTAAAATCGAAACATCTAATGATGTCTCAGCAAAATAACAGACTGAAGAATGTACAACTTGTAACAAGTTAAAAATAAAGCTAAAAATATTATTTGTATCAATTCCTACCTCCTCAGTTCGTAAGCATCTCCTGCAGCTTTGGATTCAGCCTTATCTATTTGCTTTGTGTCGTCAAACACGTGCGGAGTAGTCTCTTCTTCAGGGTAAGACTCCGGCTGGGTGCTCTAAGAGGACAACTTTCTTATGGCAGGTAGTTACGTATTTCAATATTAATAACATTATTATATTTAAAATACACTATAGGGCAGATCTTAGCGATTTGCTCACCTGATTATAATTGACAATAACACTGGCATGTGGATACGAGTTTTATCTGAAATCCTCACCAACTGAAGAAGTAACTATCTTATTGATTGTCATAACACAACAATGCCATTAATATTGTTATTTTAGATCCCATAACACAAGCTTGCAATGCTTACTTTGGTCTAACTTAATTAGTGTTCTCACAAACTTAAGAAATATTTATTTACTTATTTTCCATACTGGTGATTTTGTTTTTAACTGACTTTAACGAAGTAGGTTTTCAATGCGACTGATTTGTTTATGATTGATACCTGAGAACTGTAGAACGTGTGAATCGATTTTTATGATTCAATTTGGTTCAGTTCCGACAATGATATCCATGAGACAACCATATACGCCTTAAATTTACATTAAGTATGTATACGACAAGTGGACAAGTAACTCAATAGTATGCTGAGTACGTAAATGTACATGTATTTTCACAAAAAATAAATAAAATTTTTAACAACCATGACTAAGGAATAATGCAAATGCTCAAAAAAATACATTCATCATACAAACACCTGCCCCCACCGGGATTCGAACACCATGGCGATGGCGACACCTTGAAACCGGTGTAATAAAATAAAAAAATAATTACGATAAATATGTAACGTGATAATAATGTAGTTAAAATTATTGTTATTTCTGAAGTTATATCGTAATTATCTTTTTACTTTTTGGTCCTTATTAATTTATTTTGGAATAGGTTTATTATTTGTTTTTTTTTTTCACTTGTAAGTTACTTCACAATGCAAGAAGGAGGTTTTTGATCTAAAAGCTTACCGTACAACATATTTTCATTAAATAACCATTTTAGAAGGTAAATGCTTTTTCAAGACATGTTTAGTTCATTCATTTAACATTTAAATTTACGCAAAATTTCTAAAAAGAACTTCCTTCAATGAATAATTTCCGCTCGTTCCTACTATTCACTCGCGTTAAATTCATACAACCGCATTTTTAATACTTGAATAAAACAGATTAAGGTTATGAGGTAAAGTATGGGGTAGTAAGTATCCAGTCAAAATACATGAAACTTACATTAGGCTTCTCAAGCGTAAGGTGCACCCTGTGCAATACGTGTTGTCGCATTTTATTCATAAACATCATGCATCGGCGCACGCCTTGCGTCTTCAGCATCTCGTAGTGGTATGCCCTGTAGAAATATAAATTTTACAGGCACTCTACTAATACAATATAAACAACAAAACAGGCATTCACTAATAGTGAACGCATATAATATGTTGCGATGAATTTTTGCAATATTCGTACGCACAGAACATGAAAGTGATTCCTAACACAAAATCTTATAATAACATGTTTAGCTTAATTATTAAGATATAGTGACTTAATATCTTATAAGTTGGCAACGTACACTGTGGTTCTTGAGGGGGCGCGGATTTCCAGCATCGAATCTCTTAGGAACCACACATAATATAGGCCGCTTTGACCACTTTCCATCAATAGGCTGGTAGTGCTTGATTGTCAATATAAAACAATAAAAATAGACATACATCACGCCTGTTCTCCTCGAAAGGTTAAGCATAGGTGTTTTCAATACCTACTCTTCGTCATTTTATAGTAAGCCGCAGTATTAAGGGGGGCTATTACCACTATCCGGATAGATATAATTGAGATAAGCTCGCATAGTCTCTTAACACGTGCAGCACAAGGATTTTATTACAAGAAATTTACATTAATGAACACCGTTTTATGTAGGTCATTTCTAAAATCTCCATGTTATTAAAAGCTTTTATTTAACTCCACGCGCATGTATGTATGTCCTGGAATCTTGCAATCAATATTTCACCCACTTCCACTAAAGCTATCGAGCTGAAATTTTGCATACACGTTTAGTTTTAATGACAATACAAGATTTTATAATACGCCATTTTAATCCAATATGGCGGACGGTATAAAACGGCAACTTATCGTTTTCATAACAACCACTACAATATGGGTATCAAATGAGAGCTTGAAAAGAAATATACAAAAAGAGTAAAACAAACACTAATAGTCAAAATAAAAATTAAAATAAGTTTTTGTTAAAATTAAAATATTACACAAATATTCGTTTTACATATTTATTTACAGTATTTGTGTATAACTAAGGCTATAAATCTTAAATAAAAGTCTTAACACATTTTGTAATGCTTTTATTTAACTCCACGCGCATGTATGTATGTCCTGGAATCTTGCAATCAATATTTCACCCACTTCCACTAAAGCTATCGAGCTGAAATTTTGCATACACGTTTAGTTTTAATGACAATACAAGATTTTATAATACGCCATTTTAATCCAATATGGCGGACGGTATAAAACGGCAACTTATCGTTTTCATAACAACCACTACAATATGGGTATCAAATGAGAGCTTGAAAAGAAATATACAAAAAGAGTAAAACAAACACTAATAGTCAAAATAAAAATTAAAATAAGTTTTTGTTAAAATTAAAATATTACACAAATATTCGTTTTACATATTTATTTACAGTATTTGTGTATAACTAAGGCTATAAATCTTAAATAAAAGTCTTAACACATTTTGTAATTATCGAGTCGAATTCACGAATATTAATACCAGACTAATTTTACGAGCAGTCGAATGCAATTGTCTGAGATTTGCAAGTAAGGCTGCATTAGGTATTGATCGAGTATCGAATTGGCGGATATTAACCACTCACCTATACGGCGACACAGCACATCTTCCCAAGAGCCGTAACCTTGTGAGATCTGCAAGTAAGGCAGCATCGGATATCGGCGTGTCCGGTTCTGAAATATATCCACTTTCGCTGGACGCGGTTGTATCCGCGGTTCCGCGACCGCAATCAGATATAACTACAGAAGGTGTCACTCTTCCGGCATCTGTGGTGATAATAGAGCCGTTATATTCTTGCCGAAGTGAACGTATAATTAATATATTTACGATAATTATTCACCGATAAATTTGTAAGCCAAACTATTGTTATTTATACATACTAATCACATAGCCCTAGTAGTACTGCTCAAACCCTCACAGACTTATAATCACAGCAAGGTTTTAATGCTGTAAATAATTGGCTTTTACTAATTCACTTAATAAATTTGACAGGAGTCCCAATAGAGCCAAGCGTTATCGTTTACAAAGACTGATTAATGTGTGATTTTGTAATGCATGGCCCGAGTCTATAAGTCCATATTTTAGAGAAAGCTCTTGGTACTATATTTTGACTACTAGGTTATGTGTGTGTAAGTGCTCAGTCTTTGCTAATGATGAATAACCAGAGATAACATGGCTAATAGTTTCACCAGGAAGGTGACACGCTCGACATACATGCACAGTAACATCCATCAAAATGTACCTACGATAATTATTCTTTATTATAACCTGACCTGTATAGCACAAACAAAACATTCGGTCACTCCGAACTGCAACCCATTACCAAAGTCTTAAAAGTATGCCGGTTACCGTCAAACTCTGCGGCCAATGACAAAGTCAGCCCCTTATCACACTTTGTGAAGACTATCTATTTCGACAAGAAATATCCGCAGAAGTTTACTACTTCGCAGTTACGTAAAGTTTAAAAGTCACGTGTCACGTCAGTTGTCACGTGTGTTATAGATGTCCGGACTTTTCGATCCAGGGCATCTAATCCGGTTCGGACACATTTAAATATAGCAAAAGTAGATAAGCGCAAAGAAGGTCTCACGAACACGAGTCTTTAATCTTTTTCTCAACCACACCTATGTTCTGTGCCATTCCCAGATGCCAGATACGTTCATTATCGACGCTCAAATATGGTGATGACTTCATGGTCATCTACTTGGATGGACTTGATGCGATAACTTTATGGTCCCATTTCGAAATTGAATATCGTTCTCTGTTTTATCCAGCAGCATACCAAGGGAAAGTCAAAACCAAAACAGGCTTAGAAAGTGACCTTGGCATATCCATTACATTAATTCATACATTAATCTCTATCTGGTCTTCAGTAGCTGACATCAGCTGGTCGAATATACTAAGCAACATGCTCCACTGCCCCATACATATCTCAAGGAAGTTTATATAGTTTAAAGACCCGTTACAATACTTTTTTCTCTTATAGGGCATCGAGTCGAATAATTTTTAGCAGTCTATTGGGGCAGCAGAAAGATTGTGTCAGAAACGTCGAACGACTTTGCATATGCCCGCGTTAATGAGGAGCTCTTTCGTACCACGGCCTTCACCTCTACGTTTTGCTTGGCCGCCAGAATCTGGTTGATCTCAACATGACAATCTTTTATGGTTTTCAAAACAGATGTTAGTATTTTTAGATGACGCAATCGTGATGGATCTATGGTATGTTTTGACATAGGAGCTATATGGCCAAATACTGAAACGCCTCTTAAATATTTAACGGTTTCTCAAATAATTAAGCAGCTGCTAAACTCCCATTTCGCATACTCAAAAGCAATAGAGAAGCAGCTGTCAACTTTTGAGAGTATCTTAAATTAAGTCGCACTTAAGACCCACTCAAATGAATATTCGAATACTGAAACGCAACTCAACGCTAACTGTCACTCAAATCAGTTGTCAAATCGCCTTGAGACGTCGTTAAATGTGAGAGTGGTCGCGAGGTATCTTAAACGCTATATAACGTTTGCTTATATCCCCGAAAAGTGGTATATAACGTCTGTGTCATTGTTATCGTCTATTTCAGATAGTGAAGAAATATCTAGAACTCTTTGTTTATGTCTGAAAGTCAATTATAATGTTGATGTCTGAAAGTACATAAAATAGTACCTATACATAACCTATTAATAATAAATTTACACGAATGGACATATAAGTTGTGCCTGAGTGTTTTATTAATAAATCACCCGGTACAAGTACCAATCACAAGATCTCACTTCTTTAACACAATATTACACAATTTATGTTTCATATTTTATTATTTACGTACCTTTTGATTACTTCTAAAAGTATTTCTTTTTCAACTGGTGTATAATTTGAGCCGCGTTTCTTTTTGATATTTTCCATGCTTATTGATATCTTGTAATTAGATAAATATAGAGTAATTAAATAAATAATTTCTCAACTTTTAATAATTTGAAAAATCTTTTTGCTCTAAATTAACCGCGGGCTTTGTCAACAATATTATGTGTCAACGTTTCGTTCCACGACTATTGTCTTATCGATTCATTTTTGAATTTGATCAAAATCAAGCATTTATTTTACATGAGCATCTAATATTAAACAGTATTGTCTTATGTTAATAAAATATTATTTGCATAAAATACATTACTTATCTAAACAATGCTGCGTGAAATGGATACACAACGTAAAGTAATCTTATGTGCAACTGAGAACATACATTTTTAAAGAATGACGGCTGCTTACTTGATCGCGCCTTCAAATCTTATAACTGACGTTTGAGAATACCATTTAAATTTGGGAGATACTCAAATCTGAGAGGCCCTTAATTGAGTAAAAGAGTTGAGTAGTGTTTTAGTATTCGGCCGATAGACAGATAATCCCAGTAGTGAGAAAGTTCGGTAGATAGCGGGGTTGGAGGTCAGTTTCCGGAACTGGCTAGCGAGTATAGCATGTGGCGATTCGAACTTTTTCGGCCACTAGGTGTGTACTCCAGCACTTCTTGGAGATTTCCAATTCGGAGATTTATGTACTAAACATGCCACGTCGTTTTTTGTAATTGAATAAGATTTCGTTGACTACAAGTCGGCACACACTTTGTCAATTTCCGCAATTTAATCACCTATAGAACTTTCTTTGATCACTTCCGAAGAGGTGAGTTTTGCGAAAACGCGCAACATACTCTGAATAGCTCTTAATCCTTTTTTCCCAAACTGCAATACGCTGATTTGAGTATTTAATTCGATTTGCCAGATCACAGTGTTTTATATGCCACTGCACTTCTACCAGTGCCTCCACTAAAAATCTGATTCGCTCTATTTCCAGGGGAGCTGTTTCCTTGCTGCCTGCTGCTTATCCGGTGTCAGTAATAATATCCTTAGAAACAGTAACCTGTACTATTTTCTGGTTATCCTGAGTAAACCCAGAGTCCGCCAGTTGTTGCCCAACACTTACCAGAACCTGAACAGGGGAAACAGCTTCTTAAAAAAGGATCAAGTTCCTTAATGGAGAAAATTTCTGTACGCTTTCAATAAATCTTGGTCTAGGACAGTAACAGTTAAAATTTTCTAAGCAATCTTGTTCAAGAGCCCGTGCCAGCAGTTTCTCCAAAATGATCTATAATAATTTCACGGAATCGGCAGGTCTACATCGGGGTACGTTCAGACTCGATAAAACTTGCTTGCGATATTCGCCCCTAAGCATCGATGTTTACACCCGGTCTCAACCGCCATGGATAGAAGGATCCGACTCTAACAAACTACCACATTACGATGCATCCCACACTCGTTGTTAAGAAAGTAGTTCACATTTAACGGTTGTTGAGGTTATTAATTTAATTGAAAAATATAATTGGATGTCTTTTCTAATACTTTCAGCTGAAGATCTCGAAAATTCAAATTCTACTTCGTCACCCTATAACCATGTATACTTGAAAGCGTTCGTAACATCGGGCTATCCTACTGACATACGAGTACTCGTAAAATATACGCGAGTTAAACTCGGAAAGTTTAATTTCAAACTTACATTCATTAATGGCAATACTCTACACAGTTTAACTAGTTTGTAAATATACACACAGCGTAATGTATATACAAATATAAATGTGTAAACAATAAACATGTGTGAAACAGTGCCATATAAAGTAATTTAATATTACATTGAAATATCACATCACTAGAAACACCAACAGACAAGGACGATATGGCCTAAAGGACTAGAATCCAGGCCAGTAAAGCATCTCAAAAAAAAATCAATGACGATACGCAGCAGCACGTTGCATACACCCAACACGAAAAGTTAATAACAGGCTGAGCTATCACAATACTCGAAATATCACCCGTATGGAACTGCTTGCGTCTACTTATGTACACCGGCCGGATGCGGCCACATACTGCACGTTGCAATAGCGAGCATAAATCCAATAGAGCACTAAAGTGACACAAATCACATACTTAACGCGTACCCGCTTTATACTTAACGCGTACGTATAATATACGGTTGCTCATTATTAAACTTTCCTCATATCAACCTTTAAGCCTTTTCTATCTTTCATCTGGCTTATGTAATTGTATTTAATGTTGTACTTACATAACCTGTATCTTCTGTCTTCTTTTTACCTTTGAAATTGGTAATCTATGATGACTACGTAAATACTCTAACCAAACATACCTAAATTATAACTATATTTCGTGCAGTAATATACTTGCGACAGTCAAAAACTTACCAAAATATTCCCCGACGTTAGTATTATCGACTTCATCACCATTCACCAGTTTATTACCCGTGCAATGATTTGGTACGTTATCTTTCAACATGTCGCGGGACTTATTGGTTCCCTCTGTACTCTCTTGATTCTGTCTCTGTCTGTCTATGGTATGGTTCTCCTTGCTATTAATTTCTCTAATATGGCCTCTTGGAATATCACTCTGTACGCTTTTATTACTGTTCTCTTTACAGTGTCTCTCTTCACTCTCTCTGCCACCGCATTGGCTCTGTTGACTCTCAGTATCATTTCTATGGCTCCATGAGCATTCTACTTCCCTCTCCTTACTACAGTCCGAGTTGCTAGAGTCACTAGTACTGGAATCACTGGCTTCGCTCAAGTTAAAGCGCACTTGGCAGGTCTTCGATGTTTCCACTGATAAGGTTTCACTGTGGGTGATTTAGTTTAAGGTTAAATATTGTTAATACTACAAAAATTACAACTTTACTAATAACGAAATATTAATATATATCTACACTTCTACAAAAAAGATGAGATTGTTTATTTGTTTGGATTAAATAGGCTCCGAAACTATTTGACCGATTTAAAACACACTACTCCGCTGCACTATCTCCTGTGAACATAGGCTATATAAAATATTCATAAAATTAGGGATCCAATACTAAAACTCCAATAATGTACCCAGGATGTGAAAAAATTACCAAAAAAACTTTCTTACATCGGGTGTGCTGCGAAAACCATTGATGAAGATATGACTTCTGCCTAAAGCCTGCTTCAATACCATTTTATAACTTTTTGAATTATTAAATTTGGAGATTCCATTCGAAAGATATCATAAGTTTAACAATGTATGTTAAAAATGCTTTTTGACATTTATCTGAATTTCAACTGTTGTCGGTGGTAGATTTATTATGACTGTTTATTAGAAGCCAGGAGGCATAGTATGGATCGAGGAAAAACCTTGAGACAAATAAGATATTTTATATTCTCGCTCGTTCATAGTGTCATATGACAGGACGACAGTATGAGGGAGGGAGCGAGAATAATAAATCGAGATAGAACCCAAGCTTCTATAACCAACGAGATCGAGAGTTTTAGATCTACTAACAGAGAAGGATCGAAGCGAAATCTACAAAGTGCTCCATTTTTATATCAGTCAATTTATTTCAAAATTGCTTTATCTACACAAACACACACACCTGACCTCCCGTCGCCGAGGTCTCCGCAGTGAGCGCACCATCCGGTACACCGACAACATCTTGAGCCGCATGTGCGTCGCCGTGTTGTACCATAGACACATCGCCTGTAATAACATATTTCATATATATCAATGGAATCATAGTTTCGCCAGAATACCGTGATAATTACTCATTCAAAAATTCTCTATAAATCCACATTTTTCAGTCTCAGTCTTTTGGATATTTAACAATTTACATTTTATCATCAATAACTGCCAAACCTTTCTATTTTATACCATAAAATAGAAAGGCTAGGAATCTAAATTCATTGTTTTATTTTTATATACAAAACAAACTGCATTTTGAAAAATCCTTTACAATTCAAAACACGTTTCTAATACCAAGTAATGTGAGGCATTAACTACATAGTACATGCTGTAATCGGTATACAAGTTAAATTTCATTAACAATTACAACACCAATAAATTAATAAGACAAATATAGATTTCGTTGACATATACAATTAGTTACGGGATAACTAAAATGTAAAACAGATTTTAGCCTGGCCTGACATGTACGATTTCCTGATTCGGTTTTCTGATAAGAAACTCACTCTCTCAAATTATGGATTCAAATAAATTATTTAAATCATTTTTTTAAATGTAATTAGGAATTTCGTTAACTTTACTTAATTACGGTTTGTATACAAATAGAACACAATTATCTCTTATGATAAGAAATAACAGACCTACTGATTTTAATTTTTTCGGTTTTTGTGTTCCGAGTGCAGGTCATTACAAAGATATCTAAATTACAAAAACATGTATACTCTACCCTAATATAAAGTCGTCACAATTTTTTGTAGCTTTCACTATCCTCGTACAAATTAACACAAACCTTACAGAAAGTAGAAAATTCCGGAAAATATTTAAACCCTCTTTTTATGTGGCTTTAAAAGTTTTGCTTTATGTTTGCCCAATGTAAAATTGGTCTTTAAAAAAAAAGCATTTCCCATTATTGAACAGGTAAATGCGACAATATACATATAAACTGCTATAAACAAAAGCAATTTTTACACCCTAGACGTTATATGTAATGTGCATAAAGAGATATCGAATTTATTGACCTAAACAATAATAGAGTTGTAGCCTAGTGGTTACAAATCGACTCTTTTAAGTGGTTAGGCAAAAAAATCCCCCAAATGTTTTTAGTTTATAATTTCACAGTAACATGTAGAAAAAAAAATACCTTGAGGCAATCTGATTGGAGGAGAAATTCAAGTGTATGTGAAGTCCAACTGGCCGCATTTGGCCGTCACGGTTGACCAAGACCCAAGAAAAATAAATAGGTAAGCAGAGGCACTTCATGCCTATTTATAATCGATTTGAAGCTCCTCGGTTGGGATGTACGAGTGTGTATAAAAACTGCAGATAATTAATGAAGGTGAGGGACTGAAATACATCAAATACCTTCAGCCTGTTCTTGAAGAGTTGTGTAGCCACAAGCGGATGTTCCACCGTCATGGCCTGACTGGAGGGGTAGAGTGCCACTGCATTGTGGAAGGAGTCTAGCAAGGTCCCAACTTCTTTAGCGGCTTTCTCTGTAGCTTCCGCGCATTGGCGGCATGCCAGAGATAAGCAGCCTACTTGCTCTTCTAAAGACACGAAATCAAAGTCAAAATTAACTTTATTCAAATACGAATTTATGGAAAGCTCTTTTTTTTTTCCTAAAGAATTTTTTTTCCTAACACCCATTCACGACGTATTTTTTAACTGATAAGAAGAATGGGCGCAGGAAACTTATCTGCTTTATCAAAAGCAATAACAGCATTTACAATAAATTATATCTTACCATACAACGTACACATGTCTTTACAATTTATACGGGAAAACAGTTATTTGCAGATGGACGGCATTTTAATAGCAACGCAGATCTTATTATACAAGAAATTCATAAAACTTGGAATAATTTACCAAAATTAAATTCGCTCGTTATATTATTCTATTCTCAATCGAATTTTTAACGTCATTAAAAGTAATGGAAAATATACAAATTATTGAAATTAAAACAAAAAAAAAACTGAGTTTTATTTTACTGAGGCTATTCATGTGACACATTCAGAGTGCATTTTTTATTATTAATTGTATTGTTTATGCAATAAACTTCTAACAATAAACTAGTATAGTTTATTTTTCATTTAATTCAGTTACTGACTACAGTTAGTGTCAGCTCGGCTGCTCAAATTCAAAACCTAGTAACACGTAATTTGAGAAAAAAACGTTTTTTGGCATTTTTCTACTTATTAGGTAGTACCGAAACGATGTGGACCTTAAAACACCCATTTTCATACGTAATTTTTTAGATATTATTAAGCAAGTCTAAGCAATTTGCCATGATTACAAGAATGTCTTTGAAGTACCTACAAATTCTAAACTTAGTATGTCAGAATACAAATTTAAAACCCTAGCATCTCAAGCGACTTACTAAGTTACGAATTTGAAATACCAACTTGCTATGTTTTCAATTTAAAAATAACAAATAAATAAATTAATTAAAAAATAATCAAATAACCTAGTAAAGCAGACTTACTATGATAGTGATACTGATTTTATAGTTATATTGGGGTAAATTCAGGAAAAAAATAAAGTATGAGCGATTTTAGTGTAACCATACTCCAAAAAAAGATTACGAGTATTACAAAGTAAAATGTCAATCATATAGCACAACTTTTCGTCAAACACCCAAATCGTTATCTCTACTGGTTTCCTCGGGCTAACGAATCAAAGTAGCCGACCCGTCTTTTTGCTCTCCTGAACATTTTTGTTGGAAGGAGTTACTATGTTTTGATTTCAAGCAGACGAGCTATCACTGAGCATCATTGTCATCTAGCCTATGTTTCAGCTGTCAAATTGGTCCGTCTATCGAAAAATCTAATATATAATAACATATTGCTCATATAGGGTTAAATGTAACCAAATCGCCCCTAATAAGATTTTAATTGTATTATTTGTATTCAAAAATGTTTAGCTTTCTATTTATTTCAAAACACTGTCAAACTTTACTTGGTTACTGTTAATTTTAAACTTATTACTTAATGATATCTATTTCTCAATATCTAGTAAAATGAATGATAATAATTGAATCGCGTTCCCAGAGGTAAATTTGGTCGTTTTATCATGATGGTATGTCTATCCGCACTGACCAAAAACAGAAAATGCACTACAAAAATTGTAAATGTCAAAGTGACAATTTGATATACGGACAACCAATGTAAGAAAGAAAAGTCAAAGTGATTTTAATGAATGATTAATGATAATAAAACTAACAGCCTCTAACGGTACTTTTAATTAATGAGAACAATAAATAGTGCTACAAGCGAGCCCCTCATTACACCAGGGGAAGAACCTGGTTGATGGGAAAAATTTTAAAAACCTATGATGATGCAGCCAAAATAACGGCTGTGGTAGACATACAGACGTAAGCAGGCATTCTGATTTGAGACACAGACACCGACTACTAATAATAAAATGTTAGCCAGTTAATAAAGCATAGTGTAAGTTAGATATTTACTTATGATTTGAGTTATGTACATAGCCTGTTACCATATTATCTTCCAGCTCGTTTTAGACACTGAGGGCCCAGAGTGTTGGTAACAGGTCACTTTAATATGTCAGTTGTCATTATTTTAATTCTATTCCCAATCGTGAACATGTCTTAAAATTATTGTAATTTTGTTTCAGACTCGAAGGACCAAAAAATATTTCACTTTAAATTTAACAAATATAGAATTTTTAACCATTTTTTTTTATTATAACGAGATTGTAAAACAAATGCACAAAATCTGACAGGCAATATTACACAATATTTTTTTACATACACTACAGCCTTTCCTTGTCACATAACTCTTAATGTATCCCGGTGATATAGTTTTGCCCATGTTTCCTTTTTAACAAAATAAAAACACCTCGTAGCACTATTATTTTTATCATCATCATCATCATCATCAGCCCCTCTTCGTCCACTGCTGGACATAGGCCTCTTCGAGTGTACGCCACTGAGATCTGTTTTCGGCTTCTCGCATCCAGCTCCTGCCAGCCGTCCTGCGCAAATCATCACTCCACCTTGCCTGAGGACGTCCTACACTACGTTTGCCGTTTCGCGGTATCCACTCTAGAACACGTTTGCCCCAACGGCCATCGGTTCTACGGCTAACATGGCCAGCCCACTGCCACTTCAGTTTGCTAATCCATATTTTTATCGTATGTCGTAAATGCATAGAATCTCACATGCTTAGGTGCCGACACCAAAACAAATTTGTGCTGATCGTAAAAAATATTTATTCTGTACAGGAATCGAACTAGCGATCCGCAGTGCAGTGGGCTACTGCGCTGTGATGCGTCAACAGCCACAATTATCATCACATGTAATTGAGGCTGGATCTTCAACATCGGCTGATCCGAGCTGGTGCTTCCTATTTCTGTCTGGAACTGTAGTTTCAGATCCTGTCGGGGACACTACATAACTTAATCACTAACCGTCATCGTATGAAGTTGTGACCGGTTTATTCTCATCATCAGCATTCAGATTTTCCCGTGAGCCGTCGATGGCGGCGAGCCACTTCCTACCTGACCGGCATGGGTTTGGATTCACAAACCTGTTGGGATAATAACGTTATTATATTTAAACTGTACTAAAAAATGTATTATACATTACAGATTCAAGGAATTTATGTTAAAAATTCTAAATGAATAAGCGAGCTGAATCAAGAAAGATTCTTTAATTTATATAAGTAAGTATATCGTCTAATAAAAGTCAGCATTACAACATTGTTATTTTAAAGCTTTATTGGTGTGATGTGTGATGGTATGATGTGGGTACGATATTGCATTGCGTCTAAGATTGACTAAAACCATAATTTACGTTATAATCTTTGTCTCAGTGTAGCATCAGCACCAGACACGTGATGTTGATACACGGACCTGTGTAGCCTATAAGAATTATTGGCATAGAGAGATATAATGTTCCGCAGCAACAGAGGTAGACTTATCTTTTACTATTAGTGTCGCATTAGATTCTGAAGGTTAAAGGTCCGTAAACTGATCTGTATCCTAACATATTGTTAGCAGTGGTAGGTTCTATGTAAACCAATTCCTCAATAAGGTAAACCTACATGAAATCTATCAATAAGGTAGAAGACGTTTTGCCGCGCACAGAGGGGTCAGTCTCTTGAATGTCAATGTTCTTTTTGTATAGTGACCTGTAGTCTCAGAATCAGTATCGAAAAGTTGGAACACTAACCTATAAATTATGATGTTGTTGACAATAGTAGGCACAATGTTTCGCTGGGCGCAGAGGTGCGCGTCCTGCTGCGCCAGTGAACGGCCTGCCAGCCGCGCCTGCAGCTCCAGCCAAATCAAATCCTTTAGCTCATTCTGCCACACTTGTTCTTCGCGACTGATCTGAGAAATTATGATGTTTAGATTCCTGGGTGAATGAAAATTTCAGATACTGCTATAAGAAATCTTTTTGATACTACGGCCACACGGGGTTCACCAAATCCACCAATAGGTATTTGAGGCAAACTGAAAACTTGTCCCATCCCATACCTCATCATACCTCAACATGGAACTGCAGACCTGGCTGGCGAGTAACGCTAAATCAAACCCAAAATTTTAGAAAATATTTTTTTTTGTCCTGATCTTGGTCCTGATCCTAGTCCTGACCTTTGAAAAGTATATTTAAAGTAATTTGAAATTTTTATATGTTGTAGTTTAATATTTGGAGAATAAAACAAATATAAGCTGGACGAATCAGTCGGGGCTTTAACACTGCCAGACGTGTGTATTCTTATGTGGGTGTTTATTTTTAATATTTTCCTTTTCTTTTTTTCTTAATTTCATAAAAAGTATACTCACAGTGCGTCGACACCCCTTTTCCACATTCCCCATATTGATGAGCATGCTGAATGTCTTGTGGAAGTTAACGCGGCTGGCGGGCAACTCCTCGCTACGGGATGGGAGCTCCGAATGTATTGGGTTGGTTGGTTGTTCTGAAAGACTGTCGTCGCGGCTCTTCAAACGGGATGTCAGACACATGAAGCGGTTGCATGACTCCACCTGTGTTATTATAAAACATAGAAATACTGGTAAAATAGTTCTGTGTGATTCAAATATAAGTGTGGATTCAGACAGATTAACATAAAAATGGATAGCTGTCTTAAAAGACACTAGGAGAATAAAATCTGTTCATTTGTTCCTTGTTCGCCACTCAGTAATCAGTAGTGCTCGGAATAGGTAGTTTAATTTTATGTTTCCTTCGATTTTGTGACATCAATAGTATGGATATGCCTAGTAACTTACTATTTTCAGAGATTGTAAAAATATTATATAGAACTTTTAAAATAGTATTTCATCTTTTAACTTATTGTTGTAATAATAAGTTGTAAACATAAAATTTTACAATAAAAGCGTAAAGAAACGTATAGTAAATAAAAACAGAAAATTTTAGGTTTATCCATGCTTGGTGCAGGTACTGACCGAGCATGGTTGCTTCGGCCACTACCTGCACAAGGTCGCACGTCGGGAGATGACGCGCGGTGTCATGGTGCCCAAGGTCGCATTCCCCCCCCCCCTCAAAAAACAAGTTATATCCATGTTACGCTTACATTGACTTTCTTTCTGCAAGTACATAAAATTAAACTACCTATTCCGAGCACTGGTAATCAGTGTAGATACTGCGGGAGCAACTTAGTGATACAGTAGAGTATAATCATTGCAGGTGAGAGTGAGTGATGTGGCACTGACCAGTGCGGACAGCGCTGTGATGGAGTTGACTGAATGGTACAGACCAGTGTAGACAATGCGGAAGCGACTGAATGATATTGACCTATGGCGAAGGAGAAGTACTGATCAGTATGTTGACTACGGGGATGCCTGTATAGATATTGTAAAGTTGATGAAGTAATACTGACCAGCGTGGGCACTGCTGGTGTGACGGGTCCTATAATCGGCGCCGGCAGTGAGTCGGCGCGTGGCTCTCGCTGGCTCATGTCCTGCTTCCAATCGCGCTCCCGCGACCGGTACAGCTTGAGGCTGGCGCGCTTCTTGAAGCGGTCATTCACTGCAATACGATATTGGTACTTTACTGCCGCTATATGCAATGACTGCGTTGCACTGAATTCCAACATGAACAAATTGGAGCAAGAGCTGCAGTAGTGATAAAACTTAACTCTTTGCTCTTGAAGGTAAGCTAAATTGTAACATGTATGGATGGATTGTTTGTGTTGTAGCATAGTGATGGAAAAGCCATATTGTTTTATCATAATTACATATAATATCGTGGACGTGGAGATGTTTAGAGAGTGGAATTGAATGCAATGCTGAAATCTAACAAAGTCAGCAAGTAAGTCTTATATTAAAAACATACTACTAGAAATAATGTATCAATTGATAAGCTGTGAGGGATGAGTAAAAAATTTGCAGCAACTCAAATCTGAAAGCGTACATTTATGCCGCCGAAAATGACAAAAGTATTGTTCCCATAAATCAATTAAAAAAGTGCACGACACGTTGACAGATGATAAAGTCGGCACCACAAACAGCTGAATTGATTATAACAGTAAAAGCAAGTATAATAGATAAGATATTAATTCTTTTGTAGCTACCCAATTTGTAAACGATATAAGACGACTAAAATTAACATGTCCATGTCGTCCTGTTTTTTAGTCTTCATGTCTTGTTGTGGATATTGGGCAATCAATGCGAATTCAGCCATCGACACAATCTTCTTACGTTTATCTCCTAGAATAATTATATTTAGACTTTCACAAAATCAGCAGTTAATACCAAAAGTCTTCCTTAAATCTGTATATAAGCAAAGCAAAGATTCTTGGACTAAAATTTCCAATTGCGACTTGAGCATACCAACCGCCTAACAAATAAACGTCTTAAAGGTTGAGTAATTAGCAGCCAATGTCTTCAAAGTGGGTGTAGGTTCTTTTGGTACCAGACTGCGAGTGCTTATTATTATAAATAGCACTTGATGGATGTGCTTTCTGTTCTATTTTGAGTGGTTAATGCCGCTACATGGGATTCGACAAAATTTTGGGTTAGTACGAAGGTCTTTGGGCGATATTCCAAAGTTTTCCATGGTAATACTCATTGCCAAAATATCATCCGATAAACATATGACAATCTGATTACAAGTTCCACTCAACCGTCTGCAGACTAAATTGGGTAGACGACAATTTTTTCAATTCTATATATAAATAAGAGTACTTTTTTAAGTGAGAAATATTGTAGAACCAACAGTACTCCTGCGCCTATTACTTTTGAAGATACATTGACATGTTTGCGGCGCTGTCGCGGGTCGCTCAAAAACGCTCCATACTAAAAACACTGCAATCGTGACATCATAACTAAGTAAACTCGCCTAATTTGTATGAGCGTATAAACAAATTTTAAAATGACTGTTATTTGTACGTTTATAGGTATACTTTCTATATAAAAAAATGTTACAAGTAATGTGAGAATGCTAGAAATGTGTTCGTTTCATTAGAATTACGTAAATAATAATTGCAAATTTTTTAGAATCCTAAAAACAATATAAATTAATAATTAAACTGAAATTTCTATATTGACATTGACATACTTTCATTAGATATAAATTGCTCAAATCAGATAATTATAGTATAAAAACGGCCATAATCATTTGTAGTCGTCTATATACCCTATTGTCATTAATTGTATTCATCAACCAAAACTTTTTACTACTTTGATGGGTTACTTATACTCGTATATATATCAAATTATGTACAACAACAAATTTGGATTTATTTAGACAAGACAATAACAAGTTTCGAAAAGATTTATATGATATACAATTCAAAAACTGCAGAGCATTTTGCTTTTCTAAGTCATACTCCAAGAGCGCAAATCGGTGTTACTTGCTTAGCGTACACACCGCAGTAATAATTCAGCTGTTGAGTTGGTAGTAGATACCGCCCTGAAAATAATATGTCTGAGTAGTCCTGGATTAATAATCAGATTAATAAAGTGTAAATTTAATCCAGGTAAGTTCTGTAAGTTGAGATCATTAGTGCAGTGGCCTGCATACTTAATTGACATCATCTCGAGTGGCTCTATGATTATACTAAGAATTATCAATAATCAAGTCTGATTACAGGCATCAGGCTTCCACCGCCTCGGTATTACTACGAAACTATGAAATTATTATACGACTATGAAATTTGGATTTTTATTTGTGAATTTAATGTATGAAAACCCACCAGGTGAAGGGTCGCCCTTGGGCACGGTGTCGCCCACCCGCCGCATGCGCACCGTCCGCTGCACGACCTCGACGTCGATGGTGTTCCTGCCACAGATAAGTAACTATCAGTAATACTGGTGATAACTACCCTTATCGGTCGAGAAAAACTTTGTCTCAATCATTTCGACAAAGTTTTGAACAGTGAGTGGTATAATGGTAACGATTTGATAAAATGTAAAGTTCAATCTTACTTTACTTAATACTAGTTTCACTATTTATCCCTGTGCATATTTATCAACACACAGCTTCGGATACCCAAAACCACTAAAAAAAATCATATATCGGTGTTTTTTTAAATGTTTAAATATTTTGTGACTGACATTTAAAAATGTCTCGGGTGACGCGGTTTCTAATAACAATACAATTTGATGTTTTTAAATGTTTAGCACATCTGTAGTATCTGCTCGTATATATTACAGACCATCATAATTATGTTGTTTCTACTACCATCGTAATTGTAATCAAAACTGCTGTCAAACAGCAGTGTTGTCATGTTAATACTAGCATGGGTATATTATCACTTGAAATTACATATACATGTCCGTACACTGAGTAATTTCGTAAGAAGTATAGCAATAACCTCAAAAGTGCATAATTATACATTTTGAACCCTTCTGTATCTACAGTGTTATTTACATAAAAAGTATATATGTCTTGTGTAGTATTTAGACTACCTAACTATAAATTTACCTGATGGAAACTAATAGCAAAGAATAAAAACGCTCAATGTAATCTGTATTATCGCAGTAATATAATATACGTGGAGCGCATCACAATATATCTTATTTACATTGGTGTACAGATAACACAAAACATGTATAAACAATAATTGCCCGGCGTTTATGCGTACGCACCAACCAATTTTGATAAGATGATAAGTCATACTCATACCTAACCCATCGGGGTAAAGTCTATTATCTCTTATATTAAATCTTGCAAAAGACTACTTTATCATTATCATACAGATATAAAACATATAACGACATTAAAATCGGTGTGTAGAAAAGAGGAGAGAAAGCTGATTAACTGGACAACAAAAATATGACCAAGTAATTTTGGGTTGTGTGCGTATGAGTGAATACACTGAAGTTTAAAAAAAAGACGGAAGTTGTTATATACCCGGCAGAACAATATTTGGGAAATACTTCTCTAATAGATGCTACTCAACACTGACAAGATACAAACAGTCACACGTACTTAAATCTCAGACATACCAGAGTACTTATGTCCCTAATTCCTGATAACTGGTGCATGACGCGATGGTACGTAGCAAGAACGGATCAATTCACAACTGATAAAGACCACAGTCACACGTCATCTAACATTTCGGACATACCGCACTCACATGTGCCTACCCTGAGTGGCAGGTACACGTGAGTATTGTCTGCATCCAGGGTAACACGTACTTGCGTCTCTCTTTACACCTGATGCGGGAGCGCGGCGGAGTCGTGCCCAGCAAATCGGCCTCAGAGCCGTCGCCGCCGTCGGCCAATAGATATTGCGTTGAGTGACGCGGATGTCTTACCACCACATCGTCTTCATCACTGGAAGATAGATATCGCGGTTATTGACAGAGTTGATGCCACCTAGTTCTGATACAATAGATACGGGCGCCATTTCCACAATGTAGACATTTTGAGGCTAGAATTAGTTGTGCCAGAACTTTTGAGCGTAATTCCTAAACCTTGGACAAAATGGCATAAACGTCATATTTATCAAGAAACAGATAATTTAATTTTATCTCTAGCGACAATATAAATAATAATGTGGTTACTTAGAAAGTATAAAACAAGTCCCAAGATCACCTTCATCCATAAGCTTTAAATCACCAGCTAAAAGAAATATCAGCATAGATCAGGGGCTAGCTACGTTAATCATCATGTCTCAAATCCTCTATAATATTTATGTGTAACAATTTATGTGCCTATCATGTGGTTCGTTCCGTTTAGTATTAACATACATCCTCGTAATGCATGAACTAAGTCACGTCGGGTCAATCAACCGGTTTCTATCAATGCTACAAGGCTACCTACCTTTATCAAAACGCACCATAATCCTCATCATTTAATGAACTAATAAAAGAACTAGTAAAAGAACAGAATATTTATGCAAAAGTAAATTAGACACACACATAAATTAAAAAGCAATAATAAAAATATTACTATTTAACCCACACAAAAACATAACTGTCATTTTTAAAGTAAAAAATAATAAAAGTACCTTCTAAAAAAATTGATGCGTTGGAAGACCGCTTCAAACCTAACAATTCAATTACAAATAATACTTATGCTTAGTCCGAAATATTTTTTTGAAATTTACGATATACCTAGTTCCACTGTATTCACATCGTATGTGTCGCAAATTTTAGAGAAAACAAAATGTATCGTAAACAAAACGCACCTGGCGGTACCGTGCAAAGGTGAATATTTGCAATTTAACATATTAGACAATTTTAAAGAGTGAAAAAATAGTGCTTACAACACTGTTCTTTAGATATTCAAAACAAAGCTAGAATACACATACAAAAAAAACCGTAAGACCAAAAAAAAGCCTTATATATACACTCTCGGATCTGAAATTATTGTGCAAACGGTAATGAGAAATTAACAAATGGTAATTTGTAATCTTAACAAACATCGTGAGGTAACCAGCGTATCCTAGAACTAATCATTCAAGGACATGTGACAAGCACTAAATAGCATTGACCAGCAAATTCTGCATCCCATCCAGGCCGTTCAGAGCAAACTCTTACACCGAATGGCAGATGCCGCCTACAACGTCCGAAATTATGACTTCGAACACCCCACAATCGAACAGCATTTTAGGGAGTGCTCTAAGTGGTTCTTCCGAGCCGCGGACGAGCGCCTAAGCCCGTTAATACACGAGTCAGCGAATTACAGTTCAATAGCGCCTACAGCGAATTTATTCAATCAAAATCGACAGACTTCGCAAGCCGCGACACGTCCGTAGCGATCCCCCCAATCAATTAACGCAGGACCTTCAAGACCTGCAAGCGGCGGCATCTGAGCCGTCGCGTCCCTTATCATCCCCATCTCGGCAGCCTTCTACTTAGCCACGAGTAGGTTTCTTTTAATATAGTCCGGAGCCATTTGGGTGTACCGTGCCTTTGCTGCGACGTCAGACAACCCCCTCGTGGTGCACCCTGGGCAACGTCTTTAGACGGCCAATAGTCTGACGGAGTTCGGAGGCCCCCATAGAAGGGGGCGGCGGATGGCTGGGTTCAACCCTGCGGGCCGCTTCATGGGGCCACCCGCTTTGTGCGGCGAAGCTGTCGCTCTTCGGACCCGTCCTGGGTCGTGGGATGGCCGGATTTAATCCGGCAGCCACATTCATAGTGGCGTGACGGGCGATTCATTCGCCGCAGTACGCCTGCACTGCTTGGGTGGGGCCCCCCGGGGGCCCAGCGGCCACCTCCGGGTGGCGTAGGATGGCGGACCTTAGGTCCGCGGCGCGGCGGGACCAGCGGTCACAGCTGATGATTTGGTCTTCGGACCCCCGTCGGGCACCTGTGCGTCCCGGTACGGTGTAGTGGATCACGTCTCACTGTCGACCGGGGTGTGTAGGGGCCTTGCCTTAACCGGCCGGGCCAAGTGGAGTAAACCAGCATAAAAATCTGCAATTCCCTGTTGTTTGTGACCGCGGCAATCATCTTTTTACCACCAACCAACCAACCACCAACCAACTAGCAACGATTAGTTACTTCTTCTTGAATTGATTCAGGCTCAGTAAGTAGTGTTAGATATTTTTATTATAGAAATGATCGGAGACTTAACACTTCAATAGCGCTAAAAATAATTCCGTTACTTCAAGAAATATTTCAATAGACTTTATTATCACACTCACTTTATTACGTTAAATAAAACTACGACCTTATAGGTCTGGCTCACTTTATTTTTATAAAAAATCGCAGACCTTATAGTAGGTCTAGCTCATTTTCTGAAGAAAAATATTCAATGCACACTTTTTAACACAAGAACTTTAAAGTTGAAATAAATGTCTTATCCGTGTTTGAGTTCATTCTGCCGAAAGCCAGAATTTTTTACCCAAAACTTCAGAGGCCCCTAGGGGCGATTTTTGTCGCTAACTTTTTCTAAACTTGAATATTCGTGATCAGCTCGTCAAGGAGAATAACATATCCGAGCATTTTAGCTGATGATTCTGCCGTAAACCAGGATACTTTAGGGTGACATCAAATTTTATTATATAGTCAGATTTTAAAATTATATTAGGCATTTATTAATAACCAGATGTGTATCGAGTACGTTGAAGCTACTAACGTTCCTCTAATTTTATTATCCGACAAACAGTTAATCTAAACTGATACTGATACAAGCTGTCAGATCAGTCGACCTCTGAAACCTCCTCGACCATCTCGCAATCCCTTCTCCGTAATTACAAATCCTCGTGTTGAGGCCAGAGACGAGGAAAATAGGTAACCTCACGATCAAGCAAAGGACCGATTAATATTAATAACTCCTTTCGTCTAACTATAGTCAAAACAAAGAATTGCATCATCTCATCAGCCAAACATATTGCAAAAATACCATGGCTACGCAGGTTTAGGACAATAAAAACATAAAGTTGCACATCATACATACTTATTATTAAATCTGTATCCAACCTAATACCCAGTTCTTTATTTTACTTTACCATAATTGTGTTCCAACAATGAAAGTACTTTAATTAAGTTAGCAATCGTGTGCAGAGCTAAGTTTTATTTTCTGTGAATAGCCTGGTTTTTATTTACTGTCAACATGTACGAGTCAGTCTTGAGGCACTGCAATAGATAGGCCGACGATAACTTGAGAAAAATAAATATTCTAACTTATTTAATGTTTCTTATATCTGGTTCACTAGGGCATACTAAAATTAGTATTTTATAAAACTGCAGGATAGCCTTTGCCACAGCAAAAAAAAACGTAATAATAACATAATAATATTAAGCAAAAAAAAACATAATAATATTCACACCTTACTTGTATTTTTATTTGCTGAATTCTCTCAAATTATAATTCATTTTTTTTTATTACCGATAAAGCTCTTGAACTCTAGTAATACCTAATTCTGGGAAAAGAGTTATGTGAATGTTGAAGTTGAATTCAACTAACTTTTCCGATTTATTTCTTTAATATTTTGCAAATTAGGTAAAATAAGGTAGGATAGATAACATATAATAAGTAGGACAACGGCACCACTGCCGACTAAGACGACAATCCGCTTTGGAGATTGGTTTACATAAATTCCATTTTTAAATTATCAAGTAAATGTAAATAATACTAATAAATTGTATTATCCAAATGTTATCTTTGTAAACTTCCTACAATATATTAATACCAAAATATACACAAAATACGACGGAAATTCAAAGAATTCTCGGGATCAGAACTTTTTTGTTAGTACTGAGGGTAGTTTTTGCCTACTATCCTTTTATAACTTTATTTCAGGTGACATCGGGTCTTCTTCGTAGTTTGAACTTCGTTCGAAACATGCGAAAGATACTCGAATAAAAATCCACCGCAGAAAAGTGCGAATCACCGCAGAAAAATAGAATTGTTGGAGCTTTATGATGAAAATCGTACCGGTGTTTTCGATTAAGAAGTTACCGAAGACGAAACCTGGGTTCGTAGGGATGCAAACGATACATCGATGTTTTAAAATATCGAGGTATTGTTAATAAACATCGATGTATTAACAACGATGTTTGTGAACAACTATGTGAAAAATATGCAATCTATGGTTTCACCAGCTGAGTCTTCTGAAATCAGTCATCAGAAAGAGAAGAAAAGGCAGATCGTGAGTTAGATATATAAAGTTCGGCCTGGCGTGCGCAGCTCGAATTACGGATCTGCGCGCGCCAGCGGGCCGTCGGTGCCGTACTCCCGCACCTCGAAGCTTGGCTCAACGGGAAGGAGGAGGTCACCTACCGATTGACACAGATACTCACCGGGCACGGCTGCTTCGGTGAGTATCTGTGTCGAATAGGACGGGAGGGATCGACACATTGTCACCACTGCGCATCCGACCTCGACTCGGCCCAGCACACGCTGGCGGAGTGCCCCGCGTGGGCCTCCGAGCGCCGAGTCTTGGTCGCAGAGATCGGGCGAGATCTGTCTCCGCCGGCATTGATTGCGGCAATGCTGGCGGACGAGGGAGGTTGGAGGGCTGTGGCCTCCTTCTGTGAAGCAGTAATGCTCCAGAAGGAGGCCGCCGAGCGGGGTCGGGAGATGGCCGATCCCGCTCGAAGGAGGCGGCGCCGGGCTCGGTAGCACAGCTGCGGCGCCGCCGCGGGTCGCCGGCGGGCGCGAGGAAGTCGCGACCGCTACGGCGACCCGGGATGGACCACGCCCCTTCCGTGGCCGGGGGGCGTCGTCGGTGGAGGGAACCGGGGGAGGTGGTAGCTTCCCCCGAGGAGGGCTCCCCTCTAGAAAGGGGAGCGGAGGCTGGGGGTTCCTGGAAGTGGCCTTTGTGTTCCCGGGGGCTCCCTACATGCCTGAGGAAGGCCATCCCTGAGGTTTTTAGTGGGTAGGCCTCCCCCTTCTGGGGAGGAGAGCCCCACATAACCCCGGCTCGCCACAGCCGGGGTATGCAATTTAATGCATTTTCCTCAGGGGAACAAAAAAAAAAAAAAAAAAAAAAGATATATAAAGTTACCACAAACAATTAACACACGATAACATGAAAAATAAAACCACGTACGCGAAATACAGAATTACAATTTCATATGTTTATATCGTCACCCGTTACCTCAATAAAAGGAGATCTGGGAAGGTATGAAAACTGTATTTCCATATTTATATTTTATTTATATAAACTGGCTATGAAACATTTGCCGATAGTCGCAACTTCTGTCCCCAGTGAGAGGTTATTTTCTGAAGCTAGAGCTATAATTACCCAAGAATGAAACCGGTTGTTCGGCAGTAGATTATCAGAATTATTATTTTTGAATTCTGTTATGAGAAAAAATAGTAAATAACTTTTGTTTAATTCATAATAAATTTGATAATGATATATACTTTTCATGTCCTAATACGTTATGATGTATCATTTAAAGTAACTAATTGTTTGATATTGTCAATGATCATGATTACCAAAATGAATCTATATTGTTATATTTCAATTCTATATTTGCTGACCCTGCTAGTAATTAACGAAAACGTCGATGTATTTTCCACCTCGATGTTGCACTTATAAAATATCGATGTTTCAGTATCGATGTTTTTTATGAACGATGTTGCATCCCTATATGTTCGTCATTGCTAGCCTGAGAATAATGAACAAATGCAGTGGGTCAAAATGGGTGCAGCAGCTACGATGAAAATCAAAGTCTTTTGGTGAAAGACATTGATTTTCTTAGCTAAAGTCAACTAAGCCAAACTATGCTACTAACCACTTGACTGTGGATCACCAGAAATAAGTAAACACGACGCTACTAGTCACGTTACATATACAAAGAAACCCTATGTCAGTGACTTGGGTAACTTGGCAACACGAAATGACTGGAGCGAAATGTTTTTCAATATTGTATGAAAAATCAACTGTATGTTATGAACATCCGGTTCAAATACCATCAAACCCTAGTTCAGATTATACCCAAGGACTGCTGCCCAAGACTATAAAAATAGCGTAGAGTTATTACGATTAAGAGCAAATGGCGTTCAGTTACCAGATAATTATCACCAACATGTTATAGTTGACTTCAGTCTTCGCCTAAAAATACTCGACTGAAAGCTTAACCAAATATAATAAACATCGAATGCTAATGATAAAATTACTAAAATAAGAACCCATTTAACTAAAGCAATCATAAAGGAACATACTCATAAAAAAAACGAGTGGATAAAGTAATGAGCCACTGGGTGATGATTGACGAAGAGACTTGAGTATAAAGGATTTGTGACTAAAAGTCACATAGTACTACAGTTTAACCTACAGGTTAAGATGATTATTTTATTAGTTGTATATTTTTCTTTGCTTTTTCTTTAATATAATTGTGTGTTAGTGTGTTTTACCAACATAATTAGTAATAATTTGTACTCACGACTGGGATATGGCCAAATCAAACATGTCTGAGATAGACAGCACTGATTGTTACTATTTTTGTAAGAATATTGTTATTCTTGTTCTTATATAGGAAGCGACTCTGAATTCTACAAAATCTACTGTTAGTAAAACTAAAGTAGGTACTATTAAATTGTGTATGTGCATAACTGTGCATGTAAGAGCTTATCTATTAAAAAGAAGCAATCGCTAAATGGTCATTCCACAAAAATTTAAATACTTTGTCTTAAAGATTTTTTAAATGTATTTAGATACATCATTAGTGTGTATTATAAGAAATTCAGTGTTTAAGTAAGGAGAAATTTTGAGTTTTGCGAATTTACAAATCTAGGGATTTACAGATCTGGTTAGGGACGGCATCTAGCGACTGCTGGGTATTAGTAGCAACTGATAAATATATTATAATTAAACAAGTTTGCTGTTTGAGTATTATATTTATTTGTTAAATATTTTTAACACAATCGCATAAAACGAAAAACACGTCTTAACGGTAATAATAATAATTAATCACAATACACTACTAATCCTATTTATTATCACAATAATAATAAGTATTGGGTCTTTTCTTATACTTAATCAATAATTTAAGACACATAGAACCTATGCATTTTTACTACAAAGTTTATCATTTATTTTTAAAGTAATAATTAATTTAGGTACATATAATATTTTGAAATACTTATTTACATAACAGTTTGAAAGAAAGAACAAAAAATCTTAGCTTAAACTAAATATAATCAACATTCAAATTAATTATAGGCAAACAAAATCTAGAGTTATAACACTATGATACAGTCTTACTCGGTAACAGTTTCACTGTCATGGTTTAGTAACATAGAAGACTTATTAATAATATCTAGATAAAATAATTTCTTTTTCTAACACATTTATAGCCTTTTCAAAATTATTAAACTCTATCACCTTTAACAATCAAATAGGGCATTGGCAACGTTTCAATCACATCTTCATAAAGAACATCAGCAACATCACATTC
The DNA here is from genome assembly GCA_036419045.1 of Scirpophaga incertulas. Classification (NCBI taxonomy): domain Eukaryota; kingdom Metazoa; phylum Arthropoda; class Insecta; order Lepidoptera; family Crambidae; genus Scirpophaga; species Scirpophaga incertulas. The sequence goes on along the minus strand of CM071630.1, from coordinate 16,097,700 downwards.
ATTCATGCAATACATTTGTTTGCAGTACACTTATAAGTTGAACCCGTACCATCTGGAGCTCCTTTGTCGTCGTTGGGATAAATCTCTACAGTTTTACAGACCAATGTGAAACCATATCTTTATTTCTATATTGAGTACAGATTTTCAATTGTTGGGGGTAAAGATACGAACGAGTATCGGTTTCAATTGAGCCCAAATGGCTGCAACATTGTGAGATAATTTTAAAGAGACAGTGCAATGACATGTAGAATCATTTGTATAGATGACTATGGTATGCAAAGAAATTTGTGAAACCTCCAAATTTAATAAATATTCCTGAATTACTTTGTTGCACTTTATTCTAAAATTTTCTGAAAAGTCCATTAGGATTCCATCTATTTTTGTCAATAATTGCTTGAGTGATTTTATAGTATTGTACTGGCGAACAACATTAACTTCAAAAAGAAAAAAAAAATTGCAGATCATTTTCTAGTTGTTTAATCAAATTTCTTTATATTTTTCATCTCGTTTTTATACTTTGAAACTAAATACTTTTTTAGTTTAATAAAATCTTTCCACTGATTTACTAAAATATTTATTTTATATTATATTATTAATTATCGAATTCAGTATATGGTAACACTTCAGTAGAGCAATCTTTGCGCTTTCTCATTAAACATTTCTCTGAATACCGATTGCACCAAAGTACCTGTAAACCTGTAATTATTGAATGTAATCTGCAAAACAGTAAATTGCCAAAGATCAAGGTATACAAATATGTTTCTGTTTTTCCTTTCTATTGTGATAGGAGTATATTACTCCTTTATATCTGTCAACATAGAGACCAGTTAAAAGCTGTTTGAAGTTAGATTTTTCTAGATGCTTTGATGATGCTTCTAGATGATTTTAGCTTTTGAAATATACTCTGTATTTCTTCTATTAGTGCTTGTAACACTTCTCCAAATAATGCCTTTTTGACTAGTTCTCTACTTAGATTTTTTATTTTAATCTACTGTATTTCGTCTGTTGAGTATTAAATTTCTTTTTTAAATGACAATTATTACACATTTTTCCTGTAACATCAAATTTCTAATATTCTGTTGATGTCAGCATCTTTAATGGCCATTCCTCTTTGGTCAATTTCAGTATCTTTTTATATGGTATGTTGCTGCAAAATGAACAAATAACATAATTATTAAATATGAACTATAGAAAAAAACTAAATCAACAAGTTCCCAGTTACAATCCCTAAATAAAAAAGACAATTGTTGAACAAATTTATATGTATGTTATATATAATTTTACTATATATGTTACCACTAATTTATATTTTTATACTACAATTATATATTAGGTTACAAATTTATATTACAAAGTTACTCAAAAAAAAAGGTATAAAAATAGTACACTATAAGTTTTATACTTTATCAATTACATTAAGGAGTCCCCTAATATAATTTAATAAATTATAAAACTTACCACCACAACTTTGATGGATAAATTATTTTTTGTTATTATCACAATATATAAACATCAGTTCCAAAGCAGCTTTCTAAGCTAGGGCTTGATAGTTCAAAGACTGACGATTTGGAATAAAACTAAACATAAAGGATTATTTCTCTCCAAATATGTTTAATGTGATGTAGCATACAAAGCCGAAAACATACCCATAAATATTGTGTAATTATCAACTATTTCTTATTAATAACAATTAAACTACTCACCTAGGGACTGACAAAGTGACTAGATGAGCATATGTTTCTGCAACAGCTGCCATGTTTGTACTTGTTCACAAAATGGCTATAGCAAAACTAATATGGTTTGTAGATAACTTCCCATCGTACTTTAAAATCAACTAAATGTCATGCACTCTCATTTATAATATGGTGTGAAAATTTATAATCCATGTGCAGCTAGGGCCTGAAGATTAAAATTGTGGACACTTATTCAACTTCAAAAAATATAATTACTATTTATTGAACCATATAATTTTAATTGTATTTACCATATTTACAATGAAACATTTAATCCTTAATTTAAACTAGTGCAAAGTTGTGGTTTTCATAAATATGAGTGTGCAAATACTATGTTCCGGAGTGCGAAGATCCCTAGGCACTGGCAATTTGAGGTTATTATATGGAATTTCAGATGATACAGTAATTACTGTGCCCTACCATGCCTGTATGGCATCTAGCTTAGAAAAAAGAAAAATATAGGTGTGTAGGAATGAGACAAAATATCTGCCTTGTAGTGAGATTTAATCACAAAAACACATCAGAACAACTGATGAGTTGTACTGAATTTTTACCTCAACTACTTGCTTATTCACCTCTGTCCTATCACTTTCAATTTTATAATGCTGCATTTAACCAATTTTCCTTCTTTACATATTGCAAACTTCCATTTTTATTGTGGTATCGCAAGAGGAATAGCAAGAACTGCTCAAACAGCTTATATAGCACAGTATCCAAATAGAAGAGCAGTACTTACTGTTTTCTGTCCAAGTAGTACATTGACAAATATCAATCAATCAAAAACATCACTAGTAGCAAGCAGTCATCAAACAGTAATTGCAAAAAAAAAAAAATAAAAAGTAGTAATTTCAAAATCATGGCTTTAATTTCTATTTCCTTTTATTTTTATCAATAAAATTAAGATTATTTTTATAGTTTCGTTTATGTATTTTATCAACACTCACTGTATATACATGAATACCAGAGACATGGTATTAACTATAAAATCAGAATTAGATATAGAATAGATTAGAACAACAGAACAAAGGACACCACATATAGAAGATACTGCATTTAACTGATAGGAATGCTGTATGATTACATTTAACTGTATATATAATATAATATATATGTATATAATATGATGGCAGGTGCAAGTGCTTATATTTTAGTAGTATGAATATTTTTTTTATAAAAATTGTTTAGGATAATATTACTGACATATTTTTATAAACATTTATCTTCCTCTTCCATATTATCCTTTTCAAAACAAAATGTTTACTCTACCTGATTCAGATACATCAATAAAATCAATGTTATAACTAAAGCTAAAACAAATTTTTCTATTAACTAAAATCACTATTTGAAATTCAATAAATAAATACAAACTTAGAATCTGTTTAAATCTAGTATATTTTTCCTTGTCTGCATACTTATCTACATATCTTTGGGAGAATTCGTTTCTATTTGTTGGTATTACTTCTTATTAATTTAAAAATTTCTATTATAGTGGATGTTTTCAATACAGTGAAGAAAATTTATGAAACTTACTTCCTAATAATTTTAATTTACATGTTATAGTTGATTAATCAGTGGTACTACTTTTAGCGATTTTAGCACACAATTAATTACTTTAGTAAAATAACGAACACGGCTCTAGCAATAGAATTTATAATACAACTCAATACTCACAAATCATCATCAGAATTCATTGCCGAAATATAGTTGTCATCGCTGAGGTTCTGGTAGTTATCATCGGAGATCAATTCCATTTTATCGGTATCCACTAACAAATTATCACATGACAACTGAGACACGTTTCAAGTAATATTCATCAGCGCGCATTAACATCAGAACCACAAGATTTAGAACAAACATCAACAATTGCAGTTGTAGTGGCAAATTAAAATCACAATAAATATTGAGAAATATCCACATATGATTTCAGTAAACACACATCGATAGCGATAGAAGACAAGTAAACCCGATAATTTGATACACCAACAAACTAAAAACAAGAGAAAACAAACTGGCTGATATTCAAACTTGATACACGATATTGACATTGACAGTTGAAAGTTGTTGTTGTCAATTTCGTCCATAGGGACAGGCGAAGGTACTAAGCCATACTGCCAAATCTAATATCTATTTACATATTAATTTCATTCAATGCTAGGCGGAGCCAAATCTTTTATTTTCTTATAAGTATAGGCTTTAAGCCAAATCTTCAGTTTCTAGTTAAATATTTTAGTTTTAGTCAGTCCTTTTCTTTTTCGTGTTTATTCCAGGTATGTGTCCAATCCAGAGTCATTTCATCATATTAAATTTCTCCAAGTGTGGAGCTAATAAATTCATAAATTGGTACAAAATTTTTTGGGCATGCTAAGATGTCCTGCAGTGAAGGCGGGATGGTCTTATATCTTTTTAAAAGGCGATCTATTAGAAATAGTCGCTGTATGTTGTAAGCTGGGCAGGAAAAGAAAATGTGTTCCAGCGTTTGATCTTGCAATGCACATTCTGTGCATACTGGAGACGATATCACCCGCATACGCAATCGTAATCTATTTATTTGTGTGTAAAATTTTCTTTGAAGATAGTTTTCAGAATCAGTTGTAGCGAACCAAGGTCTTCGGCCTACTTCTTTATTTATACCGGCATACCAAGCACCTTTTGTTTCAATGATAATGTTTCTTTCTTCTGTCCATTCTTTGTACATCTTGTTGCGACATTCTGGTACAAGATCTTGCCAAGGACTTGGTATATTTTTAATATTGCCACCCAGAGAGTGCATTATTCTGGCAAGATAATCCGCTTTTTCATTTCCTGTCACACCAACTAGCCCTGTGTCGATCGATCATTTGTTGCGACCCGGGTCGATCGCGACCCATTCGCTTGGTGATTCGATCACAATGATTCGATCAAATGATCGATTGATTGAGGTAGCGGGTTGTTTGTTCAACAGGTCTCGGGTCTCTGATCGGGTGGCTATTGTACGTTTTGGGTCACGCTCGTTTGGTTGGGCTACGAGAAAATTTGGTACTCAAATATTTTAGATACGATTATTACATGATTATGTTATATATAAATAGATAACTTTTAACACACATTTTATATCTCATAGTGTTCATTGCTAGATGTAAGTTTTATAAATGAAATAAAATACGCGTCTGTCATACATAGTTGAATTCTGCGAAAAACTCACTGAATTGTTATTATTTTTTGTATCGCTTAAAGACTTTCGTAAATGGATATAAATCCATCACGATTGGTCATTTTGCGAATTTAATGATTGATTTGCTATTAATTACCACTATTAACTTTTCATAATGTGGTAAGTAAACATTTACAAGGATAAAAAAGAAAATGAATTGTAACAATTTGTTTTCAATACACAGGACAACCAACAACTAATTAATAGAATAAACAAAACGATGAAAAAAACTTGCGAAATTATTCCACTTTTTTAAATCTTCCCACACCGATTCAATATATCCAAAGTACAATGTCTACGGCTGCTTTTAGTTAAGTAATTCATTGGTCACTCGACGCGGTTCGTAACCCGATCATTCCATCTATCACGTACTTACCTGTGCACGCAAATACAGGTTTTCTTATGTTACTAGAACGAGACAAAACATTCTCCATCAAAATCATCAATAAAAATATCTACAATAGACGCTAGTACCATTGATTTGAGGTTCAAATTATTTTATCAACAAGTCAGACTTTCGAATTGCGTTGCGTTGTATAGTAGGTATAAATCACAAAAAACGTGCTTATAATGCTTCATTAATGTGTGGTGGCGTCCTTAGCGATTTGCTTTTAGCGCTATCAGCGCTGGGTAGTCACTCCAAAAATGCCATAATGATCGTGACTCAGGACCGAGTTACCGTGACCCAGTCGATCTCGGTGATCGAATCTTTTCGTGGGTCGTGACTCGATCATTCATAAATGCTACGCGATCGAATCACAGTGATTTGATCAATCGCGATCGACTCAGGTCTAACACCAACATGTGCTGGCGTCCATATGAATTTAATCAGTTTGTTGTTGTTAGATAGTTTACACAGTATTTCCTTGATTTCCATTAGTATATAGTTATCATTTCGTATATAAATATATAATATATATATATATATAATATATAATATATAACTCAAATAAATAGCTAAAAAATATAATAGGGCCAACCTATTATATAAGGCAAGCAATTATGTATTATAGTTAATATGAATTGCATAACTAGAGTTATGCAACTATCTATTCATATTCTTTAATGATGTTTTAAAGCACACATTCTATTCTTAATTTGATATCTTTGTAATTCGTAGCGAAAACAAACAGAGCGCCTAGACAAGATACCTTTCAATAATCGTTATCGCATCGCTAGCATAAAAAATGTTCGATATTGACAAAACCACTCGAAAAGTCAAGCGATCGGTTATGTCAATACCATACATTTTTATTTTAGCGATGCGATAACGAAATTAGAAAAGCATCTTGTCTAGGCCCTCAGATTTTTTATAAAAGTACACATTATAAAATACGTTCTATATTGTAAATTCAGAAACATGTTAAACTATACATTTGTACTGCCAACCCCGGCGCTATCATGGGTATCTTAGATAAGATAGTTTATTTTAATGTCAACATTTAAATTCTGATGCGTTAATGTTTGTACATAATCTATAAAATTTCACAAATACTGTTTTTAAACTTGTAGCTTGCAACGTAACGCTATCTATGAATAGGCTTTTAAAACTAATTAACCTGTAATTCGAATACTCCATTAAAATAGCAATCAAAGTATTCAGTACATTTTTACAAATTTAAAAAATATTAGAAGTTTTGCTTGTCAAATCAATGAAGAGCTATAGTATGTATACGAGTATATGTAGGTATATACAACTATAACTCGCAAAATATAGGTTAAGCTCTGAAAGAAAACAATAGTGACTATGCTGTTAAAATAACGTTTCAAGGTCTAGGAATTCAAAGCACAGTGTACTGTGTTAGGTGTATCTAACTGTTGTTTTTATAGACTTTACAAGAAAAAATAATATTTGTTAATAAAATATATTGTAAATTAAATTAGTACGAGTAGCTTATATTGGCGTGGCGCATATCATTATATAATGGTAGCCTATGTGTTATTCTGGTAGGTATATAATTATATAAATCGCAAGAATATAATCTATACTAATATAATAAAGCTGAAGAGTTTGTTTGTTTGATTTTTTGTTTGTTTGAACGCGCTTATCTCTGGAACTCCTGGAGACCTATTTTTGAATTACGAATGCGACTTCGAAATCACCGATGTGACTAATAATCACCGATTTTCAATAATTCTTATTTTTGAATATCACTGATGTGACTACCTTAGTCACAGGTGTGATTTCATTACGAGTGCCCTCACCCACTCGTAATCAAGTCATACTTGTGGAAATGTTATCTGTGTTTTGTTTGATTTTTCAGTCTATATATATATATATATATATGAATGTAGCATATATACAGGGTTACCTGGTAAGTCGTGCGAACCCCGTTAGGGGGTCGTGCGAACCCCGTTAGCTAGCGTTAGCAGCCTACCTTGTTATACCTTGTTGAATAGCTAATGAAACGTAGATATTTTTAAAGGTGTCTGCAGCCTACGTGTCATAGATTTTTTTTTACTATTACTGGTTGAAGTTTGATTTATACTGATTTTTGTTTGATGCTATAACTATCAATCTTCTATCTACAACCTATTTAGTTGAGGTAACTCTATTTTTATTTTGCATTATGATGAACAAACTAATCTGCTACACAAAAATAGTATAAAACTAAATATTTGAATTATAATAAACAAAAAATAGGCCAATAGACAAAAATCGGTCATTTTTTCAAAAAAGTCTTTAAAGCCTTATAACTTGAAAAGGGTTAAGTTGGGGGGCGGGATTCCTAGGGGAAATCTGTCAGAAATGGTGGGAACCACGACCCCCTAACGGGGTTCGCACGACTTACCAGGTAACCCTGTATATATATATACATATATATATATATATATATAATATATATATATATATATATTATATATATATATATATATATATATATATATATATAAGCTACATTCATATATGCATGTATGTATATATTATAGGTATATAAAGGTTTATTTACATATATATATATAACCTTTACATACCTATAATATATACATAGATAATATGAATGTAGCATATATTATATATATAATAACCATAATGGTTGAGCCGACAATAATCGGCAGCGGCTACATTCTGCGTGGAACCGAACTCTTATATTTATGTGTGTACTTTATTTATGTTGGCAGCTCTGCGATCGACTTTCAAAAATTGGATGTTTAGGAATCCGTAACCTCAAAGCACCCTCAAAGTCACCGCTGACTATTTAGTCAGCGGTGATTTCGAAATCGCATTCGTAATTCAAAAATAGGTCTCCTGGTTTGAAGTGAAAAACTATTTTTTATTGAATAGTCCATTTATTGAGGAAGGCTTTGGGCTACATAACATCACGCTGAGACTAATAGGAGCGAAGAAATAATGAAAAATGTGGAAAAAACGGGGAAAATTATTCATCTTTGAGGGCTTCCATTGCGTGCGCTGCGAAAACGGTTCTAGATACCAAAAAAATATGTATATAAGAATTATTCCTCTTAAAATGATCTAAAAAAATGTCCGCGACAGTATATGTCTATCTTTTAATGTTAACTCACTAGAATCGTTTTTATGATAATCACATTTGGATATGTCGCGTTGTCAAGATTGGGTAACAGCTGAGGTGGTTGTTTACAAAAATAAATATGATGCTCAAAATAACTATTCCACGCGGACGAAGTCGCTGGCACAGCTAGTGTTTATATATATTAGAAATTTTCACAGAGTTCTTGCAAGTTGGACTCCGGCATGAGAGGTCCATATAATAATATCCAGAAGCTTCTGTCATATAGTTTTATGGAGCGGCGAATGTACTCCTTATGGAATGTATTGCATTTTACCCCAATAAAAATGTGAACTCTATCACATTTGACAGTTTTCAATGGAAGTATACTAATATATTTATATAAATAATAATGAAATCTTTATCCAGAGTAATAGGAACGGCATGGCCGTGCTTGAAAGGATATATTATTAATTTGTCTAAGCATAACAGTTTTGTACAATCTATACTAATATTATGAAGAGTTTGTTTGTTTGTTTTAACGCGATAATCTCAAGAACTCCTGGTTCGAATTGAAAAATTCTTTTTTTTATTGAATAGACCATTAATCGAGGAAGGCTTTAGGCTACATAGCATCACGCTGCGACTAATAGGAGCGGAGAAATAATGGAAATTTTGGAAAAAATGGGGAAAATTATTCATCTATGAAGGCTTCCGTTGCGCTGCGAAAACGGTTCAAGATACCAAAAAAATATATATGAAAGAATTTTTCCTCTTGAAATGATCTAAAAAAAATGTCTGCGACAGTATATGTCTATCTTTTAAGGTTAACTTACTAGAATCGTTTTTATGGTCGATAAAATGCATTATTACCAATTATTTGTTAGAGTTGTAACAACATAATATTATTAATCTTTATAAAAATAAATGTGTTGTTGATTAAGAGTGTTTAATTGTGAACAAAATTGTCTGTAACATTACTTAATTTCAATGAACATCTTAGAAGATATTACAATTTTAAAATAACTTCGATATAATTTTCCACACGGACGAAATCGCGGGCACAGCTAGTGAATTATAATGTTTCCATCAAAACCAGTTACGAACCACCTGTTACATTTATCACATATCTAACCAGTAATTAGTATCAGTTTGAGATAATATCATTATTGTATTATGTTCTGTTAATGTTATAAGTCCAATAATATGTTATTCATTCATTTAATCATGCTTGACATACAACATTTTTTATTTTTTTTCCTCAGGAGAGGAAGGCTGAGAATCCTCACAAGGAGCACGAAACGTACCCAGGATAACGGCAACGTAACGGCAAGTGAGGTTATGTCGGACTCCACGAGACCGAAACAGTCCTGCCACGTGACCTACCGACTTAAACTCAGTCTGGCCTAGGTTCTAAGAACCATTTTTTTTCCCCCTGAGGAAAATGCATTAAATTGCATACCCCGGCTGTGGCGGGCCGGCGGTTATGTGGGGCTCTCCTCCCCAGACGGGGGAGGCCTACCCACTAAAAACCTCAGGGATGGCCTTCCTCAGGCATGTAGGGAGCTCCCGGGAACATCAAGCCACTTCCAGGAACCCCCAGCCTTCGCTCCCCCGCCGATACAGGGGAGCCCTCCTCGGGGTAGGCTCGCTACCTCCCCCGGTCTCCTCCACCGACGACGCCCCCCGGCCACGGGGGGGCGCTCCCCAGAAGGGGGAGGCCTACCCACTAAAAACCTCAGGGATGGCCTTCCTCAGGCATGTAGGGAGCCCCCGGGAACACAAAGGCCACTTCCAGGAACCCCCAGCCTCCGCTCCCCTTTCTAGAGGGGAGCCCTCCTCGGGGGAAGCTACCACCTCCCCCGGTTCCCTCCACCGACGACGCCCCCCGGCCACGGAAGGGGCGTGGTCCATCCCGGGTCGCCGTAGCGGTCGCGACTCCCTCGCGCCCGCCGGCGACCCGCGGCGGCGCCGCAGCTGTGCTACCGAACCCGGCGCCGCCTTCTTCGAGGGGGTCGGCCATCTCCCGACCCCGCTCGGCAGCCTCCTTCTGGAGCATCACTGCTTCACAGAAGGAGGCCACAGCCCTCCAACCTCCCTCGTCCGCCAGCATTGCCGCAATCAATGCCGGCGGAGACAGATCTCGCCCGATCTCTGCGACCAAGACTCGGCGCTCGGAGGCCCACGCGGGACACTCCGCCAGCGTGTGCTGGGCCGAGTCGAGGTCGGATGCGCAGTGGTGGCAATGTGTCGATCCCTCCCGTCCTATTCGACACAGATACTCACCGAAGCAGCCGTGCCCGGTGAGTATCTGAGTCAATTGGTAGGTGACCTCCTCCTTCCCGTGGAGCCAAGCTTCGAGGTGCGGGAGTACGGCACCGACGGCCCGCTGGCGCGCGCAGATCCGTAATTTGAGCTGCGCACGCCAGGCCGCCACAATCCGTCGGTGCCACTCCCGCTTAGGCACTTCATGCGCGGGTTCCAGGGCGCTCCCCCCATCGCCCCCCCCGGTCGACACGCCGCGACATACAACAGTACAATCTTACTGAATGGACGCATAGAGTGGCGCTTGGATTGCGCAACCCTGGTGTGGTACTGTACTAGAAGAAGCTGTAGAAGGAATTCTTTTCGCAAACATATTAATATTTTTATTATATTAACAACATTAAAAGGTTATTTTGACAAAAGTTGACATTGCCAAAAGTATAAAATACTAGATAGTTCGTAACATATCCATAGTCCAATAATATCATCCGCTGAAAAATAACTGGGTTATATGATTGGGTTGATTAATCTGAAATCCAGGGGACCACGGCCAATTACTTGTTAGCTTAAAAATAGAGTCTTCTGCAACCATACAATGTGCTTTCATTATGAATATAGCGAAAAGGATCACAATAATACTATGAATATTTTTCATCTGAAACGAAATTTAAGATATTGTAGTTAATTGTACTAATAATTTAGAGAAACAATGAGAAAATCAGCTTACTTATTTGTTTTGTTTTGTTTTTGTAATGGAAAACGATTTTGAAAGAAAGTCATTGTGTTAGATCATCTGTCGATCGTAATTTGCAACCTTAAATGGTAACGGACAGGGCACACTACTCGCAGGACTGACGGCCGCTGGAACAGAAAGGTTCTCCAGTGGCAAATGTATGTAAAATGTAGTGTTGATAGGTATCTTCGCTTTATAGGTCTCCTACAAGGTGAAGATTACAGGAAGGCACTGAATGCTAGTAGTGAAGGACCGATCGCTCGCTGTGGAAATACGTAGGGGAGGCCATGACCTGCGGTAAGTGTTTTTCAGCTAAAATAATGACGGTAAAAAAGAATAACAAGACATCGGATTTAGTTTTATGGTCTTAGTAATAAGACTTCAATAAAAATTTAATTAAACGTTTGATTCAATTGAAATATAAGCTAAGTTATGGCTTAGTATTCTGAACGTTTGATATATATATGATAAACTGATAAATGTGATGATAAGCAAACAATAAAAAAACAAATCACTTAACATGCAATTAATAAATAATAAAATATTAACATAATTAACTTTTTATTACGAAAAGTTTCTATTTTTGTTTATTTTCCTATTACTTTTATCGATTGACTCTTTGTTCCATAACTCATCGTCATTCAATAATTCTTCCTTCCACACTTCCAGACTGTTACTGATGTCATCTGGTTTTGCACTTTTTCCTGTTAGTAGCCAGTCCTTAGCTCGTTTTCTTTTGATTTTTTCCTGGTAAACTACATAACCATCCTTGGTGACATAGGACACAACCGGGGTTAAAACCTGCTTTCTCTGACTATTAAGCGATTTGCTAAGCTCAAATGTGTCAGATGAATCATATGAAATATCAGATGATGAAGAGTCTGATAATTTCATAGGTTTTCTTTTTCTTTTATGTCTTTTGGTTGTTTGCGTTTTTTGCTTTGAATAGTATGGCATCACAACCACAGGTAGCTTTGGCTGAGCTAATGTCATTGATGGTATCATGCCAGGCATGAGCGACAGCCCTGCCATTCCTGCCATTCCAGTTGGTGCCATAACTTGCATTCCTCTCATCGGAATGTTTGACATAGAAGGTAATACTTGAGAGTAAACATAATGGTGAAGAAATAATGATGCAACCGTTAATAGTATTGTTATCATGGTCATATTATACGTACCTGAATATTATACGTCGCTGACCACACTATAATAACTATTTCCTACACAGATGATTAATCTCGGCTGAATCTGGAGCAGAATAAAAAAGAAACCTTTATAGGATAAGTAATTTTGATAATAATATAATTGAAATCCTCTATTCAGTCCGAAATCTTTTGTTGTCGGTAACTCCAGTACAAATACGAATGAAATTCTAATAAGCGTAATAAAAAGTATACTAACTGTAAAGTTTACGTAAGTATACCTACTTAGGTGTATACTGCACAATGGATTTTCAAAAATGTACCTATGTCAACATAGTTTCTCGTATGCAAAACAAATTCATTACATAACGGCACACTCGTCTCTAAACAATGCTACCATTGTGCAAGAATTATGTAAATCTATTATATTCATTACTTGCTCAGCTGAAAGAATATTGTACAAAAGAGACTGTAATGTTTGGTCTGTGAGCATTGAGCGAATTAACCCTGTGAATATTGAAACACCTGATAGAAATTTGCTGTCACAAACTCTCGACGTTACATCGGTGACTACTGCTGAACTATGAGGAAATTTATGATAGTTTTAATCGCTCTTACACCAATAAATGTTATTCTCTGCAAAGAACCAGAGCTGCCACCTTGTCCAACTAATATTCAATTCTTACCACAGTCTTTACCGATGCATTGTCGAATGACACGTGAAGCAAAGCTGCCAGAAACGATAAGTGGTCCGATCCCACTAACACATTTTTTCCAACCACCGCCTTCACCAGACAAAATATCTAATCCTCTGCCTATGCCGGTGCCTGGATTGTCCGGTCCAATACCAATGTCTGTGGGTTTGCCTGGTCCTTTGTCAATGCCCGTGGGCATGCCTGGCAATATGCCAATGTCCATAATGCCTATGCCTCCTGCTGTCTCTGCTCCCAAACTTCCCGTGATTGTTATGCCTTTTTATTCTCCTGATCCATCTTACAAGAAACGTAGACATGACCGAGATAGAAAGAAAATACAAATTCACCAAAGACCACCGCGATATGATTCAGGCGCCAATAGTGAAACTGATATGTCTTCCGATACATCAAACGAATCCTCCTCCGAAGGCCGGGGATGGTGGAAAAATTCAAGAGGGTTTAGAAGAAATGGTAAAGCAAGCCGACGGCATAAAGCAGCGAGAAGAAATCATATCAGAAAATCTGTACTAACTCCAGTATTGCAGTATGTCACAAAAGACGGTTATGTTATATATGAAAAAAAAATAACTAAAGATGAAGCGAAGGATTGGTTAGCAGTAAAAAAAAATCACGCTGATAATGAGGAGGTACAAAGTAACGAGGAACAAGGCAATGTAGAGCTGCATGAGATCGAAGATGATCAGTTAGATATAGATATTGAAAACATGGAAAGTAACAATAACAGAAACAGACAAGTAGAAATGATAACAAAAAGAGTCCATGTATCTAAACCTCGATTACATACAACTAAACATGCAAAGCCTCAGCTTAAGCAACCTAAGAAATGATAAAGTGTTTATCGTCATCATGTAATAAGTCTTACTTTATTTTTTATTTGATTTATAATTTTGTACGTTGTTTTTAATAAAACAAATATATTGCATCAATGTTTATAATAATGTTGTTTATAACTTTAATATTAATATGATGGCACTGGATTATTTATACATCACTTGAAAGCTTTTTTCAATTAGGGGGCTATCATAAAATAATCTGCTGAATCAATAAATAAGCACATAAAGGTTTACAGTAAAAATCTACCAACTTTAGAGATATTAGGTGAACCTGTCAGTTCAGGGCACTTTTATGAATTATTTCTTCAAAATCATATTCTTGTACTTTGCCTTAATATACGGTACACAAATTAACACTTAATAAAATGAATAAGTTCCTAAAACATAAAGTAAACTCTTGAAGCAGGTAATCTAATTTAAACTAAACAACTCGTTTAGGTTGACAAAGCTGAACAGAATTTGAAAATATTTCTATGTATATAATGTAACGAGAAACATTCTTTGTATTGTGTGTCGTGTTGTAGTAACGTGAAACCATCCAAGCCATATGCCGAGGCTCATATCAAAGATTTCTATTGTACAAACGCTAATTAATCAAATGAAAACAAATTAATATTGATTCACATAGGCTTTTATAGACTTTTTATTGATGACAAAATAAATTTAAGCAGAGACACAAAAACCTTGTAGATTAAAGAAAAAAAAGGTGACTATGGTTCGGAAATTGATAGAGCCTTCTCGAGAAGAACATGCAAGAAACTCTGTAGGTTTACTTTTTATCTCCTCTTTTCAAAATTAATTTATAATACATGGGCAATCATATATCGTAACATTGTAAATATTTTTCCAATGCAAAAGGTAAAGTTGTTTTTTTGTAAATACAAACAAAAACGCTTGTACGCTATTCATATATTGCATTCGTAAGTCAGAGCCGCTCCTGTATAGTTTACAAAAATTTCAAAAAAATAGTTATCAAAAAAGTGCTTGTTTTCGATGAATGTACATCGTGAATTGCCTCTTAAAACAAAATCTGGATAAAGTATTTTCCAATTTTCAAAAAATATGTAATTACAATAATTATTTTACATGAACGCAGCAGTCAGTGCATAATATGATTATCTAATAGGTACTACAAAATAAATCGAAACTTCCATTACACATTTCAGCAAAGGCATTCAAGCACAATAGACGATTGTTATGTCATTCATCTCTTTGTATCGAATATAAAACTAGTTTCGGAACTTAAAAAGTATTATTAATTTATCAACCTACAATGTTATGTGTGAGTCTTCTTTTCATGATATTTATTTCAAAATCTCATTAATCTCTTTTTGTTTTATGTTTTGCTTTATATTTCAGATATGCTCGAGTTCTCTGTTAGCGATATTCATAATCCTTTTGATCGAGAAATCAGAGACTCAAACGGTTCAATCAAATACTGATGAAATAAATTTACATTTACTCCAGCAGCGAATAATACCGGATTGTGAACAAGAGAGCATAAAATTTTCGACTGTTAAAATTCAAGATATACCAGTAGCTATACCAGTTCCTGTACCGATACCTGTCCAAATAGCATTACCCCCAGTCAATCTACCAACATTTTGCGAAGGAAAATCATGTCCTGCTTGTCCGCCTTGCCTTTGTGCTCCATCGTGTACCCCATCCTTCTTCTCTTACTGTTCCCGATGTCATCAAAAATGTAGGTGTCGTAACAAGGACGAGGTACCACAATCTCTTCACCTAGACCACTCGCAACCACTAAAAGTTCCCGTCATATCAGCGTTCGATCCAGTATTAATAAACTATCCTTTACAAGGTGTATGATACCGAGATATATTAGCAGAAGACAATTAACCAACCCATACATATAGTAAAAATTTTTAATCTAAATCTGTTATAAAATATTAATGAAATTTATTGTTTTTATTTGAAATTTATTCGTATTTATTTAGAAGGTGATTGGTATGTGAAAATAAATGGAGACAATGTTTTATCAGGTTGCTCAGTTACCTATTATTGCCCTAGTGTACATATTGATACATACATATTGAATATATACATACATAACTAGTTTACAGTACATCTGTTGCCAAAGAAATTTTAGCTGTTGCTGACTATATATGATATGCTATTTTCATTGAGTTCTAAAAAACTACGTTCTAATGGTTATCTCTGATGTGTAGACTTTGGAAAATGACTGATAACGCTCTTCCATGACGCGTAAGTTCTGATGCATACGCTTTCCCTGCTCTTCGCTTATATCTCCTAAATTTTCCGGAAGCGTACTCAGATAACTATGGAGGAAGTGGAGTTTTATATTCATATATTGCAACCCATATTTTTCAATTGTACGAGGGCTGTTACTTAAGTATCCGGAATCTGGGATTTTAACATTTTTAAACGCAATATATGACCTCCA
Organism: Scirpophaga incertulas; assembly: GCA_036419045.1. NCBI lineage: Eukaryota > Metazoa > Arthropoda > Insecta > Lepidoptera > Crambidae > Scirpophaga > Scirpophaga incertulas. Next base: position 16,081,196 of record CM071630.1, on the reverse strand, counting down.
TGGTAAAATTCGTTCATTTTTAGAAATACTGGCCGCTATTTTTTTTTCCTTATGTACGCTAGTGTTTTGTTTCTGATGGGTTTTAAAATGTCATATCGCTGAAATGATGGAACGCATACGTGAAAATATTCGTGCTATGATTTATTACGATTTTCGACGTGGTTTAACGCAACAACAGTGCGTAGATCAATTAACTTCAAAAACCACTGTGTATCACTGGTTTAGTGAGTTCAATCGTGGACGGAGTAAGCTCACGGACGAAGTTAAGGAAGGTTGCCCGAAATCAGTCGTTGTGCCACAAAACATTGAAGTTGTACGAAAACTAATCATGTAAGACCGTCCTGTTACGTGTCGCGAGATAGAGGCTACTCTGGGCATATGTATGACAAGCATTAATAAAATATTATATGAACATTTGTTAGTAAAAAAAATTGTTCGCGTTGGATACCGCACAACTTAACTCAGCATCAAAAAGAAGCTCGCGTCGAATGGTGCAAGAATATGTTAAAAAAAATTAACGGAGGTGACTCAAAATCTGTTTATAACATCTACACAGGTGATGAATCTTGGATCTATGCGTACGGTCCCAAAACTAAGCAACAATCTACAGTTTGGGTGTTTCAAAATGAGCCGAACCCTACGAAAGTGACTCGTGCAAAAAGCACTTTAAAGCAAATGGTGGCCTGCTTTTTTGGTATTAATGGTCATGTGGCTACAATACCACAGGAGAATTGTAAAACGGTCAATTCGGAGTGGTACACGACCATTTGTTTGCCGGAAGTATTTGAAGAAATACGTAAAAACAACAAGCGACGCAGAATCTTTCTACACCACGACAGTGCCAGCTGTCACACATCACGCGAAACAAATAAATTTTTGGAGGGTTAAAAATAGAATTGATGGGCCATCCACCGTATAGCCCAGACTTGGCACCTAATGATTTCTATTTATTCCCAAATGTAAAGAATAAATTACGTGTCCAACGATTTTCGAGCCGTGAAAATGCCGTCGACGCGTTCAAACAGCACGTTTCAGAGATACCGCAATCAGAGTGGAAAAAATGCTATAAAAATTGGTTTCAACGTATGCAAAAGTGAATCGATCATCCCATATTAGCCATATACGTTTGTTTAATTTTTCTATTCCGGATACATAAGTAGCAGCCCTCGTAGCAGAAGGTCTTCTACAAGTTCAATATAATTTTCAGATTTTTTATTTCCTTGGAAAGTCGGCATCACTGTCCAAGCCTTTAGTTCTGACTCTGTCATAGGTTTTATAATTGAGTATCTTTCGTAATAAACTAATTTGAGGGCCATCAAAAATACCGGCTTAAAATCTCGTACAAGATCATCTAACTCATTTTGAGAAAAGCATTTCAGCTCATTTGACGTACCTTCAAAATCAGCATCATTTTGTGAGCTTGGTTGTTTAATGTCTTGTTCTAAGGGTTCAGATATATTTTTGGGCATAGAAGAGTTAGGTAAACGCTGCATTGGACGTTGAACACAACTAGTATTTAGTACTGGGGTACTGCCATTTAGCTGGTTTTTTTATGTTTAAACCGTTTAGGTTCACGCTATAAAAATAACAGTCTTCGAGATGATTCCTTGGTTCTCGCCAAAAGACCGGTAGTCCAAATTTAAGGGCACTTTTTTTTACAACTTTTTCATAATCTTAAATATTCCACACATGATTTAAAATACAATTGGGCGCCCAAGACTTCTCATTTTTATCCAAGAGCATCGCAAAATACTCAAAATAGGTTTTTTTTTACCAACTCTAATATAACTTTTTTACAATCGTTAAACATATATTCTCCGCATATATAGCAAAAATGATCTGGATTGTTTAAATAACGTCTCCTTAAACTACTCATGACGCAAAAACTTTATATACTGACTTACAGATATACGACCTTACAGATATACCGATACAATACATGTGTAAATAAATATCACAAAATTTACAAAACGGCACAAAATTTTGAAATATAAAAAATATTTTTTTTAATATTTAGATAACTTTTATTTATTTAATTTAGAAATCCTGTGCACTATTGAATGACAAGTTTTCGATTATATGTATATATAAATATATGCAAATAATATTTCTTAAATTAAGTGTTTCGTAAACCAGCGGTGTGTTTTCTTGCTTCGTATTCATACCTAATCGACAAACACTGTTATTTTGTAACACAAGTTCTAGATCGCTTAAGATCTATTAATGCATAGCTCAAACCGCTGAACAGCGATGAAATTTGCATGTAAAATTCAAGCACAAAGATTAGATTTAAGAGAAATCTGCTTACAAAAGTATTTTAGAGAATAAGGATGAACCGAGTGAAGTAGCTGAAGACGAGACCACAAATAATTTAGAAACTTATGCAATGGATGAAAACTTGGAATTTTATAATAAAACGCAATTTTTTTATTATTACAATTTATTAGTTTTATTATGCAGTTTTATACAATTTTATTCTTAAATCAGTATCGTATTCATGGTAGCCTGAATACGTCCTTTCACATTAATATTTGTCAAAATGAGGTAAGTCCATGAGCCACTTCAAAGAAATATGAAAGTTCAAAACGATTTTTCTAAACTCCGGTACGTTAAGATATTTTTATTCCTGTTGAAATATACACGAGTAGTCAAATATTATAAAACATCAGGACTTTAAATTATATAGAACAGAATATAATTCTATAGTTCACTACTTTTTACTTAAAATGGACATATCGGATTTTGATATTAAGGTATACCCACGGTTTATGTAAAATATTTATACTCAAACCATCATACTAAAGTTACGATACTAATCTCGCTCATAACTTCGGAATCAAGTGTGTGTACAATGCACTGAAATTGCGTAACTAGCTGTATATAAATGATTTACAGTCATGAGAGCTAACATATTTTTAGGAAAATAATATCGATCACCGCAAAATTATTTTAGTAAGTTGTTTAAGGCTGTATTGTGTTTCAATTTTGCTTAATTAAGTTAAATAAAAGAAGGAATTATTAGCAGAAGGGACTTTTTGATTTTCATCATCATATTACTTCATTATGAATTAGGTTTGATTAACAAAAACGTATTATATGCTATTTCTTTATAGATGGAGATAATAAATTGGTTTTTTGCTATTTGGTACTTTATGCCTATAACAAATGCACAAATACCAGTGGCTGTAATCCAGCCCCCTATGATTGCTGTACCGCCACCGATACATATTGCTATGGCTGTACCTATACCTGTGCAGATAAAGAAAACAACAACTACTACAACAACCACCACTACTACAAAAAGACCAGCAACTGTAGTAGTGCCTATAGGTGTGCCCGTTTTCACCGCTCCATTAACTCCAGTTGGTTTTCCAATACTGCCTGTTCATCCCCCAGTACTAATTATACCATTTCATTCAGTGCCAACAAGAATACGCACATCATGCGAACGATATTCAAAAAATAGAGCATCTGAATCGGATTCCAGCACAAGTGGTGAAACATCTTCTTCATGTGACTCGTCCTATAGAAGGCAATTATATATAAAAAAAGATCAATATGCAAAGACCAAGAGGAGATATAAGTATTTCAGTAGAAATAGAAGACAGAACTCTAGAGGTGACACAAACCAATTAATTAAACCCGTACTCACTTATATAAATGACAATGGTCTTATTAAAATACAAAAGCGGCTGAGTCAGTCAGAAGCGAAGAATTTGCTTGATAAAAATGGATCTACTGACTCAAAAGAAATGGAAAATCTCCAGGTTGTTTCGCGAAGCAGTCCGAGAGATAGACAATTGCCTGTTAGCAAAAGTCTGTTACCAAGTCAAAAACATTCGCGACGACATCAAATTTTTAAGAATCCACCATCTCACGTTTTGCGTACGGGGAAAAAAGAAATTCTTCTCGTACCAGAGAATAACAAAAAGATCACTAATTTGTCACTTTCATTTCAAGTTGTGTAGATAGTCATAGGTATTTTGTTGTAAATATTTTAAATATATGATGAAAAATAATTTCATGAGTTTCCTTTTCTCTGCGCAAGGCTGTTTATGAAAATAATAACAATGGTTTTATTGGATTTACAGAACAATAGCGTTATGTGATGTATATAGGAGCTGTTAAAACGCGTTTACACATTGGAATATCATTGTTGGGTGGTGATGGAGTCAAATACAATTAGCATTTGGTGTTTGATAAGTGTAGTTAACTCGATAAATCAGAATAACGTACCACTACTACACATTTTTCCTAAAGGTGGTGATGATAATTTGAAACTGCAAAGATACAATGGGCAGAAAAAGGATCCATGTTGTGATAACAGTACCTGTAAATGTCCTTATCCCATAGGTGTGTCAGTACCGGCGCCAGTCATTCCGCCCGTTATGGCCCCATTCATGCTCCCTGTGATACCACAAGTTATTCCACAGTTCTTATCACCTGTCGTGATTACAGCTAGAACATTTTTTGAACCAGTGATTCATGATCATCCACCTCTTGATCGAATACAGACAATTATCAAACAGCACACAAAACGGAGGAGTAAACCGCAGAGAAGTAGCAGTGGAACTGATTATATTGAGAGTAGCGTAGGCTTTGATTACTATGAAGATATTTTAGATGTCAATGGATAAAAGATGTTTGATTTTGGAAATTTGCTAAACAATTAATATAAGTATTTGTATATGAATTGGTTTTTAATAAAGTACAATATAAATAGAAAAAACATTTTAAGTCTTAAAAAACTTTAATCGTAATTTTAACGTTAAACTTTATAGTTTTTTAAAGTTTAACTTTATATTTTAAGAAAATGATAATAATATGATAAATGATAAAATGAGATAATCAATAAATAAATTAAATAAAATTATGATACAATCCACCATTACTTAATTTGTAGATTATTGAGCTTCCTACCACCAAAATCAAACATTTAAAAAGACAGTACTCAACACAGGCGATGATTCTGATACTAATAGTTATATCAAAAAAGCTTTAAACTGATATTAAAAATTCCTTTTCAACACCATTGCTCGTAATTGATATGTAACTACACCAATTTTAGTTTCACAATGTATCATATTACCAACTTATAATATCTTTCAAATTTCAAATTCGATTACCGCACAGCTTGGTTATCAAAAGTCAATAGTTTTAGAATTTATATGCAAAATGCTGAAACATTTTTGTAAATTAAATAAGTTTGGCGTTTTGAAACACTCTATTTAAAGATATACAATTATAAAAACCTTATTTAAAATTTCAACTACTAAATAGAAGTCATACATAAATGTTAAGAGTATATTTCATTTGTAAAAATTATATAATTTGCTGTTTTGGCTGTATAAAAGCGTCGGTACCTTAGTCGTTCTCGCACAAAGCCGTCAATGAAAAAGTAAAAGTAAATATTTCAGAAATGACTGGCGGAATAAGGTGGAAATCCAACGTATAATTTTTATAATTGTATTTTCACAAATTGTTTTTCAAAATATTTTTTTATTGTCCTATAAAGTTTGTATTGATTGCTCGCAATGGTGTTGAAAAACGTCGTATAACACTCGTGAGCAGTTAAAAATTACATTCTCTGCTGAATATTAAGCACTCGCTGCGCTCGTACTCAATGTCAGCCTCGAACGTAATTTTCAAAATTACTCACTCGTATTATAATGTACTATTAAAAAGTTATGTTAATCACTTTTTAAAAATTAACGTCTTATATTCTATATTTTGCCTTTAAACACTTCTCTATCAATGATTATAAACAATATTTTATATGAGATTAGTAGGTATGTTTAAGTTTAAGTTGTTTAAATTGTGTGCAATTGTTATAAGGGGACATGTAAGATAACAAATGAAATAAAACACTTTAATATCTACTACTAATAATAAAAATACATCAAAATTACTACAATATTGAGCAATAGTTCTCATATCACAGTTGATTTTGTTACTACGTGTAAATTAGAAATGGTTATAAAATAGGTTTTAATAATAAGTAATGTAAATAATGTCAATTTTACAATGGCACTAATGAATAAATCAATACACTTAAACTTCACCGTTTATAATCGAAACTCAGTGTAACTTAAAGCACAACATTCGCTAAGGTAATTATAAATTACTGTACACAAACAGTAATAAAGACAATTTAAACATTTGCTATGAGTTTTCACATCGATAAAAATTCATACAAACTATTGAAGCGCCAAATTCATAACATACTCTCAAACACACAATTACAGATATGTCTTAATATCATATTATCATACATGTTTATAATGAATTTATAATTTTCTAATTTGAATAGTAAGCATTTGATAGGATAGACATAATTCTAGAATTTAAATATACATTAATTTTATTACCAAGTGCAGTAACTACAATACTTTAATTATTTTATTTGTAAAATAGATAATATTAAGCTTTATAGCTGTATCAATCCCTGTAAAAACAAAAATTAATGAAAGAATCTCGGAGAATCAACAATCACAACAATGCTTTGTCATTATAACCCAAGTAGAGGGATAGACGAAGTAACTCCCGATTTAATGTCTTCAGGGCTTTGGAAGATGATGACATCTCTGGAGTATATCCAATTCGTGAGGAACATACGGACGCAGAAGACTAGAGTCAACAGACCGCATAGCAGGAGTGCGACGATAAACGCCCAAAATGAATAAGGCGCAGTCACGTAAAGGGTGTGAAGGGTCTGGAAATCTTTCTCAGTGAGTTCTGGTTGCTCCTGAAATGCGGATAACATTATCAAACATTATTTAATTTGAATTAGCTTCTGCCCCAAAATAAATTATGTTATACTTTTTATCAAAAAATTTTGTACTATAATTCCGTTAGAATACATACTTAAACCTATTTAAGATTAATACAAGTTCTTACAAAAATTGACCGCACAATTTAAGTAAGTACGAAGTAATTACTTCATTAGACATAAAAATATGATATCGCTAAGCACTATTAGTGAATTGAAAATACGGACAATTACAGAGTAATATATAAATAAATTACCATTTTAAAGTGGCATAAAGGTACCACCATGTTGGAAAATCGCGCTGCTTGATTATTAAACTCTACATTCCTTACGACCACGTTCACTTGTACAGAGAAGTAGGTCTTCATCACCATTCCCAGTTTCTGTAGGTGAAGCAGAGTAGAAAATTAGATAATTCGAGCAAATCTTAAGTAACATTAGATAATATATCAAACTTCAAATTGAAAAAAATATTAATTTACTCTAAGTAAGTTTTACTCTACGTTAGTGAAGTAAAAGTAACACATTTGATAAATCGTTCGGATATTGAAATCAAACTTTAGCTGAAATATTTTAGACCAGGTTTTCATTACGATATTTCAGTTGTCCCGTGATTTATATTTAAAAATATTAAATACTTTAATAAAAATACTAAAGCTTAAATTTTGTTCAATTTTACCGGTTCTACGACGAATTCACTACCATGTTTCGATTCATCAGGTTTCAGACCATCTATTCTTTCAAACAAAGACGGGTCACCATTCAAGAAATGAGCGTTCGACAAAGCCAGGGGCAATTCTGAAAGTAAATGTCAATATAAGCATTTTTAAAGCTGTTTAGTTTTTTTGTTAATATTTAAGTACCAATAACATGTTATTTACGTGATATTTTGTTAATATTTGTTAAATTGATGATATACAAACATGTAACAAAGTATATACGTATTAAGTAACATTTACTAACTTTTCAGGCATTTGAACTCTAATACAACTAGACCCACAATAACAACTATTTAGGAGAAATAATTATGATAATTTAATCTCAGTTAGGAAGATCGAAACTATGGTAAATCTTGATTCGAGAAACTTACGATAGAAACAGGGAGAGAGATCAGATACACCTTTGATGCAGGTTCCTCTGCTGCAGAGGCATTGGGTATCGTTCGTGATATCGAAGGCCATATCACTAACTTTATAGATCAAAACTTTGACACCGCTATTTACAGTCTTAGTACCCTGATAATCTAGAGGCAGAAATCTGCACAATACGTTTCTAAAGATCCTTATAGGTGTCCCATCTGACATATAATTTGGGTAGGCTATACCTTCGTAAGCGTCTGTGAAAGTATTGCAGCTAGATCTGGAATAAGCACAAAGGACTTTATTACAAGCTGCACTGCAAAATATGGAATAAAATTTATTCATCTACCTGATTAATGAAAAGAATAAAAATATATAGTTATGTGTGCCTACCGTTTATCTACTTCTTCGTAATCCCAACCATTGAGTCCCTTGATTCCATTCATAGATTTGATGCGAAACCTGTCATCATTAGTGGCCCCTACCTCCAGGCGATAGTTCACCTTGTTATCGTAGAGCTGAAAATAAGTTTAAATATTATTACAATTAAATATTTACATTAAAATATTGACTCAAATAAAATTTTGTTAAACAAATTCAAGTCTTTAACAAAGTAGTTAAATGATTCACTATTAAGGTTGAGAAAGTGTCTGAACAGTGGCAACAGCTTGACAAATTGATGGTGTTTATTATAACAGTAGATCTGCCTATCATTTTGGGAAGTGAAGTTTTGGGAAGAAAAACAATGTAAATCTTGATAAAGTGAATAAACGAAAAGGGATGAAATAATATGATACACATAATTGGATAAAAACAAAACATAATAATTAATATCAAAATTAAAAAGCAAAAAGTAAAATATTTATGTTTATTTGTTTGATTTTTTTGAGCAAATTACAAATATGACAGTTCTGCAATATTTATCAAGATAAGAGACTCTAAAAATTTCTAGCTTTTTTTCAATATAGAAAAGCGATTGCACAAAAAAATTTAGGGAATTAATTTCAAAACCTAGCGTCAATTTCTTTTTCTAATATAGATAAAATAAAATTTCACCCCTCTTCGACTGTGCACTTTATTTAGACTAACCCTATAAATGGATTTAATTTTAAATGAGTTTAATATAAATAAAAACGTACACGATCCAGTATTCCCAAAGTTTCAAACGAAATCCATCCAGGCATTATGGTGTTGCCTAGTCGGATGAGCGGTTCATTGTATCCCCATAGAAACTCCTGCGCCGTCTGTGGCACTACCGGCCTGGACCTAAGCGACCCCAGCAGCAAGCTGAAGCCCAGCTTCGTAAAATACGGCTGACTCGCCATTACCGATGACATACTCTAAGGACGCAATGAAAATATAATTTTCAATTTGGAGATATAGTTATAAATATGTTACATTGTTACATTTTTATGTGTCAATAGAAATAAATTAGTATCTATATAAATATATCAATATATATTACTACGTATGCACTTAATAGTCATCAAAATTTTTGTTTTACATCTTAGATAAGTCAATTAATAGACGAGCTGTCAACTGAGAAAAATTGCAGAAACCTAAAATTGCTACTTATACAATACATTATATAATACAATATAATTAAATGTGGTTTTAAAAAATATAATAATGCTTATTAATCGAAATTTTCAGGTATAAAAATCGTGTCTTGAGAGTAACGCACATAATAATAAAAGAATTATCCAATTTGGTAAATTCGTTTGTAAGGTTATACACGTGTATTACATACATATCGGTATATTTTTTTATTTATTTAAATAAGAATTTAAATAATTAGCTTGTTATAGCATACCTTCTTTTACATTTCTACGTACAATATGTTTAATTATAAACTAGATACATAGGCAGAGGCGGCGTAAGTCGTGGGCGGTGTGGGCCACCGCCCACGGCCTCGCGGTGCAAAAGGCCTCGCGCCTCACAGCCGAAAATATATTTGAAAAAGTATGGAAAATCTTATTTTATATTCCCTTCTTGCACCAACAGAGGGCCTCGTAAAATGTACCATGCCCACATTAAGTTTAGGTTTTGCGCCGCCACTGTACATAGGTATATATATATTCTTAAATATATAATAATTCAAGAAAGTTTAGATACGACTGTATTCCTAATCAAATAACATTGTTTTATTTAAGTAATGAATCGTAGGGAGCGAATTATTGTCTCATTTACATTTATAAGTTACAGGTATAGAGTTAGAGGTATAGTCTGTTCTTTAACGATTGTTGGGTTGATAGCATAGTATTCAGGCCGGATATATTTTTATCTGGGCTAAAATTTGCCCATGACCGCAACCTAGTTACTTTGTTCAGTGTCTCTATGTTCCTATTAAAGATAAGACAAACAGAAGTATTAATCTTACAAGCAAGTGTATGTTCGCCATTGTAGCGTTGATGGTGGTAAAGTATGCGATGAAGTACATGGTAGCAATTTAGCGGTTTCCTGTGGGATGTATCTCACATCACACTATTACGCGTTTGTTATATGTTTATGATAAACATACTACTAGCAAACTTTTGAATCTATTGATAACTTACAAGCATGGCTACGTTGGGCATTGTGACGTTGATAGTGGTAGGGTCTGCGATGGAGTACTCTGGCAGGAATCTGGTGGTGGTCTGTGGTGTGTATCTCACTACACGTTCTTCGTCATCCATCTCTACATCCTCGTTGGAACGCTGCTCCCTGTCATTAAGTATTTAAAACAAATTTGGAATCTAATGATGTTAAAATCAATAATGTTGCAGTACTGCTTTTTGACAGTAAGATTTCAAAGTTCCTATTAATTCATTCAAAATCATCCTGTACGATACTTCAGCTCAAATGCTGAAGTTAATATGAGAAATGGGTAGTAGTATTTCAAAGAAGAGATTTTATAGGTAAGCTGCAATTAATGTAATGAATGTCATGTTCACCGCTTCCGATGTTCCAAGGAAATTAGCAAAACGTCACCACCAACCTTATACAACACCCAGCCAATAGACACCACCACCTCTGTTCCACCACTGAAACCCTTGGTTACGAGGGCTGCTACTTAAGTATCCGGAATCTGAGATTCCAACATTTTTAAACGCAATATATGGCCTCCATGGTAAAATTCGTATTTTTTTTTTGAAATACTGGTCGCTATTTTTTTTCTTTATGTACGCTAGTGTTTTGTTTCTGATGGGTTTAAAATGTCATATCGCTGAAATGATGGAACTCACACGTGAAAATATTCGTACTATGATTTATTACGATTTTCGACGTGGTTTAATGCAACAATAGTGCGTAGATCAATTAACTTCAACTTTTGGTGTTGAAGCTCCATCAGAAACCACTGTGTATGTTGTGTGTATTTAGTGAGTTCAATCGTGGACGGAGTAAGCTCACGGACGAAGTTAAGGAAGGTCGCCCGAAATCAGTCGTTGTGCCACAAAACATTGAAGTTGTACGAAAACTAATTATGCAAGAGCGTCATGTTACATATCGCGTGATAGAGGCTACTCTGGGCATGACAAACATTAATAAAATATTACACGAACATTTGTTCGTAAAAAATTTGTTCGCGTTGGATACCGCACAATTTATCTCAGCATCAAAAAGAAGCTCGCGTCGAATGGTGCAAGAATATATAAAAAAATTTAACGGAGATGACTCAAAATCTGTTTATAACATCTACACAGGTGATGAATCTTGGATCTATGCGTACGATCCCGAAGCTAAGCAACAATCAACAGTTTGGGTGTTTCAAAATGAGCCGAACCCTACGAAAGTGACTCGTGCAAAAAGCACTTTAAAGCAAATAGCAGCCTGCTTTTTTTATATTAATGGTCATGTGGCTACAATACCACTGGAGAATCGTAAAACGGTCAATTCGGAGTGGTACACGATCATTTGTTTGCCGGAAGTATTTAAAGAAATACGTAAAAACAACAAGCGACGCGGAATCATTATACACCACGACAATGCCAACTGTCACACATCACGCGAAACAAATACATTTTTGGAGGGTCAAAAAATAGAATTGATGGGTCATGCACCGTATAGCCTAGACTTGGCACCTAATGATTTCTATTTATTCCCTAATGTAATGAATAAATTACGTGGTCAATGATTTTCGACCCGTGAAGATGCCGTCGACGCGTTCAAACAGCACGTTTCAGAGATACCGCAATCAGAGTGGAAAAAATGCTATAAAAATAGGTTTCAACGTATGCAAAAGTGTATCGATCATTGCGGAGAATACTTTGAAAAACAATAAACCCATATTTAGCCATATACGTTTGTTTAATTTTTCTATTCCGGATACATAAGTAGCAGCCCTCGTATGTGCACGGTACCCTGTACAATTGTAATGTAATGTAATTGTAATTTTCTAGATCACTAACAATGACTGATCTGATGAGTGAGACTTAATGTAGTAAGCAACTGCAGGTAATGCAATGACATAATAATTTTAACTAAAACTATCTAAAGTTTTACAATGAATACATGTTTTTGATTAGGTTAAAAACATGTCTCTATAAACAAGTTTCGCTGTGACGCGGCATCGTACCATAATTTTGTGATGTCAGCAGTAGGAATTGATTGCTTTTTCTCATTTAAATGTAAGAAACTGCGCCATGAGGCGTTTTGAAATAAATCTATGAATCATGTTCTAAGTCAACATGATTAAGATTGTTAGTGGTATATCAGAAAATATTTTATTATATAAACATTTAAAAATTAAAGTATGTCGAATTGTTCTAGCAATTCTTTACTACTACTAACTCGGTGAATGCATCATCATGACTATGACCATAAATGTAATGAAGACTCAAAAATTGTAGGGCTGAGTACGGTAGCAAGACATGCCAGTCAAATGATTAATTACCGCGAATTTATGTTATTAATTCTCAGTATATGTAGGTACTATGGTTTTAAGAAGTTTGCAATTTTTACAAGATCCACACGCAAATGTTACTATGAATATCATGTAAGATCCCGAATGGTTAATAAAACAATATATAGGGCGCCAGCTAGCACCTCGCATGCACATTTCCGGGACAAGTTTCACAAGACAAGAAAATGACACGCAATTGTCATTAGGTGGATTTGGCATTTAACGCGGTAAGTTACGCTATCATGTAAATTTTCGTACATTGTCGCTGTTGTATTACACTGTAAATATAGACTGATATAGATGAAAAAATAATCATATAGCTGATTAAAGCATTTACTAAACTCACTGGTACGTAAAGGGACCGATTTCCTGCAGCTTCAGTTTGTAGTCTTCGCCAGATATGAATTTCTCCCCGTTGGTAATGTTGAAAAGGTACACTGATATTCTGATCCCTGGGGAGTTCTTCTGGAGCAGCAGTTGCATAATCTCCGAGTTTTTGCTTACTCTCGCTCTCTTAAATATAAATAAGTATTACATCTTTATGGGTGATGCACAACGTGCGCTGATATTCCAAAAAAAAAAATATTTTTTATTTACAATTTTATTTTTGTAAATGAGCTATTGCTGTTTGCTGCCGAGAAAAGCTATTACAACGAACTCACAAAAAATTGCGAGAGTGTGATAAGTCTCAGTAAACAATCCTAGGATCAGTCAGGGTATTTTTATGATGGAATAGATAACCAGATAATTAAAGTTCTGAGATTTATACCACTAAGAATTATGTGCAACAAAAATAGGTATGCGATCATATAAGTTGCACATATAGGCTCACCGTATGTATTCCGCAGAGTGTGTCATATGTGTCACACACTTGTTTCTACAAAACACACTACATAAAAAGAAGTTTTTGCTTGCACCGACGGGGATGCTAGTGATGCTGTATCTCGTTTAAAAAGATATGTTAATGTAATTCCAGTTACTATATCTTTATACAATTATGTCTCTGTCCCAGATTGGCAACATGAGTGTAACTTATTTGCAAATTTTCCAATAACTTTAAAACATTAAAATACTGACGTACTTCTGTACCTATTGTACACACGTGTCGTTATTGTAATAAAGTGAAAATAATACACAAACAGTTGCTAGCAATAATAATTTTAACAAAATATTAGAGTGTATATGCATATACTCTAAATAATGTAATCTAGAGTAGTTTTATACACTTTTCATCATCACTGCACGTGTAGCAGCTTTGCAAAGTTACCTTTGTCGGCGTGTGATGCGAACTGATGTACGTTATATAGCATCCTTTGTCACATAGGCATACGTTTGATAACAAGTGGCGCAATATAAGTGCGACTGTATCTAAACAAATGAACTGTACATAAGAATAAGACATCACGTGACAAAGTTGTGATGACAAGACCAAGGGCGTTTACTCTCAACATCCATTAAATTAATAGTTAATTTAGAATACAGGGTCAAGTTGACGGTCAAGTTATTTGACTGAATGATATTTAGACTCAAATAAACATTGAACAAACTTACGGATTTGACAATAGTTTTGATAGGGTCCACTACAACCAGGACTACTGCAAGCAGCATCAGAGATATACTCACGATGATCAGTGATAACACCTTTCCTAGAAGTAAGAAAAAATCTAAGTAAGTTCATCATAATACGAGTACATATATACTCGTATTATGATGGGTTTTGTCGTAATTATGAAAACCGAATAGATTCATAGTAGTTTCAAATCGAGGGCCTCCCGAATAGAAGGTTAGTACCAATACCACCATCGACGTAAATTATAATATACGTAAATAAGTACTTAATGCAACATATTAATTGATAAGGTAATGTGATCAGTGACTTTAATCTATTCGACAGCCGCATAGGAGAATAGTCCTTAGAAATGAAGTAATTGGCGTGAAGTTTACATTTATTTAATTAAACTAAAATATCACGAAGCTAATGGTTTAAAATTGTGTATGAAATTAAGAAACATCTTTTGCGCAAAATTACGAAAAAGTACTAATTCTATCTATAATTTAGTGTAACTTGAAAAAAAAATATTAGAATTCTTTTACCTGAATTTAGTTTTACTGATTGTGAATAAAGACTGACAATTTGTAATTTCTATACACAAAAAGTTATTTTGTTGTATTTTTATTTGTAAACACAGAGGAGGTAATAAATACTTACGGCTAGTAAAAATAAAGAAGTCGGAAATAAATAATACTTCCATAAGAAAGCAAATGTCAATATTTGGTATTATTTTTGTTAAGAGAACTCAGAGTAAATAGTTACTTTGAGTAAGAGAATCATTTATGTAAATTGGCATTTTTAATAGCATCTTCGTACTGTGCGTAACGTTCATTTCTACTTAGTAGGGCGATAGAGATACGAGTATGTATCTAATGTTCAATTACTCCACTGCGGTCATGCGTGGTGATATGATTTAATCGACTCTTACGACAACCACAGAAAGGAAGGAAGCGGCAAAATAATATCCGGCACAGCGCGGATTTCTTCGCAGTATTTTTCAAACAACTCGAAGACTTTTTTACAAAATCACATATATCGCTAGAGACCATCGTCGATTTCTCTATTGGTATGATATTATTTATCTGATTTATTAAATAGTTAATAAATAAGAATCTACGTAATCTACCACTGAGTGGGTGAGACTACTTGCAGCATGTGACCGACATTAAATATTACAAAGTTTATTCATTCGAACACCAATAACTCTATAGACTTAAATTTCAAAATAGGTTGTCCTGCACGATACCCCAAATCACGTTACAATATTTGCCTAAGCTTTAATAGTACAAGCAGTAGAAAAGCAATAGAAAAAGAGCTCACTGTATACACTAAATTGGATATTACTGTATTATAATTATAAGTTATTACAATTTATAAGTTATTATTAAAATACTGCTCAATAAAAAAAAATATTGTTATGTTGCAAAAGCTTATAAAATAGACTTATAAAAGATTATATGAATTCTCTGAAATACATTTTTCTTTCAAGTACATAATAATATTATCATTAATCAGCAAACCGAAAATCGCAAAATCGATCAGAAAGGATATGTTTTTTGCTTAGAATCGAAACAATGCAGGAATCTTATATGAAATTTCATTTTTACACGTCTTTTCTATACTACACTGCCTTTTATATTTTCAAAAAGCTATTTAATAAAAAATCTGTCAAATAAAAATAACTTGGTAAAAAATCTAATAGAATGTATTTTGTACCGTGTAAAATTGTGATATTTTATATATAGTACAAAAAGTATAAAGATGGAAATAGACAGCGACATGGATTCAACTTGTGTTATTGGATTACAATAAACAATAGAATTTGTTAATAAACTTATACACCGAAAAAGTAACTGGATATTATATTTTAATACCGCCTCATTTAATAATTAAAGTTATTTTTTTAAGTAGAAAATGAATTATACTTTGTTTTTATTATCTTGAGTTTTTGTATTGAATATGTATTAACATTTTATCATGTCACATCTACCATTAATACTCGTAGGTGAAATAAAAGTAGTACCTTCCTAAAATTTGTATGTAGATAAAATAAATGCAGTCTCGTTTTGTGCATTTGCTTACGCTCACTTTACTCTCAATGTAGCCGATATAGACGCAGATTAATAGTAGATCTATTCATTATTTACTGCACAAATTTATACGTAAATCTTTTAACATATCCGTTGGAGAGTGGTATACAAAACGAACATAAATACACATATACAAATATATGTTTTACAAATTACTTACTTTTATTGGAGCTAGAAGACTTTATTCGCTGATCGAACTTCATCTTGAATCACCTCCAGGCTTTATTACAATCTTTGTTCGCCAACTTACAAAAAAGAATATAAGTGAGAAAAAGTGGAGAACTAGATATAGTGGGATGTTGCAAATATATCCAAACTATGTTGTGTGAAAACAATCAAAGGCCAAAACGAAAAACAAAGACATGGTAAAGAAAGACTGGAAGACTCACTCGCTAAAGATAAAATAATCAATTACTGTAAATCTATATTTGTAAAAGGATATGTGGTGTTCACATTATCTTATAACATATCGAACTGCTATAATAATCCTGCAAATATGTATGTCCTAACTCAATAAAACTTTCAGAATCAGCTAGTATTATTATCACTGATTCTATCTAAATTTGATCGATTATCCAGATTTGAATCACTGCTAAATTTGAAGATATCTAAAATTTGTCACGCTAAAGGATACAGACAACCGCTAAGAAATGATTTCAAAAATATCGACCACTATGAGAATATAAAAAAGTTGAACAGTACAGACTAGAATGTAAGTCCGTCATTTTTAAAATTAGAAGCATAAAATTGTACCTGCAGGGGTGAAACGGGAATTTTATAAATGTAAGAAGATGTTGAATTGAAATATGATTAAATTTTTAACAAAATGTTTTAAAAAATCTGTTGTTCAAGATGATTGTTGTAATTCAAATCATTTTAATCTCGTATCTTGTTTCCTCATCAATATTCATAATAGTTAAATTCGGTTGTAACATAACATAAAAACTGCGTCACAGACCTGTTGGTCAAGCTCATTGGCGCATCGTACGACTTTTGGGTCTAGACGATTTTATAGTAAATCGTAAAAAACTTTTCGGGGGTATTGCGAATATTAACTATTTTGAAAAAAAAAAGGATACTTTTCTATTATATTTTTATAATATGTCCTTACCTACAAAATTGACACTTTTTTCCTTTGTATACATGCCCCTTCGTAGTTTGATAACTTATTCAATCTAAGAACTTACAGAAGCTGTTTTTTTTTGCATTACATTGTAACCCTAATTTATTAATTTTTAAATTGAACTTTTTAAATTAAAATACATATCTCAAAACAATCTTCTTTTAGGCAGAATTTTATTTATTTATTTTATAAAATTCTGGTTAAGAGGCTTTAACACTTTGTGTAAACTAATTTTCTTGCGTTCACAATTATTATTACTTAGTTTAATTTTTATTGAACTGTGTGTAAACGTATACATTTTTGGTTATTTCTTTCTGATTATTAAATATAAAAATGGGATCATGGAAAAAGCAAAATTATATGAAAAAGTAATAAAATAATTAATTTAATTCTTTATTAATAATAGTATGTTTTATCCGACAATGACGGAGCAAGAAGACATTAGTTCTAAAAGAGAATAAAGATTAATTAGTTCATTATATAAAAATAATTTAGTAAAATTTAATTCATTTTATATGATTAACATGGATCACAAACAAAAACTAAAATCAGAATAACATCATATTATAATATGTATTAATAAATATTTTATGTCTGCAACTGAAGGGTAGATATAGGTACGATACCTATTAATAATAGCTATGAATGATTTTTTAATCGCATACCTAACTTTATAACTATTTTATATATTTTTTATTTATTGATAAAACTAAAAACTATTTTTGCCTTATAATTTTTTGTTATTGTTAGTTTAATGTTTATTAAACATGTGTTGATAAGTTTCAAAACGTTTGCTTTCTTTTTTATTAAATTAAAATTGTAATAAATCTCCATACTCCATCTTTTACAGATTTCGGATGTGGGTATCATTAAGCTATAACATGTCACAAATTTTTATATAATTTATTGGCAAATAAACAGATTCCTACCTAATATTACAGACATCTATAGTACATGTCGTTCCTGTGAGATCCGCAGCAAATGTCCAACCCCCACAAAAACATAGTGTACGTTGCAAACATACGACGTAAGATGTAAAGTCATAGTACCTAGTACTTTTTGAAGCAGAAATCGGTAAGATGGATGTACCCAAGCAGACGGGTTTGGTATACCTACATAGTCTCCCTCCGGTACCAGTAAATTACCGATACATTTCACAATGTGACGGATAATTACATTTTTTATTATACTCGTACATATATCTCAGTCATTCTTAGTTCACCAGGTACACTTATGCGTTTCAACGCACTTACATCTTTCACCTTATCGTCACTTAGGAGGTCCATTTATAGTCTACCTCCATATATAAACACAGATGAAGTATTATATTTCGTTCAATCATCTCTCATTAATTTAACCAGTGGTCGGTATCAGGTTTTTTCGATGGACTTATATTGTGAGCCGTAGATAGCTTTTACAGCTTCACCTTGACTTATTTGCACATGGCGAGAGAACTGTGATAGGTCTTCCAGTCTAACTATCCTAAATCGTTTTTAGTGTACGGTTGAAACAGGATGGATTGATGCAGCATATTCAGTGTATAGAATATGCCGTGAACCTCTCTTTCTAATTGAAATTTTTAATGAGGATTTTGAATTCTATATAAATGATCGCCAAATATTATGGTATAGTGGTGTCAATGACATTGTTGACGACACGGTTGGTAGTCGTCATTTGATCAGCTGCTGCAAAACGGGTCGCGGGTTCGATTCCCACACGGGACAAATATTTTATATAACCTGCAGAAATTTGTTCCACTTTAGATGTAAGTGTATGTCTGACTTTATGTTTGTAACTACACCCACGTGCATAACTACATACAATAAAATCCCAATCCCAACGCTTAAAAAGACAATGACAAAGACAAAATGCGAGCGCGAATTTGTAACTCAAGCAATAGTTGAAATATTTTAATAAAAATATAAGGAGGCCATCACATCAAATATTCATTACTTAAGTTAAAATTCTTCGAGATAATTGGTTTAAGGTTTAAATATCGTAACTAGATCAAATTCAAACTAAATATAAGTATTTTGAGTTTTAATTAAATATAAAATTATTACAGTATTTGTATGATATTAATGGGAAAAGGGCCTACTTATATTAGTTTATATATACTTACTATGTATCTATTTATAATAAGTAATTTATTTATAAACAATATTATCAAGATAAAATTAAAGTAATTATTATCTTAATAGACAACAGAACTCACCAAAACAGAATATAAATAGGAAGCACATCTAATAGTCTAACAGTACGTTTAGGTCACATAAAATCCCATATAATGAAAAACTGCATAACACTAGTACCTACTAAAAACACTTTAACAAATGTACTTAGGTTTTGTGTATGTAATAAACCACGCTGACACGCTTGCACTAATTAGACACACCACCACAAATGATCATCTTGCGACGACTAAGTCACACCATATAACACAATTCTTACATAGTTAATGTCATACCAAAAGCCTATATGCTAGCAGACCTTATATGAGAAGAATGCGTGATTTTTATTTATGAAAGTTTGAAGGAATCACCAAAAATCTCTATTACTAAGTACTGCATATCATAATCTGATCTGCCATATCTAAATGATGACTTCAGATTAGAAGTCTTTACCCAATTTTTAGTTCCTGTTCATATTAGAGGAGGGTATAAAACAAGCTGGTGACAGAATTTACAATTATCAAAACAACACAAAATTCCTCGTGTTAAAATCACTCATCTTTTCCTAGTCGATTCTAGTAGTAGATATACTTGTACTAAGTTGACTATGCCAAGGACATTGTACAGTTTTTCAATCATATTTACATGTGGACCAGCCGAAACCAGTAATTTACATAACTCAGGAATAAGTTTATTTTATTTAAATCAATTTTATTTTAAATGAATAATACTGGAAACATACTTGATTTTGAGTTTGCAGCAATAGTATTACATCTATTCTATTCAGGGTCTGCAGCCTGAACATTGGGACATGACGAAACTGATACCGCAATTTGAAATCATTTCCGCCGATTGATATCGGTATCGAAAATGTCGATAACGTAACGAACGCGCATGTCCCCAAATTTTAACAATCATATCTATATTAGTGACATCTATGTGAGCGAATAAGTTCAAAATATCATTACATTAACAAAAAATTGTTTCATTTCATATTACAATCTTCAGAATCCGCTAGAATAACTGATATAGCGACTGCGAAGCGAATATTTTACTCTAATAGTTAATTGTAAATGTAGCCGCCTTGGTTCTACCGTCTTGCCCAAGTTTTAATTATTTATTCGATAATTTAAAAAAAAAAACAAAACAGCAATATATTTCTTTTCTTTTTTTAATTTTGCCTAATACATATATAAGTATTGTTTAATGTAATATTGTTGCTTTTCTGACATCCATAGCATGTTTATTCTTTTTGCTCAGTTGTGTTGGATATCGATTATTGAACAGTTTTGATCGTATATTACATATTTTATTCAGATAAATTACACCCAAATGGAATTGTAAGAAGTCATAATTTGCCATGGGTCGTTGGGAGTTTTGGACGGGACGTCTCCTATAGTTGTGGTGTTTACAAGTCCGAACTCTCATACCAAATCAACTATTACCTTGGATCGATAAACAACAAATTTACATGAAAAGCAATGGTGGTTCGGCAGAAGAGGCTCACTTATTTATTATCCGAATCAGGACTGGGTACCAAGACGTTAGACATATTCGTTTATTTTAGACGTAAGTCAAATTTAATCAGATCGAGAGAGATACGGAAAAGGCAAAAAAAGATCCACAATGAGAGAATAGAGACAGAAGAGAGATGAGACCCGCTTCGGTAAGATCTACTAATATTCAAAACAGTTAATACAAAATTTTACACTATAGTTCATTTTCTCGTATGAAATACGAGTATCTATTAATTAGTTGAAGATTAATTTAGGAAATTAACATAGATATACACCAATATGTATATTTGAAATGTTTGTGCAATTTCGTATTGTATAAAAGAAAGTAAATTTGGCGGGCTTGGGTTGCCTGTTGTACTGTTGTAAATTCACATTTCATCTTTTTAGTCACGATATAATACAATTTATTTCATTATACATTTTCGAAATTCTAATTCATATATAACCCCGAGCATAAACCGACTTTGCTCGCTCTTATGTACCAATCAATCGATTGACCAGAATAGGTAGTTATGAATTAGCAAAATAATTTACTAAGCAACAAGATTGTAGTGATAAATTAGTAAACAAAAGGCTGCATTTTACAATATTTTGACGTCAGTGCGTCACGCCACGCCGTACGTCAGAGTTCACTGGTCAAAACGGTGCGGTGGGTCGCAACTTTTGCAGCGTTTGGCATGAATGGCACTGAATGTTAATTTTGCAAATAGGTACTTTATTGTATGATGACTTACTCGAACTGTGCTATTTAGAACTAGCAAACACTTTACTGAAATTTATTGACAAATAGCTTAATGTTACGATAAAATTGATTGGTACAACTCGTACTGGTATATAATATTGTTAGTCCATATCTCATATGGACTAACAATATTTATATACAATCAATGTGAATAAAAGCAAATTAGATTTAATTAGAATTAAGCAATCAATATGAATAAAATATGTAAAAGAATCCTTTGTACCCATTATATACTTTCCTTCGTCTATGATTGTACTGTGTGAGTAATCATTATATTTAAAACATGCTTACAGCTATAAGAATTTATATTTTAAAGTGCCCCATTTTGCAGTGAATTAATTGTTTTTGCCGTAATACTTAAAACACACGTTTAAGAAGCTTATTTTTTTGAAGTGTTTTGAGTTATTCTTCGAGTTTCAAGTTCTCGGTTTCCTCCACTATATTCCCATAGTCATTCCCGATTCATTTCTTGGATCTAACGGTATTAACTTAAATTACAATATAATAACTTTAATCATGTCATCATATTATTTTCGTTTAAATAATTGATTAGAAAATGATATTATTGTTGTACACTAATTGTTTATAAACGTGTTCATTTTACCCGATAATTAGAATCAGAAGTATAAAATACCGTTAAAACCATAATATCTCTTAATTTTAACAGTTATACACTTTACTGTAAAATTTTATTAATGTGTATCACACAACTATTTATTTCTAATATATGTATGCAGGTATAAAACACTGCCGCATTTTTAATGCGGTCTTGCTTCGCGGGTAGTGTTCTCCCTTAACGTTGGAATTGTAACACAATAATAGTACTTGTATTTTTCTGTAGTCTTTGTTATCTTACAAGGCAGATTGTAATATTTAAAGTATACCGACATACGTATTGTTTGAAAGCGATAGTGACTATATTTTGACAATGAATGTAAGCGTAAAAGTATTTCAAGAAATTATTAAAAAATCATCTCATCGGATAGCATGTATAAACAGTGCGAGTCTTGATAAAATTCACAAACGAAGAGGGATGAAATCATACTTAATTTCATCGATAAAAACAAAAGGAAAAAGAAATTGATGCCGTAGGTTTTAAAAAATACATTCTCAAAATGTCTTCCGCGTTGTTGCAAACTCAATGTTGCACGAAGAACAATTTCTAGCTATGTTTTATTTCCGTTGCACACTTAATGTCTCTTTCCTGTTGTCACATAGGTAAATGTAAATATCTATGCTTTTTGATACTTCTTGGACTATGTCATCGTACGATCGTGTTTTTAAATAATAGGTACATTATACCGGGGGTGGCGTTGGCGGTATCGTTAGACATCGTCAACGCCTTCGGCACCCTCCCCTGGCAGGCCATTAGGGAGGCGCTCGTATGCCACGAGCTGCCTCCCTACCTGCGGGCCGTGGTCGGGGACTATCTGCGCGACAGGACGATCGGCGTGATGGGACGGGACGGGATGGAAATGTCGAGGAGGGTCGAATGCGGCGTTCCGCAGGGGTCGGTGTTGGGACCCCTGCTATGGAACCTCGCATACGACGCGGTCCTTCGCACCAGCCTTCCTGACGGCGTGAGTGTCATCTGCTACGCTGACGACACTCTCGTCTTTACGACTAGGGTCGACTTCGGGCCGGTGCTTACGCTTGCCGAGCTTAGGGTGGCATGTGTCGTGCGGGCGATCCGCCGGCTGGGCTTAGAAATAGCGCCTCACAAAACCGAGGCGCTATGGTTCCACGGCCTTCCGAGGCGCCGGGAACCACCCAGCTGCCGGATCCGAGTGGGTGACGCGGTGGTCCCGGTGGGGCCGTACATCAAATACCTGGGCCTCACCCTGAACCGCCGCTGGAGCTTCGAGGAGCATTTCGTGCGGTTGGTCCCCCGAGCCAAAAGGGTGGCGGGCGCATTGCATCGCCTGCTGCCCAATCTCGGGGGACCGCGGGATGGAGTTCGCCGCCTGTACGAGGGCGTCGTGCGATCCGTGGCCATGTATGGAGCTCCCGTGTGGTCGCAAGACTGCGCGAGGTCCCCCAGCTGCAGAGCTCTGCTACGGAGCCTGCAGCGGATAATGGCCATACGGATCGTGCGAGGCTACCGTACAATCTCGTACGAGGCGGCGACGGTTCTGGGACGCTCCCCCCCATTCGACATCCTGGCCGACATGTACGCGGCGACGTATGCGTCGTGTCGACCGGGGGGGCGATGGGGGGAGCGCCCTGGAACCCGCGCACGAAGTGCTTAAGCGGGAGTGGCACCGACGGATTGTGGCGGCCTGGCGTGCGCAGCTCGAATTACGGATCTACGGGCGCCAGCGGGCCGTCGGTGCCGTACTCCCGCACCTCGAAGCTTGGCTTCACGGAAAGGAGGAGGTCACCTACCGATTGACTCTGATAATCACTGGGCACGGCTGCTTCGGTGAGTATCTTTGTCGAATAGGACGGGAGGGATCGACACATTGTCACCACTGCGCATCCGACCTCGACTCGGCCCAGCACACGCTGGCGGAGTGTCCCGCGTGGGCCTCCGAGCGCCGAGTCTTGGTCGCAGAGATCGGGCGAGATCTGTTTTCACCGGCATTGATTGCGGCAAAGCTGGCGGACGAGGGAGGTTGGAGGCTGTGGCCTCCTTCTGTAAAGCAGTGATGCTCCAGAAGGAGGCCGCCGAGCGGGGTCGAGAGATGGCCGATCCCGCTCGAAGAAGGCGGCGCCGAGCTCGGTAGCACAACTGCGGCGCCGCCGCGGGTCGCCGGCGGGCGCGAGGAAGTCGCGACAGCTACGGCGACCCGGGATGGACCACGCCCCTTCCGTGGCCGGGGGGCGTCGTCGGTGGAGGAGACCGGGGGAGGTAGTGTAGCCTCTCCCGAGGAGGGCTCCCCTCTAGGCAGGGGAGCGGAGGCTGAGGGTTCCCGGAAGTGGCTTGATGTTCCCGGGGGCTCCCTACATGCCTGTGGAAGGCCATCCCTGAGGTTTTTAGTGGGTAGGCCTCCCCCTTCTGGGGAGGAGAGCCCCACATAACCGCCGGCTCGCCACAGCCGGGGTATGCAATTTAATGCATTTTCCTCAGGGGAACAAAAAAAAAAGGTACATTACACTACTGACTAAAATGGAGTAATTATTAAAACATGGTGTCAGAAGTATAAGAAGACGATTATTCCTTGTTATTATGATTTTTTTTGTCCGATTGGCCGAGTTATCGTAAATAATATTAAAAGGTAAATAGTCGTATTATAGTCAAATTTTTGTGAAAGTCAGTCTCATTGTCGAAATGGCGGATGAAAATTTTTAAAAATCCTGCAGCATTCGCCTGGTCATGAAACACTCATCGAGAATTGGTGATATGAGAGCATTAGACCTTACAACAAATAATAAGCCGCTTGCATGGAAAAATTGGCTAACAAGTCTCAAAATTTATTTACAAGCTAATATGCTCGAATAAGAGTCTAACCAAAGAAAAGTCGCCATATTACTTCATTTCATTGGTGAAGAGGCGCTTCCTATATTTTATTCATTTAATATAGACATTGATAAAGTTGCTTTTATGGATCTAATAATGAAATTCGAAGAATATTTTATGCCACAAATATGTCACAATGGAGCGACATAAATTATTTAATAGACGCCAGGGTGCAGAGCCTATTGATGATACTCATCAGATCTTAAACATCGCTAGTCAGTGTGAATTTGCAACCCTTGAAGATAGTCTGCTTCGTGATATCCTTAGCTGGAACTTAAATGATACCAATCGAACCACCAAAGAAAAAATCCTGCAAGACAAGCCCAAGACATTAGATGATGCAGTAGATATTGCCAAATCAGTTAAAGATACGCGTAAACAAGCTAAAGTGCTACAAGATTCCATCGTCGTTGGTCGCATCCGCTCTACAAGTCGCAAGAAGATGCAAATGCCACAATATGTATGCAAGAGAATGCTTTCAAGAGGATTGTCACAAGAACGTCAGGTCACAAGAACGCAATCTCATATAAATAAAGATATAAATGTCCCGCTCTAGGAATGAAGTGTAAAAACTGTAATAAGTTTAATCATTTCGCAGAGATGTGCAGATTTAAATCGGTTAAAATGATTGAATATAATAATTTGTTTGTTGGTATTATTAATTGCCTTAGGATGCAATCGGATGCTTGGAAAGTAAGCTTGAGTATTGGTACATTAGATATAACTTTTTTGATCTATACTGGAGCCGATACTTGTATTTTATCAGTAGACTCATTTAAACTACTTAAGATTAATAATATGACAAAAAGTAAATACAGGTTGTCTACATTTAGTGGTGAAATTCTGCCAACAATTGGTCATACTACATTGACTATGACTTATAATCACCAACAATATGACATTGATTTTCATATTGTTGACCTTTCATGCCAAAATATTTTAGGTAAATCAACATGCAAAACTCTTAATCTTGTAAAAAGAGTCCACACAGTTAATTATTACCAGACCAAAACGCACATGAAATAATCAAGAATAACATAGATTTATTCCAGGGCTTGGGGTGCATAAAAGGTTTTGAGTGTACATTTACGTTAAAACCAGACGTAAAACCTTCCATAGATGCTTGCAGACGTATTCCTCTACAGCTTAAGGAACCTCTAAGAAAAGAATTATCCAGTTTAGTCATGAGTGGAGTGATAATTCCTGTAGAAGAACCTACTGAATGGGTGAGTGCTATTGTCATTACTATTAAGAAGAATGGCACAATACGACTTTGTATTGATCCTCGTAAGCTTAACAAAGCCTCAGAGCCTGAGACCTCATTATCAGTTTCCATCATTAGACGAAATAAAGTCTGACTTAGCTGGTGCGCAATATTTCACAACTTTAGATGCGAATAAAGGTTTTTGGATGCTTAAGCTCAGCGAGGAGTCATCTAGGCTATGCACATTCATTACACCGTTTGGTCGTTACAGATTTACACGCCTACCATTTGGCATTTATGAAGCACCAGAAATCTTCCATAGGAAGATGGTAAAACGCTTCAGTGATCTTCCAGGCATTAAGATAATGATGGACGATTTTTTGATTTTTGGGTGTAGTCTTACGGAACACAATGAACGTCTATTAAAAGTCTTAAATAGGGCGAGAGAGATAAATTTAAAATTTAATAAAGATAAATCAATATTTTGTTAAAAAAAGTGTAAAATGTTTGGGTCATATACTTAGCAATAATGTAGTCGGTGTTGATAAGAGTAAAGTAGAGGCTATTTGTGAAATGAAAAGCCCTACAACTGTCCCAGAGCTACAAAGTTACATGGGAATTATTATTTATGTCCCTGCATTAAGAATTTGTCACAAGAGTCGTCACATTTACGATCATTACTACAAAAAAAATGTCGCATGGGTTTGGACTGAAGTTCAATCGTTTCGTCATCGGTCGTTTAATCATTTAAAATCCTTGATAAGCACAGCACCAGTCTTAGCATATTATAACCCCAATAAAACTTTATTTCTGTCAGTAGATGCCTCAAAAGATGCATTGGGAGCAGTTCTGATCCAAGATAGGCAGCCAATTGCATATGGGTCAGCTTCGCTAACTAAATGTCAGCAAAACTACAGCCAAATTGAAAAGAAGCTTCTTGCTGTATTGTTTGGTTGTTTAAAATTCCATCACTATGTTTACGGTAAACAGGTAATGGTAGAATCTGATCACAAACCGCTCATCACGCTATTCAAGAAAGCTCTTTATGATGTTCCACTGAGGCTACAACGTATTATGTTACGCCTACAACCCTACGATATACATCTAACTTATAAACCAGGTGGTTATTTATATATCGCAGATACACTTTCACGAGCTGCTTTGCTCTTACAGACTTAGAGGAAGACATTGATCTTCACATTAACTTAATTAAGTCGTCTGTCAGTTAGTCCTCAAAAAAACTCCAGGAAATTCAACAGAAAACTCTTTTAGATAAAACTTTGTGTCAGTTAATGAAATATATACAAGATGGATGGCCTAAGCACAAAAGGTCAGACAATATGATGGTTAAACCCTATTTTTCCATAAAAATCAGTTACATGTTATCGATAACATAATATTTAAATTAGATAGTATAGTTATACCAGAAACCATGAGAGATTACATTTTACAACTTATACATACAGGTCATCTAGGTATTTCAAGTTGCATTCGTCTAGCTTCAGGAAAAGGTTATTGGCCGTTTATTAATCGTGATATAGAAAAATATATAAACCAATGTAATGTTTGTCTAAGTTATCGTAGAAATAACACTAAAGAACCAATAATATCACATGATTATAAATTGATTCCGTGGTATAAATAATTAATTCGGCAGCCTTCATCATCGCCATGACTAGGATCCCTTACGATAAGGCCGGCGCCACTTTGGCTTCCCGCGCCTCTTCAAGCGCTTTGGGCCCCTTTTATGGGCCTGCGCTGCATCGCTCTCCTGAGGAGCGGTCGCCCTTACGATTTGCCTATATGATTCTTAGAACTTAGGCACAGGCTGAGTTTAGTCGGTAGGACACATGGTCAGACCGCTCTGGCCGCGTAGAGTCCGACATAACCTCCGTGACACTTGCCGTTACGGGGGTATCCTGGGCACGTTTCGTGTTCCTTGTGATGGATTCTCAGAAAAAAAGTCTTCAGTTAATTTCATAGGTGTCCAGGTACTCTTTCTAATATTTTAATTTCTTTTGTGATAATCATTTTCCAATAACTATTTAATATTAATCAAATTAAGTTTAATCACGATTTTCACTCGTTTAACGAGTGGATAGCGTATATTATCACATTAAATTGTTTTATTTGTACAAACGCGTATAAAACACAAAAGTAATGTTATGGGTGACTTTAATTATTATAATATGACGTCAATAAATACCTCTGACAAGTCCGGTTTTCGACAGATGAGCGTTTTAGCAATGTGAAGCGCCTTCGCTATTATGTTATCTTAAAGTAAGTTCAATCGTCGAATTCGTGCTTTGACATATAATGACTAAGCGATCAACATGATATTGTTGCCCTAATATTTCGTCAAAAACAAATTAAATATTTTAACATCGTAAAATATAAAATAATCGGTGCTGTTATATGCTGTATGTTTTCACTTGAATGGTCGAAACGAGGACTGCCACATTCCACAACTTGATTTGGTTTGAAAATAAAATTCACCCGAATCAAATAGATGATAGTCAAGGCTGTGTTTCCAAATCTGGAAGAAGATCCTGATCTTCATAATATAATCGTAAAAAACATGGTTCTTGGCCCGTGTGGTGAGCTAAATAGAAGTTCTCCTGTATGAAGGATGAAAAATGCACCAAATGTAATCCGAAGCCGTTCTTAAATGAAACAGTCACAGGTGAAGACGGTTATCCAAAATACAGACGTCGATCTCCAGAACAAGGCAGATTTACAGCTAAAATAATTAAAGTACGAAGCAATCAAGAAATTCAAATTAACAATCAATGGGTACCTAGTACCATACAATCCAATTTTATGCAAAATTATCAATGTCTATATCTATGTCGAATACTGTAGTCCTGTCAAATCAATTAATTATGTATGCAAATACATTATTAAAGGCAGTGATATGACCGTTTTTACAATGACCAAAGAAAACCAACATGACAAGATCGTCGTCACATTAATACTAACAAAGCGGTTTGGCGAATGTTAAGTTTTCCAATTCACGATCGAGATGCACCGGTTTTCCATTTATCCATCCACTTAGAAAATGGACAACGTGTGTTATTCACCACAGATACGGCCCAGAAAGTTGCGACAGAACCACCATCACGAAGAATTTTAACAGCGTTTTTTGAATTACGCCAGATAGATCCATTTGGAAAGACTTTTCTTTATTTAGATGTACCAAGTTATTATACGTGGGATGCAACAAGTAAAAAGCTCAATCCTCGAAAACGTGGAATGCCAGTAGAGGGACATGATGGAGTATTCAAGAGTAACACGATAGGACGAGTTTACACAGTGCACCCAAAAAACGAACACACTGTTCGAGGACCAACGTGTTTTGAAGACTTAAAAACTGTCGATGGTTACATTTGTGAAACCTACCGCGAAGCATGTCAAAGATTGGGTCTAATTGAAAATGATAATCATTGGGACTCAGCTATGAACGAAGCAACCCAAACAGCAACAGCAAGTTAACTTCGTGAGCTCTTTGCAATTATATAACTACATGTAATCCTTTTAATCCAAATCAACTATGACTGAAATATATGAGCGATGACGTCTTGGATGAATCACGACGACAAAATCCGGACTTAGAAATTCTTTGTATTACATAAAATTAAATACTAGGGTCATTCTATATCTAATAAAGGATTTTTTCCCAATCAATATTATGTACATGTTGTGAAATTTTGCGTGAAATGAAGTGATTTTTAAATTATATGACACCTATATATAGCAGTTTTAAGTTTAACTTTATTGTTATGATCCCTCTTTTTATTTCCCTGTTTAGTTATTATATACGCGTCATATGAAATTAAACAAGGCAATAGATACGTTTGCAACGTCAAAATATTTATTGATGATCACAGAATATAATCAATTTTCTAGTCTACCTCATCAGTATGTCACTTAAACTTGTCAGCTCCCAAATGACACTTCTTAAGAAAATATATTATAGGACTACTTACGACTTGCCTTTCACTATTTGTTTTTAGGAAAATACACAATATCTTACCTATCTAAACAACTCATTTAATAAAGTTAATACAAAAAGAAAACAAAACAATCATTAATATTAGTTACATCCGCTCATAAAATATCACAAAGTAATTTGCAAAAGTGACGGTTTATTAAGTGAGAGTTTCGATTTTGTAAGCTTGCAATATTATGTAAAATAAATTTTAAAATATCAGTGTGTCTTATATTATACCATTGTACCTATAGGGTAGAAGTATTCTCTGTTTCCTATTTTTCGTGGTTATTTATGGTAATGATGACATTGAAAAGATGCGTTGCTCCAAACAAAACTCATCTGACCACTGCGATGGAGGAACAAAATTCCTTCTATAAAGTTTTTAAACGATATTATAAATATCGAAATGACATGGATCTGCCATGGGTTATTATACAAACGTCTCATTTCGCTATAATATTCTGTAATAAGAGAGGAAGATATTTAAATTATATAATCATGCTCTCCTAATAGAATCTGAACACGTTGGTTAATATTAGGTAATGTAGTTTTTAAATTGTTACTTAATTTTTTTTTTGTTTTTCTACAGTCAAGGTTGTAACAGTCTAAAAATACATTAACCAATATTTTCAATGTTATGTTAATATTACAAAGTTGAATAGGGCCTTATGTCAAATGTAAAAAATTAAATACATAATTAGCTACTAAATTACGTATTAATATACTATTATGTATCGTTTTGTATACATTGTTGCTTTTCAAATTGATTATATCTGTCTGTGTACTGTTTCTGTTATTATACGATAATTACTACTGCGTATATGTAAAAACAGTTCATGTAAAATTTATTATTGTCGCTTGAACCCCTTAATTCGAATTATAATATTGAAATAGTATTGATATATTTTAAAAGTCTATAAATTAGTACAGTATAGCACCATCTGTCGAGTGTTTTCACATACTTAAACAATGTAATAAAGGTAATGATTATAATTTTGTCCCTACGTGGAATAATCGTCATGTACCTATAATCTGCTAGATTAATTAAACACTGTACTAGGCGTACGAAAAGCAAATATATTTAAGATATTCAAATCATCCTAAATTAATGGTTAATTAATAACTAATAATATAATAAAATCTTCTTACATCAAGAAAAGTGTTATTGTAATAAAAAATCATGAACTTTTTATTACAGTATTATTTTATTATTATAAAGCAGTATTACTTTAATTCGAGACAAATATTACTATTAACAGTTTATTTAACAGTTATTATTACCAGCAACACAAATAATACCTTTTATTAAATAAGACTTTTTAAATGACAAAAATTCATACAAGGTGTTGGCAATCTATCCGTCCTGTTTTCATTTCTTTATCTATGCCGGTAGAATCGTTTGGTGATTATGTTAAATGAACGTTGTTAGTTGGTAGTATCGCAGCAACTATCGCTCCACCTGAAAATATTGAAAGGTTTATTCTTTATATTGTCTACCACCTTACTTAACTAATAAAAACCGAGTTAACTGAATTAACCTCACAGTATATCTTTTGTAGTCAATGTGTTTATTTTTTTGACACGCAGTGTAACACGAACTAAAATAAAGCCCTTTTCTCATACATGTGTTATTTATCTTTATTTTGAGAATTCGTCCCGAGAATGTATCATCTACAGATATATTGTAAATAAAGAACTCTACGAAACAGTGAAAATAAGAACTGCAACCGTCTCCATTTATTAGTGAAGACCTATTAAGGCATAAATTAGTAATAGCTCCACTGCGTTCATTCGTTGAGTATTGTTCTGGAGTTACTTTATTACATATTATCTAGTAAGATTAAGGCTAAACTCGTTTCTGTCCTACGTAGAAAAATAGGTACTAAATCATTTATTTTACTACACTTTGTTGTATACAAAAAGTAATAAAATATCATTAAATAAAAAAAATACTTCGATCAAGAATCTATTGCGTATGGAAAACACAAAAAATCACAACGTCCGTGAAGTCATCAATTACCGATGGCCTTAACAACACACCTTTAAGCTTTATGAAGTTCTTCGTTGGCATGGTCCTGTAGTTTTAATTAGTCCGGAAGACTACAGAACCATGCCAACCCCGTCAACATACACCTGCAGGATCGAGTAACGTAGAAGCATAACAACTGTCCCACGCTCTTCTTCCCTACAGATTCAACAGAACCTGGTACTGGCGTGTTCCATCCTGGTTAACATAACCTAAAGTAACTCGGTCTATATCACGGAAAAACTTACTCAGCACCAATCCTGACGCACTGTACAGCGCAATGGAGCAGTGTGTGGTCATGGCACGGCCCACGATGTTAGTCCCTGTAAACGCGCTTAACCGGGCTACCATCATCCCTAGACACGCCACCATTCCCCTGGAAAATAAAATAGATTTCTCAGTACTAAATGGTCATTTTTGGTTGATTACCGAAAATTACATTGCACAATTTATATGGCAATTTGGCGAACGGCGATCGACTCCAAATTTTCGATAGTATTGTTCTCCTTGACGAGCTGATCACGAATATAATATATAATAAATTTTAGAAAAAGTTAACGACAATAATCGCCGCTAGGGGCCTCTGAAGTTTTGGGTAAAAAATTCAGGGTTTCGGCAGAATCAGCTGAAACTCGGATATATTGTTTACCTTGACGAGCTGATCACGAATATAATCACAAATAAGATTTAGAAAAGGTATGTCATGTCATGTTTCAGCTCATTCTACCAATATATTCTTAAAATTTGGAGTCGATCGCCGCTCGCCAAACTGCCATATAAAATGTGCTATGTACTTTATAGCAAATTCATTTTACTGAATGCGTGAGAGAAAATTTTAAGCACTAAATACAGGCTGGTATAACTGAGATATGCAGTAGATCATCTTATAAAGCTAGTTATCCAACTAAGTCTGTTCGTTCATTCAAGTCTAATGATTTAACTTGTAGGGAGGTGGAATTGAATAAATAACATTTTCTTTGAGATTACATGCATCATAAACATATTTACCTATAAGAGGTGGGGTACAAGTCCACAAAGTAGGAGGAGACGACACCAAACACCATAGCGGTGGTGAGGAACACGTAGAAAAGGACAAGCCCAGAAATGGGCTCGCCGGTGTTGTCTATGCCCAGTGCCGCCGCTGCTGCTACCACCAGAATGACAATTGTAAGTACCTGCAGAGTTTGATGTCGATAAATATTCACACGTACCACCGATACCTTACTCTGATCGGCTGCCAAGAAGTTATACTCATACATTCCTTGGACTGGAGAACCAATCTCAGTCAGATAAACAGCATAGTCAGATAACGGGTAAATATCAATTATCTATTTTTGAATAAATGAGAGAAAGAATGAACGGTTGTACATAACCGTGGGTGATTAAAGAACTACCTTTCTCTTGCCGGCGCATTGAGAAATGATTGTGTTGAGCACGAAGAAGGAGAACCCATGTGCGCAGCCTGCCCAGATAGTGTTATCTTTGATGGTATTTAAGCACTCCGTAGCTGCTAGCACCGCCTCGGTCTGAATGCAAAACGTAACTTAAGACTATATTTTTTTTATTACAATACAAGTTTTCATCATATTTGAATAATTATAGAAATAAATGTAACTTAAAATAAAGATATAAGATATAAGTGAAAGGTTCCATGAAGAACTATGTCAATGCAAATAATATAGAAATTGAACGCCGAATAAAACCGTCAAGCCTTTCTAATAAAGTGGATGAATGTATTAAACAAAAATAATAAAGGTACCTGATTTGTATCACCCACATCAGTGGCAGCGAATAAATCGCAGAAACCAGCATCAGTGCCGCTCGTTGCGTACGACGTGAAGAACACGTTGAAGATCGTCGGCAGGATGATCGCGAAGCTGTTGTTGCTGTAGATCAAGATAGTAAAGATTTTATGACATTTATTATTAACATTTTACTATAACAGTGATACTACCACACAAATGAACTAGATTCAAGTTGCAACCTCCGAGGTGATAGCTGTGATAGAGAAATACACCGTTATTTTGTAATCGCTTTATTCTCTTAGAATCGTATTCACACATCAAATTCAAATCTCTGCTTGAGCATTCTTTATTTTTTTTTTCTATTAATATAATAATGGTAATAGCGCCATTCTTTTTTAACTGTACTCTAGCAGCGATTTGAGCTCAATTTTGATTTTAGAATCTCGTATTGTTTTTAGAGAGACGATAGGTATACCCTTTCTACAATCTCGTACGAGGCGGCGACGGTTCTGGGACGCTCCCCCCATTCGACATCTTGGCCGACATGTACGCGGCGACGTATGCGTCGCGGCGTGTCGGCCGGGGGAGCACGAAGTGCCTAAGCGGGAGTGGCACCGACGGATTGTGGCGGACGGATCTGCGCGCGCCAGCGAGCCGTCGGTGCTGTACTCCCGCACCTCGAAGCTTGGCTCCGCGGGAAGGAGGAGGTCACCTACCGATTGACTCAGATACTCACCGGGCACGGCTGCTTCGGTGAGTATCTGTGTCGAATAGGACGGGAGGGATCGACACATTGCCACCACTGCGCATGCGACCTTGACTCGGCCCAGCACACGCTGGCGGAGTGCCCCGCGTGGGCCTCTGAGCGCCGAGTCTTGGTCGCAGAGATCGGGCGAGATGTCTCCGCCGGCATTGATTGCGGCAATGCTGGCGGACGAGGGAGGTTGGAGAGCTGTGGCCTCCTTCTGTGAAGCAGTGATGCTCCAGAAGAAGGCCGCCGAGCGGGGTCGGGAGATGGCCGATCCCGCTCGAAGAAGGGGGCGCCGGGCTCGGTAGCACAGCTGCGGCGCCGCCGCGGGTCGCCGGCGGGCGCGAGGAAGTCGCGACTGCTACGGCGACCCGGGATGGACCACGCCCCTTCCGTGGCCGGGGGGCGTCGTCGGAGGAGGAGACCGGGGGAGGTAGTGTAGCCTCCCCCGAGGAGGGCTCCCCTCTAGGCAGGGGAGCGGAGGCTGGGGGTTCCCGGAAGTGGCTTGATGTTCCCGGGGGCTCCCTTCATGCCTGAGGAAGGCCATCCCTGAGGTTTTTAGTGGGTAGGCCTCCCCCTTCTGGGGAGGAGAGCCCCACATAACCGCCGGCTCGCCACAGCCGGGGTATGCAATTTAATGCATTTTCCTCAGGGAAACAAAAAAAAAAGGTATACCCTTTCTGAAACACTAACGAAGTGAATGAATTAAATTTAGAAATAGCAACTATTTTCTCCAAATTAGGATCTTATTATAAAATAATTTTAATCCTCACGTCAATAGTTTATTATACACTACAAATATTTCTCAATGGGAATAAACAACCAAAAAATAAACGTACATATATACACAAGGTCGAGTGTTTAAGTCGGAAGAAAACAAGCGTACTCATATATAGACGCAGGTGTACAGCGATCTGCATATGAATGATTCAATGTGATTTGTAACTATGTGTTTGGCGCACGAAACAAGCAATTTAAATTTTGGGTGTTGCAAACAGAAACTTTCATGTCGCAGTAAAAGCTATGATGTTACAAAAGCTATAGCAAGGTTTCAAAGAAAAAGTCAACATACAGTTCGATATCGAGTCAACTGAGCAGGCTTGCTATATTTATTTACTTTTTATGTAGAAGAAAGTATGTACAGGACATGGTTTGTGCATTGGTCGAGTGAGCGGCTACTGTGCCATGAAAGATGGTGATTGCGTGGTAGATTCTCGCAAAGGACAAATATTTTGTATGACCTTCAGAAATTTGTTCCGCTTTAAGTGTTTGTACATGTGAGACTTTATGTTTGTAACTGCACCCACGATACAGGATAAGAATCCTAGGATCAGGCAACGGGTATTTAAATATTGTTTATATTGCCGTAAGAGCAGGTTGCCAGCTGCTCGTCTACGAGCTGGCAACCTGAAACACGATATAAGTGGTAAAAGCCACTCATAGACTTTGCTAAAATAAAGAAAAACTAAGCCGCTGCTTACTTTGAGTGTAATCTCTACGAAAAGCTTCAAGACAGAATACACACGAAAAAATATAATAGTACATGAACAATACAACATTCACTTCAAAGTCAAACCTTTCGTGGTAACAATGAATGATGTGACAACGTTAAAAAAAAATTAAGTTTACATTAAATACTTACGCAATATAAATGACGAATGTCAAATAATATAGTAGCAGAGTCCTCCAAAGTAGCGGAGGTTTAAACAGGGGTGCGATTTGGGTCCACAGCGACCGCAGTGAGAACACATCTACTTCGTCTTTATTGCCGTCTTCCAAGAATATGGCTTTAACCTAATGATGAAAACTTCATATCTAAATAATGTGACATAACAAAAATTATAATTCCTATTATACATTACTACATCATTAAGTTAGCGGGCGTGTGGCAGTAGAATCGCGAAAGCGCAACCCGCCACGCCAGTAAAAAAAACTACATCATTAAGTAATAATTTAATTGAATATCATATATTCTAACTACACTCACATGGACGATTTTCTCTCTGAGCTCACTATCCGTATTTTGGTTGCCATACAGACCGCCAAATTCTAGGTTATCATTTTAAAAATTACTTTAATTATTACCACATTTGCGTAAAAATAAGTAACTTAATATTAAGTATACATTGATAATAGTGTCAAAATAGGTGAATATGAAAAAGCTGAGTGGTTTTTTGATGCAGCCCACTTCTCATGCGAATTATCACCATTACCAACCTTATAAAATCATGTAATCTTAAAAAATATAAATTTGTAGATTCACTACTAAAATAAATATAACAAATTCCCTCATAATATACAAATCTACATAACATACTACTTTACATACTCACAATAGTTGGTGGTACATGGGCTTTCGACATGATTTTTATCTAGCCTATATTCATTTTAAGACCCACTTGTTGAGAAGAAGAAGACACAAAGAGAAGAAGAACATCTTCTAGCCGTTAATATTGATGCCCACCATCTATAGTCCAAAAGCTTACACAAACAGTTTCAGCGATATCACATCGCCTAGTGTCACACTTCACTGGAACCGTCTCAGTCATAAGTTCTAGTCCTGAAGGCAGACTGGTATACTGGCAGATTGGCAACAATGTCACGTGACAAGAAGAAGTTTATAAATAAATAATCAAAGTTGATTAGATCTTTATCACTCTGTGTTCATTTACTGACCATTTCCTAAATCTTCTCTTAATAATAATCGAATAAGAGATTGATTGATTGTGTTTGATTGTATTTAAAATTTAATATAGACACTTACAGGATACTCCTCTTCTGCTCCTCCATTCTTAACATAGATGTTCCTCAAAAGCTCCAAAGCTTTGTCCTCATGTCCGACGTTGGCGAGGAACTTGGGACTCTCATGGAAGAAATGCAGCATCAGTGCCCCCAGGCCCAAGGGCAACGCCATCACCAGCGTTAGCAGACGCCAGGGCCGGTACACGATACCCAAGATGGGGTATGAAAAGTTCAGCTTCATTATCAAGTAGCCCCATACTGTAAGCAAATGCAGAAAGTCAATAGTAAAAAAGGCAATCTATCCGAATTGTATTTTACTATCATTATATTAATGAGGAATACTATCCGACGCATTTACGTTGCATATATAGAAACACTTTTTAAAGTGACCACCTGCATACACCTGTCCCGAAACTTAATGGTATTTGATGCCAACCAATCAGCACTACCCCAGTGAAGTCGACTAATGTTTATTCATTATAGACTGGCACTTATTTACGTCAAGACAGATATAAGTTAACAGAACATTTAAACATCTCGTACTTGCATATGAACAAGGGAAAATTCTTCAAATAACGTCTGTAGATTTCTCTCCTCGCTTAGGTTGTGAAAAAGCTGCTGCTGATGTGAAAACAAATATGTATACACATCCTATGCCTACCTTCCTACTGATTCTCCCCATCGAGGGGTACGAGCCTATCGTAACTATACTAGGACGATAAAGCCTAAGTCAACTAAGTACGCTAGCGCAGTGCGGATTAGTTAACATACATATTTATATTTCTTCTTAGGTATATACAGGTTGCCTCACAATGTTTTCCTTCACCGTAGGAGCGTCAGATTACGAAATTCGAAAAACAAAAAATACATAGCTACTGTAGTACCTATGTATACCAGGATCGGCGCTGGGTCCGACTTATTGACCAGTGCCATTGACCAGTGCCGGGATCACAACGCCATCGACGCAATTTATTGAGAAAGAGTTAAATACATACATATAACAACGACTGTTAACTTCGGTTAGATAGAGGCATGAATAATGAATTAATAATAGCATTAAAAACTAATAATAATTAGATAATTTGATTGACGTAATAAACTAATAATAAATAAAATTATATGAAATACTAATACTAGATAACAACTAATAAACATATACTAAAATACTATAAACAGTAATGGAGAACAAAAATTTTCTAGCTGCTTAAAATGTGAATGTGTGTAAAACAGACAGGAGCAGTCTAATACTCGATGAAGAGGTACACCTCTGCCTAACCTTTTAGAGTAGATTCCCACAGTTCCCTAATTTTTGGTAAGTCTCAGTATAATATAATAGTAGTAAACTCTGTTAGGACTCTTGAACACCATTCGTGTTTAATTTTATGTGTCGAGCTGTTCTTAAGTGATATTCGTACCTAGATTTAAAAAAATTTACATACTATAGTACAAAGTGGGAGTGAGCATTAGCGCACTGGTCATTAGCAGCATGTACCGCGCACGCACCCTGGCCGTGCAGCATTCTCCCAGCAGCGCGTACGTCGCTGACTCTGCTGCGCTCGACCTGCAAGTTATAAGTCATTCATTTAATAATGGCTGGAATCCGAATATTGCCTCAAAGAACCTGTTCTTTAATAATGTTAATAAAGGACTTTATTTTACTGTAGTAGCAGTAACACACACGCATATAAAACAAATTATAGGTATAACAAAACACAGAAAACGTAATAAAACATAGACAACAGGATATAGTTACAAATATAATCATGCAAACACAAAGCAATTGATGTGCGGTGTGTTACAGGCACATTAGGCGACAATTAGTGTTATATTTACTTATAAATTTTACATTTGCCACATGCAAATCGCTGGTTTTCAGCAGTAACCGGATGTTACAAAAAAGTATCTCCTCCTGTGTTTGAATCATAGACCAGACATTTGCCAGTAAATATAAAATTTATTTATTTATTGTAAGTAGAACTACCAGCAATTGTTATATTACATCTAAATATTACAAATCCTTAACCTATTGAATATAACAACTTTTTTTAAGGCAGTCACAACATACACCAAAATATACACAGTCACACATATTACAGTATTACAAAAAATCACAAAAGGAAAAAGAAAATAACATAAAACCAGTCGGATGATTATGATGTATGATGGCAAGACGAATCAGAACGAAAACGAAAAAATAATAATAATAAATAAATATAGAAATAATATTAATTAATAATATTGTTAATACAAATTAGCAAAACTGATATAAGGCAGTCAACTAACATAAGACAAATAATCATACATATATAAATATTTTAGAATATATACATACAACTCATGACTAAGGACAAAATGCTCGCATATCATCTGCCCAGGGATTCGAAGTTCAGAGATGGCGACACCTTGAAGACCGGTGTAAAAACTCGATAAGGTCGTCATAAATAAATGTATAAAAAGTATAAAATAACATTCATAGCGCCCTAAAACTCGTTTTCTTTTCTTAAACTGTTGGAGAGAAAGAGAAAATATGTCGAGGTCTGCGTGTCCTGACAATCTATTATAAGTGTCTGGTAAACGATACAATGTAGAGTGCATGCGAGCATTAGTACGGGCAAATGGCTTAAGAAACAAGGGAATCGCATAACGCGGTGGCTTAGAATAGAATATAGAATAGAATATGTTTAGAATATGTTTATTTAAATACATAGGGCATTGACATTAACATTATTCTTATATAAATTACGCTTACGTGGGACTCTGATATTCAACTTGCAAAGCATTTAAAATTGAATTATTCAACTTGCATTGCGGACAATCCAAGATGTTCCTGAAGATTTTGAAGAGAAATATCATATCCAGTTGGTCTCTTCTAGCCGTAAGACTTTCCATATTGAAATAACGCAGCCGGTCTTCGTAATCCTTCAGTACGCCATTCATTCCAGTGGAAAATGCAAGATGGCGTGTGAATCGTCTCTGAATGCGCTCAATCCGAAGCTGATGGACTTTGTAACCAGGGGACCAAACAACTGAGCAGTACTCTAAAATATTACGCACCTGGGCACGTTTCGTGCTCCTTGTGATGGATTCTCAGCCTTCTTCTCCTGAGGCAAAAAAAAAAAGATTGACGTAATTTTTTTCTTTCAGGCAAAAGTAAAATACTAGTTATGCCAGAGGCTTAAATATTTTTTCCCTAGTTTTATACATTGCCTTAATTATTAATGGTGTATGGGCCTGTATTGGTTATGATTGTGTTTGATTTGAATACTAGCCAGCTGACGATTCTCCACCAGCTCATCAGCTAGACGGACCATCGCTAATAACAATAAAAAATTGAACATGCGCTTATACATCACACACAAATTCTTAAAATTATCTAATTATTTGTTTGAAATCTCTCACAAAATATATCGCAAGTAGGTTGTTTTATTACAACATTTGGGTAAGTGTTAAACAGAATATCAATTTCTTCCTGGTAGTTAAGTTGAAATTAAGTTGATTGCTATCTGCAATTTCGCATGTTTATTCATTTGCTAGTATTTATTGGTAAAGTCGATGTTATAATTGTCAGTGTAATTAGAATAAGTTATCTAAGAATAATTCAATAGAAAGATTAATTACCTATCTCCATTTAGTAAAACTATTAGTACATAATATTTCTTTGATTGTTTTATAAAACTATTTATTTTTTATCTTGTAAATTTTTATCTGTTTCTTTAAAGCCGCACCACCACTATTTTACCGGCAACTTTTCGCGTCCTGTTCGTTGGGTTTCTGTTTTCTAAATGTCGTTAGACTGATTTAGTTACCTTACCTTACTAGCCGGTGCGCCTAAATATGACCTACCGACTTAACTCAGCCTTATGCCTAAGTTCTAAGAACCTTGTAGGCAAATCAGGAGCACGACCGCTCCCTCAGAAGAGGAAGGGATTCAGCATTGGCCCATGTAACGGGCCATATGCACTTGAAGAGGCTCGGGAAGCCAAAGTGATGCCGGTCTTTTTCATGAGGGGACCTAATCATGGCGATGCTGAAGGCTGCCGATTATGGGATCATAAAAGGTTTGGCGACGCAAATGACGCCTGCAGTGACAGAAGGTCCTACGCTAACTGATGAACTGACGAAGGCATGCCGAGGTCGGCGATATCTATAAGGAGAAGGGGTTGCGGGGGTGTAAGCCACATTCTCCCTGATCGGGGGGTTGGGATGCTCCTTTCTGCATTTAAAAAACCGTTCGAACTTCGGATCGTAAATACCGACTGACGCTGGACGCATAATAGAGAAGTGCCGATACTGAAGCATATAATTAAGTGAGCTTATTAAAGTACACTCTGCATACTTAATAATTTTTTGTGGATGAGTGTTCTTTTAGGAATAGCTGTTGTACTTTATTAAACTCACAAAAATGGAAGTTGAAATATCTTTATATTAAAGCAATTTATTTCAACTGGATAATTGCGAGCCATATATATACCATCGGTTATATAACTACGACACAATCCCAACATCTACACTAAAATAATATACCTAATAACTCGCAGAGCAGGGAAAATGAATCGCAGGACTATCAGTGTCTGCCAGGAAAATACTAGACTACTCAGCATGGTACTGTTAACTGTTGCATATAGTCAACATAAAACCATAATAACTCACATCGCTGAGCCAATGAACCGCAAGGCCGCCAGTGTCTGCCAAGTAGGCGCCAAGCTGCTGAGCACAGCACTGATGAAGCTACCAGTCATGGCCAACATAAGCACTAGCTTACGTCCGCGCGTGTCCGATAGGTAGCCCCAAGGATACGACATCACAATGATACCTGGAATTCAGAGATCGACTCTGAGAGAGTTCCTGATTTAATTA
This sequence comes from Scirpophaga incertulas, assembly GCA_036419045.1. Classification (NCBI taxonomy): domain Eukaryota; kingdom Metazoa; phylum Arthropoda; class Insecta; order Lepidoptera; family Crambidae; genus Scirpophaga; species Scirpophaga incertulas. The sequence goes on along the minus strand of CM071630.1, from coordinate 16,038,498 downwards.
AGTATACTATAAAATAGGGCACAAAGTTGCTCGCCCTTTTAAATAGCTCGACTGGAATAGTACGTCTAGTCAAGCAATACCGAAGCTTTATACCATGATACATACTGCGTTTTATATCTGATCTGTTACTCGGGCCAATGTTTTACATTCTGACGTCAAGTTACTGCATTTACTTGCTTATTAACGATCGAAAATCTCGTGTCCAATTTGACCCCAAGGCATAGAGTGACGATAATTTCGCCACAAATGGCCGTATGGCAAATGCTCCTAGCTAGAAAACTTGCAACAAAAGGCCAAACTCATTATAACAATATATAAATTCTTATTACGGGATAAACATATATGGTAGGCCGTGAGTCCGATATTGCAGGAGTTCGATATGTTGATCATGTCTAGTACGAAGCGCAGGTTACTGTAGGCGATGGCGATGACGTTGTTACCCAATCCTAAAATACTGATGCTCAGTGATTGACCGTAATCACTACTGCTTAGTGATACTAGAACTTAAATAAAGGCGTTAGAACTCACCAGCAAACGGCATAGAAGACAATACCCCGATCTGGTCCAGCGTGAGACCGAGGTCACAGGTGGCGGCGGTGACGATGATTCCCAGCCCGAAAATGTCAATGCCCATGGCTGTAATCACCATAAAGCACGCCAGTAGCAGTCCCACGTTGTACCTGCCATGACCTAACCACTTCTTAATTAAAAACTGTCCACGTATTAACTTTATTTAATTCCTACTTATTTATTTACTGGACGGAACAGAAGATGTTTTATGGTAAGTATTTGTTGAGCTGACAAACATACAGGCAGTATAACCTTCAAAAAACTAGAGATTCATTTATGGGGGAATGTAGAGCTATTTAAAATAAAGTTTTACTAAAAGCCGAATTATCATTTCATAAATTTAAAACACATTATATAAACACTATTATAAAAAAGGATACTACGAAATCTATTATTATATTAATATGAGTTATGTGCAATGCCAAAAATTGGCTTTGTATAACATGTTATATTATACGAATATATCTCAGGGGAACTGACAATTATTTAATGTTAGAATAAAATTATGCCTAAAAAATATGTTCTGAGACAAATTTCAGTTGTAACAATAACAGAAAGAACATTACGTTTGCACGTTTCTTGCTGATCATTTCCGGTGCAATGTCTTTCGCCGAAGACTTATAAGTAGTGCTCGGAATAGGTAGTTTAATTTTATGTACTTGCAGAAAGTCAATGTAAGCGTAACATGGATAAACCTAAAATCAGCGTGATTTCCGGGACCTTAAATAATACAATGCAATGGAACTTATGACATTTTATATTATCATGAAAATTACACTTATTGTTCATTTGCAAGTTTATAGGAGTGAGTAGAAGGAAAAAAATCATGTTCAGATATTACAGATATTTATTGCAAGTTTACAATATAAATCAAATTTAAAAATAAACATATATTTATATTAACATTAAAGTACATAGTGTTGTTCCGATCGATGGTGTAATTATTCGAATTGAAGATCGCGAACATATTCATCATCGTCATGTTTATTATAAAATAATACTATGATTTTCTAGGCATTACTGGGTGTCGAGGAATTTCTTTTCATATTCATAATCCATTTATAAAGCGAAGAAGATCTTTCACGTCAACAGAAGTCAAGGGAGCATATCTATAACAATTTTGTAAAGAATTAGCGTTCAATATAATATTATTACAATCGCTGAAAATAATAAGTTCCCAGACATATCCATACTATTGATGTCACAAAATCGTAAGTACATAAAATTAAACTACCTATTCCGAACACTACGTATAAGCCAATGACGTAGCTTATTTGACGTTTAAAAGGCATTATGTCAATCCTAATTAAATAAATCTATGTTTATCACTAGTGATCAGATAGCCACGTGTACTCACAACCTTATCCATATACTCAAGCAGATGAACCTGATATAGTTTTCATATTGTACATAATTTTCACCGTTTCAAAATTCCAAATTCTACGTCGTTTAAGTTGTGTCGTTTGGCAACCTCCCGCAATTTTAAAAAAAAAACCTTTTCATCTTTTTGAATGTAGAATACGAAAACAAAAGAATGATGATCGTCTAAATAGTTTTGTTGTATCGTCTATTCAAATGTCTAAAAAAAGATTTTGTGCGATAATTTTCTACAACTTTCAAAGAGGATTATCGCCACGTCAGTGTTTTGAGAAGGTCACTCAAGCACTGAGCACTGTCCAAAAAATTCTACACGAAGAACCTGGCGTAATGTCCCTTTAGATAACACATTTGCTTAGCGACGACCAAAAAGCAACCTGCAGTGATTTAATCGAGGAGAGTGGAAGCATATTTATGATATGGTTAATGGTGCCCAGTCTTGGCTTACGATCCAGATTCTAAACAGCAGTCTAGTCTGGGTTTTCCAGGATAAGCAGAAATCGGCCGAGGTTAAAAACTCACGGAGCACTTAAAAAAAATGGTTGACTCCTTTGTGGCGGAGGGTGGTCACGTCGCCACTATTGCACTAAAAGATTGCAGGACGGTTAACGCTGACTGGTAACCACTGTTTATTAGCCACAAGTCATCACCGAAAAAACAATCTAAGACGTCGTATTATACTGCACCATAACAATGCAAGTTCGCACACCGATCGCTAAACAAAGATGTTTTTGAGCACCCAAAGAAAGTCGGTTAAAAAAACTATTGTTGCTTGACAGATCCATCCCTAGAGCTCTATTTTTACTAAAAATCAATCAAGGAGGTTTTTACTTAACCATCGATCACAATGATTTTAAATTGTGTAGTGTACTACAATAGTACTACAATAGGTTTTGAAATCGTGAATAACGCGATCGTTAAAAACTCCGCGTTATTCTCATTGCACTAGTCCGCCGCTATGCGAAATAATAATTTTATTTTTCTAGAATTGGATTAATGCAACTAAAAATGTTATAGCTATAATTGTTGGTACTTAAGTGAGAGCTATCAATAATGTTACAGGTAGAGAATAAACTAGCAGCTATGTTGGTTACTAATGCTCAATTAATAAATAGACAGTCCGCACCGTACAGTCGTGGAATTATCGGTAAACAAAAACTATTTCTATCCATAAACGGTTTCGTGGTCGAAAATCGATCGGTTCCATGCTGCTAGCATCCAGTCCACTCGACCACTCAAGGATCTTTCCGCCCCACTGGCTGTCAGTCCTGCGAGTGATGTTCCTGCGCCTACTGCTATTTAAGGTTAGCATTCTTCAGGCTATATCGGTGACCCGTGACGGTGTCCAATCTATTGCAGATTTTATCGTTTCGATTCGAATGCGCAGAAAAACTCCCCTCCATTGCTCTTTAAGGTGAATTTGAGTCTCCCTATTAATATATTTCTAATTATTTTTTATTTCATAACAGTCACGTCAGTTATATTTAGAAGAGAGCAGGAGAAATTGTTCAAAAACATAAATTAAATTATTTCGAAACTTTCACAAATTTACCACAAATTCCAATATCACAATTTTGCACATCCATAAAGTATTTTTTATTTAAGATCGTCGTATCTAGAAATCGATATCGAGATGGTTAGTGGTAAACGTAACTGATAAAATTATTATTTTATTTATCTTCATTGATTTAATCAATACACTTATGATACCAATAAAAAGATAGCTATGTGATCTTCTTTGATAATATAAGTATTTTTTTTAGTTCAGTGCTCTAACGTAGGTCTAACTCAAATCTCAATCGATATTTCATTAAATTCAGATCGATCTTTGATAATGCTTACATGTATACATAGAATTTATAAGAATTTATAATTATATAATGAGACGATAATTATATTATTGTTATTATTCTAATGACTTAAAATTGTAATCAAAATATTTATCTAAATATTGTTTAATGCATTGTGAACTTGTTTCACCTGTTAAATCCAAAGCTTCTTCATATTCATATGTTCTGTATGGGGACTTGTTTTTACTACTTTTCACGCTCATATTTGACAATTCTACATCACCTTCGGTATGTTCATAGCTTTTATTGTCTGCCTCCATTTAGATCAACACAAACAGTCTTCTTTGTAACTTTATTAGTAGTTGTTATTTCTTAAATTTCTAACTATACAAGTAATAACGCATACGTATGCAACACATATATTTAAAGTAACTATATTTAATTGAAGAAAACTAGTAATTTACCGTTTGGGAATATATACCATTAGGTTATGAAATTTATTTGGTTACATTTATGACGTATTTATTAAATCATAATTATTTCACGAGTCACATTAACCAGTCTTAACCGTCTGACCGGTACAAAAATTGTGTTTACACTGATGAGCAAATCCAATGATGATGTTAAGGTCGCCTTATCTCCGTCTCGCTCAACTCGGTCAAAGCGTTATTATATGACGTAAGATACTAACACTTCCCTTAAACTTTTTGTAGGCCGTTCTCTACACATGGAAATGTTGAAACATGAATGTCAGGACACACTATGAAATAAAAATCGTGAAAGTAAATGGTATCACTAGGTTCCAATTTATATTTCACTTACACTAATTTGAAGGTGTTTTTTTTTAATTAATCGTGAAAACGTACTTTGTATTGTTGTACAGATTTTGGCTAAGGCTAACGTTGAGGTTTGACCATTAGATCTTGAAAAAATAAAAGAAAATTAAATAAGTTATGTTCCAGACAAGTTCAATCTTCTACATTGAAATATTATGGCTTTGGATGTCATATCATCAGTCAAGCTTGAAGCAATAAAAAAAAATTACTTGACGCTTGTCCTATATATTTGGTATATATATTATAGCCTGTAGGGTAAAGCTATAACCAGAAGTGACGTCTGAATGAAAATCAGTTTCGTGTAACAATAGGATTTATTTTAAGACGGCAACAGCAAACTAAGCACAAAAAATAAAAAATAAAAATGTTTTAATTTTTATTATTATAGCACAACATTCTCGGATTTTTTATTTTATAATATTTTTTTTTAATGTTGAATCAAAGAAATTATTTTTCGGATATAAAATGTACCTCTAAATGTTTATTAGCTCATAATAATAGTTATGGTGTCATAAATAAAATATCCTTACACAATTTTGATACGTGATACAAACTTTGTTTATAACAAAACTATCTTAAAGCAAACTGTGTTGAAAAATGTAAATTGAAAATTCACGCTCGCCGCATCCACAATGGCCTTAGTAATCTATATTGAATATATCAATGTTTTTCCATTTCCTCACTTTTGTTTTCATGTTCGGTTAGATCAAATGAATTTATACAGTCTATTCAATCTACTATTTGACTATTTTTGTCAGATCTCTTTGATAATTTATTCTACTTAAACAAAAGAATTACAATTATTATTTACAAACACGAGGTATCGCCATTAGTGCATAAAGACTAGTGGTTATAATATTTTTCTGAATACCCTATTCTGAATTAGGATTCAGCGAAATTTAATTGTATTCGAGAACGATGCATCCGATAAAATGTCTGTTTCAGGAAAGAATGACTTCTGACGTTCTAAATCTGAATTTAGGAGTTTGTTGAATCGTGTACCGTCGTAAGCATATGATTTTATATTGCAGCAAGGCGTATGTACACGTTTGCTACATATCGTATAAAATGGAGATATTTTAATATTAGACAAGGGTATGGAAAACAATTACCAAAATTACAGGAACATAAATGTGCTGCAACACTGCTGGACATGCCCATTCTTGGGGGAGGGCAAGACCAGCAGTGCACTAAAAATCTAATTAAAAGGCAAAATCAGTACACTAAATACTGTAACTTTAGAAAAGAACGTAGGCAGTTATTAACTCAAATGAAAGAAATGGAAAATCAGTCCTCTTCCAATAGCAATACATATTCCAAAGACATTAATAAATTAGAAGAAAAATTGATAACCTGGAACTTTCAATTAGGGAAATGTATAACAGTTTAAGTAGCTATTCCCAAAAAAGCTTAATTACCAAATAACGGCTGCCAATGACATGATTGATATTGTGTAACTATAATTCTGATAGATTTGAATCTTTAGGAAAAAAACAATTGTGCAAGTGCTTGGGTATCCAAAGTCAAAAACAACAGCAGGTCGATACTCAATTTGTTACACAGGTATCGACACAGTCATACTGCTCCTGAGTCTGATATAATAGGATTACAATCATTAGTACAAAATGAGTCTAATCAACAATACAGAGCTTCTCAGTCAATACCTTCAGAAGTAGTACAATCACATTATTCAAAAAATACAATTTTATTCAGTGATGAAATTGGCAAAAACATGGGTCAATTTTATGTAATATGGGTAATTCTGTAGTCAATAATTGTATGCCAGGTGCCTCTTTCATAGAAATATTGCAAAAAGCAACACTACAAAATTACTTACCTGATACAACATTAATATTTCTCATAGGAAATAGAGGTGATTTGAATAAAAGGACCCTATTAAAGTTATTAGATAATCTAAATTGTAACATTAACATACACAATATTGTATTGTTCTCATTGCCTTATTGCAGCAACTTGTCACAGGTTGAAAATAGTTATAGGTATAAATTAAATTTGACATTAAATACTGTATGCAACAGTAATAAAAAATTGCATATGATTGACACTAACAGACTAGTTAGTAATTTTTATTTGACTAAAAATAAATATTATATTTGTAATTATTTTAAGCGACAAATAGCAGTATCGCTATCTTATTTTTTTTCAGTAACAGCCAAGAACTTGGCTACAATAACTGCTCCTATTGAGCAATGTGCTTTTATAGATTTGACTGTCAGTAATTCTTGTACTGACAATATTATTGATATTTCTTTAAATTAATTTCTAAGACAAAAGAGAATTCCTCTCGCTTAGAAAACATTAGTAATACTGAAATAAATTTAAAGAGTCCACTTAGTACTAATCTACATAGTAAAAATGTAATTAAAGTAATGCATCAAAACATTCAAGGAATGTTAGGAAGGACTTAGAAATTGAATTATTTATAAATTGTAATAATATAGATATATTTTGTGTAACAGAGCATTGGCTTAAAATTATCAGATCATGCTTAATTTTAACAATCATCTAATAGCTAGTTTTTTTGTCGTGAAAATGCAATACGTGGTGGCTCCTTAATTTTATTGAAAAAGAAAATTAAATTTAAAGAACGCAGAGATGTTGTGAATCTCTCAGTTGAACGAACGATTGAGATTGCTTGTGTGGAACTGGAGCATCTTGTTGTATTAAGCATTTATAGGCCCCCTTCAGCATTATATGATTGCTTTGAGGCTACCATGGATGAAGTTTTAAGGAAGATTTGTAAATTGGGCAAGAGTTTGATTATATGTGGTGATTTTAATATTAATTTATTGGAAAATTCTAGTTTATGTACTAAAATTATTAGCTTATTTCAATCATACAATCTCAAAATATTTTTCTTGAGCCAACCAGAATAACTGCTAACTCTGCCACATGTATTGACAATATTTATACAGATCTTATTCTAAAATCTAAACAAGTTATCAATCAATTAGATTCTGACCACTGTGGACTAATAATCGCTGTCCCACATCAGTGTAAACATGAGGCAAAGAGAGACATCACTGTTATACCTAAAACTATAAATAGATTAGAACATTTTAAAAGTAACCTTTTTGATAAAATACCTTACTTAAAATACACAAATAATCCAAATAAATTTTACAATGATTTTTTTAATCTATTTTGCAAAGAATTCAATAATATCTTTGTGCCAAAAAGGATTTCAATTAATGATGTTGTTACTTTTAGTGAGTGGGCCACACCCGGAATATATAAAAGTAGAAAAAGACTTTTTGAACTTTATAATGAACGTAACTATAACACGAGTGTAGAATTTTATGAATATGTAAAAAAATACTCTAAATTGTTTAAAATGGTTTGTCGCCAAGCAAAGTCAAGTTTTTTAAGTTCGAAAATTAAAAACAGTGCTGATAAAATTAAAATGACCTGGAGCATTATTAACGCTGAAACTGGACGAGTTAAACTTCGTGACAGTAACTACAGTTTAAATATAGGAACTAAAAGAATAACTTCAGATAGTGAGGTAGCTAAAGAGTTTGAAACCTTTTTTACCAATATTCCTATTTTATCAACAATTTTTTAAACTCTTCCCCAACTGTAGCAGAATCCATCCTAAAAGAAAATGTTAAGGATAGTCAGACTCTTTTTAAATTTCGACAAATTGAATCGGTTAATATAATTAAGACTTTTAAAACATTAAATAAAAAGAAAACCGCGGACCTTTGGGGAAACTCCGTAGTTGTCACAGAATCAGTAATTGAAATAATAGCTCCAATTCTAGCTTGTATATTTAATGATTCTATTGAAGGTGGTGTTTTTCCTGATTTAATGAAACATAGCAAGATAACTCCTTTGTTTAAGTCTGGTAGCTCATTTGATCCCACAAACTTTAGACCTATTTCAGTGCTACCAACGTTTAGTAAAATTTTTGAGAAAATAATGTTAGACCAAATGCAAAGCTATTTTCGTATTAATAATCTTCTGCATAATAATCAGTTCGGTTTTAGTAGGGGTCGCTCAACAACTGATGCAGGTGTAGAGCTTTTAAATAAGATATTTGACGCCTGGGAGGATTCACACGATGCTTTGGGTGTCTTTTGCGACTTATCCAAAGCATTTGATTGTGTTCTCCATGAAACTCTGATTAAGAAATTACGTTATTATGGTTTCAAAGGCTCTTCTCTGAACCTTCTTATTTCATATTTGAGTGACAGGATTCAGAGAGTCGATATTAATGGTACGAGATCTCAGGGATCTTTGCTTAAGATGGGCGTCCCACAGGGCTCAATTCTTGGTCCCTTTTTATTTTTAATATATATAAATGACCTTCCCTTTTATGTTAATAATAAACACGAAATTGTACTCTTTGCAGATGATACATCACTTATATTCAAAATTAAACGGAGACAAAATATTAATGACACTGTGAACGATGCAATCTCTAAAGTAGTCCACTGGTTTAACGTTAATAACTTGCTTCTAAATGAAAGTAAAACTAAATGTATCAAATTTGTATTGCCAAATGTAAAACAGGTGAAAACCGAAGTAATTATAAAGGATAGAAATGTGGACCTCGTGGACACCACAGTATTTTTAGGAATTACTCTCGATTCCAAACTTCAGTGGGGCCCACATATTGATAAACTATCAAAACGGCTCAGCACTGCAGCATTTGCAGTTTTGAGAATACGCCAATTAACTGACGTAGAAACAGCTAGATTGGTGTACTTTAGTTACTTTCATAGTGTAATGTCGTATGGTATTTTGCTGTGGGGAAATGCTGCCGACATTCAAACTATATTTGTGCTGCAGAAGAGGGCCATTCGAGCAATTTATAATCTAAAAATGCAAGACTCTTTAAGAGATAAATTTAAAGACACTGGTATAATGACAGTTGTGTCTCAATATATTTATGAAAATCTAATATATACCCATAAAAACATTCATTTATTTAGTAAAAACAGTGATGTCCATAGCTTCAATACTAGAAATAAGAATAAATTACATTTGCCTCACACTAGACTCCATAAAATTAATAATTCATTCAGAGGTAACTGTGTGCGTTTTTACAACAAAGTTCCAAGCAATATTGTACAATTAAGCCTAAATAAATTTAAAATCATTGTTAAAAGTGTACTTATTAGCAAAGCCTATTATACGGTTACTGATTATATAAAAGACATGAATGCTTGGACTTAATGTTTCTTAGTTCCACCAGGCATTGCCATGAACCTTTGTAATTATACTTGTACCTATAAGTTGACTTTTGTATGACTTGGTAACGATATATATTTTTGTAAATGTCGTTGCTTCTGTAAAAGTTATAGAGTTTCTTGCGCCCGTTCTTCTCTATAACTAAAAGAAGTCCGAATGGGTAGTAGGGAAAAAAAAAATTTGGACTATTCAAAAGAGCATATCTAATTGCCTACTTGAAATAAATATTTTGACTTTGACTTTGACTTTGACTTTGTTGCAGCACACTCACACCAAACGGTTCAATTTTGATAGTAATGCTACATTTTAGCAATAAAGATTAACATCTCGAGTAGTATTTATAAAAATAACAGTTTTTTTAATAATTTGTATGTGTTATTTGTGTTATTTATAAAAATAACACAAATTACACATATTTAATATTTGTCTATTTTTTGAAGGAGATGAACCATTGTGATCATTTAAATCGATTAGCCGTTCTTAAATTAAGAGTTAATAAAATAAAATTCGATGACTCGCTTAAAGAACATAAAAAATAGGGACGGCCACAACTAACACCTTTCCTTTTTTATTGGAGAAAATATTTAAATCGACTTATTTTTAGAGATATAAACCCCCGGTTACTATCTATAATTGGTATTTTATGTTCGAACTAATGTTTCCCTTATCGCTTCAAATGAGTTAGTACAACACGTCAGAAGTACATTATATAAATGTCTATTTTTTAATTGTTGCGACGTTTATGTTTTCTCGTAAATAATTATATTGTAAACGTGAGTTTATTTATGATTTACACATACAGCAACACCTGTTCATTCAAAGTTTTAAATTAGAGTACTTACTGGGTGACAGTGTTCTAATTGTCATAGTCTTACATGTGTATTACATATTCTATATTTTTTGTCTTAAATTACAAGAAGAGACTAGAAGACTAAGAGGCGACATTTCAAGAATCGGGAAAGCAACTTGTCCTAAATTGCAGTCTGTATTATGCTACTAAATTCAGATAGGTGAACACTTAAGACATTTAATTCGGTGAACTAACGCAATTTCATTTAGCTGCATAGTCTAATGCAATTTCATTTAGTGTCATAGTAATTGTGAGAAGTCGTTCCTCTCTCCGATTCTATATTTGGGTAGCGCAATGTTATTTCCTTGCGTCTTGTATTCTCTATGTAATCTGTTTCATCACGACAATGATTATGAATAATTTTTATTAAAACATCATTGACTTAGACCATTTTCTATGTAGTGAACCGTTATAACACTCACAGCCGTGTGGATGACTCTCTCTTCTTACCCGCAAAGTTATATATATCTCACAAAATTATCTTGATGTTCAGGGCTTACGCTTGAAATCTAACTGCCAGACTAAATCTAAAATTACGAAATTCATCGAAAAGTTAAGATTCCCGACATGGATTAATTAAGTTCGAAGCTTAAGTGATAGTGCACTATTATGCTTGTAGGATACATTGCTTGTAGGACTACCGACCTTTAAGACGGAAAGGATTCCCCTTGAGTAAGCGGACATTGCCCGGAAATGCAGCATTGCAGCGGGAGAATGTATCCTTAACAAGACATTATTGGTTACCTAGCCTATAAACAATACTCGAATATAACTGGTAGTTGTATCTACGGTACCAAAAATAAAAAGTCTCCATGGCTTAGGCCGCATTGGAAGAAGATCTCTTAAGCATGATTGATGATTATGGAAATAGGATTCATCCAGAAATCATAAAAAGAAATGGAGATATTGGGAGACTGGAGATAAGAATTGGAGTCTTAAATCAGCTAACAAGGCCAGTTTAAAAAAGAAGCACCAAATGCCTTATATGAAAAATGAATATAGATTTGGACGGACTTTTGGTACACTACTATCACTTATGATATTTTATACACTTAGAGCTAGATCTATCACTTAGAGCTAAAATTTTTATTTATTCGCAAGCTATTTTTTATAACACTTTTATGTTTGTTGGCTGAATATAACAATTTTAATATTATATTGTCATGGCTTATGGTTATGAAATCAATAAATGATATCATATCAGATACCGCTTAGTGAAACACCTTATCAATCTGTCATTCCATTGAAATCCAAACTATAAAAGATTGAACATGCTAATATATTAAAAGAAATCAATAGATTAAATTCTATAGGTGTCTTTTTCACTTCCAGGATCGGTATTTTATATCTCAAAACTAAATGTTACACACATCATTTTAAAGTTGAAGATATGAGAACTGTTTACTAATTTATTACTTATATCGTTATACTTATCGTGACTGTTTGAATAACTGTCTAATAACAATTAAATTATTAGAGTGCCTAGACTTTATTATAAATATAGAAAAAAGCTAATTAATACCTATACATAACATCTACAAAAATATAATTTATATTTTTTATTAAATACTTGCAGCCAATAAGTAGGTAAGCTAGTAATGTAGCTATGTTACTTGATAATTGTTTCATTACAAAACATTGTTTCATTAGAGCATTTGGCAGTTAATAGCTAGTTATCCAACTACACCATATGGGTATATATACATTTTTGAACAATTAAAGTACCAAACATTACTGACATCAAATAATATCCATGATAATCTAGACAATCATATTTAGAATTACTGGCAGCCTTTTTAGACTTGCAAAACTTTGCAAATGATTTTTTTTTTATCCTAACTATATATTAATAAGTGTCGTTGGTATTTGTGTATAGTTGGTGTATGTGGTATACTTTTTATACAAACTCCAAAGATAATTGCAAGGTAAACTTAGATATCTTGGACTAAACATAAGTATAATTCCACGAAATGCCTAGTACAAGTTATCAGTTACGAATCCTCCAATAACAAATTCAAAAAGCCCTGGAGGGAAATTACAAGGTGGCGAAACATGCTATTATATGCTTCTCAGACAATTTGACAGATGCGGTGTTGTCAGTACCGGGACTATGAATACATTGAGTTTTATTCTTTTTTTAAATACGCGATACGTACAATGTGAAACCAGTGGAACTACATAGTAAATACATTTCAAGAAGGTATTTTAGATTAAGCAGAATGAAATAGTAATATACAGTAGAATCATTAAGGTAATCAAATGTATCTCCCATCTTAGAAAAAGGAATTGAATTGGATCATAAAACAAACACACATTAACTCTATATCCAATATAATTATGTTATAATTATTGATACAAAAATACATCTCCGGCCAAGTCACTGCGGCCGCTCCGGTCGTGTACTCTTTGGGAGTATTATACACAGCAAGCCGCTCGCTGAAACAGATAGACAGATAAACATTAACCTCGTGACTACGTCTAAAGAATAGATAAACTTTTTTTATATGGGCATGAATCGATCTTGCAACTGTATTCCGGAATTGAAAAAAATAAATACTATTCAAATTAAAATTATTGTTACGCCGGTGGCTTAGTAAAACTTCAAAAGTGATTTTCTGTGACTTAGAAACGTTTTCAGCAGGCTGAAACGTCGTTTCAGGCCGTTTCAGAAGTAGCTCTTTCACATACTAAAAAATCTAAATTACACCCGAGTTACAGTAGTTTTCAGGCGCCTGAAACATGTTTTCAGTACGTTTCAGGCTACCCTCTATCCAACGCCGAATAACCAATAACCTGAAAACCCGTTTTCAGGCGTTTTCAGGACCCCTTATGAGCCATTAAGCCTACTTCAGTAAAAGGACATAAATTTCAATAGGAGTGAAAGAGATAGCAATAGTAGAAAGAGACAGATATAGTTGGAACATTCGTGAAGTATTAGAATGAGAAAACATCATTAGAAAGAGATAGACAAACACAGAATATTCGAGAAAGATAGTACGGGAATATTCGAGTATTGTGTATCGAGAATATTCGAGTATCGAGACAGTTATACTCGAAACGTCTCGAACGCGCGACGTATTGGACTACACATTCGAGTGTGTCCGCGAATGTTCTGGCAAGAGTGGCAAGTATCTTAGGGGACTATATAAGGCTGTGTCCGGCCGCCGGGAGGATTATTGTTTTGCGATACAGTGCGAAAACATCTAAGTGATATTGGAGAACTAAGAAGCGAGTTTCAGTGCTTTCAGTGAAGTTAGTGTACTAATTAATAAAAGTTCAGTGTTTTGGTAGACCGCCGTTTAATTTACTGACCCCAGCTCGTAACACTATTTTCCTAATTTAAACTCAAGTTATCAATTTACATAATGTCACCTATGGCTTAACTTGTTCATGAAATACCTAAAATTGACTATTTCTGTCTATAAGTACGAGTATGTTTGTTATGTTGCTTATATTTATTATGTACTTAACAATTATTATAAATATAATTAATAGTACTTAAAAGGATTGTGCAACATTATTTTAAAAAAGTTATAGCATAGTAATAAGAAATCTATAGCTACTAATATTATTAAGAAGAACAATTTGATTGTTTGTTTGTTTTTTTTTTTTTTTTGTATTGAATAGATTTCGAAATTACTGAACTGATTGATTCATTACCTCAGGAAAATATTTTTTCTTACAGTATAATTGTATAGGTTCCAAAACTACCGAACCAATTTTGATGAAAGTTGGTTTAAGTATAGTTGGTATTGTAATTATATCTGGGAGAAAATCGGATAAAAACAGTTAAATGTATTCTGGTGTAATTTGGTATGGAGATAGCTAGAAGACACAAAAAATAAGATATTTTTCCTATGACTATAAACAATAAAATGAGTATTTGTTAATTTTGACTAAAATTGTTCAATGTGGCTAGCTCCGACAATAAATGTAGAGAACAGCAGAACGTATTATTTAATTAAGTTTTCTAAAATTAATAAAGTCGGTTGATAAAGCTCGCACTTTTGGTACCAGTAACAAGTTATCGATCTCGATGATTTTTTTACTATGTAATATTGTTAAAAGAATTGTTTACTAGTCCATTAACTTAATACTTCTAATTTTCCATTCTGTGTATTTAGTGTGTTCTAGTAGAAATGTAGTTTTTTTTATCACATAATGTTACCTTGATAAACCTTATAAAATCTTATAAAAAAAGTATATATGTTTGTTTGTGTGTAAGTAATCACACAATATATGTATAAGTTGTAACTAATATGACTACCCAAGGTTTTGCCTATTTGTTGCTAGGCGAGGGCATTGCTCGCATATATAGAGTGATAATAGGACAACAAAAAGTTACAAAAATAGTTTCTAATGAACAAATCTATGCAGAGTATTTAGCACACTATATAAGGCACAATGGCATTTCATGTCGCCGTATGCACCCATATTTGGAGGACTTTGGGAGGCAAGCATGAAGTCTGTAAATTTCACTTGAAATGAGTAACTGAGAATTCAACCCTCACATTCGTAGAAATACCTTTCTGTATCAGGTGGAACGACCTAAAAATGTAATTTGTAATGATGATCCACTAAAATTGTCTCTACTTCATTTCCTAATTAGGGAACCGTTATTAACTATACCAGACTCTAGCTGCACTTTTCCAAAGGGAATTCTTTAAGTAAACCAACGTACAAATTTAGAGGGACGCAAAAAAAGGTTTAATTTCTCCTGTTGTAATTATTGTATTAAGTGTGAATTAATACTGCAAATAAACTGACAATGCCGGATCTAAACGCCACTCAAGTTGCTAGGGCCGTTACTCTAATTGAAACTGGGCACACCTACGAAAATGTGGCTGAAATTTTACGAGTATCAAAATCTGTGGTACACCGATTTGTCAAGAGGTATCGGCAGACAGTTTACGAGGGGCGTAAACGGAAAACTGCGACCAGAGATGACCGGTTCATCGTTAGCAGTGTGCTTAAAACCGGATTTTAACTTCTTCCGAGGTAAGAACTACGCTGCAAGAAGTTCGAGGGGTTACAATAAGCACGAAATCCGAACCGAAAGAAGAAGAATTAAATCAGCCGGATCAAAATTCACATTTGCCTGCCAAATGTCCCTTTCTTACCACTTGTCCTCGAGTAGCTAGAGTTAATTTTGCTCGCAATTACGAAAATTGGGATGACGAAACATTGAGTCAAATTTTATCTACAGATGAGTCCAGAGTTTGCCTGAAGCCAGATGATAGAAGGATCAAAGTGTGGAGACGCCCAGGAGAGAGGTACGCACAGTGCAACATCATTGGAAAAGAGGCAAATGGTGGAGGGTCAATTAAGGTATGAGGAGGTATTTGAATGGGGGCACGTACGGACCTCCGTGTCATTGAGAATGGGTCACTAACAGCGGCAAGATGTACTGCTGCTGTAGTTGTCGATTACCTTCGAGGCGTTGAAATCAATACTATGGAGTGGCCAGCGCGCTCACCCGACTTATATCCTATAGAGCACATATGGGATAAGCTCGGACGACAAATTTTGAAAAGAAATCCTCCCCCCGCTAATTTAAGAGACCTTAAAAACACGTTACAAGAAGAATGAACGCAATCTCTCAAGATTTTATTGATAACTTAATTAGGAGTATGCCAAGGAGACTGAAACAATTCGAAGAGCTAGAGGAGGCAACACTAAATACTGATTATAGCCCACGTTACAGGCTTTCCTACCTGTGTGATCACATTACGCACGCGTTTCATTTAAAAAAGCCTTAATATCATCGAAACTACCTAGTTTGGCTATAAGTTCTGTTACAAATGAAAAAGCATTTTTTAAAAGTTATTACATTACTTATAAAATATTTACATTACTTATTATTAAAATATTTGCCTACATATTTATTAGTCTCAGAAAAAAATTAAAAAACATATTCTATTCCAAATGGCTTTTGTCAACGCCTTTAATCTGTATGGTCACAAATCTATGGATTAAGTGCATAAGGAAAATTTTGTAACAGCTTGCTTATAATCAAAGATTATTTAAGAGATTCAATATCGCCGTATCGTTTAGAGCAGACCATGTCGTCTAAAACTGACCATAATTTGAAGTCTGAAGATTGAGATCTGGGTTAGATGAGAGCCAGTCTTCAGCTCTTAGAAAGTCCGGAACATTATTTTCAAACCAGGTTTGGGTAGTTCATGCCTTTTGATCAGGTGCAATGTCCAATTAAATATAAATGTGATATTTTGTAACAACCGATATAAGGAGATACAAATACTAAAAATAAAGAAAATACTGACTTATGAGAAACGTGCCAAACATATAGATGGGCACAACGCAGTAGTTATCCACAAGCGCGCCGAAGATTACGTTGCCCACGATGGCACCCACGCGGCCGCACATCACCGTCACTGCCATTGCAGTTGCTCTGAAAACAGTACATGTAATCATTATCATAAGTAATACATATTCGTCCCTGAAGAAGGACATCCTAAATAAATAAGTTTTTATACACTTATTTATTAAGGATAACCATGCTGGTGAAATACAGGTTGATACGAAACGTACATCTTGAACTTCTTTGTAGGTGTTTGTTGGCCATCTCAATTGTATTCTTAAGCGCAGGCGTATCGGATAAAGCATCACGGCGCCAGTTTCGATTATCAACAGCTGGTGTTTAATCTTTGCGTATTTATTGGTGTCATATAATAATAAATCATTTAATATTATTGTTGATGAGATGAGCTATGCTTATACTCTTTATATAAATCATATACAATGAAACTTTCACATCTCTAATACGTCACGGATTCTATAATATTACTTTCTATAGCCATGGAGTTAGATTTTAAAATCGATAATTTCGACGTAAATACTGCTTTCTTAACGGAGATTTAAGGGAAGAAATTTACGTGTATTAACCTGATGGGTTCCTTAAGTCTGGCGAGGGGTATAATGTATAATATCAGTTAACAATGGCAGTTTACTAACTGAAGTAAGTATCTCGGTCATGGTGTGAAATGTGAAACAAGTCCGTCAAGTTGGTAAGCAAATTATTATTATTGCACTGTACGTAGATTAATTTTTCCTAATTTATAATTATAATGACCTATATAAAGAGTTTAAACTTTGACACGTAAACACTTTGACAAAATAAAATAATTGGGGTCTGTAGTTAATATGTTAGATATGAAAGTAGAACTTTCAAAAGATGAATTAAAGTTTAGTCAAGTATTATTTTATAAAACTTGATAAATTTGGAATGACTGGTGTTGAGGTGATTGTAAGTCAGTTTCAACGCCCATGGAGACATTGGTCTGACAGTTTCAAATTCTCATTCTTATGACCCTTATCTATACTAATCTATACTAATATAATAAAGCTGAAGAGTTTGTTTGTTTGTTTGTTTGAACGCGCTAATCTCCGAAACTACTGGTGCGATTTGAATAATTCTTTTTTTGTTGGATAGTCCATTTATCGAGGAAGGCTATAGGCTAATACATTACGGATGACCAATAGGAGCAAAGACAGAGCGGTAAATGTGTAAAAAACGGGGAAATTATTCATTTTTGAGGCTTTCTTTGCGTGCGCTGCGAAAACGGTTCAAGATACACAAAAAATATGTATGAAAGAATTATTCCTCTATACATGATCTAAAAAAAGTCCGCGACGGCATATGTCTATCTTTTAGGTTTAGTCACATGACCGTTTTTATGGTACCAAATTTGGTCGAAATAATTTATTTAAGTTGTATCACATAATAATATTAATCTTTATTCAAATATAAATATAAATATGTTGTTGGAATCCCGCAAGAACGGAACTATGTGGGAAATACCAAAAATCTGCCGGAAGTCACTATTCCACGCGGACGAAGTCGCGGGCAAAAGCTAGTTTACTATATCTACAATTGATAAGTAACTGCGGTCACTAATGTTTCTGTATATTACGAGTACTACGAGATCTGACATATAATTATTATCATTTATGTGTCATATCTTTGTTAATTTAATTCGTGTTTTACTATTTAGTATTTCAATGTTGCAAAACGAATATTACGAGGTATAAATATTTATGTATTGCTTATAAAAAGAGCAAACCTTTAGTTTTTTGGAAGTTTATTGATACCGATATTTTTTGATGGTGATTAGGCTAATAGTGAGATAGATAGTCTTACTACTCGTATATATAATATCTTTAGGTGGTAACCTTGTGACTTTAGGTACTTATAAGCAATCCTAGCTTATTAAACAATATGTGGTCACTGTTCTCTCGTGGTGAATGTATGAGAATGTAGAAATCAAAGTTACCAGGTAGCCTACAAATACATTAAAATAAAATTAAGTAAATAGCATTAAAATTTGGAGCCCCCAACATAGACGCTGTTCACATCCCCAACGACAACCAATTAGAAGTAGCTCCCTAAAGTATCAAACATCCAAGAGGTGAAGAAATTTTTAAAAATTTACAAATATATGAAGGGAAGGTATATGATAGAAATATAGTTTTGTTTAGTATGAGGGAAGATAATCCGTGTCTTTAATATTTGCAGTTTTGATTACGACTTTATAGATGACTACTAACTACGAATAGTTTCGTGCGTGACTGAATTTGTTGGACAATAAAACGTGGCGTATGATCACGCGAAAGCAAGCGGTGTTCTTCAATTGTGCAAATACAACCAGGCGTCGTCACTACACATCTTAAATACTCAAATTAGCAGACGCTCTTAACATTACGCAATGATATAAATTTTATCATAATTAGTATCCTCCGTTCCAACATTATTCGTGACAGGACAGCGTCTTAGACTCACGCGACTTTGGTGGGGAAGATCTCGCAGATGACGCAAAAGAGCACAGCTTCGGTACAACTAACGATGGCCTCGAACACGCACGACAGAATGAGGTTCTGAAGCGACGAAGTCACCAGGTTAAGTCCCAGGGCCGCCAGACCCGAGCTGATCAGCATGAATACTGCGGGGTTGGAAAACATTGTTAAAGGCTTGCACATTCACTTTCTAATTCTAATACACCTATTACACCTTTCTGTCAATATGGTCACTTCAGCAATAAGAACCATAAGGTCAAGGTCAAGGTAAGACCAATCAATGGATTTATAAACTGAATATGTGTTACTTGGATCCCGCTTAGCTTTGTTGCAATTTCTTCTGCCTACTGTCACTCAAATCTACTAACTATTTAGGCTATGTCAGTGACCTCTCGCATATCTCATCATTATACAGTCTAATACACATATAAACTCCAAACATTTCTTCCTTTTTTCCCTATTAATTTTTAAATGGCGTCCAGACTTCTATACATTGGTCATTAATAATTAAAAGCACACACCATATGACGGTTGCGGTAGATAGATCGAGAACATGATACAAAAACTTCTTTAGTAGAATCATGGAAAATGCAGGCATAATATTATATACAATGTAGACCCTCTTGCCAAAAATATTGATATGATTCAAACGGCAGATACCCCGTACTAACCCAGCATGAGCTTTTTGCCCACGATATTGATTGTGATGCCGACGGAGAGCGCTGTAGGCAGGCAACTCAGAGCAACCAGTAATGTGTGAATGTACACGTTGTCGTCCATGACTGGCTGTTTGCCCTGCAAAATAAGTAACTCATTTTACTGAAAAAATAGGGCTGACAACGAATAAATCGAGTGGTTGAGACCATTGGGTATTGATCAAGAGTCCAGTATACGATTTTGTGCTATTGTAAGCAAAAGTTTTCTGCTTGGTTGTTCAACACCATTATTTCTACGGGTGTCGCCATAATAATAATTTTAATACTATATTTGTATTCTGACAATTAGAAGTGGGATAGCCTCAGCTAGATCAAGTGAACTTCATTTGCACCTTCGGGCTTGTCATCACTTACTTTCAGGTAAGACTTACTATCAGATAAAATAAAAGTAATAGGTAAATGTAAATCAAAGTTAACAATCAGACGCCACTGAACTGAGAAAGTATAGTCAGTTCATGTAGATCTTCCTTATGCAGCATTGAAAATATCACCTTTCGACTTATTGTATCGATGCAATGTTCTCACCCCAAGGTACCATAATTACTTGACGGAGCTTCTCTATATATTTTACTACATAATCGACCATGGAGTTATTTCTATTGGCTACGCAAAATGAGACCTCACTAAAACAGTGGTCTCGCATATAACTACATGTGAATTACATTGTGGTTCTATGCGAAAGCACTGCATGTGCGTTAGTACAAGTCGCACAGTCAAGCTAAACCTCGCATTTATTACATTACATGAAAATGAGTTTCTGATTCCATTTCTAACCATCTTCAATCATTCAAATAGACTAAAGGTTCGTAGTTACCGTGAAAGCATGTTCCACAACTCCGCCGGTCTCGTTAGCTACACGCAGCGACACCTCGCACACATCTGCCGCCACTCCAGGGTACAGTGACGTGAACTGGCTGAATCGCTCGAATAAGTCCGGGAACCACATCATCAGCGTGTAGTAGCTGTAACAAATTCGCTAAAGGTTACAATAGATATGTGAATTATAAACAAACATCTAGTTTAGTATTGAAAAGATCTTCAATTTTCAACGCAAAAATTTTATGCCTACGACATTTCACAGATTATCGTGATTGTTTAATATGTGTATACGATCTATGTTTGGTTGTGATCAGAGTAACTCTTGTGGTTTCTATTCTTATTAGAAGGTACAAACAACATCCTCATTAATAATCTTGAGGATCCACAAAAACATTAAAACCTTATTTTGGTGCGTTTTGTTAGTTCGTGGTACTTTCACGTGTATGCCGTACCGTACATGTGAAAGTACCTCGATACTATACTACACTACATTATTATATATTTTATATTTATCCATATAATGTAATGTTGACATTTTATCCCTATTTTGAAGCTTCAACAAAAGTATAGTGTACCTAAACATGAGTCCGAAGTCTACAAAGCAGCAAAGCACTAGCAGCCCAATATAGGGCGGTGTGACCAGCATCTTCTTGCGCACCCAGAACGCCTCCCATCGTTGGTGCCAGGTCAGCGGCGCCTTCGTCTCGTTACCGTTGTTGTCTGCCGATACAATCTCTTCCTCTTCGCCGTCACCACCGCTAATCATCGACTCCACCTGTGGATTCAAACAGTTCTTGCCATATTCGATACTAAATCTCTAGCTTAACCCTAACATAAACTGCGTGCAATTATGTCAATTCAATTAATAATTTATTATTCATTTTAGGTTCTTACATCAACGTCATTAGTCATTTCAATGTCCTGATTCTGCCCCGTAGCATGGGAGTACAAAAGGGACGTGACTATAGAAGTTCGCCTAATGTGTTCTTTCTTAAGCGTTTGAGTAGCGTTTTTAAGTAAACTTTGCTATGACGATGTAAATAATGCTCTTAAATAGTTGTGTATTAGTTTACACGTAATAATTTGTTTAAATTATAGGAAAACAACATTTTGTTTTCCTTTTGATAAATTATCAAATTCACGTTGCACAATGTACGGTAATACCAAAAATGAAGGATGATGTTATTGCCTTAATGAAAACACAAAATCCTTATGCATTTAGAATTTTACATTCACTGTTATTATTTTACCAACATATTGAAACCTTTGCAAACAAACTTATTCAGTAAAAAAGATTTGCTTCAACTGCTTTTATTATGTCCTATGGATTATTGATATGGAGATAAGCAGCTAATATTGAGAGTATTTAAGTCTTACAGAAAACAGTGATTTGTGCCATTTATACATTACGGGCTAGAAACTCGCTCGTAGACACAAAGAAATATTTTACCATTAGTTGATCTAAATATTTATGACACTTTAGTGTTTTTATATAGAAACCATCACACATTCCATAAACATAGTGATTTACATAATCTGAAAACAAGAAATAAAAATAAACTTTCCGTTCCAACGTTTTTGTAACAAGCTATACCTATTTTGTAAGCCATGTAAAACTCGCTTGACATAGCATATATTATTACGCTCTTCTCGCCTGCAATACAAAAACGGTAAGAAGCACAAACTAAAAGCTAAAAGGAAGTTACAAATTGAATGTAAAGCTTGTTTTTAACTTTATAGGTATATTTTTACTTCACAGTTTTCATTTTGCAGTCGGGTTTTTTGTTTTTAAAATAATTTCGTTTTTACATTATCTGTCTCCGTTCGTTTCTCTAAGCCCTTTTTCCCAGAAACGAATGGAGTAGCAAGTTGAAATTAATATTAACCTCTAAGGTCTATGATCTATTGTTCTGTTCTCACATTCCCAACGCTCATATAATTGGAGGGCAAGGGGGAAATACTTACAGGGAACTCCTTCTCGCTTAATTTAGTGTTAAACACGAAGATACGCTGCAGCACTTGTAGTGCCTGGTCGCCACGGCCCGCGTATAACAGGTAGCGCGGACTCTCGGGGAAGGGCAGCAGCAACGCCACCACCAACAGGCTCGGCAGCCCACACGCTGCCACAAATACGCGCCACGAATTGTATTGAAAGGTTGCGTCTTCACTGGTTAGGTTGAACGTGTCGCCGCGGATTATGCCGTACGCAATACCTGTAAATTACTCGTACAGATAAAGCAAATGTGTCGAGAAAGAGATTTGACAAAAAAAACAAGGAATTCTTATCAGCATTACCACCATAAGCCCAATAGGTACATAGTACTGCACATAGGCCTCCATCAAGGATCCGACCATATCATGATTATCTCTTCGGTTATATATAGATAGTTCTTCAATAGTCCAGCGAACCCTGCTCATTTCTTCATAAAATTCTATCAAGTTCTCCTCTGTCTGCAGTGCCCGTACGCTATAAGTTACTAGGGTCAATGCCGTTTGAAGGTAGATGTCCGCCGCCCAGGGATCTTAGCACCCCTGGCACTAGCACCATGCCAACGTACATCCCTATTGGCACGGACCCTGGTAACGCTAGGCACTTGGGGCCTATTTGAATGGAAATTATTCTGAGAGGTTTTGGACCGTTTCCCACCACACTGGCCCAATGCGGGTTAGTAGGGATAAAAAAAATGCAAACAATACTTCAATCCTTGTACCAATACGTGACTCTCAGGCGGGCTTGAAAGCACTACTTCCTACCAAATAGAGTAAGCAATCATTTGCGCATGTGGGGAATCGAACACTAGACCCTATATCTACGATATGAACATAATACAACGTATACTTACCAGGCAACAAAATGGTGCCAATTGTCCAGAATACTTCAAGTCTGCACAGCATGACATCTCTATGTCTCAGAGACAGGAAATCACCAAAGTAAGGGAAGATAAGACCCGTGGCCCCGATAATACCGAAGCCAGAGAAAAATCTGCAAGGAAGTAACATCTTCTATAATTAAATGAATAATATAATCATATTTAGGTATTTAAGTTACATTAAATAGTTCTCGTAGAACATACAGATAAATACTTATATAATTATAATAAGTTAACATAAAAAAATAAATATACTTGAAATTATAAATTTCGCACCAGGTACCAGTGATCCCATTATTGGATCATTTTATGTTCACATATATTACTGTAGACGCTTTTGAATTCGGCAAGATATATTCTAAGCATTCTGATTAAATTCTTACGAGGCTGGCTTTAGGAGAATTTACTTTGGAGAAAGTTTTTAATGATCTATCGATAAAAGACAATCAAGGCGTAGATAAAACTCTACCATATTTCTATTGGAACCAATATCATACCTGCATGCCAAAAAGGCAGGGAAAGACTGTACCAGACTGGACAGGAAAGCAGCCAGCGCGTCCAGAAGCAACGCACCGATAATTGCTTTCTTCCTGCCTCTTCCGTCCGCCAGGTTGCCCCAGAAATACGAACCAACGCACATACCTGAAAGTCATCGTAGTTAAAAATATAGCAAAATAGAAATTCCATTTTGACCGGTTTTGAAGCGTCAACGTACAATTCTGACACCACTGAGGCTACCAATAGAGCTTATAGGGTACGCTCTATTGGCCGAGCCCAGAAGCACGGTGTAGATAGCGATATTTCATATTTTGGCTACGTATTATAGGAATGACCACGCCCAACATTGTTAGAGCACTATAGCAATTATCACAGCCATTCATTTCACATTTTCATTTATTTTCATCTCACAGGATTTAGTACAAAGCACACTTAACCTCTCTATGAAGTATCAATGTGCCACCGATGAGCGGAAATGCAATGAGCCTCCGTATCACATACACTAGACCAGCGTATAAAGTAGATATGTCACCATCTCACACTGGTGAATGGCATTGTACTCAATCACTCGTCGCGGTCACGATACTAAAGTAGGTATACCATCAGGTTCCACCCTGAATGCATCTACTGGACCTGCTTATTTATTAGGTAAGTCACCATGTCCCACCGATGAGCGGCGTTGCAGTCAGCCTGCCCTTGTCACTGGATGACAACTTAAAATCATTCTCGGCCGCTGGTAGCACGAAGCTGAGCGTAGTGGTGCTCACCGCGCACACTGCGTACACCGCACCACACGACATCAACAACATCCATTGGAACCCGCCATAACCTGCAACACCAAATGAAAAGTGAACAATATTAACTTAGTCCGTTACTAGGAGGACCACTTGGATCTATGCTAAACAGATTTTATCATCCATGACAACGAGTTATCCCACAAATCATATTGACTTCAAAAGTAGTGTTCATAATTTACTCCGGAATCAAGTGATTTCATGACAGATTACGTTACGGAGCACATTAAGTAATCCAAATCTCTCAAAATTTTTTAACCGTTTTTTCAATATCGCATAGAATGTAATGTATACACAGCAACGCATGTAATTTTATTGTTAGCTGTGTCAAGGTCAACATTTATAGTATAAAACTATATATGTTGACCTTGCCACAGCTCTTAATTCAAATATAAAGCCCGAGATTTTGTTAACTGTAAATTTGAAAAAATTACATGTTGTGGTAGCTTGTTGAGGCATACAGTATAGGTTTTTACTTTCATAGACAGCGACATGAACGAAAATGTGATTTTCTTTCTAATCTCATTTGATAAAGCCTATTATAATGGCTCTGTGATTCTTTTATAATGGATGTTCCTTAATAAGCTGCTCCATCACACATATCCCAGATTGCTCTCCTCATTCAATAGATTAAGGTTAACTCCTCAAGAAATGTTATCATAGTCTTAGGTCATGCGTAATGTCTGCGATACAAGTGCTCGGCCACTCTCTGTAGGTTGCATACCTAGATTTAGTCTTTATTTTCCTTAATATGCGTGCTAGATTTCGTCCGTATTATCTCGTCGTAATATTATTATAGTTGTAGGTCGCATATGGATAGATCGATAGAAGCTCCGTCGTATATGCTCCAAGTTTCTATTTATTACTATGAAAATCTAGTTCCGTACGCAACATACATGATTATACAGTGTTATTATATAATTATTAATTAAACGAACTTATATAAATCTGATGTAACGTAAAATAAAGCGTGCCACGTGTATATCAGATTACTAATCTAGACGATGAAGTAAAAATGTGATAGAACTTTTCGTACATATATAGGTATTTGACTCAGTCGTCGAGATATAAATTAACTTTACTATGCATTGTTATCTCAAATGTTTTTTTTTTGTGTTCAGCTATAATAATAATAATAATCAGGGACTCGGTAGTAATTTTATAACTACTGCTTGCGGTAAAAAACAAGTTTACCCATGTTTGTTTTTAGGTTCGTTATTTGATATACCATTAAACTGGAGAGTATCAATGAATTGTTATTAATATTATACATTATGTATTTTCTGATGTCAGTGCCAATGCTTTCTCCCATGTTTATCAGAAAGTACAAATTATTTCAATGATGTAACTGATGTCACAACACAGCAGTCGGATTTCTGTGTGTGTGCGTGTGAGGGTGTCTGTGTGTGTAACTGTTGGTGTGTGTATGTGATTGAGTATGTGTGTGTCCTTGTAAATGATAAATTATCGTCACTTAAATGAAACTAAAATGTCTTCAATGTCATTATAATTAAGAGTAGCAAGGCATTCTGTAAGAGCTTTTCTTACAGTTCTTAAGTGTCATAGCGTAAATATTGAGATTACGATTTATTTTATTATACACACGTGCAGCCTGCGCTAGATTTTGCCGACTAGCGGAGGCCGTTCGAGCGGCGTATGTAGGAGCAGCTAAGTCGCTTCTTCTTTTCTTATAAATACCTTTATCAAATGGCAATATTTTGTGGAGGCTTAGGATAGTGTTAAGGATATAAAGTTTCCTGACAGAAAGATGATTTGAAGTAGAGTACAAAGCGTCGGTAGAAAATTTATAGGGTTTACGATATATTACTTTAATTAAAGACCTTTGCGCTCGCTCAAGATTAATAAAATATGTTTTTGCTGCGCCCCCTCCCCCCATACTGCAATACAATAAGTAACGACAGATTGGGCAAGTGAGACATAAACTTTCTTAATTAGCTCAGTATCCATAACATCTCTTAAAGTTTTGAATACCCATATCAGCTTTCTTATTCTCCCTGCAGTTAGTTCAAGTTGGGGTTACCAACTTAGTCTTTGATCTACCATTATTCCGAGGTACTTGATTGAATGTACTTTCCGGATTTCCGGACAGCTGCATGTGTTATTGGTAGGATTGTGACAGGAATGAATTTTTATTATGAAATTAATCTTAACTGCGTCCCATGTTTTAGCTGTAAAAATTATTGCGGTATCGTCCGCGTAGGACAGTATCCTTCCCCCCACGCCACTAAGGTTGCATAATTCATTTATATAAATCAGAAATAGCGTAGGGCCAAGGACACTGCCCTGCGGGACCCCACAAGTTACATTTTCTTCATCACTATGGTAGGTGCCAATTTTTACCGTCTGCTTCCTATTTTCAAGATAACTCTTAAAAAGAGAAAGTGCGGTGCCTCTGATTCCTATATTCTGCAACCTGTGTATAAGTATAGACACGGTATCGAAGGCTTTCTTGAGTTCAAGAAAGACCACTCAGCATTTGTTACCCTTATCGACTGATTTGATTATGGTAGATGTAAGATCCATTATAGCATCCTGAGTTGACATTCGCTTTCTAAAGCCATATTGTGAGGTAGAAAGGATATTATATTTATTAATATAATTGACTAGTCTAGTATTTAAGAGCCTCTCAACTACTTTAGAAATCAAGGTCAACACAGAGATGGGCCGATAGTTGCTAGCATCGTCTCTATCCCCACCCTTATACACAGGTGTGACAACGGATCGTTTAAGGAGGCAGGGGAAAATTCCTATACTAAAACATAAGTTGGTTAGGTCGCAAATCAAAGGCACTACTATCTCTCTAGATAGTTTGAGAAAGAAGGTAGGAATGCTGTTCCAACCAGGTGCACTCCGAGAGTCAAGAGATAACAATGTATTTTCTACTTCTTTTAAATCAGTACCCAGCAAAACAAATGAGGATAATTTAGTATTGTTTTTGTTATTTGAATACGAAAGTCTGGAACTAAGTGGAATAGCCTGAGCTAGAGTTGGTCCTATATCAATAAAATATTTATTAACATGGTTGACTGAAGCCTGGGGACATGATTTGATCTTAAGTAAGTCTCTATTTGAGCTCTTAGGAGGCTTATAGTGTGACACTTAGTTGATGGTCGACCAGAGTGCACGAGGTTATTTGCAGACGCGTTAATTTTATCTTTAGTGTAGGAATTTTTTAGTTTTTTAATTAGGTTTCCACAGAAAGTTCGATATCGCTTGTAAGTTATAATTAAAATTTGATTTTGAGGGTTTGATTTAAGATGTAAATAAATTTTATCACGCAGTCTAATGCACCGCAGTGCTGCCGGAGTTGTCCAGGGTTTGATAATTCTTTTGCTATTGGTGACTGTCATCAATTTAGTGTTTGAGAGTATAGCCATCCTAATCATTTCTATTAGTGCAAACGCGTAAGTGTCGGGATCTTTAAAGAGATTAAAGAAGGAGGTGTCGACATTTGTTAGGTTATTTAATGCATTTGCATAATTTACTATGGTTTTATGCTTTTGTTTGAGTGTCTGGTTATACTTATTGGCGATGGATAAGACAATGAGGCAATGGTCCGTTACAGTAGTATTCAAAACCGCTGTAAGAGCTATGTTTTGTTGCTTGTCAAGACTCAAACAAACATGATCAAGGCACCCTTCACCCCTGGTAGGCAAATCGTGCGACATTAAAATTCCATGCAGCGATAGCATATTTAAATAGGTTAATCTATTATTTCTCTCTTGGTTAGTTTCAGTTGGAGAAACTATAAAGTCGATGTTAATATCACCAATTATAAGGTAATATTCTCAAGATGGTTATTAAGAGATACAATATTCCGAAAAAGGGGAGCGGTATATTCCGAAAATTGTATAATTTAAGATTTTCAACTCCAGTCCAGTGGCGTCAGTAAGATGAATTTTACTGCCAATTTATTATTAACGTAAGCAACTACCCCATCACTTTTGTTAAGTTGATATTTTGTTTAAAATGTGTAATAGTTGTCCGTTTGCGGAATATTTTTATTTGGATTGAGCCAGCATTCAGTAAGAATTAATATGTCTATTTTACATTTTAGTAGTGCCAGGTTTAGTTGCAGGTCATCAAAGTTTTTATATATACTTCGTATATTTTGAGTTGAAAAATTATAATCATAATTATGTTCGGTTAACTTTATATTTAGTTCCTGTAATTACACAGTAGAGAGTCCGAGGGTTTGATTCGGTCAATTTCCCTTACCGTATCGAAACTATTCATTATGGATGACTATACGAAACTCTCGTGGTGGCGAGTAGGGTCGTTTGATAGATAGACTATTAATTAATAGTTGGCTACGGACAGGTGAACAAGACAGTTTGTGGATGGAGCATATTTTAAGTAGTTTAACATAAACCAATTTCATGCATGTCGATTTGTCCTTACAAATTATGTCATATAAGTGAACATTATTATTATAGAAGTATGTTATGAGTTGGTAAAAAAAATTGTAGTATATATGTGAACTAGTTAATAAGTAGTAGAGAGTATTATATTGGAAAGGTATATTTGCTATGTGTATATATTTTTGTTTGTATGGGATATATGTTATTAGTATAATAAAACAACATCCTCAGCGATAGCCAAGCAACCCTGAAAGCGTTGTCTAGCTATAAGGTGGAATCCAAACTGGTAATGAACGCCATCGAAGTGCTTAATAAGCTTGCAAAGACCAACACTGTACGCCTAGTTTGGATACCAGGACACAACGGTTTCCCTGGAAACGAAAAGGCTGATTACCTGGCAAGGAAGGGTTCGGAAACACCCATGGTGGGACCTGAACCCTTTGTCGGCATCACGTCAAAGACAATTGGAACACATATAAGAATGCAATCGCATGCGAGGCATACAGAGGAATGGAATATTGATAAATATTGATAAATGGAGTAACCTAAAGGGAATGACGCACGCCAAGCTCTTTATGGGCTCAGAAAACTGGCTGAGATTCACACTGAGCTCAAGTAGGCTCCACACCCGCCTGGTGCTTGGTGCCCTTACAGGACACTTTGTTACTAGAACTATGCTGCACAAGATGGGCCTCACTGAGACCACTCTATGCAGGGCCTGCAAGACCGAGGAGGAGAGCATGACACATCTATTGTGCAACTGCGATGCTCTGGCCGGAAGTAGGCAAAGGTTGATAGGGATTGGATACCCAAAACCCAACGACTTTAGGGTAATGCCACCAAGGGACATAATCAGGCTCTTGAGCACGATTGATTGGACTGACGGTGGTCAGTAACTGTCTAACGACATTAAGGAGTAGGAACTAATGGGGTAGCACAAAAGACCCATAATGGGTCGAAGTGCGTTGGCACCTCACGGTAGCCACCCCGGCCCCTAAGATAGATAGATAGATAATAAAACATATTGCACGAGTATATAATAGAATATAGAGGCTATAAAATGAACATGTGGAATTGTATATGACTGGGTGTATATGTAAGTGTATTTGTGTATAGTAATTATTTGACAAAAATTCATAGTATATATGTGGACTAGTTGTTAAGTAATAGAAACTATTATATTGCAAAGGTATATTTGTTAAATGTATATATTTTTGTTTATATGGGGTATAGGTTTTTAGTATAATATGACATATTGCGCGAGTATATAATAGAGTATAGAGGTTATAGAATGTGTATTTGTATACGACTGAGTGTTTTTGTAAGTGTATTTGTGTATAGTAATTATTTGACATAAATTCTATACTATAATGTCTAAATTTTAAATATAATAAATTAGGATTGAAAAAATGTTTCCCTAAAAATATTACCAAAATTAAGATAATTAGTCATTTTTCTTGCATTAATTGTTGAACTTGGGCGTCGTGTTGAATATGTATAATTTTTGAGGTGTCGTCTTTCCGAATAAGTACTTTACCCATAGATGTCCAGCAGTATTTTACTTTTTGAGTTTTTTTCAGGTCTCGGGCCAGGAAAAACAGACGAGCTCCCTTTGGTGTAAGCAGTTCAGACAAAAAGATAGGTGTGTCTTCAGAGGTAGTGAAGCCTAGATGTTTCGCTAGTAGACACGTTTTGTAATATATTGATACAAATAACCGGCATCGATATTTCGGACTCACTTGATGGACGTCATTCATCACAATGATGGAATGAGAGATTCTTAATGAAAATCATTCATATATTTTTTATTAATTTGTTATTTAATTAAAGTAATTATGTTTATGTTTCAAAAAACTATGGGTAAATAATAAAAATGTGCCATACTGCATCTGATGCAGGGTTTACTTCGATACACCACGGTTTGAATCAATTATTCAGTATAGCGATGGTTTTTGTAACATTGAAGGTGACAAAATATCTAAGTGGGTCTCTCTGGCTAACTCATTCCGTGTTATTCCATGACTTGGTTTAAGCCTGGTCTAAACGAAAACTCGGGTTTAACTC
The DNA here is from genome assembly GCA_036419045.1 of Scirpophaga incertulas. Lineage (NCBI taxonomy): Eukaryota > Metazoa > Arthropoda > Insecta > Lepidoptera > Crambidae > Scirpophaga > Scirpophaga incertulas. The sequence continues at coordinate 16,006,901 of CM071630.1, read as the reverse complement.
CGATTTTAATGAAATTGATATCACAAGACACGATTTACCCAAATAACCGCGTTTCTCTCTGGTTTAAAGATAAACTAGGCTACGTCTTAGTTTAAGTCTGGTTTCAAAATGAAATTATGATTCTTGACAGCTGACAATTTGTAGTTTGTGCATACGTATCTCTAACTAGATAGTCTGGGATTTGCGTAGGTGATTTGTGTTTGCGGTTGTTCGGTATTTATTGTTCTTGTTATTAGTTTATTTTCTCGATATTTTACGGACTTTCATCATCATTGTAAAATAATAAGGTAATATTCTCAAGATGGTTATTAAGAGATACAATAAAGTTTTGCGCATTAGGAAATGAAGGGGAGCGGTATATTCCGAAAATTGTATAATTTAAACTCCAGTCCAGTGGCGTCAGTAAGATGAAGTTCGTTAAATTTTACTGCCAATTTATTATTAACCTAAGCAACTACCCCATCACTTTTGTTAAGTTGATATTTTGTTTGAAATGTAATAATTGTCCGTTTGCGGAATATTTTTATGTGGATTGAGCCAGCATTCAGTAAGAATTAATATGTCTATTTTACATTTTAGTAGTGCCAGGTTTAGTTGCAGGTCATCAAAGTTTTTATATATACTTCGTATATTTTGAGTTGAAATTATTAAATCATAATTATGTTCGGTTAACTTTATATTTAGTTCCTGTATATTACACAGTAGAGAGTCCGAGGGTTTGATTCGGTCAATTTCCCTTACCGTATCGAAACTATTCATTATGGATGACTATACGAAACTCTCGTGGTGGCGAGTAGGGTCGTTTGATAGATAGACTATTAATTAATAGTTGGCTACGGACAGGTGAACAAGACAGTTTGTGGATGGAGCATATTTTAAGTAGTTTAACATAAACCAATTTTATGTATGTCGATTTGTCCTTACAAATTATGTCATACTCGTATAAGTGAACATTATTATTATAGAAGTATGTTATGAATTGGTAAAAAAATTGTAGTATATATGTGAACTAGTTAATAAGTAGTAGAGAGTATTATATTGGAAAGGTATATTTGCTATGTGTATATATTTTTGTTTGTATGGGATATAGGTTATTAGTATAATAATAGAATATAGAGGCTTAATAGCCTCTATTATTTATTTAATAATAAACATGTGTAATTTTATATGACTGGGTGTATATGTAAGTGTATTTGTGTATAGTAATTATTTGACAAAAATTCATAGTATATATGTGGACTAGTTGTTAAGTAATAGAAACTATTATATTGCAAAGGTATATTTGTTAAATGTATATATTTTTGTTTATATGGGGTATAGGTTTTTAGTATAATATGACATATTGCGCGAGTATATAATAGAGTATAGAGGTTATAGAATGTGTATTTGTATACGACTGAGTGTTTTTGTAAGTGTATTTGTGTATAGTAATTATTTGACACAAAAATTCTATACTATAATGTCTAAATTTTAAATATAATAAATTAGGATTGAAAAAATGTTCCTTGCATTAATTGTTGAATTTGGGCGTCGTGTTGAATATGTATAATTTTTGAGGTGTCGTCTTTCCGAATAAGTACTTTACCCATAGATGTCCAGCAGTATTTTACTTTTTCAGTTTTTTTCAGGTCTCGGGCCAGGAAAAACAGACGAGCTCCCTTTGGTGTATGCAGTTCAGACAAAAAGATAGGTGTGTCTTCAGAGGTAGTGAAGCCTAGATGTTTCGCTAGTAGACACGTTTTGTAATATATTGATACAAATAACCGGCATCGATATTTCGGACTCACTTGATGGACGTCATTCATCACAATGATGGAATGAGAGATTCTTAATGAAAATCATTCATATATTTTTTATTAATTTGTTATTTAATTAAAGTAATTATTGTTTATGTTTCAAAAAACTATGGGCAAATAATAAAAATGTGCCATACTGCATCTGATGCAGGGTTTACTTCGATACACCACGGTTTGAATCAATTTATTCAGTATAGCGATGGTTTTTGTAACATTGAAGGTGACAAAATATCTAAGTGGGTCTCTCTGGCTAACTCATTCTGTGTTATTCCATGACCTGGTTTAAGCCTGGTCTAAACGAAAACTCGGGTTTAACTCCGATTTTAATGAAATTGATATCACAAGACACGATTTACCCAAATAACCGCGTTTCTCTCTGGTTTAAAGATAAACTAGGCTACGTCTTAGTTTAAGTCTGGTTTCAAAATGAAATTATGATTCTTGACAGCTGACAATTTGTAGTTTGTGCATACGTATCTCTAACTAGATAGTCTTGGATTTGCGTAGGTGATTTGTGTTTGCGGTTGTTCGGTATTTATTGTTCTTGTTATTAGTTTATTTTCTCGATATTTTACGGACTTTCATCATCATTGTAAAATTCAAAGAAAAAGAAAAAAATTTTGTTTAGTTAAATGCTTTGGTGTCAAAAGGGCGGCAAATGTTGAATAGGTACTTAATTTACGTTCCAACAAGCAATTTTTACAACGTGAAATGTATTATTATATTTTCTAGTATATATAAGAAGAAATGTAAGTACGAATATCTTCTTACATATACTTTAAAATTAAATATATCTTATAAAATATTTTTTTTTAAACTCGGGTTTTGGAAGATCGTACTTGAATTTAAGTTTAGAAGTATATTTTTTATAACAATATTTACCATGTTTATATATGAACTAGGCAGCGAAGTCCCCAAATACTAAATACATACATTTCAATTTACATACAATGTACCATGGCAGGTTTTATTATATCAGTTTAGATTGATCTCACATTACATTACACCTACGTCAATCGCAAAAGCTGGCCATTAAAATGCACTTCAATCTATTGAGCTCATTAGTCGCTAGTGTCCTCGGTATCGATTTAATTCACAGCTGATTCAATCGATGCGCGAGTGATGATAATCGAGCGACGCCGCAAGGAAATAGATCATTTTTGTGTTCTGGCACTGATCTATTTATAAATAGACAGCTCGTTGATGGCTTCTGGTTAGTGAGCGCCCGTGACATTGTTTGTATGTGTTTTTAATTCTACACGATAAAAGTGATTCGTCCCTACTAAATATAATAAAACTTTTAATTTACAAACTTGTGAAAATAACAAGCCATTTTATATTTCTCTTTTAATTAAGAGAGTGTTTACTACTAGTTAGTGGGGTACTACTAAAACATTTTACCGTACAATCTAAGAAACTTATCAACTTAAGGCAGTATTTTAACCTTAGCATAAAACTCTAGTATATTTTATTAATTTTCTACTAACTGTCGTGTAGACGAAATAAAATAAAATAGTGGTTATAATTGAATAATAATAATAATATACCGTCTTTCATAAACAGATGAAGCCACAAATCCGCGGCTTTGATATGATCATTATCAAACAACGTTAGTTTCGGTGCTTACGTCCATCTGACAGTGCTCACTCGCAATTAATTGGATAATGCCGCCTTAACCAAATCTAATTAAGGCTCAACCTGACACAAGCTGATTTTCCTTCACCGGGCCATCATCCAAGAAAGTATTATTACACAATTAACTTTTATACAACAAGGTAGCAGGTTTAACCGAAGGGAAACGTCTGCTTGAACACCTCCGTTCATCATTGATACAATCATTCAAAATATCAGCAGTGAATGTCGTGCCAAGTTCTACAAATGGTTTCCGGAAGCAAAATATAATGAATACATTTCTTGACATAGATAAGTTTTATTTTGAGAATTTACTTTGTTTAGAAGTTTTATTTACAGCATACCTTCTTACATTTGATGCAATGGACCGAAACCGTTTACGAGATCTATAGCACACTTCTGCATACCCTGAGGATTCTATTACGTGGGAAAAGGAAATCAAATCCTCGTACGACACGTCTGAACAGTGCATATAAAATCTGTAACTGTACCGCAGGTAAATTAGACGAATAATGTCATCAGTAGCGTGCTACGTCACCGTTGCGCAAGTGCACGGCGCGCTATTTCAGAACGAGCACGTGGCTTTGTTGTCCCGCACACCAGACTTTGAACCGAGGCTGAAGTGTCTTTTTATCGTTACCACGTTACTGCTTCCTATCAGGAGTGTGTGTGCTTCCCACATAGCAGAATGGACAAGGAGTGGGATCCAAATGTGATAATGAAATTCTTTTTATTTAAGACAGAATTTTAATTTTAAATTGTTGTGATCAAAACAAAGATACTCGTACATTTCATTTCATGTTAATGTGAAGCAGGTACAAAAACAAAAATTTTGCTCTATTTCCTGTTGGGAAGATATTTGAAAAGAGAGCAGAAAAGTAAAGGTAAAAGTTAAAATTTTATATATTATTCATCATTCATTTTTATAAATCACCATTTTATTATATAAGTTGCCATTTTATTTACAGAAGTGGAGATAATTATTTTCTAATAAATACCTACTTATCAATTTACGCCAGGGAACCTCTATAGTTAATGAAGGACAAATACGAGATACACTTACTAACCAAGTTAATGATTTGACATTTCAAATGTACTGTTATCTGCCTCTCACTCGCTCTGCAGTAAAGTCTGCAGTAAAACACATACATTACCACAATTTTAGTATTTACAGGGTCAGTTTACGAATATAAAACCTGAATTTCACTTATTCTGTAATTCAGTTATAATTTAAAGAATTTGGATTGGCGATCAAAACGTCGATGTATGCAGCCGATCGTGATCGTAAATGTGCGTTCGCTTACAATCACTATTGCCATTGTATTTTTTTTTGTATGGAAAGCTTTACTATTTATATAACTAACTATTTCCTATCTACAATACTCCTAACAGAAGCATAGTAAACTAAAATTAGTAAAGTAAGTTATTAATGCCAGAGTTGCTAAGTATACATAGTACCAACCGCTATTTATTATTTTACACAATGTACATAGCTAATATTATGTGTTACTCGTACATACGTAACATGACAAAGTCAAGGTATAGACTGCGTGAATCGGCCTCTAAAGTAGAGGTAGATTAATTTATACAATTTACAGAAAATGGCGCTTCATCTATTTGAACAATGTCGCTAATTTATCTTAACTCTCATGATTATCCTAAATCTTTACTATCTTGTCATAAGCGCTCCGTTACCATACGTTCATGTTAATAACAGGTATTTATACAGATTAAGATTGGTGTAGATAAAATTAAATTGAAGAAATTTTCAGCTATTCAAACTCAATTACAACATTTTGCGTGACTTTATAAAATTAAAGAACGAGTTTCTAGAAATGTATCTTTCGTAACATAAAATATTATGATTGAGTACTATACAAAGAGCCAATTAGCAAAAATATAGAAGCATAAGTTACAAAGTAGTACAGATCTCCCACATCTCTATTCACATTCTTAACTACTATCTTTTACTTATCTAGTTCATACGGTAAAATTGAACATATTATCGAAAACTTTCTATTTCTTAGTATAAACATATGAATTATGTAAATATCTTTAGATATTAAAATCGAAATAAAAATTTCTAAATAAGGTTTTTTCCTTTCAACACACACAACATGAAACAAAAAGTTTTCTTTCTTACGGTAATATCCGGGTGCTACAAAAATGGAATAAATATTTATATTTAAATTTCTGTTATTTATTTCTAATACTCATAAACTAAATGGTACCATGGTAATGCTGGAAAAAAACATTCCAATATTAGGATGTTTATCCTGTGTCGTGCAGTTACAAACATAGAAATGTTTTATGCATGCGTATATTATAAATATAATTGGTCCTTATCACATTTTATATTTCAAATAGTAACGTTCTTTTTGTTTTAATTGTATTCAAAATATCATAATATGATTGTTTAGTAATAGTGTCTCCCAAGAATTTAGTATTATTGACAGCTTGCCAAGTATAATCAGACTACCACGAGTCACGAGTGGTATATTTATGGTCTGGTGTTGCACGAGTCTTATAAATTTTCAATTGTATTTTTTTCCTACGATAGAAAATCATTATAATAATTAGACCAAGCAGACAGTAAAAAAATAATGGTTGGAATTTTAAGTATTTATTTAATCCAACCCACTGCTCACCCCCAATGAGTATTATCTGTTAATATTGCTTTAAACTAGCACATAAAACGACATTTCATTTTTCAACGATTAAAAATATTGTAGGAGATATGAAAAAAAAATTTCTACGGAGGGTATAAAAGTGAGTACAAACTATTGAACCGGGCATTGCTGTCCGTCATTTTTGCGTGTTATCGCTGTCGAAAAACAGATGGCAGTTTCGTGTTCAGTCGTGCGTCCGACAGCAGCCGAATTTATCCGAGCGCTCTCTAGCTCAGAGAGGCTTCGTGTCGTGGCGACTTCACCAAAGAGTAATATATACTACAGAATGACTTCACTTCTCATTTACTTGTCGACGAGTGAACACATGTTTTTCAAATTACCCTCTATAGCTTTCCATTAAATATTAGTTGAGTTTCTTTTGCATAAATTAATTCAGAGCCTAAGGCATCTAGTGTTTTGTAAAAAGTTACGTCATTGTCTTAATAATAGCGTGGATCTTCTTATAATATTGTAAATTTTATATGCTGAAAATACAATAAAAGATTCGTATGTAACCGATGTCAAGTTTTATAAATAACCCACTGATGTCAACTACTGGTGGCTTTTACACTTTCACCTATTTGACACTTTCGCTTATTTGGGAAAGGCAAGAACTTTGTTGAGTCTTCAGCCATGCCAGCAACCAGACTCGGTGGGTTTCTATCAGTCTGTCATCGTAAGGGGACACCCTTGAACAAGAGTTACCTATTCATTACGCTTTATTCGGTTTGTTAAAAATTAGATCAGAGAGCTGTATGATTTTTCTTAATCATACTCATATGTTGTCTAGGACCCCAAATAATGCAAACTTATTAAAATAAAATTCTACAATGTTGTAAGCAGTACGTCCTCACATAGTTCTCTCCTGAATCATTAATGTGCGACACAATTACTGTTATCGCCTTTACCCTCTGCGCCGGCATACACACGCCAAGAATAGCGCATTTTGGTCAGAGTTACGCCGTGTGCTTCGCTGGAAAGCTTCAAATAATCTCGGCTTGTTTTGACCGCCGCGCCGGTGTATTGTTTACGTCGGGTGTTACATTAGAACTCATTAGCAATTTGTAGTTTAATCAGTAATTTGATAACTCTGTTATAACGCAATTTACCCTACCTGTAGGTACATTTCTAAGTAAATTTAAATTAAAAGATTTTTTATTCAAATTTCCCTAGATGTTTATCAGTGTTATGTTTATTAGTGTTAGCCAGCCAGGCGGACTCAGAAGTCCTACCTCAAAACATACCGTTTAGAAGGTAATCTACCCCCATGGGTAATCAACCCATACGTGCAGCGTTGTAGTTATTAGATTTGGCAAGCTTAAGACGGACTTTTAATTGGGTATATATTTTACTTATAGTGTTGATATTTTAATTATATTTAAGGTTTATAAGCGTGCATTAGACTTAATAATAAAAATAATAGATATCTGGAAGTTTTTGAAAAAAGGTTAGCCTAAGATTATAAGAATAAATCGACAGTCATTGTGTAACGTGCAGCTTTTAATAAGATCGGTAAAATCTACTAAATGAAGTCACATTACAGTGGACAAACTTAAATTTCAGTTCACAGTTATGTAATAAATATATAAACCCACCAGAAGCTTTTGATTACCCCTCTATTCTATAGTTTTGAAATAATCGCGAATATACAGACATATGCTTAAAATTATATTGATGTACATGTATCCAACATTTTCATCATCATAATTGTACCTACATACAAATGTAAATAAATGGGATCTCTTTCAGTCAATCCTACTAGGTGCCCAGTTTCTGAATTCAGGAAAGAGAATATGCAACTGATATCATACCCGTAAGGCAATTAGTGCAATGGCGGTCGAATCGCGAAAGCACACCCCGCCATGTGCCCCGTATGGACCTAGAGAACTCAGGGGGTTTTAGTGGGTAGGCCAGTCCTCTATGACCGGAGAGCCCCACACACGGCCGGACCTTGCCAGCGCGGTGTCATGGTGCATAAGGACGCATACCCCCCCCCCCAAAAAAAAAACAAAAAAAATAGGCAATTAGTGCAAGCAGATCGAATTTAAAAATTAAAGATGTGGGTATACCTCAGAATAGTGTTTTAGGACCCCTGTTGTTCTTCCTTTATATAAACGATCTCCCGATTGATTATATATGTATACTTTTTGCTGATGATATATCAATGATCATATCATGTCATAATGATGAAACATATAACTTGGAATTAGTCAATAATGCAGGCCTGTGCGGATTGGTCAATTTGAACACCTTCGGTTTTGTTCGCAGGTGCAATATACAAATTTATTTTAGAATTATGTTAGAATGTCGAATAAATGAATATTCATTGGGAACTTTTAGTGAAAATTAACCTCACGCACGTTGCTCCACTCGCAAGAATATACTTTTACTTGATGCTCTACTATACAGTAATATTTTATAGTTCATAATGTGCACGTATAATAATAATATAAAAATATTATCAATTAATTTATTATTTAATCTGTATAAAGTTGTTTCAGGCATTTATGATCAATAATTACAAAAATCTGGTGCTTTGAATAGGTTCCTTTCTTGCTTTATTTCAATACTAGCTGTGCCCGCGACTTCGTCCGCATGGAATAGTTATTTTGAGCATTATATTTATTTTCGCAAACAACCACCTCACACGATCTTGACAACGCGACATATCCAAATCTGATTACCATAAAAACGATTCTAGTAAGTTGACCTTAAAAGATAGACATATACTGTCGCGGACATTTTTTAGATCATTTTAAGAGGAATAATTCTTTCATACATATTTTTTTGGTATCTAGCTCCTATTAGTTGCAGCGTGATGTTATGTAGCCTAAGCCTTCCTCGATAAATGGGCTATTCAATAAAAAAATAATTTGAACAAGGAGTTCCAGAGATTACCGCGTTCAAACAAACAAACAAACTCTTCAGCTTTATAATATTAGTATAGATTATTTATAATATATGTTTACCAAAGATAGTAAGTATGAGAGTGATATTTAAAAGACAGTGATGACAGGAAACATAATGAAATGGGGCTCTAAATTGTTTTATGAGCAGCCAGACGTTGTCAAAACAGACACGTTTGGATGTGTTTAAAGGAATGCTGATCCCTACGTTTATGCATGGAAGTAAATGATGGGTGTGGCAAAAGAATGATAAAAGTAGGATTAATGCAGTGGAAATGAGGACATCACTACCATGCTTAGATGTCTTGTACTCTGTAGAAAGAATGGACAAAAGATAACTGGGCAAAAAAATACGAATGCACAATTTTGGCGACTTAACCAGACCAAGTCCACCAAGATACTTGAAATTACCGTTTTTTATGGAGATTTCAAAGAATTTTGCTTATTTTGTCTTCATTACAGTTAACCTTAATTATTTAAGAATCAAGAGATGACATTAAAATGTGTAATAACATAGTTTTCAAGATATGTAAATAAATTATTACAAAGTAATAATCAATAATGTATGAAATACTGACGAAAAAGACAGCTTTTTTACTATTTTGGTCTAATATAAAATGCTGAGATCCAATTTTAACCAAAACTTGCAATTTAGGTTTGAAACATGCAAAGTAATGCCAAACAAATATTTTCTATAGTACCTAATTTTAATAAGATATAATGTTTTAAATACGTGCGAGGAAAACGGCAATTTTATAGTTAAAAACCTGTTAATATTAATGAAAGTAGAGGAAGCTAGAAAAGTATGTTTAGATTTAGATTATAGCAAGTGAAGAACTGTGGTATCTGCCTCACCTTATAAGAAAGAGACTTAATTCTACGTTTATCATACTTGTAGGTCTATCATGCTAGCCACAAATTATTAGCACAGTTAATAGCAAATTTATTAGCAGTTTCAATTTCAAATAATTTAGAAATTGAGTATTATATAAATAGTTTAGTTAAAAACCATAAGAACTAGTTAAGTACATATAATAAGGTTAGCCCAAGCAAGCTAATGGGTTTCTCCCCAGGTCAATACAATCCGGTATCGAGCGTTTTCAAGGGTTTTACACGCTACCATAATTACTTGGGAATTCCTGGACACCATACTACCTACACCTTTAAAGTTATTGTGCATACAAATACGTAGATGATTCATTCATTCTATTTTTTTTAAGTTGTAAAAACCATATAATACATGAAAAAGCAAATGCAGTACAATGTGTGACATGTCCAAGTATGAATTATGTGTCTTTATATACATATAGCAACAAAGACTAAAATAATAATTTCCGATTGTCTTACATAAAGGGCGTCAGTGGCGCTGTGATCACAGCTCAGGCCTTCTGAGCCAGTGGTCAATGTTCAAGCACCCCTATGTGAGGACGCACGTATATGAGCTGTCATGATGACGAATTCTTCTTACATTTTTAATATATCGTTTATTATCGTTTTATATATCGTTTCACAATAAAAAATTGCTTAGACAATGTTATTGAACAGCCATCGTCTTACCAATTGATATGTCTGAAGTTATTGAGGAGTGATTCAGTTGCTGAAGAGTACAGATGAAGCTCGCTGTGATTTTCGACTTTACAAGTACCAAGACACCAACAGATATGTGAAAATAATATTTTTTTATCGTAGTTATATTTTTTTTCACTCTGCAGATTAGTCTTAATAGGAAATGATAGCAATTACTGTTCTATTTAAGGCTGCCAATGCCATTACTAATCCCACGGGCTTTTAGCTAACGAGGGCGCGGCGTCGGCGCCAGGGTCGGTAAGTCGCTAGGGCGCGCGGATATTCGCGCTCACCTGTCCATGAAACGAACAACTCAGATCAATAGGTCACAGATCAAGCATCTTATCTGTCACTCAGAATCACATTATCTCAATAATGTCATCAGAAATCATGTCAATCTGTCAAATATAATCAGTACAATTTTAGCTCATTGCGTTTCTGCTTCGTCTTATATAAATTTTAAGTTCCTAATTTTTTACGTAACTATGACATTAGCAACCTTGATATTAGCAATTTTGTGTTGCTATTCTATACATAATATACACACTATTGTAAGGGTGAGTAGAAATGATACTTCACATCATAGGTAAGGACAATCTTTTATGACACAAATAGATTTTAATGAATTCCTTGTATGTAAAAAATCCTTCACATATTCACTTCATTACGTTAACATTGCAGTGTATTTTAGTACCGAGCGGTTTTGAGTGACGCGCCATAATACGATACACATGCTGCTGTATCTTCACAGTAATAAGCGCAGATACACTGTTGCTTCCACAAAATGATCCTAATAATACACTTTTAATTTATATATAATAAAATTTCATCTACCCTATTCTAAATGAACGACTTGTTAGACTGTGGTACTAGATTCCCATTATAAATGCTACTCGTAATGACAGTAAATCACTAACTAATTGTATTCAAGAATTGAATTTGCTTTCCAGATGCAAATCGTTTAACACAAAGGTTTCCTATTACTGTCTAGTTTCCAGTCATAACAAACAGGTGCCTGGAGTTTCTAAGACATAACAGAAGTTTTAACGCTGGATTTTACAACCTCTTGTGAAGTTTGTTTTGTTATCATAATTGAAATTCTTGTCTTTGTTAGCAGTTTTAGCGTGTTGTTTAAGAATGTGGATGTAAGTAATTGAAACTAACTGAATAATTTCTTTTGTTTCTCAAAGCTTTTTAAAAATATTATTTATTATTTGAGTAGGATCACTCTATTGGTATGTATTATTCGAAATTTTAATTCTATCAGCTGTACTGAAAATTATTGCCTTAGTACAAAAAATAATAATTTGAAACAAATATTTAATTTTGAATCAAATTTTACGACTGTTTTATAGCCGTTTTAGTATTTACAGTTTTATAGTTGTAGAGCTCTTTGTCTATGGCTCCAAGTCGCGCACCAACACAAACATCATTTAACACAAAAGTAGAAAACTATTTCCTCGGGCTGCAGTATTAGTACTTGCTTCATACTTATATTTTTGTAAGTTACATTCCGTAACTCTATATATTAGAGATTATAAATGTATGAGGGTGTACGTTTATTTTGTATGTAAATAGATATATATTTTCCATTACAATATACGCACCATGATTATATTATGTTTTCCTTTGATTCAATATTGCCAGGCAGAAATTGATATTTGAGAAATAAGGCCACCTTTTGCGGTTTTATCTCTTGTGCAGTATTGTCAATCGAATTGTTCGTGCCTTCGTGCAAATTAATATTTATTAATGTATATTTACCTTTACCTACTCCTGGGCCTGTAGCAAAGTAACACTTATGACATTCACTTTTGTTTTGTTAAAACTAAATATATCACAACGATTCCGTAACTTGGATTCGTTTAAATATATTTATATTGGATATCGATTTCAATAAGGAATTGAATGGCAATATAAATGTATCATGATAGATAATGATCTAAGAGCCCTGATTATGCAACAAAAGAAACTCACTGCTGGATAAATTACTAACTTAGGACCAACTCTTAATAATTAACTAACAATTTCAATCAAGTACACTTTTGCTAAAGCAATACGTGATGCGATAACCAAAGAGATATATCGAATCTTTATGTTCAAAGTGCAATCCCATTGATGCCAAGCTGATAGTCATATAAAATAATGTAATTTTTTAGTATTTTATTTCCATTTAGTTGGTAATAATTGAAAGAAAAGCAATTTAATACAATAAGTAATTTATATTATTTTCGACGTGCATTTTACAAAAATATAAACATACAACAATTTATGATGAAATATTCTCATGTAATTGTATTTTCCCGGATTTCAACTACATAGATTTAACAAAGTTCTGTATAAATACACTCGCTCAACCAAACTCACAAGTGTTCAAGGTCAAAATAAATAAAATCTGTGGAGAATTTAATTTTGAGAGTACATTCAATAAATCGCCATGTTTCCTTTATTACCCAATCCATAACACAACGTGGTAAAAACAAATACCACTATTTTGTGTATAATGATATATATAATACTATTCCTGAAAACAATTTCTAGAATGGACACAGATCAATATAATCCGTCGCACTGTTTTATAGTACATACATCTTTATTTCAATTTATTTGACGTTACGGAGCGTGTTAAGTGTTTCATAATTAAGCTCTAGGGTTGAATGGAGCGGGATTGGATTGGCCCGTTCCGCTCTAACGGCTGTTGGCATGGGCATGACGTCACCACAAAAAACATGGTGACATCACAAGGCGCAAACCCTGGATGATCCAATCAAGTGATATGGCTACATATATCTCAGATACTTATAAAACAAATGAATTCATATTCAGTTATTTTGCAAAATATCCTGGATATTTCTTACACGTTTAGCTTTTCAAAATGTTGTAAATTATTTCAATTTTCTATCTCTCATGCCTTATATTTCACCCTAGGGGTTGAGTATTGAAAATCCCTGAAACACTTGTTAGACTATTTTAATCATAGAATGCATATTCCTAATTTTGAAAATCCTTGAAAATATAAATTATCTATTACTTACCATTATCAGTTACGGGTAAAATATTCAAAAATATTTTCTTACTAGTTAATAAAAAATACCTACTGTCCAACCTTCATTTTAGGTTCAGATATTTGGAACGTGGATACGTTGAAATTGAAGTTGAGTTGTCAGTCAGATTCTCTTTTTATACAACTAGCGGACCCGACAGACTTCGTCCTGTCAAAAAGATTTGTACAGTGGCAGTTTTTTGTTCCTAATTATTTTATAGATAATGTCGCATAGCCAACCAAATCGCAAAAAAAGTCTAAATGACCTATTACATTTTGTGCTATTCAATTTTGGAACGTGACATTAAATCCTCCAACGATGTATTCTGTGCTCCAACGCACGCACGCACACTGTTTTGATAAATATGATTGAATTTCAACTATATGTAGCGTTAATAAAGCGCAAATTGACTCTGATGTTAGGAACACTCCTTCATTGCTTAGAAAACAGTGAGTGCTTGCAATATGAACTTTATACAATAACAATAAAGCTCAATTCGACTGTACATTTTAGTTAGAAAACGTTTGCATGGGAAAATAAAAGGGCTGTTTTTATGGTATTTCCGATAATTATTCGAATTTTCCTCATTGTAAAAACCCTCCTTGAACTTTAACGAACATTAACAAAAAAGAATTGGCCAAATTGGTCCAGGCGTTGTTGAGTTATGAGCTTACCAACACATTTTGCGATTCATTTTTATATATAAGATAGTGTACCAATAAGGTATAAAGGGTAGATTTAATGCAACAAGACATTCTATACCAGACAACCAAAAAGCTTATAACCCAAGTCTTGTTTGACAATAACAAATTTTTATGTATTATTTCCATTTATATAGGCCAATTACAAATAGCAACAAATAATGTAATTATACGTAAACTTAATTGAATATGAGTGTCCGCAAGGTCCGTAATCTGTAGGCGTGTTAGCTGAAACTGTTCATAATATTTTATTATTTAATAAATTGAAAGTGAATATGAAAAATGAACAGAAACCATAACTTTAAAAGTTACTATTCTATTTTATCTATTGAAAAATATAGTGTATTACTTAACTCGAAATTTACTGAGCGATTTGGGGCTGATAATTGGTATTTTATTTTAAGACATATAGACAATATATATTGTAGAAATATTTTTAAATCCAATTTATGTTATTAGTTAGCTTAATGTGTTTTAAATAGTTTGTTTTCTTAAATATAGAATAATGCGAAATATGTAAATCTATACTAATATTATAACCAGGAAAAAAAAGTATTCAATACTATTGAACCTATTTATATTATATTATATTTCAACAATTCATTTATCATTAAATACTACATTGTCCTTAATGGTTATAGGCAATATTATAATTTGTACTGCGTGATAATATTTTTTTCTCTGGGAAAATTCGACAACTAACGGACCGATTTCAAAAAATTTTTCACCTTTAGAAAGCTCCATCATCTCTAATTATAATACAATATAATTTTTAACACGGGAAAATATGTATATTATATATATAAGTAGGTTTGAGGTAAAGCTACCACGGTCAAAACCACACCCGTCCCCGTTCTAGGTCAGGGATGCAACCACTCGTAAATTCTGGCAGAAAGGTCATGACTGTAACGTCGCGAGTCACATATAGTGACAAATTAAGTCACGAAATATGGTCATTAACAAAGCAATTTTAAACAGTAATCTGGAATCTGATAATTACAAAAAAACCAATAAGAATATAGCCTACACCTTTATCTAATGTTTGACATTATGCTTTTAAATATCTGGATTCAGGATTTTTCAAATTTTATTACACAACAAAATGCAACACAATCCTTAATACAAATTTGTGACGTTTATGGACCTAATCCAGTATCTATACTCGTAACAATAGCACAAACTTAGTTTTAGCGTTTACAATCTGGGAATTTTGATATTAATATTTGACGGACGGGCGGACAGCTACCGATAAAAATAAAGCAATTAAAAAAAAAGACAATGACACATGAGCTCACTGGAACGTTAATTAATGAGTCTTCCTATTTGCTATTTTTTACTGAGACGTAATAAAAACTTGCGAGAAAGGGAAAGCCAGTCAGACTTAACAGACTGTGGCAAAGCCCGAGCAACAAGGTGTTATTGCGTGTATGGTCGGATTAAAAGAACTTTATTCATTATAAGATTTTCCGCAAAGCAAATGAATCGATTTGATTCTCTATTGCCAAGAATCGATAAGATTAAAGAAATAATTTAAGGGTAAAAGTTTATTTTTTCATCATGATAACGCTAGACCACTAGTCACTCAATAAAAATTAAGACAGGTTAGCTAGGAGGTTTTAATGCATCCGCAATTCAGTCCTGACAATGTACCTTCAGATTTTCAGTTATTTCGGTCACTTTAAATTCTGTATTATCGAAACAGAACTGCCAAAACTCATGCTTTTTTGATCAAAATGTAATTTCTTCACACAAAATTTGGATCTTAGAGAATGATTTTTGATAAATCCTTTCTGATTGCACCATCATAAAGAACCTATGCGCAATATTTGGTGTATATTCAAATCGATTAACCAGTTACAAGTAAGAGAAGTTTTGATATACTTATACTAGTGTTATTTAGCTGAAGAGTTTGTTTAAATGAGCTCGAGAAAACAAGATCTGCACTAACAGAATCAGGATACGAAACGCATTCTTGCCTCCTCGTTCTCTGCCAAAAACATAAACGAAGTAATACTAATAGTTAAGTTAATAAGCTCCAAAAATAATGGTTAACTTATCAAACCAACCTTCTGAACACTCCGATAGGTATTGTATGGTCCAATGTTAAGTTTTTTAAACTGTCTACTATATATGGTGAACTCACCGGCATGATAGAGCGCCGTCTCGAAGGGCGCCCGCTGCAGTCTCTCCTTGGACTCTGCCAAAACAGAACAGCTATTATTAGTTAGGCTTGGCAACACGACAATTTCAGTACCTGTGGTTCATAGGATATTGTAAATGTGTTTGTATAAAATTTTGAAGAGAAATTCCCATATAACATATTAAAACTCTAAGAAAATAACAATAGTAATTTTGCTTTGAATAGCAGAGAAACAATAGGATGAAGTTCGATAAATTTACTTTTATTTATTCTGCTTTAAAAAGTTATATAAAGCAACGTTAATATTAATATAATTTGAAACGCGTATAAATTTGTTTGAAAAATGTTTTAATGTTATTAGACAGTTCTGTTTTATATGCATATATGTTTTAACGAATAATTGTCTTATCTAGAAAATATATTGAAATCCTACAATAAATATTCCTATTAACAACATTTGGAGATATTTTATGAAGCAAGCCTTTTCCTAGCAAATCAATACATTTCTAAATAAAGATCTTATATATCTTATATATATATATTTATTTAATTTAATAATGTTATCTCGGAGTTATATAAAATTTCTACAAAACTTTCCAATACCAGAAAATATTTGTATTACAGAATCTTGAAGTTGTTTGGTACATTTAACCTTACAACTTATTCTACATAGGAGCCATTTAATTTATTTTTATCGTACTTCACTCAGACTGTACAGTGCAATTTCTGATTATTATTTAATCTTAGAATTTTGTATTTATTGATTAATTTTAGGAAACCAAATTTTATTGAAGATGAAGCTGAATTCTTTAGGATTATAAAAAAAGGTAAAGAGCTATTTATTACTTAACTCTTTGTATACATATGTTTTTGTATATTTTTATAGTATATCAATATATTGTTGCACTATAATAATCTCGCCTGTTCTCCCAGAAAGCTTAAGCAAGGAAAATTGTGTAATAACAACTCGCACTTCCCCATTTTTCAATAAACTACAATTTATAATGGAGGGGCCACTCTTCGCAGATCTCAACAAGTTCCAGTTTAATAGAGGTTGAGCCACACTTCGCCAATTTTAACTAAGCTCCAGTTTAATATAGGACGAGTCACATGTCGTTTATTTTAATTAAGTTCCAGTTTAATAGAGGATTAGCTTATTGCCGGATGCAATATGACAACAGTAAACGCTCTTGAATAGCTTTTATGACACCCACAGGTAAAACCGCACCGTACCACACCGCTCTATTAATATTAACTATTTTATATTGCTTCAGTAGTATTCAAATCAAGATTTATTTGTCAGAACCACTAGTTTTGTCCTAGGTCATAACTTACAATTCGTCTTATAAATAATAATGATTCATCCCGTAAGTTGCGGGCCAATTAAAGCGCATTAAACTCCAACTATTAATTAACAATTCGTGTTAGTTTTAATGCAGCTGCGGTTTTAATCCAGACTTAACGGACCCACAAGGCGAGCGGCAATCAACTCCAATTTAAAGTTGACCTTGAATTTGGACCAGAGGTTCTTAACTACTCAACTCTCAACTAGCTAAAACTATCGCAAATCTATCTTCAATCTTTTTTGTTTATTCTCAACGGACCCGTTGTCCGTGCCATTATCAAAAAAAAATTCTTTTAAATGTTTTTTTTGTTTTTTTATGTAGATATTAATATTATTTAAATCCCACAATTTGGGGGCATATTTGTAATAATCAGGTATTGAAACATCATAATTAGGAACTATTCTAAAAAGTAGACAGGCAGGCAAGCAACAAACAAAAGAACATACAAACAAAAACAGATAAAAATAAAAATTTAAGTGGTAGATGAAGTAGTAAAAGGCACTTGTAAATCTAAACCATTCCCGCATCGACGTGAACACTCACAAAAAATCCTCAGTAACGATCTAACAGTTTATGAAGACTTTAATCATATACATATGCAGAGATAAATTTTATAAATATACAGAAGTCCTAAAACCTTTTTGTTTTTTTTTTTGAGGGGGGAAATGCGACCTTATGCACCATGACACCGCGCTGGCAAGGCGCGGCCGTGTGTGGGGCTCTCCGATCAAGAGGACGACCTACCCAGTAAAACCCCCCCGAGTTCTCTGGGCCCATACGGGGCACATGGCGGGGTGCGCCCTCGCGATTCGACCGCCATAGTCCCAAAACACCTATGATTTCCAAATAAAACCTAACAGCTAGAAGATGCTTGAGCCTCCTGTAACCTATGTTCAGCAGAGATTGTCTTTTCCTGAGATATATATGTACATATATATATGTATAGGTATATGTATATCTTTGTATCTTTGTTAGTTTCTAACTAGCGACCGCCGCGGCGCCGCCACAACTACGTCCCTGCATTTTAAATTTGTAATATCTTCGGAAATATTCACTTCAATTACATACTGTAAAAAGCATATTGATCTATAATAAACTAGCGACCCGCCCCGGCTTCGCACGGGTGCAGTGAAAAAATGGTTATGGTGGGTTATCCCTAAGAGATAGACATATACCATCGCGGACTTTTTTGTGGATTTTTGTAAGTTGTACAATACTGTAGTACATTATTTTGGTCTATCTCGTAGGGTTCAGCCAGCGTTTGCAATATAAGCGCAAAAAAACGTGCTTATTTACGACATCACATTAGAAACCTTTAAATTTATCAGTATTTCTCTACTATATTATGCATTTATTATACATACAAACCTTCCTTAAGAATCACTCTATCTATTAAAAAAAACCGCGTCAAAATCCGTTGCGTAGTTTTAAAGATCTAAGCATACATACGGACATACAGCGAAAGCGACTTTGTTTTATACTATGTATTGATTGATGCACAATTTATTTAAGAATATAGATAAGGATAGAAGACTTTGGATAAGGATTGATGCTGTATTGTACAAAATCACTTCGTAAATAACCATTTTTAGTAAAGGATAAAAAATGGTTATGGTGGGTTATCCCTAAGAGATAGATATATGCCATCGCGGACTTTTTTGTTGAACTTTTTAAGGTTGACAATACTGTAGTACAGTATTTTGATCTATCTCGTTGGGTCCAACTAGCGTTTTCTCAATATAAGCAAAAAAAAGTGCTTATTTACGACACATTCACATTAGAAACATCTAAATTTATCAGTCCCGCTAAAACCGCATCAAAATCCGTTGCGTAGTTTTAAAGATCTAAGCATACATAGGGACAGACAGATGGCGGATAGCGACTTTGTTTTATACTATGTAGTGATACTGTTGCTTACGAATCTGTTTATTTAGTTCAATACGATAAAAATATATAACAGACTCAGCCAGAAAATAGTTTATTCTGAAGTAATTATAAATCTGGAGCTTAAGCAACGCAATCACTTTGCTTACAAAAAATTTTGAAAGCAGAAATTTTATATAAAGAAATATTTATATCAAAACAATTAACATTATTTTTTGCAGACAACAGTGAATCGTCGTTGGCGCGGTAGTTTCGTCACTGGTTCTTGGTACTAGGCGAAACGGGAGACCCAGAGTCAATCCTGTTATGTACCAATGTGACTTTTGTTTTTATTCAAAAATGTTTCTTTATGTTTCTCATTTACACTGTAGTGATTTTTATTTATCGGAAATTAAATTCGTTAATATTACAATGATTTAGTAAGTGCTTAGTGAGATGTTTATAAAAGCGGGGAGCCCTACAGAATACATTTATATCATGTTGAACTATGCAACTCAGAGAAAGTATTTAATATTATTATTTCGAGTATATCTCCACTGAAGAAACATATGTGAGTTCCTACAAATATCATAAAATTATAACTACGATCGTGACGTGAGGAAAGGCTTAATGACTTACTTATATTTGATAAAGTGTGCTTTACAAATGACAGTGACATCAAAATGCTTATAACTATAATTAAAACCTTGATTAGAGTTTATATTGTGTACACAGTTTCAATCATTTTTTTTATTTATTATGTATATGATAACAAACCTTTCAATAAGCTCATAATCTGAAAGCAATTCATGTATACAGACATATATACATAT
Source organism: Scirpophaga incertulas (assembly GCA_036419045.1). Lineage (NCBI taxonomy): Eukaryota > Metazoa > Arthropoda > Insecta > Lepidoptera > Crambidae > Scirpophaga > Scirpophaga incertulas. The sequence continues at coordinate 15,986,405 of CM071630.1, read as the reverse complement.
GTATGTACGTAAACCGTACTGAAAATATCTATTAGTCAAAACCATTATCAAACAATAATTTACATTATTAAAATATTATATCTTTATAATATAATGTTATATAACTCATTTCTTCCTTATTGTATTAAATACTAATATGTATAAAGAAATTATTCTCTCATACTGGTAATATTATTATGACACGTGAATAATGTTATATTTTTAATATGATTATCGTTATATCGTCACAAGTAACATGAAACACAAATAACTGCAATGATACATTTCAATCAAAGCGAGATGTTTGGAACGATCCGGCGTAGTCCAGTATTGTTGAGTAAACAATGTGAGAGGAACACTACACAGCGTACAAAACTGGTAACACACTTTTATAAATTTCTGTAAAACGCACGTTGTACTCGTATTGTGAAAATACAGTAGTATTGTGAAAATACAGGTTTTTTTACTTTAAAATCGCGCCGAAACATACGGGTACCAGGTTTTTTAATCATATTTTGGTTTATTCGGTTTGGATGTTTGATCGAACATTTTTATATTGGTTCGAATAGTTGGAATTTTATTTTGGCAGCTATTTAGAGAGGTATTTAGGCTAAAAAGTTCATAGTAATTGCTAAAAAAGATAGTTTACTCCTTAATTTAAAACATGTAAATAAATGAAAAATACATACACGTATAGGAGCGTCGTCGGGGGCGCGTGGTCTAATTGTTAAACGCGAGTTAAATCCGGATAAAATCTTTATTTAATTTTTTCGGCATTCTTTGGTATAAATCGTAATATAAATTCCGTGAATAATATTTATTGCATTTCAGAAATCACAGTCATTTATTTTGCTCGCATTTGCACAAGCTGCTTTATGGACATGTTGATGTTTAAACACAAGTGCGAGTGGACATTAAGTTTCATATGGGACATTGATTTGAAAACATGATGCTATGAATATGAAAGGATAACAGTCGATGATGTTTATTGTTCACATCCGACGACCAAACTTAGAGAAAAAATATAAAATCAATATTTGTATAACATTGGAACTACACAATTTTATATGACACCTATCTTACATATTTGTGTGTTTTTGTGACTTTTCTTATACATACAAGAATGGGCAAAATAAGATTATATTAATTATTCTTTTGAACAGATAGATTGAGAAAATAAAACGTTTACAAATCTTGACTATTACTATTTACCTCTAGGAAATATGTCCTCCACGCTACTTGTGACAGCTTAGGAAACTGTTACAAACACCAAAGTATAAAACCTAGAAGCAGCAAGCATAGCGGTGGTGTTACTGCATTTAGTAAGTTTTGTTGGCGTTTCAGTGTGTCATTGACGGTTTCTAGAAGAAATTTCACAAAACTGACTGTTGAAACATATAACATTTTGATTTGGATGGACAAGTGGAGAGTTTTATGTGGATATTTTTATTCGTTTATTTGTTTGAAATTCATTATGATAAATAAAAAAGCAACATAGTGCGTGAACAAGGGGCCACCTCGGGGCGGGTCACAGCAGCTTATAACACGTGCACTCGAGAGCTTTATTACTTCGATATCAATGCGATAAGGCGATGAGTCTCGATATACGTTTATGAACGTCTGCGTGTCCTCATTGGAGCTCTTAATTCTGTTGCCGATACTCAGTTAGGGATAAGTCTTTCGTTTTAAAGTTGATTACTGTTTTTGTTATTAGCAAACTTGTATTTATCAATTGCATTGAGCGCCTGTACCGTTGTCATTTCGACTCTGACTTTTTATCTGAAAAAACCATGCTAAAATGCTAAACCAAATAGTATTTCGTTATTAATCCGTATATTTCTCTGATCGTACAAATACTACGGAACTTGGGAATGACGACATCGTGCAGAAATCTGCATACATGTGAGACGAAACTCTAATGTGAATGTAAAATCGACATACCTGCACTGTTTTTGAATAATTCCGACATATACTCTCTCTAACTTAGAATACATTGCAACCCCGCGATGGGGACGTACATACGCTTTTACAACGAAGAGATTTAGATGATGACATTCATCCGTATTATAGTCTGTGTTGTAGGCGTAGAGACTAAGACCCGCCTTACAAAACTCAAACTCAAATCTCTACTTCAGTAAAGTTAGAAAGGACTGGTGCTATTGAGCTCACGTAGAAACATCCTTTCTAACTGTACTCAAACAGAGATTTGAATTTGACTCTGTTTCTGTAATGCAGGTCATAACGTCAAAGTGAGTCTCTAGTGTTGATAAAACTAAGTCTTATGTGCTTGATATAAATCGAGCTGATAGCTCCACCTAATCTGTGATAACTCCTGTTTTCCTCTTAGTATATCTGTGACAGGTTGAAATGAACGTTATATTCTTCGTATAGATATTATTAATATATGGATCTAAGAATAAAATATACTATTTACCAATAAATTTGTGATTTCCAAGCTGTATTACAATAGTTAAATTTTAATCAGCTAGTAGACGCCTATTGCCGGACTAGACCTAGCCCAAGGATCTACATGGTGGTCGGTCCTACGTTGTTAGCGTCCAGCGCCTTGCTCCGATCCTCATCATATCGTCTGGCCATCTTGTGAAACTCCGTGCATAGCCTTTTAGGTGACTTATAAGTCTTATAATTCCATATGTCATCACTGGCAACACGCAGGAATAAATTAATGTATTTTTTTTTTCAAACATTGCGTACTACTCAGAACTAACAACAAGATAGTACTGAATATTACTGATTATATTATTGACTTAATTATATTACTCTGATTCATAGCTTATAATTTATTTTTTTTATTTATACGTACACATAATAATGTAATTTTATTTATAAAGAAATAGTTTTTACTGGCTTTACTAACAGATTAGTTGGAATAAATTTCGCAAGATATAACCCTTAACGTTTATATGTATATTAATGTTGCATAAGCAGTTTCCTATATGTTTTATATTGTATACAATATATATTATATTATTGTATACAATATTACTATAAATGAAGTAAATAATAAAAATAAATAAATAATTGTGTACATTATTTACGGTGGAAGAGCGAAAATATGAAGAAATAAGATGATTTCTACAAAATTTGTTATTGATTAGATACGTACTGTGATTTTTTTTACTTTGGGTCACATTACACGCGGTTATATAAAGTAGTTGACTGACCGCGTATAGATAAACATGACATTCGAACAAAAGTGGTAATATTACTTTCTTGGTTAAAGTATATAAAACCATATATTCATTTCGGTTATTTAACCGAAATGAATATATGGTTTCATAGAATATACACTAATAATATTATAAAACATAAAAGTTTGGTTGAATTTCAACTATTAATAAGAAGTATGGACAAGTGGGCGAATCACCTTTTTTAGTGAAATAATATATTTTAAATCTATACAGAATTGCCAATTTATGGAATAATGTATAATGTTGTTAATGTTGTAAATGTTTAAATCGTAAAATAGAGGTCGATGATGTAAAATTTGGCGTGAGAATAGCTTTCAGAATTCCCCTAAAAATATTATAAAAATAGAATTCTAAATTTATTGTCCAGTACTATAAAGAGTTAGTAAGTAGTATTCATGAATAATCATAAAACAAATAAATACGTAAATAATAATTGCCCACAATAGGCTTGTTGCCTAAATTTCAGTAGTTAGATACTAATATACCTTGATGCCTATTCTATACAAAATAATTATTATTTTTGAAAAAAAAATGCTTATTTATAAGAATAATTTTGCATTTAATTAAATATTTGACATTAGTCATCAAAAACGCTTATGACTGTCATGGCGTCTTGAATGACGTCACGCCGTGCAAAACACAGCTGTTTTAGTATCGGAATATTCGGTATTGTGAAGTTATTTTAATAAAAAATGGATTCATCGTATTACAAGTACTGCATAGTGCCCCAGTGTACAAGCACAAGTATAAAAACACCAAAACAATTATTTATATACGTGCCAAACAATCAGCAGATACGTAAAAAGTGGCTAACACTCGCGAGAAGGAATGATGCCCATTCTTTTTCGCACTTCCACAAGACACTTGGGAATGACATTTTGACTTTGACGTTTCGCACGGCGTGACGTAACACTTTTTAATTGGTGTTTGCTGTCACGTGACTTATGGCTTATTTTGTGCAATTTTATTTTATAAAAATATAAATAATCAAAAGTTATTATTTTATAAAACTTTGTTTTTTCATAATTAAATGATCATCTTAATAGTTATGCAACCTAATGCATCAGATTTGTTCATAGTGGATACAAGCCTATTGAATTAAAGTTGTGTTCCTCCGAATGACTAAGGTTTCCAGTGTTCATCAGGGAGTTGTGAACTATCCCTGAAAAGCTGCTACGTATAAGGAAGGCAACACGCAATAAATGCACAGACATTGCGAACGCCTATAGGTTATGGTAATCACACCCGATGATGAAACGCCTACGCTGATTAACTTTGTGGTATAAAAAAAGTATTATATTGAGTCAATTATTGTAGACTAAGCTGTGATAACTTTTTAACGATTTTCGATGGCATCTAAATTTCAAATGATGCTACGTAGCAGTTTTATACTTTTGAAGTAATGTACGACCGTGATTAGAGCGATTTTGGACTAACGCTTCACTTTATCATCTACGTGCAACACCACTAACGTTCTTTTGAAAAGCTCCCCTATTGAAGACTACTATCTTATTTATATTAAAACATTATCTGCCGCAAATAATAATATGAATATTTCTAAAATAATAAGTTAATCTGATTGCCCGTAATTAAATAAATTCGCAATCTCAAACTCTTTTTACACATATTACACAGAAAATATACACGCGTACACCGCTATCGTCTTGCGGAAAGTAAACTTTAAGACAGCAGAGACAATTGCACACCATTGTTTGGCACGCCGGCATCTCATAAAGCCAGGAATAGACTCATTCAAGCGACCGCCGCCGCACACGACATTGAGTCCCAAGCAAATCAACAATATCTGAGAACGCGTCTCAAAGCCAAGGTCTCAAAACAAAATTTTGTGAATGTTAGAATGTTGTAATCAAAGCTGGTGATCAACGCATGTATACATGTAGAAACTATAATGTATACATGTAGAACTAAATGAAGAAACAAATACTTGACATCTTCAAATATGTCATGCATTTTCATTTAAGAAAACTTATTTCACAAAGTTGAAAATACTCCACTAAAGTACTACTCGTATTTCCGCTCATAATGACCCAAGATAAATTAATTTTGTATTCATTCCGCTCTATGAATTATTTATCAATCTGTTTTTTTATTAAAATAAGCTAAAGCTTAAATATGTAATACGTATTGTTCACTGCTATTAAATGTGGGGCATATAAACCATAGGTTTTTTTTTTCAGTAATGATAAAAGTTGATAATGTAATATGACGGAATTGACCTTTATTTCGTACGAAGCGCCTAAAACTTTCATTTACACTAAATAAAATATACTTACTTACAATAAAAGAAAAACTGCACCATCAATCTTAAATAACTAATCTTAAATAACTAAATAAGTAACTAGAAGAAACCTTAGTTATCAATAAATCTACTAATTACAGACTTATGGTTGTTTTTTACAATATAGTGCTTTTGTGTTCTAAATTTCATAATTAAATAACAATCTTCTATCTATAATAACAGATGCACGTGCGATGAGACCATGGTGTTCATCGCTCGTTGCCACGAGCCGCGAACCAGTGACGTAATATAAGTCTGCGGTAATGCCAGTTAAATTTAAACGCGACACATTGCCCTTTGACTAAAGACATTTTAGTATTGGATTAGATGTCTAATATTAAGAGTATAGTGTACTATAATTGCAAGGCCGGTTGGGCCGTACGTGAGCTTATGCAGCCTGTCTTCTATTGCTGCCTAAGTATAGCTTCTACACTAAGATGGCTTCTTTTTATTTCATGTTTATGTGCCTCTTCTTGTCTAAGAATTAGCTCTATGTCGTGTGGAATCGCCTACAGCCGATTACACCCTGTCCATGGCATCAACTGTAGCTGGACTCTGGCTAGGCAGACCTAGAGTAGACCGGAAAACTTGAGTGGCCCTGTATCGCTTCAACTTAGGACAAAACGAATGCTAAGGTTGTTTAAGAGTTTTAGGGTCCGAATTTAACTGACACTACTCACAAATTGGACTATTGGAAAGTATAAAATGAAATGGTGCACTTAAGACATCTGTGCTTCATTCACTGCTATGGTATGTAATATGTATGTATATATGTAACGAAGCAAACCCTAGATATCGTACGTACTAAGAATGAATGGTACATACCTAAGCTCGATAATCTTGATAGGAGAATACGTCTCCTCCAAAAGGTGGTACGGAATATAGTTGAGGATCTATCTAACATGCCCCCGACAACTATTGGGGTCAGATCTCACGTTATCCAGTACACTTGGAAGCATCGGCTTTCTCCGAGCTGTTTAGGCAGAGAGACTGGTAACTGTCCTTTACTGCTATCTTTAGGTTATCGTTGCTATCGTTAGAAAACACCCCGAAATATTTGCAAATAATATTTTTGAACATTTCCGGAGCTTTTGGTAGCGCATGTTTGTCTATGGTTTAGCTTAAAGTAAAAAATGGAACTGTCCGCTATGGAACTACACTGGACGTCACGTAAGCCGGACACTCCTATCGAGGCCTATGCCGATGATTTGATGATTCTGATTGAGCCGAATTTCCAGACGTCTATAACAGATTCCGCGTCCACAGTTTTGCAGTTCGTCAATGACTGCGATGCTCACAATGGAGTGGATTTTTTTACGCCAAGGTATCCACGATACCGATCAAAGGAAAGGTGCAAACGCCATTAGCGGCGGTGAGTATTCGATCAAAAGCATCACATCGACCACGGTACTGGTGGTATTGGTTGCGGTTTGAGTTGCTATGGTAATTTCGCGATAAATTGCTTCAGCAAAATATAAAGGATATCGGCTTCGAGGGTACAGGGCTCTTATAATATTGTAGCGTAACTAATCCTCCGAAAACAGAAGAAAAGAAGAAAGACGAAATGAAAAACCATAAAGGAGATAGATTTAGAAACGATTTGTAGGGAGTCAAGTTGCGCGCAATAGAATGCAGACACAGATTCTGCGCAGATGTCTCACTATTCGGTCCGTAAATCCAGAACTGGTAGGGTCATGAATGTGGGCCGTGATGCAGTATCGTATGTATGATATATACGAGTTAGTATGTAGATACGAGTTTAAGCTGTAGGGCCTTTAAGTCATAGGGTTTACAATAACACTCACTTGTACAACGCACATAATAGTACAATGTTTATCAAGTGAAGAATGTACCTGAATATCAGTGAGAGCTTGAATATACGTGAATGGGGATATCGCTTTATTCGGGTAGTTTGCACTATACTAGTAGTCATGTGCAGCTGAGCATGTTTAATATAAAACACAGTACTCTAAAAGTAATTTAGTACCGTGATACGAGCGATTTCAAGGTCAACGTGGCAATTATTAATGACAAACAGGAACATAACACTCTATTGAATTATGTATATAAATACAAATTTATTATGAGAAGTTCCATAGGAGAACGTGCCAGAAAATAGGTAGGTTAGATTCGTTTATCGTGTCATCATTTTGTTATTATCAACCAATTTTGTTGGTATTTTTTTATCGCATAAACAGGACGGCTTACAAAAGTTTCAAGCTCTGAACAACACTGCTAGTAAACAAAAACACAAATTTAACAGTACTCATATCTTTAAACCGTCTACAAAGGTTGTAGATGCTACGGAGCTACAGTGTAGCAGTGACGTCACCATCCATCGTGACACGGCCCGCCCAGGCTGTGGTACATGACACGCAAATAAAATCTTAATTTACAAGCTTTATAGATAAAATGTTATTTTAATTTAACAAATAGAATATTACTTTCTTGTTATGAAGAAAGTGAATGTGCCTAACTGACCGTTAAGAAAAGTCCAATAATGAACTACAATAAATTGATGATGGAAAAGATATTATTTCACGATAGAATATTTTACTCACACTTTGTCTCATTGATATATCAAAGCAGACTCAAACTACATAATCACTTATGTAGTTTTGAGTCTGCTTTACTCATACTCACGAAGAATTAATTAAAAATTATTACAAGAAGCTGCGAAATCCCATAAAATCACAGAAGAAACAAAGATCGGGGGCATAAAGAGTTAATTATAATATTGTGGTACTAAGTAATAAATTAATATGCTTTAGTTCATTAACAAAAAAGTTACTGACGCATAAATGTTAAGTTGCAATAAAATTTATGATTTCCCTTTAAAAAATGTAGACAATTCATTAGGTTCATTTCAATTATTTAGATTTACTTAATATAGGTGGAATTGTATCATGTGGTGACGGGAGGCTGATTTACTTTTGTAAAGACAAATTCACAAAGCGAAAACTTTTCGATTTTTAATACTCTGTATTAAATAAATTAAGATTATAAATTAGATTTAAAAGTTACATTTACAATTTCTTTTAACTCAATTCCTTCGACTTATTACGGTTTAGGACAAGCTGTAACTCTAGAACGAAATTAACTCTCAGAATGGTCTATAGTTTTAAATTAAAAATAATAAATAATATTTTATAGACATTAAATACCATTTACTGTTCAGCAAGCAAGTCAGCTAGTAAAAAGATTAAAAATAAATCCGCTCATAATTTTAAACTTCTGCGATGACGCTATTGAAACGAAAACATTAAGTAAACATTATAATTATTTTAAATTATAATGTTTACTTAATGTTATATATATAAACTATCGTAAAATCTATGAAAAAACAATAAATACAACGGTTAAAACTATACTTTACTCAGATTTTATCAACCAATGATAATTGTTGTAAAACGAGTTTCTTAAATGTCTTCGCGTATGTTTCATGTTAAATAACGTTTTAATTATTTAACTTGTGAAATAGTGAAAAATTCATCTTCATATCGCATTTAAATTCTAAGTTTACCAGGTGCATATAAACATATCGGCGACAACGTGTGATCCACGAAAGCCCATCTCTACACCGTCAATTTGTACACAAAATATCATTCACAAGAAATAGCTAAAGGTAAGTGGTCTTATTTCAATGTCCAATGGCAACGTACATAAAATAAAGGACAATAAAGATACGATTACACCGTTGTGATTTACCTATAATTAACAATTTATTCCTAACATTTTAAATTATGTAATAAGAAACGAAATATTTGCACGTTATAAATTTTGTAACAGAATGATATTGCGTGTTATCTCCTCTTCAAGTAAGTGATTTACACAGTGTAGGTGTACATTTTAATTTCATTAATCTTATCATGGAAAGTTAGCAATTAAACTTTAACATTATGACACAATTTTTACCATTATCGTTTATCTGTTTTCAATAATTACAATAATTTAAAGTACTGTTTAATTATGTTCGCATAATCAATTCTTGAAATTTTTACAACCTGATTATAACTACCGAAATTTCGAAAATAAAAAGTATGCGCATTCATAGAATTAATAGAGGATAGTACGATTCTTGATTAATTAAATAAATAAATTGTTATTTAATATATTTTAATGTACATCAAAACTAAGCAAATAATAATTAAATAAATAATAATAATGATTAACTCTTAAATTTGATTCAGATAAATATTTGAAATATTCAATATACGCTAGCGATAATATTTGTGAATGCATTCCATTCTTTATTTTACTTAATACTTTTCAGTTATTTTTAAGTTTAACGAATCTAATGGTATTTTGTAACTTTATGAAGCAGGTAAATAATATATTTACCTCCATTCTCCTCCATCTTGACCGCCAAAACACAAGACACAAAACACTACTTAAATCTAATTAACTTAACTAACTTATGAACTAGTATCACACGAAATTTACGAGAATCTTTTCGCTTGTCTTTTGTTAAAATCACTGTTGAAATATGATTTGGTTAGTCTTTGGTGAGATTTTTATCCCATTTGTGAAAGTTTGTATAATAAATATTTTTTTTTATTTTAGTTTTAATTTGACACGCGTACGGAACCTTGGCTGCATTTGTGGACGCGCGCGTTTGACGCCAACATTGGACTGTGGACTGATTGAGACTGGTGGCTACGTTTGAACGACATTCTACGTCGCCTAGCGCTACGATTATTTGCGTTACTACGTTCACATAAGGCAGTGTTAAAACACCACTTAGAAATGGACGGCGAAGAGTATTGATATAGCAGTATCTCGATCGCGCATTAATGTATGAATGTGTGTTGAGTTGCATAGTAAGCTTTCAAGTTTCAGTGCGTACGTGCGAATCGAGACGTTTTTCAGGTTTCAACAACAAGTAAAGACCAATTGAAGATGAAAGGATTTCTGTGATGGGGAGGGTCGCAAACAGGAAGCTCATGGAAATATTTGATAACAAATTTATTTCCATGTTGCATTGAAATTTCTTTGTTATATTTATGAATCACGCTATTTAATCAAATGTAATACAAAGAATCATCCTGCAACAAGTCCAGCTTTTGCAACGAAAAATGTCATAATGACAAGCGATGCATGAACTGTCTCAAAGCCCATCTAATAGCCTATATATAATTGTCTTATAACAGATAATTTAGTTAATTTTAATTTTATATAGTACAGGATTTGATAAACATTTTAACTATTTGACTGCGTATGTTTGATTTGGGAAACTTTCCCAATCAGCCCAATCGTGACTTATCGTATCTTAACGAATTATAAACGTATCTACGTTTAATACCTAATAAAATATCAGCGCAAATCATTCATTGTCGGACTAACTACTATTCTCTACTAAGCTCTTGTAGAATTGAGGCACCTGTAGCACAATATCGAAACACAATATGAATGAAATATTCATATATCCATTGTAAATCTGCAGATCATAGCCATAAATCACTGATCACTGATCACACTGGTGCAGATTTCAACAGCTCGCTAGCAAACGATAGCGACTTTGTAATGTCAGTGTAACATTATTGACATATCAGCAAGCACCTTAGAGCCTTATTATAAATACTTATTGTTTTGAAACAGCCTCACAAATCTTGTTTGATGAAGAGACTGGTGGTAACTAGGAAGCAAAAACATTTTTGAAAAATATTTTATTTGTAATATGAGACTACTAAGAACAACAAAAATACAATTTTATTTAAAAGTATTATTCATTTACATGTACCGGGGCATTTCCGTGGGCAGGTATTTTAGGTTGTGCCATACGTGGCATGTCCGTCACTTCGCCACTTTAGCGAACACTTAGACAAGACGATATTTAACAAATAATAGTGTTGCTCAATTTCACGCCAGTAATTTTTAATCTAACAGACTTTCAACAATCTGGCAGTAAGAATGCTTACGTTAAATTTCGTTATTTATAGACAAAAGAAAAGAAAACTATGACAATAAAATAACAACTTTCATAAACTAGAAAAAATACTTGATATTTTCTTCCAATTTAACCAATTGACTGTTTCGATAATACATATATTATTTTTATTTTTTTACACTTTTATCAATAAATCTAGCCCAGAGTTAGCACCGCAAGGCTTGTTATGAGATCTAGAATATTAACATACTTTAATATGAATGTATTATATATATATATAATACATTCATATAGACATGTTTATTATAAATAGATAGATACTTTATATAAAACTATATACGAGACAACAGCCATGACTAAGACACGAATGCTCTTATTCATTATACAAACATATTCGCCCCTACCGGGATTCGAACCCGGAACTTTTTATTCCTGTATACTCATTTAAAAAGTAATGAATCTAAAATTATTGGGTGATGTGACTTTATATGTTACTGTAGACCAGGCTCGTCTGCTTCAGTACCTCCGTCTTACCTAAAGGGTTTTTCAATAAGGGCGGGTAGATTTTGGCGGCCCGTGGCGGCCATTTTGTTTTGGTGACACTTGTCAAATCTTTTGCTTATTATTCAGTTGCTTATGCCAAATCACCATGGCAGGTTACACGATTGAACAGCGCGTACAAATGATAAAACTTTATTATCAAAATGAGTATTCGTTAGTGCAAACGTTGCGTGCATTGCGCCCATTTTACGGTAGACGTGGTGGCCCTTCACAGTCGACTCTTCAGCGTTTGGTGGCAAAATTTGAAACAACCGGTTCGTTAATCGATCAACCCACACCTGTACGTTCAAGAAACGCAAGATCAGCCGAGAACATCGCGGCGGTCCGTCAAAGTGTACAGCAGAACCCGAGGCAGTCGATTCCTCGCCGTGCACAAGAACTCAGCCTTTCGCGAATTTTGCGACGGGACTTAGGGTTACACCCGTATAAGATTCAACTGACCCAGGAGCTCAAAATTCATGACCATAGACAACGTCGTTTGTTCGCTGCCTGGGCCTCGAATCGTTTGGAAGATGATCCCTATTTCGGGCAAAAAATCATCTTTAGCGACGAGGCGCATTTTTGGATCAATGGCTTTGTTAACAAACAAAATTGCCGTATATGGAACAACACAACCCACACGAGGTTCACCAGGTGGTAATGCATCCTCAAAAAGTTACGGTTTGGTGTGGATTTTGGGCCGGCGGCGTCATTGGTCCGTATTTTTTCGAAAACGACGTTGATGAGGCGGTCACTGTCAACGGCGAGCGCTACAGAACGATGATATCCAATTTTTTATGGCCCACGTTGAACCATATGGACCTAGACGACATGTGGTTCCAGCAGGATGGCGCTACGTGCCACACAGCGGACGCCACGATTGACATTCTGCATGAGCGATTTGAGACTAAGGTTATCTTCGCAGGGGTGATGTGAATTGGCCACCAAGGTCATGCGATTTAACCCCGCTAGACTTTTTCTTGTGGGGTTTTTTGAAGTCGCAGGTCTATGCAAATAAACCACAATCCACCGATGCCCTAAAGGCGAACATAACATATGCCATCGCTCAAATTCAGGCGGATCTATGCGGAAGAGTTATTGAAAATTGGACCACTCGGATCCGTGCCACTGTGAGAAGCCGAGGCGGGCATTTGAATGATGTCATCTTCCATACTTAATGGCATATATGTGCCTTTTAAATAAAAAAAAAAATTGTTTGATACCTCATACGCAGCTTGTTTAATTTCGTTTCAAAATCTACCCGCCCTTATTGAAAAACCCTTTATTTCTGTTGCAAAATAACAGTCCTTCGGCGTAAATAGGCAACTGAATATTTTAATTTTACATCTTATGTCAGATGTCGGCACCGTGCAATATGGTTTTTGTGGATATTAGAAAATTGCTGTAAATCTCACTGGAATCATATTAGCTATATGCCAATGTAACCTGTAACCACATACCGTCAGCTTATTTATTAATATATGTATAACATCATTGGCATCATATTGGCAACGTACACTATTGACAATGTGAATATTACAGTTTTGCGTTATGTTATTCATATAACATAAGAACCTCATGTCCCAATTTGGCTGCTTGTTTGTAAATTATTATAATAAACTCCACTTCAGCGATAACCTTCTTTTTATTTATTTTTAGTAATTTATTCTTAAATTATTAACTAATAATACAGCCACATGTTTCTTATAAGAGGTTACACCTTGCAAAAATGTACAAATGCTTGTTATACTTATAAATTAATTTGTTATACTTATAAAGTTATTAATATTTGACTTAAAAATTTCATAATAAAACCAAATGCATTAATAAATATCATATAACTCTGAGAGATATTATACTGAGTACCTGCAGTGCCCCTACTACTGTGTTCGTACTGAACTGCTACTATTGCTGCCACTACGGTTGTCCTCTGTTACTGTTATCAGCTGCTACTACTGCTGACACCACGGTTGCCCGTCTTACCGCTGCCAGCTAATTATACTACTGCTTATCTACGATTGCCTGCTTGCAAGTTGCTACTGCTGCACACTTGCCAGCCTGTCTACCTGGTACCCGCCTTTAACACTTTTTTAATTAAATCCATTCTTTTCTGACTAATTATAAAGTTTAGTTTTGAATAATGTGTCTATTGTTTCGTCGCGTCCACATAAATTTTAATATTTTTTTTAAATGTATAGTTTATTTTAACTTCGTTTGCAACTTCGTCGCTACATGATAGAAGCTGAAAAAATGTAAGTTATTGTAACCCGTCTATTGAAAAGAAAGCTAACAATAAAAATGTTGAGACTACTAAAGTAATTAGGTTTCCATAGTCTACTAATCTAGAGCAATGATAAGATGCATAAATAAATATCAATAAAACCGTTTTTAAAATTAAATTATTTTTAGCTTTCTTATCGGTGATTCAAGTGTCTACAAAAGCTTTACGAAAATGAAAGATTATAATCTTTACGAGTAACTTGTGCTATATACTATGAATTTAAAGAAATCATAATGAAAGGATTGAAATACACTTGAGTAACCGATAGAAAAGCTAAAAATAATCTATAGTTACAGATAAGTATTAAATTTCCAACATTTGTCCCGCGATTCTCTTTCGGGTAATTAATTCTACTCATTAATTAATTTTCTTCTTATTGCTATGACTTACCTTTCATTACTTCCATAAGTAATGAAACGTAAACAAAAGGTACTTCTTTAAAATTGGTCGGAGTCAAAATCGATTATAATTGTTATTCTGTCTGTAATGTTCACCACAAGACAAATGATCAGCAAACATCTTGCGAGCGTGGTGACCGCGTCTAGTGACCAAACAAAGGTGTGGTCCACGGTGTCACGGTGTATTTGCGCGCCCCCTGACCTTGGTCCCCTCCCCGAAGGCTATCGATGGGATACACGCCATTGTTCGTATACAACTCTATAAACTTAACTTTATGGGTACAATGAGATAGAATATTCTAATATAAGTGTAAAGTTTTCACATCGATGGTGAATTGGTATAAACTATCCCGTCGTATCTTGTTTTTCTGGGATGGGGCATTTCACTATCATTATTCTCGAGTCAATTTAGGACATAAATTGTATAGAGTCGCAATTCGTATTACAATGCTAGTTAAAATTCAATTAGTGGATCATATCTATCCTAAATTTTGTATGGGTAATCGTATTAATTATTTGGATATATAGCCTAAACTGACACACTCGCGATATTTCTAAGCGATTGAAGCAAAATTGCAATCTGTAAATTTTTGTGTGAATTATGGAGTATGTAATCAAAAATTAATAAAGCATAGCATTATAAATATATGGATATTATTGTCTTCAATTTAATTACGTAGGTTCTTAGAAGAGAATTACTTTTCAAATATAATCCAAATAGAAGAAAAAGATCGATAGCTTCATTCGTAAGAAATAAATGATTAAAAAAAATTTGCATCATCTATTTAAAAAATTACTATTACATTTTTTATTTGTTTTAAAAATTTACGTACATATAATAAAAACTAAACTGGTAATTTATAATTAATGGAAATTGGATTTCTGTAGCAGCAGAACGCCAGAGAAATGTTTTAACATAACATAGGTAATGTAACAAAGACATGTGACGTTATTTGGTAATGTTGATACCACTATATACAAAACATTATATTAATAAATACAGGCATAAAATACGTATCTTATGCACGTAAATCTTTACGAGTAATACATAGTATTAATCATTGTGAGCTCTTACTTGTGATATCTTAGAAAGTTGTGAATGATGTAAATTTAGGAACATATAACGTTATTAGTGACGGCAGAACATTAAACTACAGCAGCAGCAACTGGTTTATTTAGTCATCTTTTTAGACTTCAGAGTTGATATTTATCTCGCAGATTAATAGTATTACTGGATAAGCATATAAGCAAATAAGATTTTTGTCTGATAGCAAGAATTAGTATTTGAATACTGACTTATAAAATTTCATTTATTAGTATTGTTTACTATCATTTATTATTTACATGTCCTGTTTTTCAATCTTAATTTAGATGTTATATTAACACATTTAAAAAAAGGTTAAAATCGCAACATAGAATTATCTATTAATTTACTATTTCCCGATTGTCAATAATAAATGAGGACTATAATGCAACGTTACCTATAGTATATAATATATGTATATTAGTGTCTTGTAGAGGCAACGTTTATCTGATGTAGTTGTTAATACTTGTATGATTGTTTGTAGAAACAAATTGTTATATATAGAGATATCCAAATAAATTACCACCCATTCTCACTACTTTGTTGGGTAGATTTGCTTTTGATAACCCTTTGATTTTTTAATTTATATGTCATAAATAATTAAAATAATTGTTGATAATATCTCTAATTTGAATTAAAATTAAACATTTCAAACACTATAACAAAAGAATGTAAGGGAAAATTAAAATTCAATTTATTAATAGAAACGTGAAATTTATCAAAAGGTATTTTATCAATGAAAGATCACCTCGCATTCCACCGACTGAGATGACAAATACATCCCAGAATAAAGGCTGCTCCAGATTCTTACTGCTGATACAGTATTTTATTATACTTTATTAAATTCTCTTGTTAAGATGCCTCCTAATGGAATCCCGGCTGGGGGTTCCTTGTTCAAGCTAGTTCACATACAAAAAGTTTAATACGCAGTTACCTACCTACTGCTTTATACCTAATAGCTTAAAATAAGAAAATATTTGTTTCTCAGTTAGATATAATATTAAAATGTTAATTTGAATCTATCATAAACTCAATTAGGAACTAAAATTCTCTCTAACCGGACTAATTATATTATATTAGGGCAATTCATATTTAGAGCAGAGTCCTGTTATCTTTATAGCATCTAACATATTACAAAATATTGTCTGACAACTTATATATATATATAACAGATAGCTTTACAGCTCGGCTAAGATTTACAGCTCTCACTGCTACTCCAAAAAAAAATTATATTCTGTTATTTTATTAGTTAATATCCTTTTCCTTTTTGAAGTATTTCAAATTGACTTAATTAAACAGCCACTTTCAAACTAAATCTGTACGATTACAAGGCTAGCATCGAACGCGTAAAAATACGCGTAAAAATAACTTGATGTTAAACGATCAGAGATCATATTAAGTCATACGAGCTAATCTTACACTACTCCAGGTTTGTCTTATTTTTAACCATGTTAGGTTGCTAAAGTAATTTAGTTAAACATAAATTAGTGCAGTAAAATTATTAATTCTACATCTTTACTTGAGAAGGGTCTATGAAGTTTCGTTATTGCGTTGTTTTATTTTTTGTATTTGTTTTTGTAGCAAGGGACGCTTACGTATCATTCTGTGCTTGCTTTGTAGTTATAATCGAATTACTGCATAATTAGGAGAACACATCAAAATTATGTGAATATATTAGTTCCGATCATTACGGCCTTATCAATAAAGAAATTACCAAAGGAAATCAAAGAATAAATGTGCAATCAATATAGACTTTAGGGTGCTACTAAAAAGTTATTGTGGTTTCAACTATTTATTGATGGCATTAAAACTTCAATTTTATTCACAGGTATATATATATATTTAAGTATTTCATTGAAGCGCATAGTAGATGTAGCAAAACAAGTCATATTTATTCAACCTCCAATACAAATTACAGATTGATCAGATACTACGTACACCTCTCCGCGTGGTCGAAGCGTGGCGGGCGCCGCAATCAACGCTTGGTGGGCTTCGGGCCGAGCCTGCGCTGATGATGCAGGGTTCTCAAACCACAGAATTAAAAGTGTTTGAAAATAAAGACACAGATAGCTATGTATTGTAAATGTATAATATGAATAGTCATATCAATATAAATTATAGCTCTCACTTACTACCACAAATTACGAATATTACGAATGATTGGTTTATTAATGCATTATACAGGATTTCAGTACCTATATTTTTTACAATTTTAGGGACAAGTACAATATAATTTTACTTGCTGCACCACAAGAAAGGTAAGAAATGAAAAACGGACACCTAATGTGTAGTTTTAGTATATACAAATATATGAAGGAATACTTTGCATGCCAGCCCTGTAAGAGTGGACTTTGCCCCATGTGGTTGTCTACGGCTGAGCGAAGTCCAAGGTTTGGGAATGAATGAATGCGTCACGTTTTCTAACATCGTCTCCAATAAATGATCTGATTGCAACGGCTTGGCACCATTCTTTCAGACGTGCGGTTATTAGAATTTATCATTTATTTATAGATAGTTGTGTTCTATATGATAATTTATAACAAACTCGTTGTGCATACATTGACTACTACAATAATTAATTGAACATTTTATATTTCGTTATTATTTGTTCGTATTTATTTGTTTGAAATACAGTTCTTAATGTCAACAAATGCCGGTTTCCCGGGCGGGATTTTATAAATAGTGTTATGACTCGTTCTTCCTACATTTCCGCTGCATAGTACCCACATTATATACTTGGGTACCTAAATCCATCTTACCTATTTCTGCTGCTAAACAGCAATACCCTTGGGCTATTGGGGTTTAAATTACAGAGGACCAAGATATAAAAATATATATCGTAAAAGGAGTAAAAAAAATTTACCTTTATTTACCAAAATTATGCAAAATATAACAGAATTTTTTAGCTGTTATATGTCAACACCGAGGAAATCCCTCATCATTGTGATTAAAATTTATTGGGTAACTTACACAACAGTATCTACATAATCAACTACAAAAACTTACATAATAGTATCTCAATTATTGGCTTAGGTGTATCGCAGAATGTAGGTACCAAAACAAAGTACTATCATAGGCATCCCGCAAGGAGCTCCAAACCGGCTGTTCTTGCGCTGCTAGCATCCAACACCTTCCTGCAATCTTCAACAAATCCGCCAATTAGCCCATCTTGTAGGAGATCTATTAATGCTGCGGTCCAGTGATGAATATCAGGCAAGGACCCTTTCAGCCTGACCACTATGACGGCCCACACGGAATATGCCCTACCCACTGACAATGACCCTAGTTCTTCTATCATTTCTGATTCGATCATGCAAAATCTCCGGGTATTGCCATTTACGTGACTTTAAGCCTACATATAATGCCCACTGTGAGTGGCCGAGTTTCGGTACCATACGTCATTTTTAACAAACCGCACTGAAAGGAATACTATTACTATTACTAAGAATACTATTTATCTCTTTAGCTTATACGATCGTTGCGCTACTTATTATCAGCTTGTATTACGTATTATATTTATCAATTTTAGATTTCATAGCGTGTTTCATCTTCATACATACATTTATTTATAAATAAAAATTATATCATTAACATAAAGTAATTCTGTATGATTATGCTTATTGGCTGTTCGATAATATTCTGTATAATAATATTTTACTTTAGGTTAGGTAAGTCAGTTAGCTCATTATTATTTGATTTTAAGTATGTTTTGTCAGTATATTTTAAAAAAAAAATATTTGTTAATATGTAAGTATCTTACACCCCCGTCTTTCCAGTTTTTTATATCTCTCCGTCCGTAGGTTGTCTGGAAGATCGCTGTTTGAGCGATAAGACCGCCAATTGTACTAGTAATTTTAAGTGTATTTTGTTATTTCTTCCTCTGTTTTGTGGTGTATGTACAATAAGTGTTATCTATCTATCTATCTATCTGAAAGGTCGCTTACGTTAACTACGTACATATAAAATCTAATTATTATACATTCTGTAGTATATTGTCCCATACTATCATTATAATATTGTTATCTACGTCATTGAGATGTAGAAACTGAGAAATGAGTTGTGGCCTGCGGTATTTCCGAACCGATGTCATATACATATCCAACCTTATCTTCAAAAAGTCCCATGTAAGAGCAGCCTCTTACATTATTATTATTTTTACTTTTTATATTATTACTCTGCCCATTTACAAAAGAGGAGTTTAAGTATAATGCCAGCGCGTTATACTTATAACTCCTCTTTTGTCTATGGGCAGCAGTAATAGCTAACTATTATAGACTCCAGGCCAGTAAAGCATCTCAAAAAAAAAAGCTAATTATTAGCTGATCTGTCAGCTAGTTTGCCCCCTATTACATAATAAACTTAATCTTGTCCACTGAAACACAGTATAAAAGAGCGATATGTGTATCACAGTGTAAAATAGTTAATAATACCGTAATCAATATAAATGTAGTTTTTGTTACAGATGAGCACATATCACCTTAACTTATTAGACCGTGAATTTAGCACGCCTATATCAAAATGCCACCGTCACAGAGTATATTTTTTTTTTTTTCATTTTCTTATCTTACGTAATCAACATCGCTTCTATTGCAAATTTGTGGAAGTAATCATTTAAGTGTTTCTTTTTTACATACAAACTATATGTCTAACTATGATCTAGGCTAGATCATCTAGCCATCCACAGCAGGAATTATTAAAAAGATGTGCATGAGAGGCACTATAGCGATTGTGTTTATAATGAAATTACACCGCCGCAACTTTACACGTTGACACGGAGGTAAATCTAATGTCGCTCGTAATAGCGGTGGTTATAGTAATGTAAATGTAAACCGTAACGTATTGATGCTGAAAAATTGATGTGATTAGTGGCTGCAATAGGTAAAACTCTGTTATACAGCTCTGGTATATTTTTCTATCTTGAGTAAAATACCACACATATATACTTGCTTTCGATTACATTATTATGACTACATTTCAGCGAAAATAATTAGGTAGCTAGTTAACACAAGATAAGAAAAAGCAAAACGTGAAGATGCAATGACCCTGATCTGATAGTCGAGCGGCGAACCCCGGCGCCCGACCTTGCTCTTGTCCGACTTTGGTTCATCAGAGTTAACCGTGATACCACACAGTACCTACATGTATGAAACAGAGCGGCTATGTTTACAGATTTGTAGAAACTTAGAATCAATATTTCTTAATTTTTTGTTTTACAACCAGCTTGAAACAAGGAGAACGTTTTAGTGTAAATTTGGCCTTAAATTTGTTTAAAATCACTTAATCTATAAACATTGTAGTATTGCTGATAATAAAGTTATTACCCTATGTTATTGAGACGACACGATTATTTAAAATACGTAATAATTGTAATAACGAGAAAATAGTAATAGGTAGAGAAGGTATTTTAAAGACCACAATGTTGTGATAATGAACAAACAAAAAATACATTTGTTGCATGATTTTATTTGCTATAGCTTAGAAGCTAAAATAAATAGAATAGGGTGATATTGACTATTTTTGAGCTCCTTTTTTTTTCGATCATTTTATTTTCACTGGACTAATATAAGCAACGCCAGCAAGCAAGTTGAAGCTGTGTGAGGAAAAGTTCTCTGCTGAAACCCGTAGCGCCAGAGTCAATGACACCGTGAAAATATATCGCCATTACTTCCTTGCTTAGGATAAACAAAAATTATATCGTTTTTAGGTTATTTATTGGAAACGACTTAAAAACTTATTGAGTTATTGCGTGTATTATTTGTAATAGAAAAATTTAGGGCATTTTGAAAATATATAATAATTTCAATTTTATGACATTATTGAGTTCAATCACACAAAAGATGGTTAGGAGAAAAAGAAATAACACAGTAATAATAGATAAGATAGGAAATACAATAGAGAACCATACGGCCCCAGTAACAGGTCTTCATCCAAAAAATTACATTATGTATGATATATGCAAACTGAGCCCAGGTAACATAACATAGAGAATCTGTTGCAATAATAACACCGCTATCGTCCTGCAACCAGACACGCCAAACAGTCAACTAATATTTACATTATATTTTAACTTTAGTAGCTTGCCGCCCGCGTTTTTACTCGTGGTGGCGACTAAACAATTTTATACTTTATATTTCTTTGCGAATATGAAAAAAATTACCGTACTTTGTCTTCAATATCAACGAAAGGTATTTTTATTCGCGTAAAATAAGTTTGTGTAGAACTCGTAGTTGGATCACAATGAGTAATAATTAACAGTAAAATAAGTCTCCTTTGGCTTTATTTAACAATTTCGGCTTGCGGCTGCTAGAATGTTGAATGCATTTTTATTAAATGCAATTAGCAACATTTCCGGGTAATCCTAAACGTGGATCTCTAAAAACTAACTCTAATTAGTCTCTAATATATTAATGTGGTAAACATTATATTTTTATTTATCAGACCGACAAAGCAATCATTTTGATGTACATAAAACTAATATAAACCAAATGGAATATTTATTTAAAGTTTATAAATCACCATACATAATACCAACAACTTTATCGCTATATTAATAGAAGTAAGACTGCCAGGCAAACAAACAAGCAGACTTATATTTATCCTGAGTGTTTAATTTATTCAATTATTTGCTACCAGAGGTCGTTTGCTCACAATCGGAGGAATACTGAAATACAGTAATGATACACCGTCGAGCAATAATTTGAGGTCACGTCTAAAAAATAAGCTTAATCGTGAAAGAGTAATAATTTATTAATTATTAGAACAAAAACGGCAAAAGAAACCTTAAAATAAAACTTGAAAAAATAATTCATACTTTGAAAATCTGATCCAAATCGCCGTCAATCGACAACGTGCCCAGAAAGCTGGCAGCATTACAACGTTGTATAGCATACAGCATTACAATGCTGATCGGTTGTGACAGATACAATCTAGCGATTGATTTAATACCGTGTTGATTCGCTTAACACTTAAGTTCCCCCCAGGGTCCTAGAGTTTTGACCCCAAAAGGCTCAAATGTGTATTCACTATTTATGTTTGCAAATTTGCGGCAATTGAGTAGTTCGGCTGATTTTGCAAAGCATCAGCACACAGCTCGTCTAAAATTAGTGGTCATCCTAAGTTCTATGATACAAGGATCATAACATCTTACTCTGTCCATGTCTTACGGTCGTCGGAGGAAGGTCGATCAATTCTCTCATCGTTAAGGCTGGCATGCGCTTTTGCTGCAGGACAGCCCGTAATAACTCAGCCAGCCAACTAGATCACAGCGACGGCGATAAAGGACTATACAAGTCACTCCCAGACGTAAGGCATCCGACCAATAGGATGTGAATCAAAATGGGTTCCTAGGAGTGTGGAAGGAAGAACTTGGAGACACTGCACAAATTTCCAGTCAGCAGTAACTATAAGTCGAAAGCACTCCGATAGGCTGGTTGCCGTTTGATACCACCGTTGGTTGTTCTGTACCAGCGTACAAAACGACGCTATGGGTCTTGCACTCTACGCTCATACTTGGATTTTGCGGGCAAATCACATAGATATCGCTCCATACATTTTTGGCCTGTGACAATGGGTGATTTCGTGACCATGATTTTGATTATTTTCAAACTATGTATAGAGGACAAATATGCAGGCAGTGAAACACTAGACACTTTCCTGATACCTATACCACCATATGTTCGGTAGAGAAGCCTGTATCAACGAGCACTTATTCAAATTTATATTTGAGACTAAGCTTACTGAAGAAAAGTAGAATTTTTGTAATTTAATTCTAAAGGTTGAGAAATTTCCAGAAACGGCTGCACCTTAGGACGTAACTAAATTTTGGTACCAAAAGACAGTATCTGATAATAAAATATGCTACGTGAGCATTTTTTCTGAGGCTTTTGTATTTAGTTGGTTATAACTTTGTTTTTAAAAAAGAACAAAAAAATTCATCCTAAACAGGTAGGAGGTGAAATAAGCTTTTTTCTGTAAGTATATTTTAATACTGGGAACAAGGTGTCAAATTTTGGATATGGCGAGTTTTTTACACACATACATACACTCTACAGAAATTCGCGAAGGTTCTACTATACGTTATAACCGATAAACATAGTAGGTATATAAATATTCTACGGAAAAAAACCCTTAAATAACAAAAAGCTTTTAAATGAAATGCATATATCAAAAAGTATAAAGAAGAAGGAACAAAGTCATTTTCAAATTTTTAACTAACTAGTTATTTAATTTAAGAAATACATTGTTTTTTACTACAATTTTAATCTTGTGCTCAGGAGCTACCTACTGTCCTAAAAATGACTACTTATGTTCGGTCTCTTCTGTATATAAACAGAAATAATCCCCACACAAACATTGGAGATACCTTCCTTTTTGCATGTATATAACAGAGATATCAGCTGTTACCGCATTAGTACGTAGTGACTGTAAGAATGAAAATAGTGTGTAGTTTAGTACAGGAACAAATGACCAGTAGTTTTAGTATAAATTTTTATAACAAATTCAAAGATCAGATTTTGTAGTTTTGTTTCGGAAAATGGTGGTAAGCTTGAGGACGGACGCCGAAGCCCCGGTAATAAAAGAGGAAATACCTCATGATCACCTCTTTAGGGTCACTGGGTTGTCGTCAAATAATTTGGAGAAACATGATCAAAGTAAGTACTATTGCTTTTTATTTATTTATATTTATATATTTATGTGTGTGTGTGTGTTGTGTGGTTGGACATATATGTTTATATAGAGAGTTGAAAGTTTCAATGGGGCAACCAAGGAAGGTACCTTAATCGTTGCAGCTACAAGAATTTGGTCTTAGAAGACTATCCATAATTTTTCAATAAAAATTTCCATCCACAGATTTTGAAAATAAAAGCAGGTTAGCAAGAAAATTTGCATTTTTCACAAAAACTTTTTTTGATGCTAATCGATCCTGTTTCGTATGCTGATCAAATAGTTCTATGGGACCAACTGAAGTTTCAGTACTAGAAAAGTCACAAATCAAAGAAATCTTTTTCGATACATTTTGAAGTACTTAGATTTTCTTATGTCAGGCTATAAGGGGCAACTTTTTGTTGTAGCTACAATAAATGATTAAGAATGCAATCAAACAATAAAATGATTTGAAAAATAATTATTATTTTTAATAATAACATTATGATATAAGGTGCTTAAAATGTTCTCCATTTTGATTAATGCATAAATGTATTCGTTTTCGTACTGACCGCGTGGCGACCAATAATTTCTTTAAAACAACTTTCCACTCTGTATACTACATAATTTGAAACGTAAATATACTCTTAAGCTATTGAACCTATGTACATATCGCTGTCCCTTAAGCAGAGACTTAAGTTTGAGTCTCAGTTATTAAGCAAGACTTAGGAAAAAGTATTTTTATTAAATGTCTTGTTAAAATTAAAAACATCTGTTACAAAACTGAATCTAAAATAGAATTTAAATAAGAACTAAACATATGAAGAAAGCATATTTTCGAGACCCGTGGAATACCGTAGGATATTTTCACCTTGGTAGAATATTGATTTCCTATGGGAAAATGCAATAAAGACTACTGAATTGATTTTTATGAGATGATATATTTATATATAACAGTGTTAAACATTTTGCAGAAAAGAACTTAGGATATTTTTACAACGGGAAAATATATCTTTGCTATGCTTAAAACCGATACAACGCGGGCGAACCTGAGGATGAATTAATAAGGTCCACTTGAATTACAACTCAGATGCCGAGAGTTTATAATTTACAAGATTATGTCAGTTTCTTCAAATGATCATTATACTTAAGCTTTGTCCTCGATATTAGAAACATAAACACACGTAGTATCACATATGGTGATGCCAGATACGCACTTTAGTTTGGGATAGCTACCCCAATTTTTTATTTTAATTTTTGATGTGGGTAGGTCTACCTAC
Organism: Scirpophaga incertulas; assembly: GCA_036419045.1. NCBI lineage: Eukaryota > Metazoa > Arthropoda > Insecta > Lepidoptera > Crambidae > Scirpophaga > Scirpophaga incertulas. The sequence continues at coordinate 15,960,802 of CM071630.1, read as the reverse complement.
ATTACTTTGTGATCGTCGGGTCGTTATTTCGTCATTCACATTTCAGTGCTCTGCCAGTTCGCACGATAAAAATATAAGTTTAGTCGGTGTCTAGTAATCTGTTTGTTTTACTTCGTCACAATGCCAAAAAGAAAAAAGTGTAGTGAGAATGATGATTACGAGTATTTATTAAGAAAAATGAAAAAAATCGAACGGAAAATACTGCGTGGACGCCGTCGTAGAAGTGACCCAAGTTCATCTACCCCGAGGGACGATTATGACGATGAACTAACGAATTTCCAAGGTAATAACTTACGTAATGGTTAAAATAAAGAAAACCAATAAATTGGGTATGCGGTATTAGCAAATGTGAGTTAATACCTACCCTACTTACAGATCTAAGAATATACGTTTAAATATGTGTTTATATACGTTTATATACTTGGCTATAAAAAATCCTTGAAAACAAATCAATAAATTGGGTCTGCGGTATTAGCAAATGTGAGTTAATACCTACCCTACTTACAGATCTAAGAATATACGTTTAAATATGTGTTTATATACTTGGCTATAAAAAATCCTTGAAAACAAATCAATAAATTGGGTCTGCGGTATTAGCAAATGTGAGTTAATACCTACCCTACTTACAGATCTAAGAATATACGTTTAAATATGTGTTTATATACGTTTATATACTTGGCTATAAAAAATCCTTAAAAACAAATCAATAAATTGGGTCTGCGGTATTAGCAAATGTGAGTTAATACCTACCCTACTTACAGATCTAAGAATATACGTTTAAATATGTGTTTATATACTTGGCTATAAAAAATCCTTGAAAACAAATCAATAAATTGGGTCTGCGGTATTAGCAAATGTGAGTTAATACCTACCCTACTTACAGATCTAAGAATATACGTTTAAATATGTGTTTATATACGTTTATATACTTGGCTATAAAAAATCCTTAAAAACAAATCAATAAATTGGGTCTGCGGTATTAGCAAATGTGAGTTAATACCTACCCTACTTACAGATCTAAGAATATACGTTTAAATATGTGTTTATATACTTGGCTATAAAAAATCCTTGAAAACAAATCAATAAATTGGGTCTGCGGTATTAGCAAATGTGAGTTAATACCTACCCTACTTACAGATCTAAGAATATACGTTTAAATATGTGTTTATATACGTTTATATACTTGGCTATAAAAAATCCTTGAAAACAAATCAATAAATTGGGTCTGCGGTATTAGCAAATGTGAGTTAATACCTACCCTACTTACAGATCTAAGAATATACGTTTAAATATGTGTTTATATACGTTTATATACTTGGCTATAAAAAATCCTTAAAAACAAATCAATAAATTGGGTCTGCGGTATTAGCAAATGTGAGTTAATACCCACCCAACTTACAGGCTTAAGAATACAGTTATTGAAAAATTGTGAATTCTTCCATACCACACATAGATATATACCTATCAAGTCACATTTGACAAAAAACGATGGTATGCGGCGTTGCCATTTATGAGACAACTCCTACCTACATGTGATTAGAATCACAAAGGAAAATAAATTGCTTGTATTTCTGCGCGAAATGTAAGCCTTGTTGTAATGCTAGTGACAGGGAGTGCGGTATTATCAAAAAGGTGTTAATACCTTCCCTCAAGTAACAATAACTTAACTATTGGGCATGCGGAGCAACGCTTTGAGTTGTTACCTACCCATTCTACAGTTTCTTGGATACATTCAAAACGATTGTGTCAATAACTGTACGTTTCACATAGCCTGGTTTCTTTTCAGCCATGCAACGACTCCCACACGATCATAAGATTTCCACAAAACTATAGAAACCATAACACTACGTTGTTTATTAGCTTCAAGAAACCACACAACATCGTATCTTCACAAACTCTCAGCAGATGGATAAAGTCTACATTACAGACAAGTGGTATTGACACCTCTTTATTCTCGGCTCATAGCACAAGACATGCAGCTTCCTCTCGAGCACGTAAACTAGGTATTAACCTAGACCTAATAAGGAAAACCGCCGGTTGGAGCGGTAGCTCTAATACATTCGAACCCCATACTGTAATCCCCCGGGAAAGCCTCAGCAGGGAGCTCGTTCCACAATCGGAGCGTGCGCGGAAGGAAATTACGTTGAAACCGCACTGTGCGTGACCATTTAGGCGCCAGCATGTGAGGATGAACACCCTGCCGATGGCGAGCGGTGCGATGGTAGAATGTGGCCGTGGGCATCATGTCGAACAATTCTTTGGAACACAACCCGTTGTATAAGCGATAGAAAACACACAAAGAGGCACAGTCTCTTCTCAGACTTAAGGGCTCAATACCGCATGTGAGTATGGGATCGTCAACGATACGCTCAGCGCGTCTTTGGACCGAATCAAAAGGATCAAGTTGGTATCGAGGTGCTCCCGCCCACAGGTGACAGCAGTACTCCATATGAGGCCTGACTTGCGATTTGTATAATAGCAGTCGTTGCCTCGGAAGGAAGTACCGCTTAGCTCTGTTAAGCACACCTAGTTTTTTAGAAGCCAACTTGACCTTGTCATCTAAGTGACTTCGGAATTGAACGTCACTGGAGATGTTGACACCGAGGGTCCCAATACTCTTCGAGATGTTCAAGGTTGTGTTCTGGAATTGTGGGGCTACAGTGAACTTTTTTAGCGGTGAACGCACAAACTTGTGTCTTAGAGGGGTTAAATCGGACTAAATTGTCCCGCCCCCAATCGGAGACTCTGGTTAGTGTACTCTCGATTTCAGACACAAGTTGTTCACGACTTTCCTCCACAATGGAACGAGGGGTATTTGCACGGTCAGTGTAAACAGCATCTCCAGTGCTGTCGTCCGCATAGCAATGGATGCCGCCAAGCGACAGCATATCATTGATATGCAGCAGAAACAGTGTTGGAGATAGCACAGAGCCTTGTGGGACGCCAGCATTTATTATCCGAGTTTCAGAGCAGCTGCCGTCAACTACGGCTCTAATGCTCCTCCCGGATAAAAAGCTAGCAATCCATTTGCATAGCCCCTCGGGGAGTCCGTAAGATGGCAACTTCGATAGAAGACCCCGGTGCCAGACCCGATCGAACGCCTTCGCTATATCCAGGCTAACTGCCAATGCCTCACCTCGAGTCTCAATGGCAGATGCCCAACGGTGGGTGAGATACACTAGAAGATCACCAGTCGAGCGACCGTGGCGAAAGCCGTATTGGCGGTCGCTGATCAAATCGTGTTCTTCTAGGTATCTAAGGAGCTTAGTGTTGATCACACGCTCCATCACCTTTGAGAGAAGGGAGGTTATAGCAATAGGCCTGTAATTCGATGGGTCTGATCTATCGCCCTTTTTGGGCACCGGGTGTACATTTGCCGTCTTCCATGAAGACGGAACCTGCCCTAAATGGTAGGAAAGCATGAAAAGTCGCGTTAGTACAGGACACAACTCTGGAGCGCACTGTTTTAACACCACTGCCGGTATACCGTCTGGCCCACTCGATTTCTGAACGTCGAGAGAAAGTAGCTCCCGCCGGACTTCCTTTTGTGTTATCCGGATTTCCGGCATGGAGTAACCACACCGCGGGATGGTAGGTGGCGTGGCGTTCCCATCGTCGATCATAGTCGAGTTTGAGGCAAAGAGTTTACCCAAGATATCGGCTTTCTCTTTAGCACTATGGGCCAAGTTGTTACTGGCATTTCGGAGTGGTGGTAAGGACGACCGACAAAAGTTTCCTTCGGCAGCTTTGGCCAGCGACCAGAAAGCACGACTACCCGAAGGGTAGCTTGCTAGCCGCTCGCCAATTCTGCCGACGAAGTCGAATTTCGCTCTGGCAATAATCTTCTTACTGGCTCTCGAGGCCGCATTGTACTTACGTTTCACATCAGTTGCATTGGGGTCATGTGTTCTACGAGCCGTAGTCCAAGCCTCGTAAGCAGATTGCTTAAGAAACAAAGCATCCTTACAAGACCGATTAAACCACGGTCGTTTTTTTGCCCCCGCAGTTACTAGTGCGTTAGGAATAAAATACTCCATACCCACTAGGATCGTCTCAGAGACAGCGGCTGCGCAGATGTCAGGATCATCTGATGTGAAGCATAGTTGCCTCCACGGGTACGATGCATAGAATTCTCGCAATCCATCCCAATCTGCTGACCTGTATTGCCACATACGACGCAAACAAGATGGCCTAGGTGGATCTGACCGCGCGCATGCGACTTTGGTCCGGACGAGACAGTGGTCGGAAGAGCCGAGAGGTGCATCCACTGAGACAGAATATCCTTCCGGGCGTGTGGTCAGCAGAAGATCCAGCAAAGAGCTTGTATGGTTCTCAATGTCTGGTATTCTTGTAGGAGAATTGACCAGTTGCGAGAAACCATAGGCCAGAGAAAATTCGTGAGCACACCTTCCTGCGTAGTCAGTGGACCGAGAACTGAGCCATTCTAGATGATGGGCATTAAAGTCCCCTAAAATCACCAACTCTGCGGAGGGGTATTGCTCAACCACTTTTTCAGTCGTCAATGTCAGGTGCTCGAATAATCGAGTTGTGTCCGCATCACCGCTGTGGGACCTATATAGGCACGCATAAACGCGGGTGTGGCCCCCGCAGTCCACACGTACCCACAATATGGATAGGTCCCTGTCTTCTAAATGAAATAGGCGGCGGCAGCAGATATCCTCCCGGGCATACATACATACGCCGGCACGTTTACGAAATGAGTGCTCAAGTACGTAGCCGGGATACATAAGGTATGACGTATCGGCCGGGATATCTGTGTCTCCGTTAAAAATAAAAGGGTCGGCTGCGCTGTCTCAAGATATTGGTGAACAGCGTTGAGGTTTGCGTGAATACCCCTAATGTTACAAAAGTCCACCTGCGTGGAAAGGGGTGCCGCTGTGAGTGATTTCCCTTTTTTATTTTTAAAATTCATTTTAAAGGTTTCGTGTAGGTGTGGAGGTTTCGCTGTGCCGAAAGCTAAAGGGACAAATATGTGTAGCCAAATCAGGCGATGACCAACGCGGGTGTTGCGGTTTGTCGATGCAGCGTACGGAAGGGCCCCCGGTCCCCCCTGTGGCAACAGCCGGGTTCCACTCCGGTCTCCTTCTCCGGCACGACTGCAACCACAGGAATTTTTCGCAGGCTGGCAGTTCAGCCTCCCAAGGCGGAGATTAAGTAGTCCCTGGGTTCGGGAACTCTACTAACCTGCGGGCGGCCAGCGGTTAGCCGTTTCACCAGGTCTCCCTGACCGCTGCATCCACACTCCGCGCCCGCACCGGTCAAAGCCCGTCCAGTATGCAACACTGGTCCCCCCGCTGTCGACACAGCGAATCCTCAGGAGCTCTGGATACCTTACTCACCGCAGGAACACAACACTACATAAGAGTAGTGTTATTTAGCTGCGATCTTCTGTAAGGCGGAGGTACTTCCCCAGTCGGGCTGCTCCAAGTTTTGAGCGGAATGACTCCCGCTGTGCCCTACCTCTCTGATTATGAAATGTTGTTTATAAAATATTGATGCATGTATAACATTTTTCGTTTTCATTACATAAACAATAACATAAAAGAAATAGATCTACACGTACAACATTTTACACTGTCTCTCAAAATCTACGTGTGTTTATGTTTCTAATATCGAGGACAAAGCTTAAGTATAATTAATGATTAAACGAACTTACCTTAAGTGAAGTTCTATCATAATTATACGATAGCTTTGTCCGAAGATATTAGAAACCCTCCCGCCCTTCTCACCGTATGAGTCGTGTGACCCCCTTAAGTATTAAATATGTTGTAAGCATATATCTATTTCTATATTCCTTTTTCCACTCTAAACTAAATGACGAAATAACGACCCGACGATCACAAAGTAATGTAGGTAGACCTACCCACATCAAAAATTAAAATAAAAAATTGGGGTAGCTATCCCAAACTAAAGTGCGTATCTGGCATCACCATATGTGATACTACGTGTGTTTATGTTTCTAATATCTTCGGACAAAGCTATCGTATAATTATGATAGAACTTCACTTAAGGTAAGTTCGTTTAATCATTAATTATTCCATCTATCTAAGAAACTTACGACACCATTCACTGGCGCCATCAGAAATGTATCCTCTCAACAGCCAGACTTTAGTGGTGTTTAAAACATACATGTTTTATACCACATATTAACCATACATGGTTCGAACAGTTTATTATTGAGCAACCAGGCATTGTCTTTTCAAGCCTAATGACGCAAGCAAAATGCTTGATTAAAACAAACTGATAGTGGAATTACAGAAAGTATACAGCTACAATATAACTCAATGTGACAATTATCTTCGTAAATCAGCAATGTAACTCCACTATTTGTCTACTTCGATGAAATTTGATGGCAACAGAGTTACATAATTTAGATTCTTATGCCTTCCCAAAACAAATTAAGGTATAAACTGAACATACGAGTAATCATCTGTGGCTTACCACAAAATTTAATATAAATCATTTCTCAATTTGTATAGAAAAAAATGATATGATAAATACCCATTTAAAGCTAGCAATTAGTGAGTGTTAATAGGTCGAACAACAAGATGTTTATCCGAATTCTTAAGGTCTGCGGCTGACGTGCCAACTTGCCGTATTATTCAAAACAAGTGAACGCTGGACCACCGCCAAATATGAAACAGTGCCGCAAGCGTGCCACTCTCGCACATTTTTATTGGCACCCACTCCATCATTCGTTTCGTATTTGTATTATAATTTTTTTGTCAATCATCTCCGAATATGTTTTTTTTTGTTTTGTGCTATTCAAAATTATATGTATGAATCTTTTATAAAATTGTTATTATTAATTACCTTTAAAATTACTACTAGTTTTAAAAACACAAAAATAATATTAACTCATTAGTAAATGTTTAAACTATTTAGAATGAATCAACGTCTAAGATATCTTCAGCATCATCATCATTATCATTTCAACCAGTAGACTCTGGTTACTCACTGGTTAGTCCTGCGCTGCTAGCGTCCAGCGCCTTCCTGCGATCCTGATCAAATCGTCTGCCCAACTTGTGGGAAGCCTACCAGTGCTATAGTGTCCAGCATATGCCTGCCGCTCCTGGCGCTTTTCCACCCAAGCGACCGTCCGCCCTGCGAGCAATTTTTCCCCTGCCCGTTGCTACTTAAATTTTGCAATTTTTGGGGTGACTCTCGTATTTCTGTAGTTTTCATTATGTCTGATACGATTACGCAGATAATCTCCGCGCATAGCCCTCTCCATTGCCTTTTGAGTAACTCTGTGTGAATAAACAGTAATTAAAGTTAAATTTAGCTTTAGAAAGTAAAGAACGCTGTGAAACATTGTGCGTGCATTTTTTCATATTTATAAATTTCTTCATACTTTCTGTTAACAACGATCTTACCAATAATCTCATTGTGTTAAGATTACAGTGGTATCTTGATGAAGTAACAATTACATGCTTCATATTAAAAAAATAATAAAAACTTTTATTCCAAGTATGCAATCCATTTCAGGGCCAAGATTCCGTAATATTTTGATTTAGCGCATAACTAAAACATCGGACTTGTAACTTCCGACTGCTAATGGAATGCGCTTTTAATAGGTTGTAAGTACATTCTCTTAGCACCTTTTAAAAATGATATACAAAAATCCCTCCCCGGGAGTTCCGTACAAACTTATAGGTATGTAAATACTCGTATTTCCTTTTTGTCCGATTACATTTTTTCTCATAATGAATACCCAATTTTCATCCTATTAGGATTCCGTTTTTCCTTTCGGAACCCAAAAAGTGATGACTTCCGTTCATATCCATCTATCGTTGGGTACCGTTGGGTATCGGTGGGACTTTGAACTTTATAATGGCAAGTGCCAGACGATTAGCAATAGCCAGGGCTGGCAGACTGTTGCCGTAAATTAAAATTTACGCCTCCTGCGGTTTATCGGTGATATAAAGCTATTTTTAAAAACTGAGATGCCGCAAACACAAGGTAATCTGACGATGCCGGCTCAGACAATGGCCGTTATTTATGAGTTTCCAATTGAGACGTTACACTTTTAAAGTTCTGGAAAATCGATATCTGACAGTTTCGGAAATTTATATAGAAATTATCATCTTACAATTTATTAGTAAATTTATAATTAATGTATATTATCAAGTCTATGATTAAAATTATGGCAATTTTTAAAATGGTTTGGTCTATGTATATGTGGACGAAGCTTCAGCCCGTAGACGGATTGTTTTGTATACTTACTTTAAATTGCAAATTACCTTTACACACTTTTACTCTTTTATAAAATATACGCAGATTAAAAATTATATGAAATATTTAAAGGAATCTTAAACGCATACGAGATCAACGTAACAATATGATGTAAAATCTATGAGCTCTGTACATTACATACAGTTCACAACTTTATGAACTGGATTAATGTGTATAGGTAAAACCTATCATTGGCAGTGAGTCGCACAAAAATTACCTGTAAAACGAGGTGAATACATGTATAGGTTAGCCGACTTTCTTACGACGTCTGGCAATCTTTAAACATTCCTAATCATTTCAGAAGCAGCAGACTTCGAGACAGCAATTGCTGCGACTAAATGCGGCCGCTTCAACGTGCTGCTGATGTTGTGCACCCTCCCCGCCTTCTGGAGCGCCGTATCTGTCACCAGTTCCGTCACATACATCTTCACGCGTGCACATTGTGACTTAAACCTGTCGATGGTAGATATGGGTACCATCAACGGCATTACCTACGCTGGTAAGCTGTACTTCGAGCAGTTGAAACCGTCACCAACTGCATGATATTCTTTACGCTTGCGCATTGTGTTCTCAGCTTAACCGATACTGATAAAATGTACCACTATCTACTAAACCACTTACGCAGGTAGAGTACTACAAATATATCGAATATTAGTTGTATAATGTGTTAACGCAGACAGGAAACCGAATAAACAGAAACTGATTGAAGCTGTACAGATCCTAATGTAGAAAATTACAGAAACTCATTCACAGCCTTTGTGGTCTGAGATATAAAGCATAATAACCAATAACAATAAATATAATTTTGGTGTGTTTTAACGAGACAAGAGGCGAGTGCACAGATTTTCATTGGATTCAGCAGCTAGATGGCACACTGCCCGGTGACGATTGGCACTTAGGACGCCGTTTGAGGCGTGTCATATCTCAATCAAACAGTCCCGCTTTATCAACAATTTACTATCAGAGTAAGCATTATTCAATGTTAATCATTCATCGTAACGCATATACCGAGGGGCCTATACTATGTTAGGCCGATTAGTCATTTGTCAACCATGCTGACCCAGACCTTCCTTCGCAGGTGTATGTAAGTTACCTCACAATGCTTTCCTTCACCGATAAATCTACATATGAAATTCGAAAAACGAAAAATATATTGGATATCCTAGGCCTCTCAATATTTTACCACAGTAAAAATTGTCTTATGTCATTCTCCAGAATTCAAACTATTCTCGAATTACGTTCTTCGACTACATATCGAAATTGATTCAGTGATTTTTATCGGAGTTTCCCACAGATAAGAGATATGGCCATGGTAAAAATTAAACTATATTCTTTCTCGGATCTCAAACTATCTCCATACCACATAAAAGCAAAATTGGATCTTTAGTTTCGACGGGAAAATGTAACAGACAAGTAAACAAACAGAATTACTTTCATATTTATAATATTAGTAGACTTTTGGTGCAAATTCAAGGCCAAAAACACAAAAGTACGAGTAGTTTGCAAATTATTCCCACTGTTATTTTATAAATTGAAAAGTTGCTGAGTATTTTCATTATGCTATTTATTATTTTAAAGATCACATTTTATCCTTTCTTAGCCTGTTTACTTGCCAAATATCAACACAATTCGTCAAGTAGTTAAGAGTTGTGCGCTGTTGGTTTGAGATTAATCTCCTTTGCCTTTTATATATGGTTAAAGTACTATGGTTGATTCAAATATTACTTACCTAACGATTTGATTACTTCTGTGAGGTTGGTCAGTAGTGGTAATTTTATTATTAATCATCTGTATCTGATAGATAAAGAAAGTCAGCATGCATTTAAAACCTTTAAAACTGTAAGTCTTCAGTTGCTTCTGGTTAAAAAAAATCATTAAACTTTTCCTTTAATCCTAAAAGGAACGTGGTGATTAAATAACAGCGTGACTTTAAATGACCTTTAGTAAAAATAATAACAAATTTGTTATTGCAAGTCAGACATGCACCGGCTCAGGGAGAAATATTTCTAAGTTCAAGCTTTGAGCTTCCTGTAGCCTGGTGGAATTTGTATCTGCCACCAGTTTTACCGTTGAATCAAGCCTTAACTTATAGTGTTTAAGCCTGTGGTCCTGGTGGAACTGCGCCAAGCCTTAACTTAAAGTACGTTTCCGTTTATGCCCCAGGAATGATGACGTCGGCGCTGATCTGGGGGTTCCTGTCAGATACATTAGGACGGCGGCACATAATGTCGCTGGGCTTCCTGTGCTCCGGCCTGGTGGAACTCGCAGCCGCCACCAGTCAGACTTTTTTCATGCTTCTCGTCACCAGATTCGCCAGCGGTTTTTTGTGCGTAAATGTTAATAGTATATTAAAAATTTGTTGATTTTCTATCTCCTTTTCTAAATGACGTAATACATTTAATAACCTCATTAGAAACTGAGAACTTTGTAATATTTTTAAAGATAATTCGATATTAAAACATTTCTACTTCGTTAATTCTTATTTACTTTCTACTACTCCAGGTTTAACGGCCCCTGTGCTGTGCTTATATCTTACCTGGCAGAGGTTCACCGGACGGAACTCCGTGCTCGTGTATTGCTTCTGACCAGTCTGTTTTATACTGTTGCCAATGTTACGCTACCACTACTAGCCTGGGCTGTGCTCACCCAGGACTGGCACTTCCGACTCCATAAACACATCGGTACGTACTGCTACCGTTTTGATCTACATTATCAACATCACACTGCCTCTGCAGACCTTGAAATCGCTGACTTAAGATTAGCAGTACAACCTATGCAAAAATGTAGTGCGTGCTACTATTATAAAAAAATGTTGATACGTTTTGCTACCAACCTGCGTTTTGCTGTCTAAATCTATCCATAGCCTAAGTATTGATAGAGTTAGTAGTTTTGGGGAACAAATGCATCTGACTTCGTTTAAACATACTCTTGCAATAATTTATGATCAGTTGACTCAAGCCTAAATAACAGCGCACTAGATACACTCAATAACAGCGCCCTATAGTTGCATTTAAAATAACATGTTTAACTCGGGCAGGATTTGAATCCGCGGTTAAGACGCAGGTTCGCAGAAATGATACCTTACATACCGAGACCTAGACATGCTAACAATTGGTTAACAGCTTAACCAATTCCATTACCGAGCACTATCAGTTCTATTAGAAAATTTAACTGCGAATATTATGACTGCATTTTATAATAAATCAACATAACCTTTTTTCACTATCAATAACACGTATCACACAAACTTAGAATTCGGTTTCTTAAACGTTATTTAAGATTACTTACTTTATTAAGCCAAAGTCACAATATATGTGTCGATTGATCATCATTGAGATCATCATTGGAGATTTAAGAGTAAATCTCGTGCATGCACCCTTAAGCTCATCACAGTACTTATCACGGTTTGTCTAATGTTTAATTTGATAGTGGTATATGTCCTCTAAATTTTCAACTATCTGTGTCTTGTCTCCAGTATTCCACAACTGGAATATATTCCTCCTGATTACGGCGCTGGTCCCGTTGCTGACGGGTGCAGCATTCCTGTCACTCCCGGAGAGCCCTAAATTCCTTATGTCCCGAGGCAGGAACCAAGAGGCGCTAGATATCTTCAAGCGGATCTACAGTATGAATACTGGCAACCCGCCGGAACATTACCCTGTAAAAGTTACTTCCAAATAAATTAATATTTACAGTTTGTACGTATTAGACATTTATAAACGCTTTAACTAATTTTTGGAATAATACAAAGTAACACTAAAGTAAGATCAGAAAAACTAACGACAATCTAAGAGTCTACTTCCAAGAAAGTTTCTAAAAGAGTACTAAGTACATAAATCGGGGCCTATTTTTGTATTAAAATCAATTACGTGAACTGGTAAGGAAAGGAAAGATACACTTACTCAGAAATTTTAACTAATCTATCATCTGTTTTATAAATGAGGTATTTACTTAATAAACGAAATTCAAAAAAGCACATACTTTATTATAAGCCCAAATCTAGTTAAAAGCTAACAGACAAAAACTTTTATCAGGTCACATGCCTCGTGGAAGAGAAATCAGTAGCCCAGGGCCGCGGGCTGACAGCGCTGCGTGGGGGGCTGGCGCAACTATTACCGCTGTTCAAGCCGCCTCACATCAAGTGGCTTCTACTTGTCTGTATCATACATATGGGTTGCATGTTCGGGTAAGTCCAATTTTAGGAAAATGGTAAAAAATTTATAATATAAATTTAAACATCACAACTAACCTGTAGTAGGCCGTAGGCTAGCTGCATTAGTTAATCACAGTAGTCCAGCGCCGACTAATCGACATCACATAATTATGTACATGTTTGAATTTCATTATAGATATATATGCCTCAAAAGATTTTCTTTACCCGTAGAAACATCGGGGACAACAACATTAATCAACATAAAGATTTTTATCTGATTTCTTGATAGGCCTGTAATGTTAATACATTATTGACGGCCTTGTAAGGTAATTCTAGTTAAAAAAAAACATTGGCTTTATAAAGAAGCGAGCTTGATCCCTGATTTCCTTAAGCCCCGGTTCTCTGTTACCCAATGATTGATACTTGCGACACATATTATTCGAAAAAAAGAGTATGTAGCGCTATGGTAAATCAGCTGTATATTAGGTATACCGACCTTATACATGTATTCAATGTGTGATTGTGTAGTATATGATTGATACAGGTCGAACACCATACGGCTATGGTATCCGCAGCTAGCAGCCATGCTGGCGGGAGGCGGCGGGCTGTGCGCGGCGCTGGCACCTGTCGAGGTAACAGAGGAACCTTGCACGCCGCTTGCTGCCGGACTTGACACCTACCTACACTCTTCCATCGTCGGAGCAGGATCTCTGCTCACCTACAGTTTGGGCGGCATGTTTATCAACAGGTCACTAAAATACTAGCTCATAACTAAATAAGAGTGTCATTTTAACTCCACAGTCTTGAATCCGGTCAGGATCTGAGTTCATCCACAACTTAGGCTTTAAGTTTATAAACACGTAATCGCTGATTACCAGGTCAAAGAGTCTTACAAACCCTGCAATTCTCGATCTTTGTGCAGAATGACTGATAATCTACCTCTAGGACGCCGTCCTCATAAACAGTTCAATAAATCAACAACTATTATGATCGATCAATAGCGACTAATCTCGCAGCTACGCGAAAGTGCTTAATATCTGCACTTCTCAATCTTTAGTGGAGCACAAGTTTGAGAATCCCAATGATAGGAATCTATCAAACAAACTGATTAAGACAGACAATCTTGTCACCCGTTTTTATTATTTTATTTGCGACTTAAGTGTCGTCGGCATAACTCATAATATAGCTTGATGTAATGAGGTTACCTACCACTCAGGACTTAGTTAAGCCTCACAAATTATAAGGCCCCACATTCGAACATTAGTGCGGGTCTCATTACCTTCTTAACAAGAGTTCACAACTAGTGACAACAATGTTGCTATACACGAGCCTAGTTTTCAAAACTGGTGTAGCAATAGAGTTAGAGGGCATATAATCTAATTCCATAAGCTTTCTATTTAAACACCTTCTATTTTTGCAAAAGAATTTAGAAATGGTTGAATTTTAGATAGTGGTAGAACTTAGAGAAAAATGAAGACCACAAGATCCCTAATGAGTACCTGCAGCTTTTCTTGAAAGGCTTTTGCACAGATTTAGGACTAAGTATATCAAAATTTGAAGTTATTCAGTGCTTGGACAGATGCGGCAAGAAGACTGTAGTGGGCGTGTGTGGCGCGTGCAGCGGGATCGTGGCGCTGACGATGCCACTGCTGGCGCGCGGTGCTGTGGCGGCAGCTGCGGCCGCGGCAACGGCGCTGGCGTTCACCGCGCTCTTCGGCGCCGCGCTCAGCACTGTGGCCGTTGACCTATTTCCGACACCACTAAGGTATGCAGCTGATCACGGTTTCTTTGTCATATCTGTGATTGTGTTAAATTCTTCCCTGACGCCGCCGTTTGGATATATTTAGATTTAGAAACAAGTGAAGCTAACGTTACCACTGATGATGATGTTAAACGTGCTCGTCTTTAGCATGCTATTGGGAAGTACTCCATGGCCTTCGCGGTGCACATAACGCAATAACAATGACCATAATATGGTACCTCGAATGGAGGTACCATATTATGGTGACATGTTTGATGGAGAATAAACTTTTTGATACAATATGTTTTAAATCCTGGAAAGTCTAGCATGTTTTTTTTAACTTCTAACAAAAAAGTAATTTTTCTATCTAATGTACTACAATTTTAATCCGTTTTAATGACGTATGGTTAACCTCTGTTATGGAGCTCAATAAGAAATTTTGACGTATCCCTTTATATCAGTTTTTTAAATTTGTTGATTAAAGGATAGTATTTAGCTTCTAATATTCCCATTGAACTCCACTATTAGTATGATTAACAAGTGAACCATGTTTAAGAAACACACATACGGCTATCAACCTTATAAAAGAATTGATATTCTATACTTATAAGTATATGATATCCAAATAGAATGGATGTTGAATTTTAGATTCAATAACTTGTTTTATTATTAAAATAAACCCATTTTATTAGAAAATCATGTTTGGTGCAACTGTCGAATCTTTGGAATAATACTGGCATGTAAATTCATTATTTTAATTATATAAGCAGTTATACTATCAACAATACAATTTGCTATTTGCGAACACTATTTTAACTAACTCTGAAAATCATGATTGATATTGCGAATTGAATTGAAATAAGTAATGAAATACTCTGACAATCATTCAGACAATCATTTTTATTTTAAGTTTCTCGCACATAAAAATCTATATTGGTAAATCATAAAATATGTAACAATATAATAAAAAACAATTCTGTAGTCATATGTATACTAAGTATTTAAAACTTACACTGTATGTTAGCAATGGTAAAAACGTTTCGTATTTGTGACGGATTCTCAGTCTCTCCTATCCAGAAGAAAAAACAAAAAAGTAATAAATAACACGGATGCATAACACGATTAATATACAATATTAGTAAAAGATGCTTACTTAATTACAATTTGCTTTTATAAAGAGAAAATGGTAAAATTAGTGCATTCATAAAAGAAATTTATCCTTATAATTTTTTGTCTATAAAGCATTTTTGTTAACTGGGTGTCTCATGAACTCACTGAACACGGGGTTTTCTTTAATTTCAAATTTATAAATTGTTGTACTAAAATACTACCTAATGAAAACTTCCAGAGTGATGGCGATGGCGACTTTCTTAATGAGCGGCAGATTTGGCACCATAGCCGGCGCCGTCACATTCCCCGCACTCGTGGTATACGGCTGCATGCCGCCTTTCATTACCATCGGAACAGTGCTGGCGGGTCAGTTATATATGTTATCATGAGTTTTATAACTATGGTACGTTTGGTACAACCACATAGTACTGTGACCTTCATCATCACTCGACATAGTGCCGTCATCACAATCAGAACTGTGGTAGTGGGTATCATATAAATAATCACCAACGTCATCAATTCCTAATAGTAGCAGATTCCGCACAACCGCAGAGTATCTAACCTTCTACCCCGTCAGCCCCATTGGATAAAAGTAGGTAACATGCAACTTTTCGTCCAATGGGGCTATGCTGACAGGTCAGTATATCATCTTCATTATCTATATCTAATGCTAGCAAGTCCGTTACCATCGTCGACTTGCTTGCCATCCTCAGAATTTCCACATACACGTCGCACTACATTACGATTGGGACTGCTCTTCCAGGTCAATGTATCATTATCTGTATGGTATTTGGCACCATCAGCAACCGGATTATTGTTCTCCTATGGTCACCACTGAAGCTGTACTGCAAGCCAGCATATCATCATGATCAGTTTTTGTTGGTGGCAATGCCGCATGATTACTTCACAATCACTTCATTATATCGTTATAATTTATCATAATAATAATAGGTAATCATGTAGTACCTACATCAGTAATGGTGACAATATCCGAACCATGAATAGCAACCTAATTGTATTCTACCTCGAATGATACAGTTACATGATCATTTAATCCTATCGGGACTATACTGTTAGGTCGGCTAATATTTAACAACATCAACTGCTGTAGCGATCGAACTACTCTCACAAGGATCAATTTCAGTAATTTGGCTTAAATTCAAGGATTTAAGCCAAAAGATTCATATATTGGCGAAACATAAGAAACCGTTTAATGATGGATTGGTTCGAAAGGAAGCATTTATTAAAGTGGGTGAGACTGAGACCTTATTTGGAAATTTAAAAAATAAAACAGAAATTATGTCTGCTATTATTAGAAAACATCAGTTATCTTGTCCGACTGTTATAAAGTAATAGTTACAAGGCGTGTTGAGTCAGGACATGGCAAATAAACTAAAACATGATATCATGGAATGTACATGCTTTTCTCTACAGTTTGACAAATCCACCGATATGACAGAAACTGTCCAACTGTGTATTTTTATTCGAACGGCATTCAATGACATGCCGGTAAGAGTTTTTGACAATAATTCCTCTGATAGGAAAGACCCGTGGCGAAGATATATATGGCGTTTCCTCTCTCCTTCCATTATACATCAACAAATTTTGTGTTCAAAAGTTCTAAATATGGAGGTAATTACGGGTATTGCAATAAAAATTGTGAATTCTATCCTAGTAGCTTGCAAAGATGACCCTTTAAATTGCGATTGGAAGTCAGGTAGTTGAGTCGCGGAAAATTCCTAGAAAGGTTACAACACTGTAAAAACGAACTTAGGTTGCTCAGTTTATAGTACTATGGTTACGCCATCTATACGCTGTTAGCAAGAATATACTGAAACGTCATAAAACAAAGCACTGTCAAACAGTATACCACAAAAGTATACATGATAGTCAATTGAAAATACAATAGATGGCGCTGCACAATTTCGAGATCAGTCTCTCAAAAATTATTTTATCTAATTAAATCTTTGTGATGAATGCGAGCATTTGTACATTAGTCGCGGTTGTTAATATATATTTCTATCAAAATTATTTCTATATGTATAATATGTGTGTCAATCTGTTACTATAGATATCATAACACAAGTCTTACAGAGCTTACTTTGGGCTAGGCTAATTGGTGTAAGTTATATTTTATATATTTTTTTTATATCTGAACCGGTGGGATACATTCTCACTATGTCCCATTTTACAACTCCACATATTAAAACTAAACCTAAATAAATTAAAGAATTTTCACATTTAGAGAAACTTGCTATTTTCATCTAAGCTATCGTGCCTTCAAAATTATGACCATAGTTTACATTTTTTTAGCTTGTGGGTTGGCGTGCTACTTACTGCCAAACACGACATTGAAGAAGCTGGAATAATTTCTATCGCAGATATTGACTTTGTAATTGCAATTTTATTAACTTTGAATTTGTTATGGTATGGACATAAACTAGACTGTTAAAGGCTTGATCAATACAACGGAATTTAATTTGTATGTATGAAATGTCTTTGTTCGGTTTTATTGTAACTTGCAATGAATGTGTACTTAAATAAATAAGAATAAAAGAGTAACGTTTTTAAAAATATTCTCTTTTTTATTTATAATTTATCATAACCTAATCTCATCCATCGTCATGATTACAACTAGATAAATAACAGGCGAATCAGGGAGGCCTTATGTATGTATGCCAGCTTATATTTTCCTACAATATGTACCATTATAACATCTTATTAATCAGATATCTACCAAGGTTATCGAACAATCATGTTCGTACATGTAGCCAAAATAATTAGGCACAACTTTGGTGAAATTCAGTATAAGCAGAATTAACTAATTTATTTAAACAAAATTTTATTTTGATATTATTAATGAGTTTCTTTTGCACATAATAAAAATATATAAGCCAGATATTTGATAATTGAAAATTAAGAGTTATACAAATACACATTGTTAAAAATATTTTGTTTGTTAAGTCGGTATATCAGTCTAATGCGATAACTAAATGGTTAATTGATGCAATATAACGCACAACTTCCATAATGTTCGCACTTTACCGGCGCTTGCATTTTGTGACTTATTTCATTTTTCGCAATAGGACGTTACAATTCTGTATAAACGCTACTTTTCACAAAGGCAATAGAAGCGGAAATGCATCACACTTCAACTATATTGACAAGACAGCGTGTAATATTAACCCTGTAATAGCAAATTGCAAGCTCAAACTTGTTCCGAAGTTCATTATGTAAGTAAAGATCTATTGTTATAGAATTACACATTACCTGTGTTCCAATTATAAGTATTCATTTCAATGTGTGAAGGGTAATAGTTATTTTAAGCTCTGAATTCCTTTTAAATATTCTATTTTCTATTTGCTTCCCCTTCTTGCTTCACACATTTCAATAAACATATAAATGGCATCAACGAGGTCATGTGCAGTTTCGAATTACAGAATTTCTAGGTATATACCAATTTTTAAAATTACCTGGACAATATTACAGTAACTGGCCCTTCAAATTACGTACTTCAGTACCTTAGATTACTCTAGTTCAAAGCAAGATTTTTATAAAGACTAGAATGAAAATCTTATTGTCAAGTCATCGCACTTTGTCTCTAAGCAGTACTCAATAAATTCGAGCTTCAAATAACGTATTTGTATAAATAGACTTAATCATAGGCCAGTGAAATTGACTGTTATTACCCTATATATATATAATAAATGTATAAATTTGGATAACTATTTCATATACGTATTTTTACAATAATCTGAATACAACGCAAGGCACAATGTTCAAAATCTGTTTTAAAGACATTATTACCCTATCTATTAGTTGTTTAATACAACTTTAAAATCAACGATTGCACTAGATTTAATAAGATTTAAAAATTGGCAGATCTTTCGAATATAAAACTAAAAGATCAAATGTTTGTGTGTATTATGTCTAAGCTTTGTTCCTGGCTTTGCTCCCGTAGTGTACACACATACTGAGATACATTTCGTAACAACCTTTACCTGAATTCGGTCAGAAATGCTTTTCACACAGCCTTCTTCACATTTAGAAACTGATCTACTCACAATAAAAAAATGTGTCATCTAATTTTGTACAAAATGAAATATGACTATATACTACAATCTTAAATAATTTAAAATCTAAGGTAAGGCATATTTAATTATTATAAATAGTTAATTACAGACATTATAGTACATATTACATTATATATACAGTCTCGCGTTGTCTTAAAGCAGAAATTTATACATTAATAAATATACAACTTATGACAATTGTATAGTTGACTATGTTTATGTTACACGCTATATGGAGTAAGGCCTCATAATTTGGAAGGTGTGATGAGAAAACGCAGTATTTTAGCGACTCTGTGACTAAATTGGCTTATCCAATCTGAAAGAGTTGCCGTAGAGTAATTAAATGACATGATGAAAAGTCGATGAGTGAAAACTTATGAAAATAATGTAGTAAATAATACAGTGTGTACATACAATATAATTGCCGTCAATTTGTGGTGAAAGAGGATAATCTGGTAATTGTGTCGCTGCAGTATTTAAGTAACTTTGTGAGGCAGCCAATACAATTGTACAAATGTACGATTTGGATCCTTGTAACAATTTCATTGAATTTGAGATTCAAATTGTACTTTGAACAAAATATGAGAATAATAGACTAGATTTGTAGATAAAAAGAAAATACAAGAATTCTTGTGATTTGAATCTTGTAATATTTAACTGACATATATGAATATGATATTTAACTGCAAATCTTTTTTTAAATCATGGCTTTAACTATAAGATTTAAAAAAGTTATAATAATGTGTTACTGCAGTTAGATTGATCAATGAAATTTTAATACTATGATATTAAAATGTCATTGTAAATCATCAGTCATATTTGAATATGTAACTGCACACATATTTTAAAATTATTTAATTCTTTATTTTTTCAATAGTTTTTGTAATAGTAATTCTATCGGCTGCCCTTATACACACTGTATAGCTACTGAATTTTCTCATCGCAATATTATCACTAATTGCAATGTTTCACACGATTGTTTAGTACCAATTTGCAAGGCCCGTTAAAATGAGATGCAACATTTCAAATTATTTACATAGGTACCTACCTACTTATATATTAAACAATAATTTGTTGCGTTTACATATTGAATAAATTAACGTGTGATGTATACCCACTTTGTGGATCCTTACACTACTGACGCAACTAAACCACTGTAACAACTCTGCATTAGATAACAGAATAAATGTACTACCTCAGAATACACGTCAATATAAAAAAGTACAAGTTAAAATAAAAAACACTAATTAAACATTTTTATTTAACAGATTTGATAGAACATTTTTTTTGTCATCAAGTGTAGAGCTTTATAAGATTTAAATAAAATGTCCAACAATTGTAAAATCACGTTTTCAAGAATAGTTCATTTAAAAATGTCCACTGCACTGCACTGCTTTTATTGCCCACTATGTTCATCGACCAAGCACTTCCTGACTAGCATTACGCTTGCTTTGATTAACGTTTCTCTTATATTCATTAATAAAATGTATATTATGCACCAATCACATTAAAGTTAATTAAAAGTAGTTATATTAACTTCTAGTAGTAGAATATCTCTTCTAAAAAGCGTTTTTAAATCAATTATTTTATTTTCAGGTAACAATGTGTTTTTTTATAAG
The DNA here is from genome assembly GCA_036419045.1 of Scirpophaga incertulas. NCBI lineage: Eukaryota > Metazoa > Arthropoda > Insecta > Lepidoptera > Crambidae > Scirpophaga > Scirpophaga incertulas. Next base: position 15,939,850 of record CM071630.1, on the reverse strand, counting down.
ATCATTAGTAATATGATTAATAAAAAATAACAAGCAATTATTTCATTAAATTTAATACAGTTACAATAATAATAGAAAACCGTAAAAAAAGAACAAAACGAATGCAAGAGATCGCCAATCAAAACTTATCATCATAAAGGAGATAAATGTGTAAGAAATTAAAATATGTGGAAACTCATGATGACGCTCATATTGTTAAACAGCCATGACCTAATTTTCCCAAGTTCATTTTGATTTCCACTAGTTCAACTTAATAGTTCAATTGACTGGTGTGATATTATGGAAAGATTGATTTGATGATCCTAACATTCCCATTGTTAAACTTTGCTGTACTGTAATTCGTACATCTTTTGTAATATCACTAAATATATATAATTTTATTCTCGTACTGTCCTAGATTGAACTAATGGTATATTTTTCTTATAGATTTAGTGAATGATCAAATAGATGTTGTTGTTTGTTTCTTCAACTAATCCTGCTAACTGTACTGATGGGACGATTTTCTCATTTCTGTTGATTGCACTGATAGAATTTCTAAAAATTAATGGGACTTTCTTTCTTTTCCTGTGCAAAGTCTGAATTAAAGGGATATTTCGTTTTAATGTTTTTTTCAGTCGACTGTATCTCAGTAACTTCCTCGTTTCCAATAATGTGATGAACGACACAGATTACTTGTTACCATGGATCATTATAATCGTTTCCTCAGTAGACTTATGTGATGATCAGACGTAGGTGCCAGTCAGCCCATGGCAGCGGGTCAGCTGGGTGGCAACATAACCTCAAGCCAGCACGGGCACGCCGTAACGTCGCGCCGCGAGTACTTGGGCCCCCAGCCCTTTGCGAACGAAATGCGGACGGAACGGGTGTCAACTGGCCCGAGTGGCGCTAGATACCTGAAACAGAAATTGACTTTCAGCTCAATTTTTATCATTTATTTTTTTGTCAGTTGGGAAGTCATCCAAATTTAACTAAATTGTGTGAGCTGTATAATTCTTAAACAACCGCAAAAACGCTCGTAATACTAATAGTGGCACTTGCGCGTTACCGACTTTATACCCTACATAATCAGCACCAATAGTTTATAACGTAACGATAACAAGGATCAATATGCAATATAATATGTGTCACTGATGGGCAGTGTTTATCGGTAATCATACACAGAACAGTCAAACCACCAACCACACAAGCAGTATGCTTCTTACCTAACATACGCATACTGGTCTCAGCGGGACGGGTGGATGGGTCGCTGGTAACCTTACACAGGCAGTGCGCCAAGCCATGCACCACACAAGTAGTATGTTTCGTACCTTCCACACATGCACACTGCGTGACGCACCTCAGCGTGACGAACGGTGGGTCGTGGTTAGCCTCACACATGCATTGCGGGGGGGTCACACCACACATGTGATACGTCTGACCTCGGCGGGACTTGGCGACACTCAGGCAATGCGTCCCATACAATTATATCCTATACCCCATACACACACGCATATACAGACTTTGGCAGGAAGGATGGCGACTTGTGGTTAGCTGCATGCAGGCAGAGCGCACGGTCCGCGTGCCAAACAAACAGTATGTCCTGCCCTTCCTACACACACGCACATACTGACCTTGGAGGGACGGGCGGGGGATCACGGGTGGCGACACGCAGGCAGTGTGCGGGAGCCACACGCCACACGAGCAGGGCCCGCGCGGCGGCGGCGTCGAGTGCAGGTGCGCTCACAAACACGGGCTCGGCGCTACGGTTGTACACCCATACGCCGTCCGCCTCCAGCGACAACGTCACACCTAAACCAATTTTGGAACGGGTCTTGCGCACCTGCAACAACAGAATACACCCTCAAAACGTCTGTCGTTAGGTTTTTTTTTCTCCAACAGCAATAAAACATTCTACATATGAGGCATTATAATAAATATAGTTATTCAAAAAATGTTTTACCCCATTTTTTTCAAATCGCGAATTATGTAATAATTGAAAATTATATTTAATGTTGAGTGACAACACCTAATAATTTCGCTTATATCTTACCCTTCAAACTAGAATACAACAATACAAGCACTACTACTTTACGGCAAGAAATAACCCGTTAAAGTTCATTCGTTAAGATACAGTCACCTCCGTATAGCAATATCTTGGCAAGTGCCGCTTCTAAGCACATGATACCGTGTTAGGCGTACACCCGACAGCCAAATTTGGATATCTCACTCTCATAACACATCGTAAACATTTTTTAGTTCATGGCATATCAAAGGGATAGCACAAAATTAAAACTTTAAGCTCACTAACAACTAAAAAAAACTTTGTAATAAAATATACTATATTAAAATCCACCACTTCAATACCACTTGAAATAAGAAGTAATGGTATCACTTATTATAGTCGACTGAATATCAATTATTATAAAGAAATACTTAAATTCAGGAGGGAAGTCTGGATCAATCAATAATAAAATCAGGGCTACAACGCTAAATGTACCATGTACCTTGTCTCATATCCCTTTTTAAATATATTGTGCCAGGAAAGGGCTATGAACGACTTGATAACAAAAATATATCGCAAAGAAAGGTCGGCAAAGCGGTTGCAATGCCAGGGTATTGCAGGCGTCTATAGGCTACGATGACTGCCTGTCATCAAACAGGTCGTAAGTCTTTTTATCAAAGTCGTTATATAAAAAATATATGTATCGCCAATCTAAAAACATCATTCTGCATTTAAACAATTTAATATCGCACTCGATTCACTCAACTACGATAAGATGTGACTTATTGTCCATCGCGCCTCGACCAGGGTTATCAGGAGAGCCTGACCCCGAGTCCGAGTGTCGAGACCCACAAATCAGTGCTATCGTAGCTTAATAAAGAGAGAATTGTGTTCATCATATGATATGATATCTGCGACTTTGCGTGCACACTATTTATTCTCTACTGGCTGGTAGTTTGTACGAACATCTATCCAGGATGATTATTTTGTCAAGCGTCGATTTATAAGCAATCTTAATACCCGAAATAGTACACGTATCTCTGTTATTAATAAAAAAAATAGAAATATATTTTACTGGTTAAAAAAAATAGAAATATATTTTACTGGTTAATCATATTCTAGATTAACTCAAATTATGACAAGATCTCTCAGAAAATAAAATTTATGTTTAAACAATAAGTTTCAAATTAAACAGATTCATTAAATCAATGCGAACGATACCTAGCAAAAACTGCTGCTGGACATTAATTATTAATTAATAAAGCATAGTTATGACCTAGTTAAGACCCAGTAAAATTAAGTTAAATAAAAATATGATGAAGCTTCTCAAGTGTGTTTGAACTCACCTGTTCAGCGGTGGACTCGCCCTTGTCCTCTAGATCGCGGAGGCAGAAGCCGTGGCGACCGCTGCCGCAAACTCCAGCGCCGAACACATCCACCGCGCGCACCCGCACACCCACTTGCCGCCCGATGCGCTGCGCCAGCTCCCAGTAAGCCAGCCGGCACCACTCCGTCTCCCAGCTCTGTTTCTCTGGAAGTGAGAAGAGATGTATGATAGGGGATTAATGGGATCTGATAAAAACAGCTGACTAGATTTTGATACAATTTGTTAAGAGGACAGTTGGAGACACGTGGAAAAACAAAAACCACGGTAAAATATATTTTTCCTTTTGGATTAATTATAATAATCTTATAATAAATCTACAGAAACAGTTATAATAAAACCCAACCTATATAAATGATACAGTTACACACAAATAGTATAAAATGAATTCAAGTATAAAATGAAAAGTAATTCTGCCCCGTAAGAACGGCTGTACCCATTTTCAAGAAATACACAAAGAAAGTCATGAGGTATTTTTTATTTTTCCTTCAAGTTATACCGATATAGCACAGGTGAGGCAGCTACGGATGAATGTATAGTTGTATAATTTTGCAAAACAGACATAACTACATCGTTCTATATTTGAGCAAATTTTCTTTCTAACGCTTCAGCAGCGTTATAGGTCACTCACGAGGGGCTGGTGCAGAACTAAACGGAGTCAGATTAGGTGCCTAGGTTTAAGCTACCATCATGAACCATAACAAGTTTTTATAAATAATATTTAATAATAGAACATTCTTGTGAATTTGTATTACAAGAGTTTAAAATGACCTCTCAACAGCTGTCAAAATATAGAAATTTCGGTAAGAATAGGTAAAAGAAACAATAAATAAATATTATAATGCTACTATTAAAGTTATAATATTATTTGATCTCGGCAAATCTACAATCAACAACTCAAAACTAAAACAATATTTATTCAACACATCAAATCCAAAGAAGAACGGCAAGCTTGTATGGGAGTTTCGTACACCCATTTTTTATCACGTAATGAAACATATGTCGAAATAATGATAATTTTCTGGAAAGCCACTAACAAAAAAAGAAAACAATTATTAAGTTGTCATTCAATAGTTATAATGTTTTGAATACAAAAAGTGAGGTTATGTTTATAGATTTTGTTCTTTGTAACTGATTATTTTTAAGCCTGATATATCTTTTTCACAACATCTTACTAAGAATGAATATGAGTTACAGAACACGTAGCAAACAGCAACAAAAATATTAGACATTGGAATATGTAGATAATGCATCAAAATTATATTAGTTACTGTTCTGCATATCTAACTTATCAATAATAATAATGTATAATGATGTACTCAAAATCGAAGAGAAAGATAATTCTTCGATATCAGTCGAAGTATCGTTTAACGCAAAGTTTTTTGCATTAAGAAAACACTGTGCAATAAAATATACAATAAAATTCAGAAAAAATCGATTTCATTTAATCGATTAATACATTTTTCTTCTATATAGTACAGATAATCGTGTTGCGTTTTGTTTCCGGTTTTGCAGTACTGACTTTAATTTGTATTATTTGATTTAAGACAAGTTGAAATTGTAATCTGATAAATGCAAAATAGTGCCTTTTAAATGTGAAAGATATTGCATAAACATGGCCCTGGTACATGACAAAAAGTAGCCTGTACATGAACTGCCGTTCTCCTTTAAAAATAAGACAACAAAAAAATATCTAATTTTAATCGGAAATTGAAAGAGCCTTCTAGAAATGGGTAGATAATACAAGAAAAAAAACATTGACCTTCCTGCTGATTTTCCACTACAATATCTACTACCGTCAATTCGAGAACCAATGGACGTTTCTTCTTTGACGTTCAAAAGTGACGCAAGTCCTAATTTAATAATATTATCTTAATCTTATTTAACAAACTATTTAATTACAGTCAAAGAATAATAAACTCTGGAAAATAATAATATTGTGGGACGCCTTTTTTGTGATTTTGAGTCGAAAGCGAACAGAAATATTGCCTTTACTACACCATTGAAACAATAGATTAGCAATCACTTGTATAAATTTCTTTGGTTTAATGTCTTAGTAGTTGGTGACTTGTACCACTGAAATTGAATAAATCAACAAGTTAAAATAATATCTCTCTAAAATTAACGAAATGCTGATTGTTTAAAAAATTAACATACATTGATATTGGTATTTATTTGATTTGATATTGGATATCTAGTAAAATATATATTATAATATGTTTATCATGTGTCACTAAATGTCTCTATAATCTAAATAAAATATATATTTGTCATAGATAATAATAATTAAGTATATAGATGTGGTAAAATAATTCTATAAAATAAAGTTTGAGAGAACGTTCCAGAAGTAAAAACGAATGGACCAGCTGACAATGACATTGAAATTGCCCCACTAATTTAAGCGCTGACAGCCCATCACGCATTAAGCTTGCGGTATTGTGTTGCAGATGAAGTGACATTCGTATTGTTTACAAAACGGCAATTTCTTTTTTTTTAAACTGAATGTATCAAACTCATTTTTTTTTGGGGTCTAAATAATTTGGTTCCTCCTATATCCACAATAAATAATCAGTCGACAGTACACTAGTATAAACACAGTATAATAATGCACTACTAGTCTTATGTATATTTTTAGTATATTATTTAGTATATTTTATCATTGGATTGGTGGCTCTTGCCAAAAGAAAAGTAACCTAGAACCGAGTGATATTGTTTTAAAGGGACATTCTAAATCTTAGTATTATCATCCAACTAAAAGTGAATAGAGCGTTTTACCCTTAAGATACGATTTCCAATACAGTCCATAGCTTTTAAAGAGTAGTTAGTATGAAGTATGTAAAACAACTAGTAACTATTCATAAGCATTTTATTTTGCTGTTTTAACAACCGGTTTTTGTCTCGCTATTACATGCTAGCGAGCTCGTGACGCCACTCTCGTATTGATTGATTGACAAGCACCTTAGTTCCTTATAATAGATGTTATTTTTGAAGTGACCCCGATTATCGTTTGACTGCGAGATTCGCGACGAGAACTATTGGGATAAGCAGCATAGCCAAGAGGTAATTATATTATTAAATTATAATCGAAACGAAACAGAACCATTTGTTCAACCACTTCTGTTGGTCATACGTAACCGGGTAGCTCTGATTCTGTGATTTATTAGCAAAAGTAATCAGTAATTTCTATTTAACTACTCTCTTCTGTTTCAAATTTAATTTGATTTCTAATACACATGATATAAAATGCTTATTAATACAAAAACAATTAACCTAAATATCGAATTGTTTCCTTTTACATTCTACTATTTCGGTGTCTTTTACACAATAAAAAGTTATTCAATCTTATTATATTTTTTTGGAATTCGTATACAATTAAGCAAGACCTATTAAAATTTTCTAGTGATTTACTAAAACCTCTAATTATAGAAAATATCGCGGACATGTACCTATTCTTCACAATTTACGATGCTATTTCCGTGTGTGACAGGCAAGGCGTAATTAACTGCAAGCTACGTACGATGTAATTTATTAATGTACATTTTATCCGGAGCTCTTTATTTTGTTCTACCCAATAAAGTTAAATTCTTACAAGTCATATTCCTAGGAAATAACCGCTTTTGATAGGAAATATCGTTGTTTATTTCTAATATGAGCCGAAAACCTAATATTTCAACGGCCTCCAAGCACCGACAGCCGTACAGATACGACAGATGATCCTAATGTATTTATGGCGTACAGGTATCGCCTCATGAGTGTCCCTAAAATCGAATACTCGCCTAGCTATTCCAGAGCGACGCAATGTCCATCACGGCTGAGAGTATATTTTGTACTAACAAAGTCCTGCGTTGAGTAGTGCGGATTCCAGGCATGCATGACTTATGTAATAGATTAAGATCAGAATCCTCTATACTTAACTTTTTATATATCACACTATAAATTTTAAACACCACATTTAAAAAATACGTTGAGTATGTACTTTACACGTTATATTTTTCTTTTAATCACAATTTTGGTTTGGTGGATCAGGCTGGCCCGTGGGTTGTGCCACAATTCCATCTATCCTTAACCACTGCTAAAAGCTGCAGTTTAAGAACTGTGATTTCCCGCTTAAGCTAAGACAACAGCTCCTTGGTAGCGGACAGTTAAAAATAAAGATTTCACAAAAAATCCACAAGTTAGGCATCAGAGTTGGCCGGCCGGTCGGCGTTGATAACTCGTCTAGCTCCATATTTTGGCCACTGACATCACTCTAGCAAGCGGCATATTTAGAATCGTTCGACTTGTGCCAAACGATCGATAATTTTATGAGACAAACATAGTCAGACGACTATTGACGACCAACATTTTGGATAAACAATACACGTCGTAATACTTTATTGTTTCATATTTTGTGAGTAACAGTATTAAAAAGAGCCTTAATATTTGCATCACAATTTACAACGTATGAAATGATATTTACGTATTAATACAACAATATTGTACAATTTGATATATTCTAAAGATATCCCAATCTTACACATAAATATACAACGCTAAAATATATATCAATATTATTGAAAAAACTAATTGCTATTCTGATTAATTTATATTAAGCGCATACACTCACGTCACGTCACGTCCTTTTAATTTTGATTTTATATAAATTTTTTAAGATCATCTAATTTACATAAAAAGGAAGTATATAATGCTTTTTTGCGAACTTAACTGGTGCTAGAAGTTTATTATATTTAACAGTAAACATCAATTTGGGTAATAAGCATATTATGCTTACTTTTACACTAGTATAAAGAGCGGTTAAATTGCCAATCTTAACATATGTGAAGACTCAAAAGTATAAACTTCGAAGCAGTAGTCTGTATCGAATACTATTCAACATCTACTGCTATACATGTATTGATAGAAACCAAATTATAATTATATAATTGTTATAACCATTATATCAACAAATTTTACTACGAGAAAGACGCAAACTGAAATTAAATATTTAATACATTATGTCAAGTAATTATACTCGTAACACTGTATTTTATGCGTGTTTAATCGAACACGCACAAAACATGCAATACTATTGTGCAAGTCGACTAGTTAATTCCTATACGAGTAGTTTCAAGCGAGTAGTACCAGATAAGTTCTCTGGCTCGTCGTGCTGACAGACTTACGAAAAGGCCCGTGAATTATCTCGGCGATTTCTTTTGTTCGTAATTTGATACGAGGCGATAATTCTGTTCAAAGGTGCCTGTCGTCTCAAAATAATGTGAGTTTTTAGAATAATGTGGATTTTTAGATGTTAACATACATGATACGTTAGACAGACGTTGAGATGGGAAATTTCTGGAACGTTACGTGTGTTACGAGGGCAGAGTGATAAATGCCAGGCTTATGAATGAAATATTCGTTTAACGTTACGAATTGGTTTTAATTTTTCCACACAGCCTTCTTTACGCTGGACGCAAATAGTTCATCGTCGCTGAAAAGCAGTTATGCCTTCTCTGATATCGATGAAATGGTTCTCTACCGCAGCTCTAACGTGATTATTCGACTCAAGTTACTGTCCACCTAAAATTTTTTTTAGTTTAGGAAATTGGTGGAAGTCCGGCAGTCAAAAGCATAAATGTGACTGTGGCAATAATTCGTAGAATAAACGAGAATACGTAATTCGTTTCGCGAGTGTGAACCCTCGCCTTGTCTTGGTGAAAGATAATAATTTATTTTCGAACCAATCGTGGTATTTTTTGCTGAATACATTTTTGTTACTTATATAACAGATATTGGTCAAGACGTTTCAGAAGTCAAAATTATATCAAAATAAAAATATATCAAAATCAAAATCAAAATAATATTTATTCAACATAGACCTTTACAGGCACTTATTGACGTCAACAAACAAAACAAAAAAAAAGCTTAAATAATAAAAAAAAAAAACAAAAACCTTGTCCGTACGTACGAATAAGGAAAAAAAAAAGAAAAAATATATTGACTCAACACCTGTTCGGAAATTGGGAGAGATAATAAATAGATATAAAAATCTTATCCTCAAAACTTTGCTTTGGAGCCCAACACTGCTTTAATAAGAATTTTGGATTCTGGTATATACAGTTTATATAGTGGTAAACCCACATTTCATCTGTTGTTACCACCTTGCAAAAATCTTCTTTATTACTCTCAAAACGATTCAAACAGCGTTGAGTCTTGCATACGAATTAATTTCTGATCAAGAGTAATCAATCGCGGCACTCAACGTGCGGATAGCTTTTCATATTCAATTATCACTCACGATGTGATCTACCGATCCTTTCAAAATCCTTACCTGTCAGCTATTTCGGATAATTTAATCTTTGATCTTTCAAGAGTTTCTTTCTTTTTTATTTCATAGGCTTTAGAGATCATTTCCAGGATGGTGACGCGTTTTAGACGTCTGGATCGTGATTCATTTTGGACGCTTGTACGACCGCCCTTAAATACGGTACATCCATGTTCTTAAATGTGGCATATTCGTTGTTCACCTAAAAATCTTAAAAAATGTCTCCTTAGCGCCATCAATTTTTAATTTAAAATTTGGATATCTTTTGTACAATGACATGTATTTTTAATATATGTTTTTTTAATACATGTTCTTCTTAAATAGTTTAAGCCAGATACTTATCATATCGTCTTATATCCTATTTTAAGATTTTTCTTGACACTCAATTTATAATGACTTCAACATAACCAAATGAATGTTTAACTTTAATTTAAAGTACTACTCATACAAATCAGTAGTGTAAGTGAAAACACTTAAGTGGATTTTGTAACAAAATACTCACACTCCAGCAGAAATAATCGACTAAATAAGAATAAAAAACGAATTTGAAAATTATAAAAAGGCAGACAAAAAACGCATTACTAAAATCAAATTTCTCAGAATGGTGCAATGATTAAAATCTGCATAAATAAATAAATTTCAATAGTTAGACCCACTATGTCACTGAAACTTTTAAGTCATTTAATTCTTTATTTACATTTTCTTTCAAATTAAAGTTATCTGATTTTAGCATAAAATTAGGAAATAAAAACATGTACGACTTGTATAAAATGATAAATCTGGACTTTGACTCCGAGACCTTAATGTGTAGGGGCATATCCTGTTTACTTTATCTTCAACAGGCGCTTTGTAGCGTTTATTGTTACAAAAACATGAAATCCATATTACACATATGGACACTATTTTCCATAGACACTCTCTCTGCAGAGCGCTACAATTATTATTTAGGAACAAACAGTTACAGTTGATAAAGAGACAAATAGTTACATGACATTTTTTGAGAATAATATATTACATAAAAAGGTGAAAGTATTACTTGACAAATAGTACATAAATAAATATAGGGCATTGGATAAAATATTTGTTGTTTGTAACAAATTTTTAATAATACATTTCTTTGCTAAAATTTACAAACTACATTTGGACTTAATAAAAATTTACAGAGTGCATATGTTAAGTCTCTAAGGGCTCTCTCTTCACGAAGGGCAAGGGCCCTTCGTGAAGTGTGAATTGAAGACGTGATCGTATGTATTAACTCATCAACAAGTTGAACACATTTCTACACTCTAGCATTAGGTCTAAATTAGTGATTAGTATCTGCCAATAAATAAATATTATATTTTTTTATTTTAATATTTTTATTCATGTATTTTCAAAATCCGGAAAAATGGTCCAGTGGACACTTCAGCCAAGTAAAGACTTGGCTGATTTTGCCAGGCCATTGCATGTATGTGCATGCGCATAAAATACACTATACGTTTAAGTTTCTACCAAACGTTTCTCGAAGCGCCTCGTCTTTTTTTAAATCTTTATATATATAAATCTTCTGTACGTGTGTTAGTCATTGAACTCCTCCTAAACGGCTGGACCGATTTTGATGAAATTTTTTGTGTGTATTCCAGGGGGTTTGAGGATGGATATAGATTCACAATACGGTCATCTAGATATTGTTTTTTTAGCTAAATTATTTATTTAAAAACATTTGAGATAACATAAGACAACATGACATTTGAGACATTTGACAGGACAACGTTTGTCGGGTCAGCTAGTTTTCATATAAACCAATACCAGATAAACTAAACTCTCGGGATATGGTGTCGCTCGTAAACATACTCGTATAGTTTAATTTGTATAGCCCTTATACATTCAATTTAATTTATATCCCAATCCCGAGTTCATCACTAGTTCACAGATCAAAATGTTTAATATAATATCTAAACTACTATAAATATTGATGTTTAATTTCAGTATTAGTACACAATCGACAAGAATTCTATAACGAAGCAATTTTAGCTCTCCAACCCCTTAAACTAGGCGATAAAAGTTTGAGAGTTGCAAGTTGGTTGCTTATTTCGTGGAAATATAGTTTATAATAAGATAGTTTGTAATGTCGCTTACACATATTTAAGAAAGTAGAGCACATAACTTTTTTTTAAATCTAAAATGGTTCACAACTTATTCACTGATGTTTTATAATTTTGAACAGAGGATCTTTATAAATGTACAATAATAATATTTTACTCAGAAATACATGTAATGTGTTTTTTTGACAATGTTTATGTAAAGTTGACGTTGCCTAGGCCAGCAGAGATGCATTAACTTCTAAAACAGAAGAATTTTGCTTTTTACACAGTCTTAACACTATACAAACTTAATTAGAAAACAGAAAATAATAATTTGGTGGTATAAGTATCTTGTAGTACAATAATTTTAATAATACAAAAGTATTGTTTGAGTAAATTTGAATTACATGTATTGTTTGATTAAAGCACTATACAAGCCTTTGTTTGCAATGACCGCACTGACGGCCACTAAGTGTACATTATAATATACTTCATAAAAATTATCTGTCAACTTAGCTAACTGTTATAAAACTTTATTATTTATTAATTAAACGTTATATTGTTCATTTCAACGTTTTTGTGACATAAATTACTGTTTTAAATTTTATACATATAGGAATTAATAATAATTTTTATCCATTTGCTTAACTTTAACAAAAACAGTTATGAAACTAATCTTAACAATACCACATATCAAATAGTAGCCTACTAAATATCGCATTTATCAAGCATAGGTATGTTGGCATTGTTTTGGCGGTACGTAAAGCCCATGAAATATGGTGGTCTGGTGGTGGGTGGCGCCGGGCTGGCGCGATCGATGGCCAAGGCTGGCTGGTGGTACAGCGTTTCGCGGTCACCACCCTTACAGAAACCGCCACTTGATCAGCATAAAATCTCATTTCTGCGCAATAACCTTTGTCGCTTCTTTCTGTTCGAATATTTCATACTGATCCCACCTGATAAACTAATTGTTTATCTAGATCAAATTTGTATAACTTTCAGAATAGCCTCGTTTCCTTGACTTTCTGTACAAAACCTTTATATTCGTCGACAAATGAGTTCATCCTTCGAATTAGTATAAGTCAACTTTCAGAATACCACAAGTAACCGTAATTTCGAATAATATTTTGCAATATTTCTATATTATATAAAGCTTTTATAATTATAAAATTAAATCACATCTTACATCAAACAATATATTGGCCAGGTCGAAGTCCTAAAACTCACCAAGTAACCAATGAGTATTTCGTATTTCACACTTTGTATTCGACTAGTGGGAAGAAAATGAAGGGGTGTGATGTCGTTCAGCTTGAAAGTGTTTCGAAACACCCTTTTTTTTCTTGCGTGGGGAAATGCTCCTTATGCACCATGGTGCATAAGGAGCCTTTCTCCTCTTGCGGCGCGGCGTCATGACGCCGCGCTGGCAAGGCGCGGCCGTGTGTGGAGCTCTCCGGTCTGAGAGGACCGGCCTACCCACTAAAATCCCCCGGTGTTCTCTAGCCCCATTCGGGGCACATGGCAGGATCCGCTTCGAAACTATATTCTACGCGTAGTGCATAAATATCCTTGCCCTAATTAAATCAAGTGCATATCTTGATTTAATTGATTTACATTGATCCACTTTATTAAACAATTATTCACGACTAACTTAAAAGCCCTACAATAATGAAATAGAAATCTCTTACCTTCCCCATCGGTTGCAATAGAGCCTGTAAAATGCCGCTCATGGTCCGTTCGCCTCGCATCCTCGGTGCTTTTTCCATCTTCTGAAACAAGCAAGATACACCATTTCAAAAATTTATCACTATTACCAATATTGCATTAACTTTAAAATAACAAAACATTTCAATAGAAATATCACATACGACAATAAAAAAAATCTTCTATTGTAATTTAATGTAGGTAAATCTTAGCTACTCAATTCTGTGATAATATTTTAAATACCACGTCGTAACAAAATGTAGGCTTCCTCAATACACATTAGACTAGACAGCACTAAAACAAGTTTTCAATTCAAATCAGGAGGGAATGCAGATGATTTTTTTACGAACTGCGTAATACGTGAAAATGATCGAAATCCGGATTTTACTGAAGTGGTGATTACAACTTAAGGTCATGTCATTTTCATAGCTTAATCTATTGTCTTGGGTGGTCGAGAGTAATCGAGACATTTGTTTGACATTTGAAGTATTGTTTTCATTACTTTACCTTTTCACTACGAAATCTATCACTTAATAGCGATCGGAGACGGCTCTAATGTGGTGGTAATCCAACAATATACAAGCCGTCTCGACTCTGAAGTCTGAAGCTGAATATGTTAAGTTTGAGACCAATACTGTACGTACTTGGAAAATATTTTTGTGTCAAATTGAATTTTGATTCTAATCCTTACGGATGTTTTTTGCGCATACGGAAAAACAAAGTAGTTTCACTTTGTACATTTAAGTTTTGTATCTCTACGGAAATTAGACATTAGGCTGCAAAAAGTCGATGGCTCATATTTTAATAATAGCTATCGTAGTGGACCAAACTTGGCTACATTTATTATTGAAACCTATAAAAACTACACCTGTGAATGCCAAAAACATTTATAAGTACATGTATCACAGCCTTTACTTTAACTCGCACGATAGTTACACATACGTGCAAAGACTAGTACTCCCAATATAAAGTTTGTAAGCTGCCCATGTTGTCTGGCAGATAAACTGATACTGGTGATAAACACCAAAGTTTGACACAATGTTGATTCCATTGGGAATCGCGCATAGTTTTATTGTATGTGCATAAATGACAGTTATTCTGAAGGAAATATTTTAATAATTTGTACTTTAGAAGAACTGTAAGTGTTATACATGATAACTACAAAAGCAATAGAGGGACAGATATATATTAAGCTTTTCAAGGTTATGAATATGTACCGTTAGCTTCTTTGTAGCTACTAACAATGTAAATCTTGAAATATCAATGGTAAATATAACAACAAATTAAAAATGTCTCAATTTTATCTTGTATTAACTTTTCATTCTTGTATTATTCACACGTTGGAAATACAATGTAGAAATACTTGTAATAATTTCACAGAAACTTATTTTCTTGTTATTTCAGTGTATAAGCTCGCATTTTCAGCACTTTTATTGGTTTGTACGCTTAAGTCTCTCTCTATTTTTTCACTATATTTTTGTATTTTATATACTATATATTTTCTAACATTTTTCTATTAAATAAATGAAACATTATCACGTTTAACAACTAATAACAACAGTCAGACGTGACTGTCACACTGTTCTTAACGCCATAATTTAAACAAATTGATTATTTGTTATATCAATTTAAACTACCTTTTATGTCCTATTTTCAAAGTTTTGTATTGCATCTAGAATATTCTCTGGGGCGCAGGTCATTCACTTCCAGCTCTCAACAAAGGCATTGATAAACTACCCTCAAATTTGAGTACGTACCTGAGGTGCGGTGTGCAGTTTGTGTACATATTATGTTGCTGCTATTACTGTCACTACGGTTGCCTACAATAACCGCTACCAGCTACTACTGCCACAACGGTTGCCTGCTGCAACGGCTACCAACTGTCGTTACTATTGCATAACTATAGTTACGCAGTGCTTATCTGTTGTTATTACTGACACCCGTCAGCCTGCTGCTACTGTGCTACGTATGCTTATCAGCCAGCCTGCCTATCTACTTTTATGTTTAATTTTTAAGTTTAAATATTTCGTGCCCTCATTGATTATTGAAATATATAGTTAATTTCTTAATTATATTTTTAATATAATTATATCTTTAATGTAATAATAAAGAAAGCTTCTAATATGAAAGTTGAACTGTACCATAACCTGTTAATTTTACACAGCAACATCATTAAGTTGTAATTTGCATTTCAATGCAATTGCAATTCAATGAGTGTGATGAGTGAACAAATCGTGATATTCGTATTCTTTTCGACTATATGTATGCGAATGATCCCGTAACTTTTAATCATTCACATACTTCACGTTCCACGAAATGAACGCGATTGACAGTTCACCTGGAAACCTTGGTGTATCTTGGTGACTCATTGTATGTATTATTAAAATTAAAAGTAAAACGTAATATGTTTCTAGGGAGTCCCTATTTCAGCTCGCAAGTGTACAACCGTTATTTCGGCCAGCGCGCGACTGCGTCGACACATCAAGTTTTCGTATGACATCATACCACGCGAACACCTGCGGCTGCGCAGCCTCTTATGATAAATACATAAGATGATGTGTAAGTAGCTTATTCGAGGGATTTTAGTCAAAACAGACTAGAAAAAATAAGAAATAAGTTTTTGATACTCAAATCAAACCAACAATATGTATTCAACACACATATGACATGAATCAATTTATTATTTAATCTTGGTATACATATACACACCTTTAATTAAGAAATTAGGAGCGCCTGCTGGACATGGAACAGGAAGAATCATAGAAGCTCTATATTTTCTATTTAATACCCTCAATTTATTCCCAGAAAAAAAAAATATCTAATTATATATCGTATATGCCTTGTCATCACGAAATGCAGCACTTATTAAGGCAAAGGAATTAAGAACATTCATCGTTTACCAATTCGCACTGGGCCAGCGTGGTTGGCAAAAGGTCTATCTTAACATTACTACAACTTAGTCTCTTACCTCACGGTGGGGACGGATATGAGCCGTGATAATGTAGATGATTAATTTTAGTACACAGTTGGACACAGCAACATGAAATCAGTTTTCTTATATCTTTGTCAATGTATGCTCTTATATCTATTATATATAAAGCTCGATTTCTCTTAATATAAAATTAAAACACTAATTTCTGTTCAATATGTGAAAATTGTTTGATATTATTAAATTCAATAGTTTCCTCTTGCAAATATATATATTGTATCATAAAACACTATCTAGCATAAATAAAGTAATTGTAATTTTGTCTTTTTAAAACAAATCTCAAAGACTTAATTAATAAAATTGTGAAAAACAAAAAAGTACCACGCATCAACAACCGAGACGTGATCCGACCTCCAAATTAAACATAAAAGTATTTTTCAAGAACTACCGTATAAAATGTCAATTAAAAGTCGAAGTGAAATAAGCATGTTAAATAATATTTGTTAGTATTAATTCGATCAATGTTTTTGTGTAGCGGCCGATTTGGGTTGTATCTCTAAAGACGATGAAGATGAAAGATGACGAGCGCACGACTCTACCTTTTGGCGGGCAGATAATAACTAAAAAACAAACATTCAAAATAACTTTTACATGTATTTTATTTAATTTCATCTGATGGTAAGGGATCATAAGGCCGAAATTTACATCGCACTTAACATTTACTCCTCGACAACTAAAAAACTAGTCTCATGTTGAAACATAATAATGCTTGCAATTGGTATGTGATGTCAAACTTAGGTTACACGGTGATGGACTAGCCAAGCGGGGACAAATACCCTACATTACAAAAATTTCTGTTTTTGGTATGGATTTCACTTTTGTCTAAAAAATCTATTTGTCTCACATACATTGCTTGTTCGAATATTTTATACAGAATTAATACTAAAGTTATTGCAGTATCAATTGTTACTCCTATAACTTTAAAAAAAAATCTGATTTTACTATTAATAGCTTCAATACTTTTGAAAAATATCCCCGAATAAATGTTAAATTAATTAAATGCGTCAATGGTCTAGCAAAACGCATAGCGTTTCTCTTTAATCGTGCTTGTTGTGATATTATTAACGCTACTAGTGTTGGTATTATTTAATAATCATAATAATAAAAATATTTAATAATTTAAGTATTAAAAATATAACAAATGAAATATTATATTTTTAATACTTCGTTTGAAGTAATATTCAATGTAATGTCCCATGTTACCTTACACTTATTTCTACAAGACGTGATATATATAATACTGATTATTTTCCTTGACCTATTTATACATTATAAGAAAAAAAAGAATACTTTGTATTCAACTGGAGAATTTAAGACCAGAACAAAATCGCTTTGGTTTCGCAGCGGTGGAGCCTAACAGCAGATTCAAGCGGACGGCGGGAAGCGAGAGAAGTGGATAGAAGGAACACTACAGTCGGGTCAATTTAATAGGCCACATTTGACATTTCATTAAAATTCCTCAACTAACCTTGTAATGGCGGACATAAAATATTCAATATTTTTTTAGTTTGGAAATGCACAAATGACCGTTGTTACAATGTTGCGTTCAGTGAAGTCTATACGTAAGTGATGTCCCTCAATAAATCGAATGAATGCAATGATTACTTGTGAAAGCATTATTCACCATGAATTAATAGTCAGTCAGTTTGACCATGAATTAATAGTATGATTGTATCTTATACTATATTGTATTATATTATTGTAATTATTTACATTGTAAAGAGGAGATAAAAAATAGACCTTCAGAGTTTCTTGCCTATTCTTCTCGAGAAGAATCTCCCAATTTCCGAACAGGTGTCAAGTCAATTTTTTTATTTTTTTCTTTTTTTTCCTTATTCGTACGTACGGACAAGGTTTTGTTTTCTTTTTTTAAGCTTTGTTTTTTTGTTTTGTCTGTTGACGTCAATAAGTGCCTGTAAAGGTCTATGTTGAATAAAGATTATTTTGATTTTGATTTTTTTTGAGTCAAATTTTTATTAAAATAAAACATGTTATTCTTTTGTTTTATAATAAAAAAACAATAATAACTTCTTTAACAGAGAAATAATATATTAATACAGTACCTATAAAAAAGAGTGTATTCACATTTAAAAGGCCGCCAACACATCTGCTGTTGCGGGCAGCGATAATCACTTACCATCAAGTAATCCACTTGCTCGTTTGCCTATTAAAATTAAAAAAAAAGTACTTTTCCATAATAACTGTATTCGATTCACATATGTTTGAAGTAAATATCGATTTTTTCACCATAATCGGAGTGTTTAAGCAGGTCACCTCACTATGAACAAATGTCAAATGTGGCCTATTAAATTGGCCCGACTGTACCTACTAACAAGTTATTTCCTTCTTGTCTAGACATTTCACAGTTGTTCAAGTTCATTTAACAGGTCTGTTAATACATATCGGTAAACAATTTATCGTTGTATATAATTACACATTAAATAAAATATTTAATTAAAAATAAAACTTTCGTAACAGCTTCAAGGAAAAATTAGGAAATTTTGCTCGTATAATCCAACAATATATACAGATGACGTCACGTACTAGTTATTCGCTATTGTTTTCGAATATCAGAATTTATTATCTCACGCGGTGTGACGCTGACGTTATGTCAAGCTGACTGCCACGTGCTCGTTTAGTTTACAGAAACTGACGGATCCCGGGAATAATATTAGTATTAGACAACTGTGCAATGTAGCTAAGTACCTACACACTCGCCATAATGAATTATATATGCTTAGTTGGTAGCTTTGATGTATTTTTATATATGATGTAAATAAATAATAACAAATCCAAGCTATTATTATCCTAATTAATGGAAAATACTTTTTAACTTCGTATAAATACGAGTAATATTCAAAATGTATTGGTACCAAACAAAGCATTACATAGTTCTCTGAATAACGGCATTTAACTATAAAAATACACATGTTACTACCATACGGGTATTATTAAATTAAAAGCACATAAAATAATGCATTTTGAATCTCTCAATTCTTCATTCCAAACCCAAACTTCGAAAATATTAAAAATATTAAACACAATTTGGAATAGATTAATTTTCTTAGGCCGATTTATGACGTTTATTAAAAAATCTGGATAACGACAGAAATATCTTAATTTTAAAAATATAATATAATATAATATATATATATATATATATATATATATATTATATATATATATATATATATACATATATATATAACGAAAATAACATCGATTTCCCATGTAGCAAAAGCACCTCTTATAAAACCATTGAAAGTTGTTAACGTGTATGTTGTTAATGTTTACCTGTGACAAATAGTCCAACTATAGCAATTAAACGACAGATCCCGATAACCCTCGCGTCATCGATATGTAGACCTTGTCACGCCCTCGTCGACCATGACAATCATCTTACACAGGACTTTCTGTTCCTGCAGACAGCATCTGTGCTACCGGCGGCATCTGCGCCGCCGAACCCACCATGATCCCTTAGTTCGGCAACCTTCAGCATCGCCATGACTAGGTTCTCTCATGATAAGGCCGGCGCCACTTTGGCTTCCCACGTCTCTTCTAGGGATTTTGGGTCCCTTTTATGGATCTGCGCTGCATCGCCCCTCTTCTGAGGGGTGGTCGCCCTCACAATTCGCTCCTATGGTTCTTAGAAATTAGACACAAGTTGAGTTTAGTCGATAGGTCACGTGGTCAGACCACTCTGACCGCGTGAAGTCCGACATAAGACTCAGTTGAGCAGCACTCGGAAAGTTACCCAGCATATTCCGAACCAATCTACAGCAGTGCCTGAAAGACGATTTTTTTTGTCGTATGCATTGGCCAAAGTTAACATACGGCACACCGAAACCTGGCTACTTAATAAAGCAACCAAAGCGATCAAAGTTATCCATGTAATGTGGATATCTTTTGGGAAGGTCTATTTTCAGCAGTGGCTAAAATTATTATAATATTAATTCTCGGCTAAAATTATTATAATAATGTGTGAGAAATGTGTAGTTTGTGAAGTCTAGTCGAGTCAGTAGCAGCTCCCTCAGTGGACTTTATCATCCGATAGTCACTCCCTTATTATCCCATATTAACAAGCGCCTTAGCTTTTTGTAATAAAAATAAAGTTGTTTATGAAGAGACCTCGCGATTATTTTACAGTGGAACTCTGGTGTTCGCGAGTTTGTGACATTACACTCGTATTTTTCGTAAATTCCTTATAACATATATTGTTGTTAAAGCAGCCAAGTATCGTTGGACTGAGAGATAGAGGCGGTCCAATCGCTGATGGTAAGTAATTGGGTGTGGCGTGACCAACTTATCACTTAATAATCCCAGTAAATATGCATATTCTCAGATTTTTTATCCTGACCTAAAATATAAAAGTACCGTTTCATTGGGACAGAAATAGATCAAATTAATAAAAAGATGTAGTGATGCTTGTTATGGCTAGAGCATGGCTAGCGCGGCTAGAACAATCCGCTTTAGAAAGGGCGTCCGCTTCGCGGAACCTTCGCGTAACCACGCAAATTTTACGTTGTTATGCGGATAGGTAATATTTCCAGTCTTCGTTAGAGGGATTCAACAACCTAATAGTGCTAACTTATAAAGTCAGCTTCGTATGGGTGATGCCATTGGCGTTGCGTATGTCCATATGCTGTAGTAATCGGTTCCCATCAGATGCACAAAGTGCTGATATGCCACCTTAATAAATTTGTGAATTAAAAACAAGGTAACGTAATGCATCTGTGACACTGTATTGGCAGTAGCATTGGTGCCACTGTCATATATCAATGTCTTTTGTAATACTGGAACTTCATATGTACATTTATTCGAAGCTCGATGGAAAGCTTCTTGAGGCAAACTGCAAAGAAACTCAAAGAGTGGGTGGTCCATTCAGCACCGTGCCAGCGTGTGCGACTAAACCTAATCGTAACCTTAATTCTCCAAAGGCTCACAAGGGCGTAGATGAGGTCGTATATCTGCTGTGATTATGATGTAACAAAGTTTGCATACAAGCAGAATACTCGCTCGAAAACTATTGCTATCAAACGATATTGAATATTACTCTTGTATTGACAAGATTGTAATGTGCAAACATGAATGTATTAATATAGAACCTTACAACAATTTATTAGGGGGTGATATATTAACGGAAGAGGTAAACATTCTCTTTGTAACCCCTTTTGAAATTTTGTAAATTCGTGTTGGTAGATCGATAGTCTTGGAGTAGTCTCCCGCTGGCAGATAACCCGCGAGGCGGCGTGGTTCACACGAGCGCCGAATACTTGGAAGCTCAATGACACCGCTACACTGGCGTTACAACTTACAAGTTTACTATCATGCCGGACTCTCTATAGTTTATATCGTACCATAATGTTATGTTGGTCTTTGTCAACCTCTTTCCATACAATTGTAGTTAGTAGACGTCTTGTAGTTAACCGTCGTAAATAATAAGAAAATGTTATATATTCCAATTAATGTAGCGGTTGAATTATAGATTGGTCTTGAAAAGATGAGATTAAAGATATAGTAAGCTTTCCCTAACCTTATATTAAAAAGCTGTCAACAATAAACGATCATTATAATGCTTGGGTTACCCCCAACTTTGACTGGGGTCTCAACCTCACATCTTAACTTGAAAATAATGGTAACACCTCTAAAACAATAATCAAAATCAATTCATAATTAGCAAAGTAATCGTGGAGCATACACAAAGCAAAACATTACAATCGAATCGACAACCTCCTTCTTTTTTTAATCTTTTTGATTATACTACGTAACTTTATAATCTATAACAATAGTTGTTTTTATCACTAATCATTTTGTATAATAATGCAATTAAGGGCACTGTTTTAAATAAGGCTCGAAGAAGCACTGGTTTCGTGACCACCGTTCAAGTTTACTACAAGTAAACAAAAATAAATAATCTAAGACTAAAACTTGATAAAAAGATAATCTTTTATAAAACAATATATTTATTCGCAAAATAGTTGTACGCTAAGCCTACCGAACTGATCAAAGTACAATAACCGTAATTTCGTCGATTACTAGCCATTAGAGGACCGCTAATGGTGCGTCGGTACCTATACGGCTAAGATATAGTGACGGTGACTCTCACTCGCATTAGATTAGTTATCGACATCGTTTCGATATCTAACGACAATGTTTGAAAATGGCGAAATTATTCTCATATACTTCGTTCGGACATGAAAGCAAAGATTTCTGGACATCTATCAGGACCATTCGTCTTCTGACTATTCAAATCTGAATTCATTGTCAAATAAAAATTAAATTTCAATGCTACGTGAAATACAGTACATAGTAGAAAATTACAGAAAACAATCGTTGATCATTAATTTTTGAGCTCTAATATTCTAAAAGCAGAAACATTAGATCTAAAAACTTTAAAGAGTTACACGAAATTAGTTCTCTATAACAACAGACGAAAAGGCAAACAGTTATATTTGTCAGTACGGCGCCGGCGCCACGATAACGCGACGATAACTTTAATGGAGCCGCTATCTCGAGGGGATGGACAATTAATGCAAGCCTTCTTCAAATACACCTTAGCGAACAATATTTAGGGTTCAAATTCCAAGATATAGTATACTCTACCTGGCTAATGGACTGAATGGGTTCGGGGAAGCACGTGGGAACAGTAATGGGCCTACGAACTGTCAATGTATCGAAAATAGAGAGGAGCCGAATTGTGGCAATCCATTTAAGCAGGATATTGGGACAGATTAGAGATATGGATTTCTTAACGCATTATTTATGGGTGGTATCGGTGACTTTGCCCTAATTAACAGTCGGGTCATTTAATAGGCCACATTTGACATTTCATTAAAATTCCTCAACTAACCTTGTAATGGCGGACATAAAATATTCAATATTTTTTTAGTTTGGAAATGCACAAATGACCGTTGTTACAATGTTGCGTTCAATGAAGTCTAGACGTAAGTGATGTCCCTCAAAAAATCGAATGAATGCAATGATTACTTGTGAAGGGATTATTCACCATGAATGTACGGAAGTGAAAGTTGGGTATGGGAGAAACGACATGAAAGCAGAATAAATGCAGTAGAAATGAGAGCTTTGCGGAGTATGGCAGGAGTAAAACTGAGTGACAGATTGATAATGAAGTGATTAGAAAGAAATGTGGTTTGAAAGAGGATATCGTGACAAGAATAGAGAAAGGGATGCTTGGGTGGTTGGGCATGTGGAACGGATGGATGAAAGTAGACTGACCAAAATGATTTATGAAGCTGGAGTGAGTGGAGATACGGGACGAGGATGACCTAGGCGAACATATTTCGAACTAATCGAAAGTCTCCTCAAAAAAGGCCAGGTCAGAAGTACCCGCAATCGTCGAGCATGTATGAGGAATGTTATGAAAGTAGATGAAGCGAAAGAGATATGGAAAGACCGTAGCAAGTGGAAAGACGTAATCTCTGCCTACCCCCATGGGAAAAAGGCGTGAGTGTATGTATGTAAAACATGTTGTTCTTTTGTTTTATAATAAAAAACAATAATAACTTCAAAACAGAGAAATAATTATGTTAAAAAAATTTAAGGCAATTAAATCGTATAATATATTAATGCAGTACCTATAAAAAGAGCGTATTCCCATTTAAAAGGTCGGCAACACATCTGTTGTTGCGGGCAGCGATAATCACTTACCATCAAGTAATCCATTTGCTCGTTTACCTATTACAGTTATTGTGGAAAAGTACTTTTTTTATAAGATAGGGATCTTATAAAAAAAGTACTTTTCCATAATAACTGTATTCGATTCACATATGTTTGAAGTAAATATCGATTTTTTCACCATAATCGGAGTGTTTAAGCAGGTCACCTCACTATGAACAAATGTCAAATGTGGCCTATTAAATTGACCCGACTGTAGAGTCAAATTAGAGTATTTTACAGCTTCAAGCACATGCAATCCCAATAGGGTATAATAATTAACAATAAGGTATTTTCGACTCACTTACCGGTCTGTGTGAATAGCACTATAGCTTTATACAAATGTTTATCTTCATGGCATTTTGTTCCACGAAACCTTTTTAAACAGCCACCATTTCTTAAATTCGTTAGATTTAAAAGTTAATTTTCTTTTTTCAGTTTACTTGTATCAATTTCGAACGCAGGCTGTAAGCACTTAAGTGAATTGCTTAAGCGGTAAGCAAAGGAAAAATTAATAGAAAAATTTTGTGTACAAATGAGAAAATTTTACAATTTACCAATTTCCCGTTCAGTCAACAGAGTACAACATGAACATTATCCGACTTCAGTGGTAAATTGAAGTGTCAGCTATGGAAAAATTTCTTTTCGATTCTGTAGAATTTGAATCATATAAAACGATATTAAAATCCCAAGGATCCAAAAACATTTGATGCGAAAGTACTGTACCTGACTTATAGCTACTTCTATAGCATGATTTATAGCTTTAATTTTCCTTGACTCCCAGAACCGTAGTGATAATGAATCATATACAAGCTTGAACTAGGAAAGGGTTAGTTCGATAAAACTGTCAGGTAGGTATAATATATCACGGTGATTCGTAGGCAGGCGCCAGGGTCGCACATCGTCAGGAGGCACGGGAAACCCTGCAAAGAGGGTCGAAGGAAATCCCGGTCAGCGAGCCTTCGGGACAACGATGGGATTCCCTGTGACGTGTAGCAAAACTACAATAGGTTGTTAGCACAATGATACAAGATATTACTCAAGGAAAACTGCATCGTCAAAAGATATAGATACTACCAATGATATTCTTTTATTTAATATCATTGGATACTACATTTACACAAATAGATTAATATTTTACTTGGATTTGTTAAAAGTTTTGTAACATCCACCATACCTGCATACTACAAAATTGATTTTATATACTCGTAGATTAGATTCTCCGTGTGAAATCGCTTTTTACTCGTATATAAAACAACTATTTTGATTTTAGGGTTTTTTTGAACTGCTATAGCCTGGACGGATTATTCATGTATATTATTTAAAGAAAGCTATTTTATTACAATAAAATAAACATTTTATAAATCCTATTAAGTAAATCAAGTTATTAAGAAAACAAATTACGCCATTTATTCAGATCGTCGTAGATATTTCGTACATAAGTTTGGTTCCAAAGTTTTTATTTCGGAACATAGTTCGCACCGCGGCTTTTAATATGGTCAATACGTCGTAAATTTCCATAAAATCAGTACACGTCATTCACATTTAGAACTAATGGACACATCCAGCCGAATTTCACTGCGGCTCTTATTAAAAACAAATATATCCTGGCCGGCTTGTTTGCGGAGCGCCGAGCATTAATAATGCAGTTTAAAGATGGCCGCCTTGGAATGCAGGGCTGTAGGGCTGCGCGGGAGTCGATGCACAGCACTGTTTATTTATCCACCATTTTGAAATCATTGTTTATTAGTATAGCCGCAGTTTTCCGATTGGATTATTGTTTACTACACAATAAGTGGTAATATGTGAAAACTTATTAGCACATAACCTCGATTTAAGGACAAATATTTGTGGAACAAATTATATAGTTATAATTATGTTATAAGACCTTTAATTCATAACAACACAACACATGTTAGCCCCACCGAGTTACATGAGCCTACCTCAACTATGTTAGAACGATTAGACTTATCAACCACGCTGGTCCAGTGCGGTTTTTGATTATTTTATTTATTATTATATTTATTGGTTAACCAGGTGCATGTGAAAAACACATTGGTGCACGGCAGGATCGACCCCGGGCGCCGCGAATCATTCAATACGCAATGATAAATAGCTGAATATTATTATAATTTGTAATTGTAAGTATTTCTAAACATATAATTATAAGGTTTATATTGTTCTAAAATTTATCTACTTTAATTTTAACTGTAATTTTTATATACTAGTAAATATAATTTCTGGATTAATCGCAAGTTTCTTTTTTTTTTAAATTAATTAAGTTACTTTAATTAATATTAAAACATTAATAGTAATTACATTCAGAGCAATCTATAACATGACTTAAGCGTATTTTATGATCAATATTGAAAAGTATTAATTTTATTTTACTCAGAACAAACAAAGACAACAAAGCTCACAAAATTTTATACTATTTTTTTTTTTCAAGTCGTCAGTGCGTCACAACACTAGTCATCCCTAATTTCCAGGAAGCACCGCGAGCGCCGGCCGGCGGCCTGCGGTCAAATTCCTCGATCTCCTGCTTTTTCGAAACGTCCCGCATGGACCAACTTTTTTGGCCAGTTGAGACAATATCAAGTAGAAATAAATATCTATATCCGGAGGTGGCGATTGGTCGATAGGACAATTTCTCTAACCCCGTGACATTCAATAATACAAAATAACATATATTATAAATGAATATAATACACTAGTAGAACTGTTACAACGTAAAATAAATTGCTCACCCTTAGATTTAACGTCGTCATTCATTGCAAGCCGACTGTAAGGTGGTGGGGGTGTTTCTGAAAAAGAAATTATAGGATATTAATAGCATATATATTAGATATAAAAATATGAAGTTATTGGTCACAATATGAAAATATTGATATAAAATACATACTTTATTACTTTTAAATTTGAATACCTTAAAAGCATGAGGAAAACTTGTTTTAAAATCAAACTAATATCACCTATATATTTGAATATTTTGAATTTGCATTATGCATTACAAACAAATGCTCATAAAATTATAGAAAAATACAGATAAATAAAGAACAAATAAACAGAAAAAAAAATCAAAGCTATCCTCACTGTGGAGGAAGTTTTATGCCGACCAAAATAAATTAGTCCACTTTTTGTGTGTTTACTAATTAGGTACTATATAAAATCAGTGTTTTTAGTTAATACAAAATCTTGTTACTTCATTTCTTTTTCCCTTACGCTTAAAGTTAAATAGCTGTTCAATTCTTTGTGTCCTCTCAATTTTATATTTGTTTGACATCAAAAGTATCTTAAAGGCCTATGTTAATAAAGATTATCTTGATTTAATACTACTTAAGTACTATTTTGATGATACTAAACACAAGGAATCGTAGCTACTACACAAACGTAATCAATATTATTAACAATATAACTATGGTTTTATATAGTCGCATTCTTTTGCCCTTATTGTGATGTTCACGATAAGGATAATTTTAAAACCACATTAGATATGCAACTATAATAGTAATATATTAGTTGCATATCTGAAGTTTTGTTTATCATTTTACATTTTTTAGCCTCGTTCTTAACTGTTCAAAGAGTTTTTAATTACCTTATGTTCAAGAAATGGTTCAATTACCAAAATGCGTTCAAGAAATGGACCGCAATGTCTGAATAATTAGTCTTATAACAGTCAATTTCATTATAACAATTCTATCATTCATGGCTACGGTGACAGCAGTGCAGTTGTGTTATAACAATATCAATATTTTAGAACATCTACCGAAACCAACACAATTGAAATGAGATCTATTTATTTTTTAACAATGGCAGTGTAAATTCAGTCGATACTAAATGTTATCTCCGTATATTTTCCAAGTGAATTATTGGATTATTGGTAATTAATTATTATTGGTATTTAATAAAACTTCATACTTGTCAAATATTTGTATTCTCCAAAGTTATTCTAAGTCATACATTCTACAAGTCGCTACATTGTAATCATACAAATATCATGAAATCAATCAAGCACATTTAAGATCATCAAGAACATCTAAAATTTTTTGCATAGCATCGAAAGTAAATCCCTTGTAACGAAATGCAGTGAAATTACCAACCATAAAATGTCTATTGAAAATTCACAAGAATATTTGATGACTACCAAACCTTTCAACGACCTCCTTACACCAACAAAAGCAAAATTCATCAAACAAACAAGAATACAGGTACAGTGATCTTTTGAGCAATTATGATCGTGGACTCCTACGATCAGATAACAAACGAACCTATATTTTGAGCTCATACAACGACAATTTTAAGAACCGATTGTAGCCGTCATTTTGGGTCACATATATAATTTAAGACTATACATAGTTATGATCGAAGCCAATTTTCTAATTACGACATTGCAGACACAAAATCACCTGTAATTAGATCCACTATGGAAATGAAACCCAACAAAACAAAACAATTCCACAGTGTTTTTTGTCAGCCGTTTTTATTTCCTCTCTGAAAAGGAGAGGCTGAAAATCCTCATAGATACCACCACAATCAGGTGCCACAGTGATTACGTCGGTCTCCAAACGGATCGCGACGGCTCAACCAGAATGAACTATAGACTAAACTCAACCTGAGCCTTGGATATAAGGACCCTACGGCTTGGATGAAAGGGTACCAGCCAAATTCAATGTATATGCTCGTTTCAACTTAGAACGATTTCTTGAATGAGCACGCGCGATTGGTTATTTTGAATATCAGTAGTATTTTCGAATTCTAAATGCGATTGTGCAAGTTATTTGTGATTCGGCGCCAGCGCTGACGGACATGTTGAATACTGTTTTTTTGAATCTCTACGTTGATACTCCGAATACAAATGGTCGAACAATTACAATTTTGAATTCAATAACTTTATGTTACGGGTGTGCATCTTTCCCAGAAGCGTTAACTTGGTTTGCACAAGAAATTTAAAAAAAATTGAAGCCTGCAAGCACATGCATATTAAATGAAATTACAAATACATATGTGCTATAATAATTGATTTCCATTATTTATACGTACGGGTACTACGGGAGCCGTAACGCATATTACCACTTCATCAATTGCGATTATCTTTCATTTCTACGGCGAAAACCATCCACATAAACTTCTAGAGAGCCATGACTGAAACTTCAGAACACATTACGCCATAAGCTTCATTTTAGTTCTGCAGGAAATGGAACACTACTTGAAACATTACAAAGTTTAGTTTTCAATCTATCACAGTTAACAATCATTAGCTTATTTGTTAGAAGCTTAAGGTTGGATACGTCGCGAATTGAAATGTATCGAAAGTTTTAAGAGCGAGGGTTTAAATTACCAAGCGAGGATGTGTAATTCTCGTTTAAATTATTGAAGTGTCTATCTATCAGTGGAGAATGAGTTCTGTATATATTTAGCTAAGGTTTTTATTAGTGGGGTGTGGCAAGGAATGTCGGTAGATGAGGTAGATAAGTACGCCCCAGAGGCCCGGCATGTGTAATTAATCTGAACATTCAATCTATAGCAATAAATACCGTACGTTGTCAGTCAGTTTGTCCTTCGGTGCCTATGTGACTAGTGAACCGGTCAATCTAGCCAGCTCCCTTGCTTTATTAATTGCTTTATAGACGGAAACATTGCATGCAATACAACAAGTAGAGGCATAAAATATAATATGCAAACTTTGTAAGAATTGAGAACGACCACATTTCCTTAGTTCTGTTATTACATTAATAAAGACCCAAAAACTCTATTCGATAGCATCAGTAGTCATAGACATCCGGTGATAGTTCGATGATTCGACTCTGTTTAGTTATGTGGAAAGTCTCAATGACATCTGTCCGCTAGATTTCCATCAGCATTGTTAGCCTGCAAAGACTACATCTTTGCCTACCACAGTTCTCGGTATTACCAAATAAATCACCATCTACGACTAACAGCACCAGCGTATAAAAAAATAAAATCTGATTGGCAATATTTCAACAGCACTACACACTTAGCGTTTATAATTCATACCATTACAGCAAGAACGGTCAAAAAATATATCAATATTTCAACAAAACTATTCCCATCACATAAGTCCCTAAAAGGAGCGTTGATAATCAAATTGGAAATAATCATGATATTGTACACCATATACATATTTGAGACATTTGGAAAATGTAGACATTCAACTCATCACACAGAACCACCTTCTGTGTAAATTCAAAGTATGCAATGTTCAAGAGGTAACGTTATTAAATCCCTAGTTTATAGAGGAACTGTAGCCGAGAGTTGGAGAGATTTACGAGTTATACGTATCCAACGTGGACTAGCAAATGTATGCCAAAGCTGCGCGCGCGCTGGAGTTAAAACAAAGTGTAAATATGCGGGTGATTCATCGGTGTGTTTAGAAAATTATTACCGTCGATGCAACGAGCACTTTGAAGCGGCTAAATATCGATAAACACAGGTATTTATTAAACATTTAACTACAGTAATGCAATGAAATCGCATAGAAGTTTTTTTCGGAAAACAGATATTTAATGCAATATTTGGAATTAGCGGTTTACATGAAATGTAATGATTTTCATGATTCGCTAAGAGTTCGTCCCAAATTTTATTTATTTTAAAGCTACATCCTTAATCAACTACAATCTGAAAATTGATAGATGCATTGATGGTATTATTAGATTTTGTACTGTCCTAAAAATTTTAGTTCAGTATCTAGTCAACTTTGTAATAAGTTTTAATATTTTAATTTGCCTAACCAACAATAAAGAAGTTCGGTTTATTAAAATTTTGCCAATGTATTGGTTTGTTTTCCCAAGTAAAACATTCATAAATAAATTTGTCTTTTGAAGGTGCTATTATATTTAGTACACTCTGGGAACATCGCTAGCGATTATCCTTACAAACGGGAAAGTGTATGCAAACGATATGAAGTTAAAAAACCTCGTACGCACGGAGCGCTGTGCACGCGTGTGAATAGCCAGAAATAGCCCGCCCGAATTACACCGCGTGTGGCGCCAGCGGCGGCGCCGGCTCGGCGGTCGGCTGCCCGCGCGCACCCACGCCGCGGCCGCCGTTAGTGAATGGTGAACGTTCGCTGCACGCTAACTATCCTGTCACTTACATTCCATATTTACCTCTAAGAGTATGGTGGTAATACAGCAATTTCACATAGCGAGATATACCTTTAAACCATGAAGTCTTGGCTGTGAGAAGCTATGACATTTTGAAGCTTTCTCAAAGCTTGATGGAGGACTAATACAATTTTAATCACTAGTAGAATGTATATCAGTAGCATATCCACTGTAAATCATCCACTGTAATTTAAGCACAATCCAATTATTTGATACTTTGGGGTCAATAAACAACCTTATTTTAACATATAGTATTGAATATTACTATAAAAGTACTAATTTTATCATTGACGCGGTATCGCCTGCGTTAATTGGTCTTATAAAAGAAATATTTTCTCTTCTTCTGTCTTGCTTTTCTGAAAATATCGCTACTGATTACTGAACAAAAAATCTTATGGTAACCCTGACAAGAATACCAGGGTCACAAACTATCTCTATACCAACTTGTATCAAAATCGGCACAGTAGTTTCCGAGCCTATTCAATACTAACAATAAAATGTTTCGTCTATATTATATGAGTATTGATAAAAATGTTCGTGTATGGCACGTCATATAGCTACTCATAGTAAAAAACTTATAAAAAATCAAAAAGATAGTAGACAAAAATACCAAAGTTTAACAATAGATATAGTAGTAATATAGTTTTCATCCTATTATAAAATCGGAAGTACATAAAATTAAACTACCTATTCCGAGCACTAGTTATTAGTTACTTCAAGTAAGTACTTAAATTAACTTTTGGTTTATAAATAATACTTTCTTCTACTTTCTTTGATGAGTAGAACTCTCATTCTACTATTTAGAACTGCCACGAAACTCTTTTAATCGCAATTATCATCCTTCCTATAAGTACTTTAGAAAAATATCAAAATCAATTCAACAACAGGGTAATACCAAACAAATTCTAGCCGAGCTACATATATACAACACAGCTTGGCTAGAAACATTACAAATATGGCTGGCTACCTACATCGAATACTTCCCGTTGTTGTCTTTAGAGCAGCGCGCGCGCTCAGTCCTTGCCTGTCAACGTGTCAGCATTCGCTCTAGGCCAATCTACCGGAAGATTCAGTGACGAACTCAAGCGAAACAATTACGATAATGCAAATTCTTATGGTAATTTGAATATAAATTATATTTTTAATAAAAAACAGAGCATTCTTCTTTGATGTGGAAATTATAAAAGTTATACGAACAAAATTAAGATCTATAATGGTATACAAGCTCCTGAGAGATTTCACATAACCAGACTAGATAATTTGGATTTGCAAACCCCTGAGAGCCATCACATAACTGGACTGTCTGTCTTGACTAAAAAAATTCTTTTAAATATACGTAAACAGAATAATGTGAATATAAGAAAGTAAATGCTATCGCTTATTTTGGGATTATTTAGCGTAAGCTGGAAATTGATTTCATCAACGATAAGGTGTGACGAATGGTGATTAAGTCTTGAAATATCCAACAAGCAATAAAAATAATGTTGAATAAGAGGACCTTAATAACAAGTAGTTTATCCTTGAGATGTTCACATTTTTTAATGTGCTTAACATATAATTAACGCGGCAACGCACCACGCCCAGCTAAAAAAACGAACTTAACCAGCGTCGAGAAGATAAGCAGTGGACACGTCAGCAAACATGTAGCTAATAAACTAGACAATTTTTACAGTCTTGATGGACCTGCCGAAAGAACCGACCGGTTCTGACACAGGTGCCAGCGATCAATATAGCAGCTCAGACAATTACCAGCATCAAATTACACAAAAGTAATCTGAAGTAGACTTAAAATATTATTACATTTTTTTAAATAAACTAAACGCCAACTAAATGTATCTGTGTAACTTATTCAGAATACACAATATAATTATCTATAAAGAAATTGTATGTACAACGCGTATTGTCCAGCGCACACAATACGCGAACGCCATTCACAAATTCAACAAAGCAACCCAAAAACATGACCAGACTACTCGATAACAAGAAAAAACCGATCACGAAAATCGAGTCGAAATTACGCAGTGTGGCGGGCGGGCACACTGCGTACCTGCGCCGGCGCACCTCCCCCCGCAGCTGCGGCGCGACACGGCGCCGGCGCCAACCAGCCGACAAGCAATTATGGCTAAATAAATATCGGCCATGCCGCCTCCGACGCGCCGCTCGGAAACATCAACAGATGGATTCTCGTATATCTAGACGACATTATTAAATTTCGGACCTCGTTCGTAATGAGACGGTGAAATAGCGTGTAGGCACCGAAATTATTTATAAATGGTAGTTGCTCGTGTTCGAAAACGCTAACTACGAGTTCGTCACGCGTCTCTGTTTCGCTTGTGGGTGAGGCGGTTAGATTAAAGTTAATGAACTGAGGTTGGTACAATCTCCGGACCTGCGTGCGGCGTCGCGTCGACGCCTGCGCTCGATAAGATAAGAATCCCCTCTTCCCTCCCGTCGTCGGATTGCTCTCAAGGAAGGAACCACAAATAGTGCCGCAATAGTGAATCTTGATTTGTAAAATCTGCTCTTCTTTCAACTATGTAGTTGAAAGTTGTAGTTCCAGCGTTAGCAGAAACATGACCCAATTAAACTTGTGAAATTAAAGTGACGTGACTTCACTGACGAAGTCTATTTAACCCTGTTTAAACGCTATATAACCTATACCCTATATAGAATTTAATATACAATAGGTATTCTAATGCTAGTTGCATTTTCAGTTCAGTTAGTCCGAAGTACCGAAAATAAACATAGTGCGAAAAGAAAAAATTAAACACTAAAATGCTACAGCATAACAATATAATGGAGATAACAGATAACCAAATTTCCAGTTATGGGTAATAAAACTTGAAATATTGATGACAAACCTAACGATAACTGAATAATAGACAGTCCACATATCGTGTCTACACCGATGGAAGCTGACAAATTTAATAAAAACCGTCCGATACCAGCCATGGCGCCGGCGTGTCATGCAAAAAAGGCACAGGTGAGGTCTGCCCCTTGGTATGTATCTGAGACTTCCTACGACCAGGTTAAAACTCCAACTTCCTGGCGTCATCTTTATTGAAAATATTGCCGGAGAAACCAATTTTGGCCACAATTAGCCAAAGCTAGTCATTAGCTTTGAATAATTATGCCAAAATTGGTCGGTAATCTCAATTTGGTTTCGGCTGATCTCTTTTTGTAGTTTCAGTGGTTCTTAACTTTCTCAGTTTTATAACTTCGACATTGACATCTTTTGTAACAGTCTATACAATTTCAAAAAACACGTAGTGGAATTTCCGAATCCGTTGATCCACCTGTATACATGTAGTTTTCTATAAATATATGATTTGTTTTGTGTCCCAATTCATTTTCTTTTTTATTAATACCATTTGCTCGTAGTTGATGCATACCGTGGCAACCTTTAATTAAGATAGCACTTAGCATACTTAAGTATTACAGTGTCCATGAACATTGTATTAGTGTATGTCTGGTTGATTGTCCTAACTAAATAAATATGTAAATAAAATAAATTACGCTTCTGTCCTAAACAGGACCACTAATTTGCCCCCAACGGTGAACTAACACGATATTTTTTAATACATGTTCTTAGTAGTTGTTGCCGACAAAGGAGGTAAAAGTGTCATACTACTCCTTGATTCGATGTCATGTACTTTTATCAAAATATATTGTCAGTTTTTATCACGGCAGAGCTGGTTTTCATTTCTCAATTTTTATCTTATTTTTATATTTTATTATTTTCAGTAACAAAATTTGGTCCTTCGTGGAATCGTTTGAAGGAGAAATCTCTTGCCTTTTAACGTTCAAACCTATTCCAAAGCACAGTAAAGTATATCGTCTGTCCATAATTTACCAAGATGGTTTACTGAAACTCGATGGTAGAATAAGTTCAGTGAATGATGCTGACCAATTGACGAACCATCCGATTTTGCTAGGTGGAAAGGACCAGATCACTCGTCTTCTTGTGACTTACTACCATATAAAAGTTGGTCATGGTAATAATGAAACCGTTGTTAACATGCTTCGTGAGCGATTTTGGAGTGATTTTTGAAGTGTCGTAGTGTCGTCCGCAAGGTATCATCAGAGTGCCAGTACTGTAGAAACCGAAAAGCCAAAAGTGAGACCCCAAGACTGGGAAATTTACCTTCTGCTCGTTTAGCGCATCACAGCCGACCCTTCACGTTTGTTGGAATAGATTACTTTGGTCTGTTGGAGGTGGCAATCGGTCGCCGACGTGAAAAAAGATACGGCGCAATCTATACTTGTATGACATCTCGTGCCCTACATTTAGATATTGTGGCATCACTTTCCGCGGACTCTGCAATTTTATTTTTGAGGCGGTTCATTGCTCGACGGGATTGTCCAACCAAAATTCTTAGTGACAACGGCACATGTTTCGTCGGCGCAAACAAGCAATTGAAAAAGTTCTTCTGCACGGAAATCGAGCAATTTGCAGCAAATAACCGCATCACATGGGAATTTATTCCTCCTGCCTCTCCTTTCATGGGCGGTTGCTGGGAGCGAATGGTTCGCAGTGTTAAAACAGCTCTGAGAGTGACTTTGAAACAGCGAGCCACAAAGGAAGAAACTCTACAGACAATTTTTGCAGAAGCTGAGGCCATCATTAACTCTCGCCCACTCGTGCATGTTCCTGTAGATCCCGAGGACCCAATTGCTCTAACACCATTTCACTTCCTACTGGGCACTCCTTCGACACAACAGTTACCTAATACCGCAGACCTTTCTGACAGCGACCTGTCTGGCAGAACAGAGTGGAGGAAGGCTATCCGTTTGGCCGATCACTTTTGGAATAGATGGGTTAAAGAATATTTGCCCACAATCATTCCTAGACGCTAAGCGCAAACTAATTTCCCTAAACAACCTCTCCAGAATGGAGATGTAGTTCTCATTTCAGACGAGTCTTTACCAAGAGGCCTTTGGCCGTTAAGGCGAATTACCGCACTACACCCAGGGTCGGATGGTACAGTGCGCGTCGTGGAAGTATCCACTAAAGCTGGAATTTTTAAAAGACCAGTCAGAAAAATCATTCGTCTGCCAGTCATTTAGTTCATCGCCATTGTAATTAATTCATCTACTTCAATTTTGTTAGTTCATTTACTTATTTAATTAAATTTTGTCAAACTTTCTCCTTCATTATCGGTACTGATATCAGTGTTGCCACACGGGGGGTGCTGTGTTGCCGACAAAGGAGGTAAAAGTGTCATACTACTCCTTGATTCGATGTCATGTACTTTTGTCAAAATATATTGTCAGTTTTTATCACGGCAGAGCTGGTTTTCATTTCTCAATTTTTATCTTATTTTTATATTTTATTATTTTCAGTAACAGTAGTTATATTTAAAACTAGCTCACTTTATATCAGATTTTCCCATAGCCAAAATATTTTTGTCTTTAACATATACAGCTATCTACGCATTAAAAAAATATTATTTATTCGTTTTATTAGGTTTAGTTTATATATCATCAATATCAACTTCATGTAAAATGCGAGAAAAATCTTATACATCATACGATGAAATTTGCCGATTAGAAAATGTTCATAATTACCTAAATTGAATAAAAAAAAAACCAAAATGATAGTACAAAATACAATTATATAAATATTTTATATTAGACAAAGTTATGCATGCAAATATTGTATTATTCATGAATTTTGTAAAAATAATGAATTTCAATTTGACTTATTCATGATTCACACAATTATACTACGTACGCTTCATTCGAAAATATAATAGCAACACATGTAGTCCTTTAATCATACAGGCAACATCGCACGAAATCTCTTTATCGTATTTTGAGGGTAAACTCAACAAGTTTTTTCTTCCTGTCACCAACTGCCCCGCTTTGGCCTCATTCTTGTTTCGTGCGCGGCAACAAGCACATTGTAAAATATAATTAAAAATAATTTTTCATCACAGCGATCAGTCGAGCAATCACATCACTTTTACAAAGTGACGATAAAGCACTAGCAGTTATAATACTCACAGATGGTTGCAGGATTTTATCAGACCTGCATTATACCGAAACGAATGTAAGAAACTCATTACACCTATATTAGAAAAACCTATTTTGATCAGAGATCAAGATCGGGATGATGAATGAACTGCCCGAAAAAATCAAGGCCTCAAGGGCGATTGAGAAACAAGGTCAACTGATCAAGAAGCCAATCTCACTGCAGAGAACTCCAAGCGCTTCATACTCACTCAGCAGTCCTGCCTACATCAAAGCAGCGCTTCCAGGGAAACGCTTCGGACTCTCCTCGCTACACCTCGTCAAACAGGAGGGGGCGGGGAGGGTCGACCCGAGCACCACAAGCGCACCCGACATACCGGCGAGCAGCCCAGACGCAGGCCGCTTCGCGCTCGACATCGAGTCACAACGCGACGCAGAACACCCACAGTCGCCGGTAAATAACCAGGTACATGCCGGCAGACTTCAACATTTTTATGATAATTGGTTACAAATAACCAATAATAAAGTAGTGCTTGACTGGATTTGTCATGGATATTATGTTAGCATCATTATCTAAAAACACTATAAAGCAATATGGTGTTTGTTATAAAAATTGGTGGCAGTATTGTTTGAATAACCATACGAATCCCTGTCGGTTTTCGCTATCAAAAGTATTTTCTGTTTTAACGGAACAATATAATAACGGCTGCTCCTACGGTTCTATTAATAGTTATCGTTCTGCGTTAAGCTTATTTTTTGGCAATGATCTTGGGTCTGAAATCCAAATAAAGCGGTTGCTTAAGGGAATTTACAAATTAAGACCCACTGCCCCTAGGTACAGCTCCACCTGGGAGGGGCAAGTAGTTTTACAACATATAACATCATGGGAGCAAATAAGGATATGTCATTCGAAAAACTATCCAAAAAATTAGTAATGCTTTTGGCCTTGTGTACCGCTCACCGTGTACAAACACTAGCATCTATTAAAATACAAAATATAAATGTTTGTGTTAACAGAATTAACATAGCGATAGTCGATATTATTAAGACCTCGGCTGCTGGTCGTGCCCAACCTATACTTTTTTTGCCATAGTTTCATGAAAATAATAATATTTGCCCAGCAACAGCACTGCAAGACTATATGTCGACGTCCGCTACATTAAAACCTTATACTGTGGAGAACCTGCTGGTGACGTATAGACGACCGCATGGAGCTGCCACTAGCCAAACGATCAGCCGCTGGATCAAGACGGTGCTGGCGGGCAGCGCCGTGGATGTGGCGATGTTCCGCGGTCACAGCACGCGGCACGCCGCCACGTCAGCGGCGCGCGCTCGCGGCGTCTCCCTCGACGTCATCAGGAGGACGGCAGGTTGGACACAATCATCAGATACATTCAATCGTTTCTATAATAGGCCGATTCTAGATGATTCAGAATTTGCTAGATCTGTTTTTTTTTTTTACTTAATAATGATTAACCGATATTATGATATCTTAAGTTCTGGTGTTATTTTTATGATTTTCTTATGCTGATTCGGATCAAGTGTATTTGAATCGTTCAATTTGTTTAATTATTAGCTACCTACTTATTATACATTGTATTCATTAAATAAATTGTTAATTGCAAATCAATGTTTATTATCTTTATACTCCCTCGTGAATATATAATGACCTGTCATTGATTATCAACATTTTCTTCTCTAAACATCTACATGTGTTGCTATTATATCTGAAGAATGAAGCGTACGTAGTATAATTGGTGCGTAGAAGCGTACTATCATAATTGTGATAGAACTTCACTTACAGGTAAGTTCGTTTAATCACCAATAATAAATACAAACAAAAGAGTAAACGTAACAATGAAAACAAGTTCGACACATGTTAAGATATACCTACGAAGCAACAAATTTTCACCTACTCGTAAGTATGACAATAAAAATCTATGGGCACGCATGTAACCAATTAGTTTATTTCAACTTCCATTTAAAGACAATTTTAAAATTTTCTTATTTTGCTTGCCCTGTTTGGATCAAATCACTAGATTACTTTCATTTAAATTACTAAATTAAAATTAAACCCTCATCCTCTTAATTTCAATTAAATCCATTTTAATCAATTTTCAAGTAAATTAAATAGATATTTATTAACTATTTCGATCTCAAACTAAAATATATCAATATATTATTTATTATAGTTAAACAAAATCTGACGAGCATTCATTATTGTGAAATATTTTTTACTACAAAACATCGTCAATACCAATTAGATTACTCGATGGCCCATAAAAAGAGTGATTAGACATATTCTGACCTATAGCACTTTAGAAAGAATTTGAAATTCGATCACCTAATTGTCCCCCAGAACAATTCAATCATTTTTGGAAAAAGTCTTGAGATTGATTGAGTTTGAGATTATACTCAAGCTCAATCAATCTCAAAACCATAGCACTGGTTTCTAAATGTGCTGAGACTAACCATACTAAGTCTCATTCAAATTAAAATAAAATTAAGATTCATTAATGTTCCCTTTTCTGCTTTTCTTTTTAATTAATATGTTAAAAGGCATTGTCAACACACCTACGTCGGCTCCCAAGTAACATACTATTAATGTGGGCGGAAGTTTGTAGGCGATTTGAACTGCGCGTGAGTCGGTGTCATGGTCATTCATTAGTTCGGAAACGTCGGCTTGACAAACATCATTCATCTTGGAAATGTTACGAATTCCATTGCCGTGGAAAGCTGCGCAGTTATTCTTAAAGTCATTGCTTTAATGAGGATTTAATGTTCAACCATCTTAGTTTCTTACCCCATTACTATAAATCGTAACATACCTACTTGTCTCGTAGTAAATTATTTGTTAATCCTGTCTAGAGCATTCGTTCATGTGTCGCTACAATAATTAAGGATCTATTGTAACTGGTCATGAAAAATGTAATTTGTATTGAACTTATTATTGCGGCTGTTGTTGTTTTTATACGTGCTGGAACTAATCAAATTATTGGTGTCTGTACTTCTAGTGTTGCGAGTATATTCAACATTATAGCCTTGGTTAAGTGAAAAGAAAAAATGAACGTATAGTACTTAGGTATTCGAACAACAAAGGCGACCGCCATACAAGCGCCACTGCCTGGCAAATTAAAAAGTTAACGGCGTGCGCGCCGCGCGGCGCGGCTCGCCGGCGCCAGCGTCGTGACCTTGTCTACTTATCGCGGACGAATGACCCTCGCCGCACTAGATTAGGTGATAGCAACTCGCTTTTCTTGCGCCCCATCATAATTTTTAACAAGAACCACAAGCACGCACTACGAACTTCGCTATGCGCCTCGCAAACAAATTTAAACATCTCAACCAAATTCCTAATCGGCGCCATCCACTTTGTTTACGAATCATTTAGCATTTAGCGAAGATTATAAATTCGAATATTATATGTTTGACCTTTGCAATTTCAATAAAATAAAACTAAGAAACGACGATACTGATGTCAGCTCTATAAATAGTTTAACCAAAGGAAATGTTTACTCTTATGATCCACCGCGGGTTGAGCGAATGCAGATTTTCGAATCGAAAATATTAGTTCCGAAAAAAAAATATGGATGTTTTAAACACGATTATGTGACAACAAGCACACGACACCGCGAAAATGACGTCATATGTAACGTAACGAGAGATACAGAAACAAACAGTAGCGATAAGTAAAATGATAAGAAATGGCACTGATAACACGATGCAAACTGCACGAAGTTGGCAACGGGACGAGACGATCCAAAAGAATGGGACAAAGCACTTCACAGGAACTAAGCAGTAACAGCAGACAGACTGTAACTATTATCTACCAGAAAGGTTATTTCGAAACTCGACCAAACCGCTTTAACCTCGTCAATAGTCTAGCTAGTCAATCCAATAACTTCATAGTGATCACGAATGCTAAATGCTTTTCACTGAACGATTAGACACAACACAAATCTGTTTCGATGAAGTGCACACATTCTATTTTGAAAACACTGTGATACTAGCGCCGTGTTTACTCGCAGCGGTAGCGGGTCAACGATCTGGCGGCATCGGCAGCACGTACCGGGCTTACACAGGCGGCTCCAGTGGTATGGGTTGCAGCAGTGTTGGTCAGAGCAGTGCGGTTCGCGGTGTAGCTCGGCCAGGTCCCAAAGGTCGGGGAAGCGAAAGCAACGCAACGCGGCCAGGCGGAGCGCGGCGGCGGCGGCGGCGGGCGCCGGCACGCAATCGCGGCCCGCGGCGCCCGCGTCCAGCGCGCGCGCCAGCCGCCGCAGCTGCTCATCGTCCGCCGCACCGCCCTCCGCCGCCAGCCGCCGCCGCAGCGCGCGCCGCCGGAACATCACATGCCGCGTCACGATCCGCGCCCACGCCCGCGCCTCGTCACTCTACTCGTGCTCGTGCCGAAGCGTACGCGCGTCATTTCTCGCCGCGTGCGGCCACTCGACTGACTGCCTGTGGCTGACTGATGCCCACCCGCCGACTTGCCGGTCGCGTCGGCCGGTGCACTGACGCGGCCCGGTGCACACCACCTGCCGCATGCGATTACCCATCATACTTTTTACCCGTTGGGGTAATTTACCACATCGTAAAGCGCATTAACAATTGATACAATCTATATAAATAGCAAAATTTACACATTCACTTATTTTAAAACCAATTAAAACTTTACATAAATATTTCAAATTATATATATATATATATATATAGCATTACAAGAAAACCGCCCGATAATAAATAAATATATACTAGCTTCCGCACGCGGCTTCGCCCGCGTGAAATTAGTTTTTGTCAATCCTGGTCCCTTATGTCTAAGACTCTTACAGGGGCCAGCCTCACGTTGACCAAGATTCATGGTCTTATCTTCAATTCAACCCCTATTTCAACCCCACACTAAAAATGTGATAATGCTAGAACAAACGATTTTTTGTTTCTTATGACGTGATATTTGACGAACTTGCATACTAACTTTCAACCCTTATTTCACCCCTTAGCTGGTCGAAATTTCAAAAATGCTGGAACAATAATGTTTAATGATTTCTTATCAAGTGGTTAAATATAAAGTTTCGTGGTATTATCTTTTAAAATTAAGAAATCCCATACAAACTTTCAACCTCTATTTCAACCCCTTCATCCCTTTTTTTCGAAATAAAAAGTAGTCTATGTTCCGTCTCAGGGTCTAAAGATTATCAGTACCAAATTTCATCAAAATCTGTTGGGAGGTTTAAGCGGGAAAGTGTAACAGACAGACAGACAGAGTTACTTTCGCATTTATAATATTAGTTGGGATTATAAGAGACCGATCCTACAAATTCAAGTCTCTAATTTAATTAAACTGAAAATTCAAAAGC
Organism: Scirpophaga incertulas; assembly: GCA_036419045.1. Lineage (NCBI taxonomy): Eukaryota > Metazoa > Arthropoda > Insecta > Lepidoptera > Crambidae > Scirpophaga > Scirpophaga incertulas. The sequence goes on along the minus strand of CM071630.1, from coordinate 15,897,306 downwards.
TTTATGCAAATAGCAAACAAAGATTAAGAACTAATTAACCTAAAATTATTTGGGTACTACCTATATAAATGACAAGGGCATGAAATATAATTCGAAATTGAATTATAAATATCTTGCTTTTAGATCTTTTTGTATTTCGTATGCAAAAGGATGTCAGGAAAGCTATTGTCTTTGATAGTTTTCTTTTCTCTTATTCTTTACATTAAAAAGTAAGTGAGCATTTTAATAATCACCATCATAGACATCATATCTCTTTATTTTAATTATTCATCATAATTGATCAGCAATATGGATGCTTGGGTAACATAAATTTTTTTCACTTTCACTGTACAAAATCCATTTTCAACCACCCGAATTTCGAACCACTGAAAACTCATACTGATACACAGCTCACACTAACTGCACTTAATAAACGAAAAGTATATCGGAATTATGGCACCGAATATCGAGAGGCAGTAATAGGGACCGGTGAATTTGCAGTTCTCCCTTAAAGTTGGCAGCGCACGAGGTGTGGCCACCCTGCAGGCTGGCGCCTCGGCCGACGGCAGGTGTGCGCGCTTGTGTGCGTGCTATCTGTGGCGCCACCGCTCCTACCATTGAGTACAGACGGATTTGTCGATACATGCACATTGCATACGAATACTGAGCATCTCAGATAATAAATTGATAAAGGTACCTATTAACTGATTTGAATCCAAGAAAAAGCGTTCGGAGACTGGAGGTGGGTGTTTAAAAGGGAATGACATTGGAGTAAAATTAAAGAGGCCTTTGCCAAGCAAAGGGAATATCTGTTTAATTGATAAAAAAAAACAACCTAATGTTATCTCCACGTCCCACAGTGAAATAATTGTAACCGAGATGATGAACAATATAATATATTTTGATGTCATCAATATATTATGTTAAAAAAATTGTTACTAATTTATAAATTAGACTTTTAATAATAAATAAACCCCTTTTTTCTCGTCTCTTTTTGTATTTTTATAACCATTTTAAATGTTACCGGACTTTTGATCATGTATCTAAACATGCAAATAACTCATTGGTGAATTTAATTGTTCAAATTAAGCGACGACAAGGTCGCATATTGCTGTATCTTCAATAAGTAGTAATAGCAGCTACATTGTTATTTCTACAATATTTAATTTATATATAAATTGTAACCCTCATGTATTTTCTTCAAATATAGATGGATGACAAAATTCTTAATTTTAATTGTTCTAATTAAATATATCTGAGTTACCAATATTAAATAATCTATACTAATATTATAAAGAAGTAAAGTTTGTGTGTTTGTATATTTGTTAAATTGTAAGGGGTAATCTCAGGATCTACTGAACCGATTTTAAAAATTCTTTCACCAATAGAAAGCCACATTATTGCTAAGTGTCATAGGTTATATAAAAAACCGAAAAATAAAAAGGATTCGTTCTGCAAAGTGAATCGGAGAAAAAAACAGTCGAATGAAAGCGTTTCTTACGAACGCTGCCTTATCTATGAAAGATATATTTTTGAGTTCTAGAGAAAAGATGTGGAGCTTGAAAATGCTTACAAAAAAGTCAACGACAGCGCATGTCTAACTTTTATATTTAAGTTACAAAAAGTAGTTTTTTTAATATTACAGTAGTAGAAAGTAGAAATCAAAACATAACACTGTACTAAAAAAAGATTATTCATATTATGCCCAACGAAGTGGGCATGGGTCAGCTAGTTAAGATATAATCTAATAAAAAATAGAAAAATTAACGTGTGGGTGGTAAGAATTCATATCAAAACAAATGACGGGAGTTGAATTTTCATTCGCATTCGAACTACGACAATGAGCCATTAATGGGTAACAGTGCAGGGCTTGACAGAGTTGATCTTAATAAAACATTGTATTGTGCACAGCTCTAGTAAATAAATATTCGTCACAAAACTGAGTACTAATAGATTATGAAAGGTTATTTTTTGGATTGAAATTACAAATAGACTTCAATTATAGTATTTTTGGCTTATATTCTTTCCAACTGTATGTCGTGTCTACACCAAAAATACTCTTTGGCCAGCGTGCGGAATGCGCTGTAGCACACACGAAGTTAATAAATAAAGCCGCTCCCGCAAGATAATGCGTCCAACAACCAATCACGACGCCATACACCAAGCGCCGGCGACCGCGGTTCGCGGTGTGTGACAGTGACACACGCGGTCACCACGCACGGTATGGGCCACGGCCGATTTAGACGCACTCGTAAGCTATCAATTGATTGACGATTTTTGTCGAATATTATAGTTTCCAGTTAGGTAGTATAGTGTCAGATTTTGCTGGTAATGGACACTTTGTAGCAGAAAGTCAACATTCTCGTAAAGTGTTAAATTCAACATTTTCATATAGATTTGTACCTTAATTATAATTATTATTTTGATAGCGGTTTCATAATCAACTATATATATAGTTCCTGTGTAGCTGACTACACAGGAACTATATATACAGTTACAGGCACAGGTACAGGCAGCGAATTTCCTAACTCGGTACCTGAGTACCGAGTTAGGAAATTCGCTGCCTGTCCTGTATCATCAAATAGGAAAAATAATAAAGTTAGCATGTCGCATTTGGCGAAAGATAATATTGAGTTAAGGGGAGACGATGGTGCTGTGGTCTCGGCACTCACACCCGCATAGCCTGGATTCGATCCTGCGATGTATCAATATATTTTTGATTTTCAAATTTCATATGTAGTACATTTATCTGATGCTCCTACGGTGAAGGAAAATATCATGAGGCGACTTGCATACACGTGCGATAAAATTCAAAGGTATGTAGCCAACAAATTTACACTAGGCCAGCATGTTTGACTTAGGCCTAATCGTTCTAACGTAGTTAAGGCAGGCTCGTGCACCTCGGTGGCGATGGGCTGTGACGATAATGATAAAATGATTTAATTGGCAAGCGCCGAATTTATATTACAGTCTACGTCTAGTCTACTACGTCTTACGAAGGCTATACTATCTTCAACTGAGATAATACTGCAAGGTGTAACTACATTTACAAGATCACATTTCGAATATAACCATGAAGATGACGATGATGGGCCTGCGAACATGATAGATATCGTGCTGTGCTATACGTGTAAATAATTCGTGAGCCAATTACGTTTCTGCCCGCAAATAGCCCATGTGATATTCCTATAGGACAGGGGTGGCCAACCGGTCGATCGCGACCATTAGTCCAGTCAATCTTCATTAGGCAAAAAATATTAATACGTAGAACAGACTGCACAATATAATCACAATCACTAACTGCTGCACGCATTATCTTGTATTGGGTAGACGACAATTTTTTAAATTCTGTATATAATAAGAGTATTCTTTTAAGTGAGAAATATTGTAGAACCAACAGTACACCTATTACTTTTGAAGATAGATCGACATGTTTGCGGCGCTGTCGCGAGTCGCTCAAAAACGCTCCATACTAAAAACACTGCAATTGTGACGTCATAACTCAGTAATCTCGCCTAATTTGTATGAGCGTATAAACAAATTTTAAAATAACTTTGTTATTTGTACGTTTATAGGTATACTTTCTATATAAAAAAATGTTACATTTAATGTGAGAATGCTAGAAATTATGTGTTCGTTTCATTAAAATTACGTAAATAATAATTGCTCATTATTTAGAAATAAAATAAAAATCTAAAAACAATATAAATTAATAATTAAACTGAAATTTCTATATTGACATACTTTCATTATATATAAATTGCTCAAATCAGATAATTATAGTATAAAAACGGCCAGTTGTAGTCGTCTACCCTAATTGTCAATCGCCGTTTCGTCAAGTAAATTATATCCTCTATTCTACGCAGCATAGCTAGCTCTTTTGTTTTCGGCAAGCATGAACAATAAGCGGGACGGGAAGCGTGTGGGACGCGGGGGCACATAGTAGGTATCAACGATATGGCTCTAAAATTTGCAAATACATTTCAAATGGACCACATTATACCTACTTCAACACGAAATTATTACTCTGCGCTGCGACATATTTCTAAAAGCAAGGTCATCCTCAGGTCTGGTTTAATTTCTAGGCATTGGTTTCCTATGAGAAATATCCAAATTTGAAGAAATGTGTTGAACAACTGCATTTGTGTTTTGGTTCAACATATTTATGTGAGTCGGCATTTTCCTACTTTAAACAAACAAAAAATAAACGGTGTTTATTTTTTGTTTGTTTTAAGTAGGAAACACTACATACCTGATTTTGCTAATCTAGCGGAAGATACTCAAGCGCAATGCTCACACTAATAATATATAAATAACTAATTAAAAATAATTATTTTTGTTTTTATGAATTTTCTTTTAACAAAATATAAACTACTACATTATTTCTATAATAAACTATGCAGTTCCACTTAAGTTTTCAATTATGTAATTGGTAGATCGCATAGGGTTTCCAACAGTAGATCTCGGGTCTGATCAAGTCGGCCATCCCTTCTATAGGAGATAGATATATTTTCCTCATATGAACTTATGCTGAAGTCGAGGAAAGGTGTCAGACCTCAATGTAACCCGTCCAGTAGTTAATGGGTATACAAATCTGTCCATTTTATAATATTAGTGCAGATATTTGTTCTGCCAACTATGCAACATTTATACTCATATTAGATCTCTTCTAATTTAGATCAATTTTCAAACTGTGTCTCATGACAATACCATAAGAAATGTAATCTTTTGATTCGCGGTAGGTAATGACATACCGCGAATTGAGGTGGTGATTTTTCCTTTTCTAAGCATCATCAAGATTGAGTTGACGATTTTCACAAGATGTATTAATATTTTATAAGTAAAAAAAAAACAGGCTTGTGACCTACCATGAGACCTGGATCTACACAAACATTTGGGGATGAGAAAGCTGTGTTCTCGATGAGTCCTACACGATTAGACTGATGCTCAAGAGATAGACTACATCAAATAGTGCCATGCTATGCAATTTTTTTAAGTTTAAATTCATTGACATTTATGTACGTAGTACATATATATCGATGTTTAAAATTCTCCACCGTCTTCGTGTTTTTATCATGCTTTTTATTATTGTCCTCACTTTATTCTAAAGTGAGCTAAGTGCTTTATTCTAGAGTGTGTTCTATATGATACTATTTACAATAACATAAACTAACAGAACAATATCATTTACATTCTATAATAATCTTCTTTAATATAATTCTATAATAATCTCTTACTCTATAAAAAAATATAATATACGGCATTACCAATATATTTCACTTAATATCTACTGAAATCTATTTTATATGAAGTATAATCCCCAATAGGCTGGACTAAATCGACTGCTGATTGCAGCGGTCAGCTGTCACTCAACAATTGTCATCTAGCCTAGATTACTGCAGTCGGTTCGGCTCGTCAAACGAAAATACTATGCTTGTCAGATACAACGAAGGAACTTCAAATTTGGTAAGTAACGTCTGTCGATAAAGTATCCTGTAGCCCTAGACAAAAAGCACGCGCGTCTTTTCTATTCTATTTCTACTATTATAATAACTACGCATTTTCTATCGAAAAATGCTAGACAAAGTGTATCTACTGATAGAATGGCTGTGTCTACCGTGATAGTAGAAAATAGAATAGAAATAGAAAATAATCTACCGTGTTTCGCCTTAAGTTCCTTTGCTTAAAAAGAAAAAATGCCATTAGGAGGAACTTTAAAACATTTCAAACGTGCGTACTTCAACAATTATTTACCTACATTAGTTAGGACAAAATTAAACAAACTTTGGATTTGAAATTAAAAATCGTTGCGCAATTAAAGATCCATATTAATATTATAATTACAAAAGTAACTCTTGTCTGTCTGGCTTTCATTCCAAACTAATGATTTTGATGAAAAAATGCATTAATGCAATGGAAGAATATTTTAAGAGACAGTAAATGTTAATTATTGAATCCGAAAACTTACCTATGTTGCGCCCCACGTAATTATTATCCCTATTAATATTATAAATGTCCGTCCTTCTGTTTGTCTATCTATTATGATTGACGACAAAACATGTGAATAAGAATAGAATTTATGAAATTTGTTAACATGGTTATTATTTTTATTATTATTTATTTATTTACATTATTCATCATTATTTATATTATTCATGGTCATGGTCATTTAACCTATGGTAAAATTTGATAATTTAAAAACTATGAAAGAATCTTGGATAATTTTTTTTAACTTGATTTTTATCTTCGAAAAGGTCTAATTACTATGGGAAAAATTGATATAACTCCATAGTTTATTATTACGAACTAAACCATCAATGCTGTGTAGGTGGACATGATAGCTTTTGTTATAGTTTTGAGAATTTATTTAATAAAATTCCGAGTTTTTAGTAGTCGGAAAGCAAAATTTTATTTCTATTAGGTAATAACACAAAATATTTTAGTTTTGCTTTCGTGATTATGACGGGCCTTGCATGTAGGCTCATCGTGTTCATGGGTATGATATACGGTTTTGAGATTAGGTTTTTATAGAAAATTTGTCGAAGATTTTCATAAAAAAAATGAAATATTTTTTTAAAGTTTTTAAAGATAACTCCCCCTAAAGGTAACTTTGAATTGTTAACTAAAGCTCTCCTACTTCTAAATACTTCAAATTAATTAACAAGCAATAGATAATTAAACAATTAAAGATGTTTATACATACCTAGAAAAATAAGGTAAAACACTAACAATAAATAACATATAAAATACTGCCACAGGTCAGTGGTAATTGAAATAGTTCAGAGTTATTACAAATCGACTTACCTACTAGTATATTTAACATTAACCTTTTTATTTAATTTTAATGCGTATTTTTTATCTTTAATTCCTTTAATTTTATTTATCAAATAATATCATAAGAACATAAACTTAAAAAGTGAAAAACTAAATAAGAAAATGCCCAGTTACTATTCCAGAAAAGAGGAAACACTGTACGTATATCGTAATTTTTCTAAAGCTGTCTTTTATAATATTTAATTCATTTATCTACCGAAAACCACTGAAAACTACATTATGTACAAACTAAATAAAGAAAGCAAAAGATTATTTAATAAACATTATAAAGGTTATTATAAATTACCTGTTTCTTTCATGACATTATCAAACATCCCAAAACATCACATACACTTGAAACCGTACAGTACTTTGATGTTTTTACCAAATTCAATCTTTTGTTTTATAAATAGACTTAATTTTTTCACTCACCACCACTTAAATTAGTCTGTATTTGATTTCCTACCCATATAAATTGCATGTTAAAATCTTAACCGATTTCCAGTTCGAACAAAACTTTACTTGTCGTCTGTGTCTTTCTGTTTGTCTATGAACACACGTACCGTTGTGGTCGGCGGGTCACCGCGGAATGGCGCGAAGTCTCCGACTACCTTATTTATGCGATCGCAGTTTCAGACTTCTGAATGAAATAAACTTCAGAAGTTAGTTACAACGTTGTTACAGAAAGCTTAACACGTCAAGTTTTATAATAATTAAATTTGTGTACGTACAGAGTAAAAAATTATAAATATTATAGCAGAGCTTTAGGGCAATTTCTTGATTGTCTGTTTGATATGTTTAATAACTTAGTGAATCGCAGAAATTTCTTTTTGCTGTGCCAAATCTCAATGCTGTTATTGAAAATTAATTATATGTCTGATTATATGTCAATCAATTGTTCGATTCCGATGTACTTATACCAATTGAGGAAGTTATACGACATAAGCTTTACTGGCACTTATTGACGTCAAAACAAATCTAAGAATAACATAAAGAAATATTTAAATCAAGCTTGCGCATTCATAGGCACGAGTCAAAAAATCACTATACCCAGTCACACAAATGTCAACGGCAAAAGTTTGATTTTGGTTTTTTGGACAATATGGTTGAGACAAATACTGTCACGCTAATGTTTTCATCCGAATGGAAATTAAACCTTTATCAAAGCAATAACATTGCGATCTATAGACACAAATATAGAATTGTATGTTGTTATGTATCTGTGCAATATAGTATATTGTCGATAAAAATAAAATCTGTTCGGGCTGACATAATTTTTCTTTGTATTTTTGTAAATAAGTAACTTTGCTGTTTATCGCTATCTCATAAATATAACAATGGATAAATAAGAAGAATGTTTTTTTTTTTTTTATAATTGTTGCTAACACAGGCTTGTAACATTGAGATTGTTGTTATTAAATTTTACGAAAAACTCACTGTTACAATTATTCTAATATGAATATCTAACTCATGAATAAATAAGCTACCAAATAGCAGAAAGGATAATCTGCAACGTACAGACTGAGAATGCTCTCCGACAGACTGATTTGATATAATTTCGTGAAATTCTGCTAAATGTTTACTTATTACAATACATATTGTCACATTTTCAAAATAAAAATAATAAGGATAAAATTAACATTTATTTATAAAATAAAATACTTTCACAGTAGGTATAATGGGGATAATCAAGTACAAAGCTTATTAAAATCGGTAAAATATTATTATTTATAAAGTCAACGACTATATAACATGTTAGTCTAAGTGTGTTGTCGACTACTAAGTACTAACTATACAAATTCGTATATAATAATTACATAGGAACCTCGGCTTCAATGTGCCGATGAAATGCGCCGATGAAATTCATTGGCGCATTTCATTCAAGTTATAGGGCAATATTTCAGTAGTTAAATAAGTGCACGAATAAAATCTATAGTTAAACGGAATCATAAGAAATTATGTTACCAATATTTTTGAAATACCAAGAATTCAGTGCTTCTTTCTTTAAGTTTTCTTATATATAGTATGATTGCATCTGTCGCATTTTAAAATCCAGAAGGTCATTAAAAGGTACAAAATAATAAACTTATTCTCAAACATTATTTTGGCAGCCTTTTAGGTTCAGTTTGGGTTTAAACCGATGTCAAAAATAGCGAGCGATAAAGTAATGGGCAATTAATTGTCAACGTTTCAAATGTTCAACCGAAGTTCGAACGTATGAAATGTGAAACGATACGTTAGTGCAGTACAGAATTTGTGAATTGAAAGCGTTATTGTTGCAGAAAGGATTTGGTTTAAGAACGGTTTGATAGAACAACATGTAAAAACTGAAGCTCTATCTTTTATCACGTATTATAATCATTTGCAATGTTCTAATAAAAAAAAATAAAATGGAACGAAAGAGCCAAATCTCCACTACAATATTCGATAAGTGCCAGTTTGCCATAAATGTTTCAGCGCTTATAAGTACTATTACATTATTTATTTACATTATAAACAACTACAAAGTAATAAAACATTAAGTCTTTCGATATTTGACTCTTGTATATAATGAATGAAGTTTGGTTTTGTTTGTAAGACAATTGGTATCATTGGACAGCGTGAAATGCAAATTTTTACATGAAGATCCCTCATTAGAGATTGTCCAATTATTAGATAGTATTCCATAAGACATGGCACTATGGAAATATATAGACCAATTTACCGTTGCAATATTAATTGGTGGTCATACTTTGTGTACAGCACATGAAGCAAAACCAAATCTGTTTGCCAAGAAGTCAATGTGGGATTTGAGCTGCAAATGTTTTTTTTTCTCCTCAGGAAAGGAAGGCTGAGAATCCTCACAAGGAGTACGAAACGTACCCAGGACACCCCCGCAACGGCAAGTGTCACGGAGGTTATGTCGGACTCCACGCGACCGGAACGGTCCAGCCACGTGACCTACCAACTAAACTCAGCCTGGCTTAGGTTCTAGAAACCATATAGGCAAATCGTGTGGGCGACCGCCCCTCAGGAGAGGAGCGATAAGATGCAAATGTGAAATTAATGTAATTTATAGACACTTTGTTATATCAATGAACTTGACAACACTGACGTTCATTAAAATAACTATGACTAAATCTAGGTCATATAATGAATAAGTTTCATTGCAACGCATGATTTTTATATCTTGTTTTCTTTTTATTTATGGATAACAAATATTGGCATTAATAAAAAGCGAAAACTATTTTACATGTAATTTACCAAGTTAGATAAATCATACATATTTCAAAGTTTCAAGATCATAACCCTTACTACAACTTAAATCAACATTAAAATTAATAAAGACGACGCTAGTTATTAGATGTATTGAAACTATTGTCATTCATAATCATCAGTGGTGCTGAGAAAAGTAGGTATATACTTACTTATTTTTTACTGTAGTGTAAAAAATATAATGCAGTGCAAAACGGTATTATTATACTGTTAAAACATATTGTTGTTAACGGTATAATTTCAAACCCTACCTGTACACAACAAGGTAGATAAACGGCCTTGCCAGTCAATAGATCGTCGTGTCATTATCAAATTAGGCGGTTGTTTTTACGCTAGCACTCCGCGAGCACAATAAGGTCTGCTAGAGATGTTCCGACTCAGAAATTTATTCCCGAGTATAATTATAGTTACTATCTATCTAGTTACTCGAGTTAAAGAATTCGACTCAGCGAGATGGTCTACTTTTGATTCTAGGAATTGGAATGCACAGCGTTCTATACTCGAATACTTTCTCAAATCAAATGCAAACTATACTACGTATTTAGTTTAGATTTAAACTGGCATATCAGTAAAGTGCCGACCTAACTGCTACTGGAACACAGAAATGTAAGTACTAATGCACTAATGCTGTGTGGAAAAATAGCTATTATGAGGGTTTCTGAGACAACTTAAGTACAAAATTTCCCTCTCTCATTGTATGCGTGTTTGTGTGTATTGTATATCCCTAGGCATTGAACATAAAGGTTACGCGGCGTTCGGGTGGGCGCCGACAGTCATAATATCTCGATTCTATCGACTGAAAAGATCTCGAGTCAATTAACGTGTTATCACATCCCTACGCCTGCCTGAGCCCGCCGGTGCCGCGACCCGGCGCCCGCCACCGCCGCTCCGCCGCTGCGCCGCGTCCGTGCGTCGCCGTACACGTAAGCCCGCAGATCAGAATCCTACTATTATACACAACAACAGTGACAAAATAATTTGTTTTTTACAATTTAGTCACTAATTCACTTTGTTATTCTCTTTCAAATATTCAAATAAATTTTAAACATCGAACACTCGTAAAGTTCTTTATGTCAAGAAAAGACTAGAATAGTATTTTTTACGATTTCGTGCTTAATTTGCTTAAAGATTAAGACGCAGGTCTTATCGCTTTCAAAATATGTTGAAAGTTCTGTTGATTTCATTTTGTTGTTATTGTTGTGTTTCAACATATCACACTTCAAGTAGACTAGCACTTCGTTAACAGGTATTGATTAAATTATCATGTGAATTCAATTTATTCGCAGAAGTTTGCCACACGATGTTTTCCTTCACAGTAGGAGCATCAGATAATTGTACATATGAAATTCGAAAAACGATAAACACATTGAAACATCGCAGCATCGACCCCGGAACTCCCGAATCATCCGGTTCGTAGACCAGTGCCGAGACCACAGCGTTAGCTACATTCACATTTTTGACAACTATCTATATTTAACTAGTTTTCTACCCACACCTCCACCTGCGTTATATCGGATTTTTCAAAGGAAAAAATATAGTATCCCGTGATAAAAAATATTTTATATTCTTCCCCCGGGTCTCCAACTATTCCTGCATTCATTATCAAACCCATTCTGGTATTTTTATCAAATTTTCAGACACGAAAAATGTATATTTCAAAAATTTTAAAATACTTACACCTATGCCCTTCTCCAGGTCTCAAACTATTCCTATATCATCTTTCATTAAAATCGGTTCAGTAGTTTTTGAACCTATTTAAGGTAAGATTTGTTATTGTAAAATATATTTACGTACCTATATCTAAAATCAAAAGCCTAAAAACAAGTTTCAAAGTTCTATCTTTACAAAAGGACGTACTTACCATACAAACTTTCAACTCTATTTCCAACACTTACAGGCCTTTTTTCGCTTAAAACATAGCTTGTTCTTTCTTAGGCTCTATATTCTATTTCCCATTTCTAATCTGTGTTAATCAATCCATTTAAATCGATTCAGTAGTTTTGGGCGCGAAAACGACGAAAAGTGACAGAAAAAGTTTTTTCGCATTTATAATCTTAGATTAGAACAATAATATTGGTCCGGGCCAATCAAAAATTATATGCTCTAGCAACCCGCCCTGGTTTCGCACGGACATTAAACAAACATTTGAAAAGTAATATTTTTTTACACACACACACACTGCCATACATATTTTCTCATTTTTGTGTAGGGTCACTAAAAGAGAGTAACATGAAAAAAATCGAATATGAAGTTATTTATATTTTTTACTTTTGTTGCCTTTTTTGTAATATTATAATTTTTTTATTTTATTTTAAATTTTTGTAAAAAGACTACAAATAGGTACTTTACTTTCTGTGCTCCTTTTGTATATCTCGAACAGTTTCATGTAATCGTTTCTATACTTATTCGTGTTACATCGCTTATTATTATTATGGTGCCGTATAACCAAATGGCGTCAACGGCGACCATGCGACATTTTTCAAATAACCTAGATTTTTAAACTTGTGATACCTTTCGAGTAAAATGTCCAAATTCGAAAATAACCTCATTAATTTTTTTGGTATTTTTTTCACACTTTGGGTTATATTATTGGAGATTTAGTATGGATCCCAATTTTTTGGAAAATTTAATATAGCCTATATTCACCGGTGATATTGTAGTTTTCCAACACTGAAAGAATTTTTAAATCGGTCAAGTCATTTCGCAGCCTCATCATCCTCTTGCCCATTTCCCATTATCTGGGGTCGGCGCAGTAAATCTTTTTCTTCCATTCCTCTCTATCCACCGTCATTTCCATGCTTTACTCCTTTCATTCTTATATCATTCTTCACACAATCGATCCATCTTTTATTCGGCCTTCCTTTGCCCGTGTATCCCCAAGTCATTTCGCAGCCTATTCAATGCAAACAAACAAAAACAACCAACAAATTTTCCTTTTTTTTATAGAAGTGTAGATTCCTGCTATATCCTTTTTTATTACACCAAAGATGCAACGTAGGAACAAAATTTGGAAACTTATTTTGTATATAGCCCCGAGAATGTTTCCGAACAGCGAACAGAGAGAATGTTTCATGCGCCGCTCCCGGCACATGAAAAATCATATCATCCCGTCAGTCAGAACACAAAATAGAATATAAGGCTTATTACAAAAACGACAGCATTGATAGGAAAAATTCATTTACTCAGTTACTTTACTTGAAAGGAATACATAGATTAATTAGTAACTTAAATTACGGTAATTTTTTTTATATTAACATTGTTATTAAAGTGAAAATCTAAAGCTACACTAGCTATTCAAGTGAATTCAAAAATCCTACCGTTATCATTACATGTACATTCTGTGAGTGTACAAATGTAATGTTAGTTACATAACATTTAAACGTACGGTACATTTAAGTGTAATCTGTGTTGAATATGTTATTTAACAATATTAAATAAAGTTTATGTAATTTGTCGCGGATTAATGTACTCTAATATCAAAAAAAAAACCATCTGGTTTCGTTGGTGCTAGCGCTTCGGAACTCAACTGGTTAGCTACCGTCTTCTTATCTACAAAGTTATTTCCGATATAAACAATAAAATATTTTATCTTATTATATCGGGAATCGGCGACGACATCCGAATGAAATACCAAGCTTAAGCTATATAATTATGAACAGACAATACACATAGACGCACCTAACCTTCCATGCCCGCTCTCAGGCGACACCAAGTCGCGTAATGGTTGCCAAGCGCACTCCTGATTGGGATTCACATAAAATATTGTATTGTACCCGAAATTAGCTCATTACGATCCATCTCATGTTCTACGCCTTAATATTGTCATTAACTTGATATCTGTCAGTGACGTCAAGCCATCACAGTTGGATATGCCATCCTCACCGAGGGCTGCGAGCCTAGCCTATTAGTTTACGGTGATTAAGCCCTAGTCAACAATTTTCCGTCTGCAAATTGCTTCTCAAGTGTATGCAGTTTACCTCACGATGTTTTATTTCAACGGAGAAGCGTCAAATAAAGGTACATATGAAATTCAAACGAAAAACAGTGTTACTGTGTTACACTCAGAGATGAACAGATCTTGGTTAACTTTCTTTACTCCAGATTGCGTATCGCTGCACTTAAAGACACTTGCTGTACCGAATCTGGAACTCAACTTTTTACTAATTGTGAGTCAATATATAAGTCTATACTTCTAAAAGAATTAAAGTGACTATGTTCAATTATGTCATATCAAAGGTTCCAATAATCCTGCCGATCTTCTATCGAGACGATAGACGACCTCCAGAGCAACTATTCAGCTATGTTGTAATGATCCTACATATTTATTTAATAAAACCTGCTAACATTTTTAAATATAATTTGCAACCGATTTGCGTTGTTTGTGGGGGTTGCAATTCTAAGAATGTGGACAACAGGCGATTGTCCACTTACTATTAAATGAACATTCTTTCTTTTTTGTCATTATTTTGTATAAACACACATTGAATGTCGACAATATAGGACCATTCTGATGAGATGTGTAATATCTGACATTTGACGTGTCTAAACTGAAATGATTATGAATGTATCATTTCTAAATCGATATATGTCAAATGCCTTTATCGACAAACTTGAGCCTAACCTAAGTTTGTAGTACTATTTAGGGTAAAGTCAATCAGTATGGCCCATGAAGCAGCATTGGTCGACTACATACATGCCTTTGAATATCTGCATAGCCTTATGAAGATTGACTGACACACTTTGAAAATGAAAAAACTAATTGGTATATAGCAGAATCGAAACCTGGACATGAGGAGGTGCTGAGATGACCACCGAGACATCAGACATTTAAATATATAATCTATACAAAAGTTCCTAAGTTTTCTATAACTCATATGCAACGTCTTTCATTGCTTACTCGTATACCAACTTATTTCGAAACAAACTGTACATAAATATGTATAGCTCGGTGTATGCGCCATCAAACCACCTCGAACCGAAAATATATGAAGGAAGAGGTTTATAAATCGACAGGTCTAATCGTTTATCTCCGGTTCATCTATAAAACATGGGGATATTTAAATCTGCGATTGATTTACGATCCCGTAGGCACCGCAACCGCACCATGAGACCAGACACAAGCACTCGCTTATTTACCGTTATAAAGTTAATATATATATATATATATATACACATCTAGGATTACTTGACTATGTATAAAGTTTGTTGGCATTTTAATTCCTATTACACTTTAGTTATTATTAAACTTAAATACGTAAAAGTGGACGTATCTTTTATAGAGATTTTATCAAGTCAATATCACAATGGATGTTTTATGGACTTGTGCGAGAAAGCGTTTAGGATATAGATCATTCAAATGATAAGAAATAATGTTAATGGTTTTACATAATTATAATAGTACCATAATCATATAATGATATATTAAATCTTTCATAAATAATACTTATATGCCAATCGATTGCAGAAGCTCCTTAACATTCTCTCTTAAAAGTCGGCAGATGTTTTTCGTGAACGAGTAGTTTCCACAGTCTTGTTGCTAACAATAATCATAGTATCTTAGAATGATAAAGCAATAATGATGCTTTATTATTCTAAGATAGGGATGGTACAGAGAATCGTGAGTTGAAGGCTGTACAAGTCACTCTACACTTGCCCCTTTAGAGTATAAAGACTGAGAGATAATAGAATTCGGAACGAAGCGGGATGTTATTGCTGAGAGTCAGTAACAAAGTGGTGGCAATCCAGATTTTAGACAACCTAGACAATCAATATCGCAAATAACACAGATCTGCAAAAAAAAATTTTTTTTCAGCTGCATGAGATATTTTTTCTGAATTATGTTTTAAGATACGCTGACTTCAAAAATAACGTCCATTACTCTCTATCACGTATAGTTTTTTTTTGCGAAATAAAATAAACAATAATGAAAAATATCAACTATTTATTACAACAAACAAACAGCATAATATGTATCAAAACCTATCAACTATTATTTTTCTTATTTAAAGTTATGTCCAACTTTATGTTTAATCTTTTTCCTTGTGAAACCTTTTCTTCTTTTCTTTGATGCTTCTCCAATTCGTTTTTGGTTCCGTTCTTTAATGTGGCGCTTAAGCATCCAACAGTAGTCCGCTAACATACTGACATCCGATCTTCCTTGGTAGCGTCTTTCGATATGACGTACATCCTGGTGAAATCTTTTACCTGTGTTCTTCACTGTAGGTACCCAAATTTTCTGGAAAATATTCAATATGGGAGAATAAGAAGTGAATTTTTAAACTCATCGTACATCCTTGAGTTTATACGCTATCAGCATACGTTGTACAATAGTTTTACATTCGGGATCCTTAGTATTGCCCAAGAACTTTTGCTCTACATTTTTAAAAGCTTCTTTTGCTTCTTTTTCGATTTCTACCATTGACTCAGGTAAAAAGGGATCAGATAAAAGTTTTCTTATATTGGGACCAGTGAAAACTCCTTCTTTTAATTTTGCTTCAGGCAATTTCGGAAACTTGGAACATATATATCTAAAACAATTTCCATCTTTTTGCAATGATTTTACGAACTGTTTAATTAGTCCACATTTAATATGAGTAAGTGGCGGTAAAACCTTTTCTGGCGGAACCAAAGTGGTTTTTATATTTTTTTTCTCGCCAGGAGTTAAACCGCGTTTTGGTGGCCAATCAGTTGTTGTCCAGTGTTGCTCTACTATCTCACAAACATAGAAAACAAGGGTATTTGTATAGCCTGACTGATCCAACAATATTGCTATAGTATTTTAAAATCTCCAAAACCATCCATCGATGTTCTTGATATTAGATTTTCTCAAGAATTGTAGCTAAGTCATTGTAGTTTTCTTCCATATGACCTGAGTGTCCCATTGGAAGAGATGCAAATAAATTTCCATTATGCAGCAAGACTGCTTTGAGGCTAGTTTTGGATGAATCAATGAACAAGCGCCATTCTGATGAATCATATTCTATTTCAAAACATTTCATGAGCCCACGAACATCATTACATTACAATCAAATTTCCCCCTCTAGTGAAATACTGAACTCTCTCTTTCGATGTCTGTACCAGGAAAATGAAGTACCAGATTATGAAAGGTTTTTGTTTTTTTAGCCTCGAACCTAGAAATACGGCCGCATATTTTGAAAGACCCAAGTCTTTGACTGTGTCATTGAGCTCCATCTGATAGAAAAGTTGAGGTCCCTCGTCAAACTGAAAAATCTGAGCTACATTCATTTTGGGGAGCAAATGTTACTGAGTCATCTGCATCACTCAGGGTGTCATCTAAATTAGGAGGTGGATGCGGAACTGATATTTCAGAGCTATGGGACACTGGATGAATAGTTGAATCAAGGTTAGGGTAAGATATTTTCTTCTTATTTTTCGTATTAAATCCTTTCACGTCTATCAAACAGAAATAGCAGTCGCTTGTGTGATTTTTCTGTTCACACCATATCATAGGAATGCCAAAACGAAATGCAATTTTCTTACTCTTAAACCACAAGCACAGATCTTCCTCACATTTTCTGTACACCTTATGAAGTGCCCATGCTCTGTCTTGATCACTAAGTATTAATTTGAAGTAAGCAAAATAAACCTTCTTTACAAAATCACTTATATTTCTTTGTTGACTTTTCACTGTATATTCACCACAAATATAACAAAGCTGTCCGGACAAATTGCACAACCTCTATGAGCCATAATACATTTATAGAAACAAGAGCACAGTAGCGTTTGAATGCTGGTTGCCAACCTCGTTGCAAGACAGGGTCACCAGATAATGAACTTGTTGGAACATGATTAATCTAATTGCACGCTGAAACATGTTCGTAATCGTTCAGATCAATCGAACTTGATTTGACACGATAATAAATGTAACCGTCTGCCTAACACCATATTCTTTATCCCCTCCCCTTTTTTAAATTTTTTTCGTCCATAATTTTTTTCTTTATTCCCAGATAAATAATTAATAAAATTTGGGTAATTTTTGGGTACACGATGGCAAAATGAACACGTCAGACACAACGATTTGTATAAACGACGCCTTCAAAAGATATGACCATTAGTTATGTTGCGTTTTGATGTATTATTATGTTCCATTCAAGCCGTAGGGCCCTTATGGCCAAAGCTCAGGCTGAGTTTAGTTGGTAGGTCACGCGATCGGACCGCAACGGTCGTGTGGAGTCCAACATAACCTCCGTGACACTTGCCGTTGCGGGGGTGTCCTTGGTACGTTTCGTGCTCCTTGTGAGGATTCTCAGCCTTCCTCTCCTGAGGAAAAAAAAAGTATTATTATAGAACCAACAAGGTACCCTATGATCTAAAAATTTTAAAATTGTAAATAAACAGTTACAGAAGCTTCGGTGTGTGAGTTAAGTTACACTTTGCTTTGGAATTGGTTTGGTTAATCTGATTTTATTTAGATATTATGTGTTTCGTGTTTCCGACTAAGTGTAATTTATCAATTTTTAAGGCAAGAGTGAATAGGCATTATTTAAATTTGCGTGTTCCACCTTAGCCCATGTCTTCGCTTTTTATCAGGTGAGATTGAGATCAAACACGTCAAGTCAAATTCATATTTAAAAAAATGTACCAGTACAAATTGTATACCAGAAAAATCTAACGGTAATTTCTACAAATTCTAACGTTGAAAATGTTGTTATATTTCTACGTAAAAAAAATTGACAATTATACTTCGAAAGTAGATTATAATTTTTTTTTATAACTAATAAATCTCATTAATACGTATGATCCAATCCAGTATTCATACTGGATTGGATCAATCCTTCAGGATTGCTGAAAGCTCCTACGGTTCGCGCACCTGAAAAACAGCTCGACACGTCGAAATGAATCTTCTAATAAAACTAATGGCGAAGTATCTAAAATGGTATCACCTATAGCAAAGTTAATAAATATGCCACCACGCCATTCCTTCACGTGTATGTCAAAAGATCAGACTACGGAAATTTGGCGCAGAAATAAAATAAAGTCAACCAGCATGACATTATATTCTGTATGTTTGACATTTAATCAAGCAGTTAAATATGTTTAATGTCAAAAAATATCTTAAATACATCGCAAAATAAAAATATCGATTAGTCATAGCATACACAAACTTAACCGTATCAAGTTGCCACTGGAGTGTGGAAAATATATTGTCTTCGAGTTCTACCCTGACGGGGTACAAATCGATAAATAAAAATAATTATTGATTTTATAAAACTTACCAAAACTCATCAATATGCAAGAAATTAAGACATGTAGATTTAAAAGGAAGCTAGGTAGCTCCTCCTCGCGGTGCACTCTGGGCAACGTCTTTTGACGGATAATAATCTGATAGTGAGTCCCCGAAAGGGGAGGCGTGAGATAGCCGGGTCCGACCTGGCGGACCACTTCTAGCGGCCAGCAGCGCAGTGACCAAGCCCCCCTTTTTGTTTAAGAGGGGGTGTGGCTGTCCTTCAGGGAACCCATTTTGGGTCGGAGGATGGCCGGAGATATCCAGCGGCCACCTTCGAATCAAAATCAAAATCAAAATCAAAATCAAAATAATATTTATTCAACATAGACCTTTACAGGCACTTATTGACGTCAACAAACAAAACAAAAAAAAAGCTTAAATAATAATAAAAAAAAAAACAAAAACCTTGTCCGTACGTACGAATAAGGAAAAAAAAAAGAAAAAATATATTGACTCGACACCTGTTCGGATATTGGGAGAGCCTTCTCGAGAAGAACAGGCAAGAAACTCTGAAGGTCTGAAGGAGAATGATTCAGTGCCTGCACTGAATCATTCTCTTCTTGAATTGTCTTGTCGCCATACGCCTACGGGGTCGTGAAAGTTGTCCGCAAGGGTTCCCATTTCCTCGTCAGGACATGATGCAGTTCTCCTTTAGTTTGATGCGCTTGCGTCCAGGCGTAGTGGCGGGGGAGATCCTTCTGGGGGTGAGAGCATAACCACCGGTTCTCGGGTATGCAATTTCATGCATTGTCTTGAGTGTAACAAAAAAACATGGTATGTGCCCTATTGGTATTTGATGATGTCATCCTACTGTCTAGTTAGTAAAGATCTGACAATGAATTAATCTGCAATATAACGTACACATCCAAATAATTTTTATTGTCAGGACTCATGCGGACGCGAAAAGAAGGCGCCTTAAGTTTGGCGCCAAAAACATAGTGCACTAAATGTGGGTGAGAAATCTTATAATTACTTGTTTACCTACGAGATTAAATAGAATATTCTGAGTTTTAATAAATATAGATGTAACTTATTTTCATTCAGCATTTCTTAATGATAACGGATTTTTGGATAGTCGGAAGTGATATTTTCGAGTTTCGATCCCCGGACATGGTTTCATGAATGAATAGTAGTTGAATAATAGTTTGTGACAACCTTCTTGAAATATCCATTTACACACCTTCAAAATACACGTGTATGGATATTGTATATCGGCATAAATTTCCAACATAAAGTTTTCCTAAACATTTATAAAGCCGAATAGGCAGACTTTCTTCCTTTAAATGTTAAAATATTGGAAGAATTACGCAGAACCTGCACGCATAACACTCTTCAGCGCACATGCTTGAACTAGAGGCAAAGGAGAAAGTTCAAATTACATTTTTTTTTTATAGTATAGGGCAGCAAACGAGCAAACGGATCACCTGATGGTAAGCGATAACCGTTGCCCATGGACACTCGCAACACCAGAGGAGCCACAGATGCGTCACCGCCCATTTAAAGGGGAATAAGGGGAGGAGGGGGGGTTGGGCCTCCGGTACCCTCACTCACTCGACGAAACACAGCGCAAGCGCTATTTTACGCCGGTTTTCTGTGAGGCCGTGGTATCACTCCGGTCGAGCCGACCCAATTCGTGCCGAAGCATGGCTCTCCCACGGTAAAAACAATGTATTTAATATATTCCATTCTTTTTACCCTAGTCTGTATGTGGGTTTCTGCTATTCAAGCAAGGATGCACACAAGCTTGCCTTTTCATACGTATTCGTAACTCCACGAGTACCCATCTTACAGACAAAGGACAGATACTTTATATGTGCCTAATCCTGATACCGCTGGCTTCGTTTATTATAATTTATGGGTTACGGGCGGCTGTATTTTTTTATACCAACTATGTTGGCTCTATTTCAAGCTCACTTTAGATTTTGTAGCCCTGACGTAAGGTGCTGGAAATGCCTCACTTAATTAGCAAAGCAAACTTTCTTGTCGTCTTCTATTTCATTGATTTGTAAACGATAAATATATAGGATAAAAGTATTTTGTCTTTGTGCTATTACTCAAATCTAGATAGACTTAGACTTTCAGAACCAATACCATTATAAATTTTATTTTTTTTTTTTTCTATCTACTATGGGAATGCTAATCCTCAAGCAGGTTAGTCTTTTTGTATATAATAATCTAGCCATTGTCTTTCGGAATTTCGACTATAAAAATTTAACTATAAATTCGACTTAACATCATGAAGTGGTTGGCGCTGTTTTCAAGTTATGTATTATTCATTGTATTTTAACAGTTATTAATTACATATCACTCAATCATACATATTACGATAATCATGCTGTTATGATATAGTATGTACAGACTGATAACAAATTTTATTCATGAATTACACTTTTGCGTACACATGGTATACACGTTGTCATTAAGGTTTTACTAAGAAATATTAAAGCTTGCTAATGTCTTAATTAAACATGGTTATGTTTTTTTAACTCTATAAAAATTTCGCAATCATAATTTTTTGAAATTTTTTAGTATGTCATACAAATCATGCCTATCTGTATCTCGATGAATTCTATTACAATATATTCTATAAAATATCATCTGCCATTTTAAGTTGAAACTATTGCCTTTTCACAAAGATACATTTTGCATTTACATTTAATGATCGTTAAGACAATAAATGAACTTTTCTGAATATCGGTCTGATATTTAACAAATAGATTGGATATCAATCCATATAAGTATTACCTAAATACTTTATTTTTAGCAATAAACGCTCTGTTGTGTTGTCTAAGCACAGACTAACTGCCATATACTAGTAATAATTATAGTTGAAAACATTCACATCACACTTTTAACACAGTATTTGTACTTATATACTTTCCGTACTGTTATATCGAAGTTGAGTATGGCAGGAGCGTCTAGAAGCCTTCGGTCGCGTCGTCGCTCGGGCGGGTGGTTGGCGGCGGCGCGGGCGGCGTAAACAATGCTCGCAATAATATCGCAGATACAGTTTGATTGATAGATACAAGCGCCGCTTAATTGACGAGAAAACCTACTGTATACGTCACCCGTAGAAATGTTATGCTACCTACAATTGCTGAACTGAAAACAGCGCCACTCTGGCGCTTACTATAAAAAATCTGTAAACCTTTGCCCAAAAATAGCAAATTATAAATAAAAATGTTTTGAGTATCAACGCTTCCGTATTATTTTTGTTAATACTATGACTTTTTTTTTAAATGTGTTTTTAATTTAAATAAAAATATAATCCATATATTTTTTAAATTAAATTCTTTGTGTCTAATGTTACGCATTAAAAATATTCTTATAGTAAAATTTTATTGCAGCAGTCCAGAAGTTTTTTAGATTTATATCTGCAGTGATGAATTAGGTACCTTGTACCTAATTATTAGTTTCTTATCGTCGGGTCGCATCAAAACAAAATTTCGGTAGGGCACCCGTCTTACCCTCCTGTCAAGGAATCAATAAATCCATGTCCTCCCCTAATTTATATAACAGTGTTCACAATGCTATGCAATGCAAACACTCAAAAAGTATTGGACACCATCAGTGTGGCCACGGAATGCGAGGCGCTATGTTTTTTTCCCTCTGGAGAGGATAGGCTGATAGTCCTCATGGATACCACCGCAACCAAGAAACACCGGTGTTGTTTATTTCTTTTTATATATAAAGGCCACACTAAGAGTTTTCCTGTGTCGTGGGTACAGTTACAACCGGACAAAATTAACGCTTAACTACGCCCAAACCGGACTAAATATCTACATATAGAAAATATGTTCCTAGTGCAAGTCGACCCTAAGTATGGATGGGTGGATGTTTTTTTTTTGTTATAATAAATGCTTAATTTAATTTCTCTTAATTTAATTAGCTCGGTACTTTAAATCACTTAACTGTACCTACTTCAAGATTAAAATTTCTGTGTATATCTTAAATAAATAGATTTATAAACTAAGCGAAGTTGTATATATAATTTTATTCATTCAATCATAATTTGTTAAAATGATGATTTCATTTTTAAAAAAAATATCTTAAATTTATTTTGTATCTCAGCATCATCTAAAGGTTGACTTATAGAAAAAGCCTTAGATATTAAGTCCGCCTTTATACACCAATATTCATACATAAAGTTTGAATAAATAAAATAAATGTAAAATTTTTCTTTACATGCTCATACAAATTATGTGACATTACTATGTATATTGTACGTCACAATGCAATGTGATTTAGTATGGAGACTGTTGAAATGTTATGGTCCATTTTTCAATAATTCACCATCGCCATAAACATGTCAGTGTATCTTCAAAAGAAATATCCACAGGTACACTTTTATTTCAACAATATTTAGCAATTAATAGTGTATCTACTCTAATCGGAAAAGAGTGACAAACTAATTTCACTAACCAAAACTGAAAATATATTAATTTTTGTTTGGTATGTGTGTGTATCAATAAAAAAATAATGGTATCAGATAAAATATATCCTATTAATGAATAGTATATGAAAACGCGTACTGTATACAGGTATATCCTACTCGTATATAGTTACTAAACTATACTGAACGCCTAAACTTTGTAACACTTCAGTAACCAAGCAAGTAAACCTATTCTTCATAAAATAAATACACACAATAGAAGACTGTCTTTTACTTATGATTATATTTTCCGAACACAAGCACTACAAAATCGCTGCTGTCTTGTATAAAAAGCAGGATAGCATTGTTTTGGCTAGCTTCGTGGCCCGCCGTCACCGCCGGCGCCGGCCGCGGGCGCCGCCCGGCGCCGCCGCCTCGTCGACGCACTGTCCCGTGGGCGCGGCGCCTTGCTTTTATTCCACCACTACAGCTATCTACTTATTCGAACGAACTATCGTTTCCTAAGCTTGGACTTACTTAAATAACATTGAGATGATAACATGTATAAGTAATCGAGCTTAATGGGGTATAAGCGTTTAAAATAACACATTACCTTACGAGTCATTATTAAGACAGTGAAATACACTATACATTAAGACAGTGAAGTTATAGTCTGGGTGAACCTTGATCGTTGCCTTTCACAGCCCTGCGCGCACGAAAAATTAACGTTTTTTTTTACCCTTACGGCCTTCAGTGGGAAGTTAAGTTGGAGTCGGGTTAAATACCCGCCTACTGACCGAAGCTGCAGGCAGAGTTGTCCAGGAGCCAGTTGACCTCATATGTATAAATCTTTCTCTAGGAACTTGCTACTTTCGAGGAGCATAACATTCCAAAAGAACTCCCACCTTTTTTTTTGAGAGGGGGAAATGCGACCTTGTGCACCCTGACACCGCGCTGGCAAGACGCGGCCGTGTGTGGGGCTCTCCGGTCAAGAGGACCGGCCTACCCACTAAAACCTCCCGAGTTCTCTGGGCCCATACGGGGCACATGGCGGGGTGCGCTCTCGATTCGCGATACGACCGCCATGTGTTCCGGGGCCGGCTCGACCAAGAGTTGGTCAAGCCACCGTCAAAGGAGGGACTGTCCGAGAACCCCTGGACAGTCCCCCAGACAGAGAGACTTCACCAGGGCGTGCGCGCTTAGCCGGACGCGCACGCAGCCTGACGGGAAAGAACTCCCACCTACCTCTGTGGTTACTAGCCTACTCGATTGAAACCTTCAGGTTCCGGTATGGAGAATCGGAATTCGACTGCCCAAAATTTATTCTACTTTGGTTGGACCCACTTTTATCATCGATAGTTTTTGCCATCATACCTAATTTAATTACAATAAAAATAATTTATTTTTTATTACTTTTTTTCAAACTTAAATTACATGCTACATAGCTACAAACTTTTAGTTAAGAAAACATTTTACTATCGCAAACCAACTGAAATAAAAATTTAAAAAAAAATTGCGACGTTTTAGCAGCTTCTACAAATACGAGTAAGTTTTATAAATTCCAGTTCCATTCAAGCCGTAGTATACATGCAAGCCGTAGGGCCCTTATGGCTGGGCTGAGTTTAGTTGGTAGGTCACGCGATCGGACCGCTCCGGTCGTGTGAAGTCCAACATAACTTCCGTGACACTTGCTGTTGCGGGGTATCCTGGGTACGTGTCGTGCTCCTCGTGAGAATTCTCAGCCTCTCTCTTCTGAGGGAAAAAATTAATAAATTCTTGTCTTATCGACCACCTACAAGTACGTCACAAGAGGCATTATTGCACGGAAAAAGGTTATTAGAATATCCAGCCACTTCTCAGTACTACTTCACACTAATCATTCGCTTCTTTTATAATTGTTTAATTGATTATTTTTTAATTCAATGAAATCAACTCAAAGAAAAATCGAATCCCATGTGTGCAAAAAATAAAATAAATATTTTATTCCTACTTGAGACCCTTCCTACTTACTAACCATAGCTACTTACTAGATTAGTTGTTTTTGTAATCTTTTATGTGGGAAATTGGAGTCGGTAACTCATGATTAGTACTTGTAGTTATGATTAACAAGACAACATAATTATGGTGCACACTGCATAGTAGTATCAATGACATCGTATGTCCCGCATATGGAAATCGAAATAATAGCGTAGGGGAGTTCGTCAAGTAAATGAACAGTTAAGTATTATTTCACGTTAATATTTTTCAAAAAAGTCTCACAATCATAAATAGCCACAACTTTGATAAATATACTACACTCATGGACAAATTTAGAGGAACGCAAAAAAAGGGTGTATAAAACAAAAATCTTGGACATTTCGTTATATATTTTTTTGGAATTTGGATTTTGTTTATTATTCGTTAATTTAAAAGTGCAAACGTCGAAAAAACAAACGATCAAATGGCAAAAATTAAACAAGTTAAAAAAAAAGTACTTAGTTTTATTCATTTTTTCATTATGCTTAGGAAAGCCTGTAACGTGGGCTATAATCAGTACTTAGTGTTGCCTCCTCTAGCTCTTCGAACTGCTTCAAGTCTCCTTGGTATACTCCTGAATAAGTTATCAATATTGTTATAATTATAAATCTTGAGAGATTGCGTTCCATTCTTCTTGTAACGCGTTTTTCAGCTCTCACAAATTAGTGGGAAGAGGATTTCTTTTCAAAATTTCAACCACAGCCGCAGTATGGGGGCGTATATTATCATGCACGGCACTACAATTTCTTCACGACACGGATTCATGACACGGAGTTACGTACGTGGCTCCATACAAATACTTCCCCATACCATAATTGACCCTCCACCATAGGCCTCATTTCCAATGATATTACACTGTGCGTACCTCTCTCCTGGGCGTCTCCACACTTTAATCCTTCTATCATCTGGCTTCAGGCAAAATCTGGACTCATCTGTAAATAAAACTTGACTTCAAGTTTCGTCATCCGAATTTTCGTAATTCCGAGCAAAATTAACTCTAGCTACTCGATGATATGTGGTAATAACGGGACCTTTGGCAGGCAAATGATAACTCGGTGTACCACAGATACTCATAAAATTTGAGCCACATTTCCGTAGGTGTGCCCAGTTTCAATTAGGGTAACGGCCCTAGCAACTTGGGTGGCAATTAGATCCGGCATTGTCAGTTTATTTGCTGTATTAATTCACACTTCACACGATAAACAAGGCAGTCGTGGTAAAAATGAAAAAAAAACCTAAATTTAAACTCAAAATCGAAAGATGAGATTTTTTATGCAGTATGAAAAAACACAATATTACGCAATAACAACATAAAACAAATAAACTTAGAAAAAAAAACGTTCAATTAACCTTTTTTTTTGCGTTCCTCTAAATTTGTCCATGAGTTAATTTCTCCATATTCTAATAAAGTATTCCTGGTCTTACCTAGGACATAAGTTTTCCAAACAAATAGCTACATATAAAACACGACAAGTTCAAAAATCTACAATGTTGAAATAAATGTCTACAGTAACAAACTTTGTCATAACAAAATAGTTTTATTAGTTGAAGAATGTAATTGATTTCCAAATGTTCATTCAACGTGTTCATTTACTGGACGATAAATGAATACTTTGAAATTATGGGACATTAAATTACTACTTGAAAAAATGGCATTAAAATTTAATGGAGTAGATGGAGATGTGAAAGAATTTAACGTGGTTTTTGGCTCCAATTAATAACTAAAGAAGAACAGGAAAAAAAAAAAACATTTACCAATGGATATTTATAAGGACCTGCCAAATATTTTTGGTAAAATTTGAAGTTGAAATATGCTACATATGGGCAGATAGAAAATTAAAAGACGAATTTCCTGCAACGACGGACTATATTACTCTATTTTTTAACAACAGTTGTAATACTCTTATGCTTTGAAAGATTACTGAGAAAGGCGATAGTTGTGGAGGGCAGGGTTTTCATAAAAATAACTTTGAAGTATATACGAGAGAGTGAACGATTCTGACTATTTATATGTAAATGTATAAAGTCAAAAAAGATTTAAAGAACACTATTGTCCAAATTAATAAAATTTAAGGTGACACGCGTACCGATACCTTTAAATCCGAGGAAAATAGAAGCACTACTTTTTTACGTATGCAGCCTGCAAGAGCCGAAGTTACCAACGTTGCGAAATCCTATAGAAGAACATTGCGAGACGATGATTCCAGAGATAACAGGGATTATATGCGCCTCTTTATCACCTTTTACTAATGTGCTGCTATCTGATGCATAGTTTTGAAGACCAGCACCAATATCTTATATGTTTGAAAACAATTTAAGTACTTTAGGCAAGGTCATGTGCGAAACGTTGATCAAAAATTGTCATCGTACGTTTGGTGTAAATTCGAAAATAGAGCAATTTTTTTTACTAAAGTAAAATGAGTTTTGCAAAATAACTAGCACTTGCAGCACTTTTAGATAACTCTATATGAAATTAAATTTGCTATTCCTTTTATTTTATACCCTTATAGACAATATAAGAAAAAATACCGATGTTAGATATATACTTCAATATACGTTGTACTTATATATTCGAGCTCCATTGTCAAAAGGCCAAAACATTCCCACCTAGACGGCGCCGGGCCGCAGGGAGCCACCTGCCACTTTGTCTGACTCCTTATATCTACTTGATTTATATGTATTGAATAACAATGTCTTAATTTATCTAACTGCTTACTGTCTAAGCTAGGTCAAGGGATTACATAATGGAAAGCAGGATAGTGTTACTATAAGTTATAGTTGCTTAAATTGGATTCGGAACTTGGAGCCTCGATATTCTTCAAGGGATTTCAAATTCTTCATAAAGCAACAATGTATCTATCAGTTTTATTCTAAATTAATTAGCAACAGAGATACATGATCCTTGTTCAGTTGAAGTGACGATACTAGCAAAATTTTACTTACACTTCTTGATCGCTTTACTTTAGTAATCGTAGCTTGGTTGTGAAACAGCCCAACTGTCGTGTGATTATTTTTTTCTTTATTCTATTAATTAATCCGTAATACGTCACCTGTCACAATATCATAAACGTGTCGAGAATTCGAAGCAGAATTTATTAATAATTTCGTAGTTAAAAAAAAATATTTTATGGAAGAAACAGGAGTATATAGCAGTGTCTCAGACGTACTACCTATTTCTGCTGCAAACTTGTAGTATAGTAGTTGCTGTTTTGGTGAGAAGGGTAAAAAGGCAATTAGTGGGTACTGTCTTTACTTCTTGTCACATGTGGACAACATACATTACGATTTTTGT
Source organism: Scirpophaga incertulas (assembly GCA_036419045.1). Lineage (NCBI taxonomy): Eukaryota > Metazoa > Arthropoda > Insecta > Lepidoptera > Crambidae > Scirpophaga > Scirpophaga incertulas. Next base: position 15,868,332 of record CM071630.1, on the reverse strand, counting down.
GGGGGTTGCAGATTTGCATCGAATCTCAGAGGAACCACATCTACTATAGACGACTGTAACCTTCAGGTGGGCATTCTGTCTGCTTGTCAATTCCGTGGTCAAAATAATAAAATAGTTACAGTTTTTTATTTTGTGGTATAATAAAAAAAAATATTGTAACAATTGAGTAGGTACATTATTTAACTATTAATAAACACCATTGCCATTTATTTTTTTTAATATCGTATCAAACATGCAAAGTTGATGCAGATAACCCGTTTATGTCTTTTACAGGAGCGCGGCGGTGAGGTCAGCAAACCTGTGAAAATCTCGATAATGAAACCTCCAGTGTCTAGTTTTCGAAAATTTACCTACTGATCACTGAATAAAATACTGCAACTATGATTAGGATTTTGATTATAAGCAGAATCATTACATTGTTCATGTGACAAAATATCTGTCAGTAGAAATTACCACATCTCATATCTTGTGTTGCATTGTTGTTTTGTTTTTGCATCAATAAATACTGGGTTATATTATATTACAGGTTTATATATTTTTCGTTATCAATACGCACAGCACTGCTGTTTAGGTATCCTTGCCAACGAACGTGAGTTTTACATAAATGTTTTGTATTATATTAAATTAATATTATTAGGTACTTTTAGTTCATTTGAAAATTCAACAAGATTTTTTTTAGAGAAATTAGTAGACTTGCGTAAAAACAATCATACAGTCGATCATAAACTTTTTACGAACTGTTAATATTAATAATTACCTTTCATACATATTTACCTACCTTGCATATTTATTTGGTAGGTATTATATAAATATTAAGAATATGCAAATAGATTAGGTATTTTAATCGGTGTAAGTGTTCTCAACCTTCTTCGGCAGCCTTTTCAATGCGCTCTCATCTGTGGATATCTGTAATGTGGCGGTGGTGGATGTACTCGCACCAAGGCGTTTATGAGGTCAATTTTTTTTGTTTCAATATCGCTATGAATAGCCATTTCTTAGAGAATTCTTATAGCTGCGCTTGATTCTAAGGTGGTGATATGCTAATATAAAGCAAAGCAACACACGCTCTAAATTTAAATTGATGTAGGTATCTTCAAATGCAGTATATAAAGTGTCTTTATCTAGTAGTGACACCATTACACTGACATAGGCGATAGTTATATAACCTTAAAGTCACTATTGTTCCTATTTAGAGTTTTCTTTTGTATTTGATTGTATTTACTGTGTACATTACGATGTAGTATATATATGTCCAGGAAGTGATTTGACACCATGTTATTTATATTTCTCCAAGATAATGTGTGTTGATGAGTAAGGGTTAAGTTTACTTAAAATACCGATTAAATAAATATTTACTTTCGACTTTACGTTAAGGTAAAAGTTGTCAAATTGCATTAGGATACTAGTGTGTATTGAAAAGAGGACGTAGATACTATAGATAATATAGTAAATGACACATGCGACCGCGCAAGACAATATTGTGTCGGTGGCGCCTGTTATTCCTACCACGGTGCCTCGCCGCCGCGCCGGGCCGCCGCCGCCGCCGGCGCCCCGCCGTCCCACCGGCCGGCCGTGGCACAAGGCACAACACTTCACGAGTCTAATACTCAAATTCAAATTCAATTCAAATTCAAAATCATTTATTCAGTCTGGGCTGTTACAAGCACTTGTGAATGTCGAAAAGCTACGCCATCGGTTCGCAAATCTACGGCGGAAGACCTTGCACTGAGAAGAACCGGCAAGAAACTCAGCAAGGGCTGTTTTTTTTTCCCTGTATTAAATAGATACAGAGTCGTCAATTTGGAAAACGACTTCAATATTGATAATTCATGAAGTCACTTTCCATTACATAATATAATTAATAAAAAATTATTTTGAAAACATGCCTATATTAGGAATGCCGTGTCATACAGTTTTAAAAGAATATATTAAAGTTAAATTAAAATTATAATAAATACGAGTAGTAACCCAGTATAGCAAAGAGCAGACTCATCTCCGCTGGCAGCACCCGTTCATGACGCATGCACCAGCCATCGCTTCGCTCAACCATGTTTTAGTGAACGTAACGACCCGCCTCACACGACACTGCCGAAGAGATTTTAATGAGAGTATGAAGTAGTAAGTAAATTACCAAAAGCAGGTACACGTGTAAATTATCACAACTAAAAAAAAAAAAAACAACCGCAGGACACGCGCATACAATAACTTAAAAACTAGTAATCATTTATTATGATACAAGTAACAAAATGTTATTATAATAGGTACAGTTAAATATACATATTATTATGTTACACAGTTACCTAAGAATTTATTAACAATTTACTTTTTTATATCCTGGACTCGATAATATCCTTTGCTCATTAAAGTTTTTTTTACTCGAGTTTTTAGTTTATTAAAAGGTAGATTAACAATATTGTGTGGTAACTTGTTATAAAAAGTTTACATTTCATCATTCATCATCAACAATCATTAAGTATACGGAGTGTATGTAAGTACTTTATACACCTGTATAAGACGATAATTACAATCCGATTGTTCATATTTTTTAAATAAGTGTTTTCAATTTATACAAACAGGGTTGTCATGAATAAATGTTTCAATTCAATTTAAGTCAACGAATTAACCGAAAAACTGTCTTCTGGATTCTAAATAAATATAAAAATTTGTCTCATCTTAAAATCTGCTCCGATTTGAACAGAATTTTCACTGACATTTATTTAATTGTCGTTATGAAAAGCAGTTTTAGCAGCTTACATTTTTGTAAGAATTACTTTTTTATAAAAAAAAAAAACATCCAGCCCACACATTTAAGACTTAAATGTGTGGGATATACTTTCAACGCACGCATAATAATATATCTTCGTCGGTCTAATCGTAATTTAAACTGTTCAGCGACATTGAATTTTATAGAAATGTTTTAAGGTTCAAAATTAATGATGCAGATTACTGTCTTGCAAAGTAAACTATTTTTTGTACATATCATTCAAATCACAATTTAAAGGATAATTTTTGTTGTGTATTTCGTTACCGTTTCATTGTAATGCAATACACGTCAAGTAAACAGCCCACCAAAAGACCGTAATAATAAATAGTCACGTCGTATTAAATAATTATTAGTGAACGGTGTACACGAGGCACTAGATATAATTCATTGACATGTAAACCAAATAGATCAAACCTGTTTCTTAGTGTATTATAGCATTGTTACAATACAATATTTCTTAGAAATAAATTCATAATAATTATCGCTGTCGCTTACACTTGTACCATGTGGGCAGCGTCACTAATGATTCCTCATGATTTATCTGCGACTCATTTTTATTATCGTTTGATTCCCGCGGCGGGCGCCCGCCGGTGCCGCGCTGCGTTGTCAACGGCACGCAGTCCCTGTTTGCGGAGAGGCGACGCGTCTAGTTAGCTCTCACAATGGGGCGCAATGATTAGCAATCGTAGATTTTTGAATCTTCACACGATAGATAGTTATAAAGCTTAATCGTTTGTCATTATCATATAAAACAAGTTCATAAACTAAAATATTAAAAACTAAGCACTTTAAATAGTACTTGTCTATTACAAGAAATGGAAATGTGTCAGGCTCGCGCACCGATGGTTCCGCAAATGAGGTTTTGATGACGTATAAACAAATTATACTTGTTCTTAAAGAGCCTAACCCCTTTTCAGACATTCCCTCAAGTGATAGAGCTGACGAAATACAAGTGTAAAACAAATAATAAATACTAATTAAATATTAATATAAATTCATAAATATATGCATATAAAATAATGTTTAAAACCCATGCTAATATCGTTACTTAGTCAAATATAACTTATTTATTCAATTAGAATCCAACAACCTAGTTTAAAAAAACAAAATTACCAACGACAGGATTAGAGAAACGATTCATTATAAAAAGTAAGAGCAATTAAAATGAGTTTCGTCAAATAGTATCTTTGTGCTTATTTCGGCACTCCCGCATGCTCATAATCATAAATGCAACTTCGCAAATCTATACTAATATTATAAAGCTGAAGAGTTTGTTTGTTTGATTGTTTGCGCTAATCTCAGGAACTCCACCAAATTTATGTAACGGGACCCGACTTCAAATCAAATTTCTTCGCAATAACGTGATCGTTGCAATAGTTTTGACTGGTCCAGCAGTTGGTCAAACAGTGCTTATACCTCGCGTTCCAATGATTCAAATTTTTATTTTAAACCTTTTAATTTTAAAAGAATTCAATTACCCGTTAAGCTATCTTTCGCCATTACAATTAATAAATCACAGGGGCAAACATTGAAACACGTAGGAATCGATTTACGTCAAGATTGCTTTTCAGGCGGCCAACTATATGTCGCGTTGTCAAGATCGGATTGCAGAAAAAACAAATATGTTCTTCTGCCACAAGAAGTACTTTAAAATAATTGTTCTTTTAAAAACTTAAAACTAAATTGTCTAAGATAATAACAGAAATTGCCGCGGACAAAGTAGTGGGTAACAGCTGATGTGGTTGTTTGCAAAAATAAATATGATGTTCAAAATAACTATTCCACGCGGACGAAGTTGCGGACACAGCTAGTAAAGATATAATAGGCAAAAGTACCAACATAGCCACAGAGGAACTATTTAATTAAACGCACTCTACATATAAAACTCAAATTACAGATCGAGTATTTATTCAGCTAGCGTTGACGCTAGTTGCATTCAACAAACACTTATTAATAGATGTCGGGAGTGTAAATAAAAATAACTATAACAAAGAAAGAATATTAATTTATAGAATAAAATAACTACTTAATAACGGAACGTTTTTTCTCCAGGCGGTATCTATCTATACTAATATTATAAAGAGGAAAGATTTGTTTGTATGTAATGAATAGGCTCTGAAACTACTGGACTGATTTCAAAAATTCTTTCACCTTTGTAAAGCTACATTATCCCCGAGTAACATAGGCTACTTTTTATCCCGGAAAAATCGTCAGATCCCACGGGATGCGGAATAAAGGTTCCGCTCAAAAACTAATGCACAGATTTTCATGCGGTTTTCATCAATAGATAGAGTGATTCTTCAGCAAGGTTTTGCGGTATCTTTTATCTTGGAAAAACGTATAGTCCCACGGGAGGCGCGATAAAACCTTCGCGCCATAAACCGCGCATATGTAACCATGGGCAAAAGCTATGACCATTAACCCTCTATAGACCCAATCCCGAAATCCACGCAGGCGAAGCCGCGGGCAGAAAGCTAGTAGTTCCATAAGTTGGTAAGCATTAAGAACATTTTTCGATGTACGATTACATAGAGTGGTAGTTGTCTCTGTGTGTCCTAATAAAATTAATAATAATATTATGTTAAAATAAAAGTATTTTATCTCAAATATGCAAGGAAATACTGCCATTATAAACGATAAAAGAACATGAGAAGAATTGTATTTACACAAATAAGGCAAATTCATTGCCTGTACGATTTTTTAATTTGAAACAAAAAACTCAGCGTTTATATGAAAATTCATATTCCACTGCCTGGATATAAATTTACCTGGCAAACAATAACATTATTGTTTAGTACTTCCTAGCATTTTGTAAGAAAAACAATTTATATGCTACAATGGATGCCTGTTTCGTATAATTAAGTTCTCGCCGAAGGCTCGCTCTTCGAACTCATATATATACTATATATAACTCATACTCACTTCAAGTCGGCCTTTTAATAGTCTATAATAGTACCTAAACTTGTCCTGACTTGTGTTGAGATATTCATAGATAAGCTAAGGATGCAGGGCGAAAGGGGAGTATTCTGCGCCTAAAAACAGAACCATCTCACTAGAGAGGAGACCTGAATAAAACCGAGCTAGTCCGTCGGCTACGAAGTGGCACTCCCACTAATGGGCTAATCACTCGCTTACCTGACACACTAAGATTTCTGAAACGTGAACCGATCATATAAAGACGACCTTTGGCATGTAAACATGAACACGAATTGCCTGCTGGAATGTGCGAACACTGACGACGATAGTCGATTAGCCCAAGCTAAACCAGAGATGCTCAGATATAAACTGTAAATATTGGGCCTCAGTGAAGTGTGCCGAAAAAGATTCGAAGCACTAAGAACACCAAAACGAGTCACCCTGCTCCAGCAAGGAGAATGAAAATGACACCCACACGACAAGGTGGAGTATGGCATGGGTTTTTTACTGTCGAGCGTAGCGAAAAGGGGCCTTCTGGACTGGAAACCAATTTCGGACCGAACCATCACAGCCCGTTTCTACACCAAACTATGGAAAATCAGCGTTGTCCAATGCTATGCACCCAATAACCGCTGCAAGCGACAAAACCAAAGACGATTTATACAGCTCATTAACCGTCACACTCAAAAACATCCGTAAACAGGACATACCTACTAATCATCATGGGTGATCTCAATGCGAGTGGGTACAGACAACTCTAGCTGCGATTGACACATGGGCACTAACAGGTTGGGTACACGAAACAAGAACGGAGAGCTCGTTTTGAAGTTTTGCCAGACAAATGATTTAGGATGAAGTAGTTCACGCCATTCGCTCACTCAAAAATGGCAAGGTCCTAGGTATCGATCTCATAGCCGCAGAAATGCTTATGGCGGAGGTAGATACATAACATTATCTCGGATTTATTTATTTTAACACAATTAGTTACTGTGAGTGTACAATATATATAATTTTCATTTAATCTATTTTAATTAAAATATGAATAATTAGTTTTATTAATTACCTACTTTCGGCCTACGTCATTTTTCAAGAACAAATATAAATAAATATTGGTTTTACAGTTCAACGAAATAAAGGTAGCTACCTGATAGACAGATAGTATTTCGTATTTAAAATATTTAGTCGGGGTTAGTAGTCATCAGGGGGTAACACCTGATTTATTCAAGTAATCCATATTTAATCCTCTTCGCCGCTGTAATCTTATCGTTCCGTTAAACTATACATAAGAGAGAGGAAAGTCTATAAGGCTCGCGAAATACAAATAATTTAAGATTTTTGTATGATGATATACGATAAGGATAAGGCTTCCAGCTTTGTATATGTATATGAACTGTATGTATATGTATATGAACTTGTACATTAGTTGTAAGGCTGCCAATAAGTTGTTTGGTTTTATTTTAAGAACAGCCGCCAATTTTAGGGGTACCGGAGTTGCCAAGGTTCTATCCGATACGTATGTGCAAAGCAAAGTTGAATGTGGTGCAATCATATGGAACCCATATGAACAAAATTCTTATGATCGAGAAAATTCTGCGGAAATTTGTCCGATGGTTGTTTAACTGTAATTATAGCTTGGCTAAATATATCCTTATTTATATTCATTTCTATAAGTTAGGTACTTATAGAGATTAATTAAATAAGGTAAGAAAACTCTTACCTTTAGAAGAAAAATGTCTTTAGTTGGCCATTACTTATCTGTCATATACCACAAAATTGATGCATCTGAAATACTAGAATTCCTTAAAACTGCGGTTCCAACATGACTATCCCACAATAGTGATGGGATGGTGGCACCTCGTCGCAGATCACGTATTTTTGTGCAGCCTATGGCAAGCACTAAAGGATTGTGAAAAAATAATCGATTAAAAATCGAATATTATAAAATAAAAATCGATTTTAATACGGGATTTTTTTTTAATTAATAATTGATTTATTTTATACATGCAATAAATGCACCCGATATTACGTTTGGTCTTCTGGTTCGGAGACCGGAACGCGAACTGTCAAAGAATACTACCATAGCTCCATAATATTACATTAACGCCATCTGTTCATCTATGATGACATTCCTTCTATGCTTTTGCAACAGTTTAGTTGATTCATTTAATCAAACATTCACTACATGGAGTTAATCGATTAACTGTATTATCAGTCATTATTTGTTGTTGAAACTTAATTTTTCAAATAAACGACTATTCAAAAGGTATTCGTGACAAAACGTTTTTAATGTTATTAAAAATCTCGTTTTAAACAATGTCTACGACTAAAAGAACGACAAGTAGTTGGCGTCAATATTTTCACGTTGACAATAAATTTGGCAATGCTAAATGTATTTTTTTTTTGTTATGATTGCTTTAAAATTTTAATTTGTGTTGATTATATAGGAACTTACTGTTTCTGTTGTTTATTTTTAATGAATATACAGGGTGTCTCATTCAAATCGGTCAGTATGGGAAAGTCTGAAACTATAAGACATACGAAGATCTGTTCTGAGGAACCATGTCATCGATTTTAATAACAAGAAAAACTGCATTCATACATTTTAAAAATCATCTGTACTCCGTTGCGGAATCGAACCCGATTGTTTTGAAAAAAAAAACCTACACTATTTCTATTTAGATATCGATTGTGTAGGTCTTAAGCAGTAAATGCTCTATGAAACATGATGTCTAAAATGAATAAAATGCATTGTTTTCACATACTTTATTTTATTTTAGTAGGTGCTCGAAGTGACCGCCGCTTTTTTCAATACAATATTCAACACGTTTAGGTAACGATCTTATGATTGCATTTTGTATCTTCATGTGGTGAATTTGCGTTAAAATTGTCTCTATGGCAACTTTTAGGTCTTCAACGGTATCATAACTTGTTTTGTACACTTCATCCTTAACGTATCCCCACAAGAAATAGTCCAGAGGCGTTAAATCGGGCGACCTTGCGGGCAAAATTTGGTAGGGCAAAAATGGCAATGTCTCTTGGCAACAATGCATTTTATTCATTTTAGACATCATGTTTCATAGAGACATTTACTGCTTAAGACCTACATAATCGATATCTAAATAGAAATAGTGTAGGTTTTTTTTTTCAAAACAATCGGGTTCGATTCCCGAACGGAGTACAGATGATTTTTAAAATGTATGAATGCAGTTTTTCTTGTTATTAAAATCGATGACATGGTTCCTCAGAACAGATCTTCGTATGTCTTATAGTTTCAGACTTTCCCATACTGACCGATTTGAATGAGATACCCGGTATATGGCGTTTATTTTGAAATTAATGGAAAAATTTGGAAAAAACGATTTATAAAATAAAATCGATTATTTTCTTAAGAAAAATCGATTATTTATTGATCGATCATTAATACTTAAAAAAAAAGATTAATTAAAAATCGATTTTTTATCCACAATGTCACATCCCTAAAGGGCAGCACATGCACCGACTAATCGCGCACCTGATAGGTGCCGTCCTTGCTCAGCACAATGATATTGACCTATTTGCCGACCGACTACCCTTTTTATATATCAAGTTTCACAAATACTTGAATATCAATCATTCTAATTACTTTTTATAAAATAATTTGTATATGGACTTTATAAGTTTGGTATTTATTATTCTAGTGACATGTATTATTATTTTTTCAGCTTTAACATTATGTGTGTAGGTGTTATTATTTGCGACCTCGACTCGGCCCAGCACACTCTGGCGGAATGCCCCGCGTGGGCCTCCGAGCGCCGTCTTGGTCGCAGAGATCGGGCGAGATCTGTCTCCGCCGGCATTGATTGCGGCAATGCTGACGGACGAGGGAGCTTGGAGGGCTGTGGCCTCTTTCTGTGAAGCAGTGATGCTCCAGAAGGAGACCGCCTACCGGGGTCGGGAGATGGCTGATCCCGCTCGAAGGAGGCGGCGCCGGGCTCGGTAGCACAGCTGCGGTGACGCCGCGGGTCGCCGGCGGGCGCGAGGAAATCACGCCCGCGGATAAGGCGACCCGGGAGGGACCACGCCCCTTCCGTGGCCGGGGGCGTCGTCGGTGGTGGAGATCGGGGGAGATATTGTAGCCTCCCCCGAGGAGGGCTCCACTGTGGGGAGCGGAGGCTGGGGTTCCCGGAAGTCGCTTGGCGTTCCCGGGGGCTCCCTACATGCCTGAGGAAGGCCATCCCTGAGGTTTTTAGTGGGTAGGCCTCCCCCTTCTGGGGAGGACAGCCCCACATAACCGCCGGCTCGCCACAGCCGGGGTATGCAATTTAATGCATTTTGCAAAGGGAACAAAAAAAAAGTGTTATTATTTATGATTCCAGTGAAAACACAATGTTGTATTATTGATATGACTTTAACTGTACCTGTTTCTTTGTTGTATATTATAATTAATTATGCCATTTTTAAGTATTAGTACGGAAGAGCTTGGTGGTGTTTTGGTAGCCAACAAGTTTGTGATAAAATAAATAAATAATTCATTTCTTTATACCATACATTAAATTTAAGTAGCAGCAAAACCTCTCTTGCATCTAGTGAACATAATAATGATCATTTATTTGGCACAGGCGCCACGTTTATTATGATTGATATGTATCAATCCTTTGTTCGCGCACGCACACAAAAAGTTAGCGTCACATCCGCCATTACCACCGACAAAAGATGTGAATTGGTGTACACAGGCCAATTATGCGCTGCTATGATTTGCCTCATTTTCCAGCTATTCAAAAATTAGGATGAATCGGTTTACTTGATGTACTTATTACACGAGTGATATATGCATTAAATTAGGTTAGATTGGGCTAACCTAACCTAACGTATATAAAACTCATGATCGTCGCAGGGATATCAATGATAAGGATGTATCACCTAATGCTAACATTAGATTATACATCTTTACGACGTTTACTTTTAATTTCACGTAACTCATTATAAGCTTTTCGTGTACAGTCCGGTAAAATAAAATACATTATAAAATAAAAATAGGTATTTATTAACTAACTTAAGTCTCGCTCCCTTAGTAGACGCAAACAAAAAAGATTCACACAATTGACTTCAACCTTAAAATCAATTTAAATAAGAATATTAATATACCTTATAAAATAAAAATAATTAGATTTCAGTGAAGCAGCTTATAGAATCATTTAGCACGTGCGTTAGACCGCCATATCTAATATAAAGGAGGTATTTTATCAAGAAAATTATAAAAAATATTATAGTCGCTTGTACCAATCAGTAAATACTATTAGTATTCATTCTGAGTTCCGAAGGTTCTGTTTCGATTTCATTTTCGCTTAACTGACTGTCGTGACTCGTTGCTGCTTGAATAAACGAAAATACTGAAATCAAATACACACAATTACCAATGCTTTAATACAATAGGTTTACATAAAAAATACAGATTATTTCTTGTGTATGCTCTTAGGTATAGATACAAACACACATCAGTATACTACGATTGTACATATTAGCGTAAACAATATTTAAAACAGTAATATTAAGAAAGAAATATATAAATCTTTTGTTTTTTCTTACAAATTCTTAATTTGTGGCTTTGATGACAAAACAAATAATATTGGATAACGTATATATTATACAATTAATTACTTCCAATAACATATACATAAGTACATTAAGTTTATTATACTTTAAAAAATATATAAAAATGTTATTATAGACAGTATATTGGTGTATAAAAATTACCATCGGAGCTGACATAAATGTATCCCCACAAAAGCACTGCTGTAAATAACATTTTTGCGATTGTAAGAACTTTGAACACTGCAAAGAAAATAAGTCTTAAAGCATGTCACATTCTGTTAAAAATTCCTCAGTTAAAGGAGTTATTGTAAAATCGAGACGATTATCTAATTGGCAGTAGGGAAGTGCCTGTCTCAGCTGGATTTCACAGTAGTATTAGTTTAAAACTGGCCCTATTTGTATATTCGAGTATATCATTCCCTAAAATAAATAATTGATACTTCCTCTGTAAATATTTGAGTATTTATTTACAGAACATATGAAATATGTGGTAATCTTTATGCAGCATTTCACTATAATGGCAAATCTAAATTACATGGTATATTTTTACCTGGATGTTGATACATACTTATTAACAGATAATAAAGTGTACTTAAGCTTAACAAAGCAAAAGTTATAGAATGCAGATTAAATTTTGGATTAGGATTGATACCACTTGGCAACCGAATGATTAAGGATATGTGGTCGACAATTTTGTGTGCATTTCTTCTTATACAGACAGCGTAAACAAATACAGTCATGTCAGCCCTGATACATTTATTATTTCAGTAATAACTATTTATTAACTAACCCGCTAACTTGCCTAACATCTTTAAAAATTAATAATCGACATGAACTAACAATAAAGTGGCAGAACCATTCCATTAAATGAATATGAATGGCTGCCCCGGTCTACTGCAATCGCAATGACAGCTCATATATTTATATTTATTAATCAAGCTAAATAATATTTATAAATTCTATAAGGGTTACTTTACTATCAATTGTCTGATAATGTTTATTTCTTAAATAAATATAAGACAGTGTGGTACATTTTTTTTGAAAATCTATCACATCACCAGTTTAAATAATTTCAATAATGACATTATTTTATTAACAAATTCGATATTCTTCAAATATGTAATATAAAAATATTGGCACGGTCGCAGAGCACGAAGTACATTCGCTCGCACACTTAAGCGACAGACAATCAACTGGGCCCCTAAAAGTATCAACCGCGTACGATTCGTGATGGAAATCATTTCGATATCTAACAACAATGTATGGAAATGATTCCTTATTACGGAATCATTCAGACATATTTTGTTCTAACGAAATGATAGCGAATGTCATTAGTATAACTTTGGTTGAAAGCCCAGAGGGGCGATCGCACTAATAAATCGCAAGCGAAACGCAACCGAACCGTTCGGCTTAACCAATCCGAACGCCACAATATCACGTCATCTGTTCGATGACGTGATATTCTAGCTCTCGGATTGGTTGAGTGGAACGATTTGGTTTCGTTTCAGCTGCGATTTGTTAGTGCGATTGCCCCCCTCGTCAATGAATGTTTACCTGTGTCCTATGCGTCCGAACTTCAGTTATAACTTACAAACGCTGTACTTCTTACGAGCAATATATACCTGTTACAGTACATTGCGATAACGATAGACATCAGAATATGTGACTTAAAATTAAAGATGCAACGATTACAATACGATATTCATGTTAGGGCAATAATATTGTGTTACACTAACAAAGCTTCCAATTAATACAATGGACGAATTTTTTTTCATTTCTATCACAATGTCTTTAGCTATTACGGTGTATTTGTTATTCGTATTGATATCGTAATAGTTGTAATGTTGCATCTATACTTAAAATACAACATTTATTATGATTAAACTATTCTACTTGCAGTAACATATATATTTATATGATATTTGTGTCATATCAATCATAAATAGATTATCATTTTGTGTATTTTTATAAATATAATACAAATATTAGGATTTCTCAAGATGAATTGAATTTGATGATGAATACCGTCATTTTAATAACATGAGTTAGTGACAACTCCTATTGTAGGGCATTATATCACAATTTAAAATTAAACTTCGTATCTTGTTTGTACTCAAGCTACAGTATATATAGACAAAATCAAATTATAAAGTTCATACCTAAAATGTAGTATATATCGAGGAATTATCAGCTATAACAAAATGTTTGATATTGACAATTGTAAACTACTGTCATTAGTACGTCGGTTCCCGTAGCTTGACCAAGATACAATAAATCATTTCAATATTTCATTTGTCTCGTCTGATATTTATTTTTGATTCTATGTACTTCCACGGTCAGCATAAGAAAATGCCTTTAAAAAGGTATTTTTAGATAAAATCTCCAACTTGGCGAAATCCTATGCCATGAGAAGAGATCAAGATAGGGTTATACGCCACAATAAACAGTTCATCATATCGTTTTTCATTGGTCATGATACGGGGGCTGTTTTCTTGCCGGTGAATTCTTGTTTATATGTTTGTACTGTATATTGAAACATCAGATCAGTAGTTGCGGAAGTTATTCCGATTCGGTTTGAAGCCGCCACCGCCGCCACCATTCGCCGACGAATTAAGAAATAGCTCGATGTAGCGGTGGTCCATGTTATTCTTGTCGCGTCTCATCGCCTGCCATCAACACAATACTTATATAAAACGTGTATCGTTTTGTTTTCTCTTTTATAAACAAACATTGTACATCATGATGAAACATTACTCCCTAAACTAAGTAAACCTCGACTTCCGGTTTACACAAAGCTGTTTCTAGCTAGTTAATTTAATTCCTAAACATTTACTAGATTAACTTAAAAACTAACAAAACAAAGTTTAGGAGTTAATACGAGAAGTTGTCTGGGATGTATTTAAAATCTACTCCCCACCATATTTCACAAAATATTTTGAGGATCACACCAACCACTCATCCCACAGACTTGGATTAATTCTGATAATAACATAAAATTACTAAATTTATTTATTAAATTGTAGGCGCAACGCAACCGAAGTACATAATGCATTTAACCGAGGAGAACGCCAAATCCGAACTATCTATGCGTTTCTATTGGTTTACGCAATTGTTCGGTTGGGTGTCGGCTTTATTACACAGCCGTATACCAGGTCAAATAGCATCGTTAAAATTATTTCTCTCTTTTCCATTTAAAATAAAGTTGGGACGCTGAAGATCTCATTTAAAAAATGCTAGAATACGATAAGTTTACAACGGACTGGAAAATACCTATGCGCCCATAAACAACATGTCCTTATAAATAAATATTTATAAAAGAGATGAGATATTTCAAAATCACGTTTCCAAAATAAATTTTCAAAACAAAAAACGTTTTGGTATGTATGATTTGCTTCATATTTATTTGATTTTAACACACTACTATGAAATGAAAAAATCTGGGGATTTTTAGCATCAAATATAACTCACCCTCATAGCATCCTCATGGCACTCAAACTCAACGTCAGCCTCGCCGGAGGGGCGTCCACTGTTGTCGAACAAAATGTTGATGTTGATGGGACGGATCGGCTTGAAAAACTGCTCCCATACAAAATGATTTTTTTTAATTAAATATTTTCATTTACGGTCTTACTAAGGGAACAAAATCTAAAGGAAGTGTCTTTCAGAGTTTTGAAGAAAAGAGGAGTATTTTCTTATCTTCACTTACAATGACTCAATTATAATAAATAGCTCAAGACAATTATACACAGTATAATACACTTTGTGTCAGTCAATAAGAAATAAAGTATTGAAAATAATTTATATGATTACCATACATGGCAATCAATCATTTTCACCATGTCGGTTTCAGATAAAGGTTACCCAGTTGTTAGTGCTAAAATCTGAAGTCAACCGTGTTTTGCATTTCTTTTAAGTCATTTAACATTTTAATTACACTACAAATAAATTTTTAGTAATTTAAAATTACAATTAGTAGAATAACTTTAAAATTTCCTTGAGTCAATAAAAATATTCAGAAACATGAAACCAGCATGGAAGTTAACAGCAAAAGCTACAAAATTGATGAAAATAAAACATTCAAGCTTATCTGGAATGCAACTTCAAGCTACGTTGAGTAGTGAGATTGACCACAAGTAGCGAAAGAAACTTACGTAAGCGATGTCCTGCGGCGAGGCCTTAAAGGGCAGTCCTCGCATGTGAACGCAGTGACCACCGCCACGACGAAAGCCGCCACGGGAGCCACCAAGACCACCGCCACCTATGGAACCAATAAGAATTTCATTAAATAAGAAAAACAATTGAATTATCATTGCCTTGCGAAATATTGTTGCTTAAGTAATGAATATGTGCTAGCAGTAAATTCTCGTTAAATATTTTTTTATACAAATACTAAGTTTGCAGAGAATTTAGTATCACACAGACTTTGGTCATAGTCATTTAGTCTTTTTTACTGTAACAACCACTCCTTCAATTTGACTTTTTTCTTTGGTCTTCCCGTCTGTGACTATACAAGTTTTCACTATATAATTAAACCATCAACTTCACGTTGTATACATCGAAATTGGTCGTTTGGCTACATACCGCTTTCGAAAAATTCTCATTACAAATTCTAACACCCATATTTCTAATCTAAGAGTATGACGAAAATTTAATTTTATGAAATTTATTTTTAAAAGCTGTGGCATGAACATTGTATTTCAAAGTAGTTGTGTTTAAAATGTCCATCTTAAATTATTATTCATTGAAATTTCGAATGACAATATCTGTATAGGAACAATTTATTTTTTAAATCTTTTAGTACATTGAAAAATCAAAGGCACATTTAATGCCAGAGGCATTCTTTACCAGTCAACCTGCAAAATGTGAGAGCAACTTTACATAAAATAAATATAATAAAATAATACTTATAAGTAACATGACAAATAAATTACATTATACCTAAATACTTTAAAATAAATACACAAGGAACACGCATAAATAGACTTATATGGAATATATAGGTATGTATATATATATATGTACACTTTAAAATTTTGTATTATACTGTACATATATGTATATATATATGTGTGTGTGTGTACAGTATAATACAAAATTTTAAAATTTTATATCGGTTAGATCCTGGTTACAGTCAGGAGGTGACTAAGGTTTATAATTTTTTTGCAACCTGCCTCAGCTTCGCACGAGTGTATACTACTGTGTGTATATATACAATGTACTTTACTACTATTTATATTTAATTAATGCATTTTAATACTACTATATATTATAACCTACACCTATAATACAGTTGTTGCTGAAAACTTCATTAAAATCTATTGCATAGATCTAATGTGCAGGCATATTGAAGGTGTTATCCAAGAAATATACAACTCGCCTGATGTTAAGGGCTTGTCCTATTAGATTTGCAACAAATCAACATATTAAATGTTATACACAAATAAAAATCCTAATAGTAATAAAATAATAGAGTCCCATCGGAAATGAATGGAATATCAGGATTTCCTGCTCGGAATCCTTGTGTCAGCAAAATTATGAAGACAATTATAGGTATATATAAATGCCCAATTGGGGCAGGGGGTGGAATTGTAATAATGTCTCAGGCACCTCTACTTATTAAGTTATTAATTATATAATTAATAATATTATTAAGTTATTATACACTCTTAGTTCACTGTCATCCAACCAATGTGATGTGATGATAATGAAATTTAGTAAGGTAGTGTCCGGGGAATTGCTTTATTGCCATCGTAACACGTGATGCAGTATCTCTAGTTGGCCTCCGCCATAATTACAAAGGATGACCAGCACCTCAGTTATGAAAACCTTACTTTTTTCTAGCTGACCGGTGACTTACCATTACTGTGCTACGAAGTTATAACCTAGTGTAAAAGTGACCCCTATCAATAGTCTTCTTTAGGGTACAGAGGCCTGTAGCGGACTGTGAAGCGGTCCCCACTATCTTATGCGTGATGGAGTGTCCCCTTAATGAGCACCAACTCACTTCTGCTATAAAAGACCTCTAACTATATGAACCTATGATGTAATTATATGAACCTCTGCCGAAGCCTCCGCCGCGGCCGCGAGTTGCGTAACGTCCGGCGAAGCGGTCCCCGCGGTCGTAAGGGGTTGCTCGATGCCCCCTAGACGAACGGCTTCCGCCCTCGTGGCGTCCGCTGTACGCGCGCACTTCGTCGGCGGTGCTCAAGAACACCTCTATGTACCTACAAGACAATGATCGTCGAAGTCAGTGTGGAGCTTATTTGAATGTTGACAGTATTTTACAATACATTCTATGAAAATCGATACATATTGCACACTGTCAGAGGCTGACTCTTATGTCCGTATTTAAGCGTTGCTGCCCAATGTTACATTGATTTATGTTTAATGTGATTTGGAAAATTTAGATACGAATAAAAAAAAATTGACTTGTTATTATCACTTATCATTTTTCTATTGTTCTTTTTATTGACATTAAAAGTATATATGACCATCACGAGTTTGATAATTTAATTATTGCTTGTGACCAACATTATGCCATAAGAATAAAAGAATAAAAAATGTTAATTGTCGTGGTTCATTAATAAACTTTTGATGTTAATAAGTAGGTACTAGTTTACTAGTACCTACTTATTAACATCAAAAGTTTTAACATCAAATTCATCACTAAGCCTTTAGGCTTAGTGATGAATTTTAATTTGCACTTACACTTAAATATAATAGCAATAAACTTAAAAACAATGTCGAAATATTTAAGATAAAAAGTATAGTGACAAACAACACATTTCCCTGAGTTTATTATAATATGTAACTTTAAATAATATAGAGTTATCAAGTAGAATGTGGCATGCACTTGAAATTTTGTAAAAAAAATTATATCTACATTAAGAAAATTAATGTAAATAATCTTTAAATTATCTTGTACCAACAGGTGGTCTGAAAATGTGTAATATAAATGTTACTTGTAGCTTAAACAAAAATAAACTGAAATATATATGAATTATTGTATATATTATAATATCAATTCTATTGCAAATATTATAAGGAAACACATATACAAAACAATACTTTACTGTGTTATGAATAATGTTTTCAGAAAATAGTGTTATCTACAAGTAAAAACAACCGCTGCAGATACCACAACTATATAATATCCAAGTCTTCACTCCCCTCTCCTGCTTGCTCCCCATCCACGACCCGCTCGCACCCTCCCGCGCCCCAAACTCCCAACTATCGACACTTCAACATCCAATTACTGCTGCACTTATAAATCCACCAGATTTCTTTTACAATTAACATAAAAGTGTTGAACCACAATTTCATATAATGGTAAGATCTATGATATACACCCTCCCAGTAAAAAGTACAAAAAAAAATTGATTAGAAAAACTACAGAGATAACAATTTAACATAGAAAAAAAAATACAATACAATTTTAAATACAGGATTTAAGCTGAAAAGCAAATAATTATCTCAATTTAGAATTATAAATATTTTACAGTTTAATGTTCCATATTGAGAAGATTTAAAGGTAAATCTTCTACTTAATTGTAAACATATTGCCGTTACAGTAATAGATAAATCTGTTATTCATATATCCAATTTTCTATCTTTTAATGCCTTCTAGGCCATTTATTCTTAACCATATAATAATATTGAAAAAAAAAAATTTGTTTACATGTTAAAACATTCTGGTGGATATTCTAAGTACATTTTGATTTCAAAAACTATATCCCATAATTTGTCCCAGAAATATACAAAATACAAGCCCGCCAAGTTGTTGCTGGTTACTGGAATTATTTATACATTGTTTGGGAATTATTTCCCAGTATCATGACTTAACAAAATGATCATAAATCATAAATATTTACCAGCAACAAAGGAGGTCCCAAACTTAGCCCTCTACACCAAATCTATTACTAGGTTGCGAATTCATTTTGGATACACTGTGGTTATTATAGGCCATGCATATAATATTGAAAAATATATACAAAGCAAAAGCTAATATAATTTATTAATTACAAGTATATATACATATAGTACAAATACAAACAGAAATGTAAAGAAAGTTTGGTATAAATTAAGTAAAATAATAAGTTTATAAAGAGCATCAAACTATATATAAAGTTAAATAATTCATATAAATACTAAAGTAATACATAACTTTAATATAATCAAAATAAATATCTATATCTAATTCAAGCCACAAATAGCCATCAGTGCTCCGACTGAACGCAACCTAAGTTAAACATGATCCCCCCACCTGTGTCCTATTTTCTCCCTGTCCCTGTGGAGCGCTTCCTGTGCATGCCCCTTCTCATGGAAGTGTACGAACGCCTCTCCCGACGCCCGCCCCGTGTGGTCGGAGAGCAAATGCACCCCATCTGGCCCGACGCTTAACCCTGACACCCAAGGAGGTTAATGATGGTGAAATATCTGGCAGCTTTGGTGTAGTCAGTCACTGATACTTTTTTAAATTATTAATGTTTATGTAAAAATATTCCAAAAGAATTTACAATTTTGCCTGAAAACTGTAAAATGACAACTGCTGATAAGGAAAACTAAACTATTTTTATCACTCGAAGTAAATTTAGATATCACATAATAATTATAATAAAAAAAAATATTGAATCAAATCTCAAAATACACCAGAGCACACCTGTGACAAATCCTAAATATCCCCATTTTAGTAAATATTGGGAGTGTTATAATGGATCCTTATTTTTTAATACATACCATCAAAGAACTGAACGACTTCTTCCTTTGAGCAACCAAATGGCAAGCCTCTCAACTTCACAATGCCCATATCATCAGTAACATTTGGTAAACTATCAAATCCATTCTCACTTTGTTTCATAGCATTAAGTGCCCATTCCATGTCTTGGCGGTCAGTTGAGAACACTGAAAATATCATGTACATTTATATGTAAACAGTTATAGTTATATGTAAACTTACATTTATATGTAAACAGAATAAAGTGCACAAAAATAATGTATTTCTCTATTATGTCTAATTAATGATATATTGTGTATTTAGAAAAGTTACGAAATTATTAATCAGAATACTTTAAACTCTATTTATGATAGCTATTTGATATTTTGCTATATAGACAATGTCAATCCCATCAGAACTCTCATACCACACATTAAATCAGTCAGGGAACAATTTAAGAGATAAACACTATAAATCAATAAACTATAAATGAAATGTAAACAAAAAACCTGCCTAACAATATTTACTTTCACAAAATTGTATATTGATGGCCTTGTTTTTTATCCATGCCAAGAATGTAAAGCATAACTAGTAATAGGGTTAGTGAAATTTCTATTAAAATACTTTAGATAGTTGATTATATGATTTAAAATAAAAGACATACCCTCAATATACCTCTTGCCCATGTTTTCCTTGTCCTTTTTAAGAGCTTCTTCAACATCATTTTGACTTTCTACTTCCACAAAGCACTCTCCAGATGGTCTACCTGGACGTATTTCAGTCAAATGGACGCCTACAATGAATAATACGTTTCGTATATGTATATTGCATAAAACAAATATAAATATATAACATCAGAAGCTTACCTTCTTTTCCATTCACAACATTAACGCCAATTAAAAAATCGAGGACATCTTCAACTGTTGTAGAGAAAGGAAGTCCACGCAATTTAACGATATGGCAGCCGTCGTCGCCAGACCCAAGCATCTTTGCAAGCTTGTTCTCACTAAAACCAATACAGATCTTACATGTTTAGAGACGATAACCGTAATTAAAAGAGATATTTTGATTAATTGATACCTGACTGCGCACTTACAGCAATCAAGCGAAGCACAAAGTTTATAAGCCCGTTCCGAAAAACAGTGGAAAAATTTATCTGCCTAACAAGTATAAAATATGAGCCATAGATTACCCAAAGTATATGGGGTGGGCGTCCCGTACGCATAGAAGGTACGTCAACAAAATATTTTTTTCCGTAAATTTATGGTTTAGCTGTAAAGACGTTGAGCCATTAAACAATTGTTATTCCACTAATCTGTGGATTATTCTGCAGAGCTGCTAATAGACAAATATCGAATATACGTTTTAGTGTCTGTAGTTATACGAAATTCAATCGTATTATATTTTAGAGTTCACCGATGGGATGTGATGTTAATATATATAAAATATGTATGTGTCGTGATTTCATATTTATTTTAGAAAATCAGAATTTAATTAAATATTTCCAATAGCTTATTTTCTTCATGTGGCAACACTGTTGTAACTTAAATTATTTACCGACCATTATTTAAGCATGAGTCTCTCGATATGTTGGCAGAAATTAAATCGTCTTTCAGCATCTCCCGGCCGTAATTTTTGCACTAATCGCCCTTCAACATAACTTTTGAACTTGTATTTTTTCAAAACGCGATGTATTCTACTCTTTGAAAGTCCAATTTCTTCTTCACCATCCCTCACTGAACTCTTCGGGTACGCTTCAAAGTAAATCAGAATGTTGAGTTCATCATCACTGACGTTTATTATCTGCTGCTGTGGTTTCTCTAAGCGATGATCAAAACGTCCTAAATTTGTTAAATTATCCACCATTCTTTTCAACACATATCGAGATGGTGTGCGTCTATCGGGATATCTTTCGCGGTACCACCGCAAAGCTAATAAAATGTCTTTGTGATTTAAAAAGTATGCTTCTATTAAATTCAAATTATTTTGGTACGCCATGGTAAGTAAATTAACACAAAAATTGCTAATAGACGAAAATGAAACTTACAATAAACAAAAGAACAGACGCTTGAAAATTTACGTGTTCCATTTTCGAATTATTTATTTTTACTAATATCAGCCAGTTGCATGGTAATTGTGAGCACATGAAGAAATGCATACAAGTACATACTACACTTCATGTATTACTTTATTATCTACTCACACCACGGAAATCTCATATCTCAAGTGGGTAGGTCTTTGAAATGATAATGTTAATTGTTGGAAGCATGGCCAAGTCAGAGGAAATTCCCCTGAACAAAATTTTAAATAAAATGAAAAATTTTATAATCTTAGTTTCATTTAATATGCTAGGTTATTTAGGAAAAAATAATGCTTATGAGTAGCCCTTTCAAACGCTATTATAAAATACAAGTAATTTTTCTATCACATTTGGCGGGTTCGATTCCCGGTCGAAGTAGGCGGTTTTTAAAAAATCTGTGAATGCAGTTCTACTTATTATTAAAAATAAAATGATGTCTTCTTTTAGTAAAATATCCTACGTTCAATATTTAATATACTTTCCCTCCGTGTGGCATGGCCGTGGGACGCCCTGTATATTGAATGTTGGGAAGATCCCACAAAACATAACACTATGTAATATATAAATGCTGTTTCGTTCTTGTAACGTTGAAGCATATAAACAATAATCATATATTTGCATGTTTGTAGTGTTAGCAAAATTGCGTATATTTGTATTTGATATGATATTATATTGATAATGTAAAATCTACCATTGCGTATAATTATACGCAATGGTAGATTTTACATTATCAATATAATATACTGTCCGATTATACATATTTTATACCCAAATATACGAGCCCTGTTATACAGTCGCAATCAAGACATACGTAGTCGTTGATGAATGTCACAGCTGTTGAGACATTTATACCTACTATGCTGACATTTAAAAATGCGATTTATAGGATAGTGCAGTCCTGTGTTTCTACGATAAACACAAATAAATTGCAACGCGGACCTTACGCTTAAGGACGAATCTCGGAACTGTGTGTGTGTGTGTAATAAATTATACTGAATTCTAGTTTTTTAGGCCATGGACTATCCATGGCCTAAAGAACTAGAATCCAGGCCAGTAAAGTATCTCAAAAACTAGCTTGATCTCTGTGATATTATGTCAAACAGACATTGCTAGGGTTATAAGGATAAATAAAAATAAATAATAAATAAATATTTGTTACACTTACACCAATTAGCCTAGCCCAAACTAAGCTCTATAAGGCTTGTGCTGTGGGATCTAGGGTAACGGATAGACATACATATATTATACATATATAAATAATTTTTATTGAAATATATATCAACAACCATGACTAAGGTACAAATGTTCGCATTCATCACACAAACATCTGCCCCCACCGGGATTCGAACCCGGGACCTCAGAGATGGCGACACCTTGAAACCGGTGTATTATCCACTCGACTATGGAGGTCGTCAAAAATCGTCGTCAATAAAAAACATCTTTAAGAATTATCGATGTTTCTTACTATTATTGATGGTAAGGTAACAGAATTATAATATCATAGGATCTGATTAAATTACATATGATACTTTAGTATCATTTATGAAACGAATTATTTTTATAAAATCCATTTATTCTCTCAAAGGTGTACACCCTAAATCCACATCAGAGTCTGTTTCCGAATCACTTGAACAATCTTGTTAATGTGTGATTAAATCGTTTTCACTAATACTATCAAATCGAATGCGTCTATATATCGCGTCATAATATTGAAAACCAGAACGTATACAAAAAGTTTTATTTACAAAACCCGCAGTATATATTTTGCATTCACGATGAGTCATTGCACACACATAAAGAATGACATTGACAAATTCTGTGTATGTTAGTACTAAGTTTAGTACTGCATGGGCGTGTTTTTGGTGACAGCTGTCATAGAGATCAAGCTACATTTTAAAGGCTGTAGTTAGATCCATGCAGTAAAATTTATTTATATAATAAAGTAAAATTTAATTCCGTACAAAATATTCACGTCCAGGTACCTACGTCTGTCCTCCAAAGACAACATTTTATACTTCTTAAGAAGCTGCGAATAGGATAAAGTTTGCCTACACCATCTGTATTGCATAGTTCGTAAGAATTTTTATTGAACTTTCTCAATCTCCTTCATATACTTCACATAGAACGGACTCCAGACCGTTGCTGCATATTTAAATTGTGAACGAACAAGAATTATATAAATAGAGAAAAGTAGTAGGTCACTTAAACTCGACAGAGGTTCTCATAACGAACCCGTACATTTAAATGCCTTACATACTGTATATTGAATATGCTGATCCATAGAATACTTCTTATGGAAGAAACATGTCTAAAACAACTCAAGGCGGTATTAGAAAGATGATAAATAAACGGAATAACTTTAATATTCTTAGTAAATCGAATAAAATTACATTTTGGGATACTGAATCGTAGTTTATTATTAAAACAATATGCACTCAGTCTATCAAGGTCCTCCTGAAACAAACGACAGCCATCTACAGATTTTATGCACTTGTATAGTTTTAAATTATTCACGTACAGAAGAAATTCCGAATATTTAAAACAACGCTTAATATCATTTATGTCCAAAATGAATAAAAGAGGTTCCAGTATTGATCCTTAAGGAAAACTTGAAGATATATTCACGCTGTTAGATTGATATCCATTAACCACCACCTTTTGCGATCTATTAGTTATATAGGAGATAAAACAACGAAGAAGATTGCCACGGATACTATTATAAGCTAATTTATTAAGAAGAATTTCATGGTCTACCTTGTCAAATGCCTTTATAAAGTCTTCACTTCACAGTAAAGTCATGATGCCACATGCATATTAGTGTCAGAACCTAAGGTTCAACATTAGGTTTTGAAACAAATGTGCATTTTGCTTAAGTTTATACCTATTTATAATTTTGTTAAAATAAATTATAACAATGTTTGCGGTTGCTTTAAAAATATTGATCAAATTTTATTGGAGTTTAGGAATCGATAATGAAGTTATACAATAAAATAATAATACATAATAAAATAATTCAACAATATATAATTTCGTTTAAAGTAATGTTTATTAATATGAACATCACATTTGTCATACTTTTGTAGCGTATGCTTCATTTTTAAGTTCCGCCTTTTCACGCTATGAAAAGAAGTTCAGAAAACATCTCATTGAATCTTTGAATCTGATCATTTCTGAGCAATGTCTATGTCTATTTCAAATATCTACGTCGTCTGTACTATTAATATTATACCACTGACTTGGTTTCTAAGTCATTGTAATAGACGCTCGGAGGTAAGACTGGAGTAGCCTTTGCCTGTATTTCCCCTCTGCCAAATGCACAAGCATCGGATGCTTGTACGTTATATAAAACTAGTTGAGCCGCCATTTTTAAGTCTGCCTCGCCCCCTCCCCTGAGAGGGCGAGCGCTCAAATAAAGCCGATAGGGCTTTCTGCACGGCCAAAGGCACTAGGCAGTGTTTAGTTGGTAGGCTGGCCTTCTGTCAGAGTCCAACATAACCACCCGCCGTAGACCGGGCGGGGGTGGTATCCGGTGCAAGGTTGTCCGAGCACCAGGGAGTTGTCATAGCGACCACTGTGGGGGCGCGCCCCGTATTAGGATTCACTTCCCATATGTTTGGGTATTAATTTATTATATACTATTAAGAAGTAATGCATTTCTAGTTATAATTGTTGCCTATGTGTGTAAATTATTCATTTAATTGACAAAGGATTGTATGGCTATGAAATGAAAATACTGTTTTACAGTAAAAAAAATTAATAAATTCAAAAGTATCTATTTATGCCAACTGGCAAATATCTCGGCAAGTTTTGTTTTCCCTATACTAAAATATTGAAATATTATGCATATACTAGATGAAAACAGTGCAAAATGTAGATAGATGTTTCTGTAGTCATCGGTTCTCAAAGAATATTAAATATAGATTTATATAGCTTCGTTAGTTGTGTTTAATAAATATGGCAAATAAAAACTGCAAAAGGTTTTTACACAAAGCCATATGAAGATTATAGATTAAATGCTTGGCTCATTTTAGCACTGATCGCATAGTGAGTGGATGGTGAACTACTAAAGATGGCGACAACGGTTTGTTTGTCAGATGGTCAGTGCCATCGGAATTTAACGAAATTCGCCATAATCCGAATTTTGCGGATATATGTTGTCGACTCAAAATCGATATTATTTTATGGTTTGTTATTCATATAAGGTTTCGATCCAGTCTACCGTACCCCTTGAAGAAATTATTAATATAGATATTTATAAATTATTTTACTACATCTTAAATAACATAAATGACCTTACAAAATGTTACTTAACAATTGCACAATTGGTCGTCATCCTCAATCTATATTATATACGTCTCACTGCTGGGATTTTCCTCAAGGGCTCATGAGGAAAATATAGGTTGGTGGGTAGAAACGAAATGTGACCGACTATCGGCCTAACGTGTCTTCTGAAGCACCGTGGAATTCAAGGTCACAGAGTGTTGGTCAGCCATCCACGACCTGTTAGTACGGACAAAAATTTTTTCGATAGTAAGACTTGACAGCAAGTATTTCCGAGAAAATAAGTAAATTGTTTTTTTAAACATTATACATATAACTGTGTCATGTGTTGCCACTTTTTATCACCGCCCCGCTCGCCGTCGCCAGGCATTCATCCTCACACATGGGAACCAAAATGGACACGTACCGTGATACGCTTAAGTTGTAGTATGTACTTCGCGATCAGCTTTTCCCAAGAAACTACAGTTTGGGGTACTTCAAAAAATGTTGTGACTAGGCTACATATGGTTAGGCAAAGCGTTCGTGATGCTATCGGTGTTGCAGGCGCCCATAGGCTACGGTGACTGCTCCCCATCTGAGTGGGCCGTATAATTGTTTGCCTTATTTGATAAGTTATTGTATTATTTGAATAATTCGTTTACTTACGAGTGAAAAGTTATGCCGACTATTTTACTTTCATTGCAGCTTTTGCAGCCTAAAACACTACATCCCACCATGAGTATACCACTTAATATATCGTCTCTGTATTAAAAGGGAAATTCAATACATAAAAACACCTAAAAACACCTTAAAACACTAAAAACCACTATTCAGTACAAGACGTCAAACTTTGTTTGGCAAAATGTCATCGACTTTGACATCTTGCCAACAAGAATCCCAGACAATGCGAAAGGGACAAAAAATTTGCATCCTGCTCTTTTTCTCTTATTGAAATAATCTATCTGCATCTCGCTCTAACATTAGCTGTCATTTTATCACTACATCTAAAATAGTTGTGTTTAATGTATCTGTATGTATCTAATCTGTG
The DNA here is from genome assembly GCA_036419045.1 of Scirpophaga incertulas. NCBI lineage: Eukaryota > Metazoa > Arthropoda > Insecta > Lepidoptera > Crambidae > Scirpophaga > Scirpophaga incertulas. The sequence goes on along the minus strand of CM071630.1, from coordinate 15,840,980 downwards.
GTATGTATACTAATCTGTGATGTGAGTATCATAATTGATGTCCTGTGTTAATGTCTTATCTGTAATATAAATCTATAATGTCTATAATTTTCGCGTTCGTTTTACTGCACATTTCTTGAATTTTTATTTTGAAATTACTATTACTTGGTACAAATTTTTGAAATTTTCCTAGCTACTAGTATTTAACTAAAGAAAATGACGGTCGATGGAGATGAGAAGCCAACTCGAGACAGAGTGTTTATGGACATTTCAATAGGAGGTTTACCGTCAGGACGGCTGGTGTTTGAGCTGTTTAATGATATCGCACCTAAAACGGCTGAGAATTTTCGTGCTTTATGTAGTGGAGATACCGGAGTCGGTAAAGTGACTGGCAAGCCTTTAACATACAAGGTTAGTAATTTTGCGTGCATGTTAATTTTATCTACTGTAACATTTATATATAGAATAGTTTTTATATACACATTCCTCTACAGCAATTAACGTTATTAACTGAAATTAACATGTCAATCTTTCTGTAAATTATCTACCTATACAGTATAATTTAATTTCCAGGGTATGGTATTTCATCGTGTTGTTAAGGACTTTATGATACAAGGAGGTGATTTTACTAATGCTAATGGGACTGGTGGAGAGTCTATTTATGGAGGCACTTTTGAAGGTAAACTGATTACTGTGTGTGTTTTGTGTTTATACCTCATAATTACAAACATTATATTTGAATGTATGAGTTACCAAGCAGTCACATGCATATTATAGTTCAAATGATCTAATATTGCATAAACAGTGGATTGATTTTTAAAGCAAGCCTTGAAGGAAATCAAACAGATTATTAAAAAATAATGCAAGTTAATCTACCTGGTCTTCAGATCCTGATAATATTTAGAGATGTAAAAGTAATGGAAAAACACATACCTGTATGTATTCGTTACTATAACAATCAGTACTCGTTACTGTCATATCGTTACTTCTTTTACCTCATTACATGCAATGTTATGTTAGAGAAATGAATCATAATCGACGTTCAGTATGACGTCCGGGCGCACTGTATCATACGCAGTTTGGTATGTACTATGTATACATATTATTTTTTCAAATTCAAATTACGAATGTTGCGATGCCGGGCCTAGTACATATTACTATAAGAATATGAACTAAGCGCGGCAAAACCTACCTAAAAACTATTTTACTTCTCATAGATCTAAAATCATGAAATTTTTAAGTTATTAAAGCACAAGTGGTTGTTACTTTAAAAGCCCTCCTTGTACAACTTTGACTCTCATTTGACTAGCTTTTTATTATAATAAAGCAATTTCGTCGCATATATTTCACATGTAAGTTTTTTGGTGTTTACAGATGAAACATTTGAGTTGCAGCATGATCGTCCTTATTTATTGTCAATGGCCAATAGGGGCAAAGATACAAATGGATCCCAATTTTTTATGTAAGTTTTACACCTTTCGATATGAAATACTAATTCTTATTTCTCATTGTCAATAAAATCAGTTTTTTTCCAATAGATTTTAATGCTAATGACGAAAAGTGCAAATATTGCCTACCGAAAAATCGACACTATTGTTCCAATATAATGGTAGTAAAGAAAAAATTAAATTTCAATGGGGCAAAGTCAACAACCATACTTTGCTGTAATAAAAGTAGTTTGTTTTTTCAATCATTCATGATTACTATTAGAATTAAAGAAGTTTGTAAATGAGATTCTTCATCTGGATATAATTATTTAACATCAGCTGAAATCATGGAGAAATATGAACCCTTTTCTGCATAAAAATATGTATTTTAAATGTAATCATATATTACAGATAAAATCACATGTAATATATGAATTGTTTTTTACACTTTCTTACAAAATAATTTTTAAATAGGCAGATTGTCCACCTAATGTATATATAGATGAATAATGTATACACGCCAAACATCTGCTTTGTTGTATTTCCTTTTAACGTGCAAAATAGGGTAATTATGCTTTTTACTTGCATGATTCCACAATAGTGGAATAGTCTAGATTTCCAAATTTTATTCACAAATCTAGAATTACTACATATGTTGCTAACTTGTAATATAGTGTATTAAATATGTACCAAGTCAAAGTATAAATCAAGTCAGAGGACCGAATTATTTCACCAGAAGAAGCAATATAAAAGAACATTGATTTCATCAAAACATGCAATACAAAGAATATTGTGGTGCAGACGGATTAGATAGGAATTGGTAAGAAAACAAAACAGTACCAAAAGCAAAAAAAATTGTTTTTAATATTCCATTAAAGTTTATATTTATTAAATCAAGCTTTATATTATTTATGATTTGAACATCTAATGTGTTGGTTTAAAAAATATTTTGTTAGAATATGTACTTCTATAGGTAATAGAAAAAGTGTGATAAATGATTTCTAATGTGGGCACATTTATTAAGATTATTTAAAAGCTTTCCTTTATATCTTTTACATTCTCCTTACTATATTTTTATTTCATGCTTAGTTTTCTATTGTACTCTTCTTTCCCACATTCTTCTTGCAATCTCTCTACTTTTATTTTCTCTCAAACACTATTCGCAGGTTTGTATAGTTGATGCTGCCAGCAACCTTTAATTTTCTTAATTATTTTGTTTGGTGAGATGTTGCCGAGACATTCTGACAACGTAAGACAGAAAGTTCCTCAGCTATTGAGGAATCTGGGTAAAGCTTGCCTATAATACTCTTTGTTGATTATACTCTCTCTCTTAATGTCACTTATCATGAGATAAGATGATGGTTTGTACTTAGAACAGAGACGCAAAAGCTTCACTGTTCAATGTATAAACAATTGTTAAGCCAAAAATATGTATGTATTTTTGCATCAAATAATTTAAAACTTACATTTGTACTCAGTCTGATTATGCTTGTAAAATTTTGAGACCCTGGTTCGTAACCAGTGGTCTGTAGTGAGTGAACGATTGAGACATGCGTTTGTGTGTGTAGAGGGCGCTGCGGTGAGCGGCGGCTGCGCAGCTCGCCTGCTCTCATTCTTGTTGTGTTGTGTGTTGTAGAACAACACAGCCAGCACCGCATCTCGACAAGTGAGTATAAATGTAACTTATTTTTTGGTAACAGTTTCTTATTAAACAATGGTCTTAGCATTGGCTTTTTATTTGGGAGGTCTTAGGCTTGATACTCCCATTTACTAATAAATAAGTATCAAGCTACAGTGAAGTACATGTCAAATTGACAGAGGACTAGTTGAAGAACTGTCTAATTCACTATCAACTATGTCTAAATTATAGATATAGCATTTAATAAACTTATTCCACGAATTATTTCAATTTTATATTTGTAGTATACATTTTTAATGCATGGAATATCTGTCGATAACAACATGAGATTAATTTCGCTTTTCTTTTTTGAGTTAAAACTACTGACTGAGGAACCATCCTATGTTGTTTACAACACATCATTTCATTATCCGTCAGTGTGCACGTAGTGTTCGGGCAAGTGGTGGGAGGTGCGACCCTGGTGCGGCAGCTGGAGGCGCTGCCCGTGGACCGCAACGCGCGCCCTCTGCAGGACGTAACAGTGGCCAACTGTGGCCAGCTGGTGCGGCTGCGACCTGGTGCGTGACATACCTTCTGGCGGCGACACTTATTCATAATTTTAAGCTATTATTTACTATTATGCTATTAATCCTCTATAAAAGAACCTATAACAATTCGCTTATTGCCAACATTAAAACACTCGATGATATTATGATCATTATATCATCCAAACGCGTGATATTATGAATTTTAAAAAAAGAACATTCTCATGCAATGACATTTTCACCACCAGATCCCAAAAATTTTAAAAAAAGCAATTAATTGTAGAATAATTTGTAATTTCGGATTCTCGTTTTATCGTGTTATTTCCCGCCATTTTTCACTCGAATATTATAGATGATTATTATAATATAGAGGATTCACATCATGATTGTAGATAAGGTAGGTATTAAAACACTCATGTGATACTATTATCACACTCGGCCACGCCTCGTGTGATTATACAACAGTTGCATAAATAACTATTATTCAGATTAATACTATACATATTTATTTTTTATGGTATGTTGCAATTAAGCAGACTGCTCACTTGATGGCAATAGAAAAAGGTATAAGAGAAGTACAAATAGTTTATAGTACATGTGGTTCCTCTGAAATTAACATCATATCTGCACCTTACACAAAAACTACAGTATATGTTATCAACATTTTACCTAAACTGAATAAAATATACAAGTTACAGTAACATGTATAGCTGTCACACAACATTGTGAACACTGCTATTTTGCGACAGAAATAGTAAAGTATCTGTTTAGTTGTCTATAATGGCTTAACCATTGTAAAAAGCAAACAGCTGAAAGATCTCTAGTATATTAAGCATTTGGTCTATCTCGGATCTCTTATTTGTTAGCTGTGACAAAGAGATTATTTACAGAATTCAAATGGGTAAATAAGATATAATACTAAATATAGACTCCAATTACAGATTTTGTACTAACTGCTCTGTAATACATATGTGTGGAGTTTTTTCTATGTAACTGTAGGTAGAATTGTACCGTTTGAGTGCAAGTGTCTTTTTGTGATTCTCTTGTGTTTTGTGCATTGTTTTGTGCTTTAGTCTCAAGTTATTTAACAATCAAATTTATTAACCAATAATGATTTAGTGCTGTACTTGTTTTATCAATGTCTGTGCTAATTACTCGTCTATTGAAACAAGGTTAATGAAAAGATTTGAAGTTTTCATTTTCTATTTTTTATTAACTGTAAATATGTCACTTATTGATTTATTGAAATTTGTTTTAATTCAGTGAAACATGAAGAATTAGAAAAACACCTAACATGGCTATTTGATACAACAATAGAAACCAAACTTTTTTTAAAATCAACAAGGTCACGCAATATGTACAATACCATGTTACAATAGATACAAAATGTTTTCTTCGTACGAATGAATAGACAAACGAATCGTACATTGATGATGTTAGGATGAATTCCCTGTAACATACTAGTTAGAGCTTCGGTTTCGTAACTGTGACGGTAGAGGACACGCGACAACTAAGATCGCTGTAATATGAAACTCGTCAAATGAGCCACTTCTGACACAATTATTACAAGGTTCCAATTCCAATATGCTTGTCAAACAATTAGGTAGTCGAGCGACTGGTTTTAGTATTGTCCACACTCGCCGAATTACAATCTATCGAGTATTGCGATTTTGCTATGTATGTTTATTTATGGTCTAAATTTTCTTTTACAACTTACACTATCGTCACTACAAATAAAAAGTTGTTAAATTATGTATAGGGAAGAAACGTAAACACGACAAAGAAAAGGAGAAAGGTGCAAGCGATGCAGAGTCCGACAAGTCTGACAAGAAGGACAAGAAAAAGAAGAAAGATAAGAAGGAGAAGAAGAAGAAAAGGTAAATTTCGGATTTATCTACTATACTATTGTTAGACTACAAAAATAAAATAAAAGCCACATGTTTATTTCTTATCTTTTGACATTCTGTGAGCTTTTTTCTTTTGAATATTCTTAAAATTTTATCAAATACCATTCCGATAAGGGGCAAGCTTACTACAGTCGGGTCAATTTAATAGGCCACATTTGACATTTCATTAAAATTCCTCAACTAACCTTGTAATGGCGGACATAAAATATTCAATATTTTTTTAGTATGGAAATGCACAAATGGCCGTTGTTACAATGTTGCGTTTAGTGAAGTCTATACGTAAGTGATGTCCCTCAAAAAATCGAATGAATGCAATGATTATTTGTGAAGGATTATTCACCATGAATTAATAGACAAATTTTTATTAAAATAAAACATGTTATTCTTTTGTTTCATAATAAAAAACAATAATAACTTAATAAACAGAGAAATAATTGATATTAAAAAATTTTAAGGCAATTAAACTCGTAAAATATATTAATACAGTACCTATAAAAAAGAGCGTATTCCCATTTAAAAGGCCGGCAACACATCTGTTGTTGCGGGCAGCGATAATCACTTACCATCAAGTAATCCATTTGCTCGTTTGCCTATTACAGTTATTGTGGAAAAGTACTTTTTTTTTTAAGATAGGGATCTTATAAAAAAAGTACTTTTCCATAATAACTGTATTCGATTCACATATGTTTGAAGTAAATATCGATTTTTTCACCATAATCGGAGTGTTTAAGCAGGTCACCTCACTATGAACAAATGTCAAATGTGGCCTATTAAATTGACCCGACTGTATAATACGCAACATATGATTGCAGTAATTTTCCTGAGTCGGCTCTTGCGACAGCTGACGGAAGAAGGAAGTGGTGTCATATGTATTCTTAATCAGTGATCACCAGAGGTCGGAATTAGGTAGAGTTATTTATGTACTTCCATCGAAATGTTGATATTAATGTGGACCTTCCCGGGATTTCTAATGGACAATCTCGTGTGGCCAACAATATTACAAATAAATAATAAAAAACCTCAGATACAGACAAATAAAAAAATAGTACATTATAAGACTACGTTCGAGGCTGACATGGCTTAATATTCAGCCGAGAATGTAATTTTTTACTCTCACGAGTGTAATACGACGTTTTTCAACACCATTGCGAGTAATTAATACAAACTTTATAGGTCAATAAAAATTTATTTTGAAAAACAATTTGGGAAAGTACAATTATAAAAATTATACGTTGGATTTCCACCTTATTCCGCCAGTCATTTCTGAAATATTCGTTATTATTTCATTCGTACAATCAATTTCATCGCTTGATGACATTTTTGATATAAAAATCTTAACAAAAAAAAAAACAATGCAAAATATCTACTTGCAAAATAGTACTGAAAATTAAAATATGGCGCGTTTGCTTTTTTATTCACGGCCTTGTGCGCTAAAGACTAAGGTAACGACGCTTATACAACCAAAACAGCAAATTATATAATTTTTACAAAATAAATATATTCTTTTAATATTTATTTATAACTTCTATTTAATAGTTGTAATTTTAAATAAGGTTTTTATAATTGTATATCTTTAAACAGAGTGTTTCTAAACGCCAAACTTATTTAATTTACAAAAATGTTTCAGCATTTTGCATATAAATTCTCTTTGGTTCCTATTTTTTTTTTACTTTTCTTTACGAAACTATTAACTTTTGATTACCAAACTGTGCGGTAATCGAATTTGAATATTGATAAGTTGGTAATATGATACATTGTGAAACTAAAATTGATGCTGTTACATACTAATTACGAGCAATGGTGTTGAAAAGATAATTAACATACAATTTTTATTAGTTTACATTAATTCACAATAAAAATTGTTGATAGTCTTAAGCAAATTCTCATACGCATATTTCGCCTTTATTATAAATACAAAATCTAATCCATTCCGTTAGACGGGAAGTACTCCACATTTCCGCTATTGTATTCTTTTGTTCTCACAAGTTATGTTGTGCGAACTACAAATGTGGCAACATCGCGTGTATTAGAATTTTGCAACTTTGGACATCCGATGTCATTGATGTAAGTTTGGCAATGTCGCGCGTGCAGTAGTTTAAATTGTGTAAAAGTAAATAACTTTTTTTTTTTAAATCACGGGTTTTTTTTCTGCTCTTTAAAATCTCGGAATTTGAGGCATATCCATTTTATTCTTTCGCTGTATGAAATCAGTGTAAGTACATGAATAACTCTACCTAATTCCGACCTCTGGTAATCTGATCACACAGCTTATGTTTTAATAATAATAAGATAAATCCTTCAACTTTTCCGGATTTCGTTGAACCGGAGAGAGAGTAAGGTGCTTCGTCTGTAAGATATTGTAGAGACATTACTGGGTACAGTGACTTGATATCTTATTTTATAAGTTGGTAACATAGACTGTGTTGACTGTGTTCTTGTAGGAGTTGGATAAAATTATACCTAGCTTGTTTGTTAATATAATGCTATGAAAATATCTCTTCAGAATTTTGAATGAAATATTTAAACTAACAGAAATTGGATTTTTCATATTGTGTTACTAACTACTATCAGACAACCGACCCATCAGTGTAGTAACAAATTCGTTTTATTGTAGGCACCAATCTGAACCTTCCGAGGAAGAAGAGGGTGAGATCCCGTCGCATCCTTTAGTCTCCACGTCCAAGATAGATCCCAAGGAGATTCCGGAAGTACCTACCAACAGGTTTCTTATGCGCGGTGGGAGAGATCAGGATAGAGAGAGGGATCCTAGGCGGGATAGGGAAAGGTATGTTTGTAGGTAGATTTTAAAATAGAAATGTGCTTACACAGAATAATACATAGCCTACAAATTATTATGATACTAGCTAGTGCCCGCGACTTCGTCTACATATATGGTAATTTTTTTCCTTCTTACTTGACACTTATCGTCATATTTTGAGCACAATATCTTTATAAACAACATAACAATAGGTAAGTCGTTGGGTTGGCTGTTTTCGGTCTTTCTATAGATATTTCTGCTCCCATTGCTTAGCAACCAGACATGAGTAAATTTGACATTTCTCATATTATAATTAGGCTACGGTTCTGTCTGTCTGTCCCGATTGTGTAGCCTCAAGGACTGCTGGAGGAGTGTGAGGCACTGGTCAGTACTTCTATCTTGGTGTGTGATTTCCATTGCAATGGCGTTGTTTTGCCACATTGGGCTTTTTCTTAATCCCATTCGAGACGGTTGTAGCCATTTTCTTGATATTTCCAGCTTCAGCTGTATTCCAGCTGTGTTAGGTTGTAACTCTGGCTCTTTTAGTGGTTCTTTATGGTTCTCTTCTGATTCTTCTTCCTTGTTATGTTTTATTTTTGGACGATACGCCATCATTCCCTTTAGCGAATGTGAGGCGTACTTTTCAGTTTCCGGAGTGGCCGTTTTTTGAGGTCTACGGTATTTTCTTGGTATGTGTGTCCAATAAATTCTTCTTTTTTGTAGATAAATCATCTGATGTTATTTGATGTATTTGTGCGATCACACGTAGGTACTCTCTCACTTCATTCCTCTCCCCGCACTTGATGCAGACCAGTGAACCGTGGCTGGGATTTTCTTGCCAGGCTTCATAATTCTTATGCCCGGCATGTGAGCTGATGGGCATGCATCTTCCGTATCGTACAACTTTGAAATGTTAGGGCTAGCGATCTTTAAGAATACCGTTAAATTTTTAAACAAGTCAATAGTTGTTATTTACAAACAAGTTTTGTGAAGAATTGTGTGATAGTGTGTGTGATAGTGATGGAAGCGGGTGCTAGAAATCCTAAAAAAACCCGTATCATATATAATTTTATTATATACTGTTCTTTCCTTTGAGGAATTAATTATTTAGATAAATAATACAGTTAAAATATAATTTTTGTGTATTAATTATTGCGTAACTTTATTATTTTGCAGTTTTTCAGAATTTCTTATGTAAGTGGTATTGTTTTTTTGAATTTTTTTATTATATTGGGCTATGCAGTTGACCTTATATTATCTGATGATAAGCTCACACGAAGGGTAAAGTGGAGCGCGTAGTTTGGCGGGAACACAGAAGGTGGTAATAATTCTTTTCTTTCATAGTCCGCTTTATAAATGTAGAAGCTAAATGCCTTTTGTGAAGGGGGGGAACCAGATTTTTTGGCTTAAAAAGTCTGGGTTGCCCCAAAAGTGGATCGAAAGCCTAAAATGATTTTAAGTATATGAGCTTTTTTAATCTATAATGGAATTAATCGGTAAGTAAACGTAAGTACGTAGATCATCGAGGCAGCGTCAGATTGTACATCTAAGTGTAAGTAGTAGGTACACGGTTGTCCGTCTCTCGCACGCGTTGACTTGCAATTGGGCTTTGCTTGGCATTATTATTATTTTGTTTTTTTCCTCAGGAGAGGAGGCTGAGAATCCTCACGGATACCACCGCAACAGGCAAGCAGGGATGCGGTGATTATGTCGGACTACTGGTGAATCGAGGCGGCTCGACCCAACACACCTTATGGCCAAGGCTAGGCTGAATTTAGTCGGTAGGTCACCGATTAAACTCAGCCTAGCCTTGGCCATAAGGGCCCTACGGCTTGAATGGAACTTGGCGTTATCCTTTTACTCTTCTTTTTTTATTCTTTCTCCCGATTCTCAAGCTGTATATATGCACTATGTACATTTAAAAGAAAAAAAATACTTTAACTTCCGCAGCGATATCAACGCTACATAATAGCTACATTTTTCTAGAAGGACCCGAAAACGTATAACAAAATATTTCGATTATATAAGGAAGTCTTTAATAAACAGTTAAAAAAATTTAACAGATGTACAATGCTAAGAAAGTACTTTATTATGGATAGTAAAAAGTGTTGTATATATGTATATAATTACTGTACGTATCTATTTGGTGCAGATCAATTCAGTTGCGGGAAGAGATGAAGTAATATTTATTATTTAGATGCTTGTAATTGTGTGAGTCCATAGCATTTAATTTTTGTAATTATAAGCTCCAATTGTATAGTACTATGATTAGTGATATTGTTTCTAGCAAGAAATTGAAGTATGTAATAAGTCTATTATGCGGGAGAAAAGAAATCTTGTAAATCATTGATTGGTTGGTTTTTCTTTTGGTTTTGGTTGGAATTAACTGCCACTTTTGTAATTATACCATTTGTTCCGATAATGTTATCATACAGTATTGTGACTAGAGCCAAGCCAAGCCAGCACATAAACAGTTTCTATGGCCACTTTCCCTTGAAATTGTCAAAATGGTATTGAATTGACGTCTGATTTATATATGCAAGCAGAATTTCAGTGTAATCCTTTAAACTTATGTAATCTACGTACTTACTACACTGGTGAGCAACCGATTCGACTCGACTGCACACCCATAGATCTATTTTACAAAAACTGCACACGGTATTAATATATATATATATATTTTTAGGAATCAGAAGAGAAATTCCTTAAAAAAAATAATTTGGCAACAACATAATTTTACAGAGGAACAAAATCAGCCTAACGCCTACTTTACGAATTACGCAACGTTACGCAACGCAACACGTAATAACGTTACGACCGGTCTACCCGCTCCGAATGCCCGATGATAAGTAAGTCGCTAGCCAACCGCAGCGGCTTTTATAGGCAACGGCCGGCAACCTTACGCAACGTGTGGGGGTATCCGCTTATACGGCCTCTCCTGACATAGTGTCGTCCTCGACACGAGCCTCGGGGTTGTCACCACTTTGTATGCTGCCATCTGCTTCAACTCCACCATCCTCGTCTGTCAGTCATTCATTCATTTTATACCTGTATCATCATATTCAAGCTACGTCCACTCGTACGTTCAATACATACAAAACTGTATGTCTGCCGGACATAAAGTCCAATACATACAAAACTGTATGTCTGCCGGACACAAAGTCCAATACATACAAAACTGTATGTCTGCCGGACACAAAGTCCAATACATACAAAACTGTATGTCTGCGGGACACAAAGTCCAATACATACAAAACTGTATGTCTGCCGGACACAAAGTCCAATACATACAAAACTGTATGTCTGCCGGACACAAAGTCCAATACATACAAAACTGTATGTCTGCCGGACACAAAGTCCAATACATACAAAACTGTATGTCTGCCGGACATAAAGTCCAATACATACAAAACTGTATGTCTGCCGGACACAAAGTCCAATACATACAAAACTGTATGTCTGCCGGACACAAAGTCCAATACATACAAAACTGTATGTCTGCCGGACACAAAGTCCAATACATACAAAACTGTATGTCTGCCGGACACAAAGTCCAATACATACAAAACTGTATGTCTGCCGGACACAAAGTCCAATACATACAAAACAGTATGTCTGCCGGACACAAAGTCCAATACATACAAAACTGTATGTCTGCCGGACATAAAGTCCAATACATACAAAACAAAACTGTATGTCTGCCGGACACAAAGTCCAATACATACAAAACTGTATGTCTGCCGGACACAAAGTCCAATACATACAAAACTGTATGTCTGCCGGACATAAAGTCCAATACATACAAAACTGTATGTCTGCCGGACATAAAGTCCAATACGTACAAAACTGTATGTCTTCACACTGAACGCCAAGGCCGCATCGCGATCTGATGACGTCCCTGACGCATTACATTCGTCCGTATTTGCATCTGCTTAACATTTTGAGGTTCAGCTGAGTCAATCAAAGGTCTACCTTCTCCTGACTCGGCCTAACCTGACCTTCACTTATATTGCTAAGATCGACGCAAGACGGTCCATGATCGAATTCAATGTGGAATGAATAGCCAAATCCGGGGTATGTGACCTGCTTGAAGACCGCGATCTGTTCAAGCGACGATGATGGCGATCACGATTAGGCGTTTTTTCTGACGGTGTGAAATTTTCATTACGCGTCCTACTATATGACCGACGTCGCGATCGGCGGTTCCTAGTGGACACTTCGTGACGGCTACGTGAACGGTGCCGCGACTTATCACGGGAACGGCTTCGCGACCTACGGTCACTCCGACTGGATCCGCCAGCCATTATCACAAACACGAACACTAAAGTACGCAGAAGACTTTGTTCCTCGTAATTGTGGGCTAAGAGTTGCTTATCCCACTTCTGATTTTAGGAATCAGAAGAGAAATTCCTTAAAAAAAATAATTTGGCAACAACATAATTTTACAGAGGAACAAAATCAGCCTAACGCCTACTTTACGAATTACGCAACGTTACGCAACGCAACACGTAATAACGTTACGACCGGTCTACCCGCTCCGAATGCCCGATGATAAGTAAGTCGCTAGCCAACCGCAGCGGCTTTTATAGGCAACGGCCGGCAACCTTACGCAACGTGTGGGGGTATCCGCTTATAATATATATATAGATATATAATAGGGCAGCAAACGAGCAAATGGATCACCTGATGGTAACTTGCTTCATAAGATAGACTTGCGCAACTTACCTCGTTATAAACGCCGCCTGCAGCCCGCTGCCCTTATCAGTTTCGTATTATAAAATGATCGATACACATCTCCGTATATTATATACGTTTATTTACGAAAATATGGATGCCGCACCTGATGAAGACACCCAAGCTGTCGCTTTGTTGCAACAAGGGCTCGGTCAGCGAGCAGTCGCTGTTCAGCTTCACTTGAGCCAGCCTGCTGTATCTAGGGTATACAGACGATTTCTAGAGATTGGTACCTTCGACCAAGAACCAGCCCTCATCGGTGCAAACATTTATGTCAAAATACCGCGTTAGTTATGGTGAGCGCACTGAAAGGTTGAGTCGATTTGGTTGCTCGCGATTGTAGTATGTACATTAATGAAAACATTTATAGCCATATAGTACATAAATGAAAACATTTATAGCCTCAACTTTTGGAGCTTTCGAGTAATTAAAAAAAAAATCTAGATTCGTTATTAACAAATTCGTGCAACTAAAAATAGCACTATATATTCTACAATTTCATTCGAGACTGGTTGCGATCGAGATTCGAGTCGATATGAAGTTAGAACTCAGTGTTGACATGCTTGTTACGAGTGCATTGGCACCCTATACCATATATATGTTATATAATCAAACACAATTAGTCAGAGACCCCCCAAGAAGTCCCGATGTCGCAACACTCCATGTAAATGTCACAATGAGGACCAGCACAGGTGTCTTTGAGCTCCAATCGCGGTGGCGAACAGACAGATCAATCGTTGATCACTAGTAATAAGCCTAGTTATAGTTTATATTGTAATTAATTAATAAAAAACTAAAATTAATAACTTGTAGTTTTTAAAAAAAACGCCTGTCGACGGCCCAAAATCGTAATTGGCGCAGTCGGTAGGATAGTCGAGTCAGGTCGCGTATTCCTACTTCGAGTCCGTCCTGATAGTCGTTTCGCCGACGTGTCGACTATCTTCAAACAAACGAATCTACGAGACCGTCGTAGGCGCCGCAATAGAAGAATAATAATAGAAGAATCGTCTTCATCGCAGCGACAACATCAAGAATCGATGAGTCAACTTCGCGCTATGCAGATTACCTTGCATATGTGAGTAATTAATTTTAAGACACAAATTTCTATTGGTTGCAAATCCTCGCACCATCCTCCCATATTCCTATTACTATCGAAGTAATTAGAATATTCACTTAAGTACTATCGAAGTAACTAAGTGCTAGTTAGATAGGATTTTAAAAAAATAGTAATTGCAATTTTAAAGGTAAATTTTATCATTCAAAATTTTTCACCCGCGTAGTAATCAGAGAGCCACGCGCAGACAGAGCGCTAGGTGGTTCATGTTTAATTCGAATAGAGACACTTTAATAGAACAAGAAGAAGACGAGATGGCCTTAAACTCAGAATCGAGTCAAGTCCCTCACCTCTTTAACGACAACACTGAAAAAATATGGAAAGCATTGAGAATAGTTCCGGAGTTTGATGGAAACCCTCATGTTTTAATTAGATTTTTAGATATTTGTGACCAATTAGTAATTAACTTTATGGACCCAGCCACCATGGTAACGAACTTAATAATTCAGCCCTGTTAAATGGCATCTTAAATAAAATTACTGGCAATGCAGCTAAGACATTAGCCACCAATGGCATTCCTACGACTGGCAAAGCATTCGGAATACACTGATTAATACCTTTTCAGATCACAGGGATGAGTCAGCTCTGTACACCGACCTCTCTATGTTAACACAAGGCACAGACACACCCCACATTTTTTTTGAGCGCGTGCAACACTTACTGACCACTATAATGGCATATGTCCAACTGCACGAATCTATTAAAACCACCGTAGAAGCCAAACGCACACTATACAAAAAACTAGCGTTACAGACGTACACCCGAGGCCTTAACGAACCCCTAGGATCGCGTATTAGATGTATGCGACCCGAATCGCTTGAAAAAGCGCGCTAGAATTTGCTCAAGAAGAGTTAAACGTACTTTACTTGCGGAACAAAAAATTTAATAGCAATCCCAGATACGTATCTTCACATCTAAACATGCCGCAACAAGTCGTAAAACCATTTCAGTTTCCCAACTTTAACCAAAACTCTATTCCACACGTTAATCGTTTTCAGCCTCCTATCAATAACGCCCCTTATAACTTTAGATTTCCAAATACACCCCAATTCAATAATAGACCCCAAGGTCAAGGTTTATCTAGAACTCAACAAATGATGAGAGCTTTACCAAGAGATAATTTTTCTACAGGTTTTAGAATTGAACCCCGACCTCGCCAAATGAATCATCAACCTATGAGTGGCATATCACACCCAGTGGCGCGAACTTTACCACCCACGTCGCAAAACAGAGCTCAACAGAATATACACGTGCACGAAACAACTGATCCATTGTACTCTTACCATAATTCCGACACTTATTATGACGAATATTCTTACCTTAATGACTACACCGATGACACAACCGACTTATATTCTTCCTTAAACTCCGATAACCCCAACAACTCCGAACAAAAACAGCAGGAAAATTTTTTCAACAAGCCTCTGAAGAATGCCCCAGAATAGAATTAAATCTACAAAATAAACGACAGCTTCCTTACATTCAAATTGCAAACCCCCCTTTAAAACTATTAATAGATACAGGCGCTAATAAGTCCTTTATAAGTCCCGAAGCAGTAGACATTTTTTTTTCACGTTATCAAATATCTTACGACCCGTTTGTAGTCACAAATATTCACGCCACTACCCAAAATGATTACTCAATTACCATACCATGTTTTCCGGAGATAAATGATGAAAAACCTATTAAACTATTTATCTATAGATTTCACGAATATTTCGATGGATTAATTGGCTTAGATCTTTTACAACAATGGCAGTCGAAAATCGACTTAAACTCGCATATCTTACACACTCAGTTCGCCAGAAATGCTATTCAAATGTATGAGTCACGGCAGAGCTTTAACTTAATAGAAACAGTAGTTCCCTCAAAATCAAGTAAACTTATAAGCATCCCGACAAATATCTCTCAAGGTGACATTTTTATAAACCATCAATCAATATGTAATTGCTATATTACGGAATGCGTAACTACCGCGAATAATGGCAATGCATTTATAGAACTTTATAACCCCACAAATAACGATATAATATTTAATCTATCACAACCGATCACCGCTAACATCTTTAATGAGCAAACCTTATCAGTTAACGAGAACAATATGCAGCGATTCCGCGAAGTTTCGTCTCGCCTGCGTATGAATCATCTGAACGAAGAGGAACGCGCAAACTTAAGCTCTCTATGCAAAGAATACTCGGATATTTTTTACTTAGAAAACGAACCTTTAACTTTTACAAATAAAATTAAACATCGTATTAATACAACCGACGAAATTCCCGTTCATAGCAAAACATATAGGTATCCATATATCCATAGAAACGAGGTACAAAATCAAATAAAAAAAATGCTTGACCAAGGAATTATTAGACCATCTTCTTCAGCCTGGAGCGCACCTATATGGATAGTGCCCAAAAAATCTGATGCCTCTGGAAAAGTAAAGTGGAGATTAGTTGTCGACTTTAGAAAACTTAATGAAAAAACTTTAGATGACAAGTACCCCATCCCTAACATTTCCGACATACTTGATAAATTAGGAAAATGTCAATACTTTAGTACATTAGATTTAGCTAGCGGATTTTATCAAGTAGAAATGCACCCCGATGACATCCACAAAACCGGTTTTAGCGTTGCCGATGGAAATGGACACTTTGAATTCTTACGTAT
Source organism: Scirpophaga incertulas (assembly GCA_036419045.1). NCBI lineage: Eukaryota > Metazoa > Arthropoda > Insecta > Lepidoptera > Crambidae > Scirpophaga > Scirpophaga incertulas. The sequence goes on along the minus strand of CM071630.1, from coordinate 15,824,234 downwards.
GCCAATGGGTTTAAAGAATAGTCCTTCTACATTTCAAAGGGTTATGGACAACATTTTACGAGGCTTGCAAAACGTAATATGCGTAGTATACCTAGATGACATTTTGGTATTTTCTACCTCACTACAAGAGCATATTGTTAATTTACGAAAAATCTTTGACAGACTTAGAGAATCAAACTTTAAGATACAAATGGACAAATCAGAATTCCTTAAACATGAGACCCCTTACTTAGGTCACATTATCACACCAAACGGAGTAAAGCCCAATCCAGATAAAATATCAGCCATTTTGAAGTATCCCCTACCAAAAACCGCAAAACAAATAAAAGGATTTTTAGGACTAGTTGGCTATTACCGACGTTTCATTCCCGATTTTTCACGCTTAACAAAACCTCTTACAAATTGCTTAAAAAAAGGACATAAGATCAATCTAACACAAGATTATATTAACTGCTTTGAACATTGCAAAACTTTACTCATTAATGACCCTATTCTTCAGTACCCAGACTTTACAAAAGACTTTATACTTACCACTGACGCTTCAAATGTAGCACTAGGAGCAGTTCTTTCACAAGGATCTATAAATTCAGATAGACCAATAGCCTATGCATCACGTACCCTAAACGACAGCGAGTTAAATTATTCAACTATTGAAAAGGAACTCTTAGCAATAGTTTGGGCAACCAAATATTTCCGTCCTTATCTTTTTGGGAGAAAATTTACAGTTGTTACAGATCATAAGCCCCTTCAATGGCTATTAAATCTCAAAGAACCAAATTCACGTCTTACCCGATGGCGGTTAAAACTGTCCGAATATAATTTTAATATAATATACAAAAAAGGAAAGTGTAATACTAACGCTGATGCACTATCACGTCTAGAAATACATAACCAGGATACAGATTCAGTAATAGTTAATATAAGCTCCAGTTCTTCGTCAGACTCCTCAAGAACATTAACTGCACCCGATGATCGCCCTTTTATTAGTGCAAGTTCGACTGACACTGCACCAAGTCCCATTACATTTCTTAGTAGCCCCTTTAATGAACCCAATCTTAGGACCCCCATCAACAATACAGCACCTGAAAATGAAGAAAATAATAATCAATCGCCGTCTCTATTAGCTGGAAATAATATATTGGAAAATTTTCATGATAACTTACCTTGTGAAACGACGCACAGTAACAACGAAAACCCCATTCTTGAAATTCCCGTTTCTGAAGACGTACTTAACAAATATAAAAGACAACTTATAATTAATTTTACAACTAACTCGATTAAAAGTAAACCTAAAATTACCTTACCTTTTGAAACTTTCAAAAGAACCTCCGTTCAAGTTTGCCAGGATACACTAGAGCAAGATTTAATATCTATAGTTAAAAATCATATAAATCCCAAAAATATTACAGCAATTTTAGTAAATCCTATTGATCAAATGTATACCATAGTACCCATTTTACAGCGAATATTTAAAAATTCTTCTATGCATCTCATTTTAACAAAACGAATAGTAGACGATGTCACAGATTACTTAAATCAGCAAGATATAATTTCAAAATATCATGAAGGAAAAACGAATCATCGTGGTATTAATGAAACTTACCTTTCTTTATCTCAACGATACTTTTGGCCAAAACAAAAAGATTCAATCACAAAATTTATTAATTCCTGTTCGATATGTAACCGTGCTAAATATGATAGAGTACCGCTAAGATCAGAATTTCAAATTGTTCCCCCACCAACTAAACCGTTCGAACAAGTTCACGCTGATGTTTTAACTATAGAACGCGATAAATACTTAACTATTATAGATTCCTTTTCCAAATACGCACAAGCGTATATACTTCCCGATTGTACGGCACCAAATATATTAAAAGCATTTGTAACACTTTGTACTCACCATGGATTCCCGTTACACTTAACTACGGATAGAGGAACCGAATTCACGAACCAAATAGTTGCAGAATTTTTAAAATTTCACAAAATTAATCATCACCTTATAGCTGCTCACGCACCCAATGAAAACGGAGCCATTGAACGTTTTCATAGTACACTTTTAGAACATATTAGATTACTAAGAATACAGCACCCTAGTGAACCTGTTCACAATTTAATTCCCTTTGCACTTATTGCATATAACAGCTCTATTCACAGTCTTACCAAATGTAGGCCCTATAATTTAATTACTGGACACTATGACCCTCGTGATCCCACTGATAATAACTTATCTGAACGACTATTACAGCAATACTTACAAGACCACAGACAAAAAATGGAGATAGTATATAAAATTGTACATGACGAGTCACTTTCGAATCGCGAATCCATTATGAATACACAAAATCTTGACAGAGAACCTGAAAAGAATTACGAAATAGATGAAGAAATTTTTGTTAGAAACCCCGCAGCAACACGACAAAAGTTAGCCCCCCGATACACTAGTGACAAAGTAGTTGGCAATCTACCTATTCATATATATACTTCCAAAAAACGAGGCCCAGTAGCAAAAAATCGTCTGAAACGAAATAAAAAAAAAAATTAAAAGCTCTACATTGTTACAGGACACTGTTACTCACCCTCGCAACAACAATGTCCCTGGCCCAAGCAGACTTACAAATGACCAACATACGACTTGACGACTTATCGCAAGGACCCGGCCTATTGCCCTTTGAATTAGGAAAAACTAGAATCATTTCCCACAATCACATTTTTCTCGAGGATATCGATCTTGGTAAGATAGAACAACAAATCGATACTGTAAAACTAGAACTGACTGACGTAGCTTCTAAAATCCCTAACCAACACTTCCTTCTTTATAAAAACCAAATTACACATCTTTTTGACAAATTACAGAAAATTACTATTAGATTACAATCATTCGAACCTAGAAGAGCTAAACGTGGTCTGATAAATCCCTTAGGCACCTTTATAAAAAGTATAACCGGTAACCTAGATAATGACGATGCATTGAAATTAGAAAATGCTTTGACAATTCTACAGAAAAATGAAAAAGAATTATCTATTAATTTTAATAAGCACATTAGTTTATTCAAAGACATGACTTTCCAACAAACTCAAATATTAAGTAATTTAACTAAGAATCAAAATAAATTAGGAAAGGCAGTAACTTATCTAATTAATGTTACTTCCTCAGATAAAGGGTACATAGCCCAATATGCGCAGTTATCGCAACTATTTAGTATATTAAGCGAAAATATCCAGGATCTCTCCTTGGAAATATTTAGATTAGAAAATATATTAGCTTTTAGTCGCACAAATTCTATGCACAATTCAGTTTTGTCTATTGATCAATTATATAAAATTATTATAAAATTAAAGGCACTATATAGCCCTATTTCAATTTTAAATATCGATACAAGATATTACTATGATTTAATAAGCTTACATTCATATTATATAGATAAGAAGATAGTTATAGTACTTAAATTTCCTATCATGTCCTCAACGACCTATAACCTTTATATGTTATGTCCTGTGCCCAATAATAATTCCGAAATAATTATACCACCATATCCTTTTATTGCAATCAACTCCCAGGAATATGTGTATATGGAGGCTGAATGCCCGAAGATCGACACCTATTATATATGCAAGCAAGAAGTTAACCATCAGACCCGCAATCAACGTGACTGCATATCGCAGTTAATTTCTCATCAAGAACTACATGAATCATGTCACACAACATCTATAATTCTACATAAGGAAGCACTACTAGAACTTGACAGCCAGCATTATATCATTACATTCCCAAAGGCAACGAAAGTACATTTATTCTGCAAAGAAGAAGATCGACATCAGATTTTGCAAGGCAGTTACTTAGCAACGATCCCACGAAATTGCAATATCAAAGCACCTGCATTCTCAATCATCAACATCGATGGTAAAGTACGAGGAAAAGTTATTGAAATTATGCAATTACCGAAAATTGAATCATCAAACTCTTTGAAACGATTGCCCAGATACAAACTTACGACAATCGACTTAAGCAAATTGCACAATATCCAACATCAAGTACTTATGGAGCCCCATATACCTTATGAATCATCAGTTATGCGAATTATCTACCACACAACAATACCGATGTACGGAATTATAATAAGTGCAGCTGTACTGATAACCATTGGATGCATACTATACTATAAGAAGAAATCCGCGCGATATGATACCAAATCAGTTCAAGAGAATATCGAGATGTCTACGCAAGAGCGCAGAGCCGCAACATTTGCATTAGACATTGGCAAATAGTTGCTCATCTAGGCGGGGAGGTGTTACGAGTGCATTGGCACCCTATACCATATATATGTTATATAATCAAACACAATTAGTCAGAGACCCCCCAAGAAGTCCCGATGTCGCAACACTCCATGTAAATGTCACAATGAGGACCAGCACAGGTGTCTTTGAGCTCCAATCGCGGTGGCGAACAGACAGATCAATCGTTGATCACTAGTAATAAGCCTAGTTATAGTTTATATTGTAATTAATTAATAAAAAACTAAAATTAATAACTTGTAGTTTTTAAAAAAAACGCCTGTCGACGGCCCAAAATCGTAATTTGCTTGTGTTTTACTTAATTATGTCTAGCGCCCTATTTATGTATATTCAATATTGACCTACTTCTGACTTGTGGGAATAATACGATGTAAATATATATTTTCCGTTATGGACTATTGTCTTCTGATTTTGAGAGATATGCATATGACCATTGGAAGACACTCACTTATCTTCTTAGTCTCATAATTGGTTTAAATTAATTTTATTGATATTGTAATGTTTGACTGCAGGGCGAGATTCCGTGAACGAGACCGCCACGCCTACACCCGTAGTGGCAGGATTATCAAAGGGAGGGGTGTGTTTGTGAGTATAGTCAATCTCTCTTTCTACCTTAGCTTACTAACAAATGGGTAAGTTTATACAACTACTATAGTCCATTTCAAATAAGATGATCTCTGTGACAGTTCGATTTCGACACTTGTAGAGAGGTCCTACAGTGAAAATAAAATCGATTGTTTCTGGTAGTCGATTATACTTTATATGGAAATGAAATCGATATTATCTTTATGAAATCTGCATTTTGCCAAAAAAATAACAAAATAACAACAAAAACATAAAGAAAAACAGCAACAACAGTCAACAATAACATTATATAACGCGATTGTCAGGTAATCACAATATGGCCGCCGATTATTCGATGTCCCACCTCTATGTTTTTTTGATGTTCCGTTTCATGTTTGCGAATTGCAAAGGTATTTAAAAAAGATTTATTTTTATTCTTTATTTCATTAAATTAAACTAAGCGATACTGTCTTCGTTTTATAAGTAAAATATATTTCAATTTACAATTTTTTGCAATGAAGCTACTATGAATAAAAAATATGAAAGAATAAAATTATTTTTGTTTGTCAAACGAAAAATGCGTAATTCGGAGCACGATGAACTGTCACAGAGATCATCCTAGTTGAAATGGACTATAACTCTAATGAAAGAAGTAACAATATGCAACATTTAAATAAATGGTTAATAGCAGGGATGAACAGGAGGGCATTTTAAGCTTAAACTGATATTCAAAATCAGGCAGGCAATAAATACATTCCATAAATAATACTAGAATAATAATTGACTATGAATTTTACTCAATATTACATTATTATTTAATCCGATATGAGTGGCCGATATTTAAATTTGAACCTACAAGCATTTTACAAGTAAATAGCAGTAGAATAATAGTATAGAATATCAGCAGATGAGATGAATTTAGTTAATTGCAAGTTTATCTGCAGAGGTACCGTACTCCATCCCGGTCGCGGTCCCGCTCCCGGTCGGTGACGCCGCCGCACTGGCGCCAGGCGCAGCGCCGCATCGTGAAACTGTCCGACTTGGAGGTGACACTTTTTCCATTAAAGGCAAAATATCAAATGTTTTTTTTTCGAAACTGATATTCGTCATGTCAGCGATAAATTCACAAATGTACGTTAATTAACGAATTCTTCTAGGACTATCCTTGTCACTATTTATTTAAGAAATAGATTCATCTACTTGATTTTTTGAATACTAACTTTTACTTCTTCAGTTCGTCTGCCTTATCATTCCATAAGATTGCTGTTTTATCGCCTTTTAAGTATTATACAAACAATATTTAGCTTTGATTGATACTTTATTAGCTTAGGAATGCGTTTGCGGTAAGTAATTAGCATACCGTGAAATCTTCATAATTGCTCGATATTCACGGCCTCGGTAATTTACAATATATTGCACTTTGTCATCAAACGGTCGCAAAGATTAAACAAAATCGCATTAGTAAATATTTATAGTGATACCCTAATTGGAAAACCTTAAAAAACTGCATTAGAATGCTATTTGTGTATTTGTTCAGTTTTACGAGCAATGATGACATCGTTGATATAAGTAAACAAAAAGTCGGAGCTTTTAACTACTCTATCCATAAGGTTCAAAATTTTGGGCTGTATTGTGCAAATCAAAACGGCCAAAGGGTGTAATAATGGCAGTCTTCTCAATATTCTATGGTATATACAAATATTTTTAGTTATATATTACATTTTATTTCACAAATATTGATTAACATTACTTAAGACGAAAACATTTTCAAATGTTTGTTAAACAAAAATTGTCAATTTATAAAGTCAACCACGCTAGGTTGGTACTAATTGGTCAACTTCAAATACAACCGAGTTGCAGATGTATCCAATAAATATACACTCATGAAAAAGAGCACTGATATTCTATTCAAGCCTTAGAGCCCTTATGGTCAAGGCTGAGGCTGAGTTTAGTCGGTAGGTCACGTGGACGGACCGCTCGGGTCGCGCGGAGTCCAACATAACCTCCATGACACTTGCCCTTGGGGGGGGGGGGGTATCCTGGGTACGTTTCGTGCTCCTTGTGAGGATTATCAGCCTTCCTCTCCTGAGAAAAAAAAAACACTGTTATGAGCGATATAAGAGTTAAGGTTTGCGTTAATATCTGCGTAGAAAGTGATTGTCACATGGGTTTTTCAATTCTCGAGCTTTTTTATTTCTCGGAGCACGAGAATTCTCGACCACTATTTCTGGAGATTTCTCGGGTTGTCGAGATATATGGAAATTTTTAAAAATATGTGTGTTTTAACAATAAAACTACCCTTTTTATACAATATTCAACATTTATTAATCAACAACATTATTAGTTTCAATTGACTTTAACTTAAGTAAATATATAAATTTTTTATTAAACGAAATAAAATTTTGCGAGATCTTTTGTCATTATTTCTACACACAATTTTAGGACTAAATAGTCTTCATCTTTGGGAAAAACAAATAAAATATTTTCTAAAAACAATGCCATCATGTCACCACAATATAATTTAGTACCTTACATTACATACTATATAATTTACTTTAGTATCTGTCTGTACTACAAACTTTTCTATTAAAATGTATAATTGAAACGACAGTTTTTGAATTAGGTATAATAATCAAACAATTAGACTAGCTTCATTTGTTACGTAAGTATACTTAAGAATCTAATAAATAATTAATAATCAGACTAATTATAATCACAATTTAAAGAGAAAACTGCTCCAAAAGCTAGCCCACTAGGTATTTTTATTATTTAGGACATAAGCTTTCAAAAATACGAGGGCATTTAAAGCATTATCTGATAGTCGGTTTCGTATTAAGTATAAAATTTTTTACTTAATTTCTCGATTTCTCGACTACTTTTTTCTCGTCTCGAGTAAGGCAAAATTTTTCGGGAATTCTCGCAGAGAAACTCTAGTTGTCACATAGGAATTAGACGTCATTTTCGTTTTCTATATGTTTATTCTAAGATCCCCCGAAGCTCTTACTTAAAGACGAGTGTATTTTTTAAATATGCCGAACACTTTAAAAGCAATCCATCTGAATATTCTTTTCTTGCAGCGTGTGGAACAGGAGCGTTCAGAGAGGGAAAGGGAAGATGAAATGAAGCAACGACGAGCGGAGAAACAATACAGTAAGTGACATGATGTATTTTTTTCGTGATATGATGTTTTAATGATTTTGCTACAATAGCAAATATGCATGAAGCATAATGGTTTTAACATCCCATAAGATACACTCAGACCTATAATAAATCGTCCATTTTACTAAAGTATACACATATACATACATAATCGTCTATACGACACACATAATAATAAATTCTCTAAAAAAAAGTTTAAAGTCAACTTTCGATGAAACCATGATTTGAAGGAAAAGTTGCTAAATATAGTCTTTCTCTTTCTAAGCTAAAGTTAAGCATGGAGCTTATTTGTTTATATCTGAATATCTTTAGATTAATTGACAAATTTGGTTTACAAAGTAAGTATGACATAGCGCCATCTGTCTACTAAATAATCTAAAACATATCGCAGAGTAGATGGTGTCTACTCTCTTGGTAGATGGTATCGCTCTCTTGGTAATCTAACTATACACTTTTCCAAGCTTACAAAAATAAATATATTTATTAGTTTACCCATTCAGCGGTATGTAATGCGAGTGTAGTGGAAATTAGGCGGAATTGACCGTATCTAGTACTAAAAGTTCTTAAAAATATTGGCGAAGTCTGGTGTTAATTGTCTTTACATTATATTGAGTAAAATTACAATCTAAAATATTTAACTGCACTTTCTTAAATATTTTTAACAAATTTCTATCTTAAAAATTCAATTACGATTCGATTCAGAACTGGTGTTACGCTTTCATTACGAATCAGTTACATAAATCACAATAGTATACAATAACTTATTTGGTAATTTATATCGTCGAGTTCGCGTCGAATGCAAGTGAAGCCGCAGGAGGACAGCTAGTGCAGAATAAAATTAAACAGTAGCGACGAAATGTCTATATACAATAGAATGAGGTTTTAACCAAAATATTTGGTCTTCTAATTCTTTAAAACGTGAGGAAGGGGGGGGGGGTTGAACCTGCCATGCATTGCTTTTCAATTTTCATATGTACATTTATCCGATTCTCTTACTGTTAACGATGAAGGTAAACTTTGTGATGTGCGAGCAGCAGCATATCGACCCCTCTAGGGATCTATGACCTGCAAGGGGTCTACGTCAGCCAAACAAATATTCATGGGTCCATGATATGAAAACGAAAACGGGGGTCCACGATAATGGATCTCAATATACACTTATCGTGCCATTCCATAATCTAATTTGCATGGAGTATGGTTTTGAGGTGGGATCTGCAGTGGATGAATTTTAAAACTTAAATCTTTCATTTTAATGGGAAGGGTTATGGAGAATATTGAACAACAAACCGTCAGATCAACGTTTCTTCGAAATCGAATCGAAATCGCAAGACGGTTAACGCTGACTGGTATACCACTGTTTGTTTGCCACAAATTATCACCGAATTTCAAAAAAGAAGATCCAAGACGTCTAATGACAAACAAAGACGTTTTTGAGCACCCAAAATGTCGAATATTACACCGCCTTACAGCACTTAAGCCGCAACAATTTTTTTACGTTCTCCAAAATTAAGCAGTCTTCGTGGTCAACGTTTTTTCAGCTTACCCGAAGAAGCTGTTGATGCATACAAATCGGCCTTTTTGACTAACTCCACTTCGGAATGAAATAAATCTTTTAATAACTGGTGTGATCCCATGTAAAAATGAGTTAAATATCGCGGAGAAATCTTTGGAAAACAATAAATGGTAATAATCTAATACATTGTCTGTACTTATTTCAAACAAACAACTTGAAATTCAAACGAAACAAATAGCCAAATAGTCCAAACACTACTACCACCTCTGATACAAGTATGGTCAAGAGATCGAAATTAATTCTGAGTAGGTAATTTTCAGCTGGGTTAGGTTTCTGCAGACTAATTATGTACCTCTGTTGTTGTCAAATTTTGATTATTAATAAAAGGCAGGTGACCGAAGCCCAGTTCTCATTACCACCAAACTTGAAGTCCAAGAGTCCATAAACGTTTTTACCTGTAATGACAATAGATTCTGAGCATCTAACTGCGCGGTGATTAGAGCCAGATGGTATAACTCCACGCACACTTTTATTAAATTTCGCAAGGATCGTCTCTTGTAAAGACACATTATTGTTAGTAACAATTTTGCTTATTATATTCACACTATCGCTATGCCAATCAATGGGAAAAGTGCGCTACAGCGAATCATGTATTCACAATCGATAATAAGTGATTAAAGTATTAGGTAAGTGCAGGTTTGTGGTTAGGTAAGTGTTTATTAGGTAAGAGCGTCGGTGGCGCTGTGGTCTCTGCACTGGTCTGTGCGCCGCATAGAATCGGGAGGCCCGCGATTTAATCCCCACCGTGTACCAATGTGTTTTTCGTTCCGAATTTCATATTTACATTTATCCGACGCTCCTACGGTGAAGGAAAATATCGTGAGGAAACCTGCGTAGATCTGCGAAGCGATTCAAATGTGTACGTAGTCAACCAACCCGCACTAGGCCAGCGTGGTTGACTAAGGCCTAATCGCCCTAACGTAGTTAGGGTAGGCTCGAGCCCCTCGGTGGGGACGTGTATGAACTGTGATGATGAAGTGTAGGTTTAACGGAACAATTGCCTTCATAAAGCAGCGATACATAATCTGGCTCCTTGGTAACTTTTCCATGACTCTCTTTGCAAAACATTTCAACAAAGTTAGGATAGGCTAGGTGCTATTGAGCTATATATAGCCTTGGAGATTACGCCTGGTTCATTATACAGTTTTATCGCATTAAATGTGCGGTCTACTAGCACTAATTGCTAACGCCTGATAAGGCTAGGCTGACCACCGAATTAGCAATGTAAACTGTTCATTTCGTGTCTAAATACAGGTTTCTGAATGGTTGGTTGCCCAGCCGTGTAGCCGCTGTGACAACTGAAGGTTCTATAAAGTATGGGCGTAATTCTAACTTCGCACTCTCTATAAAATTGTTAGTGACAAATATACATTTACGAAAATTTCCCTTTTAATTGACTTAATAAAGTAAAATAATTGAATTTGCTATCTATTTGCATAAGTACTTGTGAGACTAGTTGGTCATACCGTCAACATGCTTGATAAGACAGATCGAATTTATACAGGTGTGTCCAAACAAATGTTTATTGGAGAGAAGGTGTTTTTACCATTGAACATTTACCATAAGGAAACATCTTTATTTTTAGCCAAATAAACAATAACTACGTTCGATGATTGTCATGTGACTCTAAAGCTTTACAAATATTATTAGTTGTAAAGCTTTAGAGTCACATTCACATTTTTTGGTGATCAAATCATTAATCATCATTCACTTCCCTTATCCCACTATTTGGTGGGATTGGCGCAACATACCTTTCTTATCCATTCCTCGCTATGATATGTCATCTCCGCGCTTAGATTCTTTGCTTGCTTTATTTATCTTCGTGCAATCCATCCTTACTTTCAATGGGTTTCTGTTCCCTTATTTCCAAAAATGTTGTAAATCTTTATGAAATACATCTGGACATTTTACAACATGCATCCTACCTACCTTAAATAAGTTATGGATATAAGTCTGTAGTCAATCTATTACCCTGAACTCTGAGTCTGATTAAGTCTCTGAACATTTATTAAATAATATAATGAACTATATTACGAAGGAGGTAATAGTTATTTTTTGGTGTGTAACAAGAAATGTATATATGTATTTTTTTGGAATTTTCCGCAGTGATGCACGTAAAGGATTCGTGCCTCAAGGCGACGAATCTTGAATTTAATAGTGTTATCATTTTATTAATTAATTTTATTCCAATTAGCACTCAGAAGATGAAACTAAGCGTGTTAAATGAGCACTGCAACATTATTTTTATGTTTTTTGTTTAAATTCCAAACTATGTAATTAATTTAAAGATACGCTATTATGTAATAATAACAATGAGTTTATGTAGATCTTAATTTATAAATGATTTTTGTTTTTATGCATGTCATTTAACTTGATCTCATATTGCAATCGAAACACAATTGTCATTTAATCATGATCATGATGGAGTTTTGTGGTTATCAATAAGGGTAGGTAGACACAGCCGTAGACTTAGATATTATGCTAGACAACTGTTATACATTGATATTGTTTTGTTTTAGGGGATCAAGAGGGTGGCACTCCAGACTATCCCAGGGAGAAGGAAGAGGGAGAATGTGATAGCACTTTAGGTATTTTTTTATATGAAGGTTGTGTTTCAAAATGATACGTGAGTTATTTAAACGTGTAAAATATGTCAAGGCAAGTTAGTAGATAACTTAAATTTACTATTTATAGATAGCATGTTCATTTGCAGCAGTTTAATCAATCAGCTTATAAATGTAATAATTATGTTGTTTAGATAGGAGTGCGCACGACAAGATAGACTACAACGCTCTGGACTTCGAAGAAGACATGGATCAAGACGGTATATCGATTTTCAGTTATTGTCCACTTTCGAGCTTTCAAACCAAATGTATGAAACAGTTTAGTGGGTGACAACAGACCTAAAATGTATCCGAGACGTTTAACTATTAATCGGAGGGAATTTATAAGACTGTTTATTATATTCAGGTGACAGTAGTACTTTTAAGAAAAAAGTTGTCAATTTAGTACAACATCAATACATTATTAAAATTTGTAATTTTTGTTGTTTTTCCTAACCTCACATAGATTAATAAAACGTAATCCAAGAGATCGTTTATAGAAGAAGTAGATTACAGAAAACTTTGTGCATTCTGTGTTAAAATAGCAGCACCCTTGCGGTAAAAGCAAAGCAGTAGAAATACGTCGAACTCAATATATATTTAAGTGGGCGTGGGTGGTGAAATCCGAAACTAAAGGAAGAGTATTCATAGAAGCCAACACTATCGAATGGTGTAATAAAACTAAATTGCGTATTTTTTTTTTCAAAATCAACAGGTCAGATTCCGTAACTAGAAATATTGATTTTTTGAAATTCTATGACGCAGTTTTAGTTTTCATCAAAATTGTAACCGTGACCTTTGAATACTTTTCACTATATTGCATAGTTTCGGAATTCGTTATTAACACCCACACGTCAAAAAAATCACCTGTATAGATGCCATATACTTTCCTTCCATTAATGAGTTATTCAACACAATATTTTTTATCCTAACTAGTGATTATTGAGCATAACGAAAAGAAACACATATTAAACCCTTATTATATTTTTCTAAATTAACATAATTATTAATTCCATTCATAGAAATTTGCATTCTATAGTATTAATGTTTCAAATACAAGTTTAAATTGATATGTTACTTATAGATAATAAATAAGGACATAAAAAATACTACCACAAAAAAAAAAGAGTGCGGACCAAGGAGTCCGCAGAGGACCAAAAAATAATCGAAACTTTTCGAATAGATATGATGAAAATATTTTTATCTCAAACTTAATTTTGAACTATGTATATATTGAAAAAATATTAGTATATTGAGATCTAAAAGATATGTAGCGAATGCAAAAACTCCATGGTGGTACTGTGTAGTGGAACTAGCACTTCATTGTTATGCTTGAAGCCATCTCTCACGTTTACCGCAGAAGATCCAGAGCCAAGCTATAGAAGACGACCAGAAAGACAAGAAACATCTCGACGTCCCCCACCTCCTCCCTCCAATAGGGCAAATATGTTCGCACTGGCTTTAGGAGTCAACCCTAAACATGATTCGCAAAGGTGAGTGTAGCTAAAATATAGTAAGTTTGTTATTTGACGTCTCATTCTTATTTCTCGTTAATTTAGTCCCATGATATTAGCACAAGGGAAGTTCCCGAATACGGTTTATCGACTAATGATAGGCTTATTGTTTCTAATTTATATCTCCGAGGATATAATTATGGCATGCGAGTATTTTCAGCATAATATTGACTTAATCAAAAATCTGTCGCATCCAAAAAGTTCCATTTCACTACTGGCTGCCTACTGTATAACAACTGAGTTAAGAGCGATGAAAATGAGCCTTAATGTGAATTCTTGAAAGTTTCGAAATAACTTTTTTGATCACTTTGATTATTATTATCAGATTTCGACCGGATGATTGATATAGATATTGTCATCATAAATCAAGTGTCTCTAAAGGTAATCATTGAGCCTTATTTTTCATAATAAACTTGTTGTTTATTTTATTGTATGGTCGCACTGTAGGAAATATGCGTGCCCTGTGGTAGATTTGAGGTATTTGCGATAGACATACACATCTGGCTAAAACCTTCGTCATGTCGTAAACTCGTAAATTTGTTAAATAACAAAACTCACTGTCTATATTGACGCTGGGACTCGAATGTTTGCGAAAATGTCACTGTATTATAAAAAAGCGTCTTAAAATATTTATGACTTTATGGCAGCATTGGTTCATTATTTTTCATTTCATTTCATTATTAATATGTTGTATGTTGATATAACTGATTATTGAAATATTGCAATCAAATTTTAAGTTTACATAAATAAGACGTTTTCACTATATTAATAACTCGGTAGTTTAAATAAAGCTATGCTCAGCTCGCAGTCGTCTTACACCATATTTATACTTTCTTAGGGATTCTCGCGATACCCGTGAGCCTCGCGACCAAAACCGGCGCAGAGACGTTTCTTCGATTGTCTACGCAGCCCCTAAGCTCTCATCCGCCGTGGTGAATGCTTCTGAGGGCTTGGGTTCGAGGCCCATGGATGACAATCCTGCTGCCAGCGGGGAATATGATCCTTTCAGATTGTTACGAAGTACTTTCAACAGGGATAAGAATGATAAATCTAAGGACAGGTGAATATTATTTATGTTATCAGATTATTTAAACTCATGGACTTAGGAACGCAAAAAAGGTTTAATTTCTCCTGTTGTAATTATTGTACGTATTGGCCACAAACATTAGTAAATCCTATGAAAAAACAAAGTATTGGAATGTTTTTTTTATTTCGAATTTCATTTGTTTTATGTTGTTATTGCGTAATATTGTGTTTTTCATATTGCATAAAAAATCGCATCTTTTTAATTTTGAGTTTAAATTTAAGATTTTTAAAAAAAATTTACCACGACTGCCTTATTTCATCGTATTAAGCGTGAATTAATACTGCAAATAAACTGACAAAGCCGGATCTAAACGCCTCAAGTTGCTAGGGCCGTTACTCTAATTGAAACTGGACACACCTGTGAAAATGTGTCTCAAATTTTACGAGTGTCAAAATTTGTGGCACACTGAGTTATCAAGAGGTATCGGCAGACTGGACGAGTACGAGACTCGCAGGACAGGGGCGTAAACGGAAAACTGAAATGACCAGTTCATCGTTAGCAGTGCTTAGAAACCGGACATTAACTTCTTCCGAGGTTAAGACTAGGCTCCTCGCAATTATTTACAGATGAGTCCAGATTTTGCCTGAAGCTAGATGATGGAAGGATTAAAGTGTGAAGACGCCCAGGAGAGAGGTACGCATGGTGCAAAATCATTGGAAAAGAGGCAAATGGTGGAGGGTCAATTATGGTATGGGTAGGTATTTGTATAGGGGCACGTACGGAACTGTCATCGAAAATGGGTCATTAACAGCGGCAAGATATATAACTGAGATTTTAGAAGAAATGGTAGTACCCTTTGCCCCTTTCATGGAGATGAATTTGTTTTTATGCATGATAATGCACGCCCCCATACTGCGGCTGTGGCTGTCAACTACCTTCGAGACTTTGAAATCAATGCTATGGAGTGGCCAGCGCGCTCGCCCGACTTATATCCTATAGAGCACGTAGAGGATAAGTTCGGACGACAAATTTTGAAAAGAAATCCTCTTCCCGCTAATTTGTGAGAGCTGATAAATGCGTTACAATAATAATGGAACGCAATCTCTCAAGATTTATAACAATATTGATAACTTAATCAGGAGTATGCCAAGGAGACTTGAAGCAGTTCGAAGAGCTAGAGGAGGCAACACTAACTACTGCTTATAGCCCACGGCACAGGCTTTCCGAAGCATTATGAAAAAAATAAATAATAATAATAAATGAATAATAAACAAAATCAAATTACAAAAAAAAATATATAACGAAATGTCCATGGTTTTTTGTTTTATATACGTTTTTTTTGGGTGCATCTAAATGCGTCCATGAGTGTATTTTATAAGACGTTTTAAAATTACTTTTAATTAAGGACAGTTAACAATAGGGAAAATGTCATGAATTAGCTTATGGGGTGGCTTGTCATACATATGTGTTGATGACTATTTAAATTCATACGTAGTTATCGAATCTAGATTGCTTAAATAATTTGTTGCGAGTCCAAATTACTCTCTGCCAATTAAGCGACGAAACTACCGTTTACCAGTAACGCGTTCAAACTTACCCTCATTTAGTTGTTAAACACAATTAGGTTCGTGGCATCGTGGCACACAATACTCGCGACGTGCGAACATATATCGGTCGATACGTTACAAGGCTTGGCAACATTAATTACCGGATTCCACACAAATGAGAACATGCTACTTGGTGATGGTTTTACGAACAATAGTAATGTGGCTCCGTAGTTAATTATATGTTGTACATCATTATAAGAAACTATTGCAATCGTTAATATGATATTACATAGATATGTTAGTGTGAATAAAGATTATAAATAAATTCGCACTTTTCGTATTTTAATACTATAAGTTTACTAAGGATGTTTCAACGGCTACTAATCACGTATGTACTGCTATTAATCATCATCATTATTTCAGCCGAGAGACGACCACTGCTTGTATTCCCCCTAGGATCTACATACATATCGGTGCTGAGCCCGTAGTCAAAGTGAAATTGATGTTCGTTTTCATTTGGGTGGAACGAAATATATGAGAATTCCTTATCATTTCCATACATTATCGTGAGATATCGAACGCGAATGATATTTTGTCTATAGACCCTGCGCTGTAAACATCCAGCGCCTTCCTGTGACCTTTACTATAGATATAATGTTTTAAGATTATTGTCATTGTAATTAATAATTGTAATTAAAAATTTTATTAGTACGCAATTTAACAAAATATTTCAGCCAAATGGAACTCGAACTCGCGCATTCTGAGTATTCTGCAAATAAGTTTTAATTTCTTATGACTTTGAATTTTATCTAAAAATGTTAAATAAATTCACATATAAGTAATAATGCAAACGACATTTTCGACTCGGATAGAACACGAACTCTCGTCTTCAATAAACACAAATTTTCAACAGACATAACTAACTACTTATACTTACTTTGGGGTACCCAAAGTAAGTATAAATACTTAGTTGACCCAAATGACAATATTTGTTATTTATAAATAACAAATATTGTCATTTTATTTAATTTTTCAAATATGGCTAGGGAGTGATCCTTGCGATAAAGTAGTTGTATTGACATTATGTAATGTTATTTTGTACTTTGGCCCCCGCGTATAAAGTAAAAATGAAACCAAAATAATATTTAAATTGATTTTTTTCTTGTAGCAGAAAAGAGGAGCAAATTGATCCTCGCAAGGACAACCGCCGTGAGAAGTACAAAACCAAAGATAAGGAAGAGAGTAGGAGTCGCCATAGACCAGAGAGAGAGGAATACAAACGAGTGGAAAAGAGCGAGAGAGACAGAGATTCGGAGAGAACTGTCAAGCACGAAAGAGAGGAAAAAGAAAAGAGGAACGTTAAACATAGCGAGCGAGGAAGGGAACGCAAATATTCTGAGAGAAGTGACAAGGACAGCAAAGTAGATAAACGAGATGATATTGGCGAGAAATCTAAGGAAAGAGATAGGTTTAAAGATAACAGTGACAGGGTAAAGAGCGAGAAAGATAGAAGTGAGAAAAATAGAGATAATGGTAAAGAGAAAGAGAGCAAGAAGCGACGATCGCGGACTCCTAGTCGAGACAGGTAACATATATTATTTTATTTTCGTAATTACTCCTTATTTAATGGAAATGCTTCATTCACATTTTGCATTATAATTTAGTTTTAATAATAATAATTAAAAGCAAAGGAAAAATTAGAAATAAGAATTTAAAATTATACCGAAGCAACTGTACCTATTATTAATTTTATTTCTAGGATCATTCTTGGATTGATTCTCATTAGTATTGTCTTATTTTCATATTTGACAAAAGACTTATTTGTTGCTTTATTCTAAATTGATACAACACAAAAATCATCAAATACATAATGAAATTAATCAAAATAAACTTTATTCAAATATGACTTTATAGAAAGCTCTTTTGAATCGTCTATTTATGGGCTCTATATATATGGGCTCAACACATGATAGACACCATGCACTTGATGAGTTAGTGAGTTCTTGCAAAATGGCGACGTGTGCCGGGAGTAATTAAGCCGAGAATGGAGTTTATTTTTACTTTTAAATAATAACACTAAAAGACTTGACATTTAATTCATTCAACAACAACGACTTTGCTAATTTGAATCTGACGTTACTTATTTTCGATATTCCATTATTTTATACTTGTGTATTTAATGTATGATTTCTTTCTAACTAAAAGCTAACCAAAAGGTAATATTTTTATTATAATATAACATACTAAAATAATTTTCCAATAAGCACTAGTAACTGCAGGGGCAAGAAAACGGGCATGGCTGAATCGGCCCTGCAACAAATCATGGACGAAAACATGGACGCAATGAAACTGATCTGAAACGCAAGTAATTTGCGGCCTCGAGGCCTAGTAAAGAAATTATTGCCAGAGCTAAATTCTACTTTATCGGCAGAATTGGCGAGTAACTCATAATCTACCCGGCAGGTGACTGCTTTTTGGCCGCTGATCTAGCTGCTGAAGGAAAATTGTTAATCATCCTACCACCATCCCGAAATGCCGGTAACTACGTGGCCCATAGTTCTAAAGAGACAGCCGATCTCTTGGGTAATGAACTTAAGCACCACACCGCATACAATCCCGTGGTATGGCCACTATGCTGGAAAACAAGGCACAATTAAACACAGTGATGTCAAGCGGGAGCTGCTTTCTTTCGACAGACAGCGAGTGCGACAGACGGCATATGGGCAGTGGCGCTTAAAACCGTGTGCTCCTGTGCTAACACGACTCCACGTTTTCCTTCCACTCAATGCAACTTCCGTCTTCATGGGAGATTGCAAATGATCACTCGGTGCCTAAAAAGGGCGATAGATCGGACCCACAGAATTAGAGACTTCCCTTTCCTCAAAGGTCATGGAGCGTGTTCCAAGTGGGTTGCTCACTTAGAAGAAAGAGCACTAATTGACGACAGTTGCTCCGAAGACAAGAAAATAAATGCTGGCGAATTACAGACTTTTACCCGCGCTATCTCCGACACGGTTTTTGCTGCATATCAATATGCTGTAGCTTCACGGCATGCATTGCTATGCAGATGATAGCGCTGACGAAGCATGAACAATTTGTGTTTCAAATAGAGAACACTCTATCCAGTGTTTCCGTTTGGGGAAGGGTGAATTTAGTCTTATTAACCCCTTGAAGACACACACAAGTCTGTGCATTGTGAAACCCCTATTTATTGTAGCCTTACAATTCCGAAACAGACCCTTGACCATCTCAAAGAGTATTGAGTACTCGATATCTCTAGTGATGTCTAATTCTGAAGTCACTTAGATGACAAGGTCATGTTGGCGTGTAAATAACTAGGTGTACCTACCACAACTAAGCGGCATTTCTCTCCGAGACAAAGACTTAGTACATAACTGCTACATCAGGTCTCGTATGAAGAGTGGGCGTGTGGCGGTACCATCGCGAAAGCGCACCCCGCCACGCACCCCGATATGGGCTGGAAGGACACCGGGGGGTTTTTAGTGGGTAGGCCGGTCCTCTACCGGAGAGCCCCACACACGGCCCCGCCTAGCCAGCGCGGTGACAAGGTGCATAAGGAGCAAGGTGCATAGAGACCACCATGGTACCAGTTGGACCTTTTAACGATCCCAAATTCATAAGTATTGAATTTATTAAATGGACATTGTAATTTTGTTTACTAAGCTATTTAGAGTTCATTTTATCTCTTGAACACATTTCATAATGAAAACATTGATTCTATCCAGTTATTCATTTAGCAGATCAAGGACTCCTGAACGTGACCGAAAGCATTCCGAGTCCAACCGAGAAAAGAGCCGCGAGAAATCTCCACCCAACGACGATGAAAAGAAGAAGGTATGATTTAAGTAAGAGATTTTTAGCTTCTAAGTTTTTTCGTTGAGATATATTTATGGTCAGTAATATGTAAATTTGTGATAATTCGCCAATCTTCGACGCGAAAGCGAATAGATTTGCAGATAGCTTGTGTCCTTGGAATCGCAGATGTCTATGAGCGATAGCTACCGCTTACCATCAGGCAGAAAATTGAATTGTCTGTCACAATGATGTTAATATTTATGCAACTGTTGTATAATCAGGGGTATTAAAACACGAATGTGGGTTTATCACACGTAGCCGAGTGTGATAATAGTATCACATGAGTGTGTTAATACCTAATTATAACAGTTGCATACAAGACTTTATCTACAATCACGAATCCGAAATTACGAATTAGTCTAAAATTTATTGTTCGTCTTTCAAAATTTTTGCGATCTGTGGTGATGTGTTTTTTTTTTGAAATTCATAATATCACGCGTTTGGATGATATAATGATCATTATCATTGAGTGTTTTAATGTTAGCAATAAGCTAATTGTTATAGGTTCTTTTATAGAGGATTAATACCATGATAGTAGATAAAAAAATATATGAATCAAGTTTCTGTTTGACTGGACTGCGCGTAAAATGATTTGTAATGATTCTCTAGAACAGTTTGTAAATATGACTTGGCATGATGGGATATGTAGTTCGTCAACTGAGTTCTATCTATCGCGGCCTTCGATCTGAATGGCTTCTGGACAAAGCGTAGAGTTAATCAGTCGATTTATAGATAGCCCGTTACTACAGAATATCGCATCAGCTTTTTGACACACATCTAAATAAAGTTCGGGCTGTAAATAAAATTAAACGTTTCATAAAATAACATTTTTTTGGACACAATATAAGTCAGAAAAGCTCTGAAATAAATCATAAACTAATCAAGGTTATTTTACCTAAAGCATGAGTCGACACTGGACAATTACTAATGATACATATATATCAATTTGTGGTCCTTTGTGTGAGTAAGGGTTCCAGAGTTCAACGGGGGTCGTGGTTAATGTCCTAACGGTACTGATATACACTGACCAGTGCAATAGATGCTACAGTTGAGTATACATAACTATAAACTGCGCTCTTTTAAGTAGTAATGGTCGTTATTTCAATAACATATATAATAATGAATTATTTTCCCGTAACGAATAACACGTTATTTAACAACGGCTTATACTGTTATCCTGCTGTTGCTGTTGACAAAATTATCGCCTAGTCGCATTGTTGTTGTTGCCACTTGCATGTGTGCAGCACGAAGCGAGCGAGTACGACTGTGCTACAAGCCACAAGTATGAGTGAGAGAAAGCAAACCGCTGTGTATGCGTAGGCGCTCGCTCTGTTGCCCGACTACTTATTCTTATAATATTAACCTTTCTCACAAGGAACTAAAGTTCCTATTTGTTTAATTCTTAGTAATTTTACTAATCCCAAATTCACAATTTTGTACCTTCGTTCGTATGCCAATTAGACTCATTTTGGTTTCCAGTGTGATTTGAAATAACAATTAGGTAAACTGTTGCTGGCTTGCTGGTGCCTAAGCTGTTGTAATTTTTTTAGTCACGCATTATTTGCTGTTGTGCGACCGCTATTATTCGTTGCAATAAGTAAATAATGTAAACATTGAATGTAAATATTGAATGTAAATAATAAATTATGTACATATCAATGAACTTTTAAATACGCCAGAAATTTATATTAGGTAATTAGTAGAGATCGGATAATCGGATGCATATTTACCTAAAGTTAGTTTAAAACAAAGTATAGAAACGGCTTTTTATTGTTTTGTTAAATAAAATTTTTCACCATATCTGTTTTTTTATTCAATTATTTAATTGATTATTGTTTTAGTCAAACTAGCTCACTACTTTCGTATAACACTCTTCATGTAATAAATCGTACATTCATAAATCGCACGGGGAACTGAAACTAAACTTCATGTAAATACGTATGCATAGTTGTATAAATGAACCCGTAGTCTCGGTCTTTTGAAAATAAATACCACGTGCTAATTTAGTAATTTTCAAACAATATCACTACGTTAAATTTGTAGTCCCGTATACTCCCGGGATTTTTATTTAACAAAATGTATTTTAAAATGCCGCTTCCATAATTTGTGAGCAAAAAATTAACTTTAGGTAAATATGCATCCGATTATCCGATCTCTAAACTACGATTTTTAATTCGAGTCAGTAAAATGACAAGTGCAACTGTCACTGATACAAAAAAGGGTGACCCACTACAATAGTGATTTTCGGCAATCAATAGATTTCGACATTTAGTCATGCTTTATTTTATTAGGTATCAAAGCGTTTTTTTATTGTAAATATGTAATACATACCATATTAAATAATATGATTTGTGACACATGATACTGGAAATGTCATTTTACTGACTCGAATTAAAAATCGAACTTTAGTAATTAGTTTTAAATTATTTAAATCACTGCCTAATATTCTGACAGTCCTAAGCCATATCATTGTTAAGAATAACTAAGCTAGCTATAATAACAATATCAATCGTACTCAACATTTGTCAAAACAGCAATATAACAGGATAAAAGTTTACAATAACAGTTATAGGAAAATAACATAACAGTGTTATTCATTATTACAAAACAGTCGTTATTGCCATCACTGCTTTTAAGTGTAAACTGTTAAGCACAGGTATGAACAGGAACATGTAACTTCAACAAGCTAACTAGGTGAATGAAACGTACCACGATACAATTACTGGAAATTTCCTTTTCACAGGCCTGGTAATATTAATTATTAGTTTTTCATTTCAACGTTAATATTATATATATATATTACTTTAAAATGTTAAATAACTGGTTTGGCAGGAGGAGGAAAGAAATGAAGCTCGCAAGGAGTTGATGGAAATAGTGCGCCTGATTAAATCTCGGCAGCGAGATAGAGAGAATAAACTAGCGGGTGAGGTTATTTATATATACATTGTTTTTTATTGACTTCATATACTGAACAAACACACGTGGAAACATTTCTGTAAAAAAATCTTAATATTGTATTTTACGCTTTTTAAAAGAAGAAGTATTTTTACAAGAAAATAAATCTTTTTCTGAATCAAAAAATTAATGAAATCGATTCATATACATAATATATAATAAAAAAAGTAAAATTTTTAGATAGCTACAGATTGCTACAGACATTGAACAACCAAATGGAAAAAAAATATGTTTTAGATAGAAAATCTTGGCGTTACTTTCAAGATTTGTTTTCCAATTGAAATCACAAAATTTCTCGACGGTCTTATTACGCTAAACGCTTTATCATTCACTCATTTATTTTTTTAATTGCCACATGTTACGTAAAGTATATGAAAATCCGAGCTTTAATAATAATAATAATGTTAACTACTTATTATATCTATTCTTTTTAAATTAAAGGTTTAAATAATTAACTCGTGCTAAAAGAGGTGAAAAGTATTAAATAAAGGTGATTGACAAAACATTGACCTGAGAAGAGAACTGCAGAAGAGATCCTTTGTCTTTTTTCTTGTTCTAAGCTTTGCCTTCTTCATTATGACACTTATTTATCTAAGGTTTGGGATCTACAGGATCTCAGTAAAAAGTTATTCGCGTCAGTTGGATCATTTAATTGCGATTCTTTTAAAATTGCGTTTGTTAACTTTGCTTTTTCAAAATTTTGCATTATTTGGCTTACACAAATATGAAAACATTTTAAAATTTCGTGTTCATTTCAAGTGATTACCCATTCGTCTTCGGCGGAATGCACGTATCTATCCCTCCTTTACACTATTTTGATCCATCCTGACACTCAATTTTACTTCAAAAATCGCTTTGAGTTTCTCCATGATACACATTCTCGAGTATTGAAGTCGCCAAGTAACTTGTTGTTAGATATATCGTCTCATTTCACCAAATTTTATAATAACTCCTCCATGGTTGAAGCGGTTTTATTGTGGAAAGTATTACCTCCTAATATAAGAAAGCACTAACCATTCTCTCTTACATAAGTATAGTTAAAAATAATTATTTAACGCTATGATTTGATAATTATACATTTCGCAAGTACTCATGTTTTTAAATCCTGTCCACCCTAAGGTTACCCGGTCTGATCGCTCCTAGAGACAAGATCAGCCTTTGTATAATTTGTTATAAGATTTCAATGTTTGTATTTTTATTTTGTTGGATCTATAATAAAGATATATTCTGTTTTAAAAAGTAGCAAATAAAAGTATGAATGCACGTATTTAAACGAACGTACGTATACTTTTATTAGATAAAAGTCACATTATATGGTCGAGCTTTAATTCATTTAATAAATATCATATTACTTGCATTGTTTTGTTTAATATAACAATAAAAATAAATATCTATTTATCGGATACAACTTTCTTTAAACACGTTTTCTATTGCATGTAGAAGCCAAAAAGAAACCTGCGGCTCCACCTGAGAGCTCAGACTCCGAGGGTGAACGGTCCAGCCGTCGCAAAACTCCAGACAGAAAACGCACCGAGAGTCCCAGGTTTAGTATTTTAATCTCCATGTTTGACGTGTGACAACGAGTAACATTTTCCAGCAGTCTAGACATAACTTAATTCAATTAGCCAAGTGATAGATGAATGAATTTTCCAAGCGTGATAGTAGATGGCGCGTACGTTTGCACTTACATTCAAACTACATGTCATATACTAAAAATATTATTTATTATGTACCATAGGTTATGTAAAATATATTTTGTAGTAATTAAAAATGTCGGTTGTTTACGCTACATATTACTGATATAGCATTCTTTAAATATTAAATAGAATTATGAAATCATTGTTTCCTGACAAATAAACATAACTTTGACTAAACTTGATTTTTCGAATCAAGTTTCATTTGTATTGTATAATGCCAACAATTTTATGTTTTTATATTGGCTGTCAGAAAATTGGCCATTTTTCCTTTGTTGATTTTAAAATTTCAAATTAAAAAACACAATAAATTGTTTGTTTCCAGACTTCACGGCAGTCCCGAAAAGACCCGTCGCCGACGTAACCGCTCCTCGTCGGATCGTTAACGCACGTTGACATGGAATAACAACGTTAATATACAGTTTAGTTAATTACATCTAAAGCGAAGTGCTAATAACACCAACTTTCTTCGAAAAATTCGATATTTATCCTTTTGAATTCAGGGCGTTATTTGATAACTTACATTACGTAATCAAATAACGTCCTGAATTCTGAATCAATAACATCTAATTTATAATATATACAACTTTGTTAATAGTTTTATTTATTAAAGTTTTATATAGGTAATATCAATTAGATGTTATTGGCAATTTTGTTTACCATCGATATTTAGTACCTTATGCTCGATTATTTTTATCGTTTCATATGAATGTTCATAGATTCAAAGTGAAAGCTATTCAAATGACATAATTGACTACTTTTTTAAATATTTGTAACAATGTGTAGCATAATCGCAGTTGTAATATAATCTCGTATTATTTAAAAATATATTGTGATGATATAAATAATATTGGTCTTTCATCACATTTGCTTTCGCTTTCGTACATTGCTGTCCAAATATATCCGCATTTATGAAGGTAATCGTTATGTATGTAGACTATACAATGTTACTTTTCATTGTTTATAAGTTATTTAGTTAAATTTAGATGTATGAATACATCGACAATTTCATAGACAATATTTCATATTTTATATATTAATTTCATTTTCGATGCTACAAAATAATTGAAAACATTGTAAATAAATGCAGGAATGACTTTTTAAAAGATTTCTTAATTGTAGATGATTCATAAAATGTTAGGTTTTTTTTTTTTTTATAGCATAGGGCAGCAAACGAGCAAACGGATCACCTGATGGTAAGCGATAACCGTTGCCCATGGACACCCGCAACACCAGAGGAGTCACATGCGTTGCCGGCCTTTTAAAAGGAATAGGGGGAATAAGGGGAATAGAGGGGAATAAGGGGGGTTGGGCTTCCGGTACCCTCACTCACTCGGCGAAACACAGCGCAAGCGCTATTTTACGCCGGTTTTCTGTGAGGCCGTGGTATTACTCCGGTCGAGCCGGCCCAATTCGTGCCGAAGCATGGCTCTCCCACGGTAAAGGTTTTTAGGGTTCCGTAGCTAAATGGCAATTTTTTTTTCCGAAACTATAAGAGCTATACTGTTTAAACTTGGTAGGTAGATTAAGATTTTGATGCAAAAATTAAAAAATAATAAGTATTGGGGGCTCCCCATACTTAGAACTGAAACTCAACATTTTTTTTCATTAAACATATGTGTGGGGTATCTACGGATAGGTCTACAAAAATTATATCGAGGTTTCTAAACTATTTTTTTCTAAACCGAATAGTTTGCGTGACAGACGCTTCCAAAGTGGAAAAAAGTCCCCCTAACTTCTAAAATATAAAATGAAAAATCTATAAAAAAACATATGATGTAAATTACTACAACAACTACTAATGAAAATTGTTTTGAACGAGTAGATAGTAAGTTTTTTTTCTACCTCGTAAATCGTAAACCGCTTCCTTTAATTTCATAAATCAATGGTACGAAACCGTTTGTGCGTGAGTCCGACACGCACTTGACCGGTTTTTTTAATTAGTCTGATCCTCTTTTCTTAACTCAAAGTTTGCTGTCTTAATTTATATTTACATAACAGATGATAACGTATTTAAGTTGAACATGTGTAGTGCGAGCGTGGATGTCGATCGATATATTGATCGACAAAAGCGTCCATTAATAGATTACGTTAGAATATGTTTAATTTTCCGTCTTGTCGAGTCTTAGTAATGTCTTGTCGAATATTATATGATATATGAACCCCTATAAAATTTCTCAAAATTATTAACACTGAACAATGAGAAAGAAACCCGAAAATTTGCATTTCGTCTTAAATCGGCCTTATCTACTGTCACGGCTTCTCTTTTATGAAATATTGTATTTTTACATTTCTGTTAAATGTAGTAAGATTATCATTGTTCAGGAGTAAGGTGGAAGCATAAATTGTAATTGTCTTCGTAAAAATTGCTTTACGCACGAGTGTTTAAACTCTAAACTCCAAAATATATATGTGTGTGTGTTTGTGTGTTTTGTATAAAATCGAAGAGAAGCCCATTTTAAGCAACTTTTTCTCGACATACAAAACGACTGCGATCGTTAAAAGTGAAAGCTACTGTATACTTGCTAATCGAGAATTTCGATTCGATAACCCACCGTACTTCCAAGCGATATAAGGGTGGTTTAAAGGTTAAACTTTTCAGCTGAAAGTGTAGTCTACTGTACGTAATGTTTATATTGACAAAAAACAGAAAGTCTCCATAGCATGCATATAATGTCGCATTTGTCATTATGTCTAGCAAATGCTACTTCATTAGCGTGTTATATATCTTTTATGCGTTAACTTAATTATAAAATGTAGTACAAATATTTAGTTAATACGTTATCTCGTTGCTAACTGAAATATTGAGAACTAATTTTGTGACCTATAAATATAATTATTTTAATATTTATATGAAATATTTTGAATTAAAAAACATTAAGGAAATGTTATCTTTGCTATTACCAATTTGTTAATAATTCAGCTAGTGTCTTCATATTTAAACTGTGAAGCGTACGTACTTGATGTAAAATTATTAACTGTTGACGTATGATTGTGTAGAGACAACATCGAAGGATGGGTCTCGGGCTATGAATATATTACCTTATATTTAAGGTCACGTTGATAAAATCTTTGATGGTAGCAAATTTTAGTATTGAGAGAATTCTTATATATAACTTTATGGATGAACTTTTTACCTTATGACTTGTCGAACTTAAAATATTTTTGTTTGTGGATCTAGGGGACTAAAATATTTGTGTTGACTTTGTGTATTGGTGTAATAAAATAGAAACATGAAAAGGTTGGAAGTCTTGTTTTATTTTGTATCTATAATACAGTCCTTGATTATATATACTATATACACACCCACACTCGTGAGTAACCAAATCAACTCGACCTTTGAAATCAAGTGAATAGGTAGAGAACTTTTTGGTCAACCACTTCCTTCTTCTTATCGTCTAATTTACTACTATTTTAATATTTTGGTTATTATCTATCTGTCTATAGACAGATTTAGGCCACAATTTCGAATGCTCATTTTGATTCAGCTAGCCTAATCAGCGACTTCTTTTTTTTTTCATTTTATATAGCCTAATCGGAGACATATCAGCATTTCAACTTTTTTTTACGACCTCCGTGGCGTAATGGTCACCATGCCGGACCGCTATTCGGTAGGTTTCTGGTTCGATCCACGGTCAGGTCTTGATAAAAAATGATCTTTTTCTGATTGGCCTGGGTCTTGGATGTTTATTTATATATGTATACTAGCGGACCCGACAGACCTCGTCCTGTCAAAAAGATTTGTACAGTGGCAGTTTTTTGTTCCTAATTATTTTATAGATAATGTCGCATAGCCAACCAAATTGCAAAAAAAGTCTAAATGACCTATTACATTTTGTGGCTATTCAATTTTGGAACGTGACATTAAATCGTCCAACGATGTATTCTGTGCTCCAACGCACGCACGCACACTGTTTTGATAGATATGATTGAATTTCAACTATATGTAGCGTTAATAAAGCGCAAATTGACTCTTTGATGTTAGGAACACACCTTCATTGCTTAGACAACAGTGAGTGCTTGCAATATGAACTTTATACAATAACAATAAAGCTCAACTCGACTGTACGTTTTAGTTAGAAAACGTTTGCATGGGAAAATAAAAGGGCTGTTTTTAGAGTTTTTCCGATAATTATTCGAATTTTTCCCTTAAAAACCATCCTTGAACTTCAACGAACATTTTAAAAAAGAATTGGTCCAGGCGTTGTTGAATTATGCGCTTACCAACACATTATGCGATTCATTTTTATATATAAGATACGATACATTATAGTAGCATTGAGTTAGTATCCACAAGTCACATAGCACAAGTCTCGAACTTACTTTGGGGTTAACTCAATCTGTGTGATTTGTCCGTATGTATTTATTTATTTATTCGCCCAAACGTCGTCTCGAGTAGCCTCAAATCTCTCTCATTCTCAAATCTCTGGCGTTGGCAGCACTGCCTAACAATCGGTCGGTCATCTTGGTCGAAGGCCTTCGCCCAGCGATGCGTGAGAAACGCTAGAAGATTACCAGCCGAACGACCGTGTCGGAAACCGTACTGACGGTCATTAACCAGCTGGCGATCGTCAGAGTACTGGAGTAGTTGTTGGTTAACAACCCACTCCACACACCCTGCAAAGGAAAGACGTCACCGCTATCGGCCTGTACTTTGATAGGTCTTTTTGGGGATAGGGTGAACATTAGCTACCTTCCAAGAAGATGGAACCCTATTAAACTCATAGGAAAGACGGTAGAGGCGAATTAACACAGATGTCAACTCAGGGGCGCACGTCTTTAGCACCACTACGGGGATGCCATCCGGCCCACGTCTATGGGCGTCTAGGAGGTTGAGTTCACGCCTGACCGCACGTTGCGTAATTCGGATTTCAGGCAACGAACTCTCACACCGCGGGATGATAGGCGGTGTGACTCCATTGTCGTCCAAGGTCGAGTTCGAGGCAAAGAGATCGGCCAGGACATTAGCCTTATCTTTAGCACTGTGGGCCAGGCTGTCATCGGATTTCCGCAGTGGTGGGAGACTGATCTGGCAGAAGTTGCTTTGTGCAGCCTTGGCGAGCGACCAGAAGGCGCGACTCCCAGAAGGATGCCCCTTAAGACGCTCGCCAATTCTGGCAATGTGTTCCGCCTTGGCCACGGCAATCACCTTTTTGCTGAACCTGGAAGTAGCATTGAACTTCCGTTTCTCCGCCTTCACATCCTGGTCCCGACACTTTCTGACATTATTCCAGGCCACGTATGCCAACTGCTTACGGTGTGCAACCTCCCTACTGGCGTTGTTATACCAGGGGCGACTACGACCGCCAACAGGTATTTTGGCGTTGGGAATGAATAGATCCATTCCCAGCAGTACCGTTTCCGTGACGCAGTCGGCACAAGTGTCAGGATTCCCAGAGGAGAAACAGAGCCGCCTTCAAGGGTAGGATGCGTAGAACTCCCGCAACTCATCCCAATCTGCTGATTTGAATTGCCAGACTCTGCGGGAACCAAACGCCTTTGAGCGATTTGGTCGCGCAACGGGGGCAGTTGAGCGGATAAGGCAGTGGTCAGAAGACCCAAGAGGGGCGTCCACCACCACACTATATCCGCATGAGCTTGTAGTCAGCAGAAGATCCAGCAAGGAAGGTTCATGGTTCTCGATATCTGGGATACGTGTGGGTTGTATCACCAGTTGCGAGAGTCCATAAGTCGTAGCCATATTGTACAGTGTGCGACCCGGGAGGTCAGTGGTCCGGGATCCCAACCACTCTTTGTGATGAGCGTTAAAATCTCCAAGGACCACCACCTATGCAGATGGACACTGCTCCAATATTTGATCAATCCCATTTTTGATGCTCTTGAATAATTGAGTTGACTCTGCATCACTGGCATGGGACCTATAAATGCATGCGTAGAATCGGGTTAAACCCCCATGGTCTACGCGAAGCCATAAAATTGACAGATCCCGATGCTCGAGTCCCCGAAGGCGGCGACAATAGACATCGCCCCGGAAAAAACCCCGGCTTTACGTTGGAAAGAGTCCTCCAGTTCGTAGCCGGGGTATTTCAGGTACGATATATCGTCCGGAGCGCCAATCTGCGTTTCCGTTAAAAAGATCAGAGCAGGCCGTGCCGTCTCTAGATGGTGATGGACGGCATCGAGATTAGGTACTGTTTAAACCCCTGATATTGCAGAAGTCCACAGAAATTGTGGATGGGGTGACCGCCGAGCAAATTCTGCTTCTTTTTAAAACCTTCATATTTTGAGAGAGAAAAGAGGAATATGTGTCATGGACCCAAAGCTGCACCTAGGCAAAGTGCGAGACAAGTGCCTAAGCGGGAGTGGCACCGACGGATTGTGGCGGCCTGGCGTGCGCAGCTCGAATTACGGATCTGCGCGCGCCAGCGGGCCGTCGGTGCCGTACTCCCGCACCTCGAAGCTTGGCTCAACGGAAGGAGGAGGTCACCTACCGATTGACTCAGATACTCACCGGGCACGGCTGCTTCGGTGAGTATCTGTGTCGAATAGGACGGGAGGGATCGACACATTGTCACCACTGCGCATCCGACCTCGACTCGGCCCAGCACACGCTGGCGGAGTGCCCCGCGTGGGCCTCCGAGCGCCGAGTCTTGGTCGCAGAGATCGGGCGAGATCTGTCTCCGCCGGCATTGATTGCGGCAATGCTGGCGGACGAGGGAGGTTGGAGGGCTGTGGCCTCCTTCTGTGAAGCAGTAATGCTCCAGAAGGAGGCCGCCGAGCGGGGTCGGGAGATGGCCGATCCCGCTCGAAGGAGGCGGCGCCGGGCTCGGTAGCACAGCTGCGGCGCCGCCGCGGGTCGCCGGCGGGCGCGAGGAAGTCGCGACCGCTACGGCGACCCGGGATGGACCACGCCCCTTCCGTGGCCGGGGGCGTCGTCGGTGGAGGGGACCGGGGGAGGTGGTAGCTTCCCCGAGGAGGGCTCCCCTCTAGAGAGGGGAGCGGAGGCTGGGGTTCCTGGAAGTGGCCTTTGTGTTCCCGGGGGCTCCCTACATGCCTGAGGAAGGCCATCCCTGAGGTTTTTAGTGGGTAGGCCTCCCCCTTCTGGGGAGGAGAGCCCCACATAACCCCGGCTCGCCACAGCCGGGGTATGCAATTTAATGCATTTTCCTCAGGGGAACAAAAAAAAAAAAAAAAAAAGCAAAGTGCGAGACAAAGTGCGTACTGAGCTCAGCAAGTTTTGTGAGGAGCTGATACGAAGCACGGAAGGGCCCCCGGTGCCCCCCCCGCCTGGACCATCGGGATTCACTCCGGTCTCCCCCTCCGGCGCGACGACCACAAGACGGAATTTTCGCCGGTTGGCGAGACAACCTCCCGAGTAGGATAAGCCAGGTTCGGGTCTCCTACTGACCGGCAGGTGGCCGGCGGAACCATTCCCACCGGGTCTCCCTGTACCCCGCCTTAGCCCCTCACGCTCTACAGGTCAAACACGACTTGCGTCTCGCTGGCCCCGGGCAAATCAGTTGATTCACGACACATAAGGAAGGGAAAAGGGACGAAGGAAAGGTGGGATGAAGGGATAATTGGGCCACCGGCACACCAACTTACCGAGCGAAACACAACCATACTAAGTACAGCTGGTTTACGTCGGTGTTCTGTGAGAGGGTAGCACTACCCCGGTCGAGCCGGCCCATTCACGCTGAAAAACAGAATAGCTCTACTACCGTAATAAACCAATTATAAATTGTATACGTTTAAGAACTATAGTGTGGACCATGACATACAATTTAATCTCCTATCACATACAGTAACGCCGCGCAGGTTGTTATTAAAATATTTTAACGTTATAGCCATTAATTAACGTTATAGCCTAACCTAGTAAGTAACCTTTTTTTTTTAGAGTGGAAATGCATTGTGCACCTTGACTCCGCTGGCTAGGCGTAGCCGTATGTGGGGCTCTGCGGTCTGACAGGACCGGCCGGCCTACCCACTAAAACCCCCATGAGCACATGGCGGGGTGCGCTTTCGCGATTCCGCCATGTGCTCTAGGGCCGGCTCGACCTACGTCTGGTCGAGCCAACGCCAAGGGACTGTCCGAGAACCCCTGGACAATCCCCTAGACGGAGAGACATCACCACGGCGTGCGCGATAGCCAGACGCGCACGCAGCCTCGCGGTAGAGTCATTAGGCGAGCACCGCTCTTGCGTGTGCCCGCCTTCTCCTACCTATCCGTCTGCGGTGGAGAGGACCGGCCTCGACGTCTTCCTTCCGGTTCCTCTCCGTTGCCTCCTTCTGCGAGATGACGTTCTCGCAAAAGAGGCGACAGCCTCCCATTCCGCCTCGCCGCGGAGCATGGCACGACCACGCTCGGCAGCAAGAGGTCGCTGGCTTCCCAGGAAAGCGATAAGGTCGCTGCGCTGTTGCTGCCACGCCGAGCACACAGCCAGCGTGTGCCCGGACGTGTCGTCGGGAGCGCCGCAGTGGTGACACCGCGGCGTTGCCTCCCGACGTGCGACCCGGTGCAGGTAGTGACCGAAACAACCATGACCGGTCAGTACCTGCACCATGCGGAATGAGAGGCTACCCTGCCGGCGCTCAACCCACTCCTCCAACATCGCACGAACGGCTTAGATCGTCCGGTGGCCGGCAGCTGGGAAGGCGAGTGCCTCGCCCCACCGTTGCAGAGCCTCCCTGTGCACCCGGGCATGGACTCCTTCCACTTCTGGTGGAGCAAGCCGTTCCCCCCGCTCACATGCCGCGACCCGATGTCCATACACAGCTGCATGGACCTGTGCATCGACATCCTACGGCGTGTGGTTCGCTAAAACGCAGGCCGCGCCGTAGCTGACCGTGCGATAAGCTAGGAATTTATGTGTATTTTGCGAACTACGCAAGTCAAAATTCTTGATTTGTTTGAATGAAGTTTATATATATTTCGATTCGACAAATAATTAGGTTTTTTTTTAATTGTTATCTCGCTATCTTTCTGAAAATGAGGTGAGATCTTTAGGAAGGAACCCATCGCCTTGGTCTTGACAAGATTCTTGAAATATCCCTTTATAATTTACTATTTAATTACTCCATCTCCACTTTGTTCCAGTAAGGAAGAAAGGCGAAAAAAGATTTATAATATTATTTACTCTGAACACTTGAATTTCAACTTTAAAGCACTGAAAGCCTATGGTGTACTTTACTTTTACAACTTAAAATGATGCCGCCTACAAGACCTTTACCTACATGTGATCCAAAATGCAAAGTTTTACCTTGCCGTTTACTATTACAGTGAATAGTAACCAACAGCTGTGGAATAGAGATCAAAATTTGAACAATGATTCTGATGTACCTTCTTTGTCAAATAGTAGAATAACCGGATAAAACTATGCAACAAACAAATGCCGAAACTACATCACGATATAATGGCATGTTGAATAGAATCATTTCAGTCTCCTAGCATAACCTTTGAAAGACGATATGATAATGTGTATATTGAGGGTTATAACGGCTATCATGATATTTACCTATTGTCTATTGACAATTCATAGTGATAAATTCCTCTATGATACAGCACTACATTGCTACAATATGTACATTGCTTCACAATCACAGGATGGTAACTAATTATGCTAATGTCAACTCACCAATCAAATAAAGTAGAATTAGGTAGACGCCGAAACCACTCAATTCACATTGAAATAGTTTCTTGAACAGATAAATAAGTATCAAGTTCGGTGAAAAGAGTGATCCAAACTTCACTTAATTTCTGTTGGAAAGTCCACGGTATATTTTTCAAAGTGTTTGACCGAGAGGTATCAATCACAACATAATCCAAAACTGTATCTTGATACATTTTGCCAGAAATTTTCACTGTTTTCAATAAAATTTAGTTTTGTAACTCGTTGATAAGACACACCCACCAAACCATCACTGATGCAGGATGATGATCAAGTTATACCTTTCCATCCACCTGAGCAGTTTCTTTAGCAACTATGAGCATACTTTTTATAATATTGTTTATTGTAGTGTTGTTCAAGAGTTATTTTTTTTATCGGTAAAGAGGATATTTCTGTGCCGTTTGCCTGCGTATCACGACATAAAGCGTTTTGATCGATCCGCTCTCTTTAATTTCAAAAAAAGATTGTTTGAAGGTATGCCCTGTATATCAAAGATACCCATCGAGCTTCAGGTCTTGTTTTATAATACGCGACAGAGTTCTAGCGGGAATCTTTGTTTCTCGCGATAAATTTTTTTGCTTCCTAATGGGGTTTCGACGAATTCTGGCTTTAACAGCATTAACAGCCTTTGTGGTTCTAACAGCACGTGGCCTCGATTTTTTCTGGGTGGCTGTATCTGTTGATAGTACGATATACGAACATACGGCTGATACTAAACTTTTGTTAGTATCTAGAATATGATCAAAAGCTCCATGCCAACTTTGTACACGGTAATCACTGCAACTCTATTTTCTTTAACATCCAATTCAATATTGTAATTTGATATTGATCACGAAAAAATATGAGAAATGGCTCAAAATCGAAAGAATTATTTTTAATACTAATAAATTCAAATTAACAAGTTGAAATATTTATCTTAATTTTTTATTGCTGATGGATCGTAGTCTCACCGTAATTTGCTGAGATGTCACGAAAATAAAAATATATAATGTGACGGTGTACAAAAAGGGGTCTAAAAAGAACGAAACAAAATACAAAAATAATTCAGATGGACATGCAGAAATGCATAGGTTCTAAAATGGTCGCGGTAAAGCTGTGGTCCATATATAATATAACAGGTTAGAATCTGAGGCTTAAATAAATTCCGTGATATGAAATTATGGTAATAAAAAAAAATTGCTAATGTCACCCGGGTCATTAATACAAATCTATTGATATTCATTAAAATCGATTCAGTAAGCGCTGATGTACGTACAACATACTAACCCTTCGCCCTACTGGTTATTTGACTGTAGTTATTTCTTCCTTTCAGTCTACGGAAAAGTTTCTTTTTTCAATAAGTTTTGTTATTAAATATTTATTTCCTACTTGGTCTTTTAACCATTTAAATCTAATTTAAATATCTAGAATAAATATAGTGCGACTTAAATAAATTTTTTTTTCAATTTATTTAATTACAATCCTCCAATTAAAATCAAGCCTCAAGATTTATTATAATTTGAACAAAATGGTTAATAAATTATTTTAGTATTATAAATTCACGTAATCATATTTAGTGTCATATTACTATCTTATAGAAGCATTTTAATGATTCGAATGATAGAAGTGATACAAGATTATATACGTCCCCACCGAGGGGCACGAGCCTACCCCAACAGTCTGAAAGCGATTCGGCCTTAATCAACTAAGCTGGCTCAGCGCGGATTGGTCGATTTCACATACACCTTTCATATATGGATAGAGATATACCTAGTATGTTTGTATGTAGGTAAGTTTGAGTATTTGACATTCTGTTTTGAAAGTAAATATAGTGCTATATTTAAAATGCTTTTCAAGAATTCAGGTTTAGTTAAGTTCACCACGAGGCTGCGTGCGCGTCTGGCAACCGCGCACGCCGTGGTGATGTCTCTCCGTCTGGGGGATTGTCCAGGGGTTCTCCGACAGTCCTTCCCTTGGCGTTGGCCGGCCCCGGAGCTCATGGCGGTAGAATCGCGAAAGCGCACCCGCCATGTGCCCTGCATGGGCCTAGAGAACTCAGGGGGGTTTTAGTGGGTAGGCCGGTCCTGTCGGACCGGAGAGCCCCACACACGGCCGTGCCTAGCCAGCGCGGTGTCACAGTGCATAATGCATTTCCCCTCTAAAAAACGGTTTAGTTAAGTTCAAATTAAAATAATATAGTTAAATTTTTTTTTTAAGTTTATAGATTGACTATAATGTAGCAGCAAGTAGTCAATTTAGATCCTTGTATAAATTTTCTGTGATTTATATTTTACAATAAGTCTCAGGTTTGTAATGAATGTTAAATATGTATACTGAGTATACAGTATTATACAGTATTATACTGTATTATTTAATAATATGTGGCGTATACTCCATATGTGCTAGGTGTGCGCCGCACACCTTGTAAACATTTAAAATATTATCCTTCTGATTTTAAAAAGCAGTGTTTATAAAGTTCCCAAAATATATATAATTATATTCTAATTATACATTTATATAATTTTGTTAGCATATAAACTTGCATATACAATAAATAACAGCATTATCGTCTGAATTTAGATGTGTGCTCCGATATTTTCGCACCTATTGTAAGACGCATCAAAGTAAGGAAAATAATAATTTTGAGGTTGCAGTGTAGCGTAATTTATGTTGTAATACAATGTATTACAACATAAATTTGCAACAATATGAATATTCGAGACTGGTTTCTTTCATATAAGTACACAAAATAGATAAAATAATCATAAAAAGTAAAGATACATCAAAACAAGTCATTTCTATATTAGCAATCATTGTATATTACTACTAAAAATACTACCACATAGCATATAATAAATAATCTTTACCAACAAGTGAGTACAATTTAATTAGATCATAAAAGCGTGTAATGCAACGCAAGCTTACAAGGAGCTTAATGAAAAGTTTACGTTATGAAAGTTTAGTAGGCGTCAACTCGGCGGCCTCTGCGTGCGCTGAAGCCTTCACCCGCGGATGTACCCGTGACATAGTTCGGGTGCAACGCCTCTACCGGAAGTACAATGCGATTATCGATTTGCTTATGACAGAAAATGCGTTGAATGGAAGGATGGGGGCAGCGCGGGGCGCGGGCCCGTTCGGCGCGTCAGTGCGCGCGAGACAGCGGGCTGCGCTGTCGCTTTTACGCAGCCCGCTTACAACATTTCGTGTGTAGTGCCAATGCTTGTGTTTTTATGGCGTTCATATTGTTCAGACTGTTGGTTTTGGGTGTGATCGCGGCGGCGGCCGACGGTGGGTCCTTTTCTGTGTTGTTGTAGTGACCACGTGCGCGGTCCTGGGCTCGAACCGTGTTTACGGCGCTGAGCGCATGCGCTAGGCTTGTTTGCCTCGGCTGGCAGGTCAACTGCCTAACTTAGGAAACCTACTTTTAAGTATTGGTGTGTCAAGTAAGTGTAGAACATAGGACAGATGTTGCAGCCTCGCTGAGTCAAGCGACATAGAAGTCGCGAGCGCCTTCACCGTAACTTCTTTCGGCAGTTTCAAACAAACAGGTTTCGTCCTGCCGAGTGTTTCCCAGTATGTGCGAATCATGAGTCCTCTTGTTTACGTCCGAATTTTTCTATGATAAATGAAAGTGCATGCATTGCTTCCTACAAAAGTTTAATTTAAATAATCTTATAAGAATTTAATATTAGCATGATCCAGCCGCACCACCATAATATATACATAGTACGTCACCATAATACATATGTTGATGAATAAAACTTATGATACACTGTTTTGATTTCCGCTTTGTTTTTAAGACAGTGACAAATTCCCACGAATTAATCCCATCTAAGTGTTTTTATTGCTGTTGGTGACAGATGAGGAAATGATCCATCCGATGGTAAGTGAGAACTATCGCTCATGAACATCTGCAATGCCAAGGACACAGTTCAGTTCCAATGTACTTTGACAGTCTTGTGTCTTGATGTCTTTCGAAGTAGGATAAATCGTAGCGTTTATGGAAACACTTGCTGAGGACTGATTCTGGACTATACTGACCCGACTGTATTAGACCAGATCGCTTGCAGGTGACTCGAATAGGTATATAGAATGCATCCGACTGGACTTACCTATGTACGTTCAGGAGTTTCTGCACCCTGACCGCGCGTGGCATAGCGGATTTCAGGAAGTAACTTTCATTTGGTGATTGTGTTCCAATTCGTAACCACGTCATTTGAAACAGCCATCTCAAGATGGTGGTGGACAATATGGATATTACCGTGGAAACTAATGATTTTACAGATATTCATTTTAATGTGGATTAGGTGTCTACCGTAGAATCTATATTTTGTTTGATTTTTAGGAGGGGCGTTTTTGGTTAACGTGGGTTAACGGCAAAAACATAAGTAATACGACAATTAATATGCATTTAGAGCAACCTAACAAATACTTGAACGTAAGTTAAATAAGATCATTCCTAGAGATCCCCATTGTTGCCCTCGCCCATGGATCTGCACTCCGACCGGTTCTGCGCCACTAGCGTCCAATGACCTCCTTGGATCTTAACTTCGATCCTGCTTATCACCACTTTCAGGCCTGTCGCTACTTTACTTGTATAAGCCTGCGACTAGAGGACCTTTCCACCTCAACGGCCGTAAGTCCTGCCAGCGACGTGACCGTTGAATTATTCAAGCTATGTTGATTATCCTAGTTCTTCTTCCTCAAGACTGATACAAACACGCAGATAAACTTGCAATATAGCCCTCTAATGGAGAGGGGTATATAGTGCCATTGCCTTATAAGAAAGCTCACCTAGAGCCATTGCTCTAGGTGAGCTTTCTTATAAGGCCCAATGCAACTAGTTAGGTTTTCGTGCAATATGTTATCACAAACAACACGCACGAATCAAATCGTATGAAGGCGCTACGGTAGATAGGCTGAGATTTTGCGTTGTTACTTCTTGAATCCTAACTAGCCGAGTTAGAGACGTAGACGGTTGATTGATCTCTTTGTGGAACTTATTTAGATGAATTATTTATCGCCAATAAACATCCCTCCAATGTAAATGCTCCAATGTAGAAGCTCTAACTACCTGAATTTTTGTATTGTACAAGTTCATTTTAGAACCCAATTAAAACAAATGAAATTACTAAAACTTTCAGGGTATGCCGTGACTATAATATTATCAGCAATGATCAAAGACTAGCATAAACATAATGTAATGTCATATATGTTATGCTCCGTTAATTATTTGTAAGTGCGCTAGGGTAGGTGGCGA
The DNA here is from genome assembly GCA_036419045.1 of Scirpophaga incertulas. Lineage (NCBI taxonomy): Eukaryota > Metazoa > Arthropoda > Insecta > Lepidoptera > Crambidae > Scirpophaga > Scirpophaga incertulas. The sequence goes on along the minus strand of CM071630.1, from coordinate 15,784,561 downwards.
CATAGAACCCTCTTGGGAAATTCACTTCGAAGTGGGAAGAATTGTAATCACAAATTAGTAATAAATCATGTCAAATTGACTAGACATAATATGTAGCAACATAGAAAAATATTTTTTTTAATGGGAAAGTGTTTCTGTTGTGTAACTGTGTATGAAAATATAAAAAAGTAGGTAATTATAAAATCTCATATTTTTAATAATGTTTTAAAGAAACTAATGTTCAAATTCATGAATAATAAAAAGTGTTAAGCTTCGATCAGTCAAGTAAAAGCGTAAGAGAATCATAAAAACCATATTAAGTGTATTACAAAACGAAGGAAGTTAACTAAGGTGCTATAAATCTCTTCAATTAGAATAGGCGTACGTGTATGTTATTACAGTAAAGCCAAAACATTTGTAATTAGTCATTCTTATAGCGAACACGATACGGCCAACGAGAAGAATAATCCGGCGCTCGAATTGTGCTTCCGTTACAATATCGGATTACTAGGAACAATTTTATCGTGTAAACCATGTCAATTATGTGATAGGAATGATTGAAGGCATGTGATCTCCAGCAAATTCGCTACAACCATTTATACGATGATGTGGAACTAAACCTTTATGAGCGTGCGAACAATTCGGTGATTACTTTATTTCATCTAGATTGATTGAGAACAAGTAAACGGTTTATAAAGCAATTTCATGTGAAATTGACAATAACACTGCAAGTGGACATGTAATGGTCGGTAATAATAAAAAGAGTTCGGTAAACGATCGTTCGTTGCTGAACGAATTAATTTCAATCAATTTTCTTAACTATACATATTGTTTTGTATTAATAAGTTGTAACTAACGACATTACACGTAGATTATAATTGAAAGCAGAATTAAATTTAATTTCAGGTTCGTGACTAACTACACGACGATATACCCAATCATTTTAAATAATTTTTGTTTGTTATATAATTTTTTCTTTTTAAACTATGCTTGCTATTTAGATGGCAATCGATGAAAAGCACGAAACCAATTAGGAATAAAATTTTATATAAGTCATTGTATTGAAGTAATAATTACATACAGTTCAAATCACTTAGTAGTATTTTATTTATTAGTTTATTGCAGAATAATCAAAACAGTCAAGGTAATTACGCTGTTGAATCAGTAGCTAGTATAGTATCAGTATAGTATAAATATTTTTTTCTGGGTTTTTGGATAATTTATTTACTCAAAACAACCAGGGCTGGAAGCATATATCAGCTGCTAAATATAATTAGAAATCTATTGCATTTTTCAAGATAAAGAGAAATAAATTATTGTTCTTTACAAATTTAAATTTTCAGCTAAGACAGACACAAGAAACGCTAAAGTCCTTTCACGAAATTCGTTTTAATGCAATACTCTTATTCTTAGCACCAAAATTTACGAATATTTTGTTAATAACGCGGCATTTCGGAAAATTAATTACACGACGTACACTGTTGCTTTGTAACTCGATATTGGAACAAATTCACTAAGAGTATTTCAATATTAAAGCGTTATAATGATCATTTTGTCTTTATGTATGATGAGCTCCCGTTTACCAAATTTCATTTCAAATAAATATTAAAATACAGAATAATGTCGCAAATGGGCAATAAATAAATATGTTGAGCTAATAATAAAACATTTAACATCATATTAATTTACATTTGTCACAGGTATTTACAAAACAGGGTTCTTGGTTCTGTGAACAAATTTAGATATCTCTTTTATTCTTTCAATTTATATGAAATATGTTACGCAAAGACAGAGTAATAATTGAGATACAGTTTATCGGGAAAACAAGAATAATTTCTTAGTCTAGTCGACGAAAAAATGTGGTATGAAGAGGTCGATTGTGATAGCGAGGGTCGTGGCTGCTGAAATAATATATGAAAGGTAATTAAGGATAAAGTATGTATGTTTATTTTAGACGTCAGTAATAATTTATAATACAAACGATTTGATTGATTAGTCTCCCGCTGGGTTTTCGAAAGGTAGAGCTTTTTATGTGTACAGTTCGAAATTGTATTCTGTTTTTCTTACTTTTATTTATATATTGAAATAACACTGTATTACAAAACGAACTAATAAGCAGATGAATAAGGTATCAGTTTGTAATAACGATTTAATCTACAATGAGATTAGATGAAAATGAAAACAAATGGAAATCGGACGCTTTCTATACATGACGGGGATTTTTAAAGAGAACAGATAAATATCTGTATATTCTTAGAATTCGTAGTTTCTATATGTAATATTATTTTTATTTTTTTAAAAAGCTATACACATAGAAATAATACTGCTAATATGTTTCTATTTGTGTTTGTTCCACCGCCCGTATTTGCGTTTAAATTAGAAGCTCAGAAAAAGGAAAAGAAAAATATCTTATATGATCTATAAGCATTTTTAAAGAGTACGCTTAACCAAGCTCTGAAATCTTAAACACAAGAAAGGAGACAAAGAAAACGACCGTGGAACGCCCCATTGAGAAACACCATTTACGCACATATTTGAAGCTCGTCTTTGTAAGCCATCCAAAACCTGTCTAAAATGTTCACTTATCAACGTTTCCCATGCTGAATGCCCTAAAGAGGCCTTTGCTTTTTATGTCTAGCATTTCGCTAAAAAAAGACAGTTGCGTGGTAGTTCAAGCTATAATCAAGGTCGGGCGTCTTACCTAATAAATTGTCCGGATTTGGAACATTCCTATGGTCTCCGGCGGCCCCATCTCTGAGGTGGACATCTTAAGTCTTTCGATTGTCTTAATTAAGGCCGTGAACAATGTTCCTCGTGAATATTACACACAAATTTTCGATATGAAAACGCCCTTGGCATCGTATTTCATGGCGCGGTTTGCTAATGTTGTTGAGACTTTGTTTATTGCAGAAACAGTTTTGGACTTCATTATTAGTTAAATCATAAAAGCGTCGAGTTTGTGCATTAATAGCACTTTTATGATACGTAAAAATTAATATAATGATGTGCGTTGCGTAACTTGATTTGGTTGAAACTTTTGCGTATTACAAAGTTGGCTCCCATCCAGAATCCTGGCATTTAGGAAAAGCAGGACAAATCTAAGATCGTGTTAAAACGAATATGGGGAAACGAATGACGATATTCTTTTGATAAATTCTATATTTAAATTAATTCTATGAATAAACCTTTAGAACAAAATGCTTCAAAAATAACTTTAATTTCTATTCAATCTTTTATTTATCAATTCATAAATAAGAAGATAAAAAAGGTTAATTAATAGTTAATCGATTAAAATATAAACGCCACAGAATCGTCTATTCATCAACAAATATAACAACAAATATTTGGCATCTTAGACAAAAAGAGGTTATTCGTTAATTGCGCCGTAGCCATTATGTATTTTGTCAATTACGGAAACAATTCATATTTTATAACGTAATGTCCAAATACGCTAAGTCTAACAATATAAAGCCATTCTTGTAACATTTGTTATGTAAAAGATTGCACAAGGCTCTAAGTTTGAGGCTGTGTTTGGACACAATGCTGAACAACGTAAATTCGATAAACGGTGTTTAAAGATATTAAACACCTTGTCGAGACATAGATTAAATAAGTTTGTGGAAATCAAAGTGGCGAGCCAGCGAGTGGGGGACGGAGGGGCGCCACACCGCGCTAACAAGGTCAGGGGCCCGGCATGCGCGCTGCGGTCCGACCAACCTCCGTACATGCGCGCCTGCGCACGCGGCTATATCCAAAACTGGCACAGGAGATCACTTTAATTTATTGTAATGTTTAACTTGTAATATAAATGTGCGTTGTTGATGTAATAGTAGACTCATTCGTTGACGTGGTCATATACACAATACTAAATGTAATTTCAGTTTATAAATATATGAAACCACGAACACACACGTGCTAACAACACCTGGTAATCTGGAAATGCGAAGATCACACGAGCGCGTGACACCAGAGCCGTGCTCAGACGCGCTGTTAAATAAAAAATTGTTTCCAGCTAGTCTACGAAGAACTGGTGAAAAAAACATTTTAGAAAAAAATCCTGTGGACGACGAGACGTATGGACAGCGTGCGAACGCTTATAATTGATATTTGCAAACATGTCGGCGTGGCAAGTTGTTTGGACATTTCTACACGAGTTGCAGACTGAAAAACGCACAATATAATAATAATATAATAATTTAATTTATTTCAGATTATAAATCCATAAAATTACATAATAAAATTAAATCTAAATAATTATAATGTCCATTTAAATATATTAATATTGCCGTACTCGTTCTCGAGACACGGGTGCATGAACGAACATCCAGTGTTTCAAGAACGGGCCGTCCATCCTCTCCGCTATGACTGACAGGAGGCTGTTTCGGCTGTCTCGGGTCCTGCGCGCCATAGATGTCACTCGCTTGCGCATAGTTGTGGGAAAGCAATCTACTCTGGCTTCAGCGAACATGCCAGACGCGCTACAGCGCCGAGGCAGCCGAAGCAGTATCCTAAAAGCATTATTGTATTGCACACGACAATATCCATCATGTTAATGTTTGCTAAAGCACTCAGTTTGAGAATTTACCAGAAATATTTTAACCACTGGATTATTTAGTCAAGTATAATTTAGTTCGATGGTTCCGTAATCATAATAAACGCTATTTCACTTCGAACACGGGTTTTATGTTCAAGTATACACTTATTATTTCAATGTTACAATGATTTTATTAACAATTACTTTTTTTTTTCAATATTTGACACGAGAAGTATTAATTGTTTAATTTCACATAAATAAATCAAAATAATATAGACACCAAATACGGATAATTGTTTACGTAAATAATTTGATACTATTTACAATGTGTAATAAATAATTCTATTTATTTAACGTCTCAGTTTCTGGCTGTGTGTTTGTACGTCGGTTTGATGGTGCCGTCTCTTAGGTTCCAGAAAGTCTCGTGCCGTTGCCTATGTGCCATTTATTTTGAAAGTGACCTAACTCCGTTTTTAAATTTTTTGACGGTTACCACGGTTACATGTACAACTTCATGTTATTTATCAGTGAAGCACTTCAGATTGCTTATATTCAGAGAAAATACGATACATTTTTTACACATAAGTTTTCCGAATTAATTGAATAACCGAGCCGTGTAGTTTGAAAGTGGCCCAACTTCATTTATATTTACATCAAGATATTTACTATTGATAATGTCAGAAAGCTGTGATGAAGGTAATTTCAATTAATTAGTATTTACAAGCTAACTTCATTTTTGGGACAATTGCGTTAGTTCATTAACCTGTACGTTTAATTAATATAAAACTTAAAATTTTATATTAAATTATAGAAATTATTTCACCCATGAGGAAGAACGGAATAAGATCATTTAGTTCAGATAGTGAAGAAAAAATTGTAATAATTAAAAAAAAAAGAAAAGTAAAAGTTATAGAATAATATTAGTCGTCAGAGGATGAAGATCCGAATAACAATGGAGGGAAGATTGATGCACCATATATCCAAAAAGTGCGAAAGATTAAACGGAATTGAGGAAAAAGATATTGCAGTCATGAATGAAAATGAACGGGGTAGACTAAAAAGGTTCGAAAATATTGTATGCCAATACAATATTTTCGATCCATTGTATAAAAATGTTAGACAAGTTAGAATTTTTCAAATCCCTTTCACGCGCACAAAATGTAGATGAATAATAAATTGTTTTGTAATAAATTTATGTTTGTAGTTTTCTATGTTCTGTAATTAAAAAATGTTTTGAATCGTATAAATTATGTTTCCGAAGTGTTTTCAACATATGCAAAACAAATCCCGTATTCTTATTTTTCAATGTGAAACATCTTAAATTCTGTTAAATGGACTTGGGCACCTTCAAATTTTATGAATCTGGCTGTTAATTTTGAAAGTGGCCCAACTCCATTCTTGATAAGAAAACGCACGTTATTTACTTAATAATTGCCACTATTTTAACAAGAACTTTAAATTTAACATCCTTAGATACGCTTAAGCAGTATGACTCTTTAGTATCTTATACGTATATTTTTAAATTCATTGAAACGCAAAACTTTCAATCTCGAGTTAGGCCACTTTCAAAATAAGCGGCTCATATGATGAATAAGAGCTTTTGTGCTTTAGTCGTGACTGTTATATATTTCTATTAAAATGTATATATATATATATATATACCTATATATATATATATATATATATATATATAATATATATATATATATATATATATATATATATATATATATATATATATGACGTAATAAAACTGTTCATTACAGTAATTAAGTTAGTTTCATGTAAATAGTATTTTATTGTTGTAATTTGATCTTACTGTACTATTTACTGCATAGAAACAAGATTCATTGTAATAAAACAGTAGAATTTATAAACTAAATAGAGTAAGGGCAGACCGGGCACTAACTTTGCAATTAACCGCCATAGGTTCATCAATTGCTTAGTAATTGTTTAGCAGGCATCTGTTAAGGGTAAGATGGTTTAGAAACGAGTCATTCACATAAAAATAATCTTTTGTCTAGTTATCATATTCGTATATAACATGAAACAATGTGTGAAAAGGTATCATTTTGTTAACTACATTTTCCATAGACGGCGATCAAGTGTTATTGTTAGAAGAACATTAGATTTTTCCTAATTTTGTGAAGGTAATTTTGTTAGACGTAGTAAATTGGAAGTGAGTGTGTTTTACATAATATGTAGGTAAATTCAAAATTTAAAAAACTGTATTTGAATAATAAAGACTTTGTCGACATCACACAGGAGAATTTTAAAATAATCATAAACAATCTATTATTCATATAGTAAAATCATTAAATTTTAACATCACTAGTTAGGAACATAGTTTAACTGTGATCCCTGTACAGGTTGCATATATACGTGTTATACCTTTTTTGAAGGTAACTTATTTTGAAGGATTTAAAAATAATCAAGGCTGACTGTGCAAGTCAGCCTTGATTATTCGATAGTTATTCACCGAGTTCCTTCTTTAATTCTTCCCAAAACATAATGTGACCTCATAAAAACCAAATGCGACATAAGTCCATACAAAGAGTAAAAAAACTACTTTTAAAGATACAAAAACAAACGCTATAAAGACATATTTATAATTTTCTTAATTAAGTATCTAGAGTCAAATACGATTCGGATGATAACATTTATTTTATTCTATTACATAGAACCATTAGATAGAGTCAAAAATATGTATAATAAAAAGAAATTGACACTACTCAGTAGGTCCTGTCATTTTGCAGGGGCATATGACTCAGTAACCTAAACGAGCGATGTTAAGATTTGTTTGCAAGACATACTACATACGTCAATTTCAATAAAGAACAAACCCAAGTCAATTAAAGTAATGAACTGCGCAACATTCTGCGGTAGTAAAGAATTTAGCAATGGCTCGTTCAAAAGAGATTCAAGAAAGGTTGCATAACAATACAAATAAAAATGGACGCGATCGCTACTTTTATTACTTACTTATATTAGCAAATTCGGCTAATATTATCAATAGTAAGTCTATTGATAACAGACTTTTTATAGACCGATTATGGAGAGGTATTATTTTACATTTCACTGTTTTTAAAAATATACATCAATGCAATGGTGAAACTTAGTATTAGTTATAGGTGCCAGATTGATTCCAGTAGTACGTCGCACAAGTTTGGAATGTTCGTAGCTTTATCATGAGTTGTAGCTAATCTACACACTTGAAGAGCCATTCTTCCTAATATGAGTAGATTTTTTTATTAGAGTATGGTCCATTTCTAGCATTGCGCCATTTTTTCTGTTTTTTCTTAGATTTTAGTAAAAGAATACATATAATATACAGTAAAATTGCATAAAAGGAAAGGACGTAGAAATTTCATCACCAATGAAAATAATTTCATACGAAAATTCGATATCAACGCAAGCAGACATCAATATCAATGGCGATACGATAACCTTCCTTTTGTTGATATAGTTATTATGGGACACTTGAACATAATGTTCGGAGACGTTCGAAAATTTTGTAGAGTATCCTAAAAAGTGGATCTTAAAATGAACGTGAGTCACTATGGGTGCCAGTTGAACATCAGCGCTGGGTGTTGGACATCCTGCATATGCTGAGGTGGCGATCGGCTCGGCACGCACAATGCAATTGTTTTATATTAACATGTAACCTAATATTATGCGTGTACATTGTGTCTGTGCCGAATAAAGAATTTTATTATTAACAAAACTAAACTCGATGTCGAATTCTCATGTAACTTCCACTCTTGTGAAGGTTGGAGGCTCTACACTGGAAGTTGCTGACGTTATTTTTACCTGGGTCCAATTAGGTAGGTCCAACTTCTAGATAGTGATCAATTGAAGAATCCAACTCGGCTTGGCAGCGTTCGGGAAATTACGCGGTATATTCTTGAAGAATTGAGAACTTTGGTGGCATTAAGCAGGCACTGATGGCCGCCGGGGCAGATAGCACCGTATAATATAGATATATAGATACCAAATTAGTTCTAATACAAGCCCTACTATTTCCAGAACTTAATGTTTGTCTCACTTATATCAATCATAATCTTTTAATAGATTTGACTGTCCCATAAATAATGGTATTCGATTTATTTACGGCCTTCTAAAATTCAACCACATCTCACACTACCGCCAACAGATAAAGCGGCTTCTTATTCGATTCAGAAATCTTGGAATTGTTTGCTCATTCTTCAACATCCTTTTCAACCGTATATCAATCAGAGCGATCCTGGTTTCTATTCATCTTCTTATACTGTTTCAGCGATCTATCTTTAGAATGATCTGCCTCTCTGTGTACTAATTAAATAGCACGCTAAACATTTAATGAGCGGACATGGATATTAAAGTCTATTGAGTTAATAGTGCACATATGTAATTCTATATGTGTGTATATGTATATATTTATGTGTATTTGTATATGTACAGGTAAATAATATATGTATATAATATAATTTTCTCTTCTGTTTACGCCAACTATATTTTTTTAATTACTTTCGATTCGGTTGACTGATAGAGAATGCCTTGTTTGCATTAAGTCCACTCTTTGTAGCTTTTCAATGCAATAAAAAGTCAAATAAATAAATCTCTCTTGTTACGGAAAGGGCTCTGAATGCCGTTGGGTGTACTGACATGATGGTGAAATATTTGACAGGTCGGAGGCTTGTACCCGGTAGAGAAATCATGGAGATTATGTTTGATGATTAGGCTTGGCAGTAAAAAACTGCTATATTAATAAGTGGAACAGGCTATTTATTTACTACCGGCACTAATGCCGGTAGCAGACCTCTCTCGCGAAACTATAGGTAGTAGCGAAACCGCTGAACAATTTTTTGGAATTGTTTTTTGTACAATCCGTGTATATCTAGCCGCTGTGTTTTTCGCGCGCTGTTTCATGTGATCTGACTCTGACGCCGGCTACACCTCCGCTTTATTTCAACATTCTTTTTTCGCGAAGGTATAGCTTTCGACTAAGCTAGTTCACGTGAATCAGTGTACGAAAATCGGTCGTTTGTTTATTCTCTGTGTTACAATAACCCAACACGCGCGAATCGGTCAGGGATATGATTTATACAGTTATATATGAGATATATATGTTACCCGGGCCTCTAGACAAAGTGTCATTCGCGTTCGATTCGTTATCGAAAAAACAATATATGAAAATTATTGCTAAATACGGGTTCATTCTTATATATTTCGTTCTAACGAAACGAAAGCGAATGTCATTAGTGTTACTCTGGCTATACACCCTGATATAGATCTCCTAGTATTGTACGCATAAAGATTGATCGAAATTGCAATAAGTAGATAAATTAAATTATCGGAGGTAACTTATAAGTACTGGCATTGTTTAAATTTGTGTCAAGTCAATACTGTACTGCCGCGCTAACGCTGACTCGGCTACTGACTCAGTGTAAACAGTGCAAGTCAGGTTTCGGCGCCAACGCTGACATGTTACCGAAAGTATGCCTTGAAAGCGGTGTCGTACCTCTCTTGATTAAGATTGTAAGTCAGTAAGTCCCGTAAGTACGAAATGTAGTCAGACACCGAACACGCGGTTTCAAAACATCGATGAATCATCGGCTGTCCTTATCTGGAATCTGCTCGACTGGCCCATTGTGCTTCGGTACAACGCTAAATGATGTGTGTAAAATCATATCTCATTCATGCGTGGAGATTGTATGCGTGTATATGAAGGTCTGTAATCTCCATTGATACAGTACTTTTCAATTGTCGACGACGTAATCAAAATTAGTACTTATTAGTTTTTTTTTTCAAACAATTGTTAATAAAGTAAGCAATTTTAGATTAAGAGTTATATCCATAAAAAAATCGGTCAGTACATTACATATACCATTGATATGATTGGCATTTTATTATCAGACGAAATATATTGCAAATGCTTCATTCATTGGACCACAGTCAATAACTATTAACGATTTTATCTATGCTGCAATTAATAGGTCAATCAACAGATAAATCACAAGAAAGTTATGTGCAGTAATTAGTCGTTTGTTTATTGAAATAACTGTCATAAAATGTGCACGATAGAAATTAACACTTAGCGATTTATATTTCCCGTTGTTATATAAATGTATCCTGGTCCATCTATTTTAGGAATGGAGTTGTTATGTCATATCAGTAATTACAATGTTATTATTATACTGTGAGAAGTTTATTTTTGTGTTATTTATACAAGAGTCTCTCTGAACTTATCCTCATATGATACACTATACTCTTTGTAGCACTCGCCCATTACAATGTGTATCATTCTATATACTAGTATATCATTTTACTAGAGGTATTTCCATCCTAATTATTACTGTCGCAAAGTTTAAAGTGTTTGCATTACTAATGGATTGAAAGGTTTCCATCAAAACCTTTTCCGAACTTTTCGCATTTATACATCCTTTTTTTTATACAACACTAAAACTATTCAATCAACACGAAAAAATAATTGACCAATATATTTTTAAGATTTATTTTTCATTATCATATTAATGTAAATGTGTGTTTCTTTATTAATTCGAAATCAAATGAAGAGAATACCTTTAGTTGAGCTTTTAGAAGTAACAGTGTAAGATAGCTTAAAATGTTTTCGTCTTAATCGAAGCTTTCTGGGATAAATGTTCCTTGCCCACTGTTGCTTAAGATTTGCAATTCTTTGGGCTATTTATAATTTTATAATTTCATTATGGCAACACTTATGAATCGAACAGCTTCTGAAGGGCCTTTCGGACAGCTAATTTACCTCCCTTTAGAAACTTGACTCCATCATCACTCGGCGCCTTGTTGTCCTTTAGCTGTTTGAATATGTAACGATTCTGCTTTCCATTGTCTTCCACTTCACAAGCAGATTCTGCCCAACTCACAGATCCCTTTGGAACCTGTGTTACGTTTTGTGGCTGTTTTAGTATATTCGTTTACTCTGAAACTTCGAAAAGTCACCTCTTCAGAGATCTACCGACCCATCACATGCTGTTTTTTCATTAGCTTGAAGATCGGCTCTGAGATCTTGTTTTCCTTCGTATGGTGGACTTTAAACTTAACCCATCGTTAGGATAGCCTCTATAATCCTGTCATTATATCTGTCCACATCAGTGCAGTCCTCCAGGTGAAATCCATCAAGAAGGCTATCTGGAGTGAATACTCCAGATAGCCTTCTGGATGGAGCGTAGACTTCATCTATCGATATAGTGCAGCTTTTACGTTGACATTCAATGTGCCTGCTATCAATCGGTAGAAATACGCTCACTACGCTGAAAACTGAAAAGCATTATTGAATAACCGACATACGACTAAGAGATTAAAATTACTTATAATAGTCAGGGTATTATATGACGAAAATATATCGATTTACTACTGTGACAAAATACCCAATTGTATGATGATAGTGATGTAATGTAGATATATAGAATAAGAAAAATTTGAGTTTTCTATGGTCGACACATGCGTCTATAAGGCATATAAGGTGGATACGCGGAAAACTTGATTTAAGATATAACGCCAATCTCCACATTGTGTAATGCAGTTTTATAAACAAAGCGAAGACATCGCAATAGATGGCAACGTCCGCAGTAGTCCTGACGCGGGTTACAATTTCTTGCAAGAACCTCGTTTATTGGTGACGGTAACCATTTATCACCTCGTGAGTAGTCTGCTGGATCAGTAACATAGCTGTATAACAGAATTTAGCAGCGCAAATATTATGTTGGATGTAGATCGGTCTTTAAGATTGCAAATTCTCCGGATGTCTCTTTGTTAATAAAATAATCTCTGTGGTGATTCAGATAAGTTACAAAAAAAAATTGATAACAAGGTTTCTAAGACAAGGTAATAGAATAACACCATTTGTCGTGTGTGTGCTGATGGATTTATTGCACATGTGTCACCACTTCTAGCACAGAGATTTGAAACATTTTGATGATACGACCCCTCTAATACGTTAAATTATTCACGATCACACGAAAAACCGTATTGAAATCCATATGTAATAATGACATGTGTGATGAACAATTTATAGAATTGCTCCTTTAGAGGTTGAGGTATTTGTCGATCACAGACAGATCTTGAGACCTATCGCAACTTCATCCCATCTGTGCCTGTTGGATTTCTTACATCTCCATCAATATTACCACCACGTTGGTTAAATATCTGATCTCTGCTTACCTCCATGAGAAAGAGTCGTGAATAATATGTATGTATGAATAATAAAAAAAAAATTGGTATTAAAGATTTTATTAAAGATACTAAAGCTGTCATATTTGTATAAAACATTCATTAAGTTCGCTAAAATTACAAAATGTTCAGTATTATTTACTGAACCTTCTTAAAATATTCAAATCAGCTTTATTGTTGTTTCTTTTTCAACATAAATTTTTGTGTTTTGAAATTGTTAATATTTTATATGCATACTAGCGGACCCGACAGACTTCGTCCTGTCAAAAAGATTTGTACAGTGGCAGTTTTTTCCTAATTATTTTATAGATAATGTCGCATAGCCAACCAAATCGCAAAAAAAGTCTAAATGACCTATTGCATTTTGTGGCTATTCAATTTTGGAACGTGACATTAAATCCTCCAACGATGTATTCTGTGCTCCAACGCACGCACGCACACTGTTTTGATAGATATGATTGGATTTCAACTATATGTAGCGTTAATAAAGCGCAAATTGACTCTTTGATGTTAGGAACACACCTTCATTGCTTAGACAACAGTGAACTTTATACAATAACAATAAAGCTCAATTCGACTGTACGTTTTAGTTAGAAAACGTTTGCATGGGAAAATAAAAGGGCTGTTTTTAGGGTATTTCCGATAATTATTCGAATTTTCCTCATTGTAAAAACCCTCCTTGAACTTCAACGAACATTAACAAAAAAGAATTGGCCAAATTGGTCCAGGCGTTGTTGAGTTATGAGCTTACCAACACATTTTGCGATTCATTTTTATATGTAAGATCTAAATATGCATATAGTTTTTTCTGAGATTCTCTCACCTATAAGTTCTTTTAATTTGCAGCAGACGCAGGTACATTGATATAAGACCTGTCTAAACCTACCTGTTTGTGTATTTAAAGAGGATATATATATTAGGCGATAGCATATATCGCCTAAGCCCAGGACAGTCCATTTTTCTGAGCTTTGAGGCTGTTCCTTTCAATAATAAAATAAGTGTATGGGCCACGAGTGTGCTAAGGAATATTAATGGTACAGAAACAGGCGTCCAGTTTGATTGTTGAGGAAAATTTCAATTGCGTTATATTATTTACTAGGTGGGATGGGCGATTTCGTCGACTTCTCATATATTTTGTTCCGTTGTAGTTATGTGCAGGTTGCCTTACGTTGTTTATCATAATCGTAGGAGTAACGGATAAATGTTTATATGTTATTGGGAAAACGATAAAAACAATCGTTCATTGCGAGTTACGAATCGACATCATGTAACTCCCAAGTTAGTTGTTTTAAATTGGTATTGAATTAAGTCTTAATACAGATTAATTTATATAAATTGTACTTTAATTTACATTAAATTAATTATTATATTAATGTTTGAATTGTTGAATTTATGTTCATAAGGTTTTACCTTGTCCTAGCCGTCTTAATCCATGGACGACTATTGGACAGAAAAAATGCTGCTTGACTTCAATTTATTACAATGAAGCGCTGTTAGAAGCCATTAGTTAGTTTTAATACTTTCGTAATATCCATGCAGCTAACAATTGCAAATGTCAATAATGTTAGTTGAAAGTATTTCGAATTCTTTATATTTTACTAAGTCCCTATATATAACAAATACTGCTAATTGCTGTCTTTCTATGCGGTGACCGAATACACGTGTCACAGCTTCTTTTCTATCTATGAATGCCGTAAGTGTAGACTATGAGAATTTAGGGAAATCATATTTAAGCTGTTGTAATATTGGCTTGGCGTCCTGTGTTCTTAATTTTACTATCTTGCAATGAAATGTTTATTGATGTATGTACTAAAGAGCTTAGACACTGAACAGAAAAATGCTCTGACTACAATATGTCATACAAAAATTACGAATATTTACCGAGAGAATGGATAAAACTGACTCAAATAGTCATGATATTTATAAGGAATTGTCAAAACAAGTTCGATTACGGTTGACCTTCCAGTGGCCATGGTTCGGAATGTCTATTGTCCTACCCTTCACAAACCTTCCTTACCCTAACCAAAAAGACTTGAATGCGCAACGTACCATGGATGCAAACTCGTTCTAACGAGATCTTGAAAGGATCTTTTGATGACTTCCATGCTTCTTCGTTGACCTTATTTATTATACACATATTATATTCTTGCTTAAGTATATATCTGTGCAAACGAATTGAATTTGAGTGCTGTTAAAAAGACAGACAAATGTATATTCAATTCATTACAATTTTTGCACCGAAAACCGTACATTTTTACCGTAACATTTTTCGGAAAAATCAAAACAATAGCCCCATAAACGATAAGTAGATAAACCAATGAGATAAATATATAAATTTTAACTCATTAAAAATAAATATGTAGTAAGTCAGTTTAGTAGATCGGAAAGGAAATACATAGTAATATTGAATTTTAGGGTATTGGACATCTAGTAAGCTTAAAATAATATTTTGTTACTGTTAAATTTACTATTTTGGAAAAAACCAAAATTGTGGTATGATAATAAGTATTTTGTATGATTTTTTAAATGAGTGACAAGTATACGTGTGTTTTATTAAACACTATAAAAATATATTAATTGATAGGAAAGTATGGTGGTATATTTTTTTAACATTGTAAAGCAATGTTATTTAATAGTTGCTTAAGGAATTACAATGTTTATGGCAGACTAATAACTAAACTAATTAATTTTATATTACATAACATACATATTAATGACGCAATGGTATCACTTCAACAGTTAGCAAACAAAGCGTTTGATGTATTATTTCAGTTACATATTAAATACTAATTTAATAATAGCAAATATATTTTACAGATAATACAACTTAACCAAAAATACTGTATGTCATCCCTTGCTTATAGAACAGAATGTGTATGGGTCATACACAAAACACTCGAAAAAGAAAACGCACAAAATAAAAGTCACGCAATCGATTCAAAATGTTATAATTTGTATATTATCGCACGCCCGTGACTTTGCCTACGTCAACTTACCTCGCGGGAAAATTATATATAAAGCAAAACAAAGCTAGTTTTGAATAAAGTTGATAGTTATATGTCGGTAATACTCTAAATCATCAAAATTAATTCAGTAGCATTCAAGAGAAAAGGTTCTAAACAATAAACTATGTACATTTATACTTGAAATTAATAAGTCAAGACATATAATAAAGCTTATTTAAATACCAACTTATCAAAAGAATAACACAAAAGGTCTAAATTTCACTTCTGTAGAATTTATCTTTTCTGTAGACATGATATCTGCAGAAGAGATTTCTACAGGAGAGACAAACGAAACAAAAAAATAATAATGCAATCAAAATTTTAACGTTAGAATCTTAACAATGGCACAGTTATAAACTAGTTCTTAAATCACATAATGCCAAAGTAGTTTAAGATAAGAAATAGTCATAATTACTTTGCAATAAATCACTAAGAAAAGATGCACTGATGTTTGACAAAAACTTGTGTATTTAATTATGATAATATTTTATCAAAACGTATAGGACTTTCTTCTCAGCATTCAACCGGCGACTGATGCGTGACTCAGTGTTACCAACACAAAAAATAAAAGTTGAATATGCGATCTGTTACGAAAAAATAATCGTTTATTTTTTTAGTCTACAGGAAAGATGTCAAAATTTAGAACAACATTTTTATTTATTTTAAATGAATAATTAACACACTTATTTCTGAAAATCTTCATTAAGTGTGTACCTACATACATACATGTCATTATAATAAAAATACCTGTTATTTTAAGACCACAAAAGTATTTTTTATTGCCCTCCAAAGATCTGTACTCAGTATCTGAACAGTCTACAGGAGGAGAATTTTATAATGATAAAGTTAAATTTAAATAACTAATTGAATATTTTTATTTTTCCTTTTTATATAATTAAATGGACATAAATGTGATTTTCATAAATTAGAAAACTAAGCAAGTTAAGTAAATACTAAGTTAGCGTTAAAGTAAGTGAACGCTTTTTTTTAATTTTGTGTATGACCCGTATGCGTCTTGTATAGAGGGCCCGTAAAGTGATTACAAATTAAAGAAAAAGTGATTGAAATTGTATGTATCAATCGTAATCATTGTCGTTTGAATGTTTCCTTACGGATCTCTATACCAATGCGTCATGTACTGCTAGCGTAGAGGATCCTTTTTTGCGAAAGATTCACTTTCAAAGATGGTTAATTAGTATTTGGAGTTGAATCTCCGCAGATACAATTTTCATTAAGCACCTTAAAAAAGCATTTCTCAAAATTTACATTTTCATCATACTATAGAAGATAAAAAATATAAGTTTATATTATAGTCGTAATTATTGTGTACAATTTCACAAATTT
Organism: Scirpophaga incertulas; assembly: GCA_036419045.1. Lineage (NCBI taxonomy): Eukaryota > Metazoa > Arthropoda > Insecta > Lepidoptera > Crambidae > Scirpophaga > Scirpophaga incertulas. Next base: position 15,767,509 of record CM071630.1, on the reverse strand, counting down.
TGATTTGGTACAGGTTTTTAAGTTTTGAATGCCATATTAATGTAATTAATTAAGTAATTCAATTAAACCAGTGGATTCGGTAGGGCAGGGCGAAGAAGACGGGAGAAATGAATCGTGAATTATATTTAAAATGAATGCCAACATAATCAAAATGAAAAAAACCTAACCTATTACCTATTTTTCATAACGGGATAATGAATAAAGTAACCAGAGAAACTTTCTTCAAAAAGTAAAATGAAGTTTAATGCTTCATCAAATTGAGTTTGTGATTCACTTGTACATACGATATAGTAACTACTAATGAACGTAGCAGTCGTCTGTCTGTGGCGATTCCGAGAACGACTGCCGGAAAATTATTGGAGTATCATTTTATTGCTATCAAAGTAGTTTTATATCTACAGCTAATCATTGCTGAATTATACTTATTTGCCATTGATCCTTAAGGTTGACTTTGATGTAATCGAGGGATTCGACGTACCATATTTGTTTAGGCCTTAATCGGCCGTATGTTTCCGAAATGGACTTAAGTAATTTGAAAAATATCTATAATTATCTTATTTTTTTAATACTTCACAATTGGGAAAGTAGTAGTAATATATATACATAGATACCTCACACAGTAGCACCATTAGGACACTAATTAATACGTTTTATTTTGTACTAATACTGTAATTTCCCTTTTGCATTTAAAGCCTACCTTTAAATCACGTGTTACTATCAATCTTACTACAAGAAATAGTTACTGTACTACTATAGTAGTAAGTTGTAACAGCGGTACTATTTAATTGCTAGTTTTCCTACCTACTCTAGATCGAAAATAGAAACTCCTTTCTCAAATATTCTTCATCTAATTCGATATGGAAATATAATTACATAGATTTCTTTTGGGACAAGCAGATTTTTTTTATTTGTTTAAGAAGTTTCAATAGGCCGTTAGTATCGGGCGATGTTCTTTAAAATAAAAATATTGTCGGATAATATCGGAACGGTAAATTTATTTGTCGTTTTGTAATTTACAACTACAATAGTTACATAAAAATATATATAATAAATAGTATAATATAAACTCTTTATTGCTTAAAATAAAAAAAAGCTATAGTACAACAAAGAACTTATACTTAAAAAAAATTAACTTGAATACATTTTAAAACATACATACCTGTTAAAAAGCCTCAAGAACTAAAACATCAAGCCCTCAAGAACTAAAAAATAACAATTTATGAAATCTATTGTTGTTGCGCTATTTTCGAACCCACAGGTGTAGGTCAATAGCAACTCAGAGAGGATATAATTTATTTCTCCAAAGTTAATTGATTTAAATATGTACTTTCTTCAATGAAAAATAGTCAGGTGGAAATTATTTGTTGGTTGTCTATACGCACCGAAGAAACTGATTATTTTATTGGTTTTTGAACATTTATATATATTTAACTAAATTATTTATATAAAATTAAATAATTATTATAAAAGAAAATATATGAATATAAGTAATCAAGAAATAGACTTAGAAAAGAATTAATGCTCTAGTGTGTTTTTATAGGGAGAAGACAGGGGTCTGTATTTGAATGGAAAATATGCCACGATGTTTCCTCATAGAGTTTTAAACGATGATTTTTATGTTGTTATGTTACAATATTGTTATTTGTATTCTAAGTACTTATTACATAGCCGTACCTTAACCTTCATACCTACTGAGCATTAATACAACTCGAAGTAATTATGTTACAATACCTTTAAAGGTTTGACGAAAGCATGATACAATAACAGAAACAACATTCTTTGCGGATGGAAAAAATCCTTTAAGCCTTTTTTAATTATTCACTTAAAATTTGCGTGGTTGGTGTCGATAAAAAGTATTATTTCGTGAAATCCTCCAAGTAACCTTTCCTTTGACATATATGACGCTATTAACATCGAGTGCACTTTAACAATAATTATTGCGCTTGTAATTAACTATAAGGAATAAAAGCTGTTTAACTGAATTTTGTATATTCTGGCTATATAATTTAAATAAAGTTAATATTGTAGTAATACATTGACTAGAGAAAGTAGTTAATTGCCTCTTTAAAAACATGTGCAATACAGTTTACAAACACATTATATGTTATGTTTATTGACTGGTATTATATTATCTATACTATCATTATAAAGAGGCAAACCATCCTCCTTAGTACTATTGAGTATTGAGCCAATTTTGAAAATGACGATAGTCTGAGACCCTGAGATGGACATAGTTGAGATTAAAAACAGAAAAAGAGATTAAACAATAAATTTCTGATGTTTTGATTGTCTCGGATTGTAGCAACCCAATAATGTTAATCTAACGGCAATCTAACGAGTGTGTAATACTGGTGGTTGCAAGCCAGTTGCTCCTTTGGCACGGAGAATCTTATGGCCAGTGGACACATTCATATACCTACAATCTTTAATTGTTCATATGAAATTACGAATCGATTCATAATTTGGCGTAGCTCTAATGTTAGCTTTTGTTAAACTAGACCTAATTTTCATTGCAATAATACAGTAATTAATATATTTGTCTCTGGTTAGAATTAAGTACATCTCGTGAAATTATTTGTAGTAGTGGCAAGTACAGCTTCTATATCTTTCAAAATTATAAACAAAATATTGATTGGGATAACTATATTTAGATAAGTTGTAAATTTGTTCGCATATTACTGCTATAGAATTATTAATCTGGCTCTGTGGTCTCATAGATAATATGTTTGGGTGCTGATTGAGAGGTCCTGGTTTCGATGTACCATACGATATAAGAGATACTGCTTGGTTTGCTTGGTACATATTACTTTTTATCGTTTTACTCAATTATGTCGTCATTATAACAATATATACGTGCTAATAGCACCATGTCCCTACAATAGGATTAATATAAAGCCATCCTGTTATTGAGCATTACTTATTTCATTGTTGGCCTTATATATGGCGAAGACCTCCGTAGTGGAGTGGTTGGTATACCGGTTTCAAGGTGTCGCCATCTCTGAGGTCCCGGGTTCAAGTCTCGGTGAGGACAGCTGTTTGCGTGATGAATGCGAGCATTTGTACCTTAGTCATGGTTGTTATAATATATTTCTATCATATTTATTTATATATGTATAATATATGTATGTCTATCCGTCACCCTAGATCCCATAACACAAGCCTTACAGAGCTTATTTTGGGCTAGGCTAATTTGTGTAAGTGTAAGAAATATCTATTTATTTATTTATCGTCTTTTGTCACCAGACAAGCTAAAAAGATGAAGATAAAGACTTTCTCAAAAAAAGAATTTGTCAAATGTCGTATTCGAAGCTTCGATACCGCCGTGGCATCTGCATAGATAACAATGACAGTTAGCCATATAATAATTGTTATTCGTTTTTCAAATACCATTTGTACGTTTATTTCACGTTCGTTAAGGTTCGTGTTCCTTGGTGTTATACATCCCGCATATAAATTCTGATAATGGTGATGTAAATTTTTCGTATTAAACTGATCAAACGATAAGTTATCGCTCGTAGGGAGCTCTACGTAACTGAATATGAGCCACATAATCAGAGTAAAAGCGAATTCATAGTCAATGCCAAAAACCCTGTCCGTGAATGTAGAGATACTTTACTACTTTAGTCGCCTCTTGAGCTATTCATAGGAAGACAGCGAACTAAGCATATATAAAATAACTATCTTAATTAAACTAATTTAATTAAAATACATCTAAATTGATTTATTTAAATACTTCGAGCTTTGTTACAATATGCCTATTTACATGTGTTAAATATCTTCCAGTATGTCTGCGTGGGGTATTAGTGTCGTGAAAGCTAGAATTGTTAGATCAGTAGAGGATTATAGATCGAAAAGAAAACTACCTTTTAGTGGCCAGAAGTCTTGTGAGACTTATATTTTCTATTTTAATTATATTGTATCCTATTCGTATAGGATCTGAATATAGTAGAACCCATTGCATCTTATTTTTAATATCCTAATTGTAATACTTAATATTATTATTAACCTTCTGTACTTATATCCTAACTTAAAACCACTCTATAATTTTCCTGTATTTCAATAACAAGACGCATTTATTGAAAAACAGATAAAATAAATAAAATATTTCCGTTACTTTATTATTATTGAAGTGGACATAATCACATCTCCATTAAATTACAGCTGAATACCATTTGAATACCAGTATAGGAAGTTGGTTTATTGTATAAGAACTGGAGGAGCATGAGATCCCGAAGTTTGACCTTATTTAACCGACATCTTAAGTACAGCCCAATGATTCCGTCCCTCGATGTGTGAAAACGAAAACACTTTTGTGTGTAGCCTCATTATCCTGCTTATATATACACAATTAAATTACAGAACAGTGTTATTTGGCATATAGTGCTCATCATATTTGTTAAAATTAATTAATAGATTATTGAATTAAGACATAAATTATGTTAATATTTGCGGTGGTTATCTTACTATATTAGTTTTTGGTCCTTCAACATTTTTGTGCTTTGTTTAATGCTTCACCGTACTAAAAATATCATTATGTATTATTATATTTTTCAAACAGGGTATAAACACCCTAAAAATTAAATGGTTGCTAATGTGACTGTCGATAATGAGGTGAGACAACCAGTTCTTCCGTCATTGAAGAATAGGGGTGAAGCTCGTAACTACCTTTAGCTTTATCATATGTAAAAAACCCAAATTGTTTGAAAAATGGCTGATATATTCTGATATAGACATTATTCAAAAAGCTGTTGGTTGCACTAATGATTCAAAACGTTAAAAATGTGGTTATCTGCGGAATGCAATTTTGTCCGAAACTTAATTGCACACGCAGATAGAATTTTAACGATAGTTCGATTTTATTGACGATACAAATTCCTGTTGCTTTTTTTATATTTTTTGCCGTTTTCCTATAGATTATTTTTGAGGTATAGGTAATTGAAATTGTTGCTATAATTTCATTAGTATTTTGTAGTGACTCGTAATTACGATACTGAAAGTATCTATCCCTACTAATATTATACACGCGTAAGTCTGTAAGTATGGATATTTGTTACTCTTTCACATAAAACTACTGAATGGATTTTAATGACACTATAATAATATGTATACTACCTAATATCATAAAGAGAAAAGAAAACAAAAACAACAATCATGTTTTTTTTTGTTTGCTTGCATTGAAAGGGCTCGGTTTTTTTTTACTCAGAATAAGAGGTTGAGAATCTATCATGGATACCAACGCAACAGGCAAGGGATGCGTTGATTATGTCGGACTCCTGGTGAATCGAGGCGGCTCGACCCAACAGACCTACCGACTAAACTCAGCCTAAGCCTTTGGTCCTAATGACCCTACTGGCTTTTATTGACGGGGATAGGCTCCGAAACTAATTGACCTATTTAAAGAAATATTTCACTCTTAGGAAGCTACACTATCTTCGCTAAGCATAGGCTATATGAAAATTTCAAAAAAAAATTCAAAATCTCCAATAATATAACCCAAGGTTATAAAAATTACCAAAAAAACTTTCTGACATTGCATATGCTGCAAAAATTATTGATTATAGAAAGGAATAATGTACTACGTTTTTGCAGAACATATAACTATCTCCAAAAACAGCTTTTTCATTATATATATTTTTTTTTTTTTTTTGGTTAGACGGGGCCATAGTAATAATAAGCGATGTAGACATTATTCATATTACCCTTTTTTGATGATCCCACATAAAAAACGAGAAAGTATGTGTGGGAGTGTGTGTGTGTATGTAAAAATTATAATTTTGTTTAATGTTCGTGCGAAGTCGGGGCGGGCTGCTAGTGGCTTATACATCAGAATAACACAGGCTACAATTTATAAGGATATGCGTCACTCTAATACAAGCTGCTCGAAACACTTATTCTACGTAGACAAAGTCGCAGGCATCAGCTAATTTATAAGTAATAAGCAAACTATATTATAAGTAACTGTTTATAAAATAATAATTGGTTTTATTAGATTTTATTTATTGTTTGTTAAAAAAAATTGTCTATTTTAATGCAGATTATACTCGTATATGTAACTCAAATTGCTGTCAAAAATTCTTAATAGTAAAGTTTTAAGGCTACATTTTTCGTTCTATATTTAACACTTAAATTTGTCTTAACGGGCGCTCGATGATTAAGCCATACTGTCTACATAAAGTATGTGTGCACGCTATAATCAATTAATGATTGCTTGTATCTTGCGTATAAAAACGCAAAACTGTGTCTACAGAACCGCAACATTACGTTTTCTTATTAGGTACAAAAAATACATACCGTCATTGTAGTCTGCATGTAGTCGCCTCCGTGGAGAATCAGCTCTACACAATCTCATCCGAAAGCTTTTTAATCGTACAGTTTTTCTTCAAACCATATACGCGCTTCTTTTATACATAGCCCACATTTCAAACGACGTGCAATAGTCCTACTTATAAACAAATTATGAATTACACTATGCAGTAAGAATGTTAGGCTGGTTAGCTGGTCAATTTGGTGTTGATTGGTGATTGGACTGACAAGGTTATGTTAAAGTAACAAAGTTAAGTATCAGTTGGTTGGCAGTTAAATTCCGAACACAGACCGTAAAGTATCTAAACTGCATTGAAGGCGCTGTTAAAGTATAATACAGAAGAATGAATGTGCGGCAATGACAGATCAGTCACAAGATGAATGTCTTTTATTACTGCATATTGCCAGTGATGGCATATGGAACCAATGCCTGACCAGTTACAATGGACCTTTTTTTTTTGCGGGGGGAAAATGTTCCTTATGCACCTTGTCACTGCGCTGGCTAGGCGCGGCCGTGTGTGGGGCTATCCGGTAGAGGACCGGCCTACCCACTAAAAACTCTCGGTGTCCTTCCAGCCCATATCGGGGCGCGTGACGGGGTGCGCTTTCGCGATTCTACCGCCACACGCCCACACCACTTACAATGGACCTAAGGAGGCGCAAATTTACTTAAAGGGTAAGAAGGGTCTGCATGATCAAATCATAAGAACCAGGATGACCGATATAGTCCGAATAATTATGAATTTTAGGTGGTTATGGCTAAGACACATTGCTAGCTAATTGTAGGTAAATTAATAGTGTTGCACATTAATGGAATAGTGTAAACCGTATTGATTAGAATGTCAAAGGCATGTTAAAAGACTTCTGTGTGTTTTTATTAATGTATTGGGAATTGTTACAGTTATAATTCTAGGCGTTCTAATCTTCAGATAAGGGCTACCAGTAGTTTTTCCAAAATATGTATGCTACGCAGAATTATAAATTATGAAAAAATGGTTCAGAGAACACGACCTAGAAAAATATGTCTTAACTAAATTATTTTTAAATCTATTGTCTCAGTTTCGCTGTTTACAAAACAACTGCATTAATTCTGCCTTATTTATTTTAAATGATGAGGTTACGTATTAATGTCTAGGACAGAGGTTCCCAAACTTTTGTGTGTCGTAGATCCTTTGCCATGTTTTACGGTTTTGAGTAGACTCCCTACTTACTTGATATTGAATGCTTACATCCTACAACATATAAAATTTTATAATCATATACAATATTTTTTATTTACTTCATAGGTACTTTTATAAATGATGTATATGTCTTTATATTAGAAGATAGTATAATATAAGTAAATACATACTATCAGTGTCTGTTGAGATCTATTATTATGGACAGCTATTTGCATTTTATGGATCCCCAATTTTTTTTTTCGTTGATGTACCCCTTGGAGTTTGTCATAGACCCCTAGGGGCCGATGTAGGCCATTTTGGGAATCACTGGTCTAGAAGTATCAAAATATAACATAGGACGTCAAAACAAACGGTACCTATCTTTATATATATATATATATATATCAAGCAAGGTACGTGTTTCCAAACAAACAAATTTCGTGTCCAGTCATGCGAACTCGAGACATCTGTAATTTAAACTATGCCGTTTAGATGTTCTGTTGTTAAACATGTCTTGTAAAGACTTGACATGATGTTTCTTTAATTTCCAACGCAATTTATTTGTGAAGTACTCAATAATTTATTATGTATCATAAGTTTAGCCCAATACCGTATATTTTATAGTTTGTTTACTTATTTATCTAGATTAGATAGTAATCAATTAAAATTATTTAGAGGTAGCTTTATCTTCAAATCAGAAACAAGTCGGTTACACACTTATCTAAAAGTTAAACGCAAAAATAGCCAAGTCAGAAGTTTAAAGCCACCGGGCGTCAGCGCGAAAACTTTAATAACTCAACGTCGGAAGAGCTTGACAAGTTTTGTAGGCTCCATTTAACGTATTGGGGGCTTTGATTAATACTTAATGGTGTCTTTCCAACAGTCGCTCCCATTCACAACGTTGAAACTGTTTATTCAATCCTCATTTGTACTTATTATAAATGCGAAAGGTACTTGTTTCGTTGTCTGCTTATTTATTGTTACCCTTTTTTTTGTGGTTATGTAGGGCTATCCTCCCCAGAGAGGGAGGCCTACCCACTAAAAACCTCGTCGATGGCCATCCTCAGGCGTTGTAGGGGGCCCTCAGGATCGAGTGTCGCATCTGAGGACCCCCGGCCTTTGCTCCCTTTTTTTCCGCGCCCGCGGATACGGCGACCCGCGCGGCGCCACAGCTGTGCTACTGAGCCTGACGCCGCCTCCTTCGAGCGGGATCGGCCATCTCCCGATCCCGCTCTGTGGCCTCCTTCTAGAGCATCACCGCTTCACAGAAGGAGGCCACAACAGCCCTCCAACCTCTCTCATCCGCCAGCATTGCCGCAATCAACGCTGGCGGAGACAGATCTTGCCCGATCTCTTCGACCAAGACTTGGCGTTCGGAGTCCTGAGCGGGGCACTCCGCCAGCGTGTGCTGGGCCGAGTCGAGGTCGGATGCGCAATGGTGGCATCGTGTCGTGTCCTCTCTCCCTATTCGACTCAGATACTCGCCGAAACAACCATGTCCGGTGAGTATCTGAGTCAAGCGGTAGGTGACTTCCGCCCTCCCTTGTTTGTTACCGTGACACGGGTATTCTACTAGATTAAATTGTGTATAGTATAAAAATATGTTTTACGTCAAAGACGCATACAGAATACGTAATGCCTTGAAATTAAATGTCGAAAACGTGGGAAAAGGAAATATCAAAAGAGCCGAGTGAGGGAGTTTACCGCAATAATATCTTTAATTGCCGAAACATTGGGATTTATTAAAGAATGGTGATCTTTAGCTGTTTATTACACCCAGTCTGATTCTTCTGAGTAGCCCTCGTATACTATTGTTGCTGGAATGGTTGGAAATTCTCTTACGCGTTACTTCTTTCTTGAGAATAGAATTAGCTTGGTAGATTTTCCTTAATTTGTGCAACACAATTCACGACTAATTGCCCATTTTTTTTTTGAGAATGGCTTTTTCGGATTTCTTGTCTTCGGCTTACTATCAGTCGTAAGTCAGCCATGCTTAGTTTATTTGAAGACGGTATTGATTCGGTATGTTACGGAATCGGTCTTGGAATTCTGTGACATTTTATAAGTTAATTATTAGTCAACGCAACCGACTTTGACCCAACCACTCGCTTATTAAATATAAATCCAACCCTGGTGGCTATTTAATATCTGCATTTGACCTAATAAAAATACAACCATATTATTTTTGGTATAGCCGTTGTTAAAAGAATCCGGTAAATACGTTACGGTTTAACTTGTTTTCATAACATTACGTTACGATAACTATGTACGCTACGCATTTGAAAAATATATATTAAAATCAATTTGCTTTTTTCACTTCTTGTTTACACTCCTTCAAAAATAACATGTTTTAACCATTTCCCAGTCTTCCAAGTGATTAACCGCAGATAAGATTTGCCTGAAATTAAGTATATTACCTAGAAACATTGTATTGAAATGGTAATGACTTTTAGTCATGGAAAATGAATAAATTAATTTTTATATTATGTTAATCATATTTTTATCTTTTTCAACCAGGTCTCACGTAGTTCAGTATTATATAATATATTAACATGTATCTGTAATGTGATGTGTGTTACATTCCCATGTCAATGATCCCATAATCAACATGAATAGATAGGTCCTTAGAATTAACTCCGAATAGGTCAGTGGAGACAGTAAACAATCATGACTTTATATAAATACATCATTATCTTCACCAGTTTGTACTTTATGGTTTCCCGCGTTTGCCTATAACCCTTTGTATGTAGTTCTAAATTTATTTATTGTTAGAATCTATTTGGTTTTTTTTTTGTATTTATTTTATTTGTACTATCATAACTTATCTATTCACTAAATATAGATAAGAATAAATATTATTTTGTTGATTTTTTGATCTTGTTACTATTTGAAAATCAGCAAGCTTATAACACCTTATCTTAATAAAATTGGGATTCTAAATAAATAAATTTTAAAACTTTAAAATTAATAAACGCATGAAATTAATATAACAATATTCTACTACTAGTATTAAAATAAAACTCGTACTATCTATGTATTTCAATGTACGATTACAAATTTGAAGTGCGTGTAACGCGTTAACTAATAAAAAACGTTGTTTTCTATTTATCTCGCGAGAAATAACTTCGATAATATTCAATATAATGAAAACCAATCGTCGACACCAACAAAATGGTCAAAAGAGGAGAAACAAAAGAATTAATTGCTTGGTGTGGAAACAAATCCGGAAGTCTGATTTCGGAAAGAAATTGACTGCTTTCTATTCCGGAGCATTTCCATTTTCCTCTAAAAATGTCCATCTCTTAGCCGCGGACACCAATTCAAATATATCGTTTTAGTACGAAATCAGCTTTTAAAAAGAATATCTTACGTCTATGAATAGAGGTGTCATGGTTAACATGAATAAAATAATTTTCAAAATTATTTACTAGAGTATTTATAGGTTATCTTTTAATTAAAGTAGTAAAATAAAACAAACCGTATATTTTTGAATATTATGCTATATGTTATATTAGTAAAGCAATTTATATGTACTACATATAATTTATGGCTTTACTAATAAAATGAAAACATGCATCATGCAGTACATGAATCCCAGTTAAATCACACTTAGGACAGAGTCTAGCAATAGTTGTTAGAATAAATTGCAAAAAGAAATTAAGATGAACAGTCAGTAGCACGCCAAATTGAACTACGCCTACATAATTTAAAGCATAGGGAATAGGGGTGGTCTCATGGTCAACACGTATAGTGTGACTTGCGGCTGTGTGTACCTCTTAAATATTGAGAAATTCAACCTTTTTGATGGTTGCGAGATTATAGCGAATGGATAGACTAGACTAGATGAGACTATAGTTGCGTGATTTTATTTGTGAATTGTGCTGATATTTAAATAATTACCAAATATTACAAGGAACGTTGTCAAAAAGTATGTCGTCTTAATAATGATTAAGTCAATAATCTAGTTCGTTTTGAAAATAATTAAAATGTCACTTACAATTGTAAAAACTAAGTTAAACTCAACAAATTGACAAATAAATTAACCGAAGAAAGTTACCAGGCTCAATTTATTTAACGTACACAATATAACATTTTATAGAAGTTCAAAGTGTGTCGCAATAAACGGGAATGCAAATGTCCAAAGTATTGGTATATATATACGCTTTGTGTGTACTTTGTATTTACTTTTTGTTACTATGGTTACCTACGAAAATTTACGTTGAAAACAAAACTATCCGTTTCATTTACATTTAAATTTTGTATTAAGTTAAATAAGAGAGTTGCTTTAACAAATAACTAACTTAAATATCCTAAGCATAAAATAGTGAGAGCCGTATAATCCCTCTCTTGACGTACTCGTAAATGTTTAAGGAGTAACGTTTTCGCATACCTTTACGTATTAGTAATATAATAACACCTTAGGTATAATGTAAAGGTAACCTTTATTATTATTTTTTACTATTATTTAATAATATATACTAAGTTGCCACAATTTGTAATGCATTTATATTTTATTGATAGTATTTAGATACTAAAAAATAAAATGATAGACACGTTTATATTATGAAACGTAAGTGTCTATCTTTTTATCTTGAAATGGCTATACTGAATTGGTAAAATTATGGCAGCTAACAGGTTTGATTTTATATATTAGCGCAAAGAATAAAATGAAAATCTTTATTAATTTATTCCAAAGATAATTATTTATTAACATAATTGTGTAAATGTCAATAATTCTTAATAACATTCTGACTCTTTTTTATTATGCCTAGTTTTATGCCTCATAATATTCTGCGTAATGACAATTATTTTCAATTACATTAAGCAACGTCATTTATGATAATATATGTTATGTTTATCATTAGCAATCCAATGAATCTTAGGTATGGAACAGTTTCCTTATAAAACTCAAAGAATTTTCTCCCTATTCCCGGATTGTGAAAAATATTCCAGACCCCCTTGTGTTAGACTTTTAGTTATTGCCGGTGTATTTTGGCTGAGGCTATTCAAGTCGTCCATTTCCCAGAATCTGTTATGTGATAATAACATAACAGGTTTAACAGATTCTGGGAAATATATATGTGCGTATGTGATAACATTCGCTGACTGTTTGAACGTCAATTGAAATATTCATAGCTATTCATCACAAATGCTCATGGACCGGTGCGTTAAACACTGTGATTATCATGTCTCAGCTCATGAATGGTAATTCACTGGACTTGAATTACATCAATTACCGCAGTTTTTAATTACGTGCAATTAACATTCAAAATGGGCGAATTCGCTTCATAAAATTGAGAGATAATGGATGTTTTATAATTATTTTTGGGCTACCGATTTTGGTTCATACGAAATGCAACTTAAGTTGGCTGGAGCAACAGTGCGTAAACGATATGAAAATATATGTTTTACAAGATATATTTTCTCACATATAGTGTGTGCGGGTTGTGTACTGATGTAGATGAATCTGTTGTCTTTGATTTGCATATTTACGTCTGCTCATTTGAAGATTTGTTTATATATTTTAAAAGACTCATCAAGAAGATCCATGCCTGTTGCCTTTATAATTTGTTTTATTTTCAATTATCAAAATCATATTTATTTAAGTATACGGTATATATCGCTATATTTGTAATACGCTAAAGGTTATTTTAACCAAAGCAAAACAAAAATCACGACGAAAAGACTTCTAAAACGTTAGACTACCCACTCGATAAAAGAAGAATGATTCAACACTAAAGCTCCAGAACTTCAACATTTAGTGATACTTTTTTTTTGTCTTTCAGGATTTAATTAGCAACTAATTATTTATTACATTCACTGTATAAATTTCTATTGTGAAATCTCTTTCATCTACCCCTTTTCACTTATCACCCGAAACATAACTAGACATATAATATTCTTATCTTTTGACCAATCCTTTAAATGAATATAGGTATTCATTCATCCGAGAGGGCTTGGCGCGCGCAGCTAGAGCGTGGGGTCTGCGTGCGTCAGCGCGCCGTCGGTGCGATACTCCCGCACTTCGAAGCTTGGCTCTGCGGGAGGGCGGAAGTCACCTACCGCTTGACTCAGATACTCACCGGACATGGTTGTTTCGGTGAGTATGCCACCATTGTGCATCCGACCTCGACTCGACCCAGCACACGCTGGCGGAGTGCCCTGCTTGGGACTCCGAACGCCGAGTCTTGGTCGAAGAGATCGGGCAAGATCTGTCTCCGCCAGCGTTGATTGCGGCAATGCTGGCGGATGAGGGAGGTTGGAGGGCTGTGGTCTCCTTCTGTGAAGCGGTGATGCTCCAGAAGGAGGCCGCCGAGCGGGATCGGGAGATGGCCGATCCCGCTCGAAGAAGGCGGCCTCGGGCCAGATAGCCTGGCCTGAGGCGCCGCCACGGGTCGCTGGCGGGCGCGACGCAGTTCGTGCCCGGTGACGTCGTAGGAGGTCGGAGGGGAGGAGGCGGCAAGATCACTCCTCCCCGAGAAGGGCTCCCCTTACGCACCCAGGGGTGCAAAGGCCGGGGGTCCTCAGTTGCGACACTCGATCCTGAGGGCCCCCTACAACGCCATCGCCGATGGCCATCGCTGAGGTTTTTAGTGGGTAGGCCTCCCCCTTCTGGGGAGAGCCCCACATAACCACCGGCTCTCCGCAGCCGGGGTATGCAATTCAATGCATGTTCCTCAGCGGAACAAAAAAAAAAAAAAAGGTATTTATTCATGCAAAATTATTACATTAATTATTCACATTATCCTGTCTGTTTTTTATCCCAGTACCCAAAGTTACAAATCTAACAAACTTAAACCAGTACCACCCAATATCACTAACGGTATTCCTCAGAGAGGTGTTCCTTCACCGTTGATTTTCCTATTTTTCGTTATCAAAGTTATTACTATAATCACATAACGATTCCATATCTGTGCAGAGGACTTCCAGCTCTACCAATACTTTGACTTAAATAGTGCTGAGACTGCTATCGCCCCTATGAACGATAATATTGAACGTATTTGCGAACGTCCACCTTTTGGAAAACTTATGGCCTTACATGCATTTATCCGATCAAATCTCAAGTCAAATCTCATTGGTAATCGGTTCTACTTGAATTATATAAATCTTGTAGAGTTATCACGCATCGCCATTTGTAACGCATCGACTCCTAACTCAAAATCTGTTAAAAGTTGGAAGATCCATGTTAACGCAATCAGCCAAATTTTTTCTTGCTATGCAGAACTTGAAGTGATTCCAAAATTGTCTACCATTGAAAACGAAAACTACACTAGTACAAGCAATTATCCTCTCAATATTATATTGTGTACGTTATTTAGATGTGTCAGAGGAGCTTCTTAATAAACTTAGACAATTACAAAATCTATGCATATGATTCATTTTCGTCTGGAAAAAAATCGATCACATTTCCGAATTAGGTAATGATCTCAAGTGGCTCCCTACTCGTGTCTACTCTTTTATGACCTATTCAATCCCACGTATCCTTCTTACCTTCGAGAGCGATTTTCCTTTTCCAACTCAATAAAGGCCCTCTGTATTGCACCTTATGTCCCTGGTTAGTGTGCTTATGACTTTATTTTCCTTCCTATTATCTTATTGCTCATGCAGTCCGACTTTGGAATTCACTTCCACCATACATTCAGGACTGCCAAAGTATTGGATCCTTTAAAAGTCGCTTTAGGGAACACAATTTGTCTAAGTGTCTTTAGAATGTGTAAATACTATATATATATATATATATATATATATATATATTATACTATAATTTTAATATTAGAATATAAATATTAAACAAAACTAGCAGATTTGCTCTAAGAAATTTTATTTGTGAATTGTTTTTATGTTATTTCTGTTTTAAACTATATGTGCATAAATTATTAAATAATAATAAATATAATTGTATCAACAATAATATATTAATTAAATTAATTATGTCGGTATAGAATCGCATTTAGAATACTTGCCATATTCTGCCTTTTACTTTCGGATATCGTAGGAGCTGCAATTACGGCCAAAGGCAACATGCTGTCACTTCTAGTTTTAAATGATAAAAGTGAGACAGCATGACACTTAATATTTTTCTAAGCTAAACTACGAATAGGTTAGTGAAATAAACCATTACATCTCTGCAAAGTGTATGGCAATTGCAAGTCATAAGGTAAAGGTGAGGTTAGCCCCTCTTGCACTGGGAAAGTCTTTCCAGGTTCTATATAACTGTTGCAAAATGAGATATTTATTTCATATTAAAGAAACAAGTAAACAAAATTTTATTAGGAAGAATATTTTTAATGATATATTTATTTTTCAAAAGTAAATCTAAATCTATGTAGGTAGCTAGTTATTTTTTTTATTAGGACTTATCACTGACTCTCTAAATATTGAACGAAAGCAATTGTATTGTGAAAACGTTTCAAGAAACCTGAAGATATCACGTAGACGAGGACGAAGACACCGTATATTTGAAAGTGCACAAAAGTATCTGATTCATACCAGATACATTGCTTTAATTTATAATTTGTTTGAAAACGATGAATGATGCAGAGTTCAACATAAATAACACTGTCTATTTGACATTCGATTCTAAACATAAGCCCGTAAGTCACCGGTTCGATTCCCGACTAACCAACATCATTGGTACAATTCATGGTTAATTGCATTCTGATCTATCGTGTCGTGTAAGAAGTTGTGCCGTCTGTTTGGGAACCCGAGAGCGGCCCCGGCCGTTGAACTGGCCATAGATTAAAAAACAAACGAGTCGCCGATTTTCGTGGGAAAGTTTTGGTAGCGCGTTTAGGTGCTTCGCTCGTAAATTGTAGTATTTTAAGTTGGTTTTGGGGATCAAAATTATCTTTAAAATGTAAACCTTTTGTATATATATACTATATAGATTTTCTGATTTTTTTGCCTTTCTTTGGAAAGGCATTCTTGAACAACAAAATTAATACTATTTCCATCTTCTATTTATATATAAATAGAAGATGCGACAAGATATATATCTTGTCGCTCCCAAATGATAATGATTAGTGATCTCATTTTCGGATTGAGGTATTGATAAGAATTAAGCTCCCGGTAATAAATTTTATTACGATGTAACTTTGACAGTGAGACTTCTTAGTTATGTGAGCTACTTAATTTTGAATAATCTATTAAACTTAAAACAAATATTTCGAACAATCTCTCGTTCTACATTACGTGTCTACACATTGTAATCTTTGACCATACGTCACTCGATCGTTAATGAAGAATTTTTTGTGATGGCTTACGCACGAGCGGTGGCCGCGCGGCCTTGAGTGGGGCCGCCCAGACAAATTTAGAAGTTGAAAAACAATTCCAAACGTTACGCGACCGGCACACGGCAGGGCCAACGTGTGCAGCGTTAGGCGGCGACGCTGCTTTCAGCTGCGGCGGCTTTTTTATAAAGCGACGGGGATGCTCTTGGGCTTATCGTTAAAATGATGGTAAGCGGTAAAATCGTTGAATTAGGACGCGAATTCAATTGTATGTCTCAGAAACTAAAGAACATTTTGGACCTGTGATTTCCAGAACACACATACATACCACACCTATTCTGCTTTTAAACCTATCGTTTCAAGCAGCTGTACTAAAAATTTAAACTTTGTAAATTTTTATTAATTCCCAGATTAGTAGGTAGAGAGCATATCGCGATTATCGGGGCTCTACCAAAGCTCTACCAATATTCACGGGAGGAAATAAAGGAGTGGTGATACATGTCTTCTAAACTCCATCTTCTTAGACGCAAATGTCTTCTACACTTTATTATCAAGATAAACTTGAGAACCGGAAGATAACCAATAGAATGAAACCAACCGCTTGTCTGTTAGGGTTGTTATCAGTTATCGCTGTCCGTTTCGTCAACCAGGACTTGGGATAAGGATTTGACAAAACTTCCACAGGAAGCTGAGATTTCCCGTAAAATTTAAATAAACCAAAATAAATTTCGAGGGAATTGCTAATTCAGTATAAAAAAGAATAAGAACGCGACATATAATTAAACTACATAAAAAAGCGATAATATAAACCTTTACAAACTGTCTTAACGTATGCTCATGCGTCACTGTGAGGCCGGCACCTGCTGAGGCCCACCGTATTTTTATCATCAGCCTACCATCACTGCTTAAATCGTCGTTAATAACGCGGCTAGAATGACATAGTGCTATGTAATGTAATAGCGGTGTCTCGTTCACACGTCTTATTAGCCTGCACTAAGCGGTCATGGTAAGAGCATTTCAAACGTAGAGCATTAACACAAATCCTGGCTATTATTCTTGCTTGGTATTTTCATTTATTTCATAAAATATATATCATTTTTATAATAATTCGTTTTTAGTCCATAAGTTATTATTTCAGCTAAAGCTTATAATAATGTTTTCTCATACAGTTACTACTAACTGCAAGTAAAAAAATACCAAACTTAATTTCAGCTCATTGATTGCAAAATTGAAAAAATCTGTGTTTAGTTTGTCTACACACACTTTCTATAGTAAAACTCCAATATGTGATGCTCGTTGATAATAAATAATATATGCATTTTTTATTGAAAATATGAATGAAAATTATATTATTTGTGTTTGACGATGTTGACTTAGAAACGGCGAGATATTTTTCATGGTGCAACTTAAATCACTATACATTACGAGATTTCTTTGTATTTTATTCAAATAATAAAAAACAAAGAAATTTTGAAGAAAATATAGACAGCTCGCGTCACTGGAATGTTATTGATTGAGCCATATAAAATTTACTGGGTCGGCAAGTTATACTAATTTAAAATATTACGAAAATAAATTAAAAAGTGCAAACAAAGGAAAAGCATCGCCAATAGTCACATATTGATATTATGAAATTAATAATTTGGTGATTATCTAATTTCACGGAAAATTAGATAGTTAATGCCCTATCTTCTTACTATTATAATGCTTCGATAAATTAACAATACAATACAATTATTTTGTCCTAAAGTATCATATATAGCACAATGAGGTAGTTTTGTAGGAACATTAAATAAAAGTGGGAACTTGACAGTTTGTGTTGTTAATGTTCATAGACAAACATATTGATTAAGGATTTATTTATATTACCTAAGTTTATTTTATTTTTACCTGTTTGATGTTTATTTAGGTTATTCAGGTCAATCCATAACTTCGATCAACCTTTAAAAAATTCACACAAGTTGAATTCTGGATTTGACATACCGGCGTTGTATTCTTCTGAACATTTTCGCGTAGCGGTTATATTCTTTTTGAAGCTTTCATTAATTACCACGTGTAATAATCTTTAGCTCTTGTAAAGAAAATTGTTTTGATAACATATAGGTCCACGCTTATAGCTAAGTGGTAGTTTACGTTATTTATTGCGTGATACTAGGGGGTGGAGCCAAGGCCGCGAGCTGCGTGCCATCGCACATTTTGTTGACACGGAAATTTTTGCGTGACATGACGGGATACTACAAAACATCTACGTACTTTGGCCATATTTTAGCTACGTTTCTCTCTGTGTCCAAATTTTATATCATACATTTTTTACGCAAGATTTACGATTCCGTAGGGGTTAATATATGCTTGTATAGTATATTAAATATGTTTGTCATGAATCTAAAGTGAGTATAACTAAATTTATTTAGAGGCATAGAATGAAATGATATTTTCTAATGAAGAAGTGACTAAGATATTTTATAGTGGAAAGGAAAAAATACTTTATACACTTGCAAACGTAAAATGCTTAAATTATTTTTATTAAAAACTAGCTTTCTGCCCGCGGCTTCGCCCGCGTGGATTTCGGGATTGGGTGTATAGAGGGTTAAGGGTCATAGCTTTTGCCCACGGCTACATATACGCGGAAGTCGGTTTATGGTGCGAAGATTTTATCGCGCTTCCCGTGGGACTATCCATTTTTCCGAGATAAAAAATGCCGCAAAACTCCTCAAGAATCACTCTATCTATTGATGAAAACCGCATAAAAATCTGTGCAGTAGTTTTTGAGCGAAGCCTTTATTGCGCATCCCGTGGGATCTGTCGATTTTTCCGGGATAAAAAGTAGCCTATGTTACTCGGGGAGAATGTAGCTTTCCAAAGGTGAAAGAATTTTTGAAATCGGTCCAGTAGTTTAAGCGTGAAGAGGTAACAAACAAACAAACAAACAAACACACTTTCGCATTTATAATATTAGTTGGGATTGAGACAATATATTCGTCTTATATATTTTCTGTCTGAAAGGAAGAGTTCAAATAAAATAAGCTTATTTGCTTTGATTAGCAATAAATCCTCAATTTATAGAAATATTTAGTATTCTGTCGCGTAGTCATAGCAACGTAGGACTAGAGAAACAATTACTCTGAATCATATTTTTCGCAGACTATTTCCAATTTTAATTCCGTTCAGTAAGAAACAAGTCCTGGGCACGATTCAAGATCTGGGAGACAGACATTTTGTTTTCTTAGAAATAACCCGATTACGTTTATTTCCGAAGCGCAAACAATCGTGACGTGCTTAAAGAGATCCTGTGATGTTTTGTAAGACCTTAGATTACATTGACGACAATTGTTTGATATTATTTTTACTTATTAAATAAGACATTTTATTAATTACTAGCTTTCTGCCCGCGGCTTCGCCCGCGTGGATTTCGGGATTGGGTGTATAGAGGGTTAAGGGTCATAGCTTTTGCCCACGGCTACATATACGCGGAAGTCGGTTTATGGTGCGAAGATTTTATCGCGCTTCCCGTGGGACTATCCATTTTTCCGAGATAAAAAATGCCGCAAAACTCCTCAAGAATCACTCTATCTATTGATGAAAACCGCATAAAAATCTGTGCAGTAGTTTTTGAGCGAAGCCTTTATTGCGCATCCCGTGGGATCTGTCGATTTTTCCGGGATAAAAAGTAGCCTATGTTACTCGGGGAGAATGTAGCTTTCCAAAGGTGAAAGAATTTTTGAAATCGGTCCAGTAGTTTAAGCGTGAAGAGGTAACAAACAAACAAACAAACAAACACACTTTCGCATTTATAATATTAGTTGGGATTAGTTGGGATTGGGATTGTACCGGTCTAATGTGTCATACATTTGTCTAATGTGTCATTCAGTTTGTTATTCCAACAAAATGTCAACTATTTTAAACTTTATTTGTAACTAGCTTTCTGCCCGCGGCTTCGCCCGCGTGGATTTCGGGATTGGGTGTATAGAGGGTTAAGGGTCATAGCTTTTGCCCACGGCTACATATACGCGGAAGTCGGTTTATGGTGCGAAGATTTTATCGCGCTTCCCGTGGGACTATCCATTTTTCCGAGATAAAAAATGCCGCAAAACTCCTCAAGAATCACTCTATCTATTGATGAAAACCGCATAAAAATCTGTGCAGTAGTTTTTGAGCGAAGCCTTTATTGCGCATCCCGTGGGATCTGTCGATTTTTCCGGGATAAAAAGTAGCCTATGTTACTCGGGGAGAATGTAGCTTTCCAAAGGTGAAAGAATTTTTGAAATCGGTCCAGTAGTTTAAGCGTGAAGAGGTAACAAACAAACAAACAAACAAACACACTTTCGCATTTATAATATTAGTTGGGACTAGCTTTCTGCCCGCGGCTTCGCCCGCGTGGATTTCGGGATTGGGTGTATAGAGGGTTAAGGGTCATAGCTTTTGCCCACGGCTACATATACGCGGAAGTCGGTTTATGGTGCGAAGATTTTATCGCGCTTCCCGTGGGACTATCCGTTTTTCCGAGATAAAAAATGCCGCAAAACTCCTCAAGAATCACTCTATCTATTGATGAAAACCGCATAAAAATCTGTGCAGTAGTTTTTGAGCGAAGCCTTTATTGCGCATCCCGTGGGATCTGTCGATTTTTCCGGGATAAAAAGTAGCCTATGTTACTCGGGGAGAATGTAGCTTTCCAAAGGTGAAAGAATTTTTGAAATCGGTCCAGTAGTTTAAGCGTGAAGAGGTAACAAACAAACAAACAAACAAACAAACAAACAAACAAACAAACAAACAAACAAACAAACAAACACACTTTCGCATTTATAATATTAGTTGGGATAAATACATGAAGTAAAAAAAATATTTTTCTGCGGATAGACAACGTAGTGTTAAATACAAGAATTATTGCTCTGTAAATTTTTGTTATATTTAATTGTTTTG
Organism: Scirpophaga incertulas; assembly: GCA_036419045.1. Classification (NCBI taxonomy): domain Eukaryota; kingdom Metazoa; phylum Arthropoda; class Insecta; order Lepidoptera; family Crambidae; genus Scirpophaga; species Scirpophaga incertulas. Next base: position 15,745,896 of record CM071630.1, on the reverse strand, counting down.
GTTTGTTTGTAATTTTAACCTAGGCTTCAGTTGACACTATCATCATACTTTCTCATAAACTACCACCGTTAAGAATAATGGACAAAATCACAGATCAACCTTTGATAGAAATTGATACATTTATTCTATGTTCACTGGGCGGATTATTGATTTTGAAAAGAATCTACAGTAGTTAAACTCCAAAGAATTTTAAAAAATCTCCAACAACAGTGAAGCTATTAACAGCTAATGTCTCCTCATTGAACACCTTTGTATGGAAGTCAAATGGCATCATTAAATCGTACGTTAAGTTCCTGTAACCCTAGACAAAAAGCACGCGCGTCTTTTCTATTCTATTTGTACTATTATAATAGACTAAGCGTTTTCTATCGAAAAATGCTAGACAAAGTGTATCTACTGATAGAATGGCTGTGTCTACCGTGACAGTAGAAAATAGAATAGAAATAGAAAATAATCTACCGTGTTTCGCCTTAATTCCCTTTGCTTAAAGAGAAAAAATGCCATTAGGAGGAACTTCAAAACATTTCAAACGTGCGTACTTCACAATTATTTACCTACATTAATTAGGACTAAATTAAACAAACTTTGGATTTGAAATTGAAAATCGTTGCGTAGACATTTATTTAGAGGTAAGTATGAGATTTACAATTAATCATTACAAAAGCGAGTGTCAGTATTGAATTCAAATTAGCTTTGTTTACTTACGCTTGTTTCAAAATGACATAATATTAATATTTATACAATCAAGATTATATAAAAAGTTTATCAAATTAAAGATCCATACTAATATTAGTAGTGTGTTATTGTTCCTTCTAGCTCACGTTCAATTGTGAACACGATTTCACTCGAGCTAGAAGGAACATGTTCCTTCTATATCTCGTTCAATCGTGAACACAATTGAATGTGATATAGAAGTAACAATAAAACATATGGTAGCAACTTCTTGTTAATAACTTATCAGATTAGATTCAATTCAGGTCTGAATCGGTTGTAAAACATATCGCTATTTAATGCAGATAATGACGATGTACGATTGCAATTATTTGCTATCAGCAAATTATTTGTTTTCGAGGAAGGTGGTTAGGTAAGTTATGGTCAGCAAATTCGGAAAATGCTTGCCGCGTTCCATGTGCTGTCGCAACACTTGTTTTGTATATTGCATTATTTGAATATTGCAATTAATAATATAGATTTGTTTAACTAATACTTGTTGCGAAAACAGATTGTCTTAGACGATTGGTATGTCCAAAAATGATGGCGTCAGACAGGTTGAGTAAAAATTCCTCATTCAAAAAGATGTTTTGGAATGGTTATCTTTTTTATGCAAATCACACCCTGGGAAGCGAAGTGATAAAGCAAGATGCACTTTCTAACCCGACACAAAATCTGTACAGTTACAGAAGTTTTACAAAGCGATAATGTATAATTTCAATAGTCTTATCGCAAAAGTGATATCTTCTGGCCAACTTTTTAACAGAGAACAAAGTGTTCAAATGAATTGAACGCAACTGCGAACTGGTGAAGTACATAAAGTGATGTTAATAACGAGATTAAGTGGGTATTGCTTATATTTGAATACAGCTCACACATGGCTTTACATGATTATAACTGAACTTTTATCAGGATGGTTTGATATCTGTCTATAATAATTTCGAATAGGTAAAACTGATAATTTATTTTATCAATTAGATACCTAGGTACTTTCTAATACAATCCTAAATCTAAAAAATGTTACATTTACGGTTTTTCTAGTCTTAACCTACTAGTATTAGCGCACGACCAGTCAAACGTTATGATGAAATTATATTTTAATATTACTGCTCTTGCGCTAAATATATACATCTCCTTACTTTATATGACGAAACTATAATTTACAGTAAATATTTAATCCTATAAACGTGAAAGTTCATAGGTGTGGATGGATGTTTGTTACTCTTTCATGCATAAATTCCTGAATGGATTTTCAAAAGATAGTTTGGAGTCAACTGACAAACTGGATTAACAATAGGCTACGTTTATCTGCGGAAAAAATTCCAATGAAAAAATATAAAATTTCGCTAACAAATAGACACTTCATGTGTTTCATACACAAACACTGTACAATATTTACTAGTATATTGTACATCCTGAAAATTTGGTTTAAATAATAAGCATTAACTAGATATTAATATATTCAGTTCAGCTCAACAGTTTATTGCATACCATATTGAGTTCATAGATCGTAACTATTAATATATGTAAGTTAAATTAATGGATATGGACAATTAGAATTAATTATCAACATCCTCAATAACCATTAGAAGTCTTCTGCATGCTTAGATAACATAGGCCTCCCTATGAATCCTTTCCTTCCTTCAACTTTAAGCAGGTCGCCTATCCACCGAGTAGGAGTCATGCCTACTTACTGTTTTAATCAAATATAAGGTTTAACATAAAACACGTAAAGAAATAACTATCAGGATGATGAGCGTATGCACATTTTAGCCAGGTATAGGCAGTTGGTCATTTATACAATAATAAACTTAGCAACTAATTTTCAATCAATAAATCTATTATATATTCATAAACGGAGACCAAATTAAATGTTTATGGTGGGTTGATGTATTATTGGCTATAATGTTTTCATTATTAGTTTTTAGTTTGTTTTATAACACTGAAACATAAATAAATATAAAAATTTTAAAAACACTGTAAAGTTAATTAAAATACCGTTATAAGGATATTACTGCATTTTTTAAAACTATTTAGGGACAAATGCCCTCTTAGTAAAATACTTGTTTATATTATATATCTTATTCACATAATTTCGAAATCTAATAATTTCGTTTCATTACAACACAATTATTTAAATATCGAATGGAAAGTTTTTACCAAGACAATTGAGTTTATTAAGCAATATCATGTCATTTACGGAATTACGAAGTTTACTGCACACGGCTGACACAGCACAGCGGCGAAAACTGTCTAGCATGCAACTCTCGATAGGGTTGTCACGAGTGACAAGTAAGATTAGTGAGATATTGACAACAAGATTTTGGTGAATGACTAGATGTGTCTGCGACTTCGTCCACATGAAAAATGCAAAAAAGTGAAAGGAAAAAGAAATCTATGTTATCCCTTATAGAATTAGCTACCTATTCTTGTAAGTCTCGTTTTAATCAATTCACTGGTTTTGGAGATTAGCGAGAACAATCAGACAGACAAACAAACTTTATTAAAATGTGATTTTTATTATTGGTATACATTCATGTACATTTAGTAAAATCCAGTTATTTTGACATTACAGACACTTCAATTTTGTTATTTAGCATTAGGAATCAATCAGTTTAAGAACTACTAACATGTAAAACATTTAGGTATAAATAAATAAATAAATATGTCGACCACTCACACCAATTAGCTTAGCCCAAAGTAAGCTCTGTAAGGCTTGTGTTATTGAATCTAGGGTAACGGATAGACATACATATATTTAATTTATTGATGACATTATACGACGTTATAGAAATATCAAACTTATACAAAATAATAGAAACAAAATACTTATAAACTACTATTTTATACGACATAATTACGTTTTTCACTGACGTAGTTTCAGTAAAACAACATTCAGGTAATTTTTTCGAGATACAGTCAACAACAACAGCAGCTCATCACTTCGTATTGCTATATTTGTATTAGATTTAAAGTTAAGACCTGTTGACCGGCATTTAATTTTTATATAGATTGATTCCTATTTGGATATAAATATATATTCATACTAATTGTTTTGTGACCTGTCCTTACATATTCAGGTTTCAAAAATCGACAATTGCATTTGTGACAACCCTGACAAAAATTGTTGAATTTTCAAAAAATTCCTATATAACGCGCGATTTTCGAGCAGTGGTTCATTCTGTTCTTCAAAGTGCTCCGAAGCAAGGAACTAGCTACAGCTGTGCCATCATTCTGATCGAGAATCCTCCTCAGCCAGCACCAGCTCCCAGATCTTCGACCGTACAGTACTTTACTTGTGAGTGTTCATTATGTAAGTACATTAAGAAGCATACTGATAGTTGGTTGTAATTACTATTTTCCTCACATTTACAATGAGGGATCAGTGTACCTAAGGCCCGTATTAATAAACGCAATTCAAGCTTAAGATCGATCTCAAGTAGCTGGTTTGACGTTTAAAAGTAAGGAACATCTGTCAAAAACAGCTACTTGAGATCGATCTCAAACTTAGATACGATTATTAATACGGGCCTAAGTGTGTATTGTCTCGCTCGAGGTGTATATAGAAACGTGATTTTCATGTTTCAATTTGCATTCACTTTCAGGTCTGACTCCGAGTTTGAAATCCAAACAGTTCAGAAGACCAAACCCAACACCGGCAATACTAAATCAACATCGCGAGATAAAACAAGGTAACGTTTATAAAATGTTGTTGTCATAGTAGTTATTATGTCTTATAATTGTTAGTGAAGTTTTTATGAGATAATGCTACATTAACTATTTATTAAAGTATGCTGAGAGTTCACCATTAATTAAATAGTTTGAAGTACTTAACAATTTCGCGTGATAGTAGTATGCTGTTTGCTGATCAGTGTTAGCTAGGAGACTAACATATTATAAAATTTAACTTTTCAGGTCTGACTCCGAGCAAGAAATCTTCGAGCCAGCACAAAAGCCTAAGACAAAGAGAAAGCAGGTCACTCGCGAAACTATTAGGTGAGATATGAGTTATTAATTTGAAAAATAAAAGAAATACCAGACCAAACGGCTGCATATTGTTTGATTCTGAACGATTGCTTATTTGAATATAAGCCTTTAAGCAATATTGTAAGAATCATGAACAACGGTACAATAATCGTAGATTTGCAAGGATTTAAAAATAGAAAAAATGAGTTCATAGTAAAAGAATTTGTTATAGTAACTTTAGAGTTTACCAATGTATTTTTAATTAAACCTCCTTATCCATTTTCTACACTAACTGATGAAGAAAAAAAACGTGTACGATGGATAGAAAGAAACAGAGGTTATCAATGGTCTGAAGGACATATAGATTATAGAGAATTTAGCAGAATTATTAAATGTTTCTTAAAAGACAGGAAAATTATTGTAAAAGGCAATGAAAAAGTTAAATGGGTAGAAGATTTATGTGGTCATAATAATATTATAGACATAAGTTATACAGGTATACCAAATTTAAATACAGTAAAAGCTCCCTATTCGCGCTTCCGTCATTCGCGTTTTCACTATTCGCGGATTTAAAAAATGCAACCCAATTTCTTTATTCGCGGCAAAAAATTTCTTTATTCGCGGATCTAAAATTTCATACAAAATTCCAATAGGTGTTTAACGCAATATCTTTTGCAAGTGCCGTTAAATGGTACCGCCGAGCACTTTGACCTAAGCCGCCTTTGTCGCATTTGCCGCAAACACCGCCGGTCGGCGTTTTTGAAAATGTAAACAAACAGAAGAAAGCAATCTTATTTCTGAAAAAATAAAGTATATTTTTAAATGTTGCTGTTCCGTTCTTTGGTAAAAGCCGCTTTGCCTATTTTATTGTTTTATCTTTCACATTCGTTACAAAAATTGTGATCGAGTAACACGTCTCTACTGCTCGCTTCGTTCTTCGTAATTAATAATGTCAACTAAAAAAATTGAGAAACGCGTTTCTACACGAAAAAAATCTGTGTTACCGCTTAAAGTGAAAATAGAAATGCTTGATCGTTTACGCCTTGGAGAGTCATTTGCATCCATATCACGCTCATTCAATGTCAACGAATCAACTGTACGATCAATAAAAAAATCCGAAGATAAAATAAGATCATCTGTAGCTTCAACTTCATTGTCGGCGAAAATTGTTCGTGATCCAGCAATAGAAAAAATGGAAGTGGCGTTGTCATTATGGATAGAAGACCGCAACCAAAAAAGGGTTCCCCTGAGTGGTCCATTGATCCGGGAGAAGGCAAAGCGTCTTTACGCTCATTTTAAAGAACCTGATGGTAGTTGTAGTGGTGAATGTACAGATAGAGGATTTCAGGCATCGGAAGGTTGGTTCAATAAATTTAAACTAAGACAATCATTGCATAACATTAAAATTGTAGGAGAAGCTGCATCAGCAGATACTGCTGCAGCAGAACGGTATCCAGAAGACTTTGCAAACCTAGTAGCTGATGGAGGATACAAACCTGAGCAAGTATTTAATGCAGACGAAACTGCACTGTTTTGGAAGAGAATGCCGAACAAAACATTCATTTCTAAAAGCGAAAAGTCTGCTCCTGGATTTAAGGCAGCAAAGGATAGAGTTACACTGCTGCTATGTTCTAATGCATCTGGAGATTGTGTCATTAAGCCACTGATGCTTTACAGATCGCTAAATCCACGTGCTTTAAAAAATCAAAACAAGGACAACCTGCCAGTGTTTTGGCGTGCTAATAAGAAAGCATGGGTAACAAGCGCTGTATTTTGTGACTGGTTTCGGAATTGTTTTGTTAAGGAAGTTGAAATTTACTTGAAAAAAAAGAATTTAGACTTTAAGGCACTTCTAGTTTTGGACAATGCACCAGGTCATCCTCGCGAACTTGAAGCTATGCATCCAAATATAAAAGTGACATTTTTACCTCCAAACACGACGGCTTTGCTTCAACCTATGGACCAAGGAATAATCCAGGCCTTTAAGCTCTATTACATTAGACGAACCTTCAAAATCGTATTGGATAATATGGAGTGTGATCCTGATATGAATGTTATGGAATGCTGGAAGAAATTTGACATAGCAAAATGCGTCGTAAACATAAAAGAATCATTGGAAGAACTGAAACCACTCACATTGAAGTCATGCTGGAAAAAACTATGGCCTGCTCTGATTGCGGAAAATGACGAAGAATCCGTGCAAGTTCAAACTTTGACTGCAAACATAGCCGAAATTGCAAATGGAATAGGACGAGATGGGTTCGAACAGATAGAATCAAGTGACATTCAGGAATTGCTTGAATCGCAAGATGAAGATTTGACTGAAACCGACTTGGAGGAAATGTTAAATTCACAGCCCATTGAAGAAGAGGCTTCCACTAGCACTGAAAATGTGACATTTACTCTGAAAAATCTTAGTGAAGGTTTAAGAATGGCAAATGAGCTTTGCGATTTCTTTGTGAACATTGATCCATCTATGGAACGAAGTCTTAATTTTAAGAGGCAAATTGCTAATGCGACTGCTGAGTATCAGTCTGAATTGTCGGAGCTATTAAAAACTGCCAAGCAAGAGAAAATAACAAAATTCTTCAAACCATTGCCTAAGCCTGAGGATAATGATTAATCAAAATGTTCAATAACATCAATAAAATTGATTTTCTTATATATTTGTGTTTTTTTATTTTGGCACCTAGGAACGTATCCCCTATAAACCCATATAAATTACCATTCTGTATTCACGGTTTCTGTATTCGCGGCATATTTATGGAACATATACCCCGCGAATAAAGAGATTCTACTGTACGTTAAATGATTTGTATAGTAATAATATGTTCCATTGCTTAACTCATAAAAAAAGATGTGCGTTAAGAAATTCATTGTGTATTAAAAAATGGTGTACGTTAAACGGATACACATTATATGATTTTTGAATCGATTATAAATTTAGTAAAAAAATATGTTTTTAAAATTTATATGTGATGGTAAGAATTTTTTAAATAAAATATGATGTATTATTAAAGTTGATTTTATTATGTCTGCAACCGCAAAAAGAATAAACCTTACTACTTGAAAATATATTTTATTAGGAAAACATTTTAGAACACATAAACATTTTTATATTGTCTAGAAGTTATCACCACAAAGTTTTTTAGATATTTTTCTTATAACGGTTTCCGTAAGGTCCATAATTTCATCCATCGGTTCCTGCACCACATACTGAGCACTCAACACTACGTTATCTTCCACATCAACAACGTCAGAGCAGCTATTTGATGAACTTGGAGAATCGTTCACTAAGTCCAAGACGATTATTTTAATCAATTTCATGCCTTTCTGATCTTTAGTGACCACATATGATTTTATAGATTTTCGAGCTCTTTTTCTGGTGGACTGAAGGACATTCCGTTGTCTTCTTTTTCTCTCTCCCGTTCTTGATTCATTAGTTTGTTCTTCCCGACATATTATATTTTGAATTTCTTGCGTGAGGCCTTCGAATGGATCTTGTGCATATTGTGAAAATAAAATATTCGACGAGTTTGACATTATCTGTAATAGGTTATAAAATGCATAAGTTGATATCAATAATTATGACCTTAAAAGAGACATAAAAAGAGAATGATACTTACAATAAAATTACAGTATGGACTGCTTGTCACGAACAACAAGTTATAACTATCAAATAAAGTTAAGATTTTACAAAATTTGCTTATTTAGCATTGATTAAATATTTACTGTAAATATTTAGCGCAAGAGCAGTAATATTAAAATATAATTTCATCATAACGTTTGACTGGTCGTGCGCTAATACTAGTAGGTTAAGACTAGAAAAACCGTAAATGTAACATTTTTTAGATTTAGGATTGTATTAGAAAGTACCTAGGTATCTAATTGATAAAATAAATTATCAGTTTTACCTATTCGAAATTATTATAGACAGATATCAAACAATCCTGATAAAAGTTCAGTTATAATCATGTAAAGCCATGTGTGAGTTGTATTCAAATATAAGCAATACCCACTTAATCTCGTTATTAACATCACTTTATGTACTTCACCAGTTCGCAGTTGCGTTCAATTCATTTGAACACTTTGTTCTCTGTTAAAAAGTTGGCCAGAAGATATCACTTTTGCGATAAGACTATTGAAATTATACATTATCGCTTTGTAAAACTTCTGTAACTGTACAGATTTTGTGTCGGGTTAGATAGTGCATCTTGCTTTATCACTTCGCTTCCCAGGGTGTGATTTGCATAAAAAAAGATAACCGAATTTTTACTCAACCTGTCTGACGCCATCATTTTTGGACATACCAATCGTCTAAGACAATCTGTTTTCGCAACAAGTGTTAGTTAAACAAATCTATATTATTAATTGCAATATTCAAATAATGCAATATACAAAACAAGTGTTGCGACAGCACATGGAACGCGGCAAGCATTTTCCGAATTTGCTGACCATAACTTACCTAACCATCTTCCTCGAAAACAAATAATTTGATGATAGCAAATAATTGCAATCGTACATCGTCATTATCTGCATTAAATAGCGATATGTTTTACAACCGATTCAGACCTGAATTGAATCTAATACCATATGTTTTATTGTTACTTCTATATCACATTCAATTGTGTTCACGATTGAACGAGATATAGAAGGAACATGTTCCTTCTAGCTCGAGTGAAATCGTGTTCACAATTGAACGTGAGCTAGAAGGAACAATAACACACTATACTAATATTATAATTGCAAAAGTAACTCTTGTCTGTCTGGCTTTCATTCCAAAACTAATGATTTTGATGAAATTTGGTATGAATATAGTTTCGTTTCCTCGGGAAGAAACAAAGGATACTTTTGACTGAAGTAAAATTAATCTCTCCCGCGGGTAACCGCGATAGCAACAAGCAAACCATTTCCTATGTCATTTGGTATGGGGATGGTTTTAAGACTCTATCTCTTTCCTGTGGGAAATTAGAATATAACACAGGTGAACAGCTAGTACAAATATAAACCAGTTAACAAAATGTCTTTGAAGACTTTTCTTTAGCTTTTAAAGCATAGTAATATTTGTATCTCTTAGACAAAGACCCGAATACATCGGCTTGCAGTTCTCTGGGTTATGTGCTGTGTGACGCCAAATATTCTTTGGTGAGAACCCGTAGCGAAGAAACTAAGGGCACAAAGTACCTTTAATAAAAAAAAGTGTTAATGTTGTACAAATAAAGAAAATACCATGTTTGTGAAGTAAAGAAGTGTTTGAAATACTTACTTTTATTTCCAATGGTAATTCATTGGTTCCTTTTATGTTAGTTAGTATTTTTAAATCTGTACACAAATTTAAAAACATTTCTTTATTTAATCTAAAATGTTCGATAAATAAACTTTCGGGCATGTCATTAATATTTTCTAGCTGCCGTCGATTTTGAACCCTCCTTCTACGCCGAATCAACGTTTCTTCGGTATGAGCTGCCCACAAAAGCCTTATCATGTGCATTTTTAGGAATAATTTGGCAAAAACACACTATTTTAAAACAACAAACAAACAATCTATCACCAATCTATTGGGTATGAGCAATCGCTTTGTTGAGTAGAAATAGAATAGAACCGTATCTATTTTTTACGTCACAAACTACATTTTGTCTATGAATTTGTATAGAACTCTTCTACTGTCAAAATAGAACACAGACGAGCGATAGAATAGAAACACAATTAGCATCTTGTCTGCGAGTTTTCTATCAGCGTCATCAAGTCACGTGACGTATCTACTGGAAATGTCAGTTCCATACATTTTTTATGTTATTTATAGAAAACGCAAATAGAAAGGCATTTTGTCTAGGGGGGCTGGTTTGGAAATGCAAAATGCAAGTGGTGTTTCAATATTGTTCTTTTGTATTTGATCGGCTTATATTACATTGATACGACTGAACTGCCAATTTTATTTAGTTATTTCTCTTATATACCTGTATTAACTTTGTGCTGTGAATACTTTTTTCTGTTTTCAATATACTTATATTATTTGAATTGTTTCTTAAATGTCATAAATGTCAAACAGATGTGATTCTTTATTGTTATTGTGGTCAATAGTAAAAAATGCAAATGCCATTTTATACTGTGTTAGCATTGCTTATAGTTAATAGGGTTGTAATTTAATTGGAAAGATTTTCTCATTATGGAAACATTTATACAGCGTAAGATTGTAAGTTTACTTAGTTTAGTCTAGGTGTATTGTATTTTCATTTTATTTGTATGTAAAAAATGCGGTTATCTATTTTCTGTTGTATATTGTTTGTGCATTTGTATTTGTAAGTAGATTTATAATTTTATTTTATATATAACATTTTTGTTATTTTATGCTCTGATGTCACTTCCGGTGGGACAAAAACAAGAGAGAATATTTCATATGATAAAGAGTAAATCATAATCACAACCACTATACGTCGCCACAGAGGGGTACGAGTCCATCCTATCTATATTCGGGTGATTAGGCCTTAGTAGTAGTAGCCAACCACGCTAGTACCCCAGTGTGGATAGGTTTGGACCTTTGAATCACTTCGCAGGCGTATGTAAGTTGCCACACAATGTTTACCTTCACCGTAGGAGGGTCGGATAAATGTACATGTGATTTTCGAAAAACTATACACAATTGGTACATGGCAGGATCGCCACCGCGCCCCGCGAATCAAACGTTTCGTAGAGTTCCTAGATCATATTGCCACCAGTTATATATGTGTGTGTATTTGCTACCTTAATCCAGTTGCTTATTGAATTGTCAAACTGATTGTATTATGAATTCGAAATTTATTTCTGATATCTCCATAACAGATAAAGAAATGTCCAATAGTGCCCACACCCGATTGATTTCTTTGACTCATCATTATGTTGATCGGAAAACTTGCGAAAATACTTATAACTTTATCTTCATAATTCGGGAAAGTTTCAGAATGTAGTCCTCGTTCCAATTAAGCAGAAAACAGCAAAGTGCTTAATTCTTTACGCTTGATCATACTCAAATCGATTGTTGATTACTGTAACAGAATTATTGGGATTCGCTGAAAACTCAGTGATTTAAATAAGTTTAATTAGATGATTTCGTTTGACAAGCGTTGATTTTTTTATTGTCCGCTCGCTGTTATTCGAAATGAATATTCTTACAATCTTTGCTGTAAAAATGTGAAAAAGTATTTTTAAGTTATTTCTGATTATTATTATTAGATGTGATGTTGGATGATATTTTCAAGTGTATGCTATATTTTTGTTCGATGTTGATATTTCATTTCTAATTTGAAGAAGCATAGAATTCTAGACAAAGGTTTCTTGATTTTTGTTTGTACCTTACATTTAACTAAGTAAATCGGGCGTACTACTGAACTGTTCTGCAATTCGTACAACAACATAAGTGTTTAATGCTGATGTTTGCCTAATTTCATTGATTCGGTCCTGATTGGGATTGTCATTTCGTACAATAAGACTTCACCCAATTATGGGCAGTAGTCTTAAAGATGAAGATGAATGGAATATATATTATTATTATTGAAATTAAATTAAAGAGCAACAATCTACTTTTCCGATACTTTTACTGTACATTTGCTCTTACTAATACTACTAATCGACCAATTTCAAACAGTTGGAATGAAAATATATTTTGCCATAACTTTATGAGAAAATGACAAAATTGGAATTCGTATAATAATATATCTTGGCACATATATTAACATGGCATATATGCAATAAACATGTTATTCAAGTCAATTGTTCTTTCTTAGTCCATTCCCATCCGACCTAAATACCATTTGGCTTGTATCTTCAGTTCATTTGGTTTCCCCTCACGTCTCCTTCATGCGATAAAACCCATCTTATCTAATGTAACTGCGTCGATCCCCAGAATTATTGCACAATATCAATCTGCGAGTAAGTGATTGAAAAGCCTTCAGCTAACGTTTATTTGTATTGCCCGTATTAGCACAATGACCGTGTATCTTGTGATGTAATTCTATTGAGAATGCGTTATTTGGTTGTTGGTTTTGAGATTTGTAGTCTTCTGTAACAGTATAAGAATATTGTAATAAAATATTTAATTAAGAATTATACAGGGCATGGACTACGAGTCCGTGGAGTACAAATGTAAAAAAAAAAACAGTATAAGAATAAAAACGTTTTGTGGTTTTACTATAAAAGTTGCTTCAAGACATTTTGTTTTAACAAGCCAGATGGAGTCAACATTATAGGAAAACCATGGTTGCCTGAAAATGACTGTTAAAGGTTTTGTTGAAATTGTAAATTTCTTAGTCCATTCTAATAAGTTATACAAATTGGTCACGAACTACATCGCTTCTCACTGATTTATATGGCGTTTTAAAGGATTGACAAAAACGGAGGTTATCAAATTATTCAGTTATGAATCCAATTATAATTTGATTTTGATGTATATTTTTTTTGTGTTAAGCGCATATTTCAGAGCTTCCATATACATTCTATTGAAATTTATTCGGAGGAAAATGCTAACCGACACCATAACTGTTTTGTCACCGTGTACGTCACTGCTGGATAATAGCTTCCTCAAGGGTCCCCATACCGATCAGTCATGCGCTGCTAGAATCCGGTGCCTGCCTGCGATCTTTACCAAAAAGACAGTCAATCTTTTTGGTGGCTTACAAATGGTTACACTTCTCTATACTCGACTATGCCGGCGATTTGACGACATTTTTGTACTAATGGCCGTAAGTTCTATGAATAATGTGTCTTACTGCCATTTAAGGCTCGCAATTCTTCAGACTATGTCAATCACACTTGGTGGAGTTCCACCCAGTCGATTGGCTGAAATAAATATGATGATATTTCTTATAAATTGGAATCAGATTACATCTAAGTGTAACAAAGATGAGAAAATATAGGGTATATTCGTTTCCTGGTATATAATAACACTCAAGGATACTAATATCAAGATTCCGATAAATTTTTGACCCAGTTTAGCAATGGTGTGTAAGCACAGAAAATATAGACTCGTGTAAATTAGTCAAAGTTAGACATAAAAATAAGTTATTATTTGCAAATCGATAGTATTTCACGGACGCTATAATTCTTCTAACGGATTAAGACGATCATATGAAATCGTGTACAAACTATTAATGAACGATGAGTTCGCAGGGTCCGTCAAATATGTATATTCTGTACTTATCATCGCTGAACTTGTCAATTTAACCTTATTCTTTGTATTGTTCTCCGTAAGTAATACATTACTTATTAAGGTATATTAATATAATTATTTAATTTAGATATATAAGACATATATATATATATATATTATATATATATATATATATTATATATATATATATATATATATATATATAATATATATATATATATATTGTAAATTTAACAGTAGAAATTGTGAAATAATGGCAAATTATAATCGTGACTAAAGTAAAGCGCTATGGCAGCTTCCCATACATCATTTTATTCAAAAATAAAGTAAGCGTCTATGAATGAAATATATCTTGTTTAAAAGAGCATGTATTGCTGATTAGTAAGAAAATAAAATCGTAATTTAAGGAGTCCAGGTTTTTGAGCAATTTTTCATAGAAGTTTTATAGGTTATGCCTTTATTAACCATATTATTTTGCGCAACAACAACAAAAACGCAACAGATTTAGTGTATTAATACATATGTTGCAATTAACACACAAAATGCGTGTGCTCACAGAGGATCTGCCGTGGCTACGACCGCAACCACTCATTTTGGCTTCAGAACCTTATAAACAACAATATCCAAGAAACAGGCCAAAATCAGAATCCTTAAGCACACCCAAGTCACAAAAGCAATATCACAGTCCGAGTTGTATTATTAGTGGCGAAAATAAGAGTCCTTAGGCAGTGCGGGTTAAAAATTATAAAGAAAACGGGGGAAAAGCAGCGAAAACACACAGAACACACTCGAGCGTTGGCGCAAGGGAGCTGAGAACTTGGTTACTTACTAGTCTGTGGTGCTGAGTGATATACTAATCTGTATGAGTGATGAAAAATAAAAAGAAATGTCAAACGTTGTATTTTTTTGATAACTCTGGATAAGAGTCTCTAAGCCAGCGCCCATTTTCATGTTAATTGCCAAAAAATGTTTTTAATACTGAATTTCATTGAAATAATTTAAAATCTGTATAAACATAAATACATTACACCAAAAATTACATTAGCTATAATCGTAAACAATTTAAACCTCATATTTTACAGCAAACATTCATGATTTTAATATTGCAAAAAAATAATTATTTAGTCTGGCAACCTTGTACTAAAACATTGTCATACCGGAAAAGTAAAATAGCTACTTTTAATTAATTACTTTTTAACCTGGCCTTACCTAAATGTGCCAAAATCATCAAAAATAGTTTATGAATATTTTATAATCATTGGTTGCTGTGAGTTCTTAAGACGCTTTCAAAAATAGTGAATATAAATCTGCCATAGCTCTTTAAAAATGTCAGTAAATTTGGCTACAAAAAGTATATATCTCAACAAAAGTACAAAAACATATGCTATCTTAATATATATATTTCTTGTGTGCGTGTGTATGTGACTGAACTCCTCCTAAACGACTGGACCAATTTTGATGAAATTTTTTGTGTGTATTCCAGGGGGCTTGAGAATGGTTTAGATTCACAATACGGTCATATAGATATTGTTTTTCAGCTAAATTATTTATTTAAAAACATTTGAGACAACGTGAGACAACGTGACATTTGAGACATTTGACAGGACAACGTCTGTTGGGCCAGCTAGTATATGTATAAATATATATACACTTCTCATCAAAAAAATCGAAACACTTCCGTTTTCATTGTTTCTGTCCGAATTTAACACAAAAAAGAATTCATACGATGAAAAAAAAAACATAAATGTATAGCTGGCAGTTTGGCCATTACAGTAATAAGCGAAAATTCTAAATTCAAAATTAGAATTTCATTTGTTTATCTTATAAACGAAATGAATCACTGTTTTGAGACAAATGTGTGTTTAGGGTTGGAGTACATTTAGCGTTTAAAAACTAAAAATTGGCGCCTATCCTTAAACTTTTTGTTTTTTATTTCAATACTGTGACTTTGGGACGTCTGAAAAAAGGTTATTTTTCTAAAACGTATGGATACTTCGCCCACAGAAGCCGCCCAAGTTGTGGCATTGCTGGATTCTGGCCTTAGTCAGCGTGTTGTGGCTGCAAGACTGCATCTAAGCCTGTCATCTGTTCATAGAGTCTATAAACGTTATCGGGAGACTGGTTTGTTCACGCGCCGTTCAGGATCTGGCAGGAATCGGGTCACTTCTGAGCGAGATGATCGATTTATTGTAACAACTTCTTTAAGAAATCGACGCCTTAACGCTTTTCAACTGCAGCAGCGGCTTCGTGTTGTACGAAGGGTGGCTGTAAGTGACTCTACAATTAGAAGAAGGTTGAAGGATCGTGGACTGGTACCGCATAAGCCAGCAAATGGGCCGAAATTAACTGCAGACCATCGAAGAGCGCGCCTTAACTTTGCACGTGAGCACCTAAATTGGTCATACCTACAGTGGAGCAAAGTTCTCTTTTCTGATGAGTGTAAAATTATGCTGTATGGTAACGACGGAAGGAACAAGGTCTACAGAAGAGACGGAGAACGCTATGCAGAATGCTGCATTGAAGAAAAGGTCAGCTATGGTGGCGGTTCGTGGACGGTTTGGGGAGGAATCAGCGCCGACGGTAAGACAGAGCTTGCTTTTGTGTCTGGGCCACGTCTGCCTGCACTAAACTGTCATCGGTACGTCGAAGAGTGTCTCGAGCCTCATGTGATGCCCTATGCACATTTTATTGGCAACGGCTTCATATTCATGCACGACAATGCTAGGGCTCACACCGCGGGCGTCGTACGAGATTATCTTAACGAAGTCGATATCTCTATTATGGAATGGCCAGCAAGAAGCCCGGACATGAATCCCATTGAACATCTGTGGGATGAATTAAAGAGACGAATTCGAGCAAGAGATCCTGCCCCAGAAACACTTAGCCAGCTGCAAGATGCAATCCAAGAGGAATGGGACAATATACCACAGCATGTGATCGTGATTCTCATCCGATCGATGAAGAACCGTATGGAAGCAGTAATTAGAGCTCGGGGAGGGAATACAAGTTATTAAATAAACGTTTTTTAGCTTTTTTTTTTCATTTACGTGTGTTGTTTTATCCATTTCCTTTATACTCCATACGGAATAAAAATGACTCATTTAACAAAATACGAAACCTATGGAAAATTCATTTAAATTTAGAACATTATCATTAAGATTTGATAAGCTCATATTACTCACTATTAAACGACATTTAACATTTATTCCTAAATGTACACATTTTTCTGATAATCCTGACAAAACGTAAACTTGCAAGGTGTTTCGATTTTTTTGATGAGAAGTGTATATTTCACTATAACTAAAGCCTTAATAACTGTTTTTAGTATTAATAAAAAAACTACTGATTTCTCTAGTATTAGTAGTCTCACCTCATGCATAAGAGCTGCCAGTCGTTATAATTTCGTATATACGTGCCTTAGTTAAAGGGTCCTGAAGCTGACATGCCGTTAGTACGATTACAATAGTGGAGTCTTTACAGCTGTCGCCCAAACAAAGGTCGTGCACGAAAACTTTTATACCCCACTGAATACCAGCATAGCGAGCGAATCAGCTAAAATCTTACTTAGTTCATGTCTTACACGTGTTTCCCTGAAACAAGTTTGGTCTAGTTGTGAAATAAGAAAACGATCATTTGTAAGCGTAAATTGCAGTTTATGGTCTTCGTATTATTTGTGAGATAGGGGAAGCATTTGGAAGGGATGGGATTCATTTTCAGACAATCATTTGGTATATATTTATTTACGATTGTTGAATTAAAGTTCACAATCATCTTTAGATATAAATTGAATAACTACAATAACTAAAAAGTCACAGTCAAGTATCGTCTTTTATGCTTTTTTATAGGCAGTATAAAAGAATAAGCATTTGTCGATGCACTTTTGCGCAGTAGATGCTGTATAATATAAAAAAAAACGTAGTTAAACTTTATTATCTTTTAGAAGTAATATCTAGATCACAAACACTATCAGACATTTGATACTTAGATTTTAGTTTTTCTTGTACTTGCAAACAAAACATTACATGCACTATGAAATAATTTTATAGTTTGTATAACTTTATGAAAAATGATGTCTTTCTCGTAGAACGGGATCAAAGTATAATTTATTCGCTCGCAAAATTATTAATTTCAATACTAGAATCTCGCTCCGATCAAAATGACACGCGCTTTAAAAATATTATTTTGCTCCCTTATAAACCATAATGTCTTCCTTTCGTCTCTATTAAACATCATTTCATTCATTATACGTGTCCATATGCTGCTTTCCTGTCAATTTATTCATAACTTAAGTTTTCCCATACTCTTATTTCTATTAAGAAAATAGCTACTAGATGAAGATGTTCCTAAATATTATACATCTCTAAAAGTAAATATATGGTGCCTGAAATAAATTCCAACAGTAAACAACTTAATCAGATTTTCTAATAAAATAACACGCTTCGATGGAAGAACTTGAGTGGATTCCGTTGTATTTGCAACAATGTCAAAGTTGTTAAGTAACTGAGTATTATAAAATAACGTAAATGTAATTTTGCAATGTTTTCATGAAGAATTTGCATTTGTATGTAAATAACTTAGGGGCCTACTTCCTTTGATGACGTTGGTACCTGAACTGATTTGATAATTGATGCGTGAATGGTAAATGTGTTGAAGCATTGTGCCAAAATGGTCTTATATGGTGGTAATTCTGTTGTATGGAAAAAGTTATCATCATCACAGCTCACATATACCCCCACTGCTGACCACGAGTTTACTTAGTTATGGTTATTAAGATTTGGTCAACCACGCTGGCCCAGCGCCAACTAGTCGTCTTCACATACACTTTTTAGTTCCTTCGCGTATCATCATATTGTCCTTCGTATTTAGTCTTTTCACAATGTTTTCCTTTTCCGTTGGAGCGTCCAATAAATGTACATATGAAATTCGAATAATTAAAAAGACGTTTGTACAAGAAAGGGTATAAAGAATTCTATTTTCAAAACTTCGGTAACTATAGTCAAGAAGCTATAATCCGACCATAGATAGTTTGTGGCAGCAGGCTTAGCAGTGGACACAGCAACACCGCCCAGCGATTTATTTGGTGGTATTTTGCAATAGGTGTGCATTGTTAAAGTTAACAGAGGGTACGCCGCGTACCAGTTTCACCAGATCCTGATGAGATTCGGGTTTTAACTTTTGAAGTTTAGCTTTCGGTATATCTGCTATGGGTAATACCATTACCATTATCGGCATACATATGTCAAGTGTTATGTAATAAGTATTTGTCGACAATCGGGAAAAAATTTCGTTATTAAATTTAAGTTATTTTCCACTCACTCAGCGGCATAATATTCGTACTTTTAATTCGTTTATTAAATTTAGTGATGTCTATATAAACGTAATAAAATCGATGATCTGCTGTTTCCATAGCCGACCGGATGGCGTGCTAACTAACCATTGTGACCAAACAATAAAATGAAAAACTGAATTATTTATAATTTATTGAACATTCATGAGTATTCTTATTTATCTGTAATCAGGAACTCCCCTATTTTATATTATAATACTTGAGTTTATATCCTTAATCAATTAATCTACGACCATAGTCTGTGGACTAATTCTCTCTGAATGTAGTAATCGTTAATATACACAAGTAGTGACAGGTGTTTTAGATTAGACAGGGTTCCCAACATAGGGGTTTTCCCCCTAGATTTAGGGGCTAAATAAGTGAGATGGGATTTTTTAGGGACTTGAAATTTTTAGGGGTATTTTTAGGGATTTTTTGATTCTTTATATTTTTAATTTTTTTTAAGATAAATTTAAAAATGGCTCTTGTGTGAATCAATGTAGCCAACAAAAACATTAATATTTATTTCTTGACCTACCGACTTATAACATCTAGTTCGTAATTCTACAACCACTCTGTGGTAACTATTTAAAATAAATAAATATATTTAAAATAATATAAAAGTTACGTTTTTAAAAGTTACCTTTCCCTCAAATTGAAATTAGTTCCCCACTCTAACTGGCTATTGGCTACAAATCTCTTAATTACGCCTCTGAATGTCCGTTTTTAAAAGTTACGCTACCCCCGAAATCGTAGCTGTATAGAGCGTCTACTGTAAATATTTTTTTAGGGGGACAACTCAATAATTAAGGCGATTTTAGGGGTTTTCACAACAAACTTTAGGGATAAATATTTTTGAGAGTTGGTAACACTGAGATTAGACGACCTGTATGACCTGACGATCGATTAGGCATGAACACTTATTTGATTGTTTGTTCTAACAATAACTCATATTTAACCGGATCAATGCTTTAAGGAGTACAGTAGAAGTACCATGAATTTCCTACCAAAGATATATTGCCTTATCAAAGTTTTGTTACGTATATTTCGTACCAATTTCAACTGCTAAGTAGGCAGGCTTTAAAACTGCTGGTACTCGGACTTGATAGCTTTATATCATCAACATGCAATATACATTACTAGAGTATCCCTTAAAAATTGTTTCAGGAACATGCTCGGATTAATTATTCTGTTTTATATTGTTCTATGATATTTCAATTGTGAATAATAAGCAATGACAATATACTATGATAATAATGAAGTCATACGTAAGTAGATTTTTTATTAATAAGGTCTAGCAAGTATGTTATGTTAACTTACTACTTAAATACGGAGCCCAGACGCAGCACGATTATGTACGTGTTCATATATCACACTGGAATCACATCACAGCATCTCTACTGCTATCTGTATATTGTAGCCTAGTGCGGAGCTGTATGAATGACCACCATGACCATATCGCCAAGGACACTCCATTTTTGCTTCACTGATATCATCTCTATTTTATATGGTCTTAAGCTGGTTGTTACTTTTTGATAATGATTGAATATTTCGCCAACACGCTATAGCTTAGTTGCACTGGCCAGGAGATATATCCCATGCTGTGAAGAATTGTTGTATTTATAACTCTGGATGTAACATGCATTATATCTCATAGTAATAAACCTATCTTTTCGCAACCCTTGTATAGTATTCTTACGATCTGGATGGTATTTAAAAATTAACTGACCATATATTTAAAACTATCATCAAACGCCGTATTATCTTACCACCCGGTATATTGGACTAGTTGCGACATATTGTTTACGACTTCCCAGAATTGTTGGGCAACGACAAAACCATAACGGTTCTGTCATTGTGTGTCATTTATCACCAAGTTTGGCTTACTGTAAATCTATAGTAATATAACACGATACAGCTTTATTTATATAGGTGATATGTATAGGGCCTTATAGCACGGGCCAACAACCTTGGATCGATTGACCCGCACTAATCATTTGGGTGTGAAAGAGAGTGAACGAGTGAAATTCGTAGAAAAAACTCACATAGGAGAGGAAATACTTGAAATTAAAAAGGTGACACGCTAATGCTATTAAAATGAATAGTGATTTCTTGTAATTATCTGTTAAATTTCCTTTGATAAAGTAGAAAATTGTTGTAATGTTGATACTTTTTAGTTTAGGACAAGATAGTTAAGTCAAGATAGAGAGATAGTGAAACAAATCTTCATCGACGTGAAACGTAGTCAAGTTTCAAACATAGTCTAACAGTGTTTTCTGCAATTGGGCAAATGATTTATTTGCTGATGAATATTAAAAGTGCACTATTAGCTCGTAATTATTATCAAAACAACAGCGTGCCTGCACTTTACTTTTTAAATACAACATGTTTGCCTTAGTCGCAAATCTCTCTAAAACAAACCATGCCATGCAACCAACCAAAAATTTGAATTTGTATGACGTTTTTGAAGTATGTTAAATAATTGTTGCTTAACTTATTGAGCTTAAAAAATATAGTAAAGAGAAATTTCTATAACAAAAGTAATTTATGAGATCAACATAAATTAATTGATAATATAACAAGAACATACATATTTAGTTATAGTCTCTGTTGTCATTGCGAGGTGTTCGGTTTGTAATAATACACTCACCCTCTATTACACTTGGACTTATTATATTATTATATTTGAATATGAATTTGTATGTGTATTACATGTTGTCGTAGCATGATGCGATATGATAAAGCGTTTATAACGCAATATAACCGCCATCTGAAAATGTATCCTTTGTATTTTGATTGTTTAAAGTGATAAATCATTGTATCATATCGCGAACGTCATTCTACGGGGGTAGGCGTAATTTTACGTGTTGTGTATGTATACACATGTATACAACTGTATGATAATACAGAAATAGCCGGCCGTATTGTGCTTAGTTTGATTTGATATAACAGTGCGTTGGAAGCCTTACAGTACTAATTACCGTGTTGTAAACACTGGCTTCCTGGAACATGGCACTGAAATATGAACGGGTTTCTGATGAATTATTGACTATAATATTATTTTCTGTAAATTCGAGGAGCTTGATTTAATAGTGACTATGTATTCGCGAGATGGATTGAACTTTGTCAACAATTAATTTTAAAAAGAATAATTTGATCACGTTATTAATATACATATAATATGTAAACTATACCTGTTTACTGTATGTGCTCGAGTGTATAGTATTCAGTTATTGTATTTATCTACACGAGATGGTATGTCGACTTGAATTAGAAATAAATATGCAATCAATATTTTAGACCATGCTACACTCAAAAGGTGGTACTGTTTTATCTGTTTGTAACTGAAAATTGTTAATATTTCCGGGTCATTTGTGTATTGAGACGAAATTAATTCCAAACGCAGGATAGGAAAACCACTGATTATAATTAAGTATATATAACTTAATTCATATGTATGTAATTAAACAGAGATACTATTACATATAATTATAATAATAAATTTTATATAATTAAGACTTTAAAATAATAATAGATAAAACTAATCTAAAATAGAGCTATAGTAAGTGAATGAGATGGGATGTGCGAGGGATCATATAAGTAATAATCAGCAGTTCTGATAGAGCCACGGATATTGGCTGCGTTTCCTTGCTGAATTGCCTGCTGATTTCCTTGCCGATCTTCTGAGTGAAGAAAGATTCATCCTCGTTTGTCACTTGTGGAACAATTAAGTTTTTAAAGTGTGAAATCCACGCGGTGTAAGGTTTAATGTTTTCACGGCATGGCTTGTTATGCCAAGTATGCCGTAGCGGAATCTGACCTTTACAAGTTGCATCTCCAATTAAGGGATACCCACGTTCCTAACTAGTAATTTAATTAAATATATAGGTGAATCAAATATATATGTAAACATATATAATATATCTATATTTTGATTAGATATGAAGTAAAATCTTAAAATACAATTAATATATATTGTAATTAAAATGAACAATTATATATTATCCTACGAATTTCAACCATGCTAAGAAGAAAATCCGAAGTCGTTATTAAGTGTCAAAATGTGTTTACTACAGCCTAAGCAATTAGTTTTTGAATACTAAAAATTCTACAAGCCGTTTTTATCGTTAAAGAGAGAGTTTGTTCAAAAGAAGATACACCTGAATAATTAAAGAAAAATGTTTGATAACATATTTATAAGGACAACTGTACTGAGACTAAACAAGAGATGAAGCAATGTTTTATGGAAAAAACAAAAGAAAATATTGCTTTTAATGTAAGTAGTATTGGGTTTTTTAATAAAAACGTAGCTGCATAATAGGAAATTCAGGTGTAGTGGAAAAAGGCTACATTCCCACGCTGCCCTAGTCCAGGTTGATCGACGGCGACAGAGTTTTCCGTTTGTGTAAGGTACACTTACTAATATTGTTTCAATAAAATCTGTAATACTATATACATATAATATAAAAAAAATCCACCCATCACATTCACGTAATTTTTTTTTAATATATGTTATTGTACTTAAGCGATTAATAATTACAGGGAAGTACATCATTAGTAATTAAGTTAAAAAGTTTTTATTAATCACCTAACCATTTTCTGAATTAATTGCGTATTCTTGTATTGTCTGGAATGTAAGTATAACAGGAGAGTAATGATTTATTGTGCCCAAGAAATAAACATAATAGTGTCTATTATTTGTATCTTTCGGAGCTATTACTGTAATTAATGTAACTTAGTCTTTAAGTTTCCTTTTATTGATTTATCACGACTTGCAGATTTATTATGAACTGATGATATCGGACCGAAAGGTGCATATAGATATATATTATTTAACTCGTGTCATTTATATTATAATTAGTATTAAAGTATATTAATTTTGTCACTTTTCACCAAACCCAGGCAAATATTTACTGTTTGAGTTTACCTGAGTAAATAAAAAGACATGAAAAAATGATAACTTTGTACATCCTTGGGACTAATGTGATCGATCACTTTAGTCTCTCTCCGTAAGGCTATGTTGACGAATATTTAAAGCACGAGAAGTCACAAAAAATATAACCGTCCCTATAGATTGAACAGAACTACAGATTATATTTGCTTTTTTTTTGTTAATGGTATCGAATATTATCTGTTCTTGTGTGAACATGACAAATGGTGTCTAATGCTGATGTTGCAATAAAAATTAATGTGTGCGAGCATAGACTTGTCAACATATATGAATCGATAAAAACATCCATCCTTGTTACGCTGTAAGAATAACTGCCAAACTTAGTTTTTTTGAGTATATCTATCTGAGCTGTCAAACTTTGTTTATCGAGAGATAAATAAATACTTGGAACTACAAAATCGTAAAAACAATGACGTGATATCTTTTGACACAAAGCAGCATAACTCCGTATAACACGACGCTTAGTCCCACACTGATTCGATTTAGTCATTGAATAAAATAATGAAGTTAAAAACTTTCAAAGCGAAAAAAACTACTACCTTGAATTACTTACTATTCTTCATTCTGTTTTTTGAAAAAGAAACAACATGTTTGAACTTATTATTAGAGATAGAATTTGGTCTAAAAACTTAAAATTGCGAATTGTTAAGTCGCATTCTTATCAAGTTTTATAATTATTTTTAAAATATTCATCAATTCATTCTCAATGATGCTTATAATAATAACAAAACCTCTTTTGTAAAATAATTTATAAATTAGTTTAATCTATATACTCTAAGCCTGTATAACTATACAGGCTTAGATTATATAGATTAAATAGATTATGTTTTTAGACCATTATTAATTTACACATTCATAACTATGAACGTGTAAATTAATACGCGTGAAGTGAATTCTGCTATTTTTATTTATATATTTTTGATGAAGTATCATATAATTAATCGAAAATTTGTTAATTGCCGACCGGCATAAAGTCTGGAAGATTTTTTATTTTAGACTCAAAGAGATTTTACATTTTTACAAATGGAATCCTTCTGGGCATATTTTCAACAATATTTTTAATGACGTATTCAAGATTGCGTTTACACTTTTCAGCAATGTTTGTTTTTAGGTTCTTGATATTTTTTATATTGCACTGATCTGACCCATATCTTTAGAACATCCCAGACATGCTCAATTGGATTGAGGTCAGGAGTTCGAGCTGGCCAATCTAAAATACAGATCCAAACTTCTGGTATGTACGTTTCCACGTCACCAGAACCGTGAGGGCGAATTTTTTAAACCATGTCTATAAAAATGGAATCTTCCTCGAAAAGCAATAAGATGCGAGTTGTAAATGTAGAATTACGACTTCTGTTATGTACAGGTTTACAATAATGCTCGATTTTCTATGAAACTAAATCGCTCTGTCAAATTAATTGCTGAGCAAACACAACGGATCCTTCGTCATAAGGAGTGATTTCTTCGAAAAAAACCTTCCCGCATAGTATTCCCGTGGTCTTCGCATTACTTCAATAGAAAATGAAACTTTGTTCCAGTCTTCCAGAATGCACACTAGTTTGTCTTTAAAAATTAGTCATTAATGTCAGGTTTACATATTTTTGTAATTTTGACTGTATCTGTTTGAAATCGACTGTATATTTATGATCTGTGATAACGATGATGGTCTATAGATAAGTAATTATAATTAATTAATAAATAAACAAGACTGATTGTTTAGTTCTTAGTCTGCATGCAAATACTGGACTCAACAATTACACTACGAGTACTAATGAAGTGCACTCTCTAATTAATTTCCATTCGCTGAGTACACATTATAAGACGATGAAATATTTACTCAGTGCAGACTTGATTTAAAATTAATTGTGCCGTGAATGTTTGCAGACAATTTGCGGATCAGTTTGGTTTGTTGGTTAATATACTTATCGTTTGAGTAATCACTCTTTTTTGAGGATAGTATTCGTGCTCTAGATTTCTCCTCGCTCTCCGTAGTGTAATGTCAGACAGGTGGTTTCCGGTCAAGGGTGTACTGGATTCTGTAATATTAGCACCTACGAATGCTTCCCAGTAATTTGAAAACACTACGGACCTATACACTATTTTTAGAGCCAACCATTTGGTATAAATGCTCTATGATGGTAGCAAATATAGGAACGCTCTCTATTTGCTCATTTGAATTTCTCTGTAAGTGGATCTACAGTTGAAGTACAAAAACAACATTTATTACGCAGGTAATAGAAGCGGTCTCAAATTAGTTATGTTGTCTTACTAGCATTATGTACAGTAAAATGTCAACTGTACCTAAGCTTACAATAATCTAGGCTTATCGTGAATTAATGGTTTTAATGGCCCACGCAATGATACAGAGATTAAGTGAACAGGCAATGAACCTGACAACTTTCACTCGAAGTGGAACCTAGATTAATGCTGCGCATTCTTAAGGTATACATATAACTCAAACTTACCCCTTTCACTTGGTTGGGGGCCGCTGCCTTTGCGAAGCACATTATGTTCTTTTAGACTCTTCTAGATACAAAAGTGTCATAGATAGAAATTATTTGGATACTAACAATTTGGCTAAGGTCACTTCAACGATCTGCACTGCACTTTATTCGCGTATCGCTATATGTCAAACGTAAAGTTTATAAATACATTTGCCTTTTAATACATTTATGGATAAATAATTTAATGGAAAATCACACATATTTTTGGTAATGAGTACTTTATTTGGTATTAACAATTTTAAGGAACTTAATACCTTCTTTATTACTGGTTGTTGCGACATAATTACCACCCTCTTAAATAAATTACCCTCAGTGTAAGTATTGTTCAGTTACTACGAAATATGTTAGATACTGTTGACGGTTTGTTATTATTTGTGAGTATTGCAGAAAATCTAAGCGCCGTAACGGACAATGTGTTTGTCTTCCCTTATTTTTGATCCTTATAATAGTCCTTTCAATGTAAATTCTTTAGACGCACATTGAATATTAATATTCGACCATTATTTTAAACTGAAGTATGATAATGCAGACGGAAAGCCCTACGGCCGTTATTAGGTCAGCGACCCCGCACCCAGGTGCAATGCAACTGAAACATGCAGCACGTTGCAGGTTCGTCCCCTCGTGGCATGGGCTGTTCTTGGGATGATTTCTATAGACTGTGGCGCTACATAATGATACTCCGCTGTAGTGTTTTCCGTTATGGCAAACTGAAAGCGTAGAGCTCATTACTGAATGACTTCGTGTTATTAAAAAAGCAATTAAGTTTTAGCGGAACGTGACAGAATCAGAAATGATGAAATTGCAGAAGATACGTAAGTGGCGGGGGGCAGTGCACATAACTAGTATAATAACATAACTTATAAAGTATTTATCAGTCAGGTAAATAATGTTGCGGTGTACACTTAGCTTAAATTGTCTAAATAATGTCGCCGAAGTCGTTGACGTTCGAAAGTATCCCCTTCTAATTTAGTCTTTAGTCCTTAAGTAAATACATTTAATTATATACAACATTTTATTATGCTACGTAATTAATTTGCCATCGAAGAGGTTATATACGCCATATATTCAGAAGTACATATGCGGTAGGAGACTTTGTAATGGAAAGTATATTTATTCTTTTTCATTTTATTCTCACTGTACTGTTATAAAGTTATCAAATCATAAAAAGTCAGTTAATCATTCATATAATCTTTTGTATTCTTAAAATCATCTGATTTTAAGAATACAAAAGACTTAATCAATAATAGGTATGTGCTGAAAATATCACTTCTTCAGTATAGCGCCATGACGCCATCACGAATGGATAATGTTATAACAGTTTTTACTTCTCATTTGTGTTTCCTACAAACGAATTTTGTTTTAAAAAGTTTTAAAAACAGGCTGAATCAAAAATAAAGAATATGCACACTTTTTAAATATTTCCTTAGAAGAAAAGCGATAAAGTTGCCTACAGAAATTTTGAGATTGGCAGATTCGAAATGTAACGTGACGTTACTTTACCGTCCGTCATATATTATACAAAAATCTATTTTTCAAGATAGCGTGTAAT
The DNA here is from genome assembly GCA_036419045.1 of Scirpophaga incertulas. NCBI lineage: Eukaryota > Metazoa > Arthropoda > Insecta > Lepidoptera > Crambidae > Scirpophaga > Scirpophaga incertulas. The sequence goes on along the minus strand of CM071630.1, from coordinate 15,717,747 downwards.
TTTATTAGGCATTCTCATATTATCTTTTATTTTCCACTGTAACCGTAGACCGTTTAGGTTTATTTAATCCATAGTACCTATTATCCTTATTCAATATGCGTGTTGATTCCGGAATTAACATTCTGTTATGTGTTCTGTGTTTTACGATATGTCCCAGTATAGGAGAGGTTTAGAAGAACATTATATCCTTCAATTTAGCTATGTTCTTGATGTTTTGGGTTATCTGCCACTTAAAGATAAGTATAATGAAATAACCATCCTCAGTGTATTGTACAATGTGGTTGTAACTAAAGTAGATGATACTGTTTAAATGGCCAAGTGGTTTTCGGGACCCAGGTCAAAATGGTTGGGCCAAGTTAGAATATGCCATAAACCAGGTGGTTTATGGCATATTCTGCTGGGTTGTGTGTTTGGAGGCAAAAGAATGGGTTAAGTGTAATTCTCTTGGCTGAAACCATTCAAAATATGATATATCGTACAGCTAATTATAAGGTGTGGGTAATTCTCTCTCCCTTAGAAACAAAAGAATTGGTGGCTTTAGATAAATAGCGGGAAAATACGTCAACTCAACTTTTCATAAAAGTTATATATTTTGAATCAGCTCATTCTGTCGAAAACAACGATTTTCTAATTCAGACTTCAGAGACCCCTGGCGGGAAAATGCAGGAATCTCCCCATAGTGTCATGGGGATCTCCCCATAATCGTTAATTTTAACGTAACCACTAACACGAGGTAATTTGGATCAGTGGAAATGAGATATTGGACCTATCTGTACATTACAGTGACCGCAGCTTCGGAAATAATTGACTTTCGATTCTGATTTACACGCTCCATTTTTCCATTTTGCTGGGTGAGAACATCGGCGCCAGAGACATGAATCATTGCCATGTCAACGACTAGATAACGCCAAATACTGAGAGGGAAAATGAAGTGTCAATTTCCTTTGTGGTTTAAAGAATGCACTGTGTGTATGTATTAGGATTTTAGTCACATTTTGAAGATTTTGCAACTCCTATCATCATTTTAATAGAGATAACATTCAGGTGAGTAACACATCGTTAAAACGAAAACTCTCGAATCTTTAACAATCTGATTACAATACAATTTTAAGTAATTATAGAAACTGTATGACATCTTTTATTTTCAAAACAGTTTTTATTATAAATCGCGCGCATATTTCCTAATTATATACGTTCCACTGTTGTGGTAGCCAAGGGCAAGGGGATATATTCCGAGACGAATACATATATTATATCCGATATTGAGAATCCCGTCTAAATCCATCGTTGACAGAAATTACTTACGTAGTTTGTTACAACGTAAACGGGACGAATAAAACCCGTCACACGTGTGGTTTAATCTGTCTCTATACAAAAATAAAGCAGCTTGAAATTGAAGGCATTCCTTTGTTACAAAAGGCAAAATAAGATGTATAGTATACATTTAAAAGTGAGCAATATAGAATTATTATAAAATCGAGAAAATTGCAAGAGACTCGTGGTATCTATTCAGTTTCGTGTCTGTGCCTGGAGGCATGAATGAGCACCACATAAATTTGCTTGACCAAGCGCCGTGACCGACTTGAATGGACGGAACAACTCAATGGGGTCCAATATCTGCCATCATAATTAGACGCCATTCGTCATTTTTATAAGTGTAATTAATTTTGTACTGCCATTAGTGACCACTATATTTATACAGCGATTGTAAAATTATAATTATCATATGGGATACTTACGCAGGTTTGTTCTTAGTTATTTTCAACATTTCTGTAATCAAGCTTACAAACGTAAAAATAAATTATTGCTTTATTATGCGTATATAATAATAATGTTTAATTGTTATAAGGATTACATCCAGATAACAGGTAATCGCGCTAGATCTCTCCGAAAGGTTAGGTTATGTTTGTTACTTTACCAGATTTTATTATGTCATACGAGTCTCTTGCTAGTAAAATCCCTTAGGAAATACAAGGAGAGAAAGGGGTACATATTCTAAAGTCAACACTGCACCTATTTAAGAATAGGGTTTTGAGATACATATATATGTATTGACAAATACTAGAAATTTTTTTTGATGTATTAATTAAGTGATTCATGAGGGATGTTCTGACAGTTAAAAATAATGATAGATTGCAGTTACCGCCTTTGTTTTAACTTGACATGGCAAAGTTATAGTACTGTAGTAGGTATTATAATATCTGTGGTGTTAGAATAAATTGAATATAACTTATTGGTTTGATAATATTTTAAAGTGCATGTTTATGCATTATGTGCATTTTAAAGTTCATGTACGTAACGTAATGTTTTTGAAGTGTGTAGCCTAACCAAGCTGAATTAGTATTTTTTGTAAAATATCAACACTATATTTAAACTTTAGAGTGTTACGAATATTACTTTAAATGTAATACAATCTCATGTAAAATCTCTAGACATAAGTAAAATCTTTAAACAGGTAGAGAATAATGCTCTTTGATCTGTCATTTGGAAAATATTATAAAGTAATTATAGGAGTTATTAGTTAGTGTGTCGATATTTTTTTAATGACGTTTTTATATATTTTTTTAAACACTAAAGGAATAGCGACATAAATCAAAACACCTTTAGATCATTGAAGGTAGAGAAATCTAATAAAAAAAAATTAATCCCATTATTAGCAGTATATCAGACACTGATTTTGGAGAATAGAACCGAAGAATTTGTCTTATAACGCACTGGTCAAGGTTTGCTCATTGTGAATATGTGATATGGAAGTGACCACCAAACGCGCTGCTGATCTTATACCCGGCAGCACTAATAAATACTTACTGGACACGGTCCCCCAATAAGCGCTGCTCATATGCAAGAGGATAGCTAGCTCAAGCGGAGCTCGCTAACAAGCTCTGTTGTTCCTTTTAAAATATTAGATATTTATCAAAATACTTACTTATAGTTGATTAAATCTTTCCAGGGAAAAAAATAGGACTTTCAAATACCCTTCTCGGCATACCTATACGAGGGCTGCATTAAAAGTATCGGGAATAGAATATTTCTACTGTTCCTGTCATATTAAAATCTTTTTTATTGAAAACTCCTTGGTTTTAAAAATCGAATACCATTTATTTACTTATATAATAAACTAGCTTTTGCCCGCGACTTCGTCCGCGTGGAATAGTGACTTCCGGCAGATTTTTGGTTAACCAACAACATATTTATATTTATATTTGAATAAAGATTAATATTATTATGTTGATACAATTAAACAAATTATTTCGACCAAATTTGGTACCATAAAAACGGTCATTGTGACTAAACTTAAAAGATAGACATATGCCGTCGCGGACTTTTTTTTAGATCATGTATAGAGGAATAATTCTTTCATACATATTTTTTGTGTATCTTGAACCGTTTTCGCAGCGCACGCAAAGAAAGCCTTCAAAAATGAATAATTTTCCCCGTTTTTTACACATTTACCGCTCTGTCTTTGCTCCTATTGGTCATAGCGTAATGTTATTTAGCCTATAGCCTTCCTCGATAAATGGACTATCCAACAAAAAAAGAATTATTCAAATCGCACCAGTAGTTTCGGAGATTAGCGCGTTCAAACAAACAAACAAACAAACTCTTCAGCTTTATATATTAGTATAGAAGATTCTCGGTCTTGTCACAAGGTCTTGTCATACTTGTTTAGTCAAAAACAGTGAATATGGAATTGACTCGACAAAATTCAAGAACGATGATTTATTATGACTTTCGAAGACAATTGCGACAAGTGGGAACTATCAAGTTTTAAGATAGGAGGAACCCTCATACATAAAATGTTATCTGTTGTAACAGATAGTTTTGTTTTATAAACTATGTCAATTCCCTTATACTATATGTAAACACTATTGACATGTTTTATTAACAAGTTCATGATAAAAGATTATATAGCAAGGGGGCAAAACTTTATTTTCAGGCAAGGCCGCTATTTTGAATTCTGAGTTAAACGATGGACTCTAAGTAAATCACCTGAGGCAAAAATGTTTTTTCTAGATCACACACTTTACATTTTTCCCTATTTACGAACTTATTCATTGCGGAAGACACTTTTTTTGTATTTTCTTTGTAGGTATTAAAATTTAATTTTTCCTACTGCTCGAACTGACGAATGATTTGAATTTATTCCAAAATGTACTTGAAATGACAAAGTAACAGATTGAACGTATATAAGTGAAAATCAGAAAACAGCACGCCCATTACAACGTTAACGTCATCGTTGCTTTTCATAACACGACAGAGACGAGAGAACATGCAGAAAATAGAACGCCTTATAGCTAAGATTAAATGTTTAAAAAAGCAATCAAACTTGGCTTAAAATGGTACTAATATTTAACATAAAAAGGTAAATATTTAACTACACTGGTGTCACTCATAGATGTAAAATTTATTTTATAAGTATTTTTATTAATCTCTCTGATTATGAAATAAAATATGCCACAGAAGCAGGACATGTATCTTCTAGAACTTATTTATTTATCTATTCTTGATGTACAGTGTACAAAGGTATGCTAACTCCCAACAATTCACTCAAAGAACAGTTAATTTCAAATTTTGTTTAACTTTTTTTGTTCATATATCGCGTCGATTTAATACAAATGTTTACGTCCGCCACTCATGGGCCTACAATGTTGAATAATGACTAAGTTAGGTAAGTACGCTACGAGGAAAACCGCGATCATGTCTAACAGGCTGAATCTAGCGCCGTCCTAAGCTCACTGCTATTTCCTAAACTTAATTCAAGCAAGTGCGTTAACCCTGCCTCGACATAGTGCATGTGTAGACAGTGGAAAACTTTTATTTTGTTCTCAAAGTTCTCAAAGAATTTTGAACTAGTTTTCACCTGCAGATTCGTTGGCGTTAGAAACTTTCGACCCTTTTACCTATACAAAAATAGGAACCCCGTTTCACCTACACATTTTAGTTTTGGATTGATACATTACTCCGTCATATACAATACACATGGTTGTAAAGAGAGTGAATTAATAAAATAAATATTGGATGAATAAAAAATTTACTAATGTAAAAAATACACGAATTATAAAAATATATTAACTTCAATACAATGAGAGAACATTGTAAATATAACATTGAAATATTTGTGTGTTCATTCTAATCATAATCAAGATAGCAAATACAAGATACCGTAAAGAAAAATTTACTTCTTAGCTTCTTACTGTGCAGATGAAGAATAGACCCAGTTGGTACATTCCACACCTTCATTGAATTTTATATCTCTACGCACGCCTTATAAAGGCGTGTCTTATAAAGACGCGTGATATTAATCTACATAACAAAAATAATTTCTTTATTTTACTAAACACATAAGGTATGGGATATTATACAAGAAGACTACATAAATTATAATATCTTAATGTGAAAGTCTGGAGTCTGAAAAAGTGTTAACCTGTTCTACAGATCTCCAGGCTGTCTCACCTTTAGACATTTATGTTTTCATTAATAAGTCATACTAACGAATTATAATTGACAATCGACAACGAGCAATTAAAAATTTACAAATATAAAATTGAAAGGTTTATAAAATACCCACTTCGCTGTACATAAATACAGCGAATACTGTGACGTGGTAATATAATGATATATATAAATATATGTACATGAAAATAAAAGATACTAACAATTAAAGGCTTGCTGCAAGAAAGATTCAGTAATTTTTTTCCAATCCAATCATTTATTTGTAATAGGTACAATTTTATAACATCACTATGCTCGGCCATTAAAAGCGTACAAATCTTTAGTAGTCGCACGAAATTTATAAAAATATACCATTAATTCATTCATTATACAAAATTATATAGAGTATTAATCAATTTTCATTATATAAAATTAAATAGTGTATATGTCAATTTTAGTTTAGATGTCAAATCAATGTTAATAAATCATTAGTACTTTACAACTATATAATAAAAATAAGGTGATGCAGTTCGTACATATTATCCAAGTTGGGCATATCAAATCAAGCCTAGTACATTCTTTTATTCACCCTAATGTTTATATAATAGGCAGTAACACTTCTCTGACCATTTAATAATAATAATTTATATAATAATAATTTATAAAAAAATTCGTCCATAAATACAAGGTACATTAAAGGATTCAGTTTCATTATATTACTTTATTACCAGAATAATAAGGCCATATAGCAAGAAACCCGGAAAAATTCTATCTATTTCTCTAGGTATTTATTTCGTATATCTATTGATGTACTGTAGTGTTTTATAGCTCATAGACATTTAATCATACTGGGTTGTCGTGCACCGCTCCAGCTAGGCTCTGCATCGGTTGCGCGGGCGCCGGCATTTCCGCAGGGGTGGGGCGGACGCGGGGCGTGAGAGCGGCCGAGGAATGCCGCCCGGCCGTAACGGAGCCCCGGACCGCGGCCTTGCTTTGCATATCTTGGGATTGCTTGCATTTGCCCTGCCTATTATACGCTTAGTTTTGTATTTTAAACATGCCGGTTCTGCTGAACTTCTATGGGAACCCGGATCATTTATATTACACATATATACACTATATACTTATAAACATATAACTAATATCAGCACAAAAAATTTACACATTTCTTTTTAACGAACGAAGTCTGTTGAACCCTAATACGCCGTGTCCCACTATTCAGCTGCCACTATATTCTTCTTCCGCTGCAATATTCTTTTTTTAACTTATTTATAATAGGTAAAAGGCTAGACGCAATCGTTAATTGTATAGAGTTTTTAAACTTTCCGACCTGTAACATAATTAGGCAAACTGATTTTAGCCCCTAAATGTAACAATGAATACGGCATATAGCAACTGATACAAATATTAAACTAAAGTTAAAATTTAAAAAAATCTTAGTAATGTATATTTTTTGAGAAAGGTACTGATTTGCTTGCAAGTTTTAGTATTATGTGTCATCTTGATTTATTTCCATCGTTTTCTTAATCGCCTCAGAGGATCATATTATATCTTTTATTATATTTCTATGTTCTCTAAGCTAGCTCCAGTTATTTAAACTGGAGCCAAATAGTAAATCAAGACACAGAGGCGGGAAATCACAAATGCAGCCAATTATAGTAGACAGTTACATAGAGATGGATAATTATTTTGAAATCTGCAATACATATCAGATAAGTAGGGGGTGTACCCAAAACCAAAAAACATAGCAAAGTCTACGACACAAAAGGTTTGGGAACCTCTGTATTAGAGGATGTAAGTAACATTATTAATTAATTTAAGTAGAATAATAATCGTGTAAAATAACACGTTTAATCACAATTTCCCAGAAGCAAAAATAAAAAGCGAGATGATTATTTAAATGGCTTCATTAATTAATCATTAGTTATTATTCAAGTCCAACTTTGGCGTTGTCAAGTTCTCTTTTATATTGTCCTGTTTCTGTGCGAAATAATTATAATGATTTCTATAATTGGCACTTGCAGGATTTGACAAATTGAAAGACTTAATGAAATTTCACATTTCATGGATATATATATATATATATATCGGCAGACTAATGTCTGCCCAGCTGCAACTTTTTTAATAAAACGTTTCCTTATTTCATTTATCTTCATACTCTTAGCCTCCTTGTGGATTTTTTTTTTATTCATTAATAGGTCCAATTGTTACTTAAAAATCTTTACCTCCATGAGAGACAAAAGTAAATTATTCGTTCATTTACTATATCGGAAATCTGGAGAGGCCATACTTATCCTAACGTTTGGCTGAAGAAATGTCGCTCACCTTATTACCCGTGATAATTGATTTGTTGATTAGGGAACAGCCTTGTTTAGTATTTCGTGTTCAGCACAACATGTCTGACTTAAAACGAGGTTTAAATAGTAGATATACATGCGATAGAAACTATCATAAGAGAACAAAATAATATTTTTACAACGTTATTTTAACACACGAATAGAGTGATTATATATATATTCTAGATTTTAAATCTACACTTCCAAGAACTATTAGACAACACAAGATACACTACTTTCACTTCCGTCTATAATAAAAAACCCAACATTCCTTAAAATCACGATGATATTAGTAAAATTAAAATATTATCGCAACAAAATACTCATTTGTTGACTTACTTTTATTGGTTTAGGTTTATTTATTAACATAGATATTCATAAAAGTGAGCAAAAATGGTAGCTAATGAAAAAAATATATTAAGCAAAAATATAAAGTTATTTTTTAGTAAATTATGTGATTCTTAAATAATTAACAGAAGTTCTGTTTGTTTATTATTTTAGTTCTGTTCTGTTTATTATTTTATTAATACAAATAACAATAATATCATTAGTTGCTAATTTTATTGCCAGTTTTTGTTAAATGATTCAATTTCGCCCACCTTATATTTCCTGGCAGTTGACTAAGATCTGTAATGTTGGTGTATAACGGTAGTCGATTAGTATACTGTTAATTTGCAGTTAATTACAGTTAAACTGAGTAGCCAGCAGATGGCTGAACACACCTGCTTGCGTGGATTTATCCTATAAAAACATACAACCTTTACTTTCTTATCAAACCGTTACTGTATTACATTGTTTTCATATTATTGACCGAAAAACCGTTTTGGATTGGAAGATAAGTCTTAAATATTACAAAGGATATTAATAGAAGAAAACATGTGGACTTGGATACGTTTACCATTCCGTACCACGATCACCGTAACGCTTTATAGCTATATAATTTAAATTTATCACATTGAGTCGTCAAATTACAAAGGACAATGATCTTGAAAATTGTCCGATACATCCGTCTAATTATAATAAATTCTTTATCATATCTTCTTTCGCTGCTTATCCTACAGGGGCAGCTAATAGTAAACCTTCTACGATCAAATGGAATTAGTAATAGTAGCTAGCGGTGAGAGCGCGGCCTCCGACTTGTTTGGGATTTGGTGTGGACAGCCTTGCTGTCTCTTTATTAAGAAGTGATATCTTCTAATGTCTAAAACGGTACTGATAAACAAAAAACAAGCAACGTCGATATCTATCAATATAACATAATTATATATTTACTTTATTTGAGACTTTAATATTTTATTTCTCTTCCCATTAATAAAAAACAAAATATTTAACACTTTCCTATAAAAGTCAAATTGTCAACAGCAATATGAAAATTTGCGACGATATTCCGGTTTCATGGCGCCAGACACTTTGTGTGTGTTATATCTGTTAATTGTTACTACAAAACAAATATTGTCACAAGTGCGGCCGGCGCCACGGACGGCGTAGGACACTGTCTTTCTAATACGATGAAAACAATGCTAACCAGAGGGTTTATTCTTGATCGAGATCTACGAGATAGATATCGCACTAGACTGTCGAAACTGAGGCATTCGCTTTTGGACAATTGGAGTAATTAATTTCCTTTATTCTTAGAGCACGAGAGTAAAACGTTACTCGCTTCGATTCTACCTTTGGAGTAGCGGAACGCGGAAAATATTAAAAAATGTATATATTAAAAATGATCCCGCTATGGGTCTGTATTTAATGGTCGCACAGTAGGGATATGCCATGTTTATTAAAACATGGCATATGTTATATATATATGACTACAACCTGACCAATGAGAGAGTTTAGTATTTATATCAGTATATATATCAGCAGTGTCTACTGTGGTCCTTGGGTAGCTTAATTAAGAAATTTTCAATTTTAGGTTAAGAAAAGAGGTGAATTTTAGGTGAAAGAAAGATAGAAAGAAAAAAACATAGGTGTAGTGCAATATTTTTTGAAAAGTAATTTGATATCAAACATTGCCTCTTTGTCATCATTACATTTAACATTGATATTGCGATTAAAAAAATATGGCAAAATTTCTTAATTCATTAGAATGTGTAATCGGGATGCGGAATTTCATTCAGTTATGTTGTCATTATAACATATAATCATTATAATATATATAAGTATTATATATATATAATACTTGTATACTTTTAAGTACACGCAGTAATGTACATAAAACGCACGGATCCTTATTTTATCGAGATTTTCCCCCTTGGTCACGCAGAGTGTGGGTTGATTTAGAGGCTACACATATAGAGGCACTGCTAAAGCCCTGAGACAATGTATGCTTATGTTCACGGATCAGCTTGGTGAAGTGACAAAATATTGACAAATGTTCTTATCTACATCGTGATAATTGTTGTACTGACGATGATAATTGTCAACATTTAACATACATACACATTTTTACTCTTTAGGTTTTGACCCTTTCACTGAAAAAATATCCATTAACAGTTCAGAATTATGAAATGTGATTTTCGCGGGTAGATCCGCATGTTGTAATTAGTCAAGTGATTTGTATCTTCTTTATGAATAACTAGCGACCCGCCCCGGCTTCGCACGGGTGCAATGCTTATGTAAATATACCTACTACAAAATGTCCTTATACACAACATTCACAACTTTTTTGTTATTAGACAATACAAACATGTTTTACTACGTGCTTATTTACGATATCGCATTAGAAACCTCTAAATTTATCAGTGTTTCTCTACCATATTATGCATGTATTATACATATAAACAGTGTTACCAACTCTCAAAAATATTTATCCCTAAAGTTTGTGTCAAAACCCCTAAAATCGCCTTAATTATTGAGTTGTCCCCCTAAAAAATATTTACAGTAGACGCTCTATACAGTTACGCTTTTGGGGGTAGCATAACTTTTAAAAACGGACATTCAGAGGCGTAATTAAAAGATTTGTAGCCAATAGCCAGTTAGAGTGGGAAACTAATTTCAATTTGAGGGAAAGGTAACTTTTAAAAACGTGACCACAGAGTGGTTGTAGAATTACGAACTAGATGTTATAAGTCGGTAGGTCAAGAAATAAATATTAATGTTTTTGTTGGCTACATTGATTCACACGAGAGCCATTTGTAAATTTATCTTAAAAAAAAAATATAAAGAGTCAAAAAATCCCTAAAAATACCCCTAAAAATTTCAAGTCCCTAAAAAAATCCCATCTCACTTATTTAGCCCCTAAATCTAGGGGGAAAACCCCTATGTTGGGAACCCTGCATATAAACCTTCCTTAAGAGCCATATTACATCTCGAACGCGATTTCGCGATAAAATGGACAATTTTGGCGTTCTCGATCTCAGGAACAAAGATACACTAACAATTTTGACTTAATGAATAATGCAGAATAGCTATTGACTGTTTGTCCGTCTTTTACGGAAAAACGGAACGACGAATTGAGGTGATTTTACGTGGAGATAGTTGAAGGGGTGAAGAGTAACATAGGCTACTTGTTATCCCGGAAAAATCGACAGATCCCACGGGATGCGCAATAAAGGCTTTTCATGCGGTTTTCATCAATAGATAGAGTGATTCTTGAGCAAGGTTTTGCGGTATTTTTAATCTCGGAAAACGGATAGTCCCACGGGAAGCGCGATAAAACCTTCGCGCTATATACCGATTTCCGCGCATATGTAGCCGTGGGCAAAAGCTATGACCCTTAACCCTCTATAGACCCAATTCCGAAATTCACACGGGCGAAGCCGCGGGCAGAAAGCTAGTACATAGTTAAACTTAACCTGCTCTCTCATCGTGTAACTCTGATATCACAATTTTAATTTGTCAGTCGTTCCGTAATCGTTAAAAGACATAAGATTTTGATTGAGTGTCAATAGAAAGCCATCTTGATAAATGTCGAGTTACACGATACCAGGGACTGTAATAACTCAACCTTAAGATTTCTAATATATACATAGATAGATGAGTTTCTTATTTGGGTATGCTAGTAAGCTCTACATACACCTATATATTAAAATATTATCTTAAATTTATATGGTTATATAATCTAACATTGTCTTTGAGAATTTCAAGATAATCTTAAATTATATGTAATCGATATATCCAGCAGTGGGCATCTGTTGGCTGAAATGATGATGATACCTATGTTTTGTTTTGATAGCTATTTTATTTTAGATGATCTTTAGTTTTCCGTTTTTATTTAATCGACCAAACACCTCTATCTCTATAGGAGTAAATATATAAATCGATTGTGAGACCTTTTATTATTTAGGCATCAAGGGAGAGAGATATAAGAAAAGTTCACATGACAGCATGAGAATTTCATGATATATGTGTCGTTTGACGTGAATGGAGAGAAACAAAGAAGATAAGAATTAATAGACTAGCGTGATATGGCCATCTGATGTGAAGGTATTAGAGTCATTTAATGTGGACCTGTGGAACCTATGGAATTAGGGCAGGTAATGATGACGACGATATGGATGATTTTTTCAGTATTTATATTGAAATTCAAGTGCATATTTAATTATGTGTGTTGTTATTGTTCTTTGATATGTTATTAATAGTTAGTTTAATTAAACATCTTATTTCCATTGAATAATCCTTATTTTTATTAAACAATCCATACGTCCATTACACATCTCTTATGATCAAAATTTAATATGCGTCATCTATACTTTCTCGAGTTACTTTTATTTTAATTTAGTTCCACTACTTTACTTCAAATCTTATTTATTTATATTTTTAACTTAAATAGGCAGGTGAAAGTTGACTATTTGTAAGTTTGACAAGATCCTGTATTCTATTAGTCTTTTATCCGCAAAGTGGAATATATACCCAGGGTAGGATCTTTATACTAATGTCACTTAATGTTAATGTCATTATATGATAATGATGAATATAGAAAAAAAATAATAAACAAAAATCTATATTAAACATTGCAATTCCATAGGTAAAGACCGGTGTTCCAATAAAAATGTTTTAAAAGGTTTTAAAACACAATTTATGGATATATATACACAACCGATAATTTTATATCACGATACCATTAAACGCCCGAGTGAAACTTTGATGGGTTGCCGCCTTTTTTTCAATTAATTTTAATTTGTACTTTACATGCAATTATTACTAGACAACAAGGAATCTACACGAGAGCATTCCTTCCATTTCTGTGCAACATACTTAGGGCTGCCGCAACTGAAAAAATATTATCTACGATGTTGTATATTATTTGACATTTTGTATAAAACAATCACACGAGAGTCTCTTAAAAAAATAAAGAGAATAGACAATATTAATTATTTATTAACCAAAAATTTATAACAATTAAGTATTTTTGATTACAATATAGAATAGTAATAGAGAAGACAATATCTGTGGTTTAATGATGGTGTAAGACTATATAATTTATATTGAATATTTCGTTAATTAATGATTACTAACTTTAGTGTTAAAAATAGGGCAAATAAAAGACATATAAGGTTTTGTAACTAATATTGCACAATAATATAATACTGTGGAAATTCATAAAGTTATTCTTTTATTAATAAAATAGTTCGTCTATGTTTAGACCAGCATAGTCTTAAACAATATAAAAGCTAAAAATATTATTTTTGTAGATGTGCTTAACATTTTTCTTTGCATTTAGACTCTATACTCCAGTACTGATCTTGAAATGACTATAAAAATGTCTATTTTAATATTTCTTAAGCAGAAGTAGTAAAAGTAATTAATTGTATAACTGTTCTCAGGTTTATAAAATTAGGTTGATATACTAGATGTTTCACCGATGGCATTGTTTGTAATTCGGTTTACTTAAGGTGAACGACAAAGCTAATTGTTTTGACACCTCAAAAGAACTGGCAGGCCGTATTATATTGGCGAGGAGAAGCAAATAGTCACTCACGAAAGGCGATAGTTTTTCAAAATCTGAACTCTCTTATGCTGTTGTGATTCAATAGTGCTTTTAAGCTTTAGCGACTTCAATTCGCTACCAGGATTATTCAAAGTATTCAGTTAAACGTTGAGCACTTGAATATAAAAAATAATGCTTGTTTAAGATACGGTTTCCAAAAATATTCTTTGAACTGCAATAAATTTCATAGTTATGTGTTTTGAATATCATGTTGTCAAAATGATTCTTAGTTGGGGCTAACATGACATAAAAGATCTTAAATACCATGAAATATCAATCCTTGTTTGCAATATTCAAAATCGTAACTTGCTGCGATATTTTTGGTTAAGTGTATTATTTTGTTTCTCTATTACGTTACTTTGTTATAACTTACTGACATGACATTACAATTAATTTTTTGTGTGGCTCAAAAATATTTTCTGCACTGCATGTAACTACTTATTTTTGCCCGCATAGTATATTCGAGTTCAAGACACCCTTATATATTGACATTTAAGTTTAAAGGCAGCGCTCGCGTGACTCGCGCGTGTAACGGGCGCTAGTTACAGGGTTACCAACTACAAGGAAATCATGCCACGGAAATTGCCATACTTAGCGAATTGCCCGTATCTTTAAATATTCTTATACAAAATAATCATGTTTCGAATATCTACTTGAAGTAGTATGTTATAGGTCTTTTATTAGGGTTTGGATTCAATAGTTTATAGACATTTTGTTGTTTGGTATTTTTGTGCCATCCACCAAAAATCTTGCCTAAATTTGGTTATTTATTATGTATAAAAAAATGCAAACACACAAACAAAAAGTAAGTTGGAGAATAAATCTCCAGCAAATCTCAAGATAACTGTGATATTTTTTTTGTCTGCTTTGGTTTAGTATAGGATGAAAAATGTAGTTTAATTTTAGACCGGGTCGCATATGTACTTGGTAGTTGAATTGAATATGACATCGACATGATTTGTTATAAATGTCATTTCAAATTCTACAAATGTTGAACATTATTTGGGAATTTTTTTAATAGGAATAATGTTTAAAATTATTATGTAAAAAATCTGGTTACATATTTTTTACCCCACCACACCGGTGAGTTTTACTGCCACTTGAACTTGTATGGCGTCTTTCTTTGTGAATTAAAAAAAATGTATAAAATTTTACTATAGTGACATAGGTCCGTATTACAGCAGAACAAGACTCGAAACTTAAATCTCTGCTTAAGTGCAGTTAGGAATCGCCATTCCTTAACTTTTGCATATTCGACTGCACAAAAGTAGTAGCAAAGTATTGCAAAAAATAATGGGATCAATAAACAATTTATCTTGCTAGCGTGGTTTCTCCGAAGTACCTAGCTCATAAAATATTCCGGCCGGAAGCGCATTGTTTTAGGGGGATAAATGGGTACGTGGGGGAGGGGACACTTCCGGTACCTTTTGCACGGAACGAGGCCCTCCCGTCAACTTACATCGTAACATTTTTTCTGGAGTTTTATTGCAGTTACGGTCCTTTTTTAGTGATACTTAGTAAAGAATAATTTTATTGTGACTCCTAAGTCATGTTTTATTGTGATTCCGACTTATCTATTTGTATGAATGTTTGCGTAGTGATGTCTCGTTTGATCCTGTTTGCTTTATACGTATAGAAATAACTATTTCTACGGAATGTTTAAGGTTTTTTAAAATTTTCTAAACCACAAACTTATCATTAGAGGCTTATGTGTTAGCAACAATCCATTTGATTCAATGCTCATTGCGAAGTCTATAGGTCACTTCTTAATAACTATATTACATAAATAAAGTGTATTTTTTTATATATTTTATCTTAATAGTCGTATTTTTTTATTATCCATGGCTTCTCTTCATCTATACACGTAACTTTTCAGTAATTTAGGTTATGAAGTCACAACAGATTTCAGTGAATCTAATGTAAAAGGTTTGGGATCAATGTGCTAATGACAAGTGCCGGTAGTTTTCATAAAGCAGTGGTGAAACCTTAACTGTGCCAATGAAATGTTTCCAAGTGATAATTTCAACGAATATTCCTAGATGGTGCCAAATACTTTCAACTTACGTCCAGCGTCTAGCCCATAAGCCACGTTTGATAGTTCAAAAACAGATTATATAAATTCTATAAATTAAATACAGTATTAATGACTGTAAAAAAATATATATTATCATCATTTCAGCCAAGAAATGTCCACTACTGGACACAGGACCCCTCTAAGAATCATAATAGTGTGATGGGTCGTCTCCCACTACTCCGGTTCAGTTATCTGTAGTCACTACAAAAACAAACCTTTAAGAACGTTTTTTATAATTATAAAAATATTTATTTGTGATAAATCTACACAACTTTGATATAACTTAGAAAAAAAGCGTGCCGTTTACAATGTCTTTTTAAATTTTGTCTCTCAAGCAAGCGATCGCAAGAGATTTTGACAATAAAGATCAGCGTAGCGGTTATATTCTTTTTGATAAACATCGATCAATCCGATTGGTTGATTTATTGAAGGGTATCCGGAAAAACTTTTTCGCTGCTTAAGGATATGAAATAAAATAAGTTTTTCATAGGAAGTCCGTACCTTAATAAAAAGAAATATAAAGAGAGGTCCTTGACTTCTCAAGCTTTCCGAGGTCGATAAAAGTCGGATTAGTGTGCCACGCTTTTCATGGTTTATTGTGAGAAAGATACTTTTTGCAAATATATTGTGAATAAGCTGTCTTCAGGGACATACATATATAGATCAAATTCGATCTATAAAATAGTTACAGGTCACCATATATATATATATATATATATATCATATATATATATATTCATATATATACCGGGTGGAAATTTGTAATGCCACCTGGAGGGGAAGTACTCTTAATACTGTAGATAGAAAGTTTTACTTAAAGGAAACATTCCTTTATTTTTGAAAAGAAATAAAACTGCATTCAAAGATTTTTGAAAATTCACTTGCCCCACCCGGTAATCGAACCGACTAAAATCTGCAAAAGTTTCACCCTGTATTTTTATTGCACCGATCGGTAGGGTCAATTATAAGGATCAAATCTCTCTAACAAACTTCATAAATTAAATGAAAGGAAAACAATGAAAACTTAATTCAAAGAATTAATAATTTAAGATTTCATTGATTTCATTTGTTTCATAGTAATTTGTACGTTCTTGTAATGCAGACTCCTTTCTTATGCGATCTTGTAATGCAGACTCCTTTCTTATGCGACATAACTGCGTGTGTGACGTAGTTTAAATATGGAATGTTATGTTACATTTGAAAATAGATTTTCATTTGTTATTCACATAATAATAAGATTGTTTTTACAAATCATTTAACATTTGTTTCACGGTAAAAATGGCTTATCAAGAACAATTTGATTTATTGGAAGCTTTTTTTTAGATAACAAAGATGTGAATCGTGCTCTGCGGTGGTATGGAGTGAGATAGTGAGATATCCAGACCGACAGGCACCAACTCGGTTTGTACTGAAAAGAATGGTAGAAAATTTAAAAAATACGGGTAGTTACAAAAAGCGACGGCAAACTTTTCAGCAGAACAACTTCGATTTTGATCAAAAATGTTTTAACATACTTCGAAGCATTTCCGAAGGCTTCAAGCAGAGATGCTGCCGAAGTAATTGGAACATCCCACACTCGCGTACTTCAAGTGATGAAAAAGTATAAGTATAAATGTTATCGTGATGGTCGGTTGGTACAAAAATTGCATCCTGGGGATTGTGAGAGACGACTACAATTTTGTCAAAACATGCTGAGAGAAATTGACGGTGACCCTAATTTTTTGAGTAACATTGTATGGTCCGACGAAACCAACTTCAGTAATAACGGCATGTACAATCGCCGCAATAACCACTATTGGTCTCAAGTGAATCCTCTTCGTGTTCACGAAACTAACAGTCAAGTAAGATTTTCTAATATTATATTATATAACCATTTTAATACATGGATTGGTACAAACGGCACAATCAGATGGCCTGCAAGATCACCAGATCTCACCCCTTTAGATTATTTTTGTGGGGCTATGTAAAAGAACAAAAATGTCAACGAATTGAGAGTGGAAGTACAAAATACTATCAATAATATTCACCACAACACACTTTTAAAGGCTACCAGCAATGAAATCGTACGAAGAATAAATTTGTGTATTCAAGAAAATGGGGCACATTTCGAACAATTAATTAGTTAGTGTATCATTTTTTGTACATACTTAATTAATGTTTTCCTTTTATTTAATTTATGAAGTTTGTTAGAGAGATTTGATCCTTATAATTGACCCTACCGATCGGTGCAATAAAAATACAGGGTGAAACTTTTGCAGATTTTAGTCGGTTCGATTACCGGGTGGGGCAAGTGAATTTTCAAAAATCTTTGAATGCAATTTTATTTCTTTTCAAAAATAAAGGAATGTTTCCTTTAAGTAAAACTTTCTATCTACAGTATTAAGAGTAATTCCCCTCCAGGTGGCATTACAAATTTCCACCCTGTATAATATTTTTTATATATAGAATTAATATGCTGTCAAATTGTCGTATTCGTCTTAGGATTAATGTTATCGGCCTTAATATATAAGTTTAAGGATCGATTTGATCGACAAATATTTTTTTGAGATTAATTCTCGTCGGTGGCATTCTCTTTTCGCCGTTGTTGCTTCACGTTTTCGATAGGCGTTTGACGTATAGTAAATTATAGAACTCATGTCAGTTTAATATGAAAGAATAGTACAATTACGTTCCGCTAGAGGCGCTGTACAAAGTTTTCATACAAAAATTTACGCCGTCGATATCTTTTGTAATCGAATATAAGCTCATGGTAGTTACACTGGTTTTCTAATCGGGAGGTTTAGAATCGATCCTGCTACAACCAAAGTGTTTTTCGTTTCCCGAATTCAACATTACCTTTCGATGTTTTTCTTTACTGCAAGAGCGTCAGATAAATTTATATATAAAATTCAAAAATGAAATACATATTGTGTACTACATAGCAGGATCAATCCCGGATGATTTCCCCTGAGGAAAATGCATTAAGTTGCATAACCCGGCTGTGGCGAGCCGGCGGTTATGCGAGGTTATCTCCTCCCCAGAAGGGGGAGGCCTACCCACTAAAAACCTCAGGGATGGCCTTCCTCAGGCATGTAGGGAGCCCCGGGAACACCAAGCTAATTCCGGGAACCCCCAGCCTCCGCTCCCCCGTCGATACAGGGGAGCCCTCCTCGGGGGAGGCTACACTACCTCCCCCGGTCTCCTCCACCGACGACGCCCCTCGGCCACGGAAGGGGCGTGGTCGATCCCGGGTCGCCGTATCCGCGGGCGCGACCCCCTCGCACCCGCCGGCGACCCGCGGCAGCGCCGCAGCTGTGCTACCGAGCCCGACGCCGCCTCCTTCAAGCGGGATCGGCCATCTCCCGACCCCGCTCGGTGGCCTCCTTCTGGAGCATCACTGATTCACAGACGGAGGCTACAGCCCTCCAACCTCCCTCGTCCGCCAGCATTGCCACAATCAATGCCGGCGGAGACAGATTTCGCCCGATCTCTGCGACCAAGACTTGGCGCTCGGAGGCCCACGCGGGGCACTCCGCCAGCGTGTGCTGGGTCGAGTCGAGGTTGGATGCGCAGTGGTGGCAATGTGTCGATCCCTCCCGTCCTATTCGACACAGGGATCGTTTGCCTGTCAGCCTCAAAGACTTTTCACAATTTGTTGTTTCCCAAAATTAATTCTTTAGTTAAAGCGGTTAACACTATATGTTAAACAAACGCTGTTTTAAAACTACACTGTTTTATTTACACTTAATTAAAATTGTAATAAAAGTTGTCCCTAAACTTTTTGTTCCGAGGCCACTTTCCAACTGACGACAAGAAAAAAATATTTATCCTGTTTTTCTTGCTGGCTCTTTCCAGTAAAAACTTATGATGTCGATTTGTGAAAAGAGTCATGATGACGACCAAAGTGATTATGCATAACCTAATTGAATGAAAATTATTTTTATCTTGGTTAGGTAAGGTTAGGCAGTTGAACCGTCGGGGACATAACGTAAATCTCATCGCTTTTGATTAGACAGTCTTTGCGGCGCCAACAAAAAGAATACGGACTTTCTTACATAAAACAGTAATGATTTAACGGCAATGACAACGTCGGAAGTCTTTGTAATGCTTCAGCATCATGGCGAGACTAGATGTTTTTTTCCTATGATATTTTGTGACTGTTATTGTGCACATGTGTGTTGTACGTGTCACTGAGGATTGTTTATTTTTCTTATTTTTTCTGTTTATTACTTTGATAACTTTGAAAACGTTTGCGAAAATTTTTTTTAGTTTACAATCAGTCGTTTTTACATAAATTCTCATTACCAGTAATAAAACATGTATTAATTCATCGCTGTCGTCTGTTGACGGTGTCATTTATCGCGTAATCCGTTTTATAACGAGGATCGTTCAGGAATATTGACTTCAAGTGCTTACTTCAAAGAATCTGGAGTATATTAAATTCTAGAGTCCTCCAAATGGTAATGAACTAAGTGCTGACATGAATATTGTTTAAATGAGTTTCGTATTTAAATTCCTTTATTTTAGTTCTTTCTTGTTAGGTGTAATAGAGCAGCATTTTGTTATTTTGATTTAATAAGGTAAAATAAAATTAGGAATATTGGATTTTGATTATCACATTACGTAGTTACGGCACGTGTGTCTTTCTCTCTGAAAGAGGCTGTGATGATATTGACAATGATTGTGGCGTTAATACTATGGCATACATCATGCATAAATAGGTAAATATAAATTTAAATAACTTTTAAGATTAATTATAGTACACACGGATGCAAGCTAGCTCAATATTACTATGTATAGTCATACATGATAATATTGAGACTTAGTATATTTTGACGTATTTACATATTACATCTTTTACATCTGACATTGACATCTATAGTTTAAGCAGAATAATGAGCAGAAATAATTAAGTAAAACTTACGAGCATTATCAAGAGACTTTTATTTGGCAAGTTAACAAGAGATAAAGAGTAGTATTGACATACAAGACATATATCAATCAATATATGAAAACACTATAATAGACAACTGAATATATCATAAGAAGGTTTCGTATTGTCTCATAATATTCAACCATATTCAACAACATCACTTTGCATCTGTACATTACTGCCACGGTATGTAATGCTGCGTTGCGGGTCACTCTGATAGGCTCACAGCTGTCGGCCGTCACGCTCGTTGTCCATGCTGTATTATTGCAGCGCATCCATCAAGGGCTGCAGTGATGACCAAGCTTGACGGCCGGGAGCTGGGGATCATTATAGCGTCGCCGGGAGCGAGGTCATTGCAAGTCGTGTATAGTGTTCTTCTCTAACAATGCATATTATTATACAAACTTAAATTTAAATTAAAATAAAATACAAATTTAAAACTACATACATAAACAACACTTTTTAATTTAACGTTTTTTGATAGGCAAATGATTGTAACATCGACCGATATCAAAGAATTTTTTCAAAATAATAAAATAAAATAATAATATGTAGTAGCCAATTGTTTTGAATATGACCTACGTCCAGTAGTAGGCGTATCTCGGCGAACAATGATGATGTAAAGGTTGCATTCCTTAATAAAATGGCTAAATAGTCGAAACCTGAGTATTCTAAAATCGACATCACTATATAATACTTATTTTATGTGTGAAATTGTTAACATTATGATGCTGGCTAACACGGTTGGGGTAGAACCTTGTCTTGAGATTTCCATCTCTTCGTAGAGATATGATTGCTGAATTTCTCCAAGTTCTGTTTTACAAGATACACAGAAAGAACAAAGGGCAGCGAGACTGAATTCTAATCTGTTAAAGCACTGATAAAAGATGATTACGACATACGGACAAACGTATAATTACAACATACAAGCTTGTCGTTTGTTTTTCTGTGCGTCTATCTATGTCGTGTCGAATGTAGAATACATGTGTTACCGCTGCCTTTCACCGGTGTATCTCTGTATTTTAAAGGTATGTAATATATCTTTAAAATAATGGTATGTATGTATATTTTTAATTTCATGTTTACAAAAACGCTGTTTAGAAAATCTCTGATTAATTTAATAATTGATTTATAGTAAACGAATTATTGGGTTAATCTCTCTTTACGGAATAAATCGCAAATATAAAAGGATTAGTAACAAATTATGGAAAATAAATCCATATCGATTCTTTAGAAAATATTTTCACAAAATTGGCTACAAATGGAAATTCAATATTTAGATATACTTGAATGCTTACCCTAAAAATATTAAACAGTTTTTGAAAAATAAAGGACAAACTGAATTTAGAAAATATACATTAAAATAGTTTTGATAACATCTTCTACAAAATTATGAAGATCTGTGCTTTTCCAGAAAAATCCAGCCCATATGCACATTTGAGAGATCCTGACATTAAAAATTTAATAATTAAAACAAAATACTAGAAACGGATGCTATGTAAAAGTAGTTAGTGCGCATAAAATGTTTGTAATAAACTATACTACAATATCCTCGTCGCGTGCGCTTCCAAAGCATCGTAAATGCAAATGATGAGGCCTTTCTGCTCGAAGTTGCGGTAAAATGAACTCTATGGGTAAGTGACATGGCACTGAAGAGACACAAGTTTATCCCTAATGCGGAGGGTTATTTTACGGCCTAACTTTTGCCGCGTGTTCGATTTTGTTAGAAATTACAGTGGATTACGACATTTTCATACACACTATGTCACAAATGAGCCGCGAGAAATTGAGAGTTTTCCATATTTATCTATATTGTTTAAGGAGGCATTAATAAGTATCATCCATGTGTTCACTCAACTTTGTGTTGTAAAAAAGATTACAAGAGTACCTATAGCTGATATGACTGGCTGATAGGAATCAATATAACATGATCATTTAAGAACAAATACACTATAGCCTTACATGAAATGATAGTTAATTAGAAATATAAAGATTAATAAAAACACATTGAAATATATCCACGATGAAATATAAAAGAGGGACGTCGAGAGGAAATAAAAATGAGAAATGTTGGTTTTATTACTAATTTTTAAATACAATTGAAAATAAATTAAATAACAATAGACTCTCCGGTTGATCAAAGATAAAGGGATAAAAACAACCCCACAATGAAACAATCAACATAAAAACAAACACTGAGCAAGTGTATGTAAATTGTTTTGAGCCCTACTTTAGATTCATATCACAACAACGCCATTGTCTTTGCGGAGGAAGTAAATTTTTAAATACATGTTACGCTTATTATTCTAGACGAGGCTGGTCTAGGTCTAATTCTCAGAATGTTCTTGCATTTCCTTCGTCCTGCGAATATGCATCAAAGCGGGCGAGGATGTGAGGTGATAGCTCTGGAATATAAAATTGATTTTTTTTTTGAAATTGATATTTACATAGAAATTGGTATTTATTTTGAATCTTACTAATATGAGATAGATTCATACATTCTACACATATCACATCGTGCGAACTGATCGTCATGATGGATCTAATGGATGAGAATCCATACGTGGTCCTTTCCGTGACATTATTTATCCCTTCTGTAACGTCGGTATGTAACATCCATTTTTTTCGTTTTATCATAAGTTTTCTCAGTACTTACATTCTTTGAATCCATCCATAACTATCTTCATCTTCGTGCTATTAATCCGCGTTTTTTAAGTTTCTCTACTGTTTTATTCATCCACACTCAGCTCAACGACTCCTCTAATAGTTTGAGTCACATTCTTTACATGCCTATGCAATTGTAAACTGTTACTTTTTATCTTCTCTATCGCTAATTCTACTTTAAAAGTACCTTGTTTACCAGTATATAAATATCTAATCTTCTTTCTTTTTCTTTTCGCACCATCTTCACATTGACACTCGAACTCTTTTTTTATCCGTCTGCTCACTTGTCTAATATTTAGATTAATACGGGAAATGTTGAGTTATTTAAGATGTTAGTTTCAATGTGTTTTATATTTACTAGTCTTGCTAGCACGTTTGCACGTACGATGCAAATGTGCAAAATTAAAAGTGCTCTGAATAAATTATTAGGCTTAATTATATCAATTTATATCTTTATGTAGTGATATTAATATATTTATTTTTAATTTACATCGAAACATTTACCCACATTATTAGTAACCCCGGTGTGTGTGAACACGCAACCTTCTGATCACACACTTGTAACTTAAAAAGTGTCCGGAATCCTAATGTCAAAAGGAATTAGGAATAATTCTTATCTTGTTCCACCAGAACTACTTAAGGCATTTGACCCAGCTGGGTTTTGAAGAGACTCATTCAACCATTGGCCTTTTGGTACCACCTTTTTCACGCCCACCATAATATTGGCTGGGTGCGAAGTAGGAGGTGGGGGAACAACGAATCGATCGCATCGCTCGCCGTGGCCAAAAATTGAACTTTGGCAGGACCAACTGTTTGTTTTTACTAATTAAATTTTCATTTCAGTTTTAAAATAAACACGGGTCACGAAACTGTAAAAACAATGGCAAAAATAGTGATAAAAAAATTTATAAATTTCCACGAGCAAGATGGAAACGAGAACAACGATTAAAATGGATAATCGCTGTTAAGAGGAAAAAGTAAGCTAACTTAAAAAACAACATTTTTATTATTCTATTTTGTATTTTGTAGTGGCATGTTACAATGATTAAGTTAATTTATTTCTTATTTTATTTCAATACTGATGGAACGCTGTGGTACCCAAAGCCACATTCTAGGATTTGCAGTGCGCACTTCATTGGGGGCGAGAAAGTTGATGAACATGACAGTCTTAGTTACGTCCCAAGTATATTTCCTGCTACATACACCTCTGCAAGGCTTAATCCAAATTTGGCCTTGTCAAGATACAAACGACATATGGAACGCATTAACAATAAAGAAAAAAGTAATGCAAATGTATAATGAAGTAATATATTTGAAATAATGGAAAATATGCCATATTTATTACCTGAAATTTATTAATTGAGCCATTTTAAAAGGGATACAAAAAAGTCAACATTATTATCAACACTATAGATCTAAATGATTGAGTAGAATATATGTAAATTACAATATTTCATTGAAATTATTTGTTTGTCAGCCATTTGACAATTCAAAGTCCGCCTCAGTTGTAGCCCGTTGTTGGCGCTGTCATCGTGCACGGTGCCAATAATGTTATCTTTTGACACAGATTTTCGTAGAAGTAGAGTGAAGCATTAGTAATGAATTCCATTTTTTGTATATTGTTTCTATCAAAGCACGCCTCTAGGAAATTTAATTTGAGCGACAGTCGAAAGAAAAACGATTTATTCATTTCATATATTTTCTGTTGTAGTATTTAAATGTCAACCTTAAGCAAGTGTATTCAGAGTTATTGAACTAATAACAAAGTTAGCATAACAACATAGGCGTATTTCTATAAATATTTGATTCCATATAATTCTTATTTGTTTAAGGAGAAACACGTGTATGGCTAGAATAGGTTGTAGTTATTTCTCATGATTCTCTTAACTACGAGTATAACAATTTACTTAAATTGTTGATATATGATTTAGTCGACTAAGGCTTAATCGCCCTATCTAAGGTATATCCTTATAGAGATACTACCTTATAGATATTATATCATAAGGTATATCCTACCTTATGATATAATATCTATAAGGTAGTCTCGAGATCCTCGGTGTGGACGTATATGAGTTGTGATGACTTGATTTATTGTACTTAATAAATATAGTTATAATACGTTCATGATTTACTTTATTTGAAGGGTGACGTAAATAGTCTTGTAATAGCATTCCACGATTTTAGGGAGGTAATGCCTATGTGCTAACAAACATGTAGGAATATTTTAGTTGCGTTGATGTTGAACTGCATCTGAAAGATACACATGGTAAACCTGTGTAATAAATATTAATTTCAATTTGAACCCTCTCATTATGAACGGCGTTTGAATAGGCAATTACTGATAAGAGTAATTCTGGATATTCGGTGATCTCCTATTACAAAAAGACTGCTTAATAAAAACAGTAATATAATGAGCAAAAGAAAACGCTTAGACGCTCTCAATATATTTGCTTTCTCTTTCATGGTAGGCGATATACAATAGATCGGGTGTTAGTTAACGATCAATAAAACTACAATAGGTTTTTTATGTAGGTAGTAGATAGTTTGTTCGAATCATAAATATACATAGTGAGAACAAAAGTTTTGTTATCTGGGGAGATCCTTAGACGATTCTTGCGCTCATTGACTTGCATGCCAACAGACAGCCTTGGGCGAGGCCGTTCACGGGCCTTAATAAATGCGTCTGCGCCGGTTTGCGATGTGTGACTGCGTTGCCATACGGTTATACTTGGTTCAATGTAGTGTTTGAGTGCTTGCGCAAGCACTGATGACCTACACACAAAATCCCCTCTAAGTATATATATCTGTAGTCCACCTACTATGTAATATACTATAAAGCCGTAGGGCCCTTAGGGCCAAGGCTAGGCTGAGTTTAGTCGGTAGGTCTGTGTGGTCGAGCCGCCTCGACAGCACCAGGAGTCCGACATAATCAACGCATCCCTGCTTGCCTGTTGCGTTGGTATCCATGATGGATTCTCAGCCTCCTCTCCCGAGGAAAAAAAAATACTGTGACAACATCACCAATCCACGTTACACTACTAGGCTCCAACAGTAATGAAGGCAATAAATTTGATTAACATTTTGTTAGAAAATTTATTAAATACCATTTCCTGGATAATGACAAACTAGCAAGGGAAAAAATTGGTTAAAGTTTTACTTAACATGAAGTTATTGATGATTAAAATAAATAATTATAAAATGAATTATCAAGATTGTAGAGGCTGAACTATCACAAAGGAAACCTGGACTAATAAAATAAAGTTATCCTTACAATGAAGACAGGATTTAGAGAGAAGCTATTTAAATTGGACTCAAATCAGCTTAGCATCAAATATATAACCGTCTCATAATAGCCTTGATATCTGACGATATTTAAGAACCGAAACATCAATAAAACCCTATTATTTTATATAATAAAAACCGTTAGGCTAGTTACAGTTACCCCAAACAATTACCTAGCGAATAGGTAATTGTTCTAACTACGAAGTTCGAAAGCAGATAGCATAACGACGGCTAAGAGTGTAAAACTGCTAACTCCACTTTTGGTACAAAATTAAATTTTTATACCATCTTGAAGAGAATAACTAGCCACATAAACTGTAAAACCAGCTAAACTCAAAGTAAGTATATAATCGCCAAAATAGTGTGATGTGAAAAACTGCCAAATCCATTTTAATCAAATTGCGCGGCTAACTCTACACTCGACGCCATTTTGCTGAAGCGAAGCGAAGGTGGCCTAAATTCTGAAGAGTTTGCTACCATTTGGATGGATTTCATAGAAGTTGTACTTGAGGAAGACTCTACTGAACTAATGAAAGTAATTTTTTACAGTGATGGGTGCACATACCAGAACAGAAATACTGTTTTGGCTAATGCATTACTAACTACAGCTATGAATAAAAATATTGTGATAGAGCAAAAATTCCTTGAAGTAGGGCATACGCAAATGGAGGCGGACTCCATGCATTCGACCATAGAGCGCACTTTAAAAAACAAGGATGTTCATGTGCCAGCAGAGTATATATCGATCTGTAGATCTGCAAGGAAAAAACCACGCCCATACGAAGTAAAATATCCAAACTACAAATTCTTTAAAAAGTTCTCTGAGGTTCAATTTTTCAAAACCATTCGACCTGGCCGATCTAAAAGAGATGCTAAGGTTACAGATATTCGGGCTCTTCGCACCATAGAGAAAATACTCATAGGTGACGCCCGTGCCATTTACTAGTCTACAAAATTTATACAGTGACCGGCCAAAAATTTGCGCGAAAAAGTTCGAAGATCTTCAATACCTGAAAAACACGTTACCAAAAGATTATCACTCTTACTACGATAGTTTACCTCACGATTAAAACAAACAACACAATGATAATAATAAGTAATAAGGAAAGAAGAAAAATATTTAGTTTTATTTTACTAATTTGATCATATTATTGTGAAAAGAGGATTTCAGATGTTTAAGTTACTGCGTTTCATTTCTTGTCTTGTCTTAATTAAAAGTCTGATTGAATTTAACTATAAGCTTAAATGTAACTATGATACATTTGAGCTTATAGTTAAGTTACTTAGTAAGAAATAAAAAGACTGATTAACGAAACAATTACATTAATGTTATTTCACCTACCCTTGAAATCTTTAGGAAAAGCCTGCTATGTCCACAAAATAAACGTTTGCTACCAAATAAAACCTGCTAAGTCATAAAAACACTTATAACTTAATAAACATCAAATGTTATTACTTAATTAGCTGTTAATAATGAAGATTATCCATTACTACAGCAACGGTACTTTTGGTTTTAATCTAAAATTGTAAAAATCTAATTTATTAAGTATTTTTACATTCCTGTAAATTTGTGTCAAAGTGATTTAGCAGGTTTACACTCTTAGCCAAAAGATATTTGCACTCTCCAGACCGGCGCCATTGCATAAGGCCAGTGTACCCTCACCCGACTTTTATCCTTAAAATATCAGTAATACCATATCTCAAAACCATAAACTTGCATAATCTTTTGGTGCCGGCACGCAAGTCATTATTATTTGTCCGCTTGTCACGGGTCTCAAAACCTGGTACTTTATAAGGCGTGCGTAGGTAAATACATTTTAATAAAAATGTACATGGAGTGTAACAACTGGGTCTATCTGCACATTGAGAAGCAGGTAAAGACTGTACCTAGCTAGATGCACGGAACTATTGTTTTTGATTTTGATGGTAATGAGAACTGAACTATGGTAACCGCCCACGGAACACGCCGTTTCAACGTCTCTTAATTGATTTGAATGTGACAGTTGGTGTCTCGCCACTTACTAAATGGGTTCCTCAAAAAAGCAAACCAATATTTGTACAAAGAACATTAGTGTTGGCTATGTGTAACAAGTGAGACGCTGCAAACAATATAATATTGTGTCACTTCCAACTTTTGATAATTTGCTCTTTCGTCTTCAGTCTGACTGCTGGCTAAAGCATGGGTGTAAGTGTAGGTCCCCCTGGAGCATATCGGGAATGATGTGATGGCCTCGATGTATCAATTCATCGTCAGTTCGCTATAAGCGGGCTTAATATACTTTACGTATAATATTAAATGAATTGATTTTTACTGACTCCGAAGCAACATACATAATATTATGACGACTAGTGTTAAGATAATCAATCCTGAGATATATTTTGTGATTGCTTAGAAATTAAATATCTCAATGACTCCAGTATTGCCTTGCGTTCCATTTGATTCTGATATATTGTTCAGAGCTCTGGTACTTTCAGTAAGATAATAAAATACTACATTTTATTATGATCTCGAAAAACTATTGTACCTCATGTATATTTAGAAGCAATTTTGCTTGATGCTTTGTCACTCTTATAACTGACGGAATAAGGTCTACGATGTTGTGAAAGTTATATTGACATTAGGTTTGATGGATCACCGTGGGCAGTCGTGTTGACTACTTCAGACTGTGTCAATAGATTTATTGTTTGAAATATCGTTAAATTGATTAAAGATTAGAGCTGAATGTGATTGAGCTTCGGGAAAATTTTAAAATCATTAAAAGGGGATTGTGTAATCAAGTTGAAATTTTTTTCAGTGTTGACAGTACAAGCATGTTGTTATGTCATTCATGCGGTCATTTCATTTTGGACGTTCTTCGATTAAAGCACTTTGTCGGCGATAATTTGTTTACCCACATGTTTTGGATTACGCTCAATTAATAAAATAGTTCTTAAAAATTAATAATAATAAATAATTATATTTTAACATATTTATTCAAAAATTTTATAAATCGATCTTCGCACCTATTTTATAAGTACACTAAAGTACCTTTACGTTAGTCAAAGCAGGACAAATAGCAACCAATATCTAACCTACTAACCCAACAGGTTTCCCCTCTAAGCCACTATTCAAAGTATTTGAGTGGGTATTTAGCAAGGCGCCGATTTATCGGCACTCGTAATAGAATTAAATAGATACTTTGTCATAAAAGTTGGATATTTGTTCGGATTGATTTATCAAATGTGTAAAACTAGAAGTCAATAACGAACTGCTGAAATGCAACAACGTAATCAGATCAATACGATAAAGTAATGGAGAGTAAGACAATTTAAAATATAATTAGAATGTTTCCGTGTTTTTCATAACTGTTATTAAAGCACAATGTTGTCTAATTCTTCATTCGTAATATTCAATATGAATACATAATTTAATCCCCCCGAGATCATGAAACATTTCAGAAAAGTTGTAATACCAATGCATAAATGATTTTGAATATGGTAACTCAATCACGTTACACTATGGACATTATAACGGGGTTAAAGTATGAAATTGTTGTTTTGTATGGAGATTGCAAAGAATTTCGGTTATTCAATATTATTTATACAATATATTTTCCTTATTTATTTATTTACCAAAAAGCATACCTTATAAAATTCAAACACGTCATTAAAGTAAGTTATAACATAGTTTTGGAAGGTAAGAAAACAAAATTCTTTTAAAAAGGCAGGTTCTTTTTCATTTTATTCTTACTTTAAAATAAGCTAATTCTGAGTATCAATTGTGTTAACCAAATTTGAATTTTATGATTAAAATGTAATGCATAAATAAATATTTATAATAATTAAATGCCATACATTTAAATTTAAATCGACAATTTCATAATTAAAAATCTATTAATTAGTTAAAATATTATAGAGGCTTAAAAATCAGCTCTCCAGGTAGGCTACTGCTGGAGAGCTACTGAGCTCAGCCCCTGGCATTGCAAATGTCCATACGCTACGACCATTGCTATATCACACGTACGCCACTTGCTAATCTGCCGCTGTCAGCTATAGAAATAAAATGCTTCACTAGTAGATGTCATTATAAATATATGTACCTATATATATATTTATTCCATTCATAACTTTAATATAATGTTATATATATGTTTTCCGTAAATTGTTTATTGATTGTAGTACTTGAGAATAATAAATTTTGCCACAGAGTGTTTTTTCCCAAGATGATGTCTATGCCATATGATTCCGATTTCAAGTGCTGTTACGCCCAATGCCGTCACTTGGTATGGTTGGGTAAGGTAAGTTTCCAGAGGAAGTTTTCCTCTGGAAACTTACCTCAACAATATTGGTTGAGAGCATTCTGATAAATAGAAATTTCCTTAATGTATGTTATTCATGTCTCGATGTGCTATTTATATTAATTTGGAAAATACTGCTGATTGGCTTACTACTTGTAATGGAAGCTTTTATTAGAATAAATAAGCAAAAGGAGTGGAATTAACTTATTTAATCAGGATCCAATTAATTAGGTTCACAAAACCATGGATTGCTCGTAGTTGTAAAAATAATTATTATTTCCGTAAAAAAAAAGGAATAATCAGAATCAACAAGAACTAGTGCTTAGCAACGTGACCATAGATATCATATCTGTCACACTACTAGACATCACGATATAAGTGAACATATAAATACTTCACCTACGATAGGTGCGTTTTTTATATGTTCCTTGGCATTGGTTACTCAACATTTTTACTTGTGCAGAATATATACATAATATGTGTATATTCATAGTATATATTCAGCTAAGTTGGTCCTGGAGATTTTGCGAAACTGAGTTATTACAGACACTGAGATAAATCAGAACGATCCTTTAAAGGATTGTATATATTTTCTGACGTAAGGAATCCTAAAACCGTAATCGTGGCTGCTGTATACATTATACATGCATTGTTTTTTATATTTTCTTCGAATCACGACGTTCTTGTTTGCGTACCGCTTAAGATGTTTTATGGATATTCGCGGTCGAGGTCGTTAAAAAACTGTTTTGGGACAATACTTATGGCATTGTCTGGCGATGGTGTCTTGTTATACAATCGAATTTATCACTGGTGAACGTAAACGCGTGCGATAATGCATCATACAAAATTCTGGCTGGACTGGTTCCATACCATACAGGCTTTAATTTTGAAGACGATGCAAATATGTATGTTCAAAGTACCATTCTTAATCTAAGATTGATTAAATATTTTTTATGTAACTGATTCAATTAGGTAATCACTTGACACTAATTCTAGACGTTGAAAATAGTAGATTTTATTATGTTTTAACATCCTTATTATCGGTAATTAACCCAGGTAGTCAGTGATAATGAATATCAAATAAAAAGGATATACAAGTAGAATATAATAATAGAAGAAAGTAATGAAATAAAAAAAGATTGACAATAAATAAATTATCCTAAAAGAATAATTAGAATAATTTTTTTTTAGGATTTTTTAATTAGACTCATTTTTTGTTTTACAACGTTCAATATAATTTTAGGTTTTAGTTCTACGTTTGAGAAGTTTAGTAAAATAAATGTATATTTAAATCAAAAAGCGTATAGTCTAGCGAATACAGTCGATCTAAAGACACTGGCATACTCGTACCTATATTTACTGATCTGAGGAATCGTAAAATAAACCCATAAGTTATATATAGTTATTTCCAGAGTTATGTTCGATTATGAATTCCTGAGCGATTTGAGCTATACTTAGTACTCGTAAGTGAGATTGCTACGACATTAACATTAGACCCTCACGAGGCATTAATTGGCACAGTGACGTCATGAGGTGCCCCATTAGCCGATGATGTCATGGAGAACGTGATATCCTCGCAACTTTCTCTAATCATAGTTGATTGAATGTTTAAAATGTTTTCTGGTGGATTGCTTACAATGCAATTGTGGTATTTCTATTGCTGTTGTATGCAGATGGACAGAAGGCCTATCTAATGGAAAGTTTGTGTCTCCCAGACTTTGCCAATAATAGGGACGAGAAAACATATTGGTAGGAAGTGCATTCTACTAAGTTAATTGAGTCTCGAAAACGATTTGTATTGGTTTTATGTTTAACTGATGTATTTTTGTAATTCGTAGATATGATCATTATATTACTTTATTGATCGTGTTTTCAATGACTCCCAATTGTATTGTACATTGTTTTTTCCATACTTTTTGATCTGCGCTTTCCTAATTATTCAAATTAAAATATAAGTTTTGTCAAGATGTTTCTACTTGTTATTTCCATTCTCATCTTTGTACTCAGTCATCGCACGGGTTTCTTGGAACACTCTAGAACTTACTACCGCTGGATATCTAGTAGAAATTTCGCGAGAAATTTCATAAGTTCGTAATTTAATGCATACATGTATGTATATTATTTATGTATGTTCTGTATCAAATATACTTTCTTTTTGTATATTGTATTATCCTTATTTGGCTAATTTTTGTTGTGCGGCCATATGAATTATGGACATAAAAGGTTAAATAAAGAAATATCAGTAGATACGCATTATACATTATATACATATCAGTTTCAATAACAGTTGTTGCTTTAAATAGAAACATGAAAATGTTAAAAAAAAACCATTGACTTTGTGAAAACTTAAAAGTTAATTGTGGGTATATAAGTATATTTTTTAGTTTTAAATAACCTAGATTGCTTTCTGTTTTACTTTTTCGAAATGTTTTTGTATTCAACAAAAAAAAATAATTCACGCGTCGACTTTTAAACAAAATGCCGCATACATTCCCAACACCAATTGGACGCGACCCCATTAAAGTCAATGCGCACAAACATATTGCGCCGTCCACCCCGCGAACAGTCCCGCGACATTTTTCACACATCCTCGGCACCGACTAGGGTTTGCATGTCGCATGTTTTCCGACGTATTAGATTTTATTCGAAACAACGTAGATTTTTCATTTCATTATTAAGTAACTCAGTATCTTTCACGATTACTTTACTTTGATGGTTCTAGTTTTATTTATTTTGGTACTTAATTAATGTATTGTAATTACTTACAATAATGATTCTGACTTGATTATTTAAATTTGCTATTATTAATATTATTAACAAGAACTTATAACAAATTTGAAGAACTTTGAATATAAAAATATTTTTACTATCTCACCACATCTGAGCATCCACCTCGGTTGTACAAAAATCGGAATAATTTTGTTTTTGACATTTTAGTTGGTTTATAACCAAGTGTAAATACGAAGGCGCATAATGTATTTATGTAAATCCGAGTATGTACATCTCACGTCTACAAGACGTGATGTGACCAGGTGTTGAGACGTGACGGCCTAGCGAGATCTGCCTATTGCTCCTCAGCCGATCGCATTCTCGAGGCGTTAAGTTTGGTTAGCAAAAAGTAACAAAGATCAAAGACCATAACAATGACTACTCTTAAGGCAACATATGAACAACTTTTTGACGTTAGTAAGGTCGCAAATAAAGCAAAAATTACGGTAAGTATTGACATGCGGCAAACATAAGGAAAATGTTGGATTCTTATAAACTGTTCTATAATTTGTAGAAGTAAATGATACTATGGACAACTATATCACTTCCCTGCATGTATCTTATTAGATATGATGCTCAATATGTTTTTCCATAGACAATTGCAGTGCAGTGCATCTTCACAACATTATGAGTTTAATTACATTTTTTATTATTTCTGTGGCAAATCTCCACTAATTTGCAATCAGACTAACAAATTGGTGCCAATAATATGATTTTTTAACTTACTTACTTAAAAATTAAATTTGAATTGATGAATTTAAGAAATTATTAAGGATTCGATCTATATAAGTGCCGAAAACCTTAAATATAAAAGTAGTTTTATAAAAAGTAAAAAAAAGTACGTATTATGAGTCATTCTTCGCTCATTTCATACACAATACAGCTGAAATAAAGTTTAAAAAAATACAATTACAAATATTCTATGTCCACACGCAAATATTACATTCAAGAGATTATAACTGTGGCACAATGAGGCCTTGATATGTTGTATCAAAATCAACCTATTTCGTGTTCTGTGTTAACCTATCATATTCACCTAAAATATTTTTAGAATGGGTGACATCCTTAGAATATATATTATTATTGAGTTATTAATCGTTATTTATATTAATAGAAGAAATGTACCTGCTGAGTTTATTTGTCTACTATAACCGTAATAACTACTGAATAATTTTTCTATGTGATTCAGTTAGATTATTAATTTTAGATGGTTATTGAAGTCAAAGAAAATAAATAATTGACGTAAGGGCACGATAATAATGCGGTTGAAGCTATAAAATAATATTTGAATATTAAAAATATCAACACTTAACTTTGGTGTCAACCCTAGGCACTGAGCGACAACACCGGTGCAGCGCTGACGCAATACAGTGCATTGATCCTGACTAATGCACCAAATTAATGTGCCAAGGCTCCGCCAATTCACGCAGGCACAATACCTGTTTTGAAATTTACCATTATTTGAGGCCACGCCGCGCTGACTCAGCCGACGAGAGTCTTTTAAACGACTTTCAATGATTTATTAGGGATTTCTTGCGTCTTTAGACGAAAAGGTAGATATGATTTTGTAACATGAAAGTTAGACTGTATTCAATTTATTTTAAGTGTAAAAGGATATTTGAATCAATTTATTAAATCTTGATTTAGTGTTAAAACAATTAAATAGCATCTTATGGCAAGACTAAGTAGGCATGTATATTTATTTAATAAATAAAATAAAATCATTTGGTGTACCTTTTCCATAAATAAATATTTCTCAACTGTTAATACAAATTTTCTATCTTTACATCTGTTTCCCCAAGATTATGTATATATATAGTGATGAATTTACATGAATGTGATTTGAAAAATGGTAATTTGTCAATGAGATGCCTGGCAGAAGGCTCTGTAAGTCAGTAGTTAAATATTTCGCATTTATTTATATGTAATATCTTGTTTTTTAACTAGGTGGAATGCGGTGCGTATAACAACGCACCGTACCTGCTAGTGGCTAATTAAAAGGCGTGTATGGGACTCACCCGGCGGGAACCCGGGGCTTACCCACTAAACCACCTCGATGTCTATTCTATCCTCACTTTAGGGCGATCTGGGTACTGGAAGCCCAATTTCTCCAGATGACCCATGGACAACTCGGCCAACTACGGGTCGGGTATTAACGCCTGTGAGGGATTTCCGTGGACATGGAGGTAATCCCCAGACGGGGGAGCTTTTGCATGCGCGCTTGAGGAGCCACCTAAGCGCACAGGCCACACCTTGGGTGGTCATTGAGGGTCTATTAATGCTTGCCCTCTACCACCCAGCCGTGTGCGTCGGATGGGAGCGGCGTAAGGGTCGTTTTCCCGTTCCCTCTCCGCTGCCTCCTTTTGAGAAATAACATTTTCACAGAAGAAGGCTACAGCCTCCCATTTCCTCCAAATTTATATCCTAGTTCGTTGTACTGCTTTATTGTGATTCTAGTAAGAGTTGTTAATTACTCACAGCTTCCTAGCCAACTTAACTTTGCTCATGGGATCAAGAGGATATACTGTATATACCAACTAAACAAATGGTTTATATATACATATCAATAAGAAGACGAAGCGTATAAAGTAAAATTTCAAATTTTCGTATTAAATGTATTCCACGTTTTCTAATACTTTTACATTATAAGTATTTTATTTGTCAACTCCCCGCTCAATAATAAATTTAAAATTACATCCTTTCACATATCCCTTATGTAAGACAATAGAAACACGGTTTTTTACTGCAGTTATTTAATATTATTTATATCCTCAAACAATTCACAATTACCTTTAAGAGTACATATATTTATAAATACGCTGTGAGAATCCTGAACCAATAGTAATGCTTATTGGCGTTAACAGTAAAACCTCGTCAAGAATAAAATAAAAAAGATTTTGAATTTTCTTTAATATCATAAAAAAAATTAGAACTTAATTCACTGTAGAAAGAAAAGAATTTTAATTATCGCGTTTTGAAAGTGAGGCAAGGCTTGAGCATCTGCTTAAACCATAATTTAAAAACGAAGATTAATAAATAGGAAGTAAGATTTTAAGACATTTTACGTTCGTATTAATTATCGGATACTCATATTTATTTTTGAAGAAAAATTATGGATCTCTCTGACTTAAAAATTCTTTGTACACTAAATAGCTCTGATAAATTTAAGAGCCACTTTGGATTTATTGGTAAGTTGCAAGCCTGTTTGCAGTTTGCTATTCTATGGACTTCCTGATATGATACAATACTTTTTTTTTTCCTCACGAGAGGAAGGCTGAGAATCCTCACAAGGAACACGAAACGTACCCAGGATACCCCCGCAACGGCAAGTGTCACGGAGGTTATGTCGGACTCCACGCGACCGGAACAGTCCAGCCACGTGACCTACCAACTAAACTCAGCCTGGCCTAGGTTCTAAAACCATATAGGCAAATCGTGAGGGCGATACAATACCAAATTTCCTCCGAACGATTTCTAATTCATTGCCTCATGAAGTCTCATTATTAACTTCCTAATTAATTTATATATAAAAATACCTATATAGTATCCTCCTACCTGTGGACACACCACCGTTCTGTTACTTTTTTCTTTTACACACCTTTCACATCTAGATTCAAAATATCCTGTGGTTGGGATTGTAAATTGATAGCAATATTTTCTTACTTATTTTTCTTTTCTATGATTGGGCTTATTACATTGCTGTGTCGTGCAGATTTGCCTGTATTTTTCCTATATGTCTGTTAACATGTCATAACATCTGAATTTTAGCTTAAGTACATATGTACGTATAATAACGTTGGTTTTCCCATAAGGGTTAGGCAGCAACATAATGGTAAACATAATGTGACCGTATACCCCCATATAATGCAAATTTTAATTAATTCATCACTATGAGTGAATTAAAATTTGTAAAATATGTGTGGTATGTATATGGTAATTACTATTACGAATGCAAATAATCATTAATGGCATGTCACAATTCAATTTTATATCTATTAAATTTACATTTATAATTTAAACTATAAATTAAATAAATAATTAGTATAATTATAATTGTACTAAATTATTAGATTTTATCATTAAAAAAATCTTGTAAATTATAGTAACATGGAGTAGATAGCAGTTCTTTTTTAATTTTATTAAGCTAACATAATAATATAATCGCTAAAAGAATTCGTAATTTATTATGATAATACATGCATAGGAAATTAAAAATTCTTTCGACGAAAATGATTATAGAATATTTTTTTATTACAGGGGATTAAAAAGGAATCTGATATTTATTAATCTTAGAGATTTCTCTATAATCTCCTAAACAGAATAATAAGATTCGATTGGATTGAAGAGTCATATAATAAAGTTCTTCACTACAAGTTGTAGTATCAATATCATTTCCAAATGTGACCTCTTTTAGCTAAGCAACTCAATGGCGCAATCGTCTGTGTCATGAGCAAATTAGTGATGAAATAAGCAAAATTTTGGCCCTTATTTACGGAGAAATTGACAAGAAACGCGATTTACCGGGACGCCGTCTAACAACCAATGAAATATTTCTTTATCAAGAAACCAGTGCGAATATAGCGTGGTGTAAATACGATTAGCGTGAGATAGAGTAGGTTATGCAAATCCTGTTAGTTATGGGGTTAAGGTGCCGATTTACGAGCTGATATTAAGATACATAATAGTAAAAGTAAAAAGCTATAATTAAATTTTCAAATTAATTATTGATTACAATTTCAATTCAAAAATAGAAAGTGATGTAAGTTATGGCAGTGATGGTTTTGTGCCTAAAACATAATAAAATTCTAAAGATAAGATCTGTTATTGTGATTGTGGATACAATGAACGTATTTAGAATTTGTTCATTAATTCCTTCTTGGTCTCACCATTAAAATTTAGAAATAGATGAGAGCATAGGGAGACCAGGGATATTAAACAGAGTTGTCTCTGTTTAATATCCCTGGGACCAGATTGACTTTTTTCCTTTTTCCTTTTTTTGGGGTTTCGAAATCTATTATTAAAACAAATTAGTTTTGCAGATGATACAAAAATATAGTCGTAAATCATTCTATTTAATTTATCTATTGGTAATATTTTCAATTTACAATTTCGGAATTGGACAAGACATACACTTTTAAGCTTTTGTAGTCTAATGTAATTAATATTAAAATATACGTATTAATAGGCATATATAGTACGAAGTATTAAAAAAAATCTTGTAAATCAATCTTCCAAGTGACGGTTCAGTTGGATATGACAACATCTTTGGCGCTTTTCTAAAAAAATTCAAACATTTGTTAATTCCTCACATAACGTATATTTGTAACCTAACCATAAATACCGGTGATTTTCCTGACTCATTCAAATTAGCGGTAGTTTATCCCATTTTTAAAAGTGGCGACAAACTTGTTGTTAATAACTACCGACCGATCTCTATTTTACCTACCCTCTCTAAATTACTAGAAAAAGTTATTAATCTTAGGCTTGTTCGTTTTCTGGCACACAACAGTCTTCTTTCCAGTTCGCAATACGGTTTTCGCTCGGGTGTATCCACTAGTGACGCTGTTCTTGACCTCACTCAAAACATAGTTGCAAAACTTGATTGCCATCAAAAGGTGATTGGCATATTCCTTGATATATCTAAGGCTTTTGACACCATTTCCGTCCCAATTCTTATTAACAAACTTGAACGTCTAGGTGTCTGGGGTGTTCAGTTGGCGCTCTTTAAGAGCTATTTAACAAACAGGTGACAATGTGTAAAAATTGGAACTAGTATTAGTTCTGAACTTCCCGTGCACTACGGTGTGCCTCAGGGTAGTATCATCGGCCCTACGTTATTTTTAATCTATATAAATGACCTATGCCAACTGTCTCTTACTAATGCTTCCATATTTACATATGCAGGTGATACAGCCCTGATCTTTCACGGATCGTCTTGGAGTGTCGTCGGCGGGCATGCCCAATCGGGCTTAAATACTGTGATGCATTGGCTCGCCAGAAATGTACTTACTTTAAACACTGACAAGACCACCTATCTCACATTCTCATTAACTCGCCGTGGCCAGCCTTCACCCGACAGTTGCTGTATTGTTGCTCACTCCTGTACACCTTCAGATTTTTCCTATTGTACCTGTCCAGTACTAGGTCGAGTAAACTGCATTAAGAATTTGGGTATTCAAATTGATAATATGCTTAATTTTCAGTGTCATATTGATACTCTTAGCTCCCGTCTTCGCAAACTTATTTTTATTTTTAAAACTTTGCGCCATGTAACTGATAACAAGACTGTTTTGCAAGTTTATCAAGCACTGTGTCAGTCTTTGATCTCGTACTGTATCGTTTCTTGGGGTGGTAGTGGTAAAACTAAAATGCAAAAACTGGAGCGTACTCAAAGAGCCATACTAAAAGTAGCGCTGCGACTTCCTTTCAGATACCCTACCAAACAGCTCAACTCGCAATGCAAAGTTCTGACTATATATACTTTCTAGGGTTCATTCCCGGGAGTTCTCGAGTCGAGAATTCCCGGGATTTCTTTGGGCTTTGATCCCGGGAAATTAAGCTCCAGAAAAGTCGAGAATTCGAGAAATCATATTGGAGTCTATAAAATTGTGAAACAAAACTACTTATGTGCGTTTGCTGTTTGTTCACACGCGCGGCAGCGGCGAGGTTTAAATTTATAATAATTTTTAGTAAAAAAGTTTAAGATTTAACGTGTTTGGTCTTAAAATGGTTCATCATCTCCCATATATATATTCTTGACAAATATTTTTTTTTAATTCTCATATAAAATAATGTCAATAAAGTCATCTATATATAGGTGTAGAGTATTTTTTTTGTATGAATCCGCGTGTAATCTTCATTTTAATTTTAATCTATCTGCAAATTATATGGAAACGGAGGCCTAACTCTGACTAATTGACTGTGGAAAGTAATTAAGTGATCCGAAAAATTTGTTATCTTTCTCAGAATAGAATGAGAGACTGACATATTACATTTTCCGTGTTATACCAAACTGCTAAAACGGCGAAAGGTACCTAAATCTTTTAAAATTGCAGCTCGTTCCAGATAACGTTAAATGTAGAGGTACATAACAAACTCTTAGGAAAAATGCTTATTATACTTATAGATTACATTAATATATTGCCAAGTAGCTTGACTATAGTAAATATGTGTTGAACTTGTTTAAATTTGTTAAGAAACTTGGGTTCAGACTTTATCTGAGGCCGAATTCTTGACTACTATAAAAATACAGGGAGAAAATAAAATAGCCTTTGTTGGTTCTTGTGAACCAATGGCATAGCATTTTTGATTGAACGTCAAAAGGTGATTGTAAAAATCCTATTTGTTGAATTAATAATAGGTGCAACAATATGTCTGTTTTACGTAATTTATATGTTATGTAAAACAGACTGATCGATCAAATTATGTAAACTGATGTAGAGGAATGCTCCTAAAAATTATTATAAGTTAGAATAAAATCTTTTTTGTTTTTTTAAAGAAAAGTGAAGCTAACTTAGTTAAAACTGTATATAACAGTTTTAACTAAGTTAACTTTTATTTGAGAGAAATCCGCTGAATTTGATGATTAATCACATTATTGAAAACGAAAAATTATGAGAAAATGTACTCAAATGTAAATTTCTCGACAACCCGAGAAGACCCGAGAAATTAGCCTCGAGAATTCTCGAGACCCGAGAAATTAAAAAGCTCGAGAAATCATGAACCCTAATACTTTCTCATCCATGTTTTTTTTTAGTAATATCTTACACCGTTATATAATGTATCATTATGGGTTTTATTGTTATTTCCTATTGTTTTAGCTCATAAGATAGTTTTGTATAGATTCCAGCTATCTTGTTTAAATTTTTGAGGTTGAGGGCCTGGAGATTCTGTAATACAGGTTTTATATCTAGTACAGACTCCAGCTCTCCCAAAGACATAATTCGGGAATCACTTAATATAAAAAAATTCTTTGTAAGAGAGAAACAATAAATATATTATTATTATTATAGTTAAGGACTACTTTAAATTAAAAATTAATATTATTATTTAAATTGCCGACGCTCAGGCCAAGTTGCATCAGTTACTGTGACGACCAGCTATCGAAAATGGAATAGTTAGCTCATGGTAGTCACATTAGTGATTAAATACTACCGACTGACACGTAATATGTATGTATCCGTAAATGTACTATGTATAATAAAGCGGAAACGCTCATCAATTAATTTTGTACTAAAACAATAACCACCCAACTTATAATTTCGTCATTTTTTCTACGCATCCAGAATATCATCTATGAATAACATCGTAGCAGTTCTAACATCAAATATCCAGTGCAGTTCTCTTTATGATGTAAGATAATATCTGTCATCATAATTTTTATTTCATTAAAATTTAATCAGTAGAAGTTCCTGTCTTTTTAACATTTTATACATTTAGATATTTAATTTGGAAATTTAGAGAAGTTCTTATAAGCTTCGCACTGAATTTTAATTAGGGACTAATTCTGACGTACATACATCCGG
Source organism: Scirpophaga incertulas (assembly GCA_036419045.1). Lineage (NCBI taxonomy): Eukaryota > Metazoa > Arthropoda > Insecta > Lepidoptera > Crambidae > Scirpophaga > Scirpophaga incertulas. Next base: position 15,675,546 of record CM071630.1, on the reverse strand, counting down.
AAAAAAGTCGTAGGAGTCCTTCACGTTTTCAGTGTTGATCACGTTATTACAATCTGTTTAAATTTGTTTATTCATTCAAAATGCACTGTGTGTAATTTGTCTTTAAAAAGACTCGTGCTCTCTTTCAATAATGTCAACACAGTTCAAGTGCTATTACTTATGTGGGGTCAATTTTCCATTCATCTCAATTAAACATTATGGCAGCAAGACATTCTTCGCATTGTTTTTTCTTCAAATAATCCATTCATACATCCATTATATTCTGGATATGATCGTGAATAACCTAAGAAAGATTATATAACTCGTTCCTTCTCATTACCTGGCAATAATTTGGTTATTTTTTATGTTTTCGCTGATAAATTTATCAAATTACCTACTAAATGATTATTCCTTATTTATTTTAGTTATCCGAGCTACAAACAACACAACTTTCTTTATTTTTTTCTTAACATTCTCATCCCTGCTGTGTGAATTCATCTTTCTATCATCAAAACCGTACAAACGCAGTTATAGCAAAAACCTTATTTTCACTAACCACGCCCCACTTCACGCGAACTGCTCCGCGAATTCATAAACCAGACATTTACGCAAAAACAAGATTTACATCAATACTTATTTTATGTTCGACGATGCCAAGGATGTAGTCGTAATACAGGATTTGGTTTATTGCTTATAAAATGTTTATGTTTCTACTCACTATGAATAATGAGGGCGATTTAGCGTTAGTATTATAAGTGACTGATTCTGATTGTTTGTTTTAATGACAAGAAAGCAATAATTATTATAAGTGAAAGTATTCAAAATATTTTTTCCAAACATCTGATTTGCATAGAAGAGAAATATGTCTACAAAATGTCTAAAATAACGGCCAAGAAATACTTTATGTTGAAACTATGAAATAAAACTAAATATTATTATATAAGCAATAGCCCCCATAAAAGGACATGAAATAAGTGAGTACATTGGCACTTACACCAATGTAAAACTCCGTTTGTAAAGGTTATGCAACATTAAATTGCCGGTCTACACCCAATTAATATTTAATACGAATATCCTTTACATTAGACATGACAATTGCTAGAAACTATCCGCGAACACATTGCTACACGATTTTAAATTTTGTGCAGTACAAAACAGAGCTTGTGTAACCCGATCGGAGAATGGACCGATATAAACTATTCGTGCATTCCACCAAGCGACTGCAACATTCTTCCGTCCCGCAAACTGTCCACTTATTGATGTAGGTCAGTGTAGCTGTACTGCTTACTCACACGGGGCAGCTATACTTGTCCCTTTTTAAGCGGGACCGGGCGCAGGAATTTATTGACCAACTCAACTCGCAACTGCAGATACGTTTAGTTTGTCGAGTGATATAAATGAAATTGATAATAGCAGCATGTGGTCCAATTGATGCTAAATTGTTATGAGGAGGAGGAGTAGAATATACTGCAACATTATTTACTAAGAAAATATGTTAGAATGAGAATATTTATAGAACGGATCTATAGTTATTCGAGGATCGTGTAAGACACGTGATAGGTTATTTTTTATCAATGTAGATATATGAATGTTTTTAGCTTCTGGTTTTTTGTTTAGTTTTAATTAAATTTATCAATTATGTGTATAATAACAATGTAAAATAAAATTATAAGTCTTACGTCCGTACGTTCTTTTTTTACGATATTTTTATTTTTACATAGTAGGCATTAGTTTTAATTATTATCAGTATTGAGGAATAACAAATATTGTAAATTCATAAAAAAACTTTATGCGAGGTATTTACAACATTTTGTTTGACATTGATTGTAAGTATATCACATTCAAATGAAAAAGTATGTATATTAGAATTACACTGATTAACTAAGAGTTACAAATTTTTTCAGTGTTATTAACTACAAACAAACAAGGCAATAATTTCTTTGTAGATTTATATTAAACCTTTAAATTTAAACTATGAACTTTAGAATATTCAAGCATATTCTATGTGCAAAACCTGTATGTTATATATTTCAAATGCGTTTATATATTGTATATATTCCATATGTGTCTAAAAGCAGTATTTACAGAAAAAAATATATAGTAATCTTTGAAATGTGAACAGACTTTCAATACCTTCGTTGAAGAGATTAGCGACAAATTGACCAGTTTAACTATAGCAGAACAAGCTCGGAAGGCAGGGAGGCATCACAATATCGCCTCGGCGTTGAAACTTGCCTAGCAAAAATTTGTCAGGACTCCTATTTTGATTACACTCTTGAATAAATAACAATAATTAAAACATTAAAATTGTCAAGTCAAGTGTCATGGAAGATTTGAAGAGACTCAACCGTAAATACGGTTCTGAGAATAATAAAATTATTTTGAACCTTTCTAGAAAAATCCTATTCCGGTAAATAAAATGACAAGTATTTGCGGATTCAACATTGAGTTGAAGTTGTAGAGACATGGACGGTCGAATGTGAATCTTAAACACGTACTATTAAAGAACATATTGAATGCCAGCAGTCTTATCATCACAAGTCGCAAAACTACGAAATTAATATTAAGTTTGCTAGCTGGCACTGACCTGCCCCAGCGCAGGCTACGAGCAAAAAGTTGTAAGCAATAATATCGTTTAAAATATTGACCACTCGGTTCACTATGTGGAGTTGGATGTAGGTGGCGTACGATACATTGTATTTCATGGTTAGCATCAATTCAAATTTTTATTGGTGTATCTTTGGCGGTAGTTTCGTAAATTGTTTTCATTTTAATTTTAAATTTAGATATCCTGGAATTTATCGATATCATATAAATTTTAATATGTTTTATATTTTAAAATGTTTAAAGAACTGATTTTACTTTAGTTTGTAGTGGAAGACTAACATACTTAACCAACTTTAACTTTAATTAGTCTAACGTTCAATATAGGCTTTTATTTGGTGTTTAATTTTATTATTTAGGAATGATGAATAGTTAGATGAGAAAATCTTATCAATTACATTAATAGGTCTTCAACAGGCTTTTATATATTTGATATAGTAATACAATAAAACACATTCGTGATCATAATACAGAAATGTATTAATATCAGCAAAAAATTTTATAATTTCGTAATATTTTTTTTCATATGGCAGGCAAATTTTGCATTATTTTCATCTGACAGTATGGTCGAAAACAGTAGCGAATCTTGCTCGGATTCAATGAATAATTATCCCGTATTGAATAATTCTGGTAGTCGCAATCCCTTTCAAAGTTTCCCTATTAATATTATAAATGTGAAATAAACTTTGTTTGTATATTACGTTTTCACATAAACATTGCTGAACCGATTTTGAGGTAATTTTTATTCTTTCCTGTGGGAAATCCCGAGAAATACCTTCTTACCTCTAATGATGAAAACACAATAATTCTCTGTTTCATAAATACATGTTTCTATTGGTCACATTTCAATTGATGCTACCTAATCTATAGTTCGTTACATTTATAACCTTTTGAAAAATAAAGGATTTTCAAAAAATTGCTTGATCCCTTATCATTCATCCATCAATTCATTATTCAATCCATCGTCCTTCACTATTTTGTAAACTTTGTTTAGCTTTTACCAGTTCTTATAAAATTTCGGTTAATTAACGTGACTCTATTTTAAGGGTATAAAAACGATCCATGTTTCTTCTGTAGTAAAAAAAATTATTATTTAAAAGAATGTTCGAATTAAATAATAATTAACAATTTAAATTGTAAAATACATCTCAATCGTTTATCCCTCATAAAATTTATGATACTTTCTGATAGATTTTGTAAGTGTTGTAAGCAAGCATAAAAACTTACTTTTTAATCATGAGTGCTGAGTGTGAGAGAGTGTAAAATTTTTACAGTTTTAAACAATACAATTTATCCTTTATGACATATAGATAAAAGTAAGACTGAAGATGAAAGTAAGCTAAAAATAAATCGCTTAACAGCTGATTAACTGTCCGTCTTACCTCTAAATCAATATCTAACAGTGCCAAACAATTACAACTACGATGATTAACATATCCACAGACTTGTATTGACTACACATGAATCACTAATAAAAACTTAGACCTTTTTCACTATCATTTACAAAGGATTTGAAACTACTTTTAAAGCCCATCGTCGATTGTCGAGTGTTACATTAAAATCATAACGGTATTACGTGAAATATTATTCAACAATTTACATGTTTTGATATATCAGAGTACTACTAATAATAAAAACAGAGTAATTGAAATACATATAAGATAAAACGACATACCGAAATATCCTTTAAACTTGTCGCATACTTCAATTCAATTCAAGTGTTTTCAATTCAATTCAAGTGTTTATTGCATGTCACATTACAAAACAGTGCAAGATAGCATTCACAATATAAGGTATACATGTGACGCCCTGTAAGGGCACAGCAAAACATATATTTTTTTTCCATATTATCAATATAAAACATTATATCTAAAAGCTTGATTTCATTATACACTAACAAAATAAATATAACACAATAGAAGTAATATTTAACGACATCGATATTATATAAAACTACAATATATTTATTAAATTACGGTATTATGTATCATTTATTATTATTTTATACTTAAAATTATATATACACATATATATATATATATATACAGGGTTACCTGGTAAGTCGTGCGAACCCCGTTAGGGGGTCGTGGTTCCCACCATTTCTGACAGATTTCCCCTTGGAACCCCGCCCCCCAACTTAACCCTTTTCAAGTTATAAGGCTTTAAAGACTTTTTTGAAAAAATGACCGATTTTTGTCTATTGGCCCATTTTTTTTGTTTATTATAATTCAAATAACTATTTAGTTTTATACTATTTTTGTGTAGCAGATTAGTTTGTTCATCATAATGCAAAATAAAAATAGAGTTACCTCAACTAAATAGGTTGTAGATAGAAGATTGATAGTTATAGCATCAAACAAAAATCAGTACAAATCAAACTTCAACCAGCAATAGTAAAAAAAATCTATGACACGTAGGCTGCAGACACCTTTAAAAATATCTACGTTTCATTAGCTATTCAATACGGTATAACAAGGTAGGCTGCTATTAGATTTCTTGGAATAATCTTTGGTAAAAGTCCCCCTAACGGGGTTCGCACGACTTACCAGGTAACCCTGTATATATATATATATACATAATAAACTTATTTAACATATAAAACATTATACACAATTCTACACTAACATCATCTCATCAGGCTGTCTTATCAGAATAGTATTCCTGTAACGTATAGTAGCTTTTTGAAATAAGATAATCCTTTAGACTTTTGAAAAACACGTGTACATTTTCTATTGTTTTAAACCTAATAGGCAGTTTATTATATATTTTAACGCCCATAACTGATGGGCTGTTTGTATGTAATTTCAAGTTAGAGGTGGGCAACATTAGTCTATTTCCTGTAGCTTGACGTAACTTGTATCTAGATGGTAGGTCACGTCTATTCGTGAAGTACTCGGGATATTTTTTAACTAACTTGCAAATTTCGAGTATGTACATGCAGGGTATAGTTAAAATTCCTTTACTTTGAAAAACAGGTTTACAGCTATCCGTCTGTTTTATGTTTGTTACTTTAAATTCAAAAGCTTCTAATTCTAAGTCGAAAGCTACATATTCACTCAGAGCCATAGCTATGATTTATGCTACTAAATCACAAATATTTACTATGGTAAAATAAATTTCAAACTAGATCCAAACTGAAACGATTGACGATTAAAAAATATTAATTTTGTAGGTATACATGGCTGCAATCAGTCTCCCTATCTAGCTTGAGATCACCTCGTAAGGAATAGCCTATACGTAATTGTTTTCCTAACTGTTAACTGTTTAACTGTTTTGTCTGTTTTTCTTAACATGCTGTTAATTGTATTATTTATATTGGATATATTCCTAAATATATTTTACTGCGTACATGTTATAGTTTGGTAACACATACTGTGTTTCTATTTGAAGTTGGATATTCGTTACTAATCACAAAGGAACTACGTGTACTATAGTATAGGCAGTTGCCTATACTATAGTACACCGTAGTTACAGTTGTAACTACTCGCTATTATCACAGTATCGTGAAACAGAGGACCAACATGTTACTATGAAATATGTAATGTATGTAAAAGATAACAATCATTAACAAGTATCTAATACAGTACTAAATATTGATCTCCGGTTAAATGCAATGTAACCTTAAGGACCTACTTTGCTACGAGCTATTGATGTGATTTTTTGGAACGTAAGCACATCATCATCATCCACATTTTAGGGTTCCTTAGCCGAATGGCAAAAAAACGGAACTCTTATGGATTCATCGTGTCTGTCCGTCCGTATGACACAGCCACTTTTTCTGTAACTATAAGAGCTATACTGTGGAAACCTGGTAAGTAGATCTATTCGGTGAACCGCATTAAGATTTTCATACAAAAATACAAAATAAACATAAAATTTTTGGGGTTCCCCAAACTTAGAACTGAAACTCAAATTTTTCTTCATCAAACCCATACGTGTGGGAATCTATGGATAGGTCTTCAAAAATGATATTGAGGTTTGTAATATATTTTTTTTCTAAATTGAATAGTTTGCGCGGGAGATGTTTCCAAAGTGGAAAAATATGCCCCCCCCCCCACACCCCGGTAAACTTCTAAAATAAGAGGATCATAAATGTAAAAATAATAAATGATGTACATTACTCTTCAAACTTCCACTGCAAATTGGTTTGAACGAGATCTAATAATTAGTTTTAATACATTATAAATCGTAAACAGCATTTTACCTTTCATTCAATAAACTCAAATATAATACAGAAAAAGAGAAACATTTATTTCGATACGGAACCCTACGTGCGTGAGTCCGACTCGCACTTGACCGGTTTTTTATATACATAGGTACGTCAATACACACGTTACATGATTTATGCTTGTCTTGCCTTGTCTTTTATAGCGGTAAGAGCGAGGTCTTTCAATCCTTTGTCGCATTAACTGGGGAGGGACAATAATGGGTAATTTTTTCACGAGATTTATGTTCAATTTGTGCAAGCATCAAAACATTAAACTAAGCTTATGTAAGTATTAAAAATTCAATCACAATAGATCACCTAATAATTGAATCTAGATTTAAGTTAGGGCCTCAGAAAATAAAATGGAACTCAATAAAAAATACCTATTATTTTGTCAATAATGTTTCAATAATAAACTACTATTTCTATCAACTATTCAATAATAAAACCTTCCATATTATTTTACATATATAGTTTTAGTCTTTTCGACAGAAATTAATTCTTGTCAATACCAGTTGATAAACAAGCTGTGACTACTGACTACCCGATGGTACCGACTACAATCGCCTGTACTGCATGTGGTTTTTGTACGATTATTTGCAACAAATCTCCAAGCTACACGAGAACGAAAGAAGGTGTTAAAAGCTTGTAGTGTCTCGTTAAATAGTAATTTTACTCCCCACTATTACTATAACTTACTCATCTATCGTAATATTATTAAATATGTTGTTATTAATTTTTACCTTTATCAATTGTCGAAATATTTTTTTTTGGATTAGAAGCAATTTTACTATAACGGAATTTCTCTCACCGTCAGATATTGACGAGAAATAAAAAATAAATCATAACGAAACTTTGGACAACTTTCTGCGAAGCTTTCAGGACGAATAATAACCTCATGTCGAGACTTAAGCATTGAGGTTGATGTGACAGGGGCAATGTTTTAAGGGTTCTTAATACACATATAGGTAATACGATCACAATCACAAATCACATCTTTTCTCGCCGGAAGGTTAGACAAGTTGTGTGTGATGTGTGTGTGCGGTAAAATATTTTAGTCGAAAGATCAGGGAACTGAAATACATATATTCTAAACCTGTTAAAATAATGTAATTTTATATACAACAATTACTTATATATTTAAACTTTGTAAACGCTTCAATCTGTCTATTAGAGGCAAAGGCGGTGTTTTATATTTTTTTGTGTGTCTGAGGTAATTATAATGAATATATATACATATATCATTAATTTTTACACGCTCTGTGTTAAAGCAACAATTTAAACATAACAAAGTTGAGCTTGTAAGAAAATTATACGCAGGAAATTATACAAAAGACGATTTTGATAGGGAGGAGTTTCTTTAAAAGTAATTTGAGGGTCGACTGCCGAGTCGCGAGGGATCCGAAGGGTCTGTGGTGCTATGGGTTTGTTTGTGTATGCACAATTATTATTATTCGCGTATCTGTATATAGTATGTTTCACGATAATTTTCTATTTGGTAATAGTATATTATAATACAAGTATGAGAGCGCAGTGAGTGCTTAATATTCAACCGAGAATATATTTTTTAACTGCCCACGATTGTTATACGACATTTTTCAACACCATTGCGAGTAATTAATACAAACTTTATAGGTCAATAAAAATTTATTTTGAAAAACAATTTGTGAAAGTAGAATTATAAAAATTATACGTTGGATTTCCACCTTCACCGCCACTCATTTCTGAAATATACGTTATTATTATTTCATTCATACAATCAATTTCATCGATTGATAATATTTTTGATATACAAATCTTAACAAAAGAAATAATACAAAATATCTACTTGCAAAATAGTACTGAAAATTTAAAAATGGCGCGTTTACTTTTTCGTTGACGGCTTTGTGCGCGAAAGACTAAGGTACCGACGCTTATACAGCCAAAACAGCAAATTATATAATTGTTACAAAATAAATATATTCTTTTAATATTTATGTATGACTTCTATTTAATAGTTATAATTTTAAATAAGGATTTTATAATTGTATATCATTAAACAGAGTGTTACTAAACGCCAAATTTATTTAATTTATAAAAATGTTTCAGCATTTTGCGTATAAATTCTCTTTGGTTCCTATTTTTTTTTCTTATAAATAAAAGCGTGACTTTTCTTTACAAAACTATTAACTTTTGATTACCAAACTATGTAGTAATCGAATTTGAAATTCGAAAGATATTAATAGGTTGGTAATATGATACATTGTGAAACTAAAACTGGTGTAGTTACATACCAATTACGAGCAATGGTGTTGAAAATACTTTTATGAAAAAGGTTACTAAGTCGATCTCAGTAATTACTGAAATGTTTATAATGGTTGCCTCTGGCAAGCTCAAATATACTTAAAATAATACATTTATAAGTATACTTGAGGTTGCTAGAGCCAAACATTATAAACATTTCAGTAATTGCTGAGATTGAATTTCACTTCAATCGTTTATAATCAGGTAATACGTTTGCTTGTATGCCATCCTACGAAATAAAAACTTGTAAATACATACAGTGGAAATACTGTAAATAATAGACTGAAATATTCGTGGATGTCTATAATTAATTATTCATCGGGGATCTAAAGCCTACCACCATAAAAGAATTTGCTTGCAAATTGTTATCTCTAGAATATTACACAATTACAATAGCGTCTTGTTTACAGCGCTAACTTTTGCTAACTTATTTTGTTTATTTATGTGCAGTCACAAATCTGCAATGACGTGACGTTGACTAAATTGGCCTAATCACCTATCTAACCCTAAATCATAGTCTAACATAGGATGGGTAGCCTCTACAATTTGACTCAAATTTAATATAATCACCTTTTATCTTGATGTTCCCATGGGAACTGCACTAAAATAATATATCCATGTGTCGTAGCAAGCTCGTAGACATAATATTATATTACTATATAATATAATATTATTTATCTGGAAAGATAAACTGACATACCTGATATTTCACGCAAATAATCCAGAATATTTAGTGTCACTTTTGTGTGTAACAACAACTGCCAGGAATACTTGCAAGGTTTGTCAATACACGTCCGAGTATTTTCTTCATTAATTTATTTAACAGAAGTTACATTTTAATCGTCTTTCATCGGAATGTTTTAATTCAAGTTGCGATCTCACGCACTCTCTGTTTAAATGAACTTGCTTAATATTCTAAAGTTTATATTAGTATTATAAAAATGTACCACAGATAAGATTATAGTTTCTGAATTACCGACATCACTACTACGTTTACTACGTACTTCAATTTGAAAGAATCAAAATGAAAGGATTTATAGGCAATCAAACCATTTTGCTTAGATTTGGCAAAATTGAAAATATTACGGTCAGTATTCTTAACATTAAATAGGTAAGTAATAAAAGTTAATTAACTCAATAATGACTACGCATATAAACGAAAAGTCAACATAAATATATTTCAACACTATTATAAATTGTACACTATTAATAAAAAGTAAATAGATTAAATTTTATAATGAGTCTTATTACTAAGCTGCCTGTAGCGAAATTCAAATTACGACATGATTCCACGGATTCCTAATCATTTTGATTTGATTTCATTTGAAAGGAAAAATTTTGAATTATTTCTCCAAACTTTTAAAAAACATTTAATTTTATGAATTTTTCTATACTTGCTATTTTAATAATAAATATAAGTACTAAAACATAAAATTTATTCTATAATTTGTAATTGACTAGTAACGTTACGTGTTATATTATCAATAATAAAATAACATTTACATATAATATTTAATTCCTATGACTATTATTATATACTTATTCTTAGTCCTACATATCTTCTTGAAATTCACTATGTAGGTAGTTCCACTGATTTCATATCGTCGTGTCGCGTATTTTAGAGAAAACAAATTAAGGCTGTGGTTTTTAACATATCTGGTATTACAAGATAAAGTGTTTAACAAGCATTTTGAAACTTAAGTTATAGTTATTTCAATTATACGAGTATATTAGATATTTGAACCAATAAACAAAAAATATTAAAAAGCAAATCATTTGTATCGTTCAACTATAAAACGCTTCAAAATCAGAGGCAGCGGAGTAATGAATTTGTTATGCTAGTAATATAAATCTTCGTATCGCACAATGTTCATTTGATTCACCGACACAAAGAAAAATACACAGAAATACCAATAACAATTTCCGACAAACAACTATTCTATCAATCTCAAGGACTCTATTTTTCTGATGCAAATCAGTTCATACTTAATAGCGAACCGCGGTTGAATCTTCCAGTCAGTAAATAGAGTGTTTGTTGCTCCTTGTTATTTATGTTGACGATATTTCGAGAATATTCTGCCTGTGTTTTAATGATATCTCGTTTGGATATTGATGAAAACGTGCCGTTTAATGGTACGGTGTTTGATATGGTTGATTAAAGTTAATGATTTAAATAAAGTTAGACGACTGAAATGATAATTTGTTATATGACCGTTGTAACTTATTCAATACATTACTCGTATTGCAAAATTAAGGATCATATTCTAAAATGAAACTCAAATATTTACTAAAGTTAGAAAAGGATGGCGTTATGTGGGTTCAATAGTACAATCCAACGTATGTAATGTACTCAAGCAGAGATTTGAGTTTGAGTCTCGTCCGTGTATTATGGGCTAAGTTTATGAAGAATTAGGTATGGATAGAAAGGTTATCGATGTGTCGAAGTTGTTATCTCTGCCCTTAAAATGATGTATTAATAGTGTTTTGGAGAATATTATTTATTAGTATATTGAGTATTGACCATACATTATATACACATCGTCATTTTAGTCGGTCTGCCACACTAGCATAATGCTTAGTAAATAAACTAAGAAATTTTCGTTTTAGCTTAGATGGACGAGGTACATATTGACGACCTGCGTAGTCGAGTGGTTGGTACACCGGTTTCAAGGTGCCATCTCTGAGGTCCCGGGTTCGAGTCCTGGTGGGGGCAGATGTTTGCGTGATGAATGCGGGCATTTGTACCTTAGTCATGGTAGTTAATATATATTTCTACCAAACTTATTTATATATGTATAATATATGTATGTCTATCTGTTACCCGAGATCCCTTAGAACCTCTTTAGAACACAAGCCTTACAGAGCTTACTTTGGCTTACTAGGCTAATTGGTGTAAGTGTAAAAAATATTTGTATATTTATATAGTATTAAGTCCAATAAAATGCAAATTTTCTGTAAAGTTAATCTTTTATTGTTAGGTAAAATATTTAGCGGTTCAAGGTGTACCAAGACAAGAGAAAACATCGATCAAACCAAACATAGCAAAATGTAGAAAGCAAATATTACGACTGCTGGTTTTGACGTGCTCTTTTGTGTTTTTTTTTATATCATTGTGTATTCACGTAGATTTCATTATTCGATATTCTTTACGGATAACCGTAAAGAACATCGAATAATGAAATATCTGCTATAAAGCAGTTGACATGTTTATATAAGATTTTAAGAGTTTATTTTGAGCTATCACTAAAGTTTCGCATGTGTTTCTAAATGAATAGGTATTAATTTGTCAACATTAATCTTATTCGATAGTTTTTTACACACGAATTCTCTTTGGTGTCTTATTTGGGAATATTCTACAGAATATTCTGAACCAATTATTGTTGATCAAAAATCTACCTTTGTCTTCCGAGATATATTTTGCTCTTCAATTACGTATGGATTCATACCATTAGTTATAAAAAACTATACAGCTATATCTTATTCACGACAGATACACTTGGATCCTCAAATAGTTTCTGGCGTGGCCTTTTTGACACCCTATTCATATTTGTTTCAAACAACATCTCTGTAAGAATAAAACTTTCATTAAAGTTTAAGAAGTACGGTTCTGATTTATTACTTATTGAATAACCCTCCTAATTGGTCCGTTTAATTGGAGATTCGATACGCGCTAGAGATAATAATGATGCAAGAATATATACTCTGTGATTATCTCTTACCATTGGGAGACTCACCTGCTTGTTGTATACATAAACTATGGCTCCTGTGCGAGTTCTTCTCCTCATTCTGCTCTGTCTTTATACTAATTGTGTCGTTTGTTTGCAGATGTACAAATAACGTGGTTGAAGCCACCCCGCGGCGTGGTGCCGTGTGTGGTGGCGGAGCAGGGTAGGGCGCCGCGACGGCCACCCCCGCCCTTGAACGCAGACCGCCCGCGCCAGAGGCAGTATAGGCGGAAAGACGATGACCTCTTTAAGCGGTATGTGGTTTATGTACGACTAGCTGTGCTTCCGCAGTTTCGTTCGCCTTATTTCTCATTTGTCTCGTAAGAAAGTTGAATGAAAATTTTCAGTTAATTTTTTAATTTATACTAAATAATAAATTAGTACATTTTTTTATAAATGATAATGCAATAAAAGTTAAACGCTAACTGTAAAAGTTAAGAAAAAGAATTTTGGTTTAAGAATGGGTAAATATTCTTTCTTTATATAAAATTGACATAACCTGGTTGGTCTAGTTGGCCAAAAGTGAGCTACATAAGTACGAGATATCGGGTTTCATTCCAATATCGTCAAGAATATTGAACTAAGGAAATTCTAATTAACAGTCGAGTGTTATTTTTATTTTGAGCATCATATTTATTTCTGCAAACAACCACCTCAGCTGTTAACCGATCTTGACAACGCGACATATCCAAATTTGATCACCATAAAAACGATTCTAGTGAGCTAACATTAAAACAGACATATACTGTCGCGGACATTTTTTTAGATCATTTTAAGAGGAATGATTGTTTCATACATATTTTTTTAGTATCTAGAACCGTTTTCACAGCGCACGCAACGGATGCCCTCAAAGATGAATAATTTTCTAGAACTACAAAAAATGTATAATTAAAGTCACTATTAATACATTCGTGTCAAAGTGAGTACAGATTATATTTTCATTACAGTTAAAATCTTTAGGATACTGCTCATTATTATAATTTGGAGGTAGACAAACAGAATTTTATAATAGTAGAATGTTTAAGTCTCAATAGCAAAAATGAATTCTTTGTCAACGGTCATATTAACAACATCTTTTCATCACAGTTCATATACGTCTCCACCGAGGAGCTCGAGCCTACCCTAACTAGGTTAGGGCGATTAGGCCTTAGTCACCCACGCTGGCCCAGTGCGGGTTGGTTGACTACGTACACCTTTGAATCGCTTCGCAGATGTACGCAGGTTTAATCACGATGTTTCCTTCACCGTAGGAGCGTCGGATAAATGTACATATGAAATTCGGAACGAAAAACACATTGGTACACGGTGGGGTTTAGATCGCGGGGCTCCCGATTCTATGCGGCGCAGAAACCAGTGCCGGGACCACAGCGCCACCGACGCTCTAACAACATCTTTTACTACAGGGATAATATAACAATTTCGAAAAGCTAATAATTCTCCCCCCTATCCAACGTCACCTGCTCGATCCTTTCGAATGACGATCGTAGGAGGATTACTTTTTACCTTCAGAAATAACTATTTAGAAATGTTTTAGTTAATGTGTCATTACAGTGTGGACTCTCGTTATCCTGCAGATCTCAGTCTAGGGTTGTGCCGGATTAGTGAAAACGCCGGATTACTAGAAAATGATAGTACATATATGTACATACATCAAAATACACAAAAAGTACAAAGGAAGTCGAGTTTTATTTTCAAGTTTTAAGTAAAAAGTACGTATGCATTAAATTACAGACAAAAATAGTTTGTCTCTTAAAAAAATACGTTTTAAAATACAAAGTCGTCATAGGCCTATTGTAAACAGAAATATAAGCATACTATGACTTACAGTTCTGGTGGACCATTCTATTGGAGTAAAGAAACAGTCAATCTTCTTTTGCTTCTTGGCCGATCTGCATTTGTTTGTTTCATGTCTCAACATGATTGCCTGATGAGGCAATAATGGGCATGATGATGCCCATTAGAGAGCGCCGGATTACTGGAGTGACGGATTAGCGCAGTGCTGGATTAAAGAGGGTCTACTGTATATCGTATCCATTTTGGGTAAAGTAATTAAAAACGTGTGAGTTTTCGTACGTAGTTCGCGAACATTCTGATACAACAAATTAACTTCACGTTACTGAATGCGGACACCGTGTGCTTTTGCATGAAAGTTCTGCCGTGTACATACGAGTATGTCTCAGCTCATTTAGCGTACATATGTTTCTGTCACATACGGATGTTTAGGTTCTGCCCACCAGTGATGCCTTCTTGTACATAATGAAGGCGTAGATATAATTCCATGCGATCTGTAGTCTACAACAGTGTAGACTCTGGCGCTGCGGTACATCACCTCCTCTCAAGCGTTCTTATCTGTGTTTTCGCATGGTTGGTCATCCTTTTTTTTTTGTTACCCCTGAGGAAAATGCAATAAGTGGCTGTGGCGAGCCGGCGATTATGTGGGCTCTCCTCCCCAGAAGGGGGCCTACCTACTAAAAACCTCAGGGATGGTTTTCCTCAGGCATGTAGGGAGCCCCCGGGAACACCAAGCTACTTCCGGGAACTCCCAGCCTCCGCTCCCCCGCCGATACAGGGGAGCCCTCCTCGGGGGAGGCTACAATACCTCCCCCGATCTCCACCACCGATGACGCCCCCCGGCCACGGAATGGGCGCGAATTCCTCGCGCCCGCCGGCGACCCGCGGCAGTGCCGCAGCTGTGCTACCGAGCTCGGCGCCGCGCCGCCTCGTTCGAGCGGGATCGGCCATCTCCCGACCCCGCTCGGCGGCCTCTTTCTGGAGCATCACTGCTTCACAGAGGAAGGCTACAGCCCTCCAACCTCCCTCCCTCGTCCGCCACCATTGCCGCAATCAATGCCGGCGGAGACAGATCTCGCCCGATCTCTGCGACCAAGACTCGGCGCAGTGGTGGCAATGTGTCGATCCCTCCCGTCCTATTCGACACAGATACTCACCGAAGCAGCTTTGCCCGGTGAGTATCTGAGTCAATCGGTAGATGACCTCCTCCTTCCCGTGGAGCCAAGTATCGAGGTGCGGGAGTACGGCACCGACGGCCCGCTGGCGCGCGCAGATCCGTAATTCGAGCTGCGCACGCCGCGCCAGGCCGATGGTTGGTCTTCCTGTTGGCAAATACACTTGTTCTGTTTTTTTGAGCATGGGCTAGTGTCTTCTTCATCAGGCATGATGATGAATCAATCAAAGAAGTAATTCACTCCAGTTGTTGATGTCAGTGCTTGTATAATCAGTTTGATAAGTGCATTGGTATTGGAAATCAGGAACTTGGCGTTTTCTGCATATTCCGTCACCTTCGTCAAGTTTTTTTCGGAAGTGTTCCCTTTTCCCCCTGGTAGACCTCCTGCCCCTTTGAGGTTCACGTATGCAGCAATCAAATTAACGAAACACATTACCGTTTTGGGAGAGAGAATTCAAGTTTGTATTGAAAACTATATATGCTCGCGGTCTATTTTCTTTGGTGTTAAGTAACTTACCAAAAATTTTGACCACAGATTTTGTTCGCCGTCTTAAGACGATAGACTGAGCGAAGATGTTTATTTAAAACCATAAGTGCCAAGTTGATATAGTAAAGTCCAGCATTGGACAGTAACTAAGAGTTACTAAACCAAAAGAAAAATTATCCTGAAGTCTAACGTCTCGAGCAGTTAGCATTTCGTTAGTCAGTTAACGTTAAATTTATAATTAATGTTTTATATGAAAAATATTTACTTTGTAAGCCCGGCTGCAATTTTATTTCCTAAATTAAAAACTGTATTCGTATTTCAACTACACTCGCGAGCAAAAGTATGGAATCACTTAGTTGGAATCGATTCCGCGCGATCTTGAGTACTAAGTAACTACTATAGAATAATAAAAATGGTACCATTTTAAAGGTTCAACTGTTAACTTTAAATTGAAACCAAATTCATATAAATCACACAAGTATTTAAGGAGCTATCCCGGATTGAGTGAAGGAGTTAGGAAAATAAAGAAACGTGGAAAAATAATGAATGAAGAAAACAACAAAAAATAATTAATAAAAATTTTATTTGGCTTTAAAATTACATTTCACCATTTTGTGTTTCCTCCCCTAGCCCTAATAACAGCTCAAAGGCGATTTTTCATTGACCTAATTAGCTTCTGGTTCTCTAATTGATTCTTGCGGGTAACCTTCCCACTCCTCTATCAAAGCCATTTTCAGCTCATCCACACTTGAAGGAGCAGGATTTCTAGAACGAACCCTCCTCTTCAGTTTATCCCACGCGTGCTCAATGGGATTCAAGTCCGGGCTGAACGCTGGCCAGTCCAATGTGGTGATACCGACTTTTTCGACGTATTTAGTTGTGGCACGAGAAGTGTGACAACGAGCGTTATCGTGCATAAGGAGGAAGTCATCACCGATATATCCCACATAGGGTGATGACATGTTCCAGCAAAATATCCGAAATGTAGCGGTCTGAAGTTAGGCCGCCTCGTCGTCCCCCGCCAGTCACGAAAACAAGCTCCGTTGTACCGTTGAAAGAAATGTCGGCCTACATCATGCATGAACCGCCACCATAAGCCACTGTTTCAGCGAAACAGCACTGCGCAAATCGCTCCCCAGGCCGCCTGTAGACCCGACCTCTTTTGTCGCTGCCGTACAAACACATTCGGCACTCGTCGGAGAACAAGACTCGCCTCCATTGCTCAACTTCCCAATCAAGATGGGTGCGAACAAATTGAAGGCGTGCCTGTCGGTGACATGCCGCGAGTTTTAGGCCTGTCGCGGGCCTTTTTGGAGTCAAATTCGCTTGCTTGAGTCTTCGACGAACCATCCACTCGCTAGCAGCTACCCCACGAACATTTCGGAGCTCCTGCTGGACGTCGACACCGGTTACATTACGATTTCGCAGAGAGGTTGACACGATAATACGTTCATCCCTCTACGATGTGCACCGGCGCCGTCCAGACCTTGGTCTGGGGATGAAGCCACCAGTCTACCGAAAGCGTTTATATACTTTCGAAATACAAGACTGGCTTATGTGGAGACGTCGTGCGACAGCCCGCTGGCTGAGCCCTTTTTGCAATAAGGCGACGATTTCTGCTGCTACAAGTGTAGTTTCCATTTTCGGGATCGAAAGTAACGGAGATGTGTACAAGTCAACGTGTGAAAGCCGACTGATAAACAAACCTTTATTTTTTTTTTCCTCAGGAGAGGAGGCTGAGAATCCTCATGGATACCACCGCAACAGGCAAGCAGGGATGCGGTGATTATGTCGGACTCCTGGTGAATCGAGGCGGCTCGACCCAACAGACCTACCGACTAAACTCAGCCTAGCCTTGGCCATAAGGGCCCTACGGCTTGAATGGAAAGGATAAACAAACCCCGATAACACGTGCTTTTATAGGGGGTCAATAGGCCGCAACTCGCAAACAATTGAATCATGTCTTTTTTCTTACTCCTTCACTTAATCCGGGATAGATTTTTAAATAATGATGTGATTTAAATGATTTTGGTATAAATTTAAAGTAACACAATGTCTTTTTCCCAGGTTGGCCGCAGAAAGTAGCGCAGTGGTGGTGATAAGTCAGAATGGCACCAGAGGTGTCCACCAGTGCGTGGTGCAGCACCACGGAGAGCTGGTGCTTGGGTACTCAATGAGGTGGCAGTTTGCTTGTAAGTTTATATTTCAACTATTTGAACTACTGCACCTGTTTTTGTTTTTATTTACTCCTCACCCGGGACTGAAATGCGTGCCTCGTGAATACCTTGTACTTCCCGAGATTTGTTTGATAAAACGAATGTTATTTTTGAGGTAGTTAAAATTTTTTGAACTGTCGTTTTACTTGAACAGCACAGTTTCTTGTATCTCTACCATAATACTGGGATCAAAGTACATATCCTGAGCAGTATTTGAAGTTTAGTGTTTCTTACCTACGTATAAATAATTTCGTCGTGTTGCTTTTTAAACTTTACTTAAACACCAATATGGCTACAGGAGTCCAAAGAGAGAATTGGGAGCATGCTTAAAAATTCCTCTGTGTTCATAGCTTGATAGACAAAATTCCTAGAGTAGTAGTGGCAGTGGATGTCGGTCAGCAGACAGTCGAGTCTGCGCATGGTGCACAAACGGATGGAGCATGCGCAGAATTACATAACGTTGTGTTGCTTAGCATCCTTTTTGTTGATGTTGCTTCAAAACAAAATACTTTGATTACAGGAATGGCTTTTTAAGACAAAATCGCCTGAAACTTGTCTACATACATATTATCTTTCCAGCGATCAGTAAAAATTTAACGCTGAGCCGATTTGTAAGATGGCTCGTTTTTTTTTTGTAAGAGTACGTTGTATGTAATGGGTCGAATTCAATTTGCAGTATGACGCGTGTAAAGTCACGGACTTAGACTAGCTAGTTACGTCACCTTAATTCTGTCGAAAGCATAGAAAATTTGTTATATCGCTTTAACGTTGATTCTGTGATTGTGTTTTAATAGGATGTTTTGAATATAATATGACTTTAGTAAGTACTAAATTTGATGTTTACTTAAAAGGAGTATTGACTTTCCTATTTTATATGAATATCTATAAAATAATGTAATATCTATAAATTAATATATATATATATAAATATGATTACACTGACATTGTGTTTTATGATTATACTCATATTTATTACTAGGTATACTAATATAATTTAAAGAAAACAATTTAAGTAAGCGATTTTTGCGATGATAATTATATTTTATTGCAATATCCTAACAAATTTCAATTACAGAGTAATGTTAACCATCTCTTAAGACAGTACTTTTATTTTAGACCAATGTCATTAAGATTACCTCAAAACTATATTTTTCTCAGTGTAGCATCCAGCGTCTTCCTGCGATCAATGCCACTTTAGGTACGCAATTGTTTGGGCTGTGTCGATGTCCCGGAAATATCAGCGGATTTTATAATTGACTCCGAATATTGCCCTTTGGGTAACTTTCCTCATAAGGCCCATTGTCAGTAGCCAGGCTTTGATGCTATATGTCATCATTTGCAACTAGCATGAATCGTAATCTTGAGGTGCTACGGTAGATGGGCAGAGAATATGCTGTTGAGTCCATCTTATGGGCTGTATCTTATTCAACCCATCTTTTTCAGCCTAACCAAGTTGAATATTGACCGAAAAGTGAAATGAATGAATGAATGAAAAGTAAATAAAAGAAATTTCAATAAATTGGAGCACAAGATAAGTTGATCTATTTGTGTTAGGTAAACATACCAGTCGCTGTAGCACGAACACCAAAATTTTGAACTGTCAAATTACAAGTGTGCAAAAATAAATAAATAAAATAAATAAAAAAAATAAAGAATTAATTTCATATTGGTGGTCATATCGCATTTATACAGTGCGAAACGTCCGCGATTTTAAAATCTGTCATATAGTCAGAATTATCCTATCTTGTTTTGTTGTTTTACTACTGGGACTGGCACACCACTGCGCGCGGAAGTTTAAGTTTGTGACGTCATTTCGTAGGTACAAACATTTTAGTGAAATTTTTTGATAGTGTAACTCGGAATAACCAAATAAGGTGGCCGATTTGCTGCTTACCTAGTTGATGTGGAGTATAAATTACTAGCGATAAAATAATAATATTATAAAACATGAAACTGTACTCCAACCTACCTAGATTTTGATATACAAAGTTATTAAATTTAGAAACAGTGAACACAAAATGTTCCTGCATATCGTCCTCTCCTAACCACTCAGACCACTTTCCTTTTAGAAGTGCCGTGTAATAAAGTTTGAAATCAATACCTGTTCTATCGTTTTGTTTTTCGTCTGTATCCTCTCTATTCAGATGAGTGTACTTGAAACGTTGTTATTTAGTAATATTTTAGTGTTTGCACTACAGATTATTTTAAACAGAATTATGATGATCAGATGCGAGATCTAACCGTTCAAATCGGTCAGTCTCATGTAGAATGTAAGCTATTGATTCCTCTCTTCCACCACGGGATAGTTTAAGGAAAATAATAATCAACGTGACCACACAAATTCTTGCTGAACCTTCTTCTTCATTTGATTATCATGTGGCTTGCACTTTTGTTCCACTCGACTCTATTAAAGCTAAAAGAAGTACAAATCGTAAAAAATCTGAGTATACTGTAAATGTGATTAGGTGTCAAAACCTTACAAAAAATATTTACATTGGCCTCTTAGCATCTGTACTACTATCAGAAAGTAATATCATCTACTATCAGAAAAAAAAATTGTTGATTTCGCTAATATAAATTAATCTTGTTAATCGCAAGTATGACTGGTAATTCCTCGGAACTGGTCCTCGGGAAAAAAGAATAGAGATTTGTCAGCTTAGGAAGATTAAGTGGCAACTCAGTCAACGGTTGATATTCGAACCCTGAATGTGGCTACATCCTCGCCCAATATTATATTTGAAAACTCAACATTTCGATCAGTGTTTAATACACCTTCAATTTCTGTTTCAATAAAGTAAACGTTATGATGTTTTTTTAGTTCACATATTCTAATAAAATCTCTTGTTCCAGCTATGGACAAGCGGTTCTCGAAGCATCCGGCTAATTCAACGGCGAGAGCGGGACAGCCATTCGCGCTCGATTGTCAGATCGGTTCAGCTCCTGCTGCATCAGTCTCCTGGTTGAGGAACGGGCAAAACCTGCCCCGTAATGATAGGTAAGTGATATACGCTCTTGAAATCCTTAATGTGGAACTAAAATCATAGAAAAATACAGGTTCTATCAGTCACCAGTTATTTAATCCAAATGTTTCTCAAATTCTACAACTAATGTTATTTTTCCTAAAAAATATAATCGTAAACTCAATGCAATGCAAACAATAGTTTCGTTTAATTGTAATTTTGCGTTGTATGATATACATTTGGAAATCAGTGTTGGTAATACAAGTACAGCAACCAAATTTCAAGGTCTGTCTAATTTAGTAATTTAATCTCGTTCCACATACGAGTATGTATAACGAGTGCATTTGGTTTTGTGTAAACATTTATTTATTCAGTGCAATATCTATGGAGCAGATAGGTAATTTTTATTGATTGTGCACAATTACCCATGCAAGTGCCATATCGTTATAATCTACATGACTAAAAAACAGAGTGAATTGCATGTCAGTGGGCGTGTGTGGTATTTTAGGTTTCCTAAATATGTTTCCTAACTGACTAAGCGCGGTAGTCGCCCTGAGTATCTGCATAACAGCTGCGTCATTTTAGTTACTAGTGCTGGGGAAGTCGCAATCATGTCATCATGTCCGACGTTGTTTTGCATTCAAACTACAAATTAAATTGTTATCATTACATACGAAGGGAAGATCTCGATTTTCATCGCACGTGATGGTATGGAATGATAAGAAAGCAGAAGCCAAGTTACCTGGGCTAGTCAACTAACAATGCTATTAACATGTTATACAATAAACTATGGGTATAAATGGTTAAAATGGCGATTCGAACACCAACTTACACAATATGTAGCGTAATATTTCGTCAAATGTCCTTTTTCTTTATTCCAGATACATAATTCTGGAGACACAATTGCTGTTTACTGAAGTGAGAAAAGAAGATGGTGGAATTTATAAGTATGATATTTTTGTAGCCATACTATTTTGTTCATGCCAATGAAAAAAATAGTAGACAGTAACTTACTCGTACCTACACCTTTGCTTTTCTTATTTTTTTCAATATTTTGCCGAATTTATATGAGCTTTTAAACTTTCCGAACTATCCTATTTATTTAAAATTGCACATTACAATCATAATTATAACAGGTAGCCTATATTCATTTTTTGGCAATTGAAATGGCAATTGTCACCTATAGTTAGTTATAAGGGAACAAGAATCACTGTGTATATTGCAAACTCGTAATTTTACGGTATCCAGTAATTGCACTTCCAGATGTAAAGTACCGGAATCTAATAAATTACTCTACTAAATTGATATCCAGTGCTGCAAGCACTGCTGAGGTTTACGTTGCATTTCTTCATCGCAGAAATACGTAAGTTGGGGGTAATTTTACCCTAACCCATACATTTATATTATTGCTACACTTTCAATAACATAAATGTTCTTGTATAATGTAAAAGGCTGTGTAGTGCACAGTATCAAGTTTGAAAATAAGCTTTGGGTGTGCGGTAATATGCCAGAAAGTTATTATTTTAAAGTGAAGAGAGATATGCATATATAGTTATAGAAACTACACATCCTATCTACCCTTCTATATCCACATTTTTATTACTGGGTATATTCCATGCCAATGGAGGAGTATCATTACTTCAATGTTCAAAGGCACGGGTTCGGTGCAGGACTAGCGTAACAAGCGTGATATTAAAGTCATGTCCCATATCAGAAGATTTTTGACGCGATAATTCAAATCAAATCAAAAATTTATTCTTCAAATAGGATTTTACAATTATTTTTAAATGTCAAAGATGTTACGTCATTGGTTCACAAGTCTAATTGGCTTCCGGATCCTTTCTTCTCTTCTCGGCATGCTTTCTCATTGAGGAATGCTGATTATATCCTTATGTCAGATGATGAAAAGGGCAGATCGGCGTGATAGGTGAAGGGGTGATAATGGTAAAACAACTGAAAATCTAATCTAAAAAATCTTAAGCCATCGTTACATTTATTCAATGTATATAGTAGGCTTTGCTTCTGTGTTACTAGTGCAGAAACAAACAGCACTTATTCAAATGCATGATATTTTTGTAATAAAATCATTACCTCTCGTCATTAAAACTTATCCCTCTTTTTATACCACCTTTAACAAAAATCATACTATAAAACGAAATATTCTAGGCTGATTTGAAATAGAGAAAGGACAGTCTGATAATGATGACGCGCTATCTTCAGAATCAAATAATGTTTCCCAAAATGTTTCTGTTTATAAAAGCCGTGATAACAGATATTGTTCTACGACAAATATGTAAATTATTTGACATTTCAGAAATCGTAGACCTACATGATTAATTTATAAAGCGTTCAGATATTTATTACATCTTCCTTTGATGTAGAGTTGAACAAGGCTGTTTTCTTAGAGATTCGTAACATGAGCTCCGATATTGGTGTGTCTAAAGTCTAATAAATTATTCTATATTGCTTGTTGTGTGGTACAAAAAATGTAATATTCAAATAAGTTACAAAATTTACACGCTTAAGATTTTCGAGAACGTTTGTTCGTTAATTCGGCATCTATAAGATAATTTTTTTCTGTCAAAGCTACTGTAGCCTTTGTATGCCGCATGGTGACAAAGTAAAGTAGTAGTGTAGTGGTTGCGCTACTTTGTAGCTGCTACTACGAGTACTTACCAGTGTCCCCGAGGTCGTACATTTTCAAGTTCACATAAAGCATTAATTAGTAAAGAAAAGAACCACATAGCAAGGACATTGTCACTGTACACCAACTGGCCAGCGTGAAGTAGTAGACTAGAAAATCAATCCTAATAATAAAATAGGTTAAGTTGAGATCACACCTGCAGCTCGACCACCTAACTCAAATGTAATTGTTACAAGATTAGATTACTGCAAAATAAAACAACTTTTATGACAAGGTACCAAATGAGTACCTTTCTCCGATAAACTTCAGTTCGGCACATCAAGATATCTACATTATACAACAATATTTTCACAATCTTGCTACCGCTAGGGAGACTAGCTGTCGAGCCCGTGGCGTTATCTTCCTTAATATGAGAAATACAGCAATATGTTTAGAATATTGTCGCGAATCGCTAAATCATTTTATTCATAGTGTATTTAACACTGTAATCGTAACGTTTACCGAAAATTCTATATTCACATATTTTTATAAAATTTAATTGAATTAGATAATCATATAATGTAATATTTCCGTGTTCTTTTGTGGTCATCTAGTCTATTAACTGAGTTTATAAAGTATGTTTAAATGTACTACATCGAAATATTCCATGTAACGAAACATGATTCGAAAAGTTTTTAATAAGTACTTATGAGATAAAATTGGCCTTGTAGTTAGGCAGGTACTTCACGGCCTATGTTTCAAATTGGAAGCACCCAATTTTGTTTTAATTAAAATGTTAAGCCTCAACAAATATTAATTTTAGGGTTTATTTTAATTGCGTCAAGGGTACGTGATTTTGTTGTTGTATTATACATCTTTAATTAGTGAGTTCCATTGTATTAATTTGATCACATAATTCAAGATGTTGTTGGATAATATAAATATAATGATTATATCGTAAAGTTAAAATAATTACAAAAAGAACAATAATTAAGGATCACAGTTAGTTTTTTTTTAATACAACGGTAAAGCCGATAAGTCGGAAATATACAGACAGTAAAATTACTAGGTACCGTGACTTTACATCTTATGTAGCAAGTTGGTAGCGCACAGTGTGATTTTTGTGGTTCTTGTGGAGTAAAAAGTGGAAAAGAGAAAAGTTTGGGCATGTAGTTTTTGTGTTATCTACTACTACACACTACACTACAGTTATCAGGTGGGTAGTGTGTATGAAACAAACTGAGGCATTGTCTGTTTTAATTCTAAAACGACAATGCTGATCATTGTTATCTTAGTGACATTCCCCACATGCCTGTCGGCTTGCCATGAGCGTATACAGCAGGCCCCAATGCAACTGTATATGGGTCTTTCAACAAGAACTTTGTTTTCTAAAACAAAATAAAACAAAAAATTTAGATGTAGATGATTCAAATTTTTATCGTATTACTAAGAGAAAAGTTTGGCAATTATGAATGAAAAATTATATCTGGCAAATGTCCACCATGACCACGCTGACAGAAGTCAATCCTTTCATCAAAATTTTTAATCACTTTTTGGCAAAATGTCGGGCTATCAAATCACGGATTTTGAGTTTTTAGGCTGTAGTCGTTTCGATTGGCTCCGTATAGACTCTGTCCTTAAGATAGCGCCACAAAAAATAATCCAGTGGTGTTAAATCACACGATCTGGCTGGCCATTTAACAGCTGAATTTCGGGAAATTACGCGATCAGAAAATTTGGTTTGCAATAAATTGATCATCTCATTGGCTGTGTGACATGTGACGCCGTCTTGTTGAAACCACATGTCAGTGATATCCATGTCATCAATGATAGGCCAAAATTGAATTGATAACATCTCGCGATAGTGTAATCCATTCACCGTTACCGCATTTCGCCTCATCTTCGAAAAAAAAACGACCCAATCACGCCTCCAGACCACATAGTGCACTATATAGTGACACGTTGAGCATGCAAAGGCTTCTCAATAATCGCTCTAGGATTTTCAGAAGCCCAAATGCGGCAATTTTGCTTGTTGACGTACCCTGACAAGTGAAAATGGGCTTCGTCTGAAAAAATGTTTTTTTCAGAAAAACCAGCGGGTTGTTTCAGAATGAATTGTGCGAATCTACGGCGATGTGAATGGTCGGTCAGCTTCAATTCCTGCACTAGTTGAATCTTGTAAGGCAAAATTCGCCATGTGGTGGTTTGGGATAACCCCAGTTGTTGAGAACGTCGAGAAATTGACAAAGGGTCTTCTTCAACACTGTGGTTCACGGCTGCGATGTTTTCAGTTGAACGGCCCGGTCGAACACGCGTTGGTGTTGTCATATTTTGTACCGAGCCTGTCGACTCAAATTTAGTGACCAAATTCTGAATAGCGGTTTCAGAACGACGATTATGTTGTCCGAAAATATCACGAATTTTACAGAATGTAATTTTAACAGAACCACCATTTTTATAGTGGATTTTAATGCAATTTTCGAGCGAAATTGAATTCATTGTAACAATCGCCAAAGCTTCTACGACGAATATGTCAAAAAACTAACTGTCAATGCTGTCATGTTGTTGGTGTTGCCACAATTAAAAAACAAAGTTCTTGTTGAAAGACCCTTTATATATACAAAGCGTATATTTTACTTCGCAAAAAAGGTGGTTGTAGCGGTGGTTGTAGGTTGTATCTTATACCTAAGATATCTAAGGCACAGAATATTAATCAACCCGATTGATTGTCTACAAAAAAATATATTTTGTCACAGATGTATAGCTACAAATCCGTACCTGAACAAGACGCGCGAGAGTGCCAGCGGACGACTCAGGGTACTGGACCCCGCAGATATTGAGCCCGGAATCTTACCACTGCGGGATAAAGTTAACGTCACCGCTCCCAAGTTCAGCACCGTGCGGTTGCTGTGCCCCGTCGTTGGGTGGCCTAAGCCTGTGGTATGTAGTGTAATAAAATTAATTCTAGTGAAACCTTAGTCGTCAAACTTAAGATAGACTGCTATCAACAAACGGTGTAATGTTTCCGCAAACAGGTTTATTTCACATTCATACCCATTTAAAAGGCCGGCAACGAATCTATGACTCCTCTGGTGTTGCGGGTGTCTATGGGCAGCGGTTATCGCTTACCATCAGGTGATCCGTTTGCTGCCCTTTTCTCTCTCTCTCTCTCTATATATATATATATATATATATTTTATATATATATAGCCGCACCAATTTTCTAAGATCAAGCAGATGATCCAGTATATTTTTAAAGGACCCAGTGTTGGTAGAAGTTAAAGATATGATACAAATATATTGCACGATTTTGATTATAAATTAATAAAATTAAAATTATCAACTTCGAGTTTGGAGCAGGTGCCTTACGTGAGTACGCCCATAATCTGAAATGATGGTTCGTAGAATGACCTGGGTGCAATATGAGAAATCACGCCAATTTTGGTCACTCTTTAGAATGATATTCTAAAATTAAACTTCCTGCTGCTCTTCAAGTACAACACTTTATAGGCAATGATTATACACTGTTATCATTGATTATATATATTTGTATTTAACAGTCGCACACCTTAGAGCAACTTTGTGCGTATGCCACGCTATTTCATAATGAAGTTTCGAGAAGTTTTTGGTTAGATTTCAAAGTTGCCTATCATATATCCGTGTCGGAATGTGAGTCCCCTTTTAACATGCAAGCTTTGTGTTACTAAAAGCTAGTTGTGTTAATGTTGTTTCAAGTTTCCAACCCCTGGCAGAGACTTTACTAAGCCAACGTTATTAGTGTGGGTTGTCAGCAACGCGCAAGGTGGTCTCTGTGATTTTATATAAAGGATACTCGTATATGTACCCATAGCATCCGTGACACTCCTCTTGGCACTGGTAGTTCGATTGGAATCGGTAGGCTAGGGGTCGATTATCGTGAAGAAATCTGTGTATACAGGATGGGAAGAAATTCAATGTTTATTAAGGCCTAATCACTATAACATACTTTGGGTAAAAACGTGGTGTGCTCGGTGGGGATGGACAGAGCAATGATAACATCTATCCCTGCTGAGCTTTTCCAACCAAGGTGGTCTGGTGCGGATAGATTGACCTCACATTTATCTCTGAGTTTTTTGCAGGTTATGTAGATTAGCTCACCATGTTTTCCTTCACCTTATGTGCGCTGCATAAATGTAAATAGAAATTTAAAATGAGTGACACGAACGATCCTATAGTAGGAGCGAACCTTGGAAGCTGTAACTTGGAGCACGCTAGAAATTCTGTTCCAAGATCACAGTACTTCCGACGTTCCCTGTGCTTTTATTATCATAACGCATTTGTAGATAACCTGGGAAATCACCTCACCGGGCAGCCGTACAGCCGTCCTAGAAGCGACAGATGAGATCTTGGAGCTGACCAGCCTGGAAGAGGACCAGGAAGGCATATACAAATGCTCTATAGATGGCTACAG
Organism: Scirpophaga incertulas; assembly: GCA_036419045.1. Taxonomy (NCBI): domain Eukaryota; kingdom Metazoa; phylum Arthropoda; class Insecta; order Lepidoptera; family Crambidae; genus Scirpophaga; species Scirpophaga incertulas. Next base: position 15,647,047 of record CM071630.1, on the reverse strand, counting down.
CTATTTGTTTAAGGCGAGTATGGTTAATATTTTTGGTTACCTTCACAAACTAATACATGCAGTGTTTGTAAAATTTTATACAAATTTCTAAATATTATTTATTAAGTGTTAATAATTCTATATCTGTTCAAGACAATTAATTGCGTCCTGTGATGAACCACAGGTGATTATATTCTTAATTTAACGCATAGGTAAAACTAATTCGACGGCCATCTTAATCAAAATCGGGAAGACAGACTTTAGAAAACCTCATATCTCTGGAGTATCTATCGTAGTCTCGACCACGGGTTGGCTCTTAATCTAGTTGGTTCACATTTCACTTCGAGACGTTCAAAAATTGTCTTTCGTTTCCAGATTTGATTTATTAATTTAATTTATTTTTTGTACTTCTAGGTGTTCAACTTGACTGTATCAGAGCCAACAGTGATCACGTTGCAGCCGGTGTCTAAGGAGGTTCCCCGCGCCAGTACCGTGCGGTTCAACTGCACGGCAGCAGGACGGCCTGCGCCCACTGTAACCTGGTTTAAGGACGGCCGGCCGCTGCAGCTGGGTGGACGGGTGAATGTAGACCTATCATACATACACACACACATTTGTAAACATCTGAAACATGAGGTGCGAATAAGACGAGTCAAAATGAAATAATTGCTTAACATTTTGTAAAAAATGCATGAAATGTGGTCATTATTTTGACAACCTTTTTTGTGCAAAATCAACGTTGCCGGTTTAGGCACGTATGTATGCAAGCTGATAACAGTCGGGCTTTGTCAAACAGTTTTGCATGACATATGTCAAAAGTTGTAATCGTATATGTATGTAATACAATCTTTGTCTATAAGCAGAACTAAAAAGTTTAGACAACCGTGTTGTGTAATTTCAAATTCACATTGTTTGAGCAAATCACTTTAAAAGCCATGTCTTTTTATTTAAATTACTATGAAAGCCGCTTTACAAGCGATGCTACGATGGTCTCGATCTTAACTCAGTTCCACTCTCTTTTTTTCATCAGTACAGTCTGACTACTAACTGAGCTGTAAAGGTCGATACCTAATGTAGGGGAGAGCACTCTGGGTTCTCTATCTAGGGCTGCAGTGTTGCCTTTGCTGAGCCCGTCTGGAGCCGCCCAGCGCTACTTTGTCAGCATCCATTACATTACTTACACTACTGACTATGCCATTAATATGCTATTACTAGGTAGTATGTAATTTTTTACCCCTTTTTTCTAGAATGTATTTATACCATAATGTTGTACTGGTTCTGATATCGTCAGGCTATGATATACTATATCAGGAAAATTTATATAAAGCAATACATAAATGCAGGACTGACTTAGGGAATCTTACGAATACTTCATCATCTGTAATATTCATGAAATTTTATTATAGGCTAATCACAGTAGACAAAATACCTAGTAATCGAAAAGACAAATAACATACCTTTTATCTGTAGTACAAAGAATTCATTTTACTCTATTTCGCAGGTGAATTTGCGTGCGTCTCAATCTAAAAGTTTCTACGAGCTGGTTGTTGGGGGCGTTACTTCTGCAGATGCTGGTAATTCTTTTTAAATTACTGGCTTTTATGCAATTAGCACTAACGAAAATTTATGATGGGCTTACATCATACCTCAGCTACCAATATTTTACATAAATTAAAGTCATATTCTTTTCAATAATAGGAGGATATGTATTTTTATACAGAAGCAGCAAATAAATATTTCTTCCATTTGAAATGAAGTTATACGGCTCCATGTTGATAGATACCAACCTTATTAGTTTGAGCAGATTTTACTCAAAAGGAAGTAATTTCACAGTGATTGATAGCTTATTTTAAAACTTTAAGACTAGTTCCACTAGCACTTTTATTAGATACGACCACAATTTTGGATTATAATAAAATACCTATTCTAAAAACAATCGTAACATTGATCATTGATCATGTAAAGCACATTTTTATTTTTGTATGCTTGTGATGAAATTAACTGCATCCCGAGTGCCTAGTTAATTGCTTATGTTGATAGGTGTGTACCAGTGCTTCGCCGACAACGGTATTACGGTAGCGTCATCTTGGGCGTTGCTTGGCGTAACTGGTGCCAGTGTAGCCGCGCCCGGCGCCGTGCGATGCTGGCCGTTGGCCGCGAGGACGGTACGGCTGCGCTGGGCCCAGCCGCGGGGCGAGGTCGTGGCTTATACCGTTCTGGCCTCCGTACCAGGTCAGTGCAGCAGATCGTGGCTTATACAATCAGGCTTCAGTACCAGGTCAGTAATCACTTACGCACTACTAAACTGTGGAATGAATTGTCGCCTGCAGTATTTCCGAACCGATGCGATATTGAAACCTTCAAAAAAAGAGCATATTCCCATTTAAAAGGCCGGCAACGCATCTGTGACTACTCTGGTGTTGCGGGTGTCCATGGGCAACGGTTATCGCTTACCATCAGGTGAGCCGTTTGTTCGTTTGCATAAAAAAAATGTATCTAATCTAACCTAACCTATACTATGCATATCAGGATAGTGGCTACCTCGTGAGGCTGCGTGCGCGTCTGGCTAAGCGCGCACGCCGTGGTGAAGTCTCTGTCTGGGGCCTGTCCAGGGGTTCTCCTTTGGCGGTGGCTTGACCAACTCTTGGCCGAGCCGGCTCCGAGATACATGGCGGTCGAATCGCGAGAGCGCACCTCGCTATGTGCCCCGTATGGGCCCAGAGAACTCGGGGGGGGGGGTTTAGTGGCGCCCCACACACGGCCGCGCCTTGCCAGCGCGGTGTCATGGTGCATAAAGACGCATTTCCCCCCCTTAGAAAAAAAAGATTAGTGAACCCAGAATATTTATTTATGACATTAAACGTAAAGAAAAATGAACGACATATTAAAATGAAACTTACAATAGGCTTATTCCCCAAAGAAATCTTTTCCAGCCCCCCTACGCCGGGAGATGTACTGAGAAAAGTATACGAACATACTCGTATAAGTACATATAAAATAAATGGCCTTTCTAATAACTGGAAACTTGTCTATTGACAGTTGTTATAATATAAATACATATAAACAAGAAACAATTGTGATTTTCCCTAATTTTTCGCATTCGAATTATAGGCATTTTTTTTTAAATGCGGCAGAGTACTGTTTGGCCAGCCAGAGGACTGTTTATGTCAATGTTTATTTGAAGAAAAACACAATATAAATGTAACCAAATAAATTCTTTATTGAATACTGTATCACATACAAAATTTAAATACTTATATTTATCAGGAACAAATTGCGAGCTTAGTTCTCTAAGTAACGAATTAAAATAATTATAATCAAAATTCAGCTTAGGTACTAAGAATCAGCCTTGTTTACTTTGATAAGTAAGCAAGGCTGATTACTCAAAAACAGGTACAGGTATATTAAAATAATAAATATGTTTCCCTTTTAGGGCAATATCTGGGTTTGGCAACAAATAGTGACAGAGAGATATTAGTTCAAAAATGTGTGGACAAAATTCGAATATTAGTATTTAAAAAAATCCTCAAAAATTATAATAGTTTTTTGTTCACATGCATTCAATATTCTTTATGTTCATAGAGTTATAAGATTTTACATTTTCAAATACAATTAATAATAACCGAACCGAATCTTACTAGATCCAGAATTAGGACATAACAGAGGACTGTTTTTAGTGGCTTTTAGACCAAATTTATGAAATGATTGTGATTCTAAATATTGATTAAGCACTTCTTCCTTAATATAACAGAATATATATTATGTGTTTTAATAAATAAACATGCATTAATATAGCTAAAGTAAAAAAAATGCTTGGACCATGATTTTCCTGTTAGTAGAGAAAGGCCCAAATATGTATATTAATAAATATATACGACAAAACCGATTATTATAATACAATATACTATTACAATAATTTCTTATATAAAAATAAGAAAATATAAGTACAATAAATTATGAACATATAGAATTTAGGATAGAATAAAATATTTATTACAGGAACTAAGAATACGGCGGGAATAAAAGATGTATGCAACTTTACAGATTTTCAAATAAAGACTTATTTTATATATTATTATTTTATATAAGGGTAGTGATTTTCAAACCCTTATTTGTATTTCAGGCTGGCCTGGGTTGCCGCATACGAACACCGAAGAGATAGTTCAGCTACCTGAACCGTTTACTACTTACAGCTTTCAGGTAACCTACAAACCTTGTCAGCGTAACCAATTTTAGTTTGATATACAACATTTAATAGTTATATTAAAACTGGTCTATTTGATGTTAAGGTTCGGGCTTATATAAAAGGTTCCGCTGGTAAAAACCTGGCAAGTGATATGTCTGACACGGTGACCTGTCAAGGACAAGGAGGTAACAGACCTTTATCAGCTTAAATATTTTAAGATAGAGGAACAATAAAATCTTTAACAATACCAATATTTCTTTAGTTCCAGTTCGGATGCTTAAACAAAGTGAAGATTCAGTGATGGTGTCTTGGCAGCATTTTGCTGAAACAACCTCAGATATTGTGCAGTGGATGCTTCAGTACCGGCCTGAAAATTCAACAGATGAGAAGAATATTACATTACCTGGAGAAATTATGAACTACACTTTGAAAGGTATATTTTACTTCGCGTATTCATAGGCTTTTTGTTTGGCTCGAGGTCTGAATTTTTAATTTAATGTACTTATTCACGTCGTTATGTATTTTATCGGTTTAATTTTGACTTATCACCTCTCCATCTCACTCTCACCATCTAGTGAAACAGATTGATTTTTGGTTCTAAAACTTTTTGCAATGTTAATTACATAAATAACTATCTCTCCTCAGTGACTGCTAACGAGCCTCTGGAAGTCCGAGTACTCGGTTCGAAGCAGCTGGACTGGCTGCCTCAGAACCTGACATCTCTCGTCTGGACTTCCACCAATAACCAGGAGGAGATTGGGTGAGGTTCTGTTGGTCTCCAATCGACCGCTTCTATAAATGGTATTACCTATGTTAATGTTTTACATAGATCGTATTGTTCTTGCATTACATTCACAATTCATAAAATATGCTTTCAAAATTTCGTCAACAGTTACGTTATATCTATTTCAAGTACCTTCTTTACTAGAAACAGTAGAGAGCAGAAAATTAACCTATTTGATAACAAATAGCTTTAGCGTATGTCAAATTGATCCACGCCACTATACGAATTTACTACTTCTCTTCTAATATGGTTCACGCTATTACAATGACCATGAGTTGGCTGAAGCCATTTCTGTTTTCAACTTCGTCTAGTCTTCCTGGGTGTATTTTGATTCGAAGTGATCGAGTCAGTAAAGGTTAAAATTTATCTCTCAGGTTCAAAGTAAGCTCTGTAAAAGGCTTGTGTTATGGGATCTAGGATAATGGATAGACATACATATATTATACATATATAAATAAATTTGGTAGAAATATATTATAACAACCATGACTAAGGTACAAATTCATCACGCAAACAGCTGCCCCCAACGGGAATTGAACCCGGGACCTCAGAGATGGCGACATCTTGAAACCGGTATAGCAACCACTCGACTACGGAGGTCGTCAAGTATATTGTCCTGGTAGCCATATGTAACTGATATCTTCGTCGTGTAAATTTCACATTGCTGTCTCTTTACCTATTAAAATTCTTTTTACCGTATAATATCAAATTAGTTCTAATTCAAGCCGATAATTATGCTGATGTTTGTCTCACTAATATCAATCAAGATCTTTTAAATAAATTAGTCCGTTTCTTAAACTTTCAGAGACTTGAATTTTCAAATCCCGTAAATAGATTACTTTGAATTATTTATATTGAATACAGAAATGATTACTTCTCACATTACACAGTAGTACAAGTAGCTTTCTGTTCGATTTTGCAGATACGAGTATCTTAGCATTGTTAAATGTCCCTACTATCTTAAATCCCGATTACAGTTCGTTAGTTACACGCACGCTCGTGACTACTGCTCATCGAACCAACTTACGCTTTAATATATATATATATATATATATGATGAGGGGATTGGGTAAATAATGTATATAATATAACTTTTACTTCTGTGTACCAACTATATTTTGATACTATCACATCCATAAAATAGTATAGTATAATTGGGGTCATGCAACAAGGTGTGTATCAACTGCAGTCTATTAATGTAATAGGAAATTTTGAGGGTCTTCGTGTAAAAAGATGTGTACTTTCCTACACCAGGACCCTCAAAATATCCTGAAATTGATTGTAGTTCCAAGTCAATAAACAGTCCATAATTTCATTTTAGCCTCGTCAAGTTGAGCTTGTTTAAATTACAGTTATTAATTAGTTTATTATAAATGCGTGGAAATAGAAATGTTTTAAAGCAACGCGCAAAATCAGTTCTAGTTGAAGGAACAAGTAACCTAAATACACTCTTGGCCATCAAATTTTTAAATACAGGCATTTTTGACGTATCCCTATGCATAAACATGCTCTGCTCTGAACTAATAATACTATTACTAATAGTCTACGTACACTCAGCACTTGAACCTCTAAATAGAGGTCTGATGTGTGGTATAGTCATGACTATCCTAAAACTACTTTTAAGACTGTCCTTTGATGGACTTTCTTTAATATAACTAGCGCAAAAGAAGTAGTTCCATCCCAAGGCAAGATACAATAGTTAAGAATGGACTAACACAGTGCGAGGTACACTGTCTTCAATATACTGTTTTGGTGAGGTTTGCGGGACAGACGCTTCCAAAGTAGAAAAAAGTTGGTCCCCCCCTCTAAAATTTAAAAAAAAACAAATAATGTACATTACTATAAAAACTACCAACGAAAATTGTTTTGAACGAGATCTAATAAGTAGTTTTTATAATACCTGGTAAATCGTAAATAGCTTCCTTTAATTTCATAAATCAAAGGTACGGAACCCTATGTGCGTGAGTCCGACACGCGCTTGGCCGGTTTTTTTTATTTAAAATAAAACGTTGCCTCACACTAGAATTTTTATCCTATGTCTTGGGTGCAGTCACAAACATGCACAAACACCCAGACCGAAACAAATTTTTGTAGGTCATACAAAATATCTGTCCCGTGCGGGAATCGAACCCGCGACCCGTTGCGTAGAAGTCGAATACTTGACCACTGCGCTAAACGTGTCAAAGAATACCTTATTGCATTTAGTCCCCACTCCATATAAATATAATAATCGTTAAAAGTGGGCTGTATTATGCTTGGCTTATATTTATTTTATTAGTTTGGCGTCAAGCGCTGATCATGCGTCATCTGTGGTAAATTTCTTTTGATTTTTTTGGCATTTACGATTCAAAATTATGAAAATAGAAAAACCGAGATCTTCACAACTCCTGATCCTTGTCCATTTGTATTCTTCCATTTTTCATGAAGCTTTTCGAATTCGTAGAGACGTGACCGTGATTCCCGAAGAACTGCGCGTGAGCAATGTACGTGCGCGCAATATGACTGTAAGTTGGCGCTGCGAGTGTCCGGAGAACTATGCGTTCCTAGTTTGTGCTCGGAGACGAGACGGAGCCAGCAGGTGTTTGGACAGGTATGTGTATTTGTGCATCCAGTCTACTGTGTGTGTGGATAGACCGTATATGTGATTATTGCGAATGTTTGGACAACTAGGTGAACGTGTCTTTGGATAGAGAGTGTGTGCGGTGACTCTGTGTGTCTCGTCAGAGAGTGTGCGTGGTTAATGCGAGTAAGTGTGGTCACTACGAGTGATTGTACAGTGAGAGTGTATTTACTGAGTGAATTTAAATAAATACCAAGTTCAATATGTGTGTTAATTTCTGTTTGTTAGCTACAACAAATCGGTATCGCTGGACGGACTGGAGCCTGGAACTGAGTACGAGGTTGAAGTGAGCGCCCGAAATCCAGGCCATGTGCCGGGACCACCCTCTCACCCACTACTCATCACCACATTGGCTGACGGTATACACAACCTTTGTTTTTATATCACTATATTTTGTTTTTTTTTTGGACTAAACTGGGATACAGAAATGAACTTGGAATAAAATTGTAGGTATCTTAAAGCTCAATTTAATAACTGATATGGAATATATAAACACAGAATGAACAAGAGACACAGCTTAGCGCATTGCTCATACTTTTTTAATAGTTTTAGAACAATGTTGCATTTGTCGTGAAATATGGAGTATACTGACTGATACAACAATTTAATTGAAAATGGAAATTTCGTTAAATTGCAATGATAGAGCAGCAGCTAGTTTTATAAAAAACGGTATAGCTATGATAAGGATAGTTGTGATTGGCATAGTATAACTCTGTGAGCGCGTTTTTAGGGCGACGGTATGAAGGGGAGGGTGAGGACGTGTAGTTGGCCGCCTCTCGAACTAACGGGTACTTTATTTAAATCATTAAGGTTCGTATTATAGAACAAGACTTAAACTCAAAACTCTGCTTGACTAAAGTTAAAAAGAGATGGCGCTAAGTGGACGCAATAGCACTATCCCTTTCTAATTGCACTCAAGCAAATATTTGATTTGAGTCGCGTTCTATAATATTTTAACTATTATATTCAATTACAACAACAATAACTTTAATCAAAAAGTTAGATTTAACAATTGAGCAACACTTTAAGCACATCTTTTTACTTTATTATTGACTCTAATTGGGTGATTCCAAGTAATTGGTTTTTTAAGTCCCTGGCTACATGATGGACGTCGAGGTGATGTTTGTAGGTATAGCACGCACTAAGTGGGGTAGTACGATTTTTACACACGTTTGTCGCTATTGGCAGGTATGTGCGTAATTTCACCGTGTTAAAAAAGGGTTATTAAACGGTCTTGTGGACCATTTTTATGAAAATTAATTTCTTAGTGCTGCTACTGCTATTGGCCATATGATTTAAGGTCATATGGGATTGTTTTGCATATATAACTTTTCACAGTGTTATAAATGTGAAGGTCAGGTTTGCGTCTCATCTATTTTATGATACGTAGACCAACCTTTGCAATATTGTCGGACTTGTGCAGCGGCGAGCCGTTGGGTATTATTTTGCCTTAGGCAGAATAAGATTGTCGCCTAAGAATCTCATGCAAGGTACTACGTGAGCTAGTCTAAAATCTTTGATATATTTCGATAAGCTCCTAAATTCCATCTATTACCATTTAGACAAACCATGCCGATGAATACAAATTCCGTTCGCCCGTTCATCGATATGACAGACGATTAATCATTTGTTTTACTGGAGTTCCATTTTGAAATGTAATTTTTTATTTATGATTAATGGCTCTTTGCTTTTCCCTTAATATTACTTTATAAAATTCGTAAAATACTTATAAAAATATTAATATAAAAGTTATTCTGAATTGTGACATAGTATAAGTGTCTGCCAGTATGTCCATATCCAATTTCATTAAATGACACCAGGGTAAAGGTAGTGCCCGCTGTAGTTAAGGTTGTTTCTTAATAAATTCATTGCCATAACAGCAAAATAGTAAATAATACCACTTTTTTGTATTAATGTCTCCAAACTTTAATTTGAATCGTAAGCTGTTATTGTTATTGATACTATAATTCTCTTTTTACATTTCTTATCTTTTTTTTTTAAACACTAAGCATTGAGTACGTCACTTAGAAATCAATGCTTGTGACCTTATCATTTTACAACATCCATTGTAGGTTTGTAACTAAATTCCAACTATTCCTAGGTCCCGATCGCTTCAAAGAGTTGACCTGCAAGTTTGTGAACTCCACTACGTTGCGCGTGTCGTGGAATGCGCCTCCGTCCAACTACACCGTGTCGTACAGCACCAAGCTAGATATGCCCATGGACTTATGGGATTCCGTGGAAACTGTTGGAAATACTGCGCTGGTGAGTAGCACAAAGTAGCCTATATAATGATTCAGGAGGGAAGAATACCCTCATGAAGAGCACGAATAGTGTCAAAGCGCCCCGAAGCCAAGTGCTACGGTCATTATGTAGGATATGGAGAAGTATGTCGATGCCGGCGATGCAAAACCTACTAATAACTAAACTCAGTCTAAAAGCCTTGGACCTAGTAACTTTATGGCTGGGATAATGAAATAAAACTAAACATTGTAATAGATTAAGCCACGAGTTGGTATTTTGTAGCTTTTCTCAAATAAGACGTTTCTCATTGGAACTAATAAACGTAATTAAAAAGCCATAGTTACACTTAACAATTTTAAATTATTTAACCAGTCGCCATATTTTTTTAGATTACTGTGGATCCAAACAAGGACACGTATGTGATGGTGACAGGAGACAACCCCCATGTCTACAGCCAGATCAAGACTATACCGGCTCAGCTGCCAGGTACTGGAACTAATGCTTAAAGTTAACTAATCATATTTGTGTATGTTGATGGAATATATCTTTTTTGTTCATTCGCTGTTATTTATGGTTAATTTGGCTATATTGTTACAATTATACGAATCTACTAATTTATCAATTTTACAAAATTATTTATTTATTGATCACTGAGCGTGGTTCTTCATCCACTAACATGAGAGTGCTCACCTTAACCATCTTTATAGAAAACTACTTGCATACTGTGTGTTCCTTACGCCGCAAGTTGGCTGTCAAATAGTAGAAGACGCTGCAGCTCCGTAACGATTGCAGTCGGCTAATCTTGTATTAAGGAACGCTGGAATTCCGGAAAGCACAGTTAACAACATGTCTGATATGTTTGAATGCCTGCTACATACCCAGACATAAATAAGCACTACTAGTTGAGTGGCTACTATCAGTATGCTTCCTTGTTTGAATCCACAGATAGTTTGCTTTCTTAGATATTCATTTTTTTAATAATCCATAAAGAGCTTATTATTAAATAAATAAAATTCTTAAAAATGTTTGCATTACATAATTTACTTCAATTAGATTTTTAATTTTTTATAACCGTAATGTGAACATGGTTTAACGTTCTCTTCAATGTATTATTTTTCAATCTTTTTTGGGGTTCATATTCTGCATGTTCTCTGTTTCCTATTACGTGAATCAAAAACTAAAATCAAAAATTTATTCTTTAAGTAGGATTTGTACAATCACTTTTGTTCATCAAAGATTCTACGCTATTGGTTCATAAATCTACAGCGGGAAGCCTTGTATTAGAAAGAACCAGCAACAGCTATTTTTGTTTCGTCGTCGATTATCGTTACATGATCCCCTGCCTAACAGCATTTCTAATCCCATTAATAATAAAAACCTCCAAAAACATAAAGATGTTCGTAGTATTAAATTAGTAATACGTCATTCTTTGCAAGTTGAGTTGAGTTTGAACTTTATGTCGTCCGTAATAACAGCAGTTTTTGTAGTTCAAATGAAACACTTCACGGGTACAGCTCTACTGCCTAACTAGAGTAAAATATAAATGATTTAGTCACATTACTCAAAGTTTTTATTACTGTTGTGATCGTTTTTTCAGTAATATGCGAGGAAATATTTTTAGATCCTGGCACTTGACACTGGTAGCAATGGTCGTAATTTCCTCCAACGACCAATTGCCATAAATTAAAGAAAGAAAGAATTCTTTCATTCAATAGGAGTACAGTAAACTAGCGTTAGAATGAGTCTCCATCGAATTACTTAAAGGGAAATATAGTAATTTGTAATTTATATTTTAATTATTATTGAGCAGAAATGTTGATTATCATTGACAGTTGGTATCTGCAACGCTCATTAGGATTTTTGCATACACACGTGTAAAATTGTCCTAACACATTGTTTCCACTCTATATGGCTATTAAGACACTCTAAGTGATGATGCAACCACTTAACAGTTGCCAGTCTATTACATTTTTTTACCAGAAACTTTCTACCTCGTACTACTAAACTGTAGAAGGTATTACGAAACTTTAAAATAAATAGCATATTCCCATTGAGAAAGTTGGCAACGCATCTAGGAGTACTCTGGGATCTAGGATTATTGCGAATATCTATAATTGTAATTGTGGAATAAAGTTAACAATATGCTAAATATTAATAATAAACCAATAACAGAGCAAATGTATGTAATATATTTTCTATATTTATTTTATAAACTATATTTTCACGGGTCTTTCATGATGATGTAAATTTTGTTTAGAGGTACAATGGTGGTGGACGACCAACGGAGTAGGCGTGCGATGGCGCGGCGCTGGTCGCGTGCTGCGCTACTCGCAGAACCTCACCCGCTCGTTGGAGGAGTGGCCCGCGCTCGCCGTGAGGACGGACCGCGCCGAGGTACCTTTATGATAATAATGCCATCTCAATAGACTATTGGCGTTTGAAATATTTGCTGCTCAAGCATTTGAGTAATAGTTCTGGACAGTAGCTTTGCAGCTAGTAGCCCATTAAGACCGCTTGTTACTGTCACATTGGATGCCTGTTTTTGGAGGGTAGCGGGATCCGAAGCATGGTACACCGCTGGCCGACCGCAGGTAGATGGGGGCCCAATTAGTTGGTTAGCCACCAACGAAAGACTGCCCCGCCAACTCGCGAAAATCCCGGGATGGCTCCACCTCGCTGGTTGGCGACCAGATGGGAGGGCCAGGTGGCGATTCCTGAGGGGGTTCAGGCGCGGTCTCCTAAACAGGCATTTCCCTCCTGGTGGCGGTAGCCGGCGTTTCTGCTGGCTTATGTCGCATTGCCTCGTCCAACTGCTGTTCCTACGCCTATTTATTCGTTTTAGTATGAGAAAGAGTAATGATAAAATCACTTTTCTCACTGTGGTGGCGCTTTCCAAAATACGGTAGAGCTCGAGATATGTGTTTTGAATACTCGGATAAAGACGATCACAGTTTACGTTACTTAACATTAGCAATGGTTAGCTAAACGCACATGCCACTGCGCTACCAAACTACCGTGGGAAAGCCATGCTTCAGCACGAATTGGGCCGGCTCGACCGGAGTCATACCACGGCCTCACAGAAAACCGGCGTAAAATAGCGCTGCGCTGTATTTCGCCGAGTGAGTGAGGGTACCGGAGGTCCAACCCCCCTTTCCCCCCTTATTCCCTTTTAAAAGGCCGGCAACGCAGCTGTGACTCCTCTGGTGTTGCGGGTGTCCATGAGCAGCGGTTATCGCTTACCATCAGGTGATACGTTTGCTCGTTTGCTGCCCTATCCTATAAAAAAAAACCTTTCAACTCATCAACTTGCTACATAATGTCACACGCTCATTTTAGAAATGCTCTATAATTATGAATTACTTAAGTATTATGTATTCAAGTTCAGGTATATTTACACAGGTTTTAGGTATATTACAATTCGGGGTCCTCAGATGCGACACTCGATCCTGAGGGCCCCCTATAACGCCTGAGGATGGCCATCGCTGAGGTTTTTAGTGGGTAGGCCTCCCCCTTCTGGGGAGGAGAGCCCCACATAACCACCGGCTCTCCGCAGCCGGGGTTTGCAATTCAATGCATTTTCCTCAGCGGTACAAAAAAAAAAGGTATATTACAGTTCAAGCAGCAAGCAACGCATTTAAAAATTTTATCATACCGCTTTACAGCTAACTAACTTGGACCCGTCGTTGCCCACGTACATCGTAGTGACGGGCCCGGTGCTCAGCCAGCGCAACCAGGTGTTCAACATCCCCGTGCGGCCCGTCGAGTCCTCGCCCCTTTACCTCGGTGAGACTCAGATCAACGATCAATGTTCATGACTTTCGGCCGTCACACGTGGTTCTTAATTGAATCATCACTGAATTGATTATTTTTCCTTGTAGCTGGTGTTGACGTAGAAAATATTTTTTTTTACGAAACCATAGTTTTGTTTTTATTATACATTTGTTACTCCACGGACTCGTAGTCCATGCCCTTTATAATTCTTAATTAAATATTTTATTACAATTCTCTTAACTACATGTACTCAATTTTATTTATTTTACGCAGCTAACAATATAAATACTCATTTAACTAACGCTATATATATATATATATATATTATATATATATATATATATAATATATATATATATATATAACATACATATACACATACATACTTAATAATGATTAAAAATAAAAACAAAATACAAACATTAACTTTATATTACCTTAAATAATGCTATAATTGAAGGTACGAAAATGATTGGCACCTATTATTTATTATTTTGGTCCTTGAACGCCATTTGCCAATTGTGGTTTCTGACCTCTTCATCAGTTGCTAAGCATGACGGGGTTATGAGTCGTTTGATGGCGTCGTCCTCTTCTCGAAACCATAGTTACGAGTAAGGAACTTAGTACTGTTTATAAAAATGAGTTAAAGTTACGCAGTTACGAACCACCAGTTACGTAGACTACACTATCAATCTTCATGTATAACCTAACCTAATCAAGATACAAATCAAAGATTAGCATTTATGAGATACAAGCAGTTATATATATATATATATATATATATATATATATAATATATATATATATATTAGATAGTCATAAAATTGCTGTATAATTTCTAACATACTAGATTTTATCACAATCTTACTTTAGAACAGGATAAATTCTATTTAATACTCTGTCTAAGGTGTTGGGTTAATACAGAATACCTTATGTAATTATAATATATCATCGTCAAGCATCAATCAAGTATGGACTCTACCGCTTACTTTAATCTGTTACCCAAGAATGTTGTATTTTTAGGTCTGGGCGTTGGATTAGGAGTATTCATTGTTTGCCTGTTAGCGCTGGCAGCACTTTTCTTATGGCGAAGAAGAAAGAGAGCTGGTTCACCACTTCGGTAAGATTATACGTACAGATTGGCTTGTACAATATAGTCCTTATTATCTATCTAAAACTGTGTTTAAGAACAATAATCACAGATATATGCTTTTCAGTAATTAAAAGTTTTACGGCTGATATCTGTATCGTTTTTAGCCCTCGCGGAAGAAACTTGTCATCCCATGGGGAGGAAGATGAAGAGGGTTCAGAAATGAAGGTAATAAAGCTTTTACTACTTTTTTATATTTTATAAACGTATCTTGTTGTTGACAATTAGCTGAAGCTCATCTTCATTTTCCTTGTTGCAAAATTAAGTTTGAGTTTACATCTCACACTTTATTACGTGTCGAGTAGTAAAGACAGTTCACTTACGCCCTAAATTAATTTGGTATTTTCAATTCATGTTTGAAGTCAATCCAAGATTGATACTAATGTACATTTCGACCTTCTATTTGCGTTCTATTGCGATGAAAAGCCATCATATGCAATACTTTTTGTGGCCAGATAGTCCATGAAGATCATGGGCTATGTAATTCCGTGACAGGCCGTTCTCGGAGAATTACACTTTTCGTAAAAATTTCATGGAATACGTGAGTTTTTTAACATCGGCTATAATACAATACGATCGAATGTCACAATTCAGTAAACTCGCCTAATTTGTAAGAGCATGTAAACAAAATTCAAAATAACTTTGTTATTTGTGTACTTGTTTATAGTTAGATTTAATATGAGAATGTTAGAAATGTGTTCGTTTCATTAGAATTGCGTAAAAATATTAACACGTTATGTAGAAATCTAAAAACTATATTAATACAAAATTAAACTGAAATGTCTATATTGACATACGTTCATGAGATATAAATTGCTGAAATTATATAATTATAGTAAATCCATCCTTTTAGCTTAGTTGTTCATCACATAATGAGCCTCTTTGTAATTTGTCCCAAAACTGGATAGTACCTCAATAGAGTATTTCCTTGTGTTTCTAATATGTTTGTGTGTACATTAATAATATATTTAAATAAACTTTAAGTGTTTCGTTGGGTCAGGGCTTGGGGCGGGCGGGGCTGGCCAACGGCGCCGGCACCAAAGACGCGGGCGAACCGCTCTTGAACGGGCACGTGCGCATCACGGAGAACCCGGTATGGCAATTTTATGTGAAATTATTATATTGTATTATTGAAACATTATAAGCTAAGTTTGGGAAGTAAAATTAAATAGACTAATTTGCATGTCCATAGCAATCGAAAACACCAAACGGGAAAATGAGAAAAGGTCTGATGCCGTTCGACCTATCACGGTATGAAGATCCGGACGCGACGCAGGAGACAATGTTGGATGATTCTGCGTCGTACGAATTGCTAGAGAGACCCTGTGGGGAGGAATCACAAACTAATGAGGTTATTATACAGAACCCGTCAACAGATAAAGTAATTCTACAAAACCCAGCGATACACCCGCAGTCGCTCACTGCGGAGTCGTTCTCAAAACTTCCTGATGATAACATGAACTCTGAACTCACGAGGAGCGACCGTCTAGATGAGAGCCAATTGCAGCCCACACTACAGCCAAACGGTTGAGGTCCCCGCTCGCCGCCGCGAATAGAATTACAAACGGGGTAGGTGGCCCCATCGACGGTTTGTGGTCCCGTTAGTTAAGCACCGAATTTGACACTTGTACAAATTACGTAGTTGTTACGCGGAGTCGACGAGCGATCGCGTCGAGCATCCGCGAGGCTGGCCCGGCGTGTGTCGTTCCTAATAGACTTAATTTCTGTAATAATAAGGCTGATTTTTGTAATAACAAGTACGGGTTTATTTAAGAGAAATGTTCAAATCGGAAATAGCTTTACACGCTAGGCTAGCCTGCGCGGTCCCAGTTGCAGCCGGACACTAATTTTGTGGTTGTTATTTATACTTTGTTGTAAATAGATTTCCCCCCTTTTGGGAGTCCGACTCTTTGTATATAAGTGCTGTTGGGATTGGCGTGAGACGCTAAACGGCTGCGTCTTGACAATAAAAATACGGTGCGCTGGAACCGTGAAGCCGTCAGCTCCGACCATTGTAAATGTTTTATGTTTTATCCAGTGCCTCCAATATTATACACAAATGCAACATGATCGTACAAAATATAGACCAAAATGTTATCCAAACACTGATACAAATTCACTTTAACATAATATTAAAAATATAAAAATATCAGGAGAGTATTTATTCATGTTGAAAAATTAATTAAGAAATATATTTTTATTCATTTGTTCAATATGACGTACTGAGTTCTTAGAGAAAGCCTCAGATGCTATATTGTTACCTTCACGTTTGACATTCCAATCTTTATGTAATTGGTTATATATATATATATTACAACACAGTTCATAATCTATTAAAAACGCACAGTTTTAATGAGTAATTTTTAATGAGAATATTTACCTGTTATAAATTATTTCTATACAGTACATTTTCTCTATTGAATAAAAACACAAAGTTCACACGTTAGATTCTTAAAACCTAAGAAACGTTAGATAGTTTAAAGTATGTACCGAATGGTAATTTATAAAATAATTAATTACAACGAACTACAGATATTGCGTAGGAAATGTAGTCTAGAATATAAAAGAGTATTGTTGCTAGTTAGTGTTACTCAATGTAACACAATAAATTGACGTAATGTAAAATAACTTGCCGTAACCTAAAGAAAACATTGATTTTTTTAATATTTAAAATTAAAGGTTTGCACACATTGAGCTCTTACTTACACAATACAATAGCTACTTTTATATAATATACAAATACACTGGCAAAATTAGTTGATTCATCAGTTTACTCCTCAAAAATTCTTATAAATCCTCAAAAAGTTATTTCAAGTTAATTATTGCATATCGAGGTGAAATAAAAAAAAACTTTCATTTATAAAATATTTATAACACAGAAGCACAAAATATTTGTCATAAGCAGCTTACAAAAACATTAATTATCAGAAGCTCTACTAACTCTACACCTTTATCTAAATATGGCCATTCCTACCAACGTCACATAGACGTATAGTGAAAGAATTGTTTACTGCTTCGTTTAAGTTTATTTTTGGAAGAGCACCACTAATTAAATAGAGAATAAACTTAACCTCGTTAAACAATTAACGCTAATGCGTTAATTCCAATAACTCCGTGGCACTTTGCATACTTTGCGCGTTCAAATCTAGCATAAATGCTAAAGAGCAAAGAGACGATGTTGTCACAAGAAGTCCGGCACAGTATCTACAGTCGCAGTACGCGTTGTATTGGTCAATCCGTTCGAACTTACTGGTTAATGTTTTTCACGATATGGCACGGTGCCTGGCGTATCTTTTTGATAAATAATAAGTACCGTATTAAGTTGATGGAATTTAAGATGATTCACGTAAGTTAATTTTTTTCTAAGATTTTTGAAGCAGACTTCGCTAAATTTAAACTTTGTTGATTAATAGGTCAGTGGTGCTTTTCAAATTAGCAAAAAATTTATAATATTTTGACAAATGTGTGATTAGGGGGTGTAGAGTTAAAATCCTGTCTCTACATAAGATCTATAGCGGAGATAACTCGTGTTGTCAAGTACGAGCCTTGCCGTTTAGACTTTGCAGCATTTGATAGATAAATATCTTTGGTTGAGTATTTTATCGTATATCCGCAAACCTTGTTTGTTTGTATATTGGAAAGTCGGAATAAAATTTTAGTAATCATCAGTCGATGTGCTCAAACCTTTACTTACTACCCCGCAATACTCGTGCATTCAAATTCGTAACCTGTTACTGTGCAGGCTATTCGCTCATTCATAGGAATAAATAGCACGATATATCCTATTTCTTGATTTCCGTCACATTTTTTCACCATTTAAAATTAAGTTCGTTGTTCATTATTCCATATCACAATTATATCTACCTCATCTTTATATTTCGTAAGATTCTTTTAGGTGTTAAAATTTTAATGTTGAGACGATTAATTTCATTTTAATAATTTTTGCCCATCGACCTGCGGTTTAGAGTTAACGAGTAATATTACTTAATGGTTAATTAGTAATATTTTCTATTTATTTATTAGAGCTTAGGATATACTTCGCATGTTCACTTTATTATTTAGGTTTCGTAGTAGAAATATCAGACAAAGACATGATTTAAAGTACTTGTATAGTTTATGGAAATGTTGAAATTTTACTCTATTTATTTAGGTTGGCTTTTATAAATACATCAGACGATAATATGTCAAAAGGTTTATTGTATAATGTAAATTGCAACATATTGTTATACCATTGTTAATATTAATTATGTTGTGAAACATTACACAAGCTGGAACACCAGCTTGTCGTTACATTCACTGTCTGGTATAGATACTGCAATGAGAGCAATATTAAATAAGTGATTAATGTATATATATATATATATTAATGAAGTTAGGAGACTCCAGAGCACTATCGGAAACAACAATTTATATTCTAAGTATTTATTGACATATGGGTTACATTATAGTAATTACGCACCTAGGTACAATTTATGTATTATTATAAGTAAGTATTAAACGTTTTGGAAAGTGAAGAATATGATATAACAACTTGATTGTCTTTGATCAGTCAAAATAAATGTACAATTAAAACTATGTTTTCTTAATGTACTTGTAATTTATTGGTTAGGTAACTATAGGTAAAATTTAAGACTAAGACTCATTGCTGTTACTGTAAATATAAAAATAATTAATAGAAAACTCAGTTTAAAGTAAAATTAAACAAAGGGAACGCCGACTATGTACCTGATTCTTCAATTACACTAAGTTAGTTAGACTTAGATGTAGTGTTAGGTCTTTAAAACACTAGCATTTTATTTTTGAAGCTAGATTCCTAACAGGGCAATCTGATTCCGATCAATTCACGGGTATGTGGTGTTTTCTTTTTATATACTATAGTGTTATTATATATAACATTTTTAAATAAAATACAGTATTTCTTTCTGAGTGACAAAAGTTTTGGTATTATTGTATATTGAAATATTAAGATTGCAATACATACTAACCAATGGCTATACTTATTGTATTTTATTGTTTTAGAACTTACTTCAGCCAAATATTTTATTATTGTTTAGTAATAAGTTTATTCGTATATATTAAGGCATCAGCATTGCATTGTATCATCGAAAAAAAAAGTTATTGTAACTCCCATGTTTGACATCAATACAACAGGATTATAACAGGAATAAGTTGAAATACCTTAGTGTCTAGAATCTCTTGAACTTTTTATTTGTGGTAAGACATAATAATTTCATTGGAACATGTTCACTCGTGGTTGTGTTAGTATTAATGTATTTCTACTAACTACTTTATTTTGTTGTGTTAATATTTCATTGTTAAATATTTTATGTTTCCTTTGTAGTTGCAATAGTGGTTGTATTTAATCATTACTTTCCCCAAAATACGAACGACGCAATAAGATATCTCAAGTACATTGTTATGTAAATTTTGGAAAATAACTAAGATTGGTAGGTACAATATATGTATTATATTTGACTCATTACTTAACTTAACAAACATGTAACTTTCACTTAATTGCTAACATAATTATTATATAAGTTATTATTACCATTAATGTCAGACGTGACATAAAACATTCTATTAACAAAATGTGTATTTCTATGATGGTAGTTTTCACAATAATTTACACGTGGAGAATATATTGGCTTTTCCGTCCTTGAATTAAATACTAATTTATAGATAAAATAAAAGCCTGATATTGTGCCTCGTTTTATAATTTGGTATTACATTGCGCAATATTTATTGATATGTAAAAATATATTTATAATAATATAAAATATGTATTGCTTTTAGGTATACTTTACAGAAAATCTATCCGAATATAGGCTTAATAGTCGCAATCTACATGTTAAAGTTGACATGACCAATAATATGAGATAAACCCCATGTTGAATAAACTACAAATGTTAGAACCCTTCCTATAATAAGAATGTATGTATATACAACATTTTGCCGTATAATTAAAATAAATATAACAAAATAATAAATGAAATCTCACAAATGAAACATTACGAACGGCTAAACCATTCCACTTAAACAAGTTTTATTTAACTGCACATTCCGTGATTGGCTGCAATAGAATTTTTCTTTTAAAAGCAGAGTTATATTATGTATATTTTTTTAATTCTACAATATATATTATTTCCTATTTATAGCAATAGATTAGAGGATTATTTATAGTTTATCTGCTTAAGCAGCATTTTACAAAACAATTGTGGTTTTCTTTTAACTTCAGTACTGAAAAATACCGGTTATTATTATAATAATTTTGTGTCTTTGATTACTGTGTAATTCTATTTACAGATCTTTTTATTGGATGACATGTTTTACTATTACCAATAAAACAGATAATCGATGATAACATTATAGTGATTGTTTCATATGTAATAATAATTTTTGTGTTTCAGTATTTTAAATAGCACTTTAAAACTCTACCGCAAACTGTTTTATTGATAAAAAACAACACGTAACGAAATGTTCTAGCAGCCGGATAAACTTGTACAAAGCTATATATATATTTATCACTATACCACGCTAGTTAAGTTCTGATTTTGTCTGATGGTGTTTAGATTGTACGAACCTAGCACTGATACGATAAGCACTTAATTGTCCCACAACTAGAAGTAAAACTCGTAAGGATGTAATACTTGGAGTACTTTATTTGTTGTTTCTCTTGGGTTCTAATAATTACCGGTATGTAGTTGGTACTTTGCGACAAAGTTTTTTTGTGTTTTATAAAGCCTCATTACTTATTCACTGATAGAATGTTTTAAATTGCCATACATTAAAGTTTTACAGCTTACATTTTAATTTTACTATATAGTCGAAATGCAATATGTTGTCTTTTACTAAGGAGTTACGTTCTATGAAATTAAGTAACCAGGGGACCAAAATCAACCTCTGTTAAGAATCCAAAAAAAAGCAAGTCTATATTTATCTTATCTACAACGTACCAACTGACAGTTACATAAGTCGTAGACACTATATTGATATGTTGGATAAACATAAGGAATATTTGTATTTAATTGAGATAGAATTTATTAGTATGTTACCGAAAATTATATCTAATAAATGTAATGATATCTTAGCTATTCTATTTGTAATAAAGCAAAGAGGTTTTCAAATGTTACAAATCATAACACGAAATGTTGCGATTTGTAATAAATGGTAATTCATTCTCTACAATATTATACATTAGTACACAAAATAAATGTGGAC
Source organism: Scirpophaga incertulas (assembly GCA_036419045.1). Taxonomy (NCBI): domain Eukaryota; kingdom Metazoa; phylum Arthropoda; class Insecta; order Lepidoptera; family Crambidae; genus Scirpophaga; species Scirpophaga incertulas. The sequence continues at coordinate 15,625,095 of CM071630.1, read as the reverse complement.
ATGTTATATTAGAAACGAGTAATTCTGTTATGTATGTACCTTCAGGGAGCGCAGTTAGATTTCTCTTTATATTACGTTTATGTAATTAATAAATTGTACTCATCTTCGGCGCCGTTGTGCCTCACTAACGTACTGTTGCAAAGTACCGACATGGAATAGCTTAAGGTTGTTGTGTAATTAAATAAAAGAATATTAACGACCAGTTTGGTGGCTCAAGTTTTTATAAGGTACTCTTAATAAGCCACGGTCCCTAATTATATATAGTATATTTGGTGTTAACGGACGGAAATTGGAATATTTAGTAATACGGACTAGATTTTGAATTAGAATTATTTTTATAATGTTACAGTTTTGGTTTGATGAAAATATATTTGATCACGTATTTTCAGTGTATATATGCTAAGTACTTATAAAGTATTTATTACTTTGATTTTATTACATATCTTATCGGGGGATTTTGTTATTTGTTAAAAGATTGGGTGAGTCAATGTTGTATTTCACTTTGTATTTTTGCTATCCATATATTAATATTAATAATGTTACTAGATAGATGAATAAACCTAACAAAAAAAAAAATATTTGTCGCTTGTTGCTGTCGAAAATGTTGGTACAGGCTCTATCTATACATAGCCTAAAATCGTAATAGAAGTAAAATTAAAGACTTTAGTAATCTTAGTGTATATTTTGAGTTTTATTAAATAAAATACTTAATTAAACTGAACATGTTATAAATTACGAATAAGTTGAAAACTAAAATACCTTTCGATTTTCATACATATAATTTTTTAATTGTAATTTTTAGAACAGGTCACGGCGATTTGGCTGATAATTACTGAATAGGTAATAAAGACCTATTATTGACAGCTAGATTTTTACTTGCCGCAATTAAAAAAAAATATAATGTATCGTGACGACAAATGACGTGTCATCTTTTACTATGTAATATTATAATAGAAAGAGGCGAACTTATTTAAAGAAGAATAAAACAAAAAGTACGTCTCTGACTACGGCAGTAAATGTCGAAAATGTTTTAAACAATTTACTATATTTCGCCTTGACTCACCTTGGGATTTTTTTTATAATTTGCTTACTTATTTATATATTATTTGAGTATATTAAAGAACTTATAAAAAAAGGATTTTGATATCCTAAATGTATAATGTTCCGTATTGAAATATTCCACTTTCGAAAAGAAAATATTGTGGGGACATGCTAGAAATGTTATAAAAAACAAATTATGTCGTGTTTCCGGATAAATGTTGCAATATGTTACAAAAGTTTATGAATTCATTGTTGAATATTACTAAGAAATAATTTTATGTATAAATTCATACGATTTGGAAAAAAAATCATTATGTCCCCGCAAATCAATGTTAGTTATTAAATGAATATATTTGAAATACTACCTCAAATTACCTACCCATTAATGTTGTTTGTAAGTGTTCATTTGAGTCTTATTACTAATTATTACTGAGATGTAGTGTTTTTGATAATAAAGTTATAATAACTTCCAACGCCCCCTTTTGATATGGTAATTATTGTTACCAAACGTTTTGAATGTGGTCGATTTGTCAGCATAGTTTGTCATGGTCGGATGATATTAAATTTGAAAGTTCAATAATTTTGTTTCATTTCATTACTTAATCTGGGACACAATTAGTTACAACATCACATTATGAACATTATACGATCCTGAAAAAGCAGTTATTCTTAAATAAAATCAATATACGGGACAAACCAAATAATACCATACGTATTATTAACACTAACGAAAAATTTAGGATTTATAATATTTACGATACGATTCAACATTTCAAGACTAAAGACGCCTTCTCCTAGACATAACCCCAAAGCAGTTTACGCAGCTTAATAGATAAGGTTTTTAAGTATTTTTTTTTGGTGGGTTATTTTCATAGTATTATATCTTATGGATTGTGTTAATGGGGATGAGTATTGAAGAAATTTTCCCTTATAGTATACAGTTTACGACCTAGAGACTCGATAATAGAATTGTTTAAAGAAATCAATGTCATAATTTTTAGTTGGTCAATAGATTTATGACAATTTAGTTTTTTACATTAATTGTGATTTATATAATATGAATACAATAAATAAATATAAATTTGTCATTCCAATGTACAGGCTTCATAAAATTTGCTTGTCCTTGAAATGTATAAACCAGGCTTAATAAGCTTCGAGGAGTGTTGCTGAGTTCCTTTTGTATTATCATGTCATGAGTAAAGGCTATTCTGAAGTACTTACTCTACGATTACCCATCTAAATGGTCACACTATATGAAGCTAAAGACAGCATTCTTTGAGCCATGTTTGGTAACCACATAATTTACTTATTTTAAAATATTATATTTTACATGTATGTAAGCATACAAACGACTCTAATACTACTACTGTATTATTATCCTAATGTATGTATATTAATAATATTATAATTAATATGAAATTTGAAAAGAAGATATAACAAAAAAAAAACACTTTCTTGTCTGTTTTTCTCGAGAAGGCTTTCCCAAATTCTGAACAAGTGTGGTGTAATTTTTTTATGTATACATAAAAATGTTAATTCATTTACACGTCAACGCACAAACTATTACACTAGGCGATGCTTGTCCTGTAGGTTTTTGATGCTAATAATTGCCTGTGGTGGTTTATATTGAGCTAAGTAAATTGACTGCAGGAGCAGTGCTTTCCTGCGATTTTCACCAAATCATTGGCTCACCTTAAAAGCTTACCAATGTCACGCTTCCCAGCATATGCTTGCCAGTCAAGACCATTCCGCCCGTTATCCACGCACTGCGCCTTACCCAGTGGCAATAAGGGTTATATCGATGATATTAGTTCTTGTAATGCAGATTTCATTTCTCATTTCATTATCATTCGAACATAAAGAAAAATTCCGTCGAACCACTGCCCCGTCGAGTTGAATATGACTATTTACTTCTTTTTGGAAGTTGGACTTACCTATTTGGACAGTTTGGCCTGGGTTTTGGTATGCTCGTCAACAACTTACAGTGTGAACCTCTACCCTTTACAAGAGTGGGTGCTACCTTGGCATAATTTTTGTCTTGTTCATGTTTATTTTAAAACTGTGTTCAGATATTCTACTGAGGTCTACGAGAATTGAGCCCAAATCTTCCATGGTCTTAGCCATAACTACGAAATCATCCGCAACGCTAAGGTATGTTATGTTCTCGCCGTTGATAAACGTCCTGTCCGCTCCAAGCTAATGAGCCTAAACTTATTCGTTTCGGCGATATACTCGTACCGGTCGTATAGATCTTGAGTTGTGAAAGATGGACGAACTTGGTGGCGTTTTCATATGATGTATATATAGTCACCATTACAACACGTGAATGTTTCGATAGGCTCTATGGCACCTCTGGAGAGATCGAAGTACAGCCCAGATCATAAACATCAAGTCTAGCAGGTAAATAATTCGATCATCCGTGTAATCTGCCGTAGTAGCCTTATTTTAGGGAGACTTCAATGAGAACGATATAGTGAGTTCTGGAACTATGAAAAAATATCCTATGCTTCCACTTTCTAGTTGGGCGTGTCAAGCTTGCTGCGTAAATCTAAGAGTATTAGGTATGTATCCTATTCGGTATGCTGTTCACTGCTTGTGAACAACGAGACCTCCACCAACTTGTTTTGGGAGGACGAAAATACAGAATGTTACTGATTTTCAAAACCATCGTATTCTCACCCTCTCTTCGGTTTTCATTTAGTCCAACAAAAGCAACTCCAGCGAATTGCAACAACTTCGACAAAATCAAATATATAATAGATACATTAAAAATATTGAATAGTGTAGGATATGAAATAACGACGATAAATTATACTGAAGATCAGTGTCTGAACGGAAGTAGGTGTCAAAACAAACCTAAAACCTAGATACATATAGGAGCACATCAAGTATAACAGTTGTATTTATTACGAAAAACTATTTCAGTGCTATCGAATTTCAGTTATATGAGTATTAAATATATATTTAATTTCAAGGGTGTACATACAACTTGTATGTATATACCCTTGAAATTTTAAATACTAAAAACAATAATATATATATTTAAGCCCTAATACGAAAAACATTATTTTTATATAGTACTTGTATGATACAAGTAAATAAGAATATTTGGAGTAAATTCCTGTTGTCGTTATCAATATCGATCAAAAATATTTTATTGCTTTTAGTATTTATGGTTGTATCGGCAACAGAAATGCATAATCGGTAAAAAATTCAACTGTCTAGCTAGACGGACAGCAGTCATAGCAATAGGGTATTGTTTTTCTCCTTAGGGTATGGAACTCTAAAAAGGAGAGACAAACAAGAAAGCACGTATCGAAACCAATGTAAAGTGCGTCTGTAAAAAAAACATAACAACTTTCATTGATTGTGACGTTCTTTTACACGCACCTTTTTACATTAATTAATCAAGCTCTTAACATTTTTACATATAATTTTTTGAAAACAAACACTATCATCATTACAGCTGAAATATGTTAGGGCGATTAGACTTTAGGCTACATTGCACTAGTGCGTATCGTTTCACACATTTTTGAATTTCTTCTTTTCATCTTCTTCATTTCTCTGAACTTAGAACTTTGTAAGATTTGATTATTTAATTATATTTTTACCTTATCTTAAAAATATATTTAAATTGTGCCATTTTTTAATTACCTATCGAGATTCTATGTGTGTGTAAAGAGTTCGCTGGTGAAACTTGCCTGATTGTAACGTTTTGTTGAGTTGCAGCTCAAGGAAATGTTTATGGAAATAAGAATACGATTTTCTTTTAAAATAGATTCTTACAAAGGAACTAGCACACTAGTAGACTATAGGACAAAGGGAAGTGTCCTAGGCAGTGAACAGTGAAAATGACGAAATATAAAACATGTTTTTATGATTACTCTACCCGATAATTGCTTTCATTACTTATAATGCTCGGTCTAACTAAGTATTACCTAATTTGAAAGTGTGAAATATGCTTTAAATCACTCTGTCCAACAGGCATTGGCCATTATTCACAATCACCGGGCAATATAATAAATTAATTGGTTATAATCACATTGCCCGCACTTATTGAGCATTATCATATTGCCCGGGCATTATGAATAATTCTTCATATTGCCCAGTAAATGACCTCCAGTAAATGTGCCGCCCAACATCTCCGGTTTACAGAAGATAAAGCTTGCACTTTTCCATCACTAATTGTACATATTGCACGTCGTTGCATCCTATCTCTAGCATAAAGTAATACCTGTTACAAATAGGTAAATAAGATACCATACAGACAATAAAACAAGAGACCTTCCTAAATATGATTTATTCAATACTTGCTCCTCAGAAGCACCATTAAATGCCTGGTATAGGCTGGCCACGACGTAATTTTTGACCACAAATGTATTCAATGCTTGTTTTTTAATTGCACCAGCAAGCTCTGCCGGCACAGACTGGAGACGGCACCGTCCTCTTTACGCCGCAGCTTGGCCGCCAGCCGCGCCAGGCTGAAACGTGCACGTGGTCGAGCGGATCGACCACCTGCCAAATAAAATGTCGTTATTCTAACAAATAATAAAATTTACTCCTTAATGTTCAGGCATGACCATTGGCTGATCTGATAACAATCTGAGAACTATTCTGCTCTGTCACTCGAAGTACGATGGGTTGTTTATTTAACTGACAAGACCGTACTGTTTTCAGAACCACTTGGAATGTTTTAGTTAAAAATGTAGAACATAAGTCGAAACTTCTTCCCCATCTCGTTTATTACAACGATATTGCAAATCAACAAAATAATTCTATCCCAAATATTTTCGCCCCTTTTTCGCGACATATTAATGAATGACATCGATACACAATTTGCAGAACACACATTTTCTATACTTTTACTGGATTTTGACTAATAAACTGGAATTCAATTTGGATTTATTGTCACTCAAGGTACTTCTGTTTTTTTATAAAAATATTCTAGTGGATTGACGACTCGTATACTTCACTAGTTGCTTTTCTTACTAGTCACTTTTTAACTGACTTCTAGCGAAGTGTACGTGGATTGTAGACAAATAGTTAATTTTTATATATCACACATTTTATAAAAAAAATACTTGCGTTTTTTGAAGTTTTAGAACACCAGGAATACCTTTTCGATATCAGTTCGAATTCGATTTCTTTATTGCATGTAATAATTTTCTTTAATGGCGTTGTAGGAAAAGTAACTACTACTTACGAGAGCCTTCAGCAACTCTTTGCCAAGCTTCTCTATCCACATTGACCATTCCTGTAGAAGCACTTCGACCCAATCCTGATTCTGGTGTTCCTGAACTCTGTGACTCAGTCAAGTCACTTTCACAACTTATACGGCTAGATCTGTCGGTTGAGTAGGTTTAAAGGTTACATATATTGTAGAAGGTAGAATATTGGCAGAAGAATGTAAAAGGTATATAGTTTTACCTGTCACCCGGCCTCAAGTCACTGGTCGAACTTGTTCCATCTCTTCTCATAGGCACGGTGGACGACAAAAACCGTTCTCTCGCCTCCCTTATCCGTGCCGCTCTTTCTGTTAAATTTATTGCTATAGCATCAGCTTCAGATACAGATCTATCATATATCCGCGGATTATCCTCAATAAACTTCGATATACTCGGGACTATTACATCAGAAAGCTGACGGAAGACTGGGAATGATTGTGGGCTTAGGTCTTTACGAGATTCTGGAAGGTTTCTCGTCAAATCTGGGACTATTGTATCTGTACTGGCTGCAGCGTATCTAATTGTTTCTAAACTGTCATCTTTCTCTTGCTGCAGCAATGATGAAGATATAGTTCTAGATTTTTCTGGATGCAGAGCATTAGCACTATGAGATTTCAAGACTCCATCCACCCCAACAGATGGCAATGGTTCTAAACGCTTTTCAATTGAAGATTGGTCTCGCCTGGATAATTGACTGGCACTTGCCGACTTTTGAACTTCTCTCTCCAAAAATGGGTTATTTCTTAAAGAAAAACTTATCGTTATTTTACAGTCTTTGCATCATATATAATATGATGGCTTGTATGTACCAACATATCGTATTGGATATAAGTATTATGTAGGTACCTTATGTTAACCCCAACAGGCATGTCAAGAGGTCGTCGTCTCTCAGCGATTGGTGAGCGCCAAGCAGGCGAAGAAGCACCACTACTGGCACCAGAGGTATGTCCTAAAATGAAATAGAGTAATATATTTCAAAATTGAAGTATATAATGAATACGAATATGAAGATACACATTTATAAAAATATTTTAATGAAAAGCGTACGCGTTAACGACGTTTTACCAGTATCGACATTTACTATTTTTACGAGTATGTGATAATGGGGCAAACGAACAGACGGACACCATCAGATGGTAAGAAAGCGATTACCGACGATTACACTTGCAACACCAGAATAGTCACAAGTACGCTACCGGTCTTGTAAATGGGAGTACACTTTTATTTAGAATGATTTGGGTATCAAATCGAACAATTTCTTGGCGAACTTCATTTAATAATATACACAGACAGAGATGCATAACCAAGCTACTTCTTTACGGAGCGACTAGGCGACAAGATGATTTGAAATATCCTGGCAGTTAACGTGTAGTATTCATGACACAATTATTTCATAATTATATATTATATGTATATAAAAAAGGCACACTAAAATATGTACATTCTTAGCATACTAACCATTGAGGGTATTGCTAAATAATTTGTATTTATAAAATACAGATTGATGTGGAATAGAAATTGATAAATAAGTATTAAACATATTAAATTATAGGTTAGTTACTACATACATCAAATCTCTAAGCAAAATGCTTAATGTTACATATTCTATACGCTATATTGGCCAATTATTTGTCACCATGGGTAGATAGGTTTGTAACCTTTTTGATTAGAAAATAAACTTGTCCGTTTTATTTAATTAACAATTAAAGTGTACCTACTCTATCATGCGTAGAACAAAACAAGACACCTAAGAAACCAAACTTTTAAACGAAAAATTAATTTTTATCAAAAATGGATTATTTTTCAATCTTGAGCGATAATGTTTCCATTTACAAAAACGAACTCAGTTGGTTTGTTCTTCATAATACCCAGCCATACCATAACTGATGATCTGCTGTATGAACGTCCTGAACGCACCTCTGTGTTTCAATATTGCCGGGACGACAGTATACTCTTATCTATTTGTATCTGGCCAAAATCCGAATCGAGTCCCATCGCAAAATAAAATGTTGTCCCATTGTTACTGGGTCCATAATATGTGTACCCTACACCATTCATTTCGACAAGCGCGCTTTTTGTGACGTATAGATGAGCACCTGTCTAGTCATCGTACTCGTAGACCGTACTCATGTAGTTGATTTCGCATTGTTTGAGGGCTAACAACAACACCATTGAGTTAAACTATTATACTATAACACTATCTTGCTGGCGACATTGGCTGACCTGCAGTTTTGCAGTTAGTTGATTGTAGTAGTGTACAGTATTTCCTGTAGTAGTGTCACAGACCCTGCCACAGACGGCATATAATGCTCCTGTTCCCATCAAAATGGCGAAATGTCTCAGATTGATTTCTTCCCGCTTGCAAAATTCTTACGGCTCCTTTCATGAGTTATCAAATGACGTCGCTCCATAACGTAAATAATATCTCGCAATTGTTTATAAAAAACTCTAATTAAAACTTCGTCAAAACTATAAAATTAAAACTATAGCTAATTTATTAAATATCAAAAGAAAACACTTGTTAATTTGAAAAATTGTATTCTATTTGAATTTTATGAAAAACCAAGACACACTCGAGTTTTTTTTTCTAATCAGCCAGTAGTTAATCTGGAACCTAAAAAATTATATACCTACCTACCCATGGACCATATCACTAGGACTTTTTCATATATGTAATATATCAAAATAAAGTTTATCTATATGAAGAAATGGATAGGGAAAAGATCATTACATTACATAATCAAGATATTCGACTAAGGAAATCTTACTTGATTCAAGGAAAGATGAAATAAATAAACTTTCCAACTAAAACATGGTTAACTCACCCTCTTCGTTAATCTTCATGTTATAACGTTGTATCATTATTCGAATTGAAGGCGCTGTTTCCTTCGACTGAGGTTTTCTCTGTGATGAAGGAGAAGACGGTAATGGCGGTCTTGATCGCGGCCGCTGATCATCTCCATCGTATAGCTCTCCAGAACCTTTGGACTTCGACTCATCATTTATAACTTTATCACATTTCGTACTAGTTTTTTTAGTTCCTGAATTGTTGTGAAGAGAATGTTCTATAGTTGGTGTTACTTGAGCTAAATCGTCTACATCTAGAGGTATGACAGCTGTCGGTACTGATTCGCCACTTCGTACTACAGGAGAAAATATTTTTCTAGTCGTTTTAACTATAACTTCCGGAGAACAATTACGGAGTTCTTGAGCTTTAAGTTTTAGGACAAATACCTGAAAAAACACGAAATAAGTCTTAGGTGCTTACATATAATTAACACTTCCAAACATTTAGATATTTATCCAAAAATTTCAAGAGGAGTAAAAAACTGAAAAAAAACATGTTCAATAAATTCCTGAAATATAATTCAGTATAACTAGCGCTAACCTCTGCATCCGAATCAGAAGGATAATGAGTCAAAGGTGGAGTTTTCGGTCTTTCGGATGGTTTTCGCGGTCGTTTACGTCTTCTTGGAATTTCAACAGTAACTGTATCTACATCTTGCTCTGTATCACTCTCAGATGGTTTCGATTGCTCACGTTCTAATCTTGCTCTAGATTTAGCTTTCTTTTTTCCATTGCTTTTATCTGCATCTTTAGTCTTTTTATTTTCATCATATAATTCATCTTTACATTCTTCGTTATCTTTTGAAACACTCAACTGTCTATTGATACCTTGAAGATGCCCTCTGCTAGTAGATGGCATATCTCTATCACTTTTATTATTTTCATACACACTATGCTTACTTTCAATAACAGGCTCCTTAAATCGTGCAGAACTGCCTCTTTCTACTTCTTCAATAGTTTTTCTAATAACCATGGCGTCTTCTTCTATGCTTGGCTGTCGCAATATTTTCTTTCTCGCGTTATTTTCAGAGCATTTATTCTGAAATAGGTAGATATATTTAGTAAAATATATAATAAAATGTAAGAATGCGTTTGCATAACTAGAGACTCATATATATGGTCCATATTTTTGATAGCTACAACTTACTTGACTGCGAGATTTTAATTTGTCCTCACACTTCTCCTTCGTCTTTATTCTGCGCGCGTCTGAAAACATTTCTAATGAAACACTACTGCAATAGGACTTGTGAAAATATAGGAAATAATAAGAAAGCAACACACCAGAAGGGTTCGGCTGCAGCACAGCAGTACCGGTGACGGTAGCTTTAGTTTCGCAGAGCAGTCGAGCCTCTGCTTGGCCATAAGTGTAAACTGGCTTTTGTGGCGTGTGACGAGGAGAGACAGCCATTAACGGAGCGGCGGTGCACACCTCGTCAGCTTCGACTTCCACCAACACTGCTCCGCGTACACCATCATATTCATCAGCGCATTCGAGCTGTGAACAGTTAGTGAAAGTTACTTTTTCAAGAAGAAAACAAGTACATTTATTATATAGACGGATAAATGCAAAGTGAAAAATTCATAGAGCATAAATGTATGAAATTAGTTTATGTAAATAAAATAAGTGTTTAGCCTTTTACGCCAACAACGACATTAGGATTTCAGATTATTAAGCATTTTTTTAGAATGCTGACTTTCACAGTTTATTTTCCACGACCGCCTGTAGCCCTAGTGGCCTCTGCTGGAATAAATACAGGCCTAAATTATTGCCGTAATATCCATCCCTTACAGATATTAAGATCCGGTTTGAAAATAATTAGTAGGCTGTCTACCAAGGTTTTCTCTTATTTTCAGGTACCGTACACAACACCAGTTGAGCTCAACATCATTCTATTCATTTAAGATTCCCTTACCCTTTAGGTCAGTGTGGATGAATAAAGCCTGGACACTAACTTGTTTATACTCAATATTTTATTTAAACCATAGTGAAAAAAAGGAAGATTAGTGTAGGCTTGAGGCTCTCAATAGGGTTATATTCCTACGAGTTGTGATATGACAGTAGTTCTTACGGTAAAATATACGTAGCCCACAGTAGAAACTATAGTGGAGACAGTAGAGACCACACAGAAAAGCTTCTTCTGACAAACCGAAAACGTGGTAAGTGACGACACTTACCACAATTTCTCAAAACTCACTTCATGATCGACGTCGCCATCGTTGTCGGAATCGGAATCGAGATCGTCGTGGTCGGCGGGGCGCGCCACGCTGCCGGCGGACTGCGCGCGTGCCAGCGGCGCCCGCGCCCGCGCCGCCCGTAGCAACGCTGATGTCGAAGCCTCGGGCGCGATACCACGTGACTTCTCCCACTCGTGTAGCTTACGCGTGAACGAGCGAGATATGCCTGAGATTATAACATTAGTAAGGGAAGATTACAACAATGACAATGTATTAACTGTATATACTATACAACGCATTGGCTTAATACCCTAAGAAGTGGAAACTTATTCATGATAACTTGCAAGAATCGTATGTAAAAACATGGAAGAAATAAACTTATCTATTAATTTAATTATCATCACAGCTCACAAACACTTCACCGCGGGACACAAGCTTACCCCAACTAATAATAACATTAGGGCAATAAGCAGAACAACATAGTTAACCACATTGGCCCGGTGCAGATTGATTGGACTCACAATTTGAAATACACCTTTGAACTTCTTCGTAGACGTATACAAGTTATCTTACTATATATTGCTTCACCGTAGAAGTGTCAGATAAGTATATAAAGTTTGCGTGTTACGGTCTTATATGTAATATCGGAAAAAGTGAGATCAAGCGGTAGGGTAAAATTCTGATACCAGTAACTGTACTGAACAACAGGTCCTGTAATATTATGCAAACATCAGTTTGTATAAATAAAAAGTTGTATAGTTGTTGTTGTTTGTTATAGTTTGTATATATTTGTATTTTTTTTGTTTGTATTTGTTATATATTTGTTTTTTTTTTGTTTGTATATCTACAAATACGCAACATAATGGATGTAGAGACACACTAAGTTGTAAGCTGCGTGATCAGCAAGCAGGCGATGCAGCGTGATACAGCATTGATCGCCTTATATTAGCAAGTCCGCCGCGTTGTACTAGGCAGCTTGGGTATATGTGTTCTGTGCTAGTCAGTCGCAAATATACAGAGTTACTGGGCGCTCGTCTCTCATTGCCTTCCGACCTATTTAATCCTTACTCCTAAGTTAAGTAACAATTACAGTCACATAATTACTGATAGTTACAATGAATAAAGATGATATTGTGAGCGAATGACATTTTTTAAATTATTTTACAACATAATTTTACACGAGCAGCCAGTGAGATTTACGTAAAGTGCTACAATACCGTTTGTAATAAATTGGAAATGGTTGTGGAGTTGATTGTTTTTATGCACTAATACGCAAATGATTTTTTTTTATTTAGGAAAGAGGGTTTATGTAGGCTTATGGGGGTGAAATATGCAATTTGAATATTTCACCCCCATAAGAAAAAAAGCAAAGATTAGAATATTAACTTAAGGATACGCTTAACTAATTTGTAGATATCTCGTGCTTCTTTAGATAGTGGTTGCGCACCGGCATTGATTGCGGCAATGCTGGCGGACGAGGGAAGTTGGAGGGCTGTGGCCTCCTTCTGTGAAGCAGTGATGCTCCAGAAGGAGGCCGCCGAGCGGGGTCGAGAGATGGCCGATCCCGCTCGAAGGAGGCGGAGCCGGGCTCGGTAGCATAGCTGCGGCGCCGCCGCGGGTCGCCGTCGGGCGCGAGGAATCGCGCCCGAGGATACGGCGACCCGGGAGGGACCATGCTCCTGTGGCCGGGGGGCGTCGTCGGTGGCGGAGATCGGGGGAGGTATTGTAACCTCTCCCGAGGAGAGCTCCCCTGTATCGGCAGGGGAGCGGAGGTTGGGGATTCCTGGAAGTCACTTGGCGTTTCCGGGGGCTCCTTACATGCCTGAGGAAGGCCATTCCTGAGGTGTTTAGTGGGTAGGCCTGCCCCTTCTGGGGAGGAGAGCCCCACATAACCGCCAGCTCGCCACAGCCGGCGTATGCAATTTAATGCATTTTCTTCAAGGGAACAAAAAAGGGTATGTTACGACAACAATGGCGACTCCAGATTGTACCTATAATCCAAAACATACTTAGGTTAGACCTGTATTGCAAAATTAAACCCAAATCTCACCTTGAGTACTGTTAGAAAGCTATGTGAGCTCAATAGCACTAGGTATTCCTTTCTAACTGTACTAGCAGCAACTTGAGTTTAAGTTTAATTTAGAAAACGAGCCTTAATCGCTGCTATGATATGTCACACGAAATGTTACAGTGGTGCTTAATGATGTTAGACAATATGAACATCAGCTTGTGAAATATGTTTATTTACGCTAAGAAAGTATTTTGAGAAATCTACACCTCGTGAATTCATACTAAAGGGGATGAAATTGGTATATTAGAACTGAAATTAAAAACATTATACTACCTACACCACGGATATTCTAAGGTTGTACAAAAGAGCTCCAGGGAAGCGAAGTTGAATGTGAAAGCTGAATTGAATGTGAAAACATAGAATTCATCCTAAAGGGTGTGTAAATGTGAAAACATAGAATTCATCTTAAACTGTGTTTTTTTTTATTTTTTGCACAATACTTGGCTGGAAATAGAAGCAAATTTTATTCGAAGTCCTTAAAGTACATAAAGAGCTGTCGCTGGCTTACCTATAATTGTAAAATTATAACAATATTATTAGATGACTACAAATTTGGCTAAAACGGGGTTAGTTAATTAGATAAGTGCAGAAGTTCTGCCAACAACCAAAATAAAGTATTAAAATTAAATTATACATGACTTGTTCAATCGTGTCCGCCCGTGAGGCAACTGTTTCATATCTAACAGGCTATGTTTGGGAGTCAGTATGAGCGTATCAAAGAGGCGGCGTAACGGACCACGGATACGGGTATTCCGTCATGGATTAGAATATTTTTCAACAAACCTAGTTACTAGTTTTTAAATGGATGAAACTTTCGGAAATATGGTATTTGGTGTTATATTTTTTGGTAACGCACTCTTAAACTCTCTCACTTTTGGTAACAAGAACTCACTAAAAATAATATGTTTGGAATACTTTACACTTAGTTGGCAGTTAACAAAGCGTCAAATTACCTTGAAACTTGAACAATCCCGTGGACGTTTGCACCAGTACTTCATCAGGCTTTGCTTCTTCTTCCCACGCTGGGACGGAGTTAGTTTCTTTCATTCGTTTCCATTCATCTGAAATCATGATGGACAGTCTTCAAAGTATCTTTTTCTTCTTTGCTGAGTTCAGAGATAAAAACTAACTTAGCTGACTCTTAAACTGCTAGGTTGGATCCTAGGGGCAAACTGGATCGTGAATCAAATTTGCGAGATGCGCTCTGGATGATCACTAGCTAAAATCCGGGACTTAAATATAATGTAAGAAAGAATTTACGTATACTTTCATTTTAGACAACTTTTATTCGATTGTTGTAACAAGCATTCAAGAAATTCTAAATACAGATATGATGCGGGATATTCTGAACAGTTACCTTCCTATGAGGCTTATCCCACTTTGAAAAATCTTGCCACATTTACATTTTTAGCGAAGGTAACATTGGGTTAGAGTTAGATAATATATTATTATAATATATAATTCGGAAAGGTTGCCACACATTCTCATTGCACTCAGGAACTTTTTTGTAGTAGAAATCAAAATCTCACCCCACTTTTTCAAGAAATCCTCACTCAAGTCCTGTCGCGCTGGTACTGGCGGTGGCTGCCGTACGCCCTTCATTCGCTGCCACTCAGCTAATTTCTTTCTGAAGTCTGCAGACAACTGTTCTTCCGTGGCAACGGGACGTGATGCTAAATATAAAAAATATACCGGGTGTTACAGAGCGCCAAAATAATAGATTAGATATGAGATGCTTGATAGACCCTAAGTGCTTGTCTAATATAAAAACCTAACACATTCTAAGTGTTTTTAACTTCTCCAAAGAGTCTGAGAGGGTCGGCCTACCCACTACAACCCCCCTATGTTTGCGACTCCACTGCCAGTATATTCACCACACCCAGCACTCACCAGCATATAATTTTCCTCGTCGATCGGAAAATTCTCTGCCCAGCCTAGACTGAAGGGCGGCATAGTCCCTGGCTATTTCTTCTCTGACAGCGCTCGCCTCGCATCCGCTGCTCAGTCCCTCTGTCTCTAAAATATGATAGAATATGTATCTTTTAATTAAAGGTTGATATTTTTACTGTCATCCAAGCAATAGTTTTTGTCGTCAGGTCATCTGATGTAATAACATTTATAAGAATATTATATTTATGCTCCTTAGTCGCCCTATAATATTATAATTTAAGTAAATAAGTATATATTGTAGTCAGTGAGCACATAAAATCTCTTGAAACTATTCACAAGAACCTACAACTGATCCTCTTTCCGTTACTGGAGGCCTGTAGGAGGATAATGTAGCAGTCCTATATGAATGCCGTATTAGTATACTCTATGATGAGTATATTTTAACTGTAATCCAACTGTTTTAAACCTAAACAAAGAGTACCACAGACTACTGAAAAGAAATTTGATGTAACTATCTATATCAAGGGTCTTCAACCCGCGGCCCGCGGGCCGCATGCGGCCCGCCGATGTATTTTCTGTGGCCCGCCAATAGCACTCTCAATAACGACAACAATTAAGTATTAAAAAGTATCTTTATTTGATTCCTTGATTTTCAGAGAGACGAAAAGTACCTGAATTTATTTGCTCGTCCATTCAGTGTTTCGGTTGAAGAAGTTTCCGAAGAATTTCAGATGGAATTGATAGAGCTACAGTGCAATTCAACCTTAAAAATAAATTTGCTGTTGATTTGCTTGATTTCTATTCGGAATACGTCTCCATTACAGATTTCCCCAAAATCAGAGATCATGCACTGAAAACAATATCGCTTTTTGGATCCACATATACATGTGAGCAGTTATTTTCACGCATGAAAAACGTGAAATCCAAAACGAGGACCAGAATCACCGATATTCACCTTGAGAACAGTTTGAGGATTGCAACCAGCAATATTAAACCAGATATTGATAAACTGGTTAAAAATAAGCAGTGTCAGACATCTCATTGACCAATTACATTGTATTGATTTTTATTTGTCCCTTTTGTTGATGTTGACTCAATAAATAAATGTTTCCTACTTATCGACTTGTTTAATCATCCTGACCACTGCCAATAAAAAAATCCTTATAAAAATACTATGGTGCGGCCCGCTGTGCAGGAAAAAACATTTTTTTTGGCCCTTAATTTGTAAAACGTTGAAGACCGCTGATCTATATTATAACTATGTTGATATATTTAACATATTTTTATCACTTGTCCCATTGTTGACATTAAACTTTAAAAACAGTACTTTGTTCAAAACTGGACTTTGGCAGTAATGGTTCCTTACACTACATAGATCGAATATGATCGATTGCCACAATTAAAAAAAATACGTCAAGTGATATAAATACAATTAATATGTACAATTTATGACGTGCGTTGACACGGTCAAAATATTTAACCGTGGTTTAAAATTTTTAAAATGTGGTTTAAAATATATAAATAAAAATAAGAGTTAATAGAACTTATGGGGCCTTAGATTCTAGTGAAATATTTCTGTTATATTAATAGGCAGGTAGGTAGATTGCAAATGTAATTTGGTGTACATTTTAAAAGGTTTAAATGTTTGTATGTGTACCTATGCGTTTTTTAGAGGAAGACTTCAGTGCATTTTTCTGTTTTTTCTACTTCTTTATCCTCGTTTCGGAATATCTACGTTCAACAAAGGGAAAATTATGTTTTGCTTAGTACGTAATTTTCAAGGCTATTGAATATCACAAATTTTTTAAGCTATTGTTACAGGATGCACCTCAGCAGCAGATGATAGCAAAATTAATATTCATATTATTATTATCATATTTGATTACATGTTCATATGACGTAAGTAATTTTAAGGTTTTTTATTTAAAATACTGTATAACTAAACAATTAAATATTTAATAATAGTAAGTATAAAGATATTAAAAAGAGACGTTTAGAAACTGTAATAAGTGTTTACTAATTATAAGTATTTAACACCATTTTAGTCAGTACACGTCTACTACATGACATACAGCTCTCCCAAAGATCTCCATGTCGATCGGTCTTTTTCGCACCAACAGTGGTCCTGCCAGCAATGTGGTTTCCCCGCTACCGCTTATGGTTCGCAATTCTATGAACTGTATTAATGACCATATTATTTCACCGGAATTTGCATTTCTGCTTTGATTACACAAAGGAACTGCAAGTATGGACGACTCCATTGAGTAGAGTTGTATTTATAATAAGCTCGTAATCTTTTTAGCCGGCAAATCAAGAACGAATTGCTGCAACAGCTACAGCCATCAGGCAAATATGGTTAAGAGACTGTTGTTCAACGCAGATACAAAATGAGCATTTGGTTGGCATCAACATACCGTCCAGTTGGCAGTATCCGAGTCACAGTTCTAGACCCTTAGTCCAGGCACACAACAACCAAAGCTGCGCCTGCACATCCTGTCCTTGCAACCTTATTGAAGGTTTTTTAAGGTTAAAAGCAATTTACATAAGCTGGTAAAGTGAAGAAAAGTAACGATACATATGAAATATTGATTGGCAAAAATGACGAGAGAATTTAAAATTTTAAAACATATAAAGAAGCTTTTAGGAGCATTAATTGAAGATTTTCAACCTGATAGACAGTTGCCTATAAGTCTTCATTGATCTTCCATTATTTCAAACTTTGCTAATTATAATTGGTAGCATGTCATAATTTTAAGTTATTTATTTAATTGCGTCTTAACATAATTAATTTTTGCTCTTTCTAAACATTTTTATTCTACATTTTAAGTTTCAAAATCAATTCAGCTTAAAATGCCTGCCAGAGATATATTGCTTTTCTTTGACAAAGTTGACGTTTATGACATGGCACTGAAATTCATGCCATGATAGAGCGTGGTCCAAATCCATCCAAATTTTGCTCTGAGTCATCATATATTCGTATGTTTGCGATTTGCATGCAAAAGGCTCATAATTGCTCAAGGCCGCATTTAAGTGTTTTAACGTAATCACTGTATCAATGCTAAAATGAAAAAAGAAAATAAAAAGTGCTCTGTCTTCAAAATTAACAATTATGAGCAGAAGAACGCAAATACGAGCCTGCATACAAATGCTGACAACAAAATTTGAAACGCCTCTTACAGACTAGGAATAATAAATATGGCATAGGAAAATCTTCGTTCGATTATAACTATGACGTCTTAAATATGAATTAGATTTTTATTTGTTTTGTTGTTTACCAAAATATTAAATATTATTTACTATATTCTTTACTATTATTAATAGTGGTTAAAATATTATAAAATTTTTACAGCGTCAGGCTAGCATTAACTATGAGCATGCGGCTTATACGGGATATTGCCGGTTATGTAGCCCATTTAATTCAGGTGAGTAAATAAACCTAATGAAAATAGGTTTACTGTAATATAATAATATTATCTACATAAAATTTATTACTTAATTATGAATAAACTTGAAGGTAAGGAAAAAATATTTTCTAATACTAATATAATAATTATTAAAACTTACATAAATTACCTCTAATCATCCATTTAAATTTCTAGCTTACAAATCTCGGCGCAACCACGGACGATGTTGAAAACAAGCATGATAATGTAATTGCAGATAAATTAAGAAGGAATCGGAACATTGATAGGGATAATCAAATTTCAGAAAATATTAATAGCACGCACGGGCTTAATTCTGTGACTACCGAAGGTCTTACGGCACATATTACAACTGATGAATCTTTATGCAAATCAATCTCATGTAACATCATACCAATTGAAGAAGGGTTGAAAATAGATGAAAGCAAGATAATTGAAAATTCAGATAAAGAATTTGCAAGTAAAAACGTTGATTGTCCAAAATGTCTAGAAAAGGGAAGGGTATGCTCTAAGGAGTGCCATAAAAAATATAGTTGATTAGTGTATTTGTGTTTATTTTTGATGTCCATTCCTATTGCCGCTAATTGTATTAATCTTACTAAACAAACTTAAACTTAATAGCGTGCTGCTGGTAATTTTCGTGTTTGTAAAATCTTATTTTGTGTAACGAACAAAAGGTAGAATACCGTATATTTTAAAACAATATCTTGCAGTCATTTATATATACAAAAATTAAAATCGAAAAATTATTAAAACTACTAAATCATTATCTTGTACCACAAAAAAACAATAACTAAACGTTTATCTAACCAAGTGTTACAGTGGCTTACAGCAGAAGTAGTTGTAGAAAGATTAAGTGCTACTCAAAAGATTTGATCACGAGTTTACCTGATGAATTTTTGAAATTTGGTTTTCAAAAAACTGAAACATATATGTATTTAACAAAAAACATATATATATATATATATATATATATATATATATATATATATATATATATATTGGCCAAGATGGTTATTTTATGTATAACCATCATGGCGAGGGAAACTTTGCTGTTATCAATTTTGGCGCAAACTCTGCTAAATGTTCGTCCAGTAAATGCAGGGTTCAGGTACTGGCTCTATAAATTTTTCTTCAATTGGTATAAGCTTAGGAGACTTATTTAAATTATACTTTCCTATTTCACAATTACAGTAATCTTAAAATTTGTAAATATTTCAGAAAACCCGCACGAGTGGTGCTTGAATAAACTAAAACTGTCGTTCTGTTGAGCGTTGCACTTATGTGACTGACTAATTTCAAATTAAGCCTATGATTTTAGTGCACCACTAGCAGACATGCCTGTAATAACGTACGCAACGTACTTTGTAACTCAATTCAAACAATTTTAATATAGGTCCACCACAAAAACAGTCATCACACGATTCTAAAGCAATCTACGGATGGTTTTAAAAATGCTTCCTATTTCTTTCTGACTCTATGCGGCCTGTAATTCATAAAGTAATAATTAAATATACTTTGCATTAAATAATGATTTAAACGTAATGTTCTAATTCTAAATCTATGGTCGTCAGCTATCATATAACAGCTATGCATACACGTAAAGTACATATTAATTCACGCGGTTGCGTGATTCATGAACGTCCCTCACTTCTGTTATACAACACACTAGACAAAAATTTGAAAATATTTTCTTTTTTTTTAAGTATGGATATATCCATCTTATTTTCAAATCAACATTGACTTTTTTCTTTGGATTTTAGCAGAAATTGGATTATAAGAAAAGTTGACAGGTTTATATATATATATACATATTAAATAAAGTATGTATGTATATATACTCACGCTTCTTTTCTATGGGCGTAGACAGAGATCAGGTTTTAAACTCGCTACGATCCAAACATATTTCCCCAGCTCACTAGGTTCTTGACGTGGTAACAGTTACGTGAAATGTTGAATCGACGATTATCGTTCCCATATCTGTGTATACTAATATGTATAAGGGTGTCTTATTAACTGTCGGTTTCTGATTTAAGAATAAGTGTGTACAAAGTCAGTAATAATAATTGTATACTACTTATAATATCCGAGAAAATTAAAATAACAATAATGCTAGCAATATGCTAGTATAGATGGCGTAACGATGCACAATAGTATGACAAAACGAAAAACCATACAGAGCCCTAACACATAAGTGATGAATAAGGTACCACCGATAAAGTTAGTAGTATAATACTAAAAAAAAATTGCAATTTTACGTTACTATTTTAAAATGTTGTATATACTCTTTGGTGGATTATTTTATTTGGTTTGATCCGGTGCTTGGTTAAGTGGGTTGTTTGTTAGGTCATTTAATTTTCTCGTTTTCGTGAGATTTTTTACCATGTCCAACAACTATTGCTGTAGACTTGTGAATCAATGGCGTAGCATTTTTGACGTGCAAAAGTGATTGTATAAACCTTATTTGAAGAATACATTTTTGAATGTATAAGTTGGTTTCATTCCAATGGTTAAATTAACCCAGTAAATCAAGTAATAAAACAAACAGGTGGTCTATATCTGTTATCCCTGTTAGTCTATGAATCCATGCATGTACATGTGTTAAGTTATTTAAACAAGTTGACGTGCAGTGGAATGTAAGTATTTAAATAATCCAAATGTACAAGAATAAACGTTGGAAAACAACTGAAGTAACTGTATTATTTGTAGTTAATATTATAATATACAATAAATCGAGACAATTCATATATAAACAACCGTTGCTAGGAAGAGTTGTTTATAAAAAATATCATAGCATAACAATGAGCATAAAAGTCTATGAAAGACATGGTCTTCACAACATATGACGGTCATGAGTTGGGTAATCTTGCGATAGTTCTTAACGTAGTAGTTACATTCTCTGTGGACAACCCCTTGTGTCATAAAATATTGTAAACTAGCGTGCATTTATTATATAGGAAATTTTTGTGATTCTTAAATTACCAACCAAAAACTTACAAATAAAATTAACAACAGGTATAACCAACAATCGCAGAGCATTAAACAAACTGAGAGTACACAATTAATAACGTAAAAGTTATAATGCCGAAAGGTAAAGTAGCTAATATATTATTGAATTTCTTAGTTTTCTATTTTTTGTCTCTCTTGGATTTATCGATCCTTTGAGGTAATAAATTACTTTTATTAAGAAGATAAGACCATATGTTCTTCAGATCTATTAGTACCGTAACACCGTAACAAACTCAGATTTGCCATTTTGCGGTTCCATACATACACAGACTAAGCAAGTCGGATACCAAAATTTATTAAAAACAGTTTTATGAAAATATCTTTGAAAGAGTTCAGTTAATTACCAGCATATTAACCCCTAATGTGTAGCGATGTTAAAAGGGCAGTATGTTGTTAAATGTTTTAAAAATAAGCTGTATTTCCAGACAACCTGTATATTCTAAGATTGATAAATATTCAATTTTAATTTGTTATTTGTTTCAGGACGCTGTGAATGCGTAGTGTTGTGTTTGATGAAATTATTTCTATTTATTGTTACTTCACTATTCATGTTGGTAAGTTACCCGTTTTGTGTTAGTGTATTTGGTATTAATATCACCAACATTGAATTTGTATCAGCACCACAGTTCATATCCATTTCTGGCGAGGGACATTTCCTTGGTGATAAACCCTAAACTAAACGCTATTTTAGGGTTTATGCGGGTAGGCAACATCTTTACATTTCTTCGCATGCGCATGCAGGTCACCACAAGATATTTTCTTTCACCGTAGGAGTATTAGATAAATTTACACATGAGATTTTGACACACATGACTGGACCGACCTCGGGGGTCCCGATTTTAATCGGATTACAGACCAGTATTGAGACAGCCATCGAGTCTTCTAATATAATCTTTATGAACAGCGGTTTAAGCCGAATCGATATAACACTTTCATTTCAAAATTACAAAACTACAAAAATATTTGAAATATATACAAATTGTTTGAAATGTAGCCTCAAAGAATGTATGTCAGCCACAAAACTAGTAAGGATTCTAACAAGGGATTTTTCTCGTTTTGTTTGATTTTCAGTATCTACCTTTAGGCGATCCCCAAGAATTTTGTGCAGCGAAAAATGGTAGTCCGGAATGCATTTCATATCTATGTCAAATGCATGAATATTTCGTACGGTATGTTTTTCCGTTATAATAGAATTAAATTAATTTTACATTCCACAGAGATAACATTTCACAAAATGAGTTGCTACTCATGTGCGGGTATTTGTTTTTTTTTTTTCATATATTTGTAGTAAAAATAGTTTTAAAGCTTAACAATAAACTGATTCATTTTATTTCTTTTATCATTTTATTTCAATTGGGACTGATAGTACTCAATCGCCAAATTGGTTAAGTCAAACACAGTATGTATATTAAGGAAGCGGGTATTCCACGTCGGGTTACTTGGTAATGAGGCTGCAGATGGTCTTGCAAAGGAAGCTGTCTTGGATAGTATCGTGCTGGATTCTGAGCCCTTGGCTAGTAAATTTATTCCAATAATAAAGAAAAGATGTTTGGAAAAATGGGAATTTCATTTTGGAGAGATCCTGATCAGAGGCGTTGGAATTTGGTATGGTACAATCCAGGACAAACCTACATGGAATCGTTGGTTTGACAGTGACTCATTCAACCTTACTAGAAAGCTCTTAGTTTCTGCTTTCCGATTACGGTCTGGGTATGTTCCAACAAACAAGTTTTATCATCTTGTTGGTGTGAAATCCTCACCTTTGTGCGATAACCAGCTGTGTTCCAGGATCGATGATGTTTATCACATGTTGTTGGAATGTGCCCGAAACTCTGAGCTAAGAGAAAGACTCCTCGTGTGAATGGATTTCGCTAATGGCAATATAAATTGTTTACTGACGGAACCATTGTCCAGCTTAGCCAAAAAATTATACATGTTTGTTTGCTTGTCCTTTGAGGAGGCATCTAATATGTTTGTATATAACAATTGTGTATGTGTAAAGTGTGTATGTTATGTAAATATGTGATTATTCGTATGAGCCTGACATGTTCACCCAAAGTGTTCAAAGCCTCGTTAAAAAATAAGAATTAAAAAAAAAAAAAAGGAAGCGGGTACAAGTTCCGCCCGAGTCGTTAACTTTGTTTTTTTTATGTTTTTGCTTTTATTTAGCATTACTAAGTAAAATTCAAAATATAAATACAATATTGTTATAACTTGTTTATCATCATCACAGCTCATATGAGGGAACACCCTCTGAGGGATACGAGCCTTTCTTTTTTTCGAGGGAAAATGCTCCCTTTGCACCGTGACCCCGCGCTGGCTAGGCGCGGTCATGTGTGGGGCTCTCCGGTCTGCGGCGACTGGCGCCGGACTAAAACTCCGGTGTTCTCTAGGCCCATATCGAGGCGCGTGTGGCGGGGTGCGCTTTCGCGATTCTACCGCTACAGCGCCCACGGGCCGGCCTATAGGTGGTGGTCGAGCCACCGTCAAAGGGGGGGGGGGAGGTATTGTCCGAGAACATTTGGAACAA
This sequence comes from Scirpophaga incertulas, assembly GCA_036419045.1. Classification (NCBI taxonomy): domain Eukaryota; kingdom Metazoa; phylum Arthropoda; class Insecta; order Lepidoptera; family Crambidae; genus Scirpophaga; species Scirpophaga incertulas. The sequence goes on along the minus strand of CM071630.1, from coordinate 15,600,885 downwards.
TCCCCCAGGTAGCGAGGCACTGATAGGCGTGCGCGGTTGCCGGCTGCGCACGCTTGCCCGTCTGCACCTGCCAACTACCTACGAAACCCAGAAGCTTATTTCCATAAACTCCTGGGACGACAACGACGACAGCAGCACTGGGGTCGGCGGTCTCACCACTGAGGGGTACGAGCCTAACGTAACTCTAGGCAGTTACGGATGTTATGTTAAAGTGATTAGACCTTGGTTATCCACGCTTGTACCAGGCGGATTGGTTTATCGCTTTATTATGTTTAAGCTTTATTATATAAAATAAAGATCCAGAAATATAATCAATATCTAGAAGAATGCATGCTAATAAATTAAAATTAATAAAATAATTTTAAGTGAGGCAGTCATTTATTATAGAAAAAAATATGTGAGATAAAATATTATTTTAAAATAATAAATATCATTCACGCACAGGTTGGCAAATAAAATTTTTGTCGGTGTCAAGACAATACCTAGTATTGCTAGGAATGCCTTATATGAAGCAAAATTAAAGGTGAGTTTTCAATTTTGATTTACTATGACTTCAAATTTATAGATACCTTCACCTAGTATTTACGTATAATGTCTTTTCTAGAAAAAATAATAGAAATACTTTTCTGTCTTTTTGCAGATATATTCGGAATTGTCTAAATATGATCATACAGACTTTTGCTATTATTGCAGAATTAGTTATGAAACCAATCGTGTAAGATTTAGAACATTCCATTAATTCTATTTTAGTATTAATAACAACTCGGCCTAATTTAAGTGACAATGGGAGGGCTTACGGTATCCATGTTACACGTACGTTTAAGGTATTCCAAACCGGTATACCTTCTATATTTAGCTAGTAATTGAATTTCATAACAATTACATTTACCATGTCTAGAAGCATGACTTGAAATCGCTTCTGGGAATGGATTTATCAAAACATGCTATATGTGCTGCACCAATGCATTTTAATGCGCAGTCGAGTTATAAGAATTGTGCTTTGTATGTTAAATGGTACCGCACAGTTACCATTTGACAAATACAGGAATATTGGTGGGACCTCCTTGATTGCCTGAAAGATCGAGTCAGTCGTGTCGTCATAAAACATGGACCCTATACTGTACTAGCTACAGCAGACAACGGATTTAGAAATATTAATATTTTGAAGTTAGTTTATGATATAAACAGCTGTATTAGCATAAACCTTTATAGGATGGGATGATATTTAAAATTTTAGTTTTTTTATGTATTGAATAAAATATATTTTCAGGTTGAAAACACAGATGTAACAGAAAAGCCTCGTTGCTCCTGTAAAAAAAGAAAATGCAAACAAAAAATAAAAAATCAACAGGATTAAATTTAATAACAGCCAGGATACCTATGAAAATACAAAATACATATAAATATATATAAACTAATATGAAAAAATTCTTAAATTGAGTGTTTAAGAAAAAATTATTCATAACCACACGAATAATTTAAGAATTTATGCACTACCTATGTCAGAATAAATATTATATAGACAGTTAAAATAAAAATTATGAGTTGTGGCAATTGGATAACTAAAACTGACGGCGAAGTGTTCTCATGTGCGGCGCTAGACGAAATTAAACGGATCAGAGAGCTGGTGAGTTGGCGTAACCTCTTCGATAGCAGTAAAATCAATTTTTATTGCGTCCGAGATCGTAAACGGGGCGTTCGGATTGCAGTGGTTATTTTCGTTACACTATTTTTAATATTTGTTTCGCCGGCGAATTATGAGGGATGTCAGATGTCGGAGTTTGTTTTATGTGTTGCTTTTCATGAGTTCGGTGAGTTCAATCAGTTTTACTTGTGTATTTCATCACGAGATTTTAAAGCGAGAGTTAAATTTGGAATCATTATTGGATAATAAACATAATGCAAATCCCTTATCAAAAGTTCGTACATTGTTTGTAATTGTCTAAAATAAATATTAACGCCTGACAATGTCTCCATCTACGCTTAATTAAGAAATAAAACATCGTTAATGTTTAAATGGTAACTCATTGATAGATCGTTTGTATTTAATTTTATCTAGAGATCCTACAGCGAACATGTAGCAAAGGATGATATTGATCGAGTAATAGAAGAAGAACTTACTCGAAAATTATCTGACGATTTACTTCAGAGTATCGAGAGAAAATTTCAAGCAGATTTGGAAAGGTATTTATATCTCTTGTAGAATTTTATGTAAGTTCTCTTTTGTTCATAAGTCTACCTTGGTATTCGAGCATTGTGCCAAATTCTTCCATGGTCTCAGCCATGACTACAATATCCTTCGAAAAAAGGAAGTGCCTTTTCCTGCCGGTGATTTTAATGCTCTATATTGAATACGGATGGACATGTTGACGATTTGGTACTGCAACACTCAAACGCAAAAAGGTAGTCTATTTGGCACAACTGGAGAGATCGGACCACAGCTCAGGTTTTGATATTATTCAAGAATTTTCCCGGTCTGCTATGCCACCTGCCACTGCGTATGTATGTAATCTATGGTACTGTAAGCTTTTCAGAATCCGGTAAGGTTGTAACCTTTTTGTGTTTGAACTGCTAGAGAACCACAAAAGTCTCATAGAGGTCGACGTCCGGAATGTCTTCGGTGAAATATTGGGTTAATTTGTCTCTAGAGACTAAGCGTGAATAACAGGGGGTAGCAACGTCGCATAAAATAACCTGTGGAAGCATTTTAGGCCATAAGCTTAGGTCGGGATGTGACGATTCTACCATTCTTTCTCTGTATCTCTGTCAACAGACTCTGTATAACTTTTCACTTTCGAATCACATGTCTATGGTAGACAAAACGACGAACTGTCTCGAATCATGGATTTGTACTACGTATCTGCAATAACCGAGAGGAAAATTTATAACAAACCAAAGCATATGGAATGCAATGCTAATAATAAATGTTTCATAAACTATGATCAGAGCAGTCGATGTGGTGCTGGAGAAGATTAAGCTGTTATTGCAGAATGGAACTACGCATATTCAAGATCGGATGCTGGAGCTGCAAATTCAGTTAGATGGGCTGCGCCAGTATTCTGAGAGTGGAGTGAGTCATGGCTATCTTTATTTAAACAGTAACTAAGTTACTTGGTATATAAACAATGTATATTGTACGCTAATATGTAGGAAAATACCTATTTCCAATAAATACACAATATGCATATACAATATTTTTCTAATAGCTGTAATTTATTGGATAGGTGGATACTTGCCTTAACAAACAACAGAACGAGACTACTGAATTAGTCAAGAAAGCTCTTCACCAGATGGTGATTTGCGGTTATGCACTCATTGGCCACGACCCCGCGGAAGCTGTTAAAAAAGTTATTGATATAAAGGCAATGATCAACACTGGGCTTAAACCTGTAAGTTTGCCATAATATATTTGCTATGATAAAAAAATTATTGTAATAAAAAAAAATATTGCGTCAATAATATTTTAATAACATTTGCTTGAAAATATTTGAACAAACAATTAATAATAGGAACATAGTTACTAATAAGAACTAAGAACTTATAGAGATCAGTTTCAGTTGATACTAAATCTTAAAAACAATACTTAGTAATAACAAACATGGAATGTCCAGTACAATCAATACAGGAAATATTCACGCTCAGCACTGTTCGTAGATCAAAATAGGCTTGAGCTCCTTATTTTATTTTCATAAACTTTATAAATAAATATATTTTTCTTGTATTGTGCTGTTTTAGAATGACCTTATGAAAGAGTTCTAGTGAAAATTAGCTTCTATTTAGTTTTACCTACTTACACCTTTTTATTGGATGAATGTTTATCAATCCATATAAAAATATATTCTACTTATCAATAGACTTCATAATAATAAATCCTTTTCAAAACAAATACTGTTATAAATTACATTTTATAGAAATCATATTAAAAGTTTTATAAGCATATGAGTACCGTCGATGGTACTCCAATACCGTGTAATCAAAAGTGACAGTAATGATACTGTTAAATATGGAAGAGCAGTCTCCCAATATTTACTAGGTCGCTGTGCATGTCTTTATATATATATAAATATAGATATATATATTTCAAACACAGGTACCATATAAGGTTCTTGGTTTTAGTCAGTTCTGGTCTTGCAATATCAGAAACTGTGAAGAGCACTTCATATTATACGAAAAGGAATTAATTTGTTATAATTTTGAACAATCTTTCAGGTGTATGCCCAAAAGCAAGAGGTATTAAATATGTTGAAGGTATGTGGTCATGACCATGACACACTCAAGAAGGTCATTAAATGCGTCATTTCAAAGGTGACGAAATCCATATTTTCTGAGATTTTTGACTTTACGGGTTTTTAAATATCTATTTATTTTTAAATATCGATCCCGATATTTTCTGTATACTTGTTGCTTAATGATAACTAATATTAAAAAAAAACGTTCGTGTATTTGTTAGTGAACTATATGTTAATATTGAAGACCCACGTATACTAAAGTTAGAATTTCATTTAAATATGTACAGGAATTGTCGAATCATCTTTAAGAGTGCTCAAATACTTACACAAGACAACATTGTAATTACACTGCGATATTAGACTTACAAAATCACTCGTGTATTCTAAATATACTAAAATTTCTCTCAAACTAGCCTCGTGCCGGAAACCGTAATCTCAAAACGGCAATATAGGTGTTTGAATTGAGGGCGAACATAATCGGAATATTCGCAGAACACAATTTATTTCTTACACATGTCAGTATATTTACCATTGCTCCAATGTTAACAGATTTCGTTTTGTGTAAAATTCTAGTCACCGGTTCTTAAAGCTGCTATGATGGATATCACGACAAAGATGATAGATGGTGTGGTGACGCTGACTAAATTGATGGCACACGGAGCAATGCATGAAGCTTGTCTTATAGAAGTAATCAAATCGACAGAAGACGAAGCTTTCAAACTCATGAATAGTATAAAAAATTGTGTCCATGGCAATGCTACGGATAATATGGATATATTAGGTGAAGTAAATAGTTTTCTGAGAGAAAATAATGCTACTATTTTAGATGTAAATTTAAAATCGTCAAAAGTCGTAAGCAATAATAATAACACCAATAAATTCGACAGCATCAATTTAAATGATGATATAAAAAAAATGTTAACAGAAAAAAAAATCGAAGTATCAGATACGAAATTAAAAAAGAAGTTGATGAAACTACAAAAACAAATGTATAAAAATCAAAGCTATAATATTGACGTAAAATAATAAAAACATTATGTTTTTCATGCCAATTTATTGCGCATTTTCATTTATGCATTAATTAGTAGAAAACCTTTATATATTTCAATATTTTTACAAATAATTAAAACTTAAGATTTAGCTTTAGAATGGCCAACCAGGTATTTTCCAAGATGTTAAAAAGTTATCACACGGCATTGGTATTGCAAATGTGCGAAGAACCGGTCTACACCTTATATGATACATCAGTTACATACAGCACAGGTTACAGATACATATGTACTTGGTCATGTCGCGTTTCCTCACCCCGCACTACACGATGGATGCCAGCGGCTGCACCTATAGTGCTGCGCTTGTGTAGCATTAATACCGCACAGTCTGGTGACAATATTTGGGACTCTATACACTAAAAAACAAGTAATTTATGTTTTATGTTTTGAAATGATGCATTTCCCATACTAATATGTGTCCTGCGGTTGTTTTTTTTTTTTAGTTGTGATAATTTACACGGGTACCTGCTTTTGGTAATTTGTATCCTTTTGTGGCTTAAGGGTAGTCATACTCTCTTTAAAATCTCTTCGGCAGTGTCGTGTTAGGCGGGTCGTTACGTTCCCTAAAACATGGTTGAGCGAAGCGATGGCTGGTTCATGCGTCATGCTCGTGAACGGTTGCTGCCAGCGGAGATGAGTCTGCTCTTTGCTATACTGGGTACCACTCGTATTTATTATAATCTTAATTTAACATTAATATATTCTTTTAAAACTGTATGACACGGCATTCCTAATATATGCATGTTTTCAAATTATATTTTTATTAATTATATTATGTAATGGAAAGTGACTTCATGAATTATCAATATTGAAGTCATTTTCTATATTGACGACTCTGTATCTATTTAATACAGGGAAAAAAAAACAGCCCTTACTGAGTTTCTTGCCGGTTCTTCTCAGTACAAGGTCTCCCGCCGCAGATTTGCGAACCGATGGCGTAGCTTTTCGACATTCACAAGTGCTTGTAACAGCCCAGACTGAATAAATGATTTTGAATTTGAATATAATTCAATCGTTATTTATGTCACAACAACAACAAGTTTATGCAACTATTTAAAACAAATGTTGATGTGTGTTTTAACTACAACAAAGAAGTATAAAATTATGCAACATTTTTGAGTTTTTCCTTAATTTAATTAAATAAGTATATTCTATTGCAGTGTAATAAAACTAGTGCGATGGAATTATACTATAATGCAATACTTCTATGGATTTTACGTTTTAATAGTAATTTTGATGTAGGAAAATAAACAACGACAATAATGAGGACGTAAAAAGTAATTCAAAGAAATTGAAACTCACACCATATATAACGGCAGCTGTTATAACTGGCACTTCGAAATATTTAGACTCTTATCCGGACATTCTATTCATGTATAGGTCGTATAATATATTATCTGTTAGGTGAACATCCTCGCAAATTCTAATTACAATTTTTTGTCATTTGGAGCTAAGCCAAGATTTAATGGATGTAGTCTGATCACAGCGCGGCGGACAAGTGTCAGATGTACCTATTGGTCTCATTAACTGTGTTGCGTGAATTAAAGAGTAGACTTGGCGGTAATCTTTCATTACGGATCATTTACCCTAAGTGTTATACAGTCTTATACACAGAGTTTTTAAATTGGTCGAAATGTTTAGGCTTCATTATGTATTCTCTTTCTCATAGATTAAATAAACAATAATAGTTTCTAAAGTTTCATTATAGTATATAATTTTATAATTATCATAAATATGGGTGTGCATAATCACTATTATTAGGTATTAAATTAGCATTATGTTGATCTGAAATATCTCCTCTTTGGGTAAGAGTAAAAAATTCAAATTTATAAATTCAATTAGCTGACATACATATTAGTATATTTGAGTTTTGAAAACAGTGATTCATGTGAGAAACTCATTATCTTTTTCTTTGGTGTCGCTTATTACTGCACAATGGAAAACATGAAATTTCGGTACATTTAGGAGTATACGAGTTCTAATCTGGCACCAGTGCTGCAGAAACAGCTCGAAAGATTAAAGATGTATACGGCGCTAGTGTCGCAAAAGAAAGCACGATACATTTTTCGTTTCAACATTTTCGTTCTGGAAATTTCGACCTTTAGTACCAGCCCCGTGGACGGCTGGAGACCAAAGTGGATAATGAAGAATTAACGGCTATTATGGAACCGGATTCATTACAAAGCACTTTAGAGATCTAGTTGAATCAAACCGGAAAAGTAAAAAGTCTTGAAAAAAAAATCTATGGGTACCTCATGAATGAATCGAACTTGCAATCACGCGTCGACTGATGTGTTACTTTGCTCAAACGTCACAACAATGAAGAGATTTTTAATCATTTGATTTAAAATTCCAAATACATAATACTAAATACCTTCAATCACTTCCATTACTTGTGATGAAAAGAGGATACAGTACGATAATCGGAAATTGTAATGGCTGAATCCTGGAGACCTAGCCAAATCCTGCCCTAAACGAAAATTGTTTGGTGGACTACCACCGGTGTCATTCACTACAGCTTTTTAAAATCTGACCAAACGATTACGGCAGATATCTATTGTCAGCAACTGCCAACCATGAAGAAATATATATTATAATAATTATAATATATATTATATATAAATATATTATATACAGTGTGTTAGGGATCGAACTTCCGATACTTTACCAACGTGTTGTATGTTAAGTTTTAAATGACAAAAACCTATACAAATGGGGGTCGCATCCCTCACCCCTATGAATGAGAGCTATTTTAAAATTTTATTTCTCGTATTTTAAGGAGTTTATTAAATCTTACTGTTTTACGATTTTATTTGGTCTACATACACAAAAGTCGCCTTATTTCAAAGTTAATGAGCTGTGCTAGCATTTAACAATAAATTTGTTAAGAAATTCTTTACAATAATAAACAAAATCCTTTGATTTAGACGGAAAACTGGGTAAAATTATCTATTTTTTTTTACTTATTGGGCTACCTAAATTTCCCGGCCCTTGACATATCATTTTTTTTGTTTAAATTTATTAGCAATGAGTTGAGCTTGTAAATAAACCTAAAATAAGTACCGCTAAACAGGCAAATACTTAAGAAACGGGTCTAACAAAACATCTCAAAATTGACAAAAAAAACCCTATTCATAAGAAGGTAATATTTCTATTGTGTGTGAGAGAGATAGGTACTTTTACGATTAGAAGGTGTAAGTAAGCCATTAAACTACACATTATTTGAAATAAAAACAAAGAAAAAGAGAGCACGAGTATTTATTCAAGCCTATTTTTTTACAAAATTTGTTCGAAGAGACCGCTATTATTTTGAAGTCATGCGATTGCTCTCAATCCAACTTGTTGAGTGGATCTTAATATCATATCTCTGTCGTTCCGTATCTCTTCAGCTGTAGCCATAATCCTCTGAAGGAGCTGCTCTCTGGTGTTTGGAACTTCCCGATAAACTTTCTGTTTTAATGTTCCCCAAAGAAAGAAGTCCAGAGGAGTCAAGTCTGGTGAACGAGGCGGCCAGGCGATCGTGCCGCCACCTCCGATTCATGGCGAGTAATTAGCATGAATGTATGCTCTCACATTTCGGGAGTAATGTGCCGGCGCTCCGTCCATTTGGAAATAAAAAGGCCGCTGCTGCCGACGCTGTCTGAACACCAGCGGAGCCTCTTCCAAAAAATCATTCTGTAAAAACTCCAAAAATCTCTCTCCGGTAAAACAATAGGCCCGATCAACTGGTCATTCAATAAGCCTGCCCACACATTTATTGAAAATTCATGTTGGAATTGACCAGGTCTAACAGCGTGTGGGTTTTCAGTCATCCACAAATGGTCATTTCTGTGATTTGTTGTACCTGTTCTGGTGAATTTCGCCTCATCAGTCCACAAGATCCGAAGTAACACATCTGGCTCCTGACGAATTTTGCGGTTAATCCATGCACAAAACACAGCACGAGAGGCGTAGTCCGGTTCGATTAGATTTTGCACTTTTTTGAAATGGAAGGCATGTAAACCTTTCTTTTTTAAAACTTTCCACACCGACCAATGCGAAATTCCAAGCCTACGACCTATTACTTCGTTCGTACTTAGGCGCGGCTCATTCGCGATCAAACGCAGAATTTCATCTTCGTCTTCGGATGCTAATAGACGAACTCTTTCGTTTGGAGCAGCTTGAATTCCATGCTCGCGAAGTCTCAAATGTGTACTTGTAAAAGTTCGAGCAGTAGGCGTGCGTCGCCATAAATCTTCTTTGGTATTCCACAACGGCAGCGGCTGCGTTCCCATTGCAGAAAACACACACAAAATGTATGTCTGCTATTTCTTCAGCTGAATAAGACATAACGCGCGATCAAATTAAAGAATGTACGAGTGATAGAGCGATGGTGTAGTTTTCACAACGCGGGGCGAGGGATAACTGATTGTCAATGAAAAACAAATACACAAAGGCACCATCTGTTGTGTTTTGTCTCACTTACACCTTCTAATCGTAAAAGTACCTCTCTCTCTCACAAACAATAGAAATATTACCTTCTTTTGAATAGGGTTTTTTTGTCCCGGGCCCGGAATTTTAGGTAGAGTTAGCCCAATAACTAAAAAAAAATAAATAATTTTACCCAGTTTTCCGTCTAAATCAAAGGATTTTGTTTATTATTGTAAAGAATTTCTTAACAAATTTATTGTTAAATGCTAGCACAGCTCATTAACTTTGAAATAAGGCCACTTTTGTGTATGTAGACCAAATAAAATCGTAAAACAGCAAGATTTAATAAACTCCTTAAAATACGAGAAATAAAATTTTAAAATAGCTCTCATTCATAGGGGTGAGGGATGCGACCCCCATTTGTATAGGTTTTTGTCATTTAAAACTTAACATACAACACGTTGGTATAATAAAGTATCGGAAGTTCGATCCCTAACACACTGTATATAATATATTTATATATAATATATATTATATTATTATAATATATATTTCTTCATGGTTGGCAGTTGCTGACAATAGATATCTGCCGTAATCGTTTGGTCAGTTTAAAAGTATAGGTTTTTGTCGATAAAACTTAACATACAACACGTTGGTAAAGTATCGGAAGTCCGATCCCTAACACACTGTATAAACATATATTATATATTAAATAATTAATATATTGACAACCAATTGACTTTATATATTCCCCCCGTACATAACGCCAGTTTCATATGTAACGACCTAATATTTCACCATTCGTTGCTATTGTAAGCAACTATGAAAATATAACCTCTATTTTGTTATATGATAAAATATAAAATTTTTTATTGTAATTAAATTTTTGTGTCTGTTATGTTGTAAAATAATGAACATCTCTTCATAAACGATTTCCTATCTTTTTAAGCCTAGGTAAGCTAATATAAATAAAAAGCTCATTTTTCCATCTACTTAGTTAATCCAAATATCGGTAAAAATTGGCACTGAAAATATTTTACGGTACTCTCAATTAATACTTTAGATATTGGCTAAGTATTATAGAATATCTTTTATTGCTGCTAATAGTATTCAAGGTTCCGAATGACGTTCAGCGCGTAACGGAAAGCCCCTGAACTACTGACTAATGTTACCAAAATACACTAAATACTACAATAACTGAGTTCGTTTATGGGCGATTTGTATTGAGTTAGAGGTTACCTAGTATAATAATGAAGTGTGTACGTAACAAAATGTCATGTCGGTATTGTACCAGATAAATATTATTATTATGCGAGCTACTCAGTTTCAGTAACTGTTTCTCAATAAAATACCCCGCAGCCAACTGTAAGCTTGCAAATTAGGGGGCATACATATAATTGCCCAGTCTCGCCTTTTTACAAAATACCTCTAAAAAATAGTGAATTAATATGTCAGATAGTATTTACATATCGAACTTACTATGAAACTTATCTGAATTTTATAAACACTCAATTAACTGATGATATTCAGCTTCGTAATAACAAATCAAATTAACCATAAATTTCAACCTATAAACTTATTATATACTACCGTTAGATTGGCAATAGAGATGATGAGAATAGATGAGTAAGGCAAGATCATAAAACCAATACACAAACACTCACTCACTTTACACGCACACGAGTGTAACATGCATGAGTGCAAAACAAAGCAACTGAATGTATACATGGCACAGTTAATATGGCAGTTTGGCGAGCGGCGATCAACTCCAAATTTTCGATAGTATTTTTCTCCTTGACGAGCTGATCACGAATATAAAAGTTTTTGAAAAAGTTAACGACAAATATCGTCGCTAGGGGGCTCCGAAGTTTTAAATCCTGGTTTACGGCAGAATCAGCTGAAACTCGGATATGTTGTTCTCCGTTCCGTATCGACGTTACATAAAGTGAATATTTACTGAATTATTCGTTTGCGATATTTTTTAGAATGTAAAGGGTTCCAAATTACACCTGACGGAATCCAAATCAACCTCGCCGGCGTTTGGTAGCTTGTTACCAATGCAGACTAGGCCAGAATGCTGAGCAACGGTTCAGAACCCTCTAAATGATTTCCTCAACCTGAGATTGTACCGCAGGCAACGGAGTTAACATGGTACAGGTACTAGGGGTGTTATGAATACCAGGGCAGCGAACACCTTATATCCAAAGACTTTTCTGCGAATGTAACTCGAGAAAGAATTGAGCCGAATAAATCACTGGATGCTGTGAGACTATGGAAACTCCGAAGGTAGAGCGAGTCTTGAAATCCGGCAATCTGCTCTATTTCCGAAAGGGATAAAATCTTTTCATAACTTATGTCACAAGTTTTCGTTCTCAATATACACATCGGAAGTGAGTTGAATAAAATAAGGCTAACTAGTAACTACCATTAAAAAAACAATAAAAATAAGTAAAATTGATATCTTACTAATGAAATGTTTCAGAGTGAATTTTGTAAAGATTATCATATGTGTGTTTAATTTATTATAATTTTAAACAATATAGTTCAACTTTTATGAGCTATAGTATACCACATATTATTTTTAAATATGTTACACTACATCAGGTCTAAAGATATCTCTTCAAACCCGTTTATTTTTTGCGACTTAAGCTATCTAACCCCTTTAAAGAGACAAAACAAGTTCATGACGCAAAATTTTATTTTTAACTAGCGGAGCCAATAGACTTCGTCCTGTGCAAAAAAAAAATTGTGAATTGACGGTTATTGTTCCTACTTATTTTATAGTCAGGTCAAAGAATTCTCCTGTACAGAACCGTCACCCTGGTGGTAGGGCGTTGTTGTGAATCTGTTGAAGTTTTCACGGGTTTTCGCATGCTGCTATAATAAATTACACATAATAAAAATAGGATAAAATAAATATTTAAATGGATGCAACAAACGTGATTTTACTCTCTGCTCGATACTGATAACGGCAACATGTAGACGCTTGAATTATGTCCAAAATATTTAGTTACATATTCACTTTAAAAATAATATTTGAACTATAAACAATAAACATTATTTGCCTTTTTGTTATTGATAATTGTACAGAATCCTTCGTATGCGAGTCCGAGTATTAACTGCACTGTCCCCTTGATTGGAATCATACGTTCCCATATTTTATAGGACTTTTTTGCAAAACACTACACCAGGGGTGGCCGACTTGATCAGACCCGAGATCTACTGTTATCTGGTGAAACCCTGTGCGATCTACCAATTACATAATTGAAAACTTAAATGGAACTGCAGTTTATTACAAAAATAATGTAGTAGTTTATATTTTGTTAAAAGAAAATGCATAAAATAAAAAATATTTATTTTTAATTAGTTATTTATACTATAGTGTAAGCATTGCCCTTGAGTATCTTCCGCTAGATTAGCAAAATCAGGTATGTAGTGTTTCCTGTTTTAAGTAGGAAAATGCTCACATAAATATGTTGAACCAAAACACGAATGCAAAAACGAGTTGTTCAACACATTTCTTCAAATTTGGATATTTCTCATAGGAAACCAATGCCCAGAAATCAAGACCTGAGGATGACCTTGCTTTTAGAAATATGTCGCAGCGCAGAGTAATAATTTCGTTTTGAAGTATAATGTGGTCCATTTGAAATGTATCTGCAAATTTTAGAGTCAATTCATTGATACTACTATGCGCCCCCGCGTCCCACACGCTTCCCGTCCCGCTTATTGTTCATGCTTGCCGAAGACAAAAGAGCTAGCTATACTGTGTGGAATAGGGGATATAATCGAACGGATCGACGATTGACAATACAATGATACAATACAAGATGATGCGTGCAGCAGTTGGTGATTGTGAATATAGTGTAGTCTGTTCTACGTATTAATATTTTTTGCCTAGTCAAGATCGACTGGACTAATGGTCGCGATCGACCGGTCGATCACGATCGATCGGTTGGCCCACCCCTGCTCTATACTATTTCAACATTCAACACCAGCTCAATACTACAATAAACCATCACGTCACATATTTTTCTATTCTCATCTAGCAAATATTGTTTGTGTACGTTCTTAGATATAACAAATGGTCAAAGTGAGCCTAATAAAACAATCCACAAGTCTATTAATATATGACTGATGGTATATTATTTATTTTGAGTTTACGTGTTGCGTTATTTTTAAAGTTGCCAATAATGATTAAAGGTTAAACAAACTTACCTAAAGTAATTAAATATAATCATATGAGTTGCTGCATCCAAAGAGATTTATATCCACTAGTAGTCCATTTCTCAATGTATGGGGTTTCGTACACAATATTAGGAACTAAACAATAAATAAAGTAAATTGTTTTTATGGTTTTTAAATTTCTCTCCCGCACAATCTACCCCGCACGGCTATTGATATTGTCATTCAGAATTGATTACAAAAATACCGAGATGAGGAGATTTACTAGGCAGCTTCTAAGACAGAAGTGTAAATCTCAAAAAATATAACCTGTCTATTATGTAAATTCTATGAAATTCACATCAAAAGATAGTTTTGATAGCAATATTGTTACATAAAACGCCAAGAAGTGAGGAATTACGACATTTTTTGTAACATTCGCTAGAATCCGAAGAATTTGCGCATGTATTTGTTTAATAGTGTAAGATAGTTGGGTTCGTGCCAGAATTTCGTTTTGAATAAAACGTTAACCAGCGCGTCGTCTTAATCGTCCGTTCTATTGGACAAAAGTCTATTGTTCAGCTTGCGACCCACTAGATGTTCTGGTTTTAAGCAGACTCTGCTGTCACCTTGAAATTGACCTTTATATTTATAGTCATCTTTAAACAGTTTTTAGATGATTAAACTAACTTCTGATTTAAATATCTGAGTATATGGTATGTAGCGTTGACTTAGTGGTCTTGGCCTTCTAATCGGCAGGTTCAGAGTCCGATCCCGTTATGTAATCATGTTTTTAAATTTTATGTATTTTATATAGCTAATGACTGGCTAGACTGAACTGAACACCGCAATTTATTTAGAGTAGGTGTATAGTAGGTTGCCTTAAGATACTTCTTTCACTGTTGAGGTTGATCAAAATAAATATGTAATTAATTTGTTATTTATATAACAATATTATTTTTTGTCCATAGTTAACTTAATGCGTTTTAAGCATTAAAAAAAAAGAGTGTTGAATGATAACTAACTCTCAGAGAATCCTAAATTCGCTAGTGAAGCCTACTGGTTACCACCAGTCTAATGGAGTCAAAGTATTACAATAATTATATTATTATAATTCTGACTGCCTGTGATTGTAACATGTTCTTAACATTGCAGTTTGATGGTCAGACCAGACCTTTACAATTGTGTGACAACACACTGTTTATGATTAATTGTAACTCACCAGCCTCATTGAAAATGCACAGTACCGGCTGGGACTGACGGGCACGGAGATGATGGTAGAGATGAAGAGTAATTGCAGAACCTTAATCCACTCAGTGGTGGCAGGGTCCGGTGTTAACTTAATGACTAGTTGTCTTAATGGACTCACCAGCATCAGTGAAGAAAGCGGAGTGTCTGCTGGGGCTGGACGGTACGGAGGCGGAGGCAGATGTGAGGAAGGCCCGCTTGACTTTGGTCCACTTAGAGGCGCGTGGAGCCCGGTGCAGCGGCGGCCGAGCACCTAACTCCAAAGAGCGCTGCTTACGTAGTATCGGGTGGGATGGTTCTGATTCTAGAGGATAAATTTAGAATTTGAGATAAAACTGAAATTGAAAGCCCAGAACATATTAGGTATAAACGAAAAAAAAAACTACCGGGACTAACTAAGAACTCTGGGACAGAAGACGCTAAAACATTTGCTAGATTTGTTAGAACACCACATGTCGAGTTGGTACGCGTGATAAAACCAGTACAAGTGTAAGGTTACTGGTTGCAAGCCTTCCATGGACCACTAAATTACATAGCATCAGATAAACTATCCATCTGTTAGCTCTTCGCTATCTATAATCTGCATTATATGCCTACAATTATAAGGTAAAGTTTTCTATACCTAATTCCTCAGATGACGGTATAGTGAGCGTAAGCGCGGGTGGCGCATCACTATCTGCACCGTCGCTGAAGGATCTTCTTCGGGGCACCACGTCCGGCGAACCTTTGGGGCGCGGCTTCTTCCGTACGGACTCACGGTGGGGCTGCAGCATATCGCGCATTTTGCCCCACGGGCTACGGTGCAGATTATTCGGCGACGGCGACGTTGAGCTGTCATCCTAGTATCAACAAACGTGAATATGTTTTTCTCTTCCTAGCATAGCTTCTTTTATATACTGTCTGTCATACATTAATTGATTTGTTGCACACCTCATATTTAAGCTAACGCCTTTAACGCCTAACAGAATAAAGAGTAACTTTGTATTTTTATCCACTCGCTATTATAACAAGCTATAATAACAAATTTTTATTAATTATATTTTATAATAATAATTAATAATAACTGCCTCAAAACTTGCATTGATATTAAATAAATATATTGATGTAGGTGTCTTCACTGAATACACGAAGAATAGCAAGTTAATACCATTACTTAAATTTTGTAATAAAACAGACCCTTCTAATTAAAGACCTATTTCTATTTTACTTGCACTTAGTAAAATTGTTATAAATGTGATTTTTAGTTAATTAGCGGATTATTTCGCTTCCAATAAACTTTTCCATACAAACCAATACATACATACATACATACATACACTCACGCCTTTTTCCCACGGGGGTAGGCAGAGATTACGTCCTTCCACTTGCTACGGTCCTTACATATCTCTTTCGCTTCATCTACTTTCATAACATTCCTCATACATGCTCGACGATTGCGGGTACTTCTGACCTGGCCTTTTTTAAGAACACTTTCGATTTCAATAAAAGTCTAAGCACTACGTTGCACTAGTTAAACACATATTTGGGGCTTGGGGGCGTAAACAGGATGTAATCGGTAAATTCTGTGACCTATCAATGGTTTTGACTGCGTTACTCTCAAATACTATGTTTAAAATACTAAAATATTATCGTGTCTCTTCTAAAGCGGTCAGCCTAATTAAGTGTTATTTATTGAATAGGGTTTTTTTAATTACGGAAGTGCTCCAGGGATCAATATTGGAACCATATCTTTTTCTTTACTATATAAATGACATTTCTTTGCAAATGATACTTCATTAATATTATAAGGTTGACAGAAGAAGTAAAAACATTGATGTTGTGTACACTTTAAAGTATTACACTGTAAAGTGTAAAATACTTTAGTGTACACTGGTTCACTTTCTAATTAATAATTTGTTGCTTAATCCTAACTTTAACTAAAAGTTTTGTTAGCAAATATCAGGACTGTAGATACAATTATGAAAATAAATAATGAAATTGTCGTATTCATAGATAGTACGAAATTCTTGGGTATATCACTAGATTCACGACTGCACAGAGATTCTCATATTGATATCTTAACTAACAGACTAGCTCTTCAGCATATGCAGTAAAAAAGTGAGACAACTTATTGAATTTGAAACGGAAAGATTGTTGATTTATTTTAGTTATTTATAAGTTTCATGTCACATAGACTATTCCGGGGATTAGCTGCGAATATAGAAAGTATTTTTATACTACAAAAAAGGGCATTTCACGCTATGTATGTATAACTGAAAACCAAGGCCATCTCTGAAAGACTATTTAAAAAAATAGTATAAGGACTTAACAGATAAATACATGTATGAAAATTTCATTTATGTACATACATAAGAACTATAATAAACTTGTTCAAAACTGTTAAATTTATATATTAACCATGAGAAATAAAAATAAGCTTGTCGTGCCTACATATAAGCTGCAAAAACTAGACAATCTTTTATGGAGAAATTGCCTTTTACACAAAGTTCCACAAAGTGTTACAGATTTGCCTTTTCACAGATTCAAATCAATTGACAAAAATACTCTTTAAAGAAAAGGTTATTATACAGTTAAGGATTACTTAAATGATAACATTGCTTAAGTTTAATTTTAATGACTCGATACATGGCCAAATACTTTGATCAAAGTAAATAAAATGAAACTATATCTTCTACTATATAAAAATAAGTCGGGGTTTCCTCCCTGACGCTATAACTCCAGAACGCACGAACCGATTGAGACAACTTGAGACATTTGACAGGACAACGGCTGTCGGGTCAGCTAGTATTGTATAAATATAATATAAATTTGCTTAAACTTGTAAAGAAAGATTAGTTCATACTATTATCTGAGGCCAGCTTCTAATCGACGACACTGTAAAACACAGGAATAAAAAATATAGTCCTTGCTGGTTCCTTCCAGTACACGGTCTTACGCCGTACTCTGAACCAATGGTGTAGCATCCTTGACGTGCAAAAATTATTGCTACAATTCTGTTAAAGAAAACAATTTTATGATTTTGATTTTGATGAGCATCGTGTGCGTATTCTGTATTTAGTTAAATTGATATTTTTTTTAGTTTTAGAAATCAATGTTTCATTTTTGTACTATAGATCATGACCAATTTACAAGTTTACAATGAGAAGATAAAATTAAGCGTCATTAATATTGCTTGATATTATTGATATAATTACCTGCATGGGCGCTTGTAAAAATGCACTTTCCATATCCAGAGTTGCACTCTTTCGGGGGACTCCTGTGACAAAGAAGAAATTGTTTTGATATAAATAAATCATTCATTAATCCAATGCAGATTCAATTTCAATTAATTCAATTGCTTCAAAGATGTTTTACTTATTCTTTTTGGGACTAGCATAGTAAATATATATAACATAAACATTCTCTAATTTAATAACCGTAAGATGACAAACTAAATTGAAAATAGATACTCGCAAAGAAATTAATTATTTTTTAAAAACATGCTACGTGGTGATTTTCGTCGTAAGTTTAATCTGATGAATATTATTCTAGTACACTATTAACCAGTTACCTACATGGGTATTGGACTATGTATTTTATTATATGTATATGTTAATCTAATATATTATACTCTAAAGTATAATATCAGCTGAGGAATATTGTAGTAGTAATATATATACACTGTAATATGACGTAACATCGCAGTGTCTTATTATACATAAAGTCACATAATTTGTATGAGCGCAAATTTTTTTTGTTTGTAAGGTTATATGTGTAATGTAAGAAATTCTAAAATATTTGTTGCTGAATTCATAAAGTTTAGAAACCGTTTTTTAGCAAACCTAGTCTTGAATTTTGACATACATCTACGACGTTAAAATTTCTTCAATTAGACAATTTTATAATAAATACATCCATAGTAGGAAAAAACAATTTAGGTTACAAAATAATAATTCAGAATTTTCAAAGACTTGTTGTATTATTTTGATCTGCACCGCATTTCCATAGGTAATTTCACACTGGAGGTGTAGTTTTTTCTGTTGATTAATTTGCAATTTAAAAATGACCAGAATTTACAAAAGAAAAATCAATTAAGGAATCAATTGCAAAGGAATTATGTATTATATCCAATAAGCTAGACCTTCCTGATAAAAAACTTTAGTTAATGGTCTCCACCAGTCATCATTTACTGGTAAGTAATAAGAACGAGTGAATATACATTTAATTATATACAGTTAATCATATTTTTTCACTGAGCTCATGTGGTATCTAAAAATAGGTATTTATTTGACGAATTTTCATGTATTGTACTCAATTTTCAGTTCTTTTGTTACGAGATCGCCGATCTTGTTCCCACTTTTGTAAAAGTGGACTTTGCTAGAGATTTTGCTCCTAAGTGGGGTCCATTTTAATCGTAGCTGGCCAATTAAAAAGAAGCTTAACATCAAAATTGACAGATTGAAAAAGGATAAATCAAATTTGTGCTACTCCGATTGCTACTAATGCAGTAGGTACGCATTAGGTCCACAAATGATACAATTTTAATATATTTATAACAATAGTTAGAAACTACATTTCATTAATTTGATCCTTTTTAAATAGTAACGTTTTTAATAATCATCAAAAGCAGTTAGATAAGTATAGCACAGCCAAAGATATTTCATTACAATCTTATAGATACTAAATATGAAAAGATTTTTCCCAGACCTATTATGCTTGTCTTTAGAACTAGAAAATTCCAACAAGTACCTACGAATTATCTAAGACTCTGCCAGAATTCTTCTCAGTTATCCCTATTCCTCGTTACAAATACCTATTTAGGTATAGGTTCACATAACTTCGCAGATAGCTCTATTCCTCGTCCTATATTCCGCATCACGCCTTTGATCATTAGATAATGTAAACTGTTTAGTGGGTCAGTTGAATTTCGACGCAACAGTGTTACAACATTGTAAATAATGCAATAAATATTTATTGGAATGCTACAGGCCTATAAACTGTAATGTAGCGTCACTGCGCGATTTATGTTTTGGACAGTGCGTTATTACATATATCACTGCTATTATTAACCAATAAACTTATTATATATTTTTTAATACATAACAATAATACTAGACACACTAATAATACTAGATTATACATTAAAGATATAAAAATGTAAGCGTAAAGATGGATTCGAGGGATAAATCACAAATGATGTGAGGAAATTAAGAACTCTGAATGTAGCAAATTTATTTTAGTGAAGTATTTTAGTAAAAGGAAAGCAAATAAAACTCACTAGATATCTTTGTTGAATTTGAAAGTATTTTTGCCTAGACAGAGGACTATTGAGACAAGAAACAAACACATACAAATTCGTTTTCTTTAAGCGTTCAAACATAGATATGTGCTATGTTTGAACGTACACACGAGGTGTATTTCTATTAGGACTCTAAAGCTACCAAGTGGTTTGAGCTCAACAAGAACAGTGCTCAGGTGTGCCGTTAAAGACTCGGAAACTTGCGGTCGTTGAATAGTAGAGGACGGAGTGGTGTTACCGGATATTCGGATACTTGTCCTACGAATGTAGTGCCTGGGTACTTTTATCCACCTGTGTGAAGTTAACATCCGGTCTTTAAACCAAACAATTTAAGAAATTGATTTTAAAATATACATATACTTCTTACAATCTATTTTCCGAATGTTAATAAATAATCACCGTCTCGTATATCTATAAATATTCATTAACAATATAAAAATTTGGCAGTACTAAAATGTACTAACTGTATGGTAGGTATGCTATCGGAAAGAGAACTTTCATTACTTTGTATTAGAGTGTAAAATTAATGACTAGAGCTCGGAATAGGTAGTTTAATTTTAAGTACTTGCGATTTTGTGACATCAATAGTATGGATATGCCTGGGAACTTACTATTTTCAGAGATTGAAAAAATAATATATTGAACTTTCAAAATAGTATTTCATTTTTTAACTTAATGTTGTAATAATAAGTTGTAAACATAAAATTGTACAATAAAAGCGTAAAGAAACGAATAGCAAATAAATACAGAAAATTGTATTTTATTTGAAATATATTATCCTTCTTTTGCAACTAAAACTGTTTTATAAAGCTTTTAATAATAATAGGATTATTGTTTACTTAAAGCGCACAATAACGCTAAGGAATGCAAAGTATTTGCCGCTTATTTTTAAATTTGATTTATATTGTAAACTTGCAATAAATATCTGTAATATCTGAACATGATTTTTTTCCTTCTACTCACTCCTATAAACCTACAAATAAACAATAAGTGTAATTTTCATGATTATATAAAATGACATAAGTTCCATTGCATTACATTATTTAAGGTCCCGGAAATCACGCTGACTTTAGGTTTATCCATGTTACGCTTACATTGACTTTCTTTCTGCAAGTACATAACATTAAACTACCTATTCCGCACTGGTAATTACTAACAAATTATTTTTATTTTATTTATTCTATATTGAAATTCGGGCTCGAGGATAAGTCTTTCATTGTATGTAAGATGTCATTCTTTTTTATTGATTTAATATTATTTCTACGGATTACATAATTAGTAACATTGTCGTATAAGTCTATTGGTAACTTAAGTTAAATAAGTAAATTAGAATAGACCCTAATGTTTTTGAACAAACCGGCTAAATCTATAATGTATAGCTTTATTGAAATAACAGTAACTTTAAAAAAATATACTTGCTTAGAAGATTTTCTGTAACTTTACAAACGTAAAAAAGTAATAACTTTGTGTCTGTCATATATAATAAATCTCTACAACAATATTCATTTTACATGTTATTTTCTATAACATCGATTAATTTCAGTGGTAAAATGACATGAACTAATAATAAGACTATTATTTCCCAAATTCTTTTAAAGTATCTATCAAACCGATAAGAACCAGAAGCTGAATGTATGAAATATTTATTTTAAAATTAATTCCTTAAATTAATCGGAGTGACGTGTCCGTAAGTGCAGTGCCTGATTAACCCTTAGGCTAAAAGGGCTGCAGCCTAGGGCGCGAGGATCGGGGGGCGGACAATTAATTTTGAAAGTTAAAAAGACGCGCGTAAAACAAACTCTGACTTGACTCGAATCGGTTCTGTTTAGGCCGACCGTAACACACCTGGCGCGGGGCGCGTTCTTAGAATTAGCCTAGAGCGGTGAGAACTGTTGATTAGTCGCTGAGTAAGTGATTAGACACTATCGGGCTTGAGACTATGGTAGACCTAGAGCTACGTGACAGGCGTGATACTAGTGTAGTAACGTCTACGCTGGGCTAGCTGATGCCGAGGTCAATACCTTCTTTACCATAAGGGCAAACGGGGCCTGTGCCCAGGGCCCCCATTCTCAGGGGGGTCCCGAAGGACCTACAACTTTTCTCACACATTTAGACACATTAGACATTACTGTTTTTCGCAAATTAGTTACTTTATAAGAAGGTATTTACGTGGCGTATACTAAGCCATTATATCAACGAAGACAGACGGTCCAAGAAGACTCATTTCTATCTGGAAGCTGAGACTGAGAGACTCCTATGGATTTGTAATTCCGGATTCCAACAACTGAAGCGCTAGCGTAGAAATGACTTAATCAGTAGCGTTATTTTAGTACAGTATTCCAACCGCGGGATGGGGAGAGCATAACTTATTTAGCAAGCATAACAAACTTATTTTAAAAATGTTAGAATAATTCGCGTTTTTTACTTTCCAAAAGGGCCTCCAATTCTTGCGTGCCCAAGGGCCTGCTTTAAGACTGCAGCTTGATTTAAGACGGCAGTGGCTGAGGTGTTGCCAGGAAAGGCTTGTTATAAGTAGCAAGGAAAGGAATCAATCATTGCATAAAGGTGATTGTAATCATAAGCGGACATACCTGAGTCCATACGGAGTTCTTCACATGAAGAATCTGGTGTTAGTGATAGTGCGCTGCCGGGCGTGAGACTAGCGGAGTCCCGGGGTTCGGGGTGTGGTATGGAAGCAGAAGCCGGCGCGGAACCTGCTAGCGCTACGGCACCCACCATAGCGCCCGCGGCCACTGCACCCACGGCACCGCCCATTGTGGACGGATGCCATTGCGCCTTCTCCCATCTGTAGGAATCGTGTTTTTAAGTAAAGTAAATATGTAATATCTATTCCGAGAGCATTACAGTATTCCGCTGTCTGTCTCTGTTCTGTGATTTGCGTTTTTCCAAGGAAAACGGCATGGATCTCGTCGTTATGGCAGCATACTAATTCGTAGTATTCCTCAGTTATATTCAGATTTTTTTATTGACAACGGAAAACGTGTGAATCAGAACTTAAAGTTGAACGATTTTCTATGTGTTTCTGTATTCACCAACAAAAAATAGAGTCGAGTTCAACCTTGATTGAACTTCGAACTGCCTGGCTTGCAGCACAATGCCTAGCTTAGTCAAAGCTTTTATACGAATACTGAACCGTTTTTGAAACACCTTGGGTATATAAAATACAACACTTTATCAGTTTTAATTTATTCGCGTAAAATCTGTAGTGGCCTTACAAAATGTATGTGTTTGTTGATAAACAATGCCAAACAATTGCTTGGCACCGTTGGGGTTTTGCGCACTTATTATGTGGCTAACTGACGAATCTTGTTTGGCCTTTCCAACCTGTCAAACAACTGTTACAGCTGGACATAATGTAAGTCTTTTCCAAGATTTCTTCAACACTGATCGGTGTATCCAGTGCTATCCTGTGATTGTCACCAAATCCGTCGATTCAACTTGTTGTTGATTTGATTAAGTCTACCGTCGCTGCTTTTTTCGGTAATGCTTATCACTCGAGGAACTATTCGCCTCTACATTTGTTAGTTTTGTGAGCGACTTTTTCATCTTCCCACTGCCACTGTTAGAAAATATGCAATTCTTTGGGCTGTGTGACCTTTTTTATGTCTGTGTGTATTATGATGAGCTAAAAAGAAATCGCAGCTACCATAGTAAAAAGGGAGATGATTACATGAGAGAGAAGCTTTATATGATAAACCTTTTGTGCAAAAAGCGGTGATATCATAAATGGATCTCTTAAAGATCTGAACGCGTGACTACAAAAAGTAATTGACTTCATGTCGATTTGACCTTGGTTATTCAATGATATTATATGAGAATGAACACTACATGCGTAAGACCGAACAGTGTGGAGATCCTTGGCGGAGGCTTATGTGCAGCAGTGGGCGTCTACTGGTTGTAAGGATTATACCTCCAGGAGCTTCTGAGAACTTTTTCTCAGACATCTTGACAGACAGACAAACACATGGATATCGAAACGATGGTGTAAGCGTTCCATTATTTTAGAACAGAGATATATGAAACCCTCTAAATATGATGTTTGTAAATCATAATTGTTAGAAATATTAGGTCCACTAATCCGCAGAATAATAACTGGAAAAAAGTAATGATGTAAGTTATAGATATGATATGACGGCATTGAATCAATAGTATGTCAACTGTGTAGACATGCTAACACGGAACCTTGCAACCGCCAGAGGCAGCTGAATCACACATCACAGTATGATCTAAGCACCGAGTACACCTTCGTTTCTTTCGGCGGCTAGACCCTCGGTTTGTTGGATCTTAGCGTCCTGACTTTCTTTCACTAAATTTCAAAGTGGCTGAAGATCACTACTGATGACTGTAGTGCTGGCAGCTTTCTCTCTCAGCGTATTAATAATGCCATACAACGGGGAAATACTGTCAGTATCTACGGTATCATGCCACGGCGGATCGTTTATATTAATTTGCTATATTTTTATTAAGGATTAGTTTTATTTAAATTAAATATAGATTGTAAGTTCGAATTATTATTTTAGTTAAACATTTGATTTATTCATCCGAAGAGGTCTAAAACATATTGCTCTTAAGATTTTCTTTGAACAAATATTTTTTAACAACGTTGCTTGTAATTGGTACCATATTGGTAACGTGTTCCATTACCAACTAAAAGAATAGCTTTCACAGTTCAAATTACAAACAGTTTTAAAATAAAAGTTTCTCGTGAAAAGCCATGATTTTATCATATTATAGTACTATAACAACACTTTATTTAAATATTCAGAGGCGGGTGACAAAAATACATTTAAAAACTGAATCGGTTATGAAAACTTTATACCAGGCTAGAAAAAATATATAAATTATGATGATGAAGACGATTTAACATTAAAAGATGTAAGAACTTCAAAGTCATTGAATTCAAAACTAATAAAACGTCTGATGCATTTGTTAGCTGTTTGAAATGTAACAGTAAGTCGTAACTGTTCGTTTAAATCCGCGTTGTGTAAACATCAAACTCGCAAATCATTAAAGAGACAAATACTTGCCTAAAAGCTGCTTTCACTCGTGTCCACTTTGAAATTTTAGATTTCTCGACTTCTTTGCAGAAAACACCTTCAGATCTTCTTCTCACAGGAGTTCCTGGAGGCGCATCACTCTCATCCCCACCTGCTGACCTAGACCTTTGCTTCCTGAGCAATGTTCCTCCAAATTTCGAATGAGTTTTCCATTTAGATCCAGTTCTTTTCATACCTTTTCCGCTCGTGGTCATAGATTCAAAAATCTCATTATTATCCTCAAGTTCTAAATCAGCATCTAGTAAGTCATTTAGGGCGTCTAAGTCTTTAGTTTCAGCCTTAAGCCTCTCATTCTCCGAGTGTATTTTTTTGTGGACGCTGTAGAGTTTTTTAAGATGGTTGACGTCGTTTATTTTCTTCGATAATTTAGCATTATGATCTTTTAGTGTTAAGAATTGGTCCAAAAGCTCCAAAATTTTTTCTAACTGATCTAATGTTTCCATTGTATACTTAGTTCTTCGCGCTAAATCTTGTCCTCTCCTTGATAGTGGGTCATCGCAATCTTTCAGTCTTTGAAGCATGCCATCACATAATGTTTCAGGATCAGGAGTTTCGGTATCAGTGAAGAGACGGATATCATCTGGAGTTACTGCTGCGGTACAGGGTGATGATCCCTCCGCATCGGAAGGAGTTAAAGGAACTTTGACAGATAGATAGGCAGGTGGCTCGCCCCTTCTCCTCTTATGTAAAGAAGTACCACTAGGAGGTAGATTTCTCACTTCAGATGTAGTTTCCTTCACTTTCACTTCCTCTGTGCCAGTGACGTCATGTCTTTCTTTCTGTGACGTCATTTTGAGAGCGGTCTGTGTCTGGACTATTTATAAATGAAAATAAACGCACGTGCAACGCTTGGTAGCGGCGCGACGGTTTGATTAAATCTACAGGAATGCATTATTCTTCTTTCTAAACTTGTGTTTTTAATTTATAATTATATTCTTAACATTGAAAATATCAATAACCCTATACGCACACTATCTTATAATACACTTATAAATGGAATAATTATTGTATTTAAATATAATAATGTATGTTTGCACTTATTTATGTAACAGTTTCCTTTTCTTATTTCACTTTTAACTATTACCGTATACTAAAGTTTATGTTGTTTGATGATCACTTAAACTATAATTTTACTTATGTAAATAGAGCGTCTAAATAAATAAAAAGCTAAAATAAATTAAATCGTCCGCCCAAGTCTGCGTACGCGCACGATTAGGCGGGCGGGCGGCTACACACTGGCGGCATCTTCCGGCGACTACCGACTATATCCGAAAACGTATTTTTAACTTCTTAGTCTTACAAAATTTTAAGCAATATTAGACTATGTTACTTATGTCATAACGAGTAAATTCATTCAACAACGTCAGCTGTCGTGTAAATTTTAAATACGAAGACATGTCTTAAGTTTTTGGAGCCCATTAACCTATTTGCTGGAAAAGGGAGTGAATAAGTTATGTTCTGTCTTGTACAGGTCGTTCGGAACGCCTTTCAGGAAATGTTCGTTTTGCCCGATTTAATTGATTTGTAGATATTGTGTCCAGTTTGGGAATTTTTACTCGGTGGAATTAATTAATTTTATTGCTGGTTTTTAAATGTATACATACCATTCTTTGAATTCCAGAAGCAGACGGGTTTTTTGTCGAAAAGCACCAATCCAGTGCCGTATGCGCCGTTGTCCTATACCGTCAATAGTACAAATGAAACTAATTTGTTTTTTTCGCCACATTACTATGAGGCCTTTATTTATGAAATTGTCGTTTTGTATGGAGAATTAGGAGTCTCTGTTTTCAGAAAATAATAAATAAAATTCTACCGAAAATATTTTTTTTCTTGTTGATTTTTTAAATTGGACTTGTTGGTTGACTACATATACTTTTCAATTTCTACCCAGATGTATGCAGGTTGCCTCGCGATGTTTTCCTTCAGCGTAGGAGCGTCAGATAAATGTATGTCATATGAATTTCGAAAAAACACATTGATATCAGAATCGACGCTGGTCCACCGAATCTTTCAAATCGTAGACAAGTACCGAGACCATAGCTCCACCAACGCTCGATAGTGCTTAATAAATGTATAAATATAAATAAATGCGATCAAACGTACTCGAGCGGGGCTCATACTTGCATCCTCAATACGCCATATAACGACCCCTTAACCAATTCGGCTACTGTTTACTATTGATCCCAATCGAAAATTTCAATTGCATTGTGCACCGTTTACTTTGCTAATCAAAATCCAACCTTAGAAATGTACAGATTTCTTGAAAATTTGTTAAGCGCGTAAAGTGTTAGTGACTGCTTTTATGTGTTTGAATTTAGACGCGTGATCTATCGCCTTTGTTAGTCTATTGCTAATCTACCGAAAGGAAAGTCTTCCTATTACGTAACTTCGGTAGACAACTCCAATAAAATATACTTTATATCAACGTCTAGTTAAGTGATTGTATTGATATAACAATAATAGTGTACATCCAAATTATAGATTGGAGTTGGCAATCATAGTATCTATTAGTGGGGTGACCATGCATATTTGCGTTTTTTATGGTGACCAATCTGGGCAATCTGTCTATTTCCAAGTTGGATCTATAAAAAAGGCTGTGAGTCGAGGTATAGAATGTACTAAATACATTGATGTATTAATGGCATCTAGATCGACTCAACAAACATAACCGTCAGCAAAGCGAGGTAAGATTTTATCTAAATCTATAACATTTAAAATAACAACCCAATCTGACATGGACAGTTAAAAATCGATTGAGAGGAGGAGGCTTTGTGATTACGATCGGAAGCATGAACACCGTAAACGCATGATAGCGACGTTAATAATGACATCATGATAAGATTCCATGTTGTCAACGTGTAAGGATTTAACACGAGCTTTAGCGCGCCTACATCGACATCATCGCAAATCGGAACGTAACAATTGTATTGGCGGTGAACTCCGTACAAAGATTTTGAGTCCCTTTAATAACTTTTATTGTCGCTTGTACCCCTTAGTTCGACTTATTATATTTTTAATTATAATTTTTCTTTAAATTGGTGTTTTTTATAGAAAAATCTCACTGCACTTTAACGTTAAAATGTAATATATATATATATATATATATTATATATATATATATATATATATATATAATATATATATATATGTGGTGAATATCGTGGAGTGTAGTGGAATATCGAAGGAAAATAAGTAATTCCATAGTTACATCTTGTAGTTTAATCTTAATTAAATTAATCTTAGACCAAAAGAACCCCATCCAAACCCAACATCTCAACTAATAAACCCTCTTCCATCTGAATGTTGCTTCTAAGCGAGATTTTTTTTTCTCGTGTATTATTTTTCTCTAATGAATCTTTTTCTAATTTATCAACCTTTTCCCTAAGTGTTTTTCTTCACTATTCAATAGGTATGTAATCTTTGTATCATAGTAGTAAAGAGTAGTGGAATATGGCTGTTTCCCAATGTTTTAAATAATATTATTCAAATAACATTAAATGTTCATAAAAGCAACATAGCAACGTAGACAACAAAAAAATGACAGAATTGTGAATAATATTTTTTAAAATGATAAAAGGTAAAAGATACATAACTTATAGATAATAGGTTCAGAGTAGATGTGACTAGGCAACTATCTTTATATGCTTTATATTTTGTTGATAAGTTTATGACTTAACTCAGTAGCATCATAAAAGAAATCAACTCCCTAATATTCTTCATTCACTTTTTTTACTACACAATACTTCAATTTTATTACTTCTATTATTTTAATCATCATAATTTCATTACTTCTTCCGTTCACTTCTTCTGTAATATCATCGAAAATATAATTTTCTTCGTTTTAACTATTCTTCTCACCCCTTTTAATATATTATTAACTGAAGCACAATTTTTCGTGTGCTGAGCCCATTTGTTGATGATAAAATGTTACAATTCAATATTATCAGTAAAACACAAAATTTGTTTTTAAATACATATTATAATTTAATTACTTGTGCCCGTGACTTCAACCTTGTGGAAACGTACGTGGAACCCTCTTCGAGGTAAAATTTTGAAAAATTATGCTCTCAGTATTTTGATCGAAATCAAATGATATCATAACAATTTTATTCAAAAATAAATAGTTGTTATTAATAACGAATTTGTATCGTGTAGCTAAAAATCCATCATATTTTCGAATATATTTGATTACCTTAACCAAAAATTTTGTGCGTCAGAGCAAAGTGCGCAAAGTGTGCAAAATTTAAGTGAACATCGCCCGAAGTTTGGTTTCGGTACAATTTTACATCGAATTAACGACTTTTGGAACAGCTCCAATTTTAGCTACCTCTTTGACTAAAGAGTTGTAAGCTTCTATGATCAGGGGCTTTTTTTTGTAGACTGCTAAATACCCTAGAACATAAACAATAGATTTTATATACTAGTATACTGGCTTATAGACTTGGCAGCCTGGCAAAACGTGATCAATTTCAATTTATGAATGCTAGATTATTATTATTTATCTTCACTTTTTTGATTATCGACGATTGCAAATCCCCATTAACTTGGTTTTGTCATAGACTGATTATTTATCGTAGTTTACATTTCTAATTTATGTTTCTATCAATATTAGATTTATATTTAACATAAAATACATCTAGCGGTGTTTTTATAGTAGAAGAGATATATCATTTGATACAAGCATTGCATATTCCTTGATTAAGCCACATGCGCGGAGAAATGGATAGAAGCATAGATTCTAAGGAACATGCATAATTATTACCTAGTATAGTAGGGATCAGGTTGAAATTAAGTAGTTCTATTTGTTTGTCAACATATAATTTGACAAACAAAAAAAATTGATTACTGTCGAGTAATCAATTTTTGCATAACGAGACGCGGTTTCGTTTCAGTGTGTATGTTAGATTCTATGCTATGTTTGTAACAGTACATATGACACACGATAAAAATAGTAGGGTGACGTTCTTTAAAAAATCTACACCTATAAATAGTTAATTGTCATAATTCTTTTTTTAGTTACGATCAGCGAGAATATGAACCAGAACTTAACTACGTGACTTCTATAAACTCTAAAGCTCATGTAACCCACTTGCACAACATACACGTGAACTGTAGTACTGAAAATATATTACTCTTATCAAATATATATAGGTCTTATCACAATAAAATGTTAATATTTCAATAAATAAAAACTCGTAACATGTAGGTAATTAGCTTATTATTTCTAGTCTATAGTTTATCATTATCAACGGTAACGTCATGTCAAAATATTAAAAACGAAAGAGCTTCTCCAATATTCCATAAATAATGCTGTTTTTGTGTTTATAGGAAAAATCGTTAGTGATGTCAACATTTTTGATAAATTTATTGATTTCTAAATAATACTGATACTTCTCATCTGATTCCTAAGTTCTATGAGTTCCCTAGTTGTGTTGTTTAATGCATTGCACTTAATACAAAATAGCAAAATTTTACTAAATATATTTATCATATAGCTACGATTTTAAGATGTGTTAGTGGCAACAGCGTGATGGAGTCTAAGGAAGAAAAGAAAGTAGACGAAGATGATATTGTGTTCTTATGTAAGAACAGCAAGGCAACGCCACAGTACATAACTAAACTGTACGCTCACGCCGACATAAATAGGAAGTAAGTAAGAGAACCAGTAGAAAATTCACAGAATTTTTTGTAATATACACGACACTAGAAACTTTTGTCCTTAACACCGAATGTTTACTGGAAAGTGATTAAACATTGTGCTGATGTCGAGGTGTTGCTGCCCGCGAGTGTTGTCATTAAAACCCACATTGAACCCACGTCCCACGGCAGGAATTAGTCTTTAAAACGACTTTAAAATTTACGAAATCATGAATATAGGGTTTTGTTCGGAAAGTTACATAATCATAGTTGCAATTTGCTTTATTCGCGTCATACGGCATTCGCGAAAAAAGTATCAGCGAAGATGTTTATTAGGGTTCCGTAGCCGAATGGCAAAAAACTGAATCTTTATGGCTTCCTCATGTTTGTCCGTCCGTCTGTTCGTCCGTATGTCACAGTCATAGCCACTTTTTTCCGTAATTATAAGAGCTATACTGTGGAAACTTGGTAAGTAGATGTATTCGGTGAACCGCATTAAGATTTTCATATAAAAATAAATAAATAATAAATAAAATGCATTTATTTAGGTAAATCATTACAAATAAGTTGCTGGGGTTTCCCAGAAAGTAGTCGAAACACTTGTGATGGGAAACCTCGCTCTTCCTTCGAACAATACTAAAGATTTACATGGCATTTTTAGTACAAAAAGTTACAAAGTAAAAGAAAAGAGATTCTGTTGATAATAAATAGAAAAGAAAACTATACATTTTTGGGGTTCCCCATACTTAGAACTGAAACAATTTTTTTTTATCAAACCCATACGTGTGTGGTATCTATGGATAGGTCAAAAATGATATTGAAGTTTCTAATATATTTTTTTTCTAAAATTTTTTATATCAAAAATAATATTTGATTACCATGCATACTTCCACCGAAAATTGATTTGAACGAGATCTAATAATTAAGGTTTTTTAATACGTTATAAAACGTTAACCGCATTTTACCTTGCATTCAATCAACTCCAATATAATAAAGAACGAAGAAAGTGGAATGATATGAATTTTTTGCTAACGATTTTTGCTTTTTGTACATTCTCAACTTTAGAGTTAAGTCACCGATAGCACAAGTATTACTTGTGCTATCGGTGACTTAACTCTACTTCTACTTCTTCAGAAGGATAAGGGTACATGAGATACACACGTGCACAGTGATTTTGCTACAACTCGGAAACTCAACACGATTCACTATAATGTGTGCTATGTATGGCTGCGTGCTCTTCGACACTTTTTTTTTCTCAGGAGAGGAGGCTGAGAATCCGTCATGGATACCAACGTAACAGGCAAGCAGGGATGCGTTGATTATGTCGGACTCCTGGTGAATCGAGGCGGCTCGACCCACCAGACCAACCGACTAAACTCAGCCTAAGCCTTTGGTCCTAATGACCCTACTGGCTTATATGGAAGGTAGCCGCACCTTAGGAGAGGTACGGTTAGCGCTGCCCCATGGAGAGGGCATAAGCGCTAGAAGAGGCGCGGTTCTCCAAAGTGGGACCGGCCTGCGTTGATTGGGAACCTACTCGTGGCGAAGCAGAAGACTGCCGAATAGGGAGAGACAAGGGAGGCGACGGCTCAGACGCCGCCGCTTGCAGGTCTAGAAGGTCCTGCGTTAATTGATTAGGGGGGTCGCTTAGGACATGTCACGGTCTACGTGTCCTCTGCCAATATGGACTGGTCTCTTCGACACGCACACGATTCAAGGATATAACGCTGTCGGACTCGGATGTTGCGGCTACCTTAGCACGTATAGTGTAAGTTCACGTACTCTTTGACGTCAAGGATAATTAAAACAATCTATTTGATAAGAGTACTATAACCCACTATTATGGGTCTTCCAAATCTGATAACCACTATCGGCGTCCCTCGTACGCAGTATGCGTAGTTCTAAAACTTTGCCGTCATCATTG
This sequence comes from Scirpophaga incertulas, assembly GCA_036419045.1. Lineage (NCBI taxonomy): Eukaryota > Metazoa > Arthropoda > Insecta > Lepidoptera > Crambidae > Scirpophaga > Scirpophaga incertulas. The sequence goes on along the minus strand of CM071630.1, from coordinate 15,567,868 downwards.
TTTCAGGCGAAATCGCGCAGCAGCTGCTAAGCGCCGTTCTGCGCGAGCTCTGAACAGGAATCTATCGACTGATAGAAAGATTGCTGTTGTCGATAATAAAGAAAGAATCGTGGAAACGTAAGTTTTTTTATACAAAATATATTACTAATTTTATTCATACTTATATATTTTTAAACTTTATTTATAGACGTTCATTTATTCACACTCTTCGACAAATTCTTTTTGGTTTTATATTTCATTGTATAGAAAAATCACAACAATATTGCGTGAGAGGCTCTGTTAAAGCTTTTATATACAACAGCTAATGTGTTCGGGTTCATTTCTCCGGATATTAAACGAGCTTTTTCTGAACTCCATACACAACTAATTCTACAACTGCGGTGACTCGTTGGTTCACCAGCAATTGTTGCAATTCAACATTGCTGTAATAACGACAGACTGGAATGGTGATAACTAGCCAGGCAAGCAGAGTGGCAGAGCTTACCACGAATCAAAACAATTGTCGTGCCACAGTTTGGGATATACGATCAAAAAGTATAGATTTTGTGTTACAAGCTTCATACAGTTTCGGAAAAAGATATGTATGCTGTTTGGTCTGAGGAATTTTTACGGTAGAATTTTTTTTGTTTAAAGGGTTGACTCACTGGATATCGTGCCCAGTCCCAAGACCCACTGCGGTTTGTCGGGGTCAGTATCTCATTTTGGACTATCATCACGTTGATCTACTGGTGCGTTGTATGACGTTCACAATAGAAAATTTAACTATAATATTTCTTTTGTCCACAGTGAAATCTCTGACACAGATGATTGTAAAAATAACAGGTAATTGATATGTCATATGCCATAGCAAATATTTTTAAAAACCATCTGCTTAATCATATCAGTTATTGAACAAAGAACTCAAAATTTGAAGATAATGGCGAAAACTTTCGTTATGTTATGTCATCGAGTTAATATGAAAAATAGCTCTAGTGACTAGAGGCTACACGAGTGGCGGGGCGTAGCATCTTTGACATTCCAAAGGTGATTGTAAAACCCTATTTGAAGAATAAATTTTTGATTTTGATTCATGTCGCCTCTGCCTTTCCTTCTGGGAAGATACGAATATCATAAGTAAATAAACATTAACTAAAATTACAAACTAGAGCTTAGAGGGATGTGGAAATAATCATTGGATTCTATTTTAATTTAAGGGTCGAGCTAAAACTTCGTCATTGGTAAGATGGCGAAGTTATACCGAATAATATGGTCGTGACAGTGAGTGCAGTTTGCGGAATGTTCGAGAATCCGCTACTCGCCTCGGCTCTAGCTATATTTATTATTGCGCTATTATTATATACATACAATTTTAATAACATACAATTTTAATTTATAATTATTTTAATTATAATATTAAAATTGTATGTTCAATTCCTCTGTTGATTTCATTTCAGGCGCATGCGCAAACGCTCGCTGTCTAGCTCCTTAGATAGTGCACCGACTGAAGGTTGCGGGTGCTCCCGACGCAAGCGCAGGAAACGGTCGTGCGGTGTAAGATGATTTATTTAACTAGAGCATCTTGTAGTTGTTGCGCGAATATAAATGACTACTTTATTGCAAGATAACATACTGTAAATTAGCATAGCTTTAATAACAATAGATATAATACCAAATAAAATGACATAATAAAAGATTCTTTTTCTCATGATTTAATTTATTCGGAAAATACAAAATAAAAAGTGTGTGTTTACAATTTTTGACAGTTAAAAATGTATGACTAACGAAAAATCATGAGTAGTACAAAAAAAAATATAATGGCGCAAAATCGAAAGAAGTTATTGTGTAACAATCTTCATGACCAAACTGTAGAGATTCGCATCCAATTGAATCCTAACTTAACCAATTTTTAGATGCTAGAATTTTAGATAGGTTTAGATTCTGAAGCAGTCTCATTTTATTAATTGCAGAGACTTCGAAGACGACGCCGCCGTAGCCGCCGCTGTTGCTGTAAGCGTCATAAACGTAGCTGTCGCCGTAGACGGCGCCGCAAGAGCGGTTGCCGAAGACGCCGACGATGTCTTTAGTATAATAAATTGGTATTAATAGTTGGTATTGGTAGTAATTGGCGCTTAACCTACATGAAATAATTGGTATACTTTATTTATATGCTATATTTCGGTGACATTAAATTGCAACTGTATGTGGTGCTCACAAAAAATATTTGTGATATCTTTCGTAAACATTAATTTTACATTAATGATATATATCTGCAATTGGTTCTGGAAATTTATGAATAAAGATTCGATGATACGGCTATGAATGTGATCGTAACAAATAAACACAAAGACTGACAAAGAAATACCATATACTCGTATATGCATAACACTACTACTGACTATTCAAAGTGTTCTGTTGTCATTTTTTGTGTTATAAATCGGCGAATAAAATGTTATGTCCTTTTATTTGATAATTTTATTTATAATAAAAGAAACGTAGCCCCGAGTGTAATGTTCAGACTGCCGACCATTCACAAGAGTTCCTTTACCATGTATTAACTTGGCTTCGCACTGCGCCACATACAAAGTCAACAAATACGGCCATGTGTTTAACTAGATTATAAAATAAAAGTAATAGGCAATAGTGTTAACGGGAATAAACTGTTTTTCCAGAGTTATCTTTGTTGTTTTACTACAAATCGGCGCCCAAATTCTGGCAAATTTTTAGTGTTGTTGTTCTGTAGTCCATATCACTAGGGTACTACGTTAAGGGAGGTTGCTTCCAACGAAACCACCAACCCCAGAAGACAAATTTATTTAAAAAAATCTATCTATATATAAAAAAATCACTTTCCAAAAACGAAGTTAGTCGGTAATAGTACTGTCCTCGTATCGGTGTTGGTGACAACAAGGCCGGAGTTCAGCAGGACCCTAAGAGTCAGTGACGGTATTCAACCCCCATGACCCCCAGGATACCTGTTCGACGTTGAATAGCTATGCCTATGTGCATAGATAGTAATTGACGAGCGCATCATCGCAAATTGGTATTCAATGGCACAGGCTAAATATTTATTCCACATCTTTTCGATGAATTAACAATTTCAAATAATAATAATATTTAATGTTGAAATATGTATGTTGTAAATATTTTTACGTATTATTATTATATTCTTCTATTGTATTATAAACTAAATCAATAATAATTTTAATACTAACACGACAAATATATTACAATATACCTCAATACTTTAAAATGCAAGGAACACATACCTACATAACCTCATAACTTATATACCTAATACATACACAAACACACACACACACATCCATGTATATATACTCGAGTATATATACATATCCTTTGTAATACAAAATTTAGACAGATTCCGAAAAATGTCTTCGTACTAGTCTTAGAACTGGCCATAACCTAGCGTATGTAACCTTTTGTTTAATTAGAATCATTCCAATCGTAAAGTATGCTATAAAGTTGAAAACGAGTCAAGTTTCTTCGTTGGCGAATATATTTGTGTTTATATGTGGTCGTATTTACGTAGACAATCAATGCACTGCAAGACAATGTCAAATAATATTAAGGGTAGTCAACCAGAAAGTGATATACCAGTATCGTATCATTGTACAGTCCGCTGCAGATTGATCATTCCTCTATGTAGTTAGGGCATATATACTCGTATATCAGAAAAACTCTGTTGAGTCCATCGGTCGAATATTACCATATCCGAACTCCACAACAGCTGTTGGCGACAAACATAGGTAAGTCTGGCTTAGTACCAGTGGTACTAAGCCAGATGGGCTCAACTCTACCATCAACCAAACATAAAATATCGGCCGTCATGGGGAATTCGTAAAAATCCATTGGTATTAACCACTAGACCATAGATTATATTGCTTCGCATACCACCAACCCCAATTATGTTCTGGTTACCGCTGAAACAAAGTAGGTAGTAGGCGTAATTTAAAGTGTCAATTACTTATATAAATCAGAAATTTCCATTGCCGAATTTATTAAAATAATTTTCAGACTACTATGGACCATTTCTTTTTTTAAATTCCTGTAAAAAATAGACAATGAACTCGGGTCGCACGAAATTGTCTTCCAATGTGCAAATGATCTTTTTCAAGGTCTGCAGTAGACAGCAATAGTCATTAAAGGCTCCACTGAAACAATTTTGTGGGCAAGTAATGGTTACTAAAGGCCAACACAAAACTTTAGTCAAATTATATTTCCTTGATTAGAGATAATCGCTTTCACTGTTGCGACATGTGTGCTAAAGCTTGTAATAGAACTGACGATTGTTTATTACGATTATTTGTTGTCACAGTTTCCATGAATTCAAGTGACGGTGAACGGTCCTCCACCTCCAAAGCTTTTGGTGAAGAAAGGAGTATGTCTATCCATAGTAACACGATTGTAAATAATAGAGGATTCAGAGTCCCTAGTGGCAGCGCATACTAAAGTTCAGGCATAATGTAGACGGGAAGTATAGCATACTTATTGTCATACTCTCCTGCAAAATATTTCCTATTATTTGTACTAACAAAAACTTCGAGTAACCGAGTTAAAGATAATAGATCTTTATAGAATCGCCTAGATTTCTCCATGATATTATATAAGCGGAGCATGTCGGCCAACAGGGTCGGCCATACGGCCTTCAGCTAATACTCACAATCCAAATCGGCAAAGACTTCGCAGGCCGCGACATGTCCTTAGCGATCCTCCCAACCAATTAACGCAGGACCTTCAAGACCTGCTTGCGGTGGCGTTTGAGCCGCCGCATCCCTTGCTTTCCCCTTCTCGGCAGCCTTCTGCTTAGCCACTAGTAGGTTCCTATCAACATAGGCCGGAGCCATTTGGGTGTACCGTGGCTCTTCTAGAGAGCATATGCTATGCTCTCTTTCGGACAGTATTCGATTACGATGCGGCGAATAGACATCGAAGCTACACGAGCGAACTAAGTGATTAATTGGTTACGGTGAGCATTTAGTTGCGGTAGTATCCATGAGGATTCCTAGCCTCTCCAGTCCAGAGGGGGAAAAAAAAGCTAACAGGGACAGTATTTGATTACGATGCGGCAAACAGACATCGAAGCTACACGAGCGAATTAAGTGATTAATTAGTTTTGGTTATTGATAACTGTGTAAATTAATTATGATGTGTAATTTATGGTAGAAACCGCATTTTATTTACTATGAAGTACCATAGGTCGTAACATTTTTTATGCACAAGTACGACTCATCCTAACTTTTTACAAAGGTGACTTGTATTTGTGTACTACCTATACAGTAGTTACTGTCTTGCAAATAGGTATTTCAATAATTGTTCAAAGTATTCTGCTTCATAGCTGCATAGTACATCTCGTACAAACACACCTGTTTTTTACATTTCTATAAGAGAAATATATTTTTTTTCACTTATATTATCTATTATTCGTTGTTTTCTCAGTTTGATAGTACCAGGTTCATTCACATATATTTCATGCTTTATTTCACTCCACAAAAGTCTAAAGGCACCAGCTGCCGAGCTGTGGCTCTTCTACAGTAAGTCACTGAACTATTCGCAGATATACTCCCTATCGCGATAACAATGTGGCCGTACACCGCTTGTTAAAACCATAATCCACTTAAAATCCGCAAGCGGAATATCATCTAGCATAGAAGAAGCCATTTTGTGCAGTAAGCCCCGATACGTTTCGCTTGTGAGTCAGCCTTTGAGTCAGAATAAAGTAAGTAAGTAGATTGATAATTTCGTCGTTCAATTGTTTACTCAAATGTTTTAATTCTATGTTGACATAATACGCATAAGATTTCGGTAGGACTACAATTTTTTATATATCGAAAAGGCTTCCTCTTCGATATTTATTTTACTCTTTATACATTTTCTGGCAAATAAGTCCAAACACTTATTATTTTAATCAGGGAAACTACATTTGTGCAGACTCATCCCTTCTGTTATAAAGATTATCCGTGTCGTTAACGTGCATGCCTGGATTACAATTTAGAGAGTGCAGACTTGGCCAATATCCATGTACAATATACTAAACAAAAGTACTAAAAGTCTTTATTTCTCTACAATAAATGTCCATATCACAATTCGTTCAACATTGAGCACATAGGCAATTGCAAATATTGTTTAAATTTTAACCATAATTTCGTCTAGCGGTTTCCTCACTATGTCCGGTACTTTAGTGTCTTCGTGGGGCCTGCCTACCGGAAGCAGCAGTTCCAGTCGCTCGTTAGACGGTCGGGACAGCAACTGCCGGAGGCGCGCGTTGCAGTTCAGTGGAGTTGAAGTCAGAGCGACTAAACCACAGTACTGGAATCAATACACGAAAATGTTATTGTGCATGGTAAAGAACCACGTATATAATGCTAAAATCTATTCTGAAATAGTTTATCGAAATTATATTTATTAAATTTACATTTGGAACGCCAAAAGTACAGTCTAGTTTAGTATCAATATTAAAAATAATATAGAAACCCATTTTACATAGTTTTGCGAAAAGAAAGAACTAGTATTTAATCAACAACATAATACTCGTATACATAATAAATAAATAATAACAAATACATAATAAACCAAAATCAATTAAAAAGGTTAAACCTGCTGAACTCACCATATTAGCTACATCTAAAGGTTTAATTTACAATGATAAAAAACCAATATGTGTAACCGATTTTCATCCAAGTAAGTCCAAACGTTTATTTTTTGATTAGGGAAACTGTGCTTAGCTTAGTGTAGAAGGCATGAGTCTGCACAGTGCTTGTGCAAACTTATCCCTTCTGGTATGAAGATAAACACCGACGACATAATCTGCAAACGTAGTATGAAGCATTGCCGAGGAGTAGATACTAAGAAGGCGCTAGCATGTTTGACGACCTCCGTAACCTTACTCCGTTACGGTACGCCAGTTTCAAAGTGTCGCCATCCCTCAGGTGCGATGGGGGCAGATATTGCCATGGTTGTTAATATACAAATTGTAAATATATATTTCTATCAAAAATATTTATATATGTATGTCTATCCGTAAGATCCCATAATACAAGCACTACAGTGCTTATTTTGAGCTAGTTAAAGCGGTGTCAGTGTAAGAAATATAAATTATAATACAGGATTATCTTATCCTACCCTTATCCTATCCTATCGCACGCGCTGAGTTCTTTCAATACTCTGTTGTGGACAGTGGATATCTGTCGCCGATGTCAATGAACCAAACTAGGTAAACAGTAAGCACTATATCCCAACTAATATTATAAATGCGAAAGTGTGTTTGTTTGTTTGTTTGTTTGTTACCTCTTCACGCTTAAACTACTGGACCGATTTCAAAAATTCTTTCACCTTTGGAAAGCTACATTCTCCCCGAGTAACATAGGCTACTTTTTATCCCGGAAAAATCGACAGATCCCACGGGATGCGCAATAAAGGCTTCGCTCAAAAACTACTGCACAGATTTTTATGCGGTTTTCATCAATAGATAGAGTGATTTTTGAGGAGTTTTGCGGCATTTTTTATCTCGGAAAAACGGATAGTCCCACGGGAAGCGCGATAAAATCTTCGCACCATAAACCGACTTCCGCGTATATGTAGCCGTGGGCAAAAGCTATGACCCTTAACCCTCTATACACCCAATCCCGAAATCCACGCGGGCGAAGCCGCGGGCAGAAAGCTAGTAGTTACTAAAAATATAAAAAAACAAGTTACCTGAATAGCCGCCAGCAATATGCCGGCTGCAATCGCAACGCTGATTTCGCTGTAATAATGCATCCTCTTCTTCCCATCCGATCTCCATGAGTATGTCTGCCGAAAGACTAGAAGCAACGCCGGCGCTTCTGAGAGGTACGGTTTAACGGGCTTCGTTGCAAAGGGTCTTAGATCCGTCACCCATTGTCTCGACATTCTTTTGCAGTAGTTCAACTCTTCCTCCTCTTCCACAATGGTTCTAATGGCTTCTTTCACTTCTTGGTTCTCTACCACAACATATGTCCAGGGTTCTGTGTGCGCCCCTGAAGGCGAAGTGCCTAGAAAAAAAATACTGTTCATTAGGGTTCAGAGCTTTTGCATTTCTAAGCGCAAATTATTGAGTACTGAAAAAGTATTCCAAAACATTGATGAGGACAATTGATTATGAAAGATGTTAACTTGAATATAAAGCGTCTTAAAAGTACATAAAAAAACCAAGTCGTGTTATACCTATTTATATATTTGATATAATATCACTTAGACGGTATCAAGTTCGTCGTGTTAGCTATCTAGCTACTAACCGTTTAAAACTGAAATATGTATGTAGGTATATTTCGTGAACGTTTGTTAAACTCAACTTTTCTTTTTTAATCAAATTTCACCCTCTTCCTGTCAACCGATTAATCTGAAATTTTGTATACACTTTGGATTTTGGTGACAATACAATTATATTTATTCATTATCATTATAAATTCAACATGGCCGCCGCTACAAAATGGCGGACAATTTAGGTTTTATTAATCCCATCAATATGGGTATCAAATGAAAGGGCTCAACAAGCAGAATACAATATACTATAAAAAAATTAAATCCAAGATGGCGGCCGCTACAAAATGGCGGATAACGTAGGTTTTATCAATCCCATCAATATGGGTATCAAATGAAAGTGCTCAACCAGTAGAATACAATGTACTATATAAAATTAAAATCCAAGATGGCGGCCTCTACAAAATGGCGGAAAACTTAGGTTTAATCAATCCTATCAATATGGGTATCAAATGAAAGTGCTCAACTAGTAGAATATAATGTACTATATAAAATTAAAATCCAAAATGGCGTTCTCTACAAAATGGCGGATAACTTAGGTTTTAAAAGAGAATAATGCGAAATAAAAACTAAAAACTAGAAAATAAAAATAGGTAAAAAACTTTTTAATTTAAACGGTTTTATGTTAAACATACATTGCAATGTTTAAGATAAATGTACTAAAAATGTACTAAAAACCAAAAAATAATAAAATAGATACAGTCGTGGGAATTATAAACATATGCATAGACTAGACTAAAATAAAATCGTGGGGCACATCAATTGTCTACAATCGTTGTGTTGTTTCAATGTGCCCCACGGTTTTATTTTAGTCTAGTCTATGCATATGTTTATAATTCCCACGACTGTATCTATTTTATTATTTTTTGGTTTTTAGTACATTTTTAGTACATTTATCTTAAACATTGCAATGTATGTTTAACATAAAACCGTTTAAATTAAAAAGTTTTTGTTTCTTTACGTTGTATTTAAGAATTTTGTAAATTGTTGAGATCCATGAAGAGACCATGAGTTCACTTCGTATTAAGGTGTCGGATCCACGTTTTATATGCTCATTGTCGATAACATCAATGAGACCATAGATTAGGTACTAGTCATTCTATAAAGTGATATGAGTCACGATTCTTCCGCAGATATTTCATAGACAATTTCATTGAAATTGATGGATTCATCAGAAATGCGTTGGTTCAGATCAAAGATTTTATACTATAATATTAGGAAATCTATAGTTCCCATCATTTACATACTATTCGAAAAGCTTTTTTTTTATAGGTACTCTCTAAATTAAAGTAATTTGTACTTGGCTAAAACATGGTGCTAGTGTTTGGTCTTAAACTTAGCTTTGGCATTAACACTAATTGGAATATCTAACATTAATAGATGTAATCAGCCCGGGTCATTCCCGCATTAAGCATATACATTGATTTAGTATATTTACACAGCAACGCGTCCAACTTTATATCGTGACAATGAGATAGCTCTTATGATGTTTTTTTTAGCGGCGGTTTATGCAGTGTACATGTCTATGTGTAATATATCCTATTTGTATATACACTAATCTTAGGATTACGGTCAATTTCACTATGATCAGAAGTATATCAAACACACACATCCTCCCAATTTAACTTCCAGTGTATAAGGTAACTTGTATCTTTATCCGAGCACTTCGCAGAAATATATTTTCAGTAAATTCGAAAATGATTAGGATATCAACGGGAAAGCCGAACTGATGGACAACATACGTATTCTTAAAACGATACCACACAAAAAATGACCACCGTCAAGCAGATGACAAGCGAAAGACTAGCGTTTTTATTATCATTACTAGCTGACCCGGCGAACTTCGTACCGCCTTAGCGTAGCTTTGATGCAGCTTTGATGCGTAGCTTTATTTTGTATAGTTGACCTAATGCTCTTTTAATATAGTCTATGGCTGTGAATGACGTTGAAATTCGTATAAAAAAAAATGACATTCGTAACGCGCGTTTTTTAAAATATGCAAAATTAAATGTATACTTTTCAATATTTCTGAGAGATTTTCTTAATATTTTTTTCCGTAAGAACCATCCTTGGACTTCCACAAACATTTAAAAAAAAGAATTATCGAAATCGGTTCAGCCGTTCACACGTGATGCCGTGACAACGCGAAACGGGTTTCATTTATATATATATAGATTATTAAAAGCTTCTTAGTTTCAATCTCTGAGAATATTTTACTTTAACTGTGTATAATCTAGAAGCAGTAAATATACCCATATTTTTTATAGTTCAATGTTTAGTTGTTACAGTAATATTTTCAGACGATGCTAATGATAGACATGTCAAGTTTGTTTAATGTATTTATTGTATCAACTAGAAAATTTTGTAAAATGTGTTTAATACGAAACTTTTGTGTAAACAGAAAATGTATTTTTGGTGCTGTCAGTATTCAAGTCTGTGTAATGTTCATTTACTTTAATGCTTCCTTAAAAAAACCAGAAATATTAAAGTTCGATTACAATTTAATTGAAAATTATTATAAATTTAGCAATGACACTTACTACGATATTCTTGATATGACCTTAAACTATTTAGACAATAAACAAACATATCCAAACATAAATATACTATGGAACCAACTGAACAGGTTAAATAATGATCAAACGATAGTTAACAGTAGTAGTGATCCAGGTGCACTACAGAAATACATACTTAATGCACCTGATAAATTCATTATAGAGAGTAAATGGCATAAAGAGAGCTCTTTTAATCTTTTCCCATGATTTCTATAGCGAAACTATTAATGAAATTATTAAGAAAATATATTTTACGTCGTTTATACAAATATTTTATCCATATAGTATACAGTTACATCAAAACATTGAAGACGAGAAGTACTGCAACAGTGTATGGAAATGTGTTACAGCCAAGGGACAAAGAAACGCTACACTGGCTCAAGTGAAAAACTATAGGTGGTGGAAAGCTCAATATGTGTTCGATTATTTGCGCATACTGAATCAATATAATGGCATTGTTTTGTTTTTGGAAAACGACCAATACGTCACGGCAGATTTAATTTATGTGTTGAAACTTTTGGAGCAAGTTCTATTATATGAATGTCCGAATTGTGATTTAATAAGCGTACACACCTGACTAAATAAATTATTGGTCGAAAAGAATGGCTCTAATTATTCAACAGTTTGGAAAACAGCTTACAATATGGGGATTGCATTTAACAGGACTGTTTGGAATAAACTTAAAGCAAACGGGCGTCATTTTTGTTACTTCAATGATTACAGATGGGTTGATTCATTGAGAAATGTTGGTAAATATTTTCATAGTAAAAAGCTATTAATGTTGTCAACAGCAGGTCCACGAAAATTTTCATATCGGAAGATGTGGATTGCAAAATCAAGTTATAGATTGTGACGTAACAGACAAAGTCATAGTATTAAAAAGGTTTTTCGAGTTGATCATAAATGGTCTCTTTCCAAAGAGCTATACGATCAAATATAAGCAGAGTCTTGATTCAGAATTAATAGCGAAAGGTAACTTCAGTAACATTCGTGATCAGAACCTTTGTATGTTATCTCAAAGTAAAGTGCATAGAACATTAAAGAATGTACTTTTCTGCAAAAAAAACATCAAGATGATGGAATGTTTTAAAAATAATGATGTCAATTTTTGCAGTGAACGTATCTATGTATCGCATATATCTATCATACGTACATATGTATAACTATTCGTATCCCACAATTTCGCCCGCTTCACATTGAGTTTTCATTTTGACTAAACTTCAACTGTTTTTGTGTAGTACATATACGGAAGCTTTTTTTTATACCACGATGGTGGCAAACAGTCTGATGGTAAACGGTTATCGTTAGCTTTCAAAAGCGTCTGAATAACATTTGTATTGATGCTTCACACATATCTTGTCATAACTTGATTATTTACGTTATACAGCTTTATAATCTTCCTCGATAAATGATATATTTAACACAGTAAGTAGTACACTAACCAGAGTCCTATTGGGGGCGGGACAATTTAGTCCGATTTAACCCCTCTAAGACACAAGAAAATTCCAGAACACAACTCTGAACATCTCGAAAAGTATTGGGATCCTTAGTGTCAACATCTCCTGTGACGTCCAATTCCGAAGTCACTTAGATGACAAGGTCAAGTTGGCTTCTAAAAAACTAGATGTGCTTAACAGAGCTAAGCGGTACTTCCTTCCGAGGCAACGAGTGCTATTATACCAATCGCAAGTCAGGCCCCATATGGAGTACTGCTGTCACCTGTGGGCGGGAGCACCTCGATACCAACTTGATCCTTTCGATTCGGTCCAAAGACGCGCTGAGCGTATCGTTGACGATCCTATACTCACATGCGGTATTGAGCCCTTAAGTTTGAGGAGAGACTGTGCCTCTTTGTGTGTGTTCTATCGCTTATACAACGGTTTGTGTTCCAAAGAATTGTTCGACATGATGCCCACGGCCACATTCTACCATTGCACCGCTTGCCATCCTCACATGCTGGAGCCTAAATGGTCACGCACAGTGCGGTTTCAACGAAATTTCCTTTCGCACACGCTTCGATTGTGGAACGAGCTCCCTGCTGAGGCTTTCCCGGGGGATTACAGTATGGGGTTCTTCAAAAGGGAGTAAATAGGTTTTTAAAAAGGTCGGCAAAGCGTTTGTGATGTTGCCCCTAGTGTTGCAAGCGTCTATAGGTGACGGTGACTGCTTACCATCAGGCAGGCTGTAAGCTTTTTTGCTACCGCTGTAGTATTAAAAAAAAAGTAAGATTTATTTTCAATTTGAACCTGTAGTTCTAAGATTTACTTTTTCAAGTAAATAGACAAAGGTGAAGTTTCCACAGCTTTATTTACTGAGCTATCTAGGGAGTATAATATTATGTAGATTAGATACTTGTTCCAAATCAAAGCTTAAAATATAATTTTCATACTATGGTAAGCCATCATCGTAGCCAATGGACGCCTGCAACACCAGGAGCATCGCTAATGGTTTCCCGAACTATTCATAATCAATTTACTCCTTTCTAAGAACACCCAACTATATTCCTCGGGGAAAACCGCGGCAGAAAGCTATTTCGCAATCAAAGTTTGCGCGGTAGGAAATTCCTCTGAAATAGTAGTAGTACGGCACTGCAGTATATGCAGTGCAGTATGGGCCGAGAATATGCCGTATAACTATAACTACTACCTGAATGCTGCCCTGTCAAATTGGATCCATCGATTGACTTATTTCTGTAAGTTAGACCTATCTTTTGTTTTTTTTGTTCCCCTGAGGAAAATGCATTAAATTGCATACCCCGGCTGTGGCGAGCCGGCGGTTATGTGGGGCTCTCCTCCCCAGAATGGGGAGGCCTACTCACTAAAAACCTCAGGGATGGCCTTCCTCAGGCGTGTAGGGAGCCCCCGGGAACATAAAGCCACTTCCGAGAACCCCCAGCCTCCGCTCCCCTGCCTAGAGGGGAGCCTTCCTCGGGGGAGGCTACTACCTCCCCCGGTCTCCTCCACCGACGACGCCCCCCGGCCACGGAAGGGGCGTGGTCCATCCCGGGTCGCCGTAGCAGTCGCGACTTCCTCGCGCCCGCCGGCGACCCGCGGCGGCGCCGCAGCTGTGCTACCGAGCCCGGCGCCGCCTTCTTCGGGCCTCCTTCTGGAGCATCACTGCTTCACAGAAGGAGGCCACAGCCCTCCAACCTCCCTCGTCCGCCAGCATTGCCGCAATCAATGCCGGCGGAGACAGATCTCGCCCGAACTCTGCGACCAAGACTCGGCGCTCGGAGGCCCACGCGGGGCACTCCGCCAGCGTGTGCTGGGCCGAGTCAAGGTCGGATGCACAGTGGTGACAATGTGTCGATCCCTCCCGTCCTATTCGACACAGATACTCACCGAAGCAGCCGTGCCCGGTGAGTATCTCAGTCAATCGGTAGGTGACCTCCTCCTTTCCGTGGAGCCAAGCTTCGAGGTGCGGGAGTACGGCACCGACGCGACGGCCCGCTGGCGCGCGCAGATCCGTAATTCGAGCTGCGCACGCCAGGCCGCCACAATCCGTCGGTGCCACTCCCGCTTAGGCACTTCGTGCGCGGGTTCCAGGGCGCTCCCCCCCATTCGACATCCTGGCCGACATGTACGCGGCGACGTATGACTAGTGAAAGCCAAACTTTTGAACGAAGTATCGAAAAATGAAATGTCCACTCAAATGACGTTTCCGCATTTCGATCTTTTACGAAGAATGGAGTTAAGAAAACTAAGAAGCCTATAATTTGTTATACATGTGTATAATTTTATTTTGATTACGGGGGTGTATGTTGTATATACTCCATGTATGTGGTATGTTACTGGCTAATCAAAATTTGAATTAATGTTTCCTCTATCAAACTAATTGATGTTTGAGACTTCACTTCTTTAAACAAAGTCAAATACAATATTCGTTAATATGCGTCGCGGCGTGTCGGCCGGGGGGCGGCGGCGGCGTGTCCCAGAATCGTCGCCGCCTCGTACGAGATTGTACGGTAGCCTCGCACGATCCGTATGGCCATTATCCGCTGCAGGCTCCGTAGCAGAGCTCTGCAGCGGGGGGACTTCGCGCAGTCTTGCGACTACACGGGAGCCCCATACATGGCCACGGATCGCACGACGCCCTCGTACAGGCGGCGAACTCCATCCCTCGGTCCACCGAGATTGGGCAGCAGGCGAAGTTAGACCTACCTAGTCAGACAATTTATTTCAGGTAAACATACTTTGAGTTTACATGTCCAATGTCCAGTGGGTGCTACATGAGAATTCAAAAATCTTGTGTGAGTATTATTATTTATTTTTCAGTATAATGCCTAAATATTTAACTAGTTCATTTAAATTAATTTAAGAGATATGGTCGCTAGGCAGCTCTGCTAAACTGTCGAAGCAGCAATAGGGTGGACGACTAAAACTGATCATGGCCGTTCTTATACTATAATTATCTGATTTGAGCAATTTATATCTCATGAAAGTATGTCAATATAGAAATTTCAGTTTAATTATTAATTTATATTGTTTTTAGATTTCTAAAAAATTAGCCATTATTATTTACGTAATTCTGATGAAACGAACACATTTCTAGCATTCTCACATTAAATGTAACATTTTTTTATATAGAAAGTATACCTATAAACGTACAAATAACAAAGTTATTTTAATATTTGTTTATACGCTCATACAAATTAGGCGAGTTTACTGAGTTATGACGTCACGATTGCAGTGCTTTTAGTATGGAGCGTTTTTGAGCGACCCGCGACAGCGCCGCAAACATGGCGATGTATTTTCAAAAGTAATAGGTGCAGGTGTACTGTTGGTTCTACAATATTTCTCACTTAAAAGAGTACTCTTATTATATATAGAATTTAAAAATTTGTCGTCTACCCAATCAGTCGGTATGACAAGGTCATGTATTTGGAATCTAGACTATAACAGACGATTGCATTCCGTCAATATTTTTACTGCAGGTCGTGACATCAAACGAGCATTGCGTACAATAGTAATTAACGCAATTAGACATACATAAATGGGGTCGCACAATTTGATATGAATGAAGATATAATAGACAAGTGACAAACAACATACTAACTATTATTAAAAAAAGAATAAAGTGCTACAATTCCATAGGTTTCGGAATTGTTATGGCATTCGTAAAATAAGCAATGTTCCATATAATACAGATATTTTTTGCTGTATAATTTATATTGACTATAGTACAGCACTTTGCATGGAAAAAGAACAAAGCCAGTATCTGCAATGATCAGGTCAAATAAAATGTCTTCATTCACGATTACAATCATGCAATTTAAAACAACTTCTTTATGAATTGTTGATAACTTTAGATAAATTCTCTGAAAATGTATATCCTTTAATTATTACAATTCTTGTAACTTACCAGCAGTCTTAATGATGTTTTCTAGAACTCCACTCGGTATTGGTTCCGGACTGAATGCTCTGACTGTCCGTCTGCTAGCCATCAACTCGTAATACTCCCTAGATCTATCTATGACTTCGTTGTCTGTTCTTCTAAGAGGTTTATATGGAATGTGTGGCGTATCTTCTGGAATGGCCGGTACCAGGTTGTCAGGGTCATCGCCTTCGTCGTCAGGAAACTCTCTTTCTGAAAATTGTGAAGAATATAAATTATCGATAGAAATGCATGAACAGTGGCAATATTATTACTGGAACTTATTAAACGTTTTGCTAGGTGCTTATAGGTTTGGCTTAATTATATATATGTATAGTACCTATCACGTATCATCATCTGAGGTTCGAACCTTTCTTTACGTACTTATGGTGTTAGCTACGGATAATTTTTAAACTTTATTGTTCTAACTATCAGGGCGTCACCTAGCTTAGTTTAAGGATGACGAAAATTTTGTTAGACCTCAAGCTACAAGGCCATTGATCTTGATAGATTTTTATTGCTTAGGCGATCGTGACCAAATAGTCACCAGGTCGTTCAAGACGGACAGGTGTGATTAAAATTGCTTTTTACTAGATTAATCGAGTATGGATTCGATACTTCTAATTCAGTCTCTGGTCAGAGAAAACAGAGCTTTGTTCATTTAGGTAAGTGCCGGTCCTGTAAGATCATACTCTAAATTGTTTACATGTATAATTTTACAGAAATATTTTTCCGCAATACTTATCGTTACTTTAAAAATATAAGTCCTTTTTGTTTCTTGTTTATCAAAAACAGGTACAAGTCAAATAACTAATAGCAGCAAACTAATGAAAAATATTAGGGTGCGTGGGCAGGACTCTTCGAGCACGTTACTCAACTATTAATTCTTACTTTTAGCTTTCTAGGCCTTAGTAAATCATGCAAGTTAATGAAATAAGGTACAGTTTTTTAACTGGGATAGTATTGGGAAATTCGAAACCATAAACCATAAAATACGCGGAACCTGTCTTAGCTACTACTAGATATTAAAAAAAAATTGTGAAAACTTGATATATTAATGTTATTGGTCAAGCGTGAGTTCTCCATAAAATTTATAATAATAGTATATGAAATATGGAGAACAAATAAAGCGGTTCGACTCAGTTTCATATTCAATATTTTATGTGTTAGAAACTGATCTTAAATTATCCCTATACATTTAATTAATCGAAATTGATTCTGCAGTTTTGTCGTGAAAACGTAACAGACGGAGTTACTTTTACAGTTATAATATTAGTAGAGTTTAGTAGCAATTTATGATTAAAATTCAAATTACTAACACTGCACCGCAAATTTTATCACTGGAAATGTTACTAAGTAAGTTTGATATCATTACCTAATAATAATATACAAATAAACATTAATGAGGGATTTTCTCAATAAAATAAAATTGTTAACATAAAAAATATAGTTGGCACTTCTGTCTTAAGAACTCATCTTAAAATTATGTTGCTTTGTCTCGAAACACAATTTCATTATGCTGTTTAATGTTTTAAAGCATGCATTTTATATGTAATACCTTTCCGCCCGCAACTTCATCCGCGAGACTCCGATATCCCCTAAAGCGTAGAATTTTGGAAAATCCTCTTTTAGGATGCTGTTTGCCAAATTTCAAGCAATTTGAGGTGTGCGTTATTTGTTTGAGATTAGACACCGTTGCGTTTTGTATATATTCCCGAAAACAATTACATTTTCATTGAGATTGTATAAAAAAGCCTGGAACACGTTTTTACTCATTTGCCAATAGTAATAATAATAAATAAGTACTCCTACAAAGTTTTGAATGAAATATTATAATAAAATGTTTTCTTCCATATACACTTTGCATTCTTTTTTTACCCCTAGACTCTATTTTTTTTTCTTGCAATCCTACACTCCTTACTGAACTTACCGTCAAATTGTACATGAACTCAGAAAATATTGATATAATTTACCGAACATCACATTCGAACTTACCATACCATGTTTAATTTCAGTACTAATGAAAACAACCACTAATAGTGGATTAGTCATTATTCTGAACGAACTATTTTAATTTACAGAAAGAAAAGATATTGAATCTCTACCATGGGGACAATATTATCGAAATTGCGTGTTGATCTTGAATAATTGATAGTATCCAATATATATAAATGACCGAGAGTAAATTTTGATGCTTTTATAATAATAATGAATGAGATGTTAATAAAAGTAACAAAATTAAATTAGTTGTCAAACATGTTTGTGATATTGAAATGGAGTAGAATGATAAAGAAAACTGAATCGCTGTGATTACATTTCACAAAATTATCCGTTTGATATTAGGCAAATGTTTGTGTACCAGGGATTTGAAAAGTACATTGAGACTGCCTCTGTTTGTAATAAATCTATAGATGTCCCACTTTCCTGTGTTATTTATGAAAGAGATGATGAGATATATGAAGTCGGAATGTTATTAATAAATTATAAAATGTATTTTAGAAGTTTTCTATTTTATAATGATGTGTTTCAATCATTTTCCCAATAAGTTCGTGTGTGTACGTGTATGTGTGTTTTCTTTATTTGGCTATGATCTTGGTGACAACGCAACGTTAACGCAATACAAATATAATAACATCAAATTTATATAATTAATCAAACGCTTATTGGTGTTTGCTGTAGATATAAACAAATAGAATAGACAAGAATTAAATTACTTTACTTATCAAAACGAAGCTAAATAAGCGCTGCAGTGCATTACTATAATTTTGCATTCGTTTCCAGTTAAATTTCGTTTAATTGTAGGAAGCCCTGGTATAACGAAACCTCTAGAGGAACTGAACTAAAATAAGTTGTAAGTATTCATTCTTTAGATGATACGTCAAAACCATAACGAAAATAATAGCAACTTCTTGTCGAGTTATCGAACCGACTGTGTAAATAATGAACAATCTGTACAAAATGGAACTGCAAAATATACTTCTTTGAACTTGAATATATTAGTATCCTGATTATTTTAAAGTTAATCTTTTCTAAAAAGCAATACCATCTTTCCAAAAGTCGACTTAAGGCAATAGACTTTCTTTACTGTATTATATTTCTTTATGTGTATATTGAACAGACCATCAAATATCGTGTGCGCGCAATAGCGTGACACTTGTTTTCTCTATATGAACCGTTTATGACAATAATTTGATGTTTGGCATTGGCATCGTGTTCCGCCATGTTTGACTGATTGAATTAATTTAGATATACATTGTATGTGCATTATGTGCATTGACTGAACATTATATGACTATGGATTACGTAAGGGAAGAGCAAACTAAGTTTTTCTACCAAAATTGACTTATTATTTTACGTCATTTAATAACATATTCAGAGGTGTAGTGATAAAGACTACACAGGTGTAGTGATAGTTAGAAAGAGAAAGAAGACACATTAGGAAGTTGTTGACGAGTATGTTTACCAGAGACAATAAGTAGTCCAACTTGGCGAAATCAAATTTCAGAAAAAGGTGAATCAACAGATTAAACTTGGCTGGGCAGTGTTTGGAAAATTTCGCGACATCTCTCCGGCCACTGTGCCTGAAGACGAAAATCTTTGGTTCGTACATATTGTCACTGATGAGAACCGAAACTTGGCCACTTATGATGGCTATAAGGAGGCTGAAACACACTAAGAGTGATAGAGAGGACTATGCTCAGAGCTTCTCTGCCAAATCGGATCAGCAAATATGTATCTCGATTTATAAGCATTAATCTGGACACCGTAGTATTGTAGGCCTCCCACAAGTGGATCGATGCATAGTTGCCAGCACCGTGCTGATTAATACGTTTTGTTTAAAATACCTTTTATTTTCTCAAAAATACGCGGCACATACGATGTGAAGACAGTGGAACTACATAGCACATTTCAGCACGATATCTCGGATAAACATCCCGTATAATTTAAATAAAACTTCATTTCGTTAATTTTATTTAATTATGTAATTATAAATCATTTTTCTATTTTGAGTTTATCGAAGGGGTAGTAAAAAATATGAATTAAAAAAATACATTTAATCCATTACAAATAGAAGGTACCTATTTATTGTTGTGTTGAACATGGCTTGTATGCTTCATATAATATATATATATATATATATATAGCTTCAAACTCGCATATTGTTATAATTTACTTTTAATTGTATTGCAGTCATAAATTCTCTTTTCTCACTCAATTTCGATGGTAGACTAGAGTTTGGACTGCTTTGAATATTTGTCTTTTGTCACTGTAATCAGGATAAGAGCTACGTCTTGGAGAAGACATATGTACAATAATGATCACAGCTCATCTGAACTGTTGAAGACGACAGGCAATAAGCTAACATGTCACATAAAAAATGTAAGATAATTTTTGAATGTAATATAAAATTCAATAGTTTTATTTGTTCAGCCGAGTCTGCAAGGCTAAATGTAAAAATGTGCATGTTTTAGACCCAACGCAGCGTCCTCAGCCGGTCGATGACTCACGCGGAGCTTCCTGCTCCGGCAAAAACTTTTGTCGGACTCTCAAGGTTCTGCTTATATTTGCGAATATCACTTGGCTATTTTAGCCTGGTCTTTTATAAGACGATCTATGTGTAGATGTGTGTGTACGTTTCATTAAAATGTGTCGAAGATGTTAACATGTTTTAGATAGAAAATTTGTGCAGTGACAAAAACAGGAGATAATAATAGCAATGTTATTGGCATTTTTTTTTTCACTATTTGTTGGCGATCGAGAAGAAGGATTTTGTTTTTGCAATACTCATCGTTTGATATATACACTTTGTAGTAAATAAAATCTTGACTAAAAACTGTCCAGTCCAGTTGTTTGGCTTCTTCCATTTTTAATTAATTGCACAAATAAAACTAGAGGTGACATTTATGTTTTATTTTCACTAAGTTCCATATTAACATTATTGTCAAAGTTCCGCTTATCTTTGTTAACACGTATCTAATAATACCATAAAAAATAGTTTTAATCGAAGCAAAGTAACACCTTTTTTATCTTTATTCCTATTTGCTGATAAATCCTATATTAAGCACATTGGGAGCTAGCAACCCTAACTGCTGCGTTTAACCTAAAGTGAAACTCAAAGTGTCACATTCCATTTCTAATAGTCTTATTTATGTCATGCTACTATGCCCTTTGGCGCACCTGTCTTCGTTCCGATTGCGCACTCATTCGAGCACCTGTTTAAGTAAAAAGGTTCACTTAAGATCACACTGCAGTATGCTATCGAGTAACATGTCATAAACGGACTTAACGGTTCTGACTGAAGACATGTTTTTCGATGTGAAGCGAATAAAATACAAATATGTGCATATACACTATAGATTAAGGATTTGATACTGAAAAACCGCCCACCAAAATTTGCTTACGATCCTGTTAATGAATAAATTAAATAGTACACATAATCATTATTGACAGGCAACGGAGTTCATTTGGCTCATGCTTTGTTTCAATGTGATGGCATCCAGTTTTCTGGTTATTTTTTATCGATCGAATATCTAACAATGGTAAATAGAAATAATTTATTTTTTTCTACCTTTCAACTTAAACATTATTTTAATTAATTTAATATCGATGTAAATATAACGTTATCAGAAGCTAAAACCTTGTATTCTTTAAGTCATTATGAAGAAAATACTATTGGCGCGTAGCTCTTTGCAGCGCGCAATTATTTTTCTAAGCAATTATTTTCGGTATTGAATAGTATATTGCGCTGGATTAAATAATTATAAAACACTAAAAAGTAGTTTCCCAACATTATCATATTTCACTTTAATATATATGTAGACTGTGGGATCCTTTTACTGTGTAAGTATGCAGTAATAAAAATATTAATTAAATGATATTATAATTGACATAAACGCAAACAGGGCAAGCTAAATAAAGTAATTTAATATTAATCAGTTGTATAGGTATCGTAAAAGACAAAAACTATGTAAAAAACTAAACTATGTAACTAAAAAGGCGGTGGTGTTGAGATGCTTATTAGTATATGTTGCATTTGTTTTACATTTATGGGTTAGTTTACTCATTGTATTAACACGGATGTTTTGTTATCCCGACATGTTTATTATTTTTACTTATCAATTTTTATCGTGAGTCTCCAGTGTTTTTGTGTCATTGATAAATCTGACGCCCGCCGAAGCAGCACTTTTATAGTATATAAGTTGTCCCCAATTTCTATACATTTATCACACAACAGATACAGTAGGTACCGATTACGACACAAAACATGAACTATGAACTCTGCGTGATCCTCGCAGCGTCATTTGAGTTTTAAAAAACGTGTTTTTCTAAGTAAATTGGATAGCATAAAGCGTAAGGCTCACCTTATGTTAAGTAGTTGATCAAAAACACGAAAACATTTACATTTTCGCTTGTAATTTGATTACGTTTTTTCATTTTAAGATAGATTTACTTTGCAGGATAGTTCTGACCAGCCAAAACTATCATTTCAAAATTGCGGTCGTTGTTAAACAACATAAAATATCGGTAATGCCTATATTTAGTGTATATTCGTTGACGGAGTTGCTACTTTTAACGCTTTTAAGGTAAAAAAAATACGCAAACAAAATATTCAATTCAGTCTTCAACAAATTGTATTGACGACTTGATCATTTGGTTCTACCCTATGACAATGGCCCAGTGAAAATTGATCGACTTCACATAGATGTTGATTTTATTGCAGGTGTAAGTATGAAGGTTGCTGTGTTTTATTCACCGTAAATACGTCAAATTAATGTACATATGAAATTCTAAAACACAAAAAACACATTGGTATATTGTTAGATCCTCCCAGGACCTGCAAATTCTAAAAAACATATATTAGCAAACATATATTATTTGCGTTCGATTAGTTATGGTGACTGTTTCTATTACAACCGCAATAAATAACTAATTATGCATCCCCATATATTTCGCTTTATCGAAACGATCGTGAATGTCATGAGTGGCGTTATGGCTATGAGCCTAGTGCTAAGCTAACAACGCCATCAACGCTTTTCTTTATCACCAAAAACTAGATAAATAAATCTCTTATAGTACATGTGGTTCCTGTGAGATAGCAGCAATATGCAACCACCATGTTGCGTACGTTCTCAACATGCGAAATCAAAGGACCCAATATTTACTTACTATTTAAACTGGAGCAGAG
The DNA here is from genome assembly GCA_036419045.1 of Scirpophaga incertulas. NCBI lineage: Eukaryota > Metazoa > Arthropoda > Insecta > Lepidoptera > Crambidae > Scirpophaga > Scirpophaga incertulas. Next base: position 15,544,477 of record CM071630.1, on the reverse strand, counting down.
CAATGTGGACACTACTATTTTACAGCAGAAACATTTAAGACGGAGGTACCCAGGCAACCCTAATATTGAGATTTACATAAGATTTGATATTTAATTTTTTTAATCAGTTATCTTAGTTAGGATTGTATGTTTGTTTCACTTCTCACAAATATATCAGATTTAAAATGCAACTTATGTAATTTATTAAAAATAGAAGTAATATGTTACGTACTACCAATAAATTAAGTTATTTAACAAATTAATTGAAAGAATAAAAAAATTGTTATGGCAATCAAGCACGACCTATTATTGCCATAATATGAAAATCAAACTTGGACTTATTTCTTGAAATGTGTACCTCATAAAAAAGGTTCATATACTCTCATAACAATTAATCATAATGCATAATAGCTGCTTAGCGTCAGTGCAAAAATATTAAATACAATTACAAAATTAATTAAATAACAAACGATAAGAAATGGATAGGTACCTAAACTTTGTAAAGAAGAAAAAAGGAATCACAGAGTAAAACTCACCCTTCCCTCCAGAGTAGTTTCGCAATATTTTCCTCTGTACACTTCTTGCGAACCTCTGCTCCATGTTCTTCTTGTGTAACACCGTGAAAATGGAAAAGCAAACTATGAGAGCCGTGTATACAAACATGCAATTGTTTTCTAAAACCCATACTGCTGCAGATATTACGTTCATTATTTAATTAAAGCATATGAAACTATTTGTTTACAAAATATAGAAGGTAATGGAACACGCGTCCGCATTCGATACGTAGGCCCGACTGAATAACTCTGCTATCGAACTAGTTGAGTTATCGCTTTAAATTCATTTGTCAAGCTATTTTGATCGTTATCTCTATGTAATTAAAGAGTACAACAGAAACTTTTCGAAGCACAGCAAAATTTGTTGGCAATCAGTCTTTGGCAAGCTCAATTTTTGTATAAAAACAATTCTTACATCAAAAAACCAAAACCATTATCGTAATCGTATTTTAAAATGAAATGTTATTACATATGAAAGCAATTTATGTTTGCGGTATAACGATTTATTGTTGCGATTAGCAAAAATATAAGCTGTTCCGTTTTATGATAGTTATTGCTACACTCGAAGACATTATTTAATTTTAATGCAACATTATATCTATATCGTGTCGTCTTTTAGTTTTATTACAGAGTAGAAAGAAATGGGCTAACTTTTATTATAAAATAAGTGACATTTCTGACTATTGCAGTTGTTATAAAACATCTTAAAACGTTAGTAGGTAGTTCTGATGAATTGTTCATTAAGAGAGATCGAATATCAGTTTTTGGGAATAATATCAGTGTAGCTACCATAAGTTTACATTCGCAAACGATGCCGATAGCGTAAATCTTTGTATGAAAACTGTGTACAGCGCCCCTAGCGGCACGTAATTGCACTATTCGTTCATATTAAACTGACATAAGTTCTGTAGTTTACTATACGTCAATTACCTATGGCAAACTCGCAGCAGAGCCACTAGAGGTACCTTATCATTATATTGAGGATTTAATAAACTGTATTTCTATTTTCATCTAAGAATAATAAGACATAGAGACAGTCCGCGCGTTCGATTTAAAGCAACTTAACCTATGAACCTATTTAATAATAATTAAAATTTACAAATGGTGTCCAAATCATCGGGTAAGATAAAATATGTGTAAAAACATTACATATCTTTAAAAATATTCTATATTGCTTCGTATTTAATAATAGGAAATGTATTATTCCAAACGAGGTGTTGCTGGTGCGGGAAAATAATTGTCCCATTTCAAGCAATAAAAATGTTGTTATTATTTAAATTTAAATCTATTTACTTATATTTATGTATGCGATGCATACTCTGATTTAGACATATGTTAATATATTTATCTACAGGTTAGATTTTTTTTTTATTTTTTATATTGCTTAGTATTCAATTCAATATAAGCAAATAGTACGAAATGTATTATTGAAATACTGGTTAGAAAGATTCCTGCTGACAGCAGATAATATATAAAATAAAAGTATCTATTCTACACAACCGAACAATACCTACAAATTGAAAAGTAATGAATTCTTAAGAAAGAATTTTAAAATCAATCAATAACAATATGAGTTTGCCGTGCCATTATAACCTTTTATATGCTCGAAATAACTAACAGCTTTTCAAAATTCTCAGCAAAAATATATTAATTATATGTACATATATGATCACTGCGTTTTATTAGTTAGACAATATATGAATACTAATTAGTTATGAAATGTGTAATAAAATACCCCAAAAATGTGACTGATGTAACAGATTCAAGTAATTGTTAATAATTTAAGTTAAATAAAATATTTTTTATTTTATTTATAAAGCTAATGACTAATCATTTACTTATAAGTGTTTCTTTAAATATAAACTTGTTTAAAAATGTTATCAGTTTTCAAACAATTTGAGAAACCTTTATTCCAATATTACATGCTTACAACCTTGTACAATAATTTTAAAATTTCCCCAGTTATTGGGAGAGCGATTGCGCAGTGATAGCCCCATTTTATTTATTATAACATAGAACAAATGTTTGATATTTTGTATCTGGTAAACGATACTGGAATCGTTTCTGAATGCGCTCAATCCGATGCGGATGGACTTTGTAACCAGAGGACCAAACATCCGAGCAGTACTCTAAAATATTACGTATAAAGCTATAGAAGATAATTTTTTTCGTCAAGGGTAGGTACTTTAAAACACTTTCTGATAAGAAATCTGAGAGACCTAGGAGCTCTGTGAATGATATCATCTATATGATGTTCAAATGTAAGCATAGCGTCGACAATAACTCCTAAATCCCGTACACTTTCGACCTCTTGCAAAACTACGTCGCTTAAACTGTTTAAATCTACAGCAACTCAGCATCACCGTCACAATTTACAACCCTTATTATTATTATTTCATGTAAGTCGGGGCTGATGTGCATCACTGCGACCTATTGAGATCTATTGTGACCAGCCTCCTATGTAGGTTCTATGAAGGCCTACAGTAGCTCCCTTAACTGGGCACTGACCAAGAAAGATAGGATGTTCCCAGTTCGGATTGTTTTTATTTCATCTGGGTCAAGGATGTGTTTCCCCAGGTGTCTGTTTCTTTTGTGAATCAGCGGTTCACAGTAGCACAAGAGGTGTATTGGTCTTTCACGCTCTTGTTCGCAGTTCTGCATGTGTCAGTGTCCTTAAGTTTCATGTTGTGAAGGTGTCTATTCAACTTGCAGTGACCGGTCAAAGCCCTAACCATCACGCTCAAGTTACTAACAGGAAACGCACTGACGAGCTCGTCAGTGCGTTTGCGAGAGTATGGTTCGATTAGTGCTTTTGAGTGTTTCATCCCGGACGTACTGTGCCAGTCTGCTTTCGCCTCGTTAAGAAGGCGAGTTTTCAGGTATTGCATGGCTGGTTCTTTGAGATACCACAGATAGGCTCTGGCCGAACTGTATTCCTTGAGCCCCAGCCCTGGCTAGTTCATCGGCCTTCTCATTGCCGGTTATTCCAGAATGACCTGGCACCCATTTGAGAGTGATTTTGTTTCTTCTCCCAGGTCATTGAGTTTTTTCACACAGTCTTTTACTAGCTTTGATTTAAGGGTGTTATTGTTTATTGCTAGTAAAGCTGCCTGGCTGTCTGAATGAATTACGATTTTTTGGTTTACGTAGTTTCGTTGGCGGTTCGCTTGTACACATTCAATTATGGCACAGACTTCCGCCTGGAATATAGTGGCATACTTTCCCAGATTTATACTTTTGCTAACCCTGGGTCTGCCCCCATATATGCCACATCCTACGTTAGCCTCCATTTTTGAGCCATCGGTGAACCACACCAGACTTCCGTCATTTAAGGGATCACTATGTCGGCCTTGCCTCAGCCGCCCAGTCTTCCCTCTTGGTGATTTCCACAGTGAAATTCTTGTGGTAGTTAACTTCTGGAAGCAAGACGTCTGTCGTCATTGCAAGAAGTGGACATTCAAACACTTTTTGATGTAGTGTCCTTATTGTCTGGGATTTCCGGTGTTCTATGCCAGCGTTAGTCCTATAGATGCCAGCCATCATCTCCTTCTCGATAAAGAGGTTTAGAGGTGGGAGGCTGAGGATTGCATTAAGGGCTATGGCTGGTGTTGATCTAACGGCTCCTGTAGCCATCAGGCATGCAGTGCGCTGCAGGCCTGATAGCTTTTTTATAGCCGTAACTTGCTGTGCCTTCGAGCCCCATATCGTACAGGCGTAAGTTATTGACGGCCTGACAATGGTGGTGTAAAGCCATAAGGTGATTTTTGAGTTTAGTCCTCATCTCGTCCCTACAAGCCGTTGACATATACCTAAGGCAGTTTTAGCCTTTTGTATCGTGTTCTTAAGGTGTGACTCCCAGGTCAGTCTCTTGTCGATGATTACGCCCAAGTACTTGACCTCTGTTGAAAATGGTATTGTTGTTCCTTTAATAGTCAGTGGTGAGAGCTTGTCCAGCTTTCTCTTCCTAGTAAAATGGACTACAATAGTTTTTGTAGGATTTACAGTCAGTTGATTTTCTGAACACCAGTTAACAATTGTGTTTACGGTTTTCTGTAAAATTGAGGTCACAGTGCTTGACAAGGGCCTATAACACAGGCCACTACGTCATCTGCATAGCTCTGTACGTTAAGATTCATTCCTGAAGTTTTAAACTAAAAGTTCATCTTATCAAGGGACATAGCAATGGCGATAAAACGCCTCAAAAATTCAAAATTCAAAATTCAAAAATTCTTTATTCAACATAGACCTTTGCAGGCACTTATTGACGTCAAACTCTACCACCAGTTCGGAAATTGGGAGGCCCTAGAGAAGAACTGGCAAGAAACTCTCAGGGTTTATTTTTTATCTCCTCTTTTTTAATCGTTATTTACAATTAGTCATTTATAAAAAAAAATAAACTTAAAGCTACAATAAAGCTAACATACATAATATAATATTTTCGTATGTACATTTACATACACATTAAATGTCAAAAGGAAAAGACAAAAAATAATAAATAAATAATTATGTTGTTACCAAGCATGGCTTTTGGGATACCGCACCTAGCTCCATACAGTGTTATCGTTTAAATAATCACTTACTTTATAATATGCTTTACTAATAAGTGTCTTTTTGATGTGATTTTTAAAGTTGTGCAAAGGCAACTCAATAATGCTTTGTGGAAGCTTATTAAACATTTTTATACATTTCCCCAAAAAGGAACAGCTAATCTTATGGAGCCTGTACATTGGAACGGCAAGTTTATTTTTATTTCTTGTATTTACATTATGTAAATCACTATTTTTATTGTATGAGTGGTAGTTTCTATATACATAAATTAAGTTGTCAAAAATATATTGACTGGCTAAAGTTAAAATATTAATTTCTTTGAACAATTCTCTAAGCGAATCTCTAGCCCGTAATTTGTAAATGTTACGAATCGCTCTTTTTTGTAGCACGAAGATGCTTTCAATATTGGCCGCTGATCCCCATAGCAATAGTCCATAGGACATAACACTATGAAAATAGCTAAAGTAGATTAATCTTGCCGTTTCAACGTTAGTTAATAGCCTAATCTTTTTTACTGCGTACGCTGCAGAACTAAGTTTGTTTGCCAAGGCTTCAATATGTGGGTCCCATTGTAAACGTGAATCTAATGTAATACCTAAGAATTTTGTATTGTTTACTAAGTCAATGACATCACCATTTATATTTAAATGAGTATCAACCTGCCGAACATTCGGCAACGAAAATTTTATACATTTGGTTTTTCTTGAGTTTAATGATAAATTATTGATTTCAAACCAATACATGACTCTGGAGAGTGCACTATTCACATCGTCAAAACATGACTTTTGTCTGTCGACTTTGAATAACAAAGAAGTATCATCTGCAAATAAGACTGTCTCACATGAGTCTGTAACGTAATAAGGAAGGTCATTTATATATACTAAAAAACAGTAAAGGACCCAATATTGATCCCTGGGGCACACCCATCATAATAGGTGCGCTAGCAGACTCTGACCTATTTATGACCACTTTTTGTAGTCTGTCCGATAAATACGATTTAATAAGGCAGCCAGCTCCATCTGAGACACCATAATGTCTAAGTTTAGCTAAAAGCGTTTCATGACTCACACAGTCAAAAGCTTTTGAAAGATCGCAAAACACTCCAATCACATCCTGCTTGGCTTCCCAAGCATCAAAAATATGTTTGAGAAGTGCAGTTCCTGCATCAGTAGTGGATCTACCTTTGGTGAAACCAAACTGTTTTTCATGCAATAGCCTGTTAGTTCTTATGTGACCTAATAGCTGATTATAAACAATTTTCTCAAAAATTTTACTAAAAGCTGGTAATATAGAAATAGGTCTAAAATTTGAGGGGTCTTTTTTGTCGCCTGATTTGAAAAGGGGTATTAGTTTACTGTTTTTCATTAAATCAGGGAAGATACCCTCATCAACACAATTGTTAAAAATTTGGGCTAATAGTGGGCTAATTCATCTATGACAGACTGAATAATGTGAATTGAGATACCCCAGAGATCCTCCGTTTTCTTCTTGTTAAGAGAACGGAATGATTTTACAACTGTGATAGCATCAATATGGCTAAATTGGAAGAGTTTACTGCACTTATCCACACGTGACTCAAGTAGGGTGACTGCTATATCAGGAGATGAACTAAGACCACTTGTAGTTATCACAGGTATTTGAGCAAAATAATCGACAAATGCATTAGCAACTGCATCATCAGATTTTACTCCTTGGGGCAACCTCTTGTCGCTCTGAAGCTTCTAGTTACCTTATGGAGGTCTATTTTTACTATTCTGTTTTTTAGCATTGCAACTATCCATCGGTCGTTGTGTTCATCGATCCCTTTGTTCTTCAGCCCTTTGGTTAGAGAGGCGGTGGTCACGTTGTCAAATGCTCCTTCTATATCTAGGAATGCACAGACGGCTATTTTCCTGTCCTCATGAGCTCTGTGGATGTTGTCCGTAAGCTCTAGTAAGGCAGTCTCTGTGGATTTTCCTTTTTGATAGGCATGTTGTTTCGGATGCAGAGGTAGTTCCTTTAGAGGGCCCTCCCTGATGCAACCGTCAATTAATTTTTCCATTATCTTTAAAAGAAAGGAGGTTAGGCTTATTGGTCTGAAGGACTTTGGTTGGGAGTAGTCCTTTTTCCGTGCTTTCGGTATAAAGCGGACTTTGACCAAGGACCATGTTTTTGGCATATATCCGGAATTAATTGCCCGGAAAATTTTTACCAGATGTGGAATGAGGATTTCTTTAGGTCGTTGTAGCAGAGCTGGAATATGCCATCCCCACCTGCTGATTTGAAGGGCTTAAAAGTATCAATAGCCCAGCCTACTTTGTATGGCCTGATATTCATTGCAGCTCGCCTCCAGTCTTCCCTTTTGGGTCTGGTAAGGCAATTGGAATGTTCAGAGCCATAGTTTTCGAGCATATTTGTTGAACCAGGGAAGTGGGTGTTCGCTAGTAACTCCAACGTTTCTTCCTCTGTTTCAGTGTAAGAGCCATCTGGTTTCTTTAGTAGTCCAGTTGGTTGGATGGTGATTTGGCTAAGACCTTGTGGATCCTTGCTCCCTGAGGAGTACTACTTATCTCCTCACAGAACCTTCTCCAGGAACGTCTTTTTGCCTTTCTTATTTCTTATTATATTCAGTTAAGGCCTTTTTGTAACGTTTCCAATCCTCGGGCGTTTTGGCCTTATTGAATAATGTTCTAGTTTTACGCCTGAGTTCCTCAAGTTTAGGGTACCACCAGGGTACTTTGTTGTCTTTTTTTACCTTAATAGAGCAGCTCTAGGAGAAGGAGGCTGTTATGGCGTTTGTTAAGAGATGTACCGAATAGTCGACAACCCTTACAAGCTTAATATCATCTGCATACAAATATACCTGGCTATGTTCGATCATATCAACAATGTTGTTAATAAAAATATTAAATAACAAGGGACCAAAGTGGGAGTGGCGGTACGCGCGAGGAGGCCACATGTAGGTATATTAGATCTGTAACCATTTACAACAAAATATTGCCAACAATTAGTGAGGTATGATAGAAACCATTGAAGAAGAGAACCGGACCGCATACCAACATCTTATCGATTAAGATATTATGATCGACCCTGTCAAATGCCTTTGAGATTTTATCGTAGTGTACGTCTGTTGCACACTAGATTTATACTTAGTGTTTTCAGGTCACCCAAGGTATTTAATTCACCGTAGAAGTGTTATAATACACATAAAATTTCAAAAAGGAAAAACACACTGGTATCATATTTTAATGAATAGGTAATTATAACGCAATCATAGAAGTGATCTTTAGCAAAAGTTTGGTACAATAGCGTAGTAAGAGCTAAAGCTCTTACTACGCTACGTACCACATAAAGCATACCACAGCTATCTCACAAGGCGGGCAGACAATTGTAAACTTCCAACACAAATACAAGCACTATGGCTTCGTTGTAGAAGATCTTGGTGGTAGGCTGAGGTGGAAGCATGGATGTAGATAGCGGGCCTGTGACGAAATTAAAGTCTATTTTGAAAAGTTTAAGAACATTAAGGCTAGCATATGGTGCATGAGACACTTACCTATAAACTCAGCGTGAGGGATCTCATCCTGGCCGTTACAAGTGACCGTTAAAAGCAAGTCGTGGCGTAGTGGTCATGTGTGGTCAACAGTGAAAGTAGGTTGCTACAAAATGTCTGTCATTGTCGTATTCAATATATGTATTGTAAACATACTCGAGAATATAGAAGTTGGCGTTGAATACCGGATTTTGCAAATCTTGGCCAAGCATTATAACTTAATTGTATGTAGTGAAAAAAATCAACACGTTTGACTGTAACAGATTACGCAAAGTGATTTGTACGATTATTAGAAACATCAACATTGTATGGTAAGCAGACTTGGATCTGTAGCTCCCACTTAAGATAGGATAGAAATACTTACTCATAAAACCTTGAAGCGCACTCCCCGAATTACAGCCTGAAGACAGAGAGAGATAATCTTCAAATCAGTGGCCTATGAAATTTAGCTATCGCCAAATTTTTGTCGCCATTTAGTCTATTTGTTTGAAGTTTTACTTAGACTGGCGGGGCTGTTGGTCTTTAGTACAGTTTGAGATAACTGTACAACACTGCATATATTAGCGAGAATGTACATTGTAAGCTGTCATAAGCGTCCCATAAGATATGCAAATCGCAACTTCTAGAGCAGACTGGAACGTTGATCAGAAATATAAATAAGTAATTATGCTTTATATATTATAGACTATGCTTTGCGGCCTTTGGGGCTCAGTCCAAGTCTTCACTGGAATTAAGTCAATTATAAAACGTCATAGATGGATGAAGGACGACATTATATCGTTACGTCATCGTTGCTTGGCAGACATGTGGACGACATCGAGCGCCGAACCTATATCGATCCTTAGACCAAGTTTAAATATTAATTCATTATTCTACCGCTATTGAATGCCATACAATCCAATCCAATTGTATTTACTTGTTTTGTTGAGGTTTATATTCGTGGTGAGCGCACAAACAGATAAATGGCATCACATCCGATTTACTAAAGTTAAAAAAGTACCGTGCAGGTCTAACTTAGAATTATTTCTGCACGAAATAAAAATCTTACTTGATTACTCATGATAACCTTGAACAAATAAAATTTAATCAAACAGACACTGGAAGAGAAGTTCTTCTAAGTTACCAATAGAAGGGGACAATAAAACAAACCTTTGCTTTGAAACGACGAAATTATAAAGTATATTTGTACTTTGGAATACTTATATCGTCACCATGACAGCTCATATATAGATAATACTATCGGGTCCCCACCGAGCGGTTCATGCCGGCCTTAATATTAATACCCTATATTGTTACAAGTTCAGCTTCCGGCACGCCGCCCCGCTAAATTATAAATTGTATTACCTCGATATATTAATTAATTATCACATAATTATCTTATTATAAATTATTAATAAATTATAAAACTAATCTAAAGCCAATACTGACAGCCGTAATCAAATTATTAATCATAATCTAATATACTGAAAATGCCACTTCCGGTTTACGGAACCTAATTTAATTTAAAAATCTATACAATGTTTAATTATATAATTATACTGCTTAGTAATAATTTTGATGCAAATTAATAACTATTGTTGTATTGCATTGTATTAATATTGTTATAAATCGATTAATAAGTTGCTTGTGTAAAAGTATAAAAGCCAGTGTCCGCCATTTTTAGAGCATTATTAAACTGTCTGCTGATAACATAACATCGCAACGTTTATTTATCCCTGTGCCGTGTACACTTCAGAAGTGGGATGGAGACGCCCCGCGGTCCTTATTATCATGGGTTAGGGAAAAGAAGAGCGAGTGATGCATCCACCGAAAATGTTAATCAGGAAGAAAATATCGATTTTTTTTCTTATTCACCGGAAGAATATTCATCCTCTACAAGGAAAAGACGAATAACTCATTTGGATGCCGAAACAATACCGAAGTTTGACCCTGGGAAAAAGTCTACAAATGTGAAAGGGTGGTTGCACAAAATTGACCAGTTGGGTAATCTTTACGACTGGGAAGAAAGAGACAAGATATTCGTCATGCAAACCCGATTACGCGGTGCAGCTCGAGACTGGTATGATGACCTTGACGACTACGATGCGAATTGGATATCATGGAAAGAAAGGTTGACAAAAGCATTTCCCCGATCATCAGACTTCGTAGACCGCTTAGAAGAAATGCTCGCACGTGTGAAAGGTAGTCGTGAATCTATGACGTATTACTATCATGATAAAATATCTCTTATGAAGAAGTGTGGCATAGAAGGCGAAGATGCATTATCTTGTCTTATTCGCGGCCTACCCACTGAATTGCGTGCAAACGCAAAAGCTTGCTGTTCCAAGACTCCTGAAGAATTATATTATAGTTTTCTTTCTTCGTTAGAAAACTATAAGAAGATAGAAACGAGGACAACGGAGACTAAGTCAACGTGGCAACGAGGCATTACGGGTCAGATGCCGAAGATCTGTTACAACTGCCGAAGAACTGGACACACCGCTAATGATTGCAGATCTACGCGCTGTCAAGTTTGCCAACGTCTGGGTCACTCTACCACCTCGTGCTGGTATGGGGCTAGTACATCGCGCGATGCACATACAATGAAGAGCCAACAGGTACGTAATGTTAACTTTGTGTCAAGTGAAGTTATAATTGATAATTACAAGAAAACAGTTATGATAAATGGTCACAAAGCAATCGCATACATCGATACAGGTAGTAAAATTAATATTATAACCTCGAACATGGTCGAATTACTAAATTTATATACTACTTTCTCAAATGTTATTATGAGAGGTTTCGGTGGATACCTGACTACTTCATTTGGTAAGACTAGTTTTGTACTAGATATTGATGATTTACGCCTAAATACTACTGCTGAAATAACAAACGCTAACATGTACGGTACAGACCTAATAATTGGCCAGCCTACAATTAATCAAAACGATTTAAATTTGTTGATAACGGCAAACTCAGTTAAGTTCGTAGAAAATTCTTCATTTATGTCACCAATGTCTAATATATGTCTAGATAGCCCAGATTTGGTTACAAAAACACCATTATTCTTATCTGAAAATGCGAATATCCCACCAGGAACAAGTTGCTGTGTAAAAGTTTATACTAATAGAAGCCTACTGCCTAATAATATTCTTATCACACGGACAGTGATATACTCATTGGGTAAAGAATCTTATTTTATTCCACCTACTATTTTATCCCCTAATAACTTACAGCTTAGGGTAGTAAATCTCGGAGATTCGTCAATATGTTGGAGAATTGATAGACTTGTTGTTCGAGCAGAATTATTAGTCCAAGCTGATGTCACTTTAATAAGTAGTGCTATTCGACCTGATACTATAAGTAACATACAAGGAAACAAAATATCATTAACAGATTTAGATGTAGGGGACTTGGACCCTAAAGAAGCCAACTTATTATTATCACTATTAAATAAGTACAAACATTGTTTTGCCGAATGCAGTAGCGAATTAGGGTCTACGGATTTAGTTGAAATGCAATTGACTACTACCAGCGATCGACCTGTATTTTGCAAACCGTATAGATTACCTTATAAAGAAAATGAAATTGTTAGAGAGAAGGTAGACGAACTTTTATCTGCAGGTATTGTTAGAGAGTCAAATTCATGTTATGCAAGCCCTGTGATTCTGGTAAAGAAAAAGGGGGGTGACCATCGTCTCTGCATTGATTATCGTGCTTTGAACGCATGTACAGTTAAAGATCGCTTTCCTTTACCACATATTGATGATCAAATAGGACGGTTAGCTGGAAAAGTATACTTTACGGTTTTAGATATGGCTCAAAGTTACTATCAAGTGAGGGTAGCTGAAGATTCCATACACAAAACTGCATTCATTACATCCTTTGGTCAATTCGAGTTCATGAAAATGCCGTTTGGGTTGGCCAATGCTCCTGCTGTTTTTTCTCGTTTGATACGTAAAGCACTGGGGTCCTTAGATAACAGAATAGCTACCTACCTTGATGACGTAACTTTGCCTACAATAACAAGAATTGAAGGTATTCAATTATTAGAAGAAGTATTGATACTCCTTTCTCAAGCCAATCTTAAATTAAATTTAAACAAATGTTCATTTTTAAAAACTAGTGTTAATTACCTAGGTCACGAAATCACCGAAGGCTCTCTTAGACCAGGACAGGCAAAAATTAATAGCGTACTGCATTTTAAGCAACCACGAAATGTACACGAAGTACGTCAATTCGTAGGATTAGCGTCCTATTTCCGTAAATTTGTTAAGGGGTTTGCTGAAATTGCTAGACCGTTGACTTATTTGACAAAAAAAGGGGTAGACTGGATGTGGGGACCAGAACAAGATAGCGCATTCAATACTTTAAAATTAATATTAACAAAACGGCCAGTTTTAGCTATTTACGATGCACATGCAAATACAGAAATTCATACCGATGCCAGTAAAATAGGATTAGGTGGTATTCTACTTCAATATCAAAGTGATAAGTCCCTTAAGCCGGTAGCGTATTTCAGTCGTGTAACTAGTCCTGAAGAAATGCACTACCACAGTTATGAGTTGGAGACCCTCGCTGTGGTTGAATCTTTAAAACGTTTTCGCATATATGTCACAGGCATACCTATAAAAATTGTAACTGACTGTGCCGCTTTAAGAACAACGCTTAGTAAGAAAGATTTGATACCGCGTATCGCCCGATGGTGGCTTACGATACAGGACTTTGATATTGAAATTGAATATCGACCAGGAGATCGAATGAAACACGTAGACGCACTTAGTCGCAATCCTGTACATATTGTAAACATTCTCCACATTGACGAATCTGATTGGCTCTTAACCTTACAAGTGCAGGATGATAGCATTCAAGGGATTATTAGGCAAATTAATGAGGGTAGTACGAATCCCGATATTATCAACAATTATAAAGTTACTGACGGATATTTATTTCGTAAAACTGTTCACGGGGATAGATTTGTCATACCAAAACTTTCAAAATGGTCATTATTACAAAAATACCACAATGAGGTAGGGCATTTAGGGTTTGATAAGTGCGAAAAGGTTATAAAAACGCATTTTTGGTTTCCTAATATGACAAGATTCATACGTAAATACATTAAGGCGTGCCTACGCTGTGCATACGGGAAAGGTAATTATGGAAAGACTGAAGGTGAATTACATCCTATTAAAAAAGCAGCGATTCCTATGCACACATTGCACGTAGATCATTTAGGGCCATTTTTAAAATCTCGCAATCGTAACTGTTATATATTAGTAGTAATTGATTCCTTTACAAAATTTGTTTTTGCCAAGGCAGTAAGGAGCGTTAGTTCCTTAGAAACTATTCAAAACTTAAAAGAAATACTGTCAGTTTTTGGTAGTCCATACAGAATAATTACCGACCGAGGAGTGGCCTTCACAAGTAGATATTTTAAGGAGTTTGCGGTACAAAAACAGTTCAAACATGTCTTAAACGCAATCGCATCTCCACGTTCGAACGGCCAAGTAGAACGCGTAAATCGCACTATTATAAACGGTTTAAACACCACTGCCGAGAGTGAGTGCACTTGGGACGAAAAACTTATGGAAGTAGTTTGGGGTATAAATAATTCTCCACATTCGGTTACGGGTGTTTCTCCATTTCAGCTAATGTTCTCTCATGACAATAATCTGTTACCTGCTTTTCCCTCTACTTCCACAAATGATACTACCCCACAAGACCAACTACACGAGCGTCGACGACAAGCCAAATTGCGTATTGATAAATACATGGAAGTTATGAAAAATCAGTATGACAAAAAACACAAAAAATGTAGAAAATATCTAGTAGGTGAATTAGTTTTATGGAAAGGTGGGTTAACCCGCAGTAACAAAGTAGGCGTGACAAAAAAACTAGGCAGTTTATATACTGGTCCATATAAAGTTATAAAAGCCGATCACAATATTGACCGGTATACCATAAATAGCATACAAGGTATTAAAGGTTACAGAAAATTCAGTGCAGTAGTGCCCTCTGATTCGTTGCGTCCCTATAAACCTTCGGTATCTGACAGTTCCACCGATTCTGATCATGAAATCGATAGAGATGATTTGATTGATTTATTAGAGAGTTAAGAGTTGTTTGTATCAAGTTTCTATTCTTAGAAAATACATCAAAATTGTCGATAATAATCTGTAATAAAGTAAAATAAATAAACCAAACAATTTTATTTACAATTCCAATACACTAAATAATAACATGTTTCGGTAAGACCGTAACAGGTAGCTGTGTGACTACTATGTACAACATCTACTGTCTCTGTGTGATATGACAGGTAGATCTGTGTGACTACTATGTACAACATCTACTGTCTCTGTGTGATATGACAGGTAGATCTATGTGACTACTATGTACAACATCTACTGTCTCTGTGTGATATGACAGGTAGATCTGTGTGACTACTATTGACAACATCTACTGTTTCTGTGTGGTATGACAGATAGATCTGTGTGACTAAAATACAACGTTCAACCATATGTAACATTTATTATATCGATGTGGTATATATTAAGTAGATTTGTGACTATTAACTACATAACAATTGTACAAAGGCGCATACAACACCTACTGTTTCTGTGTGATATGACAGATAGATCTGTGTGACTAAGTCTATCAACAAAATTCTATAAACAACATCTATCTACTGTTGCTATGTGATAACTCCATGTGATTTCGTTATAAGTGAACAATAAAAAGGGCTTTGTTGTGAAACAGATCAATTGAATAATGTTATATAAACAACAAAGGTATTATTGTAAATAAAAGGAATTATCTTCGTATATCATTTTTCAGGTAAAAACATCCATAGATAATGGCGCAGATGACAAGTGCCGTGAGGCGCCACGGCAGTGGCAGGATGGCCGAATGTTACAAGTTCAGCTTCCGGCACGCCGCCCCGCTAAATTATAAATTGTATTACCTCGATATATTAATTAATTATCACATAATTATCTTATTATAAATTATTAATAAATTATAAAACTAATCTAAAGCCAATACTGACAGCCGTAATCAAATTATTAATCATAATCTAATATACTGAAAATGCCACTTCCGGTTTACGGAACCTAATTTAATTTAAAAATCTATACAATGTTTAATTATATAATTATACTGCTTAGTAATAATTTTGATGCAAATTAATAACTATTGTTGTATTGCATTGTATTAATATTGTTATAAATCGATTAATAAGTTGCTTGTGTAAAAGTATAAAAGCCAGTGTCCGCCATTTTTAGAGCATTATTAAACTGTCTGCTGATAACATAACATCGCAACGTTTATTTATCCCTGTGCCGTGTACAATATAATATGTTACCCTGGAGCCAATACAAGTCTCAATATCATTATAAATACATATAATTTTAATATACATAAAACATATAAATTACATATAAAACATATAATTTTTTGGTTTAGTTTCACCACCTCCAAATACGTATCTGGTTATTTCAGATATTATCTGACAGATTTCTTGACGAACTATAAAATTCTATCAAAAATATGTTGGTAAGTTATTTAAAAGTGAAATAGGCTCATAAAATTATATGTGAAGTTGAATCGTTCTAGCAGTAGAATTATCTTTAGAGTGTTTTCTCCGAAATTGCGTTCTTTGTCTGATTCATATGGCCTAATTTTTTTTTCACATTCAAGCTTATAAAACATATATTTACGAAAGATGGTAACCTAAGATACAATGTGTGAAAAAGGCACACTTTTTGATAAAATGGTTTCCGAGATAATTAACTTTAAAATTTTGGGCCATATGAATCAGAATCTGTGAGATATGAATCAGAATTAGGGATAGAAATGAAATTCTAGTTAGAAAAATCAGTCAATATTTATTAAAATCACAGTAAATGCACATGATGCTTATCATAATACCTAAATCTAGTCATCACAGCGTAATATGGCACTTGACAATATCAATCATCACACAATATTAATTACTTTTTAATACGTTCTGCAATTTTCTTCTTCTATCTTTTTTCTTCCTTAGATATTACTGGTGGCATTTTTGTGTACTGTAATATAAAAACGAAGATTACAAATTTATTAATAATCATACTTAAAAATGCCTTTTAAATAAGACATGCAGGTACAGTATTGTATTTGTATTTGCCACTACAGTAGGTATGTATACAAATAATACACTGTTTGACACATGACTGAAATTTCAATATTTTAAGGAATTTCAAGTTACAGATACTTATTATTGACCTGACGTTTCAACCCAATTATGAATAATGTATACCTATTAAAAGGTGGGTAAAAATTGTAAGAAAATTCTTGAGCGGGAATCGAACCCACGACTTATCACGTTACGTTATAACGGTCTTAAAAGTTAATATATTGTTACAGTATATTACCCTTTTCGTCTAAGCAGTAGTTTGAGCCTATAAACTACCGCTAAAACTAATAGTTGAGTAAGTAGGTAGTTTCATTAACCACTCGTTATTATTTTATTTATGTTATTTAGTTAATTAATTTTATTTTTAAACTCTCATTTAAACGAAGTTTGTTTTTATTGTTTACCTTTATTTTATTACCTAGACGAACGGAGTTTAATACCAATATATTAGTTTTAATTTCAGGTATAGTCTAATTTTCGAAAATTTTGTCGTCGATAGATATGAAACCCCTTTGACGTTATTAGGACTGCTGCGAAATTTACAGCTACTGTTTTTAGACACGTAAATAACATTAGGTTCATACGAAATGACTTGTTACAGGCGTAACGTGCCGCCAATGTAACGTTTCATTAACAATATGTGTGACATTCTGATTAATATGGTATTTTTACCATATGAATCAGACACATATCAATCAGAATTTTACCTATAAACATCGATAAATCATCACACGTGTGCAATTAAAGATTGTTATTTATACATAGGTTTCTGTTCCCCAATGGCATTATATTTCCCGCAGATTCAAGTTTGAAAACCATTTACTTTAATTTAAAAACGAACATACTAATCAGAAACACAGGTGTACCAAGGCTATATGAATCAGATATTTACCTTTATATCTCCGCGACGACACGAACCAGCCACACTTCTCACCACGACCACGTCAACCGAGCCACTGGCTACCCCCAGCGCGGGAAAGGGTCGCCTCATTTTCTTAATTAGCTGGGTACGTTCGAGTGAAGCGCGTGAATATGAATCAGACTTTTGTGCCGGACACTCACTATTTTTTTATTTATAAATAAACAATCGTAAATATTAGTACCATTTTTTTTGGTGTAAAGAAACAACTAATATTCTTTCGTAATAATTATAATTTACATCAATTTATCAATATGAAATAATGTTATTGTTAGTAATGTTCAAGAAACTGGGTTACGGACACACCATATTAGTCAGAAGAACTACTTTTAAATATTTTTTTGAAATATTTATATAAATATTATTTAAAAAAATAACTTGTGCAAGATAGACAATAGTTATAAAATTGATTGCAGACTGATTTGTCAGTTACTTACAAAAAATAACCTCAAGACATCGAAAATTTAGGGTTCGAAGAATCACTCTCTTTAGCGTCTCCTTCCGAATAACATAAACCACATATGTATATACATAACAGGATCAAACCCCGGAGCTCCTGATGAAAAGCTAGTGCCATGTGCAAAGCTCTATAGAGGTTCTTCTGATATATATTTTGTCCTTCTTCTGGTGATGTAAAATAATACTTCACTAATTTGATTTCCATCAGTTGGTTTAATTAATCAAAATTAAATGTTTCATTAAAAACCTAACTTAGTAATCCATGGTCATTTCATTCTTTAACTTTTCAATTTTTAGTTGTTAACAATAATCAAGAAGTCATGTCTTCTCTTTTCTTTCTAGAAGTCCAATATTTTATTACTGTTCATATCTGTGACGATTAATAGAATGAGATCTAGAAACATTAGTTTTTTGATGACAACCTTTCGCGCTCATATTTATTTATACACAAACTTTCCAATCCATATCGTCTTTGAGCTTCATCTTCCCATACTTCTAAACAAAACCCTGGTAGCGAGTATTATCATTCCAATATTAGGCTAAATATTGATAATCTATGTTTTACTTATCTACCACCTTACTTACCTAATAGCACCAACCACCACGCCGCTGTAACTTTGAACTCGGAATATAAACAAACAATAAATAAAAATATAAGTTGATGCAAATTTTCGTTTTACATATTACACCTGTTTTTCTCTTGTTTTACCTGTTTAACATTGTTTCTTTAAGCCTTCCTATAAGAGAATAATGAAATACATCTTTGAAATAAGAAAATTAAATTTCTTTGTCTCTTCTTGAAGAAATACTAATTTTAATACCTCGTAAGAATCAGAATTAACACTAATGAAACAATTACGTAGATCAACTTTCAAAAGCGCGCGTTTTTACACTTCACTTTTTTAAAATTTGGTTTGCGTGCGGTTTTTGGGATCCCTCCGTTTGGCCAAATGATTTTGCGTCAAATTTCACTTCCCAAAAAACTTTTCGCCCAAGATTCATTTCGCAAATGAATTGCATTAGGAAATGCACATTTCGCACTTCATTTATTTTTATATGGCTATTTTTAATTGATTTGCCAAAAAATACTTTGGTCAAATTATCACTTCGCATACTTACTCAAATTATGGTGTAGGTAGGAAAATAAGTACTGAGCGTGCCGCGGCAGCGGCCTACGTTATCGTCTCTATCGTTAATGCTTATTTTTAACGATAGAGGGATAACGGTCTGTTCTTGGGTATTAGGTAAAAGGTATTGACAGAAGCGAATAGCTGCAAACCCGACTTCACGTAGTCTGCCCAAACCCTTTTTTTTCCCCTAAGGAAAATGCATTAAATTGACCGGTGTGAAGTTAGCAGCCAAAAGTAGCAGCCACTGTATAACCCGACCAATTTAAAATGTCGATTTTAAAACATATATTTAATTCTAAGATTTTGCGTCTAGAATGCTAATTAATATCGACGACATCAAATTTATGAAGATATCCAGGGGATAGATTAACTAAATCGCCCAGCAGCCACTTCTATGTCTTGAAAATGTTCCGTATTATTTGCAAATTATAAAGTTGGATGTTAGAAAATTTCTAGCTCAAAAACAAAGCCGCGTACCACTTTGGGACCTATTAGGTATTGAAGGCATATTCCTGTTCTATTAGAAAACATTCAATTTAAGAAGATATCTAGGGGATAGATTAGCTAAATCGCCCAGCAGCCACTTCTATGTCTTGAAAATGTTCCGTATTATTTGCAAATTATAAAGTTGGATGTTAGAAAATTTCTAGCTCAAAAACAAAGCCGCGTACCACTTTGGGACCTATTAGGTATTGAAGACATATTCCAGTTCTATTAGAAAACATTCAATATAAGAAGATATCTAGGGGATAGATTAGCTAAATCGCCCAGCAGCCACTTCTATGTCTTGAAAATGTTCCGTATTATTTGCAAATTATAAAGTTGATGTTAGAAAATTTCTAGCTCAAAAACAAAGCCACGTACCACTTTAGGACCTATTAGGTATTGTAGGTTATTCCTGATCTATCAAAAGACATCAAAGTGATGAAGATATCTAGGGGATAGATTAGCTAAATCGCCCAGCAGCCACTTCTATGTCTTGAAAATGTTCCGTATTATTTGCAACTTATAAAGTTGGATGTTAGAAAATTTCTAGCTCAAAAACAAAGCCGCGTACCACTTAAAGACCTATTAGGTATTGAAGGCATATTCCTGTTCTATTAGAAAACATTCAATTTAAGAAGATATCTAGGGGATAGATTAGCTAAATCGCCCAGCAGCCACTTCTATGTCTTGAAAATGTTCCGTATTATTTGCAAATTATAAAGTTGGATGTTAGAAAATTTCTAGCTCAAAAACAAAGCCGCGTACCACTTTGGGACCTATTAG
Organism: Scirpophaga incertulas; assembly: GCA_036419045.1. NCBI lineage: Eukaryota > Metazoa > Arthropoda > Insecta > Lepidoptera > Crambidae > Scirpophaga > Scirpophaga incertulas. The sequence continues at coordinate 15,523,935 of CM071630.1, read as the reverse complement.
GTATTGAAGACATATTTCTGTTCTATTAGAAAACATTCAATATAAGAAGATATCTAGGGGATAGATTAGCTAAATCGCCCAGCAGCCACTTCTATGTCTTGAAAATGTTCCGTATTATTTGCAAATTATAAAGTTGATGTTAGAAAATTTCTAGCTCAAAAACAAAGCCGCGTACCACTTTAGGACCTATTAGGTATTGAAGGCATATTCCTGTTCTATTAGAAAACATTCAATTTAAGAAGATATCTAGGGGATAGATTAGCTAAATCGCCCAGCAGCCACTTCTATGTCTTGAAAATGTTCCGTATTATTTGCAAATTATAAAGTTGGATGTTAGAAAATTTCTAGCTCAAAAACAGAGCCGCGTACCACTTTGGGACCTAATAGGTATTGAAAACATATTCCTGTTCTATTAGAAAACATTCAATATAAGAAGATATCTAGGGGATAGATTAGCTAAATCGCCCAGCAGCCACTTCTATGTCTTGAAAATGTTCCGTATTATTTGCAAATTATAAAGTTGATGTTAGAAAATTTCTAGCTCAAAAACAAAGGCGCGTACCACTTGAGGATCTATTAGATATTGTAGGTGTATTCCTGTTCTATCAAAAGACATCAAAGTGATGAAGATATCTAGGAGATAGATTAGCTAAATCGCCAGCAGCCACTTCTATGTCTTGAAAATGTTCCGTATTATTTGCAAATTATAAAGTTGGATGTTAGAAAATTTCTAGCTCAAAAACAAAGTCGCGTACCACTTTGGGACCTATTCGGTATTGAAGGCATATTCCTGTTCTATTAGAAAACATTCAATTTAATAAGATATCTAGGGGATAGATTAGCTAAATCGCCCAGCAGCCACTTCTATGTCTTGAAAATGTTCCGTATTATTTAAAAAGTATAAAGTTGGATGTTAGAAAATTTCTAGCTCAAAAACAAAGTCGCGTACCACTTTGGACCTATTAGGTATAAAGGCATATTCCTGTTCTATAAGAAGACATTCAATTAAGAAGATATCTAGGGGATAGGTTAGCTAAATCACCCAGCAGCCACTTCTATGTCTTGAAAATGTTCCGTATTATTTGCAAATTATAAAGTTGGATGTTAGAAAATTTCTAGCTCAACAACAAAGCCGCGTACCACTTTAAGACCTATTAGGTATTGAAGGCATATTCTGTTCTATTAGAAAACATTCAACTTAAGAAGATATCTAGGGGATAGGTAGCTAAATCACCCAGCAGCCACTTCTATGTCTAGAAAATGTTCCGTATTATTTGCAAATTATAAAGTTGGATGTTAGAAAATTTCTAGCTCAAAAACAAAGCCGCGTACCACTTTGGACCTATTAGGTATTGAAGGCATATTCCTGTTCTATTAGAAAATATTCAATTTAAGAAGATATCTAGGGGATAGATTAGCTAAATCACCGAGCAGCCACTTCTATGTCTTGAAAATGTTCCGTATTATTTGCAAATTTTAAAGTTGGATTTTAGAAAATTTCTAGCTCAAAAAGAAAGGCGCGTACCACTTAAGGATCTATTAGATGTTGTAGGTATATTCCTGTTCTATCAAAATACATTAAATTCATGAAGATATCTAGGGGATAGATTAACTAAATCGCCAGCAGCCACTTCTATGTCTTGAAAAGTTCCGTATTATTTGCAAATTATAAAGTTGGATGTTAGAAAATTTCTAGCTCAAAAACAAAGCCGCGTACCACTTTAAGACCTATTAGGTATTGAAGGCATATTCCTGTTCTATAAGAAGACATTCAATTTAAGAAGATATCTAGGGGATAGGTTAGCTAAATCACCCAGCAGCCACTTCTATGTCTTGAAAATGTTCCGTTATTTGCAAATTATAAAGTTGGATGTTAGAAAATTTCTAGCTCAAAAACAAAGCCGCGTACCACTTTGGGACCTAATAGGTATTGAAAACATATTCCTGTTCTATTAGAAAAATTCCATATAAGAAGATATCTAGGGGATAGATTAGCTAAATCGCCCAGCAGCCACTTCTATGTCTTGAAAATGTTCCGTATTATTTGCAAATTATAAAGTTGGATGTTAGAAAATTTCTAGCTCAAAAACAAAGTCGCGTACCACTTTGGACCTATTAGGTAATAAAGGCATATTCCTGTTCTATAAGAAGACATTCAATTATGAAGATATCTAGGGGATAGGTTAGCTAAATCACCCAGCAGCCACTTCTATGTCTTGAAAATGTTCCGTATTATTTGCAAATTATAAAGTTGGATGTTAGAAAATTTCTAGCTCAAAAACAAAGCCGCGTACCACTTTAAGACCTATTAGGTATTGAAGGCATATTCCTGTTCTATTAGAAAACATTCAACTTAAGAAGATATCTAGGGGATAGGTTAGCTAAATCACCCAGCAGCCACTTCTATGTCTAGAAAATGTTCCGTATTATTGGCAAATTATAAAGTTGGATGTTAGAAAATTTCTAGCTCAAAAACAAAGCCGCGTACCACTTTGGGACCTATTAGGTATTGAAGGCATATTCCTGTTCTATTAGAAAATTTCAATTTAAGAAGATATCTAGGGGATAGATTAGCTAAATCACCGAGCAGCCACTTCTATGTCTTGAAAATGTTCCGTATTATTTGCAAATTTTAAAGTTGGATTTTAGAAAATTTCTAGCTCAAAAACAAAGGCGCGTACCACTTAGGATCTATTAGATGTTGTAGGTATATTCCTGTTCTATCAAATACATTAAATTTATGAAGATATCTAGGGGATAGATTAGCTAAATGGCCAGTAGCCACTTCTATGTCTTGAAAATGTTCCGTATTATTTGCAAATTATAAAGTTGGATTTAAGAAAATTTCTAGCTTCAAAAACAAAACGGCGTACCACTTAATCATCTAAGGTATTGTAGGTATATTCCTGTTCTATCAAACGATCTCAAATTTATGAAGATATCTTGGGGATAGATTAGCTAAATCGCCCAGCAGCCACTTCTATGTGTTGAAAATGTTCCGTATTATTTGCAATGTATAAAGTTGGATTTTATAAAATTTCTACTTCAAAAACAAAGCCGCGTACCACTTAAGGATCTATTAGGTATTATAGGTATATTCCTGTTCTATCAAAAAACATCAAATTTAAGAAGATATCTAGGGGATAGATTAGCTAAATCGCCAGCAGCCACTTCTATGTCTTGAAAATGTTTCGTATTATTTAGCGATTTAGCTAATCTATCCCTAGATATCTTCATAAATTTGATAGTGTCTGATAGAAAAGGAATATACTTACAATACTTGATAGGTCCTAAGTGGTACGCGGCTTTGTTTTTGAGCTAGAAATTTTCTAATATCCAACTTTATAATTTGCAAATAATAGGGAACATTTTCAAGACATAGAAGTGGCTGCTGGGCGATTTAGCTAATCTACCCCCTAGATATATTCAAAAATTTGATGATTTTTGATAGAACTGGAATATATCTACAATATCTAATAGATCCTTAAGATGTTTGCTGCTTTGTTTTTGAAGTAGAAATTTTATAACATCAACTTTATAATTTGCAAATACGGAACATTTTCAAGACATAGAAGTAGCTGTTCGTTGATTTAGCTAACCTATCCCCTAGATATCTTCTTAAATTGAATGTTTTCTAACAGAACAGGAATATGCCTTTAATACCTAATAGGTCTTAAAGTGGTATACGCGCCTTTGTTTTTGAGCTAGAAATTTTCTTAAAATCCAACTTAATACATTGCAAATTAATACGGAACATTTTCAACACATAGAAGTGGCTGCTGGGTGATTTAGCTAATCTTTCCCCTGGATATCTTATCAACTTGGATGTCGTCTGACAGAACAGGAAAATGCTTTCAATAGCTAATAGGTGCCAAAGTGGTACGCGCCTTTGTTTTTGAGCTAGAAATTTTCTAAAATCCAACTTAATACAATTGCAAATAATACGGAACATTTTCAACACATAGAAGTGGCTGCTGGTGATTTAGCTAATCTTTCCCCTGGATATCTTATCAATTTGATGTCGTCTGATAGAACAGGAAAATGCTTTCAATAGCTAATAGGTGCCAAAGTGGTACGCGCCTTTGTTTTTGAGCTAGAATTTTCTAAAATCCAACTTTATAATTTGCAAATAATAGGGAACATTTTCAACACATAGAAGTGGCTGCTGGGTGATTTAGCTAATCTATCCCCTAGATATCTTCTTAAGTTGAATGTTTTCTAATAGAACAGGAATATGCCTTCAATACCTAAAAGGTCCCAAGTGGTACGCGGCTTGTTTTTTGAGCTAGAAATTTTATAACATCCAACTTTATAATTTGCAAATAATACGGAACATTTTCAAGACATAGAAGTGGCTGCTGGGCGATTTAGCTAACCTATCCCCTAGATATCTTCATCAATTGATGTCTTTTGATAGAACAGGAATATACCTTACAATATCGTATAGATCCTTAAGTGGTACGCCGCTTTGTTTTTGAAGTAGAAATTTTCTAAAACCAACTTTAAAATTTGCAAATAATACGGAACATTTTCAAGACATAGAAGTGGCTGCTGGGTGATTTAGCTAACCTATCCCCTAGATATCTTCTTAAGTTGAATGTTTTCTGATAGAACGAATATGCCTTCAATACCTAATAGGTCCCAAAGTGGTACGCGGCTTTGTTTTTGAGCTAGAAATTTTCTAACATCCAACTTTATAATTTGCAAATAATACGGAACATTTTCAAGACATAGAAGTGGCTGCTGGGCGATTTAGCTAATCTATCCCCTAGATATCTTCTTAAATTGAATGTTCTTTATAGAAGAGAATATGCCTTAATACATAAAGTCGTAAAGTGGTACGCGGCTTTGTTTTTGAGCTACAAATTTTCTAACATCCAACTTTATCTTTTTAAATAATACGGAACATTTTCAAGACATAGAAGTGGCTGCTGGCGATTTAGCTAATCTATTCCCTAGATATCTTCTTAATTGAATGTCTTCTTATAGAACAGGAATATGCCTTCAATACCTAAAAGGTCTCAAAGTGGTACGCGCTTTGTTTTTGAGCTAGAAATTTTCTAACATCCAACTTTATAATTTGCAAATAATACGGAACATTTTCAAGACATAGAAGTGGCTGCTGGGCGATTTAGCTAATCTATCCCCTAGATATCTTCATCAATTTGATGTCTTTTGATAGAACAGGAATATTCCTACAATATCTAATAGATACTTAAGTGGTACGCTCCTTTGTTTTTGAGCTAGAAATTTTCTAAAATCCAACTTTTTAATTTGCAAATAATAGGGAACATTTTCAACACATAGAAGTGGCTGCTCGTTGATTTAGCTAACCTATCCCCTAGATATCTTCTTAATTGAATGTTTTCTAATAGAACAGGAATATGCCTTCAATACCTAATAGGTCCCAAAGTGGTACGCGGCTTTGTTTTTGAGCTAGAAATTTTATAACATCCAACTTTATAATTTGCAAATAATACGGAACATTTTCAAGACAGAAGTGGCTGCTGGGCGATTTAGCTAATCTATTCCCTAGATATCTTCTTCTTGAATGAGTCTTCTTATAGAACAGGAATATGCCTTCAATACCTAAAAGGTCTCAAAGTGGTACGCGGCTTTGTTTTTGAGCTAGAAATTTTCTAACATCCAACTTTATAATTTGCAAATAATACGGAACATTTTCAAGACATAGAAGTGGCTGCTGGGCGATTTAGCTAATCTATCCCCTAGATATCTTCTTAAATTGAATGTCTTCTAATAGAATAGGAATATGCCTTCAATACATAAAGGTCGTAAAGTGGTACGCGGCTTTGTTTTTGAGCTACAAATTTTCTAACATCCAACTTTTATTTTTAAATAATACGGAACATTTTCAGACATAGATGTGGCTGCTGGGCGATTTAGCTAATCTATTCCCTAGATATCTTCTTAATTGAATGTCTTCTTATAGAACAGGAATATGCCTTCAATACCTTTTAGGTCCCAAAGTGGTACGCGGCTTTGTTTTTGAGCTAGAAATTTTCTAACATCCAACTTTATAATTTGCAAATAATACGGAACATTTTCAAGACATAGAAGTGGCTGCAGGGTGATTTAGCTAACCTATCCCCTAGATATCTTCTTAAATTGAATGTTTTCTTATAGAACAGGAATATGCCTTCAATATTTAATAGGTCCTAAAGTAGTACGCGGCTTTGTTTTTGAGCTAGAAATTTTCTAACATCCAACTTTATACATTGCAAATAATACAGAACATTTTCAAGACATAGAAGTGGCTGCTGGGCGATTTAGCTAATCTATCCCCTAGATATCTTCATCAGTTTGATGTCTTTTGATAGAACAGGAATATACCTACAATATCTAATAGATACTTAAGTGGTACGCGCCTTTGTTTTTGAGCTAGAAATTTTCTAAAATCCAACTTTATAATTTGCAAATAATAGGGAACATTTTCAACACATAGAAGTGGCTGCTGGGCGATTTAGCTAATCTATCCCCTAGATATCTTCTTAAGTTGAATGTTTTCTATAGAGAACGGAATATGCCTTCAATACCGAAAAGGTCCCAAAGTGGTACGCGGCTTTGTTTTTGAGCTAGAAATTTTATAACATCCAACTTTATAATTTGCAAATAATACGGAACATTTTCAAGACATAGAAGTGGCTGCTGGGCGATTTAGCTAACCTATCCCCTAGATATCTTCATCAATTTGATGTCTTTTGATAGAACAGGAATATACCTACAATATTGTATAGATCCTTAAGTGTACGCCGCTTTGTTTTTGAAGTAGAAATTTTCTAAAAAACCAAACTTTAAAATTTGCAAATAATACGGAACATTTTCAAGACATAGAAGTGGCTGCTGTGATTTAGCTAACCTATCCCCTAGATATCTTCTTAAGTTGAATGTTTTCTGATAGAACAGAATATGCCTTCAATACCTAATAGGTCCCAAAGTGGTACGCGGCTTTGTTTTTGAGCTAGAAATTTTCTAACATCCAACTTTATAATTTGCAAATAATACGGAACATTTTCAAGACATAGAAGTGGCTGCTGGGCGATTTAGCTAATCTATCCCCTAGATATCTTCTTAAATTGAATGTCTTCTAATAGAATAAGAATATGCCTTCAATACATAAAAGGTCGTAAAGTGGTACGCGGCTTTGTTTTTGAGCTACAAATTTTCTAACATCCAACTTTATACTTTTAAATAATACGGAACATTTTCAAGACATAGAAGTGGCTGCTGGGCGATTTAGCTAATCTATTCCCTAGATATCTTCTTAATTGAATGTCTTCTTATAGAACAGGAATATGCCTTCAATACCTAAAAGGTCTCAAAGTGGTACGCGCGCTTTGTTTTTGAGCTAGAAATTTTCTAACATCCAACTTTATAATTTGCAAATAATACGGAACATTTTCAAGACATAGAAGTGGCTGCTGGGCGATTTAGCTAATCTATCCCCTAGATATCTTCATCAATTTGATGTCTTTTGATAGAACAGGAATATACCTACAATATCTAATAGATACTTAAGTGGTACGCTCCTTTGTTTTTGAGCTAGAAATTTTCTAAAATCCAACTTTTTAATTTGCAAATAATAGGGAACATTTTCAACACATAGAAGTGGCTGCTCGTTGATTTTGCTAACCTATCCCCTAGATATCTTCTTAAATTGAATGTTTTCTAATAGAACAGGAATATGCCTTCAATACCTAATAGGTCCCAAAGTGGTACGCGGCTTTGTTTTTGAGCTAGAATTTTTATAACATCCAACTTTATTAATTTGCAAATAATACGGAACATTTTCAAGACAGAAGTGGCTGCTGGGCGATTTAGCTAATCTATTCCCTAGATATCTTCTTAATTGAATGTCTTCTTATAGAACAGGAATATGCCTTCAATACCTAAAAGGTCTCAAAGTGGTACGCGGCTTTGTTTTTGAGCTAGAAATTTTCTAACATCCAACTTTATAATTTGCAAATAATACGGAACATTTTCAAGACATAGAAGTGGCTGCTGGGCGATTTAGCTAATCTATCCCCTAGATATCTTCATCAGTTTGATGTCTTTTAATAGAACAGGAATACCTACAATATCTAATAGATACTTAAGTGGTACGCGCCTTTGTTTTTGAGCTAGAAATTTTCTAAAATCCAACTTTATAATTTGCAAATAATAGGGAACATTTTCAACACATAGAAGTGGCTGCTCTGGAGATTTAGCTGATCTATCCCCTAGATATCTTCTTAAGTTGAATGTTTTCTAATAGAACAAATATGCCTTCAATACCTAAAAGGTCCCAAAGTGGTACGCGGCTTGTTTTTGAGCTAGAAATTTTCTAACATCCAACTTTATAATTTGCAAATAATACGGAACATTTTCAAGACATAGATGTGGCTGCTGGGCGATTTAGCTAATCTATCCCCTAGATATCTTCATCAGTTTTATGTCTTTCGATAGAACAGGAATATACCTACAATAATAATAGATCCTAAGTGTTACGCGCCTTTGTTTTTGAGCTAGAAATTTTCTAAAATCCAACTTTATAATTTGCAAATAATACGGAACATTTTCAAGACATAGAAGTGGCTGCTGGGCGATTTAGCTAATCTATCCCCTAGATATCTTCATCAGTTTGATGTCTTGATAGAACAGGAATGTACCTACAATATCTAATAGATACTTAAGTGGTACGCGCCTTTGTTTTTGAGCTAGAAATTTTCTAAAATCCAACTTTATAATTTGCAAATAATAGGGAACATTTTCAACACATAGAAGTGGCTGCCGGGTGATTTAGCTGATCTATCCCCTAGATATCTTCTTAAGTTGAATGTTTTCTAATAGAACAGGAATATGCCTTCAATACCTAAAAGGTCCCAAAGTGGTACGCGGCTTTGTTTTTGAGCTAGAAATTTTCTAACATCCAACTTTATAATTTGCAAATAATACGGAACATTTTCAAGACATAGACGTGGCTGCTGGGCGATTTAGCTAATCGATCCCCTAGATATCTTCATAGATTTGATGTATTTTGATAGAACAGGAATATACCTACAATATCGTATAGATCCTTTAGTGGTACGCCGCTTTTTTGAAGTAGAAATTTTCTAAAACCCAACTTTAAAATTTGCAAATAATACGGAACATTTTCAAGACATAGAAGTGGCTGCTGGGTGATTTAGCTAATCTATCCCTAGATATCTTCTTAAGTTGAATGTTTTTCTATAGAACGGGAATATGTCTTCAATACAGAAAGGTCCCAAAGTGGTACGCGGCTTGTTTTTGAGCTAGAAATTTTATAACATCCAACTTTATAATTTGCAAATAATACGGAACATTTTCAAGACATAGAAGTGGCTGCTGGGCGATTTAGCTAACCTATCCCCTAGATATCTTCATCAATTTGATGTCTTTTGATAGAACAGGAATATACCTACAATATCGTATAGATCCTTAAGTGGTACGCCGCTTTGTTTTTGAAGTAGAAATTTTCTAAAAACCAAACTTTAAAATTTGCAAATAATACGGAACATTTTCAAGACATAGAAGTGGCTGCTGGGTGATTTAGCTAACCTATCCCCTAGATATCTTCTTAAGTTGAATGTTTTCTGATAGAACAGGAATATGCCTTCAATACCTAATAGGTCCCAAAGTGGTACGCGGCTTTGTTTTTGAGCTAGAAATTTTCTAACATCCAACTTTATAATTTGCAAATAATACGGAACATTTTCAAGACATAGAAGTGGCTGCTGGGCGATTTAGCTAATCTATCCCCTAGATATCTTCTTAAATTGAATGTCTTCTAATAGAACAGGAATATGCCTTCAATACCTAAAAGGTCCCAAAGTGGTAGGCGGCTTTGTTTTTGAGCTAGAAATTTTATAACATCCAACTTTATAATTTGCAAATAATACGGAACATTTTCAAGACATAGAAGTGGCTGCTGGGCGATTTAGCTAACCTATTCCTAGATATCTTCATCAGTTTGATGTCTTTTGATAGAACAGGAATATACCTACAATATCTAATAGATACTTAAGTGGTACGCGCCTTTGTTTTTGAGCCAGAAATTTTCTAACATCCAACTTTATAATTTGCAAATAATACGGAACATTTTCAAGACATAGAAGTGGCTGCTGGGCGATTTAGCTAATCTATCCCCTAGATATCTTCATCAATTTGATGTCTTTTGATAGAACAGGAATATACCTACAATATCTAATAGATACTTAAGTGGTACGCTCCTTTGTTTTTGAGCTAGAGAAATTTTCTAAAATCCAACTTTTTAATTTGCAAATAATAGGGAACATTTTCAACACATAGAAGTGGCTGCTCGTTGATTTGCTAACCTATCCCCTAGATATCTTCTTAAATTGAATGTTTTCTAATAGAACAGGAATATGCCTTCAATACCTAATAGGTCCCAAAGTGGTACGCGGCTTTGTTTTTGAGCTAGAAATTTTATAACATCCAACTTTATAATTTGCAAATAATACGGAACATTTTCAAGACATAGAAGTGGCTGCTGGGCGATTTAGCTAATCTATCCCCTAGATATCTTCTTAAATTGAATGTTTTCTAATAGAACAGGAATACGCCTTCAATACCTATTAGGTCCCAAAGTGGTACGCGGCTTTGTTTTTGAGCTAGAAATTTTCAAACATCCAACTTTATAATTTGCAAATAATACGGAACATTTTCAAGACATAGAAGTGGCTGCTGGGTGATTTAGCTAACCTATCCCCTAGATATCTTCTTAAATTGAATGTCTTCTTATAGAACAGGAATATGCCTTCAATACCTAATAGGTCTTAAAGTGGTACGCGGCTTTTTTTTGAGCTAGAAATTTTCTAACATCCAACTTTATAATTTGCAAATAATACGGAACATTTTCAAGACATAGAAGTGGCTGCTGGGCGATTTAGTTAATCTATCCCCTGGATATCTTCATAAATTTGATGTCGTCTATATTAATTAGCATTCTAGACGCAAAATCTTAGAATTAAATTTATGTTTTAAAATCGTCATTTTAAATTGGTCGGGTTATACAGTGGCTGCTACTTTTGGCTGCTAACTTCACACCGGTATTAAATTGCATGCCCCGGCTGTGGCGAGCCGGCGGTTATGTGGGGCTCTCCTCCTCAGAAGGGGGAGGCCTACCCACTAAAAACCTCAGAGATGGCCTTCCTCAGGCATGTAGGGAGCCCCCGGGAACACTCAAGCTACTTCCGGGAATCCCCAGCCTCCGCTCCCCCGTCGATACAGGGGAGCCCTCCTCGGGGAGGCTCACTACCTCCCGGTCTCCTCCACCGACGACGCCCCCGGCCACGGAAAGGGCGTGGTCCATCCCGGGTCGCCGTAGCGGTCGCGACTCCTCGCGCCCGCCGGCGACCCGCGGCGGCGCCGCAGCTGTGCTACCGAGCCCTGCGCCGCCTCCTTCGAGCGGGATCGGCCATCTCCCGACCCCGCTCGGCGGCCTCCTTCTGGAGCATTACTGCTTCACAGAAGGAGGCCACAGCCCTCCAACTTCCCTCGTCCGCCAGCATTGCCGCAATCAATGCCGGCGGAGACAGATCTCGCCCGATTTCTGCGACCAAGACTCGGCGCTCGGAGGCCCACGCGGGACACTCCGCCAGCGTGTGCTGGGCCGAGTCGAGGTCGGATGCGCAGTGGTGGCAATGTGTCATTCCCTCCCGTCCTATTCGACACAGATACTCACCGAAGCAGCCGTGCCCGGTGAGTATCTGAGTCAATCGGTAGGTGACCTCCTCCTTCCCGTGGGGCCAAGCTTCGAGGTGCTGGAGTACGGCACCGACGGCCCGCTGGCGCGCGCATATCCGTAATTCGAGCTGCGCACGCCAGGCCGCCACAATCCGTCGGTGCCACTCCCGTTTAGGCACTTCGTGCGCGGGTTCCAGGGCGCTCCCCCCATCGCTCCCCCGGTCGACACGCCGCGACGCATACGTCGCCGCGTACATGTCGGCCAGGATGTCGAATGGGGGGGAGCGTCCCAGAACCGTCGCCGCCTCGTACGAGATTGTACGGTAGCCTCGTACGATCCGTATGGCCATTATCCGCTGCAGGCTCCGTAGCAGAGCTCTGCAGCGGGGGGACCTCGCGCAGTCTTGCGACCACACGGGAGCCCCATACATGGCCACGGATCGCACGACGCCCTCGTACAGGCGGCGAACTCCATCCATCGATCCCCCGAGATTGGGCAGCAGGCGATGCAATGCGCCCGCCACCCTTTTGGCTCGGGGGACCAACCGCACGAAATGCTCCTCGAAGCTCCAGCGGCTGTCCAGGGTGAGGCCCAGGTACTTAAAGTACGGCCCCACCGGGACCACCGCGTCACCCACCCGGATCCGGCAGCTGGGTGGTTCCCGGCGCCTCGGAAGGCCGTGGAACCATAGCGCTTCGGTTTTGTGAGGCGCTATTTCTAAACCCAGCCGGCGGATCGCCCGCACGACACAGCGGCGCGGTCGCCGACGGGCGCGAGGAAGTCGCGACTGCTACGGCGACCCGGGATGGACCACGCCCCTTCCGTGGCCGGGGGGCGTCGTCGGTGGAGGAGACCGGGGGAGGTAGTAGCCTCCCCCGAGGAGAGCTCCCCTCTAGTCAGGGGAGCGGAGGCTGGGGGTTCCCGGAAGTGGCTTGATGTTCCCGGGGGCTCCCTACATGCCTGAGGAAGGCCATCCCTGAGATTTTTAGTGGGTAGGCCCCCCCCCTTCGGGGGAGGAGAGCCACACATAACCGCCGGCTCGCCACAGCCGGGGTATGCCATTTAATGCATTTTCCTCAGGGGAACAAAAAAAAAAAAGGTGGAACCCATGCATGCAATATTTGAAATTTCTGTATTAGTTGTGTCGATTAATTTATTTGCATATTTTGGGAAGAGTATGTTTTGCCGAATGAAACATTTGACGAATTCATATTTGGTAAAATGAAACATGACCAAACAAGTATTTGTTGAACAATAATTTGCCAAACAAGGGATTTGCTAATTAAATATTTGCGTTAAGTTGTTTTGTTGTCTTTAAAAGTATTCTATAAGTAAGTAAATCTCACGACAAGCTTTTATATGTAAAAGTTTATTTTGTTCTTTTTAGCGCATTTAATAAAATACTGTATAAAAAAATTACTTTTAGTTTTTACATTTTACACTGCTCAGGAGCGGATTCAGAATCCGATGGAAATTGTTAAAAAATGGCAGCAATGTAAATCTTTATCATTTTGTAATTGGACATTTTTAATACCTACATACAAATTTATAACTTAAATAATGTAATGAAATCGTTCAACATTAAATATTATTTCAATAATAATTAAGAAAACGTATCCGCCCTCATCGACTGCACATATTTTCATAGTAAATGTTGCATGGTGTGTAAATGCTATTTATTTCTCATACTAAGAACATGTACAACTTTATTTATGGTAATTTTAAAGTTAGTATGGTAATTAATGAAGTAAATAATTTATGGTTTATTTGAAGACGATTACTGCAAATCTTATAATTTTGCCTTGTAGTAAATTTGTGGCCTAAGGCCGAATCATTAAATATGTAACTATTACTATTATGTAAGTCATCTTCTGATTGACTTCACAAAAAACAGCGTTATTTATTATATATAAATGTAGGTATAGTAAATGTAGGATTAATTTTTAAAATAAGTAATTTAGGTGAGTGCAAATGTCGCATTACGTCAAGCATGTAATGATTAGTTTTTTTTTTGTTCAAAAAATATTTTATTTTTTATCCATTATATAAAGTTGGAGTTTTGCACTGTAATCATTTTTCATTATCAACAGCGTAGATCGCATTGTTGATTTTGTCAGAACTACATTGTAGTTATAGACTATATAAATCACAGAATTGTACATTATTTGCTATAAATCTGACAACAAATACTTTAAAGTACAAACATTAATAATGCCATCTCTTGTAGGTTCATTATGTATCTTTGTTGCTATCAAATTTCGATTGAAACTCACAGAGAGTGCAGTTACTTTGCTGCTTTAACACTGCTAATAACACTTTTATGGCGACAAACTGAACACTGCTAATAACACTTTTATGGCGACAAGCTTAATCACCAACCAAAAACAGTTTTATTACATCAACCAATATAAAATAAAAGATTTGAAAAGATATCCGAAATGGAGATACTTGCTGCTATGCGCAGAGTTTTAACAACATAAATATAGAAAGGCTATTTACAAGTCGCTATATATAGTAACATGATAGCAAATCAAATAAAGTATATTAGCCAAACGTATTAGCGCATTATTAGTCAACAATATACGCAACATATAGGTAATTCTTTAACAAATTCTAAAAATAATATTTGAAAAAGTATTTGCTATAGCCACTTTAAATTGGGCACAGTACAGCAAAGATCTAGATCAAATTTAGTTTACAGATAAAATGAATGACTTTCTTGCTCCAACCAGGTGCTAATATCGATTCGTGGGTATGCACCCTATCACTCAAGCTGATCAGGTAGAGTACCTACTTAAACACAATTTTTTCATAAAACTTCAGCGCAGTCAACTAACAAGATAAATCGTTTTTGAATAGATTTTAATGAAACTTCACAATTATATAGCTTATCAATCAGAATCATATGCTTTGCACATATGCATATGCTCCACAATTAATAAAGATATTATGTGAATTGTTCATAATGTGTCGATAAGTGTCAAGTAAGAAGGAAAAGATCTATCATCTGTGTAGACGAAGTCGCGGGTACCAGCTCGATTTCAATATATTGTAACATGTTCACGGTAACTATGAAAAATACATATTACATAATTTTAAGTGTCTTGATCCTTATACTCTGATAATAATTCAGAGAATCAAAGGTTACACCTAGTATTTGGCACTATTGTACCTGTTCAATAATACCTTTGAGAAAAATATCACTTATAAGTAAAAAATGGGGATATCTTTCAATTTCTACATTTCATTTTTTTTCATTTCTTTTATGCAGTACATTTCGTCACTTCCACAAATAAGCAATATGATAAACAAGATACCCTGAAACGTTGTGTGGTAACGATGAGCGCTTTCTTTTTTACTTTATTGGTGTTATTTGAAGTTACTCAGACTGTTTGTAATTCTATCTTCTTATATCCCAACTAATATTATAAATGCGAAAAGTGTGTTTGTTTGTTTATTTGTTTGTTTGTTTGTTTGTTTGTTACCTCTTCACGCTTAAACTACTGGACCGATTTCAAAAATTCTTTCACCTTTGGAAAGCTACATTCTCCCCGAGTAACATAGGCTACTTTTTATCCCGGAAAAATCGACAGATCCCACGGGATGCGCAATAAAGGCTTCGCTCAAAAACTACTGCACAGATTTTTATGCGGTTTTCATCAATAGATAGAGTGATTCTTGAGGAGTTTTGCGGCATTTTTTATCTCGGAAAAACGGATAGTCCCACGGGAAGCGCGATAAAATCTTCGCACCATAACCGACTTCCGCGTATATGTAGCCGTGGGCAAAAAGCTATGACCTTAACCCTCTATACACCCAATCCCGAAATCCACGCGGGCGAAGCCGTGGGCAGAAAGCTAGTATAAAAATAAATCGCAAAATGTGTTGGTAAGCTCATAACTCAACAACGCCTGGACCAATTTGGCCAATTCTTTTTTGTTAATGTTCGTTGAAGTTCAAGGAGGGTTTTTACAATGAGGAAAATTCGAATAATTAACGGAAATACCCTAAAAACAGCCCTTTTATTTTCCCATGCAAACGTTTTCTAACAGTCGAATTGAGCTTTATTGTTATTGTATAAAGTTCATATTGCAAGCACTCACTGTTGTCTAAGCAATGAAAGTGTGTTCCTAACATCAAAGAGTCAATTTGCGCTTTATTAACGCTACATATAGTTGAAATTCAATCATATCTATCAAAACAGTGTGCGTGCGTGCGTTGGAGCACAGAATACATCGTTGGACGATTTAATGTCACGTTCCAAAATTGAATAGCCACAAAATGTAATAGGTCATTTAGACTTTTTTTGCAATTTGGTTGGCTATGCGACATTATCTATAAAATAATTAGGAACAAAAAACTGCCACTGTACAAATCTTTTTGACAGGACTTCTTTCCAATTTACGTTGAATTTACATACATGTAAATTCAACGTAAATTGGAAAGAAGGAACCCAACTTATTATGTGTAAAATTTTTAAAGCTCGAGTAGTGTGAGCAAAATTTTTTAAGCTGACGTGATGATGTGTACACGTATACTCGTATTGAGTAGCCTTTTTTTTTTTGTTCCCCTGAGGAAAATGCATTAAATTGCATACCCCGGCTGTGGCGAGCCGGCGGTTATGTGGGGCTCTCCTCTCCAGAAGGGGGAGGCCTACCCACTAAAAACCTCAGGGATGGCCTTCCTCAGGCATGTAGGGAGCCCCCGGGAACATCAAACCACTTCCGGAAACCCCCAGCCTCCGCTCCCCTGTCCAGAGGGGAGCCCTCCTGGGGGGAGGCTACTACCTCCCCCGGTCTCCTCCACCGACGACGCCCCCCGGCCACGGAAGGGGCGTGGTCCATCCCGGGTCGCCGTAGCAGTCGCGACTTCCTCGCGCCCGCCGGCGACCCCGTATTGAGTAGCCTATATCTTAGAACCGCTCATGTATTGTGTTTCTTTTCTTTGTGTTGTATTATGAACTATCCTAACTCCTAATCCTAAAAGCATCAACAGTACACCAAGATGCGGAAACACCAGCCAAGCTCTTTAAATAAAACTACTTGAAAAAATCTATACTAGATACAATGTTGTAATATGTACTTTTTCAAAATTTCTACGAAAATGTATAGGTTGTTTCAGGGCCGTTATAATTATAACTAATGTTGTGTATCCATTAGAAAATAATATTCTGTAGAATAAATATTAGCGCTAATCAAATTACTTTATTTCCTTACAAACTAAATACATTATATTTAAATTCCAATCACCGGCATCCCTACAAAGCTAGCTAGCATTTTTTTCGCAGTAACAGGTGATTAGGTTAATCATTAGTAAGATTAGTCATTTGACAGTTCTTGATATAATTGTATGTTTGTTAACTTATATATTAATTCACGGATCCTGAATTTCCTGTAGAATCTTGGTGGAATAATTACATATAAGAGTAGTTGTGATTACTGTTAATACGTATACAGAAATTAAGAATAAACATATACAAAGTAGATTACGTATACAAAAAGACATAACATCTGATTTGAGAACTCTCTCCTTTTGTCATGCTGGCGAGACATGTATACAAATTTACATAGAATTTTGCGTATAAAGTGTAGATATACTTATTGTGTCAAATCAGTACAGTTTTGTGCATTAGCCCTTGCAAGGTGTGCATCTAGGACTGCATAACCTGATATAACTAGGCTCCGCATGACCTTTTAGGCAGGAAAACGTTTATTTTATTAATATTGTATCGGATATAATAGTTATAGTTATTAGCCGTGTGAGGAAACTAATCCCGGTTTTAAGAAGCTACGTAACTCAGCTGACTTCTCTGTTCTGAAGACTGTATATATACTGGGGAGGTACTTCCAAATCTATACTCATAAAGTTAGAACGAGCACAGAGGGCTATCCTGAAAGTTATGTACAGAAAACCGTTTAGATTTGCAACCACTCAACAATATGACTTAGAGTATTGAATGTTAGACAAATTTCACTCTCAGGACAATATTGCGACATTCTACTCCTCCCCAACGTATGTAACGTAACGATCCTTCAAAGCGTCGACAAAGACCTCCATACCCTTCAATATCTTGTAGAACCAGCTTTGCTATGCGACAAATTGCCTCAACTAGTTGCAGACTTTATAATAAGATAAAGTTACAATTGAAGATATACGAGTATATACTTAATAAATGGGTCATACACAAAACACTCGAAAAAGAAAACGCACAAAATAAAAGTCACGCAATCGATTCAAAATGTTATAATTTTTATATTATCGCACGCCCGTGACTTTGCCTACGTCAACTTACCTCGCGGGAAAATTATATATAAAGCAAAACAAAGCTAGTTTTGAATAAAGTTGATAGTTATTTGTCGGTAATACTCTAAATCATCAAAATTAATTCAGTAGCATTCAAGTGAAAAGGTTATAAACAATAACTATGTACATTTATACTTGAAATTAATAAGTCAAGACATATAATAAAGCTTATTTAAATACCAACTTAACAAAAGAATAACACAAAAGTCTAAATTTCACTTCTGTAGAATTTATCTTTTCTGTAGACACGATATCTGCAGAAGAGATTTCTACAGGAGAGACAAACGAAACAAAAAAAAATAATGCAATCAAAATTTTAACGTTAGTATCTTAACAATGGCACAGTTATAAACTAGTTCTTAAATCACATAATGCCAAAGTAGTTTAACATAAGAAATAGTCATAATTACTTTGCAATAAATCACTAAGAAAAGATGCACTGATGTTTGACAAAAACTTGTGTATTTAATTATGATAATATTTTATCAAAACGTATAGGACTTTCTTCTCGGCATTCAACCGGCGACTGATGCGTGACTCAGTGTTACCAACACAAAAAATAAAAGTTGAATATGCGATCTGTTACGAAAAAATAATCGTTTATTTTTTTAGTCTACAGGAAAGATGTCAAAATTTAGAACAACATTTTTATTTATTTTAAATGAATAATTAACACACTTATTTCTGAAAATCTTCATTAAGTGTGTACCTACATACATACATGTCATTATAATAAAAATACCTGTTATTTTAAGACCAACAAAAGTATTTTTTATTGCCCTCCAAAGATCTGTACTCAGTATCTGAACAGTCTACAGGAGGAGAATTTTATAATGATAAAGTTAAATTTAAATAACTAATTGAATATTTTTATTTTTCCTTTTTATATAATTAAATGGACATAAATGTGATTTTCATAAATTAGAAAAACTAAGCAAGTTAAGTAAATACTAAGTTAGCGTTAAAGTAAGTGAACGCTTTTTTTTTAATTTTGTGTATGACCCAAATATGACATGAAAAACAAGTTGACACCGTGGTTACAGTTGCAAAGCTTTTTTTTTTTGTTACAGCCGCCGATACAGTGGAGCCCTCCTCGGGGGAGGCTACAATACTTCCCCCGATCTCCACCACCGACGACGCCCCCCGGCCACGGAAGGGGCGTGGTCCCTCCCGGGTCGCCGTATCCATGGGCGCGATTTCCTCGTGCCCGCCGGCGACCCGCGGCGGCGCCGCAGCTGTGCTACCGAGCCCGGCGCCGCCTCCTTCGAGCTAGATCGGCCATCTCCCGACCCCGCTCGGCGGCCTCCTTCTGGAGCATCACTGCTTCAGAAGGAGGCTACAGCCCTCCAACCTCCCTCGTCCGCCAGCATTGCCGCAATCAATGCCGGCGGAGACAGATCTCGCCCGATCTCTGCGACCAAGACTCGGCGCTCGGAAGCCCACGCGGGGCACTCCACCAGCGTGTGCTGGGCCGAGTCGAGGTCGGATGCGCAGTGGTGGCAATGTGTCGATCCCTCCCGTCCTATTCGACACAGATACCCACCGAAGCAGCCGTGCCCGGTGAGTATCTGAGTCAATCGGTAGGTGACTTCCTCCTTCCCGTGGAGCCAAGCTTCGAGGTGCGGGAGTACGGCACCGACGACCCGTTGGCGCGCGCAGATCCGTAATTCGAGCTGCGCACGCCAGGCCGCCACAATCCGTCGGTGCCACTCCCGCTTAGGCACTTCGTGCGCAGGCTCCAGGGCGCTCCCCCGGTCGACACGCCGCGACGCATACGTCGCCGCGTACATGTCGGCCAGGATGTCGAATGGGGGGGAGCGTCCCAGTACTGTCGCCGCCTCGTAAGAGATTGTACGGTAGCACAGGCGCAAACCTACAGTGAAACTGTGAAAATCATTCTGTAACACATTATGGTTATCTCGGTCTCACTATGAACTTGTAACTTAATAAGTTTATAGGCTTACACACACACACAATGTTACATCTACATATCTAACACACGAAAATATTGTAAGTGACAAGAATGTCTATTTTCTATCATAACTTTATTTTTTTTATTTTTTCTCTATTATTATTGTTTTAAAGTCTTAAATCTCAGATGTTCCGTGTCATGTCAATCTCACCGTACATGAGTTTACAAATGTTACTTCTGTTACCGAACCACTGACTTTTGTAATACAGACCTAGCATAAAAGTCAGGGGTCTAAACCACTGTGATAAATTATTATATCTTAATGTAACTGATTTTAAAGCAACTGTTATAATTAGTGCTCGGAATAGGTAGTTTAATTTTAAAAGTTCCGTTGCCGTTTATCAAAGTGTCCAAAAGTTCAACAAAATATTCCCAATATAATCAGGAACGTGCTACAACTGACGCGGAAATCGTGCTGAGTGTAAAAAATAAGACCAGATAAAACTAATAATAAACATTTATATACCTATTAACTTATTGATGTACCACAGCGGATAATAGATAATCTGTACAAAAAAAAACTGATGTTGTAATAAAAATAATTATTAAAGGAATACACTTTAGTAGTTTTCTTAACAACTATTTGTCTTAGTTCTTCGATATTCATTAATAATCTGTCCCAATAAGAGCAAATTTCAATTCATTAATAATAAACAAAGTGTGAGTCATCAGCTTCTACCAACTAAATAGCCCTGAATTTGATACTGTATATATTTTACTTCTGATGTAATTCTTAACGATCACCTATTACCTACCTAATACTGTGTCACTAAAATGATTGATTTACTTTTTCCATAACCTTGTAATATTAATAATTAAAAAATATAAATACCTGCCTACTCACTATCATGACGAGGGATGAGCTTAAAACCAGCGACTTGCTGTGCCCATACCCATTTTCACATATGGAAATAAATGGGACATTTACTAGGACGCGACAAATATGTAAAGAGAATGATTAAAAGAAACATGAAGAGAGGCAGAGGAAAACTAAGAAGAAACTATTAAGACTAAATAACATGAAAGTATGTCATACCGTATGAAAAAAAATAAAAGATACCATAGGATAGAAAAAGGGCGATTACCAACAAGAGTTTTAACTTATAATTACTTATTTACTTTATGGACACCAGTTGTTAAGTATACTGAATACTTATTGAATAACATTTTTCATCATATAGTTATATGATGAATATGAGCTATTATGATTATAACAGCTCAATCCGCCATAATCAAGGGTCACGAACCTTCTGTGTATCCTAACTGTGTTAAGGCGACTTGACCTTACTCAATTACGTTGGCTCAGTGGGAAATGGTTGATTTCACATATCTTTGGAATTTCTTCGCAGGTGTATGCAAGTTATCTCATGTTGTTTTCTTTCACCGTAATATTGTCATATTAATAAACATATATACAAAATTCAAAAGACGAAAACGTTCATACTCGTACGTATCGTCGATTGGATCAATCCTTCCTTCTTTAGAATCTTTAATTTGAAGACGATTGCCGATATCCCAGCGCCACAAACGCTCTCAAAATGGCTATTATCTCGCTTGTAATAGATAAAACTCTAACCAACATATAAATCTAAATCTAAGTCTCACCGCGTTTTCTGTTTTTATTTATTTTAGATTGTACTTTTTGACATGATTCTTACTTAGACTTACAATGGCAACTTTTATTGCCAATTGAAAAAGGTAAATATTCAATAAAGATTTTTGAATTTCAATTTCCATTAGGTATTTATATATATTCAGAACACGACAAAGAACTAATATTAACAGTTCATGATAATATTAAAGAGGCAGACGGATTCATTAGATTTTCATCATCAATTAAAATTTCACGAAGAAAACGAAAATAATGCGTAGCTTCGAAACTAATAATTGACAAATTCAATCTGCTGTGTGGTAAGTAGCTTTCTTAAATTGAGTGTATTTCAAAAAATGTTTCAGGTTGACTTATGCTTTTTTTTATCTACACTAATATTATAAAGAGGAAAGATTTGATTTTTTGTAGGTATGTAACGAATAAACTCAAAAAGTACTGGACTGAGTTTAATAATTATTTTTTCATTAGAAAGCTACATTATCACTGAGTAACGTAGGCTATATTCAGTACTTATTATCTATAAAATAAGTAGGAACAAAAAACTGCCACTTTACAAATCTTTTTGACAGGACGAAGTCTGTCGGGCCCGCTAGTTAAGTATATAAGTATCTAATACCATTTTAAAACCATTAATTATGCGTTCATAAAAGAATTTATGTTCCTCTATTTTTTTTTTCTTTTTTGTGCTTCTAAATTGTCAATGATCTTCCTAATATCGGCACACATTAGGCAAACCAAACATTAGTTACTTACAACCAAACAAGTCTACCTTAAAATGAAATAAAAAAAATAACTAGACACGTTATGCATAATATTAGTAGGTACTCGATCGCTTATTCGTGTCTTCTATAAACAAAACACCTGCACCGCAGTAATAACAAAAAACAATCAGGGTGGTATCGCGAAGATTTCGCGTCAAGGCGCTCAGTGATATCTTGAGTCTGTTGGAACTAACGTGAACGCAAGTCTATCGCAAGGCTATCGTGCACACGCGTCGCTCGAGATTTTCAATTCGATCACGGTATGTCATCTTTAACTTTTTATTGGTTTATATATTGATATAGTTAATACTAAAATTAATTATTATAATGAAAAAGTGATTTATTATTATTTAAAATTAAATATTAAACAGATACTTTTTAGTGTTTATTTATAAGCAATTATATAGGGATATCTGTTTCCAATATATACACAGATTCTTTCATAAATTTCACCTTATTTAGATTTACAGAAAAAGTTACGGCCCAACAATATAAAGTAATTTTACTATTTTATCGAGTCTACCTACAACTTAATTTATTTTGTAGTCGATAAAAATACAATTAACGAAAATCGAAAGAAAACAATGAACTTTTCTGACGATTTATAATAATGCGTGATTTAAATATGCAATTTGGTAAGTAATAATTTTTTTTTTAGTTTTAAGTGAGTATTATACGTAACTTGTATCAATTTATTTCCTAGATAAGATTTTTTTTCGAAAACTATATCTTAAGATCTACTCTTGAGATGTAATTAAAGTCATTATTCTATGATGAGCTTAGTTTTAATGAACCTGAAATTGCATATTTACCACAATTTATTATTATTATGTAACTCTGTAGTGCTCAAATGTTTATTAAAACTGGCAGATACTACAGTTGCGTTGCTTTATTAAGATAATAGTCACACTGAATCTTAATAAAGCAGCAGTAGCACTGCACTGTCAGTTTCAATAAAAATGTGATAGCAACAGTGTAACGTAATGAGCCTACTGAAGACCTACCGTCACCTTATAAACTGTTTATTTCAATATAGGATCCTAAGCTGCATCGTATTATTTCTTACCATCATTCATTATTTGAATCGTATTTGATGCATAATCATTTTATATATTTAAGAGTTCTCATTTTTAATTATTGTTACATGATTAATATCTTTGCGTAATTAAACTTGTACATAAAAAAAGATAAAGTATTATTCGATCAAACAGTTTTGCAATATAAATCAATTGCAATTTTTGAAAATTGCAATTTCGTTAATTTATTTCGGTTCGACGTTTTTGTTTTTGTTTTGATTATTCAAAAGCCTCGTAATTAATTCCCATACAAAATTGTATACATGATATCAAATTCATAATTCAACGCCACACCGTAGTACGATATAACAATAGTATTCAGTTTAGGTCCAAAACCGAATCATGAATAATGATAGTTGAAAAGTTTTTTTTTGTATCCGTGGCTGTTTATTGTAACCGTATGCGAAAACGAAATAAACCCAAAGCGATAACGCAAAAAACAATACGTCTCGCGACTTTCTGTCGACACCATAGAAAAAAACATTTTGATAATCTGATGCATTAGTATTAATGACAAACATAATTGTGGAAATAATACAATACAATTGCATTCTTCACTTATCGCCGTATTTCAAGTTTTTAAGATAATTCTAACAAATGATACATTACGGGCACTAATTAGCGCAACATAAGGGCCCTGCTATGGGCTAATATATTGTTCATTATTCAAATTTTATGTTTAGACTTGATCGATACTTCTATAGTGAAGAAAACCATCTTATGGCTATACAGATTTGTATGCATCTGTGAAAAAACACAAAAGTATAATTAGTGTTGGTCTAATCACCCTTAGAAAAGATAGGCCGGTAGTCTTTGGTCGGGATATACTGTGGTGTGATAATAAAATGTTGCTTATCCAGGATCGCTAGGAATTTCTCTGGAATACATTTAACTGTATACAATAAACTTTGAAATCCACTGTGTTTATCTCCTGGTGTATATTGATAAAAGTTCATCTACCCTTTGGTACTTACTGATTTACTATTACCGAGTGAGAGCAGTTTCCAATTTTTTTGTATATGTTGTTTAGAGATGAACGAATGGTTCATCCAGTAATCCTTTCAATCTGTATCATAAATATGTTTAAAAATCGTTATATCCGATCGGTCCTTAATATTTTCGAATTAATTTGTTAGAAACATTTTGTATCATTTTTTATATTTTATGGGAATGTCTATATTATGCACATTTGATTAAACGAGACAAAAGTATACTTACTTTTGACACTACAGTGTGATCATGATAACAATATGGCAGGTTCAATGGCATTAGTAACCGAAAGTAACTGTCCATAGAGGCGTTAAGGTGTTCAAAAGCAAACAATTAATAATTTACAATGCTCAAACATGATTACGGTAATACATAGCTATGTGCAGTATTCATAGACATACCAATTTCTACCCACCTATGCATATCAATACAATATACATATTCATATAAAATATACAATATAAATAAATATAAAATTAAATTAAAAGCTTAAACAATACACAAATATTAAATTACCTAACATATCTACCGAATATTCGCGGAGGATTAGCCTACTTTTCTATAGTAGTTTTCTATAGTACTTTTCTATAGTAAAGGTTATTATAAAGTAAGTGACTATCTAAATGATCACACTATTTGGGAATAGGGACACTATTCATAGAGCCATGTTTGGTAACAACATTATTTATAATATTGTATTATTTTTATATGTGTATGTAACATAAATACGACTGTAATCGTATTAGGTATGATTGTATCTTATACTATATTGTATTTTTATATTATATTATTATAATTATTAACATTGAAAAGAGGAGATAAAAAATAGACCTTCAGAGTTTCTTGCCTGTTTCTCTCGAGAAGGCTCTCCCAATTTCCGAACAGGTGTCGAGTCAATTTTTTTTTCCTTATTCGTACGTACGGACAAGGTTTTTGTTTTTTTTTAAGCTTTTTCTTTTTTTGTTTTGTCTGTTGACGTCAATAAGTGCCTGTAAAGGTCTATGTTGAATAAAGATTATTTTGATTTTGATTTTGATTTTGATTTTATAGCCTAGGTTTGGGCCGTCTTCTTCCACCACGCTAGTCCAATAATAACTGATGGGGAGCGCCAGGGCCTCATCTGTTGGTTGGCAAGATCCTCGGCTAGAAGATAGGCTTATGTAGTTAGCAATCCCGTATTATTGCAGCTCATATGTGTTTGCATCTATTATCACTAGCCTATTCTAATTAAGACTGATTCAGCATTAATCAACCCAGGTCCAATGCAGATTGAATAGAATCAGAAATAGTTTCTAGTTTCTTCGCTGCACGTTCCTCATGTTTTTCTTTACCATAGGAACATCGAACAAATGTACACATATATTTAACAAATCAAAAACACATTGGTACGTGGCACGATTGGACCTGAGCCTTTCCGGGTAAAAGGGAAGTGTCAATTACATAGCAAGACACTAAGAAGCAAATTATGTAGTGTATTAAGTGTGAAACAAACATGTAAGCGTGACCTTATATTTTTATCTTCACATTAATGATTACAATATTTTTACTCGACATCGAGAGTAGGTTGTAAGATAGTGACATTTACAAACAGAAGGAACTGTTTTTTTTATGAAACATCAATCAAAGACCTAAAATCGTGAGTTCAGCAGGAAGCAATGTCATGTAACACAAGTAAAGGAAAAAACCGAAAGCGGTAAATTTGTGAATACATCACAATTTTTTGATACTTGTTAGTAAATTAAAAAGTATAGGATACTTCCCCTTGAACTACAATAATGCACACTGGTACGATGCAATGTCATGTTAAATAAGCAAAGTAAAAAATCAGCATCATAAAAAATATTGTATTCGCGATTTTACCACTCGCAGGGGAATCTGACGATTTCCGTAATCGAGTGGTTAGTACACCGGTTTCAAGGTGTCACCATCTCTGAGGTCCCGAGTTCGAATCCCGATGGGGGCAGATGTTTGTGTCCTTAGTCATTGTTGTTAATATATATTTGTATGAAAAATATTTATATATGTATATTATTTATGTGTCTATCTGTTATCCTATAACACAAGCATTACAGAGCTTACTTTGGGCTAGGCTAATTGTTGTATAAGTGTAATAAATATTTATTAAATCAAAACTAACAATGTAACTTTCCGGCGGATTATTATTATATTGTGATTATTATTATTTATTTATTATATTTGGTATGAAGTAATTTTATGTAGTACAAGTAAAACAAAAAAAAACTGAAATGCATGCATTTGTACTTCAATTATAAAAACAGAAATGATGCTCCATTTATGCCGAATAATTTGACACTTAAACAACACCTATATTATTCCTATTGACGTTATTTTTTATTGTTTTATTTTTTTTCGAGGGGAAATGCTCCTTATGCGCGTGATACCGCCAGGCTGGCAAGGCGCGGCCGTGCCAACGGCTCTCCGGTCCGTGTCCCTCCGGTGTCCTCCAAGCCCATATCGGGGCGCGAGGCGGGGTGCGCTTTCGCGATTCTACCGCCACACGCCCAAGAGCTAGCTCGATCTAGTTGGTCGAGCCATCCCCAAGGGGGGGGGGGGCGGATTGTCCGATAACACGGGGACAAAAACGGGGGCAGATAGACATCTTATTCGCGTGCGCGGTAGCTGCACGTCTGAAGGACGGTCACCTTGTGCCCGCCTTCACCTGCCAATCTAAGCCCACGGAAAGTAGTCTTACGTTTCCGTTGGCGACGTAAGCTCCTGGGCCGACGACGACGGCAGGGTCGGCGGTGTCCCCGTTGCGGCCAGTTTGTGCCGTCCTTGCTGGGGCAAAGCATCCCTGGACCGGAGGGGCGTAGCAATTAGCTCCCTCCATCCGGCGGTGGTAGCGTATAAATATATAATATTAATTAAAATAAATAAAACTACTTATATACCTCTAACAAAACCCACAGTATTTCTGAGATTTATGTAATCCAGAAGGCCATGCAACAGTATTCCATAATCACTGATTTCAGTCGATGCGACCCAAGTTCTTCGCTACAGGATTTACACTATATTACACTATAAACATAAGCATTGGATATATTGTTGTCATTGTCGCTCCATATCTTACTTTGTCTCGCACACGGTATACATATATATGTTGTCACACTGACGACGATTAATCGTAGTTTTATTTAAAAAGGTATTGACTTTGGTTTGGACGCTTGACTTCGTCGTCGACGTAGTGGATAACAAATAGCTATTATTACGATTTTCATTAACAGGTAAAATGGTGGTGGGCGCGAAAGTTACCATTCAGACGGTGCCGTGCAAGGGGAGGACGTCCATCATAAAGCTGCATTCCCTCACAGTGAAGAGGCGTAGTGAGTTTGTATTACCTAATCAATAAACCAAAAATGTATATAGGCATCTCAACATTATGTAGATCTTGTTGTTGATCCATTCCCTATTACAATGGTATACCTATATTGAATTCTTGCCAGACTTAGTTCTCTTACACTTGCTGAAAAAGAAACTAATGTTGAAACGGCAAGTAAAACAAGAATATAATATTTATTAATTTAGTTATTTTCATAGTGTCTTGATCTTGATTGTTGTGGGATTACTGACTACTGATTCGGCTAAGAATATTGATAATTAAAACAATTTGTTTAGCCTTGAACTATTTTCAAAATGCTGCTAATTTCAACATAAATTTCCATGAAAAGTTCTTCTTTTAAATATGTAACATTTTAAATTCTTCTGACACTATTCTGTTGTGTTTATTTGGCGGGAAACTTTTCGCGCTATGTTTCTTCATGATTTCGTCGTCCTAACATTCCGCATGACATAGATGCTCTCGGGGTATGGTTGCTTCGGGGGCTACCTGTGTCGAATCAACAGAAGGGAGCTTACGGTCAGGTGCCATCACTGCGAAGAGGAGAGGAAGCGCAGCACGCGCTCCAAAGCGCAAAAACACTAACAGCCACAATCGGAGCGGAACTTTACCTGCAAGCTGTCATCAAACTGATGTTCAAAGACCAGGAGAGCTAGACGACAATGGTCAACTACGCCGAGGCCGTTATGACATCGAAAGAGAATGCCGAGAAAGACCGCGAGGCAGTCGCTACCACTTAATTAGTTTGACTTAGGCAGACTATACTTAATTTCACGTTTTACGAGTAATATATATAAGTAATTTCAAGTTCCAAAATATTTTTTTTATTATTAATAAAAAATAAGCCTTATTTAAATCACATTAAATAACATGTGTGGTCCCTTTATATATATACTATTTTCTACCCACAGATCCAGCTCTGAAGATTATCTATGGCTCACTCATACTAGTCATCGGATTAATTATAGTTTTCATCAATCCCATTGAGTTGATATCTGATTGGGTAAGTATATGTCCGTAATCGAGTGGTTAAAACCTGTTTCTAGGTGTCGCTATCTCTGTGGTCTAGGATTCGGATCGCGGTGGGGGTAGATATAAATTTCTATTAAAATTATGTATAATATGTATACACACACATATTATGTGTAATATGTCTAGATCCCATAACATAAACCTTACAGAGATTGCTTTGGGCTGTGTTAATTGGGGTAATACTAAGAAATATTTATTATTATACTCTTTAATAAGATTACTCGCTAATATAGTTCCTGTGGTATAATCGATCATACTTCGTATTCTTGTTGATTGTTTATAATCAATTACAATGGCTTATGAAAATAAATCAACCTGAAATATTCGCAACAATGTTACGATCTTCTATCTACGAAATGCAATTAAATATTTGGCGCTAAAAATTCTTTCGCCTGGGGGAAACACTGTTAATCACGTCTGTCATGAATCTAATGAATTTATTAGTCATGTTATTACAATACAGATAACTTAAGAACGGCTGAATCGTTTTTATTGTCACTTAATTCTTAGATTCGTCTCCGTCAAGTATTGTACAATTACTAAGCAAATATTAGGCAAAGTAGCAAATGAAATTTCAAGAAAACAATTCATTTTAATTATTAGCAGTTTTGGAATTCGGCGATTTATCAGACAGCTCACGTCTGGACGATTGACTGTTACGAAGCTCGCCGCCGGATCAGCAAGTATGTAAATAATTTGCGGTTGGTTTTATAAATAGTTGAAAAATATGTTGTAAATAATTTGAAGTGGGATAAATGTAACCTGAGTCAAATAAAGAGATAAATTTATCAAATATTGTAATAATTCGTTTAAAAAAATCCCCAACAGCTATGCCAATCTTATATAGGTTTGTTATTAATCAAGATATTTACCAAGATATGGTTGAATACCGGAGCACATGAGTAAACTCATGTGACCGGAGCTTGTTTAAAAGTAAATTGATATGTTGTCATAATAATCAGGACCAAATTAAAATTAATATACTGGTCTCTTATCATATAAACAGAGAGAGAGAGATCGGGTGATACGGAAGTATACAAAGCAGTCTAGTTCCAGAGTGGGTATTCCGGTGTGCATATGAGGCGTGAATGAGCCAGACAATACAGCTTATTTTTCGATGACTTCAGGACTCAATCTCTTTTGCGTCCTTCCGATTACTGTCAAAGATATCACGACTATAATGAGAAATATGAAGGGGGGTAAATAACCTGGTTATAACCTCAGCATCGAACAGTTACATACATCATGCAGGTCTCTCGACCTCTCGGAGGCGTTTGAAATTAAGAGCATTATTAACACAACTGAAGATCGAATGCCTAGGTATTTTTTCTATGGCAATCTGACTACTAATATTTTACAATCGTTATTTAATATATGACGATAAGTATTTATTTCGTTAATTATTATGTTGAAAATAATTTAGAATAGGTTGATTATCTACGTTGCCATCAAATTTTGATTGAAATGAACAGACAGTGTAATTACATTGCGGCTTCATCAACATTTGTCTTAAGATAAATTACCAGCTTCCGTAACATGGCAAAACAAGATAAATATTTAAAGCTTTTATCGTGCGATATAACCGCCATCTTGAAATTTATCCCTTGTATTTTGACATTTCAAAGTGATAAATTCCTGCTCTCTACCCTTACGCACGTTGTGTTGATCCCTATCCATTTTAACCGGCCTAGTGACTCCAATATGTAATGGCGATTCCTTATTAATATCTGTCCTATAATAACCTATCAGGATCATTAGCCCACAAGGTTTAATCAATCTATGTTTTAATTTATTTTTCAACACACGTTCTCATAACGGGGCTGTTTCATGCGTGTTTTTAATCTCAAAAACTAGGATATTGCACACTAGTGCGCAATTTCATTACGCACTAGTGTGCAATATTTATAACCCGATAAAATTCGGTTGTTCCCTGTTACAAGACGTTTTTATATACGTACAATGCATGCTTAATTTAGTCTGGTAGCACTTTCTTTTTCTCGAACAAATGTATTCTAATGTTTAATAAATAGTTAATAGCTAAATTTACATTCAACAAAAGACAATGCCAAGATTTCTATGGCGCCATGCCCCACCAAATTTTTTCCAGTTACAAACATAATTTATATATGAAATGATAGCTAAACATCTGCACTTTTGAAATAATAAAAGATAAATTATATTAAAGCAGGGGATCGGTAGTTATGATGGTATAAACAACATGATTTTTTTCACAAATATTAAGTTTATCTTAGACTTTTTTATAAGATGCAATTTTTAGTAGCCATCTACTATATCCTAAAAACAATAATAACAACAACTAATTGTTCTCACTATAAAAAAACAATTTTAAATCCAGTTCAAGTAACGCTCATACTTTATTAGAACACACGATTGAGGCTATCTATCAAAGTCATCTTTATTTACGGATTCGTAAATAAAGATGACTTTATAGACCTAATATTACATTTCTATTTACAGTGCACTTCTTGATATATGTAAATACATGTTATTATCTAACGTAATATTTTTATTTTATTTTGCATCAGAAGTAAAATGCGTTTATTCCTAAAAGCCTTTTATTGAGAACTCATTCTTACTAAAATGAATGATTAAATAACACTATTGAACATAAAAAATTAACAGAACAACAATTAAAGAAAAAACTATTACCCTAAAAGCTACTACCCTAAGAAGCTAAAAAGCATTCGACTTAGGTCCAATAGTTTATGTTGGCTAAAAGGACTTGTATCCAGTGGCCAATAAAATTCTTTAAAAAATAAGCTTTAAATTCTCCGACTAGGAAAAGGCATAGAATTCAATTAACAACTATTAAATGTAATTTTTTTCCCCAGCTTTTTAGATTTTTTATATTTGTTGTTAGGATCTATAATTTAATTAAATATTTTTCATAAATGTGTAATTACTGTAACTTAAATTAATCCTTGGGGCAGATCTTGGCATTCTCTTTTGCATTGAGGTGCAATAGTAATCAAAGATTCACTATAATTTTATTTAAATACATTATATTATCATATGCTGTTTTCTTGAATTTATAAAATTTTGGCTGAATGATAATTTGACTCGTGCCTGTATGCCGATGCCGCCATTACGCTGAGCGGCGCGCGCATGCGCGATTGCGCGGTAAAAATGAAAGTTGGTTGTTGCCGTTCAAGAACATTATTGCGCTTTTATAACTTTTCTTCATTGATAAATACATTTAAAGTAGTGCATCAGTACCTAATTATTCGCTGAAATGGCATATAATGAAGGAATACAAGGCGAAAATGCAATTTTGACTCCTCCCGAAATAATAGCTGAGGCGCGAAATGCTAGTGAAGGCCTGCTGCCATCTAAATCAAAAGATAAATACTTGGCAGCGTATGAAAGGTTTATAGCATGGAAAATAAGTAAAAATGCACAATCATTTTCGGAAAACGTATTTATGGCATATTTTAAAGAGCTGGCCAGTAAATACAAGCGCCCCACGCTTTGGTGTGCGTATTCTATGCTAAGAACTACAGTGATGACCAAAAACAATGTAAACATAAAAACGTACCAAAATCTGGTGTCATATTTAAAAAGGTGTTCTGATGGCTACTCTGGGAAAAAATCTAAAGTTTTATCAGCTAATGAAGTTGAAAGATTTTTGAAGGAAGCTCCCGACAGCCTGTATTTAGCGACGAAGGTTAGTTGCCTCTACCTTAAAATAGCGTGTTCTTTTTTTGTTATGTTTGTTATGTTATGGTTTGTTGTGTCATACAAACATACTTTAAGTACTTATTTTATTTTTTACAGGTTGCATTAATTTTTGGTGTTACCGGCGCGTGTAGACGCCACGAGTTGAACGACATAACGACACAAGACGTGGAAATTCGCAGTGAATTTGTTATTGTGAACATTGTAAACACCAAGAATAAGATCCCCCGGTCGTTTACTATACATGGCCCTTTTTTTGAATTAGTGAAGAAATATCAAGCTCTGCGTACAGACAAAGCCAAACATAATCGCTTTTTTCAAAATTTTCAAAAGGGTAAATGCACCGTTCAGCCTATGGGCATCAACAAATTCGGCGCAATGCCTAAAGAAATAGCAAGGTTTTTAGATTTGCCGGACCCTGATTCTTATACTGGACATAGTTTTAGACGTACTTCCGCTACACTACTGGCTGATTCCGGGGCCGACGTACTAACTTTAAAGCGTCATGGAGGGTGGCGGTCTGACGCAGTTGCTGAATCCTATGTCGAAAACTCAATTCACAGCAAGGCAAGCATTAGTGCTAAAATAACACGTGGTATTAATTTGGAGCCTCAGACAAAGAAATTTTGTCATGAACCGCAACCGTTGACTTCACGCGACGTTGGTTATTTGGATCATCGTCTGTCTATTGGCGACGAATCTTTCAATGAAATTGTAAATTTCCATGAAAATGTATCAGCATCGCCGACATTTACCCAAGAGAATGAAGACATTATTCAAACTACTAATACCAACAGTACTATATCTCAAACCGTAAAAATGCCCGCAAAATCTGTACAGTATCACTTCGCAAATTGTACATTTACTAATTGTTTTAATAAATAAAAATTTGCATTTTATTAGCTTTTTTCCTCAACTTGTGTTGAAAAACGTCGTATGAAACTCGTGAGCATTGTTAATTGCATCCTCGGCTAAATTGTCGCGCTCACCTTACGGCTCGCGCGACCAATACCGCCTCGTATGCAATGAACAACTTTGCTCACTAGTATCATAATGTACTATTATATACACCTAATAAGATCGCATTTGCACCAACTCTTATATATATTTTCCTATATACTATATGTAAACAAGGCTTTCCTTCCTTTAACAGGTATTAGTAGTGAAAGAGGATTCATATCTATATAAGCTCTGGGAAACTCCGCCGTACCAACTCTTCACGGAGGTATGGGTGTTCAACTACACCAATGTGCCGCAGTTCCTCGCCGGTAAGGACGCGGTGCTAAAAGTGGAAGAGGTCGGGCCATTTGTCTACCAGTGAGTTAAGAGCTTTTTCAACGAATGTTAAGTATAAATCATATGCTTTAATATCCGCAAACATGCAACCCCTATAACACCTGTAGCCAAAGTAACATTCGTGACATTATCATTCGTTTCGTTAGACAGACTATGATTCCGTAATAATATGGAATTATACCCCTCATCCTATTTGATACTGAAACGTGGTTAATTTATCGAGGGCTTCTGGAAGCACGGAGTGCGTTTTCAACTCGATACTTTAATTATGTAAATTCGAAATACACAGTAATTTCATTGCCTTCTTATTTTTCATTCCGTACGAAAATAACACGAGCATTTCTGTTTTGCAAGAGAAGCGCCCCACATGGGCATGGTGATTTTAAAAGCAATAAAGGGTTTTCAGCTAGAGTGTATTTACCAAATCTTGTCGGAGATGCATACTGACTATATTAAAGCAGAGATATGTGTTGTCTGGAGCAGAACTGAGTAAATTACTATAATTTGACATTCACTAGTACAAAATAGTTTATTCTTTTACTTGGAAAAAAAAACTAGAGTCTAAAGAAGCAGAATTGCCAGCTGTAACCAGCTTGCTTGGCACAGCTCAATTCTCCGCTTCTACTGTGCCATAGAAAAATTACACATCACTGCTAAATGAAAGAACACACACCGTAGCTGAGTGGCGATGAGATGTGTGAATAACTAAATTATAGTGATTATTTAAAACACATCTCCACTCTGCGCGTCCCATCTTAGCTTTGGTGGAGACCGGGTCTACAATAGGCCAGATGCTGATGGATATATTGGTGTCTTTGATCCATCAGATAACACGCAACTACCACAGGGAGATTCTATACCTAGGTCGTCTGTTTGGGTACCTAGTCTTACTTATATTAGTTCTACCAAACCACAAAGCAGCCGTGCTGACATTGGTATTGGTTTGAAATGATGAAATTACTTCATCATTTAGAAATTCATTCACATCCTATGTCTCAAGATGGCAAAGTACATTATGGTTTGTTATGGTGACTGCAATATCTTATAATTCGATTTGATAATCTCGTTTATGTTTACAGAGATATGTAAACAAGCTTAACCTAACAGAATTAACCCATTAGTCCAAATTAACAAAATTAACTCAATCAGCCCAAGGAAACCCTCCTTGGGCTAATTTAGCATCATCGCCATTGATTTTTTCTTTTTGATATTTTTCTCTGGTTAGCATACAATCGCATCATGGTAAATAGACTAATTCGACATAAACGACATGGCAAAACCACCCCATTGCCGTAAGGCACTTCGCGTAATGACGATAAGCTCCCTTGGTCAGCTCCTACAAAAATCATCCTGGCAAAAAGGATGGAAAAGAATGGGTTATATTCAAATATTTTTTTTTACAATAATCTGCTATTGGAAACAGATAGTTTGGTCGCAATTTCTAGGTTTATTATTTAATACCAAAAAGGGGTGTTGTTTCTATGTTATTCATTACTGGAAATCATCGGAGGTCCGTTAAGGATGAGTCTCAAGTTAATGTGCTTTTATTAAACACCACCTTCTGATTTACCAGAGAAACCAGAACGAATATCAACATAAGCGTGGATTACGAGCGCGGTGTGATGAGGATGGTCCCACGCACGTCACTGAGTTTCCTCAAAGATTTATCTGTGGGCGACACTAAAGAAGTCAACATCACAGTCCCCAATATTGCGCTGTTGGTGAGTATTACTAAGTTAACTTCTACAAAGTAAATGAAAATCATAGCAACCTGTCTGATACCAAAAATGGGGTCACTACATCTTAATATCTACTAAGACTACTGCCCATTACACCATATTTCTGACTACACTACCTATCGCGACAGACGTAGCAGGTCATGTTATTTATCTGAATAGCAGTTAAAATATCATATGAAGTGCTACTTCTTTTACACGGCTTGCTGAAAATCATTCAAATAGTCATTTTTCGGTTATGATTCCATTAATAATAATTTGTGGCACGTTAACAAAAAATTGTTGAATATATGATTTCATATAAAACCTTCTTAAGTAATAGATGTTTGGTTTACAATGAGTCTAAGGATTTATGATAGCTATTGACATGATAATATGTTCTGTCATCTTTACTATGAAATATGTTTAATTATAAAAATGTAATTGATATCTTGGAAATGTGATTCTATTTAAATATAATATATGTTGCTGACGAATATCTATTTCTTTGATCCACTTCCTTAACATGGTAGCAGAGCGTGGTTGAATAAAATGAAATTATTTGGAAAATTGTAACATTAAAATACGAAGAAGATATTTTACTAAGCAGGTACGTAAAAATGGATATGAAACTAAATGAAATTGGTGTGCAAATATTTGATGGTAGTGATTATGAAAAATGGAAATTTAGATTAATGTTATTTCTACAAATGAAAGATTGCAAAGAAGCAATAAATAATAATTTGATGCCGAATAACATGAAAGATGACGAATGGAGTAAAGTTGATTTGAAAGCTAGAAATATAATAGTAAATAGTGTAAATAATACTCAGCTTGACATAATTATGAATGAAAAGACTGCGTTCGAGATGATTAAGAAATTGACGAGATATATTTACTAAAATGTAGTGCTAACAAGCTTCTTGTAAAACGGAAAGTTCTCGAAACCAAATTTAAAGATGGCGACGATCTCATGGAATTTTTGCATATATTTGAAAAACATATTAACGAATTAAAAAATGCTGGAGAAATGGTTTCTGAAGAAGATAGACTTAACTATTTACTGTTAGCATTACCTGAAAGTTTTGCTCATATTGTTAATATTGTTGATGCAATGCCCAAAAAAGAACAAACAGTCGAATATGTAAAATCGAAACTTTTACTTGAAATAAAAAGGAAGCAAAATGAACATCAAGGACAGACATTTAGTTCACGATCTAATGTACACCAAGATAGGTTTAGAAATAATAATTGCTTTGAATGCAATCGCTTTGGACATTATAGGAAAGATTGTCCAAATCTAGCATATCGTGGAGTTCAGCGTGGCAGAGGACGCAGACGTGGTGGTGGCCGTAGAGGAACAGACAGAGGACATAGAGGTATAACAAGAGGATATAACAGTAGAAGCGTGAATTCCAGTAGTACGAGTGATATATTTGGATTTAATGTGGAAGTAGAGGCTATGAATATTGGAGCAAGTGAAATAAAAACAAATATAAATTGGTTGTTGGACAGCGGCTGTAGCGATCACATAATAAATAATGAGAATTACTTTAATGATTGTAAAATATTAAAAAAACCAGTAAATATAAAAGTAGGTGATGGTTTTTGCTTAACATCGGAGAAGATAGGAAATGTCAGAATGTATTGCCATGCAGGAGGTAAGTTAAATGTTATTGATATCGCGAATGTATTTTATGTCCCTAATATGAAAAGAAACTTATTGAGTGTTTCGTGTATTGTAAATCGGAATAATACGATACATTTTAAAGGTGATGTAGCTAATATATATAATGTAGATAGAGGCTTAATGGCAATAGCACAAAAGAAAAATAAATTGTATGAACTTGATGGTAAGATTGACACAAACACAAACAAGGTAGCATATGCGAGTGGTAACATTATGTCAGTAAAAGAAAAATGGCATAGAGCTTTAGGACATCTGATTTTAAAAAGCTTAATAAAATGTGTAGGTATAAAACAATAGATGGCCTACCCGATAAATTAGACGAGGGATACGTGCAATGTGAAATTTGTTTAATGAATAAAATGACTAATTTACCATTTGGAGTTCAGAGAAGACGAGCTACTGATTTACTAGAAATTATTCATACTGATGTAGCAGGTCCGATTACACCCATTGGATATAAGGGGCAGAGATACTTTGTCTCATTTATAGATGATTTTAGTAGAATAGCATATGTATGTGTAATTAATAACAAGAGCAACGTGTTTAACTGTTTTAGAGATTATGTTAATTTGGTTGAAAATCAAACAGGCAAAAGAGTAAAAGAAATTAGATGTGACAATGGGAGAGAATATATAAATAACGATTTTTACAAATTTACTAAAGAAAAAGGTATTTATTTGAAACCAGGACCAGCTTATACACATGAGTTGAACGGTGTAGCTGAACGATTTAACCGAACCATTATGGACAGAGCGAGGTGTCTTCTGACAGAAGCAAAAATTAATAAAAAGTATTGGCCTGAGTGCGTGTTGACTGCTGCATATCTCGGTAATAGAACACTGACAAATACTTATGATAGAAAAACACCATATGAAATTTTTATGGACAGGAAACCTAATGCAGGTAATTTAAAAATTTTTGGATTACATTGTTATGTACGAATTCCAGATGAATTGCGAACTTCAAAATTAAATCCAAAAGCAGAGAAGGGTATATTAGTAGGATATACTGATACAGGCTACAGGGTATTAGTGAATGACAAAATAGTAATAAGTCGGCATGTTAGTTTTATTGATGCTAAAGAAGAACAAACAATATCAAGCATAAGCCTGAATGATTCGAGTGGTGATAATGAACGTTTTTATGATAGTGTTGACAATAATGAAGATGACACAAACAAAATTATGGCTGAAGAGGTGACAGAGACTGACTCGAGACCAAAAAGAGATAGAAAAATGCCGGAGAGATATAAAGATCATGTTGTATATATGAATTATTGTGATGTAACAGTGCCAGATACATATGAAGAAGCGATAAAAAGTGCGGATGCAAGAAAATGGAAGGATGCTATGCAGGAAGAAATAAATAGCCTTGATAAGAATAAAACATGGATTATGGTTGATAAGCCTGAAGATAAGAAAATAATAGATGTAAAATGGATTTTTAGAATAAAGTCGAATGGAAAATATAAGGCAAGAGTAGTGGCGCGAGGATTCCAACAAATATATGAGGAAAATGAAGAAATTTACTCACCAGTTGCACGAATGACGACTATGAAGGCTTTATTATCAGTCGCTTGTGTAAGAAGATGGAATATTGAACAAATGGACG
The DNA here is from genome assembly GCA_036419045.1 of Scirpophaga incertulas. NCBI lineage: Eukaryota > Metazoa > Arthropoda > Insecta > Lepidoptera > Crambidae > Scirpophaga > Scirpophaga incertulas. Next base: position 15,485,098 of record CM071630.1, on the reverse strand, counting down.
TAGAGACAGCTTTTTTGAATGGAAATATCAAATCAGAAGTGTACATTTATCCACCTGAAGGATATTGTACAGGTGATAACAGGGTGTGCAAGTTAGAAAAAGCGTTATATGGGTTGAGAGAAAGTCCTCGTGACTGGTATGAATGCTTTCATGAATATATGACAAGTATAAATTTTAAAAGATCAGATTATGACAATTGCTTGTATACAGGATGTTTAAATAATGTAAATTTATATATATGTTTATACGTAGATAATATTCTTATTTGTGGGGACAAAATTACAGCGATAGAGGAAGTAAAACGGTTACTAAATCACAGATTCTCTATGAAAGATCTGGGGAAGGTAAAACAGTATCTTGGAATAGATATAGAGTTTGATAATACAGAAGGACAAATGACTTTGAGCCAGGAAAAGTATATTGTAAGTTTAGCAGAGAAATATAGTGTAGTGGAGTCTAAAACCTTTGAAACGCCTATGGAAATAAACTTGAGTATAGAACCAAGTATAGAAGTAAGTTCGAATTTGAAGTACAGAAACATAATTGGAGCTCTTCTGTATGTGGCAAGTGGAACACGACCAGATATATCATATAGCGTAAATTATTTATGTCGATTCCAAAATAGCTATAGTGACATTCACTATAAATATGCGTTGCGAATTTTGAAATACTTATATTGTACGAGACATTTAAAGATGAATTATAACGCCATGTATGAAGAAAAATTAGATGCCTACGTAGATGCAGACTGGGCTGCAGATAAGTGTGACAGAAAGTCAACTACAGGAATTCTTGTTCGAGTTTTTAATAATCCTATTATGTGGAGGTCGCAGAAGCAGAAGATAGTCTCACGAGCATCAACTCATGCTGAGTACTATGCATTGGCAGACTGTGTAGAAGAAATACTTCCATTGATAGGTGTGATTGGTGATCTAGGAGTTGAGGTAAGTGAACCAGTAAAAGTGTATGAGGATAATAGTGGTGCCATTGCTTTGTCTAAAAAAGGAAAATTTTGCAAAAACTCTAAGCACATTGATATAAGCTACCACTTTGTATATGACTACGAAAAAAAAGGTGTAATAAATGTTGTAAAAATTCATACTGAGCAACAGTTAGCAGACATGTTAACCAAAGCCTTAGGGAAAACTAAATTTAATAAACTTAGAGAACTTGCGAATGTAAAATAGACATGTATGTATCTTGCAAATGATTTTAATGTTTTTATTGTAATCTACTTAAGGAGAATTTTATTTAAGTTGTTACGAGGTCAATTTTAATTGTGTATTATGTGTTTATATAAAATCAAGGAAGTGTGTTAAATATATGATTTCATATAAAACCTTCTTAAGTAATAGGTATTTGGTTTACAATGAGTCTAAGGATTTATGATAGCTATTGACATGATAATATGTTCTGTCATCTTTACTATGAAATATGTTTAATTATAAAAATGTAATTGATATCTTGGAAATGTGATTCTATTTAAATATAATATATGTTGCTGACGAATATCTATTTCTTTGATCCACTTCCTTAACAAAAATAAAAAGAAAAATTAAGTAATCATAGAATTTTACCTGTCAAACGCATTGCTTAGATAATAACAATCAGTAATTGCTTAGATAGTAACAATAAAAAGTCAGAGCTTATAATTTTCCAGCGTGGAAATCACTGAATGATACACTAAATAATGATAATGTATGAATTTTGTTACAAGCAATTATTTGTAATTACCACGGAAACTTCAAAAGTACGATATGATTCAGTTATAAATCCCTACAAAATGTTAAAATATATCAAAGGATACACTCGTTAATAAGCACACATTGTTTCTCAAACCGTACAACGTATAGTGTAGAAAATGTTCCTTCTTCAGGCGGTCAGCACCCTCCTAGCCGACAAGCTGGGCTACATTGCCAATCTGGGCGCGTACTACTCTATCAACGCGCTCGGCTCCAAACTCTTTCGGAACCTGACGGTGGAGGAGCTGCTGTGGGGATACGAGGATCGCATTATTACCATCGGGAACAAACTCCTTCCTGCATGGATCGACTTCGAAAAAATTGGCATTTTGGACAGGGTTAGATATTTAAAATAATTTTTATGTTTGGAACCTATCAAATTTTTCAAATTAACCGTTAATACGTAGCTATTAACAGTAAAAAGTGTACCTTGATTTGACAATATTAACAAATAAAAGAGAATAATTATATATTATTATTTGCAGGAGCACTACACATTGAAAGTTATAATTTCGGTCAGATAGTATAAGAACTGTGTTGCTTGATGGTCATAGTGTCCGTTTCTAATGTATTTACTCTATAAGCGAAACGGACTTGGCTCAGCATATTGTCGCAATATCCTAACGCTTCCTATACTCAATCAATTCCTAAATTGTAATATAAAGTTTTTGGTAAATCGACCCACTATACTTTTTCATTGGGTTAGAAAGAATACAGGTTGCCCTCATGATTAATGGTAGAAGACTAAAACTTAAAAGTAAATGAGTGAGTGGATAGTGGATACTAGAGAGGACATATTTAAACTGGTAATGATGGCTATGATTATGAATCTAGTATCTTATATTTTATAGTTCTACGCTCCTAAAAACGACGAAGTAGAAGTGGAAATAGCGAATGAGGATAACAAGTTCTCAATCGTCTCCTGGAACGATTCGCCGGGCATTCCAGAGCAGGGCTTCACGAGTCTCGAAACCAGGTCAGGAAGCATCAGAAATTAAACATTTTAATAATTAATTTATTAAAGAGCGCAGAGTAATTTATTTTATAACTACAGCTGGAGAATTTCTGGTAAATTAGCAGTATTCCATCGGTACGTGGTAAATGTCACCCGTTCACTGTACAGTTAGTATTGCTTCAAGCTTTTAATGAACACCCACATTATTGCGATCGACATAGGGCCTGTTTCTTTGCAGTAGTTTATTCTCAAATCTATTTCATTTGCATTTCCTACGGTGACAACTACATAATGAACGCTACCAAATATTATTATGCTGCAACGACGCAAAATAGGCGGAAGCACGCGACATCAGCGACATCCTTTGCATGTTGCACACCATAAGCCGTGTTAGGATAATGACCATAATCCTCCGACGAGCGCCTGAAACTTCAGACTCCCGCAAGATCAAAACTTAAATTGAGAAATACTTAACTATAATAAATTACCTAAGTGTTGTCTGAACACTTCAGTTAAGTTAATCCGTTAGGTAATTCCTGAAGGGTTATTCAAATGAGCGAAATTCACGCAACTCTGAGTAAACTCTGTTCCCTATCTCTTTCGCGTCGCGTCTTCGCTGTTCTTAAAAATGGAGCAAAATAATCAACTCCTCAGATAGATTCAGCCTTAATAAAGCTCTTATACATCTAGAGGATCATCATAATTCATACTATTGTTGCAGTAAACCGTGCAATCGCGTCCAGGGCACATACGAAGGCCTGATGCTAGCCCCCAATTGGAATAAGTCCAGGGACATCGCAGTTTTCAGACGACAGGCCTGCAGAGTCTTCCCTTTGTCATATGAAGCCGAGCTTAAGCACAGATATGGTTTTAATTATTACAGGTATGTTATTACTCTTAGGTATGTTATTACTCTCTAAGAACTGGAATTATAATATGTATGAATGTTATTCATTCATACATATTATAATTTCGGTTCTTCCGGTAAGATTCAGTGAAAATTTGCTAAATACACTTCTCTAATTAAGTGTTAGTTTAATCCAGTCACTGCCAATGTCCGGGCACCTTGCGAATTGTAATTACGGTAAATCCCTTGAACTGATTCTTGGGAAGAAGAAAATCTGAAAAATTTTCCAAAAAATTATAAAGACTACAAATTTAAATTCAAAAAATTACAATTGTTGAATTTTATTTAAGAATGTATAATAAATGCATGATATGAAAAAAACGCAAATAGAATATTCGACTAATACCCGCGTCTTCAACAGAGTTAAACTCACTGTCATGCGTCAGCACCTATAAACATGAGCACCTATAAATTAAGATATGATAAAGCGTTAATTATACTTTCCTGTTTATAGGTTCACAATGACCGATAATGCGTTCACTAATTCTTCACTTTATGCGTGCAATTGCAAATCCAGCTGTCTTCCAGACGGATTCGTGGATGTGTCGAATTGCTATTATGGTGAGTTCTGTTGAGCACGGTCTAGAGGTAAGCACGCCAAAATCGCTTCGACCGCTGGAATGGACTAAACTTTTTTCCATTCTAACCATTTCTTCAGCTTCTTTTGTTCAACTGTACATAATTAATTCAGAATCAATTGATTCTGATAGTGCTGTATTCTGTGATTGTTGTTGTAAAATTCTAAAAGGTTTCATAAGTATCTCGTTTGAAAAAGACACAGCCTGTTTGTGACATCACTTTTCTATTGACAAGCACCTTAATCATGAACTATCAGCCCATTTTTGTATTAAATTTGGTTTCTCAGATTTCGCAGGTCTATTTTGTTAATTGTTAAATTTTTGTTACTTAATAGAAGAGTGTCTTAAGGCTGAATTTTTTTTATTTAATTACCTATTTAGGTATTTTTAATGAAGCGAATACATTTTAAGCGCTCTCACAAATTATGTATATAACACTTGTCCCAGTACGTGAGCATAGAAACGCCTTCTCAAGAAAAATAAAAAGCTAAAGGCCTGTGTAATAAATGTATTTAAATTTAATTTACAAGTTTTAAATACAATACAATAAAGAATTAAAACTGTTTACAAATTTATCATGTTTATGTGCAGACGGAAATAAATAACAGTGTGTGTAATACAGGGTTCCCGATTTCTCTGTCAAAGCCTCACTTCCTTGACACGGACCCCGTGCAAACCAGCCATTACGAAGGCCTGAAGCCTGATCCTGAAAGACACGTCTCTACATTGGACTTAGAACCGGTAAGTTTGACATTACACAGAACACACTATTAAAATGATAAATAAATATACAAATAAATGTTGATTTGCCATCTTAATATTGTCTTCTGTTAAATATAATATAATATATAAATAAACGTTTATTGAAACAACACATTTATCCTTTTTTTATCGGCAAAGATACATACAATATGTTTTTTGGCAAATTCTTTGGAAAACTATTATTATTGACTTTTTTACATCTTTGCGAATCTAGGCCAAGAATATCCACTTTGCTCAAAGGTTGTTAAAATAATCATAATTTTATACGCATTTGTGGACAGAACTTTTAACGCCATTAGAAATATTATGCACAACTGAGTAGGAATCTCCGACAATGCTCCAGAAATTTGAATCATACCCACTTCAAGTTGTGGCTTTGATGGCACTGTGATAACGGCACTGATCGAAGGTACGAGGTGAGATCCTGCCTTGTACTAATGTATTTGTAATGTTAGAATTTCATACGTATAACCGACACGCTATCGGCGAAGTCATAACGGCTAGAATTTAGCGCGAGGCAGCCTGCATAAACCGTTGTCGGAACTAAAGATGGACGCACCGTATCAGCGTAAACCTTAGATACAATATATTGTGGTGGATCGCATGATAGCTGGCGATTGTGATGTGGATAGGGATATAATTATTACTTCCTAAGGAAGTCCCCACTTTTTAAATAGTGAACTATGAATATATATTTTCAGACAATGGGCATACCGTTAGCATTTAAGTCCATGTTTCAAGTAAACGTGGCTGTGAGGATGAACGCCGGAAATACCGTGACCATGCTCTTAAAGGACAAGATTGTCCCGATCATGTGGATTTCGTTGGTAAGTATGTTTCATGGAACATGTCACACTAGGAATTACTTTTTATTTTAGCAAGAATAAAATATTTTATACTTGCATTTATCTGGTTTAGCATAATCCTAACTGGTTTGATCGCTATTATTTATATTGTCAATTTTCGATTATTTATATGAAATAGTTGATTGAGTTGTTGTTGAGTTGAGTTGCATAGTGACCAAATTATTTTATTTTTAAGACGACCATATTATTTTTAAGACGAATATTTTTTTTTAATTTTCTTGCTCTAAATGTGCGTCCCAAAAATCACAAACTTCTCAAGGATTAGATATAGAATACACGTGATAACATCATTTCTTTAATACATTATTATAATAATATTAAGGATTACTAAAATTAATCTAAATATAAACTAACACTAAAACAACAGAGAAATATATAATTCTAAACGTATTTATAAAATATATGTCAATTATTTAACTTCTTTTTGATCAAGAATTACCTCGTTGACATTTCACTTCGAATTTTTCAGCACTGCGAAGAGCCACCTCAAGTCAATCTAAACCTTCTCTGGGTGCGTCTCGTCCTGGCACCACCTCTTATCATCATAATAGAAGCATGTCTCCTTTTCTCCGGATTCGTTCTCACTGTCAGCGGCTGCTATCGCTTCTTCAAACCAAGGTACACTATCAGTGAGCCGAACGAGGATCAGGAAACATTTTTAAGTAGTCCCAGCGCCTTCGGAATAGCACGATATGAAGGGGATCTTTTCACGAAGGAAGCTATCTCAATGCTCACCTTAAAGAAACAGGAGCTGGTGATGGATTTGCCGAGAAGCTATTCGGACACATGAATTAATTTATCCTTGAAATTTCAAAGACAGTTTGTTGAGAGTGGTGTTCTGGATTTGTGCCTACATATTTTGTATATAAACAAGTTAGAAATTATAATACAAAAGTGGTTAAGACTTGAGATATCACTGATGGATATCCGATGACAAACATAGCAAAATAATAGAAGTAGGCTTATATGAAATAAGTAAACAAATAACATTCAAACTTAAATCTTTGATTAGTATAATTAAAAACGCATGGCGCTGTATAGACTGAATAGCAACATTCCTATATTGAAGTAGCGATTTGAGATTGAGTTTGATTTTAGGATGTGATGGATGTATAGGTCTTCATTCTCGTCTATAAGGGTTTACTTTGAAAAAAGTGCATGTTTTTCTTATATTGGTATTATTAAACACAATTCAATATAATATTTGTATATAATACAATTTCTTTTATAAATTATCCTTTGTGGTGCAACGCAAGCGCAATAACTAATACATATGAAAATAATAAATATGGATAAATGTACATTAATTAAGGAAATATCGTTTTTGTCTTATCAAATATCAATATTTTATTAATCAATCAATATTATTTATAAAAATGTTTTTTGATATGTATAAGTTGTGAGTAAATATTGTACGCTGTTATGATAGAACTCTTTAAGATTACTCTCAACCAGTAATCCGCCGACTAATAGCAGTAATCCACGGAACTGGTAAAAAGTGAAACTTGCTCTCTTCTATTCAACATTGTTGTATAGAAGAATAAATAACTGGATGAGCAATAATCTTACAATTAAGGTTAAATCTCTAAAGAAACTTGTTTTTTTTAAGCTCATAATTTAAATTTCACAAAGATATTAAAACGATTCCTGGTTTCAAAAAGGTTAGCAGTCACTCTGAATTATTTTGTGATACTCACCATCATTTAATTCTAATATATTTGCATACATTTGTTGCATTATTGTAAAATAATAAATGTTAGATCTTGTAAATAGTGTGATAGTTTAGATAGTTAGATAATAATTTTCATTTAAAAAGTATGCACGATACTTAATTCAAAATTTGTAATGAAATTGGCAATAATGAAGTACAAAAATTTGGAAAAAATAATTTAATGACATTTTTTTACTTTTAGGTACTTATGTATAAGTTATTTATTACTTACATTTCAATAAAATTATTGGCAGAGTAATTTAATTATTACTTATATTAAAGTGATACAATCAATACATTTGCTTAACAATACCCTACAATAAAATTATTACAATAAAACATATTTCGTTATTCCTAACACATTTTTACCGCATGTTCTTTACTCAAATAACAATATTTTATTTTGAATTTGGCCATTAAGCTAATGTACAATCATATATGCCTATTTGTATAAATAACAAAAGTGGTGTTTGAGGAAAGCTCTATACAGGCCTTGGTGTACAATAACAACGCTGACGGCGCGCTATGATGGTCTAGAGCTTCTCGATCGAGTTCACTTCCACTCTTGGCCCGCAACATTGCTCATAACTGCCGCCTTTGCTGTCCATGCAATATTCTAGTCTGTCAAGGCCTTGTTGTTGGTCTTCAACAGCGTGACCCGCAACGCATTCATTACATATGTATTCCATAAATCAGAAGCATTTTCTTGTGACTTTAATTTGATTATATATATATATATATATATATATATATATATATATATATAATCAAATTATATATATACATATATATATATATGTGTGTGTGTACATATATCCCCCCGATTGAGTCGTCTGTCTGCTCCCGACAGATATATGTTTGCAATGTCAGGTTATAACAATCAAAATGCCCTTCCATTCAAATAAACTATTCAAACGTTACCAAAAAGTTAGACCTGTTAATCGCTTGTTTTCGATTACGCAAAATACTACACATTCAACAGACCCCTTTTTGTTTATGTCAATAATTTGTTTAAAGAAATAATGCGATATTTAAGTCATCATCGACCTGAACTGCGCAGTCATAATATATATAAAAAATATATGTAAACTACATAAAGTTGTCTATGTTTATTTATAAGTTTAATATCAATTATAAATAAATAAATAATTAGTGTAAGTGTTGCCAGTTAGAGGATCGGTAATAGCAACATGACAAAAAATATTGCCCATATTCCATTCCACATAGAAAAAAGCGAAAACTAATAATAATAGTAATCACTTTGTTATTGTTTTTATGACTTAATTTTTTATTTCTTTGCTAACTTGCTAACTTGAAATTACCTAATTGAAAATATTCTTGTCATGCGATTTTAACGTTAGCATTAAACTTAATATGTTACGTCGAACGATAATTATTACAAATTGGGTGCTGAAAACAAGACGAATAATTCAAATATTCTAGATTTTAATCTATTTTACTAACCAAAAAATCTTTACAACATAACTAATAACGAGAGTTATAATTTATATTTAAATATTCTGATCACAGATTGTTGAATGGTCGTAATGTTTGAGATAGATAAAATTAATAATATAATAAAATTTTAATTACACTGTATAAGCCTTAATTCAATGAAAGTCTTAGTTCTAGGAAATAGAAATTTAATTAAAAAAAATAGTATCTATCAACAATTTATACACAGATAACACTTAAAATAAATCTAACAACAAAAAGACTAGATATTATATTTACGTTGTCGTTGTTGTATTAAAATCATTTCAAACATATTTACACAATGAATATGTTTATTCGCAATAACACACCGAGAACGGTAACCAACCAACAACAATGTATAACAATGTTATCTTTCGTTACTATTGAACTGATTTTCTACATTGAAAAGACCAATATCACAAACAGCTCCAATCCATTCCTCAAAATTTCGTAAATTTTTTGGCTGAAACTTTGCTAAAACAATTGGTTTTTGTCATAAGATTTGTGTTATTTATTTCATCTTTTCATCTGTATTGATATGTGTGCTAAAGTTTCGTAAGTTACGTACTTTTTAGTGGTAAATATAAATGTAGACAATGCTAGTATGAAAAAAAAATATTATCATAAATCTCCACAAAAACGATTTATTCATTTTTTAAGTTGAATCAACACTACAGGAAGATGGATGGGAAATTTAAATAAAACACATCTTACGAGACACAATGCAGTCTGGACTGAAATGAATGATAATAAAATAATTGTCCTCAAATATAATCTTACGTTATGGGTAACTATGTTGAAATTTATCTCTAATAGCATATGTATTAATTTATTTCACATATTATATAACTGGTAGTCAAAGACGTTGCTTTACAAAAATAACTGTAAAGTAGGTAATACTTGTGTTTAAACCTTTTTGAAGGTCTTACACCTCAGTAAAGTTCTCCATCAAGTGGATCTTAAAATGGACAAAACGAAAATCATGAACCGAATTCCCATGTAAAACCCACTCTTAGGAAGGTTGGAGGCTCTACGCTAGAAGTTGTTGACCTTACCTGGGACAAATAGTTCAACTAGGTAGGTCCAACTTCCAAAAAGAGATCAATGGACGGTTCTAACTCCCGAGTTACGCTAGTTACCCTGCTCGCGTAACTTCGCGAATTACGCAGCATATTTTCTGCCTATATATATCATCTCGGATGACGGATGCTGGAACCGAAATCTTGCCACTCAAAAAGAGCTTTGTAAGAAAGTTGCCCTTTGGGTCAATAAAAAGGGTTATGCTCGGAGTTTCTCTATAATATCATATCAGAAATAATGAATGAAAAATTTCTCGTAGGACTGACCGCCGCTCGGGCGGAAAGGTCCACCAATGTGGAGATCCTTGGTGGCTGTCTATGTCCAGCAGTGGGCGTCTGTAGGCTGAAATGATGATGAAAATGAGGTAATATTTGGACCGGTTACAGAGTCACATTCAATCTGTGGCAAAGGGTTAACGACGCTACAAAGAGTGCTGAGTACTTAATTATTGGTAACGTATATATATTATATACATAAAAATATACATTTTGAGACATTTAAAAAATAATATTTTCCCACGTTTTAAGTATTATGTCACTTTCTTGTGTTTGCTTGCTTACTTGTCTGTTCGGGTAGAATAGAATATTGCAATTGAAATTCGAGGAAAATCCAGATAATTTATGGGCTAAAATATGAAACCTTTGCCATTTTCAAATGTAGGTTTAAAAAGCTTTTTTAATTTACAACAAATCTTAGAATTCATTATAACAGATGTAACCCTTATCTTAAAGCTGATCTTTATTATTTTTTTTTATTCATAACACTTTAATACATACTCTGGCAACACATTTTAAAAAGGCACAACACATAAAAAGCACTCAAAATAATTGCTACGTGGCATAAACGTGTGTGTAGATCCATGAGACGTAGTGCGCCACATTAGTATAAACATCTGGGACGCCCCGCCTGGCACATCCCGATCCGAAGGAGGTCAGGCCCCGGAGCTCCCAGCGACCTCCTGACCGGCACTGGAGCGGGCCTCCGCTGTCTCCCTGAAATTTTATTTTTAAGTATAAATGGTCATCCGGAAGTTAGCGATTATCAATAGCATGGCCGATAGTAATGTTCGTCATATTAAATTCGACATTTGCTTGCACTAGGTCAAATAACAGTCACGCCAATATTTCATTTCAAACGAAACAGAATGTCGCATTCACGTTTCCAACAGGCTAATTAACTGACTTATTATTTTGAACAATCTTATCGAACCATGTAAGCATAATTTGATTACAGTTGTCTTCATAATGATTCAGTTTCATGTTTCAATGGTCCATGCGACCAAAATCACGTCACCGTTTTGACTACAACTTCACTATCAAACAAGTAGATCCCTGATTTTCATTTCAAAGTCAAAAAACTGATTACGTGATAATGGAAACACTGACCCTAAGAGATGAATTTATTTTGAAGTGTTTATTTACCTATAACGTAAATTTGAACACTAGATTTTATTTTGTACAACACTAACAAACGTATTGAATACATAGGATTTGAATTGGATTAAAAACATACACACATAATTATATTTTGTATGTAAATTTGAAAAGTATTAAAAAATATTTCGAACCAGTTTGAGCGTCAAAAAAATAAAATTAAAACATTCCTAATAGTCTCATCGAGAAATGATTCGTTATCTGATCATGTTTGATTTCTTCAAACGTTTGATGCGTAAGATGGCAGATAACATACCTACCTGTCGATTCTTTCGACTTATGATTGCATTATTGTTGTTCAAACTTTGACTGCTTTTTTTATATTAAACTTTCCCTTTTGTATCTTTGTTTTGTTTGTTTGAGCGTGATATTTAAAGTCTTGTTTATCTATTTTATATTTAAGAAGCGTTCAAATGTACCTTTTTATAGCATTTCTATTTTATTATCACACATTTTTTTAATTCTATTTAACAATTTAATTTACCTCATAATCAACCTTTGACGAATAAAATTTCTACCAAAAACATATATACCGATATTTAATATAGGTATATATTTTCTACTATTTAAATTTAAAATATATATAATTGTATTGTAAAAATATTATTATTAATTATACGTTTAAATTAATAAAATGTCAATACTACTTAATTATAAATACTTACCACACATGCTCCCGTACTTCCATCAGTACTCCCTGCACACAGGTGTCCCTCGTTTAAGGGCAAGGTCAACGAATACTTATCTCTACATATCTTCAATGGCAGAACAGGTACTTCGGCTTCTAGTAAAACATCTGTTAAAGTTCCATTCGTTTGCTCTCTCCCCCAACCTGTAGCATAGCACTCATCCTTGAAGTCTATGCCGTTGTTGTCATCTATGAATGGGTCTATCTCTTCACCAAACATTAACTTCTTATCACTCCTATCGTTCACATTCACTCGCATATCTTTAGTTAATTGATTTCTAATTAGTTTCACTACACTATCTAATGTGGCACTGTCGTAAACTAAATCATTCTTTATTCTATCCTCATCTCTTTTCTGTAATTCTTCCACGTTCTCCTCTTTTTGTTTATCTGATTCATTAGACACTCTGACGTTATACCGTAAGTTCTTATGTTTCTTACTGGCAAATCCGGAGAATATGTTCTTTGTAAGATTATTGAGTTTTTCTAAGTATTTGACTGCAGTGTCCGGACTTGGTTTTGGAGGTTTTGTAGTTTTTCGTTTTAGTGGTTGTATATTGTAGTGTTTGTTGTACAAGGAAGACCCTGGCTCGTAGTAGGCGGCAACGGGCTCAAACGGAGGTAAGCAAATAGTTCGTATCTTGCTACCAGCACTAACGTCGGCAGGCTTCGTCATTTTCATTAAAGCTGCAAAACATAATTTTAATTAAGTGTTAGGTCTGTTCTCTTTGACTATGAAAATAGAAAAGCTATTTTATTCAATGTTTATAAAATAGGCATACTCTTAGCCGAAGACTAGATAGTACGAGCTTGATTCTAACATTCGTTTTCAGTCTGCTTTTAAAGGATTATAGGAATCCCATTATACAGATGCCGGCAAAATATTACACTACCTTACGACAAGTATAGTAAACGATCATAAACAAGAAATTATAGTTTGTTCGCATTTTTCGAATCACAAAACTGAATTTTCTAATTGAATAATTAAAACTGTATAACTAGAAGCGTTGAAAGTTAAAAAAAATCTTTCAATATCATAATTTTAATAAGACTAGAAATAAATAAGCATACTCGTATAAGACGAACCTTGAAAGTAGGAACAGACAGAATGACAGGGAAATTATCTTAGAATCGTCATGTAATGAGGAAAGATGGGAGTCATATTAGAAGTGAAATGAAATTCTTCGCTTATTTATTTAAATAAATAAATAAGCGAAAAATTTCATGGGATGATGGGAGGCTGGGATATTGCATAACAGATATTACTGGACTAACGGACCTGTTTCGTTTCTCTAGAAATTAGATTTGGACAATAATACTTCTGTTGATGAAAAGACGGTCAGCCTTTTACCTGTCTACATGTCTATTACTTTTCTGTTAGTATGAGTCATATCATGCCAAAAGTTCAAAAAGTTCCTCAAGCTTCCATAATTTTTGTGAGTCGAGGTAAAGCTTTCAGGAAGCGATAAGCTGAAAGTAAGGTGTATGATATAAAAAAAAGAACAAATAATTTGGATGGTATTTTAAAATGACTCGCAGTTTCACCAACCTATATCGTGCTGGTAATTGTGAAAACGGTGGTGTAAGACTATCCTCTCGATGGGCACGTAGGATCCTTTTTGCTCCGCGCGGTCCCACTCGCCGAGCACCGCCGTCCACAATGCAGGCACGGGCAGGTTGAATAGCTCACTGAACATAGAACAGAAGATGAGGTTATAGAATATTTATAGTTCAATCTAACCAGACTAAAGAAGGTTAATAAACTTAATCACTAATGAAGAACTCCAGGAAGATTGTTTAGCAAACTCATATGCTTATGGTACCTCCGTCTGACCTATTCTGCCAGAATGCAGCAATGCGTGCATAGTGTTATCCGCTATGAAAGAAAGACATAACAGTAAAATATAAATTAGAACCTTAATTTCACACCTTATGTCTGCAATTTACACTAATCGCGTGGAATTTGCAATTATAACAAAATTTTCTAAGAACCATAAAAATAACTATAAAGTGTAAAATAACTGTAGTATACAATAACGATGTAGTGTAAATTATGGAGGTATATAGGATATGTCATACATCTCTTATCTGTCATACATAAGGAACTATTAATAATGGCAGCTTAGCATTCAAATAGCAACCATCAGACAAGGAGGCACGCATGAGGTGTGATTTTGTAAGAGGATTGGGTAAACACTTATCTAAACCTGTTCTGAAACCTAAAGTGTCAGCAGAAGGTTGCACATATTAGAATTCCGCGTTGGTATGCGTCTTCGATGAACGCTGAACCGTCATATCGGGAACTTCATGTTTTCACCGATGCGAGTGAGTATGTGTATGCCTGTGTTACCTACTGGAGGCTCGTATATCCGGCTCGAAGGACCAAACAATGTAGCTGACTAGTAGAGAGTAGTAGAATATGACTGTTTCCTAATGTTTTAAATGATAAAGCGAACTAATGGGCAATGAAAGGTTTTAATAATAAAATTCACAATAATACAGAGTTGGCAAAGTAACTTAGCAACGTAACAACAAAGACAATAGAATTTTACATGAATTATAAAATATCAAAGAGAATTTAAAAAGAGGTACATCATCAATACATAGTATAAAACAAAGTCGCTTTCGCTGTATGTCCGTATGTATGCTTAGATCTTTAAAACTACGCAACGGATTTTGACGCGGTTTTTACCTACCTGCCCACAGAGAGACGTGCTGTTATTTATGTTATTAAGTCACATTTTGCACTGTCACTATATTCCTGACAAACCTAAGAATACGCACAAGAAACAATAACACTTTTTTATTGTTTCTATTTTTGATGGTGCAATTATAACAAAATTTTCTAAGAACCATAAAAATAACTATAAAGTGTAAAATAACTGTAGTATACAATAACGATGTAGTGTAAATTATGGAGGTATATAGCATATGTCATACATCTCTTATCTGTCATACATAAGGAACTATTAATAATGGCAGCTTAGCATTCAAATAGCAACCATCAGACAAGGAGGCACGCATGAGGTGTGATTTTGTAAGAGGATTGGGTAAACACTTATCTAAACCTGTTCTGAAACCTAAAGTGGCAGCAGAAGGTTGCACATATTAGAATTCCGCGTTGGTATGCGTCTTCGATGAACGCTGAACCGTCATATCGGGAACTTCATGTTTTCACCGATGCGAGTGAGTATGTGTATGCCTGTGTTACCTACTGGAGGCTCGTATATCCGGCTCGAAGGACCAAACAATGTAGCTGACTAGTAGAGAGTAGTAGAATATGACTGTTTCCTAATGTTTTAAATGATAAAGCGAACTAATGGGCAATGAAAGGTTTTAATAATAAAATTCACAATAATACAGAGTTGGCAAAGTAACTTAGCAACGTAACAACAAAGACAATAGAATTTTACATGAATTATAAAATATCAAAGAGAATTAAAAAGAGGTACATCATCAATACATAGTATAAAACAAAGTCGCTTTCGCTGTATGTCCGTATGTATGCTTAGATCTTTAAAACTACGCAACGGATTTTGACGCGGTTTTTAATAGATAGAGTGATTCTTAAGGAAGGTTTGTATGTATAATAAATGCATAATATAGTAGAGAAACACTGATAAATTTAAAGGTTTCTAATGTGATGTCGTAAATAAGCACGTTTTTTTGCGCTTATATTGCAAACGCTGGCTGAACCCTACGAGATAGACCAAAATAATGTACTACAGTATTGTACAACTTACAAAAATCCACAAAAAAGTCCGCGATGGTATATGTCTATCTCTTAGGGATAACCCACCATAACCATTTTTTCACTGCACCCGTGCGAAGCCGGGGCGGGTCGCTAGTTACTTATAAAAAGGTTTATAGTAGCGGCTCGGCAACAGAGGCCATGAACTTTGCATGGCAAGAATGTACGCAAATCGTAACATAGATAATATAATGCTAAACTAGTTTGATGCATTTATTGACGTTCCATCAAAAGTAAAAAAAATATTTTTTTTTACTAATAGAGAAAAAACAGTTTGGAAAAAGTATGGAATCTTCTTGCTATTAAGAGATATCAATTTTAACTACACCAAAAAATTTAATTTTCTATAGATTTGTACGTCGTCGTCGTGAACTGACACAGTGGGGGGGCTCAGCGTATCGCTGCGCCAGAGCCCTATTAATTAACTAGCTACTAATGATACAAGTTATTGGATCAGACCATATATCCTGATCCAAATATTTACAAATCAATAAAAGCATTATAAATACTTATGTATGCAGTGCGCGGTGGTGAGTAGCCACAGGGGATGGACCAACACGCCACCGCACCAGTGCCCGATCAGCCCGTAGTTGGGGTGCAGAAGCTGGAGGGAGACCTGGAACACAACATACACAAATCGATATCGATGTCTCGATCGAGATCGGGTTATCTTTGGGCTAGGCTAATTGGAGTAAGTGTAAAAAATATTTATTATTTTATTTCATTTTTATTTTATTCAGCACTATTTTGTCTACAGACTTCGTAGTTATAGCTTTGATAAATCAAAATTCATTAAACTTTAAAATCATTTAATCGGTCCTACGCAACTAGCATACGTACAGCGCTTTCCTGGTTCCTTCATCGAATCTGTCCACCTTATAGTATATGCCAGGTAACTTTGCATGCTACCCGTCCATCACACAGAGCGTTGTATTACCTGCCAGGGCCAGGCACCCCGCTTGGACTCCCGGCCTTTGATGATGCGTAGCTGACCAGCGGACCGCTCGCGTGGCTGTCGAGTATGGCGCCGGAGTGGCACTCCGCAGTCTACAACCAAAATATAAGAGAATTACAAATATTTACTTGTTATAGAGTTATGTTTCGTTATACCCACTGTTTTGTGATTATATACCGCTTCAAAAATATAGAAACATTTTATATTATTGGAACTTTATTACACTAGTCTTACAGTCTTAATAACATACAGAACAAACCATCAGTGGCTCGCAATAGAATGGCCACGGTAACAACATCCTGTGATTCGAACTTTGGCCGAATGTTAAAAAGGTTGAACAACTTTGGATAGTTTCCTCGAAACGTGGATTATTAATACTCATATTTCTTAAGAGAACAAATCTCTAAAAGCAATAAAGCTTCTTGAGATTTTGCGTTTTATTATGAGTAAAATAATACTAAAGCTATAGAATAATTGGCAATTTTAACAATGGATGACTGATGTCGTCACTTGGATACATATACATAACTTACTTTTGATGTTTTTTGACCTATTATTTATGTTTTATATATATTATATTTATGACGGGAAACTTAATGAAATTGTGAAACGGGAAAAGAACGCCTTAAAGCATGCATCTAACCTCAAAATAAGGAAAGATATTACATCTCGCCATATATCGCTCGCGATCCATCATATACATCAAACAAATGCAATTGCAAATCCATCTGAAATCGCCTATCATGTGGTAAATCTTATCATCTAGGTATACTCCTGCTTTCACCTTGCGTAACTATTATGATCGAGCACCGCAGTGACGAAACATGACTGTGGAAGAATTTTAATGGGTTACAATGTTGGCATTATACTCATTGTCAATAGTTCACCGGCGGAGAAACTTGGGTGCCCATTTGATCATCGGTTGCATAATTGATAATGGATTTTAAACTACTTTGAACTCGTTACATCTTAGGATTGTTATTAGATTAGTTTTATTACCTAAGCGCTTTGTGGCGTATGCTTTCAGCATGTGATGCTAAAGTTAATTTATGTTCGAAGTGTAAAAAGTAAAAAAGATAGTAGCTGGAACTAAAATAATAATATTGAATTATGCTTGCGTTTATTGTTATAATTTGTTGAATTTAAGAATGAAACTATATATCATTTAATTCAAGTAATAAAAGCACATAACATGAATTTTAGATACACAATCTTAAAGTCGTTTTACATACATTGCACTTTTGGTCTTCTGTAGTAAAAATACAATTGACACCATAATTTCACCAAATATAAATAGAGTGAATCTGTGTAATCCTATTATATTTTGGTTGCACATCGATTGTATAGGTCGATACTGCGATATAGCTCAAATTAAGTCGTATATGGTAACACTCATGAACAGCGATAGCCTCATACTGACATCCATGTTTACCGCTTAAACCAAAAAAACGGGATATTAATTTCACTGGAATGAAAAATTTTTGTATAAGAAATTAATTTTTATCTGAATAAAATAATATCTTTTTAAAACGCTAATAGTTTTACACTTTAGCAACCTAAGTACGAATTTTCAATGGCTCCGTTGTTGGTCAGACATTTTATCTCACATCGGATCAAGTAATTAGTCTTGCGGGCTTCCGCTCGCACTGATAGCATCACCACCAATTTGTCGACCTGAATTCCAGCACAACGTGACACGAGCAAATTATAAACGAAATAATGTATATATACAATACTAATCTGACGCGAATACGCTACGCTTAATATTGTGTCAAAGCGCGGTGGCGCCTAATGGAGAAAATAATATTTTTTTAAAGCGGCAATCTGCTATTGATGTTATCTATCTATAAAAGTTCTATAAAGTATAGATTCAATTATACTAAGCGCAGCAAGAGTTTCTACCTCACACTTTTGCTACACCTATGCGGAAAGCACAGCGCTTAATAATGACAAGCAAATATTTAAAAACTGTTAATTATATTAAAATATTTAATAACTAAAATTATTTATATTAGTAGTATTAGCTAGCTGGTAAATAAGCGCAACAAAAAGTCGCGTTGCATTTTCAATTAGCGATTAAACAATGATATGAGAATAATTAAAAAAAAAATCTCTTTTTACGCTTGAGTATAAAATGTACTATTGCACTTATATTTCAAATGACAATTAAATTAGCAACATTCCATGACATTGTTACCATTAGAGGCTGTCCAGTACCTACCTGCCCACAGAGAGACGTGCTGTTATTTATGTTATTAAGTCACATTTTGCACTGTCACTATATTCCTGACAAACCTAAGAATACGCACAAAAAACAATAACACTTTTTTATTGTTTCTATTTTTGATGGTGTCTTTTTATATTATAAGTAGTTAGTTATTTATGTCCCTATGAAAACGATGATAATATTTACTTACCTCTATATATTAGGCTATTTTATCAAACAGAAAAAAGAAAAAAAAAGGGAAACAAAGACAGTGAAAACAATTAATGCTTACTAAAAATGCACGAGTAGAGTGAACGAATTCATAATTATCCATTTGCTCATTACAAATCCATTGCCATCGAATCGACTGATGATGGCGAAGTATCTATCAAACTATAAGTGATAACAAAACAAAAAAGGGCGGTCATACCGCTCAATTATTAACATATCGTGTGTCGTGTTGTAATCAGGTGATATTGGTTTATATACATACTCTTAAATCGATTACATAAATGGCGTCAAATAATTTCATTACAGATAGTTTTCATCAGACAAACGCCTTGTTTAAAATTCGTAGCAAAAATGCTTACACTTAAAATGTAATCATATTTTTGGTTCATGTATAATCTTAGCTTAAGCTGTCCTTAACATCTCTTTCTATATAACTAACTTTCTACTTCTTTTCCAATAGCTGTGATCCTGGCTCTGACCTTCGGTAAGCTGGGGATTTAATTTTGCCATGTACCAATGTATTTTTCGTTATTTTAATTTAATATGTATATTCATCAGACGGTAGTACCTTAACTCCATTGGAAAAAGTACCCTTAAAGACAGTCAGACTGTGCAATACATGCCCGCACAGAATGTCTGAATTATAAACTATTGTTTCTTTCAAAAAAAGAATAAAGTAGCCTTAAAATCATTCGTCGTGCAAGGCAGGGCAGTACTTACCTTGTTATTTTCCAATATTATGGGAAAAATATTATAACTGAATCCTTTTACATTTTATCACAAAATGTTAATATAAGCGACATTGTTCTTTTGAGTTGATATAAGTGTCTGTAGCTACTTACCATAAGGTGGGCAGCCTACTATTTGTCAATAAAGATTGGTCGAAAAAATATCACGCACTCAATAAACTTCCTCTGAACAAGCACAAAACGCTTTAAATACTGGAAGCGTTCGGTAGCAGATAAAATCAAATTGAATATCGTAATTTAGCTGAACGTGATCCATCACAGCGTTCACGATATCGTGGGTCATCAGCGCCTGCGCTTTCTCCGATCTTGTGTACCGATAGTTATTAGGTAACTATTGTTTGGATTGACGATAGAGTCGTTAACTTTAGGATAGGACACTTCAATCAGTATAACATTAAATTATTAAAGTGGAATTATTACTCAAATTACTCTAATGGTCACCAGTTCAGGGAGCGGGAGGCATTATACTCAACGATTGTCGATGGCCATAAACATACCATGTTAGGATGGTTAGGGCTTAGTCAATCACACAGGCAAGGCGCTTAGTGCGTTGCACTACGACATGCAATGAAACTGTTATTTCTTGGTCAGTTTTGCACTAGTGGTATCATAAGTAATTATGTTTGTTTTGTAAAGGGATTTTTAGATTTTTGCCAATGACGTATCATTTTAGTGTTTCGTTTCATCCGTGATTTTCAGGACCAGCTTTTATCAATAGATTTTTTGTTGTTGATGATAGGTATAACTTCCATTTGATCATCGTGATCAAAGCAGTCCGATGCTAACTTTTGTGTAACATCAGATAGTTCGCAGTCAAACGTAAACTAAACATACATAAGTGCAGATATAAGGGGGACTTAGGTTAAAACGTTTCCTAATACCAAAAGTCTTCTCCGAGTATACAACGAGGACACACTGCAACAACAACCAGCGGAGCGATCACTAACTACACTTAGCACTGTTGTGATGTGACGAAGTCAAAGATTTAAAAATGTCAGAGATTCAAGGTTCGTAGCGACAAACCCCACTACGAACATTGAATCGCCGCGCCGCTAAGATAATAAACTACGAGTATCATTACACGGTGCGTCATGCAAAAGCTTCCGATGTCCAGCATAATTCTGAATTATAGACCGCAGGCCTAGTGGAGTGGCCTTCGTCGAATCAATAGAATCAATAAAAGCATGTATTTATATACTTCTACTTGTATTGCTAACTAGCCTCAACTTTTGAAGGACTAGTGGGCGTACTCTTAAAAACGATATTCGATATATCGTGGACTTCGTCGTGTCGTATCCTACTCTTAGTTACTATCGTTTAAGGCATTCCACCGAACGATCGAACGAACGATACTAACTTTGACGTATGAAAGCCTCAAATGACAACGATGAATTGAATTTGACAGACGAACATTCGCAAAATTTACGTCAAATTTGCGAAAAGTAATACGATAACGGTGTCGTTGTAATCATCGTAAAGACGTTTATTTTGCGAATGTTCATCTGTCAAATTCAATACATCGTTGTCATTTGAATATCGTTTTTAAGAGTACGCCCCCAGATTATTTAGAATAAGGTTTATATATTATTTATTTTTATACGAATATATAACTAAAACACATTGAAATAAACAATGTTACAACTAAACTAATCAAATTAGACTCATTATTAAAATATAATATGTCTCATAAATTGTATATATTATGTTGTACTTACACTATGTATACTCGTATTTATGTCGTCATTTGGCTTCACTGCAGTACTAATAGGTACGAACTGGAGTATTCGCATTACTAGTGGTATCGTAACCACTCGTACCGAAAAGGACCGGCACCGGCGGATTTTAATCAGTAGCCCTAGCTCTCTTGGCCTGGCCCCATACACGGTCCCGACGATCGGCTATAGTATGATTACACGCATTTCCCCTCGGAAAAAATGTACAAGCTTGAGATAGCAGTGAGCCGTATAAAAGAGAAATTGTCTTTCAGCTTACTACCGAAGTAATAAATGTAAGTCATCAGAAGTACGATGCCATGAGCTTTAGATTTTAGGTTCCTTTCTCTGAGCATGAGTACGTGATCGTTATTAACTCTCCCATTCGCTTTTGTAACGGAAAAAGATGCTCTCTTCCTAACCTCAAGCCATCTTGAGTGAAGATTAAAAATAGAGCATTGTGGTCCCCCTTGGTAATCTCACAATAGCATTTTACAACTAAACGACCTCAGTGTTTACCGGGATATGTAAATGCGGTTGAAAATATTTTGGAGTGTGTACTTATACATGTCTCGTAATGATCAAATCTTCTACGATTTGAAAGGTTGAAGCAGCATGCCTTTATTTTAAGTAAGACTATACTTAGGATACCGAGATATCTTCATGAAATTTACTTTGCAGTTACACTGCGTTCAGATCGTATGTGTTCACATAGTAAATTTCAAGAAGATATCTCGGACTAAGATTCTCATATAATTACAATAGAACTTCACTTTGGTATATTCCTTTATCTATGTAATTATAAAATAATAACGTTCTAAAATACGAAACTAAAACCTTTTGAAAATGTCATATTTTTATGGCAGTGTTTAATCTTAAAACTAAACATATTTACATTTATTAAGTAACGATCTTTCGATATCAGTTTATAGTTTTTTGATATGTCGAATAGTTACAGAATTGTTACACATTTTTTTTCTACAATTCAACAAGAACATGTCACTACATAGTATAAAACAAAGTCGATATCCGCCGTCTGTCTGTCCCTATGGATCTTTAAAACTACGCAACGGATTTTGATGCGGTTTGAACAACATATCCGAGTTTCAGTTGATTCTGCCGCAAACCAGAATTTTTTACCCAAAACTGCAGAGCCCCTTAGCGATGATTTTTGTCGTTAACTTTTTCTAAAACTTGTATATTCGTGATCAGCTCGTCAAGTAAAACAATACTATCGAAAATTTGCACCCGTGAGAAGCCAGAGCGGGTCGTTGTATATAAAATAATCATCACGTACTACAAAATATAAGTGAAGTTAAACAAAACTATTGTATTACACAATAAGTAATTTATAATGGTCACTATTGGAATATAGTAAAAAATACAGTGTGCCATTTACCATATATTTTACGAAAGGCTATTTTACGAGGCAATTAATTGTAATAGAACGCAGCACTATAAGGTAGTTTAATTGGTTTTTATAAGTTCAAAAATCGAGCTTTATATATAATAGAGAGTATATATAATATGTGCATTTCCTTGATCCTGCAGAGCGAGTTTCATGTGTAAAACGAATAAAAAAATAATTTCAGTTTGTATCGTTTTGTATTGTTTCTAGTATAATATATGATTTTCTGATTTCTTTCAATGTTTAATTTTACCATATAATGGTTTGTATCAATAGAAACCAAAGAAGATAAACATAACACCAACTTGAAATTCACTCTTATATAGGTAAAAAAAGTTTCCCCTAAAGAATGAATTGTATATGCAACATTTCTCTGCGTATATAATGATCGTAATTTTAGTTTCATTGTTAGGTGAACATTTTCATGATGTAGTCTTGATAGTATTGTTTATTACACACAATTCAAATTTAACAAGATCAGTCTGATCAAATTTACAAAGTTTTGTCATCATATATACAACAATACAAAAGAGTTCTGTTAACAGGATTCTAGTTACCCTACCATGGTATTTTTTAGTGTATTGCATATCAAAAGCATCCGTTTTGAATCAACTGTTCTACACGCGCCTATTGTTAGATATCGAAACGATTTCGATGAAGATCGAACGCGAATGTTACTTTGTCTTAGAGATCTGTATAGTGTGACATTCAATATTGCTCTGTTCAAATTATTTCATAGTTCTAAATCATTTAAATAAATTATATCGAGAAATAAATCGATTTATCGAGTTTCTTGTCAGTTTTGCATGCACTAGCCGACAGCCCTGTGCTATCCTCTCACAGTACAGACCACTTCAACGTTCTTCTAGTTCTAAGTTGTAGCAATCTAGGGACTGGAAACTCCAATTTGTCCGCCCGTGCAAAGATATTTTTACTTAAACGCTATGTATTAATATTCATAATACGTATTTTAGGCTACGCGTGCTTCGTTGTTACATCAAGACTACAATTAGAATACGACAAAGCAATACCGCGGCGTACGCACAGGAACCGGACGTGGCACGTAACGTAACGCACTTGATTAGTTACGCAACGGTCGCCGCCGCGCAACCGCATTCAGACCGCACGGTAAATATTGTACTAGCTTTGTTTGTGGAGCGGTATGCCCGCTGATGCTGCGGACTTGGGATTAACATGTCTTATTTTTATTAGTCGTTACATAACGCATTTTTGAAGTTATCTATTTATCAACCTTTAATCTACGGGGAACACCCATACTCCGTATATCGATTGAAATGTAGAATGCCGACTTTCTATAATCTACATTCGGGGAGTCTTCACATGATGTATAACAAAATGAGCCTTTACCGCTAAATAAGAACAGTAATGATAAACAATAAATCCAACATTTTTGTTTGAGATAGTAACCAAGGAAAAATAAATAATTATAATTTTTTATTTACAAAGTAACTAAATTAAGTGAACACTACAAATGTAGAAATTTTTATTACATACTAGCTTTTGCCCGCGACTTCGTTCGCGTGGACTTCAGGTTCCTAAAACCTCAAAAATTGTAGCATATGTGTTATTATGATGTATAAGCTATATTGTGGTAAAGTTTCATTCAAATCCATTCAGTAGTTTTTACGTGAAAGAGTATCAAACATCCATACATACAAACTTTCGCCTTTATAATAGTAGTAGGATAAAGGTTAAAAATGGCACTAAAATAGCACATTTAAACATTAGAATTTCACAACTGATTTTGATCAATATAAACATGAAAAAGACATTGATATACAATACATTATCACAGCAGCGTCACGACACTCTTTAATATTAAAATATCAATCGTAATATACTTTTTGTTTATTCAAATTTATTAGTAATGCAAGTTATCACACAATATTAATTTACATTGATATACGTGTATTAACATATCAGAACATTCCAACTTCAAAGCTTAAGCGTCCAACTGAAAATATACAAAGATTTATTTTGTCAATACAGCACCGAAATGTAATCATGTTTTTGTTAGAAAGAAAGCAAGTTACGCCAGAGTCGTAATCTACATAATCACTTTTACAAAAAACATAATACAAGTACAGCCTCCGGGCGCACGGCCTCTGTGGAGTTGCATCAAACTTTTTGTGGGCGGTTTCTCAAGGCCTCGCCGAATTGGGGGCTCTCGAACGAGTCTTCGTTTGTTCGTGTAAGTAGAAGTTACAAGTAGAAATGCAACTTCGCCTTATGAGTATGCTTCTTGCCAAATTTCTATTTACCGAACAAAATAAATTGAAATATAGATTTAAATATCTCAATTTTATATTATAATTGAAAAATGTGCTCATAATAGTACACAAGATCAATAGTACTAATGATTACTACAATTTATTGATCCTGCTATCGAAATTCCTATATGAATATAACGATGTTAATGAATAACCTATTTGTACTATCATAGGTGATGGCCATTCCACAGAGCAAATCAGCTCCCTGGCTCACCCAGCCGTAAGTGATCCGTTTAATTCACAAATAATTCTGTGAAATATCAAATGTATGTATGTAATGTATATATAATAAGTATGAAAATACAATCGTATTAGTGTATCTCGTCAGATAAAGTAGCAATATTATGTACATTTTTCTGTAAATATATTAATTAAAATTAATTAAAATATCTAAGTATAAAGCTCTTGCGCCGTTCAGTTTGGCCACTTTGTTTAAATCTAACGGTATAATGCGGGATGACGTCAAGAATCCGGATCGGATATCTCTAGATTCGTCCTGGAATAAGGGTCAAGTCTCAGTGACCCTTCATGTCTTCCACGAAATTACACGAGACCAAGAACAGCAGCAGAAGTGGTAGAAAATTTAAAAACTAATAAATACAGTAGTATCGTTCCTGAATATTGGTCCTGAAATTCTTGGCCCGTAGAGTTCTGGCGCTCTGCCCCTCTTCAAGGGGTTGTATTCAAGAGGCTTAAACAGGTCACAGAGACCGAAGAGCTAGCAGTTTCCTCGCTCAACGTATTAAGCCTAGTGATTCAGCAAGGAAAGGTTGCCAGTATCTTAGGTAAAATACCTTAAGAGCCTTTTTAATTTAGTTATAGTTTTATGGGTATTAAATTTAACCTGTCATTTAAGTAATCATATTTTATTTTTAAAAGAAATTGACAAAGATTGTCTAAATATGACGAAAAGAAATATTATTATTCTTATAATTTTGTTGCCAGGAATCATTTTTACAATCTGATATATATTATATATCTCACTCTCACTATACTTGATTCAGCATGGATTCGTCTTTTATACTCTAATGTTGTATTATCTGAAATTTTATAAAGTTTACTCTATGCATTTTATTTCAAGGTCAGAACGATGAAGGTTCGATCAATTAGCGCGTAGAAAGTGAATCCCTATTCAGAGTTGTCACTTGTCACTTTTACCGACTCCTTTGGCTTGGGATCATTAAAAACACATTTGCTTAAACACTTTCTAATTAATCCAGAGCTGCTATTGTGCCGTTTGTATATCTTTCTTTATGGTCACCTGGTGCGTACTTCGAAGTGGCAGTAAGACAATTTTCGAACATATTTAGGAATGTTCCGTGTACTAACAGGGTGGTGACAGGTAACAGGTGACAGATTAACTAGTTTTGCAAGTCTGCTTCTATAGTCCCGGAGCCGGTAACACTGAAAGTCCCGTCATGCGGAATCAAAAAATATTTATTGAAATAAATAGTACAGAAGTACTTATAGCAATAAATTAAGCTCGGTATGCATGGATTCCTATTGCCGAATAATGATAAAAACAAATAATGATGAAATGTTTTACCGTCATCGCGGATATATTTTTTTTAATGTATTCGATAGTATATTTTATTGGCTTTTAGAAAAAAATCACGCAAACTACTTTTTTCTGCATACTTTGGGATTTTTCCGGCAGCCTTTGAGCGCGCATACCGAGATATTTTTAAAAATTACATAAAAATAAATAAAATAAAAAGCCAGCTTTTTTTAGCCACACACACACTTCAAATAGGTATGCCAGATCCTTCCGGCAGAAAAAAGTGGTTTGCATGATTTTTTTCTAAAAGCCAATAAAATTTACTATCGAATACATAAAAAAAAATATCCGCAATGACGGTATAACATTTTTTAATTTTATTTTTTTTTAACATTGTTTCGGCAATAGGAATCCACGCATACCGAGCTTCATTTATTCCTATATTTATGTACTATTTATTTAAATAAATATTTTTTGATTCCGCTATGATAGGACTTTCAGTGTCACCGGCTCCCCACCTAATAGGTGGCGTTGCCTTTACAAACTGCATTTTATAGATTATAAACAGTATTAATAAAATTATATATATTAGATACAATACAAATTAGACAACTAGACAACACAACAAAAAAAAACAAACTACATTGACATTAAAGAAAATATACTTAATTAAGAAAATTTAAAGCAAACTAGTAACCCATATTTTGTAATAAATAAAAAATCTGCTTGTTTGCATTGTTAACCACAAAGACACTGTTTTACAAATAAAATGTTGACTTTAAGACATCTCATAGATTTATCAAATGAAATGGTTCCTGACATTTTTAGAAAATTTTGATTCATATTGGGATAAAGCGGCACCTGTTGTCTAACAAGGCTAATAGTGTATTATATTATAGAACTAGCGACCCGCCCCGGCTTCGCACGGGTGCAGTGAAAAAATGGTTATGGTGGGTTATCCCTAAGAGATAGACATATACCATCGCGGACTTTTTTGTGGATTTTTGTAAGTTGTACAATACTGTAGTACATTATTTTGGTCTATCTCGTAGGGTTCAGCCAGCGTTTGCAATATAAGCGCAAAAAAACGTGCTTATTTACGACATCACATTAGAAACCTTAAATTTATCAGTGTTTCTCTACTATATTATGCATTTATTATACATACAAACTTCCTTAAGAATCACTCTATCTATTAAAAAAACCGCGTCAAAATCCGTTGCGTAGTTTTAAAGATCTAAGCATACATACGGACATACAGCGAAAGCGACTTTGTTTTATACTATGTATATTGATTATGAACCTGTTACTCAATATAAGTCCATAGATAATACTACAATATCTTTGAAAGTCCTGTCGAATTTCATGACTATTATTTGGCTAACTCTACAAAAGGTACAGTTTAGGTAATGATTGACGCTCACAAAAAAAAATTAAGGCTCAAATGGTCGTATATTTGAATTGCGTTGATGTAAAAGCTTGGAGGACTGCAGACACAAATATTAAGCGTTAAATTAAATTAAAGTTAAGTAATTAAATTAAAGTTAAATAAATTCAATTTGAACTCCACTGGTCCCCGAGAAAAAGGTTCTTAACAGATAATCGGACAAAAAGTGTTTCATTTTTCCTTTTGAGATACGTAACCCAACAATACATTTAATATAGGTACGTCTCAACCGTCGATTTTTTTTTAACCAATTTAGTTCTAAAACCAGAAGGCTTTCGATTCATTTCTCCTATGTGTACATTAAATCCCGGTCAAGAGAATGGTAGCTACCATTCTGTTGATCCAATCTAGTTGCTAACGTAGTATAGTCGTAACAAAGCTAAGTCACATTGACCAATTAAAAGAACTACATAAATTCATTACGTACAGTTCACATTATACACTTATAATTTCCTTCATCACAGGAGCGTCAGATAAGTGTACATATGAAATTGAACAAAAAATGTAAAGAAATGTAGTAAAAACACAGTAATACATGGCAGGATCCGCCCGTCTCGTTTCACGATACATCCAGTGCCAAGAACACAGCACCACCATCGCTTGGATCCGACCTTGGGTAGTAGCCAACTCGTGTTACTGCAGCTAACTTTTGTGTTATTAAATGTATGTATGTACATACACTTCAAATGCTAAGCTACTAGTTCAAATGAAACATGATCAATTGAATTACAATTGCGCGACATAAGATATTTCCAGTCACTCATCTAACAATATCCACTACTATAATATGACGACTTCCTCCTAATAAGCAACTAAGCAATGCGCGTGCTTTCCAAAGTGCATCGAAAGTAAAAGGCGACCGGAAATGCAGATGGCGGAACAGTTCCGACGGAGGTCAGCAAACTATGTAATGTGATGATAGAACGGTTAGTCGCCCTTTAATTGCGTTTCAATTTGATTAAATGGTCTATTTCTCAAGTGCATTTTATTTGTAGTTATGGTTTAGCGTAGCGTGGTAAGTGCACTGGTTTGCTAAAAGTAGTTCGTTGTGTTACGAATCACATAAAATTAGGATCACGTTTTCATTTGAATTTAGCGGCCGAGTAACAAACTTTAAGCAGTTTACGCTGAAAAAGGTGTTACTTAGTTAACTTAGATGACATAGTCTGTTGACTTAGTTTTCAATTCCTGTAGAGGTGAGCCATATGTGATAGGACAATACAAGCAACTAACACAATAAAACGTACCAATTTATAAGATTAAAGCAAGTAGGCAAATTTGTAATATCTTACCAAACAGCAGACATCCTGAAGAAAGGATAATAAGAGACGTATTGATGGAAATTTTGGTGGCGATCTAGTCTTGGAACGGTCCATCTAAACGGATTAGGTTATATATGAAGTTAGGACATATCGCGATTATCATATATATGTAGTGGAATGATGAGAAAGCAAGAGAAGAATATCCAAATCGCAATAAGTGGAAAACTATGATCTCATTTTTTTTAAATATGACTGATTGGTATGTGACTCCGGTTAGTTACGGGAATAATCTGGATTCCTGAGGAAATCTACTCCTGCGGGAATGAGATAACAGTATATTTATATGGTGCATATGAACAGGTCTGTATATATCTATTAAAATAAAAATCCTCTTTAATAATCATTAATTTCGAATATCTTTGATTTTTTATGTTTTCATTTAGTTTCTGAAAGATCTCTGGTGATTTTTTTCAACGGTAAGAATAGGCTATAATAAACATAAATCATAGTCCAGAATTATTAGATACTCACCGGACATTGTTGTTTCGGTGAGTATCTGAGTCGCATAGGAAGGGAGGACACGACACGATGCCACCATTGCGCATCCGACCTTGACTCGGCCCAGCACACGCTGGCAGAGTGCCCCGCTTAGGACTCCGAACGCCGAGTCTTGGTCGAAGAGATCGGGCAAGATCTGTCTCTGCCAGCGTTGATTGCGCAGTGCTGGCGGATGAGGGAGGTTGGAGGGCTGTGGCCTCGTTCTGTGAAGCGGTGATGCTCCAGATGGAGGCCGCGGAGCGGGATCGGGAGATGGCCGATCCCGCTTGAAGAAGGCGGCCTCGGGCCAGATAGCCTGGCCTAAGGGGCCGTCACGGGTCGCTGGCGGGTGCGACGCAGCTCGCGCCTGCGGAGGCGACCCCGGAGGGACCTCACCCCCGGATGGCCGGGGGTAAAGTCGTAGGAGGTTGGAGGGTAGGAGGCGGCATGATCACTCCTCCCCGAGAAGGGCTCCCCTGGTGCACTCAGGGGAGCAAAGGCCGGGGTCCTCAGATGCAACACTCGATCCTGAGGGCACCCTACAACGCCCGAGGACTGTCATCGCTGAGGTTATTAGTGGGTAGGCCTCCCCCTTCTGGGGAGGAGAACCCCACATAACCACCGGCTCTCCGCAGCCGGGGTAACAATTCAATGCATTTTGCTCAACGGAACAAAAAAAAAAGGCCAGTATTACAAAATAAGACTCAAACTCAAATCTGTGTTCTGTAATTGATTCAGAGTCGTTGCGATGTTTTGATAGAGTGGCCACCACTCTATCAAAACAAATTGCAAAAGAAAAAGCTTTTATTTTTAGCTACATATTGACCAAAAAGCAAACTGCCCCCCGATGATAAGTATTTAGTTACAATTGTCTATAGTTCATGTTCCTGCGAGTTTTTTAGCAAATCTGCAACTCCCACACCAACCATAGTATTCTTTGCTATCTTGTGACATAAGATATTACGTCGCGGTACCCATTCCCCCACTGGCTTTGTCTGTTACTATGTTCCCGATAGTCCCAAAACTACCTGGGGAAAGGGTCAACACGGCATGTTGAAAAAAGTTCATATCCCGCCCGAGTCGAAAATTTTTATTTTGACTTTCATTATTCGAATCTTACTTTCGCGTTGGGGAGGACATCAAACTCCTTGTTCTAGTAAACAAAAAAAAAAATTTTAAAAACACGCTTTCAAAAAAACCAGTAAAAACTGCAGACTAAAAAGTAAGAAAATAAAAAAAAGTTTAAAAACTGAAGACTTTTAAAACCTTACAAATTTTGCGCACTAAAAAGTAGGAAAATAATTTTTGACACCCTCCAAATGAATCCAAAATTGTTAAGACTAAAAAGAAAGCGTGGGGCCCTCATCATACTTCTTAATTCATACTGTCGTAACATCTTTAATTTGTTAAATTATAATTTATTTTATTAATTATAATTTATTATATTAAGTCTACTGAAGTCTACGTATTTGAACTTTTATTCGCTATACACCTTACTCGAACTAGTTATGGATGGTTAACAACGTATATATTATTTTATTAAAAAGTTTGTGTCCTCTGTTATCTTACTAGTTGTTTTAGTTTTTTGGAAGGAAAATTACATACTTTTGTAGTATTTATACTTAGAAATATTTCATTTGAAAATTCGGTGACCAAATTTTAATCTTTCTATTTCATTTTGATATATTAATGTATATTGAAATAATTGCATGACTTGCGCTTACATGAGCCAATTGCAGATGATACATTAGAACGATTCGTGATGTAACTTGCATGAGTAACAAAGATTTTTGTGCTACTTTGCGTATTAAAGTCGGTTTTGTTAATATTTTTCTCTCAGCCTACATCACTTATTTTTGTGTCATCACAAGTTATTAGAATCAACTACTTTAGAAATACTTGAAAGATATGGTTGAAGTATGATGAGGGCCCCACGCTTTCTTTTTAGTCTTAACAATTTTGGATTCATTTGGAGGGTGTCAAAAAATTATTTTCCTACTTTTTAGTGCGCAAAATTTGTAAGGTTTAAAGTCTTCAGTTTTTAAACTTTTTTTTATTTTCTTACTTTTTAGTCTGCAGTTTTTACTGGTTTTTTTGAAAGCGTGTTTTTAAAATTTTTTTTAAAAGGTGTTTTATTTTCCTACTTTTTAGTCTTGACTGTAAAAAAATGTGATGTAGAGCAACCACCTGTCTAATTAATAGAGTAAAAGTTGATTAGTTACACTTCTATTGAAGCAATTAAAATTCATTGACTTAATTATTCAATGATTTTTGCAATGATCAATAGAATTGAAGCGTCTTCATGAAGCTGTATGCATATGCATTATAAATTTTTTATGCGGTCATTTGGTGGATGATGATGAGTTTGATGTTCGACGCCAATCAGCGAATGGCTTAAAGCGTTCGAACCCGTTCCACAACCACATCAAGTAACACCTATCCGCCTCTCTATGTAGCTTGGTAGGTTTCCCTGATGCAATGTGCGAAATTTGGCTTTATTCATCCACATCATCATTTGGATCATAACCAAGATTTCGCATGCGATTCATTTCATTCAATGCAGCAGTGTTGACAGGTTTATTACCTATAAGCATTTCACAATCCATTTCTTCGATGCGCAGACCATCAAGAGAACGAACACGACTCAAGGCTACATAGGCTTGTCCTCGAGCAAACAGTTTTGATCCAAGGTAAATGACCGCTGCATCAACAGTACTTCCTTGCATTTTATGTACTGTTGATGCCCATGACAGAACCATTGGGAGCATACGTCTTTCCATTTGTTTCTTGTTGTTGCGGGAAACTGTATAGATTTTGGAATTATCCAATGTACACTGTCTCTTCCAAAATCTACTTTCACCGAAGGTATGTCATGCTCATGAACCCGACCTCTTCGAAAGCCTGGCCACTTTATCTCAGTGATGTTTCCAATAGATCCGTTGACTAGACCTTTCTCAACATCTACATTTGATCTCAACATCACTTTTGCTCCCACAAATATCTGCAACTTCTTCGGTAAACCTCCAGTCTTGTTGATGTCTTTTGGAGTAACATTTTCAATATTCTCGATTCTGTCATTTTCGGATGTATCAACCATCTGGTCAAATGCGTTAATTCAGTAATTTCCGTGCCCAATTCTATAAATACTGCAATACAGCTTCATTGTGTTTATTGACTTGTTCGTTTGTTGGATATACTCGCAAGGCACCATTTATCGCGAATAGACCACTCGCATCATTGCTGACTTTAATTTTTTGACACCCTCCAAATGAATCCAAAATTGTTAAGACTAAAAAGAAAGCGTGGGGCCCTCATCATACTTCTTAATTCATACTGTCGTAACATCTTTAATTGTTAAATTATAATTTATTTTATTAATTATAATTTATTATATTAAGTCTACTGAAGTCTACGTATTTGAACTTTTATTCGCTATACACCTTACTCGAACTAGTTATGGATGGTTAACAACGTATATATTATTTTATTAAAAAGTTTGTGTCCTCTGTTATCTTTACTAGTTGTTTTAGTTTTTTGGAAGGAAAATTACATACTTTTGTAGTATTTATACTTAGAAATATTTCATTTGAAAATTCGGTGACCAAATTTTAATCTTTCTATTTCATTTTGATATATTAATGTATATTGAAATAATTGCATGACTTGCGCTTACATGAGCCAATTGCAGATGATACATTAGAACGATTCGTGATGTAACTTGCATGAGTAACAAAGATTTTTGTGCTACTTTGCGTATTAAAGTCGGTTTTGTTAATATTTTCTCTCAGCCTACATCACTTATTGGACTCGCATCTTGGATGTCCGCCGTTTTGGATTTAAGTCACGTGACTAACTTGTTCGTTTTCCTGACAGCAAACCCTTTTATTTGATACCCATATCATGGGGGTGCATTTCAAATAGCCAATCCGCCATCTTGGATGTCCGCCGTGTTGGATTTAAGTCACGTGACTAACTTGTTCGTATTCCTGACAGCAAACCCTTTCATTTGATACCCATATCATGGGGGTACATTTCAAATAGCCAATCCGCCATCTTGGATGTCCGCCGTGTTGGATTTAAGTCACGTGACTATCTTGTTCGTATTCCTGACAGCAAACCCTTTCATTTGATACCCATATCATGGGGGTGCATTTCAAATAGCCAATCCGCCATCTTGGATGTCTGCTATGTTGGATTTAAGTCACGTGACTAACTTGTTCGTATTCCTGACAGCAAACCCTTTCATTTGATACCCATATCATGGGGGTGCATTTCAAATAGCCAATCCTCCATCTTGGATGTCCACCATGTTGGATTTGAGTCACGAGACTATTTTTTTCGTGTTACTGACAGAAAACCCTTTCAT
This sequence comes from Scirpophaga incertulas, assembly GCA_036419045.1. Lineage (NCBI taxonomy): Eukaryota > Metazoa > Arthropoda > Insecta > Lepidoptera > Crambidae > Scirpophaga > Scirpophaga incertulas. Next base: position 15,450,487 of record CM071630.1, on the reverse strand, counting down.
TTGATATCCATATCGTGGGGGTGGATTTCAAACAGCCTGTCCGCCATCTTGGGCAGGCCGCCATATTGGATTTGTAATGACGTTTCTTAGCTAGTCGTGTATTGTCACCGGAACCAAGCTTGTATGCAAAGTTTCATTTAATTCGGATAAGAGGAAGTGCTCGAAAAATTGAAAAGAAAATTCCACCCAGATTTACAAACAAGTCAACTCTATAGAAAGCGTGTAATAATAAAAAAGCGTGTAATAAAAAAGATGACTGGGGTGACGATACGAGGTGATGCATACATCTTGATTCTATCAAGATGTTATCGATCGCAAAAGACCCTTTCGTAGCCGTTCGTTGCAGACTTTGCAGGGTCAGTAGATACAAGTTACACAGAAATAAATATATGCGAATTGAGCCCGGAACTTTCACACCAAATAGAGTATAACCGCTAAACGTTAAAATTGTATCGGCAAATTTCCGCCATATTTTCTTGGTTGACGTTTAATCATTGTTACGAAACAAAGCAGAGGGGTCGAGCCGCTCGGCCGCGGCAGTGAAACCGTACGGCGTGCCTGAGTGCTCGGTGCACGTGCCTGGCGTTTCCTCGTCTTGCATAATCTGTAACTCAGCGTGGTTTGACAATTTATTAGTTATAATACGCCGATACAATATAGATCGGAACTTTTATTATTATTGCGATATTATATATGTATAGGATATGAAAGTAATCTTACATACAGGGGAAAACTAGATAGCTAATCTTAATATATATATTTCTTGTGTGCGTGTGTATGTGACTGAACTCCTCCTAAACGACTGGACCAATTTTGATGAAATTTTTTGTGTGTATTCCAGGGGGCTTGAGGATGGTTTAGATTCACAATACGGTCATATAGATATTGTTTTTCAGCTAATTATTTATTTAAAAACATTTGAGACAACGTGAGACAACGTGACATTTGAGACATTTGACATTTGAGACATTTGACAGGACAACGTCTGTTGGGCCAGCTAGTGTATATATATATATCTACTAGCTGGCCCAACAGACGTTGTCCTGTCAAATGTCTCAAATGTCAAATGTCTCAAATGTCACGTTGTCTCACGTTGTCTCAAATGTTTTTAAATAAATAATTTAGCTGAAAAACAATATCTATATGACCGTATTGTGAATCTAAACCATTCTCAAGCCCCCTGGAATACACACAAAAAATTTCATCAAAATTGGTCCAGTCGTTTAGGAGGAGTTCAGTCACATACACACGCACACAAGAAATATATATATTAAGATATAGATTTTACAGCATCAGCTTAATTTCGTTCGTTGATCTCAAGAATTATTTTTTCCATCCAAGCAGTAGGACCCTTAAGGCCAAGGCTAAGGCTGAGTTTACTCGGTAGATCATACCGGTCGCACAGCTCCGGCCGGTATGGACTCCGACGTTGTCATTGCAGTGATATCCTAGGCACGCTTCGTGCTCCTTGTGAGGAGTACAGCTTGAGATTGAGTCGTTTTGTGTAATATTTTTTTATATTTATTTTATGATTATATATTGAGTACTTAGTTCATGCAAAGTATTATTTTTTGAGGTTAAGAAAGGTACCTCTAAACTAAAACTAAATTACTTTGACAGATCTGAGTACATTCGCATCCACCTTCACCAATAGGCCAAAACACAAGAGATACCTATCTCTCCATAGATTTAAGACAATGGAAAACCTAGTACCTGTGAACCGAATCAGATATGAATAATGAATCAGAAAGAGGCATCCTCATGAAACGTGACGTCAAGGCAGGCACCGAACCCGTGACCCTCGGTGAAAGTCGAGAAAATGCCATCTAGAATTACTACAGCTAGGTTACATCGGTACTATTATGTTTTCCGCGCGATCTGATCGCTAATGCTAACGTTAGTGATTTGTAAGTACTTTGTGTTACGTATAGTTTAACAACGTTTGGTGAGCTCAGGAGCAAGTTGCTTACTAAAAGTGTAAGACAAATCGAGCTTTTTGTTACTTAACTGTGTTTAATTTTGGGTCCTGCACGTGATCTCTTTCGGTAGAGTGATTTGAAGAATCTGCCTTCCTTTTGGTATATACGTGCATCTATGCACCGCCAATATGCAGTGACTTCATTACGAATATTCAAAAACAATATTTGTTACTACTTTACACTACGAGAATTTTCAATATGACAGTGACATGTTAACCTCGCACCTAATAACGACACGTAGGTTGAGCCACCATTCAAATAAAGTGTCCGTTGCAAAAAATCAACAAGACTGGCAAGACTATGGTTTTTTTTACATCGTAAATAGTAATACATATGTCCGAAGACATTTCCATTGTCTACAAAACTTTTATAGTACGTATCTTTTTTATTGAAATTCTGTGGCGCACCGTACTTACCGACGGCATTCTAAGGACATGTGTAGGATTCTCCATTATCATACATCTTGATATTTGTTGAAGAATCCAGAGACGGCTCGGCGAGCTGCGGCCTACGTCTTAGTAATCGAGAAAGATTACCCAAGATATACAAGTAGTAGCAAAAAGCCTACAAAAGTGAAGCTTACCCATTAATAGACATGTTTGTAAACGAATTTAAGGTCTGGAATGCAGTTCCATTAATATTGATAGCAAATTTCGCTTTGTTTTCCACGACACAAACCATCAAACAATTCAACTATCTGTGCTAATTTAATATACACTTGTTAATGCTGTCTATGTTCTCCTGGATTTGTAAAGAGCTAACACGAAGGAAGTGCCGTTATAGGATAACATTCAACAAATAAGTATGGAGGCTTTTATAATATAATTGTTTGGTTTATATAGTTTTTTATTTATTTCATCTCAATTCATAAAAGGCTTTTATGAGCGCTCCGCGACTTCGAAAGTAAGTCTTAACTTTGTTCCACTCAAATAGTTTAGACTGTGTGTTGATACGTCAATCAGTCAAAGTTAGTTATCGTTTCTTTAAAAACCTTATCTATATACGATGTCGCGGATTTATTTATAACTATAAAAGAGAAATAATTCCATAACACATAGTTTTTACTTAACCTATAATGTTTAAACACAACAAAAGCTCTTAAATAGAAATTTTATCTCGTTTCTTCAAAATTTTCCATTGATGCTTAGCTTCTATTAGTCGCAGCGTTATGTTAGATTACCTATGGCCTTCGTCGATAAATGAACTATCTAACACAAAAAGAAAACAATACGAACCAATAGACTTAGTACTTTAGACAATAAGATCTTATTAGGCCGTCAATATTAGACGTGGTAAATCAACTGAAGATGCCGTTATTGTTCTTAGCTCTACCGTAGTCCAAAATGTTGATACACGCATAACAACTTTGGGATTGTTTTAGACTTACTAAGGCATCTGACACTGTCTCCATTACTAATTTGTTACACAAATTCTCCGTCATTGGTATAAGAGACGCTGTTAATAATCTATTAAGGAGCGACCTAACTGATCGTCGTCAAGTCATTGTTCTCAAATGGAACTATAGTGAGCAAAAAGATGTATTTCGGTGTGTCTCAGGGAGATATACATACATAGATACATACATACATTGTACATATATGTCACACCTTGTTCCCAATGGGGTAGGCGGAGACCACCTCTCTCCACTTGCTACGATCCGATTTAGCCTTACCTTATTTACATAATTGATTTATGTAACTTGTCCCAACCATCCTGCAGTATTTATCTGATGATACAACTCAGCTTATTAGTAGGTAAACCTGATCTGAGACTCCAGTTCTAGCCGAAACTGATCGAAAATAAGTACTAATCTGGCTCTTAAAAAAATTACAAACCATTAACGTATCTAAAACTAAATTTATTTTTTACTTTATGCCGATATTAAGTTTCCAACCCTCCTATTCGCTCATTGCTCATACTTGAATTTCTCCAAATAAATGTCAGTGTCTCAAACTTGAACGCTTTTAGTTTCAAGTATTTAGGTTTCTGGCTAGATTGCTGTATATCGTAGAAACCTCACATAGAGACTATTGTTATTAGAGTGAGATAATCAGTGATGATCTCAATTGCTTAAAGCTGGTCTCTTTTGTTCTGGCTCATTTGCTACTATAATTTAGCTTGAGGATCCTCTACAAAGAACCTATGCTTAAGACAGAGAGAGACAGAGAACCGTACTAAAGTTCTAAACCAAAATACTTCTCCACTACGTTACTCCATCTATAAAGTTCTATTGGTTCGTAAATTATTTATTCTTTTTACAATCATGCACAAACACTCACTGACCTCCTTTGACTATACTTATTGGATAACAAAAATAGGATCCGACTTTTTCTGCAGAAACATATCGCGAAGAACTTCAGTGGCCTGTTGGTATTATCATTTTATAAGCGACATTTTATACAACTCTGTAAAAACTATCTTAAAGTGTAAACGTATATACATTAAAACCAATAATTAACCGAGTGTTTTGAATCTATCGATGTGAACAGTCATGATTATACCTCTATGTATTATATTTTTTTTTATAATTTAAATTGTACAGTACTATAGACACAAACAATAACACTATCGAATATAAACCCGCATAAAATTTCTATTTTGCACTCATCTGCTAAACGCAGTCATATAACAGTTCGATAGACGGTAAAATGTCAAGTCACTGACAAATTACGAATCACTACACAATAAAATGATATAATGTCGAAAGCAAATTGATTTCAAGCGTCCTCTGCTTATTCCCGTTGCTCGCCGAAATGCCACAGCAACCAATTTACTCATTGAAGCAAATTGTTATGTCTGTGTTTTGTTAAAATCACTTTTTGTTGTGTCATAGCGATGGTTATTGCTCGTCTGTGGTTCTTTATATTACCCAAGCCATCACTCATGATGTTACGAAAGCTGATAGGTATAGATTAAACGGAATTGTTATGAACGAGACAGAATAATAATGTGTTTGTAATTTGGTATGATATTGTACTTTTACCATTACAAAATTCTTGCATCATAGAAGGATGACCAGATGATGATCATATATATAAAACGATACTTCTTGATCCAACTTCTTCAATTTTAACTTTTTTCTCTCTAATATCTGATGTTTAGAAATCTTTCAATGATTCCAAGATTTAACCAAATAAACACTTCCGGAATTACACAGAAAGGTTAAAGTGAATATTGTAAATTCAACAAACAGAATAAATAGCAGTTCACCAAAGTATATGAACAGTCCCTTTACCAAATGTGGCATAAACAATTGCTTAAACGGCGCTTAATATCATTTCAAAGTTCACAAGTTTCACGATCAAACTGTTTTAATATTATCTGTTATGCAAATCACCATCAGGTTTATAATATAAAAATCCCCAAATAAATAAATATTTTTTAGAAATTATAAAATTTCCCATTTAGTCGTAGGCAGTACTCGCAATTTTCCATATTGAATGTTTGAATACTGATAACTACGTTATCGCATAACGTTTACGTTCCGTAGCAATGAAATAGTTAACTTTAGTTAATAAACTCGCTAACCAGACAAACGATCTGTCAAAAATTTTGTTTTTTGTTGCCTTGATCTGTTTGATGTTCTGATGTTGGAACATGATTTGAACCATACCCGCAATGGGTTTGGATTATAATATTCTCTGGTTATGTTTTCAATAACGGACTCATTAAGCACATGAAGCAATAATTGCATATCCTTTATTTTATTGATAAATTAAAAAATCCCTGATTTCACTGATGATCATCAAAATTCTTATATACTAATCTAATAACATCAATGAGTAAATCAAGCTTGTTCCTAAGCAATATAAAAATATATACGGCTTACAAATTAATACTTATTTTACATCTGAACTACAACCACCATTACAGTTAGGTCTAATGTAGCTTCCGATAGTTATACAAATTGAAATAACACCAGTTTCCCGTAACCATCGAAAGAGACAATATGCGACATGCGTTTTCACATACAATTTCATTCCCGCTCATTTCCCTGGCCAGCAAGAAATGGAGAATTACTCTCATTGTGCTGTCGTAGCCGGAAAAGTGTTTTTGTGAGGCACGCGTTCGATTGCCATTGTTGTGATTTGTACGCACTTTCAATACCATATATTTTGTATATACTGTTATATACTAAGTGTATTTTGAAAACCATCCTGGCGTGGCACAAAAAAGTTTTGAGAATCTAATTACCCTATTTACTTACTTATATTTTACCCTTCCCAAGAAATTTCCACCGGCCTCTACAATGTTTTTGTGTCGCACATCTATATCTCTTCTAAGCGTTTTTAACGCTGTTTGCGCATATTCTACACGAAAACTGTAGTGTAACCTTTTAGTACCTACTTATTTCATTTTAAAGGAATTAAAAGATTTTGATCAGTGGTATCCAGAAGGCCCATGTTTTGAGCGCTAAGTGTGCTTGCAATAATGCATCGTAGAGCAGCAGTAACCCGCGGAGCCCAATATTCGGTCGTTTATTGTTTATTGCAATGAAAACTTCTTCAAGACATTTTACAATATACCACTTGACATAAATACTTGATGAACGGATCGATACCAGATACCCAGTTAGAATGAAGAAACAACCGCTCAAAATTTTACCTGCGCCGGTCTGGCCTGTTTGTTCTGGCGCTTGGTCGCCAGAACAACCAAATTGTCGACTGACGCTTCGCTGCTGGCTCGTATTGATAAATCCAGTATTCGTTACCTGTCACAATGTCGCTTAATGCGTCGAGAAGTGGCTGCTTTAAATTCATTCATCATGTCACCCCACCTTTCTACACGGTAATCACATTATGAGCAGCTTGAGCCAGAGCTGGCCCCAGCTTGTAAGTACCCGTCTCACCCAAATATAGAATTTTATGTGCGCTTCCAAATCTAATGTGCATCATGAATTTCTTCGTATGTATGTATTTCGTTGTTTTGAATTAATTTCTTCAAGGCTTTATATTTTAATCGGGAATAGTCAGTGAAGGACGTTCAACTCCTTCTGCACCTCTCAAATTTTCCTACGCAAATTACTTTTTCAATGAAACACAATAGTCCAGTTTAGCTATTAACAGTTGAAGCGTGACCACGCTGTCGCTCGGTCCACATTGATAGTATAGTGATGACAGTGACCACGCTGTCGATCGGTCCACATTGATAGTATTGTGATGACAGTGAAAATAACACGATAATGCAATCGGAGCAGCGTCACTATTGTCACTATTGTCATTAATGTTGGCGCAGGATCTACCTATTGCTTAATGTAGTTTCAGAAATAGTCCCATATTTGAACCACTTAACTTAAAAAAATCATTGGACTAGCGCACATTACGTTACCAAGCTGTGTAACACACATATTATTCATAATAATTATCAAACGTTTCGTAATATTGTGATGGTTGCCACGCTTTTCCGCAAACAAGGTCAATAGGAAAGCAAGAGCGGATTCAGCATGATCCGCCACGGTTCTGGTGGCGCACCGCCTTCGCCACGGCCGACTGGCCGAATGGTTACGACTTTCAACACTACTAAGATTCGATAATAATGGTAACAATTTTGTGAATCGCTTAACGCTCAATTGTATTGTAAAAACAATTTTAAAGCTTACGCAGGTTTGGCCACATATGAAATACTGAGTACTCAACGGAGACTTGGAACAGAAGAAGGACATTAGTTTTCATTGCCTTTACCAGAGAATACTTTAGAATCGAGGCTTAAAAAAAATTCTGTCCATGTACGAGTAAGTGTAGGCTCAGTTGTGTCCTAGCATTGCAGATGTGATCATTGTTTCGTCTACTCTTAATGTTAATAAAATTTTCTTCAGGTTTTTATTCAATAGGTTACTTGGCCTTTTTTGTTTTAAATCAAATCAAATTATTTTATTTATTAGCAGTTGGAAAAAGATTTGGTTTATGAATCTCCTTAATATGTACAACTGGCATACATATAAATTAAATATGATTAATATTTAAGAGGAGAGGAGAGTGCTCTGATACACAATTGTCTTCGTTATATCATTTATAGATTATATTATTATGTAGGGTTAGTTATTAAAACATCTTAGTATTAGTAAATGTGTATTTCTTAATACATCCAATTAGCACAGTAATATTATATAATCAGCAGTAGCATCCCTGCCATTATAACTTGAGAAGGAACAGAAACATGTATGCGGTGTTGCCGTGGATAGTTCAAAAATGGTCCATAGACACATCTGTTTTTTTCCTCCAGGAGAGAGGCCGAGAATTAATAAATAATACATAAATATTTCTTACATTTACACCAATTAGCCTAGCCCAAAGTAAGTTATTTAAGGCTTGTGTTATGTGAACCAGGGCAACGGATAGACATAGGTGCATATATTATATATAAATAAATATTTTTGATCGCTGATATTATGGTGAGTTCAATCTGGACTAAGGCAGTTCGGCCCAAACTACCTGCCAACAAAACTCTGTTTTAAAGCCTCGGACCTAAAAATCTTATGGATGGTGGTGAGAGCGAACGCTCCTCAAGAGAGGGGGCGGTGTTGACAAGTGCTGAAGTTGCCTAACTTGTAGTAACGTATTGCCTATATACTTGTTATTAAACATTTATATGCATACTTCCCATCATGAACATGTTTCTTTACAGTGTTCCTTACATTGTAAATTCAATCTTGAAATGTGGTAGGTTAACTCGACTTATGTTTAAAAATATATATATATATATTGTAAAATTGGGAAGGTTATTTAATAAAATAAGCCGGTAATTTTATTTTGACTGTCCCGTATAACAGATAATACATATAACGTGCATAAAGAGATTATCGCATATAAATTACCGCCAACACGGCAAAGTCACGGTTCGTTATTTTACAATGTGCGATACAAAACGTTCACACATCGAAATTAGACGTTGCAAAACAATTCTTTAGTAAAAAGACGGAAAACATCGGCAGATCAGACGGTATAATTGCTTCCAACTGGTTTTCCTAGAATGCCTCTAAAATGTCGATCGATTGGCGAGTATGTTGTGTGGTAAGTGACGCCATAGTTTTAGGGCTGTTATAATAGTGTAGGGTTGCCAATAATTATTTAAAAAATTGTTATCGCATTCTATACAACTAGACACATGAACATAACGGAATTTCTTGAAAATGTTGAATTAGCATTGTAATATTGAAAATATATCCATTTTCAATATTATAAGTCTCCGAATTTCAATTAAGTTGTTAATAACTACTTACAGTTGTTATAATACTTTGTCATCCATCAACTGTGAATTTACAACGATATAATTATCTTTTATTAAATAATTATAAGTATTTTTTTAAGTAATTATAATAATAAGGTAAGTAACTAAGTAGTATATCTAGTACCTATAACTACTCACACTTTAATATTACTTATATCAGGGTTAGTCGTCGGTGTCTCTAGGTACTGAAATTACAGGTCACTTTGAATTTATATCTCATGTCATATACTCGTAACGTACTCTGTGGTTTTTGTGAGGATTGCATCATTGCTGAGAATCTCACAGGAACCAGATTTACTATAGGCGACTCTAAATACTTACCATCAGGTGGACAGCTTGCTTGTTTATCAACATATCACACAAAATAAGGCACTATTTGCACGCCTCGTCACCGTATTTACGATTTTAATAGACATCTTAGTGACGCACAAAGAATACATAAGAATACATAACTGTAATCACAATGAACTATTTACGAAATTAATGTAAGCGGAACGTAATTACTATATCATGTTGCAGTAAAGACGGGCGGTAATGCTTAATGTCATGACGGCTACCAAATGTGAATATTACATTCATACGTTAATATTAATTTCCATCTGAATTAATCACACGTTATTTATGTGATTATGCATATTTACAAGTGCGTGTTGTAAAGAAGTGATTTGTAGTTTCCTAGCCTGTTAAATTTGTCGATATTCATCAAAGAGGCTTAATAAGTTGATTGAGAATTATTATTTATTGGAAAGTGTCTCACTACCGCCTATTTTCAATATTCCTCATTCTACCCTTTAATACAAATAGCAACATGGAATTTATGGAGGCATTCAAATATTTATACCGAAAGACGGATATGTCAGTTCGTAATGGATGGATAACTATTAATGCCATCGTAATAAATAGAGTACTGTTTGTCTAACAGTGGAAAGAGATCGTTTTATGAAGTAAACAATTTAAAAAAGGTTGAATATGGTAGTTGTAGTTGTTACCGACAGCCACGGACCACCAGTCACTTTATATATATACAATTGTAATATTCTTTCTTTTTGATGTCTTTAATTTATGGTTTGTAAATGTATATTTTTTATAGATTTTCTTATGTTTTATATGTCAGATAATAAATATCTCTTGCAACAAACGTGTGTGTCTTTTACAGTAGTATTTCCACCTCACAGCAAATAACGTTATAACATCTTGTTGTGCTTCTGCGCATGAGTGAGGTCACCTTACCTCATGAGCTCTCAGTACATATAATAAGTAGGGGTATATGTAGGGGGAAGTCAGGTTACATGTAAAGTTGAGATGAACGGGTCTTTTTGTTTACAAGTGGAAGTTTTTCTCGCTCTAGTTTCTGTATTTGACAGCGCTAAGCACTAATGGAGTGTAAAAGTATAGTAAAAATCATAAATTTGCTTACTGTACAAATGGTTAGCGTGTTTATATTGCATTTGATAGGCAGTACGGCAGTCGCGTGCGCATGTGTGTGACGAAATCATATCAAAGCCTGGCACTTGGACTAGCATCCGGAAATCCGGAGTTTGATCGGTAGATGGAAAACTTGCTTGGAATTTCCCAGTATTGATTTTTTGCACAAAATCCGGCATCATTTTATTTCGATGTTATCTAATACTAAATTCTTACCAAGATACGCTTAAAAAGAATGAGACGTTTGAAAGAAGAATACATTAGATTTGAAAGAAGAGAGAGAAAAGCTCTAATTAACATATATCAAAAATTATGTTTAGTATTGATTAAAAAGACTATAATATTCTATCAATCACAAATAATAAATCCATAAATCATCAAATTATATTAAAAATATTTTTAAACGCTAATGATTATTTACTTTAATTTTCAGCCGTAACTCAAACACAGTTGACTGGCTTATATACTTACTTTCAAGGCTACTGTTAATATTATCTTTAGTGATATCACATTTAGAGCAATACTTAGACTATTTAATCCGATCCAGTGCAGATAACCCTAAATAAGCGGCGGGTTACACTTTTAGAAAACGTCACATTTTGCGGGTATCACGACGCTGTTATTTTCTGATGAATTACGGTTATCGGATAAAAGTGAAACTTGTTGAAGAGCAGTGTTAGTCGCCAAACGTTGAGTTAAGATGGCCAAAGCCTACCTTGCTAAGGCTTAAATATGAACGTATTGATGTGGTGAGCGTCTCTGGCTCTATGGTGTCAACAAAGGTGTCTGGTTTGATTAGATTAAACCCTTGCTATTCCGTTGATCCTACCATGTACATGTACCCATTTGTTTTTGTTATTCGAATTATTTAATTACATTTACCTGATGCTCCTACGGTAACGAAAACAATGTGAGGCAGCCTGCATCCACCAGTAAAGAATGTGTAATGTATATATGACGACCTCCATAGTCGAGTGGATAGTACACCGGTTTCAAGATGTCGCCATCTCTGAGGTCCCGGGTTCGAGTCCCGGTGGGGGCAGATGTTTGTGTGATGAATGCGAGCATTTGTACCTTAGTCATGGTTGTTGATATATATTTCTATAAAAATTATTTATATATGTATAATATATGTATGTCTATCCGTTACCCTAGATCCCATAGCCCAAGCCTTACAGAGCTTAGTTTGGGCTAGGCTAATTGGTGTAAGTGTAACAAATATTTACTGAAGAGCTGACTATTTCATGCCTAATAGTCGTCAGCCAACAATGGGTACCGCTACTAGCACTGCTGCTTCATCTTGTTATTATGGCAAAACACTTAAAACTTTAAAGTTATATATATATATATAAAGTGGTAACAACATGTAATATATCGTCGTTCAAATTGCAATTTGTTCTATGTCAAAAATTGGTATTTTTTTATTATTATTGATAGGTATGCTTAGATAATAATTCTGAGCGCGACCGAAAGACGAACGCAATAGTTATGAAACGTTAGTTAAAAATATTTTAGTGTTATAATAGATTTTTTTTTCAGTACACAGTTTTTTTACTCTCCTGTAAACTTGTCATTTCTGACATAGATCTAATTGCAATATGAACGACGATATATGAACATTAAGATTATATCTATCTTCTCTAAGAAACTACACATAATCCTATTTTTGTTATAATAATGTGTCAATAAATATCTACTATAGAATCAGCTCTTCATATACTAAACATGATGAAAATTTACAATTATTGGATATATATTATAAAAAAAGTTTAATTCTCAAACTTTTAAAGCATGCCGCATAATACCTATATTCGTAGATCGTAGTCTATGCTTACTCGTATCTACTACGTAGACGTAGTCATTCACATAAATATGTTTTGTTTTCTTCAGAAATGACGTATCATTTGGTACTTATTTCAGAAATTTGTAATTATATTTAACATATAACATTTTATAGTATTTTATTTTAGGTCTTTTGCGTTTCTTTATGTCGTTTTATATTGTCAAAGATTAAGTGAATGTTACAGATTCTTGTACCATTTTGTAAATCTGGTTTTACTATTTTGTTTGTATATAGTCAGAACTTGCATAGTTTCTGCCGACAAAGTCCATATGTTGGTTTTTTCATCGGTAAAAAAGTGCAAGATATTTCTTTTCCATATATTAATTACGTTGTGTTAACACGTATGCAAATTTGCATAGATTTTACTGTCAGACCGTAATTTCAATTTCAGAATATAATAGGGAAACACTTTTAAGTTAACTTATATTCGTCAACAGCTGACGACTAATTATCGAAATTTTGTCAAATGATTCTTTTTCTTCCTTCTTTTGATTATGAATTACTTAAAAACTATCTTACCTCTTTGACTGTAAGCTCCGACCTCCAAAACCAGGACTAATATTAAAAGCACGCACACCACACGCGCGTACAGCACCATCTTTAAGCTCGTCAGCAGCTTCAGTCACCACACATAACTCAGAACACTGCCGCTCTAGCCCGAGTAAAAGTCGGCGGTCATTTAATTTTTTTTTTACCTATTAAACTATTTCGCGCACGAGCGTGCAAACGACCGGTGCCGCCGGTGTCAAAATTAGAAATGGTCCGAAAAAAGGCTGTGTTGCGCGCGCGATGTTATTATTGACTAAGTACAGTGTTTTTACTTTTTTCCGCGCGCCGGCACTTGCGATCCCCACTGGGAAAATGTTGTGGTTGCAATAGTGGTATTCGCAACATTTTGTTGTATTATTATTTTATTGAATACTTTATGTCTAATATACTTTTATGTGTTTGTGCGTAGTGTCTGTGAGTAATATAAAGTTTATAGGGAGATTTTTATTTGTCACAACTGTTAGGCAAATGTAACACGGGGATATTGGTCCTTCGAGCCGGATAGTTTAGTGGTTTTTTGTGTTTTTGAGTGTTAGCGAATCGGTACAGTCAGTCTCCCAGAAGCGGGTCTCGCTGGCTGCATTGAGAAGGCGCACATAGCACTCACGAGCACATTGGACGCTAAACTATCAAGAACCAGCAAGCATCAAGTATACCAGCAAGTTTCAAGTGTGGAAGTTTTGTTGCGAAATACAAGCCCACATACAGAATCAAGTTTGTGCACAATTTTTACAATATACATATTATTATCAAGACAAGAAAGGTACCTAACATTTATACGTATATAGCAAGTTATATTTTTCTTTATCAAGTTTATTCAAGCTTTAAATTATCATGGATGTAGATAACCTACTTTACCAGCAAAACTTACTTTCGGAAGATATCAAGAAACTTCTAATTAATTTTAAAAAGGATGGTCCAGCACGTCGGACACCAGACCTTATCAAGCGACGTCTGGAAACGTTAGAAATTCGTTGGAACGAATTAAGGAAAATCATGAAAATATTTCTGAGTATTTATCGTCAGATGATGATTACTTTGTTGGAGAATATTATCAGCAAACTAAGCAAGCATATTTAGAAGCCAAGCAATTCATTGAAAAAGCAAGTACAAGCGAGGCTCCTAAGTTATCTCCAGCTGTTCAAAAACTCAGCAGTACTCAAGAAAATAAAGACATGGGGGCTATGGATCAGCCTGAGTTGACTATCACTTTATCTATCGACACTATTTGTTTTACATTTATTCTAAATACAATAAAAACAAAACTTAATGCAAATGATTTCGTAAGTACGACTATAATTACTTTAGACTTACTTTCAAGCTCGCAACCTTATTAACTTTTTCGATAGTAAAGATTTAACCCTGATTTTTTACTTTTAATTAAATTATATTCTTGAAATCCGGAAGTAAAAATCTATTTTTAGTGGAAATGTTCTCAACAACTGGTCATAGAGAGTGAAATGAATTGTCAGCGGCGCGTGCACGGCGAAACAGCAGAGCGACGCAGTCGCTAGCCGACCTTACACGTGCGCGAGCGAAGACAATACATGCATGCCACTGTGAGTGGACATCTTTTTACGGACTTGTCAGGTGCATTACAATGTATTTCGATATACTTGTATTTTGCAGAATCTTGTTTACTAGGTATTCATAATACTAAGTCGGCAAAAAGCAAACTATAACTAAAAGTCTTGCGTGTAGACGCAGCATTATAAATGTGTCATGTGCATTATATACCATATTTTTCTTAATTGTTTTACTATAGGTAATTTAGTTACGATAATAATTCAATGTGTACAGATAGTTCCTGTAAGTAGATACAAGGACATGGGGACAACTTATTTGCATTACAACGTATTACGATATATTTGTGTTATGCAAACTTAATATTTTATGAACCTGAGTGTGGCTACCATGAATACACCGTCGTTCGCAGTCGACATCAGCAGCATAAAAGGCATCGAAACCTTTTACAGAGACCCGGAAACGTAATGAATTATTTTTTTTTTGATTTTGTAATAGATTGTTATGATTTCTATAGTTATACGTTAAATATTAGGGGTTAAAGTATGAATCTTGTTTTATATTTTTGTATGGAGAATTCAAAGAATTTGGCTTATACCATACTAACGTTTTTCTTGCTTATTTAAAACCAGAGAGCAAACTTTACAAAATTTTTACACACAAGTCATTAGACATTAAACTAAGTAATAACATTGTACTCTATTGTAGCAGGTGTTATTTTGCGGAAGTCCATTGTATTACAAAGGATATTGGTTACGTTTGCTGATTCCGCGCAGTTGATGATGACTTGTCCAACAAGCAGACAAGGTCGACACGTGTTTCGTCTCTCAGCGAGACATCTTCAGGATCTGTTGCCCGCTCGGTGTCTCACGAGCGACTGCTGTCTGCTAGTTGGACAAGTCATCATCAACTGCGCGGAATCAGCAAACGTAACCAATATCCTTTGTAATAACATTGTTTTGAAGGCAAGAAAGTTAGTTGTCATATCCACCTTATTCGGATATTTAATTGTAACCAAAAATTGCACTGTAGTGTTAAAAAGTAATACAGAAATATATATTTTTTTAATCGCGTTTAAATTTTATATTTTAAAAACAATCGAAATAACTGCAATTTCATGGTAATGACCTATCGAAAACCTTTGCAAATTCATAGTAGAGCCACACTCGTGAAAAGATATGCGCACCCAGATAACGTTTAAAAAGTAAAACAACCTTGACTGTAGTTAGTGCAAATCTATCTTAGGATGGTTAAAAGTATAAAAGTCTCAGGCTCTTCCGTGTTTCAGAAGATAGGTAAAACAGGGGGTTCGGTGCCTGATCTCCTGTTCGTGTTGATCGTGTCGACCATCCATCCTATCGGATTATGCTAGGAAAACAGAGTGTGCACTTTCTTTATTTGTGATTATGTATTAAATAAAAATACTAAGTTAACAAACAAGCAAGCACAAATTGCACCTTCGAGAGCGAGTTACCTATATGTTATACAAATTTTATTTTACCATAATATTTATATATTTCCTGCAGAAGTATTTAACTAGTTACAACACGGTTAGGTAGTTCTTAGACTGGAGAGCCCCACATACGGCCGCGCCTTGCCAACGCAGTTTCACGTGCATAAGGAGCATTTCCCCTTTTTATAATATCATTGGCATTTAAAAAAATGGTAATTACAACACGAAGACAGCTTATTTCGTAAATGGATAAGGAAGGAAGTCTGTAATTAATGAATTTTTAAAAGGGAAACATTACGATCGATATATTTTTAAAATAGTTACGAGTATTACAATTTTTTTTTCTCGAACTCCGTCCGTACATGGTGATAGGGCCAACTGCAGCTAGAACAGAAAATCTTATATATAAAAATGAATCGCAAAATGTGTTGGTAAGCTCATAACTCAACAACGCCTGGACCAATTTGGCCAATTCTTTTTTGTTAATGTTCGTTGAAGTTCAAGGAGGGTTTTTACAATGAGAAAAATTCGAATAATTATCGGAAATACCCTAAAAACAGCCCTTTTATTTTCCCATGCAAACGTTTTCTAACTAAAACGTACAGTCGAATTGAGCTTTATTGTTATTGTATAAAGTTCATATTGCAAGCACTCACTGTTGTCTAAGCAATGAAGATGTGTTCCTAACATCAAAGAGTCAATTTGCGCTTTATTAACGCTACATATAGTTGAAATTCAATCATATCTATCAAAACAGTGTGCGTGCGTGCGTTGGAGCACAGAATACATCGTTGGAGGATTTAATGTCACGTTCCAAAATTGAATAGCCACAAAATGTAATAGGTCATTTAGACTTTTTTTGCTATTTGGTTGGCTATGTGACATTATCTATAAAATAATTAGGAACAAAAAACTGCCACTGTACAAATCTTTTTGACAAGACGAAGTCTGTCGGGTCTGCTAGTATCTACAATAAAATCAACTAAAAATATCTACAAAAAAATTATCACATTATTCTTTCTTACCTACGTTGTTAATAATTACTTCTACTCGAAAACACAAGTATAAAAAAACAATTCCAATGCATCGCAATCGCATTGCGTAGTAAATTGTATCCATAGTAATGCTAGAAACGAGATGCAATATCGTGGTGACATTTAAAAGTATAGAGAAGGGATCTTAAAATAAAAAATACTATATTAACTGACAGTATTTTTTTTTCTGTTTGATACAAACCAATAGAAACAATTTAAAATGTGTTTCTACGGCAATGATATTAAATAAAACAAGAGTTGTTAAATATCATTGTTCTACGGTCATTTATTCTATAGGTACCATCTACAATTAGTTGTTATTTTCTCAACTATGAATATTGAATTTAATTTTTTTAAACATTACTTATTTAAAAAAGTATCGGTCTTTTAGCCGTCTTCTTAAGACTTTGCACACTTCTAGCGGTGCTATTATTATTTGGAGTATACTGAGAATGCCACTACAGAATGAATATATCAGGTTTATATAGAAAATTGTTGAACCATAAGAGTCTAGTTTTTGCCAAAAATCCATAATCAAGTTTGAGGAATTTGCTAGAGCACTGTCACAATGAAGCTGTCATTTAAATTTGATACTCACATCTCGGGCATTTACGAGTACACAGTACAGCATGACATAAGCGACGTAAAAAAGCACTCCTTGGCAATGTTTGATCCTTTGATGTGTACTCGTGATGTATGTGTAAGAAGTCGGTCAGATAACAGACATTTGTGTCCGGATCGTATCCATACACCCAATATTCATCAATTCTTTTCGTTACTCCAATAGCTTCTTCATATTCCACGAATAGTTTGTGAACAGAGACACCACAAATTATTTTAAATTTATAGTGATTTTGTTGACTACTAAACATTTTTACTAATATCAATCGATAAAAAGAAAAAAATATTTTATAACTACATTACCAATTCAAGTGTGATTATTACGTCGCTCACTGCAGTTGTCTGATGATGATAATGACTAATGATAAACTCGTGTACCGAGCGTTCAAAACACAAAATAAAATAAGCTTATGGTTTTCGGATTTTTTCCTTTACTGTTAATGCTACCTACTCAGATAATGACATTACTTCATATCAAATTTCATGAATCTTGGAAATGCGAATTAACCTACAGGTTTTGATTTATTTGTCAATGTCAAAAAACCTAACTACAAATTGACGGCTTACGGATATTTTAATTTAGTTGTGCTTCATGACATGACATTGCTTCATCCCAATTTTAAGATTCTAGGTCAAAGGAACTACTGTTATTTATTGTTTCGTTTTACGGGTTTTTGAAATAAATACCTATTAAACCAAAATAACTCCGAAGGCGGCCGTAGAGACACTATGATATTAGCCGGGGCCGTTTTAAGACCACAGAATTATATGATCTGAATATATTGGCTATATTATTAGCTTTAATGTTTCAGATCAGTATAAGCTATCATTTAATTATATCCTATAAATTTAATTAATATTTTAATAGAAATTGATTTAGCTGTTAACCAAGTGGTACACACAACAACATGTCAGACTTTTTATGTTGTCCTTGAGATAGCTCTTATTGTCGCTAGTAATAGTTCTAGTTTTCGTAGTGTAAATATAAAGTTATAATGACGTGTTGTAGACAAATTAATTAAGATTTTACAAGCTAATGCATGATCCATATACATTTTTGTTCTGAGACCCAAAATCAAAACACTACTTAGTTATTCATCATATATAGACCTTTACAGACACTTATTGACGTCAAAGCCACTCACTGACTCTTTCCAGCACAAGATCTCAAGATTTGATGTGCAAAAGTGATTGTAGAAATCATATTAGAAGAATACATTTTTGATTTTGAACTTAACTAATTTGTGTTACTATATTAGGTATATGTCAAATTATCTTATACATTTTTGCGATAATAACAATTGTGCCATCTAAAGTTAAAAAATACTTTTTGAGATACTTACTTTATTTCTTACAACATGTACCCGCGACTTCGCCCGCGTGGAATTTTTGTAACATTACTTTAATCCGTTCAGCCATTTCAAAGATTAACCGGAATAAACAAACAGACGTCACTCTTTTTTTTTCTTCAGGAGAGGAGGCTGAGAATCCTCACGGATACCACCGCAACAGGCAAGCAGGTATGCGGTGATTATATCGGACTCCTGGTGAATCGAGGCGGCTCGACCCAACAGACCTACCGACTAAACTCAGCCTAGCCTTGGCCGTAAGCCGTATTCAAAGGCTTGGCCATAAGCCTTATCCATTCAAGCCGTAGGGCCCCTACGGCTTGAATGGAGAGGTAGAGACGTCATTCCAATCTATACTAATATAATCTATACTAATATAATAAAGCTGAAGAGTTTGTTTGTTTGTTTGTTTGTTTGAACGCGCTAATCTCCGAAACTACTGGTGCGATTTGAATAATTCTTTTTTTGTTGGATAGTCCATTTATCGAGGAAGGCTATAGGCTAAATAACATTACGCTATGACCAATAGGAGCAAAGACAGAGCGGTAAATGTGTAAAAAACGGGGAAAATTATTCATTTTTGAAGGCTTTCTTTGCGTGCGCTGCGAAAACGGTTCAAGATACACAAAAAATATGTATGAAAGAATTATTCCTCTATACATGATCTAAAAAAAAGTCCGCGACGGCATATGTCTATCTTTTAAGGTTTAGTCACAATGACCGTTTTTATGGTACCAAATTTGGTCGAAATAATTTGTTTAAGTTGTATCAACATAATAATACTAAAAATTCTGCGGAAACTCGACCATTCCGAAAATCCCGCAAGAACGGGAACTATGTGGGAAAAACCAAAAATCTGCCGGAAGTCACTATTCCACGCGGACGAAGTCGCGGGCAAAAGCTAGTTTTATTTATATAAGTAGTATATTACAGATTTCACTATCGACAAATGAGTAGCGACATCTTAAGATCTATACCTAAACTAAATTAAAAGAGAAGCGTCGCGCCATCTAGTGATCATAGTTTGAATTTTGTAAGCGTAGCACGTTTTTTCATTAGTACTATAGGAATCCGATAGGTGAACTAACATCGTGCTTAAGAATTAAATTAGACTGTGAAATGAAACTGTATAGTCATCCTTTTTTCTCTATCACCTGGTGAATACGAAAGAAAGAGATAACTTACATAATGTCAATGTAACGAAACGTAAACAAGAAGTTGTCAAACCAAACAGTCGAGCTGTCTGTCAGTTATGCATAAAATTCCACGGTGTTGGGTTGTTTAGTTAAAAGTAGTTTACCAAGAATATTTAAATGAAAACGGGAAACTTATTTAAGTAAAGACTGAATAAATATGCTAAGTCTGTTATTCAATTGTAACTAAACGAAATTTATTCCAAAATTTTAATCTCGTAAGTGTATGTGTGTGATGTTTCTATATTGCCAAGTGTAACGGGATTGTGTTAGTGGTTCGTGAACTTTAGTTGTCTTGCTTTGGAAGTTACACCTATAAGAATGGGAGCTTATTCTTCTGAATAGGCACATGATGCATCACGTGTGATCTCATAGATTTAACTGTGATGTAAGTACTAATACTTATAAAAATAATCGTGTGATGTTTCATACAGATATTTCACATATTGCATTGCCAACTGTTATAAAACCATCTTTAATTCTTAATATAGGTACTATTGTTTCTTATCGCGTGCTATTAAAATTAACATAATTAATATGGTGTCACACTAAGACATTTTACGTAGACTGCACCTAGTGTCGAAATAGGTACTTATAATCACAGGTAAGTTGCCTTTGATTGGCCTTGGCATAAAGGTTCGCTTAACATTCTATTTTGTCACGTGTCTAACTAAACCTCAATGATTCATTTCTGGTGTGGAGAGCCACGTAAAAGTTCTCGTTATGCGGTTATTTTAATGATATTCTGAACCAACCGACGGCGTCTCCGTATCGCAAGCAACCGAATGTTACAAGGGTTGCTATGCTAATGAAAAAACTGTTGGTTAGTTACTAAGTCATCGCATAATATTAGTGTTTACAAAATCAACATTCTCTTGTTGAGTGACAATCTTATTTTATATGCCCACGCGTAAAATGTTTTTTATTTTCTTACTGCTAAACAGATGCGGGGTCTTGGATTCGTTCCCGGGTCACGAAGCCTATACGTGCATGCACTGCCCGTAGCCTAATTATGATGATACGCGTATAAAAGTTAATTGGCTGAATGTCTGTGTGAGTAGGAGACCAGGTGGAATTATATTTTATGAATCTTTCAGCTAGTGCCCGCGGCTTCGTCTGCATAGATGGTAGATTTCTTTCAACTTACTTGACACTTACTTTCATATTTTGGACAATTCACTCAATCCCTACTAATATTATAAACGCGAAAGATTGTAAGTATGGATAGAAGTTTGTTCACTTAAAAACTATTAAATGGATTTTAAGGAAATTTTCAATAATATAGCTTATACATCAGAATGACACATAGGCTACAATTTGTGTGAATTTACCAAAATATGACCATAAGTGTCAAGTAAGTTTGAGAGTTGTAATGGTGTAGTGGAATTGTAGTGTTTGAACAGTTAAGCTAGGTTACCTATAATCGCGCGTATCAGTGGTCACCATATTGCGCAGGTCAAGAAAGATAGGCTACATTCGCATTCGACAGAGTTGAATATAGCGGGCAGGTAAACTACGAGATATTGTTTAAAAACAGATATACTTTTCATGATTTATTTAGCTGGTAGACATGGAAGCATGGAGTTCAGTATAATCTCCTCGGCACTTGGCTGCGACGTAGGTATTCTCTGCACGTTTCGTGTTCTTTGTGACGGATTCTCAGCCTCTCCCATCCACAGGGGAAAAAATATTTAACGTCAAACATTTTAGAAGCCTGATCTCAGTAAAGTAAAATGGATTTTCAGTGCAAATTACCCTACAAATATGACTAGTAAAACTGATATAAAAACATGGAATGAAAATAATGATGATCTAATAAAAATAACCTCATATTAATGTTGGTTTCCCCCAAAACTAGAGATGGGCCGAATATTCGGTAAATATTCGGTATTCGGCATATTCGGCAACTTTTTCAATATTCGTATTCGGCCGAATAGTTCGGTTACATTGCCGAATAATTACCGAATAAACAAAGTAAATAACGAGTGTAGGTTGTTTCAGCATTCTCAGTAAGCAACTAACAAAAAGATATAAATATGCAAAATGTAAATTAATATATATTATATATAATAAATATTTTGCAATAAACCGTAGCTTAAGTAAGAAAAACCAAAATTGTTTTATTAATCAGCTTTAGCATTTGCATGCTCTAAATGATAGGAAAATTAGGATTAGGAACGATAAGTAACGTAAGTAACTATTAAATTAATAATTATTCTAAAGTTTTAACTCAACATCAGATTTAAACATATAATCTAAATTACGAGTAACAGTCTTCTTTCAATAAAGAAATAAATTAAATAAAAAGTATTGTTTCTTCTTTCACTAAAATAAAACATAACCTCTTTTTAATCGATCGAAAAGAATTTAAAATATTTAAATTGAAAAAGCTACCAAAAGTTTAGTCCTATTTATTTATAATTATAATTTAATCAGGCATGAAACGGTTACCTACGTTTTTTTTCATAAACATTCCCAGCTTCCGAGAAAAGTCGTTCACTATACACTGAAGATCCAGGCGCTGTCAAGTATATTTTAGCTATGTTTGACATTAAGGGATATTTTATTTTATTTTTTGTCCACCATTCAAAAGGACTTTTATCTCGCTGTAGAAGGTTCTCCTGTAAATATTTGTCCAGTTCAGTTACTTTTTAAATTATCGGTCGATATTGCTGGTAGCTTTGTTGAGGCAACTTCTTCAAAACAGCCCCAATAATCTGCATGAGTAGAATTTGAAACAATCTGAGATTATTGTCATCGTCTTCGTTAGTACTCTCATCGTCACCGTTTCTCAATGCCTCGGCTTAAAATGGCTGAGTGCGAACCTGTATAACCGAACCGAATATTCGGTTCGGTAAGAGCTGAACCAAATGTTCGGCCGAATATTCGTATTCGGCAAAATCCGTATTCGGCCCATCTCTACCCAAAACTATATTCTATATGCCACTGGTTGTCAGTTCTGCGAGCAATGTTCATTGCCTGAACTGTTACTTAACTGGACGGATCACCATAGCTGATTAATAATTAAAGCATTCTTTACACCAATGGAAATAAAGTATATATTCTCTCGCTTAGGCTAGAACCAATATCTGACAAACTGCGAATCTGTTGGACAGTGTCGCTTTTCTAGCTTTGTTGATAGAAAGACGTAACGGAATTCCACACAGCGCAACAAAATGCTTTGTGATTGTTTGAATGGGACAAGTGTAAATAATAGCTTTCTCTTAATACTGAAATGCACACTGAAGCCTTTGTTCGTATTTAAGAGTTACTATTTTACCGGTGAGTAATCGAATCTTCTTACAACTTTTTTGAGTATAGTGCAAGACCAGTAGTTTCTTCAATGCTTCCCACACGGCACTTACATGAATTGCTGATCAAAGACCTCACTAGATTCCATATCTTCGTATCTGCCAATACTAGTTCAACCTAGTGCTATTTATAAATATTTAATTGAAGTAGGTATTTAATAGTGCTAAATATTGACTTGCCATGTATCTGAATCTTTTTGATCTTCTGTGATATTTTATAAGGTTACCCATCTCATCGATCTTTTCACAACATGCATCGTGAGGATTCCACTGCTCCATTGTGGATTATGACTTATTCATTATATTTGTAGCTAACCACCAGTAACAATTGATTATAGAATACCGTCGGTTGCCTGTTTCTGGTGGCATTAACATTTAGGAAAGGTACATCTGCTATCTCAAAAAATACAAAACTAGGTTTAATAATTAAGCATAAATGCTTAAAACACATGCAAGCTGAGATAAATGTAAGTCGTACTACTGGGATCGCGGTCTACCAGCACGACCCTGTTTTGACTTAGCGCACGCTTCGTGGTTATTTATGACTAAGTGTTTGTCTATCGACCAAATAACCTATCGATAGCCGGCCAGGCTGACGTATTAATATTAGAACGGACATATTCAACTAAATTTGGACAGATGACAGCCCTAGTTAAGAGGAAAGAAGTGCGCTCCAAATTTGACAGACATCGCGTCATGTGTACCTACAATAGTTTATGCACGGTCCTTTATCAATGATCAATGGATATATTTCAACTGACAAATTTATAAATTACACGTTCGTGCGACTGTAACATTGACAATACGAACTTTCCAATATTGAAGCCGTCAATTATATATATATATATATATATATATATACACTTCTCATCAAAAAAATCGAAACACCTTGCAAGTTTACGTTTTGTCAGGATTATCAGAAAAATGTGTACATTTAGGAATAAATGTTAAATGTCGTTTAATAGTGAGTAATATGAGCTTATCAAATCTTAATGTTAATGTTCTAAATTTAAATGAATTTTTCATAGGTTTCGTATTTTGTTAAATGAGTCATTTTTATTCCGTATGGAGTATAAAGGAAATGGATAAAACAACACACGTAAATGAAAAAAAAAGCTAAAAAACGTTTATTTAATAACTTGTATTCCCTCCCCGAGCTCTAATTACTGCTTCCATACGGTTCTTCATCGATCGGATGAGAGTCACGATCACATGCTGTGGTATATTGTCCCATTCCTCTTGGATTGCATCTTGCAGCTGGCTAAGTGTTTCTGGGGCAGGATCTCTTGCTCGAATTCGTCTCTTTAATTCATCCCACAGATGTTCAATGGGATTCATGTCCGGGCTTCTTGCTGGCCATTCTATAATAGAGATATCGACTTCGTTAAGATAATCTCGTACGACGCCCGCGTGTGAGCCCTAGCATTGTCGTGCATGAATATGAAGCCGTTGCCAATAAAATGTGCATAGGGCATCACATGAGGCTCGAGACACTCTTCGACGTACCGATGACAGTTTAGTGCAGGCAGACGTGGCCCAGACACAAAAGCAAGCTCTGTCTTACCGTCGGCGCTGATTCCTCCCCAAACCGTCCACGAACCGCCACCATAGCTGACCTTTTCTTCAATGCAGCATTCTGCATAGCGTTCTCCGTCTCTTCTGTAGACCTTGTTCCTTCCGTCGTTACCATACAGCATAATTTTACACTCATCAGAAAAGAGAACTTTGCTCCACTGTAGGTATGACCAATTTAGGTGCTCACGTGCAAAGTTAAGGCGCGCTCTTCGATGGTCTGCAGTTAATTTCGGCCCATTTGCTGGCTTATGCGGTACCAGTCCACGATCCTTCAACCTTCTTCTAATTGTAGAGTCACTTACAGCCACCCTTCGTACAACACGAAGCCGCTGCTGCAGTTGAAAAGCGTTAAGGCGTCGATTTCTTAAAGAAGTTGTTACAATAAATCGATCATCTCGCTCAGAAGTGACCCGATTCCTGCCAGATCCTGAACGGCGCATGAACAAACCAGTCTCCCGATAACGTTTATAGACTCTATGAACAGATGACAGGCTTAAATGCAGTCTTGCAGCCACAACACGCTGACTATGGCCAGAATCCAGCAATGCCACAACTTGGGCGGCTTCTGTGGGCGAAGTATCCATACGTTTTAGAAAAATAACCTTTTTTCAGACGTCCCAAAGTCACAGTATTGAAATAAAAAACAAAAAGTTTAAGGATAGGCGCCAATTTTTAGTTTTTAAACGCTAAATGTACTCCAACCCTAAACACACATTTGTCTCAAAACAGTGATTCATTTCGTTTATAAGATAAACAAATGAAATTCTAATTTTGAATTTAGAATTTTAGCTTATTACTGTAATGGCCAAACTGCCAGCTATACATTTATGTTTTTTTTTTCATCGTATGAATTCTTTTTTGTGTTAAATTCGGACAGAAACAATGAAAACGGAAGTGTTTCGATGAGAGTGTAATATATATATATATATTATTAATATTTATAATATATATATTTATATATATATATATATTTTTTTTTTTTAAGGTTTTTTTAAAAATTCTCACCAAAAGTAATAGCAAATACATGAGCGACATTGAGTCTATAATAATAGCCCAGTTGCTCAAGTGTTGCGCAGTGTCTAGCCCTAATCTCTTACCGGATTAAGTACCTAGTACCTATACGAATCCCGGAATGTCAAGTAGAGTTACATAGTGCAAGTATTACAAAGGTATGTTAGAAATCTCCTTGCTGAATCGCGCTATTCTTTGCCTCATTTATAGATCGCCATTAGGGCCACTAGTAAAAGTACAAAAGTCACTCAGAGGCATCCCAACGGAAACCACTTATTAGTCGATCAGACCCAATCAATAGAGATAGGTAGAAGATTTTGGCTTTAATCGCAGGAACCTATTAACCCCACAGCACAAAGTAAGACTAGCTATGGTCGACTTATGTTCCCTGAGATGAGATGAAATATATGAAAGTTGCGTTGCAGATTGTTTGACTGATGACAACTATATATTGTAATGTAAATTTGCAAATTTTTAGGTTTCCGTACCTCGAAGGAAAAAATGGAACCCTTATTAGGTCACTTCGTTATTCGTGGGAAGTTTGTCTAGACTGTTTATCTCAGCGCAATCCCTAAGTCCCTTTATTATTTACAAGAATTTTTTTTTGTGATCTGCAGCATTAAAACAATCAAAGTTCTAAATCGACGAAATCAAATCAAAAGATACCATTTAAGTTCCTTTTATGTAGCATATTTTCTAGAATCTATAAGGTGAACCATATTACTTCCTGTAAACCTATAATTTTGAAATTTTATATGAAGCAACGTCAAATAAAGGAAAAAACCCAAAAATGTTATTGCATCACAAAAAAAGAACAATATAATTAACGTATTTGCGTGACACGAAGTGCAAGGCTCTTCGTGTCACGCAAATACGTTAGGCATTTATAATTTGGCAGTCACATCACTCATCGATATCCTGAATTGAAATGTTGAACCCTGGGTCCTTACTATAAACAAACAACAAACATAAACAACAATTACATTTAGTTCAATATAGCTTTCTAAACTGCACCATATTATTTCGTACTACTATCATCTTTTATGTGTATATATACTATCATCTTTTATTGTTATCATCATCTTCCATCATCATTACATTAAAAAATCTAATTAAATATTTTGATTATAATATTTATTTTGTAGCTACAACCTTGTCATAAAATTGAAGATAAAATTTTCTCTTTACAAGCACAAATTATCGATTCTAGGTATTCAATTTGGCACCTAAACTGAATCAGGATTAAAGACAAAGGCAAGACTCCTAACTATTGCACAAAGACATTCATACATATTTCATATCACATCTAACTCACACGCATACATGTCCTGAAATTTTCTTTTGTCTTTTTTTTTTGTTAAATCCACTCTAGTGCAATTGAAGCTGTTATTTTGTTCTATTGAACTTAACAGTAAATGTTTAAAAATGGAAATCTTGTAATTGGCCAGTAAAATGTGTAATATAATATGTTTTTAAAGATAATTTCTACACAGTAAGAATAACACAAAATTAAAATAAATAAATATTTTTTTTACGAATTTGCTGACATGTAGTCTTAGAGAAGGAAATGGGGCTTCCTTCTCTAAGGACATATTGACAGATATAAATTCACGTCGCTAAGTTTTGCCATGCTATAGCTGTTTAGAGTTTATCTCAGACTTCTTAGACCTCTTTTATTCGTACTATTGGCCCAAAAACCTAATGAATAACAAATGAATAAACTCTGTACTTCTGGGGCGATCTTGTTCAAAAGACGAACACATGACTTATCATCACAATCAATATCATTGCACAATACCGAATAAAACTTTACAGAAATATCACGTTTGTATTAAAATAACAGTATAGTGGCAGTCACTTATTGCATACATAAGTGTATTAGTGTAGTCTCAGTTCCGACACAATGCAGTCCGGGGTAGTTAAGGTCGATTCACACACAGCGCTAACACGAACTCTTACAATTGTTGAATTGCTGACATCATAAAAATTATTATATTGCACATTTAATACGTTCGTACTTAATCTGTAAAATAATAATAATTGTGATAGTGGTACTGTTATTTAGCCGAAACTGTTATTTCGTGTGTGTTATTAGTGTTGTTATTAGTGATATGTGAATTGGCATTTACTGAAGATTTCAGAGGTGAAGGACAGATGCGTTGTCGGAGATAATCTTTAAATTAAGATTTTCAACATTTCTAGCTGCAATAACCTGTGCTGGTCCTTGTGAGTGATGCTTATCCTCGCTTGGAAGATAGTATTCAGTTTATCCAAAATGGTTGATATCTTAATATTTAGTAATTGTTTAATTAGGTACTTTTATTAATATCTTTCACCATGATACATTTATTATTGACTAGCACTACTGCTTAAAATTTGGATCGTAAGCATATATCCAAGACTCACAACCTTTAACCATATCATAAACATGCTTTGACTGCTAAATGCTAACACGGACTGCTTTTGGTTGTCGCTAAGCAAATGTGAGAAATGAACTTTTTTACGCCAAGTTCTTCGTGTAAGATCTTTTGGCCAGTGGTCCCTGAAATGCCCCCGGGTTTCTCTATTTCATGGTACGTCACATGACGATCTTCGAGGAGTAGCTGCCACACGGCTTCTTCATTCTCTTGCGTCGTAACGGTTTCGACGAAGGTTGGACGACCTTCAAGTGGTTTGTCACTGAAGCTAGACTGCCCACGTTGAAATATCAAATACCAGCATTCTACAGTCCTAAGACATGGTGCTGCATCACTAAACACATAATGATCTCAAAGCACTAACGTCGCGATAATACTCTTTGAAATTTGTAGAAAATTATCGCACGAAAATTTTCCTAGGCATTTCCATTTTTACAACCGATCACCTTTTCATAGACGATACAATAAAAGTATTCAATCCGATCTGGATCCGGAATAGGATTCCGATCTAAAGACATTCTTTTGTTTTCGAATTTTAAATTAAAAAGATGAAAAAGCAATATTTTTCTTTTTTATAATTGCGGGAGGTTGACAAACGACACAACTTAAATGGCAGCCCTCGTATAAATTCACTAAACCTACACAATAATTCGAAACGTTTTGACTCTCAAACTATCTACACTGTCTCTGCAGTCCAAACTAACCCGATTGTATAGATTTGAAATTGTTTGTTTCTCATAGACTGTAGAAATGACAGAACAGTAGGACAGTGCGACTTTTCTTGTTGTATAAGTAAATAAGCTGATATATCCACGAAAACCCAGTATGTACACCAAAGAGGCATAAAGTCTGGGCATCTGGCAGCTATAACGGCAATTGTAGCTTTCTACTTCGATCTCGTCCGATTTTCGCGCATCATGGCCGATTGCCATCGACCTTAACACACAGACATGACATTCGTGTTCACCGCCGACCCATTTTTGAGAAGTGATAAGTGCAATATTATAACATTCAATTCATTAAACTTGAGTAATTATGCGTGCAATTTAAGCTAAGCGTAGGTTTTAACTTAGAAGTAAAGCTATTATCTTCTACCCTATGAAGTCTGTTTTATAAATATACTATATTTTGCCCACGGAGTTCACTGATACAACATAGTCCCAAATATTGATGTAATACCATGTAATACACTCCAAATTCTTAACTAGAAACTTCTATTACAGTGAAAAGTTTAATATGCACATATATCTTCTACAATAATACTATAATTAATATTTTGAGAAATAACTTATTATGGTAAGATGTGTTATGAAAAAATTGTCAGCGAAGGTTTTAATTCAAGCTCATTATAGTAACAATCTAGATAATTTGAATACCAAGCCGTAACTATTGATAGAAAAACTTTCAACAAAATTTTAGTATACTTTTCCAGACCATTATACTTATATCAATTTATGAAAAATACCAACTACCTATATCATACGAGACACTATAGCACAAAATACATACCTCTAAAATCCGTAACAATTGCTTTTCACTATAAAATATAATACCTATATATTACACCCCGAGATATTGCCATACCACGGTGTAAACGCTAGAGAGGATAGTGCTATTAAACTATTTATAATGTATAAATATTTTTATTTTATGATTATTCTGTACGTTATACGGAAAAATGTAAACCTATAGAATCATTTTGATATCGGTCTGTTTGTTTATAACTTTTCCTCAGAAACGCGTAGCTGCAACAAGTTAACGAGTATGTATAGAACCTTAATATCCTCGACTTGGAAATAACCGGGTTGTAGTGTTAAGGGATAACAGGGCAGCAGAAAATTTTATTCCTTCGCAGTCCGCTTTATAACGGTGGGGCAAAGCGCTTCGTATGTAGTGGTGTAACTTCCACAATATAATGAGCATCTTTCATTCATCCTCTGCGTACTACGTTGGTAAAAGACAGAGAAAAACAGAGACCAAATAGTTCTGGTAAACTTCACACTCCAAAATAAATTCTATAAAAAGCGATGAACAGGTAACTTACGAAGTTGAAATTAACATTCAATAGGTATGTCTGCAAGTTCTTGATGGCAAATGAACAATTAAGAGTTCATAGTCAAAACTTATACGGTTTCAAAAAAATTCAAAATTCAAAATTCAAAAATTCTTTATTCAACATAGACCTTTGCAGGCACTTATTGACGTCAAACTCTACCACCAGTTCGGAAATTGGGAGGCCCTAGAGAAGAACTGGCAAGAAACTCTCAGGGTTTATTTTTTATCTCCTCTTTTTTAATCGTTATTTACAATTAGTCATTTATAAAAAAAAAAATAAAAATAAACTTAAAGCTACAATAAAGCTAACATACATAATATAATATTTTCGTATGTACATTTACATACACATTAAATGTCAAAAGGAAAAGACAAAAAATAATAAATAAATAATTATGTTGTTACCAAGCATGGCTTTTGGGATACCGCACCTAGCTCCATACAGTGTTATCGTTTAAATAATCACTTACTTTATAATATGCTTTACTAATAAGTGTCTTTTTGATGTGATTTTTAAAGTTGTGCAAAGGCAACTCAATAATGCTTTGTGGAAGCTTATTAAACATTTTTATACATTTCCCCAAAAAGGAACAGCTAGTCTTATGGAGCCTGTACATTGGAACGGCAAGTTTATTTTTATTTCTTGTATTTACATTATGTAAATCACTATTTTTATTGTATGAGTGGTAGTTTCTATATACATAAATTAAGTTGTCAAAAATATATTGACTGGCTAAAGTTAAAATATTAATTTCTTTGAACAATTCTCTAAGCGAATCTCTAGCCCGTAATTTGTAAATGTTACGAATCGCTCTTTTTTGTAGCACGAAGATGCTTTCAATATTGGCCGCTGATCCCCATAGCAATAGTCCATAGGACATAACACTATGAAAATAGCTAAAGTAGATTAATCTTGCCGTTTCAACGTTAGTTAATAGCCTAATCTTTTTTACTGCGTACGCTGCAGAACTAAGTTTGTTTGCCAAGGCTTCAATATGTGGGTCCCATTGTAAACGTGAATCTAATGTAATACCTAAGAATTTTGTATTGTTTACTAAGTCAATGACATCACCATTTATATTTAAATGAGTATCAACCTGCCGAACATTCGGCAACGAAAATTTTATACATTTGGTTTTTCTTGAGTTTAATGATAAATTATTGATTTCAAACCAATACATGACTCTGGAGAGTGCACTATTCACATCGTCAAAACATGACTTTTGTCTGTCGACTTTGAATAACAAAGAAGTATCATCTGCAAATAAGACTGTCTCACATGAGTCTGTAACGTAATAAGGAAGGTCATTTATATATACTAAAAACAGTAAAGGACCCAATATTGATCCCTGGGGCACACCCATCATAATAGGTGCGCTAGCAGACTCTGACCTATTTATGACCACTTTTTGTAGTCTGTCCGATAAATACGATTTAATAAGGCAGCCAGCTCCATCTGAGACACCATAATGTCTAAGTTTAGCTAAAAGCGTTTCATGACTCACACAGTCAAAAGCTTTTGAAAGATCGCAAAACACTCCAATCACATCCTGCTTGGCTTCCCAAGCATCAAAAATATGTTTGAGAAGTGCAGTTCCTGCATCAGTAGTGGATCTACCTTTGGTGAAACCAAACTGTTTTTCATGCAATAGCCTGTTAGTTCTTATGTGACCTAATAGCTGATTATAAACAATTTTCTCAAAAATTTTACTAAAAGCTGGTAATATAGAAATAGGTCTAAAATTTGAGGGGTCTTTTTTGTCGCCTGATTTGAAAAGGGGTATTAGTTTACTGTTTTTCATTAAATCAGGGAAGATACCCTCATCAACACAATTGTTAAAAATTTGGGCTAATAGTGGGGCTAATTCATCTATGACAGACTGAATAATGTGAATTGAGATACCCCAGAGATCCTCCGTTTTCTTCTTGTTAAGAGAACGGAATGATTTTACAACTGTGATAGCATCAATATGGCTAAATTGGAAGAGTTTACTGCACTTATCCACACGTGACTCAAGTAGGGTGACTGCTATATCAGGAGATGAACTAAGACCACTTGTAGTTATCACAGGTATTTGAGCAAAATAATCGACAAATGCATTAGCAACTGCATCATCAGATTTAATTTCCTTATTATTTATTTCCAAAGTAAAAGAGTTGCTAGAAGTTTGAACTTTTCCAGCTTCCTGATTTATTATATTCCACGTGGTCTTAACTTTATTTTTAGACAAATTTATTTTGTTTGATATGTATAAAGACTTGGCAGACAAACAAACTTTTTTAAAAGTTTTTGAGTATTGGCTTACATAATCAATGAAGGCAGGGTCAATAGAAGTTGATTTTAAAGCATAAAGTTCAAATAGCTTACGCCTGCTTTTATATATACCGGGTGTAGCCCAATCACAGAATTTCATTTTGTTTTTTAATTTTACAACTTTTTGTGGGAATATTTCTTTGCTTTCTTTTTTAACTAAATTAAATAAGTTATTATATAGATAATTGGCATCTCCATTTGTCGCCGGCAAAGATGTGATTTGAGACGTTATTTTCTTTTTAAATTTACATAACCTACCATTAGTTATAGGCCTACAAACTATTTCCACTTCAGAATTTACATGATGGTGCTCAATACAAGCTAACTGGCTACTATGGTCAGAGTTGATACAACTTATAATAGCATATTCATACACTTTGCAATTACAGAAGATATTGTCTAAGCAAGTAGCCGATGTGGGTGTTACTCTAGTTGGTTGATTAAATACATAATGCAAATCAAATGATTTAAATAAATTGATAAACTTGTTGGACAAAGGTGATAAATCTAAGATATTGATATTGAAATCGCCACATACAACTACATTCTTATTTTTTCTGCATACTAACTGTAAAACATCCTCCATTGTAG
This sequence comes from Scirpophaga incertulas, assembly GCA_036419045.1. Classification (NCBI taxonomy): domain Eukaryota; kingdom Metazoa; phylum Arthropoda; class Insecta; order Lepidoptera; family Crambidae; genus Scirpophaga; species Scirpophaga incertulas. The sequence goes on along the minus strand of CM071630.1, from coordinate 15,417,016 downwards.
CTTCAAATTCTAGATAGTTTCCAGTTGGGGGTCTATATATACAAACTATTATAAGATCATCAAGTTCCACACACGATATTTCAATAATTCTTTCAATTGAAAGCGACACTACATCTTTACGTTCTTTGCAACGCAATATATTATTTAATATAATTAGAGAACCACCTCTTATTGCATACTGTCTAGTAAATGAGCTTACAATGCTATAATTGTTATCAAATGTAATTGATTCATAGTTTTTCAGCCAATGCTCGGTAACACATAATATGTCAATATTTTCACAAATTAAAAACAAATTAATTTCTAAATCTTTGCCAGGAAAGCCTTGTATGTTTTGATGGACAATTTTTAAGTAATTTGGCTTTCCTCTTGTCGTCAAACAGCCAGAGATAACCTCTGTTGTCTTACGATTCAATTTAAATTATTTGGAACATATTCCAAGGTCTTATTTTCTAAGTGTTGCTCAATAAAAGCATTGTCACTTAGCAAATTTACAGCCACGTTCTTGGCTGCAGTTATAAGGTAATATTTTAGCACTATAGCTAATCTATTTTTACAATATTTGGGCATACATATGCTGCCCTTTGTCAAAAAGAATTTATTACTAATACATGACAATTTGTTAATGTCAATTACATGTATTTTATCCATGTATTGAGCAAATTTATATAAACTACAGTTTAATTTAAATATTACATGATTTTTCTTTTTACTTTGATATTTACAATATGGGAATGTAAACATAGTAACACTATTAATGTTTAAGTTATTCAAAACAGCGTAGAACTGTTTAAGCGAATCCCCTTTCATACCTCTCACATTTCCAAGTAATATAATGAGGTTGTCATTACTATTGAACTTATAGGTTTTTATTTTACTGACAATATAGTCAAAGTTAAAACTTGGCATACAATTATTTATAATTGGTTGCTCTAAGTGATTCATCAGAAAGTAACCTATGTCTTTTCCTATTTCATCACTAAACATTACATATCTTGATTCTAAAGGAATTTGCAATCCATTCTGAGCAGAGCATGAATAACGGGGTACATTGGCCAACAGTACCGGTTCGACTGCCCGAGGTGATGCCAAAACTTGCGACTGATTAGTACTAATGATACCTTTAGGCTTGTCGTCATGATGCTTGATACTTGGCCCTAAGTCAGCTTCCAGGTGGATAGAATCAATGGATTCTCGAGAAGTGACAAGTTTACAAGTCAACGAGTCGATGGTCATGTTCAGCTCATCAATCATCTTGTTTAGACTTTTGGTATCCCTATCATACATGGCCCTGCTCTGTTTCAATTTACTATCAAGAATATCAAGTGTGTCTATTAAACTGGCCCGCTCTTTTCTCAGTGCTATATTAGATTTTAAATAGTTTTGTTTCTTAATTAGTTGTTCAGTTTTTTTTATAAACTTGTTGATTTTAACATATTTTATCAATTTTTTCCTACTGCAGGGAACTTTGTGTACATACTTATTTTGTCCTAACTGTGAGTGGTATGCAAGGTTTTCACCCCCTGGAGATTGTATAAGTTCATCAAACAAGCTATTCACATGGTTTGTCTCCTGGATTTGTGTAAGTTTTTCGAGATTGGATATTTGTAGATTTGCATCTCTTAGCTCACATTCAAGTTCAGCAATCCTATCCAAGGTTTTTTCGTAGGAGCTGTGACATTGATTAAGACTATCTAACTGTTCCTGTAATTGATCTCGCTCGTCAAGCACTTTTTGATATTTTGCGTCGATCAACCCTAACTGACCTTTAAGCTCAGTGTTTTTTCCTATTATTGACTTGATTTCGTCTTCACTTTCATCCCTTTCCTGCACTAATTCATCATAGGACTCCCTTACTGCTTTTAATTCCAACAGAGTTTGTTTTAGTTTGGCTTCAGTACTGATAGCCGCAGCTCTTCGGGTCTGCATGTTTTTGTTTTAAGTCTGGTAGCCTAAAAGCACAAGTACACTTAAAGATTGATGTATAAAAGAAAAGTAATAATAATCAGGAATAGGGGAATCAATAGAATGAGAGAAAAAAAAAAAAAAAAAAAAAAAGTATATTTAAGATTTTTTTTTTTAAAAAGTTACATATATTGGGACAGAACTAGAAAAAGATAGTACCAGAAAGAAACAGCTGAAGCAAAGAAAATATAGTCAACTGAGATGTGTACTAATATTTAGTATAAAAAATTGACCAGTTTTCAAGGCTACAATGTATCTTATACAAAATTATTTGTAGGACACAGCCTCTGATAAATATTTCTAAAAATCAAATTTGCAACTAAATTGATAAAAAAAAAAAAAAATACAATAAAATTACAATGTTAGTACAGTGTGTTGGTCGGTGTTATGTCTGGGGCTATAAGCGTTGCCTTGTCTCACACTTTACTTCCACTTTTAGTCAAGTAAAGAGAAACACAACTCAGCCAATATGTGTGATACTGGACGTGTTTCACTTTACGTGAAGATTGATTAGTGTTAATGTAGTGAAACGCCTTGCAGTGTATGTGCAATATATTGCAATTAGAAATTAATTGTAATGATTGTGTTAAGATCCAGGGACTGATATATTTTACACTGTGCAGTACAATGGTACAGGTCACTTGCACTGTAAGTGCATTAAAGCTACTGTAATTATCAATTAACTAAAGGGCACAGGTACAGTTGGATTATTTTTTAAATATTTATATTTCCAAAAATTATCCAGATTCAAACACTGATAGATAGGTTTGCTTTGCTAATAAAACTGGGTTATTACTCTGAATTATAATGTAATATACTGCATTGAAAATAGTCACAACAAATGAGCTGTACAATATTTTATGTAAAAATTACTCAATTTTTTTCAAACACTGATAGATAGGTTTGCTTTGCTAATAAAACTGTGTTATTACTCTGAATTATAATGCAATATACTGTATTGCAAATTGTCACAACAAATGAGTTGTACAATGATATTAAAAAAATCACTCAATTTTATTGCTATTTTCTGATTTTAATCAAGCCATGTATTACTTGCAACTATACGAGATTCAATACAGATAAATATAAGTTAAAAACACAATACTTCCCCGGTTTAAGTGAAGGCAATCCGTCGATATGAACCAAATCAACCGTAAAATTTTTGTGTCAAGCTTGTTTCAATGATGCTTGCTTTTCCAAGTAATTAGGTACTTCAATGTAAGCACCATATGGTGATTTTTGGTTTTCACAAAACAGGCAATTGAATTTCTTCACAATTTTCTTGTGGTTTCCCGTTTTACTTTGTTGTCATAATATTTGAATGTTTCGGTTATACGTTGTCGTCGTTTTCACTTTCACAATATCGTACTTTACGCACTTTGAATAGTGTTACAGGTAATATAAAGGCAAATTATATATAACTTAGATTGAAACTACACTAATTTAAACAATAATTATTGTAAATACATAAATCTATAATTAAAATTAATTTATCGGCTAAGATAAGACGTCTGGCCTTTCCAGTGTTGCCAGAGCGAAAAAAAATTCCTATAGATCTAGGTTCATGTAATTCTGTAAGTGTAATAATAATTTTCCTACTATTACTTTATTCCACAAATAAAGGAAAATATTGTAATGCGCCGCGGTAAAAGAAAATAGCGAATTAGATCTTAAGAGGCTTGAAAACCGCCATATAAGGAAGGTTCTGAAGCCTAATAAAAAAATTATCATAAAACTAAAAATATCAAAAAAAATGTACTAGTAGTTCCACTGTCTTCACGTATGTGTCGCGTATTTTAGAGAAAACAAAACGCACTTGTCGGTATTGTAACGGGGATTGTTATGTAGCAAATAGAACGGAACCACTGGATAATAATAAATATGTGTATTGAATATTAAACAATACAATGTATATGTTGAAAATAATTTTACATCTCGCCGTCCAGGCGGAATGACATCTAACGTCTAATCAACTTAAAAACTTATTTATGCCCAAAACTCAAACTTCTGCAAGAAGTACCTATCGCAAATAGTGGAGGTCACTACAGTTAGCATGTTAGCTATTTCAACACCTGTTAAGTATTCACTTTTTTCGCGCCTTGTGTGACGAATTAATAAGTAATAAATATCGCAAGGGATCAGGTATGAGGATTATATTATAGCAAAACCAAGGAGAAGTTCACTTATTTGATTGATGGAAAATTTTTGGTCTTAATAACGATATGTAGTACATGTTATTAATATACTTTGGTGAAGCGTTTCTTTAACAAGACCCTGATAATAACATGTGATACATGTTAATTGATACACGGGAGGCCCGTGATCTAATCCCCACCGTGTACCAATGTGTTTTTCGTTCCGAATTTCATATGTACATTTATCCGACGCTCCTACGGTGAAGGAAAACATCGTGAGGCAACCTGCGTACATCTGCGAAGCGATTCAAAGGTGTACGTAGTCAACCAACCCGCACTGGGCCAGCGTCGTTGCCTAATCGCCCTAACGTAGTTAGGGTAGGCTCGAGCCCCTCGGTGGGGACGTATATGAGCTGTGATGATGACATGTTAATTTATTGTTTTATTCGGTCTTTTCCTAAAATTAATTAATCAATCATAATGATATTATAATCAAACAACAGTAAGGACTGATTGACCTTAGTAACTGAGAAGCTTTTAAATTATAATGTATACTCTTATACATTATAAAAAAAGTGTTGATTTTTGGTATTGTAGATATATGTATAACTTCCTCTCTAAACATAAGTATAATTGGGTAGACGACAATTTTTTAAATTCTATATATAATAAGAGTACTTCTTTAACTGAGAAATATTGTAGAACCAACAATATTCCTGCGCCTATTACTTTTGAAGATACATCGGGATGTTTGCGGCGCTGTCGCGGATTGCTCAAAAACGCTCCGTACTAAAAGCACTGCAATCGTGACGTCATAAATAAGTAAACTAGCCTAATTTATATGATCGTATAAACAAATATCAAAATAACTTTGTTATTTGTACGTTTATAGGTATACTTTCTATATAAAAAAATGATACATTTAATGTGAGAATGCTAGAAATGTGTTCGTTTCATTAGAGTTACGTAAATCATAATTGCTCATTTTTTTATAAATTTAAAAACAATATAAATAAAAAATGAAACTGAAATTTCAATATTGACATACTTTCATTATAGAGATATAAATTGGTCAAATCAGAATATTATATTATACAACGATAATGAGTTGAAGTCGTCTACCCTATTGCATAATTAAACGAATCTATCTTAAGTGAAGTTCTGTTGTGATTATACAAGATGCTTAGTCCGGATATCTTCTTGAAATTTACTATATACTTAGTTCAACTATCTTCACACTTTTGGAACAGGTGGTATAATAGAGTCAGCTTCTATTTTACGGCAATGAGTGCCTGAAACTCCCGTATTGATTAAAGATTTTTGATTGGATTTAATTAAGCTAAGTTGTAGTTATTAAGTAATCTGTTGCGAGACTCCCAGGAAGAGCTAAGTTAGCAACACAAGTAGTAATGATACACAAACAAGATTCTTTCCGCAGACACGCAGGCGAACCGGTTTGGAGCGCCGGTTCTCGGCGATTTGTATATCTTAACAGTAATTTTTGACTGATGTCGTACTTTTTTCTAACAATGAACAATTTATTTCTCTCGTGAGCGAGCACATCGACAACTCAGACTTATTTTACGATACGTATGAGTAAGTATTTTATAGATAATCGTGATGAGATGTTGAGCTTATGTTATCAACCAGTCTTTTTGGCGTCATTGTGTGAGATCATTATTCCTCTTCATAGTCAGTATCAGTATATATTGGTCAGCGAATTCTAGTTCCTTTTGAACTCCATAACAACATAATTAATATTTTTCACACCACCAGTACGATTACACCCAATTATATATATGTCAAACACACATTCCAAAGCAACTCTTTTGGGTACCTCTAGGTACTCCCGGTACATAACATTATTTTTAATATCACCAGAGCTAAATAATAACGTTTATTTATAAATAATTTCGGAGATATGGGTAATACAAAAGGGACATATTAAAAATTTTAACATCACGCACGACCTCGAGGTATTTTTTATTACCCTCTCCAACTACCGTCAAGCAATTTAGGTATTACGATCACTGATTTCATTTAAATACAGGTACATTATCATGTAATTGAGAACAAAAGAAGATTCTTTTATTAAACAAAACTCAGCTGCTGATTTTGCAAATATTGTATTTGGTAATTGTTATGTTTATTATGTAGGGCGCTAATACTTCCGCCTATATTTTAAATTGTTAATTGTTTTAAGTATTTTTGTTTTTTTATTTAAATACTTTTGATACAGTTGATTGTAAATAACTCGTTCTTTTATTGAGTTATCTCGGTAGAATCCATCTTACAGTTTTATTGCATTTAGTTTATATAAGTAGTATATTGTTAATTTTTTATTAGCTTTCATATTTATTATATTTCATTTCAATAATCATTATAATGTAATTACACAATAGTGTTTACTAAAAATTTTAATAGTAAGCATACGTTGCCAAATGGTGTTGAATCCTAACAGCGCAGGACTGAACGGTATGAAGATCCTTGGCGAGGCCTGTTGCATGCAGTGGATATCTTTATGATGATGTTGATGATGATGATTGCACTCCGTATAATATTGTTTTTTCTAGTCCCATCTTAACGACCACCAACATTACAAAAATTACTCACAATCGGATTTTATTTATAGGAAAAAGATCTCGCGGTAAATATATACGCGGAAGATTTTATCATGTCCTTTCTTATGTTTCAACCTATACAATGCTTTACCTAAATTTGACCAGTATTACGAGAAACCACCATGAACATGCAAAGTCACAAGCTATACTACCTGTTTAAAATATAACAACATCGAGAGATATATTGCATCTCATTAATGATATTAATCCAAATATTTTTTTTTTGGAGTTTACAAAATTGCATATTAAAATGAATATCAAGTTTTGTATCAATTGATATCTTAATCATCATCTATAACCAATGACTACGTACTTCATTGAAATACTGTCTCATATTTCGTACCTATTCAAAATAAATATTTACTAAGCTTGATTTCAATATAATGAATTGGGATAATTTGGGTAACGATAGATACGAGTATTATTGTCAAATTAACAATTGTTGGATGAACTACTGTTAGTTTCCTTGCAAATACCGCTAGCTTTAGACTGTCTGTCTTGAAAAAGCAGGGTCTATGACAGTTAGAAAGGTAAAAAAATATGATATTGAGATTTTGTAAAATCCGTGAGATGGAGTATAGATTATGTACTTACTATAACCTTTCCCGTTTTTGTCCCGTCGTAACTTATTATTTAGCCTGTTAAAATACATTATTTTAACTTTCCTATCTTACTGCCTTTCATCTATTGTGGTTTTGACAATGCCAACTTTTATAGCCTCTCCCTTTTGGAAACATACACTTCCATACGCCACTCCATAACTCTTAAATTTTTATCTAGTTACTCAGATACTCGCAGAACTAATTAGAATGTGAAATCCTTCTTTTTCTATCCTGCTATATAAACGTTCCACAGTAGTATCTTATATATCTATAATATAACCGTATAAAACATCACAATAGGTTTCAAATGTTGACTGATAGATAATGACTTGTCGCGTTAAGTCTGCCATTTATACACTAGTTTTACTGTGGATTGCTATTGTAACTTTTATATTTCTTGTGCAACAAATTGTTTAATCAGATCAGTAAACCCACTTACTTGATGTGAAATAAAACCGGGAATTATGTTATTCCATCAGAATCAACAACCGTATTACAGTATCTCTTGGTATCTGAGGAGTTACGGCACCATTCTTTACCATGTTTGCCTATGATCGCAGTCTATAGGAAATGTATTTACGTTGGATAACTCCGAGAAAGTTTGCGTCATCTTAGCGAGAGGCTGGATATGAATCAAGGTGCGTAGGTGAATTCTAGGCTGCAAAGCATCTTATCTAAAAATTTCAGTCTTATTCATTTTATAAGAAAAGCTCATTATGTATAGATTTAAAAGATAATCTCCAACATATTTATCGCGGAGTATATTTTTAAATTTTAAGTGCAAAACGAAACTTAAGCATAAATATAACACCAATATATAAAACTCTTGACTCATAAACACATATCAGAAGAACAATTCCCAAAACATTCACGTCAAAAGTACATATACTTTGCAATATTTTTAGTTTCACAACATTGATTCGACAAAAAAGTAGTGTGCACGTATTCAACAAAAGACAGTGCCGGTGGACAGTCCGCTTGATGCTACAGTTCCTAACCTGCATTTGTCCTTTCACGAGAAAAACTTATAATCTGCAGGGGTTATCATTATTTACATGTGGAATATGACTCAAAATGTCCTTCAATACAAAACCTAATATTAAAATTATTGCAAAGGGCTGACTGTGGTGCGGTGGTTCATAAGTAGCTAGCTTTTTTGTAGTCCTACTCCTTATTAATTTTCACACCAGGTGTTTCAGTTGCTCTTACCATCTATATGCGGAAGATTTTAACAATTTCTTTAATGAAAATGAATATGGACGTGGCCTTAAACTACAGAATTATATGATAATGGTCTTAAATTTTTATAGTTACAGAAAATATATATATATATATATCTAATATATATAAATCTCATGTCACAATGTTTGTGCTCAATGAACTCCTAAACTACTTAACCGATTATAATAAAATTCGCACACCATGTGCAGTTCGATCCAACTTGAGAGATAGGATAGTTTAAATCTCAATGTCATCATCATCATCATCATCATCAATTTTAAAAATTCTTTCACCAATAGAAAGCCACATTATTGCGGAGTGTCATCATCATCATCATCATCATCATCAGCGGACGGCGCGCGATGGCTTCGGGTTTAATTCAGTTCGCTTTTGTGCTCGCTTCGGGGATTATTAATATTATGCCCAACGAAGTGGGCGCGGGTCAGCTAGTATATATATATATATTGTATTGAAACAGTTAAAATTGTGTTGAAACAGTTAAAATTAAAGTTAGTTATGTAAGTCAAACAGGAGATATCAAAGATATGTGTATAAAAAGCGTTCATGCTTCTTTTTTATTACATACATTTCTTTTGTCCATACTGTGCCAGTCCGTGGCAAAGGCCTCTCCAAATATACGCTTGTTCCATGTTATGCGGACTCAGCGCCAGCGCTCCCTGGCTCGGCCTCGGTGACGTCGTCCATTAAGGCTCCCATTTCAAATATGCGCTGGACATAGATGTCCAGCGCACCCTATGCTTAATACAAGATGACCCGCCAATTTACCTATAAAATCCTACCGTCTAAAATGTCTACCTTGAAGCACAGTTCGGTATTCCTTGTTTTCAGTTCTTCTTCTATCTAGCAAGCTGCGCCCCGTTCTTTATCAAACCATAAACAGAACCTTTGTAAGTCCGTAAGTAACCAGGTCTTAGCATCGTAAGTGGTTATTACACCTTCCTGAATTCGGGTCCTGTATCAAAATACGGAGAAGATTCATTGCTTTAAGAAAGGTAGCAGCCAATAAAACATCCGTTTTCAAGAAAGAGTATGTTCCTAAAGAGGTTTTTATACCTTCCTGGATTTAGCTTCAGTAATTCCAACTCCGACTTTGGACACGAAATTTTGGCAGTAAAGCTCCTGATTACACATTTCCTGATTTAGCAGATATTAAAGATGAGCGGTAAGAGACCGACGAGTAAACTTCCGACCGCACGTCCATCTGCTTTTTTTAGTGCATTCGTGAACCAGTAGCTTTTAGTTGCCAAGTGTTTTCATTTTTTTCAGAAAATGTATGCGTTGGTTATTTATTTCATTACTTTATAATATATACTTAAAGTATTCTGCAATGTTCATAGCAGAAGTATTTTTAACAGTAGGTAAATTTTAGTAAAAAGTGAAATAAAATGAAGTTAAAGCCCTAATAAATAAATAAATAATATATTTTATATAAAAAGCTTAGTATTTAGTATGGAAAATTTAATTTTTGAACCATTATAAACCTTGATTTCGTTCAGAAGAAAACAAAATGGCCTTAGTTTCACTTTTGACATTTAAATGATTGGAAAATCAAACTACAATAGATGGAATAAAAATTTCTGTATCACATATGGATTATAGACTGGAGGGTGCGGGTATTTAAGTAATTTTGTATGCACAGATATGATCTTACTGCTAATACCATATTCAATGGAGTGAAAGTGCAATGTACTCTCGTTGAATAATAACGTAATGGCATAGAATATCCACACAGACTTAATAATAACACTGACAATTTAATAAGTCTAGGGCCCGTATTTATAAACCACCTTAAAATTGAGATTAATCTTAAGGTGCACTTTAGACGTTCTCTGCTTTATTTCAATTAATATTTCATTTGTACTAATATTAAAAAGAGGTTAGTAAGTAAATTTTCGGGGTAATTTTTGGTACCATGAGCGATTTTCATGTAATTTAATGTGGAGATAATTTTAGATCCGGGAAAAGACATCGGTTAAAGAATTTCACACCGGGTAATCGCTCTTCCCTATGATAAAATTTGATATAACGCGGAGAAGCCAAGGCATTATTACCTACACTTACTAGAATACCTAATATTACCAGTCGATAAGATAGTACTTAGATCTGACGCCTTCTAACGATCTTTATCAAAATGTTGGTTCTCCTTTTGGAAAGACTACCGATGCTGCGGTTCCCAGTATATGCCTAATACAAGTCAAGGATCTTTTCATGCATTGGCATGAAAAGATCCTTGACTTGTATTATTAGAAATTAAGTTGCAGTGCACAGGATATATTGCTGTCAAGATGGCCATTGGGCCATCTTGACAGCAATATATCCTGTGCACTGCAACTTAATTTCTGCAGTTCCTTGAGCTATATCGTTAAACCTCGTTTGTTTGCAAATTTTTTAATGAATGATTCGATCACGCAATTGAACTCACAGCATAGCACTCTTCATTGCTCTTTAAGTGACTTTGCTTGTAATTGTGCCTATTGTAAGTAGGCAGGTTTCACTATATACGTTATCAGTGACAATACACGCACTGATACGAATCAAAGACTTTCGTTTTTATTACATATATATGTGTATACACGTTATATTACCGTAGATTCGCCTTGTAACTTCTCGAACACTGCAGGATCTGTCGATAAACCTCTTTGTGGAAGTCTGACCTTTCTAGTTGGCTAAACATACTCGTCAACAACTTCCAATGTAGAACCTCCAATCCCTCGTGTAGTGGGTGCTACATAGGAACAACTAGGTACTGTAACGATTTCGGAATCCGGCTTGTTCAGAAGACTAAACGTCGTCAAGTTATTGTTGACTCTCAGAACCAGTTGATAAACATGACTTAGAAACATTGCCACCACGCTCCTCTACAATCTATAGGCGTTTTGCATTCGAATATGATGGATTTGAAGAGTTTCTGAAGAGCGTTTGAGAATTATGGTCCACCTGCCTTCAGAAACTAGGTTGTAGTTCCATAGTCACCCGTCAGAACTGTTTGAGAGCCAAGTCCGACACCTGATGTCTAGGAAATCTTCAGACGGAAATCTACTTTAAACTTCCTAAAAAGCTGCTTACTTTAAAGCTTAACCGGTTATGTAACATTTGATGGATAAGCATGTCATTATTTCTAGAGATTTGATTTAATGTTTCGACCATTGTTTTTATTACCTTGAAAATTAGGCGTTTAATTTAACTATGATCCGAAAAGTCGCTCGGAATGAAATTAAAAGCATAGTTTGTTTAAATATAATAATTTTTATTTGTCATTCTGCAGGGATAGTCATACCGAATATACCTTTTAATCGTCTAGTTTAAGTAATTTGTTTATTAAAAGCTAGCTAACCTGGTGAACTTCGCACTGCCTAACAGTCAATGAATAGACATGATGTGACATATTAATTCTGGCTGTAATCTACACTAATATTATAAAGAGGAAAGACTGTAACGAATAAACTCAAAAAGTACTGGACCGATTAGAAAGCTACATTATCAATGAGTAAAATAGGCTATATTTAGGACTAGATTACTATAGAAATCTTTAGTATTTCTTATTAAAACCAACCGAAGGTGTAAAAAAATTTGACAGAAAATGTCTTTCATCGCATACGCTGCGAAGAGTAATAATTAATATAAACCGAAAAACAGAAATGATTTTTTAAATGACTTTCCAATTTGCATATATTTGTTCCTGTTCAACTAGCAAACATACTATCATCCAATCCGATATTTCATTATCTCTATTGTAAAATCGTACATTTTATGAAAATAAAATCTAATTTAATCAAATTCTAAAGTAGATAACATATTTATAGTGTACAAAGATGAGGTATGAAGATCACTATCGGCATCTGTACTCTTTATTCTAATAAATCAGTTACCCGGTGATTTTAAGCTTGAATAATATCTTAGCAAGCTCGTCTCACGTCCTACATTACATTATATCCTTGTCTCCAGACTGGAATAATATCTAGAATAAGTCCACATTAAACAAAGCAATGATCAGAAATTTAAGTTTCCTTTTTGAGTAGTAGATTTCGGGCTCCAAACGGAACAGTTTGCTGAAAAGTAGAAACGTCTTTATCAGTTGCGCAACAGACTTTCTTTTTTCATTATTTTGGAACAGACCGACGAAACAATACGCAGCTGTTGGCCCGTGACAGCCACTTGTGCAACCGAACGGGACCACTATTTTATATAATTAGTTTACCAGGAACGTGTCTGGCTAATTATGTGCTTCGGGTATGCCTAAAAGTAAACAAGTAAAAGTGAGCTGCAAAATATGTAAATAATCATCTTGGTTATCTGATTGAGAACGATCAGATAACTAAAAGTTTATCAAATTAAAATTCAAAGTCAAAGAAGTTGCGCAATATGGTTGACAAGTCGACGACGACGACAAGACGACGGGACCTGAAAATATATACTATAAAGAGCAGGGTATATTTCTCTGATTTATTTATGTATATTAAAGAGGTTGAAATAAACTCTGCCGAGCAAGCATGTGTCCCGTAAAAGGGAGCTTTTGAAGAAGGGAGTTAAGTGTGCATATATGCACACTTAACTCGCTTCTTCAATCTACATATAAATTTTATTTTAAGCTTTCTGTAAATACATAAGAATTACGTTGTTTATAATAACTGTGCAAATAAATTAATAGAATTTAGAATTAACATCTTCGTTCATATAATGATAAATCTTTGTGATCGAATTGATAATTAAAAATGTAATCTGTTCTGTTATTATTACAATGATACTGACGTAAGAGATATTAGGTCAACTTAATTTAATAATCTTAAATAATAAACTTAATTTAATAGTCCCAAAAATGTGGACCAACTAGGACGACTCGGCCTTTCTTGCGCAAAAAGCGCTGGCCTCCTCTTTCGTCACGACACAATTAAGTATTTGTTCCGTCTCTTGCCACCATCTCAATACCTGTAGTTCTTGAACCTGCGGAAACAACAAGAGATGACGGCAAGCGGTCCGATGGAGTTACATTGATGCCGTGGAATCTACGAAAGGCTCTGGTGTGGGTGGGATGCAACATACGTGGACTCCTCGACACAGTCCCACAATATGGCCACTCACTCAAAAGCTATCTCTGCGGCTGCCTAGGCCCAGGATATTAAGCGCCGCAAATACTTGTCTTCACTAAACGACTACGACTTTGCAGGCGTTCGCAGTAGAGAGTGACGCATGGTCCATGGTCAATCGGCAGTACAGATCTTGTTAAAGCTTTGTCGGCACAACTGGTCCAAACTACAGGAGAACTAGCTGGCGTTTATTTCGGCCAACGTATCGCTCTGGCGGTGCAGAAAGCAAGCAAGACGCTAGGAGACAAGCACGGTCAGCAGCGCCTACAGCGGAACTTAAAAGATCGCTCTGAGTACGCAAGCAAAGCGGCTCGTCCCACTGTCTCTGTGAAGATAGAGAAGATGGTGGATCTACTACCGGGCATGCCCTAGACCAAGCAATTCTTGCCTCTGCAAGGTGAGCCGGCTCCACTGCGCCTAATGAAGGACGTAGTATTTTTTTAAAGAGCTCAACTGTACCATATGCAGAAGACAGAAATTATTATTATTTTTATTTATTATTTTTATATATAGATAAGTTTAGAATTAGATTATATGGTTCCATATTAAATCATGTTTTAAAATATTAATTTTAATTGAAGTAAATACATAATGTATTTTGTTGGTGAATAAATTTTCAACGCACAGTCAATTAATTTATCAACTAAAGGAAATTGTTGTCAAAATTTTAGATCAATCAGTCGACAGTAAGGGAGTAAAATGTTAAAGGCAAGCAATATAAGATCATTTGTAATACTGATTAAAATGAAGTGTAGTTAGAAATTGCATTGTGTGATAAATGTAGGTATGTACTTCAATCTCAAAAACCATATTTAGCAATCGACAAACTCTGTAAAAATAGCGGTCTACGATGTGTTAACACGAGAGACGAGTAAATTGGCATATTATGTAAATAACGACTTTGTTTCCACTGCAATCTGCTTGACATTAGCACAATAAACTGTCTTTTGTTTATATTTGCATTTTGATCAATGTAACCTACTTTACTGGAATCATCTAAAAACTTATTGGCCTACAGGTCAAATAGATTTCGACTGCTAAACGCAATATTCATCTCTTATTTCATTAGCAGAATACACGTAAAGTAAAATTTCTCAATTATTTATTTATACATACATATATATATATATATATATATATATATATATATATATATATATATATCGATTGTAGTGATCACATACCATCAACCGACCTAAATGTTACCTAAATGTAACCTACCTCATTTAGATTACTCAACTCTGTAGTTCATTTATAATCTATAACTCCATGCAAATGCTACATAATGGTAAATAATAAACGTCCCACGGCAATGAAGGTTGGTACAAGCAGGTTACCTGGTTCCCATAATTGTTGCGCTTCGTCTCTCTTAATACATGCTTGATTACCTGATATCATGGTAATGTTTCGATTTGGTTTGACCTTTATTCTGAGGAAAATGCTTTTACTGTATCGCAGTACAGGACAACTGTAGCTCCCATGTCTGTCTGATTGAGCATTTGTGATTTTAATCCGGGATCTGTTTCCAAATTCTCCTATGGTGATACTGCAAAGCATAAGAACATACACGCATTATTTCTTTATATTTGTAGTATATATTTGTACATATGTACGTAAATATTATCACACCTGATTCCCTTTCAAGAATTCTTTAAAAAACATAAATGGTAATAGTCTATTACATTGTCTATATTTATTTCAAATGACACAACTTAAAAGGCAGCCTTCGTAGCTTTTTTATAGAGCACGTTAGCCGATTTGGGCAGCCAATTTCCTTCGCCTTTTTATTACGATAGATTTGGTATATATGCAGGAATACACTAACTAATGTTAATGCAACTAATCTTTGGTTTTTATGACTTCTCATAGGCATCACCAAGCCGATCCATTAAGTCACTGCTACTACGATACTACCGTTACGGCCATTACGTACTGTTACGATTACGAAGGCACAACCGGTGCTTGCGCAGGTTTTGAAAGCCTACCACGATTGCTTAGAATAATGTTGAAAGCTGGCATGAAAGAGATAGCACAACATTCTATGATATCTTTGTCTCGTTTTACGCATAGTTGTTACAGTGCGGTTAACAATCGTAGTAAGTTTACAATCTCAACAGCCACGCACTACTGCCTTTATTAATTACCACTCTATTCCAATGCTAATATACATCGTATTTCAACAATAGGAGGTGCTGTTTCGGATGATTAAAGAAAATTTGTGAATAAGTTGCCCAATTGTTTTAGTGTAAATAAAGTCATTATACAAAGACATATTTATTGATACTTTAATAAATATTTTCTTTTATTCTATAAATATATTAATGTGGCACAAACAATCTAACGGCGTTTATTATTATGTTTAAAGATACAGTAATATGTTTGTGGCATTTTTCGGATTGTTAAAAAACGCTCCAAACGAAAAAACGCTGCATTGTGACACCACGTAGTATAAAATTGTCGAATTTGTCTGAGTGAAAACAATTGCCAATAATTGTATTATTTTTACATTAATATGTATACTTGAAAACAGTTCAATTGTATTATATTTAAAATAAAATTTATGAAAATTACTTAATTTGGGTGTTGCAGGGCCGAGGATGAATGATATTCATTGTTGTGTATTCATCAGAAGTGAATATTCGACAAGCGTCGACCGCCCTACAAGGACGGGGAATATTACTCAGTCAGTGATGTTATTTATACAAACATGAGGAAGATATCTTAATAGCGCAACATTAAATCAGATAGAAACATATTTCCTTCACAATCACATGAAAAAAAATCTACACGCACGCGAAAACTTGTGTGCAGGAGATTAATATAACCGTCCCCACAAAAAAAACGACTTCTGCGATCTCACCCGATTCCTACGCAAAAACAAAATCGCGTTTTACACCTTCTGCCTCCTCGAGAAACGTGTGCTAAGTATTATCGTTATTTATTATTGAATGCCACTGATTCTACAGCTAGCTAGCACTTCTTATGTGTTAACAACTGACTAGGGGTGTGTTTGCTTTGGTCCCCCGAGCCAAAAGGGTGGCGGGCGCATTGCATCGCCTGCTGCCCAATCTCGGGGGACCGAGGGATGGAGTTCGCCGCCTGTACGAGGGCGTCGTGCGATCCGTGGCCATGTATGGGGCTCCCGTGTGGTCGCAAGACTGCGCGAGGTCCCCCCGCTGCAGAGCTCTGCTACGGAGCCTGCAGCGGATAATGGCCATACGGATCGTACGAGGCGTACGAGGCGGCGACGGTTCTGGGACGCTCCCCCCATTCGACATCCTGGCCGACATGTACGCGGCGACGTATGCGTCGCGGCGTGCCGACCGGGGGAGCGCCCTGGAACCCGCGCACGAAGTGCCTAAGCGGGAGTGGCACCGACGGATTGTGGCGGCCTGGCGTGCGCAGCTCGAAGTACGGAGCTGCGCGCGCCAGCGAGCCGTCGGTGCCGTACTCCCGAACCTCGAAGCTTGGCTCCACGGGAAGGAGGAGGTCACCTACCGATTGACTCAGATACTCACCGGGCACGGCTGCTTCGGTGAGTATCTGAGTATCTGTGTCGAATAGGACGGGAGGGATCAACACATTGTCACCACTGCGCATCCGACCTCGACTCGGCCCAGCACACGCTGGCGGAGTGCCCCGCGTGGGCCTCCGAGCGCCGAGTCTTGGTTGCAGAGATCGGGCGAGATCTGTCTCCGCCGGCATTGATTGCGGCAATGCTGGCGGACGAGGGAGGTTGGAGGGCTGTGGCCTCCTTCTGTGAAGCAGTGATGCTCCAGAAGGAGGCCGCCGAGCGGGGTCGGGAGATGGCCGATCCCGCTCGAAGAAGGCGGCGCCGGGCTCGGTAGCACAGCTGCGGCGCCGCCGCGGGTCGCCGGCGGGCGCGAGTAAGTCGCGACTGCTACGGCGACCCGGGATGTACCACGCCCCTTCCGTGGCCGGGGGGCGTCGTCGGTGGAGGAGACCGGGGGAGGTAGTAAGCCTCCCCCGAGGAGGGCTCCCCTGTGTCGACGGGGGAGCGGAGGCTGGGGGTTCCCGGAAGAAGCTTTCTGTTCCAGGGGCTCCCTACATGCCTGAGGAAGGCCATCCCTGAGGTTTTTAGTGGGTAGGCCTCCCCCTTCTGGGGAGGAGAGCCCCACATAACCCCGGCTCGCCACAGCCGGGGTATGCAATTTAATGCATTTTTATCAGGGAAACAAAAAAAAAAAAAAAAAAAAAAAAAAAAAAAAAAAAAAAAAAAAAAAAAAAAGGGGTGTGTTTGCTTTCATTTTGAAGTCAGCTAACTCTAAAAATATTACATACATACATATATGTCACGCCTTGTTCCCAATGGGGTAGGCAGAGATCACCTCTCTCCACTTGCTACGATCCTGGCACACATCTCTTGCTTCCTCCACTTTCATGAGCGTCTTCATGCATGCTCGTCGGTTGCGAGTACTCTTGACCCGGCCTTTTTTAGGACATCTTCGATTTGATCGAGATATGTCCGCCTAGGTCGACCTGCACCGATTCGTCCTATCATTCTTACCTTGTGTATCTCTTTCGTTAATCTTCCTTCATTCATTCTTTCAACATGGCCGACCATCTAAGCATCCCTTTCTCTATCTTTGTCACTACATCTTCCACTACGCCGCATCGCTCCCTTATCACACTGTTCCTGACTTTGTCCTTCAGATTCACTCCAATTATACTTCTCAAGCTTCTCATCTCCACAGCATTAATCTTTCATGTTTCTTCTGCCTCACCCAACATTCACTACCATACATCAATGTGGGGATCAACACGCCTCCATGCACAGCCAGTCGTGCTCTTTGTGATACGTTCTGACTATTCATGAAGTTATAAAGTGCCCCATTTACTTGATTCCCTTTCAAAACTCTTCTTTCAATATCACCATCACACTTGCCATCTCTCGTAAAGAGTGAATATATACAAATTCTTTCACTTGTTCTACTTTTTGTCCCTCAATCATAATATCACAGTTTGTCATACATTCTTCTCTTTCAAAAACCATTACTATCGTCTTGTTTACATTCACGTTCATTTCTTTGCTTGTTAAAGCACCATGCATTATGTCTACCATCGTAGATTAAAATATTAGTTTTCACATATTAGACAAGCACGACTTTCCTATTTAATAAAAAAAGGTTGCCTTACTCATTAAGTCGCCAACTTTTATGTATTTGTTTATATGTTGATAAGCAATCATTTAGTATTCTCATCCGAAATTCGTTCACTCAAACTACTGTGTACACTTCGTAGTCTTCCACCTTCAGGTATGCACGCGTGTTACGTAATAAATTAGCATTTAATTGCCAATTAAATGATCTTGAAGTTAGACGCGGTGCCTGATTGTTATTTGTGCTTTGTGACACTAAATAGACTGTTGTTATATGGACAAGATATTACAAAAAAAAACCGTTGGCAAATACATAAAAAATATTTGGGACCATTTGTTAAAACTACGATGGCATTTATTATTTTATTTGAGTCGTAAAGGTGAAAATCTGCTACCGAAACTGTATCTGGAAAATTGCAAATGTCATTTTAAAACATATATAGTGATCGCATACTTTTTGATATATGTGTACGAATTTCATAACGACACGTCAACGTCGTGTGCATTATTAACAATGTTCTCATAGCCCTTGAGCATTCGTGAGACATCTATTTACTTATTAACCTTTATTAGTATTAAGGATTAAAGCATAAATTTGCCGTTTTGTATGGAGATTTCTAAGTGTTCACTTATCCCATACAATTTTTTTCTTATTTATTTAATAATCAAGAGGCAAATTTTGTTTTTTTTTTACACACGTCAGTAGCCATTTAACTAACAACATAGTTTAAGGAAATTTGTTATCATAAAGTTATAGCCAATGTAAAATGTACAACATTCTGACTGAATAAAACAGGAGGTACCTTTTGAGGGTTTTTATAGTTTTAAAATAACCTAATTTTGACATTCGATTGCACCCAAAACTTGCAAACCCAAACTTTAAGATTAAAAACTAATACAATTTTTTTTTTCTATGACTTTTGAATTCATAACATTTTTAACACTAGTGAAGAAAACAGCAACAATAAAAACCTAATACAAAAGTTATCTGCAACTGTTTGTTACTGCAAAACAGCAGTAATTGTATTGCTCAGTTCTGGTTTGAAGTTTTAGATATGTCAGTTGAATACTGGATAATATATGCTTCACATCTTATAGTTGTAAAACAAGTTTGCAATGTTTATAGGAGATATACCAGCGTATTGTGAGGATATTTTGGATGTATGCTCCGCCAAGGTTTTTCCTGTAGGCGGTTCTTCAAAGCAGTAAATAGGTTTATGAAGGATCGGCAACGCGCTTGTATTGATGCCCCGGTGTTGGTAACGATCATAGGCTACGGTGAATACTTACCAGTCTTACCACCAATCAGGCCATAAGTATTGTTGCTTCCGGCGTAGTGTTACTTGATGTTAATTATCTGCGGCTTGAATTGAGGCTTGGACATGTAGGCCTTACTTGCGTTTTTGTTTTTTTGCGAGGGTGTATCTCGTATAGGAAGTGAAACACTAACACGACTCTTAAGCCTCTTCCTTCTCTGACGTTTGGCGGTAGTTGACGGCCCTATGCAGCCTTAAAAATAATATAGATAACGTGGTGCTTTAGTGTATCTATACCACACTAAGCTGTGATTGTTCTATATCGATCGACTATTAGCAAAAGCAGCTATTTTATCATGTAGAAAACGAATATTAACCTATTTAAATCTTGCGAAAGCCACGTGTACAGCGATATAAGCAAAATCAAATGCAGATAGTACCGGTAAAAATCGGTAAAGTCGGAAGAATCGAATTTCGTGTGCAACTATAATGTTAATTACAAATTAAATGTCTTGAAATAAAACTAACATTTTATTAAAATTAAATGTCTTGAAAAAAGGTCATTAAAAAGATCGCCGAAACTCAGTGATGGGATTTGACAAAACATTAATTAAAGTACTACAACAACAGTAAAACATTAATTAGCTGTATACATTTAAAATGACATCGTTTGCCAAATCGCAGTTACCCAGTAAGCTTAGCACACGTGAAGCAAACAATCACAAGAGAGCTAGCAGAACAATGGTTACCCAATCCATTGCATCACGACATGATCCGTGAGAATAGAACTAGTTCTTGTCAATTTGGCAAGAAACGTTAATTAGCTGTTTCATAAACTATTTTTATTTTACTCGTAACCTGGCTAACAAATATACTGCCCGCGAACGCACGCGGACGATGTACACATAGCACCGAATCAAACTTGAACCTGAGCTTTTGCGGCAGTTTTCGTAGTACGAATACATAATGCGCTTCCGATACTGATCTGTCTGGACTTTTGCCGTTTTGCAGATGCTTAAGTTATATTTACTTGCAGTAACGTTCTGCATCATTGCTGCAAAGGATGTACCAGTATACATATACGCACCAATACGAATCGCGTTCTTGGAGTTACAAAATATTGTTTGGATTTGAGAGTATGTGCATATGACATTCTATGTATGTAAGATTTATATTGACACAAGATAAAATGCTGTTTAAGCAGTGTAGTTTTATTTTGTATTCGTATATAAATACATATATAAATACATATATAAATACAGAATATATTTCACCTTTCAAAACTAAAATTTTGTGTGTATTTTAAAAGTTTTTCTTTTTTATTTGTTTCTGTGACTTTGAGACGTTTGCATTTTTTTTCCAAAACATATGGGTACTTTGCCCACAGAGCACGAACAGTGGCAACGTTATAGATTCTGAACTTAGTCGACCTGTTCTAACTGAAAGATTGCATCTAAGACCGTCGTCTGTTCATAGAGTCTACAAATGTTATTGTGAGACTGGTGTGTTCACGCGCCGTCCAGGACTGGCAGGAATCGGGTCACTTCTGAGCGAAATGATCGATTTATTGTAACAACTTTTTTACGAAATCGACGCCTTAATGCTTTTCAACTACAGCAGCGGTTTCATGTTGTACGAAGGGTAACTGTTAGTGACTCTACAATTAGAAGAAGCTTGAAGAATTGTGGACTGGTACCGCACAAGCCAGCAAACGAGCCGAAATTACAAAAAGACGATAAAAGAGCACGCCTTGGACGGCTTGGGGAGGAATCAACACCGAAAATATGCTTGCTTTGAGTCTGGGCCACGTCTGTCTGCACTAAACTATCATCTGTACGTCGGACAGTGTCTTGAGCCTCACGTGGTGCCCAATGCACATTTTATTGGCAACGGCTTCATATTCATGCACGACAATGCTAACGGCTCACCCCGCAGGCGTCGTAGAAGATGATTTTACAGAAGTCGGTATCTCCATTACTAAATGGCCATCAAGAAACTCAGATCACATTAAATATTTATGGGATGAATTAATGAGACAAATTCATGCAAGAGATCCTGCCCCAGAAACACTGACCAAGCTATGTAATACAAGAAAAATGGGATGGAATACCACAGCATTTGATTATGACTCTCATCCGATCGATAAAGAATCGTATAGTACCAGTAATAGACCTCGTGGAGGAAATACAAAAGTAATAAATGAACATTTCTTCCTTTTTTTTTCATTTACGTGTATTGATTTTTTTTTTCAATTCCTACATACATACTACGTACAGAGTAAAAATGACTCGTTAACCAAAATAAGAAACCTATGAAAAGTTTATTAGAATTCAGAACATTAACATAGGATTTGAAAACCTTATATTTTTCACTATTAAACGACATTTGACACATAATCCTAAATAAATATACACATTTTTCTGCTAATCCAAAATAAAAAGTTGCTAGGTGGCTCGATTTTTCTGATGATAAATATATTTAAGTTTCTTTTCCGGTGTGTGCAGTTTGTTTATATTTTTCTCCAGAGCTTTAGAGAAAAGTGTATATCAAATTAGCGAATCGGAGAACTTATTGATACGATCGATAGTACGATCGAAGGAAAATTTGATTAGAAGGCCACACCTACCACACCACCATCGACGTAACTGACGCTCGAAGTGCCACCGATCATAAAGTTACTCGCTGCCATACATATTATTATTGAACTTACCATTTGGTCAATGGACTTAATTGATACACGGACTTATCAACTCTAATAATTGTTCAAATCGAACCAGTAGCACCCGCTAACCAAATAAATTCATAACCTTTATACAATTCTTATTAACACTGTAATAATATATAATCTGTGGCATAAATAGCTGTCTAGGGCAGCATGTTGCTCAACAATAACACTGTTACAACCACTTCATTATCTCATTACAATATAATTACTATTAAATAGGCGTGAGATTAGTAAATGCCTACCGTGAACGATGGTCAAGCAATTACGAGAATACAGGTCTTAATTAGTTAATTAATAGTAAGCTTGCTAAGTTAAATCAAGAATTTCATTACAGATTGATATTGACAGAAAAATACCAAGGCGAAATAACAATTAACATCGACAAAATACGAGACAAAAATACGAAAGTAAACTCATGGTAACTGGTATTTAAGTTTTGTTTAGATATTTGAAAGATTTTGTGACGCTTTATTAAAGTCTGTATGTATTTTTGATCGTTTAGTGAAGTTAAAGAGTCCTATGTAAGAAACGTGCTTCAGTTTTGTTTAATGTGAGTGCATCATTCCAAGCATTATCTCATGCAGCATCAAGCAAAACGTCTCGTTTTTTCTGAAGAACCTAAATTAAATGAAAGAAAGATTATGGTATCGTAATACTAGGTTCACCTGTTATTGATATATAAATTAATTAATAAAATTAAAAGAAATATTATTACTTGTTAATAAAACGAACTATAAAGAAAAAAAATAGAGTGAACTTATTTTTTCCAAATAGGTTGGAGTAACATACGTATGCAATGCTAGAAGTATATTAAGACAAAATATTTACATATGTGTGCAACCAGTTAGCGTTTGAGCTGAACTCAAAAGAAAACTGGCAAATTTAACTAGTAATTTACAATATTTCCGTACGGGACAGATTAAATTAAGTTAATTAAATTTTCCCTGCCACTTTTAATATTTAAATAGTTATTCAGCTAAGCTTGGTAGAGGTGAATCCAGCAAGTAGATGATCATTTAAATCGGTTCAGCCGTTCTTGAGTTATAAGCTTAAAAGAGATATAAATAACACATTTAACAATGTTCGCCTATATAGATTTACTGTCTACGTCTGTTCAGAAGTCGCGGATGTCTATATGTATCAACTGCAACATTTTACCAAAAACCCAGAGTATGAACAAATCGGTCAAGTAGTTTCGGAGCCTATTCAATGCAAACAAACAAACAATAAAATCTTTCCTCTTTATAATATTAGAATAGTCAAAGCTATTAAAAGTTTGTTATGCTAGTGAAATAAAAGAAAAAATCGATTCGGGCAGTACGCGAACCCGCGTCTTCACCATAGACCGCATGACATTATACATTTTTCAGCAAGAAAAATGTAAAGATCTCTAAGTTGGATGTTAGTTGAACATTCTATGTTGTCTTATCAAAGCAAAAGGTGAAGATTTCAGTTTATGTATTACGGAACGGCTAATGCAGTAATCAAGGCGTCAACACAATTTCTTAAACTAACTCTTTTTAGATGAGTTCAGTGCTCTATTATTAACAAAAATTTATTACTAATTGTAATTTTGATAGTTATTTCTTTTTACTTTATATATGTAAAAGCATCATTATCGATATTATCACAGTTCATATCTGTCCCCAACGAGCGACACCAGACTACCCTGGCTATATTAGGCCTTATTCAACCACGCTGGCGCAGTGTGGATTGATTGACTTAACATACACCTTTGAATTTCTTCGTAGGATATGCAAGTTACCTCACGATGTTTTCCTTTCTCTTGGAAGCGTCAGATAAATGTACATATGAAAATCGAAAAACGAAGAAACGCTCACCAAACCAAACAAGACCACAGCGCCACCGATGCTAGTGAGCGTGGGTAGCGTATGTAGTGACATACGGTAGTAAAAACAACTTTTTTAAATGTTACATCAACGCTGAAATCGAATAAAATATACCTATCGGAACTTTACGTAGACTTACTTACTCTTACTGACAAACAGGCTATCTTAACATTAATTGTCGGGACGCAACAATGTTATATTATTATTGTTATTATAACGACAAACTTACTAACCAGGCCGGCTCAGAAACCCTACCTTAAATGTACTAAGCATAGAACTTTGTACTTTTAACTTACACTCTTATATAATAATGATTTAATTTCCTTGCCCTTGAGCGGCAATTAATAATTGGCCAGCGATAAACAGCTTTGCTGGTTTGCTAAATGGGATCTGTATGTCTAGTTGACCTCGCTTGTTGACCCCTGGGTGCATCACTCATCTTCAGATAAGAGAACGTGAAAACACAAGTGGGAAACACAATTTATGCAGTTTAAGTTCTGCGTACAAAAATAAAGAATCAATTGTTAATAAGGTAGAAATGAAAACTATAGTATTTGGAGAAAGAATTTAATTAGTCCACTGGTTGAGTATATTTTTACCCAACGTCAGATTACACGATGATTTACGGACCGTCGTACAGGTATCAACGAGGGTTCTAACGAAACGCAGCATGGCAGTAAAATATGGGTGGATAATGGAGGGTGTATTCTCTCCTGCCCAAGCTTCCACCCTTTGTCCTTTGACATTCAGCATTTGTGCAGCTACTATAATATAAGTTTACATTTGTTTGTAAACGATGTTGACAACGATAACTTTGTACAAAAATTGTACCGATTTTAGTTAATAGATCGACATAACCACAGATTGAATACAGCCAGGCTCAGTAGCTCTTCCATAAGTTTGCTAATGGTTTCGCCAGGCATAGACGTATAGTAAACTGCAGAAGCCGTGGCAATCTATTCTATAAAATCAAAATAATTTTAGCTCATTATGATTCCGCTAGAGACTGTAGACAATGGTGTCATACAAAAATTTTGGTTATCTTTGTCATTATCGACCGCAAACGAAAGTACTCATGTTAGCTATGCTAGTATTTAACTTTTGTTTAGATTATTGACAGATTTTATGACGGTAAGTTTGCGTCTGTATTTATTTTTGATCGTGTAATGAATTTAAGAGTGCTTCAGTTTTGTTTGACCTTAGTACATCATTCCAAGCATTATCAGCATCAAGCATATCGTCTCGTTCTTTCTGATGAGCCTAAATTGAAAGAATGGCGATTTATACATTCTATTAATCTACATTACACCGATACGAATTTGACTATAATTTCAAACCACGAAATATGTTTACCCTTAGATAGCAATGCTATTTTAGAATAAATGGTTCGAAAGATTTGTTTTAAACGGACAACAATACTTACTCTCAGATGATAAAGTCAAACTTAAGTGTTAATTATGACATTCAGTAATCTCAGATTATAAGTTTGTTCGAATATCCAATCCGCTTTAGTAGAAAAAAAAAACCTGAGATCACCCGCGTAATAACGTAGGTTTTGCAGTCAATAAGATCTGTTCGTAGTCCGTACCTAGTGGTGGCCTATTATAGTTCAAGGTTGTGGTTAAACATCGGGAACAACTGGCAATTGATCGAGGGGACCAAAGATTTTGTATTCGTAGTCAGAAGTTGATGTCATCTTATTAACCTACATCTTACTTATCAGCAAAAAAAGAAAAATGACTTAGAATCTAATCTAGAATTTTTGATGGGAAACAGGTTATAAATATTTTCAGAGCCAAAAAAAGTACATGTCAATATATTCAAATTTTAATTCTGTTAAATTCAAATTTTAATTTATTTTTCTGATTGATAATTTCCTATACGCTAATATAGGAATGATGTATAGATTAAGTATCGCTAAGAAAATTGAATATTATCTTGCAGACCCATATTCAAGAATATATATCACAAATACAAAGTAGAGAAATATGTTTTTAATAAGATCGCCGATAAAATAATAATTGACTACTCTTAATTGTTACAGAGGAAGCAAGATGGAGTTGCGATGGCGACTCTTCCTTCTGTGGGGAACGTTATGCATTGCATTGGGTAAGTACCTAATGCTTATTTTTCGTATTATGTATCACAGTACATTGTTTAGTAAGAGAAATTAAATCTACTGTCTGTTGTTGTTGTGAATAAAAATATTTCATAATGCCATTTAACTTTATCTATTTATTGTCATTTGAAAACGACGACTTGCATAGAACATTTTGAAACAATATCATTATATACGTATATCATTGTTATTTGATAAAAAATATTACAGAATAATAAATATTTTTAAAATGCTTCGAGACTTTGTTTTTCTATCATATGTGATATCCAAAAACTCGCAACAATGAAGAGAACGCAATTTTGTGTAATATGATGACGATGTCTTACTTCTTCATTTATTTTGGCGTTATATAAAAATCTGGATAAACTTCTGTTAATAAATCATAAAAATTAATTCTAATCTAGGTAGATTAGAATTAATTTTTCTTATAAATAGACGTATCCAGGATAATTAGATAAGTATCCTAGATACGCCTTTTTTTTGTTATCACTGTGGAAAATGCATTGAATTCCATACTCCTCCTCTGGGCTCTCCTCCCCAGAAGAGGGTAGGCGTTCCCACTAAAAACCTCAGCGATAGCCCTCCACCGACGCCTGCCGCGGGCGCTTGATCGACGGCGCGTCCGACATCGCCGCCAGGCGCGCCGAGAAGAACTGCCCGCAGCGACAGCGACGACAGGGCCTTGTGGGAGTGGGATCCCTTGAGGAAACTACCACGACTATCCTGCCCCCCTAGACAAAATGCCTTTCTATTTGCGTTTTCTATAATAGATAACATAAAAAATGTATGGAACTGACATTTCCAGTAGAAACGTCACGTGACTTGATGACGCTGATAGAAAACTCGCAGACAAGATGCTAACTGTGTTTCTATTCTATCGCTCGTCTGTGTTCTATTTTGACAGTAGAAGAGTTCTATACAAATTCATAGACAAAATGTAGTTTGTGACGTAAAAAATAGATACGGTTCTATTCTATTTCTACTCAACAAAGCGATTGCTCATACCCAATAGATTGGTGATAGATTGTTTGTTTGTTGTTTTAAAATAGTGTGTTTTTGCCAAATTAATCCTAAAAATGTTGACAGACAAGAGTTACTTTTGCAATTATAATAATAGTATGGATCATTAATTTGATAAACTTTTTATATAATCTTGATTGTATAAATATTAATATTATGTCATTTTGAAACAACCGTAAGTTAACAAAGCTAATTTGAATTCAATACTGACACTCGCTTTTGTAATGATTAATTGTAAATCTCATACTTATCTCCTAATTAATGTAGGTAAATAATTGTGAAGTACGCACGTTTGAAATGTTTTGAAGTTCCTCCTAATGGCATTTTTTCTCTTTAAGCAAAGGAACTTAAGGCGAAACGCGGTAGATTATTTTCTATTTCTATTCTATTTTCTACTGTCACGGTAGACACAGCCATTCTATCAGTAGATACACTTTGTCTAGCATTTTTCGATAGAAAACGCTTAGTCTATTATAATAGTAGAAATAGAATAGAAAAGACGCGCGTGCATTTTGTCTAGGGCTACTGGATACGCCTATTTATAAGCGGATGTCTGAAACATTTTGTCTATTCTCATTTGTAGCGATTGTGATTAGCGACATTTGGATCCTTTCAAATATAAATTAACGTTCGTACGATAAAAATAAGATTAAAGACCTACACCGTAAATTCAAAAATACAATATTTTGTTGTTCGTATTGAGCTACGTTGATTTACATGCACACAGTAAAGTTACAGAGACACACATTTATGGCAATACTTAAATACAGCTGTGCAACAGAAATATATAATTAAAATTTTAAAAAAAGACTCCTGCCTGAACGACTGATATCGCCAACGCTTAAGTGGTTATATATGTTTTTAATGTAATTTCTTAAAATTAATGTTTAAATTATACTTTAGGATTCAGTCATATTATACATCTCCTTTGCGCATTACCATATCTTTCTTCCGTCTCATCTTATATGGTATATTATTCACATCTCATCTCCATTTTTTTTATAGATTGTAGTTTTGTGATTTACTTATGATAAGATATATTATATATTAGAGATAGGCCGAATACGGACTTTGCCGAACACGAATATTCGGCCGAACATTCGGTTCAGCTCTTACCGAACCGAATATTCGGTTCGCGCGAACCTGTATAAACAGTTTTTGAGAGAGGGAGAGAGGCATTGAGAAACGGTGATGATGAGAGTACTGACGAAGACGATGACAATAATCGGGTGGCTCAGACTGTTTCAAATTCTACTCATGCAAATTTTTGGAGCTGTTTTGAAGAAGTTACCTCAACAAAGCTACCAGCGATACCGACCGATAATTCAAAAAGTCCTGTTGCAACTGAACTGGACAAATATTTACAGGAGAACCTTCTACAGCGAGATAAAAGTCCATTTGAATGGTGGACAAAAAATAAAATAAAATATCCCTTAATGTCAAACATAGCTTAAATATATTTGACAGCGCCTGGGTCTTCAGTGTATAGTGAACGACTTTTCTCGGAAGCTGGGAGAGTTTATGAAAAAAAACGTAACCGTCTCATGCCTGATTAATTAAATTATAATAGGACTAAACTTTTGGTAGTTTTTTCAATTTAAATATTTTAAATTCTTTTCGATCGATTAAAAAGAGATTATGTTTTATTTTAGTGAAAGAAGAAACACCACTTTTTATTTAATTTATTTCTTTATTGAAAGAAGACTGTTACTCGTAATTTAGATTATATGTTTAAAGCTGATGTTGAGTTTAAAACTTTAGAATGATTATTAATTTAATAGTTACTTACGTTACCTATTGTTCCTAAATATACATTAAGAATGACATTAGGGAACATTAGGAATGTTCCTATCATTTAGACCATGCAAATGCTAAAGCTGATTAATGATTAATAAAACAATTTAGGTTTTTCTTACTTAAGCTACGGTTTATTGCAGAATATTTATTATATATAATATAGATATATTACATTTACATTTTGACGCATATTTATATCTTTTTGTTAGTTGCTTACTGAGAATGCTGGTATAGGATGTCAAACCGACAAATTACGAAACAACCTACACTCGTTATTTACTTTGTTTATTCGGTAATTATTCGGCAATGTAACCGAACTATTCGGCCGAATACGAACACTGAAAAAGTTGCCGGATATGCCGAATACCGAATATTTACCGAATATTCGGCCCATCTCTATTATATATCAAACAATATACATTATTATTTTCAGTGTCGCCAAATTCACTGCCGGTGTTCATCCAGGACATGAACAACCTGGCGCTGTCAGAAAGCACCCCGGCGGGCTCCGTCGTGTACACGCTGCAAGGGACGGACCCTAAAGGGCTGCCAGTTAGTAGACTATTAGAAGCATTTAGTAAATTTGAGAATCAAAGAACGTTCCTGCGTGATCAATCAAATACAAATTCATTCAAATTTGGTTATACTGTGGTTCATTTAAAGTTTGCATATCTACTAACCTTAAAGAAGCTACTGTGGTTACGTACGAGTACCATTAGGTGACACTAATGGTCTCCTTTTGCCAATAACAAGCAGAATCTTGTCAAACAATTTTTCTAATTCACCCTAAACTGAAAATATCTTATAATTTCATAAATAACTACCAAGAAAATCTAAACGGTTCTTTTTCTGGTAATTTTCCGATTGAGAGAATAAATAGGTATATAAGATCAATGCTTGAATGTCAGCAGTGGACGGCGATAGGCTGAGATGATGATGATGATGAAGAATGCTTGAATATGTTATGAGTTATTACAGATATTATAATTTCTTACTATTTGTGTGGACGAACTGAGAAAATCAAATCATGCTCTAATTTAATTAATGATATATATTTTTTAATCGAAATTAAGTGAGCACTGTTGGACGCCATTCGGCCAACCTAATGAAACATCCCAAAAGTGGACTACACTATCTCAACAATCTTAAGCGCTGTACTCTCTACTTATGGGAACATACATCTAATTAGTTACTACTAGTCATCACTTACGACTTCCTTACTTCCAAATTAATACTTATTTTTGTTTCATTTCAGATCAAATACGACCTGGTAGGAACCGATAAATTCTTAGTCGACGCGGATTCTGGAAAAGTGACATTACAGCGGCCTTTAGACAGAGAAGTAAGCTTTGGTAGCTCATTCTTTTCTTTTTCTCTTCTTCATTTTCTTTCATATTTGGATTGATAGATAAAGTGTCATCTCTACCTACTAACCACCAATCACAACACGTGATATCATGTAAGGTGCGATTTTTATTGATATCGATTGAAGGATATAAGTAGTTAGTGTATTGTGCGTATGTGCTTATTCAGTATGTACTCGTATATGAGATCACAAGAAGAGTAAACCAAAGTCAAACGGTGTGGTAAATTGTGCCACAAGCTCACATTAACCTGTCAACTTCCAGAAGGAAGACACGATAAAGTTCCTGGTGTCGATCGAGAGCCAGAACGCGGACCCTACGCAGAATCTTGTCCAGAGGCAGCCAGTCACCGTAATCGTACTTGACGAAAACGACAATCCGCCTATGTTTAAAAATGTAAGTAACGATTAAGTTGCGTATTTCGAGTTAGTCACTGTCTCCTGCAACTTTATATACCTACATATTTGAATTTCTTACAAAAAATACACACGTGCGTGTGTGTTTTTTTATTTATTTTATATTTATGCCTGTTATTGCTAATTTTGTATGATTATCATATCATATATTATTTATTGATTTTTATATTGTTGCCGGTGCACTGTGTCAATTTGGCCTTTGTACAAATTCTAAATCTAAATAATATAAATTAATTAAAGAATAACAGTGGTAGAATATGTACGACGATTTGATTAACTGATGTTAAATGTAACGTTATTCCCCCAA
Organism: Scirpophaga incertulas; assembly: GCA_036419045.1. Classification (NCBI taxonomy): domain Eukaryota; kingdom Metazoa; phylum Arthropoda; class Insecta; order Lepidoptera; family Crambidae; genus Scirpophaga; species Scirpophaga incertulas. The sequence goes on along the minus strand of CM071630.1, from coordinate 15,385,394 downwards.
TACAGACCCGTATATCAAACCACTTACTAATTTTGGTTAACCCAGATCTTATCATTTCCCTGCCCATATCCTAATACTATAAGGGGTTTTTGTAACCATTCATTGCTGGAATACATTTTAGTACTTCATATCCATATTTCCTTCTTAATCCTTCCTCTCTTTCGTAGGTTTTTCTGTACCCTGTTTACTCACTTATTCATGCTCTTAATCTAAAAAATATTTAACTTGTGTCTCAAATAAAGACTTCTTTTAACTAAGTCTCAGATTGGGTACTCACTTCATCTGGTCCAATTTACCCACATAAAGATACAAGTTTGCGCTTCCACTATTAAAAAGCTTTTGCCTTTATCGCATGTCCTCGGTTTGAAAGCGCTCCGTTAACTGCCTCAATCATTATTGGAATTCTGGGTATTGACATTTTGAACGAACAACAGTTCCATGGCCATCCAGTGGCGCTATGGTCACAGCACTTGACAAATATTTGATAACTTGAACCCTTCGTTGAAGCTGATCTTTACCCGAGTGGTGGGGCAAATTACTCTCTTTTTTGTTGTCTGTGAAATTGAAGTTCTTCGTTCCGCTCGTATCACGAGCAAATACTGCTGGCCTTGAATCTATAAAATCCTGAAAAAGTATAGAATTTTGTATTTATTGCAGAGTCCCTATGAAATTGACGTTCCTGAAGACGAAGAAGTGGGGACGACTGTTCTAAGAAACATTCAAGTTGAAGATGTAGATTCTGTCGGTGATAGTTTAGAAGTGGGCTGTTTGAGTGAACAAGTAAGAAACAACATTGTACTTATGTGATAGAATATTTATACTTTCAATTATGTGAAAATATTAAGATTGTGAAATAAAATAACATTCTACTGGTACAGTAAATATTTGTGTTCTTTATAACAATTGCTTATAAAGAATACTCAGTTCTCTAAAACATGCCATTGATAAGTGTTTTGTTTTTAATTTCAGTGGCCAGACGCTTGCAAAACGTTTGAAGTGGAAACATTAAACTCTACTGCTAGCCAGTACTTCGGACGGCTTATTTTGAAAAAGAATTTGAACTACAACGATAAACAGTTCTACCAATTCCAATTATATGCTACTGTGAGTATTAAATATTTGCATTACATTATATGAATTACTTAATTTTATCATTACTCGTTTTGGCAATATCAGCAGTGTGTACCACAACAACAATCGCTGTTCCACACATCTAATAAAATAGCAGAGAAAAAAAACGTGTCCCATAACTAAAGTGTTTGATTCGGGCGTGATACCAATGATAACATATGGAATCAAAACCACTCACAACATGCCTAATAAGGAGGCTCAACGTCACCCAAAGAGCAATGTCTCTGCATTAAAATAGCCCTCTGGCTATGCTGGGATTTTCTTTGCGTGATCGTACCACGCAAAAAAATCCCCAGCAGCCAATCGTACCATGATGAAATCCACTGAAGAATCAGTGTCACCAATATAGCCCGAAGAATTGTGCACCTCAAGTAGCAGTAAACAGAGCACATTGCTCGCAGATCTGACGACCGCTGGGGTGGAAATGTCCTCGAGTGGCAAACATATGCCGGACACCTCAGCGTTGGTGGGTCGGACTAGGAGTTCTTATGAATAGAGATACAAGAAAGCAGTAAATTATGTAAAACAAGCCTTTCGCTTACTTACTGCTTGCTTTCTTGAAGGTCTACAACACGCTTATGATGCCCCTTTTTTTTGCGGGGGGAAAATGCTCCTTATGCACCTTGTCACCGCGCTGGCTAGGCGAGGCCGTGTGTGGGGCTCTCCGGTAGAAGACCGGCCTACCCATATAAAAACCCCCTGGTGTCCTTCCAGCCCATATAGGGGCGCGTGGCGGGGTGCGCTTTCGCGATGCTACCGCCACACGCCCACTACGCTTATGATGCCCCTGGTGTTGCAGGTGTTAATAGGATACGGTGACTGTAACCATAAGGTAGACTGTAAATTTTTTTGCCACAGTCGTGGTATAAAAAAGGCGATAACAGCGTAAAACCGACAGATGTGGAGATCCAGAGGGAAGACCTATGTCCAGCACTGGTCGTCTATTGGCTGAAATCATGATGATGAATAATTTACGAAAAAAGTATTTTTGAATATATTATAAGGGAAATTTTCACGTAAAGTTCTTTAATTACGTATAATGAAAAACATTTTTTTCTAAAGAATCTAAATTCTTTGGAGAAATAAATTGTGTTACGAGGGCTGCTACTTATGTATCCGGAATAGAAAAATTTAACAAACATATATGGCTAAATATGGGTTTATTGTTTTTCAAAGTATTCTCCGCGATGATCGATACACTTTTGCATACGTTGAAACCAATTTTTATAGCATTTTTTCCACTCTGATTGCGGTATCTCTGAAATGTGCTCTGTGTGTGTATTTGAACGCGTCGACGGCATCTTCACGGGTCGAAAATCGTTGACCACGTAATTTATTCTTTACATTTGGGAATAAATAGAAATCATTAGGTGCCAAGTCTGGGTATAGCCCATCAATTCTATTTTTTTACCCTCCAAAAATGTATTTGTTTCGCGTGATGTGTGACAGCTGGCATTGTCGTGGTGTATAATGATTCTGCGTCGCTTGATGTTTTTACGTATTTCTTCAAATACTTCCGGCAAACAAATGGTCGTGTACCACTCCGAATTGACCGCTTTACGATTCTCCAGTGGTATTGTAGCCACATGACCATTAATACCAAAAAAGCAGGCCACCATTTGCTTTAAAGTGCTTTTTGCACGAGTCACTTTCGTAGGGTTCGGCTCATTTTGAAACACCCAAACTGTAGATGTTGCTTAGTTTCGGGATCGTACGCATAGATCCAAGATTCATCAACTGTGTAGATGTTATAAACAGATTTTGAGTCACCTCCGTAAAATTTTTTTAACATATTCTTGCACCAATGACGCGAGCTTCTTTTTGATGCTGAGTTAAGGAGTGCGGTATCCAACGCGAACAAATTTTTTTACGAACAAATGTTCATGTAATATTTTATTAATGCTTGTCATACATATGCCCAAAGTAGCCTCTATCTCGCGATACGTAACATGACGGTCTTGCATAATTAGTTTTCGTACAGCTTCAATGTTTTGTGGCACAACGACTGATTTCGGGCGACCTTCCTTAACTTCGTCCGTGAGCTTCCTCCGTCCACGATTGAACTCACTAAACCAGTGATACACAGTGGTTTTTGATGGAGCTTCAACACCAAAAGTTGAAGTTAATTGATCTACGCACTGTTGTGCGTTAAACCACGTCGAAAATCGAAATAAATCATAGCACGAATATTTTCACGTGTGAGTTCCATCATTTTAGCAATATGACATTTTAAACCCATCAGAAACAAAACACTAGCCTTCATAAGGAAAAAAAAATAGCGGCCAGTATTTCAAAAAAAGAACGAATTTTACCATGGAGGTCATATATTGCGTTAAAATGTTGAAATCCCAGATTCCGGATACTTAAGTAGCAGCCCTCGTAATATCCTTAGCTTTTCAAACATAGCGACAAAAATTTGCGAACTTTATGATCACACTGACAGCTGCTAATAGTTAATTCTACATATATTTTACGAACTGTTAATATATGTATCTTCCACAGGACGGCACGCTTCGTTCGCTCGCTCACGTGGAAGTAAAAGTGGTGGATGTTCAGAACTCGCCACCAGCTTTTAGCGGATCCCTCACCGCCGCATTATCTGAGGACGCACCAGTGGGGACTCTGGTCCTGAAATTGACAGCTCGCGACCAAGACCGTGCGCAGCCCAGGACTGTTACAATGGATCTGCTGACAAGTTAGTGCTTCTACAACTAATACTAGTGTGAGGAAACTTGCTTCTTCGGTTTGTATATGCGTTGGTAAAAATTCTGTACTTTTGCATCTCGGTCAGAGTATTTGCTTAGTGCTTACGAATTTACCGTGTAACGAAATTGGGATTGGAACCAATTGCTAATTCAAACTATCAATCGTGGATGTTCCATTGTCACCATCAGAATCGCAAAGTTACCTGAGAGCAGCAATTTATCATTAAGGTCAAAGAAGAGTTCTTAGCATGTTCATGATCTGGTAACAAATTAGTACTGTACGACTACTAGTGAATAACACGTGAACAAAATAAAGAAGTTTAAAGTTAGCTCAAAATGTGTGACCATGTGTATTTATTATATAAAATAATTAACATTAATTAAATTAAAAAAAAATGAAAAAGGTAAATGACGAATTTTCATGGATAAGCATCAGGCGGGGACTGTAATTATACGAGACCGTGGATTTGTTTTATTTATGTATGTATCTAAATACGGTAATTTGCGTGTTCGTTTATCGAATATAATGGCAATATTTCCGCGCATGTATGACAAAACTACACATTTATATTCTTGTGTATTATCGATAAACGAACGAACTTTACACTTCGTTATAAATTGTGATAACTTTTTAAATGATTTTATGCTAAATAACCTTTTAAGTATCCATCTATTTGCCCCATATTTAGTGAACTGTAATGCAGAAAAATTAAAATGGGTAGAATTTTTCCAGATCCATTGGATTTCTTCGTATTAGATGGTAATAACGGAGAGCTGAGGACTGCGAAACCATTGGACAGGGAGGCTTTAGATGACCCGTCCTCACCGCTCAATGTTACAGTCAGGGTGAATAATTTTTTAACTGCATCAATATACTATTTTATACATTACCTGCACGTAAAGCATGTATGTTTAATTTACCCTCTTTATAAAGCTAGATTTTTAGCCCTAAGGAATAAAGTAATTTAAATTTAGAACGTCACGATGTCAACTAAAAAAACTCTACAATGTTTATATAGATATACCTATCTTATAACCTACAAATTTATTTTTTCATTTTAATCACGCATCGTTTATTACTATTGGAATGCATTCGAATCCTCTAGAATCTTTTAAAATACATTATAAGAATATACATGCATGAGAATGCATTGAGACTGTTAAAATACATTATAAACATTGGAATATGTAAGACTGTTAGTATGCGCTGGAATCTATAAGAATGCATGAGAATGTATTAAAATGCGTTAAACTACATTAAATATTTTACTTAAATATAATTTTATAATTAAATTATTATAACGCTATAGAAGAATTAGATAAAACATTAGATGTGCAGAAATATAACATAATAAAATAATGACAAACAATTATCAAATCAAGATTATTTTTATTCTATGAAAATGATTTTGGTGGTTTTAATGGTGTATAAAGTAAAAAAGTCTTATTCCCGGACGGCTTGAACCCCTCGCTACATTCAGAACTCTTTAAATTTAAATTCTTAGCTCAACTGCAGCAATATTGACAGGCTAATAACTTTATGCACAGGCCACAGAAATCGTAAACGGAGCACCGCTCTACACCAACCTTACATCATCGGTGGCCACAGTGACAGTCACCATCAGGGACGTGAACGACGAACCACCTCGATTCAACCGCAGGGAGTACTTCGTCACCATCCCGGAGAGTCTGCCGGTCGGAACGCCGCTGCCCGGATTAGACATGGTGGTGACTGACACTGATCTGGTGAGTTTATAATTACGTATATCGTTTCACCTTATTTACTTTTAAAAAATCCATTAGCAAACCTGTGATAGTAACCAATTATCAAAGTAAGAGCGTTTATTTGAGTTAGCATACTCCACATCATCGCTTTCCGTCAGGCGAGAGGCGCTCAAATCCATAATGATATAAAATGTGACATGTTAGTAATATGTAGAGATTTTTACACCATACAAACTATAAACTAAAAAACTAGATATATTTATAATAATACATCTACTATCATGCTATTAATCCTCTTTAAAAGAACCTATAACAATTAGCTTATTGCCAACATTAAAACACTCAATGATATTATGATCATTATATCATCCAAATGCGAGATATTATGAATTAAAAAAAAAGAACATTCTCATGCAATGACATTTACACCGCCAGATTTTTGAAAAAAGAACAATAAATTGTAGACTAATTCGTAATTTCGGATTCTCGTCTTATCGTGTTATTTCCCGCCATTTTTTCACTTGAATATTGGAAATCGCAAGCAAACAATTACTGTGTGCGTTGTTTACAAAAATGAGTGATTCTAGCTTTGATTACACACCACCAGATATTTCTAAAGCAGCAAAGGAAATTTCTAACAAATTGTTACCGGAAAAATCTAGGAAACAGTATGAAAAGGTTGAATTTACAGAGTTCTTACAACACTATACTACACCCTATGGTATGATAATCTTTTATAGAGGATTCATTCATTCATCATGATTGTAGATAAAGTCTTGTATGCTACTGTTATAATTAGGTATTAAAACACTCATGTAAATAAATCCACATTTGTGTTTTAATACCCCTGATTATACAACAGTTGCATAAATAACTATTAAAATTTGGTATGCGCTCATTATTAATGCGCGCATGATAATAATTTGGTATTTAGTCTCCCTGTATGATAATGATCAGAGCAATGTTGAATGATCACCAGGGTGCCAATTCTGTGTTCGGCGTACGAGTGTCTGGCGGAGTGGGGTCGTTCACGGCGGAGCCCCAGCGCGCCGCAGGGACCGCCCCAGTGACGCTGCGGCTGGGCGCGCCGCTGGATTATGAAGACCCCAACCAGAGGAAATTCATCATCGAGGTAGGGTGGTATAATCCATTAACGTCGCTAGCGTATATAGATAATGTATTTTTACCCAAGTTAAACTATAACTAGAGATCGGATAATCGGATGCATATTTACCCAAAGTTAGTTAAAGACAAAGTATGGAAACGGCTTTTTATTGTTTTGTTAAATAAAATTTTTCACCATTTCTGTTTTTTTATTCAATTATTTAATTGATTATTGTTTTAGTCAATCTAGCTCACTACTTTCGTATAACACTCTTCATGTAATAAATCGTACATTCATAAATCGCACGGGGAACTGAAACTAAACTTCATGTAAATACATATGCATAGTTGTATAAATGAACCCGGAGTCTCGGTCGTTTGAAAATAAATACCACGTGCTAATTTAGTAATTTTCAAACAATATCACTACGTTAAATTTGCAGTCCCGTATTTTTCCGGGACTTTTATTTAACAAAATGTATTTTAAAAAGCCGCTTCCATAATTTGTGAGCCAAAAATTAACTTTAGGTAAATATGCATCCGATTATCCGATCTCTAACTATAACAGACTCAGCCGTTAGAATAACGTCATATTACGTATGTATACTGCAGAGTATATATTATGGCTCTAGTTTATATATATACAGTGGACCCTCGGTAGTCGGATTATAGAGTACCTACTGCCTAAGACCCTTTATAGTCCGAATTTTTTTACAAAAGATTACCTTGTAATCCGTCAAATTACAGATCCAATGATAAGATTCTTTATATTATATATATGTACATATTCTGAAGTACAAATTATACTTCATTATGTATGTCAAATTTTGTAAATTTAACAACACAATAGAGAGCTTCACCCAAAAAAGCCCTGATTCGTCTGCATTGTACACCTGTGACTGGTTAAGTTTTAAATTTTCTCAATTTAAATGACTCTATACAGGTGGCATCGTTAGAAAGTTTCTTTCCTGTAACATTCATTAAACGTATGCCATGACGACTTTTGAAACATTCTAGTCATTCCTTGCTAGCCACATAATCATCTTTTTTTATTATTTCTTTATAAAAATATTTAGCTTTGACGGCCAACACGGGTTTCGAACGCATACCTATTTGTTTGTTCAATCGTGCATTAAGCGAATATGTATGTATTCAATAATAAATAATAGACCATGTCAGATTACAGGGGGTGCTGGATTAGAGAGGGGCCGGACTACCGGGGGTCCACTGTGTATAAATATATATATATATGCAAATTGAGTGACAGTATTATAATCGTATATATTCGCTCTCAGGTGATCGCAGAAGAACTGGACACCGAACCGCGTCTGTCTTCCAAGGCCAGCGTGACCGTCACTTTGTCAGACGTCAACGACCACGCGCCACAGTTCCCCTCCCCGCCCTACGCGGCTGCAGTCGCGGAGGCGGCACCCGCCGGGACCGTATTGGCGGTCATCGCCGCCACTGACCGGGACACTGGCAGGTAACGACGCGTATAAATTGTGATAAAATGGCTTTTTGGTGGGGGCAGTTAGATAGGTCTTATTGTACTTGTTCGTGTGCTTTTCATTTTATTTTGTATCCGTGAATATCTGCGTTGAATATTTTTTTTTATTTAAATTTATGATCCATTTAGAGACACTGCGTGATTAACTTATAGCGACTAAATAACATTCAATTTAGGTCATCACACACCACAGCAATATGTTATTAATTTTGGCACAGATTTGTTCTCGCAATAGGGTAGACGACTACCACTGATTATGGCCGTTTTTATACTATAATTATCTGATTTGAGCAATTTATATCTCATAAAAGTATGTCAATATAGACATTTAAGTATAATTATTAATTTATATTGTTTTTAGATTTCTAAAAAATGAGCAATAATTATTTACGTAATTCTAATGAAACACATTTCTAACATTCTCACATTAAATGTATTATATAGAAAGTATATCTATAAACGTACAAATAACAAAGTTATTTTAAAATTTGTTTATACGCTCATACAAATTTGACGAGTTTACTTAGTTATGACGTCACGATTGTAGTGTTTTTAGTATGGGGCGTTTTTGAGCGACCCGCGACAGCGCCGCAAACATGTCGATGTATCTTCAAAAGTAATAGGCGCAGGTGTACTGTTGGTTCTACAATATTTCTCACTTAAAAGAGTACTCTTATTATATATTGAATTTAAAAAATTGTCGTCTACCCAATTGTAAACAGAATTCTAGTATTATTGCTTGCTTTTTGCTTTTTTTATTTTAAATTCCCATAGGTTCGGCACGGACGGCATAGTTTACCAGCTCTCGGGCAGCGGCGCAGAACTGTTCACAGTAGATAATAGGACAGGCGCCATCAGCGTGGCACCTTGTGACACCCCAGGCTTAGCGCCCTGCCTCGACCTCGAGACACGCCGGGACTACTTTCTACAGTACAAGGTGCGTCACACTCAGCCGGCCCCACTGTGGCGCCCTGCGAATTCTCCAGCCTCGTAAGGAGCGGTGTTTTCAGAAGGCAAAATACTATAGTTATATTAAAATTATTAAAAGTATTTTCAGTTACATATTTATGTTCCGACAGTTAGAGGTAAATGGGCCTCAGTTGCTCAGTAGTACAGATAAGTATTCACTTCCAGTTTCGCTTTTCAGTCACTTACCATTTGAAAAGAAGACTACGTTTCTGACCTCGACCTCTAAACCTGAAATTGAATGTATAGATGATACTATCTTTTAGTTGATATTCATTTCTACAAACTAATTCAAAAAATATCGTCCTTAGGCAACGGATGATGATGGCCAGGGGCAGACCAGCGTGGTGTCGCTACAGATCTCGCTGCTGGACTCCAACGACAATCCTCCAGTATTTGATGCACCCCTCTACCGCGCTTCGGTCGACGAGGATGCTGTGAAGTTCGAGCCGGAGCTGCAAGTACGTGACTGAAAAAACATTTGGTTCACTTAATTAATAGTACAAAATGTGTCTTCTTTGAAGTTGAACGTTATTTTTATTTTATAAGAAAGATTGTAGGCAGTTTTTTAACAACGTCTACTTGGTACATATGACTCGAGAACTAAAAGTCTGACTAATAATATATTTGTGTTTAACACATTCGTCTACCGATACAGAACCACAAGTGCTTTACACAAGTATTTTGTACATGTCCTGTTACTATGACTTGTGATTTAAGATCACATGAGGCATATGGATTCGAATTACTGATATGATTTTACTTGATATTCGTCCGCTGCGCTACGTTGCCTAAGCATAAGCTGCAAGTGCGAGATACCGCTCAAGAAATTTAAACCTAATCTCCAGGTGGTTGGATTGGTTGTAAGGCCTATGTCGATATATTTGGACCTCGAATCTATTTGTCGACCTTTTAAAATAACTCTTAATTTGAAGACTTCTAATACAATGTAAACAATGATAATACGTTCAATTATATTATTTTTAAATAATGTCATGTCAACATATCTTAGCATGGCCAGTAAAATACCAGCAGAGATGCCATTTTATATATCAATTTTGGTTTATTAGAATCAAATTCGAAATTTACGCCAATGATTCACAAGATTATGGCGGAAGACTTAGAGAAAAAACCAACAAATCCTTTTTTGTTTTCAATAAGTTGATTAACTAAACTGTGCAAAAGTCATAATCAACTTTAATGTCGTTAAAATGTATATTATTTTATATTATTATATTACCTATATGATCATTATCATATAGGTAATCATTGATTTAGCTTTAACCTTCTTTCATTCGAGTTTAGTTTATATATACAATAATAACTTGTCAGCTTTAATTCATAACTTATAAAAAGGCATAAAGTTTATTATATAAATCCTATAGTGTGATTTTTATCCTGTGTCGTGGCTGCAGTCACAAATAGAAATCTCACATGCACAAACACCCAGACCGGAACAAATTTTTGTAGGTCATACAAAATATCTGTCCCGTGCGGGAATTGAACCCGCGACCCGTTGCATAGAAGCCGATTACTCGACCACTGCGTTAAACGTGTCCTCATATAAGATGATGTATGTTGTTCTTCCTCTTTTGCCAGGTCCAAGCCCGCGACGTGGACGCCACTTCGGAGATCAGGTACTCCATTGTGGATCCCCCTATACATCCGTTCAGTATTGACGCCCTCACTGGAAGGCTCTCCATACGATCGGACGCTGGTGGAGTCTCACAGAACGGTGGAGACAAAATTGTCCTCACTGTGCTGGTAAGATTTAATAAATATTTTATTGTAAAAAAAATTGAACTTATAACTTAAAAGCAATCTGTTAAATCGTTTTAAATGTTTCGGAATTTATCAGTCGGTGAAATAATATTTATGGAATATAAGTTAGATATTGGATGTATCCTAGGTGCTTGCTTAAGACCTGAAATTCATGTACTTTCAATGACACCCATAGTCGACATTTGACACAAATGAATTCTAAACAAAAAATGAAGAAACAACCTATTAAAACGACGCCGCATACCAAGTTATTTAATGCCTAATATCAATCACCTAATATGTTTTTGGAAAAATCGATCGGAAATACCAGGTTTTGATTTTTAAAACTCCGGGTTATTATTTTTGGTCCATGTAAGTCTGAGCTCGATGCCCAACTCTTTCGGTATCCCACGCGTATGTTTTTAGAACTTACTTATACTTACTTAATACTCAACGTGTCAGTCATGAATCACTAAATGAACCAATGAACACGTCCAGTTCGGAAATTGGAGACATTCAACTCATTGATTTAATTAGACTATGTAAAACCCTTTATAAAAGACATAAAATGTAGTGACACTATATTTCTCAATACAGCGTGAGCAGAGATAACAAGATTATATGGTAAACTAGCTTGGTAGTATGTATGTGTGTTTGGAAATGGTTTCATCTCTTGTTTTAATTTTCGTGCGACACGGATATATTAATTTAATGACAACAAACTTAATTGTCACTCATATTCACTCTTAGTATCAGACAACATTGCATAGTAAACCATTTGATGAAGATATCTAAGTTTGATTCTAATATCAATGAACTCTCCCCCGTTGTACGTGCTCATCTTAAATCACACACACACACACCTATGTATGTTAAAATTGAAGTATCCAGGTAGTACATATAGAATCAATACAGAACATGCACTTCTATACTGCTAACCGACACTAATCGTTTGCGTTATCTTACTTATTCATGTGTATGTAAAATATTTATCAAATATATGGACTTTTAAGAAACTGTTATTACAATACCTTTATATCGAATAAATCCCTTTTTTTTCATTTTGTATGAATTGTACCGAAAGGCGTATAATCTCCAATTCTCTATATTAGTCGCTAATAATAGATTTTAATCAAACAGGCCACAGACAGCGTCCACAACGCGACATGTAACGTGGAGATAACAGTTCGGGACGTTAATAATCACGCTCCAGTATTCGATATCGACCGTTACGACGCTGATATACCAGAAGACGCTCCCATAGGTACATATTATGATCCTACATCTGATAACAAGACATTGTTTAATTTAATTAATTCCAGTATTTTTAAGTTGCCCGCTGACTGAATTTCACAATTGTTGCGTTGCTACATTGTCTATTCAAATTATCATTCAATGTTATTATTTATTATTTCAATTTATTTAAAAATGTAATAATCAATTTAAATAAGTACAAATTATTATTATTACTAAATTATTGTATTGGAATCAGGCTTTAATTTGTAAGTCTTCTCTCTTCTGCCTGGCCTTGTTCCCATTTACCTGAAGTCGAGCCTTCCGGTCAATCTTCGCCAGGACGATCTGTTTTAGGTTGTCTGGGGTGTTAGTTCTCAATTTTTCAGGTCTCTATTAATAACGGACATCCATGTAAGGCGGGGTCTACCGCGTCTTCTGGGCTAGGTAGTCATGTCGAGTACTGATTTTGTCATATAGTCTGGTGGCCGCTGCATGACGTGGCCGAACCACCTTAAGAGACTCTCCTTAACATTCTCTGGTATAGGCTACTTGAAAACTGCCTTTAATGTGGTCCAACATCGTTATTTGTAAGTGTTATAAATAAATGTCAAAGAGCTCTACCACCACAGGTACTTATTTTGGTACCACATACGGGATAGTTTCTTTTAAAGATACTATCGGTACTATACTATATATAATAAAGGTACTAATCGTGTTTATCTACTATCATGCTATTAATCCTCTATAAAAGAACCTATAACAATTAGCTTATTGCCAACATTAAAACACTCAATGATATTATGATCATTATATCATCCAAACGCGTGATATTTTGAATTTCAAAAAAAGACATTCTCATGCAATGTTATTTTCACCAACAGATCGCTAAAATTTAAAAAAAAAAGAACAATAAATTGTAAACTAATTCGTAATTTCGGATTCTCGTCTTATCGTATTATTTCCTGCCATTTTTTCACTCGAATATTGGAAATCGCAAACAAACAATTACTGTGTGCGTTGTTTACAAAAATGAGTGTGATTCTAGCTTTGATGACACACCACCTGATATTTCTAAAGCAGCATTCTTCAGCAGCTTCGCAATTACACTTTTCTTGAATTTACATAATTCTTACAACACTGTACAACACCCTATGGTATGAGAATCTTTTATAGAGGATTCACGTCATGATTGTAGATAAATTCTTGTATGCAACTGTTATAATTAGGTATTAAAACACTCATATGATACTATTATCATACTCGGCGACGCCTCGTGTGATAAACCTACAATCGTATTCTAATACCCCTGATTATACAACAGTTGCATAAATAACTATTAGTTACACAGTATGTATAATGAGTTTTGTACAGGATTGAAAATATGAAATTGTTTATGGATAAAATTTATAAAGGGAGTGGAATACAAAAAACTGAGACACGCTTTTAGACATTAATATCCACAATAAATTAATGATGCTTATGATTTTAATGTACTTATATAAATCAATAAACAAACAAGTGTATTTTAGGTACTGAAGTGGCAGCAGTGCGCGCTACAGACCTGGACAGCGGGGCGAACGCGGAGATCAAGTACGGTATTCAAAAGGGAGCACTCGAAGCATTTGCTATAGACAATATCACCGGAGTAGTCACTGTAGCGTCTAAACTCGACTACGATGTACGAAACACTTACAAGATACAGATCGTCGCATCTGACGCAGGTAGGCATATGGGGAACACGCGTATAGGAGTCTACACGCGTGTTGTATTTTATTCTCTATTGTATTGGAACTTTCCATATGAAAAATATATTGTTGTCACGATTCTCAAACCACACATTTAAATACAAAATTAAATTACATTAAAATTTTCAGCTGCTTTTATCAGATTACCCAGTTGTATTCTGGTGATAAAAATTATCGTATGTTCTTTCCCGCGTCTTTCCATTCCATTTTTTTATAAATTCGGTTGACTTTAAATCCTAACATACAGACAGCGTTATCACTAGAGATCGGATAATCGGATGCATATTTACCTAAAGTTAATTTTTTGCTCACAAATTATGGAAGCGGCTTTTTAAAATACATTTTGTTAAATAAACATCCCGGGAAAATACGGGACTGCAAATTTAACGTAGTGATATTGTTTGAAAATTACTAAATTAGCACGTGGTATTTATTTTCAAAAGACCGAGACTCCGGGTTTTGCATTACCAAAATGTTCTACAGTACCGGAATTCCGGGATTTTTATTTATGGAAATAAAATAAAAAGACAGTTCCATACTTTGTCAAAAACTAAAATAGGTAAATAAATAAACATCCGGCTATCCAATTCCGCAATCCCGGGATTTTTATTTAACAGAACATTAAAAAGCCGTTTCCATACTTTATCTTAAACTAACTTTAGGTAAATATGCATCCGATTATCCGATCTCTAGTTATCACATTTATAATATTAAGTAGGATTGTTATCTTGCTCGAAAAGAATCGTAAAGATCTGTTTAGGTATTTAAATGTTAGCAAACTATCTAAGTTTTAGAGCTTGGAAATAATAAAATGTATATGTATATATTTAGATACATACATTTTATTTGCACACAAATAAATAGAACATATACAAATATCAGAACCAAACAATCCACAAGGATTAATATATGAATATTTGTAATCACACATAACTATGCAGTTTTAAACTGTATAGTGTAACTATATACCATCGTTTTTATGTTGAGATTTGAATATCTGCTTATTTGAGTTAAATTTCTCTCCCGTGGATGTTCTAAGAAATAACTGCGAGTTTATCAAATTATATCTATGCGAAGCGCTCGCATAGTGGCAATAGGCGCGTCCCGTATTACGTTAATGTCCGGCCGCTGAGTGAATACGTCCTTATCAGCCGCCATCAATCCCTTGCGTACATGTTTAAAAATTCATTTTAAATTATTCTAAAGTTGATTCTGGATAATTGATTTTAATTGTACTATGCACAAAAAACGTGACACGCTCTGTCAAAAATGTATTCTCTCTGAGCGTCTGAGCGTTTATGTGTGTTTAGCTTCGTCTAAACCTGTAGTGATATCAGGCGTGATTTTATGTATGTATACTGAATCTCTTAACAGGCATGCCAAGCTTAACCGGTACCACAGAACTCACAGTCCACGTGGCTAACGTCAACGACAAAAAACCTTCGTTCACACCGCCAGTTCAGAGAGCCGAGGTATCAGCTGATGCTGCCATAGGTACTGTTGTCCATCAGCTGGTGGCGGTGGACCCAGATATTGAGGACTACGATCTATTAGTATATGAGATGATGGCGGACAAACCTATCAAAGCTGTCGATCGGAATGGGAAGGAAGTAAGTGAAATTGTACATGGTTTTAATTTTACTTACAACATATATTATAAAATTAAAGATCTGCTGATTTATGAGATGTTAGTACCATAATCAAGGTTGTCGAACAACGTAAATGAGGATGTTTAGTTTTAAATAAAAATAGGAAAACTGGGTGTAAAAGCTTTGATACTTCCGCTTAGCTTCTAGTAATTTTTATTTTAATTACAGAACTGCTTCCATTTGGAAAACAAGTGAAGTGTTCCTATGTGTTGAAGTATTCTAAACACATTCGAATGATACTGCAAGTATTATTTATTAGGCACATTCAGGTTTTGGTTTGGCCGTTACCGACAATACCGCACATAAATCTTTCATTCTACGAACTTTAGCGAAATTACAAAATTTATATTGTAATATTTAAAAAAAAATATTCATAACTTTTTTCCCTGGTGTTTTTGATTTTTTTCTAAACTTCGCCCCACATGCAGTTCGGTGCACACCCAGATCGGAACAATTTTTTGTAGGTTACAAAATATCTGTCCGATGCGGGAAGTACTTGCGGGTGCGGAACTTCGGGTGATGTGCCAAATGAATTGTTTAAATACTTTCATACTTTATTCATGCCGCATACTTTCGTTCTTACAAGAATCAAAACATCTTCATTCTTCACGTTAATCTATAATTATACTATTTGACATAAAACATTGGCATGTATCACAAGTAAAGTAAAAAAATCCAAAAAGCAGTAAATATGTAACTGTTTCACAAAAAATGCGATTATTAACTTGTGTGGGGAAGCATACTGCAATTTCTTGATCTGTTGCCATGTTGGGAACAACAACTACGTCCAGCATTTGGCGACGTTTAAATGGGAAATATCTATTTGGACTAAGTAACTTAATTGTAAATTTGGATATATCTTATGTTAAACATGCGGTGAGCTACTTCTGTTATTTTATTTACGTAAAGTAAAAAATTCGGTAAACATAAATTTGTAATCGCATCACAAAAAAAAATGCTATTAGAAACTATTTGCGTACTCGACTCGTGATTGGTCGGATTTTTAAATTTATTCTATAACTTATTAATTTATTGATTAACTTAATTGTAAATTTATATATATCATAGTTTAACATGCGGAGACCTACTACCTCTATTATTTTGTATCATTGAATATTTTTTTTACAATCCCTTACATCTTATTAATAATAATGTACTCTTATTAAAATAGGATGTAGGAGATTGTGAATTAAAACCTATCTTGATTGTATTCCTATCCAATTCTGCGTCTTTATTTTGTGTTATACGTTTCGCCAACTTTGTTATGGCTAATGCACAAATCGTGCGGTTTCAAGAGAAAGCAAAAAAAAAAATATGCTGCTTTGCTTATTTCTAAAAATATTTGTTTGCGATTACAATGGATTCCTTCACATATTGGAATATCTGGGAACGAAGAGGCTGACCGAATAGCAAAACTGGCAATAACTGAAGGTGAACATAGATATGTTAAATCATTTTATTTGGAAATTACATCAAAATATAAGCATATTTGTTTTGATAAATGGAGTGAATATTTCGATTATTTTTATTATTTATTTAAATATTTTATTTCATTTATTTATTTAGATAAACGGTCAAAAGAAAAAGGCATTTGGTATAAAAGTATCCAGTGTCAGCCTCTACGTCATTCATGGTTTTACAATGTTAAATTAAGTAGAGAATATATAGTATGATTTAATAGATTACGTTCTGGACATTATCCATCCAACAACAAGTTTGGATATTTAATGGAAAAAAATAGAATCTCTTAACTGTGAAATTTGTGGTACTATGGAAGATGTCCAACACTTGTTGGTGGAATGTGTCCGTTATCAAGATGCTAGGAGATTTAATTAACAGATTAAAAATTAATATTGTGGATGTTGGTATGTTCCACAGTATTTTGGCCCAGCCAACTTCCAAAGAGGCCCATATGTTATACAATGTACCGCGACTACCTTGAGATTAACTGTGATTGTATATGTTCCGATAGGACTGACATATCCATTTGGATAAAAGTCCTTTTAAAATAAAGAGAAAAATAAAAACATGCTGTGTATTGCGCAGTTGTCGCCGGAGTTAGCAGAAGCCGTTCGTGCGTGGTTCAACGTTTCACCTCGCGGCGGTGTGGTGGTGGCGCGGCAGATATCTCGAGCGCTGGCAGCAGTGGTGGCGCTTCCTGTGGCCGTCACAGACGCCTCCGCGTCTGCACTACAGCAAGCCGAAGGTATGAAGTACTTGTGGCAAACGAAATGATACGTACAAGCAAACTTTTAGACTCTTTTATATAATACTCAACTCAAGTTAGTCAAGTTCAACCCCACGAAGACACAAGTGTGCGCGTTCACTGCGAAGAAAGACCCATTTATCGTAGTGCCTCAGTTTCAGGGAGTCGCTCTTCGTATGTCCGAGTCTATTGGGATTCTAGATGTGGAAATTTCAGCCACAGTGCAGTTCGGGAGTCATTTGGAGGACAAAGCCAAAAGGCAAGTAAAAAATTGGGTGTTCTCAACAGAGCGAAGCGGTACTTCACGCCCAGTCAGCGTCTGATGCTTTATAAAGCTCAAATACGGCCGCATATGGAGTACTGCTCACACCTCTGGGCTGGAGTCCCCAAATATGAACTCGACCCTCTTGACTCCCTGCAAAGGCGTGCTTTCCGTATCATCGGTGATCCCAATATTACGGCCTCAACAGAGACCTTGGAGCAGCGGAGAAACTTTGGCTCTCTGTGTATTCTTTATAGGCTCTTTAACGGAGAGTGCTCTGAGGAACTATTTGCAATGGTGCCTTCGTCCTTTTTACCCTTTTACCTTTTTACCATCGCACCACCCGCCACCGCAGCAGAGTTCATCCACATCACCTGGAACCGATCTTGTCTAGTACAGTTCGGTTTCAGCGTTCATTCCTTCCGCGTACATGCAAACTCTGGAATGAGCTCCCAGCTGCGGTGCTTCCTGAGCGCTACGATATGTCTAACTTCAAACGAGGCTTAAAAAGGGTATTTCTCTCCGGGTAAGCAGCGGCTCAGCTGTGCCCCTGGCACTGCAGATGTCCATGAGCGATGGTTACCACTCACCATCAGGTGGGCCATTTGCTCGTCTGCCACCGTATGCAATAAAAAAAAAATAGTACCTTGACCTTTATGATTTATTCTATCTGATAATATACTAGATGATATTGTTACGAGCCATGGTTTTTCTCAGTAAAAAATAACAATCGATTTTCCACACTTTTTAATTAATCTACTTAATTATTAAATTTATTCGCCGTATCGTAATCAAATGCTGTCGTTGTCGGAGATATGCTTCGTTTATAAAGTTCCACCGAACCTACTTAAACGAAGTTCTACGAAGATCGCGATAGCGCGTCACATGAAGAAGTCTAGGCAATTCTATTATCTTTAACTCCGCTACTCGACACTAGAGCGCGCTACCGATACAAAGCTAGGTATTATTCCCGAATATTCTACAGTTTTCTCAAACTTCCTACAGCCTTTCAGAATGTTTATATAATGTGCTCGAATCGCAATCAAATCAAATGTTCGAGAATAAGTTTATTGATTCGATGGCCTAACAATGATATAAAACATTAAAAGTTTTTATGTCTGGTTAAAATACTATAATGATATTGCACTGTGACAAGGAAGTCCCCAATCTACTAGATTCGATGTTAACTATTTGTATATTAACTATAAATAAAGTACTTTTTCCTGGATAAATTAACTTATACATAGCAACACAGAATGCACACTTATGGTTAGATTCAGAGTTTTGTGTCACATAATATATAAGTTATACTTTATATTAATAATACCTCATTCAAATACAGCAGACCTAGCATGGAATGGAGCGTGGATTATAGAGGAAAAGGATTGCTCCCATCTCGTATTTTGTTATATGAGAGAGAGAGAGAGGAAAAGACATGCTATTTCTTTCTTGTCTCATGTTCCACGGTCCTTGCTAGACGTGCTGAATACGCATTTGTAATACATAACTATTTTCCAGGGGAGCTAATAATAAACATAGTCGACGTGAACCGCTACGCTCCTGTTTTCTCCCATCCTGCCTACCACCATGCCATAGCAGAGGGACAACCTGAAGGGACCGTGCTGTATACCTATTCAGCTACCGATAAGGAGTCCCCCATTGCAGCCATTTTAATTGAACCTCCGAGCCCATACTTTCAAATCGATAATGTCACAGGTATGACATGTTTTATTATGTACATAAATTGTGAAAATCTAATTTTCCTGCTGGTAAAGCCTGGTGGTAAATGACTACAGTCCTATTATGTCTTAACTCATTAAGTTTAAAAATAACTTGCATAAGTTATGTAATGTGTGTCAAATTTAATTTTTAAAATTGACCAATGTTATATTTTCTAAACTCTTAGCTTTCGAACCAGGAACAACAATGTGAATAAATTATTTTTGTTACTAAATAATAATTAATATTTGTGTAGTGACTGATCAAAAATACACAACAAAATACCTTTTTATCCAATGGATAATTTATAGAAATGGAATAAGAGATATTGCCGCAAATTCAAATTACCTCCGGAAATTGCCTTTCACCATCTTATGGTGACATTTTTTGTTGAAGTGTGGGGTGTTCATTAGATACAATTGCTTTGATTTATTAGCAGTAGCATTTGTATATTTAATAGGGTAGACGACCACAACTGATTATGGCCGTTTTTATACTATAATTATCTGATTTGAGCAATTTATATCTAATGAAAGTATGTCAATATAGAAATATCAGTTTAATTTTAAATTTATATTGTTTTTAGATTTCTAAAAAATTTGCAATTATTATTTACGTAATTCTAATGAAACGAACACATTTCTAGCATTCTCACATTAAATATAACATTTTTTTATATAGAAAGTATACCTATAAACGTACAAATAACAAAGTTATTTTAAAATTTGTTTATACGCTCATACACATTAGGCGAGTTTACTTAGTTATGACGTCACGATTGCAGTGTTTTTAGTATGGAGCGTTTTTACGTGACAGCGCCGCAAAACATATCGATGTATCTTCAAAAGTAATAGGTGCAGGTGTACTGTTGATTCTACAATATTTCTCACTAATAAGAGTACTCTTATTATGTATAGAATTTAAAAAATTGTCGTCTACCCAATTTCACATGTTTCTATTACTCAGGCGTGGTGAAAACGTCCCAACACATAGACTACGAGAAGGTACACACGATAAACTTCACGGTGGTTGCGTATGACTCCGGAGTGCCTCAACTATCCACTTCTGCAGCTGTCACCGTGGATGTAATTAACGTGAATGACGAAGAACCCAGGTTCGCAGCCGAAGCCTACGACGCGGCAGTAGCCGAGCACTCTGGGGAAGGCACCAGGGTACTGGTGGTTACTGCGGTCGATAAGGACGAAGGTTATTGTCTATGTAGCCTTTTAAACAATATATACAAATAATATGTACAATACATATATCTATTAGGGATTGCAATCCGGAAAAACGGATCCGGTAATCCGGCGGATCCGGCATCATTTAATGGTTACCGGATCCGGTGGTAGCAGTTAGTAATCATGATGGTATCTGTCATGATCATAAATACCTATAAGACTTGTTTGTTAGCATTCTCAAATACTTTAATAATGATTTTGATCTCATTTCAGTTAATTACGTAAGGTTAATTGTATATATTAGATATTATTATAGTTACTTGATAATTAATATTGTTACTTATAAATTGATCTATCTGTGAAAGTGAAATCTAGAAAGACAAGGCTACTCGTTACGTCGTAAAATTAGAATAGAAAACATTTACAGTAATTTATTACTAGTTACCTACACTACTAAATTTTAATTGTTTTCTTGTTGTACATTTGTCTTAACATTGGTTAGGAAATAAAGTCGATTTTATATATTTGTGATTTATTTTTTATAAACTACCTACATATAAGTTCAGTGACACTTGATTAACTCACTTATTTTGTACTAAAAAGCGAAAAACATCTTGATTAAACAATCCGGCCGGATCCGGCAGATTGATGGGAAACCGGTCGTATCCGGCCGGACTGAAAATGATGCCGGATTGCAATCACTAATATCTATGTCTTAAGTGCCTGCAATTATAGATAGATATAACGTATATTTTCAACACAACTTTTTAATTTGCAGGTGAATTCGGCGAAATAACGTACAGTCTATCCGGCAACTTGTCGTCGTTATTCAACATTGATCCTATGAGCGGAGTGGTCGCGGTGGCTTCTGATATTGACCGAGAAACAACGCCAGATGTGTGGCTTCGAGCCATCGCCACAGATAATGCACCGCCGCAGACAAGAAGGTCTACTAGTGTACCGGTAAGGGTTAATATGTAGGAATATAGGAATATCTGCATCCAGCCATCAGCACAGACAAAGGACTTCCTCAAATGTAGAGGTCTTCTATATCATGATATATTGAACTAACAGACTGCGGCGTCGTGAGAGTAGTCTTTAACTATAACAACAAGAAACTAATAATAGTACATTGTATCGTAAGGAGTAAAATAATATTTATGCATCAAGGGCACTTTATTTAGAAGCCGGAACACGTCAGACGCGTCACGGAGCGTTAGTTGCACTGTCGATAATATTATATAAGCCCGGGATCGATCCTGTTAAAAACTAATGTGTTTTTCATTATTCTAATTTCATATATACATTTATCTACCTACTATCATACAGTGAAAAAAAAACGCCTGAAGAACTTAATTTCATAGGTATGTATATACCTAAGCTAGTCAAGTATAGCTCAGCATATCATTCGATACTATTATTAATTTTTTTGAATTATATTTTTGCTATAAAGAAAAATATTTTTGATAGAAATTTTTCTATTCATGAATTTTGTAGACCATTGAAACGTTAGATATTTATACAACAATTCAGTTCAATATTTGTTAAATAATCAAAATACATAGTTTGCATGTTTGCAACATTTGCATAATTATTCAATATTTTTTATGGCCGTTTAATTTATAGATTTTAGTTGCTAATATAAATTGTATTATTATTATTTAAGTCCAATATTTTCGATACCATGTATAAAAAAATTTAGTATTATGAATAATGGAATTGAATTGAATATCAGTTTTATGACACGTGCAAAATCAGATTTATTTGGGCAGGATTCAAATTAATCATAATACGCAAAAGATACCTGGGTTGTTATCTGTTTTTATTTGCATTAATGGTTGTTTCTCTAAGGTACACATCAAAGTGCTGGATATCAACGACCACTCGCCCGTATTCTCTCAGCGTGCCTACAAAAGCACTATCGCAGAAAACTTGCGCTTGGATCCACCACCGGCTATACTCCAAGTTTTGGCTGAAGACAAGGATGAAGGCATCAATGGGAAGATCGAGTATAGTATTGTAGAGCAGAGCGAATCAGGTGAGTATTTTCCTATAATCACGTGACGGTGCTGGAGTGAAGTTCAGGATGACGGAAATAAATGCGCGTATTAAATGACATATAAGAATTGTTCAATCCTTACATAATAACACGGACCTAAAGATATGAAAGGCAGGACATCTCCACCTTCATTAATTATCCACTTTAGCAAGATGCATAATTCTCTCAAATAGAAATTAACCTACCAAGATAAAATATACTTACACAAAATAAAAACTAAATTTTAATAGAACATAGTTATTTGTGCAACAAGTGAGCAAAGTTGATGTTTGCTGCGCGTGCTGATTTGAGTCCCGAGCAAGCGAAGGATTCTGTTTGAATCACGAGCCAAGCGAGTGATTCAAGAGTAGAATCCTGAGCGTGTCGAGGGATTCAAAGGCACGAGATGCAAACAACTTTGCTCTCGTGTGACACACATAACTTTTCACTTCAGCAGCGAGAACATTTTTTTCTCGCCGATCGTCTTTTGTTTTCCTTCGAGTTCGAATTTCAATTTTGATTTTTTTTTGTTTTGCTCTAAGGTGATAATTATACCTGACACTCCTCGTTTTTCCGTGTTACGCATACCACTTTAAACAAATGTAAAATAAATTGTCAAAAGAACAGAAAAATAATTGTTAAAATATGTCTTCAAAAATAATAAGTAAGTAAATTATTGTTATTACTATTCCCTGTTAGTAAATTAAACGAATTAAATAAAAAAAAATATTAAAATCTCAAGAATGTATGATGCGTGGAAAGGAACTTCTGTCAATAGTTCCGTTCCGCGCATCATTCTTGAGATTTTAATAAGTACTTATTATGTTCCGTTCCGAAGAGACATTTTTTTAACAATTATTTTTCTGATTTCTTGCCAATTTATTTTACATTAGTTTAAAGTGGTACCTATGCGTGACACGGAACAACGAGAAGTGTCAGGCAGATCCAATGTCCATGGGCATATTATCTTAGGGCGAAACAACATAGTCTGTATGGTTATCCCATTAGTTACTATACATAGGTTACTATAATCTGTGGTTAGCTTTGTCTCACTAGTGAGTAAAAATCGATTTTACTCACTGATTTTAAGCAGCAAAACATCATGTTTGAGCTACTGAAGTGAAAATTATTTTCTCCAGAATCATTTAAAATATACAATTATCGAATGTGAAAATATTTATTTCGCGACTTTTTCAGATTGGAAACGAAAAGGTTATTAGCAATTTCATTTCCATCAAATTAAATTCATATCGCTATCAATGGTACGGAAATGCGCGCCATTTGTTTTTGTTTTTCTTCATCAGACTTTTATTTTCATTTAGTATATTTTTGATCTAATGGACACATTATTTTAAACTCGAGCGAAACATTAAACTATCGCAATCCAATAAACGGTTATATAATCTGTAATATTGCCTGGATGACTTGTGATCAATAAAGTTCTTCATCCTTAAAAAATAATGTCTATCATTTGGAAAGGCATATTTTGGTGTATTTCGTGAAATATTAGAATCATTCATTATAATATATTTTGAACTATATTGTGACTACTGAGTCACTAGACACTACATAACTGTATGTAGTTTAGTAAATACATCTTTTTTTCTATGATTATGATATTGCCCGAAAGGAAATTATCAACAACAACATACCAAGTCATTATTTTTATTCTTCTATATTCTTTTTACAAACATTATTTAATATAATATGTACTTATTACTTGATATTTATGTCATCAGATAATATGTAATGATAATAATAGTTTAATATTGTTTAAATATAACAATTTGTAAAATAATATTTATATTAATGTACAAACTACAGCATTATTTTTTTTAATACGCCCACGGTATATGGCGATAAATATGTCCGAACAGGGCACAGTGATTCTTCGTCCAAAAAGAATTAAAAAGTAATTTTGTGAAATCATCTTAAAATATTATGTTATTAAAATATTGTAGCATGAGAAATAAAAAGAAGTTTTTATTGCTGCAGGCGCATTCACCGTCGACTCGACCAGCGGCATTATTTACCCCGCAAAACCTGTAAAAGGAGGATCCTCGCATCACCTCCTGATCTCTGCTACGGATGAAGCGGGCCGCGGAACCAGACAAGACTTGGTCACAGTGGATGTGACGGTGCTGGCCGTGAACAGGCACAGTCCCGTGTTTGTGCAACCGCCACAAGAACAGAGACAATTGGAGATACCAGAGGTAGACAATCTCTATATCACAGCTATTAATATCATCACAAGACACGTGCGGTCGATGTGCCTGTATGATCTATTTTTCAAAAAATGGGTTCCCAGAATTAGAAGCAATATAGTATTTTTCCACTTTTTTAATAGTTCAGAATAATGTTGCTTCTGCTTTAGCCTATAGTATTACTTAACTTTACGCTCGCGGTTTCACCACCATATTATATTCAATTTTCTATTCCAATGGTAAAAACTCTCTGTTCTAAGATTTTAGACTATCCCTATAACAAATAGAATCAGATTCACTTGTACCGGAGATTTTAACGAAAATTACAACTAACAACTCTTTCTACTGTTAGTATTGACATCCAATCAATTCAAACTAATGACAATAGATTACTTACTTAAATCAATACATTGAACTAAAATTTAAACAGCTTTTATCGTACTGTATTGACATTTGATTGAAGTGTTTTTTTATAAACGAAAGGACGTGTGGATAGTCGTGCGCTGTGCTGTCGTGTTTATTTAATAAAGAATTAAATAAATAAATACATTGGGGCCCTTAGGAACATTGATAATATTCTGAAACACTTACTTCCAGAATGCAGCTGAAGCAGATTATCTGATCGCCACCATTAAAGCCACAGACGAAGACAGTGGAGAGAACGGGCGCGTTTCCTACTACCTGAAGGTGGACAATCAGAACGTAGGAGAAACGGCTGAATTCAAGCTTGACCCAGACTCCGGCGAGCTCCGCACCAAAACATTCCTGGACAGAGAGCATAAAGCGGAATATCAGGTTGATACTGTAATGATATTTGAAATGCTATGACTTTTTAAAATATTGGCCTGTGATCGTCTGGTTGCTTGATATATAACTATAATCTGTGGGCGTACTCTTAAAAACGATATATCGTGGACTTCGTCGTGTCGTATCCTACTCTTAGCTACTATCGTTTAAAACATTTCAACGGACGATCGAACGAACGATATTAATTTTGACATAAGAAAGCCTCAAATGACAACGATGAATTGAATTTGACAGACGAACATTCGCAAAATTTACGTCAAATTTGCGAAAAGTAATACGATACGGTTTGAGGTGTCGTTGTAATCATCGTAAATTTGACGTGAAACTGTTATTTTAGGTAGAGCATTATAACTCACTAGCTGACCCGGCAAACGTTGTTTTGCCATATAAATAATTTTACATGCTATGTATCAGAGATGGCGCTGTATGTAAAAAAGATTTTCCCGCTTTTCCTGAATTTTCTTTGCTATAAACCTCACGGAGCCCGAGACCTTTCCAACGAATGCAAAACCGTGGAAATCGGTTCGTGCGTTCTGGAGTTATAGCGTCAGGGAGGAACACCCGACTTATTTTTATATAGTAGATTAACCTTGAACCATTAAGAATTTCCAGCAACCAGTAGATCAAGGCTAATTCTTCCTGGAGTGTTAGAACTTTTCAAATTATAATTCAACATAATTAATTTAATTAATTTAATATGCACATATTGACGTCAAATCAAACAAACAAATTAAAAATTTTACACTACAATGTACACTTATTAAAAAATCCTTTTGTTGGATACAGCTGGTAATAGCGGCGGTAGACAACGGCACTCCAGCTCAGTTCGAGAGCCTCCGTCTTCTCACTGTGGTATTGGCTGATGATGACGACAACTCGCCGCGCTTCCAGCAGCTCCAGTACAGATTCAGTATTCTGGAGAATCTCGCACCTGGGACCATTGTTGGTAGGTCTTGAATAGACTTCACTTTCTGCCCTTAAGTGTATTATATCGATTCTACAAGCTTGTCACTCGTGCCCTTCGGTAAATACGGATATGGACTGTGATGAATTGTGAAATTATAGTTATATTTGTATTTATGACTATGCATTTTTTTTAATATCCACAGTAAATGAAGATATAAAAAAATACTAACATAATTTTCGACTCAGCTAACAAACCATGTTACGCCTTAACCATTTGGCCACCGAGTACTGTCCACTCTAATTGCAAATTTCATCCGCACCTTCCACGTTTCCACTCCTTGTGGGAATGGATCTGGCTAATGGCAATATTTATTGTTTGCTGACGGATTTGAGTATGTGTAAAGTGTGTATGTTATGTAAATATGTGATTATTCCTATGAGGCTGATATGTTCACCCAAAGTGGATGGAATAGCTTCTTGCGAGTTGCGTTGAGATTCCAATAAAATGTGGTAATAGTTGAATTGTTGTTAGTGTCGTTGTGGTTGCTGTAATAAATGCAAAATGTGGTCTATCCGTGTTCACATTTATTCATATTTATTCACATTCATACTATTATATATCGTCATATTTTATGATCATCATAGTTTATGAGCCTATTGTATCTATTTCATCATCTCATCTCATACACATTCTCACATACATAAGATCATATCCCGAGCATGGATTAGGAACCTACCGAGGGGCGTAGCTACCGCCGTATCAATGATACCGGGCCCCCGGACTACAGAGGCCCCTAATGTGTGTAAACAAAAATTAGTAAAATGTTATCCCCAATGTCACCTAATCTCGTGTTTCCCGGGGAAAAACATATAAAAAACCGATGTAGGGTGATAAAAAATTACCTAAGGACTTCGATGGGACAGAAACGGCAGACTTGTCACTATTGTCTATATAGACAGAAATGTTAGAAAAACTGAAATCATTTTCAGCTATAGAAGATTTAATAAATCAATTTGCCAAAAAAGAGGCAAGAAAAGTGTACATTTAATTTTAATTGTTTGGCTAACTCAATTTCTAGGAGGAAACAATAATTTATAATCAATAAATATTTATTTTAATTTGATACAAGCATTTTTGTTTCTTTTGTGAGAAAACTTTACCCTTCATTTGGGCCTCCCAACTAATTTTGATACAGGACCCCTCCAAAGCACGCTCCGCCACAACCCACCCCACCTAGATTCGGTTTTATCTATACCTAAGTTTAATTTTTAATGTGCGTTATATTCAACACAGACATCTGATACAATAACTAGAAACGTTTCCAGGCACAATACGAGCGATCGACAAAGACTCTGGCGACAACGGCAAAGTATACTACCACATACTGGACGGCAATAAGGAGGGAGCATTCACTTTGGACAGGACTCAGGGTATCATCAGAGCTAATATGAGCTTTGACAGGTCAGTTTGGGCCTTATTCACTATACTTAAATGCTTTGGTCATACAAGTAAAAGTCAATACACTAGCTCCCACACAGGCTTTTCATTCTTAATTCTCCATCAAAATGAATCAATCAATGTTAATCCTTGCTTTATTCCCATACAGTTGAAGTTGAAAATCCGTAATACCTGATTATTAATATTTTATGCGATTGTTCCACCATCTATTATTAATTAGATTCCTACTTGCAAAACTTAATTATCCTAACTTGTTTAAGCTGCGGTAAAATTGATATTCTGCAAGGAGCAATAATCTGATTATACATTACAAATAGTATCAATAAGAAGAAATATGAATGAAGTTGCACTTAATGTGAAACAAAACCTGATATTCTAAAACTTGAAAATGCAAAGCATTACCAACATCACACAAAAAAATTAAAAATAACATTATGTTTTTTAATCTTAATTTTAGTAAATTCTACAGATTATACCAACACTTATGAGATTTTTTAAAAAATACTTAATCATATTAAATACTTTTAATATTTATTAAAGTATTTTTATCTATTACGTTATTGAGCACTGTATTTAATGTCACATTTGGCGGAATAAAATCAGTTTCCCTGGTTATATAATATGAATGATTATATTGGAAAGGTTAGAAACCATGTACTAATCTGATTTATAAAAAAATAAAACTATAAATGACTATCCCACCTAAAATATATACCGCCCTCCAGGGAAGTGAAGTCGGAATATTCTTTGACGGTGTATGCGAGCAATAGTCCGGTATTAGAAGGCCCCATATTTTCGAACATCGAATCCGGGGATCCGGCTTTAACTACTGTTCAGATACGGATACTGGACGAAAACGACAACGAGCCAAAGTTTAAAGAGAGCATTTATTATGCAGGTTAGTATCCATTGCTGTATATAGAAATATGTGAACATTTCAGTATTGGAAGGTGATACATAGTGTCTAACTTTATATGACATACAAAATATATTTTATGACTTGTAATATTTTCAATATAATAAAATTTGATTCTTTCTAGTTTCTCGCTCTCTCGTAGCTCAAAAACACTTGCGTCTTACAAATAATTGTTTACAAAAAATATTTACCGTTTTTTAATGGTTAATTTGAATAGAGATCATTAATTTGCGTGGGAGACACTATAGGACGGAAGCATTTGCAGTCCGATGGGCCTTTTACCGACACGAGCGGGATTCGATTAGGTTAGATAGACCAGTATGTAGCGCGGCTCCCGAAGTATGAAAGAACTAAAGATTTTTCTCATTTTTAATCATCCATCTATTGTTTAAGCCAAGATTAGTAATTTTAAAAAATCCACAGTGGTGAAACACACGGCCCGTATGAACGAGCCATTAATCTCGGTAGTGGCCGAAGACCCTGACTTGGGCGAAAACGGAACCCTGAACTACGCGATCGCTGCTTCCAACCTCTACAATTTTGGTGCCACCAAATCCAGCGGCAGTGTGGTTCCATCCCCATTCAATATCAGTCAAGATGGTAAGTTTGTTAAAAATTGTAATGTTAACTTTGTATGTGTGTAAATTGTTAAGAAGTTCTCAGTATTTTTTTATTTACGTCAATTTCATTTCATTTCATTTCTTTACACATTCGTCGTGTTATTACAAATTTGTTTTACTAACTATTGATTTTACTTTTATTTCGTCAATTGTTTTTTTTTTTTTCTATTCAACCAATATTTAGCTAGCGTCTACAGCACATTTCAAATGCGCCCGGATTGATTCGTTCTCTTTGTGCTACGCTTCACGTATACGTTATATGAAATTAATCTATATTATATGTGTTGTAGGTGTAGTGACGACGGCGCAGTACATGTCAGAGTACCAACAAGGCCGCTTTGTACTCGATATCATAGCCAAAGAGCTCGCACCACCACATCGACAGGCAAAGACACATGTTTACGTAAGTTCTCCCAGCGATAAGGGGGCGTCTATAAATTAAGTAAGATTTTTAAGGGGAGGAGGGAGGGGAAATCTCGTCTAATCTGACGTTGGAGAGAGGGCGGGTCTCGGCGAATATCACGCAATTTTTTTTCTGATTAAAGCAAAAAATATACATACTATTTTGGTCCATTTAAACCAGATTGTACATGCTTAAAATTTTATCTTAAACGTAATCGTACAGTGTTGCCCGTCCGTTGTTTTCGCGCAACTCGTTGAACGAGAGCGTTCGAGCAGAGTAGCAGCGACATCATATGAACATGTTGGTCCCAATAGTCTCTCTTGAGCCCGCGCATGATTCTCCATGAACTGAATTAGTTTTGATTTTACTTTACTTGCTTTTTCGTTAACTTTCGATTTAAGTATTCTATTCTTATTTTTTTATTACACTTAGCAATATTGATTACTAGTCTTAACTAGTCGTAAATAAAAGCACAAAGCAATTTTTTTTCTGTTTACAATACATTTTGAAAAATCCCACGTGAGATTGGGGGCGGGGGAGAGGTTTTTCATGAATTGATTTTTAAGAACATTTTAAAGAATTTTGTATTTGCTCATACTGAACAACTAAGAACATCTTACCAAAACTTTAAAAGTTTTTTTTTTGTAACATATAAGTTAATAAAACATTTCCTCGTTCAATAGTAACTCAAAAATTACTTAATAGGGTCCAAATATTAAGGAAATTGTATAGGTACGAAAGGAAAAGATTGAAATTACACAGGGATTATAATGTCGAGGTAATGTAATTAAACGTTACAACACGCTAATTGAGTTACGACGAGACAAAAAGAACCGACTCCCACTTTATCGTATCCACCGTTTTCCCGTTATAATATAACAAGACATGAATATTCATGACATTTGTTTCCTTAAAATAAACGCGAATGATGCCATAATTTGGTCTCATTTACTTACATTGCATAAAAGAGTTAAGATGGTAAGACGATTCGTTCATGAATGAATGATGATGAAGTCGTTGCACACAAGCAAACTGTAAAATTAAAAAACTAGAAAAAGTAATCTCGCACACATAGCTAGAACTAAAAATTGATAACAGAATGGATTGGTGTGCAAAGCGTAGTACATACTAAAAGTGTTAAGATTAAGAGCAATAATTAACACAATGGCAATTTTAAAACTTTAAAGTCCTTATATTATTACACAACTATGCATACAGCATTCTCCTGATTTTGTAATAAGCTATTGATTACGCTGTTATGGCTTGACATATAAAACTTACTTATTTTAATGTAAATATATACAATCTACAATGAACATTTCTGAAAATGATAGTGCTAAAAAATTTAAACTTTAATATTTTTGTTTCACTTTAATGGAATGTATAAAATATTTTCAAAGAATATACAAAACTAATACAAAAACTAAAATGTAATAAGGGAACAGACAGATTAAGTTAACTATCTTATTTCTATAATGAAATAAAATACACAATACTGTTTGAGTATATTTTTCCTGACACTAAATAATTTACCACACTATTTAGTGGAATAAAATAATATCAATCAATTCTTCTTAAATACAAATACAGCCTACATTAAGTGACTGCTATATAAAGAAAATGAAGGCGTGTTGTACATTTTTTAAATTATATATAATGAGGACGTGGGATGTATTTATATTATATAAAATGTAGTTGGCACGCTCGAACGCTGGACCTCCCGATTGTAAGGATATTGCTGAATTTAGTAATATATACAAAGATGCGCCATATTTATTGAACAAAAACATAATTATAAAAACAAATACTTTTTTTGAACAACAAATACACTATTGTAATCGCTACTAACTCTGACGTTATGATGGTGTATAAATTCTCTCTAAATAGTAATGCTTGCTTAGGTGGTTTAATAAGAGAGATCTAGTGTATATGTATATATTGTATGGTTCTTGTATGAGATTGCAATCCAATTCATTCATCAGTTTTTTTTTATTAATGGCGAATTCATAGACCTATGTATTCGTATGCTATGACAGTAAAATAGAAAAACTTTTTACTCATTTTAAACATAGTAAGAGTGATACTTACGGATAAATGAATGAATATTAATATTTATTTTTGTTACTGTAGCAGTAATTAAGTAAAGTAGAGCGTCGGTGGCGCTGTGGTCTCGGCAGTGGTCTGTGCGCCGCATAAAATCGGGAGGCCCGCGATCTAATCCCCACCGTGTACCAATGTGTTTTTCGTTCCGGATTTCATATGTGCATTTATCCGACGCTCCTACGGTGAAGGATACATCGTGAGGAAACCTGCGTACATCTGCGAAGCTATTCAAAAGGTGTACGTAGTCAACCAACCCGCACTGGGCCAGCGTGGGTGACTAAGGCCTAATCGCCCTGACGTAGTTAGGGTAGGCTCGAGCCCCTCGCTGGGGACGTATATGAGCTGTGATGATGAATTGAGTAACACTAAATCTAGCGACTTGCCAATTCGATATCGTAATATTCTCGTTGTGTGGATTCAGGTGTGGATAATCGACAGATCGTCGCTCATCCGCATGGTGGTATCTCGAGACTGTGAATCTATCGACAGCCGGGGAGGCGCTCCTTTCAAGCGCTTGCAAGCGGCGGCTCAGGCAGCCTTAGTCACGGCCACTAGAGCGCCGCTCGTGCAGGCAGATCTAAGACTTCTAGCTTGGTAGGTACAACTTAATTTTGTATGGCAAATGTGTCATTGACGGTATGAATGGACAGTTCGTCTACTCGTGAAGGTGAAATGGGCACTTCAGACTTGATAAGTACTATTAAGTTTTGTGTGATACTTTTGTTGTTGTAGTTATTGATAATCAATAATCGGAGTAGGTAGAGCTATTTTTGGTACTTGCGATATTTTCTCATAATATGGATATGCCCGGAATCCCGGGGTTAAAAATACATTTTATTAATGTTGGAAATAATGCTACAAAAAGCTATTCGCTGTCTTAGGGAGTGGAAATTTGATTAAGATGTGGTTCAAACACACTAAATAATAAGAAAAAAATACTAGTAGAAATATGATAGAAAAATATACATCGTGTTGATACGTCTTCATATTTTACAAGTTAAAATTGTATAGTTAATTTGAAATCTATACTGTTTTGACGAGTTTATAAAAAAACAAGTAAAGAATACAGTTGCATTAGGAAAATTTAATATAAACGGATCTAGCAAAAAATGTAAATCGAAAAACGTAACAAAACGATCACCATTAAAAAAATCTGCAATAGGTCAGCAATTTGTTAGAAAAAAATATAAGTTCTATTTAAAAAAAGTGTTTCAAGGTTTATTCAGTAGCAATTTACATAGGTAATTTAAAATGGTTGCTACTTTCTCGTAGCATAACAAAAAGTCTTTAAGTAACATAATAAAGAATTTTTAGCAATATAATATTATAATATCAAACAGGTCGCCAAGGAAAATAACTTTAATCCCGGGATCGTAGTCCGAATCCCGCGGCATGTCTATATTAACAACAATGTTTGCGGTCAATAAACCCAAATAGCTCTACCTACTCCGATCATTGTTGATAATAAACTGATACTTTAGTTAAATACTTGTCCAAACAGATCTCGGACTTCAGGCGTGGTTATTATGGCTTAGTTTTTCTATGAAACATAATTGAAATCTGTTTTTAAAATTATAAAACGGTTTTAAATGTCCAAACCAAATCGATGAATTTTTTGTCTGCCATTTTTAGAATTGTCCAGTAATTACTTCCCAAGCCCGACGTTTATCATTGACTGATGCATTTAGATCACAAGCTGTTACCTTCATTAATCATCCACATCTACTAGACTTAATTAAGTTGCTAAGCTTTATTTATATCTATTGCCAGGTGTGATATCCAATTATTGGCAGTAGACCCAAGCTCTCACCAGGTGCTGGGCGTGGACCGCGTGTTAGAAAACATTGACTCTAGATTTGATGAATTGAAGGATGTTTATCAGGAGTACGGTGTCGAGACTCTCATAGCAGCCAGCGCTTCATCCAAAGGTTTGTCTACATTTTTGTATAATTTTTTTTATTTCTATAAGACCCAAAAAAGTAAAAGTGCTACTGCGGTCTCATTGGTGCTCTAGCATATGTTTTTTGTTATTTGAATTTCATAAGTCCGTTTTTTATCCAATGCTTTAATGATAAAGGAAAGCATCTTAAATAACATATTTTATTTTCAATTTAAAGAAGCTACTATATCATAAAATACATTGAATTGTCCATTATTTATATTGAACCATTTGTTCTGTATGGTTTATAATTATCTAGCAAGGAAACACGTAACTACTAGAAAATAAATGTCGACAATATTTAAAAACAATTACGAAAAAAAACCTTATGAAAAAAATATAATGTCAATTGACTTACTTTTCTAAATTAAGTATTACAGTGTTTGCCCGTTTGCTGCCCTATCCTATTAAAAAAATACCGTTGTTAAGATATTGTGTTATGATTAGTGCTCGGAATAGGTAGTTTAATTTTATGTACTTGCAAAAAGAAAGTTAATGTAAGCGTAACATGGATAAACCTAAAATTTTCTGTTTTTATTTGCTATTAGTTTCTTTACGCTTTTATTGTAAAATTTTATGTTTACAACTTATTTTTACAACAATGAGCTAAAAGATGAAATACTATTTTGAAAGTTCAATATAATATTTTTACAATCTCTGAAAATAGTAAGTTCCCAGGCATATCCATACTATTGATGTCACAAAATCGCAAGTTCATAAAATTAAACTACCTATTCCTAGCACTAGTTATGATTAATGTGACTTAATGGTTGGTTCCAGCGTCTGACAACTTCGACCCTGCGTTAGCGGCGTTGATTGCGCTACTTATTGTGCTATTTACTGGCATCGTCACCTTCATCGTGGTGTGCGCTTGCCTCAAGCATTGGTAAGTGACATTAGCGTATCTAAAGCTGTTTAAGCAGTAGCGGACTTACTCATTGAGCTGTGAATCCCTTAAACATTGATGAGTAAAGTTGTTGTCTTTATTAATGTATTCATGAGGTCCTCGTGTGGACTTCATGTCAGTACTACCTCGAACATTTGTAAATGAATTCTACACAAGACCTGTTATTAACGTACCATCATATCATATCATATTTTATTATGGTCTTTACGCTACTTTAAATAATGGTTAATAAATACGGCTGCAAGAATCATGTAGCACTTAGCGGCAGCGGTGATTTAAACTAGTAGGGCTAAGGTGTAAAGTGGTAATCATCCCTACAAAAGAGCAAGTCTACGCACCATCACAGTCTATTTCTGCTTCAACTCTTAGGAGGGGTTGACGAATTAAGGTTTGTTTTTTCATATCGTTTTTCTCGCAATCCATCGTTACTTTCTTCTTAGGATTGATAGGTTCTTCTGCTACCATTATTTCCATCACAATAACCATAACTCTTCTAGTAAGTTTATCAATCAACAATACAATCTTTAACTTGAAACACAGTGTAGTGTTTCTTGTGGATTAGAAAGTTATAGAACCACATTTAACCACTTACAATCAATCAAAATAATACAATCTATAACTTTCTAATCTACGAGAAACACAGGGTAGTGTTTCTTGTGGATTAGAAAGTTATAGAACCACATTTGACCACTTACAATCAATCAAAATAATACAATCTATAACTTTCTAATCTACGAGAAACACAGTGTAGTGTTTCTTGTGGATTAGAAAGTTATAGAACCACATTTAACCACTTACAATCAGTCAAAATATACAATCCATAACTTTCTAATCTACGAGAAACACAATGTAGTGTTTCTTGTGGATTAGAAAGTTATAGAACCACATTTAACCATTTACAATCAATCAAAATAATACAATCTATAACTTTCTAATCTACGAGAAACATAGTGTAGTGTTTCTTGTGGATTAGAAAGTTATAGAACCACATTTAACCACTTACAATCAATCAAAATAATACAATCTATAACTTTCCTAATCTACGAGAAACACAGGGTAGTGTTTCTTGTGGATTAGAAAGTTAATAGAACCACATTTGACCACTTACAATCAATCAAAATAATACAATCTATAACTTTCTAATCTACGAGAAACACAGGGTAGTGTTTCTTGTGGATTAGAAAGTTATAGAACCACATTTGACCACTTACAATCAATCAAAATAATACAATCTATAACTTTCTAATCTACGAGAAACACAGTGTAGTGTTTCTTGTGGATTAGAAAGTTATAGAACCACATTTAACCACTTACAATCAGTCAAAATAATACAATCCATAACTTTCTAATCTACGAGAAACACAATGTAGTGTTTCTTGTGGATTAGAAAGTTATAGAACCACATTTAACCATTTACAATCAATCAAAATAATACAATCTATAACTTTCTAATCTACGAGAAACATAGTGTAGTGTTTCTTGTGGATTAGAAAGTTATAGAACCACATTTAACCACTTACAATCAATCAAAATAATACAATCTATAACTTTCTAATCTACGAGAAACATAGTGTAGTGTTTCTTGTGGATTAGAAAGTTATAGAACCACATTTAACCACTTACAATCAATCAAAATAATACAAATCTATAACTTTCTAATCTACGAGAAACACAGGGTAGTGTTTCTTGTGGATTAGAAAGTTATAAAACCACTTTTAACCACCTACCAACTGAACAGTCTGCTTGTTTGACTTATCTATGTACATAAAACAGTTTAAGTATATAGCAGAATAAACTATTTGTTTGATTGTGTCGCAGGGTGATCCCGCCGCCGTCGCTGCAGTCCAGCAAGGGCGACAGCCTGGCGCGCCGCCGCATCCTCGACGAGCTCAGCACCACCGACAACCCGCTCTGGCTCGAGGCCAAGCTCCGGCCCTACGAAGAGCAGGAGCTCACTATGGACGTGTTCACCGACCCGCCGCCAGACCCTCCGCAGGTCTGTATAGTGCAATGCCTCCGCCAGACCGCCACCATTAGTGTACACCTGTAGTGCCGGTGTCCACAGACGCTCAGTAGCGTAGTGCCACTGCTCAGTACCCTCAAAGATTTCCTCATTCACAAATTTCAGTAAATAGCTAGTCTAAACAAAGAATCAACACTGCAAAATATTAAAATAAAATCTAAATAAGTCTAATAATTATGTTTCTCGATTCCTAACCAAGACAAAGATTATTTACTATCTATTTACTATAATTCAAGATACCGCCGAAAGAGAACTCCGTCGAAGAGTTGCTTGCCTTTCGGTTTTGTATAGGTTGCATTTCAGAGAGTGTGCGTTAGAATTACATGAATTAATTCCACCCGCCCCTTTTCACCGCCAGTCAATCAGACGTAGGCTTAACTACCATCCTTACGGGACTATCCTCGCACACGTACAAAACGGTTCCAGTCTTCGTTTTTAATACGAACAGCTAAAATGTGGAGCTTTTTGCCGACGTCTGTGTTCCCGGAACAATATAATCTTACGGTTTTCAAGTCACGAGTGAATAGGCATTTGCTAGGTAAGCATGTTCCATCCTAGTCCTCATCGTCGCTTACCATCAGGTGAGATTGTGGACAAACGCAAATTACCGTGGGAGAGCCATGCTTCGGCACGAATTGGGCCGGCTCGACCGGAGGGATACCACGGCCTCACAGAAAACCGGCGTGAAATAGCACTTGCGTTGTATTTCGCCGAGTGAGTGAGGGTACCGGAGGCCCAACACCCCTTCCCCCTTATTCCCTTTTAAAAGGCCGGCAACGCATTTGTGACTCCTCTGGTGTTGCGGGTGTCCATGGGCAACGGTTATCGCTTACCATCAGGTGATCCGTTTGCTCGTTTGCTGCCCTGTCCTATAAAAAAAAACGCAAGCCTATTTTAAATAAATAAAAAAAAAAGATAACTATGAAAAGATTCCTGCAACAGTTCTCACGTAACTTGATAAAAGAACTAATGTAAATTACTTCTTCTTCTGCCTGGCCTTGTCCCTTACTTGGGGTCGGCCCTTCCGGTCAATCTTCACCAGGACCATCTGTCTTGGGTCGTCTGGGATGTTAGTGCTCCATTTTTCAGGTCTCTGTTAATAACGGACATCCATGTAAGGCGAGGTCTTCTGGGCTGGGAACTCATGTCGAGTACTGATCTCGTCATGTGGTCTGGCGGCAGCTGCATGACGTGGCCAAACCACCTTAAGCGGCTCTCCCGAACCTTCTCTGGTATAGGCGTTACTTTAAAACTGCCTCTAATGTGGGTGTTTTGGATGTGGTGCAACATCTACTAATGCAAATAATCCATAAGGACTTGGATGAAAGGGTGGTAGGTCAATTCTTGCGTATAGAATATATGGCGTCTTACTACTCGACTCGCACACTACGTATACAAAGAATTTTTGATTTTGCTAATCTATATTGACTTGTAAAATATTCGCTCATTTAGTTAAGCCTGTTGGATTTAATATTTGTACCGTATGAAACTTCTATCAAAAAAGGTGGCACAGGTGGTTCAGATCGTAGCACTGGTCGTCGAAACACGAAAATATCCTGTAGCAGCTCGCACTAGGCGCGTTTTTAGGAAGTAAAACAAGTATGTTTGGTATTGGCTATCAAAAACCTAAGAATTTTGAGACTACCCTATAATGCATTTAGTTAATTAGGATAATCCGACAAAGATGATTGGGAGTAAAAGTCCCAAGTGATCTAAGTACATAACACAATAAACGACAAAATTGGAGATAGAAAGAAAGGCTGCCTTAATTGCTTGTTGACAAACAACAAAATAATAATAGCAATATCTACAATTATTTTTAATTTGTTAGGATGTGCAGTGTGGCGGGAGATTACAACTATGCCTACAAGAGCCTTGATCTAACAATAGTCTTAAGCCTCCTATGTGAGATTATATCACTGCTGTAAATATTAATTTTAGTGCCCTATTTCAGAGTGACAATACGTACGCAACGATACAAGGCAGTAGGGCAACCGAGCGGTTCGGAGATTACGCTACACTGGGCGGGGAGTCCCCCACACCTTTGGAGGCTGCCTTAGGGTTTCAGGTACGTACAGAAACTCAAAAACTCAAAAATCTTTATCAAGTTAATTTTACAACTGTTGTAAAATTAGGCCACTTCGCTAGAATCTGAGGCAAAATACCGAGATTCTTGCTACAGTCAGTTGCAGTACTAGACCGAGCTATACTGACTGTGGCCTATCACACAGTTACTAAAAGAAAGAAAGCAGAAAGAAAGTGTTAAACGATATCCAGATACAAGAAAATGGCGAGAGATCAGAATAATCTATATTCACGTTAGCACGTCACGAGAAGTTAACATCAAAACATTTTTTAAAAGTTAACACAGAGACCTACATAACCTTGTATATCTATAATTACTACACCTTTATATGTATTTCTTTCTTTATATTTATTTCTTAATATAGTGGAAGTTGTTCTTTTTTGAAGACTGCTTCACAATATTACAAGCATTGCGAACTAGTGTAATACTTTACACAGCTTTATGATTGATATCCAATGAGAATGAGTTACTTGATCGGAAGATCCGAGGTTCAATTCAGAACATGCTCGTGTTTCGAAAATTAGAGTCAGCGACCCGTTGTTCAGGAGGTTAGGCGAAGTTCGCTAACACCTTGAGCCTTCGTTTCTCAAGATGAAGGCCAGTATTATCCCTGTGAAGTATATAAGAAGAATTGTTCGGATCTTAGTTCCGAATGATTCATCCACTGTGGCGCATTTTCAAGTTAACCTAGGTAGCAAAGTCGTCTAGTCCAAATATAAGAAATATTATAAAGGATAAATGTACACATCTGTTATACATTTCGATTTGGATAGCTGTGTTCTTTTGAATGCTACTGTTCAAGTGTCCTGTTTGAATGCTACTGTACTGTTCTACTGTATAGCAGAGAAATTAATGGGCAGTGTGATAAATCGGCAGTGTACACTTTGGTTCTTGTGGGGCTTCCGGATTTGTAGCGAATTACTATACCGACTATATTCATCAATCTACTGTCGGCTGTATCATCAAAATTGTTAAAACACCGCTTGCGCCACCACTGTGAAGAGGCAACCTTTCTGGAGTTTACTATTAAAGATAACATTATATCGTCGGATTGGAAGAAGACTGTCATAACTCAAAATTTACAAACTTTCAGAGGAAGCGTGTAAACATTTTACTGGATAAAATATACTCAGATCTCGATCTCATTAAATAATTAGAAACCATATTCTTTACAGGTGGCTTTATTATTATATAGACATTTATTATTATTATAGACAAATTAAAGTTATTAAAGTTTAAAGTAACATTATCATTAAGCTTACTATTTAAAATAATTTTTCACAGTCATTTTGTTATTTTTGCAGGGCAGCACGTTCAAGCCGCCGTCGCCCGACACGCCGGAGCCCCCGCCCAGGCCCACGGCCGGCCTAGCTCAGCTCTGATATTGACACGCGTAATGTTTTAAATAGGGTAGATGACTACAAATGATTATGGCCGTTTTTATACTATAATTATCTGATTTGAGCAATTTATATCTCATGAAAGTATGTCAATATAGAAATTTCAGTTTAATTATTAATTTATATTGTTTTTAGATTTATAAAAAATGAGCAATTATTATTTATGTAATTCTAATGAAACGAACACATTTCTAACATTCTCACATTAAATGTAACATTTTTTTATATAGAAAGTATACCTATAAACGTACAAATAACAAAGTTATTTTAAAATTTGTTTATACGCCCACACAAATTTGACGAGTTTACTTAGTTATGACGTTACGATTGCAGTGTTTTAGTATGGAGCGTTTTTGAGCGACCCGCGACAGCGCCGCAAACATGGCGATGTATCTTCAAAAGTAATAAGTGCAAGGTGTACTGTTGGTTCTACAATATTTCTCACTTAAAAGAGTACTCTTATTATATATTGAATTTAAAAAATTGTCGTCTACCCAAAATGTGTATGCATACTTATTGAGTCATTAAATAAGGTAATGTAAAAATTGTAGGTACTATAATTGAATTTCATGACGAATTTTTCATTTTAAATAAATACGAGCTTGATTTTAAAAGTGAGATTTTAGCGAGTTGGAAGTGCAGTTCTTCAAAATAATGAACTTGAAATATTCATGTATGGAAATGGGGATTTATTAAAAAATGACATTATTTATACGCGGTAGATAATACTGGTACCCAACCTTTGTAACACAATAAAAAAAACGTATTGGACCCCCAAAAGTTATAACACTTTAAGTAGACATATTATGTCTTCAATGCTCAATCAAGCAACAGATATGTCCGTCGGAAAGAAAGTCTCTGTAACTTGCGTTTCACTTGTAAAGAACCAATCAGTTTGACTGTTTGTCGAAAACGAAACGTTGAACCTCCTAATCTATCGACAAAAAGATGAGTACATTTGTAATCTATTCCGTAGACATAAAAACAATTGAATTTGACACTAATATAAGCTAATTTCGAATCCTATTCCGACGTTAGTACGAGTGAATCTTGAACCTCTATTTCATCGCCATTAAGAGTGAATCTCCCATATTTTTATAGTTATATATTCATATTAAGGTTAGTGTGCATTTTCTATGAGTTATGTGAGCTTGCATGTTGGCAATGTGTTATATATTTTGGAGACATTTACAAAGACATTCCTGTCCAGACTGGTAGATTTATTGTTACCATATTGTTAAGGCTGTCTTAGACTAGACGCTAGCTACAAATTAACGTATGATAAAATTTTATTGTATTGCGCTAAATATAGATTGAGTATTATTTCTTGATATTTATATACATTGAGAATTCTCTCAACGATTTTGAATTAGGTATATATTATATTACTTACATTTAATGCTTATCCACTTTATTATGTTTGTTTTTAAAATTCTCAGATATTTGAGAAAACATTGGATCTAATTAATACAGCCATAAGTAAAAGTCTTTTCTATAAATAACTAAAATATAAGTGATGGGTTACAGTATGGATGAAAATAATTTTTAAACTTTTTGTACATCTAGAGTGTCTCTGGTTTCACGTTTGTTTGTATAGTGCTTTAATGTTCCAATAAATATTTAGTGATACATTGACAACGTCCATTAACATAAATGTATATAGCTTTAGAATTAAAACGCAACTCTTTAGAATTGATGGTATATGATATAGTAATTCTATTTTATGTGATCTTAGCCAATTTAATGTATTGTACTAAAAAAATATTGATTTATTCTAAACGTATTTACCACTATATTCTTAAAATATTGTTTTAGTTTTTAATGAATGAATGTGTATTGAATGTTATATATAGTTTGTTTATTGAATTGTGAAACGAAATCATACACACTTAAAATGTATAGCGAAGTGCTAGGTAATTTTATTGGATCACAATTGCCATAATACAATTATACTAATGTACAACTTTTATTTTATTGATTTTGATTGTAAGTGTACAGTTTTGATATGAAATTCGTAACGTAGAATATTTTTGTAAGTAATGGGATTATAGTCAATAACAAAGAAATATGTATGTAAATATTTTCATATTTTATTACCTTAAAGTATTATATTAAAAATAAAAATATTTTTTCACATTTTATTATTTGTTTTAATTAAAAAACTATTAGTTTTGACGTCGAATTTATGTTAGTGCAACTACAGTTAATATGTAACAAACATCAATACACGTAAAACGTACACGTCAAAGTATGTAAAACAAGCATAAATATGAAAATTCTCTAGAACTGTCAAGTTATCTGATAAAGATAAAACGAAGAGTTCGGCGAGAGACGTTTTCTCAAAGATAACATTTTGAAAAAAGTAAGCCTTTTTCACATTTTTCAACAAACCGAAGTTTTGAATTGATTATGAATGATGTATTCAAAAAACGGAAACTAAATAAATAAATTGTAACCAGTTGCTATAAAAAATAGTTGTGTAACCTGTTATTCAGTTCTGTATTAATAAGGTTATGTGGAATCAAGAACAACCTAAAAGACCAATTACGATAATTCTTTTAAGTGAATCTTTGCATCAAGTTAGTGAACAAGATATTTAATGTTAATTACTTTTGGATCACCCCTCGTATATGTAAGCAACAAGTACTTAAAATACAGCCCACTTTTCGTTCAAACCTAATTCTGGGTAAATCTCCCTAATAGGGCATTGTCCGCAGCACCATATAGTATAATTTTATTTTTAATTTTACCTTTCATTATATTTCTGAAGACACTTTCGCACGAGCAATACTTGTTGTTCCCCTGAGGAAAATGCATTAAATTGCATACCCCGGCTGTGGCGAGCCGGCGGTTATGTGGGGCTCTCCACCCCAGAAGGGGGAGGCTTACCCACAAAAAACATCAGGGATGGCCTTTCTCAGGCATGTAGGGAGCCCCTGGGAACGCGAAGCGACTGACCCTGCGGTGAGGCGCGAGTGCTTAGTTTACTTTCGTGTACGCCGCCGTAAGATTTTTTTTTGGTATTGTCAAGTGTTTTCGAACCGTACCGCCTTTGCCAAAAACCTGCCCAATTGGTTAAGCATGCCTAGGTCTATGAGTGAGTAGTATTGTAATGTAAGCTTATCACAGGCACCCAAAATAACAGTGAGAACACCAGAAGATTTTATTGGATACGCCTGCCTCTTTTATGCGCTTCACATTCGTCCGCCACCTAGCCAACAAATTACTTGGAACTTTTTTCAGCTTAATACATTACTTAATAAAAACATTGTCAATTATTGTTTTTCTTGCAAAGTTTCTGGCGAAATGAAAACATTTTTAAGCAAACTTGCCCATTGTTTTTTGTATATATATAAATGAAACTAATTTACTATACTTGTAGCAATCGCACTGTGAAAACAGTTGGTTTTATGCTACTCTGGATAGGCCATCAGGTCTCGCGACACGATGTTAATCAAAGTTCAAAACTTAAGATTAGGCAACAACATTACAATGCACGTACGTACCTCGGATTCTCGTCGCCCCGCTGATCTTTCTCTTATTTTGGATTCACACACTCGGTTTGATATAAGTAGACAGATACTCGTATGTAGAAATTTCGAGAGAAGATGTAATGCGGACTTGATTCGATGATTCACAAGACGTTATAAATGTCAAGCGATAAACACACTGGCGATGATGTGTGTAGAAAATCAGCCCTACCCCCTTATCCTAAATAACGTTGTGCATATAGCAGCCTGGTTTTGATTGCATTGATCTATCCAGTGAGTTCTGAACTTC
The DNA here is from genome assembly GCA_036419045.1 of Scirpophaga incertulas. Lineage (NCBI taxonomy): Eukaryota > Metazoa > Arthropoda > Insecta > Lepidoptera > Crambidae > Scirpophaga > Scirpophaga incertulas. The sequence goes on along the minus strand of CM071630.1, from coordinate 15,340,909 downwards.
GATGTTATGGAGTGTAATTAAGTTTTCAAATTGTACGATAACAGAACAATACTTCTGTGTCAAATATAGGCAAAGATATCACATACTCCCTTTATCAGTGCGTAGTAATCTTGCAGATATTACATATGTAACAAATGGCATATAAGTTCAGCTCTGCAGAACTGCTTTATAACAAATAGATAAAAGTGCCTTCTGGTACACATCCAAGTCTCCAAATTCCACCCAATTTACCAGTGAGTATCACGAACTACAGACGGAATTCATATTGTATCAGAACAGATCACTTCAGTTCAGTTTTGGTCGATTGTAGAGATTTTAACTCACCTGGTAGAAACCCAGTAGGTATCAACAGGAAATATTCTAACTAAACCTTAGTTCTGCAGCAATTACCAAATAACTTATTTACTTACTAGCATATAAGATAGAATAATCAATAGAAAGATCAATAGAGAAAATGAATATGTATGTACTTATTTTCTATTTATTTACGTCACTACTTTCTGTATTCATTTACAGACTGTATTTATGTCAATTCGTTGTTCAAATGTTTGTCATTTTGCATTGTTAGATATATCATGTAAAAACTTGTATAATTCAATTGAAAATTAACAACCATATTATGGTTATTAATTTTCAATTGAATTATTTGTTTAGTTAAGCATTTAATATATCACATGATTATAACGTACTAAGTACGGGAAACACAGTATTTCCACAAATTACGTTCCTTTTAGATAGGTATCCAAGGTCACAGTTAAAATATATAAAAAAAAACTAAATGTTATTGTCGAACTGTATATTTATTATTTTTTATTTTGCACATTATATCCAATCTCACGGCTCGGACCGCCGCTCTGTACAAACGCAGAACTTAAACACCTAATTTATAATGTTTTTTCGACTATACAATACAACTCATAAATATAACAAATACATAATAATGTACACAAACATAACGTAGGTCACGGGGCAGTTGTTTACAACGGGCGCTTGTCGTGCGACAATTGCGAAACATTTGTACGACACTAGCACGATTATGGTACGATAATATCGCAATAATAGTAACGCAACAATTGTATCTACATCAATTGCGCGATAATCGCGCGACCGCAGTGAATGACAGCTCATAACGAGAACAACAGAGCCGCCTCCGCTGCATTTATTCACGCCCTTATGTATGGAATTGACGATTTCGAGTCGTTTTATTATTCTTGGAATCCACAAAATATCACAATTTTTCAACATACCTGGTTTATCTCAAACAGTGTATAGAAACACATAATGAACAATAATAATATTGAACAACGTAAAAAAAACAAAATCAAAAATAAACTATTTCCTCAAGGAGACGATTCAACTGCCACATTGTACAATATTTACACAATATTAAACTGTGTCTAGGTCTGCCAGATTCTGAAGGGCTTCGTGGCCTAATAATTTTAAATTAAGTGTTTTAGATAATAATATAAACAATCGAATTTCGGGTAAAATGTCTTGTCAATTTATTTGTCTTTCGTATATTTCATTTTGCTATGAGATTCTTGTAGACCCTATATAATCACATGTTCCGAGGGTATGTAAATCGTCAATTTCACGGAGTTAGTGGCAGCACGTCACCCGACATGTAGGCCGATCAAACGTGGACGGTTGACCGACAGATCGGAGCGGCCCAAAAGCGACCGACGTACCCACCGACCGGCCAACGAACCGGCGAATCGGCCACAGTAATCTCGAAGGTTACGGAAAACTGTATCCTAAACTATGTAAAGAAAATATGTATGGCGAATTTTTTATTAATTCATTAATAATGGTGAATCAGTGGAAATCCATCACAGTTATTATTTATAATTATAAGTATTAGAGAACAACTGTCATACGGCGATCTTAATATGCCTACATAATATTATGACATCTCTGTCACACATCAGCATATCCAAATATTTAGAAAAGAAACGGAATATTTTTTTTTTCATTCACTTTAAAAACAATTTTCCAGAGACACAAAATTAATTAAAATGAAAAAGATATTTAAATCTATATTAAATGTTTAATATGAAATGTGCGCATACAATTATATAGTCATTTCTTTTTTTATTTTACTACATTTTTGTGGTATACCGATAAATTGCAATTTCTTTAAATCTATCTACTATGTATAAGAGAGAAATTATTACAGGACTTCACAAACCTGATGATTAAGGATAGTATCCTTAATTAGCGTAATAAAGTAACATACATTCTATGTTTGTTATAACATATAATAAACTATAACAAACATAAAAATTATGTACTTTATTACGCTGACTCGCCAACTTATATGCCGTAAGACAGTTGCGTTACTGACTCTGATTCTTATTAATTATATATTTGTAGCTATTGTTTATATGTACTTGTTCTTTTAATATTCCTCGCAACGATTTTTCACGAACCACGTTGTAGGAAACCTCATAAACACCAATCCAAGCTCAAAACTCGTACAACAGCCATTTTCATTACAAGTGAAAGAGATAACCAATGTCGGTCTTACATTTGAATGTAGTGTCGGGATGCCAATGTTGAGTGCTTGGCACCGAATTGGCCATACTATTGCTATATACAATGGTCATAACACGTACAACAAAGATTTTAATTATACGCATAAGGAATTACAGTCACGCACTTTAATAAGGGCTAAACTGAATAAAACAATATTTTATGTCCAACTTAACATCTATATTTTATGATGCAATTTATGTCAAATAATACTTCAAATGCATAATAATTTAGGTTCTAATAAAGCTGCTCTCGTATCTCAACATAATTAAATATCAATTCTCACTTTTTTCCTTTAAGAATCTTATGATTTTTTTTTCAATTTATATCTAAAAGTAGTCTTTAAATTATTATTATAGTAGCACCTTTCAAAACTAATAATACTTGAAGTGCTTTAGGCACTGTAGAGTATTTCGCAGGTAAAGTTGTATTATACTGTTTAAAGTGTTATTCGTATCTATTGACATTATCATATTGTACGTATGACCTAATTCTGTCTAAAACGTATTCCCATATTTATTCTCTGCATTCACGTAACTCACCCCGCAGTAAAGCGCGCGACTGTATTGATTAAAGATGGCGGACGGCCGTTGTGTCGTTTCATTATATTGTTCGCCAAGTACATCTATTACGAATACATACAACGGTCGTCCCGCGATCATATCGCCAGACATCGCATAACAACGTGACGCGACACGCGGCTACAGACAGACACAGCTGCATCTACTGAGCGAGACAGAGACGGCTATACTAGCAAGGCATGTTGTCATAATAAAAGTACTTTGCATATTTTCGAGATTCCATTACTGTGTAAAAAGATAATTTCTAATCACTCACTACTGACTCATCTAAATATATCAAGTGCTTATACATAATCTCAAATATATTTATTGCCAATCTAATATAAAGGATGATTAATAGAGGAATAAATGTATCCTTAATATCCAGGAAACAATGCCCTAATATTTAAGATTTTAATAAAACCGTTAATATAAATTAAGCTATATGTTACGATCTACATTATAGCACCTCTAAGTTGATGTAAATTGATTTGCATTTGAAGGATGATTTTAATTTTTATTGGATCTACACACAACATATACTCCTGAAACGAAGGATTTCAGTATGTTTAGCTGCCTTTCTCTATCTCGCTGTATCGCAGCCGCCTCTCAACCGCCACAGTGAAGCGTAGACTAGAGTGCCGGCGCACAGAATTACATTCACAGCGCAATAATTGACCGACCACGGCAAAATCCACGGGTATTAGAAAGAGATATATAGATAGCTGTGTCTCTATCGCACATATTCGTTGACGTGCTTCTAGTAACCGATAGAAGAAATTGAATCCATTATATTGGTCGTTCGATCGATATTTATAGAAACAGAAAAGGTTACATAAAATTTTGCTTACATTTTTTGTGTTTTTAATACTATCACGTTTTACATTAGCGAGAGCGACAGAAAGGGCGCTATCTATACTTGATACTATACACATCTCTTTCTAAGCCCCGATATACAACAACGGCCACTTGTAGCTCACGGCATCGAGTGATCGCAAGGGGCTTCTTATCAGCTGACAATCACTTCATCAAATTTAATTTTTTTACATTTTTCTGTTTCACAGAAATTTCAGTTTCATTTAACAAGCAATACCGAATCCTAGCATAATTAATATTTTAGGAGCCTGCTCCTAAAACCGTACTATCAAATCTCTTTTTTATACTTCTTATAATTAATATTTCCTGTCGCAATCCAATTTTCTCTAGACGACAATGCAATATATCTCAAACCCAATGTTAGCAAAATAACAAGAATTATAAATATTAAATAAAGAAATATTCACACACACACCAATTTAATATTTTTAATAATCACGAATCAGACAAATAACATAAATGATAAATTTATAAATAAATATTACAAAAGTTTATTTATTTCCTAACGCACAAAAATTCTAAAGAAAATTGGACTCAGACTAACATAGAAACGTCATATCCACATAATTTAAAAACAAAATATTTTTGATCGTGTGAGGTGTTCTCCATGGAACCGCTGTTCTGTGTTCCCAAATGTTGTACTAATACTTTCCTAACAGTCCCACTCCGTTTATAAGAAGCCCTTTACAGCCACTGGCTAGGAACTCACCATATCTGTTCTATGAACGTGTAAGGCGAATGTTCTATAAGACGATTGATGTATAAAACATTCCGATTTAGATATTTTATCAAATAAGTCAATAAATAAGATACAAAGTAAATGATATTGCAAAATAAATAACAGTGGCTTAATAAAGTATTATTTGCAGTTGCATTAACGCATTCGCCTTCCACAAAAACAGTTAAGTTCAGTTAATCAAAATTGTAATTACACAATGGTGAGGTATTCAGAAGTACATAAGAAATATTCGTGGTACTTACGGGCGCGTCAGAGGCGTGGGACTGACATGGCTAACGTGGGGCATTTGGGATACATGAGGTATTTGAGATACGTGAGGAATTTGGGACACGTGGGGAATCTGGGACACGTGAGAAACGTCGGCCGCGGCCAATCGCAGTGCGGCTAGAGGCGCAGGCGCCATATTGGACGAGGCAGTGTTGCTGCTCTGGTCCTCTCGAGGCTCTATCTGTTAATAAAATTATAAATCCTACGTTACTCTTCAAATTTACAGTATATCGTAGCCACAAATAAACAATATATGAACAGTACGCTACAGATTGACATGGCAATTTTAGCAATAGCATCACGTACTAGGTAGGGTAGTTTATATCGATATTTATTCCACGCAACAAAATAAGAGTAACATTAATAAAATAAGGTTCACCATAAGTAAAATGAAAATGAATCAGATTTATTCAGTTTAGGTTATTATGGTACAAACACTTATGACTACACAAAAGTTGCCGTTGCTGATAGCCAGGCAACAAAGAATTTAAATAATTTTTAAGTAGATTAGGAATGAGCTAGTAAGAAAATTTATGAGTATGTTATTATAGAATTAGATTATTTTATTCATCACAATCTGTATCTCATTCATTCTCCAGTTTTCGACACCGTTTTCTAAATTAAATCAGATTTCTTCCGTTACTAATAAAATCGCATCCGTTGTTACCTCTTTTAGTTTTATCAACCACAAATCACTCTTTGTGTTGTGTTTGTTTTGCGTTTAACGACGGCCCAAGCTAATTCAATAAGATTTAAATCGCACATATAAGGAGGTAGACTTATGACATCATGGCCAAGTCTTTTAAATATATTGTCAATTTTATAATTGATATCAACGGATTTGTGTTGTTCTATAATTTAACATAAATCTGGCTTCAAATCTAATTTGTCGCAACAAAATTTTATTGTCTTACAACCATTTTATAATTGTATATTTTAGCGAACTTTTTGTTGGAAGCTTATTGCATTGGACACTATGGGAAGGTGCATTATCCATTACCACGTCACTGCGGGCAGGAAGTGAAGGCAAAAGCTATTCGATTACCAATTTCTCAACATTTTTGCCATTCATTTTTCCATGATAGTCACCGGTATTAGTACCGGCCTTCAATATCAAAGAAGGCCCCTATAGAAATTCGTTATTCCCAGAACTAGTGTCTGTAAGAATTCCTTTTGAACCAGTCATTTGCCAACACTGTTTGAAAGTTAAATTATTATCCGCCCAAGTTTCATCGAAGTAATAAATATATCTGTTTATAAATTGTAAATTCCCAAATTTTCTTTAAATAGTGATATAGTTTGGTTCGACACTGACACCACAAGGAAAATGTAATTTTTCGCGTAACGCACTAAGTAGTGTCGAACCAAGCACCATGTCGAAACAATTTTCTTTTGTAAATATTTTTTTGTACTGTTATGAATTACCGTGTGATCAAGTGTCTACACAAATATTTTTACCTGTCTTCTTCCGTTTAGTGGGCGATTTTATTTATCGGGTCCTGCTATTTTTGATTTTATTCTGGACAAAGTTCTTTTTGTTAAGCCGGTTTTAAAACGCAGCCCTATCCAATGTCTCTTTGACAGGGTATTTATATTTATTGTGTTTTCGTTCAATGTCACTATGTTCTATTACTTTACTGGCTACTTCTCCTCCTTGAGAACGAGAAAGCTATCGAAGTCATTTTAAAACACAACAACGTGAACGAGATTGAAATCAATAATCGCGTTCGATGTGGGCTCGTGCCGCACTAATTAGTAATGGTCGTTATATCAATAACAGATAATATAAGAATAACACATTATTTAATAACGGCTTATACTGTTATCCTGCTGTTGCTGTTGACAAAAGAATCGCCTAGTCGCATTGTTGTTGTTGCCACTTGAAGCCGTTATGTAGGCGTAGACGCTCGCTGTTGCCTGACTGCTTATTCTTATAATATTAACCTTTGTCACAAGGAAATAAAGTTACTATTTATTTATTTCTTATTGTACTTTTACTAATACCAAATTCACAATTTTGTACCTTCGCGCGTATGACAATTAGACTCATTTTAATTTACAGTGTGATTTTACAATTAGGTAAACTGTTGCCTTAGCTGTTGTCATTTTTTTAGTTACGCATTATTTGCAGTTGTGTGATCGTTGCAATAATTAGTGTCGTGTTTGGATTTGGATTTGTTGTGTGATCGTGTATGCAAATTAAATTACCCATTCGTTGCAATAATTAGTGTCGTGTTCTTTTAAAGTAACTAATATTAGAGTAGATATTGTAAATAAATGAAAATGGAAGAATATTGCAAATATTGCATGTAAATATTGAATGTAAATAACAAATTATGTACAGGTCAAGGAACCTTTAAATACACCAGAATATTATATTGATTTATTAATTTATTTGAGTTTTAAGTTATTTAAATTACTGCCCAATATTCTGACAGTCCTAAGCCTGAAAAAGCATGACGGAAAGTTCATTGTTAAGAATAACTAGCTATAATAACAATCGTACTCAACAACATTTGTCAAAACAGCAATATAACAGGATAACAGACAACAGTTTACAATGACAGTTATAAGAAAATAACACAGCAGTGTTATTCGTTATTACAAAACAGTCGTTATTGCCATTACTAGCAATAATACTAAGGAGGCGCGGGTGAGGTGCGGTATGCGGGTACGGTCGGCCAAGAAAGTGGTCTACCAGTTTTGACAAAATTTCATATGTGAGTAAAATAGCGATAAGGTTGAACTCCTGTACTTATTACCTTTTTAAGATTATGTAGAGTGATGACATTTAAACCTAAAATAATCTGACAGCTATTAATCTGTCAATTTTGTCAGAATATTTTTGCACGGGAAAATCAACTCTGTTACTTTATAGCGCGCGAATGATTTTCAACCTTAGGGTGGTAGACCACTTTCTTGGCCGACCGTACCCTGATTGTCATGACAACCTGTCGCGTACTGTACACGTCTGCCAAAAGCGCATGGCATGAATCAAATACATTTTATGCGATTTTGGCATAATATAAATTTTCGGTCCTTCCCATTGAATTCAGAGATTGCCCAACAAATCTCAACTTGTACCTGCGATACAAAAAAATCTCAATCAATGTCACATGAAACACGTAAGACACAATCGCAATAAGCAACATTTGATCTACAATGATGTATAATCTACTGTTGAAATTATCCACTAATTAGGCTACCACATACAATAAACTCCACACTAACCACATACAACCAAACAGACTGGTGTGGAAACATTGTGATGACAACTTGCACAAATTAAAATGTTTTTTTTTTTATGGAAAGAAAATTGGATGACTCCATCCCACCTGATGTTAAGTGACAATAGAGTCCAAACGCGATGGTAACTAGTGCAGGGGAGGTAACTGACCCCATCTTTGCGACTTGTGATGTTCTTCTTCACTGTATGTAATAGCCTGCAATGTTAATATATCTATATTCTACATCTAAAAATGTTAATATGTACTTTTATCTGTACACTTACGGTAAAATGCTATATAAACATAGAACAATTATAAATGATGAAACAAAAAAAATACCGACTCTGACAAACATGGCACCTGCATATACGACAAACTGTGTTAACGTCATCATTTCCAGACCACCAAGTTGGTACCCAACCCGAAAAAATCAAAACAAAATTAACCTAATGTTTGCCTTATCTAATCCAAGTAGACTTAGATAGTTGTTTATATAAACATAAAATTCGCAGATTTGTAAGAAAATGTTGTAAATGAAACATAGGTGCAAGCAAATATTAAAATTTCTTCAAAAATGTCGAGACGGGATATTTCTTGTTTTGACCATTTTCCTAAATAAATTAGCTCGCTTAATTTAGTTAATAACGATAACCATTCATAATTTTTATAATAAAATTAGAACCGAAGCTCTACCCTGCGGAATACCAATCACGACTCCGATAACTATCAAATTGTTATTATTATAAGTATACCACCTTCATCAAATACATAAAAAATAATATAACACTGTCAAAGGTTTATAAAGAACTTTAGTTCAAAATATACTTATCATGAAACTAAATAATGAATGAATATTTTAATGAATTTGAAACAGAAAGTTCTAAAGGATTGTGCCTTATTGTGCTTTTGTTGTTTGTCAAGGGTCGTTATTGCAGACTGCGATATTATCCAATTATCGATTGAAATAAAATAAAATGCACAAACCTTGTTTTTTGTCTTGTTCTTACTAGAAGTGTAAATCATATCACAGTTTCATACCTGTAAGAACAACACAACATACAATGGTGTGAATCGCGACGTGTATCGCAGACATTGGGGAAAAACATCACAGCGAAAACAAATAAACTTAAAAGTGGTTAAAGCAGCAACAAACACTAATTTCTATCGTGAATGTACACGTGTGTTGTGCTTGTGACGAGAAAGCATAAGCAGGCAGAATATAGTAAATACAAAATTTTACTCTAATTATATATAAAAACTATGTAATGCGAGATTGGACCTTGTTAATTATTATAATCACGCAATAGACAGGTGCAACGAGGCGATTGCACAACATGACTTATATCAAAAACTATTTGAAAGATGCGGCTCGCTTCACTTGCTTGTAGGACTGCATGAATGGATTTGTATATAGAAAGGCCGTAGAAGTTCAGATCCCATCGAACTAAGTAGAAAAAAGGATCTCACCAAAACTGACAGTTAAGCTAACGGAGAAATGGCATGTAATGGGTCAGTAAACTTCTGTAAACATTCGTCTGTGACCCAATAAACAGGTCTCTCGAAGTCTGACTGACTCCCGACAGACACCAATTTAAAAGAGTTGAAGGGAACATAGAGCGAATAACGAAGGTGTTGACCAAGCTAAAAACGGAACGGCAAAATCGTTACATACCGATCTGAGCTAACAGCCCAGACCGAATGTACGAGAGTAAGTCAAACATTATCCGGACTTTGACGTGCAGACTTGTGCAGGGTATTAACACCTATGGGGGTTTCCCTAGACATAAAGCTTGTCTTCAGCAGAACACAGACCCTCGAGCTAAATTAACCCATCACTTAACTTAGTTCTCAAACAGCTCAAGAACAAAAAGGCTTTGTGTGCTAATGGAATTTTAGGTTCTCAAAGCGGTTAGATCTCCAATCCGGACGGTACTTAAGAAACTAAAATTAGGTCATACTCGTACGGCAACGTTCTTCAAAAAGAAAGACAGAACGCAGTGATATTTATATGGAAACTATATATATATAGAGCGAGCCAGTTTAATGTTAAAGTTAGTTTTAATTTAAATAGAAGTCTAAGAAAATATATGTATATATATTTCAGTGAATGTTCATACACTTTAATTTTGTAGTTCAATTCAAAATACCAAAGCTCACATTACTTATGTTAATTAATTTGCCCAAAACCACACTTAAAACCAATACAAAAAATGTAACTATCGGAAAAGTAACTAATTTGCAATATTGGGCCCATACCTACGAAATTGTTGTATCTTTATTTTTTATTCAAATGAATTAAATAATTTTATAATTTATGAGGTGTGAATTTATGCATTACATTTTGGCCATGTCACGCAAGTTTATATATACTAAAAGTCATGGATTACCTTTTACCTACTGAACGCCATTTTGAACACCTGCTGTAGTTGAAAACAATAAATTTATTTTATTTACATATTGTTTTGTTGTTATTTACATCCACATACCTAAAAATAAACATGTTTTGATATTACAACTTTATTACTATAACAATAGTTTAAAAGAATTCAATCAATAGTAGAATGATTCGAGATTAAAATAAAAAAGAACTGTACTCGAAGTTTTCATTCTTAGAAATGACATGGAAAAACCTCTTTTTTTTTTTTGTAACGATGAGGGAAATGCATTGAATTGTATACCCGCGAGTCGGGTTATGTGGGGCTCTCCTCCCCAGAAGGGGGTAGGAGACAAGATCCGAAACGTCATAGCTACCATAACTGGACATTGCCTTTTAAACAAACACCTATACATAATTGGTATAACAGACAGCCCCTTGTGCAGAGGGTGCATGGAGGCTGAGGAAACGCCACAGCATGTTCTTATGGAATGTGCAAGTGTGGCCGACCAACGGGAGAAACTTCTCCATTCTACCAGAAGCATGCAGCAGCCCACGGAGGCTGCTGGCGTTCTGGGAGGAACTGGGATGGATGGAGTAGGAAGGAGGCAGACGCAGGAACCTTCTCCTATGCGCACAATGGCCCAATCATGAGGCTAAGTGCGGTGGAGCCCAGCTAAACTAACTAACGAGGTTCCTTCCTCTTGGCCTCTGCCCCGAAGGGCGGCAGCCCCCTCCCGCCGTTTTGACCCGCGCCGACCGAAGCCGGTACCTCCCCATATCTGGGGGGCGTTACCCTATCCACCACCTGGGGACGCGCCTGGTATGTGACGGCAAACCCACGCAGGGCATGGAAAAACCTGATAAAAGGTAGAGATTTTCCAAAATTTCATTAAACATCAAAAACCTCGGAAACCATTAGACTATTACTGTGGTCTTTTTTTTATTGGTAGATCTCAATGTGGCCCATCAGTAGGTAAAAGGTAATCCATGACTTTGGACACCTGTATATATATAAATTATCTGAAATGCAATTTTGATAATTACTGAAAATAATAAAGCAAAACCCCTAATTTCCAATTTCTTAGTTAACGATCTCATAGAAAGACCCAAGACAAGAAAGATTGAAGTCATTACCATATATTTGATTACTTTGTAGATGAGCCAGTAGATGACACAGTTGATAAATTAAGTGCAGTAACTATGGTACATTTCACACAGAACATGCTCTATTTAGTACTGTACTACGTTATATGTACTAGGGTAAACTTAGTACGGTATCGTAGTAGAATAGTAGGGTATGTGCATGTGTACTGTACGCACCTTTTGCGCGTGCTTGATGGTCTCGTAGGTGAGCCAGCAGATGGCTGTAGCGGGCATTTGATAAAGAACGCGCGCGGCGACGCCTCGCCAGAAGCCCGCGGCGCCGGCGGCGCGCAGCACCAGCGCGGCCGCCTGCCGCAGCCCGTCCGCGCGCCACGACGCTTCCTGCACCCGATACGTGGCGCATTCAAATAATTTCGCTAATTCGTACATACACTTTTACATTTACACCGGAAATTAATAAGCTATAATTAATCCAAGTTCAAAATCAACTTGATATAAAAAAGTTGTCATTTATAATGCTTTTTGTGACTCGATAGTCCATAATCTTCGTCCGATTCTCGCCGAACTACATCTTTTTCGTTAATACACGAGATTTAAATAATTAGCAAAAAATAATAATAAAAGTTTCAATAATACTTTACAAATCGGAAATAAAACTAAATAACCCAGCGAACTCCATGGCTTCTGTCTGTGACATTTCAATTGTCATCTATTTGTATGGTATTTGTATACAACGTGTCCCAAAATTCCACGATAAGCGGCCACCAGAGAGTGGATCTACCTATTCATGGCTACTCGAGAAAAAATGTTATAGTCCTGCATCGTAATGTCCTTTTTTTATATAACACATTGGAATACGGAAATACTTTATATCTTATGATTCGTGCCATTTTTATGCCATTAGTTTGGATTACAATGTCACTTATCGTTTCTGTCACAGCGCTTACCTTAGCGCAAAAATAGCGATGCGCTTGGAATTATATATTACTTTTTGTCACGCATTTGAGTGTTTCGGTCAGTAAGCTACGTGTGTTGGGCATTGAGCAGTGTGTTCAGTCGTCAAGATGCGTCAGTTAGCAACATAGCTGTGTGTCGGGCCACTAAGCTTACGAATGTCGCTCACTGAACTTGCATATGGCCGGTAATAAGCTAGTGCCGGTCACTAACTTGTGTGTTGAGCACGGTCTTGCAGACGTCAAGCGGGGTAGTGGCAGCAGCGGCCAGCGCGCCGGCCGCGGCACCGCACAATGCGTGCGCACGCGGGTCGTACTTGCGCAGCGGGTTCACTCGCGATTGGCACCACTCATACGTCACGAAATGTAGAGCCTGCAACACCAAATGTAACCAATTTACTCTTATGAAACGACAAAATGCATCTAACGATATAATGAATAGGGACACTATTACAAGTAGTAGAACTGCAACTGCAACAGTACAATACTGTAGTACATTATTTTGGTCTATCTCGTAGGGTTCAGCCAGCGTTTGCAATATAAGCGCAAAAAAACGTGCTTATTTACGACACATTAGAAACTTTAAATTTATCAGTGTTTCTCTACTATATTATGCATTTATTATACATACAAACCTTCCTTAAGAATCACTCTATCTATTAAAAAAAACCGCGTCAAAATCCGTTGCGTAGTTTTAAAGATCTAAGCATACATACGGACATACAGCGAAAGCGACTTTGTTTTATACTATGTATTGATTATAAATATTAAAATTGAAAAGAGGAGATAAAAAATAGACCTTCAGAGTTTCTTGCCTGTTCTTATCGAGAAGGCTCTCCCAATTTCCGAACAGGTGTAGTCAATATTTTTTTTCCTTGTTCGTACGTACGCACAAGGTTTTTGTTTTTTTTAAGCTTTTCTTTTTTTGTTTTGTTTGTTTTGACGTCAATAAGTGCCTGTAAAGGTCTATGTTGAATAAAGATTATTTTGGTTTTTGATTTTGATTTGATAACACATCAGCAAAGTGAGGATAGAACTTATTAGTACATTATCTATCCTATATCTAGGGTATGATTAATATATTCCTACACTAACAATCTTCGCAAAAGATGGAATATTTGATGATGACATTTGTCTGAACTATTCTGATTCGGACTATTTCGACATAAAAAGTATCAAATTTTTTCGGTGCTCAGATATAAACACATAGTCACATTTTACATACATTTTTAATATTATGAAGAAACCGTAATATCTTTGAGATGTAAAGCATACAATAGAAGTCACCGATAACCTGACGAACTTATCAAATGTATACTAGAGTATGCCTCGCGGCTGTTGCCGGGCAGGAGACGAATTTTTGAAACAATAGAAAACCAATTCGAATTCGAAATCCTGAGATTCGTATACGAATTACCGAATTCACTATTTTCTCACTATAATAAAAAGTAAATAATTAAAATTTTACGAAGGTTTCTTGTGGCAATCGGTCGTTTTAAAGTTTTATTAATAATAAAATGTTTTAACAGTTGAGTAACAGCCAGACAATTTTTTAATTTATATTCCGTTTCAAGTGTGGGTCATCGCCGGTTTTTTGTTTTTGTTGTTATGATTTTTTATTTTTCTGCGTGAAACGGAATCTAATTAAGTATTTGTTTAATGACAATACTGAATTCGAGTGATTCAAAAATCTATAAAATTGTAAGCAGTAGAAAATAATTTCGCGCACGATTTGTATTCGTCTTCGAATTCCAAATTCACATCTAATGATTCAAAAATACATCTCCAGGGCACACTTCATAGCCACGTGCATTACGCACGACCAATAGAAGACCAAACACACCTGGAATGGCACATTCATGGCAACTTGCGTAGCGTAAGAACGGTAGAAGGCGCGCAGTCCCTCAGCGCGGTACACCCGTCGCACGCACTCCCACACGCCACGGTACGGTGAGTTTAACATCTGCATGCGCTGCTTCACCACTGTAAGGATATTATAATAAAAATCGTGGCAGTGCACCTGCTGGTAGCGTTGGGATCAAAATATCATAATAACATCCAGTTTCAGGAGGGGAAGTTTTGAGTGGAACTTAATATCTTTTATGTATACAAGTTTTTAATACATAGCGATTTGTGAAAACATAAGTTATAAAAATTACTAGTCATTTGATTCCGCTATGAAAGATTCATAGAAAAATTAAGTAAAGGAAGTAGTGACTTTTAAATATAATAAGATTTTTCAAGCTTTTTTAATATATTTAATAATTTATGCAAATTATTGTGGATCACACTTTTTATGAATTGACTCGCATTGCACATACTTCTGAAATTCAAGCAATATATTCTGTAACTGTAAAGTAACTTAATTCTGTAACAAGACTTGTTTGACATCAAAAAGAATGTTTTTTCAAGCAAACGCTGAATTTATCGTCCGTGGGGTATTTAAAAATATAAATAATAACTTTGAGTTATAAAATGGGAACAAAATTAGTAACTGGTAAGTAATTAAATGGTTTAAAAGTAAATACGAATAATAATCCCGCATTTATAATTCTCTATTCTACGACAGTTAAGAAAGAGTGCATGCACGCAAAAGCATTGCACTTGTTTAATTTGTTACATTAGTGTTCCCAATTAGTTCATGACGCAAGTACGAATCATGCCGATTTCGTATATTTTGTATGCATTACAGTCATACATTTAATTAGCATTTTCAATAAATTCAAAATCACAAATACTCATTTTTAAACTTTTTTTATTCTTTTGCAATTTTCTTTAATAGTATAAATATTTTTAAGTTGGGCCTTATACGTAGTTATTAACCACGTATGAAGTCTATTGTGGCTTAACAAAGTAAAAGACGAAAAATGCAGTTGAAATATTCGATTAGGATAGAACGCGACAACTGAATGATTAAGGCTTCAACATGGTTTGACTATACACGGGTTAGAGCCCTGCCCGAGCCGAATATTTTATGTATATATCTTCATATTTTTAAAGAAAATTCAAGGTCACAGACACAATTAAGTGTATCAGTGAAGGAATCTTCCGAGACCTAATGAGAAATTGATATTGAGACCATTGTTTTTTTTATTTACATTAGTAATCACGCTTCACAAATAACTTGTGGTCATCATAACTCATATACGTAACTACTGTGAAGCGCGAGCCTATCCCAAAATCTTAGAACATTAGACCTTATTCAACCACGCTAGTGCGGTGCAAATCGGTTAACCTTTGAATTTCTTCGCAAGTTTATGCAGACTTTAACATTGTCCCCCACACTAGGACTTTTATCCTGTATCGTGGGTGTAGTTACAAACATAAAATCTCATATGCACATATGCCCAAACCAGAACAAATTTCTGCAAGATGAAATATTATAAAAAATAATATTACAAAATAATTGCCTCGAGTGGGAATGCACCTCTTGCCGTACTTTTATTAAAGGTTTGTTTTGACGACAATAAGAAGTTTTTCTAACTAAAATTACCACAGTTTCGAATGCGGTGGAACGGGAAATATCGCTAGGTAGACGTAAAATAATACGTGTAAACATAATGTTAATGATAATAATTTTTAATTCTTGTATTGATGAGGGTATCTTTCCTGATCTAATGAAATATAGTAAATTAATACCTCTTTTCAAATCGGGTAACAAAAAAGATCCCTCAAATTTTAGACCTATATCCATATTACCTACTTTCAGCAAAATCTTCGAGAAAGTTATTTACAATCAACTAATAGGTCACTTGAGAACAAACAGATTCATGCATGAAAGCCAATTCGGCTTTACCAAAGGTAGATCCACTACCGATGCCGGAACTGCACTTATGAAACATATTTTTGACCCAGGGGAAGCGGGATGTACTTGGAGTGTTTTGCGACCTTTCCAAAGCGTTTGACTGTGTGAGTCATGAAAGGCTTTTAAGTAAACTTAGACATTATGGTGTCTCGGATGGAGCTGTTAGCCTTTTAAAATCTTATTTATCAGACAGATTGCAGAAAGTCATTATTAATAGATCAGAATCTGCTAGCTCGCCTATAACGATGGGGGTTCCCCAGGGATCAATATTGGGTCCTCTACTGTTTCTAATATATATAAATGAACTTCCTTACTACATTACAGAATCGTGTGAGACAGTATTGTTTGCAGATGATACTTCTTTACTATTCAAGTTGATAGACAAAAGGAATGTTATGACGATGTAAATAGTGCTCTCTCGAGAGTTCTGTATTGGTTCACAACTAATAATTTGTCTTTAAATTCTAAGAAAACAAAATGTATCAAATTCTCTTTGCCCAATGTAAGGCAGGTTGATACTCGTTTAAATATGAATGGTGATGTCATTGACTTGGTAAATAATACTAAATTCTTAGGCATTACGTTAGATTCACGACTACAGTGGGATCCACATATTGAAACTTTGGCAATCAAACTTAGTTCAGCGGCGTACGCAGTAAAAAAGATTAGACTTTTAACTAATGTTGAAACGGCAAGAATTGTTTATTTCAGCTACTTTCATAATGTTATGTCCTATGGACTGCTGCTATGGGGATCAGCGGCTAACATTGAGAGTATTTTCCTTTTACAAAAAAGAGCGATTCGTGCTATTTACTGTTTACGGGCTAGAGAATCCCTAAAAGAATTGTTCAAAGAAATTAATATTTTAACTTTAGCTAGTCAATATATATATATATGATAATTTAGTTTTTGTATATAGAAACTATAATAAATTCAATAAAAACAGTGATCCTACATAATGTGAATACTAGAAACAAAAATAAACTTGCCGTTCCAATGTTCAGACTCCATAAAACTAGCTGTTCGTTCTTGGGGAAATGTATATCTATGTTTAACAAACTTCCGCAAGGTGTCATTGATTTGCCTTTATATAAATTTAAAATCCATATCAAAAAGACACTCATGAGTAAAGGTTATTATAAAGTAAGTGACTATCTTAATGATCACACTATTTGGGAATAGGGACACTATTCATAGAGCCATGTTTGGTAACAACATTATTTATAATATTGTATTATTTTATATGTGTATGTAAACATACATACGACTGTAATCGTATTAGGTATGATTGTATCTTATACTATATTGTATTTTTATATTATATTATTATAATTATTAACATTGAAAAGAGGAGATAATCAATAAAAAGCGTGTAAAAAATAGACCTTCAGAGTTTCTTGCCTGTTCTTCTCGAGAAGGCTCTCCCAATTTCCGAACAGGTGTCGAGTCAATATATTTTTTCTTTTTTTTTTCCTTATTCGTACGTACGGACAAGGTTTTTGTTTTTTTTTTATTTAAGCTTTTTTTTGTTTTGTTTGTTGACGTCAATAAGTGCCTGTAAAGGTCTATGTTGAATAAATATTATTTTGATTTTGAATATAGAACATAAAATTGTTTAAATGGATCTCAATTAGAGAATGAATTCGAAGCTCTGTCGAGAATCTTCGATAACAGAAATAGACAAACGTGAAATATTCAACATTTTTAATAGTTCCGGTATCGATCCACTCGTAGCGTTGACGTCCGTAGACTGCGTAGTGTTGAATATTCAAAATACACATAATCAAACAGACTTTAACTGACTTTTGTATGGACAACTGGTTCTAACGTAAAAATAATATGTTGGTATGTAGAATCGAGCCAAAAGTGTATGTTTAATATTCAAATCGATAGGTAACCTTTGCCCATTATGTCAACTAATATATCTGTGAGCGATGGTTGGAGTTGACGATAGTCACTATCAAAGATAATTTAAACACTCACGAGATGAAGATGATTTGGTTTGACATTGTGGAAGAAAGAATTATATAATACTGAATACGCAGGACTGCAGATATGAAATGAGTGATAAGTCAAACTTATATTTGTACAGAATACTTGAAGACCTTGTTAAAATTACAATAGCTATAAAGGTCGATCGACTGATCCAACTCGGAAGGATAGCGTTTGGAAAGGTACAAAGCATATTTGACGACCTCCGTAGAGTTTCAAAGTGTCGCCATCTCTGAGATCCCGGGTCCGAATCCCGGTGGGGGCAGATGTTTGTGTGATGAATACGAGCATTTGTACCTTAGTCATGGTTGTTGATATATATTTCAATAAAAATTATTTATGTATATATAATATATGTATGTCTATCCGTTACCCTAGATCCCATAGCACAAGCCTTACAGAGCTTAGTTTGGGCTAGGCTAATTGGTGTAAGTTAACAAATATATATATATTATTCTCGTCCCATCTAAAACTCGAAATGAAAGTTTTTGGAATTGCACGTGTTGCCAGTGGTGACATATGACACCGAAACCTATATAATGTTCCGAATAAGGAGGCTCAAAGTCATCCAAAACATCATGAAGTGGGCTATGCTCGGAATTTTTATGCGTGACGAAATGATTTAATTCGCAGAAGAATATGTGACTCTCGTGAGATTTGCAACCAATCTACAACCTGTACAAGAATATAGTGACAAGGTAAATTGCAGAGATGTAAAGTGATGGTACCTATCAATTTTAGAGCCATATTCTACTCCTCTTTCGAACACAGCAACATAAGCACTGCTGCTTTATAGCAAAATAAGTTTGACAAAGATACTTACGCAGCGACCTATGTATAAGATTCCACCGAAATATGGTAGTATTATTAAAAAAATATATAGGCCAACATTAGAGATTGTTGAGGTCATCGATAGTGGCCTAGTGGAGGTCACGTGGGAACCAGCGGCTGGCGGCGGCGGTGGCGCGGTGGGGAGCGGCGCCCTCAGGGGCCGCCGATAACACCGCAGACTGACCGCTAGACTGCCACATACTTATCTATGCCGGTACACATCTATATTTTGCACGAGTTTAATGCTCGCGATATAACATAAACATACGAAATTGCATTACGACTGTTACGGGATACGCGCATGATTTGATGACTGAAAAGTAGATTAACACAGGCAAGAAAAAGATGACATGGTGAATGCCACTTCGCCTCCGCGAATCGACATTACACACGAGTCGAGACACGGTAATTCATTCAGTCGTCAATCAGCTCCACAATTGGCCACACTGTCCTGTCTTCTTATTGTGTGAATCATTGTGTGTTTAATGTTTATACGACCCTCTAAAAGTTTTAAGCACTATATACTCAAGATAATATTCACACATCCCACTCAAACACCTTGTGTGCGAAGACTACGTCTTATATGATATATATTTATTCTGAAATCGTAAATCGTCTACAATTACTTTCACATTTTACAGGTTGACTTTTTACGATAGAGATTGCCTTTGGCATGAAATCCGCCTATCATACGCCTGATTATTCATTGTATGGAAAAGATTAAATATATATATATATATATTGTCTAATCAATGCCCAAGATTGAGGGTGATTTTATTTTGTCTTTGTCAACGTCATCATTGATTTTATGTATTCTATTCTTTTGCAATAAACAAGAACAAGATTTGGTACAAACAAAATCCTTTGGCATGAACCTTTTACAAACCTGTACAAAACCGACGTGAAAATGTGATTTCTCTGTTATTCCTTTATTTTATTAACCAGCTATACCTCACGTATAGCCCAGTCGGGTTAGACAAAAAAAGGGTCGAACCCTGCAAAAATTCCCAGGCGCATTTTTATTGTTGGAATCTTTGGGGGGGGTCAGTGGGAGTCTAAATTCAAAATGGCGACCAAATTCCAACGGAGCGTCAGCCGCCATTTTGAATTTAAGCCAAAACGGTTTTTGCTTAATAACTTCGCCATTTTCAACTTTTCGACAAAAGTTTAAAGAGCAAAGTTGTTGCAAATTTAATTATCTACAATTTATTTCAGGCAAATTTTTTCGTATAAACGATATTTTTAAAGTTAAGCGGTAAAATAGTGAAAAACTATTAACATCGAATTATCTCATTAAATATTAACTTTTGGACAAAAATGTTCTGCAACAAAGTTGTAGAGAATTGAATTTCCAAGAAATTTGGTCCTTACAACTTTTTCCGTAAAATCGATATTTAAGGTGCTACGCTTGCGGTAAAGGCAAAGAGACCCGTAAAAATGTTATTTCGCGAACTCGTTTCCGCACCACCTCAGCCGATGACGTCAGCGTCTAGGGTACGCGGTTCGCTTTTGTCCCGCTTTTTACGGGTCTCTTTGCCTTTACCGCAAGCGTAGCACCTTAAATATCGATTTTACGGAAAAAGTTGTAAGGACCAAATTTCTTGAAAATCAATTCTCTACAACTTTGTTGCAGAAAATTTTTGTCCAAAAGTTAATATTTAATGAGATAATTCGATGTTAATAGTTTTTCACTGTTTTACCGCTTAACTTTAAAAATATCGTTTATACGAAAAAATTTGACAGAAATAAATTGTAGATAATTAAATTTGCAACAACTTTGCTCTTTAAACTTTTGTCGAAAAGTTGAAAATGGCGAAGTTATTAAGCAAAAACCGTTTTGGCTTAAATTCAAAATGGCGGCTGACGCTCCGTTGGAATTTGGTCGCCATTTTGAATTTAGACTCCCACTGACCCCCCCCAAAGATTCCAACAATAAAAATGCGCCTGGGAATTTTTGCAGGGTTAAATGCTAACCCGACTGGGCTAGTATGGAGTAAAAAGACCAGTGTAGTTTATAAGTAGCAGCTGTATTATTTTTTTAAATATGGGTTCAAAGACATTTTTGATAATATGTAAATCGATTAGATTTAGCTACATATTTGTTCGCGAGATTTTTGAAATTAGGATGATTTTTGATAAGCCGCCAAATTACCAAGTAATCAATTTGACAATAAGGCAGGGTGAGAAATACGATACCTAAGACACCTGACGCCGTAGCGATATACTTGCGAGACGAACGGGAAATAGTCTCAATGACATTTACCGGCGGCTCACAATGACCACGAAACAAAACATTGCTATGATTTTCCTGGTTCCCACTTACTTGTAGCTGTCGCAGCTTCCTGTTTAGGAGTTGCTTCCTCTTGAAGAGAAAACATCCAGTCTATACTGAAACGTTTTTATTGTGCACTTTAGGTTGCTTTTACTCCACCGAGCAAGTAGTGGAAATCGATAAATATAAAGGTGGCGAACGCAGCAGCAGACTATTATTATCACGACTTGGTATCTTCTTGAAAATATGTTAGATGTTTTCATTTGCATGATGATTGAAGGATATAGATGGTGTAAAAATATCCTTGTAATTTTTTTTTATTTTTTAAATTTACATTTGTTTTAGCTATCACAATCCTCTATATGCCTTACCTCATATATATACACAATATGTATATGTTTAATTTTTGAGACGGGACAGTAAAGGCATAATTTTTAGTGCATATGTTGTTGATGATTATGACTGCCTGTGATACCGAGTTCTGTATTAAAACTAGTAGTCGTTTCGGTACGCATATAGGAATATAAATAGGATCGTTTGGCAATAAATAATATTTGGAGTTGTTTTATCGTTTTTCAATACAAGACTCTTATGGGAAAAATATTTGAAGATTTCTGACCTTTCTAATACCTATTAATAACCTAAATGTTTTATTAACAGATTTTCGATACATAAAATAAGATCGAATTATATATATTTTTATTTTTGCAGACTGTATCTTTGTTCCCAAAATCTATGTATATCTTAAAAACTTATGAATGATCCTAACCCTTATCTAGCCGTCACAAACATCCATTCTGTATATACTACGTCGCAGCTGATGTGGAATGAGATCAAAAGTTGAAAACTAACACAAATCAAATTAAATATTTCTAATATTATAAGAAATTTATACTAAAATATAAACTGTATATTTTAGTCACGAGATGCCAAATTCACATAACTATTAATTACTCGAAATTGTGCTGGAACGTCATATATTATATGCATGCATTATTATTAAATACTTGATATCAAAACCCGTTCGAGATTGACGAGATTGGGCGGCAGTGATCAGCAACGCTACACACATCCTCTCGAGGCCTCTTTCTATGATTGCAGGAGTTTTACGTGATGCTGCACTTTCTGCTTATTGCTGCACAAACTAATACATCACTTCAAGAGCAATTAGAAGAAACTTCGTCTAAAAGTCTTTTTACACGCGTATCCACGAGTTCGAACAAATTAGAGTCAGTCATAAATAAAATGGATTTATTTGAGTGCGGAGGAACAAGGGGGAGATTTTTGCAGTTTACATATAAGCGTTCAATCACACTGTTGCCAATCAGTGTTGAGTCGGAGAGGGCATTCTCAGCAACAAGGTACCTACATTGCTACGGACATTCGATGCCGTTTAGAGGATAGTACTTTTATTACACTTTTGTTTTTTACGTAGTTTCTTTCAAAATCGCATGTAACTACTCTAACACCTTGAATTATACTTTTTGTTTTTATTATACTAATTTCCAAAGAAATCTTAATTATTTAGTTAGTAATATTGATGAATAAAGATTATGTTTGCTTTCAAAACACATTTTATTTTAAGTAACCTTAACTATCGCAAACAAGCAGTTTTCGTCGTTTACAACCATCCGAACTTTATATTTTTTTATCAAGAAGTCGAGATATTGAAAATTCTGTGATCTCACGGGATTGATATTTTCAATCCAACGGGATCTCGAATTTTCAATCTCGAGTCTGGATTGCATTCCCTATTAGCAGATTAAGTTCAGACTATTTATCTGAGACCAGCTTCTAATTGACGACTCTGTAAAAATACGGGAGGAAAAAAATTGCTGGTTTTGGTTCTTTTCAGTTTAAGGTCTCCCGCCGTTAAATTGTGAACCAATGTCGTAGCCTCTTTGACGTGCAAAAGTAATTATAAAAATCCTATTTGAAGAATAATTTTTGATTTAATTTGATTTGGTAGTAGTTAGCCAATGCGAGTTTTAAATCCATTTACTAACCAAACCGCTAGGAAACTCCTGCTTCAATTTCCAAATAGAAATCGAACTCAAGTTTCTGGTAACTGCTGGTATAAAAAGAAAATATTATGACTCCAATTATATATATGTTATTATATATATATTCACTAGAAAGCCTACTGATAAATCAATATTCAACAGTCAGTATCTGAAAATTGAAATAAATTAATGATAACAAACAATCAAAGGGCTGTGAAAGCTATTATTCGATATTATTGCTTCCTATTAGCCGTATAAAATCCTCTGATAAGCTAGCATTCGGTGTCTTTGAAGAAAAACTCCGAAGGTGTGTGAGATAAGCTATCTCTGCACTTTACGCTGGCGCCGCCGCCGATGCCGCTCTCCGCACGATACTAACAAGGTCAATCTTTGCGATTAGATAATGGAGCTATTAACTTCTATCAAACATTTGCTGTAAATCAATTTTTTCCAGAAATCTCATAATCGGTATGTAACTTATACCTCTTCTGACGTTTAATAGTAGATTTTCATACTTAAATTTATACGTTAAAATATCAATTTATGAGTTACCTGAACTGTATTTACTTCAAAAGAATAATATGAAAATTAGAATGCTATTTCGACAGATGTTCCACACTGTAAAATTTAAAATTATATCTTAATATCCATTTAACTTTTGTTATGCATTTACATACAAGCTTAAGGTGATATATATAATCGCTAGAAATCATAAAAGGCACATAAAATATATAATTATATTAGCAATTAATGGCTTTGTATTTACACCAATAAATACTCACTGATAAGGAATTACCGTTCACGAGTGCGCCAATTGGCGCTATTTATTCAAATAATCGCTAAATAATCTGCAGTTCATTTAAATATTCGTATACTACCCACTCTAACTTAATAAGAGCAGACACGTACAGTGTATGTGAGCTGTGATGATAATGATGGACAATGCACAAACAACGTTTAACACATTGTTTTCTTACAAAAAAATGAAAAATAAATTTAAATGATTTTTATATTGTACAACGGTTTATGTTCCAAAGAAATGATGCCAAGGGTCAAATTCTATCATTGTACTTCTCGCCATCGCCAGGTAATTCATCTTGACTAAGTGGTACGCACAGTGGCAGTTTCAGAGCAATTTCCGTCCGCACACACTCCAATTGTGGAATAGACTTCCTGCCGAGGTTATCCCCGCGAAGTACGAACTATCTTGATATTCTTCATAAATAAATAATCCTTGTTGATGTAAAAATTATATTTATTTCGTACTCTGGATAATACACAAAATACTTGATACACGCTTGCTAATGACAATGCCTTGTTTGCAATTGTACCGAAATAATGACAAAATGCTGACGCCGTGATGATGTGCGGTATAATCCGTACATATTCCCGGGCCAGAGATAATAACAAAATAAAACTATGATTTAAAATAATACAAATTGATAAAAAACATATTGAAATAAAATAAATAATCAAGAGCGTTCAGAATCGAACATATCGTGATATTTGCATAACACAGGACTTGTTGATTTGTTGCGGAATCTTGATATACGCGCAGCTGGCCGGTGGCTGGATGTCTAATTTTGGTGATAAAGAATCCTTGATTTTCTTCATCAATTTAGAAAGAAGAAGAGCTCCGCTTAACTCTAGGCGTGGTAATGATATTTCTTTGTTGCAGGGCACGAGTCTTGATTTTCCAACCAGTAATTTTATTTCAGTTTGACCTGATTTGATAACTTTGCTGGATACGACGCAAGCGTACGCTTTTTGAGATGAATCGCTAAAATGTAACTGTACTGTGTCAGTTTGACAATAACACTTGAATAAATTACACAATTCAAACCGGACTACAGATATCTACATCGCGCTATTTTATCGTATGCGATAACAAGCGATAATAGATACTGTACATAATAATAGATATTACATAAGTGTAAATATGCATAGTATTTAATGACATTTATCGTTTACATAACTCAATCATAACTGTAAAAATGTCTGCTGTAAATATACTACTAGACTATTATAATAGATTGGTACGAGGGCTGCTACTTAAGTATTCGGAATCTGGGATTCCAACATTTTCAAGCGCAATATATGACCTCCATGGTAAAATTCGTTCTTTTTTTGAAATACTGGCCGCTATTTTTTTTTCCTTATGTACGCTAGTGTTTTGTTTCTGATGGGTTTAAAATGTCATATCGCTGAAATGATGGAACTCACACGTGAAAATATTCGTACTATGATTTATTACGATTTTCGACGTGGTTTAACGCAACAACAGTGCGTAGATCAATTAACTTCAACTTTTGGTGTTGAAGCTCCATCAAAAACCACTGTGTATCACTGGTTTAGTGAGTTCAATCGTGGACGGAGTAAGCTCGCGGACGAAGTTAAGGAAGGTCGCCCGAAATCAGTCGTTGTGCCACAAAACATTGAAGCTATACGAAAACTAATTATGCAAGACCGTCATGTTACGTATCGCGAGATAGAGGCTACTCTGGGCATATGTATGACAAGCATTAATAAAATATTACATGAACATTTGTTGCTCGCGTCGAATGGTGCAAGAATATGTTTAAAAAAATTAACGGGGGTGACTCAAAATCTGTTTATAACATCTACACAGGTGATGAATCTTGGATCTAAATATGCGTACGGTCCCGAAACTAAGCAACAATCTACAGTTTGGGAGTTTCAAAATGAGCCGAACCCTACGAAAGTGACTCGTGCAAAAAGCACTTTAAAATAATGGTGGCCTGCTTTTTTGGTATTAATGGTCATGTGATGGCTACAATACCACTGGAGAATCGTAAAAAGGTCAATTCGGAGTGGTACACGACCATTTGTTTGCCGGAAGTATTTATAGAAATACGTAAAAACAACAAGCAACGCAGAATCATTCTACACCACGACAATGCCACAGCTGTCACACATCACGCGAAACAAATACATTTTTGGGGGGTCAAAAAATAGAATTGATGGGTCATCCACCGTATAGCCCATACTTGGCACCTAATGATTTCTATTTATGTCCAAATGTAAAGAATAAATTACGTGGTCAACGATTTTCGACCCGTGAAGATGCCGTCGGCGCGTTCAAACAGCATGTTTCAGAGATACCGCAATCAGAGTGGAAAAAATGCTATAAAAATTGGTTTTAACGTATGCAAAAGTGTATCGATCATCGCGAAGAATACTTTGAACAACAATAAACCCATATTTAGCCATATACATTTGTTTAATTTTTCTATTCAAAATTTATTTTATAAATTTATTTTTTAAATTTATTTTTTTATTGGTGCCAAGTATGGGCTATACGGTGGATGACCCATCAATTCTATTTTTTGACCCCCCAAAAATGTATTTGTTGAAATGTATTTTATTATTTGTTTTTTTTTTTGGAATACAAACAAATAAATACATTGACCAGTCAGTTTGTATATGAATAAAATAAAAAAAAACAACCTTCAAAAAAATACCTAAAATCTAATAAGAAAATAAAAAACCGTCTTAAAAATTACCTAGGAACTAAAAAGAAAAAAATAATTGTTAACTACCTATACTTATGAATTCAATCTAAGTATATAAAAACTCCAGTACAAAAATCAACTAAACAAAACAGCCAATTATATATAAAATAAACAGTGACTTACTTAATGTTAATTACTATATGATAAACTATTTTAATACCTAATTACAATAATGTAATGATCTATTTATGTTTGTATGTTTCAGTTAAAAACATGGGTGTCTCATATTAATAAAAATCAAATTGTCTAACCTTTGACGGACGGTCTATTTTAATAAAAGAAAAAGCAACATTCAAAATTTCATTCAATATTTATAGTGTAACATTAGAATTAGTTGTTATATTAACCTATATTTTACATTGATAACAGGATCTACGAAAATTATTATCCCCTTTGATTGTATCGATAACATACGAGTATAAAATACTTGCCTTATTACAGGATCTTTTTTCTAAGAGTTTGGTCATTAGACTTCAGAGGATTTTATTAGATGTAGGATTATTTGGAAATGAAGAAGCTAACTGGTTGATTGAAATCGACTGAAAAATAATTGAGGGAATACATCATATTCGACTATATTTATTGAAATTATTATTAATTATTTGGTATAAAACTAATTTCATTTTCCCTAGATTTGTTACTCAAAGGGAAATACAACACATTTCTTCAAATAGTTCATATCAAGAAAGTTGCTTGTCGTAATTGCAAAAATTATGTTAATACACAAAGCTCCTTACATTATACATTTATGACATTCACCACTTACGGGCGGAGTGCTTACGGAACGAAACTGAACGCCAGCCATTATTAGCTTCCTAAAGATTAAGACCTATTTATTCTTAGGTTGAGTCATGAACATAAGTTTATTTCAAAGTAACCTCTTTCTAAATATTATAAAACGAGTATGTAATTTATCAAGTCACTGAGTGTATAATATTTTAAGACAATTAGTATAAATAGACTACATTAGAATTGATACGTCTCTTTAAGATCAAACCTTGACGACACGTTTGGCGCAGCGGTAGAGTGCTCTGATTTTACGCAAAGGGTTCAATACCCACTAGGAACAGATATTTTGTATGACCCACAAAAATTGTTCCAGTCTGGGTGACTGTGCATATGAGGATTTCTATGTTTGTGACTGCACCCATGACATAGGAGGACCAAACCCCAGATTAGGGCGACATTTTTTTAAATAAAATAGATAAAAAAGGTATATTTCTTCTAAACAAGCCTGCATTTGCTAAGTTTTTTAAATTATTACTTTTAGTCTATCATGCAAGCAGATTTTAATAATTTACTTTACAGTTCCGACAGTTTCCTATGAACATATTATCCATCCATACATTTTCAATCTCATTTTGATAATTTAGATAACCGACTACGTAAATAGATTTTTTATTAAACTTACAATTTAACGAATAAAAATAAGATTTATAAACACGTTGGTATGCAACTGTTTTACACGAAGGTTTCGTTTACAGGTATATTTTACACGAATCTAATAATAAATATTAAATAATAAAATACACATCCAGCTGTTCAGAATATCGAAGAAGATGAGCGTAAAAATAAACTTATCTTGATTAGTTAGGTAAAATCTAATCTTACTATGCTCGTATATCAACAATACTTGCTTATTAACCCAACCCCCTTCAGATTGTATCTAGAATCAAACAAAGGTCTAATTGGGGTAATCTAGACTTAATTAAAACTAATTAAACAAATTTATAAAGTATCTTAATGATAGATTGGAATTTACTTACACTGATGTTATCACAAATGTCTAGATTGTATTGATTCTCTATAGTGACGACATTCATTTGTATCAAGTTCTGCAATCAGGATATCGAAAGCAAACAAGTGCGAGATGAGATGTTATGTTCTATTATTAGAACAACTAGTGAACTCAATATTTATAATGTAAATTATGATGTCTGTGTATTTGTAACATAGTTGCCTACCCAAGCGATAACAGAATTTACATTTCCAAGAATATGAATGCAAACTTTATGCGTATAATAAATAAGTAGAGAAATTAATACGAAGGAAAACGTGTTAGTTAACGACTCACGTGTGGTTCACTGAGCGCGACATTAATTCGCAAGGACGAATAGATGTAGTCCACTGACACCATTCTTCTTTTTTATCTAAAAATAATTTATTACTGTTTTTTTCTGATTAGATGTGAGACGTTTTTAATGGTAGATAAAAATCTAGAAGCAGTATGTTAAACATGCATACATACGTAACAAATGGAAAATATAACCATGTAAGTTAATTATAAGTACCCACAACTGCAAGTCAGACTACACATGTTGACCTTGAGATCACCTCTATTCTCTACGTTATAAATGTTGTTTTTGTAGTTTACAAACAGTCAGCAATACGCCCACTGTATATGTTGACCTACTACTAAATTATATAGTCAGAAGTAGGTCAACGTATACAGCAAAATTTTTCATTGATACTCCACTCCTATAAGTATGAATCTTAGTCATAAATAACATTGCAATAATTATCTTAAATTCTAAATTCTAGATTCAATATTAAGGAACAGAGATGACGAAGAAAATTAACAACAGACTATAGCGTTTAAGATGAGGATCACTTTGTAATGGATGAAATCCCGATCAACACATCCCTATCAAACTTAAACTCTAAACTTATTAAAGAGCAGCAATGAACTGGATAGCTTCATTTATGTCGAAGTAATTTAAATAAAAAGCTCATGTATCCAAGAAGCCTGAGTAAGCAAAATCTGTTGCTAATCTGTCAGTGTATAGGTAGAGTATGTAAATGGTAAAATTCTAAAGACTATCAATGAAGAATGCATTTCCCACACACAAACGCCACTCATATCCGAATCATTATAATAATAGTCTCAGCCTGATTCAAAAATCGTTTCTTGATTGCAATCGTCTCTGTCCCCATTTCTGTGAATCTTATTACGCCATTGGGATACATAAACATGGTTATGATTGTCATTTGCATTTCAATGCCTTGGGTTTTTCCATTGCTAATTTTAATAGAATGAATAGTTTCGTTGCAAGGACCTAAACGGACGCCGAACATTTTAAGCACTGCACAAAAGTAGATCTAGCCGAATAACCAATAAATATGGTTTAAAGGAGTAACTGACGAATGATTACAGAAGTGTTAGGTTAGATAAGCAGAAACTACTCTAAAGTTACAGGAAAGAAAAGCCAAAAGGGCTCGACACATCTAAAATAAATAAGAAATTTCTTATGGTGTACAGACGATTTATATAAGAATCTTTGACCAGGACAACTATAATATCTTTCGTGAAGTTACTGTTAAATCACAAGTATGTTGTACTCAAACAGGCGTTGATAAAAATGTTTATTGTGCTATTATTTGATAGTGTTTTCCTCGTGGCATCTCCTTCTCGCATAACGTAACTGATGTAATCCTCTACAGCTTGACCAACAATTACTTGAAACAGTGTGGTGGTAGTAAGACATGTCTAAACTGGTAGCATGACGTAAACCGAAGAATACTTTTTAGAAGTAGGTAGGTGCTAGACGTCAGTGTAAACAAGGTTGACTTTAAAACTGCACCGTTAATACGAACGTTGAAAACATTGCTTCAGGTATAAACTATGAACAATCTGCCGTACAGCTCCATATATAGATAACTGAAAATTAACACAGAATTTACGTTTTATCCTAAACTTTAACGTTAATTTCGCGATCATGAAATACACGAAAACAATAATGATCTTTATTGCTATATCCCTTATTTTTAATTGGACGTTACCATGTCCTGACAGACCAAGCGAGTCAACTGATTAAGTAACGTAAGCTTCCTGCGACAAATAACGGGTGGCGCAAAAGTAAAGACCCTATTTGGTTCAGCTATAACATTTTTTCTAAATGAGAAAACTAGATTTAGGTTTTTTTAAATGTATATTTGTGCCATTAAATTTCGTACCATTAGGATTTAAAGATGATGTCTTTTAAATGGTGACCTCCAGAGTTGATACACATTTGAGCCCTATTTATGACATTTTGCATAACTTGCCGTAACACTTCCTGCGATATGTTCGTTATTTCTTGACGAATGTTTTCTTTTAGAGCTGCGAGAGTCTGTGGCTTGTTCACATACACCCGAGATTTCAAAAAACCCCAAAGAAAGAAGTCTGGACTGGTCAAATCGGGTGATCTTGCAGGCCAAGGCAAATCGCCAAAACGAGAGATAACTCGGCCTGGAAAAGCGTCCCTCACTAAGTCCATAGTGTCGCGCGCTGTGCGTGCCGTAGCGCCGTCTTGTTGAAACCAGATGTGCTCCAGCCCCAATTCGTCCAAACTGGGTATCAAAAACTCACGTAACATGGTTCTGTAGCGTTCTCCAGTGACAGTTATCGCATTGCCTCCAGCGTCTTCGAAAAAATAGGGTCCGATCACTCTGTCAACACAGATGCCACACCATACAGTAACTTTTAGTGGGTGTAGAGGTGTTTCTTGAATAATGCGCGGATTATCAGTGCCCCAGAACCGAGTATTCTGCTTATTGACATGCCCTGAGAGATGGAAATGCGCTTCGTCACTCATAACCAATTTTGAAGGAAAATCATCCTCTTCAAGGTTGAGGTTTATGACGCGCTGGCAGTAATCTAGACGAGCTCGGTGGTCAGCAGGCAGCAGCTGATGAGTCATTTGAGTTTTATACGGGAACATCTTTAAGTCTTTCACCAAAATACGCTGCAGGGTCCGTCTGGAAATGCCCAATTGCGTGGCACGTCGCCTCGTTGATGTTTCTGGACACTCTTCCACATCTTCGCGCACAGCATTGATATTTTCAGCTGAACGGCCTGTTCTTGGTCTCCCAGACTTAGGTCTATCCAATGTTGAGCCAGTTGCTTCAAGGCGTGTGGCAAAGCGTCGAATTGTGCGACCAATCGGTGCCGGACGGTGGGGAAATCGTCGACGAAATTCACGTTGTGTTCTTATCACTGATGAATTATTCCGTAAGAACATTGACACAATTATTCCACGTTCTTGGGGAGTAAAACGGTCCATGTTTATTTTCAGTGTATTTTACATTTGTTCACTACACAATTTTCAATAACAGAATGACAGAAAATGTCATGTAAAAAAAATAAAAGTATTTTCTTTAGTGCCAGTACTTTTGCGCCACCCAGTAGTATCTATCATAGACCGTTTCTCCCATCACAGGCCCCTCTAGACGACACACAATATTATTTGGAAATAATCACGCTGTTCTCCCGGTTGCGCGAAGATTAAGAAAGACCTTATACACTACACCTTAAACAAAGTGTATAAGGTGTAGTGTATTATACGTTTTTTTATATTATACTTTATATTATGCGTTTTTTAATCCCTGTGTAATATACGGTGAGCCCATATTTTCAATGTATTTATGAGGATATTATGGTATGTTGTTACAAGCGTCATGACGTTAAAAAGCGAAATAAATGGCATATTTTAGTTTTCGAGTAGACTTTTCTTTAGATATCATTTTGTCTGACCATAAATAGAGTAATAACTAAGGTGGAGTACTGTTGTAATTGTATTACAGAAAGTAGGTATGGAACAAATACAATTTTTGAAACTAACAAAAACGGTGAAATTCTGTCAAAGTAACGGAAGATGTGTATCTTTTACGGTTACGGTTAGTTAGCGGATTAAGAATCTGCGGGATTATAATTTATGGACAGCTTATTTATTACTCTCCGAAGTGGTAGTCAATGTTCTTTCGATATTTTAATATAAATATACTTATATATACACACATACTTAATTATGATAAAAAAATACTATTAATACCAATAGGTATTAATAGTATTTCTCTCCATATGCTAGCATTTTTTCTGTGTTAATTTTCATAGTGGGTATGCTAGCATTTTTTTTTAATGTTGGCCAAGTGCGTGGTTAATACCGGGCACTTATCGGTTGGATTTGAGTTCTGTCTCTGTCCAACCGATTGAAGCCAAGCCCATGCGCTGTTTCAGATGCTTGGGCCACCCGACCCAGCGGTGTCTCTCCGCCAAGAATCGCAGCGAACTCTGTTTCCGCTGTGGCGTCGAGGGGCACAAGGCGCCGGAGTGCAAGGCAGCACACATTGCGGCACTGCGAACCACCGTAAGGGGGGGGGGTTAAACTGCAATCCCCCCCTTACGTCGAAAGCTCCGATTCCGTAGGTAGATTGGCAGGTGGAAGCCGAGCAAGCGCTCGCCCAATGACCCTGTCGTGAAGGCAGCGTGCGCGCACGCCGTTGAAGTGCCTCTCTACCTGGGGATTGTCCTAGTGTTTTCGGACAATCCCCCCTTGGCGATGGCTCAACCGATCAAGGTCGAGCTAGCCCGTGAGCGTGTGGCGGTAGCATCGCGAAAGCGCACCCCGCCATACGCCCCGATATGGGCTTGGAGGATACCGGGGGGTTTTAGTGGGTAGGCCGGTCCCTCTGACCGGAGAGCCCCGCACACGGCCGCGCCTAGCCAGCGCGGTGACAAGGTGCATGAGGAGCATTCCTCCTCGAAAAAAAAAAATGTCGACCAAATGTCGATTTTGCCTCACAAAACATGCTACTTCTAATGTATATAATTATGGAATTTATATAAGATTATTATGTACAATCACATATTACTTTACCGCCTGTAGTCGCAACATAATCAACACTACACCAAATCAATTTAACAAACACATGAAAACTATGACTTTATAGATCAATAAGGCTACCAAATAAAATCAAGAAATTAATCATTGACAGTCTTGCAAAGTAGGGTCGTGTGTAAATGGTGCTAGCTTGAAATTCAAATCAGACACCTTTTTTTTTTTTGTTTTATACAGAGTTCATTCATGCAGTATTCTTAGAGTTTATAGAGATAACAATAAAAGCTTGTAATAAAAAAAAAATTTTTTCATTTTCATTTATTTTCCTAACTGACTAAAAAACCAAGCTTAGCAAACCCTTTCATTTGATACCCATATTGTAGGGGTGCATTATAAATAATTGATCCGCCATCTTGGTAATGCTGCCATGTTGGATTTAGAATGACGTCACACACATAACCATGCATTGTCATCCGACTTACACGTGCATGCAAAATTTCAGCTCAATCGGAGACCGGGAAGTGGGTCAAATTAAGATTTCAAGATTTTCTTACATAGTTACAAGTGAAGCTAATATAAAAGCTTGTAAAAAGATTTTAAATTAAACCATTTTCTATTATTCGCGACAAAGAAGTAATCTATAAGATAATACTTTCTAATCTTATGGTAGTCATCTTTTACCTCATAGTAAGTGATATTATGTCTAAGCCGGACGAGAGCTTCGCCTGATTTCGTGAAAATAATAATTTCTCAATTTTATCTCTCAACTAGAGTTTGCTCCCGGGAATTCTCGGTACTGAAAATACCGAGAATTCCCGGGAAATGCAAAAGTCTTTAGTACCGGGAAATCTAAACTATGTTCCGGGAATTCCCGGTACTGTACAAACACTAATACTGGCACGAATTTTAATTTTTAAACCGCGCGTGAGGCGCGCTAACGCAACCACGGTAAGAGCTGTGATAGAAGTGCGAACGTGCACGAGTCGTACTCTAGAGTAATCGGTACTATTCGGCAGTTTTACACTATAATCCATCATCGTTATATAGTTTAGTAGTCAGAAGAACTGCATAAAAATGAAAGGTTATGGCCGTTTTCACCAACCTTTTTTTTTTTTTTTTTTTTTTTTTATAGCATAGGGCAGCAAACGAGCAAACGGATCACCTGATGGTAAGCGATAACCGTTGCCCATGGACACCTGCAACACCAGAGGAGTCACAGATGCGTTGCCGACCTTTTAAAAGGGAATAGGGGGAATAGAGGGGAATAAGGGGGGTTGGGCCTCCGGTACCCTCACTCACTCGGCGAAACACAGCGCAAGCGCTATTTTACGCCGGTTTTCTGTGAGGCCGTGGTATCACTCCGGTCGAGCCGGCCCAATTCGTGCCGAAGCATGGCTCTCCCACTGAGAAACCACCTTGTCTTAGCTTAGGTGACTCCTAAGTGACATGCTGTCACTTTTTATATTAACTGAAAAGAGTGAGACAACATGTCTCTTAGGAGTCACCTAAGCTAAGACAAGGTTGGTGAAAACGGCCATTAAAAACTTAAGACTGATACGAATATATTGCTCCATGACTGCCGAAAAATTTATTGATGAACCGAAAAAAAGACTGCAAAGTTACGGAATAAACCTTGATCATGATATCGTGGCCAGTACTACTGATGGTTGCAGCATGATGACAAAAATTGGAAGACTACTGCAATCAATTCATCAAACATGCATCGCACACGCTGTACAGCTTGCTGTAGTAGACATATTCTACAAAAATACTCCAATCCCTATAGCTGCAGATGAAGGTTCGCAAGAACAACAGGAAGACAGTGATGAATATCTTCCTTTAGCTCACTGGGTACGTCTTCGAAACGATAATAACTATGATGAATTGGATTCATCTGATGATGATGATGATGAAGATGATGGCGTTGTTTTTTCAGGTGACGATTCAGTTCAGCGAGTAAGACTTACTGAATTTAGATTTCATGATCTCCTGTTAAAAGTGAGAAAAGTCATTAAAATCTTCACAAAGTCTCCAAAGAAGAATGAAGAGTACCTTCAAAAATATGTATTGTCTCAATTTGGAATGGAGTACCAATTGCTTTTGGACGTAAAAACCCGATGGAGCAGTGTCGCTAACATGTTGAGCCGTTTTTATAATGCTTAAAAACTGCATAGCGAAAGCACTTTTAGATCTAATGGTTGATTTTGAGTTCTCAGAACAACAATGGAATCTTTTGAAAGAACTTCAAGAAGTTCTAGAAACATTAAAAATAACTACGGATGCATTTTGTCAACGTGATGCTTCAATATTGACTGCCGATATCGCAATGAAATTTGCAATAAAAAAGTTGCAAGATATGAATACTAATTTAAGCAGAGAGATGTGTTCGGCACTGAAAAAAATATATAAAAACAGTGAAAAAAGGACGAGTTAAACCTTGAAATCCAAAAGGCAATTGCTGCTCTCAATCCAAAGTCAGCATCTGATATAGATATTTCAAAGATTTCGTCGTTGGAGACTGATTGTGAAGTTATGTGTGCGTGATAACAATTACCAAATTTAAAGCTATAATTAGTAAATTGATTAAATATTTTTAAAAGTGTTTGGGTGTTTAATTTCGTCATACGCATAAAATAATTACGAATTTAATGTCTTTTTTTTTCCAGTACCAAAGGTTTCGAAATTTCCCGGTAATTCCCGGTACTGGGTAGGCTCCAGTACCGGGAATTCGAAAATCCATTTCAGTTCCGGTACTGCAAACCCTACTCTCAACGTACCAAACAGTTTTCAACTACAACTTTAAAGTATTTTCTTACCTTCAGCAGGATTGGAGACCGCGTCGTGTACCAGCGACGCGATACACCCTGATAGACCTGTAACATAATATCACATATCATTCAAATCACCAGAGATTTTCTGTCTTTCCTTTGCTATATCTGCGTTTGTATGTGGGTATGTATCTCGATGAGAAGTTCGGCGATAAGTCAAGCAACATCCCCCATGGTTATAATCCAGAGTAAATTTAATAATTTCAAATCTTTGGTTTTTAAGGATAAGTAAACGTTGGATCCAATATTGTTTTGGTCCATTCAATTAACTGATCCATCGATTTGCAACTGGAGAAAAGTAATTAATCTAAGTTTGAGCAATTGTGTGTATTATGTATACCAACCGTGCGTTAGATGCTCGTGCCGATGCCGGGTCAGGTGTGCTAATGTTTGCTTGCAGTGCTCGTAGGTGGCGAAGAAGCAAGCGTGGGCTGGCCCTGCACCCATCACCACTGCAGACATGCCCCGGACCGGCCTACGATAGAACATAAATAATGTATAACAACACTGGTCTGCAGGCAGTCATCGCAGTCGCGTACTCTTGGAGTTACGTGTAGAAAACATAGACCATAGAACGAACAGCACCAAAAATGTTCGAAAAATTTATAGGAGTTTTTAAATATCTCCACAAACAAATAGTTTAGATGATTCATTCACGAAACTGGACTTAAGGCTTCCCGAGTCATACACTGCGAACAAGTATCGAAGCGTTAATATTAAAAATTTAGTTTATATTTTAAAGGTTTGTTTTTATATTATCACTACCGCCGTTTCATTCTAAGATTGACACTTGAAGTCCGAACTGAGAAAGAAACAAACATATCTAATTTAAATAAAAAACCAAACCAAACTACATCAGGCTACGAAATTATATCAGAATTGGTTCACTTTTTTATAGGGTTTTTATACATTTTTAAAGAAGAGAGCACGGAACACATTTTTCCTCTGTCATACTGCAGAAGATTCATTTTGACGGAGTTGAATACCCAAAAACGGAAGACAACGGGGCTTTTGTTATTGAAGGACCTCATTAAGCTCAAGGGCATGACTAGGCTGCGACTGGTCCATGAGGAGCAGTACTAAATATTCTCAATGGGTCGAAGTGCTAAGGTTCTTCGTCGGGGTCACTCCTACCCCTAAGAAAACAGACAGTCAAGAGTTTTCGTTTCATTTATTAGTAGGGATTGCTGTAAATTGATTCAGATACAAATACCAAAATGAATCTGACTGACTTGATCTACTATAGAATTTGCCATCAATCAACCATGATATACTGAATGGTATATAATGGTATAGGCCTCCCCAACGGTTGTGCCGTGGAACGGATCCGTTGATAACCAATGTGCATCCAACCGGATGATGTTAGAAATGATGTTCTTCGAAATTGTTAATTCGGTCACACCCCGAATTTACACCTCGTTCACTTATATTCAACGGCTAGAAAAACATACGGAAACTTGAATTATTAATTAACCCATCGATTACATCTCAGAACCTGTGCTGATAACGTCTGTGACATTAACATCTAAACGAAGCTGATAGCATTATTTGCTCATGTTTGTTCTCAGAAACGACTATCTGCACTAATGCTAACGTCGTCTTGTGTTTGGCGATATAGGGTAAGCGGTTGTTTACCATTTGTATGTGTTTATTTATCATCTGTATTCAGGGCTAGGTAATTGACACACACGCGAATAAGGAAAACTGAGATAATACAAGACAAAATTTTATATAAAACACTATTTATCACTATAGGAATATTAATCATATGTAAGTCTTCCGTCGTACTTATATATTTTATGACATCTCATTTTTGTTAGTCCTGATTTATAATTCATTCTTTGAATATACCTCAAAACATAATAGTGATCAGTACTTGGTAGACTA
Organism: Scirpophaga incertulas; assembly: GCA_036419045.1. Taxonomy (NCBI): domain Eukaryota; kingdom Metazoa; phylum Arthropoda; class Insecta; order Lepidoptera; family Crambidae; genus Scirpophaga; species Scirpophaga incertulas. The sequence goes on along the minus strand of CM071630.1, from coordinate 15,302,527 downwards.
TGAATTTCGTAAACAATGAGCGATTCAAATAATCTGTCGTTGTATCGATAATTGATTACCTACGAATTTTGTATTATAGTCGACTAATAACGTCAGAGATTGGTGAACCAGAGGATTCCGTCTTTGACAACTTCACCTAGATTATTGATTGTACACTAATCAGTTATATTCCTAATTTAGAAAATTTTGCGTCTTGTTGGGCACCAGTCACGCTAATTCAAAAACATTTCGCAACTTTTAAGAGATTAATTTCATCTTCAATCTTCTGCCAGTTTAACCGATGATAAATATCGCCTAGGCTAAAGGTTAAAAGCGAGCTTTACTTAAGAGTCCCCAACAACTGAAAAATAACTGTCAATGTCTTACTTCTTACCGGAATACACCAATGCAATAAATATTATTATGGCGAGTTTAAGGTAAACGCTGACAGCACAGAGCTAGACGATCAGCTATGTAACAAAGCTGCAGTTAATAATCGGAAACTAACAGTAAACTACTAAAGTAATCGGTGAGTTACGAATTGCCTATCTAAACTTTATTTGTCAATGCGTGCAAAAAAACAATTAGCTGTTTCGCTAAGATGTTATTTTTCAACTTTAGCCAAGAACTTGGCTATTAATCCACAACTTGACAATGCTTCGATTGAGCAATCAAACGTCTTGGAACAAGTTCCAAGTAATTTAAATAAAGCAATAGGACAATAGAGGTAGCTTCTGGCCAGGTGTCGACCAAAGGTAAGCCAAAACTTTTTCGAAGCTAGAAATAAACTTATTTTTAAACTCTGAACGTATAGATGCACTTTGTATCACTGAGCATTGGCTAAAACAGGATACATTATTGGTAAGCTTAGATAGTTACACTATAGTGAGTTCGTTCACTAGAAAATCAGCTATCAGAAGTGGATTTATGATAAGGGTGTCAATTAAATGGTTAGCATAGTATTGTTATTTCTGTGAGCAGAAAAATATAATCGGTGAGCAGAAATAGCTAATTGGTCAGCAACTCATGGTCAGCAAACATTTCAAAATCAATCAGCAATTTATGTCATTCTGGATGGCTGTAATTATTTTTGTACAGCATATTAATTATATAAGCTGCAATCAGCTGCTCATGTTTAATAAAATTTTGGTAAGCACTCAGAGTGTAAGCAAAAAAATGCATTTTGTGCTGCATATAAGAGTAGCAAAAATACTTTATTTGTCATGCCTAACCTAACCTAACCTAAAATGATCATAACTTCAATTGTAAAAAAAAAAAAAAAAAAAAACCTAACCTAACATACCAATCAAATATACTGCTTATAGACATGTTTTTCTGCCGCTCAATCATGAAATCTTGCCGCTCAAGTAGTTATTTTGCGGACTGAATGTTTATTATGCAGACTCATGTTATTGTTGGCTGCCTATGTATGATTTAATTTTTGACCATTATCAAAATTAGTTGCGGAACAAGAATTGCTGCCTGTTTTTTTTTTTATTGCAAACAAAATCTTTGTATGCTGACCAAATTATTTAAATGCTGCTTTTGGGTGGCTCGCCAAATTTTATAATTGCTGACCAATGTAATTACTTCTCTTATGATAATTTTACATAACAATTTGCAATGTAAGGAAAGACATAGTTTCACGCTCAATGGAACGAACTATTTAAATATATTGTGTGGAACTTGATAGTTTTATTATTATGTTAGTATATAGACCTCCTTCTGGAAATTATTCAGAATTTGAGTCTGCTTTGGAAGATGTCCTTAAAATAGTATGCTGTAAAAATAAAAAAAATGTTGTCTGTGGGGATTTCAATAGGTATTAATATTTTAGAGAAATCACCTTTGTCTAGTCGGTTTATTAATTTAATTTAAAGTACGTATTTCAAGAACCGACTCGAATTACTCTTACATCTGTCACTTGTTTAGACAACTTTTTTGTAACTTTAATGTACATGACAAGCTTATCATAAATTGTATTAACTCGGACCATAGCGAGCAACTGGCATCATTTGAGCACCATCATGTAAACGTGAGATTATTGGTAGACCTATCACCAAACGCGGCTTAGACAAATTTAGAAGCAATATTATTAATCAAACTGCAAATTTGTCTACTGAAGGATTAAAAGCCAATAATCTATACAATAATTTATTTAATGTAATAAAAAATTAATGTTATGGTATATTTAAAGAAAAAGTTATAAAGTTAAAAAACGGGAGAAATAAATTTTGTGACTGGGCTACTCCAGGCATATACAAAAGCCGTACGAGACTATATGACCTATACGCTCAAAAAGTAACTTCTAGTTACCCTGCATTTATAACTTATGTTAGAAATTATTCTAAAATATTTAAGAAAGTGTGTCTGTGCGCTAAATCTATGTTTATTAGTCACAAAATTTGTTCATCAAAGAATAAAATATAAACCACCTGGAACATCATTGACCAGGAAACTGGTAAACAGACAAAATCTGTAGATTCTCTCTTATTAGTAGTCAAATAATAAACAGTTAAAGTCAAACAATGAAGTTGCCAATGCATTTGTGCACTTTTTTTTCTCACATACCTATAGGAACTACAAATAGTTTCAACTTTTGCCCAAACGAAGCCTTAGCCCTCTTGTGGCAAAATGTAGAGAAGTGCAACCAGGTTATTAATATTTGGTACATTGTTGCTAATACTAATTTGAAAACATTCCATTGGATTAGTATAAAAAAAACTGAAAAACAGCTTTCTATAAAGTCATATTTGAATAAACTTAATTTTGATTTTGAAACAGTGATTGTATCTGAACTTTGAATCAGCAATCCATTTTATGTTAAGCATCTTTGACCTTTATTAGAATGTTTATATTTATAGGGCTCAACTGATTGGTAAAGAATCCGAGAACCTACTCAATAAAATATTCTGAAAATAACAAACTGAATTTTAATTACTTGCCATATTGCCTTAAACGTTTTATCAAACAGAGAACTATCAGGTCATTACTCTTCATTTTCTCAGCAAAGTGCTTTGCTTACATGAGTAACCATCAGAACAACACTGTACAACAAAATGAACCTTATTTCTACGTAATACAAAGACGATTTTAATTCTAAGCCTCCCCAAGAGTACAGACCACAATACGAAAAACCAAGGCTACGTAGGGGCTGTGCTCGGATTGAGCGTCCTCGAATCCCAAGGTCGCGCTATTGTTAACCGCTTATATTAAATTTATCGATTCAGCCCATCGCATTAATCAACCTATGGCATTAATAAACCCATCGACTAATAATTGTAAAACCTCACAAAATAATACATAAAAAAAGTATAAAGCGTCACCAATATTTGTATTATTCTGAAGAGGTTATGGATAATACCATTATAAGATACAATCAAAACCTATCCTACCTATACGAGGGCTGTTCCGATAATAGTTTTCCGATAATTGTAATTACGACCACTTTTTTGTTGGAACTTTTTTTAATTTATAACATATTTCAATACTAACCTCCTTGCTGAGAATCACTGGCCATCAATAAAACCTTTTTTTTAATAGTTTTAAAATGCCTGTCACACTTTTTTGTTTTTAACAATGGAGGTCTCTCTGGAAGCATTTCGAACGATTATAAACGCGGGTTAACCTTTAAGGAATCACATGAAAATTTACAAGTTGCTTTTGGTGAGTCTGCTCCTATGTTAGCAACTATCAGCTGATGGTTGCGTGAGTTTAAACGTGGTCGAGAGAGCCTAAATGATGACAATAGAACTGGACGACCACCAACTGCGGTAACTCATGAAAACGTTATCCAAGTAGAGTGGCTAATCCAGGAAAATAGAAATACGTATAACACATAGAGAGATTCAGGCTGAAATGAAGACTGGATCCCGGGGAGTTTCCACCATTTTGCATGAACACCTTAAAGTCAGGAAGGTTGCTTCGCGACAGGTACCTCATTTTCTCACTTATGAGCAAAAGTACCGTCGTGTAGAGTGGTGCAAATTTATGTTGGAAAAATTCGAAGAAGGAACATCTCAGAACGTTTCCTTACAACTGACGAATCATGGATTTACAGCTACGATCCTCTAACAAAGCAGCAATCCACGCAATGGGTGTTTGAAGAGGACGAGTTGCCTACAAAAGTGGTTCGCGGCCGGAGCGTTAATAAAAAAATGGTTGCGGTTTTTTTTTCGAGGAAATGGTCCAGTTGCTGTTATTCCACTGGAAGGTCATAGGACAGTTACTAGTCAGTGGTATTGTGAAGTTTGACTCCCACAAGCTTTCGACCTAGCACCCTGTGATTTTTTTTTATTTCCTACAGTGAAAAAATGCTATGTGGGTGAAGATTTCAAACAGCAGACAAGGCCGTTGAAGAATTTCGACGGATATTTTTCGACCTTCCGCAAAATGCGTTTTTCAAATGTTTTGAAAGCTGGTTTGCCAGAATGCGTAAATGTATTGGGGTTGAGGGGAAATACTTTGAAAAAATATAAATAGTTTTTATTGATATCCTTGCACATTTACGGGCGTGCATCTTTCCCAGAAGCGTTAACTTGGTTTGCGCAAGAAAAAAAACAATTGAAGCCTGCAAGCACATGCATATTAAATGAAATTACAAATACATATGTTTTATAATAATTTAATATTAATATTATACGTACGGGTACTACGGGAGACGTAACGCATATTACCACTTCATCAATTGCGATTATGTGTGTTACGTATTTTGATAGTCCTAAAAAAACTACGCTTAAAACAGATGAGCGGAAAACAAGTGTGTTTTAAAAATGGAAAGGCGAATTATATACAATTATACATATATTATTTTCTTATCTGGCCTGCCCTGAAATCAGGGCACTTATTACAGACCTTATAAATAAATATGAGTTCAAAATCACCTAATTTAAAGAGCAAAGGAGAGGTCTATGCTCGAAGATTCTATGCATGATCGATTTAGAAATAATGAAATCCGCAAATGCACCAAGGTCACCTACATGTCCGAAGAGTTGCAAATCTGAAGTGGCAGTGGCATGCGAGGCAATGTGAACTGAAGACCGTTGGGGTGGAAATGTGATACCGGGAAAGTAAGCTTCATACAAAATGGACTGAGAATATGGTACAGATGTAAGACTGGATACAAACAGCGCGAAAATAATTGGTGTTGAAATCCTTGGAGGAGGTCTATGTCCAGCAGTGGGCCAGCAGCAGTCTATCAACTAAAATGGTGATTATTTTTTTTTCATCATTTGATGTAATGCCGTATACATATCTAAGATAATTCAGTCAATAGGATAAGGTTAAAATTTTTATTACTAAATTAAATCCCTAAAACAAGCAGTTTTGACAATCATTAAACTCATGAAGTACTCCTATATAATAATATATAATAACCTTGACTTCATTTTACAGGAAGAGTGTTGTAACTTCAATCGGTTATAGAAACGGTTCTCGAGGCAGGTTTGAAAGGAAGTGAACTATTAACATTAAATAAGTTACCAAGAGCGTAATCAGCAGCGGGGCGCAACCGCACAACACGCACTACTGGATTTGTATTCTGTTCATGTGTCAAACGGCTAATATTGTGGAAACCTATCAATAGTATTCCGAATAGGTATATATAGGAACTGGATATAGGCCTCTCCCAAAGTTCTCCACACCTATCAATCCTGTGCTGTTAAAGACCAATGTCATCCTGTGATCTTCATCAAAGCATCGATCTAACCTGTGCCTATAAAAGCGACGGTAACCAAAAAATGCCTGCCACCTCTTCGCCTCAATTGCCATCAGTCCTGCCAGCCCTGCCTTATATCACTAAAGATATTTCTTCGGGCTATGTCGGTGATCCTGGCTCTTCTACGGATTTCATTACTTCTGATTCGATCACGCAGAGAAATTTGGAGAATAGCCCTTTGGGTGACTTTGAACCTCCTTATAAATCCCATTGTTATTGGCTATGTTTCTGTTCCATATGTCATCACTGACAAAACGCACAAATTAAAAAGATTTTCGGCTTTAGGAACTGCGGTGGAAAGGCCGAGAATATGCAAAGATAATTCGGCTAGTTCTTTAATTGCTGGTGTAAAAAGCTTTTACCTTACCAACAATCACCATTAGGTAAGATGAAGTCGAACAGTTTACCTGGCATTTATATTAAGTTCCTTTGTTGTTCTTGCAATATGTTTTATCAATATATAACTGCCTGGCAACGTGAATAGATAGAGCTACCCGAATAAAATATGGTTGGTTTACGTTAAGGCAATACGAAGGTAAAAAATTAAATTACCAATATGATGTATAAAGGGCGCGAGCGATAAATTGATGGTAAGGAATACTATTTTAAAAATAATAAACAATTTTCAATTTATCTATTTATGTATTATTTTAAGAGCCCAGAAACAAGCATTTACACTATATACACATCATTTATAAGAAACAGATCGGCGGGTGATATGATAGTATGTAATACTATCATATCAACCGCCGATCTCTTAACAATATACTTTCAGGATTTAATGCCTACTCTTAAACAGTTCAAGAACAAGTACTAGAAAAAACTTACGCGCAATGATAAAGAAGAGGAAAGTGAACAAATGATTTCTAAAATAACTTGATATACTATAGAACGTAGAATGTAAATGTTATGATAGTTAAGGACCATTGTCTGTTTACTATACGAAACAGCATATACCTACCAGTGACCGATGCGGCATCTGTTTTACTATAGACGCATCTCCTTATTTACGCGACGTTTAAAAGCCGACTTCCACTTTGCATTTTTTTTACTTACCTTTTAACGTTCCACAAGATTATTTATTACATAGTAAACGAAACAGATCAAACAGGAAGTACGGGAAGGAAAGATATAGCGTTACGCTAAGCAAACAGCATCGGAGCGAGAAACAACGTCTTCACTTCTTGCTATCGTGATGCGATTAAATGATATTACACCAATTGCCTGAATTTAAACGCTTCAATTTCGAGAATCTTATGGTCTTGTTTGCTTATAACATTATCGCCTGTGATCAATAAAATTATTCTCATCGATATCTCTATAAAAATATGATCTTAGCTTGTGTAAAACAAAGTCTAGTTGCCATGCAACGGAGGATTACCGCCACACCTTCGCCATGTCATAAATTGAGATTAGCAAAATCGATCCGACAGGAGTCCACTAGACTGATAGTGCTAACCGATAATATAATCACAAATGACACCTAACGTTGTAAAGAAAACGCGTAGACAAAAAAAACGCGCGCTTTGTTTTCTGCATTGGTTTTGTAAATTCGGTTTGCTCGTTGTCGATTATGTAATGAAAAAGTTAAGTCCGACCTTATTCCAGCCATTCACACCAAAAGAAAGGAAAGGTTATTTGGCGAATGTGAATTGATTAAAATTACTATTAAGTCCAACACCATGTCCTCCTGAATTTGGAGCAGACGTTTACTATTCGCGTTCAAAGTTTACGCACGCTCGAGGGTTAAATCCAACGTGCATAATGGTCTCGGCACTTGCTTTTAAACGACAGGTCCGGGGTTGGCCTCTATGTTATGTATTGATTCTCCAGTGTCTAATACAATGTATATTTTGTATTTTATTAAACTTATGAAAGTATGTTTTTCGTTATGTTAGTAAATATGTATTTTATAGCGAAATAAAATATATATTCCAATACTATACCACAGTATCATAAGCTATTAATTCCAAAACTTGACAGCTTTGAAAATAGTTGTTATATGTATATAGAGTATGAGGAGTAATTGATGAGATCTACTAGGTTTAAATTTATTACACGCTCATTTTTTGCGAGTTGTGCCAGAGTATCTGTTACGTTAATAACATATTAATTATATCACCACTTCATACGCTAAGTCTGTAAAGATTAGGCTATTTAGGTCTTACGGCAGAAAGATCGTTGCGCGGGCACCCGAGCTGTAGATTGTGTTGTTAGTTCATTTTCAATGAATGATATTCTGTGACATGGAATGGGATATGCTTGGTGATAGCGAGTTGTTTGATATCTCTTTTATTATAGAGGGTAAATTCTTCCTTTTCGTTACATTGGACATTTCTTCTCTGGCAATAGGAACAGCCGGCCTCATCAGTTTGTAATCTTGATGGGTACACAACTTACATTACAATTTTGCTCTTTTTTCAGTCAGCATCAGCCTGTATAGTTTTTCTGATAGACCGACGCAATCAAAGTCATATCTTTTATTGCATAATGAACATAACATAGTGTCTCTCTCATCTCGATTAATTTTGCATTTGTGACAAACTGTAGTACATTTTCGACTTTTAATGTCCTTTCTAATTTTCCCCTCCATAATATGAAGCAAATGTGAAATTTAATTTATTTAAGAAAATGTGATGATAAAAGAAAAACAATAAATCAACAAAATTAAAAAAGATAAAAAAAAAACAAAAAAGGGAACTTTCTTTTGGAGTTGGTGAGGTTTGAACACATGCCGTCTCGATTTACACTAGGCAATTCACATCACTGTGCCAAATATCTGCGACAAATTTTTGCGAAATACTAAGCTTTAATCTTGGAGTGACGTGGACGGGCAGTAGCGCAGACGACTATAAATTTGCAAGTCACAAATTGTGTCGAATCATGTCACCCGTTGACTACTTTGCTGTCTTCTCTGCTGAAATTGGTTTACTAATTTCATTTAATTACTAGTCTCACACTGTAGCCACTCTTCAGTATTGCACTTGATGATATTAGCGAATTTATTACGTAAAAGTAAGGCTTATAAAAGCAATCTATTTATTATGAGTCGAAAATAAGGAACGTGGATTAAGCCTGTGTTAGCCGCTTGAGCGGTAATCACGGAATCCTCGATACTGGCTGGGGCAGTAAAAGGGAGGGTTCCCTTAACTGTCTCATGGTGATAGGAGACCACATGCAGATATAATAATCGTTTTAATAAAAGTCAGATTTTTTGCAGTAAACGCTAAAGCTTTTACACATACCTTGAATTATTGATTGATTTTGGACATTGATCATAATGGCAGCCGGTCACACATAAGATTGCCATCTCTAAAAATATAATTTCGGACTGATTATTCCAGGCAGAACAAAAACTTCTTTTATAGCCAAATGTTTAAATCCACGCGAGAGATAGTCATCACCCGCACCATAGTCTGGGTGTTGTAAATGTAACACGGTCTATCGTATAAAAAAAGCAAGAGCCGAACAAGTCGGGTACTTCTATTCTATCCTTTTGTATTATATATAATTTATTCACCATTTCTATAGCTATTAACTAGAATGCCATTTATAAAATAAGAAGTATGTGTTCACGTAACAGTACGTAACATACTTAAATCTATGTAATAACAATTCATTCATTATTGGGCTATATTACTTTCCAGAAATTTACTTTCAGTCAGTAGCTTTCACTAAATAGCTCGTATTAATAAAGATTTATGAAATTTTGGATAGTTAGGTAATCTATGCTGTTATCTCGTTCAATCTTTCAATAAATATCATAAGCTAGAAGGGGAAGAAAGTAGATTACCGAAGCTTAAAATAAGTGTATTAATTCATATCTTTATCATTATTATAAATATAATTCAGTATAGACCGACGGTGGATATTCTGTGGTAATGATGTAATCTGGTATTTGACATCAGCCGTTGTAAATTACATTCAAATAATTATTTTATTTCATAAACTTAAACTTATATAAGTTTTTATTAAAACAATAAATAATTCATTCAATTCATTAATTGTATTATTTTTTTTCTCAAATTAGTTATTTTATTATCACTACATGTCACATTAAACGTCGCGTATTTTTATTGACTAAGTATATAACAAATCGACCGTACCGTCTTTTGCAGTGTTATTGTGGGAAATTATATTTAAGCCAACTTTCATTCACCAAATAATAAAATATTTATTCGACATCCGTCATCTCACGAATCAAGAAGAATGCACGAAAAGAAAGAAATGACAAGTGGGAAGTAAATAAATAACCTGGGCTTACCTGAGCAGCCCCTCCCGCTTGACCATGTACCGAAAGGTCTCTGTGATGGTACTATTGTGTGCTGTTCGCAGCGATTGCATCCGCGTCTGCAACAATCACAACTCCATCAACATCAAATGATAGATTATTAGAAGTATCGATAGCGGGACCAGCGTGGTTGAGACTAAGGGCTAATCACCCTAACACATTTGAGCGACATCACATACACATTTGAGATTCTTCGCAGGTATATGGAGGTTCCCTCGCGGTGTGTTCCTTCATAGGTCGTCGAATAACTGTAGTCGACCTATAAAGGAACATATGTACTGACATATATTCTTCGATTAACGAAAATATTGAATATGGCAAGATCGTACTCCCGATTAGACAGCCAGTGCCGAAACCACGCGGCCACCGACGTTACATATAAGTGGGATATTGGTATAATTTTGAGAAATAAAAAACTGTACAACGTTTTATGGATCTAACCCAGTTTTCGAAACATTATTTCCAGTCCGCCGATATCTCTTCCTCTTCTACAGCCTTCTTGACCATTGTTAGCGCATCTTCCTGCGAGGAAAATGCTTGCGTTTTCAACGTCTGCGAGGTCTAGTTTTCAATTGTGTTAATAGAAAAACGTCACTAAGTACCAGATCAGGACTGTAAGAAAGATGACTAAAAACTAGGCAGTGTGGTAGTGTTATAAATACCCATACTTCACCAATTTTTATAACAGGCAAAGTAGGGGACAGAGTTATTGATACTTTCCGGGCACTTCGTTGAGATATAATTGCAGAAAATTGCATCAGGAATAGTAACTATAGCAAGTTCCTAGGAGTCTAATTCTAAGAGTTATGGAACTCAACTATGAAATCCGAATAGAACACAATGCGAACATAAACTAACAAATTTTTACCTCATACTTCTGGTCTTTTACTTATAAAAATGTATAACTTAGTTATCATTTCACTCTTGTCTCTTTTGTTCATTTTCCCTAAGGGGATATAATTGCTTTTTCAACCGCAGCGATGTGTGTCGTGGGAATTGATAGCAATGTAATAAATACCTGTACGAATATAAAAAGTGCTACAACGGACCTGTAACAACTTCATTAACCGATCTGATTATACTATTATATAATTAGATTGGTTAATGACCAGAAAACATACATTACTATCAAAATGCAAATGCAAAACGGGTACAAAAACGTGAAAATTACCGGGTACTTAGCTACCGGAACAAACAGCAACATGTTTAGTGTAGGTGACACCTCAAATCCGCGATGACAACCAGTAATTTGCTAATCACATAACGGCGATATAATTTTTTCTCGTGACGTGACATTATGTAAATTATAGTTTGCACAAGTTACCACGAAGACCGGGTTGACAAACGAACCTTCTAATCAAGGGAGGCGTATGTGTACCTGTCAGCTTAATTAACGGGGTTTATCTGCTGGCATTGACTGCGTCTATATAACATTGACATTGGGCATTTAGCGATCAGTCCGAGGACAATGATGGTCGAGCGAATTGTTGTATTTCTCTGTGTACTTGCAGTAGTACGCGGGATGGATGACGAAATGGCGGAGTTGATCAAGATGCTTCACGACAACTGCGGCGAGGAAAGCGGCGTGGATTTCAGCTTGGTGGACAAAGTCAACGCAGGCGCTGACTTGATGCCTGATCCTAAGCTCAAATGCTATATAAAATGTATAATGGAGACTGCTGGAATGTTAACAGAGGGAGATGTCGATGTCGAAGCTGTATTGGCCGTGCTCCCCGACGACTTGCGGGACAAGAACGAAGCTGGTCTACGGAAGTGCGGCACGCAGAAGGGTGTGGACGACTGTGACACCGCGTTTAAGACGCAGGCGTGCTGGCAAAATACTAATAAAGCGGACTACTTCCTTATATAGTCTCCGCCAGTTACGTAAAGTAATAAAAGTTTCCTTTATAATGTGTGCATTATTTCGCTCCTACCTTAGCTATTAAAATAATTATTATTCATTTGTAGATTGCCAGCTATAGCTAGCTACCATATATTTATTTAAATTATGAAAATCATTCAATATTCTAACTTCTATAACTAAACTATGTTACACCACAAATGTTTTATGAATGAAGAGTGAATTCAATAAGTCATATTAGGGATTTCACATCGGAATGAAAGATGATAAGCTGACTTTATATGATCCTTTATTTCGACATTATAAAAAATATTAAAACAAAAGTTCAAAAATATAGATAGTTATTACATATACTATAATTATATATAACTGTAACTATTACTATATAGTCTCCTAACAAGTTAATACATGTAGTCCATCTTTTTTCTAAACCAAAAAGACCTGACCCATATATATAAGGGTTACTTGATTATGAGGTTAAGATGATAATAATATTTACCAATGTAATGATATACAAATTGTTTACATAACTAATTTTTCTTAATTATTTCGCAATATGGAAACAAAATATTATTCCTTTCAAAATATCCCAAATAGATAATAAAAATAATATAACAAAAATTATTTAATCTTTTTTTTGTATAATTCATAAAGAAAATTGACAAATTAGATTAAAACTTAATATTTACATTGTGTACATGTTAAGTTTTAATGTTGAAATAAAAAACTGTTAGTATAAATAGGAACGCAACCATATTAGTTATTTTTTTTTGGCGCGTGTGGCGCCACTGTCTATTGACAGCTCGCTTCCCGTTTTTTTTTCCGTCCGTTTGTACATTGCTTGTTAAACGTGAATATAACTCTGATTATAATTAAAATATCTTTAATTATTTACCACAACTACGCAGTATATTCCTTTATGGTAGCAGAGCGTGGTTCTGAAGTGGTACAGTTGGAAAATCAGAGAAGAACTTCAATCCGTAAAAATTGCCGGTGCAATTTCAATTTGAGGTTATGAAAATTTACAATCACGGTGTAAATTGCATATTTTGTTGAAGAAATCCAACAAGATGGGTTCCAATATGTTTAATTTGGAGAAACTGATCGGAAGAGAAAACTTCGCAACGTGGAATTCAGTATGAAAACATATTTGGAACACGAGGATTTATGGTGTTGTGTCGAACGCCCTGATGACAAACCTGTGGATTCTGCTAAAGATGTCAAGGCAAAGTCGAAGCTGATATTGTTGTTGGACCCACAGAACTACGTGCATGTTCAAGAGTGCAAGACTGCAAAACAGGTATGGGAGAATTTACAAAAGGCTTTTGACGACAATGGCTTAACTAGAAGAGTGGGTTTACTCAAAGATCTCATAAATACTACACTGGAATCAAGCAATAGTGTTGAAGACTATGTTAGTAAAATCATGAACACTGCCCACAAACTGCGCAATATTGGTTTTGATGTCAATGATGAGTGGCTTGGGACTTTAATGCTGGCAGGCTTACCAGACGAATACAAGCCAATGATCATGGGATTAGAGAGCTCTGGTATTCAAATAAGTGCTGACTCAGTGAAATCTAAGCTCATACAAGAGATTAACACATCAAAGTCAACGGCTTTTTACACAAACACTAAGAAAACAACTAAAAATGATGCACAGTCAGTGAAACCAAAGGGACCAAGGTGTTACAACTGTAATAAGATTGGTCATTTTGCCAAAAATTGCAGGCAGCCCAAGAAACAATCGGCAAACAAAGGAGAGAGCTCAAATTTTATAGCAGCTTTTTCAGCAACCATCAAAGAGAACTTCAGTGACAATAAGTGGTTTCTTGACTCCGGCGCATCCATCCATATGACATGTAGAGAGGATTGGATTTACAATGTCACCGAGCCATCTGTAAAGAGTGTTACTGTAGCTAACAGGGAGCCATTAGCTGTGAAGGGAGTTGGTTGTGTAGACATACACTTGGGACAAGATAAAGTGATACAAGTTAACAATGTTTTGTATGTTCCAGGGCTAGCTGCCAATCTACTTTCAGTTAGTACCATTGTAAACAAAGGACATAAGGTTACTTTCAATGACAAGGGTTGTGAAGTCCGAAATGTAAAGGACGAGGTTGTATGCACTGCAACATTGAGCAACAAGTTATATGTCATAGATACCAGCAAAGAAGTTGCACATTTAGCCTCCAGTTCTCAGAATAGTAACAACACTTACCTGTGGCACCTGCGAATGGGCCATTTGAACATTCCAGATGTGAAGAAGCTACCCAGTTGTACTGATGGTGTGACTCTGACTCAGGAGCAAAGTAATGTCACATGCATTCACTGTATGGAAGGTAGGCAAGCAAGAACGCCGTTCACAAATGTTGGTTCTAGAGCAACAAGGCCACTGGAACTAATACATTCCGACCTGTGTGGCCCAATGGAGAATTCTTCATTTGGAGGTATGAAATACTTTATTACTTACATTGATGACTACACAAAAATGGTCTTTGTATATTTTCTGAAAGATAAGCTTAATATCTTAGAGACATTTAAAGATTTTAAGATGAAAGTAGAGAATGAATTGAATCATAAGATAACAAAACTTCGTACTGATAATGGCACAGAATACTGCAATGCTAACTTTGAAAAGTACTTATCTAATCATGGTATAATTCATCAGACCTCTACTCCATATACTCCACAGCAGAACGGCACAGCGGAGAGAATGAACAGGACTTTAGTTGAACGAGCGCGATGTATGCTGTTCTATGCTAACCTAGAGAAGAAATACTGGGCCGAAGCTCTGGCAACAGCTGCATACATTATAAATCGTTCCCCGACAAAGTCACTACAAGGTAAAACCCCATATGAAATGTGGAAAGGTAAGAAACCTAACTTATCTCATATGAAAATATTTGGCTCAGAAGCTATGGTTTTTACACCCAAAGAAAAGCGTCAAAAATGGGATAAAAAGTCAACTAAACTGATATTTGTGGGCTATTGTTATAATACGAAGGGATATCGTTTTATGGATCCTAAATCACACAAAGTTATCAAGAGTAGAGATGTTGCCTTCATTGAAAACTATGATAAGAATGGCAGTGTACCAACTGATTGTGAAACTTATGTTCCAGTAAAAGACAGTCCAGCAGCCACTACCAGCTCCGGTCCACAAGCAAATACAAGCTCGGTCAGTCAGAAAGATAAAATGCACACTGAGGAGTCACCCACTTCTGCACCTGTGATGTCCGGTGAAGACTTAGATACACAAGGTGAAAATGAGGACTCAAGTGAGGATGACACTGACGAACTTGATGAAACTTACCATCCTCCATATCCTATTAAACAAGATTACCATAGTAGTGTAACACTGAGGCCAAGACACGAAATAAGCGAAACGAGGATAAAGATGACAAAATGGGCTTGTTGTGTTTATTTACTGGTATAACTGACCCACAGACTGTCGAGGAAGCACTCACATCTCCGCAAGCTACAGAATGGAAGAGGGCCATGGACGAAGAATACTCTTCATTGATGAAAAATAAAACATGGACGTTAACTGACCTGCCCCCAGGTAAAAGGGCCCTTCCATATAAGTGGGTGTTTAAAGTAAAAATAGATCAGACTGGAAATGTTACGAGATATAAGGCCAGGCTTGTTATAAAGGGCTATGCACAAAGATGGGGCACAGATTATGAAGAGACATACTCACCAGTTGTCAGGTATACAACTATACGCTATCTATTTGCCTTAGCAGCTAGATATGGGCTGGCTATAGATCAGATGGATGCTGTATCTGCTTTTTTACAAGGAGAGATTGATAGAGACATTTACATGCAACAGCCAGAAGAGTATAAGCAAGGATCGCAGGTATGCATGCTACAAAAGTCTATTTATGGACTCAAGCAAGCCAGCAGACTCTGGAACCTGAAATTAAGCTCTGTCCTGCATGAGCTAGGCATGACTCAATCTAAAACAGATACTTGTGTCTATTATAATGATAAGAAGAATACTTTTATAGCTATCTGGGTGGATGATTTAATTCTGTTCACTTCTGAAGAAAATACTAAAAATGTTTTCAAGGAGGCATTAAAACAACATTTTGATATGAAAGATCTTGGTGCAGCAAGTCAATGTGTTGGTCTACATATTACTAGAGATGGGGACAATGTGTTACTCGATCAAGAAAAGTACATAAATGAAATATTAGAAAGATTTAGAATGTCAGACTGTAAACCCGTGAAAACACCATGTGAAGCTGGTATGAAGTTTGGTGATAAAAATGAGGAAGAAAAAATCTGTGAATGTCCATACCAACAGGCTATTGGCTCCTTACTATATGTGGCTCAAGGTACACGACCTGATTTATCATTTGCAGTTAACACACTGAGCAGATTTAATAGAAATCCTACAGCTGCACACTGGACTGCCGTCAAACGAGTTTTCAGATATCTTCAAGGTACCAAAGAACTAAAACTAGTATACACCAAAGATGGTAATGAGGAAATCACAGGTTATTGTGATGCAGACTGGGCGAGCGATGTACGCGACAGAAAGTCGTGCACAGGTTACATATTTTTGTTACAGGGTGGTGCAATATCTTGGCGATCTCAAAAGCAGCAGACTGTGGCACTATCCACTGCGGAGGCTGAATACATGTCGATGTCATCGGCGGCGCAGGAGGCGCTGTGGCTCCAACAACTGCATGCTGAACTCGGGCAAGAACAGAACAAACCATTCGTAATTTTTAGTGATAATCAAAGTGCAATTAAATTGACTAATAATGATTGTTACTTGCCTAGGTCACGACATATAGACATTCGTTATCATTTTCTTAAGGACCATGTAAACAATTTGAATTTAAAGTTTTGTTATGTTAAGGGTGAGGAAATGATTGCTGATAACTTAACTAAAGGTACTACAGTTGATAAACATTTGTATTGTGTAATGAAGATGGGGTTGCGTCCCAAGGGAGGGTGTTAGTATAAATAGGAACGCAACCAAATTAGTTATTTTTTTTGGCGCGTGTGGCGCCACTGTCTATTGACAGCTCGCTTCCCGTTTTTTTTTCCGTCCGTTTGTACTTGCTTGTTAAACGTGAATATAACTCTGATTATAATCAAAATATCTTTAATTATTTACCACAACTACGCAGTATATTCCTTTAAAAACTATTTTGCACGAAACAGCATACTACAACTTTTGGCTTTTTTATTACCAACATAATAAATATCTGAATTTTGGGCATTTTCTTTATTAATGCAAAATAAAAATAAAAAAAAACATTAGATTCAAATTAGCAAATTCAGTTCATTTAGATATGAAATATTAATTAAAATATGAAATTACAGTAATATCATCCACTTTAGAATTGAATCCAGTGTGACATTAAAATTTGTGTCCAAGTTTCCTAATTATGTGTCTCCTGGCCTATGTAATCCAAACATCAACAGGATTTAAAATATTGTGGATAATTAAGAAATACTTTTTATAAATGTAAAACAGATTTTACATAAAAAAAAATTGTAAATCTTAGGTTTATCAGACTAAAATTTTCCATGTTTGTGACATACCACTACCACCATTAACTATATTTCGTAAGATAACATTCTGCATTAGTATAAAGTATATCCATACTGCCTAATGTTGATTTGTAAATCAAGAGCTTATTATCTATAAAAAGAAGTTTAGCATTTCATCTGACTAACCAGATAAATTTCAATTTTCCAATCAAGAAGCACTAAATACTTACACAATCACTGTGCAGAAGAGTGATGTTGTTCCTATTTTACCGATAGTTTTCCTAAGGTTGTATGAATTGTAGCCTTGACGTTTATTCATTCATCATCATTTTGTGTTTTGGTCAAGTCTATGTTGAATGGTGACATATACTTTAACAGGATCTTTATTACTGGCTGAGATTGCTGTATCATTGGGGTATCTGTTAGTAGTAACACTTGACACTGTGGGTAGACATTCAATATATATTGCTTATAGTACAAGTCCTACAGACCCTTGAGATATACTGTCTGCTTCCTTTACCTCAAATAGCCATTTGCTAGATAGGATTTTAGCATAGGGGAATAGTTTGGGAGGTATATTTGAATCTTGCAAGGAAATTATTCATGCCATACACAATCAAAGGCCTATCAGATGTCCAGAATAGTGGAAAAGCATATAATAATATTTTCTGAATCATATAATTCACTCTGTACTTCTCCAAATGATCGAGTGTTGTAACCTAAAACCAAACTGATGGTTAGGTATTATATTGTTTTCTTTTATCAAGAACTTTTGAAGTAAGATATTACCAAAAAGCTTTAGCAATGTTGGCAATAAACTAATTGGTTTTTCCAACTTATATACTGTTTCAGTTCTCATTATTTCATTAAATAGTATAAGAAACACATCAGCCTTCTTAGCTCTTCAAAACCTCTTTTGTGATTAGGTCAAAGCCTGGAAGCTATTTACTGTTAAAGATTACTGATTACATTTTATATTTACTTCCTTTTTTAATTTTAGATAATAAATTAATCAATGAAAATTAATTTACTATCTAGTTGCATTCCACAATTTAAATTTATTTATAAAATATATATGTATATATAAACATGCAGATACTCATAATTGTAGATATAGACGGTAATAGTGCTGGGTTGATTTAGTATGTCATGGTAAGTATTACCATTATAGTTAAGTAACACATTATTATATATATATATATATATATATATATATATAATATATATATATATAATATATATATATATATATATATATGTCTGTAAAACACAGCTGCTGAGTATCGAGGTGACAGCCCCAGGGCTATAACTGAAAATTTTCGCTCTTGTGCAAATATTGGTGTTTATGGACAGTTTGTGCTGCTGCAACACACATGTACATTAATTGTTCTGTATGGTGGCTGTTTGTTTCCCTGTTCGAACCCAAAATTTTCTGATATGATATGGTTTTTTTAACTTCTTGTAATAATAATTGTTAATAGTAATACAAAAAGTAATACTAATAGTAATACAATAAATTTAAAATAAAAAATCTATTATTTAAATGGACTTACATGAACATCCATCTTTTAAATCAAATGATGCAATATAAATATACTATGTTAAAATTATATATTTTCAGAGTTATTTCTTAAGGAGCAAGTAGGATTAAGAATAAGTAGGATATGAATTTTTTTTTGGTTTTTTAACCAGAACATCAATATTTTATTCTTTTGAATTAAATTTTAATCTTAAGAAACACAGTAATTAACACTAGAGTGTAGGGGTCCCAAATTTGACCCATTTCGTCTTTTCAATAAAATATTGATCTTAAGAAACACAGTAATTAAGACATTCACTGCTTACAAAATAAATAAAAAATAATAGCTGGGAACCAAAACTGTTTAAGCGAATTTTGATTAAGTATATGTGAATGTTTGAAAATATGGATAAATGTATATTGTTATTATTATTTCAATAAAATAACACATTTTTCAGATCCGAGTGGTCGGCACACAGCATGCTGGGTGCCGAACACTCGGATCGGTTTACAGACTACAAAATGAATGGGACTCTCACTTGTATCCGAGTGGGAGGTGCCGATAGCTATGGCCCCGTCCCACTCGGACCCGAGTGGGGAGCACGGAATGTGTTAATGAAACAAAGAGTTATCTTCAAAAACATTTAATATATGAATTTTTGGTTTATTAATTTGGATTAAATAATTAGTGGATTTATTTGTCTGGTCTATTTTTATTTAAAATTAATAATATTAACTTTCTAATATTAATCATGAACTAACCCAAAATATAAAATTACTTTTACTTAGCAATGTTAGTGTTTTGGGCATGCTTATAAATTAGGCAATATTTATATTATCTATCTATTACTTATGCAATCATCAATTATTCATTTCATTAGTAATAAAAGTTAGAACTTCAATCAATATACATTAATAATTCAATTACTATATAATTATTAAAATATAGCAATATATGCTTGATATTTTGCTTGTTCATCACTGATAATTACTTCTTTGTATACAGTCCATGCAAGTCAAGGTCACAGTTCTTGTCAGTCAAGAAATGTAAACAAGCAAGGTGAACACATGGAGCAGACATAAAAGTAACATAGGAGCGGTAATAATACATATTTAACAGGATATGTTGTTGATGATGTTTTTTTGTCCACAGGCATGTTGACTAAACAGTGTATACATACATACAGTTTTCACATTTGTTAACATTAATATTCATTTACAAAAATATTTTATGTGATTTACCTAATAAAATTAACTATGTTCCTTGTTAGTATTGAAATAAATACATATAAAAGATTTTGCTGTTTGTAAATTGTGTAAACACTATTGTAAATATAAACTAGGCTTAAGAAACATTCAGCATTTCAATTAGTTATACTATGATTGTACTACTATTTTATAAATATTACAGCATAGCTCTCAATAGTAGTTTATTTTATCCTAAATAATTTTTACATAACCTCGGTTAGAAATTGGTGGCGTAATAGCCTAGGCTTCGAAACGAAGCTGTCACCGACTGATTAGGTTAGGTTCAAGTGATCAACGTGATCAAATGCTTTTTTTTTATTGAAGCATATTGTAAGCTTTTATATAAAATAGGAATTACCTTTACGGAATCTAAGGGGTACATTACGCAATGTTCCATCACCCCCGCAATCGCTCCGGCAGTCATATGTGCGGTGAAGTTTGAGTTCGGTAGGGATTCATAGTCGTCAAAGTTCATAATACCCACTAAATACTGACACTTAGCACAAAAATATACACAGAAAATATAAAAAAAAATGTTGTTTGATGTTTTACCGAATTAACAATATCATTTTCACTCCACTATTTTCATCACTAGACATTTAAATAATGGAACTTGGTTGGAATTTCTACAAATTCCTTTTGCGCGACGAGCGTACACCAACAATCTGTGAGCTACGCACAGACTAGAAAGAAATCTAATGTCAACATTTTTTTGTCTACGGTCCAATATCAGGCTTCTACTAGGTATATATATCTGTAACTCAGTACCGTGTGGCTAATCTACAGAATAAACCATGAAGTTATAAATAAGGCGGAGAGCGCACCTCAATTACCGGTCTGAGGCAAATTAATAATTTATATTTCGTGGTACGACCACTCAGTATTACGAGTGGACTCTGTACTGCGAGCAAGAAACTCTCTAGAAACAAAATTTGACAGCCGAGGTTTATATATACGTAGTAATTAACAAAACAAGGAGAGTTGCTTTTATAAGCGATATATGTCGATCGATAAGTCTACACCCGAACAGCTGGATCCCAAAAAAGAATCACATATTTTAAAATGACAGTTAGCTTTACACTGACGTGAAAATGGCGGCAATGAATAAATAAATATTATATTGATCATCAATTAACTAGATAATAACACTATTTTTGCTTTAATTGAAGGCAGCAAACGTCATTTGTCAAATTTTAGAGTTTCGCGCGTAATCAAAGCAGCATATATTTATATTTTAAATAAAGTGTCCAGACATGTCATACGCGTGTCCCGGATTTGCTCACACTAATCCAAACATCATAAAATTGTTCAAAACAAATTTTGTTGCGCCGCAACTAACGTTTATTATGTTCGTAATGCCGATCTCCATAAAGACCTCGAATTAACGACCATACAACAGCATTTCCAATCTCGCTCCGAATGCTTCTTCAAAGCCGCAGAGCAACACTCTAACCCGCTCATGAGAAAGGTAATGGACTACGTTCCTGCGTCACCCTCGCGTCTACGATATCGAAGACTTCGTCTCGACTTCGTCGACACTGACAAACAACTTAAGCAGGACCTTCTATTTCTGCAGGCGGCATCTGCGCTGTCGGCGGCATCTGCGCTGCCAAACCCTCCATGATCCCTGAAAAGGATGAAAATGAACTGTTACCTGTTTTAGATATATGTGTATTTGCAAAATTAAAATAAAAGCAAAATATTACAACTTTTCAAGTAGCAATAAACAAGTAGTATAAGCGAAACAACGACAATAGGTAATAATAGAATAACAATGACAGAATTGTAAAAAAATATGAAAGCATAGTAAAGGATAACATATCAAAGGAGTTTGCAACAATCCCTTAATTCGGCAGCCTTTAGCACCATGACTAGGTTCCGTCATGATAATGCCGACGCTTTTTACTTTGGCTACTTTGGCTTCCTGCGCCTCTTCTAGCGCTTTTGGGCCCCTTTTATGGGTCTGCGCTGCATCGCCCCTCTCCAGAGGGGCTGGCGGTCGCCCTCATAATTTGCCTATATCGTTCTTAGAACTTAGGCACAGGTCGAGTTTAGTCCGTGACACTTGCAGTTGCAGTGGGGTATCCTGGGCACGTTTCGTGCTCGTTGTGAAGATTCTCAGCCTTATTCTCCTGTGAAAAAAAAAAAAAGTGAAACAAGAATTGAATTGTAAGTAGTTTTAATTAAAAATGTCGGCGGCCATATTGAATCAGATTTTCTACAATATGTTTAAGAAAAATTACTACAATTATAACTGTTGCTTATATCACGCATCTTAAAGACACGGTCCTTTAAAAGGCGTGCGTGGGGATAGAAATCCAACGCGTAGAGGCCATTTAAGCGATGCTCTTGCGACTCCGCTCTGTCCGACCGGTTAAGGCAAGACAGAGGCGGGTGGCATACGTCCCCCTGCAGCACATCGGTACCTTCGGTGACGCAACTCATCGACAGCTCGCCACAAGCTGCCCTGAAGGAGAGTGTCTACACTGATGAAGTATTAAAAACAATGGGCGATGGAGTTGTCATTTCCCTACGCACAATTTTTTAATATCACAGACTACTTAGAGAAATATCATGTTATGTGTGGATTGTGTGAAGTAATAAATCAGTTTCAACGAGTACGTCTCGTCTTTTGCTTCCATAATACAAATATTATCTTTATTTTTGTCGTCATTCAAGTGATCTGTTTAAGTGTGATAGTGATATATGTTTAGGTTAATACTACAAATTGTGTCGTAATGAGATTGACAGTCAGCTGGAGCCACATAAAGTGTTGAGGGTTACCGAAAAAAGTGGTAGGGATTGAGGGGTTTTCCAACTTAGCGCTAGCCGCTCTCATCTCATCTAATCTGTTCAATGAATCGGGGAAGTTCTTTAAGAGAATTCTCACTTCACGGATTATCTGGAGGACACGGGACCAGACTTGACTGATTGTCAGTATTGCTTTCATATCGACCGGTCTACTCTGGACGCAGTAATCCACCTAAAGAAGTAGACTGAGGAGGCTATAACCCAATGAGGTCATCGTTGCGGTATCACTGAATATGCGCGAAGCATTTTACTTAAATTTCATCGAGTGCCCTCCTATCTTCATGCAATAGTACAAGACAACCTACATGAAAGGTAAGAAAATTCTGTATGAGCCCGCGGACTGGAATGTTCACAGCTAGCGATATGGTGGCAGGAATGCCTCAGGGTTCAGAGTTAGAACCCTTTCTCTGGAACTTGGGGTATAACTTGGTCCTGCGGGGCAACCTCACACATGGAAGTTATGTACTTCGCCGATGACACTTTAGCCGCGGCAAAAGCGAAAATGGATAAAAAGGCAGTCCAACGTGCGTCGCTTTATACTATAATGGTAATATGACAAATCCGCCTTCTGGGGCTAGATATAAAAATGAATTAAAATTTTAAAAATAAATTAACTCTAATACTATAACACTTAATACTCGTATAAGTTCATTGTATCCTTTAAAGATTTATCAGTCTCAATTTTATAAATAAGACAGGGTTCCGTGGCCATGTATGGGGCTCCCGTGTGGTCACAAGACTGCGCGAGGTCCCCCCGCTGCAGAGCTCTGCTACGGAGCTTGCAGCGGATAATGGCCATACGGATCGTACGAGGCTACCGTACAATCTCGTACGAGGCGGCGACGGTTCTGGGACGCTCCCCCCCATTCGACATCCTGGCCGACATGTACGCGGCGACGTATGCGTCGCGGCGTGTCGACCTGGAACCCGCGCACGAAGTGCCTAAGCGGGAGTGGCACCGACGGATTGTGGTGGCCTGGCGTGCGCAGCTCGAATTACGGATCTGCGCGCGCCAGCGGGCCGTCGGTGCCGTACTCCCGCACCTCGAAGCTTGGCTCCACGGGAAGGAGCAGGTCACCTACCGATTGACTCAGATGCTCACCGGGCACGGCTGCTTCGGTGAGTATCTGTGTCGAATAGGACGGGAGGGATCGACACATTGTCACCACTGCGCATCCGACCTTGACTCGGCCCAGCACACGCTGGCGGAGTGCCCCGCGTGGGCCTCCGAGCGCCGAGTCTTGGTCGCAGAGATCGGGCGAGATCTGTCTCCGCCGGCATTGATTGCGGCAATGCTGGCGGACGAGGGAGGTTGGAGGGCCTCCTTCTGTGAAGCAGTAATGCTCCAGAAGGAGGCCGCCGAGCGGGGTCGGGAGATGGTCGATTCCGCTCGAAGAAGGCGGCGCCGGGCTCGGTAGCACAGCTGCGGCGCCGCCGCGGGTCGCCGGCGGGCGCGAGGAAGTCGCGACTGCTACGGCGACCCGGGATGGACCACGCCCCTTCCGTGGCCGGGGGGCGTCGTCGGTGGAGGAGACCGGGGGAGGTAGTAGCCTCCCCCGAGGAGGGCTCCCCTCTAGTCAGGGGAGCGGAGGCTGGGGGTTCCCGGAGGTGGCTTGGTGTTCCCGTGGGCTCGCTACATGCCTGAGGAAGGCCATCCCTGAGGTTTTTAGTGGGTAGGCCTCCCCCTTCTGGGGAGGAGAGCACCACATAACCGCCGGCTCACCACAGCCGGGGTATGCAATTTAATGCATTTTCCTCAGGGGAAAAAAAAAAAAAAAAGACCCCTGTCTTTTACATTTTGATTAAAAACTTTCAGTACCTTTTTTTTCTCTTGCTATCATAAATATATAATTAATTCCACGCTATGTTTCCCAGCACTTCTCGAATTCATAAATACTATTCAAATAACACTTTTCTGCTTAAATAGATCTTTACCTAAGTGTTTAGCATCTATTTATTCATGACCACCTTCCACATTCATGACAGAAATTTGAAAAAAGTAAAAATACAATATAAATAAATCTTTCCGTGTGCTTAGTCGTCTCGTCGTATCGTAAAAACAGATCTAACTGAGGCGCTTATGAATTTAGTGACTCTGCGAGCACAAACATTATAGCGGCCTATGTGCTTGTCGCTCTCTATATCTGTGGGTATGAGGCATGCACCGGCAAGTATAGTAAATCAGATTGTGTCTTTCAGTATTAGGTCATACTAGTAGTTAATTAATGGTTATAGAGTAATCTTAGCGTTAATAAGCTTGACGTTTTTTATGATAGCCATGTTTATTAGTTACGTTCAAAGTTATACTTCATCTAGTATCCAACTGTCGCCTTTTCACCACTATGAAGACATTATTTAGGATTTACTTATTAAGTGGAATATATATAATATATAGTGAGTAACATTGTTATTGATTTTTGGACATCGTAATAGTCGAATGGGACTAGCTAAGTATTTTAAATAATTTTATTAATGAATTTTCTTGTCGATTTTGTTATACGAATTATTGAAATTCTCCACTGCCCCCTAGACAAATGCTACTTAGCGTTAGCGTTCGAAACTGCGGAAAAGATAAATTTTATTGAAATGACATTAGGTAACGATAAGTCACGTGACATCTCCATACATTTTTTCTTTCCGCAGTGACTGAACGTTAATGCTAAGTGGCATTTGTCTAGACCATCTGTGGGTAGCTAGATAACTGCGTTGTTTAATTTTTACTACCTATTTTTTCAATTAAATTATTCATTAGTCTAGATAGGTAATATTAAAATGTAAAGTAGGAGCTCTGTGACCTCATAAATGACTGGTATCAGGTCGGTTGTTCTTTGCAGCTGCGCGAAGATACAGCCTGGCCTTCTCTGGCTTGCCTTGATTTTCTTTACATACTTTCATTTCAAAGCCCAGGTCTCGGAGGCTCTCCTCTACCTCCTCTGGTCTAGTGTTCTCCGGCAGTCTCTGATGGCAATATTTAGACTTTGTTCTTTCAGGAGAGAGTAACAAAACTACTATTTGGGCTTAGTGGCCTCTGTGTTTTGTGAGATGTCGCTGCATTGTGCTACTATACTCCCTACTCAATAAATCAATACTTAATAAATAATGATTGTTCCACAATTAGTGGCGGATACTTTAGATTTTCCCTTCGTACATAAGCCGAAGCCGAACTGGCCGATGTGTCAGGGGTGGTGCTATCCGATACAAGCGGGAGCAGCGGGAGTAGGTGAAGCTTGACGGGCTGCGGGGAGGGGGGCTGAAGCAATAGATACCTTAGATACCTTGAGGTTTACCAGCTGCTTAGTGACCATCAGTATGGCTTCCGTAGAGGTCGTTCAGCTGGTATACCTCACACATCGTTGGGCACAGGCGATTGAGAGTAAGGGAGAAGCACTGGCGGTTAGTTTGGACATAGCAAAGGCCTTCGATCGGGTGTGGCATAAAACGCTTCTTTCGAAGCTTCCTTCCTACGGGCTTCCTGAGAAATTGTGCGAATGGGTCACTAGTTTTTTAGCAAACAGAAGCATTAAGGTCGTAGTCGATGGTAAATGCTCTGACGTATTGTCGGTAAATGCTGGTGTCCCTCAAGGCAGTATGCTATCGCCTACACTGTTCCTTCTACATATCAATGATATGTTGCAAATCAGCAACATTCATTGTTATGCGGATGACAGCACAGGTGATACTTTTTACACCGGTCGCACAAATATGTCTGGGGTAAACGTCGTCGAGAGTCGAAATAAACTTGTGTCTCAAATTGAGACTTCTTTAAAGAAAGTCTCAGATTGGGGTAGACTTAATCTGGTCCAATTTAACCCCACTAAGACCAAGTTTGCGCGTTCACCGCAAAAAAGCTACCGTTTATCGCATCACCTCGATTTGAAAGCTCACCCTTAACTGCCTCAGCCAATATTGGAATTCTCGGTGTCGACATATCGAGCGAAGTACAGTTCCGCGGACACCTAGAGGGTAAGGCTAAAATAGCCCTGAAGAAGCTTGGTGTTCTCAATAGATCGAGGCGGTATTTCACACCGGCCCACCGAATGCAGCTCTATAAGGCGCAAGTTCGGCCACATATATAACTATACTCCCAAGGAACCTTTTAGCAAAAAAAAATCATTTTAATCACTAGAATAACAGTTTGAGACTTTATAAACGATGTACAAAAGCGTACAAATATATTTAAGGCTGTAGTAAAGCATCGTTGTATTCTTTTATACAGTAAGGCTGGTTTAGGGCTGTACAAAGCTGAAATTATTACTTTTGGCTGTTAAGTAGCACGGAAATACTCCAAAATACAGTGCGTGGTATAAAAAGCAGCTTTAAGCAAGTTTATAAGACTAGGGCAGTATATCAACTGAATAGTGCTCTAGAATTATTTCTTTTTGCAGCCTAGTTCTGTTGAATATTGCTATTTCTGAATAACGGTGTATAGGTACTTACTCGGTAGTACAGTAATCATATAAGGCTTGATATTGGTTATCTAGGACACCCTTAAAAAGCTAATTTCTGTACAAGAGTGGCATACAATGTTGTCTGCTGAATAATGATTTAGTCTTACTTTATTTTAAAGCTATCGTAATTAGCGTAAATGTTTGTCTAGTTCTAGAAAGAGTAAACAGTAGGTAGTAAGTACATCGGCATTATGTAAAATATGATTACCTATTTCAAATTAGCATGACTGTTTGTGTCATCAAAATATATTTGTGTTAGTAAACAGGTACCTAGTACAGTTCATTTATTAATTTAACTGTAGGTACCTATTGCGGAAATAAATATAAATTATATATACAGTATGGGTCTTCTTTACTTTCAATTGAACCCTGAATTGCTGTAATATTCACTTAACTTATTCTATTAAGCACCTACTACAGTAAATAAATTCTAATGTACAGCAAAAGTTACTCTTTAGGCTGTTGTACAAACATAACTTATGCAAAAAGCTTCATAATAGTGTACTAGAAGAGCAACAGCTGTAGATACAATTAAAGATGCCATAACCTAAAAATCATGCTACCAAACTTAATATATTGTGTTAGTATTTGTTATTGAAAATTACGGCTATATTTACATAGACTTTCACCTGAAAACACAACGAAATTAATTTGTTGTCAATAAAAATGCCCTGCGGGCTTATAAAATTAGTCTCATGTTAGGTTACACGGTTCTTGTAACACAAATAATTTCATTAATATCTATTATTTTGAAAGCGCGTGAGCGTGGCTTAATATTGGTATATATAATCACGAAGAATTAGCAAAGCCGCAAGCAAACTAATGACCAGGAATATTCATTTAAACTACCTACCACATATGAAATCATATAATATTATAATGGTATAATATTTATATTAAGACATGACAATACATATACTATATGACATATTTGAAAGCCGATTCCATTCATAGACTTGACAGTAGATTAATATAAAACCAATTTTCTGATACACCTCCTTGAGTTTTGTAGAAATTTAATAATGGTTATATGAATAAAAATAAAACCAAACATTTATTTCTTATAATAATAAAATAACCTAGTAGCCAGAATCATCCATCAACAGCTTGCCCTTCAATACGGCCTTGTTGAGCATGAAACACCGTACTATAAGTACGCGCATTCTTGAAAATGGTCGTGCGTTGTTCTATTGAAAGAAAGAAAGAAAGAGATATTTATTTGGCCATTCTTGTACAGTATGTCGCTTATGATATAATAAAAGAAAGAAAAAAAAAACATCGAAGTTTGGTTAAAAAGGCCCCTATCTCAGCTAATGCTATTGGGATCGCTCTATCATCACGGACAGGACTATTGCGTGCAATAAACCTGATATCGTGGTGATCGACTGCTTCCAACGCTGTGCAATGCTCGTTGATATTACCATCCCTCATGATGAGAACCTCGTAAAAGCCGAGAAGGACAAAGCCAGTAAGTTCCTTGACTTGGCATACGAGGTAACCGCCATGTGGAATGTTGATTCAACGATCATTGCTCCGATAGTTGTGTCTGCGAATGGCTTGATAGCGAAGAGTCTCGATCAACATCTTAAGAGGCTCTCGCTTGACAGATGGATCAAGGGCCGGATACAGAGGGCAGTGATTCTCGACACGGCACGTATTGTCCGGAGGTTTCTCTGTCTGCAGCCCTAACCACCGGTTTGTTTGGGCCTTACCTCGCTGCCGCTGCCGGCGGCATACTAGGTTTAAGTTTTTTATAGTATTTATGTTTCTTTTGTATATCTATATTGTAAAAAGCTTAAATATAAGATTATTTATTAAATATAAACATAATATATATGAATATACATACTTAGCAAATAAAATTATTAGCAAATACACTTAGCAAATAATATTTGGCCGGACATTTAGGTAAGAAGGCCGGTCACCCTACATTATTGAGGACTTTGTCTCAGTATTAATAGGTACGACATAAAAATTGTATGTAAAATCTTATAAATAAATCTCTCAGACCTAAATATTTTTATTATTATCATAGATCTTGTTAAATTCTACAGAAATAATAAATAAAATCGAATGCCAAATCAGTCTTAGGTAAGTACTTTATTATTAATCAGGCAAATAGACATCAATTAAAATTAAATTCTAGATACCTACTTCGCCATTTATCAACATATGTAACTGTGCTCGACCATTCTCGATTACAAAATACTTCGGCCTGCGTGAGCGACCGTCAGTCGACTCTCATCGCCTGCGCTCGGCCACTCTCGTTTACGAAATGTAAAAAGCCTAACAAAAGCCGGACAAACCAGACACAGTCTATTTTGGCCGGACTCGCAATCAAAAAGCCTACCTATGTCCGGCTTTATCCGGACGCCTGACAACGCTAGCTGGGACATTGGTCCCAGCTAGGGTTGGGACCAATCTTGGATCTGGGACCAAATCAATATCAATATAGGGGAAGCCGATTTTTCTAATAATGCAAAATATGTGTATTTCACATAGGTACATAATCTATGAATACACTTCTCATCAAAAAAATCGAAACACCTTGCAAGTTTACGTTTTGTCAGAATTATCAGAAAAATGTGTACATTTAGGAATAAATGTTAAATGTCGTTTAATAGTGAGTAATATGAGCTTATCAAATCTTAATATTAATGTTCTAAATTTAAATGAATTTTTTATATTAGGTTTCGTATTTTGTTAAATGAGTCATTTTTATTCCGTATGGAGTATAAAGGAAATGGATAAAACAACACACGTAAATGAAAAAAAAAGCTAAAAACGTTTATTTAATAACTTGTATTCCCTCCCCGAGCTCTAATTACTGCTTCCATACGGTTCTTCATCGATCGGATGAGAGTCACGATCACATGCTGTGGTATATTGTCCCATTCCTCTTGGATTGCATCTTGCAGCTGGCTAAGTGTTTCTGGGGCAGGATCTCTTGCTCGAATTCGTCTCTTTAATTCATCCCACAGATGTTCAATGGGATTCATGTCCGGGCTTCTTGCTGGCCATTCCATAATAGAGATATCGACTTCGTTAAGATAATCTCGTACGACGCCCGCGGTGTGAGCCCTAGCATTGTCGTGCATGAATATGAAGCCGTTGCCAATAAAATGTGCATAGGGCATCACATGAGGCTCGAGACACTCTTCGACGTACCGATGACAGTTTAGTGCAGGCAGACGTGGCCCAGACACAAAAGCAAGCTCTGTCTTACCGTCGGCGCTGATTCCTCCCCAAACCGTCCACGAACCGCCACCATAGCTGACCTTTTCTTCAATGCAGCATTCTGCATAGCGTTCTCCGTCTCTTCTGTAGACCTTGTTCCTTCCGTCGTTACCATACAGCATAATTTTACACTCATCAGAAAAGAGAACTTTGCTCCACTGTAGGTATGACCAATTTAGGTGCTCACGTGCAAAGTTAAGGCGCGCTCTTCGATGGTCTGCAGTTAATTTCGGCCCATTTGCTGGCTTATGCGGTACCAGTCCACGATCCTTCAACCTTCTTCTAATTGTAGAGTCACTTACAGCCACCCTTCGTACAACACGAAGCCGCTGCTGCAGTTGAAAAGCGTTAAGGCGTCGATTTCTTAAAGAAGTTGTTACAATAAATCGATCATCTCGCTCAGAAGTGACCCGATTCCTGCCAGATCCTGAACGGCGCGTGAACAAACCAGTCTCCCGATAACGTTTATAGACTCTATGAACAGATGACAGGCTTAGATGCAGTCTTGCAGCCACAACACGCTGATTAAGGCCAGAATCCAGCAATGCCACAACTTGGGCGGCTTCTGTGGGCGAAGTATCCATACGTTTTAGAAAAATAACCTTTTTTCAGACGTCCCAAAGTCACAGTATTGAAATAAAAAACAAAAAGTTTAAGGATAGGCGCCAATTTTTAGTTTTTAAACGCTAAATGTACTCCAACCCTAAACACACATTTGTCTCAAAACAGTGATTCATTTCGAAATAAGATAAACAAATGAAATTCTAATTTTGAATTTAGAATTTTCGCTTATTACTGTAATGGCCAAACTGCCAGCTATACATTTATGTTTTTTTTTTCATCGTATGAATTCTTTTTTGTGTTAAATTCGGACAGAAACAATGAAAACGGAAGTGTTTCGATTTTTTTGATGAGAAGTGTATTTACATGCAGTGTTATTAATATGTAAATACTGCTTGACTTTCCAGCTTGACACAAAAAGGGTGGAGCGATGACTAAATATTTTGTTGAACGGCAATACATATTATTGTCAAAAACAAAATACTTGTTCCAAGTCTATTGTTTTTATAACCTCAATTTAATATGTGTCCTATTACTGTAAGTTTATATTAAATGCATAAAAATGATCAAATGCTTGATGAGTAGACCTTAGTAGACTTTTCGAGAAAGTGGGTCTTAAAATTAATATAGCCTCCTCGATCCTCTTCACTTCAGCATCAAAATATTATTATTATTACATCCAATATAACTTAGGTACATATACCATAACATATAACATAAAATGAGGGTGATGAAACCTATGATGATAGGGTATACATGATAGAAGCGCAATTACTGTTAATTATGCAAGAGTTCATCTTATGTATAATGTAAACATTTTGAATAATGCCTCTACCATGCAATCTCATTAAAGAAAGCTGGTACCGATGGACATGAGACAAACAAAGGGCCTCATTAGGTGTTGTTAAGCCTGCTCAGAGATTTATGCAAGAAATTGAATTTTTATTTATATGTTTGTTAAGAATTAAGGACGGTGATTTTGAGTCTGTGTCTATACTTTACGTTACTTGACATACAGCTTTTAGAAAGAAAGAAGACATTTATTCACGATACAAAAGGCACACTTAATACAACATACAACAGCTTAAAATATAAATTTACTTATGAATACGATCTCAAAATCGGATACTGACTCAGCATATGCTGAGGTAAATACCTGCAGCGCTGGTTTTCAGCCAGTACCGTAACTGACTAACGGAACGCAATATTAATTCGACAAAATATGTTATTATTATTAATAATTGAAAACTCTACTGCACTTTACATGTATTATATAGGTAAAATTAGCTCTAATTGAAGTATAAAAAACATAGATGTATACGACATATATAGGTAACTAATTTATCAATTGAAACGACACAGTTGTATCTATTCTGCTGTGCTAGGTGCTGGTTTATTTAAAAGATTTTTGTGAAGTCAACAGATAACCGGCACTATGTCGCTCATCCAGCTTTACGCCCAGCTTGGCTGCGAGCCGCGCCGCTAGCCCCACGCAGCTCTCGCCCGGTTCCTCCGGCACGCCTGATATCTGCAAGTCGCATCGCAGTTACTCCTGGTCGCGGTCATTGAACTGCATCTTTTTTTTTTTTTTTTGTTTCCCTGAGGAAAATGCATTAAATTGCATACCCCGGCTGTGGCGAGCTATGTGGGGCTCTCCTCCCCAGAAGGGGGAGGCCTACCCACTAAAAACCTCAGGGATGGCCTTCCTCAGGCATGTAGGGAGCCCCCGGGAACAGCAAGCCACCTCCGGGAACCCCCAGCCTCTGCTCCCCTGCCTAGAGGGGAGCCCTCCTCAGGGGAGGCTACACTACCTCCCCCGGTCTTCTCCACCGACGACGCCCCCCGGCCACGGAACACCCCCCGGCCACGTCGCGACTTCCTCGCGCCCGCCGGCGACCCGCGGCGGCGCCGCAGCTGTGCTACCGAGCCCGGCGCCGCCTTCTTCGAGCCTCCTTCTGGAGCATCACTGCTTCACAGAAGGAGGCTACAGCCCTCCAACCTCCCTCGTCCGCCAGCATTGCCGCAATCAATGCTGGCGGAGACAGATCTCGCCCGATCTCTGCGACCAAGACTCGGCGCTCGGAGGCCCACGCGGAGCACTCCGCCAGCGTGTGCTGGGCCGAGTCGAGGTCGGATGCGCAGTGGTGACAATGTGTCGATCCCTCCCGTCCTATTCGACACAGATACTCACCGAAGCAGCCGTGCCCGGTGAGTATCTGAGTCAATCGGTAGGTGACCTCCTCCTTCCCGTGGAGCCATCTGCAGTTTGGTTACTGCCTCCTCTAGCATTCGGTGGCCTGCCGCGGCGGAGCCATCCGTCATCTTCGCTTCGATAATATCGATTCGACCGTCAAGTGCGTCCATTCGCTTGGTGATTTCAGACATGCAGCCACGTATGGTCGAAAACTCTTCACGGAAATCTCGTAGGTCCCTTCTCACCGATTGCAACTCTTCCCTAAATAGTAAAATCTCACGAGCGAAGATGCTATGACCGCTACGGGAATGGCAAGCTGCAGACCTTTCACTAGCGTATCAGCTTGATTATTTCGTAGTACGTTCGGCTTACATGCCGGACAGCGCCAGTCCCGAGGGAGGACAGCGGTCGTGGCCGGGACGCCCACGCAGGCGTGATGATATGTGGTCGTACATTTGGGACACCCCACATAGTCATTGCGCCCCAAAAATTTTGCGCAAGCACCACACTGTTTCGGCATTTTGGCTCACTAATACCCTAATGCGTAATGTAATAAAAAATATTTTTATATTAAAATATTGTATATTGAACAAATTCATAAAAGTTTTAGTTGTTGTAAAATATATATGTAAAAAAAAAGTGAAAAAAAAATTGAAGTTTGAACTGAGGATTGAACTAACGCCGTTCGTGCCTGAAGTAAGTATTCGAGCAAACGACCAACAAAACATTAAATTTTTTATGAAAATTATTGATGTTAACAAATTCATAAAATGTTGATATTTAAACGGGTTATTTTGGGATAAACTAGTAAAAATTTCACACTCCACTTTCAAATCACCCACACTTTGTCTTTGAAATTCAAGGAATATATGCTATTTCTTTTGAGTAACCACGAGATTTTTCACAGATTTATACAGAAATACGTATATTTTCTAGTATTTCACAATTCTCACAGAATAACTATCTTTAAACTATTTTTTCAAATTTATTTTTGACAAGATGTCTTTTACTGTTTACCCGTTCCGTTAGTAGATGACTTTTACTTTACATATTATTCTTAAACATGTAAAGTGATAATTAATATGTGAATCAAATCCCAGTGTGAATCCCAATCTTCTGTTTTTTAATAAAGAACTATATAAATACATACTTTTTTTTATAAGTAACATTTCAATTAAACCTCTTGTCACTACAGTAACGTGGCGCCAAGCGCACGCTCAGAGCATGGTCGAGCCAATCAAGACCTTCGAGAACATCACATTCGACATGGCCAACCAAGGTTCTTATAACATCAGTTACTGCATTGAGCAGCTTCTCAAATGCTGGGACTTCGCCAAGTGAGCATTAAATATAGCATAACAAATAATAGAATCTAAGCTTAACTGGACCCATTGTCTAGTAGCAAAGTAAAAGCATCACGACGTTGTCCGTATTGCAAGGCGTTTGTATTACGCAAAATGTATGTTCAGTAGTTTTCAAAGCGCGCGTGCGTTTTACAGATAGAGAGTTACTTTGTTATTTATAGTATTTGTATGCAAATCGCTAGATGTTTCGATAGTAGCTATCTGATCCGTTTAAGCGCACGAGATTTGCTTAAGGTATTCTATCCATCGAAGCCATAGGGTCCTTAAGATCAAGGCTCTGGGGTTCAGTTTAATCCAACATAATCTTACGGAATTTGGCCGCACTATTCCAGGCGCATTTCCTGCTTCTTATGATGGACTCTCAGCCTCACCTCACCCATAAAATAACTACCGGCATTAATTTTCTTATGATTGTGTTTCCAAATATGTTGTAGAGGAATGTAGCAAATAGGGGATTAATAAATGAAAGTCAAGAATTTTCCTGGCGAAGGCAATAAAGTAAATTAGAGTGTATTTCTTGTACGCGGTTTATTCTTTACAAGTCTTTTAAGACTTAGTGATTGAGTTTTTATTTTCTCTAATCGTGGTATTTGATATGCAGGCCGGACATGATCTGCGCAGATTATAAATACTACGCGTCGGTGTGCACGCTGATGCGCGAATATTGTGACGAGTTCGAGTTTGATGAGGATAGTAAGTATTTTGAATTTACAGACGGCTTCTAAAACATTTACTAGCATTATAATTATTTGAGTCACACATATTAAATCCTTTTATCATTTATGTAATGTCAACGTTGTAGAAACTTTCATCATAACTGTACCTTTCATAAATCAAAATTAACATTGTTCAAATACGACTTTATAGAAAGCTCTTTTGAATCGGCGTTCAATTTTTGTCCCCTACCACCCATTCAGGACGTATTTTTTAGCTGATAAGAAGAATGGACACAAGAAACTTATCAGCTTTATCAAAAGTAATAACAACATTTACAATAAATTATGTCGTTATCATACAATGTACATATGTGTTTACAATTTAAATGGGAAACCAAATATTTACAATTTAGAATTTAATATCTTCAAATCAACACCAACCATCATTTAAATAATCATTGACTTTATAATAGGCTTAATAAGGCCTTACTCATTAGCGTCTTTTTAACATATAGCATAGCGTCTTTTGAACTTATGAAAAGGCAATTCAGCTACACTATGTGGAATCTTGTTATAAAAATTTATACATTTGCCCACAAACGAACCTCTAGTTTTTTGTAGCCTGTACGTTGGAACGGCAAGTTTATTTTTATATCTTGTGTTTAAATTATGCATTTGAAAATTAGTATGAAATGTGTGACAATTTTATACACAAAAAACAAATTTTCATAAATATACTGGCCCGCTAAAGTCATTATATTAATCTCTTTAAATAAATCTCTAAGTGAATCCCTTGCTCGTAAATTATAAATAGCGAGGACTGCTCTTTTTTTAAGAACAAAATACTTTCTATGCTAGCAGCCGACCCCCATAATAGTAAACCATAGGACATAACACTGTGAAAATAACTAAAGTAAATTAATCTTGCCGTTTCAACATCTGTAAGTTGTCTTATTTTTTTTACAGCATATGCTGCAGTCTATTTGATAGGGTCTCAATATGTGGATTCCATTGTAAAGTCAGATCCTAGGTATTACTATACCCAAGAATTTAGTGAATTCTACAAATTCTACCACTTCATCTTTTATTTTAACTACTATTTCAGTATCTACTTTTCGTAGATTTGATAATGAAAATTTGATACATTTAGTTTTATTGGGATTTAAAGATAAATTATTAATTGTGTACCAGTGCAATACTTTAGAAAGAGTAAAACAACGTCAATATTGCCGTTTCCTCTGTCAACTTTAAATATTAAAGAAGTCATCTGCAAATAGTATAATAGTATTGCACAAAGTATCGGTGAAGTGTGGGAGATCATTAATATATATCAAGAAAAACAAGGGTCCCAATATCGATCCCTGGGGCACGCCCATAGCAACAGGAGTACCTGCAGACTCAGTCCCATTAACAACAACTTTCTGGATTCTGCTGCATAGTCTGGCTAACGAAAGCAAGCACAAAATTATTTGCAAAAATACTACCTTTTTTATCTCTCTAGAGAGAGGATGAAATACCGAAATCTTTTGAAAAACTTACTGAGTTAGAGGAGAAAGATAAAAAAAATAGGATAAAAAGCCAGATTCTGTAGTTGGAGGAAATCGCTACATTCACTGTTAAACTATTCTAAACCTCTGATTTTCTAATATAAATATCTACAATGATTTAGTTTTCTGTCTTATAGAAGTAAGTGTGAAAACACGAATTATATTATGGAGTCTGGAGTAGTACGGGAAAGAAACACCCACACAAAAGTGTCTAACCTGTGCACCGAGACAATTGATATCATTTCAATTTTAACGATAATGTATGAAAATTATTCCAAATAACGGAACGAAATCTTATGTCATTAGTGTTACTTTGGCTACAAGTAGTGATGTACAAGATACCTTAAATGAAGTATCTGGTAAACAAAATGCAAAATACTTTTAAATTACACTATGTACGTTGTAACAAGGTGCAGGTGACAGGACGTTGATCTTTGTTATTACCACATGACTAGGGATGGGACATTAAGCAATTCACTTTTATCGCTGACGATACTCGCAGTATAAATCTAGTTCTCTTTAATATTGTTATGAAAATCAAAATATTATTTGATTGGTATTTATAATGAGATTTCGTTATCGCGGATGTACTAATGCGTAGTTTCTAGGAATTGAACATTTATCGCCTATGTTCAATGCGATATATCAAACCTAACTTAGGGGCCATCCATAAATTACGTCACACGGTTAGGGGGAGGGAGGGGGTTGACGAAGTGTGACATTGTGTGACAAGGGGGGAGGGATCTTAAATTTCGTGACGTCACATTACAAAATCTATTAAATCAAATAAGCTAACTGTTAAAACACAAACTTTAAATTTTTATTATTAGTATGAAAAGTGCTGTAAATATTAACTTTTATTGTAAAGTCTGTATACTAAATAAAGTAAATAAATAAAGGTATATTCTTCTATCTATTAATAGAGGTACTCCCGAAACGTACTATTTTTCTAATTGATTATAGTAGGTGATTTTGAAAAATATAATAAGAAAATCATGAAATGACCATATACTTATCTATACATATAATAAGACAGTAAAAATATTTTGTCTGTACATTTAGTATTTTTGACTGAAATGGATAGAGGGGCACTTAAATAGATTATTAGAAAGCAAAAAAATTTTTTTGGAATTTTTTGTCTGTCTGTCTGTATGTATGTTCACGTTTATCTCCGAAAGTACTGAACCGATTTGCTTGAAACTATTTGCTTTGTTTTAACTCAGAATAATATCTAAACTTTGTTTCATCAAAATCGGTTCATTAAAAAAAAAGTTATCGTCATTTTAATGAACTCAAATAAATAAAACTGGAGTGTCATCTGTGAAAGTTGAAGACGGTGAAATTTTAATCAAAAGTACTGTGAAAATAGTATTTGTGGAAAAGCTCATTGTTTTGTGCCATACTATACATACTAATATTATAAATGCGAAAGTAACTCTGTCTGTCTGTCTGTCTGTTCCGCTTTCACACCAAAACTACTGAACCGATTTAAATGAAATTTGGTACACAGATAGTCTGGAGCCTGAGAAAGGACATAGGCTACTTTTTCATGCAAAAAAGGTTGTAAAGGGTTGTAAAAGGTTGAAAGGAGGGATTATTGGTTGTATGGAAATATTGTTAAAACTACTGAACCGATTTAAATGAAATTTGGTACACAGATAGTCTGGAGCCTGAGAAAGGACATAGGCTACTTTTTCATGCAAAAAAGGTTGTAAAGGGTTGTAAAAGGTTGAAAGGAGGGATTATTGGTTGTATGGAAATATTGTTAAAACTACTGAACCGATTTAAATGAAATTTGGTACACAGATAGTCTAGAGGCTGAGAAAGGACAGAGGCTACCTTTTAAAGCAGAAAAGGGTTGTAAAAGGTTGAAAGGAGGGGGTGAAAGGTTGTATGGCAGTATTGTTAAAACATATCCTTCCTGTGGGAAATTCGAATATAACGCGGGCGAAGCCGCGGGCGGAAAGCTAGTTTAATATAAGTAATCGTTATTGTTTTGTTAATTGATTTGATGTTAATTTTATTAAAATGAAAATAAAACTGATTTCGAAACCGCTTTTATCGTTCAATAATTTCAAAATTTGTGACGTCACACTAGGGGGGGGGAGTCTCACAAATGTGACTAGCTGTGACAAGGAGGGGGGAGGGGCAAAATATCACGAAATTCGTGTGACGTAATTTATGGATGACCCCTTATAATATTTATCTCTCATACATAGAATTTAAATAATCAATCTCGGTTATTTAGCAGTTAGTTCGGACTTCATGGTTTGCAGTTGCTGACAATAGATATCTGACGTAATTCTTTGGCTAGATTTAAGAAAGCTGCAGTTCACTGCAGCTCACTGTCACTGTCGTTCACGACACCAGCGCTAATCCACCAAACACATTTTCTGTAACTTCACGTAATTTTTTCCGAGTCAATTTTCGTTTGGGGCAGAATTTGACTGGGTCTCCAGAGTTCAGTCATTGCAACGAGCACTTCCGATAATCGTACAGTATCCACTTTTCATCACAAGTAATGATTCGATTTAAAAACTCTTCATTATTGTGTCGGTTGAGTGGATACCTACTTTTTGGCCTTTTTTTTTGTTCCCTCTGAGGAAAATGCATTAAGTTGCATACCCCGGCTATGGCGAGCCGGCGGTTATGTGTGGCTCTCCTCCCCAAAAGGGTGACGCCTACCCACTAAAAACCTCAGGGATGGCCTTCCTCAGGCATGTAAGGAGCCCCCGGGAACACCAAGCTA
This sequence comes from Scirpophaga incertulas, assembly GCA_036419045.1. NCBI lineage: Eukaryota > Metazoa > Arthropoda > Insecta > Lepidoptera > Crambidae > Scirpophaga > Scirpophaga incertulas. Next base: position 15,262,833 of record CM071630.1, on the reverse strand, counting down.
CTTCCGGGTACCCTCAGCCTCCGCTCCCCCGCCGATACAGGGGAGCCCTCCTCGGGGGAGGCTACAATACCTCCCCCGATCACCACCACCGACGACGCCTCCCGGCCACGGAATCAATGTCGGCGGAGACAGATCTCGCCCGATCTCTGCGACCAAGACTGCGCTCGGAGGCCCCGTGCTGGACCGAGTCGAGGTCGGATGCGCAGTGGTGGCAATGTGTCGATCCCTCCCGTCCTATTCGACACAGATACTCACCGAAGCACCCGTGCCACCTACTTCTTGGCCTGCCCAACACTATATATGTTTAAGCGTTAGCAACATCGAGTACATGAACCCAGGAATAGTTTTTTAGAGAGGATAAAAGTAGAATGGAAGATTTATGGGAAAGTTTTAAAAAGGGTATAATGATTGTTGATATTTGTGGAGTAAGTAAAAGAATGAAAGGAAGTTAAGCGATCAATGTAGTTTTGATACGGATGTAAGAGATGGGATGTCTAATAAGAAGCTTAGTTAGATTGGATTGTATTCTTTGTTGACAGTTTGGTCGGTTGGAAGAAATTCATAATGCACCACACCACGAATTTCGAAGAAAAAGAATTTGATTTTTAACTTGCTTTGACGTGGAATTTTCGGTCTCGGCTCGACTTTAGCACGATATTGACCGATTGATCAGCCGTTTCCGGATCATAAGCGTAAATACAAATCTCATCTCCAATTATGATGCAATCAAGTTTGCCCGAAAGCACTGTTTCACACACCTTTATCCATGAAATTGAGAATTTATTTGATTGTACTAATCGAGATTTCTGATTTCTTACACTCAACAAGCTCACAAAGGCCGAGGCCATTTTGACTGTCAATTAACAATTTTGGAGCACCAATTTCTGGATTTCGTTGACGTGCAGTTCATCAGTTGATGTTGATGACCGTCCTGACCATACCTCGTCTTCAACGCTTTCTCGACCCTCTTTGAACATTTTGTAGATACTCATAAACTTTTGTTTTCGATCGATAGAGCTTTCATACAGGAGACGTATTTTTGAATCAAAAACGAGTGGGTTGAATCACTCGTTGCACAATGCCCGAAATGAAAGTTCAGAAATAGTGAATTCGGTTATTCGTTTTCTATTGTTTCAAAAATTCGTCTCCTGGAGACGAATTTTTGGAACAATTAAAAACCAATTCGCATTCGAAATCGTGAGATTCGTATACGAATTACCGAATTCACTATTTCTGAACTTTCATTTCGTGCGTTGTGCAACAAGTGGTTCAACCCACTCGTTTTTGATTTCTACTAGTAGAATATCCAACGCTGAAGTGACCATGAGAGTGATCCGTTTCACCTGTGAGTCATCGCCGGTTTTTTGTTTTTGTTGTTGTGATTTTGAATTTTTCTGTGTGAAACGGAAATTAATTAAGTATTTGTTTTTAATGACAACACTGAATTCGAGTGATTCAAAAATCTAAAAAATTGTAAGCAGTCGAAAATAAATTCGCGCACGATTTGTATTCGTATTCGAATTCCAAATTCACGTCTAATGTTTCAAAAATACGTCTCCTGAAGGTCTGCTGCAACATTTCTAACGTTTAGGCAGCAGAAATTCCAAACACAAAATTTCATGGAACTACGCTATTGTACAGTATATAAAACGAAAAATTCACTTTTAGCTGTTTACAAAAGCACTTGTATCTCAAACACATAATTGATATTTTGACGTGCTGTTTGGCAGATGTCAATTACAGCAGTGCCAACTCAAAAATAAATAATATTTGTCCCTATCGATATACCCATAAAAATTAAATTCAAATTTCCCGGTGCTTTTTGCAATGGATACCATACTATTACATCAATTTCAACAGCGTTTTAATGTTAAACTACAAAGATTCAATATAATGATAAATATAAAGAAAGCCTCAAATACATCCTTGAAGTATTTGATATGTAACGTTTGCGTTTGTAAGTTGAATATATTTTTCGTTAAAAAATTATCTATAGTGAACTGAGTCCAGAACGTATCTAGAGTCTGTCACTGAGTATAACTATTTAATATATATGTTCACTTTTGCACAAGAATAAGAATCGCGACAATGTCTAAAGCACTAAGTCGAGAAAAATCTAACACTTTTCTATTGTTCCAGTGGCTGATCCATCAGTGCTTATAGTCAATCTAAAATAGACTAAATAAGTAAATATTTCTTACATTTACACCACTTTTAGCTCAAAGTAAACCACTGGCTTGTGTTATGAGATCTTTTCATTTCTTTTCTAAACTTCTCACATTTATACATAATTTACCTAGATTTCAGCAATTAAACAGGTTCTTTCCAAGCCAGCGTGCAAAACTAAATTTGTCATATCAGCCGATCAAATATGTATACTGGGTGTGTTACACAATGTCATAAATGGAACTTACTAAGGTAGGTAAATGTTTTGAAATGTTGCTTTTTGTTTCAGTTTACCGGTTTTACTTGGTGGAATCTGTGTGCTACAACTACTACGACCAGATGTGGACATAACCTGTCCATATCTTCATAAATTTGATAGATTTACTTACAACGGTTACCCATTCATCTCAATCCGAACCGCTAATAGGAAGAGTTGTAATAATGTAATAAAAAACGGAGTTCCGAAATGCAAGTTCTTTATTACTTCAAAAGCGTCTTCACTTTAAAATCACTAACAAAATTCTTTCAATTGCCATAGAAATTTACGATAGTATATATTATTAATATTATATATGGGCAGCGCGCGCTCGTCGCATGATATACTCTGTGGTACATACATTAAGCATATTATAAAATAAACTATATACATCAACGTAGTTAGTAAATAATTCACTCGCCGTGGAGAGACTCGCTTTTTGCGATCACCAGCACTAATGAACAGAACATGAGTTTCTTATAGCGCCAATGCCTCGACTCTTAACTATACTCATTCAGAAACTTAGAAATTAGCTACTGCTAAGGAACCCCTCGGCTCTCACCGCAGACTCACATACAATCGATCTCACCACAGAGATATAGAGATAAGAAAAAAGACTATTTATTACGCCTTTGTATTTTTGTAATTTTTTAAATTCAGAATATCAATGGCACAGTCTATATTGGAAGTTCACAACAAAATCAATAGGAATTTCTTGTACTCGTTCAGTATACAATTTATATTTCTATATCTCCGTTACACAAGAAAATAAAATCATCTTTGTAATGATTTTCTAATAATATCCACGTAATGTTAGGAGCATGCACGGTCAGTTATAACAAAAGTTAATTCAATCATATAAAATGGAAAACTTTATCGTTTTGTGTTTCTAATAAAAATATTATTAAATAATGACACGTTTGAAAAGCTGCCATAAAAAAAGTTTAAAATGGATCAAAACGCAAATTAAATTGCTGTGGATAAATTGTTTTAAATTCGTGAAATTTCCCGTACAATTACGTATATTTTTGTTATCTGAACAAAACGTTTATGAATACTTTATTAACATAAGAACTCGATATCACGCTTAAACTCTCTTTATCATTGTCGTTTTTATGAGAAATATATTAGAGCTGATGCATAGCCCCTAACCATAATAATACACAACGCTTCTCTAATCCTCTCGAATGGTAATAACTGGCGTTAACTTTACAATGTGACCGTTAAACACCAAACATTACCACACGTGTTTGAGCCGAGGGAGATGCCACGAAAACATACACTTAGAGCTATCTATAACCGTATTCAGCCGACCTAATATCTGGTTATAATAAAATTAAAAACAATAGCTACACGTCCTCATATTTGGTACTCACTAAAACAACGACACACCAATCACAATGTATACAATATATATTATTTGCTTTATTATAATAATTAATCTGCAATCGAAGGCAACGACAGTAAGTGCGCAGCCGCCGGAAGCAAGCAGACATGCAACACGAATGCGCGCGCGCACGCACGCACGCACGCACGCACGCACGCACGTACGGCACGCACGCACATACACACGCACACACACACACACACACACAGACATGCAATAACTGCAGAACCTTCTTGTTAAAGTATTTCCGAAGCACCAGTAAATATAATTTCAATAGCGTAACAAATTACGTGAAAATCATACATTTTAGTATCAAGTGTATATGAAACATTTTAATAATTTTTAAGATGCCTATTACTTTTATTTCCTTTATGTTAGTAAATGTGAAATGACAAATCTTTAAAATGTGGTTTAATAGTGTGTATTACTATATATTTTACGTGGATATGTATATGATGTAAAATGTATAAGTACTAGGTATATGATCCATTTTATAAATTAATTTATATTTTAAGCAGTTTGTGAGTTTTCCTTGGATTACTATAATCTTTAACATCAATGTAATTCTTTTACACACTAATGGTTGTAATATATAGTATATTATCTATAGTCAAGAAAAAATTTGTATAGATTAGTTCAAAACTATCACATAAATATTGCCAACCAAGACTGGGGTAATTTGGTGAAATAAAATTTATAGTAATATTTACATTTATAAATGACTTACTTAAACTGGTGATCAATTTGCAATCAAATTTACACATACACTTGCCTCTTAACACAGTGAAAATCTTAAATCAGACAAAAGGTTGTATGTAAAAAGTTAGGTGTAGAACCCAGGGAAGAGGAAGAGGGAGACAAAAATGTACAGGAAAGGGAAGGAGAGCGGCGGCCACATCGGTTCTATGAACCAGCATGCTCGTCCAAGCGATCACATTTATACATAAAATAGCCTACTATAGTTAAACTAAAGACACCACTTCAGCTGACTAATGCTAACAGACATTGTGCAGTAAACAAAATAAGTTTAATTAATAAATAAATCATAAAATTTTGAAATTGTCTTGGCAACGTGCGATGCAGTCATATTTAAACATACCATTGTATTTTTTACATTTAAAATACATAAAAGTCGGATTATTAACATATAAAAACGAAAAACACGACACTATGTTTATTAATCTTAACAGTAGAACTACTAGGAAAAGTATTTATCTTAGAAATTAGTATTTATAATATAGAAGTGTAAGGCCAAGGAATTTAATTCTTGGACCATTTTGTTGAAATATCGGCAAACACTAATAAAGCATTAAGGTCGAAATGTCTATGCTACAAGTGATGCATATTTGTTACATAAGCATATATTATACAACGTCGTGATAGTAACATTATGCTCGTTTGCTGTACAAAATACAACCTTAGGTGGGTCGCAATTTTAATTCCACAACTGTACGTTTAAAAGGCAATGTTAATCATAAATTCGATGCTTTTTTATATTAAGAATGTTTTTATATGTATAAAATATAACATTACTTTTGTTACATATTATCTTTTAACGACTCAATAAGCATCGTTTCTATTAGTTCTACTGTGAGGATTCTTGGGAATGAACTATAATGAAATTACTTTAAGCAGTGTTCAATAAAGGTAAATTTCTTAAATGTTGGTAACAAACCTTTGTTCACTACGCAAAACCTTCAACAGTGGTATTATACCACAGCAATAATTAATACCAAACAAGGCAATAAACATCGCCAAGATTACGTTATATTCCAACGGGTGAACCTTATAGGTTGTTAAATCTCGAGAGTAGACTATTAGCTTTGTCAAGTAACGGCTTAACTTGGCTTATTTGCACCAATGTAACAAACTACGATACGTCACAGTGCATTAAGTCACAATTGTCGACAAGACAATCTCGTGACGGTTCCGTTACATGTCACTACTGTAGGCGGTCAAGGTGTATCGAGTAAGTCGATACACACAGTCAGATACGTCACACAGCTGTTTTACTGCCACTACATATAACCGTCATGATAGTTCAGTAAATATATACCGACACCAATATAAACAAATATCGTTACATCACTTAGAATATTGTAAAAATAAACTAAAACTCGAATTCAACACTAATTGATATTGCCGAGCTACCGCACCAGGCGATAGATGGATGCTATCAAAGTGGAACTATTAATTGCATCAAAAGTAATGAGTACTTACAACACAGTGGTATGTTTAGTCGTATATACCGACTAATAGAATTTATGCATAGATGACATTACTGACGGCGTTACTGTGGTATTCCGGAAAAAGTAACGATAATTTTCGTTACTTTACATTATAGAAAGTCAAGTAAGTCATCACACCATAGATAATCATCGCAGTATTATCATAACAGTTGGTAGAGAGTCGTAGCAGTAGCGACATGTATATTGTTTTGAAGTCGTACAGTCCGATTAAAATAGTCGTGCACGTCTCTTGAGTTCATTGCGGCGCCATTGAGGCAGGCGGTAGAAGTGTGGCCGCGGCGTTTGCAGAATGGCCTCAAACTCCGCGTCAGACAGGTGCCGCTGGAGAAAATGACAATCATATATAAACACTTAAGGAAACATACGTATTGACATGCAGTTGAAAAGAATAAATACTCTTTCTTATTAACTTTTGTAGCGTAGAGAAAAATCGCAAGCAAGTATCAGGTGTTATCGTGTGACATAAAATAGTTATTTATGCAACTATTGTATAATCAGGGATATTAAATGGTGTATGTTTTAATACCTAATTATAACAGTTGCATACAAGACTTTATCTACAATCATGATGTGAATCCTCTATAAAAGATTCTCATCTCACAGTGTTGTAAGAACTATGTAAATTCAAAAAAAGTCTGATTGCGAAGCATGTAAGATAAACAAACCTTAATAAGTAAAAGAAGTATTTATTGTAATAATTATTTACATTTTGGTTCGTACAATTATTGAAATGCACTTGAACATTTACACCTTGTTGAATGTTGGCAGTTCCTGATGTACTTGAAATATTTATATTCACCACTTCATTATTTCTATTTTCTATCGAACTTAAAATTCGATTTGACACGTGAATTTTGTTGAATATGTCATTGCATGAGAATGTTCTTTTTCTGAAATATATAATATCACGCGTTTGGATGATATAATGATCATAATATCATTGAGTGTTTTAATGTTGGCAATAAGCTAATTGTTATAGGTTCTTTTATAGAGGATTAATAGCATGATAGTAGATAATATAAGATTACAGTGCCTATACATATTATTTTACTGCAGGCAGGCTTACTTGCGGCAGAAAGAAGTAAGGCTGCGGACAACCCTGATTCAATGAACTAGGAGTGACGAATGCAATACATAAAGTATCGATCCGAGTTAAATAGAGACTCCACGATTGCTGCCGAGAGACATAGACCTACTGCTGGACATAGGTCTCCGCAAAGGATCTTCGCACAGATCGATCCTTCACTGCTAACCATCCAGCGCCTTCCTGCAATTTTCACGTCTATCGAGAACGAAGGCCACGAAGGTCTATCGAGACCTCCTCACCTCAAGGACTTTCCCTCCCCAACGGCCACAAGTACTGCGAGCAATATGCCCAGCCCACTGTCACTTACGGATAACAATTCTTCAGACTGTTTCGGAGACCTTGGTTCGCGGATTTCATCAATGCTAATTTGATTAATAATATTTAAACAGTTCCGGCTGTGTCACATCATCCACACCGCACTGGAGTCGTTTCGATCTCAAGTTCCGGTACTAAAGGACTCACATTAAAACATATTGATATAGTTACTATAAAACTTGAATGTATCTATAGAGTATGTGGCATCTGAGACATATGAGAGATCAAAGCTCGCCCCAAGATAAGTTGGAATCAAAAGCTTTGTCATAGTCCACAATGCCAAGTATAGCAGTAGGTTAAACTCAGTCAGTCTTCTGTATAAATTTCCGGAGCGTATGTATGTGGTTTGGATGGTGTGTTTAGTTAACGTTGCTGTAGCTTTTCGAAATACTGTTTGTTCGGAGGATTAAAGTCTTGCGGCCAAATTTGAGGGATTCTTGATGCCTCTCGTGAACAGCTTGTAAACATAGCGGAGGAACGTGACGATTTGTGCTTCTTTATCAAAGTTCTTTTCGAAGAACCATTCCACCGCCCTATGGCATGTTATAGGCATAGAGGATTTCTATGAAAAAAAAGACACATTTTCCCATATATACTGTATGGCGTGCACCAAATGCCGTGTAAGATTTACTAACCATATGGATGGCGCAATGTCATATTTGCAACTAAAATAACGTCGCTTTCTGTCAATGAAAAATTAAAATTAATTTTAATAAGCTAACAAAATGAGGATAATATCTAAGCAAAGAATGTTATAAGCATCGCACAGTCATCTTGATAATATGTAAGTACCTACTGGATTCAACCGGAATGATATTTATCAGTAAGTAGTATCTATAAGTATCCATAATATATAAGTTGTAGTACATAGTCTCCCGCGCTAGTATTACCATGGCGGCCGCTCCCAATCAATGTTACCTCGAGGTTGAGGCGGTCCACGTCGGGCGGTAGGCGGTAATTAGTGATCAGCAGCAGGTGGTACGGGTAAAGCTTGGCAGGTTCATGCAGTAGCCGTGAGGTGGCCATGTTGGGCAGCGACCTCCTCACGCCACCCCCACCGCCCAGTGCTCCTCCCAGGCCGCCCATCGTGCCTCCAAGCGTGCTACCTCCGCGAACCACTACGCCCCCATCGGTAGTAGACTGCGAAAAATATTGGAATATTATTTTAATATTTTTATAAGTAAACTAGTGTACATCTACTTGAAGTACTGATACTAGGTGGGAACTTGTCAGTTTTAGTTATTACTAGAGATCGGATAATCGGATGCATATTTACCTAAAGTTAGTTTAAGACAAAGTATGGAAACGGATTTTTATTGTTTTGTTAAATAACATTTTTCACCATTTCTGTTTTTTTATTCAATTATTTAATTGATTATTGTTTTAGTCAAACTAGCTCACTACTTTCGTATAACACTCTTCATGTAATAAATCGTACATTCATAAATCGCACGGGGAACTGAAACTAAACTTCATGTAAATACGTATGCATAGTTGTATAAATGAACCCGGAGTCTCGGTCTTTTGAAAATAAATACCACGTGCTAATTTAGTAATTTTCAAACAATATCACTACGTTCAATTTGCAGTCCCGTATTTTCCCGGGATTTTTATTTAACAAAATGTATTTTAAAAAGCCGCTTCCATAATTTGTGAGCCAAAAATTAATTTTAGGTAAATATGCATCCGATTATCCGATCTCTAGTTATTACATAGAAATCGTTTCATTTTTATTATACTTTTCATGTACGTCAGCCAGACTAAAACAGTACTCATATAACTTATAAATAAAATGTCTTTTACCCATTATCCTGGTTTATTCCGCATTATTAAACTTTGTTCTATGTCATATTGTAATTGACACTGGTTATAAACCCAGGTCAGGATCCAGTACTATATTAAACGGTAAAAGAAATTTATGACTAAAATGGGTAGTCGAATCAAACTTGATCTAATCAATGAAAGCAATAATGAAACCTGGAAAATCCAAGTAGAAACAATTTTAATAAAAAAAATATGCTTGGGGTGACGTAAACGTAAATATTCGGAAACTAGTTGAATTAGCGGAAGGTGCAAAAAGGGATGTTGGAGACTCTAAAGCTTAGTCTGATCTCATTTTATTAATGACCTCAATTGAATTAAGATATTAAAAGGTTCTACAGCTTCGCATTATGTATGGGAAAACTTGCACAACATTCATGCATCGAGGGAGCTTGTGAAAAAGGAGACTATATTAAAAGATGTGTTATAGTGATGATGTTGTCTAACATGTGATGAGATTGTTCGATCAATTTGAAAAGCCAATTAGCTGACATGGATATTTAAATTAATGATAATCTCACTTCGTTTATACTATATAGTTTGCCACGCAGTTCTGACAACTTTCTAGGTATTGAAGGTCAAGATATTAGAAGAGCACCACTCCAGGAACCAAAAAGAAAGAGAGAGATAGGGTACTTCTTGTCAAAAGAAAGATATCTTCTAAAACAAAGAATACTACAGGATAGATGCGACAACCATAGGATGCTACTGAACAATAATTTCAAAGTTCAAATGTCACCAGCGTGGTGACGCTTTCTCTAGCATCCTCAACTATTATTAACGCCGTGGCCGGCGAGGTCACCGGATCTTACCCATTATTTCTCCGGCGGTATGTAAAAAATTAAATCTACAATTGATAGAGTGTTTCAAATCACTCTTTGGTAAATAAGCTAAACGGAATCAATAATATTCTACAATTCTTGCGCCGTCGAATCCAGCCGCCGTTGAGAAGAATGATCATAATTTTGAACAATTAATTAGGTTTTACAATAAAGATATAAAAGTAATGTAAAAAAAGTTTACCGTGTATTATTACTTTCCATTCTTATTAGCGATACTATTGAACTGTGTTTAAATTAATCAATAATATTCTGGATTGCAATATTTTTTAATTAAATGATTATTACATTCGAGTAACTTACCACAGCACTCCTGTCCACATCAGTTATGGAGCCGGCAGATACTGAAAAAGTAAAACATTTCAAAGCATATTTAATCATCCGTTTATTATTTTAACCGTTGCGGTTCTTGAGAAATATATGGAGCAATACACATTTTTTTCCTGTTTCAAAGAAGAATTGATATATGCCGGTTAAGGTCCATTTTATTATATCGATGAAATGTATTTTTAGTTATGGCAGCTATCACATATACTAGCTCTCAAAATATCGGTATAATTTACAAACAGTACAAAGTAGTCTAATTGTAACAATTTCTAGTAATAATGCCAACATGAAAAAAAAATTTTGCTTTAATTTATAGAAACACAACTCTTTATATTTCTCTAGCTCTATGGAATAGACATTTTTATAAAAGCAATAAATAATACGTGACTTGATTTCGTACAGGGCAACAACACAGATATAATTGAATACACTGTTGAAGGCTGATCGAAGGGATGGTGTAATGCAACAAAGGCATAAAACCTACAAAAAAAATATTGCACTAGTTCAATAATATGATGCTACAAGGAAACGAACGATATAATATCGTGCCGTTGCGGAGATATAAAAACACAGATACATATATAAAATAATAATATTTATATTAGTAGTGCACGGTTCAGTAACTCTACACTGAAATACTGTGTGATATTTTCTTAACAATATGTATGAAATTGTGCACTAAATAATGTTGTACCAATAAAATAAAAGCCTAGACTAAAACATGATACACAAAATAAAGCTCTTAGTATCTCTGAGCTATTTGTGTGTACCTACTCTAACCACGCAAAACTTTCGTACAAAACTTACCAACAGTACAATAAACAGAGGTATTTAAATTACAACATTCAAATTATAATTACTATATAGACGCGAGGCGGGCGGGATGCTGGCTGTGAGACATATTACAACCGAGTATGAATGGGACAATGAATGCATGTAGTAGGAATCTAGTGCGAGCATCGACTAAATTGTGGAATGTGGGGTTTAATCAATGTTGTTAGTTAATTGTACACCTGTCAAGATTTATTAATGTTTGATATTTCTACAGTTTATGCGAATTGAATATATAAAAATAGAATGACATTGTAATGATAAACAAACTTGCTCTTCATTCACGTTTCGTTATTATCGCACACGCCACAATCAAGATGTGCTATAATGTGAAATTGCCTAAGATGGGAAATTGTGAGGCTTTTTATACGGACATTTTTGTAATATGAGAATGGTTTGTAGGTTTAATTATGAATAAATTAATCAACGTTAAACATGGACAAGAGGCCAGCAAGCGGCGTGTAAGCGCAGCTTAAGCGAGTACTTACTGCACAGCTCCGTCCGCACTGCGTAACCAACAGAAATATACATAATTTGTAGAGACCAAAGAATTGTGCGGTCCATTGTCATCCCTCTTGATACCGCCATGAAGGCAATGGGAATGGGACTAATTATTTAGACACGTTAAGACTCACAACAATGGTTACTTTCAATTATACATCTTTAATGAAATTAGTAACAATGCCCAATTTTGACTGTATTCATCTTTGCACTATTATTACTCACTATTATTTAGAATGACAAAACAAAGGTTTATACCAACTTACAACTTATTATCTTTCATTCCGAGATTGACTGGGCTACTTTAAGAAAAACGGTGCTGTTAAATTTTCCTCCATTTTCTAAGAGTATACTTTGCCAGTTTCTCTATTCGAGTCGTGGCATTTAAATTTCAGGGAACGTTTCGATTTACCTTGTAAAAGATTCAATGTAAAAATTTAAAATTAGATTAATACATTCAAATAAAGTTATATTGTTTACAACCAAATAAAATTTTACGGCTTTAAGATAATAATAGATTACATAGAATATTTCATTGATTAAATTTATCACGGACCACAGACAAATACTTGATTTTTGTTCCGGTATCTATGACTTAATGGCCTTGATTATTAAATAACGAAGTACACCAACTATCAGAATACCTCATAGATAACAGTCTGCCTTCTCTAAGTCAAGTATGCGAAAATGTCTATGAAATGTTTTAGTATATAGTTTGTTGATTTCGAGAAATTGGTTAGCATGTTAAATTAATGGTTTGTACTCACTATCAGACTTGCCGCTGCTGAAGTCGGTGCTGTGGGTCTTGTCGCCCATGCCGCTGAACGTGAAGTCACCCTACACACACAAACTAATGTTGTTAAAAAGCAATTACTTCCACACGATATGACAGGTAAAGTTACGTACCTTTCTCTTTGTTCTGCACAAATACTACAGAACAGCTTATAGATTAATTTAGAATTTGTGAGAAAAGAAAACCGTCGTCATTACAAACTATACCCAGATTATGGGTTTTGTATTTTATTTGGCTGTTAGTGGCAGACAAGCAAATGGCCAAACTATTAATCAGTGGTTGGCTGATGCAGCAAAGATTGTACTTAACTGTATTCATTAATAATATTCCCTTATCGCCTGCCCGCCCTCAAATCGCATGCAATAAGGGAATTTTACTGTACCAAGATGTTTGGCCTGTGTATTTTTATACATATTACGAAAATCTTTTTCGGCGTTTATTGCTATATAAATATTGTTTAACAATTAGCAAAATATAGTACCTGATAGTTGTACATGTTTCATTTCACAAAAAAAAATCAAACCAAACAGCTATATTCTTGCCAATTTAACGATACTTACAGCAGTACTAGAGGAGAACGTATGCGACCTGTTGGAGAGCCCGTAGCCGGGCCGCGGCGCCGCACGCAGCGACGACACCACTGCAATGGTATATGTGAAAACCCTTGCACCGTCGCACCGTTGTACCCCTAGCTACGAGCCTGATACCCCTAGACATCTCCTACCCCTAGCCATAAGCTAGGACCACTTAGACTAAGGCACACGACCGCTAGCGACTACTATCACAACAATTTATGAAAATAGTTCAGAGGTAAATTGAAAGTTAACTTGTGTGTAAGAATAGAAGTATTTCAATGAAATAAAATTGTTTTACTCATAGATGAATAGAATTGTTTGCACGATAGTTCGCCATCGCTCACGCTTACTTACGCGCTATTTATATTTAACTTATAACACTACCGGGACACGCCTCGAATGCGAATTGGAAAATTCACTATTTTAGTGTTATACACTATACCTTGCTTTGTTTTTTTTTTGAACATCGACCTATATCAACATGTTCATTTAGGAATTCTGCCAGTATTTGATGGTTAGTATTAAATAAATTATAAATTACGACTAATAGGAACGAAGCGTTAATGAACTTTGCCCATGCGAACCTACCACGTGGGCAAAGTCGCGATCAAATAAAGACAGCATAAATATATACTATATAGTTTATATTTTATTTGTATAAATAAACTTATATTTTTTTCGTTATTTGTTTTGGCGGCGACGAGTATAAGCTTTACATTGAACACTACAAAACGGAGTTATGTCTATGTCTGTCGCGTTCGAGATGCGTCGCGGGTACCTGCGGCTGGGCACGCACGTTGAGTCGCGAGGGCGGCGGCAGCGTGGCGGAGCGCGGGGAGCTCCCACCGCGGACGAACCGCGTCCCCCCTGTGCCCGCACACACACATCACGTCACGTCACATCACCTCACGCATGCACTACACTACGCGAGCACCATTGACGTAACTAGAGGTGGCCAGTTAGCTTTTCAACTAATTACAACCAAACGATATTGAGATTGTCATTTTAAAGAGACTCGAATTGCTACATTGCTCTGGTTTACACAGATTTTAAGTCAACCAAACACATTTCATATTCTTAAGATATAGATCTAATTTGGCAATACTGTAAGCTCCATAAAGCGTATAAAAATCGCAATCCCAAAGTCAAAAGGATTGGGATCAGAGATAACCTAATGGATTAACTGGGCAAATCGTAGTATGATCGTTAGTCACACCTATCATGGATTTGTTTGAAAAATAAAAAATAGGTGGCGCCAATGTGCAGACTACCAAAGTGTCACAAGCGATGAATTATGAACAACCATCAGACGAAATTATAAATAAGAAAATCTTTAGATCCTGTTAGACTGCAAAATATAGAATAGAGAAATAGCTAGACATGAATCGAATAAAATATATTTTATTAAGGCTTTTATTTATTTAATAAAATTTATGTAACAAACATAATGGTAAGCCATTAAATCAAAACAATTCTAATCTGGACTGAGTACTAGTACTAAGTAGTATTACTAGCACTTGCCTAAGAGTTAAAGATATCACTTCCGGTAGCCATATTGACCAGAAATTACTGAGTAATTGACAGCCGTGGAATTGTGATGCGGAATCCAAGAAAAACACTATATAAAAAGGTAGCAATGACAAGGAGAATAGATGATTACTCCACAAATATAACTTTTAACTTAAGTAGCTCTAGTTACGCCTATGGTAAGCACATTGCGAGACCGAATTCTGTATAAATGGTATATCATAACTACTTTATATTTGTAATTGGTAAAAATCTGATTAACTATGTGATGGTATAAGCTATATTGATAATATGATTCTTGTAAGATTTGCAAATCTGCGACACCCATACAACTAATGTAATTTCGTATTTGTCGCAAGAAATTTCGGGTTCAAACTTCTCACTTAAACGTTTTTGGGAAGTGGTTTTAAGGTACCAACGAATAAGACATATAAAGTAATATTTTTCTTTCTTTATATTAACTTCTGTACCATTCTTATATATACATATAGAATAGTTCTCGCAACATACTTGTATGCGGTTGAAAAAAAAACATACAAACAGATAATTCTGAAACTATCAAAGTAATGGACATTACATAATTTCTTAGTAATTTCAAAGTTAAAGTAACAAAACATATTATTAATAATCAAATATCAGATAGAATTAATATATGTATTGTTTCTTTACCAAGACATTACACAAGTAATAGACATGCTAGAACGAACACAATACAGGCAACAACATAAAAATACAACGTATTTATTTTTTATATATTTTTATTAAGCATATAAATAATAAATGTATGTATACCCAATAATCAAAGGTAATTCAACCTGTCTCTAGAAATAGATTCTATTAAGCTTGCTTCATTTGAGAGCTTGATGGCACTTGAATGTTATTATTAGTGTTGTTATTATTTTATTTTACTTAACACTTACACAGATGAAATAAAGAAATGACAGTGTTGAATCGATACATTCAACACTGCTTCTGCAATTTTATGATTACTTTATCGCGTTTTTATCGATGAGGTATCGCTTGCATTGCCGTTAAAAGTCTGAAAGTAATAGTGCATCAGGACTAAATTAGATCCAGTCAAAAGCATTCCCTTGGTAATTTGAACACGCATAAACAGTTAAGGATAATATGAAGTGTGTCGAAAGAAAATATTCATTAAATGTGAATCAGCAATTTGATATTAAGGATATACATTTTTTAAATTAAATAATTTAAGAGGAGTTTCACAAATGATTGTTTTATTAATATCGCTTCAGTCAATCGTTTATTATTCTAAAATCTCTTATATCAGATATAAGTATTTATAGTCGTCATACAATCGTAAATTAATAATTCATAGGTGATTTTCGAACTTGTAACTTCATTATGTTATTTACCTTCTAGCGTCTTTCGAAATGCAGTGAAAAGAGTTATCGTTTACTAGTTCACGCAATTAATTAATTGTCATTGCGAAATCGATGATTTATGAATAAGACACAAAATTTCTCAACTCTTAAATAGGAAGTCATAATTCTGAGTAATACTTAACAAACGCGATTACATATTTGGATCTATGTATATTTGCGATAATGAATATACAGCCTTATTTTTGTCAAGATTGTGTTAAATATATTTTGCATGCGGATAAAATGAAGCGAATAGGCGAAAAACATATTCAAGATGCCGGAAGCAGTGACCACCACGAGACTACATTAAAACACATTTTCCAGACACTATTGATTATTCCATTCCTTTCAAACAAAACATGCTAATGTATTGCGTACAAAGTTAGTCGTTACTATATAATCTGTGTACCGACTGACAGATTTTATTAAATTTCCTTCAATTGCGTTGTTTAACAATGTAGGATCTCCTGGTGCAACTTTAAACATACATTGTCACATGTAGCAACTTACTAATATACATTGCATGTGTTATGTATAAGTCATTTTTGTTCAAATATTCTATGAAATTTTAACATAGTTTAATAGCCAGTATATTTATATTTAAGTTAAGTAACTTTGTACGGTGATGTGCACAAATAACACATAATTATAAAGTTGTTAAGCGTAAGCCCAGCGGAAAGCCTTACCTGCCGACGCCGCCGCCGCCGACACGGCGAATCACTTGACGTACTATTTTTATTAGTACGGTGCAATTAGGCCGAAATATCGAATGTAAAGTTTTCCTTCTTGCTCCAAACTATTGAAGATGTACAGCCCACGTATAGATAGACAAACGTTTGATTTTTATGGATGGAAATTATATAAATAACAATTTTTATTCACAGTTTATTATGAATTTGATTTATTAACCGCATAGTTTTAATATATTTAACAAATACTGTAATTTACCAAAATCATCTACCAAACACGATGGTAAAATTTGTGTATTGTTTAAAAACAATATTATATCTAGGACTAATTTACAAACTCATTTTTATAATATATAGACCATGTATAGTAATTAAAAGCTGGAGGGAAAATTTTACTTCAAATGTGAAGGTTAGAACACTTTCTGGGGTAATTGCACTGTGCTACACCATAAATATACGTAAAATAACAATGTATTAAAAAAATATTCTGGTTGAAACTACGAATAGACTATTTGGGTCAGTTTAACCTATTATTAGTACCACAAAACAGGGGCTGGGTAAACCCAATGTAAAAGCGATGACACATTTTACATATAAAATACAATGATTTTTTGTCATTGTGATTCGCAGTATAATGCGCGCCTTATAGTCCACTAGGTTAGTCCAAAGAAACATGTTACGTTAACATTATTAGGAACAAACTAAATAAACTGTACAATCAGCTAACAACGTATAGATAAAATAGGGCCTTAAAATTATTTTATCAGCTTGTTGGTTGATTGTACATGATAAAATACAAAGCATAGATGTATCGAACGCACAATAATCTAATAACGAATTCTGCCTTCAGCTACTAAAAATAGCATATAGGTAAAGTAGCAAAGCACATCCGTCAAAAATAATAATAAAATCTGGAGTCCGATTTCGAAAGATCACGAAAACGATCTAACGAGAGATCTATTTCAGATTTACTTTAAACTGTATTCACTGACAAATCGGATAAAAAAGCTCACACAATTCTAATGGTAAATCAAAGTTACAAACTACTCGTATAGTATATAAGAAATACAACGACAGCATAAAATGAACCATTTTACGAGCTCGATCAATTGTTTTATGGATGATTTGCAGTGAAATAAAATAACAGTTATGTTGTCCATAAAAAAATATAAAGTAATTTAAAATATTATGTTACTTCACGACATAAAAAAAAATTATTGAAATTAAAAGTAGTGGAAACAATTTTAAAAGCTGTATAGCCTAATTACCTCATTCGCAAAGGAAGAAATTATTTTACGCACAAGATGCACATAAAGATTTTCTTCGCAATCATTTGTCGACATATTGTAAGACTACAAGAATGAGAAGAGAATATATTTTATTAGAAATCTCGGTAATTACCTCGGCACATATTGCAATTGTCTAGCTCTAAAAGTACCAGGCGCATAGATTAAAATGCGAGGCGTAATACAGGCGACATGTTAAAACTCACCATCCTTTATGTGGTATGAATATACTGTGGACACGAAAGTTCGATAAAGCATCTAGGCTCTGTATTTTATTTTTTTTAACGGAGTTAAAAATTACGGCTACATCCTTCGAAAGCAAATATATTTACTAAAAATATAGATATTAGTGACGTAACCTATTTTTCACTTAAATTTATTCACAAAGATCGAGTGAATAAACACCGAATATCGAGACTTTCAATTTTTCCAGATTGTGAAAACAGCCATATTCGTAAGCATTCTACAACAGGTTCTACTTACAATTTTCTCTTATGGAAAGACATAGCCTTATTTATTGTTTTTAAGATTATAATATAATTAAAATCTGCAGTAGTCTTTATAATGCTTTCGAAACCATTAACCGTGATAGTATACTGTGGTTGATCTCCAGATGCGATTAAAACATCCCGCGACCGATGCAAGGGTTAGCAGAAATACTTAAAGTAATTTATGTAACTGGTATACAATAAAAGTTCTTCGAATATGTGAGCTTGATATAAAAAATTTAGTTTTAAACAATTTTCAATTATGTTCAGTTGCGAATATTATTTCATCTACAATTATATTACAACTATTCTAAACTGGGTTCTGAAGTCAAAGGAAATGGCGGTAAGACAGTAAGATACAGATGTCACAGCTTCCACAGAATAATAAATAACGGTACTTTTTTACATTTTAGGAAGGTGACATGTTTTTAGATAAAGATATAAAAAAGATACAAAAAGGTCGTCATCATTCCACCTCTATTTGGATGGCCGACAATTTATCCAGGTACATTTTGCAAACATGGCCGACCCAATTCGACGTCAATCGAAGGCATGATTGCTAATGCAGTGATAGAAGAATGAATGAGACGTGTGTAGAGTAATTATAATGATAAGACTTCTGCGATTTCAGAACATAGAAATGCACTAGAACTACAGGATCAATCACGACTTATACATTATTATTTACCTCGACGTTTCCGCCGTGGTCAAAAAAGTCTTTTATCTTTTATTTTGACACAAGATGTGTTTAGCAATGTGTACGACGTTGTGGTTTGATAAAGTGTATAGGTTCTGGGAGCCAATTCTCACTCCTTTGATATAATGTCGAACTCGATATTTATCAACATGGCGGACATCAACTAATCGCGACATTTAGAATTCTCGTGATATTTATCCACTGTTAGCACTCGATATGCAACGAGTGCTCTACCGTAGCCGATACAAAAATATCGTCTGTGATATTGCTAATTGTCAAAGCTATTGTATTGGTTTACTTAGATTAAAATAAGATTCTCTCTCTTGTATTCCTTTTGTATCCTCTTATTGTAATAATACATTTTAAATTAATTGTGCTTTAATATAAATGTATAATCTAATGATATATATTTTTTAATTTATCAAACTGTTTCTTTTGCATTTTACAGATGTTGCGTTAATCGTTAATGGTTTAAGAAGTTTATGGTGTTTTGTAAATTCAAAAACAAATTATATTCAATGTTATGAGAAACGATAAAAAATAGCGTATTAAAATGAGTCACTATAATAAACTTAGAATTAATTATTAGATAAAAATAACTTTTTATTTAATAATTAATTAATTAACTAATTTTACGACAAATTGTTCTTCAATTCCTAATTAATATTATTTAAACTAACTAAAAATGAGCATCCAAACATTACAAAAATGTTCGATGTAATTATTTCATTCAATATTTTTTCCTATAAATAATTAACAGCCATGGCTTCTAGGGATGTAAGGGAGCGAACCACTATCTTTTTGCCCCAAGCCAACCTCACCTGCACGCGGTGCATCCCGCTGACCGACGGACGAGGCCCTGGCGACCGACTGATGGCGGTATATCCATCCTTTTCAGGCGTAGCTAAATGCAGCAGGCCGGTGATGGGCAGCAGCGTCACCGGTGCGAGAAGCTACGCCCTGCGATCGCCAACCCGCCTGCCCAGCGTGGCGATTATGGGCGTGACCTTCATGGGTACCAAGAAAAAGCCACGGCCCCCAGTTCCCGGCGGTCCCACTATTCCTGGTTACGGTGGCGACCATGGTAACGGTGGGACAGGGGGTGCGAAGAATCTCCGGGCTACGGGAGGCCACCAAAATAAATTGACCCTGGCGACGTACAACGGACGCACGCTACGGCTTGACTCGCATCTGGCGCAACTCGAGGTGGAACTTGGGAAAATTAGGTGGCACATATTGGGGCTGTGTGAAGTCCGAAGAGAGGGGGAGGACACCATAACCCTTGAATCGGGCCACCTAATGTACTTCCGAGAGGGAGACCAAAAATCCCAAGGTGGCGTTGGGTTTCTGGTGAATAAGTCCCTATCTGACAACGTTGTGGAAGTATCTAGTGTGTCGAATAGGGTAGCGTACCTCATTATTAAGCTCACCGAGAGGTATAGCCTCAAGGTTGTGCAAGTGTACGCACCGACCTCGGCACACTCGGACGATGAGGTGGAGGATATGTTCGGTGACATATCGAGGGCCCTCCACTTCACTACCAAGACCCAGTACACCGTTGTCATGGGGGACTTCAACGCTAAAGTGGGAGTACAGAATTGCAGTGAATCGGTAGTAGGATCCCATGGAATTGGAAGCAGAAACCATAGGGGACAAATGCTCGTTAACTTCCTCGAACGAGAGGGGCTCTTCTTGATGAACTCCTTCTTCAAGAAAAAGCTCCAAAGGAAGTGGACGTGGCAAAGTCCCGATACTATGACGAAAAACGAGATTGACTTTATCATGACGGACAGGAAGCACATATTCAGAGACGTTTCCGTGATCAACAGGTTTAATACCGGTAGTGATCACCGACTTGTCCGAGGCTCTCTGAATATCAACTTTAAGGCCGAACGTGTCCGTCTGATGAAGGCCAGGCTCCGACCATCACTGCTTCAAAACATGGTAGGATCTGAAACATTCCAGTCAAATCTGGAGAACCGATTTGCTGCCGTGGAAACCACACACAGATGTTAACCAGAACCTTATGGATGTGGTTCGAGTCCTCAGGGAGGAAGGCACGAGACTTTGTGAAATGCAGCGTAAGGGCAGGAAGTCAAAACTTTCAGAAGAGACCTTAGGGCTAATGAAGGAACGACGTGAAAACCCACCCGTCACTTCGTCAGCAAAGCGGACTCTAAACCGAGAGATCAGCAAGCACGTACGGCGTGACCTCCGGTGCTCCAATGCTCTCGACATCGAAAGAGCGATCGAGCAAAACCGGGGGTCAAAGGTGTTCGTACAATCTCTTGGAAGAAGCCATCTGGCGAAGTTGACCACAGCAAGTGGTGATGTTGTTTCTTCGAAGCCGGCAGTCCTTTCGGAAGTGGAAGACTTCTACGGCCGATTATACGCATCGCATGCATCTCGACCTGATCCCGAAAATGAGTATTCCAGAGCCAGATTAACACGCCATTTCACTGAAGACCTGCCAGAAGTCAGTACTGGCGAAATCGAGATCGCTCTGAGACAGCTTAAGAATGGAAAAGCCCCTGGAGAGGATGGCGTTACTACAGAGCTATTAAAAGCAGGAGGGAAACCCGTACTGAGGGAGCTCCGGAAGCTTTTCAACGCCGTCCTATTGGAAGGGAGAACTCCAGAGGCGTGGAGTAGGAGTGTGGTCGTCCTGTTCTTTAAAAAGGGAGACAAGACCCTGCTGAAGAACTATCGACCCATTTCCCTTCTAAGCCACGTCTATAAGCTGTTTTCTAGAGTGATCACGAACCGTCTTGCGCGAAGACTTGACGAATTCCAACCACCGGAACAGGCTGGGTTTCGGAGCGGATATGGCACCATAGACCACATCCACACAGTGCGGCAGATTATACAGAAGACCGAAGAGTATAATCAGCCCCTGTGTCTAGCATTTGTGGACTATGAGAAGGCCTTTGACTCGATTGAAATCTGGTCAGTTCTGGAGTCCCTGCAGCGTTGCCAAGTAGATTGGCGATACATCCAAGTGATGAGATGTCTCTACGAAGCCGCCACTATGTCCGTCCAAGTACAGAATCAGCAAACAAGGCCCATACCGTTGCATCGAGGAGTGAGACAGGGGGATGTTATTTCCCCGAAACTGTTCACTAATGCAATGGAGGATATGTTCAAGACGCTGAACTGGAAAGGACGCGGTATCAACATCAATGGTGAACACGTCTCTCACTTGCGATTTGCTGATGATATAGTCATCATGGCAGAAACGCTGCAGGACCTACAGCATATGCTGAACGACCTGGCTGAATCTTCTTTACGCATCGGCTTACGGATGAACTTGGACAAAACCAAGGTCATGTTCAACGAACATGTTATACCGGAACCGATCGCGATACACGACGCCGTTCTCGAAGTTGTTCACAAATATGTATACCTCGGGCAAATACTGCAGTTAGGCAAAAACAACTTTGAGGATTCAGTTGGGTTGGGCGGCATTTGGGAAACTACGTCGAGTCTTTACGTCGTCGATCCCACAGTGCCTAAAGACGAAAGTCTTCAATCAGTGCGTCCTACCCGTAATGACTTACGGAGCCGAAACGTGGACACTGACGGCACGACTAGTCCACAAGTTCAGAGTCGCTCAGCGGGCTATGGAAAGGGCTATGCTCGGCGTTTCTCTGAGGGATCGCATCAGAAATGAGGTGATACGTCAGAGAACCAAAGTCATCGACATAGTCCACAGGATTAGCAAACTGAAGTGGCAGTGGGCTGGCCATGTTAGCCGTAGAACCGATGGCCGTTGGGGCAAACGTGTTCTAGAGTGGATACCGCGAAACGGCAAACGTAGTGTAGGACGTCCTCAGGCAAGGTGGAGTGATGATTTGCGCAGGACGGCTGGCAGGAGCTGGATGCGAGAAGCCGAAAACAGATCTCAGTGGCGTACACTCGAAGAGGCCTATGTCCAGCAGTGGACGAAGAGGGGCTGATGATGATGATGATGATGATGATGACTTCTAGCTTTCAGCAAGTTTGGTTGCGCTCCGTTCGTTCGTGATCGACATGATTCGAATTTTATATCGCATAGACCCGAGAATACAGTTTTCTCTGTGAATGTAGATTTTTGTGATAATTACGTTCGATAAAAGATGCTTGATATAATATCAAATTCGAAATCAAATCACATGAACTGAGAATTGGCTCCCTGGTAGGGTACTGCGTGGCCTGTACAGAGTGCACTCCTCACCGTTGTAGGCGGCGTGGTGAGCCTGCGGGGCGGCGGGCGGGGGCTGGTGGTCCAGGCTGCGGGAGGGAGACGCTCCCACAGGAGACGAGTACCGGAGGCGGGGCGCCGCTTCGCGGGCTGCTGACGGCGTCCTGGGAAATGATACACAGGGACACTGTTAGTGTAATGGTCGTTATTTCAATAACAGATAATATAATGTATTATTTTCCCGTAACGAATAACACATTATTTATCAACGGCTTATAATGTTATCCTGCTGTTACTGTTGACAAAAGAATCGCCTAGTCGCATTGTTGTT
The DNA here is from genome assembly GCA_036419045.1 of Scirpophaga incertulas. Classification (NCBI taxonomy): domain Eukaryota; kingdom Metazoa; phylum Arthropoda; class Insecta; order Lepidoptera; family Crambidae; genus Scirpophaga; species Scirpophaga incertulas. The sequence continues at coordinate 15,239,103 of CM071630.1, read as the reverse complement.
GTTGCCACTTGAAGCCGTTGTATAGGCGTAGGCGCTCGCTGTGCTGCTTATTCTTATAATATTAACCTTTCTCACAAGGAAGTAAAGTTCCTATTTGTTTATTTCTTATAGTAATTTTACTAATCCCAATTCACAATTTCGTACCTTCGCGCGTATGACAATTAGACTACAGTCGGGTCAATTTAATAGGCCACATTTGACATTTCATTAAAATTCCTCCACTAACCTTGTAATGGCGGACATAAAATATTCAATATTTTTTAGTTTGGAAATGCACAATGGCCGTTGTTACAATGTTGCGTTTAGTGAAGTCTATACGTAAGTGATGTCCCTCAAAAAATCGAATGAATGCAATGTTTATTTGTGAAGGGATTATTCACCATGAATTAATAGACAAATTTTTATTAAAATAAAACATGTTATTCTTTTGTTTCATAATAAAAAACAATAATAACTTAATAACAGAGAAATAATTGATATTAAAAAATTTTAAGGCAATTAAACTATATTAATACAGTACCTATAAAAAAGAGCGTATTCCCATTTAAAAGGCCGGCAACACATCTGTTGTTGCGGGCAGCGATAATCACTTACCATCAAGTAATCCATTTGCTCGTTTGCCTATTACAGTTATTGTGGAAAAGTACTTTTTTTATAAGATAGGGATCTTATAAAAAAAGTACTTTTCCATAATAACTGTATTCGATTCACATATGTTTGAAGTAAATATCGATTTTTTCACCATAATCGGAGTGTTTAAGCAGGTCACCTCACTATGAACAAATGTCAAATGTGGCCTATTAAATTGACCCGACTTTATTTTGGTTTCCAGTGTGATTTGAAATAACAATTAGGTAAACTGTTGTTGGCTTGCTGGTGCCTAGCCTGTTGCCGTTTTTTAGTTACGCATTATTTGCCGTTGTGTGATCGTTGCAATAATTAAGTGTCATGTGTAGATTTGCCGTTGGGTGGTCGAGTATGCAAATTAAATTTACCTATTCGTTGCAATAATTAGTGTCGTGTTTTGAAGTAACTAATAAATAATTAAGATTAGATATTGTAAATAAATGGAAATGACAGAATATTGCAAATATTGCATGTAAATATTGAATGTAAATAAATAATAAATTGTAATGTACTGATTAATGAACTTTTAAATACACCAGAATATTGTATTGATTAATTAGTTTTAAGTTATTTAAATTACTGCCTAATATTCTGACAGTTTATATATATATATGAATAACTAGCTGTAATAACAGTAATGACAGTTACAAAACAGTTGTTATTGCCATTATTAACTGTTAGTCTGCGCAACTCTAAGCAAAACAATTTCAAACAGAAATAGAATCCGAAATAACCTATATCGGATTTTACAACAGGAGAGATATATTTAACTACCCTCGTACCCAAATTGGATCCAGTAGTTATTGTCTTTATTCGTTACAAACATACATATCCTTCCGCTTTATAAAATACTAGCTTTCTGCCCGCGGCTTCGCCTGCGTGGATTTCGGGATTGGGTCTATAGAGGGTTAAGGGTCATAGCTTTTGCCCACGGCTACATATGCGCGGAAGTCGGTTTATGGCGCGAAGGTTTTATCGCGCTGCCCGTAGGACTATCCGTTTTTCCGAGATAATGAATACCGCAAAACCTTGCTCAACAATCACTCTATCTATTGATGAAAACCGCATGAAAATCTGTGCAGTAGTTTTTGAGCGAAGCCTTTATTGCGCATCCCGTGGGATCTGTCGATTTTTCCGGGATAAAAAGTAGCCTATGTTACTCGGGGATAATGTAGCTTTCCAAAGGTGAAAGAATTTTTGAAATCGGTACAGTAGTTTCGGAGCCTATTCATTACAAACAAGCAAATCTTTCCTCTTTATAATATTAGTATAGACATATACAGTAGTGTATGTCTAATTAGCAATACATACTAGCAACTTCTTTTGGTTCTTGGCATAATGTAAGATAATTCACGGAAAATGTTTTTATTTTTAATAATTTACATTAGTTGTAAGATATTAACAATAATGGTCAACTAATTAGAAACAAGAATAAAAAAGTATAAAAGACAATATTTTTTATGTATTAGTAAGATGTATAGTTGTTTACGAAATGCCTACTATCCACAGCCTACCAATAGTTATAATTAATATTTAGTGGTGTATCCCTTATTTAGAAAACAGCAGCGTGGTGGTTCAAACAATTTCTAGGACTGCATTCCATGTTTCAACAAATACTTCATAGTTCGTTTTGATAGGTGTTACATTTGACTTTCTTTTTAACAATAATATACCAGAGTTTTTCATCGGGCTAAATCTGACTATTTGTTGGCCAGAATAAAACTGATATACATTATTCACTAGGAAACATTTGTCGCTATTGGCCGTATGTTTAGGGTCATTGTCATGCTTAAAGATCCAGGTTACATGCAAATAATCGTCCGAGTAGGAAATCATTGTGTGCTCCAAGATATTTTTGTATTGCCATTGATCCATTGTATCTTAAATCTTCCGAAAGGATCCAACTCTACATACGCAAAAACACCACCAAACTTTAGTGTTACTGCCACCGTGCTCGACTATACTTCTTTTGTATTTATAATTAAAACTTCCATTAATTTCCATTCAGTTTACGTTTCATCTGTATTATATTGATTAATTACTTTAAAAAATTTCTTAACAACAATTTAAATACTCAGCTGTTCTTCTACACGCTCACTTATATTTAAACAAATAATTATTTGCCTCGTTGGGTTTTATTTTTGCCAATTTTGAACAAAATAAACTTCACAATATAAATTAACAAAATAAACATTTGTACGTTGAAGTTGTACTTTTTTTATTCATAAGAATTGTTAATGTTAATTATATGACCACCACTATATGTAAAGAAATTTTGTTCAGACTATCAACTGAACAAGTTGCAATAATAATAAATAACAGCGAAATTAAATTCTGCTATCTTAATTCTCTTAATTCTAGTGTGAATTTATATTTGTAAATAAAATTATAATATAAAACTCCGCAGGGCACGCGTACCTGCTTGCATTCCTAGGGTCTAAATTCTGCTTCTTCCACTGCTGTAACTTTTCTCTCTCCTCCACTTCTTTCAGAAATACCTACAATAAAATAGAAACAAGACCTTTAAATTAATTTTAATTTTACGAAACATTTTGTTTACACAATATGGGTTAATATTGTTCTTGAAACTAAGTACTTTTAATGTGTCTACATACATAAATATATATCTGCATGTTTCATGTTGTAAAATTAGGTATCTTACGGAGTGGGACTAAAATGACTACTTGAAGAAACTTATTCCTTTAGGTGTAAAAAATAATAAATATTTAAATTTGCTTGTAGAGACCAGAACATAAACTCTTTAAAATTATAATTGAAATAAGAAAAATAGATCAAAATAAATAAACCTACAATCGAATGTAGTTGGAAATAAATTGATTAAATTTACAATGTCTATTGATTATAATAATAATTGCAGTGATGGTGATTTATTTTGATTACTATATTTTTAGATAGTACATACCATACTTTTTTTAATTCTTTATTTAATGGCCATACACCTTAAGGTTAAGCCGGCCAGACATTAGGTAACAATCTACATATAATTTAACAAAAGATATAAAAATAAACACAATATTATGTTAGTTAATTACAATTTAAGAAAATCTAAAGTACCTGAAACTATACGGGATATCAAAAATTATTCTAAATAATATAGCATATATTATTTAGAATATTAGCCACTCATTTGTCCGGGCAGGTAGGTAGATACCTATCCGGACAAACAGGCGGCTAAGAATCAATTCTACCCGGTCTTAGTTTTAGCGAGTGAAAGACAAAACTTAAGAATCTGTAACTGTGTTCTGTGGAAAAGTTGGAACTAATGTAGTTATGCATATAGAAAAACAGGTTTTGCCTAGATGTACCCGTATCTCTTATAAATTCCTCTTACCATACTTTAGTCTGCTTAAAAAAATATCTATCTGTGTTTCTGTTTATACTAGTCTAGTAATGTACCTGTGCAATGCCCGAGCGTATTTTGGCCAGTTCTTGATGTTCCTTCTGTAGTCGAGGATCTTGCCCATTGCGTTCCTCATTAGACGAGTCGCTGTCCACGCCTTTGTAAGTGTCCGACCACCGGCGACGTCGCTCTATAATCAATCAAATATACCACCGTTATATACTGATAAAATTATACAACCAATTATTTTCATCTTCGAAATAATTGAAATGGATTGCATTATAAAAAGTGAAACAGATCGAAATAAATAAATTTTACTATTCTGCTATCGAAACATGATATATATTTCGAAATAGCAATTTTACGCTAGTAGTTTAAAAAACAATTATAATTATTCATACATATGTTTTTTAAATTAATTCTTTTAATAAATTTTTTATACTTACATTATATTTCAAAGGTGATGGTCAAAATTTGTATGGAAGGTGGGCCTAATTTTTTTTGTTATCGCTGAGGAAAATGCATTGAATTGCATACCCTGCACTCCGGGAAAAGCGCAGAATTATGTGGGGCTCTCCTCCCTAGAAGGGGGTAGGCCTATCCACTATTATGTAATGGAAAGTGACTTCATGAATTATCAATATTGAAGTCATTTTCCAAATTGACGACTCTGTATCTATTTAATACAGGGAAAAAAAAACAGCCCTTGCTGAGTTTCTTGCCGGTTCTTCTCAGTACAAGGTCTCCCGCCGTAGATTTGCGAACCGATGGCGTAGCTTTCGACTTTCACAAGTGCTTGTAACAGCCCAGACTGAATAAATGATTTTGAATTTGAATTCCTCAGCGATGCCCCTCCACTGCCGCCTGCCGCGAGCGTTCGATCGACGGCGCATCCGACATCGCCGCCGGACGCGCCGAGAACTGCCCGCGGCGTGGCAGGTTTGTGGAACCCGTGGGAACACTACCACGACCCCATCGGCTCGCTCGCCTCCCCGGTGGGCCGTCGGGGAGGCCGTCGATCCCCCGGGCATCCGGGGGATCGACGACTGACAGCGACCGGTGCAATGCAGGGTCGGCCTATGGAAGGTGGGCCTTAGTAATGTGCAGCGACGAAACTTTACCAAAGAACAGTATAAATTATTTATTTATTGATACATACAAGCAAGCTTACAGTACATAACCAATACGGTTACAAGTTAGTTGTCATACAAAAAATAATAATAAGAACATATACATGCTTGTCAAGTAATTTAAAATGTGAACAAACACTTAAAACATAATTAAATAGAATTAATAAGAATTATAGTCACCATAATTTGTCGATTACATCTAAAAATTATGAATAGTAAAATTATACAATTAAATAATGTCAAAATCTAAATAATAATATTAATATATCAAACAATTTAAAATTACATGTCATTAATAATTAATTCGAAACAATTGATAAGATGTCTTGGTGAATGTGCAAATATGTCAGTATCACAGTGCTGTGCAAGTATGTCACTTATCAGACTTAGTGCGTAGTTTGTTGGTGCGTGAGCTGTTCGAACAGTGCGTGTAACAGACCTTACCAGGAGCCGATGATTTCGGCGCGGAGCTAGCGCTCCATCCTGATTGCATGGCATTCTAGTTGGTACTCTTAGTCCAACTCTACCCAAAATTGTTGGTCTATCTATCTTTTGTTGCAATACAGATAAATAAAATTTTATGACCGCCATTATTCGTCTGAATTTGAGGGTTTCCAAGTCCACCATGCCCGAAACAAACATTGAAGGATACAAGTAAGGATAGTAGATCATAGTATTGTAGATCATCTGGATAAAGATTACATTTTAAATATATCCCGGTATTTTTGTAATTAATAATTTAATTTATTTAATACTTGCAAGTTGATGGAATCTTTTATTGTAAGTTTTTTTTTCTTTTTATTAATTTGCGCAAGACATGCTGTCAAAGTCGCATCGACAGCGGACGGGTGTCATCATTGGTCACAGACTATGTACATTCAGAGTGGTCAGTAACACAACATGTCTAGAACTTAATGAATTTATAATTACTAAATTACATTTCTTTTGTTAACTATATAACCATTTTTCAATAAGATTTAAATAAATTATCATTTTATATACTTAATTAAAACATTTTAACCACGTTTTGGGATGTGTTTACTTGAATATCTAGGTACTTTTAAACATCATTTATAGAAAAACAGTGGATTTAAAAAAAATATAATAAATTTTAAATTGAAACCTATCGATTGATATATCTTACATCTCTGCACTGATTGAAGCCTACTTTATGTCCATGTCCGTTATTGTAGTTAATTTGCTATATTTTTTATTTGTTACGTGTTTAATAAATAAAGAAATAGTTTTAATATATAAATTGCGTTGTTACGTGTTTAATAAATAAACAAACAGTCGAGTCTCACCGGGATCCGTGTAAGGATAAGGCGGCGCAGGGAAGTCGTCCCGTTCTATCTTGGGCTGCGTGCCCGGCGGCGGCTTGTATGCGGACGGATACGCCGACAGTTCGATGGGCTCCTGCGGGAGGGAAATATAGGTAACATCTTGAATTCTGACCAGCGGAGACGAATCAATGATTGACCTCTTTGTCGAAATTGGACCACCAAGTTGGCCTATATCTCCCAGTTGAACATACTCGTCAAGTACTTTAGAACTTTCAACCTTCACTAGATTATGGCCTAAGTGAGATTTCGATAAAATCAAAATCAAAATTAACTTTATTCAAATATGACTTTATAGAAAGCTCTTTTGAATTGTTCAATTTTTTTTCCCCTACCACCCCCATTCAGGAGGTATTTTTTAGCTGATAAGAAGAATGGGCGCAAGAAACTTATCAGCTTTATCAAAAGTAATAACAAAATTTACAATAAATTATGTCGTTATCATACAATGTACACATGTGATTAAAATTTATACTGGAAAACTAATATATACAATTTTGAATGTAATATCTTAAAATCAACACCAAACATTGGCATCATTTGAACATTCATTGACTTTGTAATAGCCCTTACTCATTAGCGTCTTTTAACATGTACCTTGGATCTTATATGATGTTATTCGTATTCTTTTTTACGACCCACTTATTAGTAAACTCTATCAAGATTTTAGAGCATTGTACCCAAGTCTTCCGTGGTTTCAGTCATAATTACCCATCGATACCATTTAATACAGAACACAGCAATGCGAAAACTGCTGTTTTACGACAGAGAAAGATAAGACTATACTTAATTTAGGTGAATACCTGTGAATAAGATGTAAATGTATGTCACAACCTATGCAATTTGTCAGTGCCGGCGGTCCCCGGTCAGTAGTCACATACCTCGTTATTCATCTTGGGAGATTTAGGGCGGGGCGCGTCATTGACAGCGTCCACCAAAGCCCTCATGCCAGGCCTGGAAGGAGGCCTACTTCCCGTTCTGGAAGATGCGCGGGAAGAAGCGCCCGCTGCCGCTAAAATAAAACGTAATCTTTTTTATATCAACATAACTAAACTGTCTCGGCAAAATAGTATATCCACATTTATTCCATGTTTCATATTACTTTTCCCATGTGTTTAGGGAAATTGATTTTTTTCTCAAATAAAATCAAAATTATAACAAAACAGAAATTTATTCTTCAAACACGATTTTTATAGTCACTTTTGTAGTCACATCAAATATGCTATGCCATTGGTTGATAAGTCTATGTTGGGAGACTTTACTGAAAAGACCCAGCAAGGGCTACTTTTTATCCCTATATTTTCACAGAGTGGTCAATTTGAAACTGGTTTCAGATAAATAGTCTGCATCCAACTTTCTTCATAAGTTTAAACAAGTTCACATTAAATCTATAAAAACAATAGTTTCATTGTGTTCATTACTATAGTCAAAATATATGTCAACGTACCTATGGAGTCATTAAAATTAAACCTAAAAATTTTGTGTAAAATTTTGTGATGCTTTTTTATGCAGCCTGTACGTTAGAACGCCAAGCTTATTTTTAACTCTCGTGTTTAATTAAGAATTAGATAATTTTTATACAACTATTATTGTTTTTATGAACATAAAGTTTCATAAACATTCTTTCAGAGATTTCTTTAATTTAAATTTATATATAGCGCGAACTACTCTTTTTCTGTATCATAAAAATACTTTTTATATTCGCAGCAGATCAATAGTCCATGACATGGCACTATGAAAATAACGTAAATAAATCAATATAGTCGTTAAAACATCAGAATGTTGTCCTCATTTTTTACGTCTATTGAGGTATTAATATGAGTATCCGTTTTTCTGCATTGTTTGCTATATATATTTGTAGACTCACGTTGCACTTTTATACACTTTCCTAGTAGAACTACACCACAACGAAATGAAAAGCGGAATTGTTGATACAAACTATTCACAAAGAACAATAGTAGTTCTTATTATATAAAATATTACCTGAAAACTAATTTTCCTTTTTTATTGCGCACAATATATATAGTCTGTAAAAATAATATGTGCGCATAATTTTTTTTTAAATAAACTGTGGGTACTTGCTGACCCGGCATGTATAGTTTGTTGGCATTTCTCCTTTCCAGCTGATGTTAGAAAAATGAACTTTTTTTTTTTTATTCTTAATTTAACGAGGCTTTGAACACTTTGGGTGAACATGTCAGCCTCATAGGAATAATCACATATTTACATAACATACAAACTTTACACATACACATTGTTATATACACAAATATTAGTTGCCTCCTCAAAGGACAAACAAACAAACATATATAATTTTTGGCTAAGCTGGACAATGGTCCGTCAGCAAACCAATTTACACTGCCATTGCCAAATCCATTCCCACGAGGAGTCTTTCTCTTAGCTCAGAGTTTCGGGCACATTCCAACAACACGTGATAAAATCATCGATCCTGGAACACAGCTGGCTATCGCACAAAGTAAGGTTTTCACACCAACAAGATGATAAAACTTGTTCGTTGGAACATGCCCAGACCGTAATCGGAAAGCAGAAACTAAAAGCTTTCTAGTAAGGTTTGATGAGTCACTGTCAAACAAGGATTCATGTAGTTTGTCCTGGATTTACCATACCAAACTCCAACGCCTCTGACCAGGGTTCCCAAAATGATATTCCCATTTTTCCAAACATCTTTTCTTTATTATTGGAATAAATTCACTAGCCAGGGGTCCAGAATCCAGCACGATACCATCCAAGACAGCTTCCTTTGCAAGACCATCTGCAGCCTCATTACCAAGTAACCCGACGTGGGAAGGGATCCATTGGATCTTAATACACTTATTGCTACAATTCATTCTATGTATTAAGTCTTAAGGCTTCAAAAGCGACGAAAATGAACTTTAATTAATAGACTCACAATGCGGCCGGTGGAAGTGTGGGGAGGCCGGGGGCCGGTCGGCGGGGGTGAGCGGGCGCCGCAGTGGCGCCGGCTCCGCCGCCAGGTACGAGTACGTGGTGATGCGGTGTGCGCCCGATGCGCCCGTGCCCGGCGTACCGGTGCCGGTGCCGGTACCGGTACCGTACTCGCGCAGCGCCAGACCGGGGGATACTGCGCGGTATCCGTACTGCTGTATGATGAAATATATACTCAGTAATCGAAATAAAGTAATCTGTTTACTTATTTGAGAACGGATTCGATCCTGCTACTGTAATGGGTTCTTTGTTTTTTGAATATCATATCTACATTTAGTACTAGCGACGAAATTCAAAGGTAGACGTGAACACGACTACACTCTGCGCTAGCGTGGTTGACTAATGCTTAATAACCCTAATAAAGTTAGGATAGGTTTGTGCTCCTCGGTAGGAATGGATATGAGCTGTGACGGTGTAGGAAACTTAATGGCAAATAAACATCTTGCGCCGGTAACACATTTCCGCCACAGAATGGTCCAAAATGTAAAATCAAGCTAGTCAGTAATTTATTGTCTGTCTTACCGTACAAACTCGAATACAGCTATTGCGTTGTTGTTTTGTGACAGAAAAAGGGTAAGACGAAGGCACCCAAACAGATGACCCTGGTATTAATTCTTCATCCAATGTAAGTCTTGCAAACTTATCAACTCTATACACAGACTACGACTAGACGTGGACCACGTTCGTTTTTCCAGTTGCAGTTGCAGTTGCAGCACCTCCGACTCAAATCTTATCCTAAATTTAGATGATTAGACCTTAGTCAACCACGCTGATCAGTTTTGTGAGTTAGTCAACATCATATACACCTTTCAGTTTCTTCGCAGGTATCTACAGACATCACGTTTTCCTTTACCGTAGGAACGTAGGGTAATTTACATTTAAAACTTTAAAATAGAAATTATCAAAAATAATAAATAACTGAATCAAAACAACAGTAAGAAATAAATGAACAAATAAAAAAAAGCGTACCTTCCTAGACAGTGAACTGTAGGGACTGCAGTAGGAGCCGTTGGCACTGGTCGTACGCGACGGCAACGAGAACTGCGACACCATACACTGCTACTTACACTCATATGACAAGACAATTTCTTAGGGAAAGAAAATAATAAGAAAATTTGTATTGCACTATATTCGTCTATTCATTATTTTCTTGTAAACTGTCAATATTAAGGTATACCTTATACCTCAAATTTTTGTAATTGATTACTTTTTGTATAATTACTAGTTAATGAATATTAACTAGCAATACAGATGATTTAATTTGACTTTACAAAATATTTTCCTTTCGGCTAATATTGAAGTTAAGAGATTGTCTTATAATACGGGTGTTAGACCACCCTACCTTCCCCACTCTACTTCATCCTCCTCAAACTAGTTTTTTTTTTTTATATTTCTACTTTTAATCAAAATTTAGCTCAGAGATAAGCTAGTGATTTGGTCGCCTTAAAAATATTTGGGATAAGTGTGTGAAAATTCAAAGAATGCTGCTCTACAACGCGCATAGTCAACCTTTTTTTTTTGTTCCCCTGAGGAAAATGCATTAAATTGAACTATGCGCATTGTAAATGTAAAACATTATTAGAGTTTGTATGAGTAATGGGAACATCAATCAGATGTCGAAGGTAAATAAGCTCACTAAATCTACTTTACTCTGCCAATGACCTTTAGGATTAACTCTTGGGGAGGTCAGGGAAAATTGGCTTAGCTCCTCAGCTGTGAATAAAATATCGAGGCGGTTTAGTGACTATGCCGTGTTTTCCGACAAAAGTCCCAAACATGATTACTGGCAGTTAAAGTAGCATTCCATCTCGTAAACAAAAATATCTATATGATATTATATATAATATTTATCTGTCTAAAATATCAGAATAATATAATATAGCTATTATATTATTCTGATATTCTTCTGACAGATTCGAATTCAACTATTACAATATACAACTACTGCAATAACTAAAACTACAATTTACTTTTTTTTACACCAAAGTACGCTGTGAAAAGGAATAATCCATGCATCTAAAAATATATAGAATAGGAAGGTGGGGTGGTGGTCTACAGCAAAACAAATTTAAAACACAACATATAACTTAAATAACATAAAAAATGTATTAAATAGATTTCATAAATCTTTAAATTAGCCTACAATTTAGGGTCTCGAAGTTGATGTTTCTCAAGGTAATTAGTGTTTCACGGAGTCAGATCTATCTGTGATATCTTGAGAAATTATGGCGTCTTATCACAAAGTTCAGTTGTAGCTTTTATACATCAGTGATTAATGCAGTTATATTGTTAAATCGGAATCTAGCAGTAAAAAAATGTACAATAAATGTATTTAGCAAGCATAACTATAACCATAAAAAAATCTTTATTGACTCATTTTATAAACTTGGTAAAATAAAATTCCGTGTAAATTGAAGATTAGGTGTGGGAATTATTTGTGGTAATAGCAGTCGGATAATACATTTATTGACACCGGTGTATTGGTGAGATAAAGAAAACATTTTCAGACTTTATTTAAAATATGTATGTTTCGTCCAATTTGCCTCCCATTTTTACTTGCGTGTTATAGCTGTTAATATAATATTAAAATAATAGAGTTCATTGAATTATTTACCTTACAAAAAATATTTTATTACAATTTATCAATGATGGTTACATAATAAAACCTAGAGTATCAAGAGAGGGACCCATGAAAGCGTGATTCCATATCGCAGCTATCATATTAAAGCAATACTACATGAGGACATTGACATTGTGTGATATGGGACACATATATAGGTTTGGCGAAAATGAAATTACGCTCAACTTCAAGAAGTCTTCAGTAGTTAAAGTTACATCCGAATGTGAAGGAATGTTATTCGCGGCAATATATGCCTTAATAACCACTCTACCTTGTGAGTGTACTGACAAGTAACAAAGATTCAACAAGATGGTGAACCTTTGCAAAAATTCACCGATGTCTATCAAAAGATCATCGAAATGGAGTGATGGCGATACAGCACGGAATACTCGGCTTTCGGTTTGTCATGGTACCGTAAAACGTAGAAAGTAAGGCAGTATGAAGATTAAGTAAAAATTAGACATTAATAAGTTCTATCAACCATCTTGATTTTACGAGGCGAAGCAGCGGGGATGCGCGCGGTCAGTTATAATACCTGTAAATCTGTCTCATGAGGCGCTGGTCCACATCTAGGATGCCATATAGCCGCTCCCTGCAAAAACATCTCCTCGCCATCACCGAACGGATCCCCACACTTGGTGCAACGCGCACACGTCGGATGGAAGTGATGATTCTCGCCAGCCTGCAATTACAAACAGAAAAAAGTAAATAATACACTTCATGATCGCCTGTTTACATACGTATATATCAATAATTTTTGCTTTAATTATACTTCAATATACACTTTGTATTATCATCAGGATATCTTAGAAACTCAGCCAAAACACGATTAACCTTCTTACAACTTTTAGTCTTGTAACTAATTATTTTTGCATTTGGACTCCACTCCAATAAAAGGCATAACTTTACCATCTAAGGCGTCAGAGTACAGCAGTTCTAGTCACACACATTAAACAACCCACCTGCAGCACCTTGCCGGAGATGTACCGGCGGCAGTGGGCGCAGCGCACGCCAAATAGCCGCTGGTAGTCCCGCTCGCAGTACGGCGTGCCCGAGCGGCCCATGTACTCGCCGGCCAGGACGCCGCCGCACTCACCGCAAGCGAAGCACCACGTATGCCACTGTCTGTAATGCCACATTACCACTAGCGACAGGAGCACACATTGTCGTAGAACTCACTAGTCTTTTCACTGATGTAAAAAGATCTTCGACAAAATCTCGACACCTAATATTACTATTCTGCCCAGAATCAAGTCCATATTTACTACATACGCAATACTAAGGAAATCAATATAAAAGTTAAAAAATGGGATTGATCAAAAGGCTTGGAACATTTAACATAGAGCATGGTCTACCTACAAGCCATCGCTTAGCTTATAAGATCTACGATATAATGGTAATTGAATTGTTAAAAATAGATATTAATATCCTAAAGATGACCACAGTAAGATCAGCTAATAAAATATTTTGGATCCCGACTGCAACGTCATCTACGGTGGCAGCAGGTTAATGGGACTCACGCTATACCTGGACTACAATAACCGTAATATTAATCAAATTCACACGTTTAAATTCAGTTCTGTCTATTTGTAAGTTCTGCCATCAGTATAATTTTTATAGCTCGTAATCACTCTAAGGCCTTATTCAGACTCAAGGCGGGTGCGGGCGCGGGTGCGGGTACGACTAGATCAAATGTATCTAGACGCTCGTTTTCACATTGGTCGCGCGTATGCGCGTCTGCTGAGGCGCGGGCGAGGGCGCGGGTGAATATATTGGCTCAATCCGCCCGTGTCTTTCACATTGCACTAGCGTCTGTCAGTGGCTAACGCGTCTGAATACAAAACATTTTGATCCATTTTAAAAAAGATTTATTCATTAATAAAATGAAATCTTTATCCATATCCACGTAGGTAGCGCAAAGTTTTGAAACCGTACACTTGCGCGTTCAGCCGCTCTGCCAACGTGAATATGAAGACGCCAAGACCCGCGAGCCCACGCCCGCACCCGTCCCCGCGCATACAGTTTGAATAAGCACTAGGATGTTAAGTACTCGAGTGGCCTTGTACAGATGGGCAGACGATTTGGTAAAGATCGCAGGAAGGTGCTGAATATTAGCAACGCAGGACCGACCAATGTGGAGATCTGTGGGTGAGACTTATGTCCAGCAGTGGCAGTAATACTCTTAAAGCAAATTCGACAAAATATATCGTTTTACTAACTGTAGTACTGATACCAGAGAACCAATAGTTCACTAATCAAAACAATAATTTATCCAAATACCTGTTTAGATATACGCGAGGATTGGATGGGACTGTCGGAAGTGTTTCGCCATTAAATGCCCACGAGTGCCAAATTGTCAAGGATATGTATGAAAGATAAAAACTTGCCGTATTTGTGAAGTAGTTCGTTTAATGAGAGAATAATAAACTGTAGGGTGAAATAAGCTCACCTATCCAGTGCCACCAAAGCCTGCCCCTCCGACAACTCTTGTCCACAGCCTGCACATTCTACGCATACAAAAAAAAAGCTTTTGTTAATTCTATATCATTGAAAAATACGATATACATCTCGATTTTATTATTACTTATGGCCGAGCTTGACTTGTAACAATCTGTATTATTCAAGGGTGTTTCATATCACTACACCATAAAAATAATGATGTATGTCTTAAACCTACCTCATCTCACAATCGAGACACTGGATATATTACCTCTAATTGTAGGGCCACAAAATGCCCTTAACTATCTTATTAAAGAGGACAAATGAAGTAAGACTATGATTATACAGTAATAGATATATACCACATATACCATGAGGAAATTTGGTTGGTCAATCACGCACGTTAATCTCAGGAACTACCAGTAACTCTATTGCAAAATCCTTATAAAGACCAAGAAGAGTGGTGCATAAAGGAAAAATATGTCCACGTATACGAAGCTAGGGGCAGTTAATTAATTATCAATCAGGGAAGTCCAGATTATTTCCCATTAACAGGCAGTTGTCATCGAAGAATACGTTTCAAAGGCCATCATCGCTTATCAATTTGCTAACACAGTTCAACAGTAAACAAAGATCACACACCATTTTGATCAGGCTCGCGGTGTTCACCGTTGGTGGCGGGTGCAGCGCTGATTTTGGCGCTGTTAACTTTGGTTTCGTTAGCATTAACATTGGCACTGGTGTTGTTGACGTTGGCGCGTGCGGTCTGTCGCTGTGGCGCCACGCACGCGGCGCACACTACCTCCGCGCCCGTGTAGGTCACCTTCTCGCCGGACGGGAACGCGCGTCTGGCGAACGGTCATCGTAAAAGTATAAAAAAAATAACCTTAACTAATACATCACACACTCATTCAAAACGAACAATAAATTTCATTATTCATGAAATGAAAAAGGTATCAGATTAAATATATTATTCACCTTGTATTATAACTGTAATACATTTGTCTGCAAAACCTAACGTAAAATGGTATAAGTATGACATGTTAAAGGCGTAGAAGGCAAATATTAGCGTCAATGCCCTATTTATAAAACAACCGTTAACGATCGAAAGACCGTTGCGTATAGACACCTAATCGTCTAATCGTTGAAAACAAAGTCTGTACTACAAGATACCATATGACTGGCAGATATTGTAACCAGCTAGCTTAAAATATCATATATTATGGTTAATATACAGAATGTCCCAGAAAGCATTAACTATATCACTGTTCCACGTGATTTCTGCATAAATTCGCTATCAAGGACAAAGCTCGTTTGATAATAAATAACTCGAAAACCATTCGGTTTCACTGAACATACACGGAAATATCACCCGGCGCCACTTGGTACCGCCATTTCTGGGACATCGTGTATATAAATTATTTTAGGTTACTATGTGATTACATTGATCGATGTTTAAACTTTATTATTCGCACAAGTATCTAAATCTAGTACAAGTATCACCACGACTAGTACCTAAATTTACGTTTTTTGGTAGTAGGTTTTCTACTCGTAGATGATCTTACCCTCCTAGATAACAAGGTATAGATTACACCGAGCCTGTTACTATCAATGATTAGCCTGTACCCATAAGTGCACTATAATGTGTGTACTGACTTGCATCGTGCGCAGGTGAAACACTTCTGATGATAGGTGTTCCCAAGCGCGGAGACCACCTCGCCTTCTACGTACTGATTGCACGCCGCGCAACGAGTGCCGAACGCGCGCTGATAGTCCTGGAAATAAACCGACACACTTATTATTATCATAATTACGACCAACGACAAAAATCATATCCATAGTATTTGGCATTACCCTAATGGCATTGCCAATATCAGATTTTGATTGTCCCTATCTTTAATTGCATAGTAATAAATTTAAAGGTAAACTGCATACCACTCACGTATTAGTCTAAAGTTGGCTCGAAACTAATCATAGCCCTAAAAAGCAATGAGAAAAAATAATTAGTAATTTCTCCGGCAATAAAGAGTAAATCGTTAAGGAATAGGAACTGCAGTTGTCTCGTAACGGAGAATACGCAGTAAAAAATGGGGAGAAGAAGCTAAAGCAACTAAACAAAAAAAATGGTATTGAGATTTATGAATAAAGTATTGAGATTAAGGAAAGGTTAAAGCGGATGCAAGGTAGCCACAACAAGCTAGTAGGTGTGCAGTAGTAACAGCAGGCAAAAAGGCAACCGCAGGCAAGCGGTATCAGCAGCAGATGGTATTTGTAACACCAGACAATCAATAGCAGCATTACAATATGTATACAGTACTAGCAGTACAGCAGCAGCACAGCTGTTACTATTTATTAATATTTTTCGTGATAGCAAAACCCAACACAACTTTATGTCGACTCAATTGGGAATCTGCATGGTATTATAGTATGTGCAAATGGATTATATTTTGTTAGATTGCCAACACGTACACATTGTTGTACTGTAAGGAGTAGTGTAAATGCAATGTTTGATAACGCACATGATATACGGTGCATATCATAATCTACAGGAAAATTCAAAATTATAAATTAATTAATATTTACTGCTGACTTGGTTCGTAGCTACCTACCGAGGTAAAATGACCTGCCTACAGAGTCAGTTCCGCCTTAAGACTATCCTCAGACAACATTCTAGATTCAACACAAAATTTAAAACTATGGCACACAATTCATTCAAAAAAATTTTAATTTACAAAAATAATAAATTTCTTTGAATTTTGATAATAAAAACAATGTGACGTTACGTCGGACTATTGTTATAATTTGTCAATTGTGTTTGCCCTTTATTTTATATAATTATGTTGAAAATATGAAGAATTAATTACATAAATACAATTAAAAGTAAAAATAAACGTATAAACCAATAAAACTGGAAGCTGGAATAGTGTAATTTAGTGTTAAAACAAGAATACAAAGTTTCTGTTAAATTTATATACAAAGTTAATAAATGTGAATATAAGGTAAGACATTCTTATTTGTAGTTAACGATCAATATCTCAAGGTTTACATAGGTAGGTAGCTACGAACCAAGTCAGCAGTAAATATTAATCAATTTATAATTTTGAATTTTCCTGTAGATTATGATATGCACTAGCGATGGGCGATAACTACTAAAAGTAATCGAATTAGTCGATTGTTCAGTTTAGTCGATAAAAGTCGATAACAATCGACGCCGCTCCGTTGTTATCTACTAACGGCGTGCGCCCGTGCCGTGCAGCGGACGAGAACTGACTGAATAACTAAAGTAACTAAACTGTAGCGCACACACCGCACGCAATGGGCGATTGTTGCAAAAGTGATCGACTGAATTGAAAATTGTACCACTGCGCTGTGCGCGTTCGATTGTCGATTTAGTAGTTCATCGCCATTACTATTGATTCTCGTATTACTAATTTCGTATACTACTAAATAAGTAATTTAAATACTAAGATGGTGCGCTCAGCGCTGTGTTGTGTAGTGTACCTACATACAACTATATTGTTTTAAACTTGTGAATCGTGTTTAAATCTTCGTAAATATGAAAGTACTTATTGAAATTCGTAACTTTCGACACCAATTTATTAACAATTTCATATTTATTTTGTAATTGTATGTTACACTCATGTGTTTTTAGAAACATTTTATATGAAATATAATTATTAAATTGTGTGATCAAAAATTTATATTAGGTACCTAGTTACTAACTTCATAATTCTATATTTTTTATTTCATTAATATGTTACCATGGTAATATATTAATGAAATAAAAAAATATGGTAAGAAAATAAAAATCTACAACTTTATCAGCTCATAGCTTATTTATTTTTTATTTATTATTGTTTTAGTAACATGAACAGATAACTACAACTATTAAAATTTGATTCTACCTAACAATTTAATTTACACAATAGGTTTCATAGTTTCATACAGAAATAACGAGTAGTTAAGCTTTTAACTTTCCGCAGCCGCCGTTTTATCCGAATAGGAACTACCTATATACTGCAGGAGATAATAAAATAAGAAAAAATTATATAGTATATTCATTTGTTATAATAACACAATGACATTTCAAGTGTATAGATTTTTTTTCTGTGTATTATTTGCAATAAAGAGTTTACAAACATACACACAATCATTACACAATCATAAAAAAAGATTCTATATTAATAGTTAATACAAAGAAATCATAATACAATAGAAGCGCACCGTCTTGATTTTATTATATCTTTAAATATCAGTTTGAATTATTAATAATGTAAGTACCTATATGAGAAAACCAAATGTTAAAGTAATATAGTAATACTTTAAGTAATACACCATCCGCATGCCCTCCGTTTGCCATTCCATACGCAATCAGAAAGTAGTTTAGTAATTCAGTAGTAGTAAAATATACGCAAAAATTCCTCATGCGTCGCACAACTACTAATTCTATACTACTAACTCAATACATACTATGTATTGAGGATCGCAATCCCAGTTAGTAGTATAGAATTAGTAGTTCGTCGATTGTTATTCGAATAATCATGATGAGGAACTACTAAATCGACATTCGAATGCGCAGTGATACAATTTTCGATTTAGTCGATTGCTTTTTTTGCAACAATCGCCCATCGCTAATATGCACCGTATATCATGTGCGTTATCAAACATTGCATTTACACTACTCCTTACAGTACAACAATGTGTACGTGTTGGCAATCTAACAAAATATAATCCATTTGCACATACTATAATACCATGCAGATTCCCAATTGAGTCGACATAAAGTTGTGTTGGGTTTTGGTTAACCCCAAATCTATTAACATAGATCACCTCTTTTCAGCACACTTAACACTAATGGCAGTGCTGTGAGGAGTACACCCAGTGCATCCTACATACAAGTTGGGTCTAGCGAGCACTTTACTAGGGCAATCCATGCCGACTATCTAGAGGTATTGAATATTTCCATACTTAAACTCTCAACATGCATAATATTAAATTATTTTCAGACAGTAAAAGGATATAAGGATAAAAGGATTGATATTTAGCTACATGAGCATAATATTTAAATTTGAAAGATGGGTAGATTCGTATTTAAAATACTGGCGATTATTTGTTTATTTCTGTCCGGTCCGGTCCGGTCCTGTCCTACTACAGTTAGCAATATGATATTAAATTTAGCTAAATATCAGAATCGTCGAAAATAGATTTGAAACTCCTGGTTTATAACGTTACATCAAAATGGTCGAGATGGATTTCTCGCCGTGCCCACCTGTTCGATGGTCGGGCTCGTGGCCCACTTGCGTTTCCTGCCCGCTCGCGGCGTCACTGCCCCAAATGTAGTGTAAATAGTTAGAGAATGTGTGCCACCACGCCCAGCGTCACTTGCAAGCCAAAATATGTAGCGAACTATTCATAGGTTAGACAAAGCACTTATTGCTTTTATAAAGGTAAAAATTCTCGCCACTCATACAATACAAACAAGCAGTTTTCTTACTATCGTCTTAAATACACGATTCAATAATCTACACTAAAGAGTTAATAAATAATAAGACCATGCATAAATCACATACATCAGCGGAAGAATAATGCTTGTATTGGCGAACATTGTAAGTTGCAGAATCTAAGTGCATATAAATTTATATACTACATCCGAAGAACCTGTAAGTGAGGGGAAATCACAAAAAAAAAAAAACAATGTACATGTCATTGTTCGAATATTTTATGTATAATCAGCATATCGGTGTAAAAAGTTAAAGTATGGAAAATGCATAGAGAATAGAGGCGATTTCAAAGTCAACATGTATAATCTGACTTTCCGGCAGCATTCACTATTACATTTATTGGATGCTCCTATCATGATGGAAAATATCGTAAGGCATTGGACCAGTGTGATAAGTAAGACCTATACACCCGAATTCCCTAACTCATGCCATTCGAAGAGGATGTATATGAGCTGTCAATCAAGATCCACCTTATCTGTGAACTAATCACGAATAGAAGGGCATCGGCCTCTACCAGCAGTACCAATGATTAAATTTCAGGCATGTAAATAGACTTTCAATATTACCTGATACGCTGAATCAGTCCGGCCCAAAACCAGATATTGGATTCAAATCTGTTTAGAATGTTCCATTATTTAGCTTCAAACTAAAAAACAACATATCTACTGATAAGTTGAATCCAAAAATCCAATCCCATCGAAACCATGCAAAAAATAAAAAGTAAATAGTGAGTCACCTACCGACAGACGGAGGCAGTGGTCATAATTGATCACACGATGTGTTGCATAACAATGTGGTAACGAGCATGACCGGCAAGTTAAGGCAGCAACCTATCTTAACTTTAAGCTCAGAACAAACTTAAAATAAAAAAACCGCTATAGTAAACTAGTACACAAGGCTGATCGAAGACGATCAAGCAATAACAAATAACAATATTTAAAATGAGTCACCAACAGACAAGGACAACGATCATGATTGATTACACGAGGTATTGGTGTTGCATAATTATATGGTAAATAAGGACGCCCGGCGAAGTGAGTTCAAAAAACCAATCGTCTGTCGGTGCGGGGGCGATTCGCAGAATAGTTCTATGTGTTGAGTGTTAATATATGTTCGCTGCAGACACTTTTTCCGAAATGTATATTCCGAATATATATATATATATATATAATATTATATATATATATATATATATATATTATATATATATATATATATATTATATATATATATATATATATATATATATATACATACACATTACATAACTGACACATGTGAGACAGTATTATTTGTATATGATATACTTCTTTATTATTAAAAGTTAACAAACTAAAGCAATGTTATGACGATGTATATAGTGCTCTTTCAAGAGTCGTGGTTTGGTTAATTACAACTAATAAATTGTCTTTTAAATTCTAAAATAATGAAATGTGTCAAATTCCATATCCCCAGTATAAGGTATGTTGATACCCATTTATATATGAAAAGTGATGTCATGAATTTAGTAAATAACATAAAATTCATTAAAAAAGACATTATATTGGATCTTTGATTGAAAACTTTAACTAATGTTTAAACGTTAAAAATGATTAATTTTAGCTACACGCATAGTGTTATATTCTATAGACTGTAGTTATGAGGATCAGCGGTTAATATTGAAAGAATTTGTCTCTTACAGAAAGGAGCGATTCGTGATATTTACAGTTACAAGGTAGAAAAAACACACTCATAGGGAAATTATAAAATAAGTGACCATTATCTAAATCAGCGGTTTCTCAATTTTTTTTTGGTGACTGAACCGTTTTGGAAAGCAAAATACATGACGGAACCCTACAATAAAACAATATTTTTAAAACTGTATTCTGTAGTAATAAGCATAAAGTACAATGTAACAGTTACTTATTACTTACTTACATGACAAATATAATAATAGAAGATATTTTAAAAAAATTTAATGGGAGGTATGAAACTGTTTTTATTTTTCATCAATTGGTTGATATTAGGTTTGATAGATGACAATTGAAGTTTCATATGAGGTTCAGCGTCCTGTATATTGCGGTATTTTGTTTTCGTGACTGCATAGGTTGAGAATTCTGTATATATATAGCAAGTGTTCCTTTTAAGTTTCCCTTTTCCCTTTAAAAGTTTCCCATAATAAATAAAAGAAATCATCAATACCTATAACCTACGTAAGGTTGTTATTCCTATTAGATAATACAAAGATTGCCAGCAACGTATTCCAGCAGTGTGAGTCTATGTACGAGGGGAGGTCAAAAAGTTCGCGGAATGACTGGGAAAAAGATGAAATGATACATTATGTTATTTTTCCTTTTCAATATATTCCCCTTAACACGAATACATTTTTCGGATCTGGCATATAACTTATTAATACCGTCGAAAAAATAGTTTTGTCTTGGGCGTCAAAATACGCCGAAATCGCCGACTTGACTTCATCATCGTCTCTAAATTTTTTCCACGCAGCTCTTTCTTCATCTTTGGGAATAAATAAAAATCGCTAGGGGCCAGGTCTGGACTGGATGGCGTAGTTGTTCAAAACCGCATCGATGAATGGCAGCCGTCGCAACATGACTCGTGTGAACGGGCGCGTTGTCGTGCAAAAGGAGTACACCTTTTGTCAGTTTTCCTTTCTTTTTTCTTTAATAGCTTCTTTTAATCGGTCCAATAGGGAAGCGTAGTACTCTCCCGTTATAGAACACCACGTTCTTTATAATCGATCAAAAGAATACCTTCAGTATCCCAAAAAATAGTCGCCATGATCTTTCCGGCCGATTGCGACACTTTAAATTTTTTAGGGGGTGGTGTGCCTTTTTTGTGCCACTGCATCGACTCCTGCTTTGACTCAGGCTTCATAGTGGTGAACCCAAGTTTCATCACCGGTTACAATTCGGGCCATAATTTCTTCCCTATCTTCTCCACAGCGGTCCAAAAACTCGCGGGAACAGTTGACGCGCTCACGTTTTTGCAGCGGCGTGAGCATTCTCGGGACCCACCTTGAACACACTTTACTCATGCCAAGATGTTGATGAAGAATATTTAAAATTGTGGTTTCTGATACTCCAACTGATGCTGCAAGTTGTTTCTTCTTCAACCTTCCGTCTTCCAATACAATTTTTCAACTTTTTCAATGATTCCGGCGTAGTGGCCTCAATGGGCCGTCCAGTCGAGGATCATCTTCAATTGACTCCCTTCCTTGCTTGAAAAGGCCGTGCCATTTGTAAATCATGGTTTTACCAGGAGCAGAGTCTCCGTAAACAGCTAACATCTCTTGCAAAATAGTTTGAGGCGTTTTTCCTTGTTTGGTGAGGAACTTTACGACGGCGCGATGTTCAATTTTCTCCATAGTGGCTAGTTTGTTCCCGATTTACTTGTTTACTCGTTTGTAACTCGAAACTAATGACCCAATTAGGCTAGAAATTGGCATATATAGTAATTATGAGTTACTCAAGTAGCGGCTACCTAGAGGAGCGACCTCACCCCCGCCAACCCCGCCATTCCGCGAACTTTTGGACCGCCCCTCGTACCTGCCAATAGCGTAAAAATTTGCAGCAGTATTTATTACCTGTGGGCAGTAGTAGTGTCCATCCTTGCTGAAGTAACCGCCGCGGGCCAGCGAGGCGGCACAGGAGCGACAGGTGAAGCAAGCCGTGTGGAAGTACTTGTCGGACACGCGTAGCACCTCGCCGCTGCAGCGCCCGCCGCATGCACCACACACCACCTTTACTGTTGAACATGTAAATGTTAATTATAATGACTCTGATCTTGTAAGTAAATTAATATGTAGTTATAAATTCTCAATGTTTGATCATTCGGTGAGGTTTTTAATTATAGAGTCAAATAATATTATTGGGTAGATCTTCCAAAACATACACTCCTTGGAAGCAGATGCTTTTTGTCGTGCCACATATAATTAATACATTTAATTTTGTGTGGTAGGAGTTTGATAATTTTGCATATCCATATAAACACCGTTTCACATTTATTAAAACAATATGTGAATATAATCGTGTGAAAATTTAGTGAGGGGCTAATCGTATATTATATATTCTTTCCGGGTTTGTTTTCCTGTCAGGAGAGAGAGAGGCTGAGAATCCTCACAAGGAGTACGAAATATATCCAGGATACCATCGCGAAGACAAGTGCCATGATTCAATACCCGCTACTACTAAGAGGACTCTATACCGGCAGGAGCGGCCCGATCCGGTATGACCTACCAGTTAAACTCACCCTTATGCCTAAGTTCTAGAACCATGTAGGCAAATCATGAGGGTGACTGCCCCCTCAGACGAGGAAGCAATGCAGCGCTGGCCCATTAAGGGGACCATGCTGATATGGTGATTGTACGAGAAGCCAAAATGACGCGGGCCTTTATCTTTTTCGTACTAGATATAGATAGTGTTAGCTATCGAAACTATACCTCCGCCAACATGGAACAAAAATATATGCAAAGTCAGCTTAACGAGAGGAATATGTGGACGCATACTTGTCAATTAATAACTATTCTGTTTATATAATATTTCAATAATCGAAAACATTTTTCTTTATTTACTCAAACGACTATATTACTATTAACAATATCAGTCAAAAGTATTTTATTTATTTAATTATTTTATGTACTCTGTAAATCCGTTTCGTTCTTCCGAATTTCGTTACCGCTTTATAGACTATTTCTGCCCGCAGCTTCGCCTGCGTGGATTTCGGGATTAGGTGTATAGAGGGTTAAGGGTCATAGCTTTTGCCTACGGCTACATATACGCGGAAGTCGGTTTATGACGCGAAGGTTTTATCGCGCTTCCCGTGGGACTATCCGTTTACCGAGATTAAAAATACCGCAAAACCTTGCTCAAGAATCACTCTATCTATTGATGAAAACCGCATGAAAATCTGTGCAGTAGTTTTTGAGCGAAGACTTTATTGCGCATCTCGTGGGATCTGTCGATTTTTCCGGGATAAAAAGTAGCCTATGTTACTCTCCATCCCTTCAACTATCTATCACGTAAATCACGTCAATTCGTCGCTCCGTTTTGCTGTGAAAGACAGACAAACAGACAGACACACTTTCCCATTTATAATATTTGTATGGATTTCGCCTGCGAACATGTTAATTCTGACTTTGAAATACAGAACCCGCAAAGTTGTTGCAATGGAACTATAACAATAGGTTATTTGAGCTTTTAAACATATCCAGAATGCAAATATATTCTTCTTCGGAATGTTAGATTCTCAAAGTATGCTTCTTGGTATAAAACTGCAACAGGTAAGAAAGTATTATTACTAGTGATCATCGTTTATTTGGCGAATATGCTTTAACATGATGCTTTATCAATTTATAATAATTAAGTACAAAATGAATATTTAAAACATGTTTGTTTTCATACCGCTGCTTAAAATTGGTCATCAATATTAGCCAATAAAAAAAAAAAAAAAATAGGTCCTATAAGACTTGAAAATTATTGAAGGCAGTTTTTGTTTTTCTCATCCTAGATTTGTGGCAACAGTTTTAACACTATAACAACATGAACATTTATAAGGTGTAAGGTATTTATGAGGTTATATTACCTATATGAGAGATACGCTATTTGTCTCTCATCCTAATTACTTCATGGCTCGTACTAGGCCTGCAGTAGTAGATACATAAGCCCCAAAACTATATAAATTATGCGAAGCTGACATTCCGAGGGCCCCATGCGATGCACTACCAGTTGACCCGTAGGCCAAGTGATGATTTGCGGCTCGCTCATTGAGTTAACGGATGTCGCTGCAGCGGCCACCAGTAGATGTACCATGGGATCTAATAAGTAGTTGCACCATTGAGCCGGGAGACAATCACATTAATAACAATGACACGCCAGTTGACATTTAATCAGTTGGATGCGTTTTATTTGTTTAGTCGTTTTGGTACTTGTTTATTTTTCACTGACCAAACTCGCCTCAAACAAATATCGTTTTTGTTTTAAAAATGTATAATTTAATCTGACATATATGTTATCTGGTAATAAAGTTGAAAACTATAAAATACCAAAGCGATAAAGTGAAAAAAATGGACAAAGCTATTTTTCAATCCCAAAGGGATAATATTATATATCCAAGCCGCAATAGTACAATGCCAGCCGACAGTCCCCTCCGTAGCTCCCCAATGATTTCAAAGTAGTTGCGCACCCTCATCGGCACATCTGTTGCGCGTTGGCCAAGGCACGTGCGCGCTGCTCACTTCGTCTCGTCACTAGGCCATTCACTGGTGATTGAATTTTATTTTAGATTTAGATACATAGACGTAAGTTAAATTTAGAGGTTCATCCCGTTAGGTGTAGTACATATACGTGTCTTACTTGTAATATTGTTGGTACATACTCGCAAACTGTATGTACACTGTTCTGCCCGAAAAGTCAAGTAGAAATGTAATATACACTTACACTTCACCATTTACTATTAATTCCGAGCTTTAAAGATTATGACATGTGTAAATATTATAGTATTCTTCCTAAAGGTATAAGAATAACTCTACAAATGTTTAATGGCATTAATCTAACTCTATTCTAAAATACAATTATTGACGTACGAGAAAAAAAAATAGCGTCCAGTATTTCAAAAAAAAGAACGAATTTTACCATGGAGGTCATATAATGCGTTTAAAAATGAAATCCCAGATTCCGGATACTTAAGTAGCAGCCCTCGTATTGCTTTGCTAAGTTATATATAGCCGTAACCCCTAAACTGTTATGTGTTTTATATTTCTTCTTGAACATATAAGAATTAATTAGCAGTTACTTTTTAAAGAAACAAAGTGCATATAAGTATCATGGACGTGTGTTCACAACATTGCGTCTCTGATTTCATCACAATCGACTGACTGACTGACTCTAGAAATTCAGTAAGTATAGAGTTTTTAAAATCGATTATATGATCGATATGTGTAACTCACTAATTGTTGATATACCCAGACGTGTTCCATCAGCGATAGCATCGCGCTCGTGCCACCGAGCTTAACAACAAACACTCAAGCTAAATACCGGATTAGATTAAAACCACGTGTTCCCATCGGCATCGGATTTATCTCCCATCTATGAATTTATGAGATGTGTTTTTTATTAACTCATTATGATGTCACCGTCCGTTAAATTGTAAAATAATTGTAGCTATATGTATATATATGACTATGTTCTGAGCCGATTTGTATTTGAAGATGTTTGTATTTGAAGAAGCACAATGTATTTTTAAATGACAAATACAAAAAAATTATAATAAAAACTGAAGTGACTCGTTACTTTGTAAATGTGAACATTTTTGAGCTAATTCTCTTCGCTTTAATAGCAAACATACAATAACAATAAATACATTATTACTAACCTCGCGACGTCAATTATTGTAAGCAGTAGACACAATCCTAAATGAGTACTAGTCTTCGCTAATAGTATATCAACATTCAACAATCAAGGTTTTCCGTTTATGTCAAGTAAGGTGCACTCATCACTGTTTTAAAAAAGTAAGACACTGCTCACCGAGTGCATTGCCCGATTGACAACCAAAAAAGAAATCAATTTTAAATAGTCGATGCATCAGTAATGACTAGAGTAAGAGTTTCGATAAAGAGTACGTTCATTAACGGCCGTTTTCAATAACCTATCTATCCTTTGTTTTTGCTACTAAAGATAGTAAAATCTATCCTTATGCCCTAACTTGCGTTTCAATAACCTACTGATGGCTAGCATCGCCTATCGAAGTTACCTATCCATCGTCGGGAGGACGGATAGCTTACTAGAGATAGGGACGCTCATACAAATCTCACGTAGGTGAGTGTAGGCATTTCAAAAAAGTTTCAACTTACTCTCCGATAGGCGGAGCTATCTCTAGTGACGACATTTGGCTATCTGTCAATATCGGTGGATTAAAACACAGATAGGCTTCGAAAAAATTAACTATAATAACATTATAACTTAAATTACAAAAGTATCGTAAATCCAGATACTTACAGAACTCATTTTTTCACTTTTGCTTATATTTAATATCAAAAACATGTAATACACACAAATTGGCGGCAACAAATTATCTGTCAGTAATGTTCGAATGACATCACTTGTCATTTATAAACGTTTCGTTCTATGATTTTTATAAAGAACACCAGCAAATAAAGTGAAAATGATGATCTAAGATTTTTTTTTTCAATTATAGTATCATTGTATGCACTTTTTACAACATAATATTTAAATATAAAATACATCAATAAATTGTACATATGTTTTAAACGTACTAAAGCTTTATGGTTAGCAACGAACAAAACGTTCTACAGGACTTGGATAGACGAGAGGGCATAAAGCTATCCTTAGTTAGACAAAGATAGATAGCTCGTATCTTTGATTGTGAAACGCAGACTACAGATAGATAACAGCTTACTGCTAATCGGAGATAGCAATTTATCTTTGATCTTAGATAGGTTATTGAAAACGGCCGTAAACGACGTTCATAAACAGTTGAGTTGGGAGGCGACACTGTGACATTGTTCAATGACTGTAGCCCTCTTCGAAAAAAATATATTTAAACTTGCTTAGACTATGTTTATGGACTAAGTTTGAACCTAGAGATTTTGTAAAATATTAATTTTGAATCATATGTCTGCACAGTGATTTAATTACATCAATTCATTTTTTTTATATTCAAATGAATATGCGTTTGCTATTTAAAAGAAGTTAAAAATATATATTGTAATATCTTATCATATCACCAGTCATCGTGAATTGGGTTTCTGCAACACAAAAATCTTTTTTTTTAATCGAGAGTAATAATTTTCATAGTAAAGTTATGTTTCTGTATTTTAATCTTTTCGTAATTCCACTTGTTAAGACAAACAACTGCTATCGGAACCAGCAATCAAAGGCAGCGAATGTTGTGTCTTTTAAATTTTAAAATTTTCTAATTTCATGATCGAACACTTTTTTGAATGGTATATCATCATAACTAATATAATTTCGTTATAAAAAGAACCCTGACGGTAACGCCAGAGGCGCATTCAGGAGCGTCTGTATTTATATTAAAAGGGTGAAATTATTATTGTACCATGTGTCGCCCATACATTTAGCAAGCTGGGATTTCGATAATTATCTTTGCCTTTGTATGTTTAAAAATTATTTTTTAATAAAACTCATTTATATTCTATTCCACAACCCTCTTACCTCGATCGTAAGTAGGAATACGTCTTTAGATTAAAATGGGCTCCCGCTTTGCCCCAGTTGTTGACAATATTCTCCCTGGATCATAATGTGAAAACAGTTTGGAGATGGAGATACAGATGTCATTATGTTCAGACCATAGAAATCTAAATAACGACATACGGGTGACCCTCAAGCCACCAACGCTGCAATTACTCTCGAAACGTACGTGTGTATTCATGGTGTTTTACAGAATATTCCATATAAAAAAAATCTGAACTTGTAATAAGTATATTTCATCGATATTTTCTTTTAGACATAATGCAATAATAGAATTTGTATTACAAGTAATACGATTATTATTGTACTGTTTTCATCACATTCAACTATTTTTATTATTAAGAATATCTATCTCTTGAGTACAACACTACAAAAAGCAATGTACTGCGTAGAAAATGATAACGACGCTCTTTCGATTTTTCTTTTGGTACGGTCGCAGTAACGTAGCTGTCTAACACAAAATTAAGTTAACGACCATACCAAAGTTCATGGCACAGTTAATATGGCAGTTTGGCGAGCGGCGATCGACTCCAAATTTTCGATAGTATTGTTCTCCTTGACGAGCTGATCACAATATTTAATTCTGATAAAAAAATCCTCTAAACTTTATTTGTCGATAATCATTACTGTTACGTATATTTTATAAAAGTAACCAAAATACTCAACAACTACTCAAATAATGGTGACGAAGAATCCATATTAAGTGTTACATTTACCCTTAGCTTGTAAGTCCAGATTCTGTTGTGAACAGTATATCTAGCCAAGATAGCAGCAGTGAAATAGCATTACTTCAACATATTTTTACTATATATAAATCTTGGGTAAGGAATTAAGGACAAAGAAGCATGACATTTGTGTTACAGACTAATATTAACTTTGCGTCACTGTGCCAAGTAAAAACCTAAAGATTTAAAAATGTATAATATTACCGTATTATAAGGTACTTTGGTCTCGTGTTCAACCTATTGTAGAACTACTCTTTAATAATGAATTCATTCATTAAAGAGTACATTAAAGCCGTTCGTCTCTATGTAGCATGCGAACGTTATTGCAGTTTACCGTCCGTTTATAGGGTTATCCGCAGTGACCGGCGAAATGCGCACCGAAAATATCGGAGCACGCGCTGGCGCTGCGCCAGCCATGAGCTCTGGAGTTCAATCTCGACCTGCGGCGCTCATCTCGTAGGAACAACAGATAATCACAGCGGACGCTGATTACAAACTTTAGGGTATGCCATTTTTTTTATATGACAGAGAAGTAAGGCTTTCACATTTCGTGATGGCCAATGAAGACAAAGCAAGGTACTATTGAGCTTTCGTTGACCTGGTCAACAACTGAACTATCCCACTGTAAATGTCGCAACATAACAATGCTATTAAAATGAGTGATATGGTTGAAGTTAGTCATGCGAACTCAGAAAGACTACCGCAATCAAATCCGGCAAACTAACTTCTTCATGACCGGTGGCTTCAACTACAACGGCGACGACGCTTGCTAATAAAACAAGTAACTAAAACAACTTTAAATTTGATTTAAAAAATCAAATCTACGTAGTGATAATGTACTCAGAATTATAATAACATAGATTTCTATTTCATTCGCCATAATCAGTCATTTCAATAAGTCAAGTAATAAAAGGGACGGAAGAGATCCGTAATGTATTCAACATTTTATTATTTAGGTATATTAACACAGATTCATGTAAAAAGTATTTCGTCTCAGTTTTACACAAACGTTATTCCTTTCAGTCTCATAATTTTTAAATGTGCAATGACCAAGCAGCAGATGATAAATTGTATGCTAGTCTTTTGAATCGTCCAACAATCACATATCTCTCGATTCCCGTTCAAACGCTTCTCCACTTTCAAAACAATGTTGTACTATTGAGTAAAATTTAATAGTGTGTAGAGAACTTCTGTGTGTAGAACAGAAAGTTAACCCAAATTTTTATATTTTATGCATATATTAAACACATAATGTAGCCCATATCATATAAAACTTCACAATAAATGTACCAACATATTTTTAATTTTACAAAAGTAAAAAGTATAAGTATGAAAATTGTCCGTGTTTTTTGCATTGGGGTGTATACATTACTCTTCAAGTAGGGCATGTTATGATCTATGCCATTAATATAGGTTATTATTAACAGTGCCTGATTAACCCTTAGGCTAATTAGGCTGCAGCCTAGAGCGCGAGGATCGGGGAGGCTGACTTGACTCGAATCGGTTCTTTTTAGGCCGACCGTAACACACTTGGCGGGGGCGCGTTCTTACAATTAGCCTAGGGCGGTGAGAACTCTTGATCAGTCGCTGATTATTATTATACACGATTGGGAAAATGTGAATTTCTGACTTTTTGGACTACGTGAATTTTTTTCATAAGCAATAGTATAAAATCTGATATTACGAGTATTATATAGTAATCACCCCAAGTGTGGTATTCCGTCATCATGTTGACCGAATCGTCTCCGTATTACCTAAATCTGGGCCGAATACCAAACGACGACTGCTACCTGCTCCGAAATAGACGTGGAATTTCATGCACCCATTTCCTTATTACAACTCAAGCGCATGCGTTAGCTTCGTTTATCAATGTTGCCTTAACGGCTGCGGAATATAAATGTGAAACTGAGATTATAAGTGAAGAGTAGTCGTAAGTTATAGACCAAAGGGTAATACAATAATGCAATTAAAAAAATAATAATAGATAAAGAGCTATAATTAATGATCCCCTCCATAAAGGAAAAATAATTGTTATTGCCTAAACTACTACTAAATACATTAAGATAAACGTATAACAACGCTACTTATATATGTAGTATTACAGAGTCAGTATTCGATTACGATACGGCGAATTAACATCGAAGCTACAAGAGCGAACTACGAAGTGAATAATTAGTGTTGGTAATTGTTAATTGTTAAATTAATAAAAAGGTATAGTTTATGGTAGAAACCGCATTTACTGCCAAGAAACACAGCCCGTAACAATACATTTCGAAAAAAAAATGTAACAAGGCTGAATTTTTGGCAAGATCCTATAGTTTTACTGCTTACAATGTAATAACATTTTGGACCATTTGGTTTTGCTTAGCATCATATAACATTTATGACCGCTGTCACTTTTGGACGGCTTTCGAATTTCATATATCTATATAATTTCAAATAGTTTGATTGTTGTTAATTATAATTAAAGTTATTGAAGTTAGGTGGGATTCTTTAAAAACAATTTGGCGCTCTTCCACTGCGCAAGTGAAATTACCAAACATTGTTTACAGTTAGTCTTAGGACTTACATTCATGACTCCTAGATCTGCTGTTCTTTCGTCCGTGTCTTTCAACCATCTCATTGGTGAGTAAAAGATACAGAGTGGACTTATTTATTAAGGTATATAAGATCCCACGCAAATAAGTAGTCATTGTTAAAATGAGGTGCGCTGACCAAAAAATGTTTAGTATTTTTCCGGAAAGTACTATTCATAATACGAAATTTGACAGTCACTTTGAACTCCTACATTTATTGCGACCATTACACGGACTAGGATTGTAACTTTCGCATCGAGTAGCATCCGTGATGAATGTAAACTTAAAAATGATAGTAATAGATTTTGAATAGCTTACATAATATTAGGATGGGTCCTTGACAGTTGGACAACAATGGGGACATCGTTATTGTTGGTGCACCGTGCAATAGCTCGAACAACGTTGATTCCATACCGTGACCTCTAAGACAATCCCGCATCTCTAAAGATTTCCTTGTCTCATTTCTACTCAAGTTGTTAACAATAAAGTAGGTCTGTGAATTTTGAAATTTCAACTTGGTGTCACTCTGCCGAGCTTTCAAAGATAGATGGGAACGACACAGACTAAACACTAACAACAAATGGAATACCAAGCCAAAATGAAATGTCGAAATCTGCCAAACAAAATAATAAGTTCCTTATTTTATCCATAGCACTAGTTTACGGAAATGTAAACAAGTGTTGAGTTATTTGAGTATTTGTGGAGCATCTGTCTCCTGTGTATTTCTCCTCACGATGTTGAGAGCTTAGATTTAAATTATTCTAAGGATTTGAGATTGAATTGAAGAGTTTGATTACTTTTTTCTTTTCTTTCGAAGAAATAAACTTTTTTATTCATCTTGATACTATTAGATTGAATGCATTTACACGTATTTAAGATATTGTAGTATTTTTAATTAAAAAATGAAATTTATAGTGACGTCAAAAATACTATTTTGTTTTAATAATTATTGTATATTAAATTTTGAATATTTAGCAATAGATGAAGATAAAGGATAAAAAATTAGAGAAGCATTATTTAAATAAATCATAACTCATAACAAGTAACCCGTTTTAAAAACCTCAAATGAAATAAGAGATATGAAACAAAAATATAAACATTAGGTCGTACCATGAGAAAAGAAAATGATTTTACGTACAAATCACGACGTTAGAAAACATGCTACAATCTAATAATGAACCTATCGCCGTATCTTCTATCGCAAGAAGTTAATTTGTGTTAATAAGCAAGATTGATCACGGAACTTTACGATAAAAAACCAAACAAAAAATGTCTACGTGCTTGTTATGTGGTGAGATGATAAGAGCTCAGTATGGCCTGAGATCGTTCGTGTACGAGACATCTGATCTATCCATCCATTACTGGGAAGGATGTAATTCATCCCGTCTAATGTAACTTTGAAACTAAACGATCTCTTTTAATGTGATATTTATTGGTCGGTATCAATACAAGACCATATCGATATTATTAAAGCGACGCATAGTAACTTGGCCCTTATTCTATTTGCTCAAGGTATAAAGTGCGGGCGCCACAAGAGACCGTGTGCTAAAGATTCTACACACCAGGGTTGCATATTGGTTGTCTGCTTTGCCGACGACACATTGGTCGCGGCGAGGGACAAAACCGGGGAGGAGGTGGTCCACCGTGCGTCGGTCGCCGCGTCGTGGATGGTCCGACGCATCCGCCTCCTGGGCCTGGACCCACCGGGGCTCCGCGTCCGAGTGGAGGGGGTCTATATACCGGTCGAAGCACACCTCAAGTACCTCGGCCTGGTTCTAGACTCCCGATGGAGTTTCGAGGAGCACTTTAAGCTCCTCGCTCCGCGGCTAATTGCCGCAGCAGCCGCAATAATGTGGGAGGACCAGGATCGACGTGCCGTCAGCTGTATCACGGGGTGATACGGTCGATGGCACTCTACTGAGCCCCGGTGTGGGCGGAGTGCCTCTCCCCCCGCATTGTGGCCCTCTTGCGACGTCCGCAGAGGATCATCCCGACCCGGGCCGTGCGAGCCTATCGCACGGTCAGCCACGGCGCGGCCTGCGTTTTAGCGGGCCACACGCCATGGGATGTCGATGCACGGGTCGCGGCACGTGAGCAGGGGGAACGGCGCGCTCCACCAGAAGTGGAGGGAGTCCGTGCTCGCTGCAGAGGGAGGCTCTGCACCGGTGGGGCGAGGCACTCGCCTTCCCAGCTGCCGGCCACCGGACGATCGAAGCCGTTGCCGTATGCGGTAGTGTACACAGCGTGGTAAAGATTTAAAAATATTTCAAACTTATTACCTCTTGCCATGGCTACTATCGATAAAAAATAGTTACAAGGGATCCGTTTCATCGGTATAAGATACCGCCACTAGAGTCCGGAGGCATCAAGATTTCGTAATAAGAATCCAGTAATTGCCAGAACGTTTCTAAATAGACATTGAGCGGGGAAAGTAAATAGATGGTAGTTGCGAACACGTTATATTCACTTATCTTTTGTCATAATTACTTAAAATGCCAGTTACAATGGCAAATGATTACAATGCACAAGTAGGTATGCCACAAGAACACCGGCACTAAATGCCCCAGACACCAGATTGCATAATGCAACGAGTGCTCGCAAAAACGCCTCTAGAGGGATCTTCATAAATTCAGCGGAACCTGTACATAGTGTGTTAATGAGTTGCAAACACTTCACACCTACTTAACAACTACAGCGATAACTTGTAACTGCACTAACGAGTATAAATACTGACATCATTATCGCGGCTACTTGTATATGAAAGATAACGAAAAGAAAATATACGACATGAAGGCATTAAATAATAAATTAATAGTTATGCCAAATCAATATAATGACAATAACATAAAAATTTTAAAAACGGAGCACAAGTTAGATTAACTGCGTGTGGAATTTTGAAGGCATTATATTTTCAGCTCTTAAAAGAAATAGTTTTTGTCTGATATTACTTCTGCCAAGATTTCATTATTTTCGTTGTCCTTATTGGTATACAGTATACACCTTTCTTTCATTTCTCTGGCTTTCTTTGACTTTACCGTGTGTATGGACTGTAGTACCGTTTTAATTCATAACTTCATACGGTATCGCAAAAGCAATTTATTTTTTTCATATGTATATATATATTCATATCAACATTAAAATTACTTTTGCCGTGACTATAGCTAGTTTCAAGCACTTTAAAGGCGCTGGAGAGGCGGAAAAGTAGATACGAATATTATAATTTCAAAAAAAAAATGTAATCCCATATACAGGGTTACCTGGTAAGTCGTGCGAACCCCGTTAGGGGGTCGTGGTTCCCACCATTTCTGACAGATTTCCCCTTGGAACCCCGCCCCCCAACTTAACCCTTTTCAAGTTATAAGGCTTTAAAGACTTTTTTAAAAAAAATGACCGATTTTTGTCTATTGGCCCATTTTTTTTGTTTATTATAATTCAAATATTTAGTTTTATACTATTTTTGTGTAGCAGATTAGTTTGTTCATCATAATGCAAAATAAAAATAGAGTTACCTCAACTAAATAGGTTGTAGATAGAAGATTGATAGTTATAGCATCAAACAAAAATCAGTACAAATCAAACTTCAACCAGCAATAGTAAAAAAAAAATCTATGAACGTAGGCTGCAGACACCTTTAAAAATATCTACGTTTCATTAGCTATTCAACAAGGTATAACAAGGTAGGCTGCTATTAGATTTCTTGGAATAATCTTTGATAAAAGTTACCAAGGTACCAGGTAGTAACAAAAAACCATTCCGTTAGGTCGGCGTCTATTATTCTCCAAGGGTTTCAATGCGTGCGAGCGGGATGTCATGCTTTTGTCAAAAAGAGTGAGCGAGAAGGAAGCATCCCGCCATTTTATTATTGTCGCTGTATACGGTGCGGTAAGTCAGACTATTAGTTTGCTTACGCGATTCGTCCGTAGTAAATGTGTTCTTTGGTGCTCTTTACTTTCTTATTTGACTTGGCTTGGATTTATTTGACTTCTTTTAATTCTGTGACCCTGCTTGTAAACTGGACTCTGATTTGTGCTTGTCGTTTGGAACAGTTGAAGATGGCGACCTACACGAACGAGGAATATGCTGATATGTTGCTCTGTTACGGGTACCGTGAATGTGTATCCACACATGCCCGTGATGAATACATATTGCGTTTTCCAAATCGCCGTGCACCAGATCATGCTGTGTTTGAAAGAGTTTACCGGCGGCTCAGAGAGACTGGCAGTGTTTCAAGGCGACGATCAGACTTGGGTAGACCAAGAGTATCTGATAATGACGAACATACGTTGGAAGATAGTGAAATAGTTCAACGGTTTAGATCAGATCCTACAATTTCAACTACAGTTGTTGCCCGAGAATTTGGAATTTCGCAGTGGAGAGTATGGTTCATTGTTAACACTGCCGGCCTGTACCCATATCATTACACGCCGGTACATGTTATAGAGGAAGGGGATCCAGTGAGGAGGCTAGATTATGCCGATTTATGCTCAACGCCGATTTGGAAGATCCATCATTTTTTAAAAACATCTTGTGGACAGACGAGTCTAAATTTGACAAAGATGGGATCACTAATTACCATAACGCTCATTATTGGGCCCCGAAACAACAGGGAAATCCCAATAAGAAGCGACCAAGAGGATCTCAAAGAAGATTCAGCGTAAATGTGTGGATGGGCATAATATCAAACAATTTGATTGGACCACACTTTCTCCCCGACAACTTAAATGGTGAGCACTACAAGATTTTTTTAAGAACACAATTAAATGATTTGCTTGAAGACTTACCCCTGAATCTTATCAGAAACATGTGGTTTCAACACGACGGTTGCCCGGCACATTATAGCAGATGTGTCCGAGAATGGTTAGACACAAACTATACCAATAGGTGGATCGGGAGAGGTGGACCTATACTGTGGCCAGCGAGAAGCCCAGACCTGACCCCCATGGATTTTTATGTATGGGGGCACATGAAAAGCATAGTATACAACGAAAACCACCCAATTGAGTCTGTAGACGTGTTAAAGGAAAGGATTCTAATGGCAGCAGATCAAATAAGAAGAGGTTTAACAACATCGGTGGTTAAAAGTGGACTTAGAAACAGAATGCGAGTGTGTGTGCGAAACAGAGGTGGACATGTTGAATACGAAAGATAAAATAAAATACATTTGTTTAACCTAATTTAAATTGTTTTATTTTATTTTGTAACATAATTGATAAATTTTACATTAATTTCACTACTCCTTTTAGGACTTTTACCAAAGATTATTCCAAGAAATCTAATAGCAGCCCACCTTGTTATACCTTGTTGAATAGCTAATGAAACGTAGATATTTTTAAAGGTGTCTGCAGCCTACGTGTCATAGATTTTTTTTTTACTATTGCTGGTTGAAGTTTGATTTGTACTGATTTTTGTTTGATGCTATAACTATCAATCTTCTATCTACAACCTATTTAGTTGAGGTAACTCTATTTTTATTTTGCATTATGATGAACAAACTAATCTGCTACACAAAAATAGTATAAAACTAAATATTTGAATTATAATAAACAAAAAAAATGGGCCAATAGACAAAAATCGGTCATTTTTTCAAAAAAGTCTTTAAAGCCTTATAACTTGAAAAGGGTTAAGTTGGGGGGCGGGGTTCCAAGGGGAAATCTGTCAGAAATGGTGGGAACCACGACCCCCTAACGGGGTTCGCACGACTTACCAGGTAACCCTGCATATTACAATAATTCACTACAATTACAATTCAATAAAATTTTAATTGTAACGATAATTTATAATGTGATTGCATTTATTATATGTTAAATTCAAACTAACAGCTCTGAGCAGGCTGAAAATGCGATTACGCACTGTCCTGCACCAGAGGACATTCAGTACAGGCTTGTGTGGACTTTACTAGTTGGGAATACCCTGTAAAATATCTCCCTGCTTCCATCCTCAGAGATCTGTCATGACTTTTGACAACAGCTTATCTCCAGAAATCACGAAAATTCGCTACGCCCTTAACTGGGCTAACCACACGCGGTTTGTTGATATACACCACGATGAGGAGACATTATCGAAAAACGTATATATGGCTATAATACGACTCAATCGATTGGTGTTCCCATAGATATTTGTCCTCTTATTTCGCCCGGAAGTCACTTTCTCGTTAGGACATGTGCGCTTGGCGGCGCAATGTCATGCATCTTTGCTTCATCGCGTTCGACAGGGGTTACTCCTCGCGGGACCCGCCCGCTTGCTTCCTTTCCGCTCATGTCAAATCAAATCAAACCAAACATTTATTCTTCAAATAGGATTTTACAATCACTTTTGAATGTCATGGCTATCTCACAACAGGCCTTCCCCACCCGCCAAGTCTGATCATTGTTGTCAATTTTGCAAACTTTGTCTGGAAGCGATAGGTCGTTTCTCATAGCAGCCATTGCCACGCTTTCAGGTACCTAAGATCTGTATGTATCTTCTTTGTGTGTTTCGCCATATCTTCTAATGCCCGACAGTCATGATAAATAACAGTTTGCTCACTCCCCGCAATATTGCACCTGTACTAAGCGAAATGAGAGGGAACTGCCTGCCTGCCTCATCATCCTTTTGATCTAGAACTGGTAGTATAACCTGCAATGTGCGATAAATAGCACTTGGCTCTTCAAACATCCCTTTGCATTCCTCTCTGCTCACCACTTCAGTGTCTCCTCTCGAAAACACTATCTCCTCTGGAAGTGGATTCTTTAATTCATAGGGAGATGTACCTGTCACAACTCATGCTGCCACGCAGAAGTTGATGCGGTAGGGCCGAATGATTTTGACCGCAATGACCCGCTACGTTTGAAGTAAATGAGTCTTATTTTGAGCTGTTAGGAACGTCTGTTGGAGGAGTCTGAAGTCTACTTTGAATTAATTGACAGTAACACTACAACAAGATAAAAAATAGCATTGCTGATTCTATCAGTACCAAATATAAGGTCTTCGACCCTAGGCTTGTGAATAATTGGTGTTGCTTCTTTGATGCATACGAAAAGCTATTAGTCAACTTTGTAGATTATCAGAGAATCGATAAGAAATGTATCTTGATACTGCAGTACATGTATATTTGAGTCCGCGCCGATAATTGCTGCTGTAATTGAATAATCGTGTTACTGGCCCCGGTATATTGGTTTGGGTCAATATGATAGTATCAATATTGCATTCTACACAACTATAATTTTTTTTTAAGAACATAGTATCCACGTGTTGCATAATGTTCACCAGAGGATTTTTTTCCGTCTTGTAACGGTTGTTGGGAAGATGAAAGTGGTTGGAAGTCGACAGTCCTTTTTTTTTTTTGATAGAAGAATTAAGAATATTACTCGTATTGGTATTTGGTATTATTTTCAAATCTGACATACGACTAATTACACAGCAGCAGCAGCAGCTCGACCGCGTAAGCCCAACCGGTGCGGTATACCGGTTGGGCTTACGCGGTTTCTTAGTAGCTCACTTCACCAATGAATGATGTTACAGCGTCTTTCCATTGGGATCCCCATCTCACCCAGGCAAGAATACAACAAAGGTCTGTAGGTCCTAGTAATGGTCAATGAGGTGAAAATCCTCCGTTAAACAGCTCATTACAGATAAAAACCCTAACTCTCATAAGGTGCGGACTTTCACGAAATTACATTTCATAGGATTGAGATCATCATTGAAATTGAAAGAAAACTTGGATGGAGCATTAGGCCTATATATATCTCAGACTTACACGTTTCCTAAAACGGTATGGATAGTTACAATTACTATTTATAGCAACATTCAGTTTTACTGATCGGCTTCCGATCTGATTGCACGTGAGACCACTTTGCAATTTTCTCTTCCATATAAGCGCGCGAGCTTTGTACATGGCGAGATTACGACTTGCATACCGCGAGTAATGCACCTTCAAACTGCATCTGACCACTTTCCAGATGGACTACTTTGAGAATAGTTTTCTCATAAAGGAAGTTCCATGCCCATCGTTTGCAGTGCATCGCTGCATGCGTTGTAGTTGTTTCTGCTACGAAAGTAGTTGTACGAAGGTAGTACGTAGTTGTTCGTCGCTGTTTGCGTTAAGATAAGTAATTTTACAATACTAAAATTTTCAATCCACACTTACAATTTTGCTTCATCATATGTGTCAAGTTACTAAATAATTTACTAATATGAATAAAAACGCGGTCCCCAGAGCGTGCGTGTTTAATCGGTCTTGTCAGGTTTATCCAAGCATGAAACACAAAACAGGGTACATTTTCGAATATCTAATAACGCAGTTCTCAAAAATTTACCTTAATTATATGAAACACTATATAGGTTGCCATCCGCATTTTAGCCCGTGTTATGTCGAATTTTCCTATAGGAAAGATATATACCATGTTGATATCTCATGTCCATCCCGGCTTTTTACCTATCTATCCATTTCTAACTATCTCCATACCGAATTTCATGATCAAATGAAAATCGAATTAGCAGCAACTGGAGATTACTGCGAACATACTCTCAAACTTTACCTAATTTTAGTTTTAAGTATAGGTGTGAGAACCTACGAAGCTCTGTCAAAAAAGTAATAATTTATTTATGATAAACTGTTGTATAAAATATTTGTTACTTTATTAGCACAGCTAAAGTTATTTCTCATGTATCACTTCCTTTAACATACATACAGGGGAGAAAAAGATAAATGCTAACGCTGAATGTGTTTTATTTTTTAATTTACAATGGCGCTCTTCACCCTGCTTGCGTTACTGAATATTTGGTAACTAGCCGGGGTCTGGATTCCTCAGCTATACAGGATTTTTTTCCATTCGTTTGATCAAGATCGATTGTTCTCATTAAATAAGTGTAAATGCACACTACGTTGTACATCGAACAACTTTCCGTATTACAATTGCTGGTCACTAGAGTTACCCCCGTTAGATAACAACACCGCGTCGGGAAACATCCGGGCCCATCATCATGATAATGATCCGACGGAACACGCCGATTATGCTATACATTTTGAACAGATGAGATAATAATAAATATGATTCAGAATCGTGAATCTCCAGAACAGTTGTGAGAAAGAAATTGTGAGTCACCAGAATAATTGATGCACCTTCTTATTTTGTTTTGCGAGCGCACTATCACATGACGTTTCACCACACTTCATGATGCAGGGCCATATTTTATTTTTATTAAACCCTTAATTTAATAAAAATCGTTAGATAGTTTAATATTTTACACAATAGATTGGCGGTGGTAATAAGTTTGAACTGGGGTTACATAAAAAATGTGTCAGGCACACAAACAACTGCCGTTGTGGACTAGGGGTAAACCAGCGAATCTTGATTCAAGAAGTCTGAACATAATATTCATACCATTGCTGTGTTCCGAAAACCAAAGATAACATAGCCACTCTTTAGTTGTTGAAGAATCTAGCTCGCTTTCATTTTTGGCCTTCTTATTAGATGATGTTAAGGAAAAAAGTATTCCTATGCATGCAGATGTAAAATCTGTTCTAACGCGGCGAGAGCCCCACTCCAGTTGAGGAACGGAACTTAGCGCTTACTGGTTGACTTAACCGCGTCATATATCTTAAAACTTACACGTTCTCCCATTAGCAACAGAACGCTTTCTAACCCCAAACTGACCTGTGCTTCGGCGTCAAACAAAACCGTCAATTTGTCAGCGTAGTAGAAAGTTCTATGATTGACACCACAATCTGGTGACGTCTGATGGATGCCGCGCTCAGTGTTTGCGAGAGTTCAGTGGAGACTCATTAGTACCAACATTACAAAATAAAGATTAGTTGTTAGACGTTTGAGGTTAGCCTATTTGCATAGTATTTTGATTTCAAGAAGATAGCAGTAGCAATTGCCTTCGTTGTCTTATTGAGAAAATTCGTAAAGATCTCATTTTGTCTGTTTAGTTTGGCTGGTGGTAACTTCTAATCTCGCATAGCTAGGTTACTGTCTGAACATATAAATAAGATATCATTTTTAGATAAGGATTAATTTTATCTGATGGTAAATGATAATAACGCCGAGGCTGGAAGATAGCTTAATAAGAGGACAGATAACTACACGTTTAAAACAATGTTGTGTTTGTTACATGACTTAAGAATGTTTAAATGTTCATAAATAGCAGAATAATTACAGAAATATTAGAAAAAGCAAAGATTAGAAACTATCACTTGCATCAGACAAATGCCTTCGAGCATCCAACGATAGATTGAAATTGGGACTTACCAGATTTGTGCCGCTTTTTTACGAACATCTCGTTATATGCTTAACAAGAACATTATTAATATATACTACTTATAGAAACTGCATTAAATATTATCTTACCATTGCAAGGTTTTAAATTAATATTCACGTGGAAAAATTAAAAAACAAAAAAGTAGTTTCATTTCATAAGTTTCAAAGCAAGATGTTTTTAAACTATTTTAAAACTATTTATTTAAGTACGTAATTTAAGTTATAACGTAATGTAAGTAAAATCTTATAATAATATATTTTTAACAATTTTTAGACATAATTAGTTTTGATGTTATTTATTTATGTACACAATACCACAAAATGATCATAGAGGTAAAGGCTTTTTATTGAGTATGTCTATAATAATTAACAAATTTTGTTTATCGAGAGTGCCATGCTCGCCTCCTCGAATGGAATATTGCCGCAGCAAACTGACGTTAATCATTTTTCCAGAACTAAAACTGAGTTGGTTAAACTGATTACGTGCGTTTAAAAGTAGGTTAACAGTTGAGTAAGTTTTCTACTACGCTACGTATGAAACACTAAATTAAAACCTTAAAGCAGTGGTATTTCCACTGCTTTAAGGTTTTAATTATATTTCTTTAAGGTGATCCATGGAAAAATTGTAATTCACAATACATGGGTTGAAACTTTGTAATTTCGTAATTTTTGCAAATTGAGTTTTATTGTTTTCATAATGTTCTTGTTAAATAATTAGTTTCATGTTTTAATAGCATTTATTTCAATAACATTTTATTGACATAGTCACATGGATTTTTTTTAATATCCAAATGACACATTCTTAGCCATAGACACACTAGGCCTCCCCCTCAATTTTGTTGCATAACTCTGGTAGCCCGAAGTTGGTCTATATGTACTTCTACATGTCATCGTTATCTGTCCGTAGCTCACAATAAAGACGAGTCCTTTGTAAAATTTGTTGCTAATACCCATTATTTTAATAATATATGATTGACATTGTTATAAATAATTTTTCTTAAATATAACACATTCTTAGTCATAAACATCAGTTTTTAATTCTCATTTACGTATCATAAGATGTATTACGTATCGTATGATACGTAAATGAGAATTAACTAGTGGAGAAAAATATAGGGTCTACAGAGTTGCTTAAGTTCGTTGTATGAATACAAATATACTTCTTAATATCTTATTACAAAATTTTGACGTCAACAAGTTCCTGAGAATTGAATTTTGCTTCCGTTATTTTAGTATTTAAAAACGAGTTTACAGTTTGTTTTGTAGAAGGAATTTATTACTTACACTTACATTACTTTAGTTTTTACGTTTACCAAACTTAGTATCTACTTCCGTCAATAAATTTTTACAATTTTTCAATAATGACCACGACTACGGAAAGGCTATGAAATTATATCCCGACTGAAAGACCTCGACTCAGGGCCCATAATACGGGCCCATAAAAGCAAATATACGATATATCGTCGTCGATTCGCCACACATCTTGCTCTATCTCCACTGTATGTATGTAAGTTAGAGTAAGACGTGACGCGACTACAACGATATAATATCGAATTCATGTACTCGGCGTACAGGGCCAGGATGGAACAATTTCCGTGCGGCCTCGCTCCTGTCCGCCCGCGTTCAGCGCTTCATCACCTTGTGCTATCCAAGCCTAGTCAATTTTATTATT
This sequence comes from Scirpophaga incertulas, assembly GCA_036419045.1. Taxonomy (NCBI): domain Eukaryota; kingdom Metazoa; phylum Arthropoda; class Insecta; order Lepidoptera; family Crambidae; genus Scirpophaga; species Scirpophaga incertulas. The sequence goes on along the minus strand of CM071630.1, from coordinate 15,194,680 downwards.
CACCGTACTTGTGGATGACTAGTCCACAGGCAGTGAAAAATTCCTAGCGGAATGCAAGGAATGTTGTTAGCATGGCGAGTTGATCTGTAACGCAACAAAGTATACGATCCCAGCTTGAGCTTGATTTAAACCTAAACTAAGCTTTAATGCAAAGTTGCTATTCATCAAGCAAGCGTCAAGCTCGAAAAATAGCTTTATAATAATTTTATAATAATCGAACTAAACGTTGTGAATATTAAATGCGTGAACAGCGCAAGTTTCATATCAAACTTATTCTAATCTCCTCGTTTTAAAATCGTTGAATAATGTGTACTTGTGAAATCAATACAATGTCAACCATTAATTTTTTTACTGCCAAAGCCGTGACAATTACAAACTAAAAAGAGTTGTCGGATTTTACACATTGCTATATTGTTGTATTGTCCTATGTACATATGAAACTCAATATCAATAGCACGTTGATATGACGCGTAGTAGAATGCTAGACTACCACTAACAATTACATGACTAATGTGAGCACTGAGCTAACCGCTGATGTCTGACGGTGTCGGCTAAATACCTTTTAATTTGTGAGCCATTGATCAATGTCGGAAGGTATATTACGGGCTCAGGCTAAAATAACGCTCAAGCCCGGTGAAGAAACTCAGTAATTAAGTTACGAGCTGTGCATTTAACCACTATCTGGAGATCAGCTTTCACTTTTGATAAATTGATAGAAGAACAGAAGTCTTGATTAAAAACACGCTTAAAAGCTTAGGGCTAAATCTCATAAAAATAAAGAAGCCAGAAGTAAAAATTATAGAATCGCAAAGAAAATACGCTCTTACTTAATTATGTTTATTATTTATAGTTATGTTTGGCTACTAATAATAGCAACGTGATGTTATATAGCGCTCTGCGATTAAAAAGATTTACAATCAGTTAAAAATTTGTAACGCTTTCAAAACACAAAGTTTCAGATTTATTTATTATATAGCATAACACATAGTTTCATCGTACTATCCGCGGTGAGAAACTAGGAGGTCACTTGTGTTTGTAAAGGAACATTGTTTCATTATAATAATTTCCACGCATATGTGTTTGGATTGGCAACCATGACCGAAAATATATAGGTTTTTCTTAAATAAGAGGCTTATTCTTAAATAAGAGGCTTGAGGTTTTGGATAAGTAAAGTGAACATGAATAGTTGTGAGCACCCTTACGATACTAACCGCTTGGAGTATTTTTTGTTATATAAAATTAGTGAGGGCGCTCGCAGCCTCCTGAAATTAGCCGAAACCGCAAAAAATAGAAAGCGAGATGCCGACACGCGCGGACACGATCAGCAATCAGCGACTTCACATTAGCTTTCACTGGCACTGGCCTCTCCGGGCCTCAATCGCTGCACTTTATGCGTAAGCCCCGGGGCGTCACTTGCACCTACAAAAAGTTAATTGAACTGTGAGTGCCTTTGTTGCAGACTTGTCATATCTATTTTTAATATAGGTGGCCAACAATCATACACCAGCTAATCAGGGCGGACCAAGAAGTCGACGGCGGTCTAACAGTCGATCAAAAAGGCAATTTAGGTACACCCAAGAGATAAATAGAAAAATAAATGCAATATATATGTATGTTAATAAAGTAGTGGGTGGTATCAGAATGATAAAGCCAAATATTAAAGTAAAAATTATATTTCTATACCAACATAATATATAAACAATCTCAAGAAACAATAAAAACAAATTCTATAAAATTAGAGTTCTATTCTCCATAGGCCCCGTAATTTTTCTGTTTTGTTTAATTGATAGTAAAACTTCTGACCCCGTATGGTAGTACAATGTTTTCGCAAAGCAGTATACAATAGCCAGTTCTATGTATAAAAATAAATTACCTTAGCTAAGTGAAGCTAAAACTACTACAAATCGGATCGACATCATAAACGGGCCCTAAGAGTCAGAAGACGATGTGCTGACGCAGCGAATCGATCGACATGACTCGGCACTCGCGAGCACTCATCGAGCTAGATAAATAAAGCACTCCACGCCAAACGAAGCACAACACCTTTGTCGCGGTATGTAAACTACAATATTTCGAAAGCGCACGCATGTTTACAAACACTTATATTGTAAGTATTCATTTAGATACCTCACTGACTCACGTAATGAGTGGTCTCATCAATTCTTCTAATATATATGTCATGTAGAGTTTGGTAACATGCACTCTAACACTTTTGTAGTCCGAATAAAATTTGGAAAACATCCGCCGCTCTCGCCAATAACATAAGATAAAGACGGACGAATGCAATATACATTAAAAGATCAATGTTATTATTAAAAAGCAATTATTATTATGTGTCTGCTGTATATACCAAGGCACAAAGCATACTTTAAACGTATTTTTGTATCTACAAACACTCGTGTATGTACCTCAGCTACCCACACGATACGATCTCTTCATCTCCTCAGATATAACGGTCATGTTGACATACCTGAAACAACACGAATAGCTATAAATAAACATGGCGCGGGGAAAAAAGAAAACAAAACATCTTATTCAAAGTATCAGTTGTGAGAGGTTCTTTATAAATAGTGTTTAAGTCTTTCTCAAAACATTTACTAAGTTGTAAACAAACGCAACCACATTCTACTCGAAAAGCTTTTACAGCAGTTTCCATATATATAAAAAACTGTAATGAATGTCTTTCATATACGTTTAGTCGCTTGCATAAAAGCGTATTTTAGCAGCACACAACTATATATGTAGATGATATACATATTTCTTAAGATTAGTATATTAGCATATAAGTGTGTGATGTTCATGTAATGAATAACATTTTTATCTATCAAAAACATAATTATATTTTAATATAGCATCTAAACATATTGTAGGATAATAACTCGGTTTCTTCAATACGCAAAAATAATATTAAAAGAAATATATACAGCAAAAGATAGGCCCCTAAATTATGCATCATAATATTTTCTCTCACATCACCTATCCTTTTGTTAACAAAAAGTTAATAACATTTACACATAGCACAAACCACAAACAACGCACCTTCCGGTTACGAAATAGCAGCGCATTCAGTAATGCCATGGCAGCTACGGAACAGGAGAGCTAATTAAGATGGCTGCGATAACTGCGACAGAGTTGTATGAAGGTCGGTGCGAGATAATCGCCAACCATTGTGGTGGTGGACAGCTGACGAAGCGACTCTATCGCTGTTATTATTGGCAATGGCGCATGCGCTGCACCGACCGCGCCCGTCTCTGTCCAACCATACATGCTCACTTCCTTATTCTGTACGTTCAAAAGGTCTCCAGGAATTATATTCGTAAACGATACTCGATTAATTACATGGTTAACGAAACTGTTACTTATCCGGTAGTTGTTTAAAACATTACAGTCTGAAAATTTTTAAATTGATATAACTTTTGTGATTTATGTTTTACTAGCTTTCTGCCCGCGGCTTCGCCCGCGTGGATTTCCGGATTGGGTCTATAGAGGGTTAAGGGTCATAGGTTTTGCCCACGACTACATATGAGCGGAAGTCGGTTAATGGCGTGAAGGTTTTATCGCGCTTCCCCTGGGACTAGCCGTTTTTCCAAGATAAAAAATACCGCAAAACCTTGCTCAAGAATCACTCTATCTATTGATGAAAACCGCATGAAAATCTGTGCCGTAGTACAGTAGTGGTGGTGGTGGTACTGTGTAGTAGTAGTTTTTGAGCGAAGCCTTTATTGCGCATCCCGTGGGATCTGTCGATTTTTCTGGGAGTTTTATATTTACGTCTGCAAAATTTCAAAGCAATCGGTTCAGTAGTTACGGCGTGAAAGGGGAACAAACAAACAAACTCACTTTCCGATTTATAATATATTATTAGTAAGGATTTCACTGAGTGACATTTCATTAATAACTAACTTTGCACAGTATGTAAGATTTAAAACTTGAGGTAAGGGTAAGAATCAACCTGGGCTGTTATACCTCTACATTATTTCAGGCTGAAATTTATCCTATCCCGTATCCACGAACGCTAACTAAAAACAACACCAAAATATACACGAGATATATTCGAAAAGTTGCTTCGTTTTAATATGTAATGTTTAGTGCAAATAAAAGGCAAAAGAAACTACATCAACCAACGTATATACTATACACTCAGATAAATAAATAGGTCTCATCTACTAACTCTAACGAGGTAACCTTAAAGTTAGTTAAAGACTATAAACATGGCATTTTGAATAAAAACACTGTAACGAATAAAATCACTATGAAAAATTGCTTCAAGTTTTACAGTTTGCATTGTAAACAAGCTGATGTGCGCCACAGTACATCCTGTAGGCGTGAAAACATTTGCAATAAACTAAAAACTCAGCTAATACTTTTTAAAATAGCTCCTATCTGATCGATCTTCGGGGAATCCCTGCGCCGGGAGGAGAGGTCGTTCGTTGTTGTGGGCCGAGAGCAAAAATAGGTAGTGACGTCATTATACTAGTTGGCAAAACACCCCGTGGTCGCACAACTCGTTCGCTTGTTTCATTCACTGTATGATTAATAAACGCGAGCGTAGATGGTAATTTCTATAGACAGGGACTTCTAATAAGAAGATCCGAAATAAAACTGTGGGTCAAGTGGTTGACCAAGGGCTAACTAATTAGTACCTAATAGTAAAGACGAATTAATAAATTTTGCCAATAGTAAAGAGCTATTAACATTAATAATGTACGGTTTTGTTTCAAATATGTTATACTTCCGGTATAAAGTTTATTGCGCCAATCTCGCTTAATCTCGCAAGTCTTCGATCGCCAGATACAAAACAAGCAACGACACAATTGCGTGATCCATTAGAATTGTAACTAACACGACCGTAGCGTTTGTAGACCTCCAATACCCTTCTCAACCACGACCATTTATATTAATGTGAAAATCATTAAACTTGTTTCAGTTTCGATTTTTTTTTTCAAATGTAATTCAATCATATACCAGTCTAAATCCTATTATCGTATGCACTGAGGTTAAAGTTAAAGAGAGCGTGGAGGAGGAACACACAATAACTGATAAACATTACTGTAATATGCAATATTTCCTTAAAAGTTATCACTCAATATGTGATTCAAATATGAAATTGCAATCTCTAGGTGTTATTTACTCGTATTGTTATTTTAATCTACATTTTTTTATCTTACAAACTTACTTTTTTATCAAACGTATTTTTTAATAACTCTACTACATAACGTTGTATATAGGTAATATAGACGGTGGACCGGACGGACCTAAGGTGGTTTGGGGACGACCAGGGCTTGGTCGCCATTTATTCGGCGACCGACCGACCGCACTGCACCCTGCTCGCTACGGGGCCGGGTTTCATGGCCGTGGAATGGGGGTCCCCCTTTTGGGGAGGAGAGCCCCACATAACCGCCGGCTCGCCACAGCTGGGGTATGCAACTTAATGCATTTTCCTCAGGGGGAATAAAAAAAAAGGTTTACGTGCGCCAGAAGACGCATAAACAAGTTTACGGTTATGTTCTCCTATTTAATATTCTTCTCAAGGTGGGCTGATTTTGTTATGACGGTCACCGCTCGCTATGTTTACAATAATATCAATGACTATGCGACGGCAACAATGATACATTATGCAACAATTTTACTAGCAACTCAAAACAAGATAGTTCTTTACCATCTATGTCATCCAGCATTATTTGTCAATGATTGAAGAAGCATACCCTAATATAAGATAATTCTTTTTCCTAAATGGAAGCCCTATTCAAAATAAAGTAAACAATTACGAAACATTTGAAATTTCCCAAATGCAATATGTCCCAAACGTCATCTTCGCAGTTCCCCACCGAGCCTACCCTTAGAGAGATATTAGGTCTTTGTCAAACACACTGACCCAGTGAGAATTGTTTGACTAAAGACATTTTTGAATTTGTTTGCAGGTACATATGAAATATAAAAAACGAACAAAACACAGTGGTACATGGCACGATCAACCCCGGGCCCTCTGAATCTACCGCACAAAACGTCACCTATCGAATGGATGGGGTAAACATGTCTTTTTATATACGATCCTGGCCTTCGTGTCGATGGTATACCACGATGGGGCCGAAAGTGGAACCGAGCTTCACGCATCTAGACACTTAAGCAATCGGCTATCTTAATTCTAATGGTCGGAAAACAAAGTATGTTGCAACAATTATATTATTGTTGATACTCAGGTCTTGAGCAACCGACTATCTTAACTCAAAGTATGTTGCAACAAATATATTATTGTTGATACTCAGGTCTTGACACAGTTAAGTCTATACCATAATTTACTCAAAACATAAGACATAAACTAATTACGCTTTGAAAGAAACCATACTACATTGGGCAAGCCACAGCATGCGGTGTCATTACTTCGGCAACATGAAACAGCCACCACGCTCCACTGAAGAATTAGAGTATCGGAACAGAAATATTGGCAGTGTTTCAAAATGATCCTACAAATATACACGTGAAAGTTTATGTGCATGTTACTGAATTATGCAATAATAGAGCGTGTTTAAGAGGTATAATATATCGCTTTATTGAACATTGAGAAGGCTAAGTTAGACCTGTGTCACGCGTTGGTAGCTAAGGTTTAAGAACAACTTATCTATATGTAAAAAGGGTTAAGGGCGACCACTAGGTACGATATGCGTACCTAGCCTCACCTTCACTAAGCCTGCCTAAATGTCAAGATGTAAAAAATATCAAAATACGATTAGCATGCGACTGTTCGAACGCTCCGCAGATGCATAGAAACAACCGACTTGACCGCAGGGTGAAAAATAATCACACAATTTTTTGCAATATCATTATTAAGCTAATTATTATTTTGTTAATTAACAATACGTTAAAATTTATTGACTTTAAAAAGGAAAAATAGTTTTTAATTTGACAGTATTAGTGAGGGGGGTTGTCCATTAATCACGTGAGGCTTGGGGGAGCAAGGGGGGAGAGGTTTGATAAAAATCACTGTCTTAAACCTCACTACGTATCACCAAGGGGGGTCACGTATCACGTGATTAATGGACGGCCCCTAATCTTTAACACCTTACTTTGAATTAATCAGGAAAAGTCGGAATAAAAATAAAGAGAGCAAACGACCCTTTCTAAACCTCATAGTGAATGTGAAAATCACTCTCGATTAATAAAGTACTCTAAACCTCGGAACGCATCCAATACCAAACTGAACTTTAAAATGTACATGTTTTATATCCAATATTAATTTTATAGGTACTTTTATTTCGGCGTACATGATTGTTGCTGACGCTTTAAGAAGAAAGTACTTCGGATAAAACAGATTATTATGTAAATCAATTAAAACCACGATGTTCTTATGTAAATATTCGAAAATTATCATGCCGTTCCATCAAAGAGAGCCCTCAATAAATTATTTATTCCTTTGCAAAGTTAACTTTGCCAAACGTCATCGCCTTCTCGCTGCCGCTGTTGTACCGACGCGACGACTACCACCCGACTTGCCGATGCGCGTGAGTATGCGTGATGTCACCGTATAGTCCAAATTAGTGTCAAGGACGATCACGTCATCCAGTCCAATTCACCACTCGCTTTTCGCAATTCTCACCGCTACCTGACTATACTTAAACTAATAATAAAATAATACAAATAAGCACGTAAGTACGAAGTTAGGCAGCTATTTGTGTTTTCTTTTATACTTATATTTGTTTTCATGACAATTTTGATATTAATGGAGCACTTATACACCGTTTTTGTATAAATCGGCACCGTATAAATTGGTAGTTTTAACAAGGTATGACAAGAAACATAATTTAATTGAATAATTAACACTCAACCAAAATTGGAGAAAGAGACAGATTGACACTGTGACATCATATATAAAATTTCAAATTTTCTCCACCAAGGCAACAAACCTGATCTGACAAGGTTTACACTTCGAATCAAAAAGTACCATGCACGTGTGTGCTATGTGCCTTGATATTGTTTTCACTCTGTCCATGCAAATGAACGTCAAAGCTAAACTGATGGTAGCTATTATAATCTTCTCTCTCAGTTTTTAACTATGTGCACTGCGTGTTCATTTCCTAAAGGTCTAGATGGATTGACAGCACAGTTAAATCGTTAGAACTAACGAACATTTTTATCAACTTGACGGGTGTCCATAACAGAACTTCGCCATATTGATTGCAAAACCACGTAGTGTAAATCCATTAATCGCAGCAAATTCATTAAAATAACAATTGAATTAACATAAGGTGAGCTAAATGCTTTCGATGCTAAGAGACGTGTTAACAAAAGGACCCGCCATGTACGCCATTGGACTCAGTCGCACAAGGACTATTCCTTTTTCGCCCTTACAGGCAACTCACTCGGAATTTAGGAGACTTAATTCAATGAGCCAGCTCCGTAACTTAATACTTACCTCAGTTCTTATCTAACCACTAGGTACATAGAAAATCTAAAATCATCTTTCTAACAGCTAAACTGACATATTTCTTTGGATTTACTTAAATCTATGTTTTAAAATGAAATACCACCTGGATATCTTCAAGTCAGGGTGTATCAGTTTTTACAATATCAAAGGAGATGGGCCAAACACAAGCCTATTTTGTATAGTTAAAAAAATATAAGTCGACTGGTGGTTTCTCATAATGATCGCCGGAATGCATCTGAGTAACGAACCATACCATTAACGAACCCAGCGAAGCAATTTGTCACGACATTCGTCGCCTCAAATCTGTCGGCCATCTGCTCTTTCATTGACGCTACGGCTTAATGTGTCTTTTGCGGCTTATATATATTTATATGTATTCATCTTTTTGGTTATAGGGCTTCTGAGCCAAGAGGGGTCCTGTGTTCCAATGTGGATAAGATACCAGTTGCTCTTTTAAGTACAGTTGTAATTACATTTTACCTTCGGCGTCATCGTCACTGAGATGATAGTCAAGAACTTACCTATATTATATCAACAAAACTCAAGTAATCCTTATAATTACAAGTTTACAATATCTTTTGTAATTCTTTGTTCGAAATGTTTGCCTGTCAAATTTACAAGTTTTTCTTATCAGTAGAGCGTCCTTTTTTTTTTCCTGAGGAAAATGCATTTAATTGCATACCCTGACTGTGCCGAGCCGGCGGTTATGTGGGGCTCTCCTCCCCAGAAGGGGAGGCCTACCCACTAAAAACCTCAGGGATGGCCTTCCTCAGGCATGTAGGGAGCCCCCGGAAACATCAAGCCACTTCCGGGAACCCCCAGCCTCCGCTCCCCCGCCGATACAGGGGAGCCCTCCTCGGGGCAGGCTCACTACCTCCCCCGGTCTCCTCCACCGACAACGCCCCCCGGCCACGGAAGGGGCGTGGTCCATCCCGGGTCGCCGTAGCAGTACGAACTCCTCGCGCCCGCCGGCGACCCATCAGTAGAAAAATTTACATAATACGAGATATACATATACAGATATATATACGTGTATATATATATATATATACGTATACAGATGCAATAAACACTCACGATACGTAAATTTGTATTAAGTCCCATTGTATTATGAGGCGAATTTATGATCAATTGCCTTTTCAATTTAATATTAACTAGCTGTGCCCGCGACTTCGTCCGCGTGGAATAGTTATTTTGAGCATCATGTTTATTTTTGCAAACAACCACCTCAGCTGTTACCCACAACTTTGTTCGCGGCAATTTCTGTTATTATTTTAGACAATTTAGTTTTAAGTTTTTAAAAGAACATAATTATAAAGTACTTCTGCGTAAATTATATTTTTAGTTTTATTTTCTTGTGGCAGAAGAACATATTAGTTTTCTCCGCAACCCGATCTTGACAACGCGACATATCCAAATTTGATTACCATAAAAATGATTCTAGTGAGTTAACCTTAAAAGATAGACATATACTGTCGCGGACATTTTTTTAGATCATTTCAAGAGAAATAATTCTTTCATACAATTTATTTTGGTATATTGAACCGTTTTCGCAGCGCACGCAACGGTAGCCTTCAAAGATAAAATGATGATGATGATGAATAATTCTCCCCGTTTTTTCCACATTTTCCATTATTTCTTCGCTCCTATTAGTCGCAGCGTGATGTTGTGTAGCCTAAAGCCTTCCTCGTTAAATGGTCTATTAAATAAAAAAAGATTTTTTCAATTCGAAGCAGGAGTTCTTGAGATTAGCGCGTTCAAACAAACAAACAAACTCTTCATATTTTATAACTATTAGCTTTTGCCCGCGACTTCGTCCGCGTGGAATAGTGACTTCCGGCAGATTTTTGGTTAACCAACAACATATTTATATTTATATTTGAATAAAGATTAATATTATTATGTTGATACAACTTAAACAAATTATTTCGACCAATTTGGTACCATAAAAACGGTCATTGTGACTAAACCTTAAAAGATAGACATATGCCGTCGCGGACTTTTTTTTAGATCATGTATAGAGGAATAATTCTTTCATACATATTTTTTGTGTATCTTGAACCGTTTTCGCAGCGCACGCAAAGAAAGCCTTCAAAAATGAATAATTTTCCCCGTTTTTTTACACATTTACCGCTCTGTCTTTGCTCCTATTGGTCATAGCGTAAATGTTATTTAGCCTATAGCCTTCCTCGATAAATGGACTATCCAACAAAAAAAGAATTATTCAATCGCACCAGTAGTTTCGGAGATTAGCGCGTTCAAACAAACAAACAAACAAACTCTTCAGCTTTATATATTAGTATAGATATTATATATTAGTATAGATATTAGTATAGACTTCAGCTTTATTATATTACCGGAACTTCGTCGATATATAATTATGGTTGGGCCCCTTAGTCAGTATTAACAACACTGGAAGAAAGGGAGCAGCGACATATGTATTTTTAATCCGTTACCGCACAGATACTGATAAGGAGCCTAGCTTATCAAACAATAGCAAACACATACAGCAGTATCTTTTGAATGTTATCAAATCAAATCAAAATGAATATAATATTATGTAAGATTGACCTTTATAGCCAGTTATTGACGTCAAGACAAATAATAAAAATAAAAGAATGCTGAAATACGCTACGTAAACTTACACGTACAAGGAAAAACATAAGTACAATGTTTTTCGAAAACAGGTGAGAAACTCTAAAGATATTCTTCAATAATTTACAACACATAATTTAATATAACATATAATATAACACAATAATAGAATACTATTACATTAAGAACCATTGAAACCATTCTCTAGCAAATAAAGATATCTTTCTTTCTCCAATATAAAAGCGGCAATTGGAGGATGACCTCAAAACGAAATATTTGATGAACCCAACATCCATTTCAATATGCGATAAGTGCCAGCTTCCCATATAAACTTGTACAGAACGGTACTATTACAACAATTGTAATAATTGTTTAAACAATTATAACATTATAAAAAAGTATAAGAATATAAAATTTTGAAAGTGCTGTTAAAATCAAAATAGGTGTATAGTTTAAAGGGGCTTAATTATTTCGCGATTTAAATAAAAGTATTAACAGGTCTGGGAAGAAACCTAGATCAATGAACGTAAGCCGCACGCCAATTGATTTGATGATTTGGGTTATTTTGATCATTATAAATATTGCTAAGATAGTATCAGCGTCACCGTAACTAAAGCAGAAACTACTGATTAACTCCCCGGCACCCTTCTCCAGTTGGATATCATCGGAGCACGAGCTGTAGACGTAGTATCAATCATCAGCCTTACGTTGTTAACCACGCAGGTCCAGTGTATACAATATATAGTCGTAGATGTATAGAATTTCCTATGTTTTCCTTAAGAATGACGCTTTGTAAATGTATATTGTCAAAAACCCAAGTACCATTATATTATTATTAGCCAGTATTAAGACTTCTGAGCAACCCATACAAGTACAACTACTGCACTTCAAATTGAAATTTATATAATTGCAACATTCCACTATAACACAAATATATGAAGATCTAGTTTACTAAGAAACCTAGTTATCCTTATTGACTCTAGTTGACACCGGCCTCGCCCACCCTTCATTCAGGAATTGAAACATTACATCATCATTCTCACGCATTGCTCTTGCCGTGACGCGTATAATATACAACAGAAAACATAATTTTAAGTTGATATTTAGTAAGCGAATTAGGGATAGGTTAATTAAAAACTTCGTCACAAAAGGTAGAGAATGGAGTTAATTATCTGCTGGAGAAATACGAAGATCAGCTTAAATAAGAACGATATCACACACGAGTTATGTAACATACAATTTTAAGTCCTTAGCAAACTTTAAGACTTTTAAAGGTTCTGGGCACGTCATCATTGCCATTTGAATATTAATTAGAATGTCAAAAGAAGACTTTATAATTAGATTAACTTATACGTAGAAGTCAAAACTATTACCGTATGTATTTGTTGATTTTCGACAGCACAACGAAGTCATAAAACAAATAGGTTCATAGTTCTGTGAATGTAAAAATTACTTTTACATATTTCCTAACATTTACGTGAAAATGTATCCAAAATTAAGCGTAGAGTGGTTATTATAAATGTGCTAGACATATCAGGCGGTTGTATAAATAGCAGGCTATCGATCGGCGGAACCAGTACTCTGGAATATTTCACAGAAACGAACCATTAAATAACTCCGATTAGCTATGTCGTTGTAGCAACTCTCGGTTTTATTCGCCGCGGGTCACACGTCTGTATTGCATATCACACGTATATACGAATTATGCTACATACTTTTTTTTTATAAAATAGTGCACAAAAATCTAAGTAGGACTTTATCAAGGTATTAAGACAATGATATAATGAAAGGTAAATTTAAAGGCAAAAATACAACACGCAGCATTGCGTTGGTAAACGATAACCGCAACCTATGGAAACTATAATTTAATCTTTTCACTGTTTTATTACAATACACCTTATTGTACTCCTTAGAGAAACCTTAATACGGAATCTAGTTCGTTAGTTAAATTTGATACTTCCCTTTTGTCAGTTTAAACAAATACTAAAAATGATGTAATGTCACTGAATCTTATGAAAACCTCTGCGATGATAGTAATCTAGGAAAACATTTAATATCTTGTAATTCAGAAAAAAAATGAAATCAAATGTATAACAGTTAACAACACAGAACTGCGAAGCATCGTCGGCTCCCTGCTTCATAGTTGTTACACGGTTCACCGCTCCAAGACGGATTAGACACAGCAAATCCGCTATTATTCCAGCAAACAAAGTGACCCTATTTCATGGTGTTGCTTCCCATCAATGGTGCCATTAAGAGCATGGCCAGCACGTTAAAATAATTCAATGGCGCTACAATAATTCACTGACACATATAATGTATTTTCGCAAACGCTCTCTGTAACCTTGTGTAATAATAACATCCAATACAATTTAGATGACCTTTGTTATATCAATTTTAATAATTATAACACTTATTAAAATTGATATATTATCGAAAACATCCTTAATCATTTTTATTCTCTTCACGTGTGTAGGCTACAGTACCTACAATCCTAACGTATACTAAGTACAGTCTTCACAATCTAAGAAGCCCGTTTTGACAGGTGTCATCTTCATAGTTTAGGCGTCTGTAAAAATATGACATTATTACAGATGTCAAAACAAACTTAAATTTGTGAAAACTTTTCTTGTACATAATATTTTTTCATGGGTTTTAGTAATTTGCAATAACTCTAAATATTCGTTCTTTTATTAAGTTAAGTTTTATGTACAATCCATTATATTTCCCAAGGAAGTTCCACAAATACAGGATCAAAGCTTCCTTGGGTCAAGATTACAAATAAGCTTAGCAGATACCGTTTTCAGGTATATGAATTTTATTACGTTATTGTTATAGCTATATGTTATATATATATCTTGCTCACAAATTTAATTATAAAAGCACTGACACACATCATCAATACTTTTAATTAATTTAAAAACAAATAATATTTTTTGTAAATGTTTAATAATGTTTTAACAAAGTTTTAATGTTTAAAATAATGTTTTTAAATTACAATTACAATAACAAATAATATATATATATTTGTTTTTAAATTAATTAAAAGTATTGATGATGTGTGTCAGTGCTTTTATAATTAAATTTGTGAGCAAGATATATATATAATATATAGCTATAACAATAACGTAATAAAATTCATATAAGTTATGAACCCTTGTAGTTCTTAGTTAGCGATTATATTTTAAGTGGCAAAACAGATTATTGTTTTGAACCAATTTACGAGTATATCTAGAATTACTAATCGGTTTGTTACTTTCTACACAGAGATAATTTATAGACAGACTACATTAGGATAAAGGCGAATTTCCTGAAATTCTCAATGGAAATAAAATTCAATGCTCATAAGTATTATAAGTAATTAGAAATGTTTGCCTCTCACTAACCCCATATTGCTGAGTAAACTTAGTAGCAACGATTGTTGTTTTTTATTAGCCCTTTTAAGTGAAACGGGTTCCATACCTAATAAATAAATACACTTTAAAATTGGCATATAAATGACTATGAAAATAAAATGTTTCCAATTTGAAATTATAACATAGATCAGAATCAATAGGAGTCAAACAATACAGATCTCTTTTTTATATGAACATCAGGATAGAGTCATTAAGGAATCTAATTCCTTAATTACTCTATCCTGGTGTTCAGTGGCGGTAGAGTCCACATATTAAGATAGCTGGAGCAACAGTTACGGACTGTCACTCCAACCATTGTTATCTTGCCGGCATGCATAAGTACTTCATCACATCTCTTAAAGGAACCCAGATTTAAAAAGGACTTAACACCACAGACTAAGTACGTATTCACTTTTCACAATTATATTCACAATAGACCAAAGAGTCACACAGTTTAACAACATCAATTCAATAACAATAATTTAACAGTCACTAGGATAATCTACGTTTATATGAATGAGTCAGATCTAAAAAAAGTGATAAAAAAATAACCAGAAATATAAATACAGCATATTCACAGATTTTTGTTCGCATGGAGAGTACATAAATATAACTGTAAATATTCTATAAATAACTGTATATATGATGTGCTGTAATAAATAAGAGGTTCATTTGAACACAGCTCAAGATGTGTAAACGTGTAAATATAACATATGACACGCCAAAAACATAGTGGTTATGAAATATCGTGGCGAGGTGTACAACAAATAATACGACTTAAGAATAAATCGATTAAAGATATTAAACATAAGAACCAAAAACTACATAAACTAAATTAATTTATAGACATATGTATTACATTTCAAAGATGAGACAATAGAAACGAAAAAATTCTATTGCTTGTATACTTAAAAACAACCAAAATAATACCGTATTTGCAGTATACAAATTGTAAGAAAGATCCAAAAACAGCTTACGTAGTTGCTTCCCTTAATCTCTGCAAATTTATACGTAAAGCAATTACTGTTTGTAGCACTAGTAGACCCGAGTCAAATTTCATAAAATTTATAAGCACACATAGGACTCGCAATATGTCGCTATAACATGTTGTAGTTAGAGTGGAAAATATAAATAATCGTCAAAAAAAAACCAGTATCCGAAATACATCTTTATGTCGACCAAACTCGCACTACAATAAATGTTGTCACATTTTCAAATTATTGTTAATGACAGCATTGTTTAATTGCAACCGTGTTTAGTACAACCGCAATAAAGTTGATAGAAATAAAATATTACATCATTAGCCTCGTGCAAGGGGCAATCGTCACAACGGAGGCGCCATACGAGCAACAAGTTCCCCTAGTGCCACACATCACAGTAGGCAGTAGACTAGTTACATAACGCGACCGGCTGACCCCGATGACGCACGATCGGATCCAAACTGTTACCTCACCAGTCACATGTACCACCTACACTACACGAATTCTTTGCTCCTCCTCAAGCGTTCTTTATTTGATGTTATAACTTTCAGATAACCTACAAAGTCAGAAGGAATGCGATAAAACATTGCATATGTTTGGATTGTGCAAGGGACGTATTAAGATCCCATCTGCCAGTACATCTACAAGTCTAAGCAAACGAACTTACGGTTAAAAAATGTATATCAGTATGATACTTCACATTACGCATTCGCACTACTACTTCGCAACACTTCAATTTTGTGAACGAAAAATCAAGATACCAAAAGGAGTCGTTAGATTTCATATTGCACTCATTGCATAAATTCACTTGAAACAGATGAAAGGCTAACAATATGCAGGCATTAAAACGGCATGCGATGGGTGTTAGCACCGATCACAGATCAAAGGTGCGTCAGAAGCAACGCAACATTAACGCTAATTGGCTTTGGGTTCCAAAACGGGCTCGGCCGAAAACAATAGCCCTTGTACTCGTATCTAAACCAAAACACAAATGAAGCGAATCCATATTAACTTCCATATAGCCTCGAACAATATCTCTAAGTTTAGATGCTGTTAAATAGCCGTCAAATATGATAAGCTGACATATATCCCGTCTACACATCGTAAAACTGTCAAATCATGAAAGTAATGGTATGATAGAAATTAGAATGCGTAAATTAGGAGTTCTATTTATGTATCTTTATAGTTGGAAATTTAACACCGTAACAATATAAGCGCGATCATGTAATAGTATAAAAGCGTAAACAGGGCTGACTGTCTGGAAATTCACGGTGAAATGGAGTGCGCATAGTTAGTTACGCAAACACCGGCCAATTGCCGTGCTACAATTTATGGAGTTATCCTGCATATACCGACCCAATCAAATCGCTCAAACTCAGTCTTCGGAGGAAATCATAATATTTAGCGCTTCTGGCTTTTAACATTTTGTTATTTTGACTGTGATACTCGTCGATTTAGAGTTATTGAACACATTGGTATTTATTTAGTATAATATGAAACACAATACGTACTTGTTGTCGAGTCAGAAGTTTTAATCTGAATGCCTACAGTATATTAAGTCCAAAATGAAATGGACATCCGATTTCTTCCGTGTCTATCTTTCAATATGTTAATTATAGCTATCAAGTACATTAAACAAGCTATTACGAGTTGCTACTGCCGGAGATCTTCACGGGGATGCCATCACAGCTGAGCAATGGTTCGGAAACGAAAACACCACATTGAATAACGCCAGCAGCGTAAGCACAGCTGATAGACAACCGGCAGGTATCGGATTCCAAACCGAGGAATTTCTTAAAATAGTTTGTGCGTGCGATGACTTTCCTGATGAAAAAGCTGAATTAAACTGAACAAGTAAATCAAAAAAGTGTCTGCTTGGAAAATACTATCAAATATGTGGTAATTTTTTCTTTACTTTTGGTGGTTATTATATTAATACGGATGATTTTTCCTTTTACTAGATCTTAAGCCTATTTTTAAATTGTCGTTATACCAAAGATCAATCCAGTAGGACAGTAGGTTTCATGTATTAGCACAGGAAGAGACTCTACATTTAATAGACATTGAGTTCCATTAAATCTCTTCCGAGTTCAATTGCAACAAAATTTAATCTCAATTCACCGCAACCAAATCTGATAATTCTAGTGTATTTTTTTTTATATATAACGGAAAACAATTATGCCAATTGACGGTCTGAGTGGAATCACGCGCCCGGACGGTAGCCAGATGGGAGGCCTCAAGGGGCGGCGAGGGGAACAGATCCTCTCGTGAACAATTCGCCAAGGTCATGGCCGAAACAACGCGGAATCTGATTATGGACCGAGCGCAGACACTACTGGCAGAGTGGAGCAAATTTCACTCGCTTATCAAATTTGTTACCCAATGATATATGAATTTAAAGAGCATGTATGATGCAACTTATATAAAACTAAATACAATCAGCAGAAATATTAAAGCCTTATAATAGTAAGATATGCTAAGAGTATAAAGTACGAATAGAATAATTCAACTGTATTCACAATATATTTGGTGTTATTTTAGCTTTTACTCTTTACAAAGCACAGTTCTAAGCTACTATAGGGTGTTACTACTATTTATAGCATTAATCTGCTAAGTATCAGCCTGTTGTGTCGTCTAGCTAGAGAATCGATGCAAGATTGCTTGCCTGATATTTTTTTACTGGATATATTTCGCAGAGAATGCACAAGAAATGACGAGATCCCCATTCTAACATCGGAATACAAAATGCACTGCAGGTCGTTATCAGTTCTAATTTGGCGTGCGCTATAAGTTGCGGCACTTGGCGTGTGCCCCAATACGGCACTGTCCTCAGACTTCTAGAATTTCTGGAATAAATTCCAAAGAAATTGGTTTCCGATTCAGCACAATTAAAAAGTTTGCCAGCTATCAGGCAATAGTCGAATATAATGCAGCCTCTATACTATGCCATTTCGAGGACAATGTAATTTATTTGATTAGTTACATGCACGATAAAATAAACGATGACCACACGAGTACACAGGATTATCCCAGGCTTGGATCTTTCGCGACGGAAACGACGACACCGCTGCAATAACTAGCCGATCACTTGCTTCAAATGAAAAAATAGTAGAGCTTACAGATGAAGTACAAAACAGTGCTGCCCAGTATAGACAGGATTTGAAGAATTATGAAAGAAAGTCAGTAAAAAAAAGTCTGGGTAATATCTCAGTTTTGAATGCATGATAAAGATGTTTAAATGATCACTCATTATAAGATGCACTTAAAATGTTCTATACTGTTTTCGTCTTATATATAACATAGCAAATAGTGCATTATTTTTCTGTATTTACCTACAGAAATTGCGTTATTTTTCTGTGTTACCGTGTTAGTAATACTAATTAAACTAATTTTAGTTCTGAGGTTAGTAATGCACCAACTAGTAAAAATCAAATTTTGTTGTTCAATAATTCTAGGAAATCTGCGTTTGCTCTTCTAGCAATTGCTTACTTTTTGATGTAAATTTAAATTTTAGTATTGTTATACATATTGTGTATTTTTTTACGTTTATATGTTCAATACCAAATTAATAATAACGTGACGATATACGAAGTACAATACGTGCTTCTGACTATATCATATATACATATACTGTCCCACTTTCTGCCCCAATCCAAAATGTACGATAAATTGTGAACATAACATTTAATTTAAGTTTCCCAGTGAATATGTGTAATCAAATAAAATATAAATAACTTTAAGATACACAAAAGTATGATTTGGCTGTCCTCGAAAATATAATGACGTAATTGGCCGAAATAAACACATAAATAGTAGTCAATGTCAAATACCTAAAGTAAAATTCCATAGAACTTAATATGAAGCATGTTTTGTAATGTGTTCTCATAATTAAGTAGGTGGCTTAAACTGGATAAAATCTGTAGCTTTTACTTCCATTATGAGACCAAGTGTAACATTCTTTATTCATGGTAGGCACTTTTTAACGTCAAATACAAGAAGACTTTCTAAAATTGGGCCAGCCTTCTCAACAGTCTCTTCTCTCAACTGGGAAGGCCAGTTACAATCGTAATTGTTACTATGTTATTGTTATCAAATCCATGCAGTTTTGTGTCATATATGCAGACAATTTATAAGACGCTATATAAGACGCTATATAAGACTTTATATTTGAATTTTGTTAAATAAATTAAAACAAAGGTAAATTTAAGCAAATGTGATTTGTTTTTTTTTTTTGTTGAAGAATACAAAAACGTGTACTACATACCTATATACTAGTATTATTAACTGAATATATATCACTATTTCTACACAACAAATGGATATGTTTACGAACGAACATAAAAACCTTATAAATATATTGTGATGCAACTGTTATAATTAGTTGGGAGTCGCCCACTTTTGAACATAGGCATCCAACCAGCATCCTGAAACCGATCGGTCCTGCCCTGGTAGCAATCAGTGTCTATCTTCAGTAGTCACCAAATCGTTAGTCCAACTTACAGGAGACCTTCCAAGACTGAGTTTCACGGCATACGCCTACACCTCGAAAACCTCTAGGCTTCAACGGCTGTCAGTCGTGCGAACAATGTGTCCTACCTACTGCCATTTAAAATTCACGACTCTTTGGGCTACGTCGTGACCAGTGTCAAGACATATTTTAAGGAGTATCTATTAAATTGCGAATGCACGACGTATATGAAATGAAATGAAATTCTGAATGGTTTGAAATTCTCTTCTCAGTAATTGCAGACTACATTATGTATGTTGTCAATGTTAAAAATTGAATCAAAACTAACAATACATATTCCGCCCATCACTCTAACATTCGTGGTACCCTATAAACATCTCATGTTGTGAAATTAATTCAAAACATTTTTGCCGGTGCTGAAGGTCAAGTTCATTAAATAAGCTCAAGCTGGTCACGAATGAACATAGTCGGTGTGAAACAACTTGATTCATGACTATTAACATTGTCCATTTTTAGATAAACTCATTGTTTTGACTGATGAACTTGGCGAAGTGAATATAAATAATTTGTTTTAGATTTCAAATGACTTTAGATTTTAATAAAATATATTTTACTTTTCAGGCAATGCCAACGATAAAGCAATATTATATATAAGAAGTATCTACAATCAATTCTACATGAAATCGATAGTATGAAGCAAATTTAACAGACTTTAAATAAGAAGGAAGTTTGATTCTCCATACTCCTCAGTTGGCCCGTTTTCACTAATACAGGATTAAAAAATAGAAATTCATGTGAATTGTGGGACAACTTAAAATTTTAAAAACTAAATATTTTTTAGAAGCTGTTTCAGTATATATGTTAGAAATGAAGATATATTATAATAAAAAAAAATAAAAAAGTTGAAAGTGCCTTATTTAGGCACTTTCAACGTTTTTATTTATCCACTAGAAATATAAGAAAAAAATTAAAATGTTTGTATTAAAAAAAAATTAATGTGTTTTGATTTTAGTTTCCAATTAGAAGTAATTTGTTGAAATCAGTTTTTGAAGTACTTGCATGCATACGCATAACACTGTTATATCCCCCATTAAAGAATCGTTAGAGATACTTAGTTTTGTTAAAAATATCACTTCTACATTAATTTCTTACATTCGTTATATCTACGTCAAATTCTCAGATCCAATTTTTATGGGTCAAAGAGACCTACCTACTGAGAATTTTCAAAGTGGATTTGCTTTTCTTGTCATGGCGTAGGTATAGACAAAACAAAGATTAGGCGATTACATTATGCCGAGCAATGCCTACGTAAAAGATATTGTCCTGTAAACCTCAAAATATCTCTGAGGATTTTAGAATTTTATATATGTCACATTTAGTCATCTTTCCAAATGTCAGTAATTACTAACATGTTTTATAGTTCATTAGTAATTATATATAATTGATAATTGTAAATTACATAATATTTTCCTGAATCTTCAGGATGGTCACCTGGAGGCGACATTATGTGGATCCAATTATAAATTAAACAAATCTGAAGTCTTCAGTCAAGAGAATTCAAGTGGCATATATATAATTTCAATATATCAATATTCAATATTATCGGACGACGAGACGCGGCCAGGGACTCCAGAATGGTCGACATTCCACCTCTCCGTACCTCTCGGTTCGCTTCGTCCTTCATTATGCGAACCGCCAAGGAATGGAAATCCCTGCCTGCGTCTTTGTTCCCCGATACCTATAATTTTTTTAATTTATTTGGGTAAAACAACAGTGTCATAATACAGCTTTTAGTAAACTAATAGTATTAATAAATATAGTAATTATTATGTCACCAGCAACATTTACCACAATTTACAAAAACACTATTAAATTCAGAGTGAGAATAGCTTAAAGTAGTTACAATCTCTTATGTATTTGCTTGTAAAATACCTAAAACGCTTTTTTTAAATATACCAGGTCGTGTCGCTGCAATATCAATTGAGTTAAAGTTTATGTCATAAGTGAACCAAGCGATGCATAGGAGATCGCCTTCCAGCGCTTGTACGGCAAAATTGAGTTGCAAATATTTGATACATATTACGGCAGTGCGCTCTGGTAGGTACTCTGTAACACAATTTACTTACTAATTGGGTACAGTCATATCTATTATGGCACAAATCATACAGTAAATTGCATCTAGTTGCTTGCGTCTTAATTCTAACGTTAACAATTTATATTTTTTGAGTGAGTTCAGTATAGGAAAGTATTTTATGAGAACATCTATAGTGCATACTACGGAGAAACTTTTTTTGGACTTCTCGAGAGTTACAGTATATTTATTATAAAATGGGTTCCAGAGAGATATAATATAGGGATTTTCAAGGCGAGAGTAAATAGGCACTATTTGAGTTTGCGTGTTCTACCTTAGGCAACATCATCACTTTACATCAGGTGAGATCGTTGTCAAACGCACTCAAATTCTGTTATAAAAAAAAAACATTATAATAATATCAAGAGTATTAAGAAAACCTAAGGTAAGGTATTAACCGGAGTGTGTGTGCGAACTTATTTTCAGCCAGCTCGCTCATACATTTTGTAGATTAAATTGTGCATGACAGTAAGTCAAATACGGCGGAATATTAACTCTACATTCTTCATTAATATCATTTCTATGAAACTATCGTAAACCAACACACAACAATTGGATATTTTAAACATTTCTGAACTGTCAGTTCACTTTACGTATAAATAAACTCATTAAATATTCATTTCTTGAAATACAATAACGACAGCTATAATATATTCAACAACTAAAGATTTGATAATTCTAAATGGACCGACGATATCCCTACATAAATTTTCATTTTCACGAAAACGACAAAAAAATAACACAATCATTAAAACCGAAGCCAGAAGGAGACAAGATGACGGTGCACACAAGGCTAATAATGTGCCGCGAAATATCGGAGCTGACCTTGACAAAACATGGCGGCTGGCACTATACGGGCCGGCAGACCTCTTGTTATCTTTTATCTTGGCTTGGAAATGTTAGATAAACTGCGTGTACGGTTTTCATCGCGAAGTAATTGGATCAAGAATTGGAATTCAACTTATTTCACTTTCCGTGTAGCTGCTATATACTCGAACATATTACATTAAAATGCTTAATGTTTTACTTACCTGTAAATTTGTAATACATGTAAGTAAACAAGAATTCACAAAAATGTCGTATAGTTTTTAAATAATAAACTGTGGAAGGTGTCAAAATCGATAAGGATCCTTGTGTCGTATGGCACAAAATCCCTCTCAGTTCATCGACAAACTGTTAGTGATGTGCAATCCAACCGAAATAATCCAAAATAGGATAATACTATATCATAAATGTTTTTTTTTTGACAAAATAAGATACAACACACCCACTAAAGTTAAACAAATTAGGTAGTTGTCTAATATAATCAGTTATAAGTTTGCGCTAACCAAACTGTCACATGACTAAGCAAGACTTGTTAACTAAATTATTTTGTGGTTGACTTTCCTTGTTGTTAGTATTATTCACAAGCGATCTTTGTCTTCGATGTGACATCATCCTTGGATGAATGCTACAGCATTTTACACGCCGTCTCTAATATATATAAATATCACACAATGACTCCAAATGATAAAAATAAGTGAGATAAGTCAGCCACGCCGTGAACAAAGCTGCTCACACTAGGACATGGAGGTAATCTTCGAGTCAGTTATCGTATTAGCTATGTTGCATTTCGTAATCGTGTGGCACCTCAATGTCGCCTACCGCACGATAATGCAGCCAGTTTGATGAGTGCCGACACATGAAATACATAGGTATTTCTCAAAGCAAAGTAGTGAAACAATATTTATCATATTCTAATAGATAAAATTCCAACATGATTTTTTACAATAGCACAAATGTGATATTTTTGAAATTTCAATATACCAATCACATTCATGATTCAATATGATATATATCTAGAAAAGATAAATATGTACTGTATACTGCAGTCTGATTGCTTGTATTGTTTGATTTGTCATAGTTTATCTATATTAAATATAGCGTTAAACCTCTTTAAGACGATTTCATAAGGACCGCGAAAATTGAACAATAGGCATTTATAAAATTTGATGCTGTCGCGCTGTACTCAACAACCCATTACTCATAAAGTGCGAAAGAAACAAGTCAGAAAATACATAAGACAAGGAGCAAAAGAAAAAAAGAATTTAGACAGAAAATATGTACAATGTGTAAACAGAAAAAATGAGATAAAATCAAAATGTGTTTTTCCACAAAAACTAAAAAGTTTCTAAATTCAATTCCCTATGATCTTATGTAATATGTATATGTAACAAAAGATGTTCATCACTTGTTTTTTTCAAATATAGTTACCATAACCTGATGTTTTGCTTTTTTAAATGATTATGTGAATTTTTACAGGTTATGATTTTATGATTTATTGATTTATTTACTGATTTTATAGATATAGGTTACACAAAAACGCCAAGTTTAAAAAAATGTAACTAATGAACAGAAATATTCTTAATGCTATAAGAAACCGGAAACAGCAATTAGCTGCATATTAAACATTGAAATAAAATAAAATAACAAAATAAATCGCAAGGAATATCATATATCATTGCCACTATAAATATGACAGCGAGGGGCCCGCCTTTGAAGCGGGAGTACGACGGCAGAATAAATCTGGAAATAAATTCTTTCCTATAATTAGCGTCAATCCACGCGATCAAGGAAACGCATTTCTTCCCAAACTAAGCACATTGATCCAACAAAACAGAATAAGTGTTTCATTATTATTTAGGGGTAAGGTAATTTGTGAATGTAACAGTCACTCGAGGAAAACAAATTAAAGAACCTAATAAACTAATGATGTAACAGGTTTACTTTATTGTATACATATAATTTGTCTAATCAGAATCGTTAATCCTTACCAACAGACAGTTCCATAATCATCAATGAACTCGTGAAAACGTTGTTCACAGAGAAATCCCAAATTGTTGTAATTAAATAAAATAAGAAAGTCATCAAAATAGTTAAAAGCCTAATTTGTTATTTTAATGGATCACACGTGCTTCATTTATTCAGTCTTTGCCGCACTGCATTTATTATAAGTATACCGAGTATAATGGGCTTCATTGATTTAGCACCATTGATATACATACATCATAATTAGTATGATTGTATGATTAATAGTTATCGTTAAACAATAATTATTATTTGATAATTTCGATAATTTGTTCCAAATATTCATAGTCGTTCAACTATTAAGACTCAGGTTATTTCAAGAATCAGGCTTGGTCGAAAATCAGCGTTAGTACACACGGCGCGACTGGTGGACTGGCGATTTTAGTAAGAACGATAATTGGGGAATATGAGAAATTATAGGGATGTAATGAGAGCTTGTTTGACCAAATGATAATAGAATGTGTGACTTTGATTCACAAACCCGACATCTTAATTCATCATCATAATTTAGCAACTGAAATACATTTAAGGATCGAATCTAGCAATGACGTGATTCCTGTAATTACATGTAATATACTTATCATCAAATAGATTGTTCAGAAATCAGTTGCCTTGTATAATAGCTTTTGAGATACAAATTTTACGTATTGTATGTCCTAAAGACAAATCACCAATTAACTGATCGGCGAATTTAAATGATCCGCTAAGTGGCAGCGCAGCGGGCGATTACGTATGAAAATGAAGTCATTAGTAGCCATCGAAGTCAATGTTGACATTACGACGCGCGTGCGATGATTTCCAATTGAAACTGTTATATCATTCATTAATAATATATCACAGTCATCAGTTCTTCAGGTATCTACTAACAAATTTTGTCACTTTTGTCAAAATTATTATCGATTCATGTAAGTACAACCTAACGTCTTATTCAGTGTACGACAATATTTTACACGTATCATTTCTGTAGATAGATATATATACAGCTGACACTGTTGAAATATACTTACATACAATAATATCCTTACTAATATTATAAATCGGAAAGTGAGTTTGTTTGTTTGTTTGTTCCGCTTTCACGCCGTAACTACTGAAAAGATTGCTTTGAAATTTTGCAGACGTAAAGATAAAAGTCCGGATTAAATAATAGGCTACTTTTATCCCGGAAAAATCGACAAATCCCACGGGATGCGCAATAAAGGCTTCGCTCAAAAACTACTGCACAGATTTTCATGCGGTTTTCGTCAACAGTGATTCTTGAGCAAGGTTTTGCGATATTTTTTATCTCGGAAAAACGGATAGTCCCACGAGAAGCGCGATAAAACCTTCGCGCCATAAACCGACTTCCGCGCATATGTAGCCGTGGGCAAAAGCTATGACCCTTAACCCTCTATAGACCCAATCCCGAAATCCACGCGGGCAAAGCCGCGGGCAGAAAGCTAGTATTACATACAAGCAAGACGTAGATGTTGGAAAATGCGAAATGAAGCACGAGCCCCTAGACAAAATATATTATTTATTACTGAAACCGTTTCGATATCAAACGACTATGTATTGAAATGATTCTAAATTAATGAATCATTCCCATATATATGGTTCTAACGAAACAAAAGCGAATGTCGTTAGTTTTACAGGCCCTGGGCCGTTAAAATTCGGGCAATTTATAAATTTCATATTCTCCTCTAAAACTGAGTAAGCTGAGTTTAGTCTGCAGGGCACAGCGGTCAAGCCGCCTCGATCGGTTTGAAGTCAGACGTAATTACCGTAGCACTTGGTTGCGGTGGTCTACATGAGATCTCCCGGCCTCTCCTTTCCAGGAGAAAAAAAATATTTTAGTTACTTAGTAATAGCGAAAGAATAAAGACGTCGTACTTGCCTCGATTCTACGTTTGACTACCGCATCGCCATCCTTTTCCGTCCCGTAGATCCTGTATCGTATCTGTTCGTTCACTAATAATTTCGTGAAACATTAAAAGATAAGCATTCACATGCAAAGCGTTGTCAGTTGTTAAACATAGCACTATATGGATATGCGTCATCTATAATAAAAATATCATTGCTTAGATATACGACATATGAGATAATGTCAAGTTCAGGATATAAAATCTGATTTGTGACTGTATGAACTAATTCTAAAGGATTCTCTATGATCAATAATATTTCAGATGGTATATTCTTTATTCTTGTTGTGAAACACAGAAAGCTTTCATACAAGTGGCTCGACTGTCTAGCACTTTCGCGGTCAAATAGATTCTGAGACAGACTCTGTAAAGGTCTTCCACCGTAGGGTTGTGAACCAATGGTGTAACATCTTTGACATACAAAACTAATTATTAAAATACTATTTGAAGAACAAATTTTTGATCTGATAGCCAGGTAAAACTAAATTTCTAAAATACTACTAATTGTTGGCAATGCAGCAAATAGAGCAGGAGCAGAACCTAATATTATACGTTCTTTAGTTCAGCCTATACCTGACCACAGCTAATGTTGCTTCACTTAAGCAATCATCAGCGCTAAAGAGCGTTTTCGACGGCGAACTGAAGACTACAATACATTTTAACTATCTATTTATAGAGTGTGACCAATAGGGTTCTATAGGTGTCGTGCGTATTACGCGCACGTGGACCGGCAAAACATCCGGCGACGGGCCCTCACAGGAACATGGATGGCAGGCGACTAATTAGGCCACCCTAATGCCATTAGCCGTGCGTCCGTGGGCGAACAGTATCGCGGTCGACGGTATCTGATCGGACGACGAATATGCCGGATATCCTCAAAACAAAAAGAAAATGTCTGCAATAAAATTTGAAATAATCACTTCAACAATGACGAGGTCATTTCGGAATTTAATCCATTGTCCATTTAAGTTCTATAACATATTTCGAGTTTTAGTAAGTCGTCTTGTTTTTTGTAAGTACGAGTATTAACTACGTTAAATATAATAGGATTGACAATTGCCATTGTAAAGAGTACACTGGTAACTGAGGATTTTCTTGAAAAAGTAATCCAAGAACTTAATAAAAAAGTTAAACAAGACAATTGATATTCCGAAAAAAACATATATGAAAGAGATAAAATTAAAAATAAAGCAACCGTGACACATTCTGCAACGCATACAACTCTAACAATATCCTTAAGTGTGTCACAGATGACAAAGACGTCGTCGACGGAGTCAATCATGGGAATAATTGGAAAGCATCCAACAAAGCCGTTGAACCGTTACAATAGGCTTGTTTCCACTAAGAATGAATCGTATGGGTTAGAGTTTCTAATGATTAATCATGATATGTAGTAAACAAAAAACTACTTTTTTTTATTAAAATAATATAAGATTACTAATATTTTTGGAAATGAAATTCGTCAAAATTACTTATTTAATCACGTGACATTAAACACCAATCAGAGAAGCGTGACGTCACGCCTCGCGAAACACCGGCTGTAGTGTAGTGTACATCATCTATCTAATCTGTGCTGTCAGTGAACACTGAACAGGTTATTTCGATACACTTTGTTTTCAAAGACTATTGTTAAATTAATACAGTTTGTTTATCTTAAAAGACACGGACATTTGCCATGGAATCAAGATTTACCAAAGCAAACGGCAGTAATTTGCCCAAAATTGACGCCGTTATGCTTGGGAAATTTTTCGCAGCAAACACAGATTTTGTATATAAATAATTTGTTTGGCGTTTTTATCGTTGTGCTTTTACATTGGGGCACTATACAGTATTTATAATAAGAGGGATTAATTATTTATTATAATGATCTCGTTGACTGACATAAACAAATTCGATTGTTTCGCGAGGAGTGACGTCATTCAAGACACCATGACAGTCTTGGCCTTTTTCGAAGTCAATTATAAGTTCATTTCTAAAAAAGCAAAATACTTATGAAAATGGCCTATTTTTCTAAAAATAATATATATTAGGTGTAAAATAGATACTAAACTATAGTTTTAAACGAATTTCCAAATTTTGTCAACTAGCCTATTCTCCGGAATCTCCGATCTGACAGTGGATCCGATCTAACGGAGATGGCAGATCATGCGCTCGGACAGCGAGAGTGCGGCTAACGTTGCATTCTAACAATGTACAATTTTTTATAGTTGCAATTGATTAACAAAATCACAAACGCTTTTTATCGTGAGATAGGTTTTTTACACAGTTTCTAATACTAGCTGACTTACTGCAACAGACTACTTTTGAAGTGTGATTCTTCAAAAAAATTACCTTGTATGTTCTCTTTTGTAAAGTATCTATTGAGATTAATTGTATATTCGCCGATGAGTGTTTGAACTATTAATAATGATCTTAAATATTAGTTCATTTTAATTTAAATGATCATACGTAAAAATAAGAGAGGATATTATTACTTTTTTTATATGTGTTGAGATAAAGCAAATACAAATAAAAGATAATAAGTTAACAACTTTGCCGACCAACGACACAAACTAAATATAACTAATAATTTCTTAATCTTTTTGAATATCCTGATTATAATGAAAGAAATAAAATTAAAAAAATATTTGGACTCACCACGACAACAGAATACCGAGGTTATCAATTGTAACATGAGCTTGCTAATCTAATTGTGGGTAATTGTCTTTCGGCCTTGAGGGGCATGTGGTGATATCGTCATGTGCAAATCATTCAGTTTATAGTATCACTATGCTCGGCCTTTAAAGGTGTACAAATCTTTAGAAATAATTGTTATTACAGCTACAAATGCACGCGAAATTTAATAAAATATAAAAATTATGTTATTCTTTTATTCATTACATAAAAATAGATAGATAGATAACACTTTATTGTACATACACCACAAAACAGAGAGAAGAAAATAACAAAATACACTTAAAATTACAATTAGTCAAATAGTCCATGGTTCTACCAGCTATGTGAGCGGACGCGTTATCTTGGTGAAAAAGAATGCCACGGACTCCTTGGTACTCCGGTACTTGGACGCTCATTACTCAACTCCTCGAATGATTGTGGGAGACAAACTTCACAATACCAGTAACTGCCCTATGATCTTCCAGTGGAATAACAACAAATCCACCACTTCGTCGAAAAAAACCGCAACCATTTTTTTTATTAACGCTCCGGCCGCGAACCACTTTTGTAGACAAGTCGTCCTCTTCAAACACCCATTGCGTGGATTGCTGCTTTGTTAGAGGATCGTAGCTGTAAATCCGAGATTCGTCAGTTGTAAGGATATAGGAAACGCTCTGCGATGTTCCTTCTTTGAGCTTTTCCAACATAAATTTGCACAACTCTACACGACGGTACTTTTGCTCATCAGTGAGAAAATGAGGTATCCATCGCGAAGCAACCTTCGTGACTTTAAGGTGTTCATGCAAAATAGTGGAAACTGCCCGAGATCCAATCTTCATTTCAGCCTGAATCTCTCTATGTGTTATATTTCTATTTTCCTGGATTAGCCACTCTACTTGGATAACGTTTTCATGAGTTACCGCAGTTGGTGGTCGTCCAGGTCTATTGTCATCATTTAGGCTCTCTCGACCACGTTTAAATTCACGCAACCAACAGCTGATAGTTGCTAACATAGGAGCAGACTCACCAAAAGCAACTTGTAAATTTTCATGTGATTCCTTAAAGGTTAACCCGCGTTTATAATCATAGAAAATCATAGTTCGAAATGCTTCCAGAGAGACCTCCATTGTTAAAAACAAAAAAGCGTGACAGGCATTTTAAAACTATGAAAAAAATTAGATTTGTTGATGGCCAGTGATTTTCAGCAAGGAGGTTAGTATTGAAATATGTCATAAATTAAAAAAGTACCAACAAAAAAGAGGTCGTAATTACAGTGTAGCTAACTATTATCAGAACAGCCCTTGTATTATACAAGAATAAAATCCGAAGGATCATTTATGTACTTTACATTCTAAAATTATTATAGAATTAAACTAAAATTGAATCATGATGAGTTAGCATGGCGTTTTTAATAATCTACCGTCACAGTAAGTGCACACAGCAAGGCGTCAAGGGTGACTTTGAGACAGTTTAGCATTTTTCTAATGATACATATAAAGCAGTTTCCTCAATTCTTCACTAATGTCACTATCAGACAATTACCCGGAAAAAAATATATGATATTTCAAATTACATATGTATTTCTTCCAACTCATACATATTTTCAAAGCATAACACAGAAATAATTTACTTTATAACTTCAAATGTTTAAAGTAAATAATATAGGTAATTATAGTAAAAAAAAGAGATAAATGTATTTACTTAAGTTTTTTATTTCAGAGAAAAAAAGAAAAAATATTTGTAACGTTTTATGTGAACATTCTATTAGATATCTAATCGCAGACACGAGTAAATCGCCTTAAAGAAAAAAATATAAGAACTATAATTAAAATATTATAGAAAGAAATGGCAAAAACAGATTTACTTTCTATTTCAAATAAATAAATACAACATTATACAATAATTATTACAATAATACACAAATTTAAAATAAAACTTACAAACAAAAGGAAAATATTCAGGTCATTAGTTCTCTCTGGAAAGACGGTCGAGAGCTCTGAAAGATGTCTAGTACCAAACAAATACGCAAAAAGAAGTTTTTCAAAAATCTGAAAAACGTATAAATTTGTCATTGTAAAGAATGATTAAAATCGATGTATACAAACAATACTCAAAATCAAAATCAAAATAATATTTATTCAACATAGACCTTTACAGGCACTTATTGATGTCAACAAACAAAACAAAAAAAAGCTTAAGTAATAAAAAAAAAAAAACAAAAACCTTGTCCGTACGTACGAATAAGGAAAAAAAAAGAAAAAAATATATTGACTCGACACCTGTTCGGAAATTGGGAGAGCCTTCTCGAGAAGAACAGGCAAGAAACTCTGAAGGTCTATTTTTTATCTCCTCTTTTCAATGTTAATAATTATAATAACATAATATAAAAATACAATATAGTATAAGATACAACCATACCTAATACGATTACAGTCGTATGTATGTTTACATACACATATAAAATAATACAATATTATAAATAATGTTGTTACCAAACATGGCTCTATGAATAGTGTCCCTATTCCCAAATACTGTGATCATTTAGATAGTCACTTACTTTATAATAACCTTTACAATACTGGCCAAGTATATGTATAACTTTTTATAACAAGTTACCACACAGTATTGTTAATCTACCTTTTAATAAACTTAAAACTCGAGTAAAAAAAACTTTGATGAGCAAAGGATATTATCGAGTCCAGGATTACTTGGATGATCGAAGTGTCTGGGACTAAAAAACCCTCGCTCGTTGAAATAAACAAATTGTTAATAAATTCTTAGGTAACTGTGTAACATAATAACATGTATATTTAAGTGTACCTATTATAATAACCTTTTGTTACTTGTATAATACATTATTGCTAGTTTTTAAATGATTGTATGCGCGTGTCCTGCGGTTGATTTTTTTTTTTTTTTTTAGTTGTGCTAATTTACACGGGTACCTGTTTTGGTTATTTGTATCCTTCTGTGGCTTAAGGGTAGTCATACTCTCATTAAAATCTCTTCGGCAGTGTCGTGTGAGGCGGGTCGTTACGTTCCCTAAAACATGGTTGAGCGAAGCGATGGCTGGTTCATGCGTCATGCTCGTGAACGGGTGCTGCCAGCGGAGATGAGTCTGCTCTTTGCTATACTGGGTACTACTCGTATTTATTATAATTTTAATTTAACTTTAATATATTCTTTTAAAACTGTATGACACGGCATTCCTAATATAGGCATGTTTTCTAAATATTTTTTATTAATTATACTATGTAATGGAAAGTGACTTCATGAATTATCAATATTGAAGTCATTTTCCAAATTGACGACTCTGTATCTATTTAATACAGGGAAAAAAAAACAGCCCTTGCTGAGTTTCTTGCCGGTTCTTCTCAGTACAAGGTCTCCCGCCGTAGATTTGCGAACCGATGGCGTAGCTTTTCGACATTCACAAGTGCTTGTAACAGCCCAGACTGAATAAATGATTTTGAATTTGAATTTGAATATGAAGCCGATGACGTGTAATGTTTTGCAGACACGCCGGCGCCGTAACAATCATGAGCCTCTGAAGATTCAATTTCAAAAGCAGTGAAGCCATCAGCAGGAGCACGCAACGTTCATCTACGTTTACATAACATGTAAAGAAATCACTGCAATGGAAACGCAACGCATCAAACATCTAGTGCAAGTAATGAAGGACTGAGTTATCGTAAAAGATTATTTCTTTTCTGTAAGAAAATCATTTAAGGAGTGTAAGCCTATTTAATTTTAACTATAACATACGAAATTGTTCATGTAAACTTTCCAAAACACACAGAGTGAACTAATTGAAGAATGTTAATGAGTGTATTAACTACTGCAATGTAATAGATATCTGCGATTCCTGGATTCCATTTCAATCAATATACAATGCTAGTGACCTTTGTACCGCTCAACAGGCAATGAATAGATATGAGCTTTCAACAGCGGAAGATGAAAAGTTATAATAAATTTTGTTATCCAACAATTAGGTGATCAGTGAAATCGGTTCATATGTATATAAATTATATGTCACTCGGAATAAACCAAAAGAAAATCACAGTAAACATTAAGCTAGCGAAGCATTGCGTTCAACAACAATGTTCCAAGAAAGTCGACGAAACGACGGCCAACGACCTTCACTCCATTCCTCACCGGCTGCTCGCGGCCAGAACCACAGAGTTCGAAGCGTAACAATGACTGCGCCAATTAACTTGGCTTGGGAAAGAAATGGCTCGGCAACCGCCGCACACGGCACGCCACTCCACCAGGAGTAAAAACACGGAACCGGAGACTTATTGACAAAAACAAATATTGCATTCGTTATGTATTTGCGGGTATCTATCTCTTTGAAAACTATGTAGATATAAATTGTGTTTCACAATAAAATGACTTATACTAAAAGTTCAATTGTTCTAAAACACAACATGTTTCATAGCTTTATTGTGGAAAAAAAATGTTTAACAAATAACAAGCTCTTTCAGAATCACAAACTATTTCATTTTAGAAAACAATGACCAATGGCAATTAAGAAATATTAGTGGATCGTGCCTAGTGACTTTGAAAATACAAACCATAAATCTCACAAAATTGTCACAATATCAAAACCACACGTTTCTGTCCATGCTCTATCGAAAATCGTATGAGCGTATCGGTCAAGCAATTCTAAATATATATGCGATTGTATTTTACGAAAAAAAATTATGAACCATTTGTTGAAGTGAATTATTGCGTGTTCTCGAAACTCTATTGCTATTTTAAAATATTCTAGTCTAGAACGTTATAGTCATCTTCATTCACCACCCAAAGCTATGCAGATTTTTCATTTAATTGCTTAAGTTTCGAGTACAATTTTTTCCCCACCCGTATTTTTCCTTCTTTAGTTGTAATATAATTGTTCTATTAGTATTGAGTCTGGTCATAAGTTGGTGTCTTGATTAAGCCAGACCTCGTAACTCCTTCCACTAATTATTCTACTAGCGTGGTATATATCAAACGATTGAACCCTCTCAATTGACCAGTTCCAAAGAAAACAGGATGGTACGTTATCAACATTAAACAACTATTAATATGCCTTGCAATCTGTATTATTCAATGCAAACAGATTGCTATCAGTAAGGTCAAACAAAATGACGTAATTGTATCGTTTGTAGAACGATAACATCAGTTTTCTGGGAAACAATCTCCAAGGAGCCACGAGAATGTTTTCTGAAGATTTAAAGTTGCTCTTTACAATGTAGCACTGTAGTAAGGACAAACTCTTCAATACCGACATTGACTAAGGTTGTTATTCAACGGCGACACCCAATTATTGATTAGATCGGTAATTTACAGCGCTGATAATCGCCAATCTTTGATTTTTCTGTAGGTTTTTTTACCGCAGTAGAGTAAATCCATAATAGCTGGAAAACTCATGAGTTGATATTACTTCATGATTATATATAAATGTTTAATTAATTATCGTTATAACAAGATATTACTTTAAATAGCAAGTTGAAACCAACTTAAAATGCTGCTTTGACGTGGAACATTTTCAGGACACGTTTGGCGCAGCGGTCGAGTAATCGGCTACACTACAACGCATCGGGTCGCGGTTCAAACATGTCGAGTCTAAATATCAGTCTTGTCGCATATTTCAGTAGTGAAATCCGCTACTATAAATATTTACAATTGCAGCACTACTTGTCACCATCCATTCTTACGGAGTGATATAAGAGGCAATCTCTACGGAGAGATGTAATTCGCGAAATAAATTATACAGCAACCGGTGTAGTCAGTGAGGTGAAGTCGTTCAATTAATCCTTTTAATCAGATCTGCACCCAGCATTAAGACATTTATGGGATGAACTAGCTTTCTGCCCGCGGGTTAGCCCGCGTGGATTTCGGGATTGGGTCTATAGAGGGTCATAGCTTTTGCCCAAGGCTACATATGCGCGGAAGTCGGTTTATGACGCGAAGGTTTTATCGCGTGGGACCGTGGGACTATCCGTTTTTCCGAGATAAAAAATACCGCAAAACCTTGCTCAAGAATCACTCTATCTATTGATGAAAACCGCATGAAAATCTGTGCAGTAATTTTTGAGCGAAGCCTTTATTGCGCATCGCGTGGGATCTGTCGATTTTTCCGGGATAAAAAGTAGCCTATGTTACTCTTCATCCCTTCAACTATCTCCACGTAAAAAATCACGTCAATTCGTCGCTCCGTTTTGCCGTGAAAGACGGATAAACAGACAGACACACTTTCCCATTTATAATATTAGTATGGATAAGGCCGCAAGGAGAGGGGAGATCAAGAGTGGATGGCCGTCTCCTCAAAATAAAATATCTTCGTATCAAACTGTAGGCTGCACATAAATACAATGTCCATGTTACACTATGATTAATACATAATACCGATATTTCAGACTTGACCTCTTTTTTTTTTCGTATACAACTTTTAGTCAGTAACTATAGTAAGTAAAACATAACTAACACACTCTACATTTACATGTCGACGAATAATGGTACATAGGCTATTAAGAACTATAGTAGTAAAACAGGTGACGACATCCCCTTTTTTTTTGTTCCATCTGAGGAAAATGCAATAAGTTGCATACCCCGGCCTTGGCGAGCCGGCGTTTATGTGGGGCTCTCCTCCCCAGAAGGGGGAGGCCTACCCACTAAAAACCTCAGGGATGGCCTTCCTCAGGCATGTAGGGAGCCCCCGGGAACACCAAGCTACTTCCGGGAACCCCCAGCCTCCGCACCCCGCCGATACAGGGGAGCCCTCCTCGGGGGAGCTACAAAACCTCCTCCGATCTTCACCACCGACAACGCCCCCAGGCCACGGAAGGGGCGTGGTTCTTCCCGGATCGCCGTATCCGCGGGCGCAGGTGACGACATTCCCTATCTGCTCGAATTTAACAAAGATATTTAATTCAAAGACGGTGAGTAATTAATCAAGGTATTCTGCGCGCTGACACCAAAAGTGATTATTCTGAGAAAAACAATTTTTCGAGCAACATGTTTATTTTTTGCTTGCCTCATAGCATAGCTTTTCACTTACATCAAACTATTTATGTATATCCCAAAGTAAATTATCACGAATAAATCCATTCGAAACCCCGAAAAAAATAGATTGTGGCTGCTGCGAATTTTATATTGCTAAAATAAGCTTAAAATTAATTAATAAAGTAAGTACAGATCAAAACCGTATCAGAGCAATTTCAAGAGCAACAACCAGAGATATTAAAAGCATACTAAAGTTCTCTAAGATATGAAAATTTATAAACATTGTAGTGGTTGTTTTCTATTATGTGTTCTCATAACTCATAACTCTGTTCATGCCTCATGTAATCATCATAATTCATATATATCTTCACTGACGGAGGGTTCCAGCCCGTTCTCAGTTGAAAATAAGTTATTATTATGATAATATACAAATTAAAGGTTAAAAACTACCCAAAAAATTAATTATAGGTTTATTTCAATAGTCATTAAATTCCGAAGGTAAAGTGATAAAGATGTCGATAACATCAGGATATTAGAATCAAGGAAAATGGTCAATTATATTTCCTAATTCTATTAAGCTAAATAACAATAGTAGCGTTTAGGCAAAGTTTTGTCCGGAGTAAAATGGTTATTCGTTTTTTAAATTGGCTAATAAAGTTTACGGTATGTTTATGATTCTGGCGTTTAGTTTGCCGACGACTTATTTTATTTAATACAATAGATAACCGAAGTGGGATGATAAACTATACATAAAATAATATTCAGAGGATTATCAGCTTTAGCGGCAATTGGCTTAAAAATATGCTTAAGCTATTTAGTGACAAACAAGCAGACTCACCAGATGTTATGTAGTTACAGTCGTTTATAGTACATGTGGTCCCTATGAGATTTATAGCGAATCTGAAACCCTCACGGAAACCAGTGTGTATATTACCATCTTCTGACTTAAGATAGAAAAGTCATGGTACCCAGTTTTTTCTTACTATTTTTCTGGTCACGCCCGAACACTGAAATGATAGTACTACCGTTTGCCGTAGAAAAAACTAAGATCAAAATACTCAAATAAATGACCCTGGTGTAGTCTGATTCCGGTACAATATATTTCATATTTCGGTAATACCAACAACCCAAATAAATAAATGCTGTTATAAAATTTCTTTCATGGAATACCAGATAACTGTAGATAAGCACAAAAAGAAATCGCCAATTTAAAACAAAATATTTGTCGATGTCAATGATAAGCAAAGAAACTAATGATAATGATACGGCATAATCGCCAGCAACAATTAGCGACCGCGAGATAGGTGACGCGAGCGCCGCCAAGGTCGTCTTCTCCGTAAGACAAGACTGCTCTCGGTTGACTTAAATTCGACAAAAGAGTGTTGCGTAAATGACAGCCGCTCTTTAGACCCGACCGATGATTATGATGTCATCACGATAACAAATAAGTGTGTTAAGGAGTCATTTCTCAATGGCAACGTATATTAGAAAACACTATCAGTACCTTTCTTCGACAGCTTTTCACGCTCCTTCTCCTTTTCGCGAGCCTTCTTCTCTCGCTTCTCCCTCTCCTGCTTCTCCTTCTCCAACCTCTTCATCTCCTTCTTCAAATCCTTGTCAGTCTTCTTCATTTTAGTGTCGTCGATCTTCTCTGACAGAATGAAAGTACCCGACTGGAGCTGCGTGTCCAATTCTTCTTTTGGGCGCATTTTCACAAAGATACCAACACTGAATAGCAGCACCGAAAATCCGGAATTTTCGTTACACTTGGAAAATACTCTCGGAGTTTCGTCAGAGTGAATAACTGGCGGCACTACACGGCCGATTATTTTATCGGACAGGTGCACCGCGCGTCGCTATTGGCTGAGTCGTATCGTATTTATCACTGACACTACCGCTGTTTCGAAATATTGCGGGTGTCGCTTAATGTTGCGAGCACGAACCGATCGAGACCGAGTCCGAGACAGCACTGACTGGTGATTCCGGTCCCGCGCACTCGCGGAGACGCGGGCGCGGCGCCGTGCGCGGGCGACGCCACCGCCGCTGGCTATAAATAAAGCCTCACTTCCTATAAAAATGGATCGGAAGGCGATTTATGGCCAATGAACCCCATAAGTTTTTAACTTAGTGTGACTAATACCATAATTTATTGCTGGATGATTTTATTCACACTATTAAATTGTCAGGATATTATTTTGTAAGTAAACATTTCAACATTTCAAGGTTACAATATTTATAAATAACTTTTAAATAATTCCATATTCAAAGCGGTAAACACAAAAAAAGTGTAAATAATTGGCGATAAGGATGAACTCAAGTTCAAGTTGTAAGCATATTTTATACTCTTGTTTTTAAAGACAAAGACAAGGCAATCAATTATATTTACAAATTACCGTCACAACTAGCTCGTCCAAGTCCAGATAGAATAAAATACATTAACTATAGAAGAAAAGAGACTATCAACATGTAATGGTGAGGAGGGGTAAGAGTGTAGAGAAAAATTTGAAGTGTTGCAAAAAGTTGGCTGAAAGATGAAGCAAGCTAATTTATGACAAAATCTTTGATAATAGGATTAAAGAACGATCTCTGCATGATGATGTAGAATTCTAAGGGCCCACTTAACCAATAAAAAGTCAGCCGATAGCCGAAATTGCACAACATTGAATTGTCCCCCTGCATAGTTTAGCATTTAGACATTGAATCTATCTATGAATGCCTTGGAAATATGAAACCTAATAACTAAGTAGTAATTTGTCGATACACAGTTTGGGTCACTACTAGACTACACAGACTAATTTGGATTTACGACATAAACATTACATTATTTAAGCGAACATTATTTTTAGAAGTAGCTAAAGCTCTTCTGCGATAGCTCTTCAGCGTAGTTTGTACACCAAACATCGCAAAATCTCTCTCATCTGATCTCTCATCTCATGGAACCGGTGGTTCCACAGATGAGATTTACTTATTAAACATGATTCGACATAGAACTTTTTGAACAGTTAATATGTATATGTAGTACCAGACCAGAGTACCCTCCACTTGAACATTTTTTCTGACTTTTATGTTACTTTTCTGCAAGAGTACAATAATTTTAAGAAAAACTACATAACCATTAAAAATGTTCAACCAATTCTGGAGTCAATTAATGTAATGTCGTCGAAACTGTAGCACAATGCCCCTAATGACACTGAGGAATCACTTTGATCGCCGACGGCCGATGGAGCCGACGGTATTAATCGCACGGCGTATGCCATCATGGCGACTATAACGTTGCGAAGGCATGATTTAGCAACAGTGCGAGAGTCGCGGACTGGTTGGGCTTAGAACAATGGAACCTGTTCCGGAACCAATCGCGCCTGCGGGATCGGGGAAAGTAGTGACGTTACATCTGGTTAAAGACCACCAACTACGTGTACTCGGGTACACCTAATGTAATGTATATGTATTATTGTAAATGCGCCAGTATTGATGATAAACTTGACTCGCAGTTCGAAATTTTAAGAAAAGAAAATGGCTTATAATGAAACGTCATCTCTGCTGATTTATAGATTCTTAACAAACAGAAGCAAATAATTAGCACCTTGATAAAAATATTTTATATATATATTTGAGTAAGACAATATTATAGATAAATTTAAAAATTCAATTTTCCATCCATCCCAGATTTTTATTATTAAACTTCTCAGGAGAAATTTGCTTAAAATTCGCTGGAATTCACAAGTTCACGAATTGCAGTGCACCACCATGCGGCAGAGACGCAGCGGCGCAATATGGACGGAAATTGGTGGATGTACTAGCGTCGCGAAGGTGCCAGACCATACAAGGCGTTTCCGGGATCCGGCCACCGACCCCGTGACATTTGCCCATCAAGTACGGGTACGGTAAACTTACAATATTTGTTTATTACTTGCTTTTGAACCCAACCAAAAACAATTTAAAAGATTTTCGGAAAGAAAAGATAAAAATACTATCACATTATGAATCATCAATCACAGAAACAAATTTTCTTAAAACTGCTGTTAGAAATCGTAAGAAACATTAATATTTATGATTTTATGAAACGTAGCAGGATATTCTACTGAAAGGAAATAATATCAATTAACATGCACTAGGTATGTTGTATAGTACAAACGTTTAATTTTATTTTTTTATTTTTATGATGTCTGTCTCCTAAACTACCCATTTTTGTATTTCAGGAATAGCGGCCACTCGCACAATTGGCACAAACATGTTTAAACATTAATTTATAAAAAAAAACAAGATAAAACTTGAGTTAACAAACGTAGGGAAAAATATCATCTAGCTACATCGACTGCAGCCACAGAACTGCCTGAAAATGGAAAATGTGAACGCCACATATACAGAATGTTTCAGGCTGGCGAAAAAATAATTTTGTTATGTGAAAAGAAGTTAAAGGAAGACTACAGAAAAAATATAAGCGCTAATCATGGTACTTTTTCCCTTATAAGCTCAATATTTAGATGTTATCGACAGCCAGACAAGCAAATATTATCCATCTTATATAACATATATATTATTTCTCTAGTTTTGAAACAACTTGTGTTAATTACTAATAAACTATCGTAAATTACTGTCGTAAAATTTAGGGACGAACGTATTTCTCAGTTTCTACATTTTAAGATTTTTGGTTTTTACTACTTCTCAATTGCTACTACTGTCACAATGCTATTGCCAACGCTTAATTGTTCAGGCACCCACATTATTTACAAGGTGATAAAAATACAGAACATACAATTAATCTTCAAATCTATTGCAAGTGTTCCCTACAAGTTTAGGAAAAAATGGTACAATAATTAAAAAATCCATAATATTAAATATTTTTTACTTATTTTTTTAATGTATATTAAGAAAATATATAAGGGTGAAAAATAACGTACAATTGCTACACATTCAATGTCTTGCTTTTTAAGGTGCACCAGTGACCTGCAAAACACACATCGGCGAACTTTCTAATATATTTATTAAAAGCACATATTTAACTGATCACCATATATAGAACCATTATGTTTATGCCACCTAGACATTCATGGTTCATGTATGAAGATCTAACTGAACAAGACTTAACTCTATCTCTCCGTATTCGATACAATCACATTCCGCTAAATAATTTTCTTTCCCTAATGGTAAAGTTAATAGTTTCAATTATACAGTATGACCGTCAAGATTGATATCAAATTTTTTTAGAATGTGAAAGAAATAAATAACTCAGGAATTGATTAAAGACATTTGAATTCGTAATCTGTCATTCTTGTATATATTTTCTCATTATCGCATTAATCAGTTGTCAAAAATACTGCAGTGTGGTGATAGAGAATCGAATCGCTATGATTGAATTGCACACAGTAGGTATGGTATGGATACAAATACAATTGTTAAAACTGTCCATTTTAATGTTTATGTATCGGGCTATAGATAGATACTGTTTGTGACAAAAAAGATCTGACCGTCCATGCCATGCTCATACGAAAAGACAATCAAAACAATAAATTAAAGAATTCGAATAAAATCCTGTCAGACAGTAAAATATTTTATCTCGCGAGATGAAGATAGTACCTAGCATATCTTAAAAGATGACTTCGGACATGCGGCCTATGAAAGATGCAGCAGCATGGTCGCGATTATTCTTAAAGCTCTGAAGCAACTTTGTAATTAATTTTTTTTTGTCAACAGAGTCCAATGTGGACTTTTTCCGATTTCAATGCTGGTTTGATGGAGAGTTAACTGTGAAGTAGTGACTAAACCTTATCATGCAAAAAAGGTATTAAACATCGGCACAAGTGTATCAAGACACCCTTCTAGTTAAGCCATGTTAAGTCTCTTAACAACGCCACATTCCATAACTAAGAATGGTATTTTTAGCAATACTCAATGCCCGATCATAAAGCTTAATACACCCAAGTTTGGTTAGAAACGAAAGTACTTCATCAGACCCGAAGCAGGCCGTCTCGTCTATTGATAATTTGCCCCAACGTAAAATGACTGTGCAACCAATGGAGATCAATTTTCATATAATTTTAATGTTTTTGTAATACCGTATTACGAGATCAAAATAAATACATATTTAAAAAAATGACACAAATGAGAAGTAATACTAATAGAATCATCATCAATAAATATTATTTTATTTTAATGATCAAGGCGCACCCACGTCATTTCTATTTATATATGTTACTTAGCAATATAGAAGATAAAAACAACTACTGGAGCAATCCAACCGCAAA
The DNA here is from genome assembly GCA_036419045.1 of Scirpophaga incertulas. NCBI lineage: Eukaryota > Metazoa > Arthropoda > Insecta > Lepidoptera > Crambidae > Scirpophaga > Scirpophaga incertulas. Next base: position 15,152,057 of record CM071630.1, on the reverse strand, counting down.
CTTGAAAACAAAGTAAATTGGTGCAGATAGGAGTAACCGCAGCGCATTACCGAGAAGTTATACCCAAGTATTATCATCTATTGGCAATTATGGCAATGTACTTAATTGATTCAATCATTAATATGGTTAGTGAATGATTTAGACACGTGAAACAAATCAAGTTATTAAACATGATAATTATGATTAAGCAAATTAATAAATCACAGTAGTTCTTTTGTTCCAACGAGAGTTAAGATTAAGATAATTTGTCACGAAATAATTATATTTAATACTTTAAGTAAAGCATACATTTTATTCATAATGCAATTTAATCCGTAGCGGAAACAAACAGGTTTTTAAAATCATGCAATTAATACGTACTCTTAATAATATATGAAAATTTATTATAATTATATCGAGTTTTGCCAAGCTTCATTTTATTAAAAAGACAATGACATTCCATTTGTAAATGCGACTGATAATTATTCAACCCGTAATCGCCATAACAATAAAATATTATCGGTTCATACGATCTCAGACTGAGTAAGAGTGCCAATAGGCTTTTTGGCAATGCGAAAAATAAAGTGTCAATTACTGTTAACAGGATAAATTAACGAGTTAAAAAATGATTATTTATTAACGTAAGTTGAAAATAATGATTAATTTATTTTAAAATCCGTAAATAAAAATTGCATTTTTTAAACGTTTGTCACGTGACACAAAACGCTCCTGATTAGTCGAGTTTATCATGACGTCACTTGCTTATAAACTTCGTTTGCCTACGTGTGTTGCGCCTAGTTGTGGTAGATTATCTCAGTTATATTAAGATTTCTTTATTATGCATTGTTTTTTTTTTTGTTTATTTGCACTATTTTACAAGTACTTTCAACCATGGACAACGATTTTGTAAAAGCAGACAGCAGAAACCATGCAGAAATCATGGTCGGATTATTTTTCAAAAATAATTCTGACTTTTATGCTTCGGAGCTAAAAAATGTAAAAACAGCAAAGTATAATTACACTTTATTGGTAACTTAAATTATATCATAAGAAAGTGAAATAATTATGAACTTCCACAAGAACTTATATAGGTTATAAATAATTAAGTTTGTTTGGCACAATTTCGTGAACATAAACGATAATTTGTTCACGTTACGTCGGTTATTGAATGTCTTCACATTGTTTAACAAGTTCCATTCTTTGCCGTTTGACAAATGCAGATCGGGAAGTACCAGCATCACACATTCTTTTAATGCGATCTGGCTGGCAATGAAATTTAAAAGGCAGAACTTTATCTTTTAAAATTATTTTCTGACTGAAACCCATTTTGTACTGATAGTAATTTGCCATGTCATTTTCCATCTGTAACGAACAAACAAGTTTTAGTCGGGATCTTTTAGTGTACTTCTTATTGAAATCATAGGACTCTGTAGTTACAAATTTTAACAAATATTATGGAAAACAGCGGAGTTTTTAACGACGTATTTGTACATTTTGGAACTGCACACCATTTGTAACTCATTTTGTTACATAAATCACTGATAAAAAGTAAATCCAATCGCATTTTCATTTTTTGTTTACAACAAACAAATATATATGCCAGTTGTCACAGATCAGAATACAGGCAAGTGACGTCACCGACCTCAATGCAGCGCCATATTGTCAAAGTAGCGTTTTGGCACACTATTTAAATATTGAATTTTTAATTCGATGTTTTTCAGCTAATATATACCAGAATTAAAAATAACAACTTTTACTGGGTTCCTTAGACTCTACTACATAATATAAAATGGATTTTAAAAACCTGTCAAATAGCCTATTATCCGAGTGCTGCTGTATTATCTTCAGATTTGTATCTATAGAAGAAATAGATGCAGTATCACAACCAACAGCGCCCAATTGTGCATAAAAATAAATCGCGCAGAAATATCGACGATCATGTTCAATGATAGCCCAGAACTTAGGACTAGATTTTAGAGCGGGCGCATGCGAAAATCGTATTTAGTGATGGGAGCAAGAAGCCAGTTATGCCGATGGCGGCGGCTCGCCTTCACCCACATTCATATCGCTGCAAATGAATCCGCCTAGCGCAGCTATCTGGCTCATTAGTTTGTCGATACTGTATTTCATAGAACTTCTAAAAATGCATATGCTCTGACAGATAATGTAAGTATTAAATGTTAGCACTGAGAAACTAAGACCCATTCGTTTTGTGTTAAATTATCATATATGTAAATTTATCTGACGTTACCACGGTGAAGAAAAACACCGTGAGGCGATCTGTATACACCTGTTGGTACGCATGAAAAGTAGCATGTGCCATTTTAATTGAATATTATTTCAAAAATATGTTTATTTCCTAAAATCTTATAAAACTAACAAGCAAAACAAATGTTTTAAAGGCACACAATATTTTATAGTATCCTGAAACACGCAACATAAAAATAAATTAAGCTAGTCATCGAGTTAGATAAAAAAATTGGTATAAACGTAATTGATGAAAAAACACATTCGGGCTTTAGAGCAATTACAATTTATCTCAAAGTAGGTTGTATATGTAACAGTTGTATATAAAAAAATATATAGGTTTGAAAAAATATGTCATTTATTTACTGACATTTTCAACGTATGACACAGATCCACCCCAAAGAAAGCAAACTTTTATATTGCTTATACAGTATATATTGCTTTTACTTAAACTTATACAGTAACATTGCAATTACAGCATTCCTCTCACTGATAGAAATATTTGGCCATGATCATACGAGCACCTGTACTGCACATCGCACTTGTCTAAATAATATTAACGTCATGAGTAAATACTTCATACGAGTGGGTAGGTACAGTACAGTCTGATAAATATTTGACCTAGTGACTCACTCTATGAGCATATTAAAGACAAAGAGCCAAGTGTTACACAAAAAACAAACCATAACATTGGACATAAATAAAAATGCTTTCATAATTATCTTTAAGGCAAGCTATTTCTCGCGTCTTAGCTTGAATATCTTTTGATGCATCAAAAATGTTTTATCTACTATTGGTGCCATTGACTTAATTTATTCTTCTTAGTGTACTTTTATCGTTTCGCATGTGATACACATTCTCCTTCCCAGATTCCCTCGCACCCTCTTACCCCTATCTCCATACGGAGCTTGCTCACAGAAGAGATGGTAACATCCGCAAGACATAGCAATCTTGCGAAAAAGCTGTCACCAGCTAAATACGATGTACGATGTAAGTGACGCGGTTGGAAGGTAATAAGTAAGTAAGCCAATTAATGGTACGTCCTTATATTCCTGATGATAGCAACAGGTGCGGCGAGCTATGGAATTACACTATTGAAAATAACAATCGTCGTTTAGACAAAAAATCGTGGCACTGTAAATCTGAAGAATCAAACTCATAAGTATTCAACATGATGACAAACGAACAATCAATGGATCAATTGATAGTAAGTTATTGCAGTAGATACATTAACAATAAATCTACAATCCCCACAAAAAGCACAGCGTTTATTACAAAATAAAATGTATAAGATCTATCTCAGCAATTCGACTCTTTACTTTTTGGTAGAAATAGACAAGATGCGAGGTCCCTAAGCCGACGACCTTATAGAGAATAGATCTCTTTAGATTATGTAACGAGAATCTTCTCGTCGAATCTCGAAATTCTCACGCGTTCGATTCATAAGGATAAAACCACGGGGCCTTGGCTTACATTGGTATTATTTTAAAGTAATATAGGGCCAAGAAATATGTCTTTCTATAGAACATTAGCGACTCCGTGACGAATTAATTAAAACGCTGATGTGAACCACGTCGCCATATCCAGTTACGTGATGAAATATCATACATACCGACTTATTCGGATTATTCTCATTGTAGAGAAAGTCGACCCAACTGATAACATATTAAATGTTTTAAAATACCACATAATAAAAAAGATGCAGCAATTCTTTTTTTTGACAATGGAAAATATATTTTTCAATTGCATAGTTTTTGAGAAATACAAAAAAAATATATTTCACACTTGAATTATATCATAGTTACAACAGACTACAGATTTTACTTTTCCAAATTCCTAGTAGAAAAAGAGTGAAGCTTTTATCAATATGGAGGCAGTCTAAAATTAACTGCAAACGCATGAGTGTAGTGTTGAGCCAGCATGGTTAACGACAGTCTTGGATTAAAGTACGTTGGTGCCTCTCGCTGAGGACTTACATAGGTTAATGTATATATGTCATTCACTATGTCATCATTAATCATCATTGAGTCGACATCGCGCTTGTGATGTCTTTAGTATTTCAGGTGTTTATAAGTTACGGTGACTACCATCAAGCAGACCGGTAAATCTCTTTGCCACCGTCGTAGTGTTATGATGAATGTAATCCGATTGAAATCGCAATTGGTTTTAAGAATAAGACTTATTCAGTGTAATAATATTATCCAATCACAGTTGATATTGATATAATATTAAGTAAAGAAGTTGTTATTATGCAGTACAATTACAATTATCGTTGCTGTGTGTACCCTATTTATCAAAACTTACATGTTACTCACGTGCGCTGGCACCGCTCGAGCTCGCGCGCCCATTGCTTGTCGAATGGCCGACTTGCGCGGCGGAACCTCGGCCCGATCCGCGCCAAGCGCCACGGCTTCTCCAGTTCACAGCATGAACCCGTCTCAATGTATCAATACTGTTTTCCGTAATCTGACGCCCACTTTCTTGTGAAAACTCTTCGGATTGACATAATTTAATAGCCTTTGAAGACGGTCTCTCAACATTATGCTCTGTATCCCATAAACGATTCGATCTTTAATAAGCTCCTTTTCCAATTTTCCAAAACCGCAATTGTTACTTAACAATTTTGAAGGAGTCATATATTGTAGAATAGACTCACCGTCATCTTGGTTGCGGATGATAAATTTATATCTCAACTGAGTAATATTCAATTTTGTACCAAAATACTCATCTAATTTTTCTAGTAGGATTTGAACATTCTCCTGATCACTCTCTTTGTGGAAACTAAACTTTTAAGAAATATCAAAACCCTCAGGGCCGATCCAATTTATAAGTAAACTCGCTTGTACAGCCGACGACTCAGAATGCACTCCCGATGCACTTTTGTAAACAAAAGGAATTGTTGTCTCCATTTCCTCTACGCATCAGCCCTGCTGGTGGGTCCACCGTCGAAATTCAGTTCCGATGGTGGCCGGGCGTGTTACACTGTTCTATCTGTTTAATATATGCACCAACTAATAGCTATCTAACTCACTTTCATTTTGGATTTTCAAAATTTCACAATCATTAGCTATAGTAATATATTAAATGTATTTATTTATAGTAATATATTTAATGTACTAGGTACTACAAGTAGTAAGAAGCTCTAATAATCAATTTATTGTTTCTACACCTGATACCATATTGTGTACGGGAATAGGAAATGAAACCGCCGATGTCTTGACAACAACTAATTTATTCTTGTGCTTCATCGCGAGCAGTGGATATAAATCCACTTACAACTACCCACACGTATTACAAGCATATTACCAGTTAAAAAAATTCAAAAAATAAGTACTCAACGTGTAAAGTTAACATATTCAACAAGAATATCTTAGACGTGTATATTTAGCTCAAAATCTTTTGTAAGTTACAATTTCTATAAAATTGTTATAAATCTTTGCGTGTGCTCGCCATACTGACGGCTTACCATTACGTCTTATTTCACAAGTATTTTGCTTACCGATGTACATTTTTAAATCTCAAATGGTTTAAAGATATTTGATAAAACAGGTCAATGGTCAAACACGTCATTGCAACATGGTACCTCTCACGACTTATAAAATATAGGATTTTATTTGCAATCTATATTTGCGAGATTGTGCTCTATATCGGCGGTTATATTATATAGCTATACACAAACTCTCGAAATGCAATATCCAATAAAATATGGAACAACATTTGCATTGAATGAAACATCCAAAGGCCCGATTCATTTAATAAACTACAGCCGATACAAGAACACAATGTTTACTGGGAGACACACCTTAAATACGTAAAACACTCGTGGTGAAAGTCACAGATACCGACAATCGACAACCAATCGTTGGGAACAACCAGGTAATAATAGAAGCTACTATTATTATACTATGCTTGCTCCCAGCGGGAAGACTAGCGCGACACCAATCGGTTTGGAGAGTCTAGAGATACGAAAGCTTCTCCAATGATGTAATGACGACCTGAAAGTGAATTTTGTGTTCGATGACGCCGTAATGACTACCTGCTAACTTGAACCAGCTACAAAATTTTGTGAATAAACCACCACAATACTAACCAGCACTGAGTAAACGCGTATTTAGAACACTGGACGAATAAATCACTGATCACAACAGAGATTAAAGAGCTTGATTAGATTTTACATTTACTAGTGGAACGGTCCCTCAGAGAACAACACTGTTAACGTAACATGCACGATTATCCGGGACATAATGATGAATAAATCAGAGCTAAATACAGCTGTTATACTGTAGTTTATTATCCAAGTCGTGAAAAATCCCTGTTATATCAAGTCCAGCGTCAAAACTAATCACAGAATAGATTCGGCCAACTATGGTGTGCCGTGGTTATCACCGAAACTGTTCTACAGAACCACGCTGTCCTCAGCGGGTACATCCTGAGCCAATGGCGAATGAGTTACAACAGATTACAACCTAAATTGCAAAACGTCCCGAGTGTTGGTGGTCTGTATTTTCCGAGTAAAAACGTCACCAAGTTCGTCTTCAGTATTGGAACTTGAGATCAATACGGCTCCTATGGGGTGTGAGGGAGAGATGTGATATCGCCGAAATTGTTCACAGCTGCGCTAGAGGATTTGATTAAGCTTTTGGACTGGAGAGGACTGGACATCAACATCAACGGTGAGAAGATAACGCACTCGCTTTTCTGATGTCGTAGTCAAGGCCAAGAAAGTCATGGGTAAAATGCTCGAAGACAGTAGAGTTTCCCAACAAGTGGATCTTAAAATAAATTTGGATAAAATGAAAATCATGTCGAATTCTTATGTAGTACCCAGTCTAATAAAAGTTAGATTAATTGAACCTCTACAGTGAAAGCTATTGAAAAATATGTTTACATGGGAAATATAATTTTGTTAAGTTGAATATCCAGACAGAGGTCACTCGATATATCCAACTTGACTGGATAGCCGTAGAGAAGTAACGCAACATGTTCTCGGCCCATCTAACGGAGTGTCTTAAAACGAGTCTTTAATTCGTGTGTATTGCCAACGATGAATCTGAAACCTGGTCACTTACAATGAGCCTTATCAAGTAACTCAAAGTCAACCAAAGGGCTACGGAGAAAACTGTGCTCGGACTTTCTCTGCGTGATCAAATCAGAATAACCATAGAAGAACCAGTCGTAGACATAGCCCAAAGAATTGGGAACCTTAAGTGGGAGTGGGCAAGACCCATTGTTTGCAGGATTGACGACCGTTAGAGCAGGAAGGCCTTGAGTGGCCGGTATAACATTGGTAAGACCGCGGGAAAACGTTAGTTGCTCAAACGCAATACTCATCGAAGTGGAGATCCTCGAGGATGGTCTTTGTCCAGCTGTGAACGTTTCTCGGTTCCGACATCAAAAAAATCGCACCTCGGTTAAAATAATTTTCAACCTTCAATTTCATTATACATTTCGCATTACATTTCATGTTTCATTTCATATTTTAAAGTTGAGTTAATAAAATAGTATCAGATACAATTATAGTATCTCCGTAGTTTCGACAAAGTACACATGCGTTTATGTCGAAATTAATTGATGTTCTAAAATTCTCGTAATTAGGTCCTTAGGGATAAATACATTCGAGACATTTGAAAGTGCTTCCGAGCCCAATTTGATTTTGTCGTCAATACTATAATTTTAGGTGTTACGACAGTTAAGAGCTCAGATAGCCAATTTTAATTCTATAAGTACAGGATTGTAAATAACCTCACATCCATTTATTGTGGACAGATTAACAGACTGACATGACTCATTTCATTCATTCCCTACTTGCCAAGAAATGACATATTTCGTATTATATAATAAAAAGGTTATCCTGCATCAATCTAATCGATAACAATAGAGGTATGTATAAGGAAAATTTCCCACGACCTTGGCCGGAGGCGCAAGAATCGCGGGGCGGACTAGACCTGCCTTTCGACTACGATTAACAGGAAAACTCTTTACTAGAATCATCTGATTGGTTATATCTTAGTTTTACTTATTTTAACCTCAAAACATCAGTATTATATGCATAAGGCTACTATGTCACAAGTTAGTAACGCACACTGGGTTTATGAGGGTGGTAGATTTGTCACGAAATTCATAGACATTACATGTTCCACTATAGCCAATAGTGACTGTGAAAGGTGACAGTACAATGGTATCAGCCAGCTTGTAAGTCAACATAGTAAAAAAAACGTTGACTTACTGAGCCACTGTCCATTGTACGAGTGTCGAGTGTCAGAAAGCACTTGCGAGTGCAACCTGATACCAGCCACCGGACACCGCGCGCGCCGCTCCAACGGCTGCCTTCGACACGCAAGACGATATACATCATACGACCCTACTCTTTGGCATGGTCAATGGAACATATGACACTATTCCCCATTGCCATGATAGAAACTTTAGTAACACTATCGCGCTTATCGAAGAGGATATATTTTAAAATTTTATTTGATTAGTCGTTAACATATGCTCAGTTATTATAGGTAAATTTACAACAGATCAGTGCAGATAATAAGAACTTTCTGTTCACAATGAGTTAATAGACGAGGCAACGCCATATTACGGTTGTCCTATACTGGCTTAATATATGTGGCATTCATATTGAAATCTAACTGGTGCTAGTCACATGCCTTATGTATTACAGCCATCATTATCAAGTGATGTTAAATGTCAGAAGACTCGCTTGAGGGGTAAAAATAATGAATATGTGTAATAGAAATATCAGTGGATAGTCCATACAGCAGTTTTTCCCACAAAACTCAGGAGTTGATTACAAAGATCTCGTTAGTCATCTACATACCCATATTGAATATACACATATCTGCTTTTACCTGCTCCTAGCACCATAGTTTAGATATTATCAGACCACTTTCAATCACCATGTTATATGTTCAGTCTCAGCACCTTAATAGTTAGCAGTCCACAGTAGTGCATTTCACCAGGAGCTTTCTGCGTCATGTACACACAATTTAGAAAACTGTGTAATGAATTGTCACCTCGGTATTTCCGAACCAATGCGTTATAGATAAAAAGAATGTAATCCTATTTGAAAAGCTAGCAAAGCATCTGTGACTCCTCTGGTGTTGTTTATAATTCTGCAGACAGTATTATTGTGAAAATGCAACATAAAAGCTGTACGTCATTGCTTTTGATATATGCATGTGAAATAAACACACTATACATATGATTCGTGATTTTTTTCCTTGTAAGTATGCAGATACAAGGTTTTGTTCATTTAAGCTTACATTTATTCTAAGATCAATAAGTGGCAGATCTGTAGCTAGGGATGTGTTGCAATGATACATGCTGCAACACCAAAGTGAGTGAATCTTTTCTTGTATAAGGACCCTATATAACAATAAAGTGATATGATAATAAATCAGAATTTATTATATACATATGATTACAATATGATTATATGTATGGAGTCTATTGATGATGTAAATATTATTTTTATTTTTTATTACAGCATTATAACATTTTAAAATAAACATTGAAAATGCAGAGTAATGCCCCACTTTCATTAGAATATGTATCAAGTATCATAATAGGCTTTATCAATTTCAAACATACATAATTATTAACAGTAAAATTTAGGTGGAGTCCAGATCTACTCTGAGATTTCTACACTAATCAATTCATTTGTCAACTTTAATGAAGTCTGTTAATATATCAAAAGATAGTATAAATTATGATTTGTGGTGGAAACAAGTAGGAACAAAAGCAGACAACCCTGGTATAGTCTTCTATCAACATTGGTCCTATTACAGAATGAAGAGATGTTTGTGTTTACAGAAAAATTCACTAAAGAAATAAAATGTGCACAGCAAACAGCTATGCAAAGTAGCATTAGTTAAACTGCAAATTGTATTGAGCATATTTATTGAATTGGACATAACAGATTAACTAAAGTGAAAAAGATTAAAATTGACAGGAATATAAGCAGCAAAACGATATTGATCAAGAGAAGGAGAACAATTTTGGAGAAGCATGTATTATTTCCCTGAGTATTTCAATACCTTCCAAGAATGTATTAAATTGTTCAAACATGTTTTTCTCTTTTATGTTTTACACAAGAAGCATAACATATAAAACAACATTAAGGCGAAACTTCTATCACATTGTATCTGTATACAATCACACCACCCATCTTATTATTTGAAGTATTTTTACTGGTTTCCGACAATTACTCTTTTTATTAAATAATAACTCCACAAATAAATTGGAATGAATGGCGGTCTAATAATGTATTTTATATTTAGAGTTTGTGCATGTATATTGTTTTTAACAATTCTAGCACAGCATTAACAAAAATATAATAATAATGAAATGTACAAAATACTGGAACTTCTGTAGTTGGTGAAGTTTAGGACGCATTAGAAAAATCAATACTAGCGACAATAACAGAAGTATCGCTACTGTATAGAGTTTTTGAAGAAGTTAATTGAAATTTTAATCATACGATATTCCAACAACGAATTAACCCTACGACTACCTTTTTACTTAACAAAATACAAAACGAAATAGCCGGTGAACTCACCCATTTTGTGTACTCCAATTGAAGAGTCCGCCGGCCAAAATAAATGAGTTACTGACTAACACTTTTTCTCATTATCACCGAACACTTTTATTACTGCACAATGTATACATTTAGTTTTTACGTTTTAACAAATATAAATAAAATTGTTAAACAATCTTTTAAGCCAACCTGCCTTGGCGCACGCAACAAGAACTCTGCGAGTCCGAATTCCGATTAGGTACTTTTGCAGTTTACTATTGCTTGCATTACAATTAACAAATTAAAAACCCGTGTCCCGAATGATGATTGTGATTACTGGTAAATGCATACTTGACGTCATTTCAGCCTTCTATAGAACCGGTAATTCAGTAAGAGGCTTCCTATTTGTACGAGGTTGTGATCAAGTTTTTTAATTTACATGTAAAGAACTGGTAGTAAAAGCTAATGGTAAATTGGGATTATTGAAAGCCAAATTATTGTGCCGCTCATGAGTCACTGAGAATATGAATGGTTATGGCAGTGCAAAAGTAAAGCATGACGTGTTCTAAAGACACTAATCCACCGTTATTATCACTAGTGAAATATCGTGACACAACCTGTATAACCCTAAATAAAAGACAAAAGTTTGATGCACGACATCTCTTCACCACATTTTCACTTTTACACATTTATCACACATCAACTTGAGGACACCCTAATCTGCTGTAAGATCGAGTCAACGGATGATTACATTTATGGAGTCCTGACGTTATCTTTCTGACAGTGAAAGGGAGGCATAAAAATGATGAATTTAGTTATGAAGCGACATCACATTACAGACCACATCAATATAATGTTGCTCAAGTTATAAGATAAACTAAATAATACGAATATAAGTTATAGTAATGATTAATCGGATTAGATAAATGGTTCTTCACGTGCAAATAACATAAAATAACGGTAATGCATGCCTATCGCGTCATTCACATGACAAGTGAAATTGATTGTAACCGAAAGTGATTGCTTGTTTTTGAAATAAGAAAGAGAAAATCACATAATTTCGATATCAACCACCAAAGTATTTGGAATCTCTTACGGTGATAATCATTTTCACTTGTCAGATATGTTTTATAATAAGCTTATTGATCCGTGTAGATCTCGGTTCCGGACCATGATTCGGAATTGGTAGAAGTCGAGTGAGTGATAATAAACAGCGCGTTCTTTTAAAAATCTTTCAGTTGGCTTATGATTGTTTTATAATATTTTCGAGTTAGTATTTAGTGCACTTTGAGGACGTTACATCCAATTTTTTTAAATGATTATTTCATTTTAGTTATAACTAGTTGAAAGTCCTGCAGAACTATTATGTAATTTAAATAACAAATGAAAATGATTATCACCATAACATTTCTGATTCCAAATACAGTTCTGGTAGATATGCCATTTTTCCAACTAAAAATTAAGTAATGAATTTTAAATTGCTTGCGTTGATATTAATTTTCTTTTGTCATTTGAGTTTCGCACGGTGTACGGTTATCTCATAATAGTACAAACGGGTTAATATGTAAGTTTCATTGATTGTCTTTGCATATCCTGTTACCTGGAATAAAGGAAACGCTTTTTTTTGGGCCCCATTTTTTATTATTTTTCTACACTTACTGTGTGATGTTTTTGTGATAGATCTCCCCTCTAAGACAAAGTTTCCAAAAAGAAAGACAATATAAAAACCTGCGAACTTTTAAAAAATAATATTTAAAGTTACGAATATTGCTTTCTTTCATAAAGCTTATTTTATATTTATAGGTTCTAATGAAGGCGTCAAGCTATTTATATTATTTTTCCGAAACTATTAATAAATTCTGATAGTAAATATATGCTCTTACTGCAGATTTATTCTTGAGAATAAAACCGTAGATGCTGACTGTATTGGGTAGTTCCTTTGCATTTTTATTAAACAATGAGAGCTACCTCCTATCATCGTAATGTCGTTGTTAGTGTGACAGTGACATCCTTCAGTTTGGTAGTGGCGGTGAAGCTTTTGACATCGGTCATATCATTGTGACAATTAAAATCGAAGTTGCCAATATAAAAAAAGCTTTGAGTTGCTGTTTTATTGATCTTAACTTCAAAACCTTTTCTATTTTTTACAATGTTTTGCAGGTTTTAAAAAAATATATTCTTACGGATAAAGGTTCCTTATTTTTTGTTCTTTCCATAAAATATTATTTTATTACTGTAGGCCGAGAGGGGCCCAGCCTCCATACAAAAATGGAACATAGTAAGTCATTTTAAAATGGCAATGGTTTTTTAACAAAAAAACATTTTGCCAGCAGCGTTACGTCAGCTATTTACCCATTTATTAAAAATCTGCTTTTATTTGTCTGTGATACGTCAAACACCTGAGCGCTACTTGTTTCCAAACAGCTGGTCCATAATTGATTTTGTGTGCATTTCTAACTGGTGTGATGTATGTAACAAATGATGTTATCGATTAATGGTAAGGGTTAAATATTTGCATCCTGAGACTGAATCTATAAAAACATTCCACATCAAACAGGAAAAAAATTATACCACTAGCAAAATTAGTCCTTATTAAATTCATCTGTATTTTTCTGTAATTTTATTATCTTTTAGTAAATCTGTATTGTTACTTGCCAACACCACTATAAACGTCGGTTAGGATGGAGATTTAAAATAAATTTCAATATTCCATACTAATGTTTTTTGTTACCTTGAAAGCCAACTTTTTGAATCTTTTAATAACATGTTAACAAATATTAAACTAACTAATAACTGTTAACTGTAACTGTTTAAATAAAGCTCGAATTTTCCAATATAAAGCCAGTTAGCTATACAAGTACTTACAAAATTCTATCGATATTTGTTATAGAACGCATTTAGGTAACTACTTGGTAAAGTCTATGCACAACAAAGTGGAGGGCGCACTCTGTGCAGCTAGGAAAATACTAAGGTTATCAATCTACATTTTTAGTGGTCCGAGCTCTCTTTCTAGTAGAATAGTTTTATTTTATAACGAATCTGGATATTTATTTTGATTTTATTCAAGTCACCGAACGATGTACGGGAAGAAGCTGATGCACACCTTTCACCTTCTTCCCACTTCTATAACATCGAAGGTAACTTTAACTGTAAACGGCCGGGAACTGCACCCAAATATGCATAGATGGCTGTCGATTAGTGGTTGATTCCAAGGCACATGTATATCAGGTAATGGGATCAGAAAATAGGACGACCATCCAACGCAGCCATACACGCAGCAAATGGATTACCTAATAGTAAGTGGATAGATGCACTAGAGGAATACAGATATGCTGTCGACTTATCAAAGGGCAATTCGCTATTTTTTGAAGGTTTGGATATCGCATCAGTTCGAAAATACCAGAAGGAAGGAAGGAAATACAATTCATTTTTGAGTTTAGTCGGTAGTTCTATGAAAAACACACTGTAGTAGATTGCCAACCACCAAGATGATAAGGGTAAATGTTTTGTCACATGGAATAATGGTAGAAGCTAGCGACAGGGATCAAGCGGAATAAATCCTCGGAGATCCTGTCGCCGTAATATATGCGATAGAGGATGCATAATGAAAGAACAATATTCCTTATGTGACAACAGCCTAGCTGAGAGGATAATTACGGAGCTGGAAACAGGGCAGAAAAACACTTGGTTTTAATAAATCCCAAGAAATTGTTATTGGCAGCTCGTACTATACATATAAAGGGTCTTGACTATAATTTGTTACCTGCAGTAATATTTGGAGAAACAATTATTCCATTCATCAAAATGGTTAAAATCTTAGGAATAGTATCTAACCAATGGCGGCTGTAGGTTGAGGCTATCCGGAAGAAACTTTTTGCCGCATATAGTGCACTGAATAGATTCAGACATTTTCCACCGATACCTACAAAAACAGTGTTAGCTCAATCACTTATACTGAATGCTGACGCCGGGTGGATTAATATCTCTGAGGAACTTCTTAATAGCCTAAAGTGGCTACAAAATGTAGCCATCAGGCTCATTTTCATCTGCGTAAGTTTGACCACTTTTCTATCAGTCTCTACTTAAATGGTTGCCTATTGGCCAGCGCAGAGACTTACTTGTTTTATCCCTACTTTACAATATTTTGTATCTTTCAATTTCTCTATTCGTTATCTTTGTTTGCTTTAAGAGCCCATTCGTCATGTCGTACCTTACGTTCTAATTTTAATCTGACTTGATAAATCACCCGAAGTACCGATTTCCTTTCATATTCTTTTTCGGCTTATGCTGTTCGGTTATGGAACTCTCCCTAGGAGTAGGTATTAGAAGAGCGCGAACGATGGTGTCTGAGAATCAAATCCGTGTCAGTCACTTCCTGTCAATAATTCCTTAACTTAAAATAGTTATAGCCCATTTATTGTCTAGTTCAATTACTTCACCCATCCTCTATTTAAATCTCCTTTTAGTACTTTCCAGATTCAAAGTTGCCTGAAATAGATTGCTGTTTATCAATAAAGCCGCCTGTTGTACTTTTTTTTGTCTATGCTTTCGGTGTGCAATAAAGAGATATATGTTTTATCAAGTTAAGCAATTGTTATAAAGCTATTCGTTTATTAGCCCTAAGCCACATGGGTACGATCTCACTTTATATTAACTGCTGAAAATACCATGAATATATTTACAATGGGTTTAAATGGGTTAACATCTATGGGTTGACTCATAACCGTCTTGGGGTGAACCTGAGTAAACGGTTGTTCCGGTTGGTAGAGAC
Source organism: Scirpophaga incertulas (assembly GCA_036419045.1). Classification (NCBI taxonomy): domain Eukaryota; kingdom Metazoa; phylum Arthropoda; class Insecta; order Lepidoptera; family Crambidae; genus Scirpophaga; species Scirpophaga incertulas. Next base: position 15,136,539 of record CM071630.1, on the reverse strand, counting down.
CAACCGGAACAACCGTGGCAATCCAGAGGGATTGCCTCGATAGAGGACAAGATGGAGGTCGAAGTGGGTGTAACAGATATACCCCGCCCTAAATGAGGATTGTCTTATCATCTAGGACACACGCCTGTACACTAGCCATCGATAAGTATGATACGCAACAGCAAATTTCAAATTCAAATGTTTATTGCAACCATAATGTTAACAAAAGGTGTTTACAAAAATTTATGTGTACAGATTATGGACCCTGTTGGGTATCGCAATTTTAGAGAGGACGGCGTTTTATACCAATTAAAATGAATAAGTATTTTATATATTATATTATTCATTTATTTTTTAATTTATTAAATTGTATCATTGTTATATTTTATCATTAATATATTCTTGTACACTATAGTAGCATTTATTTATTAAAATTTTTTTCAACAGTTTTATGAATTGTATATTATTTTTTCAAGTTTTAAGTTTTCAGGGAGTTTATTATAAATCTTTACAGATGCGTTATGTGTGCTAGATGAACATAAATTAAGGCGTGCAGTAGGGATTTTTAAATTCGTTCTAGGTCTTAGTGAATATTTTAATTGTAGATCGTTTTGATTTGTGTAAAACTCAGCATATTTCCGGACAAACTTACATATCTCCAAAATGTATATACATGGAAGAGAAAGTACTTCTTGTTTTTGAAAAAATGGTTTACAACTCTCTGTCTGTTTTAAGTTAGCAATAATACGAACAAATTTTTTTTGAAGGATAAATAAAGAAAGAGCGTCTGAGCTGTTTCCCCACAGAATAATTCCATAACTGAGCCATGCATAGGCATATGCATGGCTTTGTTAAAGCAGTATTAAGATCGGTAGTTTTTTTAACCTCGTAAAGTGCATATGCGAAGCTGGATAATTTGGACTTCAGTTTTTTTTATGGGATTTCCAATTTAAATTTGTATCTATGTTAATTCCGAGCGAAGTAAATTCAATTACGCATTCGATTTTTTTACTATTAAAGGTATAGTTCAATTTCAATGAGGTTTTTTGTCGTGGATAGAATGGTATTAATTTTGTTTTATTAAAGTTTATTTCAAGATTATGTTCATTAAGCCAATTAAGAGTATTAGTTAATATATCGTTTAATTTTGCTTCTATATTTATGCTATTTAGACATGATATGAGTAGCGAAATATCGTCTGCAAATAATATGCAGGGCTCCTTCATAATTTTGGGGAGGCCATTGATGTAAATCAAAAATAATAAACACCCAACAACACTCTCTATTATCATAGTCAAAGTGTTCGGTTTCGACGTATTGCTGTCTGTCCTTTAAATAAGACGTAAACCATTTATGAGCCTCTTATACAAACTCCATATATTTTATTTATTAATATATTGTGTTTTACCCGGTCGTATGCCTTGGTCATGTCTAGGAGTATACCAACAGCATATTTTCTTTCATCTAATAATTTTACTATTTCTTTTACGTATTTGTAAACAGCCAAAATGGTAGAACGATTCTTTCTGAACCCATTTTGACTATCGTCCAAAATCTTATACTTTGTAAAAAAAATGCATTTTGCAAGCATTCCACCTCGTCAAGAAAAGGCTGTCATAAAGCTGTATGCTTAATTAGGTTAATGGTGTTAAAAATAAAATTAATAACACAACACAATAAAACAAACTTTGAACAGTTTCATAAAATAAGTGCTTTATTCATTAAAATTAGTAGACAATAAAGTTACATAATCTTTATTAAAATGTGTAGTAACAAACTAAAAATAATTGAATAACGATTCATTTTAGAGCAGCTTGTTGAGACGTAAATTATTTACAAAGGTAACTAAGCATTATGGATTATCTAAAACTTTCATATTAATAGTAGTTATGTGATCATTACAACAAATAATAATAAAATTTGTAGAAAATTACTTTACATTATTGAAAATGCTCAAAAACAACAAACCAATTTAAGATATTCAGTAAAAGTTGCTTTCTTTATATTCACAATAAATATATTATTTCATATGATACGATACAAGAATAATTTTATAATAAACGATTCGTACTAGTTGTGAGCCAATTATTTCTAAAAATGTCTGATTGCATTCCAGCATACATTTTCTTAGTGGCGTACATTATATAAACATATATTATATTTTGCCATTTCACAAACGATGGCGAATATCAGGTGCGATAACCGAAATTTGTATTTATAATATACAATTATTAACATTTTGTGAGCCAGGTATTAAAAAACATCTGGTTAAATTACAATTATCAAGAAAAACTCATTTCACCAACGGTAGTACCAACTATGTATAACGGATGATTAGTAGTAAGAATCACTAATATAAAGTGAATATTAAGAGATACTTAATGGACACTACTGCCTATAAATCATACCATTAGATCTAGTTTAATGTCTCGAAATAAGTTATCATAAAATTAGTATATTCTAGTATCCGCAATTTATGAAAAAAAAAAGTGAATAACAAACATATCTAATACCTGGAGTACACAAAATCTGTTATTCAATCTAGGATACAAACCAAAAGTAAGTAAAACTCTAGCTAGTTTCGGTAACATACTTTTGGTTTGTGTATACAGAATAATTTAATTTTTTTACTAATTTACTAGAAAAGAAGCTAATTCAGTAAACTACATAATATCTTGTTATTCTATTTTGTAACTAGCCTATTTCGGGCATAAGGGATGCGATCAAAATTTATGCACTATATTAAATCTATACGTAGAGTGTGGGCTCCACTCTGATGGCATCATTGAAACTTAATATGAACGAGAAGTACATTGTATGCTCAATCGCATGAATTGTAATGTGAAATAAATATTTTATAGTATCTTATATATTTCTTGATATAACTTGAAATACTAATACACAAAATGGCCGCAACACTACCATGGGATGAAATAAACCTGCTTATGCAATATTACTGTTTATTTAGAATTTTTAATTGTGCCTAACACCAATGGTGTAAAAGACGTCATCACCGCGTCAGCCATCGCTGTCGGTAAAGTACACGTGTACTCACTCGTAACTCTCACACAGCTGGTGTAACAACGCGAAGTGAACTCAATAAGGCTGAGAATGTCCGAATCAACGATGCGAAAAATAATATCAATAACATTCTCGATTATCTTGGAATACGTAAAGAGTACATATTCTGAATGAAAATATATTGCATTTCGGTTTTTGTTTATACCACTACAAAGTACAAAACCGACAGAATGAGTACAAAAACGATAAAATAATATGAATTTTGGAACATATTTGACGCACATCAGAATCGATCACAACTTTTTACCTTGCGAGCCAAATTACAATTTAACTTGAATATATACAACCAAATCTATACAATAATCACTACCATTTTATCTTTGTACAATGTGGCATTAGATTGCACACGACATTCACATGCATTGTGTTTGCTGCTAAAATAGTGCAGGATACTAATTCAGTTATTTCATGATACCAGTTCAGCCTGTTTCAAATAAATTATAAATTCTTCTGTAATTAGTAAGTAATCCCTCTCTCTCTTTAATGAAATAACCAAAATCTAAGCATGTGATTTTTAATAATTTAATGGATAATCCACTGAAATGATAATGTACTACATAAATAGATGTAAAATATTATCAACCGACTAACCTCTTTGAAAAAATATTTTGTCTATAGCTGCGAAGCGGTATCAAAGAAATATTGTATTATTTGTTGAATTTTTCTAGATACATTTATATAAAGGAACCAACAGACGGTTAAGGACGTATAAGGCAAACAACTATATACAATCATAACGCCAGATATTACGTAATTTTACAATCCGTGCGCTCCTATTTCTCAAATGCCTTCGTTACCCGTGTTACTGCAGTCAACAGCAGTAATTGTTTTACTAATAGCTTCTGTAGTAATTACACGCTTTAATTTTTATTATTATGCTACCGATGTTTGGTAAAATTATGAAGAAAACAGCAGCAACAAGCCATAACCATTGATTTATTACTTTTTAACATGTAGTTCAAATAGTGCATTTTTTCGAGATACTAAATTTATAAAAGTTAGTGGTACATGTAATAAATTAAATATATGTAAAAAAATTGGTCGTAAATTTCCTATTTTCAGATCTGCAAAATAAAGATTGCTGGTGACGAAGTAACGTTGTTTTTTTATATAATAGATTCAATCAGAATAGATAATTGTGTGCAGTGATAGAGTAGATAAGTAAATAGAGAAATAACAATAATTGATTATGAACCTTGAAATATATAGAGGAATAAATTTCAGTTTAACAATAAGACTGTAACAATGAAGATTTTCCGAGTAGCGAAAAGATGGCGTTACGCTGTACTTAAATTTAAACCACACTTCATAAATTAAAAACAGGGGATTTTAATTTTCATAGGACATGTATTGTCCATTATTTCAAAATTCCCTTTGTTTACGATACGGATTACAAAGAATTTTCATTTACAAATACAGTGTGTGCTTTAAAAGAAGACAAATCAACATAATTTTGACTCATCTTAGGGAAAAAATGTCTTCTGTATTATACCAATATTTTTTTTATTGATAGGCAGACATTTCTCATTGAAAAGTCAAAATTCATTTGGTTAATTGACAATAGATATATTCAGATTAATTACAAAACGTCTTGTTGACACGTCAACAAAATACTTCTCTACCATTTTTTTCACTTAAATCGTATTACTGAATTTATACAAAAACATTTTGGCTTTTTCTCATATTTATTTATTTAAAAAAAACATTATTTTTAAAACAAACGTGGACAAATATGTTATAGATTAACGTCTACTATTCAACTAATATGATAGAATTAGTCCCATTACCTAAGCAGCCCCAAACAACAGACGCACTAGTTACGAAACACCTGCACATTATTTAAAAAAAATCTGCATAACCTAATAAAGTAATATTATACGAATCAGTCTATTTTTGAAGTCAGTTGTTTCAGGTCTGCAATAGGTTATAATTTTTAACTACGCTGCCGAAATATCATAGGAAGAGATGGCGTACATTTAAAACGTCAGAGAGACATGTAGCTGCTATCACGACTAACCATTACCACTTCGTATCTAAATGTCAAGTAACTACATTGTTCGTGTTACCACGACTGTTTATAAGTGCAGAAAAATTGGTTGAAAAATTTATATAAGCCTGTCATGTAATATAATAGAGCTTAAATAACTTTTCTTAAAATAATTGTACAATTAAGCTACAATAGTATTTTAGTAAGAGGGAAAACACATGCAAGCAAATCAACATTTGTTAGCAAATATTTGGGCTCAAGTATAGGATATGACCGCTGTTTAAAAATGAAGATAATAATTGAGGGATGACCGTTTTATATATATAAAAAAAAAATAAGAAATCAAAGTAAATATAGAAAAGTGTATGATTTTTTATCACTATCTATGACAAAAACACAGATGCAACATTGCATCTATTTACTTAGCTGCCATTAAATATAAGATTTGTCTGAATATGTTTCAAAATCGCAGTGTGATATAAATATCAAAATTTAAGTGAATTAACAGGTAAATGTATTAAATAGACTGGTCTAATCACGATTAAAATAACATGCACCTTGATCTTTTGGCAGAGTTGCATCTACTGTAAAGACCCGTCTACTCCGCTCTCCTATTCCGCCGAAAGACCCGTAATGTTATTACTATGTATTCAAATCGCGAAAGTGTTAAAAGTATTTAAGATCGCCATTCCATATCAGCAACATCAGTGCCTACGAAAACAATGTGCTCTCTCTATCTCTCTCACTCTAAGTTGTTAAGTAAATATCGACTACAAGAGGCTAACTCTCCCGTCTAAGGGAAATCGTGTGCCAAACAGTGGGATACTATTTGTTAAAGTTATTATCTACTAGAAAAGCAAGCTTTAACTAAGGCCTGCTTGAAGAAAGATCGGCATTTGAGACTTGCGAGTTACAAAAAAATATATTTATTAACAAACATTATGCAAGCAATCGAATATTTACGGTACTTAAAGTCTACTATTAATTATAATATACACATTAATTTATACTAAATTAACTAATACCTAAAAATATGAGAAAAAAAACTTAAATAATTTGTTGTTACTGGTGTTGTGCCGTTTCCCAATATTTTGTTACATTGAGATTGAACTGGTACTACACAAACAAAATAAAACTCTAATAATTTTATATACACAAAAAATATAACATCAACTAACAAAACGAGCGATATTTTTACCAATAATACACTTCATAGTTTTATATATATATATACAATAATAACTAACGAGATATTCAAAAGTGGTAATATAAAGCATTTTCTTTAAAAATTGAATAAACGAAAAACGCAGATCGACTGTTAGCTGTTTTTTGGAAATTTATATTATTTCATAGGAACTTAATACATAGCTATTATATTTTCGACAAATAAAAAAACTTTTAGTTTTTATTCATAAACGTAATAAAATACTTCATACTTAATGTAATGTAGACCATTTTTTAATATTTTGAAAAACATAATCAAGCATTATTTTGGTACAATATATTCTGAACGACATCAATATAATAAGATATTAATTTAGTAATGCATTTATTAATGGATGGAAATAACGAAAATGAACAAATCCATGCGTGATGGTATCATGATAACACTTTGTACGCGATTTATTAATATTTTTTTTAAATTGGACAATTCACAGGACTCTTTAATTTTGTTAAGTAATAAACATCTTCAAGAGAAAATGTGAATATATGATTACTGTTAATTTACGATTGAAAAAGTAATTATCTTGACGAACGTTCATTCCATTTAACGTGTGACATGAAAATGTCTACTGCGAATTCCTGTGCTCCGTGGGGATGTTGCGGTGCGGAGACTTGTAGTGTCGCGTTAGTCATCGTCGGACGCGGCGTCCGTTGGAAAACCAGTTGCAAGTCGCGGTGGGTACGGACCACGAGCTTGTTGTCTGTTGGTAAATAATAACATAGTTAAGGTATAATGCCACCACCGACTAGGCTCACAAAATGTAGGGTAATTTTTGCTCAATGCAAAACTTCAAACTATCACACAAAACTTTTAAAACTTTTCCAACAGCTCATTTGATAATGATAATTTTTAACACCTTTGCTCGTAAAACTGGTGTAATTCCACCGGTTTTACATATGTAAAGCGGGTCATAAAAAACCAAAGCAAATAGTTAAGTTATAGTCCATACAAATTCCATAACAGTATTATTTGCCATTTCGCGCGCTGTTGCTATTCAAATTTCGAACTAATCGCCGCGCGGCGCCAGTCAGTAGTAACATGGCGGGAAAGCAACAGTGTGCATTCACAGATTGAATTTATTTAAATGTTTTTTTTACTGTTACCTCGCAAATGTGTTAAAAACCGTCGTCGATATACGTGCATATTGGTTATAACATGCTTGGCTCAATTACGCCCTCGCCTTCGGCTCGGGCTGAAATTCCACCTCGCATGTTATAACCATCATAACGCACTAATATCGTAATGTACTATTTCAATCGAATCATCAATACTATTATAAAATCTGTAAAGTTGATTCCTATTTACCGTATCTTTTCAGTATAGTTGATGTACATAATTCCGGATTAAATAGTGGGATGAACACCTTGTGTTAAGATATCCGAATAGTTTTGTTCTTTTTATTCTACAGTCGTATAGAAAAATATTTATACTATTGCATGTAATTACTAAATATAATTAGCTTATATATTATGCTATATTATAGCATTACGTTAAAATGACCCTCATTAATTGACAATTGGTCACCGACACGATAGGCTAGATTGAATATATATATATATATATATAATATCGAATGATCCCAAGGCTAAGCGACATTACAAACCGGAGCAGGAATTGACAGTATGAAGTTTGAAGTCCAGTCGTAGCTTTATTTATAAGCACATCGAGAACATATGTATCAAACATTATTTATTAACATTATAGTAGACAATAACTCACATATCAATAACACATGAGCACGACATTTGTGGAATTAAATCTTATCTAATTAACTTATTTATAAAGAGTAGTAGTAAGCAAGGTGTGTGATAAAAGGTAACAAATAGCTCGTTCAATACTCTTGCAAATTGTATACAGACGGGGCATCATACTACACAAGCATACTCTTCACTCGGTAGAGCACCGGATTACATTAATGAAGTTCCACTGCTCCACTTTGAGCGTTTAAGCTTTCACATTTATAATGCGACTGCAAAGGAATGGAATTATTTAATGCCATCTTTGTTCCCGCCAAACTACTATCCGGGTCTTTATATATCGACTTTATCTGCATTTATCGTCAGACGAGGTTAAGTGCCTAAAATAAAAAACATATTGAATATCAAATTTGTTTCCAAGGTACACAAATATCCTAGTTTAGCAAATTACAACTTGAAAGAAAATTTTAAAAAGATATTGCAAAAAAATCTTGGACTGCAGCGGGAAAGACAGGTAGGTATTTTTGTTTATTGGTAGCTAATTAGGTTTAGTCATGACTATTGTATTAATGTAGCAGCACTTTGCCATTTCGTGTTTCTTTCATATAAGAACTGCTGTCTTCTTCTTTGCTGTCAATAAAGTATCAAATTATAGTATTACTAGCTTTCTGCCCGCGTGGATTTCGGGATTGGGTCTATAGAGGGTTAAGGGTCATAGCTTTTGCCCCCGGCTACATATGCGCGGAAGTCGGTTCATGGCGCGAAGGTTTTATTGCGCTTCCCGTGGGACTATCCGTTTTCCGAGATAAAAAATACCGCAAAACCTTGCTCAAGAATCACTCTATCTATTGATGAAAACCGCATGAAAATCTGTGCAGTAGTTTTTGAGCGAAGCCTTTATTGCGCATCCCGTGGGATCTGACAATTTTTCCGGGATAAAAAGTAGCTTGTTATTTAATCCGTGCTTTTATCTTTACGTCTGCAAAATTTCAAAGCAATCGGTTCAGTAGTTACGGCGCGAAAGCGGAACAAACAAACAAACTCACTTTCGGATTTATAATATTATATTTAAACGCTAGCAACTTTTTCGCTGAGCCCGTAGTGGCTGATTATGCAACTCAAGTCTTGCGATTCAAAGTCTCGTGCACGAACCGTGTGCTACGAAATACTTGCATAAACGTAAGCAGGGTCGGACTGGGCCCGCCGGGCTCGGTAGCACAGCTGCGGCGCCGCCGCGGGTCGCCGGCGGGCGCGAGGAAGTCGCGACCGCTACGGCGACCCGGGATGGACCACGCCCCTTCCGTGGCCGGGGGGCGTCGTCGGTGGAGGGGACCGGGGAGGTGGTAGCTTCCCCCGAGGAGGGCTCCCCTCTTAGGGGGCTCCCTACATGCCTGAGGAAGGCCATCCCTGAGGTTTTTAGTGGGTAGGCCTCCCCCTTCTGGGGAGGAGAGCCCCACATAACCCCGGCTCGCCACAGCCGGGGTATGCAATTTAATGCATTTTCCTCAGGGGAACAAAAAAAAAAAAAAAAGGGGTCGGACTGGGCCGGAAGAGCCCGGCTGGCTGATCGCAATCCCGAGGCCCGGGACACCTATTTTGTACGACGCATAGTTTCTGAGACATGCACGCGGGCAACTGTAGCACAGGGGGCCCGCGCAGCATTGCCCTTGAGCTACGTGCCCTGCCGCATGCCCGCAACCCAGGCCCGTGGGGGGCCCGCGCAGGCTGGGGCCCGGCTGGCAAACGCCACCTCGACTGTATGGCCAGTCCGACGCTGAACGTAAGTATACAATGAAATCTTACACCTGTACCCCTGTATGTACACCCACCTGTAGCGGTCGAGCCAGGCGCGCAGCATGCGGCGCTGGTGCAGGGCGGCGTGCGGCGGCGCCGCGCTGGCGGGCCGCCGCGCCGCCAGCACGCCGCCCACCACGTCCGCGTCCACCCAGCGCCGCACCACGCCCTCCGCGTCCAGCATCTGACACCACACATATACCACACTACATTACCTTGTCCGGTCAACCGACAATAGTTATTTATGCAACTGTTGTATAATCAGGGTATCAAAACACGAATGTGGGTTTATGGTATCACATGAGTGTTTTAATACCTAATTATAACAGTTGCATACAAAACTTTATCTACAATCATGATGTGAATCCTCTATAAAAGATTCTCATACCATAGGGTATTGTACAGTGTTGCAAGAACTATGTAAATTCAAGAAAAGTCTAATTGCGAAGCATGTAAAATAAACAAACCTTAATAAGTAAAAGAATTATTTATTGTAATAATTATTTACATTTTGGATCGTACAATGATTGAAATGCTTTTGAACATAACACGATAAGACGAGACTTGAAATGCTTTTACATAACACGATAAGACGAGAATCCGAAATTACGAATTAGTCTACAATTTATTGTTCTTTTTTCAAAATTTTTGCGATCTGGTGGTTTTTCACCACAATGTCAATGAATGAGAATGTTCTTTTTTTGAAATTCATAATATCACGCGTTTGGATGATATAATGATCATAATATCATTGAGTGTTTTAATGTAGACAATAAGCTAATTGTTATAGGTTCTTTTATAAAGGATTAATAAGCATGATAGTAGATAAATTGATTTACCACCCTAACGTTGAACGTTTTGTCTAAGATCCCACCATAAAACGACCTTCACCAAGCTGTTTAATGGATGAAAAATATTTTATATTCAATTAAATATGTCAATAATTTTATTGCAAGTGGGTGGTCTAAAAAATTTCAGTCCAGAATGTGATTAATTAACAATTAAAAAAAGTTGTTATTTAAACATTTAACTGTTTCAACAAAAATTTCTATACCAATCGAATGTATGAAACCCATAATATTATAACCTAGTTAACAAAATTAATAAATCATACTCAAGCTCACATGCTCGAAGTACCTGTACCCTACAAATAAGTCTTCAAGACCAGTTAAGCTTTTGGACTGGAGACGATTGGGCATCAACATCAATGGCGAAATGATACTACTTCGTTTTGCTGATAACATTGTAATTATGGCTAAAACCATGGAAGACTTGGGTATATGATCGAAAGTTTCAGTAATAGCGCTCTTCTTGCAACAAATGGGTCTTAAATGAACATATGACGACCTCCATAGTCGAGTGGATAGTACACCGGTTTCAAGGTGTCGCCATCTCTGAGGTCCCGGGTTCGAATCCCGGTGGGGGCAGATGTTTGTGTAATGAATGCCAGCATCGACCTTCCGACCTTAGTCATGGTTGTTGATATATATTTCAATAAAAATTATTTATATATGTATAATATATCTATGTATGTCTATCCGTTACCCTATACTCCGTTTGTTTAGGTAATTAACTAAAGGTAAACAATAAAAATGGCGGCGTTCAGGGATTTTCAACCTTTTATTACAATGTTTGTTTGTATATTGAGGTGTATAAAAAGTACATTGCATTACAAATTATTTATTACGTAACAACATAATTGTAATCAAAAGTAATAACTACTACATTAATTACAACAACAAAATACAAACAATAACAAAATAAGAAAACAGTAAAGAAACTCAAAAATGCGACGAAAGTAAAGCGTTAAGCGAACCGTGAAATGACAATGACACGAAACGAATGGCGTCTGGTAACCCGAATAATTGAAATTACAGTTAAACGTGTTGCCGCTCTATCGTGCAGGTTTACTTTTTAATTTAGTAGGGTTATTTTAACTATGAATTTACAAGAAATGTTTTGAACACCAGTCTTTTTAGGTTCTTTACAGTAGTCACACCTTGCAATACTTGTGTGAAACTATTGTAATCTAAGTTATTTATTATTTTTAAACTAAATAAATAATATTTACTGTTTAAAATTAAACGAGGTAGTTATATATAGAAAGATATAATAGTAATTATTATGTTTAAATGAACCAATAATTTGTTTTGGTTACATTTTATCTCGGAATAAAAAGTGGACCTATAAAAGAAACCTTTTTATGATTGTTTACATTTAGTTAATTACCTAAACAAACGGAGTTTATAGATCCCATAGCACAAGCCTACAGAGCTTATTATTTATTTTATTTTTATTTTATTTATTTAGAACAACAAACAATTACATAATTCTATTACAAAAATGAGTTGATATAAAACTAGTACTTATTATGTAATCAACAACATTGTCCGCAGATATAATACATAGAAACATTAATATTTTTAAATGCCCAGCACTGAGAGACACAACAGAAATTACAAAATAAAACATGTAGTGATCGTAATCAAGTCCCTTAATGCAACCAATGTAATTTGGTATAAACTGGTTGTTGGTTGTATATTAATAGTCCAAGTCTAAGTTCCCACCATTGAATCCTTTTGATATTGAAATTATCACAATACTAAGTCATGCCATACACTATAGTAAGTATATAACATGAATCCGCAATGTACTAGTTTACCAGTAGTAAGATTGTGAATTAAACTTAATTATAAAAATAATACATACATACACTCACGCCTTTTTATGATATGATTATTTTTTGAGCTTTAAATAAATTTTATTTTTAAATTGGCCAAGAGACAATTTAAATAAGTCTATATCAGCAAAATGTTCATTATAAGAGTACATCAGTCGGCGAAGCGGTGCGCGTTGGCCCGCTATAGTCCTACAGAGTCTGGGAGCGAATACACCGTGTGTACGAGTATCGCGAATGCGCTGGGAGCGACTGGGCACTTGATAGTGTATGTGGTTGGTTAGTGGAGTACAGTCAAGCTGATTGCCGAGGATTTTATACAATTGTATCTGATCTAGGATTTGAGTTTGGGCTAGGCTAATTGGTGTAAGTGTAACAAATATTTATATATTATATTTATATTATATATAGCACGTGAAGGTTGGGGGGTGGAATGAGTATGTTACCCGAGACAAATTGTAAAACTAGGTAGGTCGAATTTTCAGAAAGAAGTCAGTGAACATAATTATCCAACGGCTGAGTATCGTGCGGAAAGTTACGAGACATATTGTCACCCTTCAATCTCAAGACGAGTCTTCGATTCGTGTGTACTGCCTGTGACGACATGCGGTTCTGAAACCTGAGAGCCAATTCTTAGTCCTTTGATATAGTGTCGAACTCGATATTTATCGAAAAAACATGGCGGACATCAACTAATCGCGACATTTAGAAGTTTCGTGATATCAAACGTGATATTTATCCAGTGTAAGCACTCGATATGCAACGAGTGCTCTACCGTAGCCGATACAAAAATATCGTCTGTGATATTGCTAACTGTCAAAGCTATTGTATTGGTTTACTTAGATGAAAATAAGATTCTCTCTCTTGTATTCCTTTTGTATCCTCTTATTGTATTAATTAATTTTAAATTAATTGTGCTTTAATATAAATTTATAATCTAATGAAATATATTTTTTAATTTGTCAAACTGTTTCTTTTGCATGTTACATCTTTTGCGTTAATGGTTAATGGTTTAAGTAGTTTCTAGTGTTTTGTAAATGCTTTATAAATGTTTCTAAAATAAAAAAAAGAAACTGCCTAATTCAAAAACAAATGATATTCAATCTAATGGGAAACGATAAAAAATAGTGTATTAAAATGAATCACTATAAACTTAGAATTAATTATAAGATAAAAATAATTAATTAATTAATTTTTCGAGATAATTTTTCTTCAATTACTAATTAATATTCTTTAAACTAACTAAAAATGAGCATCCAAACAGTACAAAAATTTTCGATGTCATTATTTTTCAATAATTTTTCTTATAAATATTTAACAGCCATAGCCAAGTTTGGTTGCGCTCCTTTCGTTCGTGATCGACATGATATCGAATTTTATATCGAATAGACCCGAGAGTACAATTTTCTCTGTGAATGGAGATTTTTGTGATAATTACGTTCGATAAAAGATGCTTGATATAATATCAAATTAGAAACCAAATCATATGAACTGAGAATTGGCTCCCTGGCCACTTACAATGAACCTTATAAGACGGCTTAAAGTCACCCAAAGGGTAATGAAGAGCGTAAGAAATTGCGTGACCGAATAAGAAAAAATGAAATCCACCGAAGAAGCAGGGTCACCGAATTAGCCCGAAAAATCGATAACTTTAAGTGGCAATTGATATTTGTTAGCAGGGCAGACGGCTATGGAAGGGGTCAGGATGGGCCTTGAATTTTTCTATTATATATATATCCTACCTCGTCGCAGGTGAGGAAGTGTACAGGCAACAACTTGCCCTCGCAGTCCGTCAGCGGTAGGTAGTTCACGTCTTCACTTTCCTCTTGTTCCCTGAAATAGAAAACTTATTACGTGAAATAGAACGTTAGGTACCAATTTTTCCAATGACATACCTTTCGTCGCCGACAGATATAATCGAGGCTCGCTTGTTTTAATGTTCTAACAAATTGACCAACACGATGTTTCTGACATAATGACAGACAACCCGTTTAAAATTCGCTAAAAACTTAAGAGAATTTTTTTATGTCAAATGTTGCAAAAATATTGCACCCACTTGATGGTAAGAAGCTTACCGTCGCCAAAGGATATGTGGTGGTTATTAGATTCGCAATAAATCTACGACCCCCACAAAAACCATAGTGTATGTTGCCAACCATAAAATATACAGTCACGGCACCCAGTAGTTTCACTGCCTTCACGCCGGTCTCCAGTAATTTTCGGTAACACTCCTATTTTGCAACAGAAATAGGTAAACCGGAAGTACTCTAGCAAACGATCCTTGTATACAGTCTTTCTTCGGTAAAACATTTATAATTTACAACCAGAGTAATAGTCGAACTGGAAGTTCTCGCAATTTGGAGCATCGCGCTGTGATAAAATTTCTTGTGAAAAAAGGAAATAGGTACGCCGAAGGAACTTTTCGAAGAGATGTTATCAGTCCTTCAGGATGCAGAACCTTCATATACGATGGTCAAAAATGCAGAGAGATATGTGAAGACGACCCTCGCCCGGCTTGCCCAGTGACGGTCTTGATCGAAGAAAATGTGGAAAAAATTATTTCACTTGAGGGGGATTATATTGAAAAATAAAAATATGAAACTGTATATTTCTTTCATTAAGTACCTATGGCCACGAACTTATCAGCCGCCCCTCGTATATAAAGGCGCACAGATGCCGTTACTATTGTAAATTATGTTTATATCCCTTCGGGTTGTTTAAGTTACAATTTTGATAAAGGAATTTCATCCTTATAAAACTATAGTTACATACACTTGGCTGCAAGGCAGACTTAATTGTTCACCTTGACATGCTGTTGACTGTACACGAAAATGTACACCAAAATTTATATTGTATTAATACTGGGTCAAAGTATTTTTGTAATTTCATACATTATAAACAGCACGACTGCTTGTAGTCTATGAACAGTGGAACAATGTGACATAATTTAGAATCTATGTCTACATATATTTCAGTCAGTCAGTCGGATAATTCATAATTCCTAAATGAAACAAAGTCTGTTATTTGGAGTTTTATATATGACATTAACAATTTCACCCGCGCTATTTTAGTTTTTCCAATTGAAATTTGATATTTTCTATAAACGCATTGTATATATATGAAATAATATGCACATAAATAATATGTCTAACTAATAGTAAGCCTAAGAATATTGATGCACTAGTTTTTGTGACCATCATAAACATACACATAGACAGACGTAGTGATGGGGCTTTTTTCATAATATATACTGCTCACTTAAAAAAAGGGCACCTATTTAATGTAATATCTATTTTTGAATTTAATCTCATGAAGCAGGTCTGTACAACACAGACTAAACACAAACTAACCGACAGATATAAGGCTGGGGGCAAGCAAGCGGCACCAACGCACAGAAATGTCCGCGCGTGTATCCTAGGCACAATGGCCACTTGGAACAGAACTCCTCCTCTTCCCACAGGAGCGGTAGGTAGATACCTGGAAACAATAAATAAACTATATTTTTTTAAATACCCAAGAACCTTGAAGATGTTGCTAATATATCAACAAACTTCACTATGGAACTTTGTAAAGACCTGGCAAGAGGGGTCAATATTGTATCCGATCTGTTTATCCCTTCAGGATATATTTGTGACTACATCAAAAGTTGTAAATACTACATATATAGTGACAATGTCCACCTAGAAATTAATATTTATCAAAAGAACTAACAGAGATACCTGTGGAAAGGTTGAATGAGGGTATCAAATATCTATCGGCATAATCCATTAGAAATATACTCTTTAAATCAGGTAAAATCAAAAACACTATTTATCTCACATATATACTCTAAAATACGGGAGACCTATAGTTCTCCCGTATTTGTCAGCCACCTAAAAGGATTCTTAATCACCCTCTAGAGTTGGTTATGAAAGCACCATCACTTGCTGTTATTTTTAAATCAAACTTGCGGTTTGAAATATACACTTGTGTGATTATAGTTAGGAGCTATTTCTATCGAATTAAGGTTCATTATAACTATCGCCTGATCGTCTTAATGAGTATGAGAATTAAGTTAAATTGTCGTATCCATTAAATTAACACGTAGGTATGCAGAAGCTTAATTTTGGTAATTGCTCTCCAGAAAGCGTTGCAATATATTATTTTGTGATTAATACATTGTTCTCAATAATCCCAAAACGGTTTAATCGATTTATAAATAAAATGTGATTCATTGATGAAGGTTCGTAATAATTCAATTCAGTCAATGATTCGTTAAATTTTGCAGGGATAAATAATTACAAAAAGAAATGAGATTAATAAGAATACGTGTTTTGTTTAATTTTATATCGTTTTTGTTTGATAAGTTGTCAGCCCTCTTTATTCCATGTTTTCTTTAAGAATTTTTAAAGAATGGAGTAGCTGAAAATCTGGACATTGCGTCTACGACAGTTTGAGCTGAAGTACCTCCTTTTGTCTCATTTTTTTTTTTACTTCATTCAACAATTTAGTTCTTTTAGCAGCAGTAATTCACAGTTGTCACGTTGATCATTAGGTTTGTGGGCGGATAGAATTGGCGACCATTTCTGTTCCCGCTTACCTTGAAATCTCGCGTACCCGAGGGGCTCCCCACGGAACGAATTGACAAGGTCCACACCGTACACGAAGATCGGTCGCCGCAATACATGCGCCAGTACAAACACGTGCAGCTGTCAACGTCGGTCATATATGAATGTTCATGTCAACTTTGTAATATGTACGACTTATACTATTTTATTAAAATACAAGGCAAGCAGCTCGTTAGTATATATTCAAGGGTCCTGTAGATACTAACTATTTTGGCAAATGTACCAGGCACATTATTGGTTTATTCCTACATTATAAAACCATGTACCACGTGAAATAACATGTGAACAAGATAGTCTTTCGTGAAGGATAGAAAGATATTTAAAACACTATGCCAATAAGAGTTGTTGGAGGTAATGCGCGAGTTAGCTCGCACAATAATCAGATAGATTGGAGTTCTGTCACAATCAAATTAAAAAGCAATTGTATTTATTTTTGAGTCTTGTATTTGATGGCAAGTCAAATCTGTACGAAAATTTTTCAGTATTAGAATAGAGTAGACCTTTTTTTTCTGAGGAAAATGCATTAAATTGCATACCCCGGCTGTGGCGAGCCGGCGGTTATGTGGGGCTATCCTCCCCAGAAGGGAGAGGCTGCTGAAAGGGGAGCCCTCCTCAGGGGAGGCTACAATACCTCCCCCGATCTCCACCACCGATGACGCTCCCCGGCCACGGAAGGGGCGTGGTCCCTCCCGGGTCGCCGTATCCGCGGCGGCGCCGCATCTGCGCCGCCTCCTTCGAGCGGGATCAGCCATCTCCCGACCCTCGGCTCGGCTCGGCTCGGAGAGTGGTGGAGCCTGTTCTCGAACAGCGCCGGCTGCCTACCTGCAAGAGTGCGTGGCGCGGGCGATGCGCGGCCCGCAGCGCGCGGGCCCAGTCGGCAGCGAGCGCGGAGTCGCCGGCCCCGTACAGCGCCGGCTGCCTACCTGCAAGAGTGCGTGGCGCGGGCGATGCGCGGCCCGCAGCGCGCGGGCCCAGTCGGCAGCGAGCGCGGAGTCGCCGGCCCCGTACAGCGCCGGCTGCCTACCTGCAAGAGTGCGTGGCGCGGGCGATGCGCGGCCCGCAGCGCGCGGGCCCAGTCGGCAGCGAGCGCGGAGTCGCCGGCCCCGTACAGCGCCGGCTGCCTACCTGCAAGAGTGCGTGGCGCGGGCGATGCGCGGCCCGCAGCGCGCGGGCCAGTCGGCAGCGAGCGCGGAGTCGCCGGCCCCGTACAGCGCCGGCTGCCTACCTGCAAGAGTGCGTGGCGCGGGCGATGCGCGGCCCGCAGCGCGCGGGCCCAGTCGGCAGCGAGCGCGGAGTCGCCGGCCCCGTACAGCGCCGGCTGCCTACCTGCAAGAGTGCGTGGCGCGGGCGATGCGCGGCCCGCAGCGCGCGGGCCCAGTCGGCAGCGAGCGCGGAGTCGCCGGCCCCGTACAGCGCCGGCTGCCTACCTGCAAGAGTGCGTGGCGCGGGCGATGCGCGGCCCGCAGCGCGCGGGCCCAGTCGGCAGCGAGCGCGGAGTCGCCGGCCCCGTACAGCGCCGGCTGCCTACCTGCAAGAGTGCGTGGCGCGGGCGATGCGCGGCCCGCAGCGCGCGGGCCCAGTCGGCAGCGAGCGCGGAGTCGCCGGCCCCGTACAGCGCCGGCTGCCTACCTGCAAGAGTGCGTGGCGCGGGCGATGCGCGGCCCGCAGCGCGCGGGCCCAGTCGGCAGCGAGCGCGGAGTCGCCGGCCCCGTACAGCGCCGGCTGCCTACCTGCAAGAGTGCGTGGCGCGGGCGATGCGCGGCCCGCAGCGCGCGGGCCCAGTCGGCAGCGAGCGCGGAGTCGCCGGCCCCGTACAGCGCCGGCTGCCTACCTGCAAGAGTGCGTGGCGCGGGCGATGCGCGGCCCGCAGCGCGCGGGCCCAGTCGGCAGCGAGCGCGGAGTCGCCGGCCCCGTACAGCGCCGGCTGCCTACCTGCAAGAGTGCGTGGCGCGGGCGATGCGCGGCCCGCAGCGCGCGGGCCCAGTCGGCAGCGAGCGCGGAGTCGCCGGCCCCGTACGCGCGCTCGGTCAGAGCCCAGCGGCCGTGGAAGGCGCGCCCGGCTCCCCGCAGCGACGCAGCCAGCGCGGCCCGCAACACCCCGCCGCGGTCGCTTACGCCGTACGCCGCCTGGCTCACTGAATCCAGCAGACAATCGCCCGCTGACCGGTTCCACAGTGCGTAGAGACGGGAACCTTATGTAAAACGACCAATATTAAATCACCACGTGCAGCGCTTACGGAAGTTGCGATGCAGTTTGTAAGCGCAAATGAAGTCTAAGATGCAGCATGTCTATTCATTTTCCACTTGAAAATACCTAAGTTGTAATATTACGAGAATTTTTTTCTTCATTTAATGTCCGCTTTAGTAAAAGCATCGGGAGAAGAATGGGTCTTAGTCTTAGAAGATCTACCCTCTGCATACCTCCGTGATAAAAAGGAGATTGTGAAATGAAACCAAAAAATTATTGAGAACACTCTCTAAAAGTATATCTATAAACAGGTCACGCTACGTTAATTTTCAAGACAAGAAGTTTGAACTCCCCGAGTGTAGTCACCACTCAACCTCAGTGCTTGTTGGCACTCTATCGAGTCAAAATATTAATCATGATTAACATAAGAATATTTCATTCTTATCATGATTCAAAAAACTCATATCAAATCATAATCATCATGATTATTGTCATTAATCACTAATACATTAATTGATTAACTTAAATTTCATTCAAATATACTGAATTCTAAATTTAAAGGATTTCCAATTAACTAACCTCCGATCTTTTCTTTTCAGATTTCTTAATGTTTAAGTTGTTTGTGAATTTAGAATAAGGAATGTTAACATTTTGAATTGATTGTTTTATCACACAGAATTAAATTTTGATTTATTTATTACTGCTTATGAAGTAGCATATGTACCATCCATACTAATATTATAAATGGGAAAGTGTGTCCGTCTGTTTGTCCGTATTTCACGGCAAAACGGAATGACGAATTGAAATGATTTTTACGTGGAGATAGTTGAAGGGATGGAGAGTAACATAGGCTACTTTTTATCCCGGAAAAATCGACAGATCCCACGGGATGAAAACTACAGCATGGTTTTTCATGTGTTGTTCATTAATAGATGATGTGATTCTCGAGGAAAGTTTTAGGCTATTTTTATCCCAGAAAACAGACAGATCCCGTAGGACTATTCAAAAACTACTGTTCGGATTTTCCTACAGTTTTCATCAATAGACAGTGATTCTTGAAGAAAATTCTAGGCTATGATGTATCCTGGAAAAACCGAAGAATCCCACGGGAGATGCAATAAGGCATCGCTCAAAAACTACCGCACAGATTTTCATGCGGTTTTCATTAATAGATAGTGATTCTTGAGCAAGGTTTTGCGGTATTTTTTATCTAGGAAAAGTCCCACGGGAAGCGCGATAAAACCTTCGCGCCACAAACCGACTTCCGCGCATTTTTTATTCCGTTGGCAAAAGCTATGACCCTTAACCCTCTATAGACCCAATCCCGAAATCCACGCGGGCGAAGCCGCGGGCAGAAAGCTAGTATTGTATAAGCTGCTGGTCATGAATTTATAATCGTTAATCAGATTAATTTTGAGCTAACACTGGTCAGTAGTAACACGTTGCAGTAATCCATACATGATCGCCTTAGAGCGTTTCAACGTCAGAAGTTGCTCTATCTGAACCTTAAACTTGGAAAAGATGCCAATCATTTTAACAGAAGCCGCTGTCGCCTTGATAGTTTGCTCGAAGGTGAGATTTGATGCAAGTAAATCACTAGCCGAGTTTAATGGTCTGATAAAGGCCGGACTATACTTTGGAAAATGGGAGCTAAGTTGAACAGACTCCGTTTAGTGCTAAAGAGGCACACAATGACTTCGCTCCAAAGAGGTGTGGCATATTACAACCACAACCTCACAAATCTTTCAGAGTATAGAGCCAATCGTTATAGGTATGTATGGTCAGCACAACTAGCTTTTTAGGGCATGTGTTGCATATTAATCTTGGAATGTTTTGCAAGAAAACGAGAGAACTTAGAGACAATTTTAGCGTGTGAGAACAGAACAGTTGCCGTTCAGATCCCACAGAGTTAGCAGAATCTCGCACGTGGCGTAATCCCTGTTCCTTCTCGGTGTGAACTAGTGAGCTATTTGGGTTTTGAAAAGGGTGTAGTAGCGGCCGATAGAAGTTCGACTTAACCGATTTCATTATAGACCAAAATGCTTTACACCTCGAAGAACGCGACAAAAGTTTGTTTAGACTTGGCGGTTTTGTTAAAAGCTTTCTTTTTATGTCAAGTGAACCAGGAAGTTTTACATACTCACATTCCTGGTATGCCGACTGCTTAAGGGCATTAGCTTTTGCGCAGTCCAGCATTATACCTGAAACAAGAACAAACCAATCGCCTTACCCTCATGTCCCGTTAACTCCTGACTCCAGTTAATTAGAGGTGGATCAGCTTCCAAGGTTTGCTGTGCTTCACGATCCAGTAGTTCATCAAACAACCGCTCCTGCACTTCCCCGGGAAGTTCCTCGATCTCTGCGGGGAGTTACGATCATCAGAAACTCGCGAGCCTTTATTTATTGCAAATTTGTATTATCTATGTAAAATTTAGATATATCTATCCATTATAGGTCGTGCATTAATGATGTTTTTAACATTAATTGTAATTATTATAAAATTATTACATAATCATAATATTGTGTAAATTGTAGTGTTTTTTTTATAAATATTATATATTGTATGCGAAAAGAGTATTCACGTATGCATAATTATGATTAAAATATTCCTAATAAGAATATTTCAATAATTTATTTTACAAATACAATAAATATATTGTTAATTGTAAATGTAAATATTTAGAAAAATTTTATACAAAATGAAAAGTGCCAAACCGAACTTCCAGGTATTAAACAAAATGGGATTATTTAAGTGACTGAATTTTATTAACAGTAACGAAAAACAAAATTCAATATCTCAAAAGTACATCGTGGTTTGTCCTGTCGTTCTATCACTGCTATGGCATAATTATTTGCACAAATAAAATATTAATGTGTAAAAAAGAAATACACACCTGCGGGTAGACAGAAGGTGGCTACCTCGGACAAGTACCGAATCCCAAGTCCACCCTTGTTCTGCCGGACGCACGATGCAATGTGACGGCGAATCGCCGTCGCTAAGTCGGGCGCTGAATAAAATATATCGTGTTTCAAATATGGGCACTTACATTTAAAGCCCCTAAACACCTAGAATTACTACTACTTATATTTTTATTTCTATTATTTATTCAATAACGTACAATTTAATTGAATGGAATTCGTCCTGGTAACCATGACCGAACATTAACTCGCTAATGCGTTAATTAACGAAGTAAACATTTCCATAAACGGAAATACTTTTAAGTTAACAAATCAATCAGAGAGTTTCAAAAGTATACGTAACTTACCAGCGTAAGAAGGCGACCGTTTGAGGCCGGGCCCACCACCAGATATCCGCGATAGAAGCATCGTCAGGATATCTTGTCGTTGGAACCTACAGGATTCATATTGAAACATTAGATTATGGAAGAACGTGAATGGAGGGAAGAAGCAAAATTGATGCTGTTCGAAAAATTATCTACATCTGCTTATAATTAACTAGCGACCCGCCCTGGCTTCGCACGGGTGGCATACTAATATGAATTAACTACTAATATGAATACCTAAATTTCTAATTAATATGAATTACCTATATTAAATAATTACAGAATGTCTCTATATACAACGTTGACAGCTGTTTATAGTATACATCATCATTATATATATGTACTTCGACGCGCTATTTATAGGCACGCACGCGCCGCAGGCTACGGGTCGCCCCGTACCTACCATCGTCGCAATGATAATTTTTCGATTTAGCGTAAGTTTGTACGTTTGATATCTTCTAAAGTACTGATCGAAATTACATGATGTAAAAGACAAATTTAATCTAGGTTAAAATGTCCAAGCTTACTAACATGTTTATTTGGATAAGAATGAATGTTATACATACTTAAAATGGCTTCGTAAATAAGCCATTATTTCTAGTAAAATGTAAAAGATAAAAAGCGGTTATTGTGGGTTATTCTTGAGAAATAGACATATACCATCGCGGACTTTTTTGTGGACCAATCTCGTAGGGTTTGGCCAGCATGCAGCCGCACTCGGGCGGGTCCTCCCTAACGTGGGAGGGCCAGGATCGGCGTGCCGTCGGCTGTATCATGGGGTGATACGGTCGATTGCACTCTACGGAGCCCCGGTGTGGGCGGAGTGCCTCTCCCCCCGCACGGTGGCCGTCTTGCGAAGTCCGCAGAGGGTCATCTCGACCCGGGCCGTGCGAGCCTATCGCACGGACAGCCACGGCGCGGCCTGCGTTCTAGCAGGCCACACGCCGTGGGATGTCGATGCACAGGTGCACGCCGCTGTGTATCGACATCGGGTCGCGGCAGGTGAGCGGGGGAACGGCTCGCTCCACCTGAAGTGGAGGGAGTCCGTGCCCGGGTGCGGAGGGAGGCTCTGCACCAGTGGGGTGAGGCGCTCGCCTTCCCAGCTGCCGGCCACGGGACGATTGAAGCCATTCGTTGTTGGAGGAGTGGGTTGGGCGCCGGCAGGGCAGCCTCTCGTTCCGCATTGTGCAGGTTGACCGGGCATGGTTGCTTCGGCCACTACCTGCACAAGGTCGCACGTTGGGAGATGACGCCACGGTGTCACCACTGCGGTGCTCCCGACGACACGTCCGAGCACACACTGTCAGTGTACTCGGCGTGGCAACAACAGCGCTACGAACTAACCGCTGCGCTGGGAAACAGCGACCTCTCGCTGCCGAGAGTGGTCGTGGCCATGCTACGCGGCGAGGCGGAATGGGAGGCTGTCACCTCCTTCTGCAAGAGGGTCATCTCGCAGAAGGAGACCGCGGAGAGGGAGCGGGAGGAGGACGTCGAGGCCGCTCCCCTCCGCCGCAAACGGATTGGTAGGCGAAGGCGGGCACACGCAAGCGCGATGTTGCCTGTCTAGTGATCCTACCGTGAAGCTGGGTGCGCGTCCGGCTAAGCGCGCACGCCGTGGTGAAGTCTCTGTCTGGGGCCTGTCCAGGGGTTCTCCTTTGGCGGTTGACAGATGGCGGTCGAATCGCGAGAGCGCACCCCGCCATGTGCCCCGTATGGGCCCAGAGAACTCGGGGGGGGGGGGGGGTTAGTGGGTAGGCCGGTCCTCTTGACCGGAGAGCCCCACACACGGCCGCGTCTTGCCAGCGCGGTGTCATGGTGCACAAGTTCGCATTTCCCCCCCTCAAAAAAAAAAAAAAGGGTTTGGCCAGCGTTTGTAATATAAGCGCAAAAAAGTGAGTTGATTTACGACATCACATTAGAAATCTCAAAAATTGAGTGTTCCTCCACTACATTGTGCATGTTTTATACATATAAACCTTTCTCTTGAATATACCTATTTATTAAAGAAAACCACATTAAAATCCGTTGCGTAGTTTTAAAGATTTAAGCATACATAGCTACATACATACATACAGACACCGGGAAGCGACTTGTTTTATACTATGTAAAGATTACCTACAAATGAAACAGAGAATATTTTTGTAAATTTAAAATCATATCTTGAAGTATTATAAATTTTTCGTTTCAGTATTTCGGCGATATAAAACAGTAAAGACATAATAATAACGGTATAGTAGTGTTCCAATTTATTATGTATTGGTGTCATATACAGGACAAGCAGGTCCACGAGCGTGCGGTGCGGAGGCACGGTCCCAGCAAGCCCTTACCGGATGGCCAGGTGCACGAGCGTGTGGCCTACGTCGAAGGCAGAGGCGCGGTCCAGGGCCCGCACGTCTCTGGGCTGCAACGCCCTTGCGGGGTCGCCGCCCAGGCGCAGGTAGTGCAGCACGCGCGCGCGGTCGCCGTCCACCACTCCGCAGCAAGCCGCCAGCCAGGCCGCATCCGCCTCCGCAACCGCTCCAGCACCCGCGCCCGCGCCCGCCTCCGCCTCGCTCTCCGCCGACGCTACTGCCACTGCTGCGTCCGACTCACCAGTTATTGCGCTCACTGTCGGTAAGTTAGAAGAATTAATAAAATAGGGACCTATTACTCAGAATCATCTAAAAGTATTCGTTGAAGGTCATTCAGGTATAGCCCAAAATGGACCTACCATTTTTTTCCGGTGAGGAAAATGCATTAAATTGCATACTCCTCTCCAGTATCCAGTAATGCATTAAATTGCATACTCCTCTCCTCCCCAGAAGGGGGAGGCCTACCGACTAAAAACCTCAGGGATGGCCTTCCTCAGACATGTAGGGAGCCCCCGGGAACTACCAAGCTACTTCTGGGAACCCCCAGCCTCCGCTCCCTCGTCGATACAGGAGAGCCCTCCTCGGGGGTGGCTACACTACCTCCCCCGGTCTCCTCCACCGACGACGCCCCCTAGCCACGGAAGGGGCGTGGTCCCTCCCGGATCGCCGTATCCGCGGGCGCGACTTCCTCGCGCCCGCCGGCGACCCGCGGCGACGCCGCAGCTGTGCTACCGAGCCCGGCGCCGCCTTCTTCGAGCGGGATCGGCCATCTCCCGACCTCGCTTGGCGGCCTCCTTCTGGAGCATCACTGCTTCACAGAAGGAGGCCACAGCCATCCAACCTCCCTGGTCCGCTAGCATTGCCGCAATCAATGCCGGCGGAGACAGATCTCGCCCGATCTCTGCGACCAAATCTCAGCGAGAGGAGGCCCACGCGGGGCACTCCGCCAGCGTGTGCTGGGCCGAGTTGAGGTCGGATGCGCAGTGGTGGCAATGTGTCGATCCCTCCCGTCCTATTCGACACAGATACTCACCAAAGCAGCCGTGCCCGGTGAGCATCTGAGTCAATCGGTAGGTGACCTCCTCCTTCCCGTGGAGCCGACGACGGCCCGCTGGCGCGCGCAGATCCGTAATTCGAGCTGCGCACGCCAGGCCGCCACAATCCGTCGGTACCACTCCCGCCTAAGCACTTCGTGCGCGGGTTTCGGGGCAGTCCCCCCATCGCTCCCCCATACATGGCCACGTATCGCACGACACCCTCGTACAGGCGGCGAACTCCATCCCTCGGTAACACTCCGAACCCCGATTTTATAAGTTACAAATATCTTCGATTGCATGGAGGACTGCCCGGATTTGTGACCGTATGACAGAGCTCGTAGCCAAAGTAATATTCATGATATTAGAGTTCGTTTAGTTGGAAGGAAATATATGGAAATGATTTCGTTATTTGGTATGATTTCCATAAATTGCCATTGGATATTCAAATGATTTCGATGACGAATCAAATGCGAATGGTACTTTGTCTAGGGGCGCTTGTTTCATAGTTTTTCAACCTCTATCGTAGAAAGAAAAGAAGCAAGATCTAGGAGCCGAAGTTAGGCTGGTGGCGAAATAGCGTGTGATAGATCAACACACTTCTGAAGACGCTCTTCGGCTTCTCAATAAACAAATCTCAAAGTCTCTTACTCTCGAAATTTGTCGATTTAATATGGAACTCATTAAAGAAGTTATAGAGCGTAATAAAGTCTAGAAAGTGTTCGCAAATGATTAGTCGAATGTCTGCTGATAAAGCTGAAGCCAAAACATGGCCGAATTGTTACATGCTAACCTATATTTATGGCCGAGATCGGACGCTTCTATGGATAGCTTTACGCATCAGTTTATCACCTACAAGGTGGACCGACGATTTGAAGATTGCGGGAAAACGCTAGATGCTGAAAGAGCAAAACCGGAAAGATCTCCACACTGATCTTTGCGGGAGATGGTGAAATAAAATATTGCTCCTTTGTGAATTTGCGTAAACTCAACAAATGCAAATGATATTGTTTGTTGGCAATCGTTCACATTGTGAAACTATAATCGGTATTAATTACATACTCATTACGAGTAAGGGTGTTGAATATAAATATTATGGGTATTATTTTAGTAATGCTTCACAAATGTCACACACATAACAACGAAATTACACTGTAAATTTCGAGTTCTTAACACATTCAATGCCGAGGACACGCTTGGCGTGTTCAAGTTTATTGAAGTCTGTATGCCAAGAACACGCCAGGCGGGTTTTTGATGTTTTGGTAATATGTCTTTAACGAGGCCAGATATTCTGCTCAAATTATTACTGCATAGTTTTTGAAGGATCTGCTATGGTTAAATGAAGCGGCAACCGTAAAAACCAAGTCTGTTTTTTTTTTGAAAATAAAGGTTTTTGCAGTGCCAAGAACACGCTACGCGTGTTCACTTATTGGAGCTACCATTAGGCTCTCAAACTTTTTATTAGATTGACCCCTTTGCTATTTTTAAGTTCAAAACTTCTGTAGCACCTCTGCTTCGTCATACAGAGCTGCAGTTGGGTATAGGGCTGTAAATAGACCTACTTTTAGGACGCCTCTGTTCACTCTGTCTTAGGAGATACTAGCGACCCGCCCCGGCTTCGCACGGGTGCAGTGAAAAAATGGTTATGGTGGGTTATCCCTAAGAGATAGACATATACCATCGCAGACTTTTTTGTGGATTTTTGTAAGTTGTACAATACTGTAGTACATTATTTTGGTCTATCTCGTAGGGTTCAGCCAGCGTTTGCAATATAAGCGCAAAAAAACGTGCTTATTTACGACATCACATTAGAAACCTTTAAATTTATCAGTGTTTCTCTACTATATTATGCATTTATTATACATACAAACCTTCCTTAAGAATCACTCTATCTATTAAAAAAAACCGCGTCAAAATCCGTTGCGTAGTTTTAAAGATCTAAGCATACATACGGACATACAGCGAAAGCGACTTTGTTTTATACTATGTATTGAAGATGCGTTTACAGGTTATTACGCAGTAATTGATAAATGACTGACATTGAACTAAGTAGACCGTCTTGAGCTTTTTCTATCTGTTGGCTGCCTAAGGTTTTTCGTTCCGTGTATTACGTTTCATAAACTACCATCACATATTTGCATGATGTGCATAAAGGTTTTTTTATACATAACTACGGAGTATCTGAAGAAGACCTCTAAGGGCGCAGTTACTTTTATGCTGATTTTGAAATGAACATAAACTTTATTGTGCATCATTTAAAATAAAATAAAAAATAGAGATTATATATGTATAAAGAGTGTTTTTTTTTAACTGGGACAGTATGGGGAAAACCTAAACCATTAAATATATAAGGAAAAGGTCTTAGAAACCATTTCATATTTTTTTGTGAAAATAAATTTGACATAGTAACTATTTTGGTCAAGCGTGAGTTGTTCTTGGAAATTAGTCATTTTGATGATTTTTTTTATGCGGATCCGGTTTTAATTCTACACTACAAAAATATTTGTCCGTTTTATAGGAGGCGAATAGTTTGTTTCGTCTTCGTCATTTGTAACTTCAGTTTGCGGTACAAATTTAACTTGTTCTGTGAAAAAGAGATTCTTCTGTAGAAAAGGGTAAAGGAAAAAGAGGTAATTAGTGAAAATGCTTCAAAATTAATTTATATCATACATAGGTAAGAGGAACCTACGATAATAAGTGCTTTAAAATATTTAACAAATTTTAGAATCAATTTATGACAGTTAGAAAGATATTATAGTCTATATCATGAATCTATATAAATCATCCAGATTCATGGTCATTATAAATTAAAGTACATGCATAATTGA
Organism: Scirpophaga incertulas; assembly: GCA_036419045.1. NCBI lineage: Eukaryota > Metazoa > Arthropoda > Insecta > Lepidoptera > Crambidae > Scirpophaga > Scirpophaga incertulas. Next base: position 15,107,807 of record CM071630.1, on the reverse strand, counting down.
AATTAATAATTGGAAACGTCATTAATTATTATTGCATGGGGATTGCAGTAAAAAAAGTTTGAGAACAACATGTTTCACTATAATGCATATACTTACCATAAAATCTGTTTTTCGCCATTATTTTAAGTATAAAACTGAAAATACTGTCACTAACACCTTTATTCTCGCACAACACAAGAAATACTAACTGGCAAACGTTTGCAAAAAAAGATATAGCCGTTTTATGTATTTTACCTATAAACAGTGCCGTGGACACGCGAGGCGTGTTCACTATTTTTCAAAGTTGCAGTGCCGTGAACACGCCTAGCGTGTTCACGGTATTATATCGCGGCATCTCGGTAAACTTTAAGAAAATCGTGGTGGCAGTGAATGAGTTAACCTTGAGTTTGACTCTTACGAAGTTGGTAGAATATTCTCATACTGAATCATGTATATATACTAGCATGCAGATTATTGGATACTTATGTATTATATATGAATATACGTAAAGAATGATTTTGTTATTTTACATATATTAAAAAAGTCCATGAAATTCGAATGCGAGACTTACATTGAAAGCGTGATGTCATTTTGTCATCGGCAAACTAGTAAGTTTGCCGATGACGCAGTAGCGCACCGCTGGTACTTGTGCCCAACGTAGTGTGCATCACCCATTAAAAAGCTATGAGCGATACTCTGCAGGATTAGTCTCCGTGACTCCCAAGGCACTAAGAGTTTCCTCAGAGTGTTATAATGGGGGAATGATTTAACAACTCAAAAGTGACGAGACTTTTGCAGTGATCAAAACTATAATAGTAAATTTCAGGCGGATTGTTGGTTGGAAATATCAAAATATTGTAACTTGGGCAAAACAATTCAATAATAACATTGTCGCACCTGTATGACCTGGTTGCCTGACAACAGTCGGGTTGTTAGAAGGAGATATTAAAGAATGGGGCGCAGCTGCAGCGCCGCACATTGCACATTTCTGAGATTTGGGCCAGTTTTCGTATGTGCACACCTGTAACAAACACATTCTTAAAAAATAATCTCGTAAGTCATTATTACGTAGTACGTTTCTGGTATAGTACGTAGGAAAAGGGCGCCGGCACTGACATTAATTTACCACCACAAATATTTATAGATTGTGCGTATATAATAAAAACATATATGATGAACCTCAAAGCATAGATCAAAGAAAATTATTCAATACATTTGATATAATAAAAGTCAATAATAGGAATTTATATTATATGATATATCAATAAAGATTTCTACTACGAATATTGCACCGCTTGGGTACTTCAGCGCCTTGGACAGTCGCACCGGCTGAGGGTCATTACGATTGGACTACTTTACGGCCTGCTTATTACCATTCTACTAATTAAATTTTAAATATTAAAAAGTCGACAAAACATGAACATTCTTTTAGTGATTAAGAAGAATGCACAAATATTAACCAATGATAATAATACATGCCAAAAATCATATATTTTGAGAGATTCGAACTCAAATTCAAATTCGAACTCTCTACACCTACCTACACCATATATCAACAAATTTAACAACCATTAGCACGTTTGCGGACTGCGACTAATATGCGTATTTGTGAGCCTTTATAGCATAAGTTCATTTTGATTTTTGATTCATAATAACATTTTGTTACCATTTCTGTGAGATTTGATTGCGAACGTATAAGATTAAGGTATTAAGTATAATTTGTTTTGACACCAACAAGTGTTTAAAAAGACCAATGTTGAATAATGATTATTTTAATTTTGGTTTGCTATCTATCCGTTACACACACTTAAAATATTGAAAAATATATAGCCTATGGTATATGCTAAATTAACAAAATCGTTTTTGTAAAAATGTTAGACTTTAACAAATTCTTTTAAATTATGATTCAAGACCTTAAGTTTAACAAAAATGTATGAATACAACATACCATGTCAAAAAACCGTATAATATGGTAGAGCTCGCCAAAACACCTTCTTCTACACCTTATTTCCCATTTACATATATAATTAATGCATGTTTTATTTCAGTGATATTAGCAAACAAACTGAATGCTCACAGAATGGCTTGTCACAGAGTACATGTAAGATTGAAAATAAATTTCTCTTGTTTGGAAAAATGTGATGAGGTTACTTACCGCACAAGGCCATTTGTGGGTAGCCGTTGGGGAAGATATCCGAAGCGGTCGTAGTCGCTCCGCCACAGCGTCCACCTCTAGTTCAACGTCTGAATATAAAGCAAACACAAATGCTCGATTATCTATAAATGGAAAATGAAATCTTATCAACTAAAACGAAGAAAACCGTCCTTATTAGAGAGAGGTTTAGGCCCGATTTCACACGAGTACAAAATATTTTGGCTTGATTTGATGATAGAGCTTCAGTCGTGTCGTTACAATAACATTGTGTCGCACTTTTGTGTTAATGACTTTGTTTTTATTTAAAAATTATATATACTATCTAAACCGCCATTTGCTTTGGCTATGCTATTACAAAATCTATACAAACTTAAAAATTAACTAATAACAAAGCAAGCTAATATTGGCTAATAATTACATAGCACAATGACCAAATTAGTAAAGGACTCTGATTCAGATACACCCAGGATTCAGGTTTATACCATTTGATTGATACCTTTATATTTGTGCTTATAGGATAACTATATTTTATGTCATATAAAGCAGCAGCTCAAGATATTAAGTAACAAACATAATAAAGACTTTTTAGTTTTTACGTTTTTCTATATTTTTTATTATATTTCTATAAAATATGTAAAAACAGAGACAATACTGAATGAATGAGTCACATACCAAAAAAGTGAGTATAATTAGTAGTGGTGGGACTTTCATAACAATTTATTTGCCTTCTGGAGTTCACCATTATAAAAGATGCAGAAACTCAGATTAGGAATGTAATTTAAATAACTGATATAAGTTAGGTAAAAAATATATTAATCTGTACGTTGTCGCAAATATTTTTAAGTAGTTGCACGCGGCTACGGGACATGAAATGGCACTGACTTTTGTTTGAACTTTTTTAACACAATTAATTCTTTATTATTTACTTAAGCTATTATATACTTTTAGGATTTAAATATAGAGCAAATCTTATACGCCGCTCACAATTAGTCACAGTACCCACTGTAACCAGACTTTATTTTTTTTTATGTATATGGCTGATGTTAAGCAATTTTCACTCGAAGTAATAAAGTAGTAAATATACTCTCATCCTTTTTTTATTCATCCGAATTCAAATCGTATTCAGGTAGAAAAGGATTATTAACAGCCAAATCCTTACCGCAAACTGTGTGCGTCGGCAGCGCGCTGGCACCATCTTGCAAGCTGAAGATGTTCTCGCTAAGGCTCGGTTTGGCTGTGCGGCACATCGTGCACTGCAAACGATAACTCTAGTTACTACTTTACTAATTAAGAAATACCCTTCGAGTATCATAAATCAAGAAACAGATAAAAACAAGTTTATTGTGAATTTCATGTTCACTAAAGGTTAATAATAAAACAATTACATCAGACTTAGCATTAGCCAAAACGTTTAAGGATTTTTCCCATATACGCTTCTCCGCTTCTAATCAACTTTCAAACACATGCAGTTATGCAATTATGCGACGACGCATGAAGCTAATATTTTAATGTATTTCCAACAATTTCGTTGTGAGAATTAGTGTATCGTTTTATTGTTGGAAAAAATTGTAAAAAATAAATAAGTATATTATTTATTTGAACTTTTGAGTGTGAAAAGTGTATTTTTAAAGAACAACACGTCCTACTTATTTATTAACTTATTATTTACTAGCTGTGCCCGCGACTTCGTCCGCGTGGAATAGTTATTTTGCGCACCTCAGCTGTTACCCGATCTTGACAACGCGACATACCCAAATTTGGTACCATAAAAACGGTCATTGTGACTAAACCTTAAAAGATAGACATATACCGTCGCGGACTTTTTTTTAGATCATGTATAGAGGAATAATTCTTTCATACATATTTTTTGTGTATCTTGAACCGTTTTCGCAGCGCACGCAAAGAAAGCCTTCAAAAATGAATAATTTTCCCCGTTTTTTACACATTTACCGCTCTGTCTTTGCTCCTATTGGTCATAGCGTAATGTTATTTAGCCTATAGCCTTCCTCGATAAATGGACTATCCAACAAAAAAAGAATTATTCAAATCGCACCAGTAGTTTCGGAGATTAGCGCGTTCAAACAAACAAACAAACAAACAAACTCTTCAGCTTTATATATTAGTATAGATTAAAAATAACGTAAGAAAATATTGATAAACTTTGTAGTTTTTATTTTTAAAACTTATTTGTATCATGCCTCCGATTTTTATATGTAGGTAATTTTTTTATTTATTTACTAGTTGTTCAAAAAACTCTTTCAGAATCATCTAACTGATTTGCTTCGATTTCGACAAAAAAGATAGACACTTCCGTTTCCGAGACTCCGGCAACCTTGAAAAGTGCTACAGACGCACTAAGTAGGTACCGAACTAATGTCAGAAATTCAGGTACGATCAAATTCTAATCTATTAGACTCCGAATATTCTAAAACACTCCTGTTAAGCAGTAGAATTCACGAAGAACAAGTACAAGGGGTAATGAACAAGTAAAGATAATCGATTATTTCCAGTGCACATAAAAATCTATATATATATATTTATTTGGATTTTTAGGAGGAGCGGTCGCTTTCAATTCAAGCAGTAGGGTCATTAAGACCATTGGCGTAGGCCGAGTTTGGTCGGTAGGTCACATCGGTCGAGCCGCCCCGATCGGTCTGGAGTCCGACATAACCTTAACACTTAGTTGCGGTGGTAGCCATAAGGGTGTCAGCCTTTCCTCTCCTGGGGGAAAAAAGGGAGGTACATTAATTTGAGTACGAGCTGGCCGAGAGAGAACATAAAATAGAGAAAAAAGAAATTAAAGCCGTCATCAAGTACCTCTGCTTGAAAAAAATGTCTATCAAAGACATACACAGCAACCCGGTAGAAATATTAGGGGACTCTGCTTCTCTGTAGTCACAGTTACGCGCTGGGCCAAGGAGTTTAAAGTGGGCAGAACATCCACAAAAGACGAACCTCGCGAACGCCTCTCCCCCCTAGTCCCTCGTCCCTCACTCAAGATAACGTGAAAGGTCGAAGATATCTTGTTGGCAGATCGAAGGGTGACGATCAGGCACGTAGCTGAGGTCACAGGGATGTCATATGGCAGTATCAAAACAAAAGAAAAAACGAATTGACATTTCGAGGGCTAATCTTGGAAATTTCCAATTTGACCAGGAAATTTTTTGTCGCGTTTTGTGACCATGAACAGGACCTGGACACTATTTCGATCCTGAAACGAAATAGCAGTCAATGACTTGGAAACGAGCTCCCAGCGACTTTCGTCGGCGTAAGAAACACCTCCGAAGCACGAAATTTGAAGACGAGAGAAACAATGAAGTGATAGCCGCTGTAGAGGGTTTCTTGAGTCAAAACAATTTTTTTTTTCAGGCATCAGGAATTTTAGGTTTTGAAAAAAGATGGCAATGATTAACTTGTTAGGAGACTATTTATAAAAATAAACTAAAAAATTTGCTATAATCATGCTGTATAATATTCATAACCATTACTTTTTAATCACCACTCCACGCCCACCCACTCTCGATCTCTCACCCACTATCAATCCACCCTCGTAGTTTCTCCACCACTTAGTAGCGATACCAGTGAAGTAGTCAAACAAACATTTGTGTGTTCGGATCCGGCACTGTGGAAGTTTCTCATAATGGATTCTCAGTGTCATAATATAGTTCAAAGCGGTCCTCTATAGCAGTTAAAAAACAGTGATGAAGAATATCCCAAAGATGAAGATCATAGTTACTTTTCCAATTTTTATTTCACAAGAAAACTATATAATAGTGAAATTCAACTTTCTCACTGGTTGATTTATTCTAATTCCCAAAATAAAGGTTTCTGTTTTCCATGCAGACTATTTGATAATTCACAAACTCAGATGGTTGAGAAAGAGTGCTGTGACTGGAAACACATAAGTAGAATTTTACAACGCCATAAGAATACCAAAGTAAATACCAATGGATGACATCAGAGAAAGGAATGAAACATGATAAAATAATAGACCAAGAAAACGAAAGGCAAGTCTCTCAAAAACATTGACAGACTTTGTTTGAAAGATAAGTTTTATATAATTAATTTCTTAGATTATCATAATCTGGCATTTATGAGTAACAGAGAATCTTTTGAGACAGGATACGAAAGTACTGTTAGGAATTCTCGTAACTTTATAAAGTTATTTGAATTGATGTCTAAACATTACGGGAACATATGAACACACTAACGACAACCACGACATGCAAATTATAAATTCGTCAACGAAATACAAGAACGGATAAAACTGCTAACTGCTGTTTGTGGAATAACGTATAGCCAATCCAACATTTTAACACATATTGTGGTTAAACAAAATATTCCACACATTCCACACATAAATATGAGCTAGAAAAACGTATAACAAAAGCATTTGAAACCAGGCAGCGTGAACTTTATATTAATGCAACACGCGATCATGCTTTCTTGCTGACGTTACTACTTCAGTACATACTTATAATATTATAAAAGATTATTGCGCCTAACATCTATTCGTTATAAATAGATGTACTGACGGCTGTCTGATTTGTAACACTGATTTGAAGAGTTGCGAACTTTAAACATTTGGCGTTTTACTTTAGCGTCGAACGTCAACTGTAGAACAGGGAAATTAAATCCATAGTCAATCTAAATTAAAGAAATATACAAATTTAAAACCTATAAAATGGTCAGATTTTCCTAAGCGTACAGTACATACACCAAATTCAAACACAAAAAAAAATGAAAACAGTGAGTGCTTTTCTTTATTTTTTAATGAAGTAAAGATTTGAATCGGTTGAGTTTTCAAAAAGTAAACAAGGAACAATAAAACGGTAATATTTCCTATTTTAACGTATTTTCTGTCTAGGTTGCAGCTATATTTCTCCCTAACAAATTAAATTAAATAAATTATATAGTGATTCTAAGTATCGTTAGACCAATATCAAGAATACTACGCAACATTCTATAGGAGCCATTATGTCTACAGCAAGCTACAATTTTACGTGTTATCAACCAACTAGAGGTGTCATTTCAATGATTTTTCTTTTATTTACTCGGAAAGCATTAGGTTTCCAGGTCTTACACAAGCACCTAGGATCTAACTAATACGCTCCATATTTCGCCGGCTCTGAAATATCTTACATTTTACTTACCGCGCGTGGTGGTAATTAAAATGATCTGAAAGCACTCCACGTGAGGATTCGATGCATTTCTGATATTTTGTAAAACCGAATTTTCTTATTGGTTCTGCTCAATGTACATAAAATTCCGTACGCTTGAAAAAAATTTTACTTATATTGGAATTTCAAATGTTGTGGAAAGAATCGATCTCCGCTGACAATATACAAAGATGAGAAAAACGATTGTTCGCTATCACAAAAAGCCTCACAACAACTTTGATGTCGTACATACGAAAACAAACTAGGAAAACCCTATCTTGCTCGGAATAACAGTGTTTATCGCGATGATACTATGACGATAACTGTACTGTGTATTGATAACTGTACCTTTTTCGAGAGCGGGAAATTTTCATAAGTACATAACTCACAGCTCCACTTGCCCTCAGAGGCAGGCGTAGTGCTTGTCATCTGTAACAAGGACAAATGATTTAACATTATTACTTAAGATCAAAAAGTTTCTGGTGTGAAATATAAAATGAAGGATAAAATTCAAACAACTTCAACAATTGTTACAGAAATAATAAGGACCCGCTTTATTACCATTACAATCCTTTAAAAATATTCTGAAGTGTTACTTCAAAATGTGCGAATATCGCAAACTTCGTCTGTTCATCCGTGTTAAACTTTTACCGCAGTAGTCGCATTTCAATTATAAAAAGAAATAATAATCGCTTAGGGCTACGTCAGGACAATAGAGTGGATGCTAGAACTCAAAAAAAAGCACATTCTTAAATGGTAGCCTCGGATTCTCCCGTAGTGTGGATCGGCGCATTGCCATGAAGCTGCGACACTCCTCGTGACTGTTTTTCTCGACGCTTTTCTTTAAAAGCATCTTGCAATTGCAGTAAATAAGAATGCCCGTTACGTTCGTATTGTAAAATCCGCCCATAAAATTCCTTCAGAATCCCAAAATACTACATTGTAGTCACGATCTTTTTTTGTGACACTCCATCGATTCCTTTTAAGACAAAGGACCATGATAAAGAACCATTATTTGATCTCTTGTTACAATACTTTTTTCTATAGGCCTTCACAAAAGCATAAAAATTGAGCAGAGCACATCAAACGTTCTTGTTTCTGAATTGCGGAAAGAAGTATTGGGACCTAAGCAATGAACTTATCCATACCCAATACCTTGCAAAATCCTTAAAACTGTTTTCGAAAATCCTGTCATAGATGCAATTTTTTTTTATCCACCGCCTGTCCTTCAATACTGTTTCTTCGACAAATTCGATCCGAATCCAAAATAGCCACAGAATGACGTCCTGGGCGGCGTTCATCTCCAATTGATTTTTTTCCAAAACGAAACAGTTTACAAACGTTTTTATGAAAGTTTATGTTACTAGAGTTATAGTGTATAAACTATGTGTTATATACAAATTACTGTATGGTACTTGCTAAACTTTATTTTGTGATAATGTTAGTGAAGTATGTGGGTAGACAGAATATAAGTACCAACATTCATTATGCTTTGCTCCTTAGCTCAATACAAGTAATCAGAAATTAAACAGTGTTTTATTGAATGTAATAGTGGCGACGAGGTGTAAATATTGACAAATGGAGTGCAAATCAGTGAAATTTCGTGAATTTAATACACAGTGTGATAATTGGGACAATTATATTGACCGCCTTAAATATTGTTTTGAAGCTAATGGTATTGAAAATGATGCAAGTAAACGAGCAAATTTCTACACTATATGTGGTGAACAAGTCTTCGAAACCCTTTTAGCTTTAATAACACCAAGAAAATCAAATGATGTAACTTTTACTGAGATTGTTAATATTTTGACTAAGCACTACAGCCCAAAACCAAATGAGATTTCAATGTCATATAAGTTCTACAAGCGGGATCAAAATGTAAATGAAACAGCTTCAGAATATATAACACAACTAAGAAAAATAAGTTCTGGCTGTAATTTTATGAATTTAGAAAGAATGCTTCGTGACAGACTTGTGTGTGGTATGAGTGATAAAAAATTGCAGTATGAATTACTAAAAAGAGATACATTAACTTACTTAGATGTAGTGGATTTGATGTTATCATCTGAGAGTGCTGGAAAAGATGCTCGTATGATTCAAAGGTTTGGAGCAACTTCGACAAATACAGATAGCGCAATGACAGTGCCAGCACTTACATATGAACCAATGGACGTAAATGCAGTTGAACAAACTAGTTCCAGGTTGAGGTTTTGTTATAGGTGCGGCGATCGTCACGGTGGCGAATGTCGTTTTATTAACGCTATTTGTCATTTTTGTAAAAAACGAGGGCATATTGAGAAAATTTGTTCTGTTAAGAAGAAAAGTCATATGAGTAAAGTTAATTATACTGAAAATAGCAGTGATATGCAACTCAATGGCATTTATAATGTCACCAGTTTTAATAAACGTGTGCCTCCATACCGAGTTCAAGTTGTGATAGAGGGTGTTCCAGTGATGATGGAAGTAGACTCAGGAGCAGCTTTTTCTATAGTAAATGAAGACACTTGGAAACAATTACTGTGCAGTAAAATGTTGCATACAGTACCAAATAGATTGTGCACATGGAACAATACACCAGTGGAGGTTATTGGACAATCTACAGTGAATGTTATGTATAAAGAAACTAAGTGTAATCTTAATGTGATTGTGGCACGAGGTTTGGGGCCTAATTTAATTGGCCGTGACTGGTTTAACGATTTGGGTATATCTGTAAACATTAATATGATATTGCACACAGATATGGTAGCTATAGATTTGGTTATAGAAAAACATTGTGAAGTTTTTAGAGATGGCCTAGGTACATACCGTGGGGATCCTGTAAATATCCAGTTAAAGTCAAATGTTACACCAAAATTTATAAAGGCACGACCTGTACCATATGCAATTAAAGAAAGGGTTGAAAAAGAAATAGACCGTTTAGTGGGGGAGGGAGTACTCCGTCCGGTAGCATTTTCGGAATGGGCTACTCCGGTAGTTCCTATTATAAAGCGTAATGGGGATATACGTCTCTGTGGCGATTATCGTAGTACTGTAAACCAAGCCACTGAGTCGGACACTTATCCAATGCCTACAGCTAGTGAAGTATTTGCAGTTGTTACAGGTGGTCGTTTTTTACGACTCTTGACCTTGATAGAGCATATACCCAGGTAGTTGTTTCAAACAGTACAGCTAAGCTGTTAACGTTAAATACTTGTAAGGGTCTATACTCCGTACACAGGTTGGCTTTTGGTGTTAAAGCTTGTCCGGGTATATTTCAGCGACTAATGACTGCTCTCCTTGCTGGAGTACCAGGTGTAGCGGTGCTAATTGATGACGTAATTATTAGTGGTCGAACAATGACAGAAATGGTACAACGCCTGGATGTAGTGTTAGACCGTATTCAAAATGCTGGCTTGAGGTTAAATAAAAATAAATGTAAAATAGCTAAAGAACGAGTAGAATTCCTAGGTTTCGTTATAGATGCTCAAGGCATACATCCGGCAGCTAGTAAAGTAGAATGTATTTCAAATACTCCTCCACCTAAAAATATGCGTGAATTGCAAGCTTTTCTAGGGTTGTATAACTTTTATGAAAGGTTCATACCACAAAAAGCAACAATATTAGAACCCTTACACAGACTACTTGATAAGACTCAGGCATGGCAATGGACTAAAGTGGAACAAATTAGTTTTGATCAAGCGAAGCGTTTACTGTCATCAGATTTAACACTTATTCATTATGATTTGAATAAGCCATTAGTGCTCACTTGTGATAGTTCTGAATATGGCGTTGGTGCTGTGTTGTCGCATATTATGGAAGATGGAACGGAGCGCCCAATTGTTATGAGTTCTAGAACTCTGCATATTCATGAAAGACGTTATTCTCAGTTAGATAAGGAGGCCACAGCAATTATATTTGGAGTGATCAAATTTCATAATTATTTGATGGGGAGATCTTTTAACATTGTAACAGACCACAAGCCTTTAGTTGGTATCTTTGATCCAAAACGTCCAATGCCTACTGTTTTGTCACCTCGGTTGACAAGAATCGCATTAATATTAACCTCGCATGACTATAGCATTACATATAAGCCTGGAAAACAAATTGGTCATGCTGATGGATTGAGTCGTTGGCCACAACCGGTTCCAAATATTCCAGAGGAGCAGGTTTGTGATGTTTTATTGATGGCAGAAACTCCTGCAGATTTTCCTGTCGATGTTGATGTGGTTGCAAGAGAAACTAAAAAAGACCAAACATTATCTCGTGTTTATCATTACTTACTAAGTGGTTGGCCTGCTAAGATAACGGACAAAAAAGTACGCCCATATTTTTTGCATCGTACGGAGCTTTCGTTGCACGAAAATTGTATATTACTTGGTTGTCGGGTGGTCATACCTCAATCTTTACGTATGCTTATTTTGAACACTTTACATAAAATACACAGTGGTATTGTTCAAACCAAAGCTTTAGCCAGAAGCTACGTTTGGTGGCCACAGTTAAACGCTGATGTGGAAACATTAGTACAGGGTTGTAATGAATGTTTAGAAAATAGACACATGCCACCAAAATCTAATAGCGTCTGGATCACGCCGTCCAAGCCATGGTCTCGAATACATGTAGATTTTGCCGGACCTTTTCAAGGTAAGATGTTTTTGATAGTAGTAGACGCATATTCTCGATGGCCTGAAGTTTTTATAGTAAATAAAATGACGGCAGAGACGGTAATCCGGCATCTTAGAAATCTTTTTGCTACCCATGGGTTGTGTGAAATTTTAGTCTCAGATAATGGGACATCTTTAGTGGCTAAGGAAACTAAACAGTTCTTAGAAGCAAATAAAATAAAACATGTTACAACTGCACCGTATCATCCGGCTACTAATGGCTTGGCGGAGAGAATGGTCCAAACTGTTAAAGACAAACTACGCAAAATGCAGGATATGCCCTGGGACATCAAACTTCCTAACATGTTATTAGGGTTACGTTCAACACCATGTGCTTCAACGAATAAAAGTCCAGCTGAGCTTTTGATGAATAGGCGATTACACACTCTTTTAGATGCTATCCATCCGGATAATCGCCAACTACAGAAGAGGAACAAAGAAATTCTACATAATGCAAAAAATATGACTAGAGTGTCAGAAGTGGGACGAAGTGTTATGTATCGAAATTATTCTGGTGGACCCCGTTGGTTGCCAGGTACTATAGTTGACCAATGTGGACCATCCAGTTATAAAATTTCAACAGATGAGGGGCATATTGTAAACCGTCACATAGATCAACTTATAAATAAAAAACAAAATAATATCAATTCTGATATACAAGATGTGGAGGATTCACATGATTTAGTTCAGGATACAGAAGAAAAAAACGATGACAGTGCAAATAGGAATGACGATATAAGTGAAGAAATAATTGAAATTCCAGACTCGGACAAATGGGCTGAGATGTTAGGTATACCTAAGGATGTTGAAACAACTTACGCTGGGGGAAAAATAAAAAACAAATTAAATATACATTCGAAATTACCATATGATAGACCCAAACTTAATAAAATATTTATAGCATAAAACGTATACATATAATTAAGTAATTAAGAAAGGAATTGTGTATTCTTAGAGATTTTTTTTTCTTTTTTATATATCATTGTTAGTTTAATTATTTGTTTTCTTTGTAGTAGTATAATACATTCTTAGATCATAGAGACAAAAACATGGGGGAAAGGTATGTTATATACAAATTACTGTATGGTACTTGCTAAACTTTATTTTGTGATAATGTTAGTGAAGTATGTGGGTAGACAGAATATAAGTACCAACATTCATTATGCTTTGCTCCTTAGCTCAATACAAGTAATCAGAAATTAAACAGTGTTTTATTACTATATAATACTATGTTTATAGTAAATAAATATATTTTACTTCCTATTTTTTCTTAAGGCTCGTAACATTTAGGTTAAATTCTTGTTAAACGAATTCCTGCTGACGAGATGATGATAACTGATTGAGAAGAATGTTGGAATTTAGGGCTGAGCAGCTAATACAGAAAAAATATCTATTTCTAAAACGTTAATGTTTGCGTTTAAGAATATTTTGACTTTGATAAAAATACAAATTTTAATAATAAAGAAATAAATGGAATCTTGTACGTTTTCACGATTGTTTTTAGTTTAGTAAAATTTCACGGAGGAGGACGTCGAGGCCGCTCCTCCCCGCCGCAGACGGATAGGTAGGAGAAGACGGGCACACGCAAGCGCGGTACTCGCCTAATGACCCTATCTCGAGGCTGCGTGCGCGTCTGGCTACCGCGCACGCCGTGGTGATGTCTCTCCGTCTGGGGAACTGTCCAGGGGTTCTCGGACAGTGCCTCCTTGGCGTTGACTCGACCAGACCTAGGTCGAGCCGGCCAGTAGCTTAGCTTCATAGCCCCCTAGCGGGAAAATGTGTCGTTAACTTTTTCTAAAAGTTATATACTCTGAATCAGCTCGTCAAGGAGAACAACATAATCCAAAAATCGGCTTAATCTGCCGAAAACCACGATTTACTAATTCAGACTTCAGAGCCCCCTAGCGGGAAAATGAGTCGTTAACTTTTTTTGCAACCATTACATTTTTTGCTCAGCTCGACCAGGAGAACAACATATCCAAAATGTATACCTGGCTCCTGAAAACCACTTGGTCATTTAAAGAGTATCATCTACTTTCATAGATGGTGTACATCCTAATTTTTTTGATGTCACAGGTAATGATACCTCTCTGCAATGAACTGGAGTCTTCTTTCAAAGGCATGGTGGCAGGATCATTTATCAATTGGTTATCAAGAAGAGGTGTTTCTATCATGCTCCAATCTAGGATTATCAGGCATATTTTTCCTATGTTGTGTTTCCATAATCCTTCTGCACTCAGTCTTAACGATACTGCTTTCGCCTATACTTGTATGACTAGATATAGAGGTCTTACTTGTAAGAGACACTAGTGCCACTGATAGTTGTTTCTCGTGTAACCAGTGGTTGATATAGTAATTAAGCATTGCAGACACTTAAGCTTAGACAATTTGCTGTGATTGGTTTGCATTTTAGGCTACCAAACTAGTGAGTATTATAACATTTACTGAAGAACATAACAAAGTTAAATACTAGAGTTTAAATTATACAGCTTCTTGAAAATTAAGAAGAAAATAAAAATAAAGGTACCAGTCATCACACCACTTTTCTCATTAACATAGGGTATTGATCAGAGAAAAATATAAAATCATTGGGAGTGTAATATTTCTATTTAGTCATCTATAACAACAAATACTGTTTACATATATAATCGGGTAACATGCCTAATATTCACTAGCTCACTTGAAGAAGCTATATACAGAAGTAGGCAAGCTTAAATCCACAAGTGACACACAACATTTGGATCAAAATCTTAATTAGCTGATTACTTTTAATGGTCTTTAGTCACCATAATCCTAATGTTTTAATGTTGATGTACATTTACCTGCATATTTTGGCAGATAATAGAAAGGAAAACAAAATGAATATTTATTGGCTATATACAAACAAGATATAACAAAAAAAAGAAGAAACAAATGGGACAGAGTGCAAGGCCAACAGAGGATGTGAGGGCCTACTTCAGCACAATGTTGAATATGTTTTAGCTTAATATGGTATTAACCAAACACATATTACATTACAGTAGTATAATTTATAATTAGTTCCACATACCTGGCCAGTAGTTTGGGTATTAATGGAGTCTGGATGTGCACCAGGATCAGTTGCACCCTCCATCTCAAGCAATGTGGAGTCTTGGGCTGTCTCATTTTGTGACTCTTCACTCATTGTACCATCAGTTATAGCATTAGGGAAGTAAATAACTTGCTATATACACCAGCTATTACTAAGAAAGCATTGTACGATATTTAGTGACTTATGTTTACACAGATGTGTAATTGTTAAGCGAGTTTGTATTCAGTTTATGAAGACTTGTAACCTGAAATGAAGCATTCTTATAACTATATGATTGCTAAATTTTTATTCCACAATAACAAAGAGCACGAAACTAATAAAATTACAGACGGAAGTGTGAAAATAACAGAACCAGTACAGAATTTAGCATGAAGTATTGGCATAAAAAATAAAGGTATCTGATAGATATAATTTATGAGACTATTTCTAAATTGTTTGATGAACTTGGCAACCTCCTCTTGTAAATTCTGGCGTCGTTACACAACATGATACATTGAAGTATCACTCGATAAGGTCAATAATATGTGTACGAATTCACTTACACTACAAATTGGAGATAATTTCAAGACGTGTCAACCTATTTTTACTCAGAGATAATTTTTTGCTATTGTTAGAGAAATTAACTAGGAGAACACAGGAATAACTGAAAAGAAATAACGAAGTAAAAAT
The DNA here is from genome assembly GCA_036419045.1 of Scirpophaga incertulas. Classification (NCBI taxonomy): domain Eukaryota; kingdom Metazoa; phylum Arthropoda; class Insecta; order Lepidoptera; family Crambidae; genus Scirpophaga; species Scirpophaga incertulas. The sequence goes on along the minus strand of CM071630.1, from coordinate 15,092,135 downwards.
ATTGTATGATGTTGTATTACAGTTCTGCGATTTTAATAATAATTATATTATTGAAAGGCAAGGGGATAACGCCTAAACAGCCTATATTTAGTAATTTTCTTCTTTCTTAATTTATATATCTCCAGAATAAAATAAAGCCTTATTTTTCAGATTACAAGTTCTATTTTGTTAGTAGACTTATTATAAATTACATTAAATACTTAAAAACTAATAAACAGTTATTAAAACTTATACTAAAAAATAAAAACAGATTTAAAAATATTGTGAAATAGTGGAACATACTGAGCGCTATGGGATGTGGAATTCTGGTATACTTTAATTGGAATTACAGTAATATCTATTAGAATAGATTTAGATATTTTAATAAAATATTATTTTGTACGTGAGACAATTTATTGAAGTACACAAGATATGACAAACAGACATACAGTGTAAACTTTATAAAATACATAGAGACTGACGTTCCAAAAAGTTTCATTCTCACACTCCCCCTAACTAAGGATTGAGACCGAGGTTCTTGAGAATCTTCAACAGGCTTGGTCCAGGTAAAGCCTTAGTGAACATATCAGCTTCGAGTTCATCTGTTCTTATGTACTGAAGCTTAATGAAACCTTCCGATATCTTTTCTTTCATAAAATGTCTCTTTATTTGTATATGTTTAGAGCGCTTGTCTACTATCGGATTTCTCGCTAATTACTGTGCTGCTTGATTGTCATTATGTATGACCATGGCTTTTGGATCTATTCCAAGATCACTGCACAGTTGTAAAAGATACATAGCTTCTTTAGCTGTATCTGTAAGTGCCATATATTCATTCTCTGCACTTGACAGTGCCACAGTTCTTAGTTTTTTCGATTCCCAGCTTATAATGCCACTGGCATATGTAAAGCAAAAACCGGTATAAGACCTGCGGTCAATTTCACACGTGGCCCAGTTAGCATCTGAGAAACCTTCTATTGGCTTTAGTGATCTTTTATACGTGATGCCCATTTCTTGGGTTCCCTTTAAATATCTCAGAATCCTTTTAAGACATTTATAATGTTCTTCAGTATAACAGTTGCTTAACTGGCTCATGTACGACACTGCAAATCAACAATATCTGGCCTCCAATCCTCCAATCAAGTTCTGGTATGGATGTTCACTCTGTTAAGCTTGTTCTACAATTGGACCTTTTAACAATTTTGTGCCGGGTTCCAATGGAGTTTTTGACGGCTTACACTGTTCCATTCCATACTTTTTTAGAAGTTTCCTTATGTACTCAGGCTGTGAAAGTTTCAAAGTGTTTTCACGTTTGTTATAATCTAATTTTATGCCAAGTATTTGATCCACTTAAAGTTCTCTCATACTAAACGTATTCATGAGTGATTTTTTTATGTTTTTCCATTTATTGCCTTTATATGTCACTACAATATCATCAGTGTAAATAGCGAGGTTAATTATGTTATTTTCTCCACCTTTCGCATCATATCTGTAGACGCATGGATCAGCATAGGATGGGAAGAAACCTAAAGCTTTGGGGGTCAAGTTTTTCAAACCACTGTCTCGGTGCTTGTTTTAAGCCTTATAGAGCTTTCTGTAGCTGACATACTTTTGGCTTCTTTACATTATTTTTTAGATCTTGGAGCATAGTCCTTGCTGCTTCTGATTCATCTTCATCATTGAGTATAATTTCGCATAGATACTTTTGTAATTGATCAGGAACTTTCATGTAAATCTTTTCATTTAAGTTGCCATTTAAAAAAGCTGTTGTCACATCTAGCATCTCTATCTCAAAATTATTTTCAATAGCATTTGCTAGCACTGTTCGAATTGAGCTAAGTTTGGATACAGGTGAGTAAGTTTCATCAAAGTCTATTCCAGGCATTTGACTGAAGCCTCTGGCAACTAATCTAGCTTTCAATCTTTCAAGTTTTCTATCGGCTGTATATTTTTCCTTTAATATAATTTTATTTGTAACTATATACATATCATTTTCTTTATTTACAATTTTCCAAGTTCCATTTTTTAGATGAGCCTTAAACTCTGCTTTTATTGCTTCGTTCCATTTTGTATTAGATTCATTTTTGTCAGAATCACACAGGTAAGTGACATTACTATCTACATATTCACACATGTCATTTTCATTATTATTTACAATTACATCATCATTTTGCATTATATAATCTTTTGACCATGTTGGTAATCTTTTTATTCTTTCAGGTCTACGAGGAGGTTGAATTTCATCAACAGGCGGAAGTTCATGACTTTCTACTTCAACATCAGTATCATCACGAGGAGCATCAACTTCCAAGTCGTCATGAGAAGTTTCTATTTCAAAGTCATCATCCTCCTCTACTTCAATATCATCATGAGACTCGCGATTTTGGTCATTCATTCTTATGTTTCTATTTACAATTTTTATATCAATAAGCTTATCTTCTTCAGTATTTTGTTCAACTTTATTTTCATAATACATTTTACTTGAAATGCGTATATCTTTGCTTACTACGACTTTATCTTCTTTAGGTAGATAAATCAGGTAAGCCTTAGAGTGCTCGTAATACCCTGCAAACATACCCACAGATGCTTTTGGTTCATTTGGTTCTGTAGCGCTTATTCAGCACGAATACTTTTTTATCAAATATATGTAAATGTAATCCAGATGGAATACAACCAACCCATTTTTCGAAAGGTGTATCATTATTAATACTTTTGCTTATGCATCTGTTTGATAGGTAATTAGCTGTGTATATAGCTTGACCCCACAAATTTTTCTGGAGCATTTGATTCTATTAACATCGTTCTTGCTTTTTCTTGCAAAGTTCTATTTTTTCTCTCAGCTATTCCGTTTTGTTCACTCGTGTATGGACAAGATAGTCTCCTTCTTATGCCATTATCATTCAGAAAGTTTTGAAATTCTTTATTTAAATATTCTTTGCCATTATCAGTTTGCAAAAGATAGTCTCCTTCTTATGCCAATTATCATTCAGAAAGTCTTGAAATTCTTTATTTAAATATTCTTTGCCATTATCAGTTTGCAAACATTTTATTTTTACATTGTGTACATTTTCCATTTCAGCTTTGTATATTTTGAAACATTTTAAAGCTTCACTTTTTTCTTTCATAAAATAAACACGACAGTACCTTGAACAGTCATCTATGAACGTTATGAAGTATCTATTTCCTGCATGAGTAGATACTCGCATTGGACCGCATATATCACTATGTACAATTTGTAACGGGCCGTTAGTCCTTGTTTCTGAAGCAGGTTTAAACGTACTTTTAGTCATTTTGCCTTGGATACAGGCTTCACATTCATCAAGTTTATCATTTTGATTGAACTTCATGCCTTTTACTTTATTTTTTTAAGAGCTAATTTGAGTTCTTGTTCATTTGCATGTCCCAACTTTCTATGCCATTCCATAATATTATTACAGGACTGAGTTTTATTGGTAACGATATGCTTTGGTGTTATATAATATAAACCATCTTCTCGTTTGTAAGCTCTTATTGTTACTTTTCCTTTGGCATTTTTTACCGTCGCTACTTTATTTCGAAAAAAATTCCATGACTTGTGCTTTTTCCAACTGACATTAAGTTTTTATTCAAACTCGGTACGTACAGTGAATTCAGTAAAGTATGACCTGATTCTGGTACTTTGAACGTAACTGTTCCTTTTCCTTTTATTTTAGTAGAGAAATTATCTGAAGCTAGTTTAAAATTTTGATTACATTCCTTCATATCATGTATATACTCTTTTTTATTTGTCATATGCGAAGTACATCCGCTATCCTGTATCCGTTCATCTTCGTCAAATATATTTTTCAACACACGTTCTCATAACGGGGCTGTTTCACGCGTGTTTTTAATCTCAAAAACTAGGATATTGCACATTAGTGCGAAATTTCATTACGCACTAGTGTGCAATATTTATAACCCGATAAAATTCGGTTGTTCCCTGTTACAAGACGTTTTTATATACATACAATGCATTCTTAATTTAGTCTGGTAGCACTTTCTTTTTCTCGAACAAATGTATTCTAATGTTTAATAAATAGTTAATAGCTAAATTTACATTCAACAAACTTGCATTGAGGTACAATAGTAATCAAAGATTCACTATAATTTTATTTAAATACAATATATTATCATATGCTGTTTTCTTGAATTTATAAAATTTTGGCTGAATGATAATTTGACTCGTGCCTGTATGCCGAAGCCGCCATTACGCTGAGCGGCGCGCGCATGCGCGATTGCGCGGTAAAAATGAAAGTTGGTTGTTGCCGTTCAAGAACATTATTGCGCTTTTATAACTTTTCTTCATTGATAAATTTGCATTTTATTAGCTTTTTTCCTCAACTTGTGTTGAAAAACGTCGTATGAAACTCGTGAGCATTGTTAATTGCATCCTCGGCTAAATTGTCGCGCTCACCTTACAAGCGCGACCAATACCGCCTCGTATGCAATGAAGATGAACAACTTTGCACACTAGTATCATAATGTACTAATTATTGTTACTTGAAGATAAACATTTTTCACTGGCAATATTTACATAATTATTGTTGTTTTTACAGTAAACTTTATTACGTGGCAACTTTTTATTTCTTGATGTGCTTGGTTTGTTGTAATAACAAACTGCCGTATTGTGACCTTTTTTCTTGCAATACGTACAAAAATATGATTTTCTTTGTCCTTTGTTTCGACCATAAAATGCTTCTTGCTGTTCATTGGTTGTGCTATCACTGACATAACACAACCAATGAACAGCAAGAAGCATAAAAAGTTTCATTCTCACAATATCCCATCCATACGCTCAGCATGGGTGAATCCTATCGTTCAGCGAAAACCTTAATGACCATGAGTATACCGTAATTGAAAGTACTAATGGAACGTACGAATTAATTATAAGTCTAACTTTGTTTGGACTTATTGTTCGACTCTGATTTAATAATTTCTTTGTTAATAATATTTGCTTTATTATCTGCTATAATCATAAAAAATATTAATGTATATGAAGAAGCGAAATTTATTATCGCTAATCAATTCGATCACAGTTATTTTACCTGTAACTTTTATATTGGCTAACATGAGAGCAGTGTTGCCACAATCAAGTTCAAGATTCATCAAATCAAGTTCAATCAAGTTCAAGAGGGGAAAACCATAAAAAAATTAAACTCCTAAACACAATCAATATTTGACATAACTGGAACATATGAAAGAATGATTATTTCGTGCGTACGTATTGAAAATGACAGTTTCCACTATATTGATATAATTACGATCATAATTTTATAATTATAGTCCCAACTAATAGGTTCATTTTGACATTTCACGGTTGTCATGGTATTAACCTTGTATTGACGTAAAACATTGATTTCGAAAAATCATTCATGAGATATTGAACAATTATGATTTTTTGTTTATGAGACGCCCACCTAAACTAAAAATTAATACTGACAATATTACAAGGTTACTTTTGTACGGACTTAACTGTAGTATCGCGAGCTCATATTCGAAACACGTATCCGAATATTCGTAAAAACCATTCGAATATAACTCTGATCATTCTCATTTAAAAATATAATGTTGTTGTGTATTTTATTTAATGAAATGCGTCTCAATTAGGTACAGTTAGGAAGCCAGTATTTTATTGAATCCGTTTTGCGTTCTTAGCCATTATTCTAGACCTTTTTACGGTGTGTTTTTTATAAGCGCGCCTTACGTAGAAATAGGGGGTTTGGTGGCGGGCACGTCGGGTCTAGAATCGCAGGGTGACGGTGGGTAGCCGAGCGTCCATCGCTTAAAGACGCTGGTATAAACTGTGGTAGCCGGGAATCATTACGAAAAATGCTCAGGAACATTGGGTTTCGGTATGAAATAGTTGACAAACGTAAAATACTCATGGAGCAAAAGGACATCTCATGACTAAGAATGACGTTTTTACGAGAAATGAAAAAAGTTACTAACTAGGACAATGTTATTTTTCTCAATGAGTCTTGGCTGAACGCTAACCACACTGTGCTGCAGACATGGACTGACGACACAAAAGCGTCCTGCTCGAAGGTGCCTACAGGAAAAGGTGAAAAGGTGGGCGTCTCATAATATGCCATGTTGGATCTGCTGCAGGAGGATCAATAAAAAAAATTGATGATGTTCGAGTCCAGAAGCATAAAAGAATATTAAGGAGAATGAATGCAAAGAAATTCAAAGAGTGTTTTTTGATTCTTCTACGAAATACACCTAAAAACTGCACGATAATTATGAACAATGCGCCATATCATGCGATTCAAATTGACAGGCTACCTACGCGAACACAGAAGAAATCAGATATAGTGGCGTGGTTGCAATGTTATGGCGTAGAGGCTAGTATGGAGTTATTGAATGTTACTGGAGTTAGTGCGTCAAAATAAACCTGCAAAGCCACGATATGTCATCGACGAATTAGTAGAACAGTATAGGCACAAAATTATTCTGACCCCGCCATATCTTTGCCAATATAATGCAATTGAATTAATTTGAGCTCAAATAAATGTTAGTAATGTTTTTTGTTAAAAGTTACATAAGCAATAAAGTGTACAACTGAATTTTATTATCCTCAAAGTAATATTATTTATTGTTAGTATAACTAGCTACTCCCGGATAGTCGCAGTAAACCTAGAAACCCTTGTTGTCTTTTCATGAAAAATAACGTATTTTTCTCTTTTAAAGGCAATGCAGTACGTCACAACACCAAGCCACCATTCTCACTAAAAAAAGCGATCATTGTTGGAGAAAGCATCTACTCACGTTAAAAAGGAAGACTAGTTATTAATGAAATACCCAGTTTGTGCAAATGTTCTTTTTATTGTGAAAACATAACTATTTCAGCTTTCAATATATTCCTATAATAATCTGCTATAAACATCAAGTCAAGTGACAAAGTCAAAACGAAAAACCATAAATAACACCTCCTCTCAATGTTAAATTACAAACAATTTAAGATTGCTAATAATATTATTATTTATATAAAGTACGTAACAAAGCCTCCTCTCAAATATATTATAACATCTTTAATCACAAAATTATTACTACTTTCTTATCTTCATTATTATTATTTTTATTACATCCTATATATATCAATATAATAATTGTTTATACAATTTTTAGCTTTCTAACAAAGTATGCATGCTTCACGGAATTGAGAGGTTTCGTAAATACATCTGCGACATTATCATTAGTAGCAACATAAGACATACTAAATTTCTTGTTATCTAAAGCATCTTTGACGTAGTGATATTTTATATCGATATGCTTAGTACGTTTACTATTTTCATTACATTCTACCATTCTAATCGCACTTTGACTATCTATAAGCAAATAGGTTTGAACATCGGTACATTTGAATGTCCCCAAAATACCTTGTAGATAAATAATCTCAGCTGTTGTCGTCGCTGCGGCTACATACTCTGCTTCTGCAGATGACAACGAAACGGTATTCTGCTTTTTTGTAAACCAAGAAATTAAATTACCTGAATATACAGCACATCCGTTCACACTTTTTCTATCAATTTTGTCTGTTGCCCAATCTGCGTCACTATACGCTACAAGTTTATTTTTACAATCTGTAGCTCTGGTGTATACCAACCCTAGTACGTAGTACACGCTTAGCTGCTATCCATAGTGACCTTGTAGGTTTGTCTAAGTATTTGCTTAGAAAGGATACTGCAAACGTTAAATCTGGACGAGATGAAGTTGAAATATACGTAAGACATCCAATTAGCTCTCTATAAGGCACATCACTTATTATTTCTTCATCTTCAGGATTTATATTAGTATCCATAGGTGTCAACGCGCCCTTACAATTTCCATGCCAAATCTAGACAATACTTTCTTTATTAATTTTTCTTGTTTTATTCCCAATTTTCCTTCTTCCCTTGATATTTCAATTGCCAAATACTCACTGATATCTCCCATTTCCTTAACTTTAAATTCGTTTCGCAATTCATTTATTATTGGTTCATAATCCCCCATTACAATAATATCATCAACCCATATTAATATCCATGTTTTTAAACTAGTATATAAACAAAAATCATATTTAGAACTTTTAAAATTTTGAGAGATTATAAAGTCGTGAAAACTTTTGTTCCAACATTTTGGTGCCTCTTTAATCCCATATAACGACCGTTTTAGTTTTAGAACTTTACCGGAATTAACATTTACCCCTTTTGGTGGTTTTATATAGACTTCTTCCGTTAAATATCCATTTAAAAATGCTGTAGGAACGTCAAGTTGTTTCATAGGAAAATTTTCTTGTACTGCTAAACAAAACATCATTCTTAGAGTAGATAATCTTGCTACAGGAGAATATACGTTGTATCTATTTTCTGTCTGGAAACCTTTGGCAACTAATCTAGCCTTTTTCTTTCCTCCTTGCTTAGTTCGAAAAACCCACTTGGTGTCAATTGCTTTTTTCCCTTTAGGTAACATTGCTTCTTCCCACGTTTCTAATAGCTTCAGAGAGTTTAGTTCACTGTTGATTGCATCTTGCCATTCTTTTCCTTTCTCAACAGCTTCTTCATATGTCTGAGGGTCTGTTAATAAACAATATGCAATATTAAGTTCAAATTCATTTATAACATCTTCACATTGGTAATCTTGAAGATATGTAGGAATTTTACAGTTTCTGCCTGATCTAGTTTTCTTTGTTTGCTCGGTTTCTGTTTCGTTTTCTGTAAATCTTTCTTCAGTTATCTCTTCATCTTTTTTCTGTTCACTCTTACTTTCATCTATAGTTTCTTCCTTGCTTGATTGTTCTATTTCTTTTTCTTCTTCAGAGTATACTATTTCATTAATAGTACTGCCTTTATTTTGTTTAAATATTACATCGTTTTCATCAAATCTAACATCACGCGATTCTATTATTTCATCATTTGTTGGATCCCATAAACGATATCCATTATTTGAATAGCCTACCATTCGTAACTCACGGCTTCTATGTTCAAATTTCGATCTTCTAGGAAGAATCACAGCCCAAGCTTTACTTCCAAATGCACGTAGCCTACTGAGATCATTATTACCTAAAAATATTTCGGCTGGTGTTCTGAAATTTATAGCTGATGAAGGGCATCTATTTATTTGATATGCTGACGCCATTATTGCCTCACTCCATAAATGTTCAGGTAAACATGACTCTACCATTTGAGTTCTAGCTTTGTCATATAACGTCCGATTCATACGTTCAGAGACTCCGTTCTGCTGAGGTGAATATGGTTGAGTATATTGAATATCAATACCTTTATTCTTGCAAAAATTTTCCAAAAAATTGTTTCTGAATTCCTTGCCGTTGTCACACCTTATCTTCTTCACTGTGACTCCATATTGCGTTTCGATTTATGTTTGAGTAAAAATACATTTTAAAAAATGAGAATAATCATCGATTACTACTTGGTAATAAAGATGTCCAAATATTCCTGGAATATTTACTGGTCCGGCTACATCAGTATGAATTAATTCACCTATTGCTTGTGATCTGGGTTTTGCTACTGAAACAAAAGGCAATCTGGTAGCTTTACCTTGTATGCATGGACTACACATGTCATTATTTATTGGAAGTTTAAGTATTTTCAGCCCACGACGATTCAGGTGCCCTAAGCGCCTATGCCATAGATAGTCAGAGTTTCTATTTGCAGTAAGATCAAGTTCTGTAATGATAGTAAACAATTTACCCTGTTTGTGACCGACTAAAAATTTACGTGACCTCTTAACATTTATATAAACTTTATCTTTATTAAAATTAATTGTATAACTATTTTCTAAAATTATGTTGACAGATAATAAATTGAATTTCAAGTTTTCTACTACTTGTAGATGCTTTAAAAGCTAAAATGTGGCCATTTACTAGCAATTTAATTTCACCTACCTTTTTAGCTACAAGAAAATCTCCATTAGCAATATGAATTTTTACCTCTTTTTCTAAATCTTGGATGTTAAACATATAATGTTTACAATTCTCTTGAATTAAATGATCTGTGCAACCTGAATCCATAATCCATTGTATCTCACCGACTTTGTAAGATGTGTTACAATATTCTGTAGATGTTATGAAGCTGAAAACTATATTAGCTGCTGATGAATTCCGATTCCTTTCGTGTTCTTGCTGTCCTCTACCGCGCTGATTCGTCCAGCGTCCACGATATTTGCCACGACCTCTGCCTCTGCACTGAGATGCTATATGACCGTACTTATTACACCGATAGCATGTAATAAAAGCTGTATCATTTGATGTGAAATTATCATTTGAATTTGCCATAGTCATTTTCAACTCCTCGTCTAATAGTCTCGACTTCACGAATTCTAGTTTAATATATTCATGACTTAATGTTTCGATCGCCGTTATTACATTATTATATTTATCACTCAATCCAATCAATAAATAGCATATTTTATCTATTTCGCTTATCTTCTCATCAGCGCACTCCAGTTCTCTAACTATATCATCAAACCTCGAAAAATATTCTTCTAATCTTTCCGTTTTGCTATGTTTAATATTAAGTAACTTCCTTCGATAGTGTATTTTAGTTATAACGCTTTTTCTGTTAAATGTCTCATTAATTCTATCTAGCATTTCACGTGCCATACCACAGTCTTTAATAATGTTTAAATATTTATCTGGTAAACAATGAACTACAATATTTTTTGCTTTTGCATCTTTACTTAAAAATACAGATTTTTCAGTTTCCGTATCGTTTAAAATTTCACGAAGTCCTTTTTCCTCTAGGATACATTGTACTCTAAATAACCAATTATTATAATTATCAGCTTGTAGCTGAGGATAATTTGTCGTCGAACTGGTAGTCATTTTAAGGACGAATATTATTTTGACCAACAATAATAGTTTAATTATTAAATGTATTTATTACCTTTTTCATCTCTCTTGCACTTTTATTTTGGGTGATGCGGCCCATAACCTATTAATGAAATACCCAGTTTGTGCACATGTTCTTTTTATTGTGAAAACATAACTATTTCAGCTTTCAACATATTCCTATAATAATCTGCTATAAACATCAAATCAAGTGACAAAGTCAAAACGAAAAACCATAACTAACACTAGTAATGATAGAAAAACGTATCTTTGTTGAGATTGGATCATTTGTATCCGGATCAGTACAAAGATTCTAGTCAGTAAAATGCGTCATTTGTATCAGTGACTTTGAACCGATTAAATCGGTTCAGAGTCACTGATACAAATATTCTGATATATGATACAAATACACTGATATAAATATGGATATTGATTAATTTGTATCAGTGACTCTGAGTCAATCGTGTAAGCGTTGCGTATCGAATGAAACCGAAATGCAATTGAGCAACGTGATCCGAAGCGCTCCGACTCTGAACTATTTACTTATCTCAATCCTGCGAGCGCCGCGTGCCGATTGAAATCGAGATGCAATTGAGCGAATGATTCATTTGAAGCATTGTTAGAGATTTGAATCAGCGAATCACTTGGAAGTAACGACTCACTGAGTCGTTTCTGTAAAGATTGACACATCTCTAAAGACTAGGTCAAAGTGGTAGAAAAGACGAAGCAAACTATCATGAAAGATTTCGATAGAGATATCCGTTATGATAACTTTATAGAAAATTCCATAACAATATTTCATTTTTAACCAATCATTTTCGGGAATTACTTGTATCGATATAACTTTATAAAATACGAAGAATAAATATTGATATAACTTTATAATCGGTATCGATTTTTTCGTTTACAACATTAAGTCAGTTTATTTGACAGCTGTCGTACATAATGAAGCAATTAAATTTGTTGGACTATAATGCAAAAGTCATTACATTGGTTCATTAAATAGGAGTCTAAATTGGGTAAAACCAAATCCACCGGTCGCAGAAGAATCTGGTATTACAATCAAACATTACATGGACAAACAACACATTTACTTATAATAAAATTGTAATTTACATACGCTTATTGATCTCTTTAACTTAAAGACTAAGACTTATTACATTCTATTATCATTCTCATAAATTTAACTGCGCAAGATTGAATGTTATCCCATTAAACATAACATGTATATTTTCTAATTTTAATTTGCATCTGAGCCTAGTACTACCCTCAAGCATCTTCTGAGATTTGGATGAGTAGATTAGAAGGCTAAATTTTGAAGGTTTGAAATTTCGAAGATATATAGTGTATTATTATAATGCTATACAAAACGTATTTGCAATGATTCACGCTTGCTGTACATCGTCATTCTTGCAGATAAAAATATAGGAAACGAATACTCAGTAGATTATGTACAATACACATATTTTTAAAATTTTGCTAGTTATGTATATTATATATTTACCCCACAAATTATGTTTTATTATATATTTACCATGAAAAGACTATTTTGTAGTAAATCAATTTTATTTCGACTCATCTAAAATATGCTGTCAGAAAATTAATGTAGTGGCTTCCTCATTAGCATTAACATGTAGTCTTATTCCTGTTCACTACATTACTAATTATTTAATTTTTATCACAATATAAATATGATGCTAATGTAACCATATTTATTTACAATGGTATTTATATTGCGACTATAATGATGCGAATTAACCCATATCTTTATATCAATAGAAAGAATAAACTGGTATCAATAGAATAATCTAAAACGCAAATATTTTAGCCGATCCATCATTGAACTATCGAGTAATCATTTTCCAACAATCGCTTAGCACTAGTGCAGACTTCATTGATAGTCTGTGACTCTGCCTCAGAAATTTGTGCGCCGGCATCGCACGTGAACGTGTCGACAAATCAAGATAAATTAGTGAAATCACCATGTCGGACGAATATTTCTATGGTATGTTATAATAATTAATACATTTTAACTCATCAAGTAGCAATATTTCATCTTACTAACTAGTACTTCGACCACAAAATCAGTTTATAGCTTAGCGTCGGATTTGACACCCGGCTCGCCATTTTATTTTGCGAATTTGATACTTTTGGGATAAGGAAGTTCCATAGCTCATAAAGTTATCTACGAAATAAATCCTATGATATGCAGTTTCCTAGATATCTCCTCGTTTTCAACTTATTATATTATTCAAATTGCCGCCATTTCCGACGATATTAAATGATCTTAAGTTTCGATGTTCCAACGTAATGGCGCTATTACCTATTTAATTTGTGTTGATTTTTAATGTGGGCGTGTTTGTATTGATCTTTCAATGAGGTTAAGTTGAAATGGAAGATTGCATTATTTCAAGTAAGGCGCGTAATTCAAAAGAATGGCGTCAAGCGTCACTATTGTTTCGATGCATGCTGAATGTGCATTTATGCTTTGTCAGTGCTATTATTCATCCTGAATCGTTACATCTCTCGTATGACTGCCAGTAAATTGAATAATTAATGTGAAATCACAGACGCTCCTAGACCTTAGTTTACTGTTGTTTTAATTGGCTAATGTTCCTGATGCAAATTTCAGGTGTAACTCTATCGGCGGCACACCCGTCTGAGACGTGGGATCCCGAAGGCAAGGCAACGTACCCTCGCAGTACAAAGCTGTTGATACGTCAAGCCCTTTTAGGCCCTGAAGCAAAAAATGATGAACTTAATGTTGTTCAGGTAATTCGATTGTACAGAAAATAAACAGGAGTTACAAGTTGAAACATATATATGCACCTAATGTCTGTAACTATTTGCTCAATATCTTACAATTATAAACTATGTATATAGTAAAACTAGATCATAACATTTTAGCTTAGCAAGCAGCCCACATGGGGTAGTAAAACCACCACATAATGTATGATTTCTGTATGTAAATGAGGCTTCTCCAGATTTGTTTCTTAGAAAAACATGAATAATTTTTACATCATTCAATATTCATAATTGTATATGTGGTGTTTTAAGAAATATTAATTTGTTTATCTTACACATTGTAACCAGGCTACTATTCACGTTGCAATCATTCTATATTGTAAGTATACAGTCATACAGCTGTAACATAAATATAGCTTTTTCTTTATGTCGTACATTGAAATTTGTTCAGATTCTTTATGTAAAACTAAGTTCTGTGGCTGCGCTAGGAATATACACATGTGTATAATAAGCCTTGTGAAATTTGTGTTAATACAAATGTTATTTGCCATTCATTATATAATCCAAATTAAACTGATGGCATGGATGTCTGAAATAGTTTCTCCTAGTAGAAATATATGATTACATTACAGGCTAGCTATTATAATTTATCTTATATAGCATTCATTATTCTATTTGCTTTATTATTAAAAATAGTATGGGGTAGGTCATGCTTTATTTTATCAACATATATATTTAGTGGTTATAGTGCTATGTGAATAATATACATAAATTGGAAGCAAAGAAAATTTAAATAATCCAAATGAGTGAGTAAAGCCTAGTATTTTTTTCCCCTATCTTTAGTGTTGGAAGTTACTACCACCAGTAGAATACAAATGTTATTACAATATTTTTAGTGATGAATATTTTACCATGTTATTTGAATGGTGTGAGACATTGTTTTGATGTTGAATACCTACTCTGATAGTTTGGAGGCATTTGTCTGAATTATGTATTCTTAATTTATTTATTTATAGCGAACTTGCAAATGTGGTACATGTATTATATTGGTTTCAGGTGGACACCATGTCATTGCTAGAATCAATCAAGATCCCAATTGCAGTGCTGAAGGCAGGGGAGACGAGACATGCGCGTCTTGATATAGAGTTTCCAGATGCACCTATCACATTCACATTAATTCAGGTAATATCAATAACAAATTCAAACTGTAGAAGTTGAGTGTATTTATTTGTTATCAATACATATCTTTTTGAAAATTACATTTTGTTGACCATCGGTTTTAAAAGTTTGAACATTTTATTTACTGCTGTAGGTTGCTTGATATGAATGAAACAGTTTACATTTTTACCTGGAGATTATTTGAGAAAGGTGAGAGCTTTTGTAGATCCTCCATTATTGCTAGCAAACATACTTGATAATTTATTTATTTGTGAAGCGTCATCACTAGGATTTTTCCATGTTTGAGAAACGGTAACTAGACAGTCTGGATCAACTTAAGTGCTTGATATTATATAATGGTGATGAGGAACAATGCTGATGGTGTAGAGAAACAAGATAGTGATGTAATGTTTTCTGTCAAAACACATTGGATATAAATGTAATCTTTTTATATTGATACTGAGTATGTGATTTTGATATAATATGATAGAGAGATAAGTATTATTAAGTATGACTACATAAAGCATGATGTAGTTCATATAAGTTTTCATTCTTTGTTATTTGGATATGATAATTTATGAATTATACTATTTGAGAGGAAACATTAAATAAGGATCCTGACACACCATATATTTGAGGATGCAAATTTTCAGTGTTATGAAGATTATATCTTTCACAAGTAAATTATCTTGAAACATTAAGGAAACAAAGAAATAAACTGCCTATTCCTGTTGTTAAAACCGTTTCACCAAAATGTTTGGTATAAAAAAAAGTATAAAAGCACACATGCAGATTTTACTCTATATACCCATAGACAATTATATTTTGCTCTACTAAAACTGATAGAAGTGCTTTGGAACTTATACCCTTTGGGGTAAACCTACACTTCTTTTTCTCATTCATCCACTCTCATTTTGCAACTGTGAGAACTAATTACATTAAAAGTTAAATGTATTGAGTTCATACATATGACTGATGAACAATGTAATTCATTTTGTACTTACACTTTTGTGATGCTACAGGGTGCGGGACCTGTTCATCTTATCGGGCAGTACATGGTTGGTGCAGTAGTGGAAGAGTTTGAGGATATGGAGGAGATGGAAGAGGAGCTAGTTGATGAAGAAGAAGGGGATGACTCACAGTTCAAGGTTTGTAATATTTATATTGCAATTATCACAATGAAACTATTGCTCATTTGTCAAGTGGGCTTATATTTCCAACAATTTGCACATCTCTATATTGAAAACACTACCAGTCCAAAAGTATTGAATCATATCCCCAATGATAGTTGGCAATTTCTCTCACATGCAGGGACACATCACAACCAAAATTTTTAATATTCTGCAAATTTAAAATAATTTATTAAATCTGGGTACTGGGTATGATTGATAAATGCTGTAGCCTCTATCTCTCCTAGTGTTTTTGCTCTCTGTTATGATTTATTTTTATAATCTGAAACCATTTTCAGTAAAGTATTTTTTAATGGAAATAGTGGCCACATTATTAATGTTATACAGTGATATTTTATTATACAATAGCATTGTAAACCAGTACTGAATAGGTAATAATTAATATTTAAAAATGATTGTCAACCTAGCTATTAAAAATGTATAAAATTGCAACAACTTAGATTTGTTTATAGTGTCTGTTACTCAGTAGACATAAATTTGCAGGAAGATGAAAATAAAAGAAAATCTTCAGCAGCCAAGCGCAAGACAAATGAGGTACTGAAAACCTTCATCTAATATTGAACTGTTGTATGCAATCGACAGAGGGAAAAGGAGTTAATTGTGCCCATAAACATTCCTGTGAACTATTTGGGCTTTGATCAAAATTGTTTTGCCAAATTGTATATTTTACTACTCCATACTGATTGGCTGGTGGTTTTCTGTATACTCTATTCTTTACCCTTTACCTTCTGATCTGCCTTTCGAAATTGTGCTTTTGTCTCCTTCCAAGTAGTTGCATTTTCTTATGGAGTTCTTATAGATTAGACCAGTGCTAGATTGGGACACTTTTTGTTAGGGCTAGTTGTCAAGCTGACACTTTCTTAATTTTTGCTATCTGTGTGTACTCAAATAAAATAGCAAAATAACCCCTTAGCACAGCTACAAAATAATTAGAAGAAATTAGTACAAATACTTTTCTGTGCTTTATATCAGTATGTCTTCATAAATTACACAAACAATGAGGGTTTATTTTGTTTGTTTTTATTGATAAAAATAAGTATATGTAATTTCATATAGTTATTTTTGTCAATAAAAACAGAATGAAAAAGAAATGATTCCATGGTATTGAAATTATTGCCCTTTATACAGTCGGGTCAATTTAATAGGCCACATTTGACATTTCCTCAACTAACCTTGTAATGGCGGACATAAAATATTCAATATTTTTTTAGTTTGGAAATGCACAAATGACCGTTGTTACAATGTTGCGTTCAGTGAAGTCTATACGTAAGTGATGTCCCTCAATAAATCGAATGAATGCAATGATTACTTGTGAAGGCATTATTCACCATGAATTAATAGTCAGTCAGTTAGTTTATTGTATTATTTTTGTATGTAAACATACATACGACTGTAATCGTATTAGGTATGATTGTATCTTATACTATATTGTATTATATTATTGTAATTATTAACATTGTAAAGAGGAGATAAAAAATAGACCTTCAGAGTTTCTTGCCTGTTCTTCTCGAGAAGGCTCTCCCAATTTCCGAACAGGTGTCGAGTCAAATTTTTCTTTTTTTCTTTTTTTTCCTTATTCGTACGTACGGACAAGGTTTTTGTTTTCTTTTTTTAAGCTTTGTTTTTTTGTTTTGTCTGTTGACGTCAATAAGTGCCTGTAAAGGTCTATGTTGAATAAAGATTATTTTGATTTTGATTTTTTTTGAGTCAAATTTTTATTAAAATAAAACATGTTATTCTTTTGTTTTATAATAAAAAACAATAATAACTTCATTAACAGAGAAATAATTGGTATTAAAAAATTTTAGGGCAATTAAACTCGTAAAATATATTAATACAGTACCTATAAAAAAGAGCGTATTCACATTTAAAAGGCCGGCAACACATCTGTTGTTGCGGGCAGCGATAATCACTTATCATCAAGTAATCCATTTGCTCGTTTGCCTATTACAGTTACTGTGGAAAAGTACTTTTTTTATAAGATAGGGATCTTATAAAAAAAGTACTTTTCCATAATAACTGTATTCGATTCACATATGTTTGAAGTAAATATCGATTTTTTCACCATAATCGGAGTGTTTAAGCAGGTCACCTCACTATGAACAAATGTCAAATGTGGCCTATTATATTGACCCGACTGTAGTTTTATTTTACAATTGCTACCTTGTATTAATAAAATAGCTACAGGTCTTTAAAGAAGTGGATTATTTTGGTAAAAGTTTTAAAATTCTCTTTGAACAACATCAAAATAAAAAGCCACCTAATTTTACAAATAAGCACACTAGTAAGTATTCTCTATTGTTAGAAATTAAATAGATGTATTTATTAATAATAAAAAACTGGAGACAGGTGCCAATATAATCTTTGTATAATTTTTTCGGTACTTTCACCATCTTTGTAAATTAATTATGATTCAATAATTTTTTGTGGTACCTGAGATATTAATTCAATGTTTTAAGATTTAATCATTTCTTCCTGTGTCTTTAACTGAAGAGTTGAACATGTGAAAGTTTTAACTCTTAAATCATTTTGAACAACTAAACTCAAAACACTTTGGTTTGGGGTTGTCAATTAAACTTTATTTTGTATTTCACTACCTATTTGTCTGTTTACTTGTTTTTGTATGTCCAATACATTAGTTTCTCAAAACATCTCACATCAACTGGTCCTATTTTTATCTTGATACTCTTTATGCAGTAAAAATATATTGCTCATTTTATTTTCTATAAAATAAATTTCCTTTTACTTTGTGCATTTAAAAATTAATGAAAGTCTTTATAGTCTTATGTGTAGCAGTGCCATGGAGCTTTCTATTTAGTTTGATGCCTTTGTCTGACATTGTTCCAAATTTTAATAGTTTATTGATTGTATTTTTATGAGCTTTATAAAGGGCGAATGTGTAACAAACTGATGAATTCCTAATCTAGCTAAAATAATTTTAAGAAATGGTCACTATTACCAGAAGTTTTTACCTATATAAATGTCACAATTTATTTGCATAGTTAAATGTCCACTTTACATGATTAGTTGTCATAAATAATAATTTAGATAAATCTATTTATATTATTAAATCATAATAATAATATTAGTATAATAATTTAGTTTCAATTATAATTCATAGTAACATCATAACCAAGTAGGTGTATAACCAAATTGTGGTAAGTATACTACGAAAATTGTTCAAAATATTGGATTTTTTTTCAAACCATGTGTTTTATGACATTGGTGTCATCAAACACATGCTTACCTCAAATCGATCCTCTGAAAACATACAAAATGTAGAATCTGTTGGTGTTCAATCGTTATGCTAATAGGTCGCTTTGTACCTAATACGCATGTAAGTGGGTCTCGTGTAATAAAATCATACATGCTCCCATATAAAATATATATTATCTCAAACCAATGAGTGGAATGTGTGTTTATTCACAACTTTCAGAATTTGACTGTGTGTGGATGCACTTTAATTCAAACGTCTCAATAGATTGTTTTATTTTAGTTAAATCCATAACAGGAACAGGACTACAAATAATAAGTGTAGGGTAAAATGATACATATGGGTGGGAAACAAAATTTGCCATCTGTGTGTGTACTCTATTGAATGCAAATTTTTGGTGCATTTTATTTTAGGTAGCATGGCTCTTTTATAGTCTGCCCGTTTTTGATATGAAATTTTTAAAGTTTTTTTAATGATTACTGTCCTAGGCTAGAGTTAGCTATTTTAGTTGTTATTCCCACAAATGGTTCCAGTTTTACTTGCTGGGTTTCGGATCCCAATCTTGTTAGTTGGTTAGCCTGTGGTTTTCCAGTAAAACTTTTTCCTTATATCCAGACTAGAGACATACTGTGTTGCCTAGAACCGTTGGTACATAATATTCTGTAATACTAAACCAAAGCTAACAGTACAAAACGGAATAGATTGTACGCTCTGTCTAGAACTGTCAAATATAGACAAACAGATGTAAGCATTGACAGCAAATTTCGGACCGCACCCTTTGATGTTTGCATGTAAATTTTGTGTCAATAAATTTTAAATATAGTTGTTCACACCAAGAACAATTTACTGAAACAAGTCAGCTTCTGTAAATTAAGATTGTTTTTCTTGCAGGACGAGGACGACGAAGATGGTGAGCCCAAAGGCAAAAAATCCAAAATTTCGAACAATGCTAAAGGCAAGGCCCCGTCCCCCAAGAAGAATGCTAAGAAGTGAACCGCCTCTCGCGGGCAGGGTGCTTTCACCGCCCCTGCTCCTCCCCTCTTTTAGTTTAATATAGTGTGGTAACAGACTTAGGCTAGCGTTGTATCGGCTCGCGTGACTGGCAGAGTGGCAGTGTGCGTACATGTTTCGTGATAGTTATACCGGTCCAGGTATCCAGACTTACCGACTTATGTGGTACCGGAGATCGCGTGTGATTTCTTCACTATTTTTTTTTCTAAACAATTTTCCATTCCTTACTGTGGTATAGTGTTATGGATGTCAAATTTAATATTGTAAGTGCTCTAAATTCATACTGATGTATTTTTAAGTTATAAGTGTAATCAGTGTATTTTTGACATTGATAGTTAGTAACTGATGTTTCTTTTAAATTAATTTGCTAACGATTTCTCGATCCAGAATGAAAAGTCTCATAATCTTTATTATAGTTTGTTTGTACATATACATTTAAAAACATAAGAATGGTAAATAAAACATTTCTAAACATTTCTTTGTTTTAATTGAATAAATAGAGTAGAGTAATATGATTATACCCATGTTCTGGGTGATTATGAATAGCTTTTATAGAACAAATAACGGAATGAATTAAATATAGAGGCATGCTTGGTTTATAGAAAAAATAAAAAAGAACTGTATATCGGCTATTATTACGTTTTATATATGTATTTGTGCATGACACAAAATTCACTTAAGTCGGCCATAAAAGCTTTTACAATTAATTTTTATTCAAAGAATTGTATAATTTTTAAATGAATGTTCCATTACTTTTGTGCCAATCGATTATCAAATATATCTGTGATATCAAAATAGGCGATAAATAGAAAACTAGATTGCTGTGATTGCATTACACAAAGTAGTAGGTATGGAAGAATTGCAAGAAAGATATTATTTTTAGAAAGTTCGACATCTCACGAAATTATGAGAGCATCAGAATCAGAACCATGACACATTTCACAAGATGAATATACTCTAATCTGATAATAAAAAATGTGTTAAAACCTAAACAGTGGACGCAAAGGGAGATAGGGCTATAATTTTAACAAGCATAATGGCCCGTGTTTATACTAGACTTGAAACGAATATTCAGAATTGAACACTGGCCTTAATCTAGTTCCAATTTCAATCTACTGAAGATTTAAGTAATGATCTTGTTATTATCTATCAAATAGTCATGTTTTAAATAAAATGTGACTTATTGTCACTTGATATGTCTGAAGTGCATGTTTAAATATGTTAACTAGCGTCATCAACAGTGCCTTTATTAAGAGTTTCTCAGAGAATCTGGTTTACTTAATAGCCCTGGCCAGAGACAGATTGATGTAACATTATTATTATAATTAAAAATCCAAAACAGTTCAAAATAATGTAAAAAAAATACTTTTTAAAACAATATTTTATTTATAAAATAGTAGCTCTGGTAAAATGGGGGAAAAAAAATAATTATTATGGTATAATTTTATTGTTATAATTCGGGTCCTTCAGTATATCGTAGAAGCGATTCGGCCACGTCGAACGTCTGGCAGGCTATTATATAGAAAGTTTAAGAAAATTGTAGAATATTCGCGGAAGGTAACGAGCCTTGTGTCAGTATCGCCCTTTAGTGACGAGTAGCGCAGTCAATAAAATAGATTTTTATAGAATCACTACACTTCGCCGTGTCTGTGCGCGCTATCTAATTGTTCTAATAGACATGATAGAACCTCATAGGATCATTAGGACCTCTGGAGAGGAGAGCTAAGAATTCTTATAAATACCACCGCGACCAAGTGTCACGGCGATGATGTCGAACTTCAACCTGATGGAGGCGGCTCGATCAGAATAACCTATCAACTAAACTAGAGTCTAAGCCTTGGCCATAAGGGCCCTACGGTTTGAATGGTAGGGTGAGTGCACCCTCGGAAGACATGGTCAGCGCTGCCCTGTAAAGAGGTCATATGCGTTAGAAAAGGCGTGGTACACCAAACTGGCTCCGGCCTGCATGGATGGAGCCTATTGGGCTTGTACACAAAACTGTGATGCGAATTCGCAGCGCAGAAAATTATGACACGAATTGCTGCGATGCGATTTCGTGCGGCAAGGCGTCTCCAAGGGAGACCATTCCTTCGACGACCGTTAAAAATCAAATCAAAATAATATTTATTCAACATAGACCTTTACAGGCACTTATTGACGTCAACAAACAAAACAAAAAAAAGCTTAAGTAATAAAAAAAAAAAAAACAAAAACCTTGTCCGTACGTACGAATAAGGAAAAAAAAAAAAGAAAAAATATATTGACTCGACACTTGTTCGGAAATTGGGAGAGCCTTCTCAAGAAGAACAGGCAAGAAACTCTGAAGGTCTATTTTTTATCTCCTCTTTTCAATGTTAACCGTACTAAACGTATTTTGAATTGAAAACTAGGTCGTGACATGGATTGTAAAAAGAAGTGTGCACTTTTATTATTGCTTAGTTAATACAGGAAAAAGAAACGACGATTTTGGGTTAATCCATTTATTACTATTATGAATCCCGTTGGAAACTATTTTCTTCTAAAATATGAAGCTATGAAAACCGACGAAAAAAAATTTTTGGAGTATTTTAGAATGAGCATACCTTCATCGGAAGAGCTTTCAAGTTCATTACGAGGGCTGCTACTTAAGTATCCGGAATCTGGGAGTTCAACATTTTTAAACGCAATATATGACCTCCATGGTAAAATTCGGTCTTTTTTTGAAATACTGGCCGCTATTTTTTTTTCCTTATGTACGCTAGTGTTTTGTTTCTGATGGGTTTAGTTCAATCGTGGACGGAGTAAGCTCACGGACGAAGTTAAGGAAGGTCGCCCGAAATCAGTCGTTGTGCCACAAAACATTGAAACTGTACGAAAACTAATTATGCAAGACCGTCATGTTATGTATCGCGAGATAGAGGCTACTCTGGGCATATGTATGACCAGCATTAATAAAATATTACATGAACATTAGTTCGTAAAAAAAAAATTGTTCGCGTTGGATACCGCACAACTTAACTCAGCATCAAAAAGATGCTCGCGTCGAATGGTTGCACCATATAGAATATGTTAAAAAAAATTTACGGAGGTGACTCAAAATCTGTTTATAACATCTACACAGGTGATGAATCTTGGATCTATGCGTACAATCCCGAAACTAAGCAACAATCTACAGTTTGGGTGTTTCAAAATGAACTGAACCCTACGAAAGTGCCTCGTGCAAGAAGCACTTTAAAGCAAATGGTGGCCTGCTTTTTTGGTATTAATGGTCATGTGCCTACAATCCCACTGGAGAATCGTAAAACGGTCAATTCGGAGTGGTACACGATCAATTTTTTGCCGGAAGTATTTGAAGAAATACGTAAAAACAACAAGCGACGCAGAATCATTCTACACCACGACAATGCCAGCTGTCACACATCACGCGAAACAAATACATTTTTGGAGGGTCAAAAAATAGAATTGATGGGTCATCCACCGTATAGCCCAGACTTGTCACCTAATTATTTCTATTTATTCCCAAATGTAAATCATAAATTACGTGGTCAACGATTTTCGATCCATGAAGATCCGTCGACACGTTCAAACAGCACGTTTCAGAGATACCGCAATCAGAGTGGAAAAAATGCTATAAAAATTGGTTTCAACGTATGCAAAAGTGTATCGATCATCGCGGAGAATACATTGAAAAACAATAAACCCATATTTAGCCATATACGTTTATTTAATTTTTCTATTCCGGATACATAAGTAGCAGCCCTCGTATGACCATATCTTCAGAAACAATCGTACAAGGGAAATGATTGGCCTCACTATCGGGTAAGTAAAGTAAAACAATAATTGTTTACATTAGTTTTTATTGAGAAAAGCGTTTTTAAAATATTACAATTCATAAAATTTACGTAAAATCAAAGTCTTGTTCAGTTGAAAGTGTGCTTAATATGCTTGAGTTAGAAAAATCATTACTGGGTTAATCAATTTGATCTGGTATGTTAGATGATTTTGGACGTATCAGTGGCGTTTGTTGAGATGTCGCAAAATGTTGAGTTTGATAGCTGTTAGTGGTGTGTTAGTAGGTAGTTACTTTTCGGATAGTAGTAGCCATGAGGTTGATGCAATTCTGTTTAAATTTGAAGAACTCTGCTCTGAAAGATTAGTGTTTTATTGTCATCTTATCTTTCAAGTATGGTAGAATACCTTTAAAAAAAGATGTGTCTATTCTAAGGTTCCTTTAAAATCTTTACAATATCATCTTCAAATTTATTATTAACCATCATTCTTTTTGGTGGCTGCCTTTGGTAACGTGTTTTAGATGTACCTTCTTGATTATCTTGCTCATTTTCTGACTCATTTATACTAGTAGTGGTCTCATTTTGTTTGTACAGATGGTATTCTTTTATATTTTTGGATCCAGACCCTGACCTACTTGCATCTTGAGTTTCAGTTCATATTTATTAATGGTATCCTTAATCCCCCTCCATCTTTATATTACTGAATTACCTGCAAAAAAAATAATAGACAATATTTAATTTATTCATTTATTTATTAATTTTTATTATTCATCAAATACCAATTGTACAGAACAATAGGCGAACTTAACGCTAGAAGCGTTGTCTACCAATTAATTAAATTAAAATAATGTATGTATGTTTATGTCGTTTTAGGTAAGTGTTCTTTACTTTTCAAGTTTATTATATAAATTAATCCTTTTTTTTCTATTTATGTTACAGATTCCTAGCGAACGGAAATGAAATCAGAAATATACATTTAGATTATTATCGAGGAATAAGTACAGTTGCTAAGATAATACGAGTAGTTTGTAATGCAATATGGAAATTTTGTTTAAATGCAAACATACCAAAAATAACACAACAGCTGTTTGAAGAAATAGCTGCGGACTTTGACAAGAAAGCCAACTTCCCTAACTGTATTGGAGCCGTTGATGGGAAACATATTCGTATTCGTAGTCCCCCAAAAAGTGGATCACTTTTTTTTAATTACAAGGGCTACAATTCAATAGTTTTGTTGGCTATTGTGGACTCGAAATACAGATTCATCTATGTGGACATAGGAGCATATGGAAAGGAAAGTGACTCTACTATTTTCCACAACACGAAACTGTACGACTAACTGATGAGGTGATTTGCCTACACCAACAAGGCCGTTACCGGGCTTTCAAGAACCGGTTCCTTTTGTTTTTGTCGGAGACGAAGCTTTTTCTGTTTCGAATAATGTCATGCATCCTTATTCTGGCAAGCATTTGTCTGTAAAACTCAATTACCGTTTGAGTAGGGCAAGAAGATATGTCGAGTGTACTTTCGGCATACTGGCCAGTAAGTGGCGAATATTTCACCGGCCCATTAACGTTTCATATGATATTGCAATAGATATTGTTAAGGCTTGTTGCACACTACATAACCTTGTAATTAACCCCCAATTGAAATGATCATAGATGATTCCGAACTACAACCACTTCAACAAGGGTTGAATCAGGTGGTAAGTGCAAATATAATTAGAAACGAATATTCGGATTACTTTACTAGTGAAGTTGGAGCATTAAGCTGGCAACTAAAAAAAAATAGAATATACAATGCAGCTTGTATTGTTGCTCGCGTTCTTGGTAATAAGTCAATATAACAGGTACAAAAGGATCACATCGTAAAACATTAAAGTAACTCGCTGTCGACGCCTAAACATTTGTAAACAATTTAAAGAATATTTTTTATGCTTATATGAATAGAATGTTTGATTTGTAGGTAGTTTTAGTAAAAAATAAAAAGAAGTTATACTTAATAAATGTAATTGTGTACTTACCAAGTTTAGTTTTTTCATTGTTTTCTTTTTCCTCGAAATTTGGAAATAAACTTTTACACACGTCCTTCCAAGCATCTTGTTTGATGAATTTGTTTTTATAATCTTTATTACTAGTATCCCAAAGAACAGGGCGCTCAACGTCTTATTCTGTCATTTTTAAAGTACACGTCTTGCCCACACGCTATCCCAGAGCGAACTAAAATGGCGTCAACAAGTGTGACGCAACATCGCAGGAATGCGCGATGCGAATCAATTCGCAAGTTCTTGCGATATGTAGAGGGAGCACGCAGATTTTTGCGATGCGTAGAGGGAGCTCGCAGATTTTTGCGATGCGACGTCGCATCGCAGTTTTGTGCAAGCCCTAAGAAAGGTGTGACGGCGCAGATGCCGCCGCTTGGCAGGGCTTGAAGATCTTGCGCTAATTGATCCGGGAGGCTTGGCTACTAAGACGTGCCTGGTTTGGTGCCTTTACTTATTTGGATTGACTTTCAGTATTATATGATCTAAAAATCCTCCTTATATGATCAAAAAGACAAGAATCAAAGAAAGTCTCAGCCAGTTGTAGTGTCCATCTTGTGAATTTAAATACAATGTTGCTAGGCACACTTAAAGCTAAAGTAGTAAATATAGAAATTGACTATTAAGTTTTTTGGGAATCATTTATAATGATTTGGTTTATTTTTATTTTAAACTTACATTTTTCGCATCAATATGCAATATTGATGAAATCTACTTTTTTTTGGTTATTTAATTTTAGCAGTGTTTTTATTATCTATGTAATGTATCTTTGTATTATCTATGTAATAAAGCACGTAATATTTCATTCCTTTCCCTTTGAATATTGTTAGATTCCTCTGCTACTCTCACAAGCCTATCAAATTTATCTAAGTCTCTCCTTTGAAAATTTCTAATTGCTCTTTTTACTTCATAAATTGATGTTTGGTCTATGTGGCAATCACTTGTTTCAGGAATTTTTATATCGTCATATATTTTATCAAATAAATTATAATAAGGCCATTTACAGCATTTACCAGTGGAAATTTTCTTTTCTCTCAATCTAATGTAAGTCTGTTTAAGATTTCTAAACTTTCTGTGGCATTCTTCAGCCGACAAACCCAATTTCAATCCAATTGCTTTCCATAAATTTTTTTTCTTCATCAATCTATTTCTGAATTTGTCCTTATTATCTAAATAATAAGTTAATAGTTGTTTGACGTAATTATCTTCTTTATTTGACCCAAAAATTTCTTCACTAGAGTGTATTGAATTATAAATAGCCTCAAAATCTTTATAGTAACACCAATTAGTGAGAGCCCGTCCCATATCTGACCTCATCTTCAATCGTATATATGTTTGCTTTAAATTTCTGAACTTCCTGTCACAGTTACTAGGGTTCTCTCCTACAATTATAGATATTTCTTTCCAAAGCTCCTTTTTGAGGAATTTAGGATTGTTAAATTTATGAGCAATTTGTGAATATGTCTGCATTAACAGATTGACTTTATTTCTATCCCAAGTTCCGACAGCAGGTTTAAAATTATAGAATATCTTTTGAAAGTAGTTATGGTAAGGCCATTTAATCAGTTTTCCAGTTTCATTATTTCTTTCGAGCCAGTTAAAGTATGTTCGTTTTAGATTTTTAAATTTATAATAGCAATTATATTCTGTAGTGTTTAAGGCTGCAGCTATTTCTTTCCAAACATCCTTCTGTAGGTAGTAAGGGTCACGGAATTTGCTCAAGTTTTCAATATAGAGAGTAAGCAGTCTTTTTATTTTAGTGTCATCCCAAGTCTCCAGTAATGAGGGTGGCAGAGAATTGCAATCCTTAAAAACTTCTTCACAAATGGTAAAGTGGATCCATTTCACATGTTTGCCAAGTTGTTTTTTTTTTAAGAGTCTGATATAAGTTTTCCTGAGATTTCTATATTTCTTGTGACATTCATCTGGGTTACAGCCCATAAGTATTGCAATCTCATCCCATAATATAG
The DNA here is from genome assembly GCA_036419045.1 of Scirpophaga incertulas. Taxonomy (NCBI): domain Eukaryota; kingdom Metazoa; phylum Arthropoda; class Insecta; order Lepidoptera; family Crambidae; genus Scirpophaga; species Scirpophaga incertulas. Next base: position 15,064,211 of record CM071630.1, on the reverse strand, counting down.
TTTCTTTAGTTTCATTCTTGAATCTATGATCTAGACATAGTGTAAGTAAGAATTTCACTTTATTTTTATCCCAAAAGTTTTCTTGTTCTTTTGGTTTGGCTATTTCTCTAACTGGTGTGTCATCTTGTACAGACACTGGAGCATCATTAATCTGAATGTATTGACGGTTGTTAACCATATCTACAATATATCTTGTTTCTTGACCTGGATCTAGCAACAGAAAATATTTTTTTTAAATAAAATTAACAAAATATTTCATACATTCAAATTATTGTAACATTATAAACTATGATTATTTCAATCCCATAGTCAGGTAGCATATATAAAGACTACTAGACTATTGGTAACAACTAAATCTTAACTAAACTTATAAATCTATTAAAGTTAACATGCAGTCATTAATTTTTTAATAGTAGTGATATTTGTATATATTTCATTACACATAATTAAAGGGTTAAAAAAGTGCAAGGGGTTCGTCTTGTAGGGAAAATTTACAATTTATAAAATACATTTTATAAATTGTAAATTAATACATTATTACACTTTCACAATATATTTGAATCATACTTTTACATAGGTACATTATAAAAACATCAAACTCCACTTCATCTTCTAATACACTTTAAATTCATCAAACTATATTTTGACAAACAGCTAACCAGAAAGACAAAATTTCAACCTCTAACAGTTCCGCATTACATATGAGATGATGATGAGAGACCCAAACCATTCGACAAAGCTTTAAAGATCGACATCCAAAGATTCGTAAAAGCTGCAAAATTTATCGATGTTTCCTGCTATTACAATGACTAAATGAAAACTGTGTGATCGACGTGTATTAAAAACTCACTTGGTGGATTCTGAATAGTGAAATTATAGACGTTATTTTCCCTTAAAACAAACCAATAATTTTGATTCTGTTGGTTATTTATGTCCATGTTGTTATCAATTTCGTCCATAGGGACAGGCTTTATGTCCATGATGTACCTGTAACAAAGAATTATTTCTTTAAAATTCTTTTATTTTTTTGTTGATTAGTATACTATTATGCTTTACTTACTGGCCTGGATTTCTTTAAAATATATATTTTTTTGAGATGCTTTGGCCTACTGGCCTGAGGGCAAAGAGTATAATAATATAGTCCTGAGGGCCTATTATAGACAAGATGCCTTTCTACCACAGATTAGTATACTACACAGACGAATTAGGGATACTACGTATATATGAGAAAAGCAGAGGGGTGTCACAGACAATATAAAAGTATAGATTCGTATTTTGGAGATTAACATCTTTTTTAAATTTAACAGACCTCTGTAGCTCCTTCTTTGATTTAGTGTGCAATTTCTAATTAAAAAAAATATATTTTGAATGCGTTTCAGAATACCAAAACCCTATGCATATTTCAGTTGAAATACTGAACTACGACTTTTATAAATTTAGAAATAGAGTGTCATTATAGAATATCAAATTGGATTTCACTAGTGTATCTTTAATTTTACATTTAGATAAAAGTTGACACGCCACGCCTGAATGAGGCATAGTGTAGGTACCACTATTGGCTAAATGATACGTAGTATCTCTATGTAGCCTGTGGGCTAAATGCTATAACCGGAGCCATGATTCGAGAATAAAAAAAAGTAGACACAAATTCCAGGCGCCATTTTTTCGTTGATATTTTTATTTTGTGTTGTTATGGTTTATTGTTAGTATTGTAGTGTTTTGAAAGAATTAAGTTAAACCGTAGATTTTGTTTGCTAATGTGAGTGATTGATTATGATTTTCGGTAATCTTTATTAAAATTAGATTTTTGACCTAGGTAAGTACTTAACCCGAAGCTGTAATTTCTTGGCGTCCTATTATTTCAAATCACATAAGTAACATGTTTCTGTTGATCAGGAAAACTTTTTTAATTGCATACATAATGAATTTCTTTCAAATCCTATTTTAGATAAAGGAAAATATTTAATTTTACTAGTGTTGTTGAAGTGGCGGGAAATAGATTCAGCAGTGCCAACCTCTACAATATTTTTAACTTGTTTGTGATCATGAATAGGTAGTTTGTAGTTGTCAGTTTGTGAGCATCTTGTTTATATTGGCACGCTTTATATTGGATGTAGCTGTACCCACAGCTTCGCTCGCGTGGAAAAGTTGCACCCTCTTCGAGGTACAATTGCTATATGAGCGCGTGCATCTGAACTTGTCTATTTTGTAGTGGAGTATTTTAAAGTTATGATTATGATATCTCCTAAAATGTTGATTGAAATCAAGTGATGTCAAGGACAATTATGTTCACAAATAAAACAGATTAATAACGTATTTATTTAGATAAGGCTTAAGCGTAATATCATGTTGATAAAAAATCCATTGCATATTGCGTTAATTTCGAAGTATCCTTATAGTCAATGAGTCAATCTCAAAAGATATAGTAGAGAAAACAGATAGCATCTTAAAAAATGTATGCTGTCGCATAATAGAAATAATTCCATTATACATAGTTTTTATATAATTTGAACCGTTAACACAGCACAGGCAATGTAAGCTCTCAAAAAAAAATATTTCTTTCCATTCTTGATTCTATTCCATTGATATCTCTATGTGTCGTAATGTGATGATAGATAGCCTATAGCCTTCCTTGATAAATTTACTATCCAACACAGAAAAAATTATTCATTCATACCAATAGTTTCTGAGAATAGAGCATTCACGTAAAACCAACAAACTGTTCAGCTTTATAATATTAGAACAGATTCTCATGAGATATATTTTCCCTTGGTAAATATCCTATTTTGCAATATTTTATGACTTATGAGTCTAAAAATGTTCTTTGGTTTTTAAGCAAATATAGTACTCCCCAAACTGTATTATTAGTTGGAATGTTTTATTGTTATTATTTACTAGTTACTGAGTTTTTAATCAAATTGTGTCCAAACATCCTGATTTAGATCTTTTTGCGCAGGAATATCCAGCCTTTAAGCGTGCTGTTAGGAAGCTGGTCACTTCTGTTCCATAACCTATAATTACTGTTCATATAAGTTAATTAAATTCTTGATTGTCCTCATACCTTTCCTTTTTTATCATTATTTTTAGATTGTAATGTATTTATATGCACTGTTTGTTAATACGCCTGTAAGTGCATTGGATTTTATATATGGTTTCATTGTTATTCTTATGTTTCTTTTAAGTTCACATATATATATTTTTTAATTTGTATTTCTTTAAAATTTTCATTGTTACTTTAAGTTTTTTTTTTTCTATCTGAATATCTTGCTGTGTACATTTAATTGGGTTACATCCCGGCTTCAATTGTTTTTATATGTAGTTCTTATGTCATATTTAGGATGTAAGCTGTATATGTACCAAATAAAATAAAATAAAAATAAACTAGCTGACCCGTGCCCACTTCGTTGGGCATAATGTTAATAATCCCCAAAGCGAGCACGAACGCGAACCGAATTAAACCCGAAGCCATCGCGCGCCGTCCGCTGCTTTGGCCTTCACACTTAAGACGATGAATTTAGAACTCAAAAATATATCTTTCGTAGTTAAGGCAGCGTCCGTAAGAAACCCTTTCATTCAACCGTTTTTTATCCGATTCACTTTGCAAAACGGACTACCACGTAAAAGCCTTTTTATTTTTCGGTTTTTCATATAACCTATGACACTCAGCAATAATGTGGCTTTCTACTGGTGAAAGAATTTTTAAAATCGGTTCAGTAGATCCCGAGATTACCCCTTACAATTTAACAAATATACAAACACACAAACTTTACTTCATTATAATATTAGTATAGATTAAGTAGTTACTTATATTTTACACCAAATTTACTTAATATCTGCATCATCTTCAAACTGTGCCTAGTATTCACCAAGCTGGGTTAAATTGATGTCTGTTTTCACAATGGCTTTAAAATGTTTTCCTAAATGTAATACATTTCCTAATTGACTACATTCATTAATACTAGACGACCTCCATAGTCGAGTGGATAGTACACCGGTTTCAAGGTGTCGCCATCTCTGAGGTCCCGGGTTCGAATCCCGGTGGGGGCAGATGTTTATGTGATGAATGCCAGCATTTGTACCTTAGTCATGGTTGTTGATATATATTTCAGTAAAAATTATTTATATATGTATAATATATGTATGTCTATCCGTTACCCTAGATCCCATACCACAAGCCTTACAAAGCTTAGTTTGGGCTAGGCTAATTGGTGTAAGTGTAACCAATATTTATATTTATTTATATTTACTAGAGAGACAGGCAGGGGTCTTTCGACCCATTTTGAAGTGTATCCATTTGAAGGTAGGTCATAATATTTACATTATTCATTTATGTTACATGTGAAACTAATTATATAGAATCATACCAACTGTTACTTTCGTGGAGCAAACAGTTTTATTTAATTATTTTACAATGTCTAGGCTGAGCAACCATCAAATATTATTATCATTACAGTCATTGCCTGAAGATCAGTCGGATGGTGAGCTACCACTGACGATTTCTTCACATCTCTTTCGCTGGCTAAAAACTTACTTTCCAAACAAACTACAATAGTAGGCACAGTAAATATAGGAAGATGCGACATTCCTCCCTACACCAAAACTCTAAAACTATATTTATATGAAACAACTGTATTGAAGACAGATGATGACCAATGTTATTTACCAAGGGAAAAAGTCAAAAAATGTATTATTACTCAGCACACTGCATGATAAGATAATATTCAAGTAGATGAAAGTGCCATGAGGAAAAAACCTGTGACCCTTACATTTTATAACTCTACTAAATATGGTGTTGATGTTGTTGACCAAATGGCCAGAAAATACAGCGTCAAAGCAGCATCGAGAGGATGGCCAGTACAAGGTTTTTTTTATTAATACAGTAGACCTTGCTGTTATAAATGCATGGATTTTATATCAAGAAGTGACAAACAACAAGGTGTGTAGAAGAGATTTTATACTCCAGCTAGCTTTAGAACTCAGCAATATGTCGGAGGACTCTTCTACCATTGGTTCAATACAACCAGCAATACTGAGGCAGTCAGCCGTAGCTACTAGAAAAAGATGCCATTGTTCTACTTCTAATTGTAAGAATAAATATATTAAAATGTGTAATATTTGCAAAAAGCCATTATGTGGACAATGCAATCAATCAAAAATATATCTTTTTTCAAAATTGTAAATAAATTAATATAAAAGTTCTAACTATATTATTACGCAACAAATATATTATGTTTGTATGATAATCCCGCCTTTTCTAAAGATCACAAATATATTTGCAATCCAATTCTCATTGAACATATTAAATATATTGTTATTATGACATGGGGTCATTTGACCCCTAGCCGTCTTTCTTTATAAGAGTATTTTGCCGTCTTTCTAGTGTTAAACCTACCTACCTAAATTCGAACATTATGGTGTCTGCTGAAGCATGTTTATTTTACCTTTCTTTTTCAATTAAAAACCTTCAAACAGGATTGGAACATGCTGGGTGAACATGTCATTGCCAGAGGAATAATCACAAACACATATAAGTGTGTTTCCCCAGCAGTTAAACAAACTAACATGTTGATAGATTGAATGAATCGGGTCCACCAGCAAATAATACTTGCACTAACTAAAATTAAATTTAAATCAATTTTTAACACACACAACAAATTTGTAGATCATATCAAATAAATCTAAATTGATCCTCATAAGGATTCATCCCGAAGAGGAATCTTGGCTCACTGATTTGTACACACATATAACATGTGATAAACATTATCAGTTTTTTTAAAATAATAATAATAATATATTTATTTAAGCCTAAGTGAGAGATTACAAGTATTCAATCAGTTATATAGATATATTAGAATATTAGTGGCTTATAATTTCCAACAGTTGTTTAGTTTGTATTACAGCAGCAGTGGTTCAGTTAAAGAAGTAACATTTATAAGCTCATGCATGGTCATAACACGGAATATCTGAGACATGTGGACAAAATAATAATAATAAAAAATATTGTAAAATAGTATTGTTGACATTACTATATGTGTGTTTAGATATGTATATGTTACATTTTATGTTTCGGTGTTGTGTAAACCTATAAATGTATAGTGAAACCAGTTACATTATAATCTTCTCAGTCTCATTGTATTTTTGCAATTGTGTTATCTTGTTACTCATGTCATATTTATGAAGTGTATATATCTTTAACTGAAAGTTAATCTTATAAATTCTGTTTTAAAAACTTTTAGCAATTTATCACACACCAAAACTAGTTCTACAAGGGATTGGAGAATAAGTCATGCCCGACTACTACTCCATTGTTCAGATGCTGTTAAATATGTATATTTTTTTCTAAATAATCATCTTAGTTTTATATAGGATATCACTGATCCAGAGTAGGGATTACTACCCAGTGTCCATCTAGTCCAGTTTTAAGTGGATATGCTGTTATCCACTTAAAACTGGACTAGGGGTATTATGAGTAAATTCACTATACAGGCACAATAACAGTATTGAAGCTACAAAAAATGTGTTTTTTTTTTAGTAAATTATTATATAAATTTTATTATGTAATGATTACAGATTGTTGTGATGTCGGGTGGGCGGTTGGTGGTACTGGACCGGGCAGGGCGTGCAGTGAAGCGCTACTCACTAGAAACTGGGTTGGCCACACTGGGCAGTGACCCGCACTGCGACATCCGTGTCATGTTACCCTCAGTCTGCCGCCACCATGCCACTGTGGCAGTGCATGCTACACAGGTACTGTTGAGGTCTACACTATGATACATCTTGTGGCTAAGAAAAATCCTAAAATCTTGAAAGTTATGATTCTGTTTACTATTTGTATATTATTATTTAATAAGTCTTAGTTACATAGAGCACATTTATTTTTTTCTTCTTTCTCTTCCTTATACCTATTCTCGCATGTCTATAGTCTATAAGTATGTAGTTGCATATATTTATTGTATTATTGGTTAAGTAAATTAATTGTATTAATTGTCTAATATTATTATATATATTATTTTTCGACCATATTATTTACGATTGATGGATATTTTCCCTACCTGAACTGACACTGAACTGAACTTCCCGCTGACGATAACTAGGCGAGTGCGATTTTTCAGAAGCCGCAACAGTATACAATTTGTGACCTAGGCAACTTACCTACTTAATATATCATTATCTTTTTTATTCTTTTATTGTTGCCTTTTATTTATGTATTTTAATAAATAAATATGACAATTATATTTCTAATGCTGGGGCCCCATAACGAGAAATGCCATTCATTGGACGTTAACCATAGGTGTAGCCACAACTTAACGGGATAATTTGACAATGGCATTAACAATGGCGTTCGGCGTTAGGTGATAGCTCAAGTGGCGGTACATCAAAGAGATTAACGTGAAAATTAATGCGATGACGTGGTCACACTACTATTGTCAGTGTGCGTCGAGACCGCAACGAGATTCAGCAAATATATATAAAAAAAGTCAAATAATATAAATTTACACTCAAGAATTATACAGCTTTGTCGACGCATCTTGCAAATTGAATTAAAGAAATTCAACGCCGTTTTTATTGCCAATAATAATGGGCATAAACGTTAAACGCTAGTGTGGCCCCAGCATAAAAAAAAAATACTAAATTAGGGATTTCAACATAGAAAAAAAAGCATTCAAAATAAATCTTATATTTTTTGGATTATTGGTTAACTTGTACTTAAATATATAATTTTATTTCTATAAAATCCAAAACTAATTCATGACTTAAATCCTGATTTTTAAATTATTAATGTCTTTTAGAGGTGGTATTGTTATTTCCTTGATGTTTAGGTATATATGCATTTGAATAGCCTATCTTGGCAACCCGTCGTTTTTCTAATTATTTTTCATCAAATTTCACTTCCCAAAACACTTTTCGGCCAAGATTCATTTCGCAAATGAATCCTTAGCAAATGCACATTTCGCACTTCATTTATTTGGTCAAATTATCATTTGGCAAAATCTTACTTTGACAAGTTTTATTTAGAAAAAAAAATCATATGGCAAATGGTAGACTTGTGAACCAATGGCGTAGCGTCTTTGACATTCAAAAGTGATTGTAAAATCCTATTTGAAGAATAAATTTTGATTTGATTTGGTTTCTTTTGGCAAATTTGATATGCCAAAATATACGCATACTTATCTACTCAAATTATAGTGTAGGTAGGAAAATGATTAGTGAGCGTGACCTACGTTATCGCCTCTATCGTTAATGCTTATTTTTAACGATAGAGTGATAACGGTCTGTTCTTGGGTATTAGGTAAAAGGTATTGACAGAAGCGAATAGCTGCAAACCCGATTTCACGTAGTCTTGTCTGCCCTACCCCTAGAGTGTAATTCAAGCCCGCGTAGGTGCGAAGGGGCGAGGCGGCCCGCGAGCTGAGGAGCAGGTGGTTTTAACGCCCGCCGCCGTGGCTGAGGCTGGCCAGAAAGCTGAAGCTGCGGGGGTGAGCGAAAACCATCTGCGACGATAAGTTCGCGTGGGACCGCCGGAGGCCCGCAGCACCGGAGTTGTGACAGAACCCATGCATGCAATATTTGAAATTAATTAATTTATTGGCATATTTTGGGAAGAGTATGTTTTGCCGAATGAAACATTTGACGAAATCATATTTGGTAAAATGAAACATGACCAAACAAGTATTTGTTAAACAATAATTTGCCAAAAAAGGGATTTCCTAATTAAATAATTGCGTTAAGTAGTTTTGACAAATGTTTTTTTTGCCAAATGAAAATTTGCGTAAAATAGTTTGCGATGTGATATTTTGCGAAACGTTTTTTGGCCAAACACTAGTAAACCCCCATCTCTTCATAATTAGGAATAGGTAAGATTCTGGAATGGAAAAATTTCCATATCTTACCTATTCGTATTACTTGTAGTTTGAACACTAATATTTTAAACTGATTTAATGAAATAAGGTTAGTAAAAAAAAGCATAATCTTATTGTAAATTCAATTTTTGATGGATTGAATTGTTTTGTTTACAGACGGTGGTTCGAAATGTGGGTGATGGTGAAACACTAGTGAACGGTGTACCAGTGAGTGTGGCAGCGCTGCGGCATGGCGACCAGTTGTCGGTGGGTGGTCGTGTGCTGCGGTGGGAGTACCTGCAGTCCGTAGCGCGGGCCCGCGGCGCGCCCAGCCCCTCGCCAGGTAAACACTACTTCGTGTTACGTAGCTCCCTAAACCGAAGTACAATCAAAAGTTCAAGTTATCAATAGGATTACCAATACAATTTTTTTTCCCCGTGCGTGCCCCCGGGAACCCCAAGCTACTTCCGGGTACAGGGGAGCCCTCCTCGGGAGAGGCTGCAATACTTTCCCCGATCTCCACCACCGTCGACGTCCCCCGGCCGCGGAAGGGGCGTAGTCCCTCCCGGGTGACAGTTTGAGGCAATGTTCGACAAAATACTCCCGTTACTTAATATCTCATTTTCAATCATTCTGTTTATTTTCTCTAATTTCTAAGTAGCACAGACTTTTATCTCAATCATCGACTATGGTGCCGACCATAGTCGATGATTGAGATAAAAGTCTGTACAAGCATTTTTTAATGTCTTGGTAGGAAATGTTTCAAATGGTAGAGAGCCCTTAAAGTTCCAGATACCGTATGACAAATGCTAGTGATCTGGGGTTGCCAGCCTAGAACTGATTCAATATACAAACCCAAATCCTTGCCACTATCACCTAAAGGAATAATTTGATGATAAAAAACAATGGAATGGAGATTCTGAAGCATAAGTCTTGACATTATTCTACACCTTCCCACCATAATCGCTTGACACTTAGGTAGAGACAAATTCTAAAGTGTTAAGACCAATTCTTTACAGCGGCAACAGCTTGGTTAATAGTATCAATGGCTTCATTAACATCATCAATTCTGTCTGAATTTGAAGCTGCAAGTGATCATCATACAAGTGATAAGCGCAGCGAATATAATGAATGATAAAATTAAAAACTGAATAGAGAAGTGGAGATATTAAAATTTATTAGATATTAAAATTCAGCAACTCTGAGGAAGCTTCTTAAATCGGATGGTTCCAAAACCCCTCAGTATATGCATATTGTATAATCTTTTAAAATAAATACAGAAACATGTAGGCGAAGATACCATTTATACCGATATCATTTTTGCTTCTGTGATTTCCTGGCGCTTTGAAAACTAGCCCATAATACGGTATTTTTAATTATTTTAAGAAACATAAGGTCATCCAATCACGGAGTAATATAAATGAATGGTTACAAACAGACTAATAAGTTTGATAGTACGAGGGGTGATCAAAAAGTAATGATAAACAGATATTTCTAAATATAATAAAATTATGAAAAAATATTTGTTCAACTCCCTGGTCCTGCACAAGTTCCCGGACAAAAAATGGTATAAATAGGACGTCACTTTTAAAAGTTACATTCATTTGAATACGAGCAGTCGGAGTGATAACATCAAAATGGAGAAACAAGAAGTACGAAGCGTCATCAAATACTTCTGCTTGAAAATATGTCCACCAAAGACATTCATACAGACTTGGTGGAAACATTAGGGGACTCTGCGCCTCCATATTCTACAACTGCACGCTGGTGCAAGGAGTTTAAGATGGGAAGGACATCCACGGAAGACGAACACCGCGAAGGCCGCCCATCCTGTTCCCTCACTGAGGAAAACGTCAAAAAAGTTGAAGATCTGGTTTTGGCAGACCGAAGAGTGACCATTCGACATTTATACTCTGTCCATTATGTTATTTTCTTTTTGAGAGATCGCGCGTATGAAATATTGTTTCTATTTTCAAATTATAGTACTACAGTAATAATATACTTTCTAGACGGGTAACGCCCACATAGTGAAGTGCTCTGTGCATAACAAACTACCACAGACAATAAGCAGTTCTTGAAATCAGATAAATCGATAAATTGTCTTCAAATCAAATATTTGTAAATTTATTTATTTCCTTCTCGACAGCTACCTTACATTATTTATAGGTATGTGAATTTTAATATTAAAACGCATATGTAGTTAATAACATCTACGTCAAGTTTAAATCAAGAATTATGATCAAGAATACTTAGAAAATCACATACATACCATTTTTTTAACAAACTAGCTAGATAATTGGTAATTCGCCAAAAATATAAAATTTTGCCTAATTTACTTGGCATGTCTAAAACTTTATTTTTTCATATATTTCTGATCCATTTAAGAGAGAAAAAGGAAAACTTTCTTAAATGGATCAGAAATATACGAAAAAATAAAGTTTTACACATGCCAAGGAAATTAGGCAAAATTTTATATATTTGGCGAATTACCCCAATTGCGTAATTCGCCAAATATATAATAAAAAATTAAACAAGTAAATTTATTTACATTATTTATTACATAGATTCATCAGATTCTTCTTCGTAAATTACACTAGACTCGTCAGTTGAGTCCTCTGTTACATAAATAACCAATTCTTGTGCCATCATGTTATCAATTGCAACATCTCGATCCCAATCAGACATTATTAATTTTTGTCCTCTGTACAACACTCGCCAGTTTTCAGGCGTCACATCACCACACGCGCTAGTTAATAACTGCAACATTTTATTTGCTGTAAACGGCGGCGTTGTGTTATTTCTTGCTGCCTTCCCTTTAATTTGTGCCCATATCAATTCGATGGCATTATACTGACAGTGATACGGTGGGATTCTAATGACAGTATGTCCATATTCCGCAGCCATTTCATCGACGACGTATCTTTTAGGTATACGTTTCGAATTTAAAATTCTTATCAGCTCCGCTTTCAACAATGTATCAATATATGACAATTTATTTCATGTATTTGAAAAAACCAGATAAACGAATTTAATATTTATAATAAAAATAATATCGCTGCATTAAATCGATTAAAAGTTCTTCTTAAATAAAATCGATATTCTGTTTTAATCGAATCGGTAACTTGCGAGTTCATCACTGATTTCAAAATATCTTAAACTGTCAAAAAGAAAATAATATAATGGACAGAGTATAGCTGAGAACACAGGCATCTCATTTGGTAGCATTCAAAGGATCTTAACTACCGAGATGAACATGAGAAAGGTCTCCGCGCGTTGGGTCCCGAGAATGTTAACCGACGAACAAAAGAAAAAAACGACTTGACATTTCAAGGACCAATCTTGAAATGTTCCAGGCTGATCAAGAAATTTTTTTGGCTCGATTTGTGACTATGGATGAAACGTGGATTCATCATTTTGATCCCGAAACAAAACAACAGTCAATGACATGGAAAAGCCCATCCTCACCGACACCAAAGAAATTCAAAGTTTCAAGCTCTGCTGGCAAGGTTATGGCATCTGTTTTCTGGGATGCTGAGGGAATAATTATGGTTGAATACCTTGATAAGGGAGCTACAATAACAGGCTCCTACTATGCTGAACAAATTAAAAGATTGCGAGAGGCCATCAAGGAAAAAAGACGGGGTAAACTGCGCGCAAAAGTGCTGTTTCATCAAGACAATGCACCTGCACACAAAGCTGAAGTTGCAATGGCTGCCATTCAAGAAGCCGGCTTCCAGCTGGTGGAGCACCCACCCTATTCTCCAGATCTAGCCCCCAGCGACTTCTACTTGTTTGCTCGGATCAAGGAACACCTCTGGGGCAAGAAATTTGAAAATAATGACGCAGTGATGGCCGCTGTAAAGGCATTTTGGGAGAGTCAAGATAATGAATTTTTTTTTAAAGGTATTGTTGGTTTAGAAAAGAGATGGACTAAGTGTATCGAACTGTTAGGAGATTATGTAGAAAAATAAATTTAATTTTTAAGTATATAGTTATTTTAATATACCTATTCTCATTACTTTTGGATCACCCCTCGTACTGCATGACACCTAAGACTTATTTTATATTATTTATTTTCGGAAAGTAGACAGCTAGACAAGAATTCATTTACATAAATATACAAATAAGGCCAATTATAAACTTCCACTATTATGCAATATAAAAAACAGGAAGTAATAGCTTCCTTACTTAATGCACATAACTATGACTAATATATACTAATAACACACTACATATTAAAGAACGCATAACTTAATGTCGGCTTTAACTGTAACTGATGTAATTCATTGAAACGGTGACTTGCCCTCAGCAGGAATGCATTCCGCCCATAATTCGTGTATACTGCGGGTACATGAAGTAAACATGCCTTCTAAATGGATTATGTATCTGAAGCCAATTTTTTAAAGTATTTCCGGAGAGTCACCGAAACCATTTGTTATTTTCAATAAGAATGCTATATCTGCTATTCGCCTCCGCACTTCCAGAGTAAGAATGTGAAATTTTAGGTAACATTTAGAAAAATTGGAAAAGTAATACGCGAAGCCTTTAATATATTCAATATGCTCTTCGAAAATCAATTTGCTATCTAAAATAACACTTGACTCTTGAGGTGATGTATTTTTAATCTATGTATAAGTGAGTCATTAAATTGGACTGACTGAAATTATCCCTAGAATTTTTTGGACAAAGAAGTTCATGTCAGTCAGCGTAGTAGTAAATATTTAGAAATATTGTTTACAAATATGTTAAAAAGTAACGACGGACACAACGAAAGAACCTTGGGATAACACTTGACGGGATATAAAGTGTTGAAGAAGTGTACCCATATAGTTTGTCATCTATTCTGTACATAAGAACCTTGGGGTAACACTTGACGGAATATAAAGTGTTGAAGAAGTGTACCCATATAGTTTGTCATCTATTCTGGACATAAGAGGTGAACCACCGGTACAAGTTGCCTCTTGTCCCTGACTTGCATAAATGGTGTAAAAGTGTCTGTGATCAATACGGTCAAAACATTTACGATAGTCGGTATATATGACGTCTACCTGGGAGGGTGTTAACATATGGTTCATATAATTAGTTATTGCATACAACTAAATTTGACGTAGTAGACTTACACTTCAAGTAAGCATGTTGCTGTAAACTTGAATGTCTGTTTTAAAGCCTCGTAAACCTATTTATAGATAATTATTACCAAAATTTAAAAAAAAACACATTTCGAAAATTCCCTGTAGTTTTCCACTATATCTTTGGATCCCTTTTTATGCACAGTGTTGTGATGTAGGCAGATTTCCAAATCTTCGGCACCAAACCCTCGGCCATACAACGTGGTTATAGAGCCGAGTAAAAATGTTAGGGGTACAGATAGATTTTTGGCATACTTTACTATAAAGAGTAAGAGAGAAAAGAGACTTTTAAACCTTTGGTGATACTTGTGTTTTTACTTAATTTTATATATTTTTAGATGGTGTAATTATTAAAAGGGATCTGATTAGTTTTAAGATCGAACAAAGTGTTATAAAAAATGACACAGACTCCTTCTAAGGTTCTGCATTTGAATTCATCATCACAGCTCATATACGTCCCCACCGAGGGGCTCGAGCCTACCCTAACTAGGTTAGGGCGATTAGGCCTTAGTCAACCACGCTGGCCCAGTGCGGGTTGGTTGACTACGTAAACCTTTTGAATAGCTTTGCAGATGTACGCAGGTTTCCTCACGATGTTTCCTTCACCGTAGGAGCGTCGGATAAATGTACATATGAAATCCGGAACGAAAAACACATTGGTACACGGTGGGGATTAGATCGCGGGGCTCCCGATTCTATGCGGCGCACAAAACAGTGCCGAGACCACAGCGCTACCGACGTTCTTTGAATTCATGCTCCTAATTAATTAATTGTAATTAATTATTGATAATTGTATTGAGTTCAGTCGATATTGAATCATTATCACCAGTGGTAAAAATACTTTGTCTACGGAAGTGGCTTTATGTTAAAGGCACCCATTATAAGAATTTTATCGCAAAGATTATGTTGCACAACGTATGCCATACTATCTGCGAAAGCTATATAAATATAGTAAAGGAAATCTATTTAATTTCACAACAAAACTAATATTTTGATTATACATTTTCTAAGTGACTAAGTAAACATTGGGATAGTCTGGTGTAATAATGAGCTAGTCTTAATTAGACTGTAAGACTGTGTTAGTAAGACTGATTGAAGAACTTGTATTTTAATAGCAGCTTTACAGTACTTACTTTGCTTTTGGTTAATTAGTGATGTAGGGTGTGTAAAAAAATAAGTGAATATATTGTCTGTCAGCCCCCAATGATCTAATATTTTATATTACCCGTTCTGCTAGCTAGTTCTTTCCATCATGAGATATCTCTCAAGTAAATTAGTTTTAGTCTATGGTTGATATGCCAAAAGACGAGATGAACGTCGTGGATACTTAGTAGCTGATAGTAGTCACGGTGACGTACGGGGAGATTCCTACACATGTTATTGTCAGGTATAGTGAGCAACAGCATTCTATCTCGTAAAAGGAAAGGTTTAACGTTGGTATATAGGGTCCATTACTCAGTGAAGATAGGGCACATACTATAGGGACTATATGAGCCGTTTATTTTGAAAGTGACCTAACTACGTTTTTCAATTTTTTGACGGTTACCATGGTTACATGTACAACTTCATGTTATTCATCAGTCAAGCATTTCAGATTGCTTATATTCAGAGAAAATACGATACATTTTTTACACATAAGTTTTCCGAATTAATTGAATAAAAGTGGCCCAACTCCATTTATATTTACATCAAGATATTTACTATTGATAATGTCGGAAAGCAGTGATGAAGGTAATTTCAATTAATTAGTATTTACAAGTTAACCTCATTTTGGGATAATAGCGTTAGTTCATTAACCTGTACGTTTAATTAATATAAAACTTAAAATTTAATATTAAATTATAGAAATTATTTCACCCATGAGGAAGAACAGAATCAGACCACTTAGTTCAGATAGTGAAGAAGAAATAGTAATTAATAATTTAAAAAATATCGATTAAGGACAAGAGTTATAGAACAATATTCGTCGTCAGAGGATGAAGATCCGAATAACAATGGAGAAGAAGAATAACAATGCATTAATCTATGCATCATATATACAAAAAGTGCGAAAGATTAAACCGAATTCAGGAAAAAGATATTGCAGTCAAACTGCCATATAACATTTTTTATAAGACATCAATGAATGAAAATGAAAATTTTAAAGTTCTGAATTTATTACTACGTCGGGGTAGACCAAAAAGGTTCGAAAATATTGTATTGGCACCATTGTATAAAAATAATATTAGGCAAGTTACAACAGCAAAATTTAAGGACCATTATTGACCTATTACGATACATATCACCAGAACATCATGATTTTTTCAAATCCCTTTCACACGCACACACACATGTAGATGAATAGTAAATTGTTTTGTAATAAATTTATGTTTGTGATTTGTTCTGTAATTAAAAAATGTTTTGAATCGTATAAATTATGTTTCCGAAGTGTTTTCAACATATGCAAAACAAATTGCGTATTCTTTTTTTTCAATTTGAAACGTCTTAAATTATGTTAAATGGACTTGGGCACCTTCAAATTTTATAATGAATCTGGCTGTTAATTTTGAAAGTGGCCCAACTCCATTCTTGATAAGAAAACGCACGTTATTTACTTAATAATTGTCACTATTTTAACAAGAACTTTAAATTTAACATCCTTAGATACGCTTAAGCAGTATGACTCCTTAGTATCTTATACGTATATTTTTAAATTCATTGAAACGCAAATCTTTCAATATCTCGATTTGAAGATATATTTATTATATATATACATTTTTTTTTTTCAATCGAGATATTGAAAGTTTTGCGTTAACTCCATTGAGTTAGCCCACTTTCAAAATAAGCGGCTGATTTATGATAAACTAGCTGACCCGCGCCCACTTCGTTGGGCATAATATTAATAATCCCCGAAGCGAGCACGAAAGCGAACTGAATTAAACCCGAAGCCATCGCGCGCCGTCCGCTGATGATGATGATGATGATGACACTCCGCAATAATGTGGCTTTCTATTGGTGAAAGAATTTTTAAAATTGATGATGATGATGATGATGATGATGACACTCAGATTTAAACTATCCTATCTCTCAAGTTGGATCGAACTGCACATGGTGTGCGAATTTTATTATAATCGGTTAAGTAGTTTAGGAGTTCATTGAGCACAAACATTGTGACATGAGATTTATATATATTAGATTGAATGTTTATTCCATAGCACTGGTGGTAGGGCGTCGGGCGAGAGCGGCTCCTAGGAGACACACCGCTGCCGCCTCCCCTACGCCGCGGTCACCCGCCGTCAGGCTGGCGCTGGAGCTGCGACACCGTGCGTCACACCCTGGTGAGTAGCTCACATTGCAATGACCAGTGTATTGTATTAGAACCATCCATCCATTTAATTTATTTTAAACAACAAAATATGTCGCCTCTTGTCATCTATAGACTACATATGGACTACTGTTTGGTGAATACATATTGGAGATGCTTACAGATTGCTCATCAAGATAGTAAAGCTTTTTCGTGTAGAAAAAAGAAATCTTTAATCTTCATTGTGAAAATATTTATGTATTTATTGTATCAAAAAACATCGACTAAGTGATTAAATAATTATTGTGAATTTATAGTCGAAAATGTTGTTTTACTTTTTTTTATAAAATATGTTTTATTTCATTTTTTATATAGATTTTATTCTTAGCAAAACTATTATCGTCAGATTTATGTTCATATTTCAAGTTGTTTAAATTCACAGCAATTAATTATAGATCCCCGTTTGTTGCATTTTCGTTATAATCGATTCGTTATGGATTGCTATATTATTGTGATAGCACATAAGCTCACGGTTAAAATTTTCAAAATAGTACCTAAATCTATTGCAAATTTGCAGATATCCTACTCTGTCATCATACATACGCATATGCAATACGATTCGTTAGCTACTCTATTTGTTAGAGTTGCTCTATACTCTATATGTAGCTTGTAATGAAGTAGTAGAAGTAACGAGTAACGATACCATAGTTACGAATACTAATTGTCGCAGTACCGAATACATATGGATAGGCTTTTTTCCTACTTTTATACCTTACCTTGCGGTTTAAATACGGTATTCAGTTTGGTGTAATAGTGAGTTTGACCAATTAGACTATCGAAATAATAGAGGAGAGTGGAAGAAGACATTTTGCGCCGACCCCAAATGAAATTGGGAACAGGGCAAGAGAAAGAAGAATCCGCCTTTACACATTAGGCTAGGCATTGGGCCAACACGTTGTCACAATAAAGGGGTATTAAAATTCTTAAATAAAATTCTTTAATGTGTGGACGGAATACTGACATTATTCGGTTGGATAGCCAACGATGGCGCTAATTAATAACGCGTAATCTAATCGCTGTTTTTTGGAAGATCCACATGTGGCTTTTATGTCGTTGTAGTTTATTCGCCCGTGTGTCTTTTCTTGTCGGACTTATGTTACTGGCAAATGGGTTTTATAGCGTCACATTGAATTTGTTTGAGGTATGCGAAAACAACAATGTCTTCAAGTCTTACAAGCGAACAATGCCGACAGATTTCTATCGGTTAGGCAACACCTTATTTTTTCTAGACAGCTTTAATTAAGCCTGTTTTTGTTGATTTCATCCAATCGGCATCTCTCAGATTTAGCAAAAAAATGAGATACCGGTGATATGATGAAACAGATCTATAGTCAATCCACAGAAACTTATAGCTTCGAGAAAAGATTGCTCTTTTTTCGAAGCATCCTATTTTTGACGGATTTTATTGCATTATAGATTAATGTCTATAATGATCTGATACCGATTGGTGGTTTTGTTTGTTATATGTTTATATATAAAACAAACAAAACCTTTTTCAATTAATTAATTATTAATAATTAATATTTTTCAGTTCATTGACATTAATAAAGTATCTGGAATTGTTGGCATATTTTGTCCTGGATTTTCGTTACTAGTCATAAATGTGTTGTTTTGTGAGAGTCGTGAGATCTTGTCACAAATGTGGTATATACATGCTTAATTGAAAAACTGCAAACTCATAAAAATGTAATTATGAACTTTATTAGTAACAATTTTCATATTATTCTCAAATGACAGGAAATACAGGAGGAAAACAAGTGGCTATTGTACAACCTCAGAGGCGAGACACTACAGAACAGAATGGTGAGTTTTTACTTCACTGACTGCCACATTCAAAGATGACACTTAATTTCAATCCATCATGGTAACATGTCGTCTATGGAATAATAATATACAGTGTTTTTTTTAACTGGGACAGTATAGGGAAAACCTAAACCATTGAAGATAAAGAGGAAACTGTCTTAGAAACCATTTCATCTTTTTTTGTGAAAATAAATTTGGCATAGTAATTTTTTTGGTCAAGCGTGAGTTGTCCTTGGAAATTAGTCATTTTGATGAAAAATTTTATTGATGCGGATCAATTCAATTTCATGTTGGGAATATTTCATTCTATGGGAAGAAAAAAAACTGAGCAGCAGAAGTTAGTCATATTTAATAAAAAGTTTCCTATACAAATTTTTAATTTGAAAATGGTTTTTAGATGAACATTTTCCAGATCGTTGGATGGGTACATATGGTCCTATTAAATGGCCAGCACGTTCACCCGACATGACGCCATTGAATTTTTTTTATAGGGCCATCTTAAAAATAAAATTTATGAATCTCAGTACGATACTGTACAAGAATTAGAAGAGGCAGCCATTTATAGCCTTAACACAATAAATCACATGTCCTAAGGCTAAGGCAACAAGAAGTGTACTAAAACGTGCTCGTATTTGCATTCAGCAAGAGGGTGGGCATTTTGAACATTTGTTAAATTGATATTTTTTTTGTGTTTCTTTTTTTATATTTTTATTATTAGGTAGGTACGAAAATTGTATAATAAACTTTTTTATCAACTAATTATGTCTTTTTATTATTAGAATTTTTAATATTTTTGTATAATTTAAAGTACTGGAGATTAAAATAAAATCAAAATTTTGAATTTGGAACGCTTTTTGTACGTGTAGGGATCACCCGTGAAACCGTAGTACGGGTACTTTGAGCTAACAATTTGTATGGGAAACTTTTTATTAAATATGACTAACTGCTGCTCAGATTTTTTCTTCCGATAGAATGAAATATTCCTAACATGAAATTGAGTCAATCCGCATCAAAAATTTTTTTCATCAAAATTATTAATTTCCAAGGGCAACTCACGCTTGACCAAAATAAATACTATGTCAAATTTATTTTACCAAAAAAATATGAAATGGTTTCTAAGACCGTTTCTTTATATCTTCAATGGTTTAGGTTTTCCCCATACTGTCCCAGTTAAAAAAAAACACTGTATAGGAATTCAATTCTCATACTTTTAATAAATACATAATTTTCGACTCACGTCGGGAGTTCATTAATTAAGTTGATAATCACAGCATGTAGAAATCGTATTGTATTTGTGAATTACTTTGGATGTACAATGTAATATGCTGTAGCGCAGACAAACCTTATATTGGTTAATGTATTTTTTAAACTGAAACTAGCCTTATATTTAATTTCATCAGATAAAAACGAAGAGACTGGAAACAAGCGTCGAAGCGCGTGGACCAACACTGGACCAACGCCAAGCACTAAAGCTTCGCAATGGATCGAATCCCGCAAACCACATACTACACAAGCCAATGTACAATCGCCCAGACTTGACACGCCAAACGCTAATATATCTAAAGTTACAAATCCAAAACACAACACATCAAGAGTCGCAACCCCAACATCTAACACAACAAAAGTTGCCACCTCAAAACCCAGCACGCCTAGAATAACTGTGGCCAGAAATAAAACACCTAGATCGAATACGACTAAGAATCCAGTGCCTAGATCCAACCCGCCCAGAACCACTACTCCTAGAACTACATCGCCCAGAAGCGTCAGCTCCAGAACCACGTCGGTTAGAAACATCACGCCCGGAAATAATATGACGAAGGTCAAGGATAGTCTGCATAAGGTGAGATAACGCTCTACCTGTTTGTCAGAACTTTTAGCTATATTGACATACTGATTGAAGTAGATGATACTGTTTATATGGCCTAGTGGTTTTCGGGACCCAGGTCTAAATTTTGGATATTTTGTTCTCCTGGTCGAGCTGAGCAAAAAATGTAATGGTCGCAAAAAAAGTTAACGACTCATTTTCCCGCTAGGGGGCTCTGAAGTCTGTATTAGAAAATCGTGGTTTTCGGCAGAATCAGCTGATTTTTGTATATGTTCTCCTTTACGAGCTGATTTAGATTATTCTTTCGTAAACTTTTAGAAAAAGTTTACGACGAATTTTTCCGTTAGGGGGCTCTGAAGTCTGAATAGGAAACGTGGTTTTCGGCAGTATCAGCTTTTTCTCTTTTTCGTTGAATATCTATCTATTATCTATTTCATTGAATAAAATATTTAACGATCTGTATATAGAGCGCTCCGGGCAAAGCGAGTATGCGGTCTCCGCTTCGTATCGGTGCGTTGAAGAACGCACGACGCCATCGTCTCACCAAGATACAAGACCCACCTGGAATAGGTATGACTAGTTACTAATTTGTTCAATAATAGTAGTAGTTAACTAATGAAGTATAAAATTATGACGTTTCTGTGCAACTGACAAATCATAGCTAAATCAATCAATTAGTCAATATATTTGCATCTCAGTACATTAGTGAAAAGTTATTTTATGTTTACACATAAATTCTATAATATATTTAATACAAATTTTCTAATTAATCTGTAAAACACTAGAAAGAAAGAAAAGTAGAAGTTTCTTTATGGGTAAATGTAATCTTTTTTTTAACAAAATTTTGCAAAGTACTGCTGAAATGTCTATTAGTTGCAGTATGTTTATTATCTACTTTTCAAACCTCCATATATACATATTTAAGAGAAGACACATAACATCAAGAAACAACATTTCAATAGAACTCTGTCAAATGCTAGTATTTCATTAACCTTAAAAATTATCATTTATGTTAAGTTATACAAATTAATGCAAATGATAATGTTTGAGATTTATTTTATGATTTGATAGCAACAATGGCTCTATATATTATATATATATAAAATACTACAATTGTTATTTTTATGAAAATGTCTAATGTGAATTTACCGTGGGAGAGCCATGCTTCGGCACGAATTGGGTCGGCTCGACCGGAGTGATACCACGGCCTCACAGAAAACCGGCGTGACATAGCGCTTGCGCTGTTTCGCCGAGTGAGTGAGGGTACCGGAGCTCGGAGGCCCAACCCCACCTTCCCCCTTATTCCCTTTTAAAAGGCCGGCAACGCATCTGTGACTCCTCTGGTGTTGCGGGTGTCCATGGGCAACGGTTATCGCTTACCATCAGGTGATCCGTTTGCTCGTTTGCTGCCCTATCCTATAAAAAAAAAAATACACTTACCTTTTGGTAATGGCATTTTTTTCTGAGGACAGTGCCTAATTGTAACGATTAAAAACTGTTGCTAGTAATACATTGCGAAATTTTTCGCTTTTGTTTAAAGTAAAGCATAAGAAATATGTGTCAAATATTTTTCTACCTCGCATAATACGAGGGTAAGTCAAAAATTTCCGGACGTTGACGGTTTTCAACCTTTATGTCGGTCATAGCATCTGCACTGGCATGCTTACGGTTTGAGGATTGAATTAGTGGTAGTTTAATAGCGACAATAGAAGCATGTCCGCCCGTCTAGTAATATGCACAAAGGAAGAACAATGAGCCGTAATTCGTTTTTTGGTCAAAAGGGGTAATGGGGGCTGAAATTCATTCATAGCAGAATTTCAGCATACTACAGGGACAATGTCTTATCACATACCAATGTTCTTGAATGGGTGTAAATTTTAAAAACGGTCGAATGAGTGTGACCTAATAAGAGGAAACAGGAAGTTCGTTCACGTTCATCAGATTAAGAGGTGTAAGAAGTGGTGTAAAAGTGGCTTAGTGAGCAACAAAAAACCTCAACAGGAATATGCAAGCTTGTGAACCGCATGACCAAGTGCTTCAAAAAGGGAGGAAACTATATCGAAAAGTAATGTTTGTGTCAAACGGCATTCAGGTATAAATAAATTGTAAAAAAATATAGGCTAGATAATTTTTGACTTACCCTCGTATTACTTATTTCTCATGGATACCTTAATTCAGTATGAATAATATGATATTTGGTGAATGAAGTTCAGAATATCCTAAAAAGTAATGAATGGTTTCCTAGGAATATTTTCCTGCGACTCACAACGCTTTAGATATCTGCCCTCACTATTCTGTTTACACTAAACTGTATCCCTTATACTCTACAGATCACACGAAACAAGCAGCAATAATGTTGATGACCGGCCACACTCCGAAGGCCCGCTTGACCCTCAATAAGCAGGGATCTTCCAGGAAATCTGGATCTTCCCCGTCACTGGTGGTTAAGAAGACCAGCCCTATTCGCAAACCACGGACAGTAGTCAGTACACTCAGGAATAGTAGTGGCTCTGTGAAGAATGCTTCTAATGTAAGTGCTATATATACATAGTTATGTAGTCTTGTAGATACACGTGCGGAGTAAAATATTAACAGATTTTTGAATTGAAGGGACATGAATAAGCTCCAGTGAGTTTGTGTTTATACTGCAAAGTTTTGATTTTCATTTCTCATTCTATTTAAATCATTTCATTAAAAATAATTAAAATCGTTTGTTTGCTATAAAAGTAGGGTTAAATTTTGCATTCTTAGGAAATAAACTACTTAAAATAAACATAAGACATATTTATATATATTCATATTTATCCGTACTTGATCAATTTACTAATAATTTTATTGAAACAAATACAAATGGTCCAATATTAAATATTTGTTAAAAAACATAGCTAATGCAAAGTGAGATTGTTTTCGTTTTGTGGGTCGAAAAAAAATCACCATTGCGCCGAAACGAAATTTTTTACTGTGCATGCATGCATTGCGTAATACGGGAGCGCATGCTTCATGTGTTTGAGAAAGCGTCGAGAAGCTTGCTACGGACTCTGGCTGGACTGTATTCATATGCTCAAATATCCACTGACGCTCATAGTTACCGACACGTTCGGTGCTGAGATCAAGTGATCGGTTTCTGCAAAACTGGCCGCGGGTATTGCCGTCTTAAATTAAGGCCCTTGGGCACACAAGAATTAGAGGCCCATTTGGAAAGTAAAAAACACGAATTATACTAACATTTTTAAAATTAGTTTGTTGCGATCGCTATATGCTATGCTAAAATAACGTTAATGATTAAGCAATTTCGACACTAGCGTTTTAGTTTTTGGAAGCCAGAACTACAAATCCATAGGCATCTCTCGGCCTCAGCTTGCAGATAGATAGCTTGAGCATTCATGGACTGTCTTCGTTGATATAATGGCGAAGTAAATGCCACGTAAATATCTTCGTATAAAGTTACTAATTTGCGAAAAAAGTAATGTCTAATGTGTCCGACAAAAATGTTTTGAGAATAAATGTGTGAGAGAAATTGTAGGTCCTTTGAGGCCCCCTGAGAATGGGGGCCCTGGGTACGAGTGCCGTGTGCCCTTATGGTAAAGACGGTATTGGTCGCCTGGTTGTGGTTCGATTCCTGTACGGGGCAGATGTTTTGTATGACCTGCAAAAGTTTGTTTTGGTCAGACTGTTTGTGCATGTGAGATTTCTGTTTGTGACTGCACCCACGACTGGATGGAACTCCTAGGTTCGTTTAAATAAAAATACGTGCTGGACAGCCTACTGCCTATTGAAATATTTATATTAGTAGGGTTATAGTATCGATAATAACTTTTTTATTACATTTTTAACGGCTATTCTTGATTACTTGACCAGAGGTACATTGAGAAGTGGTACAAGTTGCTACATTTTGATACAAGTTGTAGTAGCAATAATGAAGCTAATACAAGCTTCATAACTACATTATATTACATAGTACACAAAAGTTACTAAAATGATTTATAAGATATATTTTACTTACAAATATATATATATATATATTTTATAAATAATTATTTATATATTTAGGTTATATTTACAAATTGTTTGTTTCAGGTATCAGCAGTTGACATAAGTGAAGCAGAAAGGAGTGTAACGGAGAGTCAACCGCGTAAATCAGCCCTCAGGGGACGCTCCTCAGTTCGGAAACATGATTCCATACGATTCGATTTATCCAATCTTGGCTTAGAATCGACTTCTGATACTGACATATTGCTGCATTACTCAGAAACATCCACTTTAACCACAGAGAATTCACTTACATTGTCTCTCTCACCTTCTTCTCGACGCTCTATTCATTCAAGATCTAGAAAAATCTTAGAAAAATCTATTGGAACTCCTATTGAAGCATCTTTGAGGTCAAATAGAAGTACATTAACTGCATCCCCATCTTCTAAATCTAAGATATCATCTCGTGGTACTTTTATAGTTCAACAAGCCTTGAATGATTCAGATCAAATGAACTATTCCAAAAGGGTAACCAAAAGTATTTCAGATAGTCAGACTACAGCGGAATCTGTATTTCGAACAAAAAGTCCTTCACCAAGAAATTTGGAGACATATTCCATAGTGGATTTAGTGTCAGTAGATTCCGATAGATCAGTGTATGATTCAGCTAGTTCGATTGACACTAGCTTCGGTACTCCTCACGATGGAAGGTCTAGTAGACGAACTAGATCAACTATAGATCTAGGAAAGGCTGAATCTAGCACTCCTTATGTGGATAAAACCCGCAAAACACGTTCAGCAGTTTCATCTAGAAGCAGCTCTATGAAAAGCTCTAAACATTCTGATGCTAGTGCAGCAAGTTTTCAGTCTCCTAAACGATCTAAATCTTTATCAGATACTACGCGGAAACATATATCCATTAATTCGACTAACGTGTCCCGTTCCTCGCGTAACAAATCGCAAATCGAGGATAGTGCTTTACTGCTTATTTCTGATGATTCTCAAGAACTTACAATAAACTCTGACAAAACGCATCAAATTACACGTTCTGACAAGTCACAGCAATGGAATCGAAAGAGTTCACGAAATGTCACAGTATCAAGTCAGGAAGGTTCAAGTACCCCCGAAAACAGGCAGAGTCCAGAAGAAGCTGTTACTCCGGTCCTCAACATTCAAAGTCTTCTGGATTCGAGCTACAATTCACAATATCGCTCAGCGAGAAAACACTCAAGAAGGAAAACTATAGGAGCTATTGGAGCCGGATCGAAGCGCCAAAATAGGGTCAAAAAATCAAAATCTCTAAACTTTACTGCTAGAAGAGGCTTGTTACGTCTGAGTGATGATGCGCCTAACTTAGGAGACACGACAGTCACACCAAAAAGTGCAGTCAAACCTGAACAAGAAGCAGTTAAAAATAAACATTCCACGGCTAAGAAACCGCAATCGAAGCGTGCTATTATAGATGAAATCGGCGACGCAGATATTGTTCGAAAGCTATTCAACAGCCCAGTTAAGCGTAAATTATCTCAAAGTATGACGGAATTCTCCCGAAGTTTAAATGACGAGGTGACAGTGCGAAAACCGATGAGACACACCATTGCTTTGACAGGACGAACTCCAGATAACTCTGTCTTGGAAAATACTGAAGCTTTCACGCCAGATAGGTTCGTTAGTCCTTTGAACACTCCCAACGATAGTCCTAATTTATCGGGTATTAAACGCTTATTTAAGAAAAATACACCAGAAAATGATTTAAGGAATGTTAAAGGATTGAAAAGTTTAATGCGGACTCCCAAACCTCGTAGATCTATTGTCAATGATTTGACGGATGTCGCGGGAGTAAAGCGGGTATTTGCGAGATCGCCAGAGAACAGATTGAGCGATGTGAACGTTAAAGATGTTTTCGCTGAAGGACCTAAAGACGATTTGCGCAGAGTGTCTGGAGTTAAGCGCGCATTGGAAAGAAATTCGCCGCGAAACGATTTAAGTGACGTTAGAGGTGTAAAAAGAATGTTCGGGAGAGGACCAAGAGACGATTACGATGACGTTAGTGGTGTTGAAGAGTTATTTGATTTGTCGGTCGATTCTAATCGTGAAGATAGTGCTTTTGATAGATTGATCGGAAAGCCTACTGTAAAAAATGTTTATTCGAAGAGTTTAGTTAGAAGCGTGAATAAACTAAAGACTAAAAAGGGTAAGACCCTTCATGCGTCCATCGATGCTATTACAGCAAACGTGGAGGAATGGTTGGATAAAGAGTTGGAGAAGCGATTACAAAACGAAAAACGTAAGACTGTAAATCGGGAGCTACAGAATTTAGTGACGGACACAGTTGAAGGACGATCGGAGAGTCACTTGCCTATAAAGAAGCGATCATCCGCCAACGCAATGCAAACTTCTATCAACGGGTCGAAAAGATCCGTGAATTCGTCGGTTAAATCGAGTTTAAACGCGTTGCTGCGCAAAACAATCCTCAAGCCATCCTTGGATGCATTGGCGAAGGTGACGAACGTTTCGTCGCGGAAATCGACGGGTAGTAAACAAGTGTCGCTTGATGCATCGCTGAATATCTTAAAAAATACGTCATCTAACGATTCAACATCGTCTAAGC
Organism: Scirpophaga incertulas; assembly: GCA_036419045.1. Taxonomy (NCBI): domain Eukaryota; kingdom Metazoa; phylum Arthropoda; class Insecta; order Lepidoptera; family Crambidae; genus Scirpophaga; species Scirpophaga incertulas. Next base: position 15,036,691 of record CM071630.1, on the reverse strand, counting down.
AGACGAATGCATCGTTGCGATCATCGAGTGCGTTGAAACATAAGTTGTCTAATTCTCTTATGTCTTCGTCTCTGCCATTGAAAAAGAGACCTTTGGTACATTCGACTCCACTAAAAGGTCGTGCGCGGTTCCTCGACCCGCCGCGCACTTCACCAATACCACCTGTTATCGATAGGTAAGTACGGACATTTCATTGTATTGTTAAATAGGTATTTTTTTAGTCTATTGAATATCGTTTGCGCTATTTGTATTGTAGATTTCATTAGTTGTAGGTAAAGTTTACAAGGGCTAGTTTTATATCACAAACTGTTTGGTTTGTTGTTGCAAGTATTTTTTTTTATTATCATTAGTGGCTTATATAAATACTTATCAAGGGGCTTGAGTACGGGGGTTTAACGGAGCTAGACTAGGGGTCGTAACTGGATTTTACATACACAATTACATAATTTTTTTAACAATAAAGTAACTTTTTTATACCGCCACGGTCGAAAGTCTTATCCTCTGCCTGATGGTAAGTAGTCACTGTAGCCTACGGACGCCTGCAATACCAGGGGCATAACAAATGCTTTGCCCACCTTTAAAGAACTTACTTAACCCCATTTTTGAAAATATAAGTATAACATACGAAAACTGAAAGCACATTGGGAGTTGACAGATTTGAAGTCCAGATTGTGCAGTAGGAGGCAAATACCGAGACCAGTTAAGTTAGGGACGATTTCTCGGGGTTATTTTTGTTTTTACTAAATATTGTATATGCGAGTAACTAATACCAAGTAGTAAGTATAGTAATGTAAAGAACCGTTCGATTTATGTCAATCAATCTGCACTGTATTAGTTGTTGACTAATTCCTAATCGTCATGTCTTAATCTAGGCTGAACCCCTCGGTGGTGACGTATATTATCTGTGATGATGTAGATTATATCTTATTTAAAAATGTTAAATTCTGAATTAGCATAAATAAAACTAAATGCTTTGCCATGTTTTAATTGTAATAAGATATTTTGTACTTAATGTTCGCAGTTCACCTGATAAACTCGAAGAAGTTAAGCCTGTATCATCCAAACCTAAAACCAGATCTTCCGGAAATTATACTGGTAAAACACGGCATAAAGCAGAGATTCCTCAACTGATTCCTAAATCTTCGGTGAAATCAGTCAGAGTCACAGTAACTAAACCATCCCCGGTGTTTAAACCAGATGTATATCCGAAAACGTCTGTATCACTCCAGAAGTCTCCTGTTTTGCCACAGAAATCTGTCTCCAGCCCTAATCCTGCCCCTCGCACTAGACGAACCACAGCAAGAAAGATAAATCCTAAAAAGGATGAACAACCACCTAAAAAGGTCAAAGAACTTCTCGAAATAAACGAAGAACGTCCAAAAAGGACAAGATCACGCAAACAAACTGATACTGAACTTCCCAAAAGCCCGAAGATAACTCGCAAATTGGCTGAAAAAATGTTGAAGGATAACGAAGTGCCAAAAACTACTAGAAGCCGAAGAAAACCAGAGATTGAACCTCCTATAACTCGAAAAACTCGAAGCTGCAAGGAGATTAAAGTTGTCACGCCTAAGGCTAATACAACGCGAAAAACAAGGGCTAGAGTTGAAAAAGGTACCGTCGTTGTTGCAAAATCGTCACCGCAACTTAAATCGATAACTGTTACTAATTTGAGGAAATCAAGAAAGACTGTTGCAAGCGAAGTCATGATCGAAGCAAAGCGTAGAAAGCTAGAATCTCCAAAGCAATCTCGTAAAAATACTCGGGCTGTCAAAACTGTAAACGAGAAACCCGACATTATAGCAACTATATCAAAATCTCGAGTGAAAACCGAGCTCGACAAAGTGGTAAAACCGACACGTAGTAGTCGACGAAAAGTCAATGTTGTAGAACCGGTGCAGAATGCACAGAAACAAAATGTTCAAAATAAGAAAGTTCCACAAAAAATGTCTGCGCTGCAAAAGGCTGCAAATGAAAATCATCGTAAGGAAAAAGCGGAAGTACTTGCGGCAAAAGAAGGTAAAATTACCCGTAAAGGGAAGGCAGAAGTTGTTCCTAAGCACGAGAAGAAAGTAGAAAAAGCTCTAACTACACGAAAAATAGAAGAACCTCCTCCGTCTCGCAAGCGGAAGGCGCCGGTGGAAGAAGTGATTCCAAGGAAGACAGCCAAAGTCGCTGGAGAAAAGAATCCTACTAGGGACAAGAAGACTATAAAACCAGTAGAAACCAAAAGTGTTCTAATGCAAAAAACTCGTTCCACTCGCTCCAAAGCTACCCCTACGAGTGTTAAAGCTTCGGAAACTACAAAACCAGGTGAGTTATTTACTGTGTTTAAGTGAATTATATTAGCTTCATTCAGCGTTAAAAATTGCAAGCATATTAAATTCACTTCGAACAGCTTAAAACATTATCTGGAATCAATGATGAGAGTATATTAGTTATTATAAAAAAGTTAACAAAAAAAAGAACTAAAAATATTTTTTATTATATAAAATAATTGCTGTAACTTTAAAGTGACTGCAACTTGAGGCTTTATCATAAATTTTATCTTATCTATATTCACTTTAAGACCTACTTCTTGGTAAACTCTATTGAGGAGTTCGTGCGTTATGTCCATGTCTTTCGTTATCTTAGTAGTTACTACGTTATTATTATCATAAAGGTTAGTGCGACGTGTTCTCGTCGGTGCTGCTGATACCCATTGCTTTTAAGTGCAATTGCTTAAAGACATTCTCCAGCGCAGCTGGGCACAGTTTCGGCCATATCATATTACTCTATCTCATACCCCGATGGCGCCATATCAATCTCGAGGTTCGGTGCTGAAGGCGGACTAGCTAGGATTTGTGGCGTCTGCACGGCACCTCTGGAGAGATTGAAGCACATTTCAGATCTCGAGATGGAATGGAAGTTTTTATCATAGTCTAATACCAGAGATAGCGACAGATTAAACTGATCGGACTTCCGTATAACCTGTCGCCGCGGATGTATGTGGTCTACGTTACAGCAACCTTTTCGGAATCAGGCTTGTTTGAGTCGCTATATATCATCAAACCTGCGCGTAAGATGATTGTACAGTTTTAAAATTACATTAGTTTGTTAAGTTTTGACTTTTTTGTATTAGGTTATGGGTTGACTCCGAGATCTTCCTTCATTCATTCTATTTTTATGACTTCTCTCGCGAATTTTCCGGGACCATTTTCGATATAATCGTTTTTAGAAAGTTCATCATATAGAGTGTCACTCTATTCATATAATCCTTCAGTATTTGAAACTTGGTCATGGTAGTTTCGAATTACATCTCCAAATTGCAAATGTGTAATGAATTTTGGAAGCGTGAATTGGCAGAGAAATCTTCATATATTGCTTCCACGTATTCGCTGCGGAGCGGCTAGTTTGTGTTGTTGTTTGTTTGTGGCGTAAATCTGAATGACATTCAACGAATTCCGTTTGCTGATTTTGAGTGTTAGTTACGATACTATTCAACACACATCCGATCTGTACAACATTGTTCACGAGAACCTGGGGGACAACGATTTTTGGCCCTCCCGGACATCGTGTAGCTTGCTGGATATCCGGACTGACCCTGTTTTCTGATTTCATCACTGTGCTAACGTTCGTATACCGCTGGGTACTTGTGGCCTCTTGTTGTTTAATCTCGTGTTATTTAATCGTCTCCCACAAAAATTCGGCCCAGTCTGAGTAGGTGTGGAGTGCCAGAACCTTGTGTTTTATTGGCAGGGTGCACAAAATCATATTGGTAAGGTGCCACAGGTGTAATTAGGACTCCCTTATGGAATATAAGTTATTTACATTGTATAATTTTTATTATAAAGTTCAAACACTTCGATATCACATTAGACATTAAAAATTTGCCAAAGTTTCCAATTGTAAATTTTCAGAAACTAACAGAAAATTTTAATTTGTGAAAATTTAATATTGTTTATATTGAATAATTTTTACACAAACAAAATTTTCTTGACAATGATTTTTGCAGCATCAGTAGCGGTTGTGAAACCAATAGGCCGCAGCCGGAGGAGGTAATTTGTGGTGACTACTTCGTCCTTTCACCGTCTTACAAGAAGTACAAATTATTTTATAAAGTAAGTGTTAGTGTATAATGTTATTAGTACAATACTATACCTTTATATTTCCTTCAAAACGCGACTAATTCAAGCGGTCCATCTTGTAATAGCGCGCTTATACTTCGTTGTGTGAAGTAATACATATTATAAGCGGTTACCCACACACGTTGCGTAAGGTTGCGGCCGTTGCCTATAAAAGCCGCTGCGGTTGCTAGCGACTCACTTATCGTCGGGCATTCGGAGCGGGTAGACGGTCGTAACGTTATTACGTGTTGCGTTGCGTAACGTTGCGTAATTCGTAAAGTAGGCGTTAGGCTGATTTTGTTCCTCTGTAAAATTATGTTGTTGCCAAATTATTTTTTTAAGGAATTTCTCTTCTGATTCCTAAAATCAGAATTGGGATAAGCAACTCTTAGCCCACAATTACGAGGAACAAAGTCTTCTGCGTACTTTAGTGTTCGTGTTTGTGATAATGGCTGGCGGATCCAGTCGGAGTGGCCGTGGGTCGCGAAGTCGTTCCCGTGATAAGTCGCGGCGCCGTTCGCGTGGCCGTCACGGGGTGTCCGCTAGGAGCCGCCGATCGCGACGTCGGTCATATGGTGGGACGCGTGATGAAGATTCACACCGTCAGAAGGAACGCCTAGTCGTAATCGCCATCATCGTCGCTTGAACAGATCGCGGTCTTCAGGCGGGTCACATACCCCGATTTGGCTGTTCATTCCACATTGAATTCGATCATGGACCGTCTTGCGTCGATCTGGCAATATAAGTGAAGGTCAGGTTAGGCCGAGTCGGGAGAAGTTAGACCTTTGATTGACTCGGCTGAGCCTCGGAATGTTGGCGGATGCAGGTGCGGACGGGTGTGGTGCGTCGGGGACGTCATCGATCGCGTGCGGCTTGGCGTTCAGTGTGAAGACATACAGTTTTGTATGTATTGGACTTTATGTCGGCAGACATACAGTTTTGTATGTATTGGACTTTGTGTCCGGCAGACATACAGTTTTGTATGTATTGGACTTTGTGTCCGGCAGACATACAGTTTTGTATGTATTGGACTTTGTGTCCGGCAGACATACAGTTTTGTATGTATTGGACTGTGTCCGGCAGACATACAGTTTTGTATGTATTGGACTTTGTGTCGGCAGACATACAGTTTTGTATGTATTGGACTTTGTGTCCGCAGACATACAGTTTTGTATGTATTGGACTTTGTGTCCGGCAGACATACAGTTTTGTATTATTGACTTTGTGTCCGGCAGACATACAGTTTTGTATGTATTGGACTTTGTGTCCGGCAGACATACAGTTTTGTATGTATTGGACTTTGTGTCCGGCAGACATACAGTTTTGTATGTATTGGACTTTGTGTCCGGCAGACATACAGTTTTGTATGTATTGGACTTTGTGTCCGGCAGACATACAGTTTTGTATGTATTGGACTTTGTGTCCGGCAGACATACAGTTTTGTATGTATTGGACTTTGTGTCCGGCAGACATACAGTTTTGTATGTATTGGACTGTGTCCGGCAGACATACAGTTTTGTATGTATTGGACTTTATGTCCGGCAGACATACAGTTTTGTATGTATTGGACTTTGTGTCCGCAGACATACAGTTTTGTATGTATTGGACTTTGTGTCCGGTAGACATACAGTTTTGTATGTTCCAAAATTCCAATTCCAAATTCCAAATTCTTTATTCACATTAACAGACACGAGACACAATATAAATTAATCTTCAGGTACAGGGACACAAAAATAATGCATGCAGAAACTTAAAAATAAGAATAGAATTAAGGTTAAGTGAAGTCTCGCGACTGCTGTGTGAAGGGTACCTAGACAGCATGAGGTTAGTGAAACTACACTATCTAACCCTAGTCTAACTAACCCTAGTCTATTATTGGACTTTGTGTCCGGCAGACATACAGTTTTGTATGTATTGGACTTTGTGTCCGGCAGACATACAGTTTTGTATGTATTGGACTTTATGTCCGGCAGACATACAGTTTTGTATGTATTGGACTTTATGTCCGCAGACATACAGTTTTGTATGTATTGGACTTTATGTCCGGCAGACATACAGTTTTGTATGTATTGAACGTACGAGTGGACGTAGCTTGAATATGATGATACAGGTATAAGAATGAATGAATGACTGACAGACGAGGATGGTGGAGTTGCAGCAGATGGCAGCATACAAGTGGTGACAACCCCGAGGCTCGTGTCGAGGACGACACTATGTCAGGAGAGGCCGTATAAGCGGTTACCCACACGTTGCGTAAGGTTGCCGGCCGTTGCCTATAAAAGCCGCTGCGGTTGGCTAGCGACTCACTTATCGTCGGGCATTCGGAGCGGGTAGACCGGTCGTAACGTTATTACGTGTTGCGTTGCGTAACGTTGCGTAATTCGTAAAGTAGGCGTTAGGCTGATTTTGTTCCTCTGTAATTATGTTGTTGCCAAATTATTTTTTTAAGGAATTTCTCTCTGATTCCTAAAAATATACATAAATATACAGGGTTACCTGGTAAGTCGTGCGGTATAATAATATATACATGCATACAATACAAAAATAATAAATCATGTTCACTTTCTTCACACAAACAATACTAACAATGTCCAATGTCATAGTGAAAAAGGCGGTTATAAACTTTATGCACTAATGGGTTAAAGCGTAAATAAACACATAGTCCTTATACGTTTTTAGACGCTTCATAACAAGAAGCTGTCCACACGTAGCGCACCGCCACATCAAGGTCGCAAGCCAGCAAAACCATTTTCTCAAACATGTTTGGAAATTTGAGCATTATTTTGACAACCTTCTTCTAGATAAATCGAAATTGCTGTACTGGCCACATGCGAGCAGCGGCCGGCAAAAAATGTATGAAAATCCATATCTGTCGTGTTTTAGCGGCCATATAAATATACATGTAAATTCATAAATATCTATCGTGTATTTTAAAAATGGAACGATTTGTTGCTCCGAAAAATGGCAAACCAAGGAGGCAACTTATCAAAGTTTTATTTAAATATCTGAACTGGCTTACAAAAAAAAAAAACCAAGTCCACTTTACATTTCAATAATTGTACATTCAATAACTGTATTTTCAAATAAAAGTTCTGCTTGGTACTACTTAGTTTTAATTTCCTAATTTTAATTTAGTAATTTCCGCGCATTATTTGAGAAAAGTACTATATAAGCCTTGGCCACAACTAGGCATTGATAGACTTAAAAAAAGAAATATGTTTATTTTCTGTTGCTTTTTATAATAAATTTCTTCATAAATCCGTAGTTTTATATTAACCTGTTTTAACATCTATTGTGTCCGCCATGCATAACGTCCAATTTATCGGACGGGGTATAACATCTGAACTTTCACATAAACTAAATATTTTATGTCATTTAATCGACAAAGCCAGTCAAATGATAATTATCATATTGTAATATTACAGTTGTCATAGTGAAAAAGGCGGTTATAAACTTTATGCACTAATGGGTTAAAGCGTAAATAAAACTTATTCAAGGTCATTAAGAATTACAGACTTGCGTAACTTTTTTATAGTTAGAATGTATTAAATACATTGTAACTATAAAAAAGGTTAGTGGAACAAATAGTTTTAAAAAATATCTGGCACAGAAAAGAAAATAGACAAAAATTAAATTAGAAGTATAATGTTGATTTAAATTAAATAACGAGAATAATAATTTTTTGAATATGGTTTGCCTTACAATTGTATGTCCGGTGTATGGCAAAAAGCTTGCCCCTGTAACCACTCTTAATAAAAAACAGTAGGTAATCAACAAAACAGTAGTAATAATATAAATAACAAAATTTTGGCGACCCGGTCTTGATCTTGTCATGTATTTGGTGGGAAAACGAGTCAATATAAAAAATACAAGATAAAAAGAGATAAATATAGTCAACGGTTACAGTCGATTTTTAGGTGACTAGGTAAATGACCTTTCGTATAACTGCTAGTGGGTCGTACTTTAGATTGCTTATCAAGTACAAAGCTGTATTTGCATGTGGAAAACCGGCGTATGAAGGATTTCTGCGAAATCTATGATACAGGTCATCGGGACCCTTTTCGCATTACAAAAGTAGATTAAAACGTTTTCAAAAAAATCTAAATATTTGGTGAAGTGTACTGAAAATATTTTTGTACTTCATCATGTTTATTGAAAAAAAGACGACGTGGGCCTTACTAAAAACGGAGAGGTACTTATGGATGAAAAAAAAAAAAAACATTTGCTTTGGCAATCGGAACTAAATTACCTTGTTCTACATTTTGAGTTAATAGTATTATTATATATTATTATTATCGCTTAATATATTATTCCAAGATACTTAGGCAGCTCTAGCCGAATTATTATACAATTTTTTTAAATTCAGTTGCTAACGATAATAATTAATTGCTTAACTTCACATCCCCTAGTCATGTAGTACTACTACTGACAGATGTTAACAGTAACGATAACGGCATACGAGCAACTTTCACCCGCACCATGCTACAGCGCACACAGTATGGGGCTATTCGCTAGCAAATCCATCTATCTAATGTATAGGTACTATAAGCGAATTATAATACATGTTTTGAAGAGATTCTTAAAATACACAAGTTTATTTGATTATATTGTAAATATGAATGAAATATGAATGAAAACCATGAACATAATTTTACAGTAGTTGTTACTTTTCGGGGATAAAACTGTTCAGTGCCTATGCCTATATTACTATGTGGATTCAATATGGCCTTGGCATAATGGCACTGCTTTATCCCATAAAAAACTTATATCTCTAATATAATAATCTACTATTTTAAATGACATTAAATTCATTTTAAACGAACTTTTGAAGAATCTTAATGTTTTTCGTAGCATTGATTTGTAAATAATTAGTTACTTGAAAAGTGCGTTTATATATTAATAATTATTTTTAAATTGTAGCAATCTAAATTTTAATTTGAATTTTTAGTGATAATAGATGCTAAATGGGCTAAAATATCCATTTTCTAAAAGAAAAATACAAAAACACTACGAGTATTGAAAAATTCTTTATTGTTTCAGACAGATCACCGCATCGTGTTGAACTGACGTCCATTCTGACATGTAATTTATGATTGTTGTGGGCGCACTCAATGACGTATTAGGGTGTCTAGTAATAAGTTTATATTACATAACCTTTCCGTAGAGTAATTAGATTTAACTTTATTTTAAATAATAGATCTTTTCTGTTAAGATAGATAGCATAGTAGCATAAAATAATTTTTCAGTATGCATCAAAATTTTATTTACGATCACTATACATATTTTTAAATTTAATAATTGGGATTGTTATGTTTTATGAACACGAATTCATTATTATTGTTTATCATTTTATTCTATAACACATTGTTATTTTATATTGCCATGGCAATTTTAAATGAGTCATCGAACAAAATCATTTTGAACGAGTGAAGTTTAGAATAGGACGACACTCTTTTCTGGATAGACAATTAGGGATTATGCTGATCCCAACATTTTATAGTTAGTAATATTTTTAAGTAGCAGCTTGAATAAACTTTCTTTTTTGTCAACTTTTCTGTTGTCCACATTGAGCACAAGTTTATGATAGCAAATATGTATTTCAATATGTGTTTTATAATCTATAACAATATATTTGTCACTTGAGATGATTAGATGTAAATTAAAATTATTCACATCCTTGTGCCGATTTACTGTTCTGTTTTAACTAAATATTTAGATAAATAATTATGATTCTTGTTTATTATTCAGGAATGGCTATCTTAGTCCTTCATACGATGTCTTGAGTATAATTTGATTTTACTGTATTGCATCAATAATATTAGTTTAAAAGTTAGTGTATAGTCATTTTAATTATGTGTGATGTCATATTTTTAATTTTTTATTATATACTATTTTTAAATGTCTCTTTATGTTATAATAATTATTTTTATAATGTGATTTTCCTGTTTTAATATTAATGACTTGTAGTTTTTATAAATCTGACATTAGTTATATGTTTCTTTTAGTGTTTTAGAATAAGGGTTATATATTGATTTTCATTGCAGTTTTATTTAACGGTGTAAGAATTGTTTTCCATGTTTAGGCTTCAAGAAATGTTCATGCCAAATTTATATTTAACACGAGCAATGTCTAGTTTTATTTGATCCCATTTTTAACATGTATTAATCTATTGATTTTAAGAATTATACGATGATTTCAAATGACGATTAGCGATTCCTAATAACCGTCTACTTATCACGTGACGTTTTTTCCATTTGGTGAAAATTGGTTCATTTTTCCGCATAACTTACGAATATGTTCCGTTTTGTGAAATAAGTTTTATGTATTGTTTTATTTCCGGTTTTAGCAGGAAACCTTTTCAGGTTATGTTTGTTCCTAAATTTTAGATAAGTACCAAATTGGAGCTGTAAAAATTTTTTGGCATCACATTCCATTAGTTTGCTACGTTATTTTTGCTTAAAAAATATGTAAGAAATAGCATAGTTTAAAATGCTTATAAATAATGATAATCTATTTGCCATCATACGATTTTGCGCATATGGTGCTGCTTAACTGAAATAAGCGACTCATATATAGTACATAATTTGACAAATATTGTATCTGTGGTTGAATTTAGATATTATTTTTGGAACAAGATGGACGAGGTAGTGTTTAAACGTAACAACGTGAAATTAGGTGCTTGTACTGGATGTTTTACTTTTATAGGCTTGGGCAGTTTACTATATGTGAAGTAGTATTTCATTATAGTTGAATGTTTAGCGCAAAAATAATACAAAACGTTAGTGTTTTAAGTACAAAATTTGAGGGAGCAAATCTTCATAGATATTGAACATTAAAAAATTATGTATGACATAACATATATATACGTGTATTTTCGTAAATATTATTGAAGAAAATGTAGAATACTATTAGATATGTATTGAAATTGAATAATGACCTAAGATCCGGAATCACTTTCAAATATTGTCTTAATAAATTTAAAAATTAAACGAGTTTCTTTTTACTTAATTTTTAATATTTTTTTATAATCCGCCTCCATTATATTTCCACTCCTTCATATTTTCACCATATTATATACATATATACAATAGTTATACAATTTATGACTTACCAAATATAGACATAATAAGACTTAAATTAACATTTTTTATTGTAAAATATATTACATTCTTCATTAGGATTGTTTTGGTAGGTTTGAAATATGGTTTAGTGGCTTTGGCTTGCAAATGGAGTATATTGTAGACGAGTGTAAACTATTAAAAGAAAATTTATCGGGTTTCTTAAATTTTGCTTTTCATTATGATTCATTTCATTCTTCTGACATTAAAATATGGCTAAATCTTCATAACGTTGGATTTGCATGTAACTGAGTTGAAACAACTTAGTGTTCGTTACGCTGGCTTCGTTTTGGCCTTCACCGGGTTGGAAGTGCGGAATATAGTTGGTAGTAAATTAGCTAAAGCTGCGAAAAGATCCGGCGCGGTGTTGGGAGGCGCCACGAAATGTATGGTGGCGAGGCACGCGCCGCCACCCGCACTGCCGCACTCGATTACGAAACCTTTCACGCATTTCAACACCAGTTCCGCGCGGCGTAGGCACCAGGCTGCAGTTGTTTCCTAGGAATTGCAAAAAAGTATGTTTCAAAAACGAGGGATTTGAGCTATTAAATATACGAGAAGTGGTTTAACCCCCTCTACATTGGCGAAAATTTCAATGACCAGAATGAAATTCGTAAAGATTTCCAACTTGTGTGTTGATAGTAGTCATTGTCAGTGAATAGAGTCTACTTCGGCTTCGTCAAGAATTCAGTTGAAATTTTTGATTGGGATGGATAGTATTCGTTTACCCAATAGGTTAAGGCGTTACGGCATGTTGGAGACGTGGGTCCGAGTCGAACATTCGATTTTAATTTTTTTCTGAGGGAGAAAGAACTATCTTTAAGGAGAGTGATTTTAGAATAAAGAGCCGATTGAAGTAGAATAAATTAGAACCCTGGCAAGGGATTCAAAGCACTTCATTCGAGCATAAAATAGTGTTGCTTCCGAGATGGATACTGTTTTATCATCCTCTATGAGAAAATGAGTGAGACTTTAGAAAGAATATATATAGAGACAGTCTGACAATAGACACATATATAGAGACAATCTGACAATAGAAAAAAAAGTTAATAGATATACTTAGAGCTTAATATTTTATATATCTCACAATATCCACATTCTAAATTAAATTCACTTTTAGTCCATCAGGAATAAGAAAGGTATTTGAAGTCCCTATTACTGGGTACCTAGTAACTATTTTTGAATAATGTGTTAAATATATTTTTTTACAGATTGTTATATTTTACTCTTTTGAATAATCGATCTACGGTTTTGTCGACAACTCGAATATATATATATATATATATATATATATATATATAAATATATATTGTATGTGTGTAGATTAATATAAAATAAAATTTTCACTAAACTAAATTAGTGATCCATAAAAATCTAACTATTTTATTTAAATTAATGAAAGTGATGATATAGAAAGAAACTTTATAGCAAGTGAAATAGTTTCTGTATTTGGGATCTATGTTTACCATAGATGAAGAAACGAAAGTGAATGTGCCTATAAATTGCTTCCTTGATTAGATCTTGTCAAAAAGGCGAGTCTGGTTGTGCATGGAGAGTTCCTACGCTTATGTATGGGAATGAATGCTGAGTGTGATGAAAGAAGGATAAAAGTAAGATTAATGCAGTGGAAATGTGAGCTTTTGAGAAATGGCTGAAGTGACAATGTAGAATAAATTTCGAAATAATGTGATAAAGAAAATGAGCGGTGTGAAGGAAGATGTAGTGACAAAAATTGAGAAGGGAATACTTAGATAGTTTGGACACGTAGAAAAATAAATTTATACGGCACATATGAATGGGCTAATTAGTTATTATAAATGGGGAACATACTTAAACGTTAAAAAACGGCCAGATCAAGTTTCCGTAACCGACGAGTGTTTGAATCGTAGGAAGTGGAAATCTGTGACCTCTGCTTACCCCCATGGGAAAGAAGCGTGAGTGCATGTATATCTATATATAATATGTATGACCAAGTTCAAGCATCATCGACCGAGGAATATATTTGTAGACATTCAAGATTCCATAATGCATGCGAACGAACTATGTCTGACCAGCTAACAGAGGACACCACACGTGTAGAACAAGTCTGTGAAGGCATTGGGCCTTCATCTTATCCTAAGTGCGAGGTACCTGTAAAAATTACATAGTTGCCTCTCCGCACCTCGCACTACACGACTAACTCTAGCATCCAACTTTGTAGCTTGGGTTGTGCACGTTTGCGTTGTTACCTCTGACAGTTCGTGCCGTAGGAGTAACGGAATGGAGATGGATGAGACGTCGTTGCAGGCGGCCGCCTTTAGCACATTGCGGAGTCCGAGCATGGCGGGATGCCTCGAGGTTATGTCACCTACAGTATAAAAGAAATATAAAATTTATTTAATATACTTATATATTGCTTACACTACATGAACTATAATTTGCTTGCATTATATGACTTTCATTTAAGAAAATGTCGTTATGTAAACATTTCGGGGATGATATTTATTTTATCACTACCGGAGGTGGAGGTTTTACGCTAAGAACTCACAAATAAAATGGGAGTAAATAATGAATAACTGATAACAAGAAAGAAGAGAAAAAAGAAAGAAATATCTGTATTTTGATACCAACAAAGGAAGCACCAACAATAACAAAACAAATTAAAAAAAAAAATAACTGCCACTGCATGATATCAAAGCTGTGGCTAGCTCAGTAGAATCAGTAAGCGTGGCGCAGCCATATTCTGCTTGACACAGTGGTTGCACGAGAAACAAAAATATGAATTTAATTGCAACAGTATATTTAACTCGGGCCGTACAGTCCAACGTATAAATAAACGGTCTGTGATACCGTGAGATCTGTGGTACCTCCTACATTCCTTACACTCTTCTGTGCACATCCACATAACTAGCGACAATGACACAAAGGTTGGACACGCCATAAAATAATAAAAAATTACATTTTCATTGATTCATATATAAAATTTCTGTAATCTATGATATTAACTAGAGATGGGCCGAATACGGACTTTACCGAATACGAATATTCGGCCGAACATTCGGTTCAGCTCTTACCGAACCGAATATTCGGTTCCCGCGAACCTGTATAAACAGGTTTATACAGGTTCACCCTCAGCCATTTTTAGCCGAGGCATTGAGAAACGGTGATGATGACAGTACTGACGAAGACGATGACAATAATAGGGTGGCTTAGACTGTTTCAAATTCTACTTATGCAGATTTTTGGAGCTGTTTTAAAGAAGTTGCCTCAACAAAGATACCAGCGATACCGACCGGTAATTCAAAAAGTCCTGTTCCAACTGAACTAGACAAATATTTACAGGAGAACCTTCTACAGCGAGATAAAAGACCTTTGGTGAACAAAAAATAAAATAAAATATCCCTTAATGTCAAACATAGCTAAAATATACTTGGCAGCGCCTAGGTCTTCAGTGTATCTGCCCACGTCGCGGACTCGCCTCGGCACGGATTTCGCCCGAGCTCGATGTGCATGCGCGGGCCGCCTGGCTCCGGGACACGATGACGTCGATTTGCGACGTCTCCATGCCCCGAGTCGGGCCGCCTCGGCGGCGCTCTGCGTACTGGTGGAACGAGGAGATCGCGCGGCTACGGGTCGTTGTAGTAGCCGCGCGCCGCCAGTACCTCAGAGCCCGTCGAAGACGGCAAGTCTCAGTCGACGAAGTCCTGAGCGCCAGAAGCGCGTACGGAGCCGCGAGCTGCTGGAGGGACTGGAGAGGGATCCATGGGGCGCCCGTACCGGATGGTACTGGGCAAGCTCCGACCGTGGGTCCCTCCGCTGACGGAGACCCTGGACCCTCTCGTCGTGGGAAGAGCGGTGGATACGCTCTTCCCGAGGGTCCGGGACAGTCCCCCCCGCGCTCCGTCGCCCGGCCCTTGGTCGGACGACCTCCGGTGACGGAGAGCGAGCTCGCCGGGGCCGTTTCGCGGCTCTCTGCGCGCAACACTGCCCCGGGACCGGATGGGGTCCCGGGAAGGTGCTAGCGCTGGCGCTCAGGGCGTTCGGGAGCACGGTGAGGCAGCTCTTCACAAGCTGTCTCCGCGAGGGCGTGTTCCCCGTCAACTGGAAGTCGGCCAGGCTGGTGCTCCTCAGGAAAGAGGGAAGGACCGGCGACGTTCCGTCTTCGTTCCGTCCGATCTGCTTGCTGAACGAGGCGGGGAAACTCTTCGAGAAGGTTATGGGACGGGACGGGATGGAACCGTCGAGGAGGGTCGAATGCGGCGTTCCGCAGGGGTCGTGTTGGACCCCTGCTATGGAACCTCGCATACGACACGGTCCTTCGCACCAGCCTTCCTCGCGGCGTGAGTGTCGTCTGCTACGCTGACGACACTCTCGTCGTGACGACTGGGGCCGACTTCGAGCCGGTGCTCAGGCTTGCCGAGCTTGGGGTGGCATGTGTCGTGTGCGGGCGATCCGCCAGCTGGGTTTACAAATAGCGCCTCACAAAACCGAGGCGCTATGGTCCACGGCCTTCCGAGGCGCCGGGAACCACCCAGTTGCCGGATCCGGGTGGGTGACGCGGTGGTCCCGGGGGCCGTACATAAAGTACCTAGGCCTCACCCTGGACCGCCGCTGGAGCTTCGAGGAGCATTTCGTGCGGTTGGTCTCCCGAGCCAAAAGGGTGGCGGGCGCATTGCATCGCCTGCTGCCCAATCTCGGGGACCGAGGGATGGAGTCGCCGCCTGTACGAGGGCGTCGTGCGATCCGTGGCCATGTATGGGGCTCCCGTGTGGTCGCAAGACTGCGCGAGGTCCCCCGCTGCAGAGCTCTGCTACGGAGCCTGCAGCGGATAATGGCCATACGGATCGTACGAGGCTACCGTACAATCTCGTACGAGGCGGCGACGGTTCTGGGACGCTCCCCCCCATTCGACATCCTGGCCGACATGTACGCGGCGACGTATGCGTCGCGGCGTGTCGGCCGGGGGGCGATGGGGGAGCGCCCTGGAACCCGCGCGCGAAGTGCCTAAGCGGGAGTGGCACCGACGGATTGTGGCGGCCTGGCGTGCGCAGCTCGAATTACGGATCTGCGCGCGCCAGCGGGCCGTCGGTGCCGTACTCCCGCACCTCGAAGTTTGGCTCCACGGGAAGGAGGAGGTCACCTACCGATTGACTCAGATACTCACCGGGCACGGCTGCTTCGGTGAGTATCTGTGTCGAATAGGACGGGAGGGATCGACACATTGTCACCACTGCGCATCCGACCTCGACTCGGCCCAGCACACGCTGGCGGAGTGCCCCGCGTGGGCCTCCGAGCGCCGAGTCTTGGTCGCAGAGATCGGGCGAGATCTGTCTCCGCCGGCATTGATTGCGGCAATGCTGGCGGACGAGGGAGGTTGGAGGGCTGTGGCCTCCTTCTGTGAAGCAGTGATGCTCCAGAAGGAGGCCGCCGAGAGGGGTCGGGAGATGGCCGATCCCGCTCGAAGAAGGCGGCGCCGGGCTCGGTAGCACAGCTGCGCGGCGCCGCCGCGGGTCGCCGGCGGGCGCGAGGAAGTCGCGACTGCTACGGCGACCCGGAATGGACCACGCCCCTTCCGTGGCCGGGGGCGTCGTCGGTGGAGGAGACCGGGGGAGGTAGTAGCCTCCTCCGAGGAGGGCTCCCCTCTAGGCAGGGGAGCGGAGGCTGGGGGTTCCCGGAGGTGGCTTGGTGTTCCCGGGGGCTCCCTACATGCCTGAGGAGGCCATCCCTGAGGTTTTTAGTGGGTAGGCCCCCCCTTCTGGGAGGAGAGCTCCACATAACCCCGGCTCGCCACAGCCGGGGTATGCAATTTAATGCATTTTCCTCAGGGGAACAAAAAAAAAAAACGGTCTTCAGTGTATAGTGACGACTTTTCTCGGAAGCTGGGAATGTTTATGAAAAAAACGTAACCGTTTCATACCTGATCGCGCCGAAAGTTTGGTTTTCTCCACCATAATCTACCTCTTATAATTATAAATTATAAATAAATAGGACTTAACTTTTGGTAACTTTTTAAATTTTTAATACTTTTCGATCTAATAAAAATAGGTAAAAAACTTTTTAAATTTAAACGGTTTTATGTTAAACATACATTGCAATGTTTAAGATAAATGTACTAAAAATGTACTAAAAACCAAAAAATAATAAAATAGATACAGTCGTGGGAATTATAAACATATGCATAGACTAGACTAAAATAAAACCGTGGGCACATTGAAACAACACAACGATTGTAGACAATTGATGTGCCCCACGGTTTTATTTTAGTCTAGTCTATGCATATGTTTATAATTCCCACGACTGTATCTATTTTATTATTTTTTGGTTTTTAGTACATTTTTAGTACATTTATCTTAACATTGCAATGTATGTTTAACATAAAACCGTTTAAATTAAAAGTTTTTTACCTATTTTTATTTTTCTAGTTTTTAGTTTTTATTTCGCATTATTCTCTTTTTAAAAACCTAAGTTATCCGCCATTTTGTAGAGACCGCCATTTTGGATTTTAATTTTATATAGTACATTATATTCTACTAGTTGAGCACTTTCATTTGATACCCATATTGATAGGATTGATTAAACCTAAGTTTTCCGCCATTTTGTAGAGGCCGCCATCTTGGATTTTAATTTTATATAGTACATTGTATTTCTACTGGTTGAGCCCTTTCATTTGATACCCATATTGATGGGATTAATAAAACCTAAATTGTCCGCCATTTTGTAGCGGCGGCCATGTTGAATTTAATAATGATATGAATAAATATAATTGTATTGTCACCAAAATCCAAAGTGTATACAAAATTTCAGATTAATCGGTTGACAGGAAGAGGGTGAAATTTGATTTAGCTAAATTTTGACCAAGAATGAAAAATGAACCGGGCTGAGCTAATAAAACCGTTTAAAAATAGAGGATTGTGTTCGGGTTGCCCCGACAAATGAAATTGGTATTGATGTGGTAACTGATATATTATATAAAAACTAAAACTAACTGATTAATTAAAATAAATGTGGTTTGAGTACGCGCGACTGGTATGGTTGGTTAATGCGAACTGAAAAATGTGCAATATAATTTCGTGCAGCAGAGCTAATTGAGGTCAATACATATGAGATGATATACGAAAATGCGTTGTACGTAGCTAGCTCGTACATATTCCCGGGCGAGAAATTAGGGATGGTAGGTGGTTTTGGTTGTAATGGTTAAAAGCACGAAGTATGATGTACATGGTGAAGAAACAATTTTTTTTTCTTAAAACTAATGATAGGAAATGTATTAGTGTTTAATGGTGAGTGCAAAATGACTTATACAAGTATTATATGCTTAACATAAACTAACAAAACTTTAGTCCGAAGTATGAAATACCGATTGAAGCACTGGCGAAGTGCTTTTATTGTGCTTGTTCAATCGCACACTTTGAAACGACACTTGATTATTGGTTTCACTATCACACTGAGCACTCGCACTACACTGACGCGCCTGCTGCGGCGCCAGCTGCGGCCCACGCCGCTCCGCCGCCGCCGCTACAGCCATGCCCGCCGCCGCCGCCGACCGCCGGCAACGCCGGCACGCGAACACCGCCAGGCCTACCGCGACCACAGCTAACATTATGTATATAGCAGCATAATGGTGTATATCGTGATACGATACCTTATCTGCCAACGGCTCTTTCTGCTTCATCTCTTCTATTTTACGCTGGATACTCTCTAGCTCAACGTTGTTTATTAAACTGTCAGAGTCATTGGTATGAGTAGAAAATTCGGGTAGGGAGATGTTTATGATGTGATTGATAGGCGAAATCTCGATAGCAGGAACTGTATCCGGACTAATGAATAATTTATTAGTCGATTGTCTGTGTGAGTAGACAATATAATCAGCGGTTTTGATAATGCAGTCTTGACCTACATTTAACAGGCCAGCGCCGGTCATTTGCACGCCGGTAACCTGATCCTCACACAATAATTTCAACTGACACTGCTTACAGCAAGAAAAGAAATATGTATTTATTTTATTTAATGCAATCCAATCGTTCTTGCAGGGCCTGGTAATGGTTTCACATTTTCTTAAATTTGGTAATTTTTGACAAAGATTCTGGTCATCCTTAAAAATATAAATAGGCCTTTTAAGTCGACATAAGGACAATTTTGGGTCTTTTGATATACATGCATTTAAATTTCTTTCTGTAAGTGGTATAAATGCATCTTTCTTGATATTTATCGCAACATATTCAGAAATAGGTATTACGATTGTTTGCTTATTGTTTGTGAGGTAAGGAATCGGAATAAGTCTTACTATTTCAAACATATCTCTGCCAATTAATGGTATTGTGATTTCAAATATTAGATATTTTTTTGATATTCGTGCCCTGATCTCTAATAGATTGTAAATCTCGTAAAAGTCATAATTATCCACTGGTAAAGATAAGTCTTTCGGGAGTTGTCTTGTTATCGCAGTAAGCTCTTCTTTCAACTGATCTGGCGTTAATAACTGGAAGTTGAATTTGCCGTGGTATGCGTTGGTAAGAGTATTTATTAATGTTTGTTGTATGCTTTTTAGATTTGACAGGATATTGTTTGCCAACATAGCTGTACTTAAAAATTCATTGAAAATAGTAACGTTCTGTATTTCGCTCTTGAATTGATTTATACCATTTTCTAATAAATTTAATTTTTTGGTGATGATTTTGTGATGTTTATCTATAATATCTTCAGTACGTTTTAAAAGGTTAAGCTCAGATTCTACCACAGAGGTTTGGTTTTTCCATAATAATGCAAGGTGCTTCTGATTATCTCTTAATAATTGAATATCTTCAACGTACTTTTCAGCAAATCGCGAATCGAGAACTCCAAATAAACTATTAGCGATGTTACCCACACCATCAATTAGTCCTCGCCGCCGCCGCTGGCGCATGCCATTAGGTGACGTATTCATTGATAAGATGTTATTGTAATATTGTAGTCGGGTATACTCATGTTGAAATTGTAACATGATACCTTCGCAATGTGATCTGTCTTTAATATTAATGCATAAACGGTCTAAGTATTCAATATATTTTGCTAGAGCTATATTACCATTTTCATAAGGTGTTGTATCTTGATAGACTACGAGCCGCCAGTCATCTCGGATCAAATTCATGTTTGTGATACTATCAAAATAAATGCTATTATTTTGAAATGGACTGATATTATAAGCGCCATAGGTACTTGTGATAATGGTCATAAAAAATAATAACAATGTTATTGCCATTGACGAAAATGAATATGGTTTTGTTTTTCTTGATATATAATGACATGATTTTGTTTTATTTCTAACGGGAGGAAGGGGTCGTTGGTTATTTTCGAGATCTTGGTAATCCCCGTCTATTGGTAAAACTGCGCGATTTTGACAACTGGTCGTTTGATTACTCCTGACTTTGTTTTCAAAGTGACGACGCGGACGTATCCATCGCTTCCTGGGTGTATTGATATAACGCGACCGAGAGCCCACTTTCCAGGAGGCATGTTTTCATCTCTGATGGTAACAACGTCGTTGATTTTAACATTTCGTTGTGGTTTCCTCCATTTACTTCTTGCTGCTAATAGTGTCAAATACTCGTTCCGCCATCGATCCCATAGGTCTGTTAGTATTTTTTGTGTTAAAGTCCATCTCGTTCTTAGATCTTTTTCCGTTTCACATACGTTCAAAACTGGACCGCTTGCTAAGAAATGAGCTGGCGTAAGGACATCTAAGTTTTGAGCGTCTTCCGTGAGGGGACAGAGTGGTCGAGAATTTAGGCAGCCTTCTAACTGCGCCAGGAGAGTGGTGTACTCTTCGAAAGTAAGTTTTTGTTCACCGATGACCTTACGAAGATGGTGTTTTAGGCTTTTCACAGCCGCTTCCCATAGCCCGCCTGCTGATGGCCATGCTGGAGCGTTAAAATGCCATTCAATTCCCATGTTTATGACTTCTGACATAAAATCTCCGTTGAATATGGTTTGCAAGTGCTCATATTCTTGCTGAAGTACTTTGTTGGCACCTACGAAATTTGTACCTTGATCGCTATAGATATGCCCTGGAACTCCTCTTCTTGCCGCCATTCGCCGCAGTGCTGCCAGAAATGCGGAAGAAGATAAATCTGATACTAATTCCAGGTGAACAGCCTTAGTAGCCATGCAGACGAATACTGCCACATATCCCTTTGTGGTTTTTATGCCCCGGCCCTTGTTGGCTTTAATGAGCACGTGTCCTGTATAATCTACCCCTGTATGGTAAAAAGGACGGGATCGATTAGTTCTGCAGGATGGTAAGTCTCCCATTAGTTGGTACTGTTGGTCTGGATTATGTCTTTTGCAGATAACGCAATGACGTAAGCGTTTTTTGATAGCCCTGATGCCCCCAATTAACCAGTATTTTTGGCGAAGAACCGCTGTAGATAACTGTGGCCCACCGTGAAAAGTGAGCTCATGTGCTTCGTCAATTAATAAATCGGCTAAGCGAGTATTATTCGGGATAATAATGGGATGTCTCCTGTCGAACTCTAAATTGGAATGCTGTAATCTTCCAGCAAGCCTTAGTACACCGTTTTCATCTAATATTGGATTTAAACTACTTAATTTGCTATTGTTACTTATGCTTTTGTTTTGTTTTAATTTGCTTATTTCCTCGCTAAACTCTTCTGCTTGAATTTGCTTTATTATCAATAACTTTGCATCGTTGATTTCTTTAATTAATAAAAATTGCGATTTTGTTTTTCTATGTATAAATCTTCGAATCCAACATACTATTCTAATAATTTTTTGAAATGAACTTCGATTGTTTAAAAGTGATTTTATTATATTGTTGTGGTATTGTGCTGAATTTACAGATTTTATTACCCGAATTTCTTCGTCGGTAGAAAATTTGTTATTAGATGTTTCTTCACTTGGTAAATAATTTTGTAACCAATTGGGGCCATTCCACCAAAGGGTGTGTTCCTTTAGCTGGGAAGCTGTAAGACCACGACTCGCACAATCTGCTGGGTTTTCGGCGGATTTTACGTGACGCCAACAGCTGCTTGGCATTGACTGAGTTATTTGTTTTATTCGGTTAGCTACGAATGGCTTCCACTTTTCTGCATCACCATGAAGCCAGCCTAAAACAGCCATGGAGTCACACCAACCATAAACTTGTATATTATAATTACTTAAACATGATTGTATCTTAAACATTAATTTTGATAATAATAGAGCTCCACTTAATTCTAAGCGAGGAAGGGATACACTGTTGTTTAATGGTGCTAATTTAGATTTTCCAGCGATCATAGTAACCAAAGAATTTTTCCGACAATAAACGACGCACCCATATGCCAGGCTGCTTGCGTCACAGAACCCATGCAATTCAATTCGATCGTTTTCTTCTGTTTGTAACCATCGAGGAATTTTGAACTCTGCAATTGTCTCTATGTCGCTTCTAATTTTATTCCACTCATTCATTATTTCTGTTGGTAAAACCTCATCCCATGTTATGTTAGCTCTCCACGTTTTTTGAAATAGGATCTTTAATTTTGTTGATAACGGGGACAGCCAGCCCAGAGGATCAAATAACTTAGACATTTCAGAAAGAAGGATCCTTTTGGTGCAATTTTTCGAGGTTTGTTCTATTTTAGACTGAAACGTGAAACAATCTTTGACAGGGTTCCATCCAAGTCCTAAAGTTTTGGTCGATTCCAGTTCCTTAAAATTAAAGTCTGTTTGTTTATCTTGTTCTTGGTTTTGATTTAATAATTTTGGTAAATTTGATTTCCATTTCCTTAAGTTAAATCCACCAGATCTTAAGAGTTTTATCATATCTGATTGGATGCGTTCAGCAGTCTCTGGTTGGTGTGCTCCATAAATGAGGTCATCCATGTAGAATGATTCCAATAGGATACTGGGTGCAGAACTGTCTTGGTAGTTCCTTTGTTCATGGAGTGCTAACTGTTTAAGTGTCATCATAGCGAGAAAGGGAGCTGCCTTTGTTCCGTATGTGACTGTCGCTAATTGGTAGAAGCTTAATGGTTCTGAACTGCTATTACGCCATATGATCTTTTGTAAAGCTTGATCATCAATGTTGAGCCATATTTGTCTGAACATTTTTTCAATGTCCGCTGTAAAGGCATATTGGAATTGCCTCCACTTGATAATCAGACATTGAAGGTCTTGTTGAAGATTTGGACCTCTACACATTACGTCATTTAAACTGATAGCAGTCGATGTTTTATCAGATGCGTTGAATACTACACGTAATTTTGTTGTTGTTGCGTCTAGACGGGTGACGCAGTGGTGAGGTAAATAACATTCTGGTGTCGTATTCGCGTAGACGGGCGCCGTCGGTGTCATGTGACCGAGCTGTAAATATTCATTTATAAATAATTTGTACTCATCAGCTATGTTTGGACGTTTGTTAAGTGATTTTTCTAATTTGTAAAACTGAGCGATAGCTTTATGCTTTGATTGACCTAATTTATTCTGATAGTCGGGTTTTAAGGGTAATCTGACTTCATATCTCCCATCTTCTCGCCTTTTAGTTGTTTGTTGGTAATAATCTATACATCTCTGGTCTTCCAGAGATAATGATAATGGTTCGGAGACATCTTCAATCTCCCAAAAACGTTTTATCTCCTCGAGATCATGAAGTACTACGTTGCACTGAATGGTCTTGTTTATGTTCCCGCTTAAAATCCAACCTAACTGTGTATTTTGGGCAGTCGTTGATTCAAATTTACAGAGGCCGTCGATTAAAAGAAGAGAAAAAACATCTGCTCCTAGAAGCACGTCTACTGGACGGCTGAGATAAAACTGAGGATCCGCTAATCTGAAGTTGTTTAAGTACGGCCACTCGGGTTTCACAAATGTGGTACTTGGTAAATTTTTAACGAGACTATTCATGACTAATGCTTTCGTGTCAAAAGTAAAATCGTTAATTAAAGAAGAGCATTTTATTCTTATTAAGCCTTTTACATCACTGTCCTTATCACCTACGCCAGAGATGACGCCTCTACACCATTCCCTTGGTAATTTTAAAATCTGAGCTGCTCGTTGTGTGATCAGAGATGCTTGTGATCCCTGGTCTAAAAGGGCTCGCATTTGATAAAATAAGCCATCGGCTCCCTGTATATCAATCATAGCTGTTGGTAACAATACTTCAAGAGGCTCGCTAAGGTGCACGTGTGAACTACTTTTCGTAATTTTGCTATCGCTTGCACTCGTGCTGGCTGATCCGTGCGCACGTGCCCCTACATTCGCGTTCATTGCCGTTTGGCCTGATTGTGCAAACGACTCGTGTAATAAACTATTATGCATACTATTACAGACTTTGCAGCGATTTTCTGATAAACATTTATTTTGGTGTTTATTCAAACAGTTTGAGCACAACTTAAGTTTAGTGACTGTGTTGTGCTTTTGGTATGACGACAGAGCTAAAAATTTTTGGCAATAGTAAATGCCATGATCATTGGATTTACACAACTGACATTTATAATACGGTGGTACAAAATTCTTGTTATTAACAGGCCGCGGTGTCATATTCGTACTAGATGTAAATGAGTTTCTCTGAATATTATTTTGATGATTAGAAACAACATTATGCTTTTGCGTGGATGGTGTGTCGTGTTTTCTACGCGAAGCTTCTAAGGTGGTGAACTTGGTTTCTAAATATGACAAGAAATCTTTTAGGTTTGGGAGCTCTCGCGGCTGTTTTAGCGATGCGACGTAGTCCATGTAGGACTCAGTGTCCAACTTTTGCGCAAGAATATGCACTATAAGTGGATCCCACGTATTTATATCCACCCCTAAATTCTTAACGGCGTTTAAACATTCTATTGTAGTATCGTGTAGGCGCTTCAAATGATTTACAGATTGATGTTGTATGATTGGTATATTTAGTAATATGTTCACGTGAGACGAAAAAATTAGCTTTTTGTTATTGAACCTCTGATTCAAAATCTCCCAACAGACATCATAATTGTCTGAGCTTACCTTTAAATGTTGAATTAATCGCTCCGCCTCACCTTTAACTTTCGACTTGAGATATTGTAATTTTTGTGCTTTAGACATGGAATGGTTATTGTGAATAATTTCTGTGAATAAATCTTTAAATGACGTCCAATTGATGTAATTACCACTAAACTGCGGTATTTCCATCTGAGGCGTGCTTTTTTCTAAGTGAGCCATCGATGACATTTTTCTATTTATTGTTTTCTTAATGTGCTGGTATTCTTTTTCATACTGGGTGAAAACTTCCTCATATTCTTTATGGGACCCATCAAGCTCGCTATCTAACTCCCAGTGCAAGGCGTCGACGGCCCCCCAACGCGTCTCGATGGTGCGTAAAATGTCATCGAACTCCCACTTCTCCGATGCACTATCTATCTCTAAATTGGTAATAGTACGTCGGAATGCCTTTAAATTACTCTGCTGTTTTTTAAGCAATTCCTCCGTTTTGCTACTGATGGCTCGAGACGTAGTTGTCTGTTCAGTGGATCTCCCGGCTAAAGTTGGTGGTTTTAAAATTGGAGTCCTTGGTTTCTCCCCTGATACAGCCCTATAATTATGAATATGCGATCGAATGGTCTCATACCTCTCCCTAACCCTATCATACTCATTATTTATAAAATAGGTGTGTGATTCTACACCTAACTCTGACAGCTTACCGTGATTATTGTTGAACTCATGCCAATAATTATCAAGCATATCCATGCGACGTTGGAGATAATCTGAAGTCTTCCTTTCAGCACCATCCTTCTTGAAATTGGTAAGGACATGCTCAATAGCGTTGGCTATCTGCAGCTGGTTGGTATAGATGTCCTCTATGCTAGACATGTTTTAAATAAATTGATCAGATCTTACTTAAAGGTACTGGTGACAGCGTGCAGTTAGACACGCTTGCGATGCTGGTAACCTGGTTAGTCAAGGATCTTGATGCTCCTCGAATATGTGTGCCTTCTTGATAGCACAGGATTCACCGCGACAAATTTTTATAAGCGCACTTTTTCCAAAAGGTCGTTGATCGGAATCACGACACGTATGCTATTCTCGAAAACCGTAATTGTCACAGTCCACGAAACCGACACGTGCTGCTGATCCCACCTTTTCGGAAGGCTCGAAGGACCAATGTTCGGGTTGCCCCGACAAATGAAATTGGTATTGATGTGGTAACTGATATATTATATAAAAACTAAAACTAACTGATTAATTAAAATAAATGTGGTTTGAGTACGCGCGACTGGTATGGTTGGTTAATGCGAACTGAAAAATGTGCAATATAATTTCGTGCAGCAGAGCTAATTGAGGTCAATACATATGAGATGATATACGAAAATGCGTTGTACGTAGCTAGCTCGTACAATTGTTTTTAATTTTAGTGGAAAGAAGAAACACCACTTTTTATTTTAATTTATTTCTTTATTTATAAAGACTGTTTACTAGCGTAATTTAAGATTAATATGTTTAAAACTGATGTTTAGTTTAAAACTTTAGAATGATTATAAATTTAAATAGTTACTTACGTTACCTAATTCGTTCCTATCCTAATGTTTCCTATCATTTAGAGCATGCAAATGCTAAAGCTGATAATGATTAACAAAACAAATTTTGGGGTTTTCTTACTTAAGCTAACGGTTTATTGCAAAATATTTACTATATATGATGTATATTATTATATTTACATTTTGAAGCATATTTATATCTTTTTGTTAGTTGCTTTACTGAGAATGCTGTATAGGAATGTCAATCGACAAATTACGAAACAACCTACACTCGTTATTTACTTTGTTTATTCGGTAATTATTTCGGCAATGTACACCGAACTATTGCGGCCGAATACGAACACTGATAAAAGTTGCCGAATATCGAATATTTACCGAGATATTCGGCCATCTCTAATATTAACTAAGTTTACTTAGTTATATTATTATAAATCATGAGGGGAATATATATTAATAAGGGTTCACGTTTCTTGATTTTTTGCCCCCCTCCGTCTTGTCAGTTAGTCTTTGTAGGACTCCCTCTCCCTAGTGTGACGTCAGAATTTTTGAAATTATAGAATGATAAAAGCGGTTCGAAATCAGTTTTATTTTTCAAATTTTAATACATTAACATCAAATCAATTAACAAACAAAAACGATTACTTATATTAATAAAGTATATGGTCATTTCAAATGATTTTCCTTATCATATTTTTCAAAATCACCTACTATAATCAATTAAGAATAATATATAGACGTTTCGGGAGTACCCCTATTAATAGATAGAAGAAGATACTATTTCCTTTATTTATTTATGAGAATTAGCAGACTTACAATAAAAGTTAATATTGTACAGCACTTTTCATACTATAGTAATAATTTAAAGTTTGGTTTTTAATCAGTTAGCTTATTTGATTAATAGATTTAATGTGACTTTGTCACGAAATTTAGATCCCTCACCACCCTTGTCAACACATATGTCACCTTTCGTCAACTCCTCCCCTACCGTTGTGACGTAAATTAATGGACGGCCCCAAAGCGATGGAAAAAAATGTTCCAAAATTTAAGGTTATGAAGACGGAACCATGTTTTTAGAGTGAAAGAGTTTGTGTATCTGAGATCTATGTTTGCAACACACGGTAAGCATGAGTTTTGAAAGCATTGAAAGGAGAGTAATCGCAGAAAACAATGTGAATGGGACTGTAAATGGCTTTATTGTTAGTCAGATCTTGTCCAAAAAGCGCGTCTGGCTGCATGGAGCCGTCCTGGTCCCTACGCTGTATAGGAGTAAATGCTGGGTGTAGGAAAAGAAGAATAAAAGTAAGATTAATGCAGTGAAAATGAGATTTTGTAGGGGAATGGCTGGAGTGACAATGAAGTATAAATTGCGAGTATGATAAGGGATATAGGTGGAGTGAAAGAAGATGTAGTGGCAAAAATCGAGAAGGGAATGTTTAGATGGTTTGTACACTTAGAAATGATCTACAAAAGGCGACTGACGAAAGAAATTTATAAGGTAATAAAATAATGATCGGGGAACGTACTTACACCAAATAGCTAATAAATATATTTAAAGAAGACCAGGTCAAGAGTTCCCGTAACTGACAAGCAATCCATGAAAGTATTGTTACGCCGGTGGCTTAGTAAAACTTCAAAAGTGATTTTCTGTGACTTAGAAACGTTTTCAGCAGGCTGAAACGTCGTTTCAGGCCGTTTCAGAAGTAGCTCTTTCACATACAAAAAAATCTAAATTACACCCAAGTTACAGTAGTTTTCAGGCGCCTGAAACATGTTTTCAGTACGTTTCAGGCTACCCTCTATCCAACGCCGCAATAACCTGAAAACCCGTTTTCAGGCGTTTTCAGGACCCCTTATGAGCCATTAAGCCTACTTCAGTAAAAGGGCATAAATTTCAATAGGAGTGAAAGAGATAGCAATAGTAGAAAGAGACAGATATAGTTGGAACATTCGAGAAGTATTAGAATGAAAAAACATCATTAGAAAGAGATAGACAAACTCAGAATATTCGAGAAAGATAGTACGGGAATATTCGAGTATTGTGTGACAAGGATAGCACAAGGAAGAGACAGTTATACTCGAAACGTCTCGAACGCGCGACGTCATTCCTACGCGCTTGTGTATTGGACTACACATTCGAGTGTGTCCGGCCGCCGGGAGGAGAGTATTGTTTTGCGATACAGTGAGAAAACATCTAAGAAGTGATATTGGAGAACTAAGAAGCGACTTTCAGTGCTAATTAATAAAAGTTCAGTGTTTTGGTAGGCCGCCGTTTGATTTACTGACCCCAGCTCGTAACAGTATTAATTAAAATCGAGGAAGCTAGAGAAGTATGTTTGGATCATAGCAAGTGTAGCTATGATGTCCTCCTACACCCACGGATAAAAAAAGAAAAACCCAAAAAGATAAAATATAAATAATTATTCCGAGTATATAAGAACACACAAAACCGTAAAAATATGAGATTATTGGTGATAATATACGACGAAGACAATAATTAAACAAGCAAATGTGATTAGGCAATTGACAGAGCCGCCAACAGACACAGTATATATTACAGATAAGTCGCCTAATACGGCCTATCCGTCTACGGCGGAGGGGAGCGGCATCGACCTCCTCCTCCCGCTCCCTCTCCGCTACCTCCTTCTGCGAGATGACGTTTTCCGCGATGACCCTCTGCGGACGTCGCAATAGGGCCACTGTAACGTTTATCCGTTTTTTAGTTGTAGGTAATTAGTTAAGTATGTGAAGTAAATAGTTATAAATAAATATCAAGTTTGATGGAATTAATTTAATTGAGCCTTCTTATAAAAAATACAGTAGGTAGAAGTTTAATAAAGTCTATGTAGGGGTCGTGGGTTTATTTGGGGCTGTGCACACTATGAACCGCCTTCAGAGTACCACTTAACTGGCCACGCGAGAAGTAGTAGCCCGCAGTCTAGGTGGTGGTGGTCACGTGGGTCAGGTCCAGGTTAGTGCTAGATCAGCATAGAGCACAGATCAGTAACAGCCCAGTCCAGAACTTGATCCCTGGAATTCATCAATTATTGGACGTTTTAGAATTTGTCCAATTCTCTTATATTGACTGCAACACGATTGATGCGAAGTAATGCATGGCGAGTAAGCAGCATAAGATGGTACATTATTAATTAGCGATCAATGATGTTGCAATCTCATTAAAATTAAAAAAAAACAATTAAAATGAATAAAGCTTTACATAATGATTTTAAAATGCATAAAATGTGAAATATAAGCATCGCACATTGAACATAATACTACTATTTAGATACTAATTAAATAATTCTACGTTTAAAACATATAATGAAGAAGGGAGCTTGATTTAGTGCATTGATTAATGTAATTTAACGATTTTCTTTATGATGGAGGTAGAACTGAACAAGTCCGCCACCATTATTAACAGTGAAGATTTCTATTGACAAAAACAGTAATTACGATGGATAAGCTTAACATAAATTACATACATTAACTACAATACTATACTGTATTACCATAAAAGGATTTACAAATAACATCAGCTAAGCAATAAATAAAATAATTTTCAACACTCACCCGATCGGGGATATCACGCACTAATAATTATTCAAATAACTTTTATTATAACAGTTCTCGATTTTAAAATAACTTTAATCTGTAGAAGATAAAATTAAATATTGATATTAATAATTTTTCAACTCCAGCAAGCAAGTAGTAATCGTCTTGATGTATGGCCGGCGAATGTTAGCTCCTTCGCTCCTACGTTCTCAGTTCTCCGGTACATTGTCGTTCGGTCAGCCCGTAATGAGTCATGTATCGATGTATAACCATTCCAGCTATACTCGTATTAATAACATCGCTCGTGCGCACGATATTTATTTTTAAGATTTTAATATTTGTAAATAGTAGATTAAGTTTATTGTTTTTTTTTTTATTAATATGATAGATTAATATTATTATAGGTGTAAATAGATATTTTGTTTATATTTTATTTTAAGATTATTTTTCTAAATTTGTGTGTAAATCTGGGTATTTAGAATAACCACCGTTACACCACCGTGCGGGGGGAGAGGCACTCCGTAGTGTCATCGACCGTATAACTCCGGTACAGTCGACGACACGCCGATCCTGGTCCTCCCACGTTGGGGAGGACTCGTCCGAGTGCGGCTGCAGCGGCAATCAGCCGTGGAGTGAGGAGCTTAAAATGCTCCTCGAAACTCCATCGGGGATCTAGGACTAGGCCCAGGTATTTGAGGTGTGCCTCGACCGGTATGTGGACCCCCTCCACTCGGACGCGGAGCCCTGGTGGGATCCTGCGACGGAGTGTTCGGAATATGATGGCCCTAGTTTTGTTGAGGGCCACGTCTAAGCCCAGGAGGCGGATGCGTCGGGCTACCAGCGATGCGGCGATTGAGGCGGAACAAAGTATGGTTCCGCCACAATCGCCAGTCTTGCTCCCCATTCCGACGCTGTGGCGCAGAGCACATCCTGTGCCGCGGCGCAATGGTTGATATTCCTCTGGAGGAGCGTTTGGAGACCTAGATCCATTTAGGTTTCCATTTGCTCCCCCACCTGGGCCGGCGCTGGGGTCGGCGGCGCATTCCTCGCGGATGCACCATTTAGTGTCGTCCTAACCGGGGCTAAGCGCCCGCGGACCGGAGGGGGGCTGCAGTTGCTTCCCCCCATCCGGTGGTTTGCAGGAGACGGCACACTTGTGTGCCGCCTTGTGCTCTTCGGCACCGCAGCGGTAACACAATCCACTGCGGTCCTTTGCCGAGGGGCATCGCTGGGTGACCCAAGTCCATGCAGCGGAAACACCGCATGGGCTTGCTCTCCAACGGTAGGATGGAGATGGCGCTCCATCCAACCGGGACGCACCCGGCATTTACCAGGCGCTTGGCCACCTCCACAGGTACCGATGCGAAGGCTTCGCCCACTCCGCGGGCAACCGTATGCACCTTTGCCCACCTTGATTTGGTGGGCAGGGCACCCTCCAGCTTGGGCCAGGGTCTAGCTCGTCAGCGGTCACAGAGTCGTCAATTCCGACGACCCTGATTTCAGGCGATGAAAGTGCCTAAGATGAAATCTTTTACCAGCGAAATGTTCTTTGGTCAAAGATTTTGTTGGGGTGATGGAAATAAATGACGAACAAATGACGATGAGCGAAGTCCAAATGGCCAATGGTGGATCGGTCTTAGTAGAACCGTCGCGGATCAAAGTACGAGGATTTGTAGTGACCACTGGTAGATCTCGATCACAGTACAGAAGGTGGTGAACAGTGCATAGCAGATGTCGGTGAGAATGTGGAGGCCACGGTAGTACGTACCAGCTCTCAACGCGGCATCATCTCCCACAAGGTGGAACACGAGATGCACATCAGGCAGGTTGCTGTGTCTCGTGATAAATACGTCTCCCGCAGCTACCCCGGGTTTGCCCCGACCCACAGATATATTGCGTTGCTCCACCTAGCAAGGATTAAAATAAATTACTTAACTAACATGCAAATATGTTTAGTGTCGTGTGTAGAAAAATTATGGATTCTTTCTATACTCGTTAGGATTGAGTATCTATATTAAACGTGAAAACGCCGATTCTCAATTGCTCCTATACATTGCAAAAAGTACCACGTATTAAAAAATGTTGTAGGTTGCCAGGAAGAAGGTTCGCGGAGTACCTCTTAGTATCTCTAACATTGGTACTGTGCCAACCTCTGCGGCTGTTGGCATAGCCTCGATATCGCTGGGCACTTGTGACCTTTTCTCTTCGCGCCATGTTATCTATGTACTGACTTGTTAATATCAACAAACTAAAGTAGTTAAAAAAGTATTTAAATTATAGATGGTGGGAATTGCTCTCTTTTGTAATATAAAAATATTTTCTACATTCCTAGCACATCCACGGAACAATAGTTCATGAGACATGACATTGTAAATTACAAAAATAGTTAAAATTAGTTAGTTTTCTTTTTGTACAATATATGCAGCGGAACTAAGTCCATTTGGCAAGGTTTTAATATAGGGATCCCATTGTAAACGAGAATAGAGTATGATACCACAAAATCAAATTACTGCTAGCACTAGTTATGATAATTCATTCCCTTATATTATTGGTATCATTTCAGTTGAGTAATAAATTAGTTATGTATTGAGAACCAATAATGTGTTTTTCAGTTACTGAGGTTTCCAGGTGAATCAGTGTGAAAAATTGCAGTATTGCTTTACTAGGTTCGTTAACTGTGAAACATTTTAATATCAAAATGCGTATCTAATATTGACCGAATTGTGATGTTATGTATCATACTAATCCTTTCTCGACAAAAGGTCTCAAAAAAAAAAAACACAATATTATCTCGAACCACTATATCCCGTGATGAGGGCGTCCAACAATATAGACTCATTATCTGTCGTAATGTCACTTACCGGCTCCTTAAGTCGCTCTTCAATATCTCTCAGTTGCGCGTCCAATGCTGGGAAGTGGTGGTCAGCGGCGGCAGTGGCGACTTGCAACGCAGCCAAGGGGGTGCCTCCTCCTTGCGATGGACCGCCCGCCGACACCACTACACAAGCCGATAATTCCGACGAGTATAGCGATAACGCTGTTTGAAGGCGGCGGGATGCATCTAGGGGACTAAGGGAAACGGGGAACTTATTAAGTCATAGTCACGGAGACAATTGTAAGAGAAACGACAAGCCAACAGTTGAGGGTAAGGGACGAGCTGCTAACACCACTAAGCAGGGTGATAACTTTAACGAGTATAGTTTGTTTGAACATACTTACTAATATTATAAATCGGAAAGTGAGTTTGTTTGTTTGTTCCGCTTTCACGCCGTAACTACTGAACCGATTGCTTTGAAATTTTGCCGACGTAAAGATAAAAGTCCGGATTAAATAATAGGCTACTTTTTATCCCGGAAAAATCGATAGATCCCACGGGTTGCGCAATAAAGGCTTCGCTCAAAAACTACTGCACAGATTTTCATGCGGTTTTCATCAATAGATATTGATTCTTGAGCAAGGTTTTGATGTATTTTTTATTTCTGAAAAACGGAGTCCCTCGGGAAGCGCGATAAAACCTTCGCGCCACAAACCGACTTCCGCGTATATGTAGCCGTGGGCAAAAGCTATGACCCTTATTCCTCTATAGACACAATCCCGAAATCCATGCGTGCGAAGCCGCGGGCAGAAAGCTAGTACTATATAAAATTCACATTTAAATTGCGCAATTGTCAAACTTATGTAGGTTCTATTGCCGAGTACGACCCTCCTTAACCGAGGAGGAACCGGTCTATTATTAAGTTGGCCAGTCGGGTTTGTATCTACAGGGGGGCGTATTCTTAATTTTTTTTAGTCCACGTATCTTGAAGAGTCATAACTTGATTTTTAGAATACTTTTACAATAAATTTGTGAATATTTAATAAAAATGGTATTAAATAAAATTTAAATACGTTCATGTAACTTGTTTTTAACGCTTTGTAACATTTGTTGAAGTTTGTTATGATTAGAGATCGGATAATCGGATGCATATTTACCTAAAGTTAATTTTTGGCTCACAAATTATGGAAGCAGCTTTTTAAAATACATTTTGTTAAATAAAAATCCCGGGAAAATACGGGACTGCAAATTGAACGTAGTGATATTGTTTGAAAATTACTAAATTAGCACGTGGTATTTATTTTCAAAAGACCGAGACTCCGGGTTCATTTATACAACTATGCATACGTATTTACATGAAGTTTAGTTTCAGTTCCCCGTGCGATTTATGAATGTACGATTTATTACATGAAGAGTGTTATAAGTAGTAAGCTAGTAAGAAAGTAGTGAGCTAGTTTGACTAAAACAATAATCAATTAAATAATTGAATTTAAATTGAATAAATAAATAAAATACCTACCTATTCACAAATCACACGGGGAACTGAAACTAACCTTCATGTAACGTCGTTTTTAAGCTCATATTACCGACTAGTTTTGCATTACCAAAATGTTCTACAGTACCGGAATTCCGGGACTTTTATTTATGGAAATAAAATAAAAAGACAGTTCCATACTTTGCCAAAAACTAAATTAGGTAAATAAATAAACATCCGGCTATCCAAATAAAAAGCCGTTTCCATACTTTGTCTTAAACTAACTTTAGGTAAATATGCATCCGATTATCCGATCTCTAGTTATGATATTCTCCATTTTCACGTGCCATCTCCATCCCGGAGATTCATTTCTTATTTCTTGTATCTTCTTCCGAAGCTTGCTGTATTTTATCAAGGTATCTGTTTCGTCAAGATAATGATGTTGATAATGTTTATATTTATGCCTAGTGGTAGCTTGATTAATCCATCTCAGTCTGTTAATATAAAAAATTGTAGTATTGGATTTATATCTAAGCTTTTTTTAACCTAATTAACATTCTTGCACAAAGCAGATTATAGTCAGATTTTATATCCGCAGCAGAGTATGTTTTCAACTTTCTTATTTCATTTCTAAGCTTGTTGTTTGTTATGATGCAATCTATATGTTTCCAGATGATATATGAGCTGATTGCCGGATTTGTAGTCGACGTAGAAAATGTTGAAGCTAAATAATTGTTACTAAGTATTACTTAATATCAAATCATTTTCTGCACAAAACTCTGCAACGCACTGATTATTAGAATCATTAATCTATGTGACAAGTATATAACGTAGGTGTAATGCACACTTTTTTATTGCCATTGATGATTAAAGCTGCATGCATTGCAATTGCAAAATTCGATTACATTAAAGTTTTTTCTTAGTTTTCACAGAATTTACGTGCAACATTTTACGTAGAAAAAAACGTTAAAATATTGTCCGTGCTCAAAATTAAATAATGAAAAAAAATGTTATCAGTTGCAGTACAAAATTGTCCTTGTTATGTACTTGTAATATATTCTAGGTAGATAGAGTAATTAATATCTATTAACATTATTTTGTTAATGGTCTTTCCTTTCCTGTTGAAGAATCTAACTGAAACACGCTTCCATCTTTGTCCGTAATGTTTACAATAAAATAATATGGATACCAAAAGTTAAAATAGTTTTAGTATTCCCATACTTATTATGGTCGACAGTGCACAACTGCATCATATCCATTGCTACTATGCGAACGTTGTGTGTTTGTTTGAGTTGTGAGCCCAAATGGATTGTAAAGCTCTCTTCCAAAGCTGGCCTTGGTACGGCCGCAGATCGGGCTGCCAATGGAGAAGGGCAGAATGTTGCTAATGGGGAATTCCTGTGAGTAAAACCATAAATTGTTAATTACTTTGCTTTCATAATTTTATTACTTATTCACTAATTTAAAAATAAATGACACTTTATGTTGGTTTTATAGTTTCATTATAGGAAATGCGGAACTGTTAATACAATTCCACACCATTTATTCTCTTTTTTTTCTAGTTAAGAGCAGTTTGAAGCATTCCAGTTATTTGAGTAATATGAAGTCTAAAAATAATGTATCGAATCAATTTAGATATAAATCACAAGCATCAATCCACTAGATACTTTCAGAGGATGTGTTGTTATTTGTGTTACAGGTTGTATGAATAGTTGGTGATTCATTAAAATTTAACTTTTGAAGTTGATATCATTTATATAACAAGAAGAAAGAAGCGTTTATAAGTATTAGTAATAAGTATAAGCAAATATTTACTAACATCAACTTTTAAAGCATTGGGAAGATTTCGAAATAACAAGATTTCGAAACACTAAGCCTAAATACACTATAATAAATATACGCCTAAGTTACACAGTTTCTGAATAAATTGTAACAAAATATGAAAGTCCTATGAAGTACTTGTCCACTCACTCAGGTGTGTGTAGAGCCTGGTCCCACTCATGGTATTGTCCGAGGGTATCCATTAGCCATGCTCTGTGTCTCGCTCTTTGTGCCTGTTTCAGTGCATCCAGTTGCGAACCCCAACGACCAGCAGCAAAACTCTGCTCTTCAAAGTGGCGTGTGGCTAACTCGTTGATATCTTCTTCTGTGCTGGAAATGTTCAGTAGACGCACCTTTTCTTCCATTTCTTCGGTTTGTCTGTATGTATGGTGTGTAATGTTACATATCCAAATAAAGAATAATAGTTAATTAGTATGTCTTGGGATTATACCAAAGTATATAGAAGAGCAGTGCAAACATTTTTCTAGCATACATGTAGGGAGCCATTAGACTTACATAATAGATTTTTTTTGATATGACAGAAAAACTTTTTAGGTGTGTGTTAGCTTGAGTTCACCTGATAGTAAGTTAGGTACTAACTTACTATCATTAACATCAGTAACCAAACTGGGCAGCAAAATATTTGTGGGTAATCAAATCCCAGACCTCTTAATCAACACTCAGTGGTTTCAATCACTAGACCACAAAGACAGTTGTATATACAGTTAGCAGCACCTCCAAGCGTACAGAAAAACTAGGAAACCAACTTCACTTACGTATGAAATACAAGTGATATGAAGTTCAACACGTGTACAATCAATATTCAAATAGAAATAATAAGTTCCAATTTTTAATGTGTATTGCTAGTGTATATGCTATGCTATTACTAATTAGTTAATATTTATATAGCTTATCTTGTTACTAAAATTGATGACATGGTTTTTGAAAACAAATCTGTACATACACAGTCTTATGTATTGTCACACAGAAAAACTTTTCTTTTAGAATGCTGGCCACAAAAAAGTTAACAATTCTATGATACCATCTAAACAGTCTTAATATTGTTGGAATGGTCTTGGCTGTCATTTTTAGGTAAAAACTATTTAGCACTGATAATAACTTTTTAAATTATAATAAAATGAAAATTGTATATTAAAGTTTGTTTTGTTGATGGGTTGTCAGTATTCCAAAAAGTTGCGCTGCCTGAGTCCTATGGCCCTATTTATAAATATTGTATAACATTGGATAGATGTGAATGGTTCAGGATATATATAATCAGGAATAAGTAATCTTTCACACTAATGTAGTGACTCCAATGTTCCACAAGGCATGCTTGACTATTTTCAAGTGGTGATTTGTCTTCTTCCTTATATAAATTCTATTCCCTACCTATTTTAAGGCTACTTCAGAGGTTTCTACTGATTAGAAGCTGAGTTCTGCTTGTAGTACACACGGGAAACAATTACTCTATATTTTCAGAGAATGAGCACTTTGTGTGAGTCACCAAGGGAAAGACCAGGCGTCCTATTTGAGACTCATGTTGATAGTACGAGGGCTGCTACTTATGTATCCGGTATAGAAATATTAAACAAACGTATATGGCTAAATATGGGTTTATTGTTTTTCAAAGTATTCTCCGCGATGATCGATACACTTTTGCATACGTTGAAACCAATTTTTCTATAGCATTTTTTCCACTCTGATTGCGGTATCTCTGAAACGTGCTGTTTGAACGCGTCGACGGCATCTTCACGGGTCGAAAATCGTTGACCACGTAATTTATTCTATACATTTGGGAATAAATAGAAATCATTATATAGGTGCCAAGTTTGGGCTATACGGTGGATGACCCATCAATTCTATTTTTTGACCCTCCAAAAATGTATTTGTTTCGCGTGATGTGTGACAGCTGGCATTGTCGTCGTGTAGAATGCTTCTGCGTCGCTTGTTGTTTTTACGTATTTCTTTAAATACTTCCGGCAAACAAATGATCGTGTACCACTCCGAATTGACCGTTTTACGATTCTCCAGTGGTATTGTAGCCACATGACCATTAATACCAAAAAAGCAGGCCACCATTTGCTTTAAAGTGCTTCTTGCACGAGTCACTTTCGTAGGGTTCGGCTCATTTTGAAACACCCAAACAGTAGATAGATCCAAGATTCATCACCTGTGTAGATGTTATAAACAGATTTTGAGTCACCTCCGTAATTTTTTTTAACATATTCTTGCACCATTCGACGCGAGCTTCTTTTTGATGCTGAGTTAAGTTGTGCGGTATCCAGCGCAAACAAATTTTTTTTACGAACAAATGTTCATGTAATATTTTATTAATGTTTGTCATACATATGCCCAGAGTAGCCTCTATCTCGCGATACGTAACATGACGGTCTTGCATAATTAGTTTTCGTACAGCTTCA
The DNA here is from genome assembly GCA_036419045.1 of Scirpophaga incertulas. NCBI lineage: Eukaryota > Metazoa > Arthropoda > Insecta > Lepidoptera > Crambidae > Scirpophaga > Scirpophaga incertulas. Next base: position 14,997,936 of record CM071630.1, on the reverse strand, counting down.
ATGTTTTGTGGCACAACGACTGATTTCGGGCGACCTTCCTTAACTTCGTCCGTGAGCTTACACCGTCCACGATTGAACTCTCTAAACCAGTGATACAGTGGTTTTTGATGGAGCTTCAACACCAAAAGTTGAAGTTAATTGATCTACGCACTGTTGTTGCGTTAAACCACGTCGAAAATCGTAATAAATCATAGCATGAATATTTTCACGTGTGAGTTCCATCATTTCAGCGATATGACATTTTAAACCCATCAGAAACAAAACACTAGCGTACATAAGGAAAAAAAAATAGCGGCCAGTATTTCAAAAAAAGGACGAATTTCACCATTGAGGTCATATATTGCGTTTAAAAATGTTGAAATCCCAGATTCCGGATACTTAAGTAGCAGCCCTCGTACAATGAAATGTGGACTGTGTTACTGTACTATCTCTTCTCTAAGTGTTTGATGTCGCGCACTCACATCTATCGTTTGTTATCATGTTTATCAATCAGGCTAGCATGAACATCAAAGTATTACATGTTAAAGATATCCTATATTGTACTGAACTGTCAAAATATTATTTAACTCTCTTTAGACAGTTAATGCGAAAGTTCTATCATATTGTTCTGGTGTTCATGCTAACCAGGCTAGAAATCCTATTGCATCTTAAGGGAAACAGACAAATTAATAAACATTGTTATTAATTAATTTACTGTGCTTTATTCAGGTGATATACTGAAATTATATGTTATCTATGTATAATATATATGTTCCTTATTATACATTATTTAATGGCAAATAAATAATTAAATAAGAAATAACCAATGCCAGCACCTAAGAAGCCAAAAGAGCATAGGAATCAAGTAACAGATAAAGCACAGATACAGGTAAGGTAAATGAAAAGGCAAAAGAGATTTTAATATTGTATACCTTTCTGTTAACTTTTTTATATCCTCGTCCCTATTTTTCAAGGTATCTATGACAGTTGTGGCATATGAATTCTCAACTTGTAATATAGTCTCTAAAGCAGGCGAATGTACAAGTTTATGATAAGCTGCTGCAAACACTTCCTCTTCAGATGAACCCTTCTGCTCTGCATATTCAACAATATTCTCTTTAAATTGTTTCTCCCATTTTTTTACTGTTCCCTCCACATTAAGCTCACCATTCTTAAGTTTGTTCAGAAGGGTTTCATCTCTTTCATTGTGGAATTTCTTTGTTTCTTCATATACAAATTCTGCTAGTTTATCATTGAGCTCTGAGGAAGAAAACAACAGTAATTGATTTCACAGTTGCGAAATAGTTTGATTGTAATTATTTACCAGAAAATATAGATGTACGAGGGCTGCCTTTTAAGTTATGTTGTTTGAAATAAGTATAAACAATCTAATAGATTATTACTATTTATTGTTTTTCAAATAATTCTCCACTATATTATACACACTTTTGCTTGCATTCGAACTAGTAATTAAAATATGTTAAGTGGTGGTAGTCAAAATGGCCGATTTGTACGCATCAACAGTTTCTTTGGGTGAGCTGAAACATTTACCACAAAGACTGCTTAATTTTGGGGAATGTAAAAAATTCGTTAGGGCTTAAGTCAGGGTTGTAAGGCGGCTCAAAAACATATTTGTTTGGTAGGCGGTGCGCGAATTTGCATTGTCATGGTGCAGTATCATACATCTTTGATTGTTTTTTCGAAATTCGATGATGATTTGTGGCCAACAAGCAGTATATCAGACAGCATTAACCAAAAAAGCAAAAACAAACAAGACAAATCTTGCGATCTTCTAGTACAATAGTGGCGACAATCCTTTGCGGTACAAGTTGAGTGTATGATATTGGTCAGTTTTTGCTTATCCTGGCAGACCCAGATAGTAGACTGCTGCTTAGTATGGAATGGATCATAAGCATATATCTAAGACTTGTCACCACTAACCATATCATAAACATGCTTTGACTCTTGTCGCTTGAATGTTTTGCGAGAGCAACTAACACAGACTGTTTTTTGGTCATCGGGACAATGGGGCTTGGGTCAACAGGAGATCAACGTTCTAACTCCAAGTAAAGTACTTTGTGTAGGATTTTTTGGTCAGTGGTCCCTGAAATGCCTGGATGCCTATTTCACCGTATGTCACATGATGATTTTTGAGGGTTAGCTGCTGCACGGCACGGTTTAGATATTTTCATGCATCATGGCAGTTATTGGACAACCATTTCACATACTTGTCACTGCAGCTAGATTGTCCACATTAAAATTCCAAATATCAGCATTCTATAGTCCTAAAACATGGTGCTGCATCTATAAGCACAGTAGTGATCTCCTTAAAGCAGAGACATTGTGATAATCCTCTTTGAAAGTTGCAGAAATTTATGATATGAAAATTTTTCTTAGACATTTCCATTTTCACAAATGACTTGTTGACTGTTGAATAGACAATACAATAAAACTATTTTGCGGATCTAAAAACATTATTTTGTTTTCAAATTCTTAATTCAAAAAGATAAAAAGCAATATATATTTTTTTTATGATTGCAGGAGGTTGGCAAATGACACAACTAAAAAGGCAACCCTCATATATTTGCATAATTGAGATTAACTAGCGATTTTTAAATTGTCTTCTATATGTGCTAACTACTTTCTCAAATTTCATGATTTTATAATAAGTATGGTACAGATTTAGAATCAAATTGCCCAATAAAATATCAGCAAATTACAGCATATGGCAGATTCGGATGAATCTTGGATTGCATTGATTGAGCTAGATTTTTACAACTTTTAATTTCTATAGACATAAGTATTAATATTAATTTTAGCTTGGTATTTCTATACCTCAACGAGATATAGAACCATAAAATCATTTAACTTAGTATTAAGTTGGCTCAGCCCAGCCAGATGAATCAATAAATACAGATATAATTCTTGAACAATATTTGGATTTGTAATAATATAGAAATATTTAAGTATTTGGTGAACTCATCCGATAAATACATCCGAAAATTGTGTATTTTATGTCTATCACAATTATTGTGGAGTAAAATATTAGGTATCCTCGTCACTCATCAAAAAAGTGAAATTATTTAAGACCGAGAGTATCCTTGTTAAAAGGGTACGCCCCTTATAACAAACATTTAATAGCGAATACAACTAAAAATCATAGTATTATATTTCAAAAGGTTAATAAGAAAAAGTGACACATGCCCTGTAATATTAAGAACAGTTATTTACTATATCTTTTATAGATGCTATATACTTACCATCTTCTAAGTAAACGGGAATGTGGAACATGTTAATGAGCCTTTGCACAAGCTCCCTTGTTGAACCGGTATGCGGGATTTCTACCGGAACTTCTAGCTTGAATAACAGATCTTCGTTAGTGCATGTTGGGAACGAGAACCTGAACGTTTTTATTGTGTTCTGTATTGTTTCCGCAGTCATATTAGAGTCGCTACCCATAAACAGAAGTTAACCCAAAGAGTAAAGTAACTATTCCTTGAGTTAACCAATTCAAACAAAACCACAGATCAAGTATTGGTAACAAAACACAACAAACTTAAATATGAGGCCACAGACTAATTAGATTGTTGTTGTTGTCAATTTCGTCCATAGGGACAGGCGAAGGTACTAAGCCATACTGCCAAATCTAATATAAGACTAATTAGATATGAGGCGAACAAACCGCAGATCACAGATAAGTAAAAATTAATCGTAAAAAGCTAACGTTGACGTTATATATGCTTTTTGTAATGTTTATTTATCAGGTAAGACAATCGAGACATGCGTACAGCCATCAGACCATGACAGATATTCTAGGTCTATAATAATATTCATAAAATAAATATAATGGACCACTTATATTTGTACCTACAGTCGGGTCAATTTAATAGGCCACATTTGACATTTGTTCATAGTGAGGTGACCTGCTTAAACACTCCGATTATGGTGAAAAAATCGATATTTACTTCAAACATATGTGAATCGAATACAGTTATTATGGAAAAGTACTTTTTTTATAAGATCCCTATCTTATAAAAAAAGTACTTTTCCACAATAACTGTAATAGGCAAACGAGCAAATGGATTACTTGATGGTAAGTGATTATCGCTGCCCGCAACAACAGATGTGTTGCCGACCTTTTAAATGGGAATACGCTCTTTTTTATAGGTACTGCATTAATATATTTTACGATTTTAATTGCCTTAAATTTTTTTAACATCAATTATTTCTCTGTTTATGAAGTTATTATTGTTTTTTATTATAAAACAAAAGAACAACATGTTTTACATACATACACTCACGCCTTTTTCCCATGGGGGTAGGCAGAGATTACGTCTTTCCACTTGCTACGGTCTTTACATATCTCTTTCGCTTCATCTACTTTCATAACATTCCTCATACATGCTCGACGATTGCGGGTACTTCTGACCTGGCCTTTTTTGAGGAGACTTTCGATTAGTTCGAAATATGTTCGCCTAGGTCTTCCTCGTCCCGTATCTCCACTCACTCCAGCTTCATAAATCATTTTGGTCAGTCTACTTTCATCCATCCGTTCCACATGCCCAAACCACCCAAGCATCCCTTTATTCTTGTCACGATATCCTCTTTCAAACCACATTTCTTTCTAATCACTTCATTATCAATCTGTCACTCAGTTTTACTCCTGCCATACTCCGCAAAGCTCTCATTTCTACTGCATTTATTCTGCTTTCATGTCGTTTCTCCCATACCCAACTTTCACTTCCGTACATTCATGGTGAATAATCCCTTCACAAGTAATCATTGCATTCATTCGATTTTTTGAGGGACATCACTTACGTATAGACTTCATTGAACGCAACATTGTAACAACGGTCATTTGTGCATTTCCAAACTAAAAAAATATTGAATATTTTATGTCCGCCATTACAAGGTTAGTTGAGGAATTTTAATGAAATGTCAAATGTGGCCTATTAAATTGACCCGACTGTAATATTTTTTTTGTAATTGTGTTCAATAAAGAGTTTATATATAATAAGAACACCCTGGTTATTTTGGTTTGGTTTTTGATAGATGTATTATAGTTGTAGTATATATTTGAATTTGATAAGTAACGAAGCTCTTCTTTATATTTGTCTTATTATTCTATGTTTTCTTCATCACTCAACTCAACTTATCCTGACCAGTAAATATTTTTATATACTATTAAGAAAAATCTCCTTTGCAACAAAAATAAAACGACGTAGTATATTAGTGTAGGAAAATTATAAATAAAACGATATTTGTATGTCTTGTTATATTTGTATTATATGTTTGTGATTCAAATGGGCAAATACATATTTAGCCGAATTTACACTTTCATCCTGTTTTACTAAAATGTCATCTTCCCCACAGGATCCCAAGACTTAATTATTGTTCAGGTGCTACCTCTTATGTGGCTAACAGAAAAGTTTGGTTTATTTGTAAGTAGGTATATTAAATTATTCAATGTGGCCAATACGGAGCAAGTTATGAGTCATAGCACAGGTAATGTAGTAAGTCATTTATTATATGTTCCTAACTTAACTACACGTTTAACTATAATCTTTTACTCGTAAGTAAATTACTTGATAATGGTTTTGATCTTAGACAGAGTATAAATATAGCAAAGACATCGCTGACAGTATTCGTTTTTAGGCCGTGTCGTAAATTAAAATAGTTAATAAATTAAATTGAAAAGTGTATCATGATATTCTAGTTTGACTAGTTACCTAATTTCAATTGTTGGACCTTAAATTGTCAAATTAAAGAATTTTCAAAATAAATATTTAAATTGTACGTGTAAAAATTAGGTTAGAAATTTATAATGAGATTTTAATGATTTTTAAATTTCATGTGTCGCTTTCAAAATGTTACATGGTTATCAACAGTGAATAAAGTCTACTTTGCTTGAGAAAGCTAAACGTGCAGAATTAATTGTTGTTTTCAATTGGGAGTGTTTAATAGCAGGACCGTAGCAAGTGGAAGGACGTAATCTCTGCCTACCCCCGTGGGAAAAAGGCGTGAGTGTATGTATGTATGTATATTTGCTGTAGGTCTGTCAAGACAATATACAATCCCTTGCAATATAAAAAAAGTCTAACTTCTTAGGCCTGTTTCCACTAAGAATGAATCGGATGGCTTAGAGTTTCTAATGATTAATCATGATATGTAGTAAACAAAAAACAACTTTTTTTATTAAAATAATATAAGATTACTAATATTTTTGGAAATTAAAATCGGCGAAATTACTTATTTAATCACGTGACATTAAACACAAATCAGAGGAGCGTGCTGCGTGACGTCACGCCTCGCGAAACACCGGTTGTAGTGTAGCTCTGTACATACATCATCTATCTAATCTGTGCTGTCAGTGAACACTGAACAGGTTATTTCCTAGACTAATATGTATTTATTTTGATACACTTTGTTTTCAGAGACTATTGTTAAATTAATACAGTTTGTTTTAAGTTTAATCTTAAAAGACAGGGACATTTGCCATGAAATCAGGATTTACCAAAGCAAACAGCAGTAATTTGTCCAAAATTGACGCCGTTATGCTTGGGAAATGTTTCGCAGCAAACACAGATTTTATATATAAATAATTTATTTGGCGTTTTTATCGTTGTGCTTTTACATTGGGGCACTATACAGTATTTATACTAAGAGGGATTCATTATTTATAATCTTGTCGACTGACATAAATAAAGTCGATTGTTTCGCGAGGAGTGACGTCATTCAAGACGCCATGACAGTCTTGGCCATGTCAGCCTTTTTCGAAGTCAATTAGAAGTTCATTTCTAAAAAAGCAAAATACTTATGAAAAAGGCCTATTTTTCTAAAAATAATATATATTAGGAGTAAAATTGACACTAAACTATAGTTTTAAACGAATTTCCAAAGGACAATGCCCAAATTACAAAGAGCTGTGCCCCAGTCACAATTATGCATGGCCACTAACGAGATTTTTTTTAATGTGTTCGTAATTAGCATAGCTTTTTAAATGAAGCAGATATAATTCGAAACTTCGTGCGAAAATAAAGATATTAGACAAATAAAATGAGCGCCTACTAATATTTATTAGCAAAGTTGTAAGACGACGATATGCATTTTGTTTGACATAAAATATTTTTTGATAAAAAGAATGGTATGTGTAATGTAATTAGTTGGAATCACAGTATATTCCTAGCATTTTCATGTATTTTTAGCAACTTACACCATAGTGTACAAAAGAGAACTTATTTTTACATTGCATGTATGCAATGTAAAAATAAGTTTATTAAATATACTTAATGAAATAAGAACGCTTGTTTATTCAGTTTGAATTACATTATTTTTAGCCTTTTCATTGATTTTCAGTAACTTACATTATGTGCAGTTTAATAATAATTTATCCTAATTACTAGTATTGTTACCAACTATTTTTCAATCTGTGATATGAAAGTAAGAAATAATCCAGAAGTAATATAATTTCCATCAAAACAATTAGGTCAATTAGGATCCTTACATTTCTATATCTGTAATTATCATATAAAGCATGTTATTACTTTTGTTGACACAGAGAAAGATGATTTTTGGAATGTAATATAGGGTTAAAGAGAGAATATAACAATAAAACCACTTGTAATGTTAGCACATTATTATTATGAGTACCTACATAGATACACAGATATTATATCCATCCTAACGTTGGCTAGTATGTTACATTTAATCAAACAGTATAATCATATAGTTTTTAGAACAGTGATTAAGGTGCATGTAAATAAAAAAACGAATGTTTATATTTATAACCATTTATTTTATTATTCATTCATATCAATTATAACATTGTTAATAACAATGACACTTAGTGTAGCCAACCAAAATACACAAAATAAAATAAACGAACACTTTAGCAACTTATTTAAATCATTACAATAATTTACCTCCTGCACTGATTTCCATCTGATAAGTATAGTACCCTCGTTCAAATCTGATACAAAACGTCTCCGTTGAAAGGTGATACAAAAATGACAATTCGTGCACCGCGACATTTTCCAAATCAATAAGCAATTCTTTATTCCTATAAAACACAGCGAAAGGTAGTCAGTGAGGCAAGTAATAAGTCCAGGAAACACAGCAAGGGTCAGTTAAACTAATTATAAAATCACAAGTCACGCACGACGACACTTTACTATTTCCAAGATGCGTCGTTTTGACTTTTGGCCATATTAATCGGCCATATAAATGGTATCGTATTTATGTCATATTGCCATTTCCGTTTCTAAGAAACACTTTATTTTATTGATTTTCTCTCGCACGCCTATTTACGAAATAAATGCCACTAAAATTCGTAATAATATTTTTATATTTATTTACATTTTGTTATAGGTTTGGGACCAGTGGGGCAAATTTGGGCATTCTCCTTTGGGCATTCTCTTTTGTAGTTTCAATAGGTTTCAAAAATTATTTGCGGATTTGTGAAATTAGCAAGAAAAAAATACCTTTAAAAAAATACCTAGAATTTCCAAGAAGTACATTGACGAATAGTGATCAACGGATTTTTTTTTCTTTTTGGTGTTATCGACAAAATAAACTATAGGTAATTTCACCCACTTCGTTTGTGCACTTTATCAAGACTAACACTATATTAAAATATAAAACGTATTTGCGTATAACCAAATAGTAAAACGAAAAATTATTTTTGTAAGGAAAAGTAACATTTTTAATATTTATACTTGTTTATTTATGTTTATATTTAAGGTTGGTGGTTTCATTTTATAGCAGAATGAAGATTCAATATACAAAATTTTGTATTCTTATTTGTAGTAGAAAAATTGTACAGATTTTTAAGACATAACTTTCTATTTATAGTGTGGCGGTAGACCAGTACTGGAGGTTACAACCATATCCGGATCCACTGTCATAATAGTTCTGATAGCAACTATCATTACTATTATGATGGCGGTGATGTAAGTGACATGAGCATCGTTTGAGCATTAGTTTTTAATTGATGGAGTAAAGATCGCGAGCATCATATCTTTTTGCAGTGAGTATGGTAAGAAATAAATTTGGACGATTCAAAACAGCTTTCTATAAAGTCATATTTGAATAAAGTTAATTTTGTTTTGATTTCATGGCCTCTAGCTTAGGATCAGAGGTATCCCTCTGAATATAGTACGAGTCAACACTTATTTGGTCATTGTATAGATTTGTCGAGTCTGTATGACTAAATCCGATATTTAAAATATGTAAGGACAGTAGGTAACATTTTGTAACATCGTTACGGTCATGGTGAACTGGATTGTTGTTAAACATAAGTTTTTAATCACGCCATCCATTTCGTTTTGAGATATCCGATCAATCGAGGATCAGGGATTTTATAAACGAAGCTTTATAAAATCACTATGTAGTATTAGTATTTTTTTGTTAACGATACAGCCCACATTATGTGGTATTTTCTCGTAGGAATATATGTCTTATGTTTTGCTTTAATTATTATAAAGATATATCCTGTCTGTCTGTCTTTGACTATTGTCATACCTTATTTATACACCAGAATCTTTTTTTTCTTTCTTTAGAAAAGATATATTTTTCTATAAGAAAAAATATCGTATGTCCTTGTTCAGATCCCAAACTCTCCCTATTAACAGATATACAAAGTTCTTTCAGATTATTAATGTTAGTAGAGATGAGTAAGGTCATGTAATTTGCGATACACAAAGTTTTAGTGTTCATCATTGTCACTTCAATCAATTCCATTCAAACTGGGCCCCAGTGGAATCTGTGTAACATTCTACCGAGGCTCAGATTACGCTGGCTAGATAGGATGGTATGGGAATTGTGTCCAGTTTTCTATTTTTTCTAAAATGCATACATTATGCAATACTTCTGTATCATATTTATAATTGCGACTATAGCCACACCCATGTGGAGCAAAGATTGTGGTTTTTTTACTCTATGAAACTTATACAGGTTGGAAATTTGTAATGCCACCTGGAGGGGAAGTACTCTTAATACTGTAGATAGAAAGTTTTACTTAAAGGAAACATTCCTTTATACATATATAATAAAACTGCATTCAAAGATTTTTGAAAATTCACTTGCCCCACCCGGTAATCGAACCGACTAAAATCTGCAAAAGTTTCATCCTGTATTTTTATTGCACCGATCGGTAGGGTCAATTATAAGGATCAAATCTCTCTAACAAACTTCATAAATTAAATGAAAGGAAAACAATGAAAACTTAATTCAAAGAATTAATAATTTAAGATTTCATTGATTTCATTTGTTTCATAGTAATTTGTACGTTCTTGTAATGCAGACTCCTTTCTTATGCGATACAAGTGCGTGTGTGACGTAGTTTAAATATGGAATGTTATGTTACATTTGAAAATAGATTTTCATTTGTTATTCACATAATAATAAGATTGTTTTTACAAATCATTTAACATTTGTTTCACGGTAAAAATGGCTTATCAAGAACAATTTGATTTATTGGAAGCTTATTTTTTAAATAACAAAGATGTGAATCGTGCTCTGCGGTGGTATGGAGAGAGATATCCAGACCGACAGGCACCAACTCGGTTTGTACTGAAAAGAATGGTAGAAAATTTAAAGAATACGGGTAGTTACAAAAAGCGACGGCAAACTTTTCAGCAGAACAACTTCGATTTTGATCTAAATGTTTTAACATACTTCGAAGCATTTCCGAAGGCTTCAACCAGAGATGCTGCCGAAGTAATTGGAACATCCCACACTCGCGTACTTCAAGTGATGAAAAAGTATAAGTATAAATGTTATCGTGATGGTCGGTTGGTACAAAAATTGCATCCTGGGGATTGTGAGAGACGACTACAATTTTGTCAAAACATGCTGAGAGAAATTGACGGTGACCCTAATTTTTTGAGTAACATTGTATGGTCCGACGAAACCAACTTCAGTAATAACGGCATGTACAATCGCCGCAATAACCATTATTGGTCTCAAGTGAATCCTCTTCGTGTTCACGAAACTAACAGTCAAGTAAGATTTTCTTTCAACGTTTGGTGCGGAATTATGAGAAATATGGTTGTGTTAGTCCATGTGTACGAAGGTCACCTAAACACTGTAAAGTATTTAGAAATATTGGATTTATTAAGAAATGAGTTAAATGGTTTCCCCGATGAAGAGCGAAACCAAATAATTCTACAGCAAGATGGTGCTCCAGCCCATAACAGCAGAATCACTACTGCCTGGATTAATAACCATTTTAATACATGGATTGGTACAAACGGCACAATCAGATGGCCTGCAAGATCACCAGATCTCACCTCTTTAGATTTTTTTTGTGGGGCTATGTAAAAGATCAAATTTACATTAAATCGTATGCTAATGTCAACGAATTCAGAGTGGAAGTACAAAATACTATCAATAATATTCACCACAACACACTTTTAAAGGCTACCAGCGTATTCAAGAAAATGGGGCACATTTCGAACAATTAATTAGTTAGTGTATCATTTTTTGTACATACTTAATTAATGTTTTCCTTTCATTTAATTTATGAAATTTGTTAGAGAGATTTGATCCTTATAATTGACCCTACCGATCGGTGCAATAAAAATACAGGTTGAAACTTTTGCAGATTTTAGTCGGTTCGATTACCGGGTGGGGCAAGTGAATTTTCAGAAATCTTTGAATGCAGTTTTATTTCTTTTCAAAAATAAAGGAATGTTTCCTTTAAGTAAAACTTTCTATCTACAGTATTAAGAGTAATTCCCCTCCAGGTGGCATTACAAATTTCCACCCTGTATACATATTGGGATGTGAATCAATGTAGAGTGTAATGATAGAATTTGTGTTGTTGAATGCCCGAAGGCATGTCCAACTAATCAGACTTCTTAAATAACTTTATTTGAAAATAAATATCGAATACATAGTATTCTTTACAAGATAATCCGCAACTCCGCAACTTCTGTAAGGTTCTCGGGGGAGTACTACACACGTTGGTGATAGTAGAACTATATTTTCATTATATATAAATTATAAAATGGAAAATAAATTACATAAAAAAAGAATATTGCGCGGTTCAGGTGTTTGGCGGAACCGGCGGGCCGGGCACGACTGCGTCTCTCAAGATGATCTTTGGTGTTTAATTTACGCGGCTTCACCGCCTTCCTCTTCCTCGGCGCTGGCTGTGAGCATGGTGATTAGCTTAGTGGTGTCAATGAAGCCTTTATCGTCAATGTCCATCTGATCGTAAGCTTCATCTACTTCGTCAGCGGAGAACTTGTCGCCCCAGGTCATGAGGGCGTGCCTGAGCCGCTCAGAGTCGATTTTGCCCTCCTCGTCGAAGGTTTTGAAAGCGTTGATGACAACGTCGTCCTCGTCGGAGCCACCGGACATGCGGCTGGCAAACAACGTCAGTAGCTGCGTGAAGTTGATAGGTCCAGATGCCTCGCTCACCATCTCGTCCAGTTCCTTCTCGGAGGCGAGCCTACCAAGCGAGTCGAAGGTGGCACGAAGGTCATTCTTGCCGATGATACCGTCTTTGTCGTGGTCCATTAGCTGGAACGCCTGAATAAAAATTTTGTCAGTTATATACATTTTACGTATCCATTGAAGGTTGACATCAATTAACATGAATATTTCTAAGTAACATGTATTTTTACAGTTTTCAAAGTTCTCTCTTCTTTATCTTTTCTAGGTAGGATGTCGCTAAGTTTGACTTAGCGACATCCTACCTATAAAAGATACTGAAATCAGGAATGCGATGGTATCGTGTTTACTAATATTGGTTCGTCCACGAGTCAACAATAGCATGACGCAGACGAGTAGCAAATCATATTCATTTCATCCATTTAGATGCTTCATCTTATTTGTTTTCGGGATGGATGCCAGACATCGCTTAGAAACTATTGTTTTGGCACTTGCTTAACAATAGTTTCTTCTCTTACAAACTTTTCCAAGATAAAGTCTCTTGAATGGTTGTTGTGTGTTTCAGTAAATACAGATTACAAATTAATTTCTAATGATAGTTTAACAGTCCAGTAAAACTCCATATTAATTGACTTTATGACAATATTTTGTGATTTATCCAGTTGAAACTACATAGCGATACCTGTTTTTAATATCATGTATTGTTATTGTTAGATAAACCTCTTTATATAGCCTATCTCTATACATCTATATATTTTTTATATCCAATAACTTGACATTCTATTATTAATTTATTGTCATTAAAGGCTTTTGTTTATTACCGTCTGCCCTTGTTTCATTAGTTATAACTATTCATGACATTTAGCAAGAAGTTATGTGGAATACTGCGATTATTGTCATTTGTAATAATCAATCTATTAATGTTATTACCATAATTTTATGGTGCGAATGTAAACATTCTGTCTCGTAAGCAAAACTATTCATAGTTACAATTCCTACTTCACTCCCAGTACCCAACGATCCGGCACATAGTTATTGATGGATGAATATACTACCGCATTAAATGGGCTGTAGACGGTCCATGGCACGTTCTACGTAAAGAGCCTGCTACAAATTGTGGCCCCGATACGAATATTTTACTATTAGTGCTTCGCATTTTCGTTTACCTCTTTGAACTCAGCGACTTGCTTCTGCGAGAACATGGAGAAGACGTTGGATCCGGTGCGCTTAGCCTTGCGGCTTCCGCGCGAGGATTGGCGCTCGCTGCCACCGGTGGAGGCGGGCGCTGCTGGTGCTGGCGCTTCTTCTGCGGGCGCATCTTCCTTCGCCTTCTTCTTCTTTACCTTCTTATCTTTATCCGCCTGGGGGATGAAGATGATAAATAGTTATATAGTTGGACAAGTCAATGATATAAAATTTTAGGTTACAGGTTAACCGCAAATCTTACAGACCAGACGTGACTAGTATTGTGAATGACTAATATTATTATAGTAATAGATATTAATTATTAAATATTAATCAAAATAGAATAAAACGCCATATTTTATTACGATTTCATAGATTTTTGGTAAATTTGATCACAAATTGTTATAATTCCTCAGCCAATTACAAAGCATTGGCATTTGGTATCATTTGTTTTTATATTTTCTAATTAAAAGCTGTTTTAAAATATTATAATAAATTTGTAATCTTTGGACTAATTTTCTATTGAGTAAAATATTCATAAACACGTTTCCACTTTTAAGATGTTATAATTAATTTAAAGTACATTATTATATTATTCGAATATTTATATTATATCATTCGTTATACCTATTATAAAAGATATACTTTGCTGCGGTACAAATGATCCTTTATCCTTCCGCGTGTTCCAAGCTTATCCCCAGAGCAAGTTTCATTCAAGTTAGTTCAGCCGCTTTGACGTGTAAATGTAACAGACAGTTATATTTTGAAACTGTTTGGTTCGTATTTGTGAAGTTATTGTGAACTTTCTTCAATATCGCTCAAATTATGATAATTAGACGTTGAAACTAGATACTCTGTTCCATCGACACTTTTAGCTATAAGGCGGGAACGAACGCCTCTATATTTAGCTGTCTACTCGACGTCCGTCCACGCTTTGACGTTACGTAAAATTAAACGCTACACTTATTTATAGAATAACGGCTCAAAAGCTTATTTCTTCAATTGGTATTTATGCGTAAAATTTTTAATAAGTAAAACAACAGGTACGTTGCTGTTTTCTAATGGGCTATATAAAATTAAATTACATTGATTCGTGTATTATAAATATAATGTATTACTAATTTATAAATTTTATCTACAGTTAAATAACTTTATTACACTTTATGTTATCTACTAGAAAACACAACATTTTTAATTTTTATAATCATACCTCCATATTTTGTTCTTATTTACTGCTAAAATAGACCCTGAAGGTTTAGTTTAAATAATGATTTATAATTTTGAGTTTTCAATCATTTAATTATGTTGTAACATAAGTTTGGTTGTTAATACCATAATTTCATTTCTCAAATTTTATGTAGTAGTCAATAGCTGTCACTAATAACTATTTCATTTAGTGTTTCTTTATTTGTTAAAGTAAATGTTTAGCAATGATTTAATTTGAATTGGAAACTCACAGCAGCACAAATATGAGCCTAACAGTTTATTTAAAGACTGTCCTTCTACAGGTCTATGTTAACAAACCGCAACTTTATCCGTAAATATAAAACCTACTTCGATATAAGTTAAGTTATCTGCACTATGGTTATCTTCCGTATCACCACTTGTAATCACTTCACTAACTTACCATTGTGTTGTGTTCTGGACGATCGACGGAAGAGAGACTGAGCTGCTCCGCAGTCCCACCCTGACTCCGAGATGTCGCGGCTTCCCTAAAGTCCAGAGCTCGTCCCCTCCCCTCCGCGCGCACGATTCCATATTTAGTTCGGCAGATGAGAAGTCGGGTTGTAGATCGGGCATCAGAATGTTGGGTTCTGTGGACTCGGCTGGCAGCTGGTGGCTTACGAAAATAATCTCACCTGTGTTCTAAAACAGTAGAGACCGACCCGTTGTCGATCGGTGATTGTGTTGGATGTGTTATTTTTGGGCTTTGATTCTGTTGGTCCTATGTGAGCTTGCGTTTGTGATCTTAATTAATTTTGTGCGTTTTAAGTAGGTCAGTTAGTGAAACGAATCTTTTGCGACTGGAAAATAGCAGTATATGATGGATAATATATATTGTTCTAAAACAAAATACAGTTTACTATTTAATGGGCTGTCTCTATATTATGACTTTTGTCCAATTAATTCTACTAAGATTGTTCATATATTGTAGATCTAACGCATCTGTGTTTCACGGATAGTACGCATGTGAGATAGTAGCATCTTGTCATTATCGATTCTATCAAAGTATTCTCTTGATTGAGTAAGTTTTAATTAAGAGAAGAAAGATCATTGAAATAACGCTCAGAAAATATAGTCATAGAGGTTTTAACAGTCAGCACATCGCCTGGAAAGATTATGAACAGATGAATTGGTTAGCATTAGCTATATCTATATATATATATAAATAACAAAAAACTCTTTCGGTAGAGTTCCTGTTTAACTGTTGTAGATATCTTTCACTCACCAATATAACTATCTATTAATTAAAGTATCCAAACCTAACCTACGTATAGTGGGAAAGAAACCAGCTCGCCTCGTTGAACTCCTCTGCACATTATTAGTCATTGCCATTACGAAATGTAAGTGGATCGGAGGGTTTGCCCACATTTAATTGATGTTACCATCAACTTCTAAGTCCGGCGACCTAACTTAAGTTCAATAACCATGACAATAAGAGGAAGGATAGTCAGTTCCTTAGTTGTCGAAGAGTCCATGCTGTTCGTTCTTATTTACGGATTTATCATCATTTGCCATCAAATGAGAAAAGCAACGTTTGAGTCTGAGTCTCTCTGTCATATGTAAGAAAAAGTAATCATTTGGTGTAATATTATTTAAGTACAAGGTAGTCTGGCTCACAATCCATATACCCTCATCATCCTCTTGCCCATTTCCCATTATCTGGGGTTGACGCAGTAGATCTTTTTCTTCCATTCCTCTCTATCATTTCTGCCATTTCCATGCTCACACAATCCATACCCTAAATAAACGCAAACGGAATAACCTCATGGAGAAATGAAACTCCTGATTTCTTGATCAACTAACTGGCGGCTTAATAAGTACCACAGAACTCCGAGACTGTTATATCTAAAATAAGATCAATAACTTTGTTGTTATTCGAATTTTTAGTTGTGTCATCCCTATCAGATTTTGTATCCTCGTAGTTTTAGTGTGAAAAATTAATGAGTGAAAAATGTCTATTTTATTTGTTTAAAAAATCTAACACTGCCAATTTAGGAAATAGGAAGAGAAATATACATCTAATCTTCTGATGTATCGATTAGAAGTCGATCTTTGGTCTTCAGAAAAACTGAATTCGATAACAACTATACCAGACACAGATTAATATGTTTTCGATAAAAACGAGCCAGGCGAAAACTACACGGTGTGTATTACAATATCCAAACCTTGCGCGTGAGTAAGCGTTCGGGAATAGCAAACAGGGGGGACGTGACATCATGGGCCACCCGCCCAGCCGATCATGGCTTTATAAATATAGTTATAGCTATATTGTGGTGGCATATTTGCCGCCTTAGGTAATATGGCTAAATTTAATTTTTGCCTACAATAAAGTTAATTCTTTTTCTTTAGTTGAACCTTAAATAACAGATTTTTTAATTACTCTTACGCTTTATCAGTATTAGTTGAAACATTTTCCGAGGACATGGCATAATAGACACTCAATGTGCCTATCAGATTCTACTGATACGGAAACGGAGAACACGGTGATATGGTTTTCTATTATTTAAATAAATAAATAAATCTTTATTAATTACTTTTACACTATGGTGGCAAACAGGCCTACGGCCCGCCTGATGGTAAGCGGTTGCCGTGGCCTATGGACACTTGCAACACCAGGGGTGTCACTCGCGCGTTGCCGACCCTTCAAAAACCTATTTACTCCATTTGGAGAACCCCATACTGTAGCGCTTCTTCTATCTTTATTAAAATAAGTTTACTTCTATGTATATATATCTATATCTGTTCTCTGTCGAGTTTGTTTGGCATTTTAACCAGGTGGTCGGAACATCGCGGGTATGTGGAATAATATCTGTTGTCCGACTAGGTACAGTAAACTCCCGTCCCAAAAAAAGTTACAATGTTCTCGTGAATTTATAAATTTATGGGATTCATGTTCAAGTTGCAAGTTTTTGCCAGTCCTCTATTAGAAAATTTGAAGCAGGAAAATCCTATTTAAAGCTGTTAAAATTTCTAATAAAAACGGGTTGTGATTATTTTTATTGTTTGACCTTAGTCAGTTCCAGTCAAATTCATAGATCCATTATGCGACTATAGCAGAATTACATAAATTATGTCACGAGGAAGTACCGGATGTTCTTTTCGTTATTTTAAAATTGTTAAGAATATTTATTTTACTGGGGTTCACTTTACCTGATAGTAAGTGACAATAAGGTTTATAGACCGAACTTCATTCTTACACAGGAACTAGGGGAACTAATTGGAAACAAAATTATTAATATAATCAGGTATGTTGTTACCTTAGGTTTTGCGATACTTGATCCTGAGGGCCCCCTACAACGCCAAAGGATGGCCATCGCTGAGGTTTTTAGTGGGTAGGCCTCCCCCTTCTGGGGAGGAGAGCCCCACATAACCACCGGCTTTCCGCAGCCGGGGTATGCAATTCAATGCATTTTCCTCAGAGTAACAAAAAAAAAGGTAGAGGTGTAATGATGAGGAGTTTATATTATCCACATTAGCATTTTTTAATAATTTTTAGCTAGAAAATTTACGGCCCCTGTGGAAGTACCCTCTTATGACACCCACGAGAAGGAATATAGCAGTGATATAATGTATTCTAAGTCTATAACAAAATTTTTAATATTATAATTTATATTCTATAAGTAAATTAGGTAAGATAATGATCGAGGATTTCCCTAAAGTCATGGATGGTCAAAGCGTGATACATTATGAATGAATCATACTTGTAGTAACGACCCCACTTAACCGGTTTTGACTTCATGACGTCACATCGCCTCTCTTCTTCGCCTCTAGCCGTCTCTTTCACTAAGTTAAGTTGCCTTTCACTTAGCCATGAGCAGCCGGAGAAACCGACATCAGTACGTGTAATGAATATGTGACAATCAAACAATGTTTTGAAAATGTTTGCCAAAGCTTATCATGTGATACCAAAGTTGTTTTTGATTTATCAAGTGTTATTATTTATTGGTGAGTCGTTGACATTTTTACAATAGTTATCCTAAAGAAGTCATATGCTGTGTAAAATCTAAAGTTTGTAAGAAAGTTTTTATGTTTGGGCGCAATGAGGAAAATGTTGAATGGTCTTTTTCAAAACTCAGTAAAAAGTTGTCTAAAAATTAAACTAATACAAAAACTTCTTTCTTAGAATTTCTTTGCAAATTCCTCAATTTTACTTGTGATAAGCTGCTGGTGCAGTGGGTAGCAGTGTAGAGAAAATGTGCAGTTGACGCTTATTTACAAAAAGCAGCACATATAAAGTATATAAAAACATTTTGAAAATTATTATTTATTCACTTTTGGCAATAGCGTTACAAATATATATTAACAACAGAGTTTAAAAGTAAATGAAATTTAATGAAAGAGAGTGAATTTGCCATAATCTGGCCAAAATATATTATTATTAACGAACTAATTCTAATAATTAATTTTCAGTCAAAATTTTTGCAGAATTTTTGAATGGGATGCCATTTCAATTGAATTAATCACAATAAAATAATAACACAATCCTCAATAAGTAGTATACACATTTTTACAAAGTGTTGTTGATCTTAGGTAAAAAAAACACTTTTTCGTTAGCTATGGATAGTTTTATTTAATTCATTTGATAGTAATTTGATTTATGTGTATTGTAACATAAATATTAATTGAAAAGCAGAATATGAAAATAGATTTTCAAATTCTCTAGTCTGTTCTTCTCGAGAAAGATCTTCTAAGCTGTAGAGTATTATTTTTTATACGTGTGCACATACAAAATTAAGTTAAAGTCCTTTATATTATTTTTAGATTTGCTTTGTGTATATGTTCTTGTTGTAAAAATATGTTCCTGTAAATGTTTATTTTCAATAAAGATAATACTGAATTTCATATAAATTGGAATAAAATTTTTATATATCCTGATTTGACAATAATTTAGTTATTTATTTTTTTAGTTGTATGACCAAATAGTTGATCGTAATATTTTCCTTCTATTTAAACAGATTTAACCAATGCCCTAGTACTACGTGCATATATTTCACAAAATGGCCTTCACGGAGAGATCGAGTTCTCCAACAAGAACGATACACTCGTCGGCATCAGAACAAATCTGAAACCCACACTGCAGTACCCTGACGGCGTATGGAGATGGACCATCCACGAATTCCCTGTGGACTACCGAGATATCTCAGATTCAAGGTGCTCAGAAGCTAACATTGGAAGAGAAATTATCGATTTGACCGAAGAACTAGGTTATTTAATAGTTCCTGGAAAAGACCACGCCGAATTTGAAAGTAAAACCTCCTTAACAGGCGTTAAAGGTTTATGGGGTAAGAGTATACTTTTAGAAAACGCAGAAAGAGACAGGGTTATTTGCGCGACAATATTGTCTACAGATACTGAACATGAAAAACATGCGTTAGCTAAATTCTCATCCCCTATAGCAGGTAACCTTCATTTCAGATGGCTTACTGCTAAAGAGTTCGACGAATCAGATTCTTATATACAAGCAGATTTATATCACACAACGAAAATTACTGATAAGGTTGATTTTACCCAGCACAAGTGGAAACTCTTCGTTACTGATATCTTCGATTCTGATAAAGGGACTCATGAGGATAACTGTAATGTTCTCCAGCTGGTGTTTGATCCAGAAAACAGTGGAGATGGTATGAGCGTTGGTGATTTAGACATTCGGTTGGGGTTGGTTAAGGTTGCGGCTGACGCAACAAAGAAGAAAATGAAGGTGCTATATAAGGACGAGGTATTGAACATGTTAAGACTCGAAATGGAAGTTACGAAACGGAGCCTTTACGTAGTAATATTCGACAACAACAACCCGGACAGTTTTTTGGCGTGTGCGAAGTTGAGGACAATGGATCCAAAGTATACCAAGTAAGTTTTACTGTTTTGACTATTTTGACATTGTTTATTGAGATAAGGGATTTGATTCTGTCACATATGAATATGTGTGATTTTGTCACATATACTACATGTGTAACAAAATTTTAACTATTTAAAAAGCTGAATTTTTCTTTGATTATTTCATTGAAGCATACCGATATCTATAATTATTTGTTTTTTATAATAATTCGAAGATCTTCGATTTCGGTTTATGGACTAGTAATGATTAAGTGTTCTTGGCACTGACCTTCGAATATATCACTGTTTTTCTTGGATTTAATCCTCAGATACTCTATAGTTAATGATAACTCAAATAAATTCTTAACGTTTATTTAAATATGTATGTATTATACTTACTTAGTCAAATAATTCTGTTACTGTATAAAATTTGGGGACTTCTGATAAAAAGAAACAACCAGATTTGGTCCCTTCTTGACGTCAACCTGACTCTAAAGAATTCTAAAGAGATCCCAATAGGTGGAATTCTGAAAGACATGGTAAAGCTATATGGCGGATACGTTAACACCTCCAAGCCAAACTTGGTTAATTTTTACTGAGTGGTCAAACATATGTACTTGGCTTTGTGTTTTCGTTATGAAGAACTAAACTCTTTTTATTAATCGATTCCGGCTGCTTTCTCTGAATTGTTTGCTTTAGTCTTAATCAATTGTACATCTCGTACAGCATCTCCTTGTTGAAGAGTTCATCTTGGTCACAGTTTGTGAACCCTGTACATCCACGTTCTTCGCAATTTTTTGTAAAATGTGATCCAATTTTTTTAACAGCTATCATTCTCCTTAAAAACGATTAGGTTTCATTAAGGCTGTATAAAGTATACGGTTCGCATAAATTTCAAGCTTTATCAAATGGTTCAAAACTGTTTCATCGTCGTAACTATAATATGCCAATCTTTTTTAAATTTGTTTTCTTTTTAATGTTATTATAACTAATCAAACACAAAAAATACTATTATATATACCTAAGTTTGTTCATACTATATGCGAGAAGACTTTTTCTAATATATATTTTTATATATGCCCTTTTAAATCTCTACTTAACCTTACGGGGAGAGAAATATGTATTTATGTCTTTCACGAGCTAATAATATTGTTAATGAAACAGTTACCTAAAGGTCATTTACAACTACGGGAAACTCATTTTTCAGGGCTTTAATAAACATGGACGGTATCAAAGGCACTGTGGAGTTCAAGCAGCGCTCGCCTTTCGACCCGACTTGGGCGCAGTTTCAGCTCGGCTCATCGGAACAGGACTATGAGTCCGATCTACGCTTCGTCGGTTCCATGCTGCAGTACACCATCCGCGCCTTGCCCCCTTATCTAACAAATGGTAGTCAGGTGGAACATATCTGCAATACCACAGGGGATGTGTACAACCCCAAGGAGTTGGATTTGAAGAGTGTGCCACCAGCAGGTTTGTAGCTCTTGATTGTCAATGGCATAAGTGTTTTTTTTGTTTTTCATATTCTATTAAACATAACATCTAAAGTTATTCGTTCGTAAGCATATATATTCGTTCTGTAAAAATTGACATATATATTCAGTTAACACTATTCAATACATATTACGTTTATCATATTTCAAATTACGTTTCGTTTCAAAAAAGAAATCCCATATTTCTATGTCTCTGTATTTTCTACAATAAAATCTCAAGTACCATCCGGACGCGTTGTTAGAACGAATTGAAGTAAAATTAAAGATATACCTATATCGCAGTAAGAAAGATAAAGCCGTAATATAGTTATATCCCTAGGGATATAATTATGTACCGGAACATAGTTATACGAAAGCGATTGATTACTGTCTCACTAGGAATATAGTTATAAAACGGCAACGGCAACACATACAGCAACACGTCAGCAACCTTTACATTGGAACTATCACTGTTATTATGCGACACAAGTACGTATACGTAAAAAATCTGGACCACCTGCACCTGGAAATATTTGGAAGCTTAATAAGATATGCTAATACTCCTATATATGATACATACAATTACATGGAATTGATCAAAAAAGTAAATTCGTATAAAGCTTCGTATGTTCGATTTGGAATACTATGACAAACCGTTTGGTCTGTCGCTGATCATTTTCTGATCAGTCAGATCAGTGTATTGCGCTAATATCGTCAGTTGTTGGTAATATAGATCTGAATTGTTGTTCTACTCTGCGACAAAAGCTTACAATCAACAATACAACTTTCAATACTCTCTTCAATACAGTTAGCATCATCTTGTTGCAATCTAACTTGGGCTTTGTGACGACGTATACTTCGATGGGACGGTTAATGAAAACCATGATGAGATTAGTAGAAGAACCCACTGAACAAAATATGGGAGGAATTTAAGATCATTCACATTCTACGTTTTTTAATATGAGATATAGTCTTATTTGCATTAGTATTTGCTGACATATGGTGTGCCGACGCGTGACGCGTTTGTCTATGTGTCTACTAAATTTAACATAATTTAGTAGACACATAGATATAATCATAGCAGTTCTGCCCGATAGGCTAAGCAGTGGTATAAATAATTGAACATGATTTTTGGATTCATCAACATTTATCTCATACGTAAGAAAATAAAATGGAGACACATGTATTTCTAGTTCGCCACAGTATAGAGATAATAATTTAACATATAGTATAATTTAATCCTTGTAGAAATAGCTGTGGTTGTATAAATTGTAATCAGACCCTCGTGGATAGCGGGATATACCCACTGTAAAAGAGTTACAACACAAAAATAAAATTCATCTATTGACAATTTATCTGAAACTGGCAGTAACTATTCAAATCAAAAATGTGGGATGATCACGGACAATTCGAATTCCATAAATACAAACGCACATATGTATTTCGTAAACACCGCACTTTGTATACGATACTGCTGTCGTCGCAAAATATACCTTAAGTACTACAAAATAAAATGTGAAATTCGTGTCAGATTGGATTTCCTAAAATATGTATGGCATCTGGCACTGTTCCAAGGATTCTTGACCGACTTTAACATTTATAAAACTTCCATTGAAAACATGTAATGATGATTGAATAAAGTGCTGTGAATTTGGACGCAATTATCGTCACTTTAGCCAATACACACCCACTACACTACTCGATATAGTAAAAAAAAAGAATTTAATCCGTTTAAAAAGAATTTCTGTTTTCGAACAATAGGTTTCCTACACAATACCATTGTACATTACAAACATGTAAACAGTTATAAAATTTACATGTGTCATAGTTATCATCATCATCACATCTCCTCATATACCTGCGTATATGCTAGGGACAATATCGTCACGAGGAAGGAAACCTCGTTCAAAAATAACCTTGGCGGGGTTCGCCCCGAGGGGAAGGACCCATTTCAGGGCTAGCAGCCGATTATCGGCGTGGGTTGGCCGGAGGAGTCCGGTAGCCGCCCTTGTGGCGGTTCTGAGTGGCGCTAGTCGTCACACGCCGGCGGGGTCGTGGTAGTTGTCCGAAAGGGTTCTCATGGCCTCGCCAGGGCGCGATGCTGCTCTCCTCAGGGACAATGCGCTCACGTCGGGGTGCGATGCTGCTCTTCTTCGGGATCGATGCGCTCTGCTCTGGCGTGATGCAGATCCCTTTGGGGATTAGCGCTCGCGTCAAAGGCGTGTATCCTGTTGGATCGGTGGATTTTTTAGTGGGTAGGCCTACCCCCTCTGGGGAGGAGAGCCCCACATAACTCGACTCGCGGGTATGCAATTCAATGCATATTTTACCCCACCTTATAAAAAAAAGGGACAAGATCGTTTCCTAAGTCGGGTTGTATAGTTAAGTACATTGGACTAGAGATGTATACAAATGTTTTCTCTTGCTATGCTTTCTTTCGCCGGGGGGGCCCACACTCACGGTAAAGCTGAATATAACCATCTGCGGCTTCAGCATAGGTCCCTCACAAAAAAAACCGTGGGGCGTTAGGTAGGCATATGAAAAGTGACTCGTAGTTGTTCTGAAATCGGGAGAGCCTTCTTGGAAAGAATGGACATATGTTCAAAAAAATTTTCTTATTTGAAGGTATGGGCACGCAAGATCAGTACGCAATAGGCGATCTCCTGGGCAAGTACAAAGATCGCACAGAGTACCTCAACCATAAGTACTTGCTGCCAGGCCTTGCTAACGAGTTGAGCGGATCCTACTGGGATGTCTTCCTACCATTGCAAGGAGTTTACAGCGTGGTGCACCGTGGGATGGTGCTGGTCAGGTATGGTTATAAAACATTATACAACTTAGTTCACAATTATTCACAACAACTGTTTTCGGCTGATCATATTTACAAGCTAGCATTAAATTTTAATAAGGTCTATATTGAAATTTTATTTTGTACTATTTGGGGTTCTTGGGTTCTTCCTGCCATTTGCAGGTTATATCAACTAAACTAGCCTCGACCGTGTTGTGCGTAGTGGAAAAGAAAAAGGAAAAAATAAGTTTACATTTATTAAGGTTTTATTTCTTGAAATGCAAAGGTCTCTGGTCTGTTTATTACAGGAGGTCCCCAAAGAGAGAGATATGCACCACAATCTTACCCTACGAGTACGGCACTGAGTATCAGACGCAGGTTTCGTCAGCTCAGGTGGTTTTTCGTTACCCCATCGTGGGGAGTGTGGTTTTCCGGCAGCCACTCGGCAGGCCTTGGGAGGACACCACAATTATCATCGAGAGTATGGTCAGTTCCCATCATTTGTAAAGTACACGGGTCACGTGGTGTGTTATCGAACTGCAGCCACACACTACAAAGTACAGTAAGCCATTACTTAAACAAAGTTTTCGTTCACAATGTTTATTTTGACGACCTCCATAGTCGAGTGGATAGTACACCGGTTTCAAGGTGTCGCCATCTCTGAGGTCCCGGGTTCGAGTCCCGGTGGGGGCAGATGTTTGTGTGATGAATGCGAGCATTTGTACCTTAGTCATGGTTGTTGATATATATTTCAATAAAAATTATTTATATATGTGTAATATATGTATGTATATCCGTTACCCTAGATCCCATAGCACAAGCCTTACAGAGCTTAGTTTGGGCTAGGCTAATTGGTGTAAGTGTAACAAATATTTATTATTTATATTTATTATTATTTATTTTTCTATATAAATATATAATTATTAAGTCTACAATTTAATTGCACTTTTTAACTTTATAGACTTACACGGGTTGAGTTAAATCAAGACCCGTGTCCGTAGCAGCTCTTTTATTTTTTCGATTATATGAATTGAAATTAACGATTTAAACATAAAATTAATAAATCAAGAAAATCAGGAGTCTACAAAAATAATCTGAGTGCTGCGCGATGGTAGCGAAGTTAATAAACTTGACGTATATATCACAGAGCATTTTACCGCTCGTTCTTTATAGATAATAAGAGAGAATATTTTAATAATGACTAAATTGTGACCTTCAAGTTATTGTAGCATTCTAAGAGGTTTTTTTTTAATTTTAATCCTTTTTATGTTATGTCAATTATTTATATAAAAAATTTTGTACATCTTACAATGTAACGATTTAAATCTATGAATAAGAATTGCGCTCATAAATAAACAATATTGTAAGAAATCGCAAAAACTAGGTAGGTATGTGTTTTACGTGCCTTTTTATTTTTTATTTTTTTGTTCCCCTGAGGAAAATGCATTAATATAAGTTGCATACCCCGGCTGTGGCGTGCCGGCAGTTATGTGGGGCTCTCCTCCCCAGAAGGGGGAGGCCTACCCACTAAAAACCTCAGGGATGGCCTTCCTCAGGCATGTAGGGAGCCCCTGGGAACACCAAGCTACTTCCGGGAACCCCCAGCCTCCGCTCCCCCGCCGATACAGGGGAGCCCTCCTCGGGGGAGGCCACAATACCTCCCCCGATCTCCACCACCGACGACGCCCCCCGGCTACGCAAGGGGCGTGGTCCCTCCCGGGTCGCCGCATTCGCTGGCGCGATTTCCTCGCGCCCGCCGGCGACCCACGGCGGCGCCACAGCTGTGCTACCGAGCCCGGCGTCGCCTCCTTCGAGCGGGATCGGCCATCTCCCGACCCCGCTCGGCGGCTTCCTTCTGGAGCATCACTGCTTCACAGAAGGAGGCTACAGCCCTCCAACCTCCCTCGTCCGCCAGCATTGCCGCAATCAATGCCGGCGGAGACAGATCTCGCCCGATCTCTGCGACCAAGACTCGGCGCTCGGAGGCCCACGCGGGGCACTCCGCCAGCGTGTGCTGGGCCGAGTCGAGGTCGGATGCGCAGTGGTGGCAATGTGTCGATCCCTCCCGTCCTATTCGACACAGATACTTATCGAAGCAGCCGTGCCCGGTGAGTATCTGAGTCAATCGGTAGGTGACCTCCTCCTTCCCGTGGAGTGTTTTACGTGCCTAAACACGGTACAGGCCGAGACGACACACTGTCGTACATGGGGTTTCGTTTTTCAAGTGCACGGTAAGTATATAGTATTAAATAAAAAAATACAATATATTATTTACTTTTTAAGATCTTAGTAGAAATAGTAACGCGCAAGTCCATTTTTCCAGATTCATGCTGATGGGGCCAGCGTGAATAACACATTCGAGCATCGTTGGGCGATTCATGACCAACCACCTGGGGCTGATTTTTATAACTGGACAGGTCGTTGTCTCAGCGCGGGCGCCCTATACAACCCTTACGGGGTTCATGAAGACTGTACAGGCATCGAAGGGCTCTGCCGACTTGGCGCCCTTTCTGACAGGTAGATATGGTGTAGTTATATAATGTAGATGGCTTGTACAATTTACATTATTGACGACTTTTACAATCCGTATTTACGACTGTACACGGATAAAAGTACCTCCTTCCACCTGCCGTGCTTGCAGATAAGTTTTATTATGATTTATCTCTCTCTCTTGGTAGACGGGCAAACTACAGTTAGAGCAACGGTAACTTGTCCGCTCTCAATTCTTGTGTCATTTCGTATTGCACGAGAATTGAAATGGTAGTTTTGTGAC
Organism: Scirpophaga incertulas; assembly: GCA_036419045.1. Taxonomy (NCBI): domain Eukaryota; kingdom Metazoa; phylum Arthropoda; class Insecta; order Lepidoptera; family Crambidae; genus Scirpophaga; species Scirpophaga incertulas. The sequence goes on along the minus strand of CM071630.1, from coordinate 14,970,305 downwards.
ACTATGTTAAAGTTTTATTCGTAGCTAATTGTCAGGTAAAATATATATTTATTTACAGGTAGACAAGGTTATATTAGATGGATTGTTGATTTGTACCCCAGCTGGGGAGTCCACTCATACGGGCATCATGGGGCGTAGTAGACTTAGCTAGATACTTTATTCGAAATAATCTGAGAAGGAAAGAGACAGAGAGATTTGATAAATAGTAAATTAACAGACAGGCACGCAACAAACAACGTAAGCATATACTCCCCGTCACAGATGCAGTATATGCTTACGTTATCCAATGACAATCTGTTGATATTTCAGACACGGTACGCTTGCAGTGGCGGGTAGGAAGAGAGATAGTGCCAAACTGACCCGGCGATTGTTCACGGACCCAGCGCTGGCACTGGCTGGCCAGCATTCTATAATGAAGAGATCATTGGTTATCTATGATGATCACGGCCCCGTCGCCAGGGGAGAGAGGATGGCGTGCTCTAGGTACGTTATGAAACATTAAAGTTTCTTACGAAATTAAAATTACATCATTTATTTTATAACAATATTCACTAAATCCTAAGAATATTTTAAAAGAAGTTTACCAAATGTGCCTTCCCACTACATGTATGCTACCTTTGCCGGTTGTTACGACATCCACGGAAAGAAAGTGCTCACATGAATTCTTAATCCGGTGCCGTACAGATAATGATAATACTCTAGTAACCGCCCCGGCTTCGCACGGGTGGCATGCTAATATGAATAGTTACCTATATTACATAATTATTAAAAGTTGACAGCTGTTTTGTCGTTAGACAATACATACTGTTACAATACATACATGTTTTCTTTGGAGGTAACTCTTGAAAGAGCGACATAAAAAAATAAAAGATAAAAAGCGGTTATTGTGGGTTATTCTTGAGAGATAGACATCGCGGACTTTTTTGTGGACTTTTGTAAATTGTACAATACTGTATAGTACATCATTTTGACCAATCTCGTAGGGTTTGGCCAGCGTTTGCAATATAAGCTCAAAAAAGTGAGTTGATTTACGACATCACATTAGAAATCTCAAAAACGGACAGTGTTCCACTACTATATTGTGCATGTTTTATACATATAAACCTTCCTCTTGAATATACCTATTTATTAATGAAACCGCAACCGCTTTAAAATCCGTTGCGTAGTTTTAAAGATTTAAGCATACATAGCTACATACATACAGACACCGGGAAGCGACTTTGTTTTATACTATGTAAAGATATTGGTTCTGACAGCGTGTCAGGTTTGCCGCGTCGTAAAGCGGTGGTGCGAGAGTGGTTCGGCGGCGGCGCGGCGGCGCTGCGTGGGCGGCTGGAGCTGACGCAGCAGTCGCGGTACCACCCCGCCGACGCCCATGCGCACCTCGCGCTGCCCAGTCCGCCCCACACATACAGGATTCACGAAGTCAGTGAATAATAATACCAGAACTATGCACTTCTTCAGCAGCTCGAATATGTCTTTACCGATGTAATTGCCGTTAATATCGTTATTTCATCTAACTTCATTACTCTTACAATATAGCTTCGAGCTAAAGATCTTATTTAATGTTGCATTACATTTTGATTTGCTATTATTGACTAATATTGATCTAGAGAACTTGATTAATAAAAATTTAAAAACATTCATTCATTAAGTAAACATAACGAAACCGCAATCGTAACGGGTTACGGTTACGTTATATTACGGTATTTATTTTTATATACGTTTTTTAACAATAAAAACTTTAATTAACTTAATAAAAAATTTTTGGCATTGAATCACAATAAACCTTGCATTTAGATGAAAATGACTTTTAATTTTTATTATATGAAAAAGAGTTGTATCTGACAAATCTGCACCACGACTACCTACTTATCTCAAAGTTTCTTACTTTCGTCAAATTTTTAATTGCTTCATTAAATCAATTTATAGTTTTAAGTCGATTTGTTCGATTATGACATGACACTAATTAGTGGCTCAGTGTAGACTTTGTCTGTGTAATTACCACAGAAAAAATATCCATCACATGATCGAGCAGTTCTTCCCGCTGTCCACATAGCAGATCTTTTGTATATTAGAATTTCTTGTGTCGCTTAAATATTACTTGCCCCTTGCCCTGAAACAGCTCTTATATTGAAATATCCGGTAGTGAGTTAATATTAATTTTTAGTTCTACGTGGTTTCTGTATAAAAGATTTCATTTAATTTTTACTCTCTTTTCAATTATAACTAGATAAGAGAGCTTAGAATAAATGATGATGAGCTTAGAATGATAATGAGAAAAAAACTAATTTTGCGAATAATTATTTCTATATATTTTACGAAAAATAATCGAGTTCCTTTTTTTTTTCATCAGGCCCCAGTGGAAAAAGAGTTAGAGTTTCCATGCGAGAAGACGACGTTGTATGACACTTATAATCCATTCAACGTGGATAAATCCCACAGTCCTCCGTCTACTAAGGGTAAGATTTCATTATCTAATAAAAGCTTTCTCTGGGAAAGACTAATTTGTGGTATCTCCTAACATTCTACACTAGTAGTGAATTTATTAAATATGAAAATTTTACTTGTCGGTTAGCAGAACGTACAACTGCTACAATCTATCAGGTCAGGTTGGGGTGAATTCCAGCTTATAGTTTTGTCATGCATTTCAATCGCAACGCGCATTGGACAATACGTTCTATGAGTAGGTAGACTTAACACATTTTTTTTAAACACCTTCCTCACTAATAATGAATGATTACTTCTAAAAAAGCGAGGCTAGCATCTTCATTATGTATCTCTGTTAAAAAAAACATAATCAGTCTACAGCAACATTTAGAGTTCGACTAGCCATGACCTCCAAGGCTAGAATGCCTACGATTAGTTTACAAACTCCATTGTTCAGAAGTTATTTACAAATTTATCTCCTTTAGTGTCCAATAGTGAGGCATCCGACAGAGTCGAATAATTTCTTTTCTTCACAATTTAGGGACAACTAGGTTCTACAACTCTTCTTATAAATAAAGGCTGTGTACTTCATTGACAAACTTAACGATTTTAATATCTATTGGCCTACTTGATGGTGGAAGTTATTTAATGGTGTTAACAATCGATCAACAAGATCTTCAATGCTAGGAAGCTCAGACTCAAGTATCAAAATGATAGTTTGCATCGGACGGATTTGTCGGACGGATTCGTCGGACGGATTCGTCGGACGGATTCGTCGGACGGATTCGTCGGACGGATTCGTCGGTTTAGGCTTAGCGAGAACAACGACATTGTGTATGTAGATTTATGGAACAATAAATATGAACGTTTTGTTATAGGTACAGACGACCAGTACGAGCTTGGTGATCTAAGCAGCAAACACGGCTTGTTGGATGAGCTGGACGTGGACTTCTCCTATAACGATACTCAGCTCTCCTTGTTCGGGTCTTACAGCATCATAGGACGTTCATTAGTGCTTCATAAAAAGGTTAGTGTTGTCTTAAGTACAGCATTGTACAACGTGAGCAGTCTTTAAAGCTCTACTATATTTCATTCGAGAGTGAAGCACATTTGGCCTTCAGAAGGTCGTTATCACTAGAAATATTCCATTATTACATGTGGGAACAGTCTCATGGAGCAAGTTCTGGATTTTATAAAAGATGCATCTAAAAATAACCAACTTTTTCATCTTCAAATGGGTCTCTAGCGCTGTGGTCTAGATACTGGGCTCTTAATAGGGGGTCCTTCATTCTTCCTGCCAGAAAAAAAAAACTAATAAATAAAATTAATTTATTGTCTAACAAATATAATTTTTTGTTAGTCTAAGTCTATTTTTGAATTTTTTGAAAAAATAAGTAATTATATTTATTTAATAACTAGCTTTCCGCCCGCGGCTTCGCCCGCGTTATATTCGAATTTCCCACAGGAAGGATATGTTTTAACAATACTGCCATACAACCTTTCACCCCCTCCTTTCAACCTTTTACAACCCTTTTCTGCTTTAAAAGGTAGCCTCTGTCCTTTCTCAGCCTCTAGACTATCTGTATACCAAATTTCATTTAAATTGGTTCAGTAGTTTTAACAATATTTCTTCCATACAACCAATAATCCCTCCTTTCAACCTTTTACAACCCTTTACAACCTTTTTGCATGAAAAAGTAGCCTATGTCCTTTCTCAGGCTCCAGACTATCTGTGTACCAAATTTCATTTAAATCGGTTCAGTAGTTTTAACAATATTTCCATACAACCAATAATCCCTCCTTTCAACCTTTTACAACCCTTTACAACCTTTTTTGCATGAAAAAGTAGCCTATGTCCTTTCTCAGGCTCCAGACTATCTGTGTACCAAATTTCATTTAAATCGGTTCAGTAGTTTTGGTGTGAAAGCGGAACAGACAGACAGACAGACAGAGTTACTTTCGCATTTATAATATTAGTATGTATGTATGTATAGTATGGCACAAAACAATGAGCTTTTCCACAAATACTATTTTCACAGTACTTTTGATTAAAATTTCACCGTCTTCAATTTTCACAGATGACACTCCAGTTTTATTTATTTGAGTTCATTAAAATGACGATAACTTTTTTTTAATGAACCGATTTTAATGAAACAAAGTTTAGATATTATTCTGAGTTAAAACAAAGCAAATAGTGAAAGTTTCAAGCAAATCGGTTCAGTACTTTCGGAGATAAACGTGAACATACATACAGACAGACAGACAAAAAATTCCAAAAAATTTTTTTTGCTTTCTAATAATCTATTTAAGTGCCCCTCTATCCATTTCAGTCAAAAATACTAAATGTACAGACAAAATATTTTTACTGTCTTATTATATGTATAGATATAGATAAAAGTGAAATCTAGACTAATTGAAAGATTTTGAAATTACAAAAAAACATGCAAATATAAATTTGATATATAATTTATTATAAGTAAATAAATTTACTCACCTGCTATGCTTGAATGTTAATATATTAATATACTTCTTATCTTTTGGTTATATTTTATTAGATTGGATTATTTTATCTAATTTCCTAAACTACTGCAGTAAAAGGAAATTGTCTAAAGGACGTGAATTCACATTTCTCAGACTAAAGACGAGCCCTGGGCTTGTGCTACAGTGGAGCGTGGGTATAGTCCATCAGAGGCAAGAGAGGTGCGTGCCATAGCATCTTTCCACCACCCCGGCGGCTTCGCGTGGGGCTATGTACGCATGACACAGCTGATTAGCAATGACGGTGGAACTAGCGACACTGTAATCGAAGTGAACTTGAGGTATCCTGGAGCGCGTGACAGGAACTTTGTAAGTGAGATATATATTATACATCTTTATGGTATTTATAATAATACAGACATGATATGTTAGAAAGAACAAACATCTTTTACAGTTTTAGGTTATCATTTTTTTTTAAATAGGCATTAAGTTGCATACCCCGGCCTCCTTCTGGAGCATCATTGCTTCACAGAAGGAGGCCACAGCCCTCCAACCTCCCTCGTCCGCCAGCATTTCCGCAATCAATGGCGGCAGAGACAGATCTGGCCCGATCTCTGCGACCAAGTCTCGGCGAGCGGAGGCCCACGCGGGGCACTCCGCCAGCGTGTGCTGGGCCGAGTCGAGGTCGGATACGCAGTGGTGGCAATGTGTCGATCCCTCCCGTCCTATTCGACACAGATACTCACCAAAGCAGCCGTGCCCGGTGAGCATCTGAGTCAATCGGTAGGTGACCTCCTCCTTCCCGTGGAGCCAAGCTTCGAGGTGCGGGAGTACGGCACCGACGGCCCGCTGGCGCGCGCAGATCCGTAATTCGAGCTGCACACACCAGGCCGCCACAATCCGTCGGTGCCACTCCCGCCTAGGCACTTCGTGCGCGGGTTCCGGGGCATTCCCCCCATCGCTCCCCTGGTCGGAGGTCGGATGCGTAGTGGAGGCAATGTGTCGAGTTTTAGGTTATCCTGTCTTCAACCTTGTCTATCTTCATTAAATTGGACCTGATTCGGACCTCTTTTTCGCTATCTGACAGGGGAATACCCTCTGCGGGGTAACGTCCTTTTCGGTCATCATTAAAATTTTCTCGGGATTTCTTTATATCTCGGGATATGTCATTTCTTTGATTTAGACTATCTACAAACCTCCTATGGAAAATTATCATTTTAGTCCAAAACTGAACTGTAAATGGTTGTGCATTTACATCTAAATAGATTTAACTACTTATAGTGATTCTATTGATAGTTACTTTGGAGGTCTAGGATTCGATTTTCCATGCGAGCAGATATTTTTATGCTCATTTTTGATGATGGTAGAGGTTCTGAGCTTGCTTGGCTAGTTTGGTAACTATGGTGGTAATATATTACTTAACTTTGTCACTATAATAACAATGTTGATAGTATTTTTGTTTTTCAACAATAGCCAGAACTACAGTTGTTGAGAAGACAGAACTACAGTTGTTGACTAGACTATTCAGATCATCTTCATTCTATTTTTGACTTTATCATTACCATCATTTCGGATAAAAGCCAAGAACTTTGACGTATACTTGATAAAAAAAGGAAGAACAATAGATACCTATATAATTATTTATCCAGATATGTACATAAACACACTTATATAAACCATAAACAATAATATATCTTAATATTACTCTGCCTTTATCTTTACATTATCAATCATGAAAGTAGTGCGGTTTTTATCGCCCAGTCACTTTGATCGGCTTATACCGATTGATAGACATATAGCTGCTTTCATTCTTGTTGATCTTGGTGGATTTCAAGCGTTAAGGCATCACCTCTAGTGTGGCCATAAACGAATTCAGTCACTAGACCGATCAAACCGGATTGTGTCATTCACTCACCCATTCGGCGTACCATACGTAATTGATCTGGGAAACACGATTAATATTTTATTAATGTTGCGCAGACTACCGGCCACAAATGGGAGGTTTTCGTAAACCCGGTAGGGGTGGACGCAGCCGTGCAAGTGACCAACACACGCTGTGTGGCCGGTGGTTACCGCTGGAACCCATACTTCACGCAGCTGGCTGACCCACTGAATGTAAGTAACTAACCTCTAAGACTCAAGTTAATGTTTGTATTTTGTTTTTATTTTTAAACATTATTAAGTATGTATGTGTATATGTATGTTAATATATATAGCGTAAGTTTAAATGAGTATTTTGTATTTATATTGTTAGCTGCGTAAAATAAATAAAATTGACTCATGTTAGTTAAGAGAATTATAATAAAATATTAAATTAAGAATTATAAAGGGCATGGACTATGAGTCCGTGGAGTAGCAAATGTATAATAAAAAAAAATGATTACAAAATGTGTTGTTAAAATATTAAGTTTATGACTTACCATCGTAATTGTTGATAAACCATGAGCGGCATTAAACGACCCTAGAAGACTACTCATAGAAGGCAACAACATACGGTACCTCGCAGGTAAATGCAGTTGCAGGCTTGAGGCGGGCCTGAATGTAAGTAAACAGTCTCGTTGATAAAACATTCGGTGGTTTTATATGACTACCAATGTTAACCGACGGCGCTTGACCAAAATACGCAGTGTGGTCGGAGAGTAGTGGTGGAATTTATAACTAACGCAGCTGGCTGACACTTAAATGTAATTAACAAATAACTCCTTATGGTCGTAGATAGAAGATGGCCAATACGCGATACGTGGTAAGAGACCACGGCTGGAAGCACACAGCTTACTGATTAATAAATATTATATAGACAACGAGAGTAGTATAACAACCCTCGTTGGTACACCGCAAATGCAAGCGAGTGGAATGAGATAATTACACATGGTAGTTGATGGCTAGTGGCCAGACTTTCTACTTCATGTACATAGTTGATTCATTCGTTCAAACTACATAGCTGTCGGTGTTGGAGACTACATAATTATATGGTTGGCGACCACGTATATGATTCCTGATGGCAGTTAACGCAGGAATCCTTTAGTAGTCCTTACATGGTTATAAATGATTGGTTTAACCTCCACAATAATTTTCTGTTTCTTTTCACTTTATAGAGTACAGTGTATAAAGTACTAGCTTTCTGCCCGCGGCTTCGCCCGCGTGGATTTCGGGATTGGGTGTATAGAGGGTTAAGGGTCATAGCTTTTGCCCACGGCTACATATACGCGGAAGTCGGTTTATGGTGCGAAGATTTTATCGCGCTTCCGTGGGACTATCCGTTTTTCCGAGATAAAAAATGCCGCAAAACTCCTCAAGAATCACTCTATCTATTGATGAAAACCGCATAAAAATCTGTGCAGTAGTTTTTGAGCGAAGCCTTTATTGCGCATCCCGTGGGATCTGTCGATTTTTCCGGGATAAAAAGTAGCCTATGTTACTCGGGGAGAATGTAGCTTTCCAAAGGTGAAAGAATTTTTGAAATCGGTCCAGTAGTTTAAGCGTGAAGAGGTAACAACAAACAAACAAACAAACAAATAAACAAACAAACAAACAAACACACTTTCGCATTTATAATATTAGTTGGGATTAGTTGGGATGTACAGTACACATACCAAATGTGTATAGAAATATATTTTATGTTTCAGCATGACCTGTACGAACAGGAATGCGGCCCTGACAATCCACTTAGGTGTGACGTCGGGGACCTCACCTCAAGATTGGGCACTATAAGTAAATCTATTTTTTAAAGACTATATGTTTGATAAACTTATTCTGGCTCTGGGAGTCGCTAACGTTTTTTTTTTTTTTTTTATTGCTAAAGTTGACAAACAAGCAGGCTGCCCACCTGATGGTAAGTGGTAACAGTCGCCTATAGTACATGTGGTTCCCACGAGATTCGCAGCAAATCTGCAAACCTCATAAGAACCACAGTGTACGTTGCCAACTTGTGACATAAGATGTAAAGTCACAGCACCCAGTAATTTCACTGCCTATCTTACCCTTCACGCCGGAACACAGCAAAGCGAACCCTGCTGTTTGGCGGCGGAAATAGGTAAGACGGAGGTACCCATGCAGACGACCCTGGTACAGAGTCTACCTCCTAGTGAACGTGTTTGAGGACATCGGACTTTCGGATATTAGAGTCCCTGTACGGGGTTCCACTCGGGGAACTCGGGGGAACTTGAAATCTTTATTCGACATAGTCAAAACAATTTTAAAATAAGAGAACACAAAGCTATTTAACCATGTATGTGCTTACATTCCAATTTTACCCAAACGGCAGTACACATGAGGGTAAAATAAATATGTTTTAATTAGGAAAAGGTAAAAGATTTTCTAATCGCTATTTACAATGTGTATTTTATAATAAAGAAATAGAAAGTCTATGCATGTGTAATATCGTTTACAGAGTACGTATTGACTTTCAGAATCGTTTTTTCAACAGCGGTTAAAAGAAGGTTTATCGATAGTGGGAACCTATCACAGTATGGTTGATGGGCAGGTACCTGACACCATTACCATGGTTAACTTCTGTCGTAGCATTTGGGCGCTGAATATCGATGAGGTGCAGGGTGATTGGACATACGTATTCAGACGGGAATGTGAATCCATCGAGCCTATTGGACAGAATTAAAAGTCCTGATGATGTATTGCACAACTTCTGGAAAAATGGTTCCCATGTTTGCATTCCCTTTTGGTTATGTAGTTCCAAGAAGCCCTAGAATATATCTACCTAATTTTATGATCACGGGTATTAGTTTTGTAGTAGTGTTTTGCAAATAGCTTGACGGCGGAGAGTATCGATCAACATTTTGAAAGGCTTTCGCTCAACAGATTGTTTAAGGGTCACTGCTTTCTGTATACACAAAAAGTTCCTCTCTCTGTAGCTCTAACTACCGATAGTTTCGGTCTTGCTTTGTCGGTGACATACTAGGTTCAAGTTTTTTATAATAAATATATTTTTGTTTTTTTTTTATTATATGTATTATAAAAAAAATAAAATTAAGAATATTTAATGAATAAATGACTATAATAATAATGAAAATATAGCCTGCAGGCAGCTTATTGTGGCGAGCTGACGATGGGGTGCAACGTGGAGGATTATCATTATTCCTATTATATGGTTTAGGAGAAAGATCGTGGATTAACCGCATGTATGTTCCCGTGGCAAGTCACTGCCACATTATACTCAATTAAGAAAGCATGGGTATCCTGCCATTTCGGTTACATTCTCAAAAAATAAAAAAAACATTTTTACGTACCCTAGCATACTGCACTAACCTATATAAGTTTAATTTTGATTATGCGTTTGTCATTCACGTTGTTAAAACGTGGTGTCACGAAGCGTGCATTTTTGCCTTATGATTATTTTCTTTAGCCGAGTAGCATAATAAATTTAACATGCATGTCGAAGTTTGGTTTTGCCAATTAGAATATCGCTGCTGAGACTGAGAGTGTTCTTAGTAATACGTAATAATTGTCTCTTATGTTTCTAAGTTATCTATAATTTGGTCAGGCTTGGGAGGCAAGCGGCAGGTGTTCGCGGACCCTAACTTGCCCTTGGAAGGCACGAGTGCGGTGGGGCGCTCACTCGTAGTGTTCGCGGCGAACGGTGAACGGCTCGCTTGCGCCAACATTGAGCCGGACCACGATATCATTAAGGCTTTCAATATAATGAAGCCGCCGCGTTTTGTGCTGTAAGTTAAAAATTGTTTAATTATTTTCTAATATTATTGAATACACCTATAATCAATAAAATTTATTAAATTGACGGGACTTTTACTAGTAGATAGATGATGTTATGAGCTGCTCTGTGATATAATTTAGCCTACTTTTATTTTTTTTAAGAATTGGTGATCCTCACAAAAGAATTAACTATCTAAATAATAAAAAAAATACGAAAGTGTATTCTATCTATCTGTCCTTAATTAATGACGAATCATTTGCAGAAGTTTTTTTATTGAGAAGATAATTTGTTGAGAAGATCTGCATTGAGGTCTAAGTAACATATGTCATCATAGTGAACGATTGGGACGATCAATATCTTTAGAAACATTTTTTAATGTCTGTTGGTAAGAAATTCTTAAGATTGTAAAGGACCCTTAAAGTTCAAGTTATCCTTTGACAAATACTGTTGATCTGGGGTTGCCAGCTGAGTACTAAATCAATATACAACCGTATATTAACCGTATGTTAACCGTAATATTTTAGAGCTTTCTGCTATTTTCGAATTCCTAAGATAATTGTTTATAGCAGTAAGATCTTGATTTATTTTATCATTAACACTATTAACGTCAGTCTGAATATAAAGTTGAAGTCATCAGCGAATATGTTAAGTGATAAAATTAATAAAAACTAAAAACAGAAGTGGAGATAAAATGTAGCGTTAAGGGACTCCAACTTCAAGGTTACATAATGAGGGAAACGAATCTTTGAGTTGCGTCTTAAGATACCTTAAGGTGAATTAGAATTCACTTGAGGATTTTAACTGCACTGCACTGCTTCTGTGGATTTTCGCTTTATTAACGAAAATTATTTAATATTATTTTAGTAATAGAGAATGTATCCCCAGAGGTAAGCCTAAGCTTAATCGATTAAGAAAAAGCGAGAAACGCCTTTCCTCAACTTTTTACATATTTCCTCTTTTAACAATATACAGGGGCCAGTTTCTAGAAGAGATACGTGCTATTCTCAGTGTTCCCCCGTGGATGGTGGGAGTAGACTCCCGCCGCTCGAAGCAGCTGCACGCCGGCGCCTGCTTACAGGTGCTGCTGCACTTCACCGGGCCTGCCGCACACCGTCTGCAGCTGGACTTCACCAGGTAATGCTAACGTAGGACTTAATCGGGTAATGCTAGTTGTAGCATTACTGTTGAGTTTTGTTGGGCACTGAGGACTACATTCTGTAAGACACTGCGACCGGATTGACAGTTGTAGTCAGCACTACCGATTGTACATACATACATACATATATGTCACGCCTTGTTCCCAATGGGGTAGGCAGAGACCACCTCTCTCCACTTGCTACGATCCTGGCACACTTCTCTTGCTTCCTCCACTTTCATGCGCGTCTTCATGCATGCTCGTCGGTTGCGAGTACTCTTGACCCGGCCTTTCTTTAGGACATCTTCGATTTGATCGAGATATGTCCGTCTAGGTCGACCTGCACCGATTCGTCCTATCATTCTTACCTTGTGTATCTCTTTCGTTAATCTTCCTTCATTCGTTCTTTCAACATGGCTGAACCATCTAAGCACCCTTTCTCTATCTTTGTCACTACATCTTCAACTACACCGCATCGCTCCCTTATCACCGATTGTAGCTGCGTTTTATCACGTTACTTTATTGTAGTTGATACCTCACCCACTTTCTTTAGCTTACGTTATGTAGGCAAAGTACCTAATACTTTTCCTATATAAGGTTTTCACCGAAAACTGTAATTAAATTCAAATAATGGACTTCAGTTGTGTCTGGAATAGCTTATGTAGCTACACTTTCTCAGGTACGAGTACTACCATATAGTTGGTATAGTCGGCAGCTGGACTTCACCCGGTAATTAACTAGCTATTGCAAGGCAACAAAGAAACTGCATTGTTGCTACAAATAAATTGCAACTGTATTGACAGTTGCATTTGGCACAGCCGGTTGTATTTGGATTTCACTAGATACAGTACGTTTCGTGTCTAGTTAGTGTTTGTCTGTTTTTCTGCTAATGTAAAGGTTGATGTCGCGCCCTTTATAACTTTTGGTATCGGCAGCGTCTGCTACATATGATTGTTGCACTTCACTGCTTAAAGCTAAAATTTACTAGATACTGTAACTAAGAAAGGATTTCACCAGATACTGATATGTTGACTCCAGGTGAATAAGTAAAGCTGGATTTTATCAAGTAAATATTGCGTTTCGTACCATCATAATCCTCATTTTGTTCCTTAGATATCTTGTATTGTGATATTGTGTGTATTTAATGTCAGGTTGCTGGCCTCGGGACGTCTGGACTCGCCCAGCATTTTCATCCCTGGATACGTTAACTCAAAGAGAAAGAGAACCACGTCCTACCGTCAGTGCGGCGTCACCGACCCAAACGACAGGAAAAGTAATTATTTATTTATAGATACATTATCTTTTAACTGTTATTGTGGGCATCGGTGTCTTAGTGTGAAGCTTTGGCTGAATATGATAGCGAACTTCACCTGGGCTCCTCAATAACTGATTACTTGGCTCTAAGCTGATTAGATTACCTCTAATTATTGAACCACAAAAATGCTATTAACAATGATATAATGGCGACAACCTACAAGACGGTGGTAGCCAGTTTGGTCTACGTCTTACCAAAAAGCTGGACTGATTGAACGTTTGCACATGATATATTATAATATATACAGTTTTATATGAGATAAAGTTTATATGAGACAAGTTGCATTGAAACATACTATACATAAAGTAATCTTGAATGGGTCGACCCTTCATAATTTCCTGTGGATGTCGTAAGAACCGAATAACTGGTTCATTGCAATTGCATGTCAGCGGCAGATGTAAATTCGAAAGATAAGCTTACACCATCACGTCTGGCGAGCGTAAGGACAGACCTGGAGACCTATTTTTGAATTACGAATGCGACTTCGAAATCACCGATGTGACTAATAATCACCGATTTTCAATAATTCGTATTTTTGAATATCACTTATGTGACTACCTTAGTCACGGCCCTCACCCACTTGTAATCAAGTCATACTTATGGAAATATTATCAGTGTTTTGTTTAGAGAACATATTGACAAGAGTCTGAAGTTGATGTGTTGATTTTTCAGTATATATATATATATATATATATTATATATATATATATATATATAGGCAGCGGCTACATTCTGCGTGGAACCGAACTTTTACATTTATGTGTGTACTTTATAACCAGAAAAAACTTGCAAGAAACAAAATAACATGTAACAAAATTATTAATACTACAACACAGTTTTACTCTCAGGATTAAGTAAGTGAAATTGTATAGTTTCATGAGAATACATGAAGGTCTCATCTCATTTAATTGCATTTATTCGTAATAGCGATGACCAATATAAAACTGTCTTCAAGAACATCTAAATCAAAGTAATTATATATGTAATCATTGTCCTATTAACATGTCAATTAATACCAAGGCTTTTCGTGTATTTTGACAGGCGCATCCACCTGCAGCTAGTATAAAGCTACCCATTATAAATCATATGTCTATTCTGCGAATGTTCCAGAAGGGTTCTTTGCGTCCTCGACCAATCGTGCGAGCCTGACTCCGCCTATGCAGCTTGCGTCACTATCACTACTGTGTGCAATAGTCTTGTACTTTACGAGACTTTATCGTTAAATAATTACAACAGCTAATTTGGCAAGATTTTTTGTAGTATAGTGAGGAAAGTTCACACATGCTTCTTGACGCGCAATAAACATACATCTATTGATTATTTTCATAATTTAATGATGATTACTATCTTTCATACAAAAAAATGTATGTATTTGCATAAATATCAATAAGTATGAATTCTTGTCAAGTTAGATGTATGCGATTTAACATAGTTATAACACTTTTTTGTTAAAACCATGCTTTTAGAAATATCAAAATGTAAACTGGGGCGAATGCTTTAGATTACAGACAAATTAATTCTGCGTGTGGGGTAACCAGTACTCGTTAAGGGGCTATAAAACTAAAAACAAATAAAAGTGTTAATCACCTGTGAAACTAGTAAAACATTATGTCGTATTTTACTATTTTGAACGGAGCGTATTGAACTTAACAGAGTTAATCTAATAAATAAAAATACTAATTCTACAGCAATAATACTAAAGAATACAAAAATAAAAAAATATATTTGCTATTACATATTAGTATTTTTATGGAAAGAAAATAGTATTTTATTTATTGCATATTAGTATTTTAAATGAAAGACGAGCATATACTGAACGGATTTTTAATGTTACTTGGAGCATTAATCGTATGGTCTATTATAATAATGCAAGTAATTTTGAATACTCTAAACAAATTTCTTATATAAATCTATCTATTCAAGTTTAAAATTTTCAAAATTTATATAGTTTAAAACTTGTACGTTGGCATTTGATCCTTATCCCTACACCCTATCAGCTGTCACCTTAAAGTTTTTATAAATAACGTTTCTTTAATGTGAAATTTGTTGTTAATTAGGAAAGACATTTATCCTCTAGAGACCTTACCATTACCGCTCAGAGTAAGGTTAAAACATTTTTAAACCAGAGAAATCGGTCTGGCAGCGTATAGCGCCATCTCTAGCTCTATCTATCTATCTCTAGCACTGTGGTTTTATTTTTGTTTTAACCAATTACGGAAAACCTACAGATGGCATTAAAATCCATTTTCGACACACTTCCTCATAAAGTGGCTCTAGTCCCATGGCAATTAGGCACATAATGACACCTATAATCAAATTGTGACTTTTTCATTACTATTATTCACGAGTGAGTAATAGTTATTTTTTAATATTATTGGTTGAGTTACGCTTACATTTGCGCTAAAAAGCTATCCGTGAAAAGCCAAAAAAAAGAAACCTCATTTTTTAGTCTATGGCCGATGCGCGCGCATAGGAAAACTAATTAATTTTTCCCGCCATTACGAAATTTATTAGTCTATGGCCGATGCGTGCGCATAGGAAAACTGATTAATTTTTCCCGCCATTACGAAACATTTTTCACAACTCGTCTCGTTTCCTCTTTTGAAGTTATTTAGTTAGTTATTAATTAAGATGTCTACAAATACAATTTATGAAGAAAATGTTTTTTTAATCACCAACAACACTTGTACCATAATGTACTATTGTATATAGATAGACATTCAGATATGGAAAAATAAATTCAGGTAGAATTAATTCTCTACCAAATATTTAATAGATCACTCTGGAGAATTAGTTTTTGAATTATTAATTTAGCTTCGGGCACTCGAAGTCTATTGATTTTTGTGACGTTCTAGTAACGTAAGAAAATTTATGTTTCACCTTCTTGTAGTCTTATGATAATGTTCGAAAGTTTATAATACTTAACCCATAACGAATTCATTAATAAACGTCATAATTATAAAATTATGACGTTTATTAGTGAATTTAATAAATAGTCGCGAACAAATTTAGTCGCAAGTACGGTTATACTTTTCTGTGTGGATGGGCAATGTTTACTATTAAATTGATATCACCAATTAAGAAAGTTTCAAACTTTCAGAAAATAAAGTCATACCATATGAGTCGTACGACTGTAAATAATTAAATATTTGTCACACGCGACGTAAAGATAATAATTATGCGATTTCAAAATTAATGATTTTATAAAAGTGCTCCAAATGATATTGTTACTTACAATTTTTGCTAAGACTCGTTGATCAATCCTAAGTGATGTAAAATACGTCCTACTCTACTAGGACGTATTTTTCGCAGATCACAAGTATCGTAGTAGTACGGCGCAAGAAACTTATCAACTGTATCATTATATTATATATTGCGAAATTTACAATAAATTATGTCGTTAGTAAAATTTGATATCAAGTCGGAACATGGTATTCAAGAGTATGGTGATTGTTTGATTCGTCCTAAGTTCAGCGGTGACCGTAGCCTTGTACGCTTGCGCGTAGCTGGCCCTAGAGAATTACCGCGTAGCTCCCACCCCCTTCCCAGAGTTTTGGTTTCCTCGCTTACGCACAATGTGACGCCACTTGAGTAAGGTCAGTGGGCTGTAGCCACATTGCCAATTTGGTGTTCTTTGTAGTAATCGCTATAGACAGATATGTATTCTACCACGTCCAATTTAATGAATACGTTTAACTTGTGTCGGTATAAGTTTGACATCTGTCACATTGCACTTCATACTGAATCTGAATAGATTACAATGGGTACTTTTGTCATCATCGCATATTACCTTTAGTTTTTGAGAACAACTTGAGTACCTAATTTATTATGTAAAAAGACTGTAATTTACAATTTTATTTATGTGTAAATATAATAGAAAATTGTTTATTTAATATTGATTGTTTTCTTTTGTGGAATCATTGCTGGAACCTATTCCTTTTTGTGCAGTTTGTACATTTAACTGAAGGCGAGTGGCGTCTGTAGTGGTCAGGATATTGATGAGTGATGTATGAAACAAAATGCGCTTTGTAGTAATAAATAGTTATGTATCAAAGCTCTTTCATGTACATATTTCTGAATATGTTATATTTGTAAACTGCATGTCTCAGAATGTGTACATAAATATTTAATAAATCTTAAGCCTCCAATAAGTATTTATTTAATTGAACATGATGAACATGCAAATAATTTCGAACATCAGCGTATTTTATAACTGTGAGTCTATCTGTTTAGGGAAAATCAGATATATTTATCATGATGTTAGTTTAATCCTGGTTGGTAAAACTTGATCATTGAAACATCATTGATCGCTAGGGAGTAGCGTGAGCAGATAAGGATTTAATCATTTGCTTTTATCCCGTTAAATGAATTTTCACTTCACATACAAAACATGAATTAATTGTCCCATAATCTATAACAGATGTGGGGTCAAGCCAAATGGGCGGGCACTCTTCGCGCAGGGCAGGTGGCTTCGCCCAAGTTATTGATTTTGCATCCATTTGGAACGTTCCATCGTTGTATAAATGATGGCAGAGAATATTACGTTTTAATGATCGGAATTGTCGAGCTTTGAGTTTTTCATTGCGTGCAAGTTGAGTTTATCATTTCTTTATAGTTTGGGGTTTTATCATTTGGTTGCGATATGATAATATTCTGTGGTTTGATTTTTCATATCCTATTGCTGTTATCTAAAGGCAACATTTACAGTGACACTGAGAATTATTTGGGACCTATCATAACCGAGCAGAGTTATCATGTAGTTCAGTTGGAACTTTATAAGCTCGGACGCATGAGAGGCTGACGGTGATAGCAAACTGACGTAATATTAAAAGTCAATATTTAGTCAATATTTTTCAGGGTGTAAAGAGTACTGTAAACTTACAAACTTATTTATATTCATTTTCGGAGAATGTAATCAACGAACGAAGCTCTAGCGGTAGTAATTCGCACAGGGCCTACCTGATGGTGACGTAACTTTTATATTATAAAGGACGAAATAATGTTCGAAATGATCAAGTAATGATTTCAAGCTACAAGTAATGAAATGGATACGTTGTCGCTTGTCTATATAGTTGTATAATAGAGCCTCTGTTTTATTAATCACGACATCAAATCATCACTCTGAAGGCTTATAGGTATTGTGTTTGATGTGATTATTTAGATAAGTTGCGATCCTTATTTTTATATATAAATTCTATAATAAACATTACAAATAAACAACAAAAAAGACAGTAAGTATTATTAAATATCTTAATATAAAAGCGGGCGTATCTATCAGAGAGATTTCTTCCAACCTTACGACCCTACTTACCTACTTAGGTAAGGTTGGTGGCCGTAGGGTTGGGGGTTCTGAATGACTTACAGATGAATTTATTTATATATATTTTTTGACATAATGTTATGACTTGTGTTAATAGTATATTACTGGCTAACTCACTGGCATAGAGATCACGACGTCAACAATGCACGCTGAGGTTATATGTATGTATATATTCGAATCCTGCCGGATGCAAATTTTATGAAATATTGTATTTTTCTAGAAACTGTTGTCAATAATTTAACATGAATAGAAGATGGTCTAGGTCTGTCAAAATTATCTCGTTTTGGGCTAATAGATAGATAGGACGAGCCGTTGCAACCCACGGTTAAGTTTTGAATGAATAATTAAAATAGGTTTAATTTACACAGACACACATACACCATGCAATTGTGTCCAAAATCGGCGTAACGATTTACAGATCGATTTACAGCTAGTGCATTCAAAGTGATTCTAACAATCTCATAAACTGATAACTAACAAAATTATTGCAGAATTTAATAGAATTGTTGTGCTGGCTGCTTCGGGTGTATAAGCTGTACGTTTGCTTGTATGACATCTTTATATTGTATTTAAAATATTAAATAAAAATATAATCTACAGTACGAGTGAACAATGCACATGTGTGTATGATATTTATGAAATATAATGTATATGAAAGTATTTAAACAAAAAAATCATGTGATCAGCAGTCAATGCATTTAAACAAATCCGTCAAACTTATAGCACACCACTTTAACAGGTGAACAAAAAAGTTTCCTTTATTCCGTACCGCTTAATTTTGAAATATTACTAGCTAAATAAATTTAAGTTAAGTAAATAAAAGATTTTAATCTTTCTACAAATTTTTACTGTTTGGTTGCATGTCTTATTTGTCTAAGGGTTACAGATTTCAGTAGTGGGGTTATTAAAGGTGATATGAAGATGAGGTGGATAAAACATAAAGCTTGAACTTTACAACTCGTTAATTGCTCGTTAGTCATAAACAAACGGTTGAACAATTTTTCGCTTGTTCGCACTTGTTAAATGCTCAAAAGCTGACAGTTTCGGTGTTTCCTGAGCGCTATGATATGTTCCACTTTAAAATCTTCCACGTTCCAGTCAATGAGCTGTGCTCTTGGCGTTGAAGATGTTTGTAAGTAATGGTGACTACTTACCGTCAGGTTGGCGACTTGCCCTTTTGTGTATTGTTATACAACATCATGAATTTTAATATTGGAAACAAGTATACATGGTAGATAACCTATGTAAGTATGCGGCATGAAGTTTGTACTTTGTTGTGTATGTTCTTTATTAATATTTCATAAACAGTATTAGTTATAACCATTATAAAAAAAAATATTTTACTGACACAGAAATCAGGTGACTATTAGACAAGTGGCACGGCCAAATAATCACCTGTTGCTTCTTTTGCTCGAGGACATACATATTTATTACAACGGCTTCCCGCACTTATCTGAAAAAGGTATTATCTCTTTCGATTGATGTGGATTGTGATATTACTTTTTATTAATCAGGATGCGTATTATACTTAAGCTATGGGCAGAGACATTAGTACTTTATATATCTAAATTGTATAAAGATTTAATAAAAACATATAAATAGAGTAATACAAGTTAGCCTATCTGACTTATGCAAATTGAATACAGCAGCTATAAAATTATTAAGAGTAAGGATATCCTTGTTAGACTAGCTAATAAACAAACCAGTATACTGTACAAATTGCATATGGATGTAGACTTCGTTGCAAACATGGCGGATCATCAAATATTAACACATAACACAGGTATAGCTCCAAGTATAAACCTAGCCCCCAGATACAACCAGCCTCTTGACTGTGTAACTACGAATCTATTTCGAGCGTTTTAAATCATCTCAGTTGAAGACCATCCATCACTGCTTTATAACTTTGGTACTCACAACAGATGCTGTGTCCACGGCGCATTGAATGTAGAATAGGGCTGCGATAGATTTTGAGTTTTACAATAAATTTCCAGATCAGCTCCAGAACAAAGACTTGTGCTATACGCATGCGCGGGATTAAAATCGATGCCCCTATCTGAGCTTCTAGAAACTTCCGCAGTTCACCCCACAGTCCGCGGTTAGCATCGCTACCGACTACATGCAAAATGCGTACTAAGTGGCTCTTATTTTTACCCTTTGTCATGTCCGTTCAAGCGAACTTAGAAGGCCCTTTTTTGTTTTTCGGTCCGAAATATCTCGAAGAATTTCAAAGACCCGCGTTACGCTTCTTAGATCAAGATGATCTTATGCGTGTATACTCGCAACAGGAAGCGATTGTGGTGTTCAATAACCAAGACCCTGTCCCGTTGTCCGGAGCCATTTTTCCCCGACTGAGGAAGATGCTCGAAGGCATGAGTTCGCTAGTATTGACGCAAGATTTCTTGGAGGTGCACCCGGACTACATTAGCAATGAGACTCAGGTGAGTGATTGCAGAACAAATACACTCAGGCGCTCTGGCAACAAATCAACTGTGAGAGTTGTTTTTGTACATAAGGGTATGTTATTATAAATATGACTTGTCATAATTGATGAGCTACTGTCACTGTCGTGTATCTGACTCGCTGAGGAGTAAGTATGGATACCTATATTATATGTTGTATAAAATATATTTGTGAATTAATTCGATTCTTGGTTCTTAGGTTCAATTTTCAAAATCGGATGTTTCGCTAGCTAGAGCTTTTGCAATTGTAACTGCGCAATAAGCAACAGGTGTGTGTTGTGACGTAAGTTATAAGCAAGATGGCGTTCAGCTGACGCTATCAGATTTCATAAGTTTTCAATTAATAAACTTTGGTTTAATAAGTTGTGTAAAGAAAATATAATGATTTGACAACGAAAAAACGAAAAGAAGTTTAAAATAGTTAGACATTTTCGAAAGAGAGCAAAATTTCCGCTATCTTACAATGAAAATTGATAACGCCAGGTAGCACTAAATCAGCCAGTTTCGCTAGTTTGCGAGCGAGACTATACTAGATTTAGCTCCTAGATGGGACGGGTCTACATTGATTATGCGTTGCGCAGTTAGTTTGCGCAGGACATGATATTAAAAATGGCGGACAGTTATGGCGATAATACATCGATGTAACATGATACTTATTTTAAAGTAATCACTTGATATTACTGAAACTGAAATATATAGTAAATAACTGAAATACAATTATGCTAGTAAATGACGTCCCAAGTTTGATTTGTGTATTGTATGCATCCTACTGAATTTATTTCTCAAATTTAAAGGATAATCATTAATTTTAATAAGATTGAAAAAGTAAAATTTTATATAATTCGGTCAACAGCAGAGGACGTTTTGCTATGGGTTGGATAAATTTGTTTTGAATTAATTATTATATTTTTAAAATACTGTGTCGACAAGCAAATGGGAGAAGCTGTGACAAGCGCGGATCCAGTCCTCATAAAAGGTTGTGGTCACAGCTACTACAAAATCGGCTAAGTACGAGTCGGAGCATGAACATGCTCATTAACAATCATGCAAGTCGTTTATGAACTTTTGGATTAGATTATTTTCTTTTTTCTGAGCATAAAGCCTTTGGCCTTAGGAATGGAAATAAACTTAGAGGAACCGATTTCTTCAAATAAAATAGTTTCGATCCAAACCTATTTCAATCAGTAACTTATATTTTTTTCTTTTTTTCTAGTAGTAAGCCAATATAGGGACACTAGACTGGGTAAATAGGTATCTTGACGTTGTATCAGGAGTAATGTAAGTGAGATCAGCAAGTGAGATCCATCAGGCGAGATCTTTATTATTTTTTACATTTTGTAAGAATATCAAATTAAATTAAATGCAAATTAAATTAAGGTACATTTACATAAAACAACTTTATTTAGGTACTTACTTAAATTACAAATTCAAGCTTACGTTTCTTTTTTGCGAAAACGTTGATAATGTCATCGATATCCAGGTTCATATCTTTGTGTATATTTAGGAGAGCTAGCCCGGATAATCTTTCCTGTGCCATTGAGGCACGCAACCAAGATTTTATTCTGCGAAGAGTAGAAAAAGATCTCTCTGCGGTAGCTACGCTGACCGGAAGAGTTGCCAGTATTTGAATCACGCACGTTTCATGATTAATTGTGTTTTTTGAATTTTATTAAGGCATATCGTTTATTATCATCAGCCTATCGATCTCAATAGACCGTAAAAGTGTGACGTCACAAGCCTATTAAGGTTGTGGGTATGCCCATCGTGCCCACAACGGTGGATCCGCCCTTGAGCTGTGATCTTAATAGGGAATTTAAGGCGCAGATGAGTCCGCCATTAGTAATGGTAATGCGCATTAAAGTGATGTACTATTGAACTATCGATAATTTAGCTATCGAGATAGTATTAATTGAAATGCTGCTTTTATTCGATTATGGTAGTGATAGTATCGATACTATAGATACGAAACTTGACAGCTTAAATCTATCGATTGTATTTAGATAATAATATTATAGTTTTCATACCCAGAATAATCGAAAGTATAGCGATAGTTTTACTAAGAAATTCAAGCTTTTACGATAGTACCAAGGTAGTAGTTTCAAATTGATCGATAAAAACTGTAGAATAAATTAACATATCTACGTTACTGACAGCTTAACCGTTTCTGATGTGTTAGTAGTCTAATATAATTCATAGTATCGATACTATCCATTGTTAGAGTTCAATGATCGATATGTTAATTAATCAACGGTAGGACTATCGATCCTTATTTATCGATATAAAAACTTTTCCGCCTTCTGAATTATCGACAGTATCAATTCTATCGACAGTCCTAGAGACTTTATAGATACTTCAATAGTAACTATCGATTATATTTAATTGGATATAATAAATAACTATCGATACTTATCGATAGTTTTCTATCGTCTTTGTGACATTTATAGATATAGACACTCGAACAACAACTCGATATTATTCATATGTATCAATAGTTTACCAACTAACACAGACTTTCAGTAACATTTATGGATTAGACAATATTGAAACAACAGTGTCCGTTGGTAGCTTTTTCAATATCAATAACCGAGTCGAATACGATAATCAACTATCACTCTGCTTACTGTATATATTTTATTTTATATTCCACTGTCGATTGACGATGCGGTCTCCACAAAATATCGTACTAGTGCTATTATATATAGGATGAATGATTGAGCTTTATTTAAAATATTGGATTTCTCTTCAACAATTGTTTTCGAAATATACTGTTATGTATTCTAATGACATGCATCAATTTTTCTAAAAAATTAAATTAAAAATTTAAGCTAAGCTACCTTTAAAAAGTAAAAAGTAATAAAAGAAAATTAATCCTAAAGTACCTATATGTAGTACATGTATGTATTAATATTTTAAAAAAACTTCGCTTTGGGGGACCGCTCTTAATTAATTAGTGTCATATGCTTACCTATCTCATCTTTTATCTAATTGCAGGTAATTAAATTCATGTTTGTTGCATAGATTAGTAATTTTTAATTTTGTTTAATAGTTAGTAATTTAGTTTTGGAGGTTAAAGGTAGTTTATGTTTTATGTGTCGGGGGTTTTTAAAATTTTTTATTTATTGTTTTATTTTATACTTTTCAAACATACTTATAATATCTGGTTAAGTTGTAAATACATCAAACTTCTTGTCGATTTCAAACATATAAGTTAAGATTACATATTAAGGTCAATCTACACAGACATACAGACACACACACAGACAGACAGACAGACAGACGGACACGGCAAACTTATAAAAGTTGTTGTTTTGTGATACAAATCATAACCTTTCATTTGATACCCCACTTGAGCATATTTGCAGACATTCGGTTTTTCTTCCGCACTTTAACCCCTCATAACTTTTAAACGGCTCAATCGATTTTCATCAAACATATCTATGAACTCTCGCCCGTACAACACCTGTAATACAAAAAAAAACTAAATTGAAATCGGTTCATTCGTTCGGGAGCTATGATGCCACAGACAGACAGACACAGACGTTAAACTTATAACACCCCACCTTTTGCGTCGGGGGTTAAAAATACAGTTTTTGATTATTAAGAGTTAGATTCATTTTTATAATATTGTTTAATGGATGCGTTTACTGTTTACCTTCGTATATATTGTGAATAAATAAATTGTGAATGAAAAAGTGTCTGTTGTTTTTTGTACATTCATCATACATTCAGAAGGATTTAGGAATCAAACTACATCATAACATTAAACTTCTATTTTTCATCCATGTAAGCCCAATAAACTCGACCACGCATTCATGTATCTTTCTCGAGTTCTTGGCTGTTGTAGTTCCTACTCCTAGAACGTGGAAGTCTACGATTATGATTTTCTATGTATCTATTCTGCTAGCTGCAGATTACTTTTATAGCGTTGATTGACTTTTTTGGACAAGGCGAGAACAATGACAGGTGCTAATTACCGGACAGTCATCAAATCCATTCAAGACGGATAGGTATCGACGCAATATTAGCGCAGCTTTAAAGGTTCCGATGCTCATAGTTACTGTGTAATGGAGAGCCACTATAAATGTGGCATAAAGAAACATTCTTCGTCAAACTTTAGATTTTTGGCATGTGCCCAAGGACTACTATTATTTGTTGATCTTTAAATTTTTGATGTTTAAATGTTGATCCATGTCAGCTCCTGAATCTCACTTCAATGACACAGGTTCTGATGCTGCAAGGTCCCTGGTCGGAGAGGGACGCGAAGATGACTGAGACATTTCAGCGTCTTGAGGACGTCTACGGACAAGGGAACGTTCTCGGGATTCTAGGTATACAACCAATATATAATATGACAATAGAATAATTTATATATAAGTTTTATGTTTCTTCACTCGCCATAGGACTCCTATGACCCGGATTTACTGATTGCAATGTATCGAGATCAGCCACAGCGCTCACTGCTTAGCGTGCGTTGTGTGTCTATCTTCACTAGACCTTATTGTTCAGATAGTTGTAGATCACTATTTATAAATTTAGAATTTTTGTATATACATATATGAACTCAGCATGTATGTATAAAGTAATTTAATATTGCTTAAAAAATTGCGTAATAACTAGCCGATCTCGACACAAAAACAACTCGGCTTGTCTACAATAAGACTATAAATGTTTAAAAGAAATGTATATATTATTATTATTTGCCTTAAAGAATTTCTAGAAGACAATAATATTTCAATTTAGATTAAAGTTTACAATCAGGTCAGTAGCCGGTTGTACGATCGATTTTTAATTGCCAAAGATGTGTAATTCCGATCCTTAATGTCTTGAAAAACCAAACTATCATCCAACTTATAATCTATATAGTGCAGTATGGGCTAACTTACCTTGTGATTTTTTTCAATGATATTGAATATGACTACCTCGTTAAAACCAGTAATTTTTTTATAATCTTTACATTATTGTCTAGGAAACTCGATATCTGAAAGAACTTCGCTTATGAAGGCAAAGCCATTTGACATGGAGGTCTCATGGAACCGTCTGCGTCGTCAAGCAGAAGAGGCGACAACTGCTGGCCCTACCACAGCTGAAGACGAGCGTCCACCTCGCCAGGGTCACACCTATGCACTTTACAATGCTACCGGTAAGTCTTATGTAACAGATGCCTATACTCATTGAACGTGGGTTAGATAGAACCACAAACAATACAATGAGTTGTAAATTTGATGGAGAACCTATGTTATGCAGTAATGGCAGGTAGATATGTAGATTATATTCTATAGTAGTAAGTGAAGATAAATCTTTAGCAAAGTACTGGATGCACGTTCTTAGAACTACTCGATAATGCATCTGGAACTGACATTATACCAAATCAATAGCGCTCTTATGACGCTGTTGACTTGACATAATAAGAGTAGTAAAGCAACTGTTACGACATTTGCTTTTCTCTAAAACAGAGCAGAAATCCGCTTTGAATTATAATAAAATAAATAAATAAACAATAAACGTGTAACTTTTATGATCCCATTTGATTTTATTACTTCCTAGTTTAATATTTTTGTATTATATTTTTAGCTAGTTTTATATTTTTCTTTGATAATGATTTGATGTATCACATTTACATAATTAAACAAACGCACTTTAGAGAAAAAAGTAATAAGATTCATATTTTCTAATATAATATTCTTCTTATAAATCAGTATTCTAATCTTCCACTGTTAAATATATTCTAAGACGAAAAGAATAGCTACAAACGCTTATTTGAAAATTATACTCAACTAAACCATTTTAAATTACAATAAACTTATTTTTTCGTGAGGGAGTTTAAGAACTTTTTGTATCACTATTATTACTGATACTCGCCAGACCTCACAAAATCGACCGCACTGCTACGCGATTTCAACGCAACTGCGATTTGCGGCATGACGGAAGCGATATTTATTTCTTGTTATTGTGCTTTGGATCTTCATACCAGCCTTCCGAGTTTCTTGCCTGTGCTGGTGGTCACTGGATGACGAGTCATCTCGTTACCACAAATGTATGGTAACATGTTTTAATAAGTATATATTTTTAAAATATACGCGAGATAATTGTTAAAGATTTCAATTAAAAAATCTATCGCTGTTTTAATAATGAGGTAAAATAGCAATAACGTGAACTGAGCTTTGGATGGATTAATGTCGAAAGATACCGTCAATGTAATTAAACAACTAATTCCAAACTTTATGCCCAGGGTAGTGACATCCAGCTTCAGCGATTTTAATCTAAGCTGGGCCGGTTTTTCATATAGAATATAATGTATTTATATTACATGTCAAGATTTCTGATCCCAAGTATCTTTCACAGTATGGGACATATATTCAGCCTGTTCGGTTGTTGGTATCGCTAAGCTATAACGTGTCTGTAAATATATAGATAATTCAATAGTTAGTAGTTTAATGGTATTTTTTATCTTTTTTAGCGTCTTACGTAATATTTCGGGTTGTACTATGTATTATATCTCGTACTGAGATGCCGATAATATCTAAAGCTAGCGATAAACTGCACTTGACTATACACAAGTCACGAATATTAAATTCACGTTACTATTATTCGGTTTTGCTGTTATTGCAGTTGCATCGTTACCGTGCTTGTAGTGTGGTCAGTCTTGATATAATATTATAAATATGATCCAATAAATTGACTACTGAACATAGAATGCCAAAGAATCCTCATAATGGTACAACCTTACCAGCCTCTTCCTTACTTACGACACATGGGAACGTTAACGTTACTTTATGTTAACGTTGGGCAAAATTAATAAGTGGAATTGCCTATTTCAAGTAATTTAGTCTAAAGTAAAATTTTCTATTAATTCTAAGGAATGAATTGATTAGATAGTTTGTTCTAAGCAACAATCAAGCAATTGAAGACAGGCAAAGCTGAGTACTATTCTTATAATTTACATAACACGTTAATCCGTTAGTCGTTAATTATAAAACGATTAATGAGTATTTGTTTATTTATAAGAAAGCTTTTCCTTATTTTTTTATAATTATTTAAGGTAGGCAATTTACGTGGTGTTTAAAACCAGCGATTTTGATGATGTGTTATCAGATTAAGAATTATAGTCAACTTGCTTTAATTTTTCTTGAATGGGGCCCAGCTCTATCTACAGGTTTCGTGTAAAGAAGATTTCACTCTATGGTCCTTTTAACTTACAGGACCACCAGGCAAGAGCATCCTGCTCTTTTCCAACGGATGTCCGGAGCTGGAGTTTGCCAATGGGACCATTATCTTACTGGACAGCCCAGTTGGTGAGCCGACCGTTAAACCCACACGAATCTATACTAGCCTGGTCGTGCGGTTCATGGACAAGACATCTAGGGATAAGGTATGAAAGATTCCGAGTATATAAGATAACAAAGCTGAAAAGCAGTATCAAATATAATATTATTAAAGTAATGATTTCCTTAATGTTAAGTAATACGTGAAGCTAGATGCTCGCAAGAGTTACTTTATGAATACGAAAATTCGTACTGTACTTGGAGCTCACTTAGGAATAGACCTCCAATGTTGAGTGCATTAAACATCTTAATAACACATTAATTTCAACAGATCACGGTAGAGTTCACATTTAAGCAGACAGCGGGTTGGTGGCAGGCGGTGGGCGTAGAAGTGAAGTTCGGGCTAGAGACGACTGGGCTGAACCTGCAGGCGCCGCCACCGCCCGATGCGCCTGCTGCCGTACTAGGTCACGGCTACCAGTGTCCTCTGCCGCTGGTGTACCAGAGCGACGAGGCGAAGCTGCGCTTGCCTGACATCATGGTACGGCTAATAATTCTGCTTATTATTGTCTTATTTACGCTTGTCGCCATTATTAATAAAATCACATTTATTTATTCATATAAAGATACATATGAAACAAATGTGAAAAAAATATATATGAAAAAAGGGCCTCGATAGGTAGGTACAAATTTGAATGAGACTAGTCCCTTCTAATCTCAGAACAGCGGCGACGGGCTTCATAGCTACCATAACCTCCATAATGCCGTCTAATAAGTTCTGTTGAATTTTGAAAATTAAATGTATAATAGCCAGATTTTAAATTATTGATGAGTCTAGAAGCCGGCTTCCATCTTCCTTTCAAAATTTCGAGTGACATTTTTAGTGCCATGTTCTTTATTGGTGGAGTACAGTTCTGTGACTATTCTATTTGCCGGAACACAGTATTGTTATATATTTATATAGGTAATGTACAAAATTCATATAAATCAGTCTCTTCTTAATCCAGCTATAATTATTTACAGCTCCAAGTGTATATGTCAAATACGGAGGGATTTTCTGACACATTCAGCTGTATTCACTTCTTCACGGTGCCCATATGGTAAGTATTTAAAAAAATATTTTTTCACTTTTCATCTATTTAAAATTCGTCTTCATAGATGTTGTCAGAACAATTATAAGGATTCTTCTCAGTTGCAACTTACGAGAGTTTACGTGTTTATTGTTTCTGTTATCATGAAAATATAAAGAATAATTTATTAAACTCATTTTTTGAACTTAGGTCTGGAATATTGGTGACAGTTGCCGTACTTGTCGCTGTAGGTTTGTCGATTTCCTTGATCATGTCGATCAAGACGATGGACCGCTTCGAGAACTCGAAGCATCAACTTACTATCACAGTGTTCGACTAACTAACGTAATTAATAGGTAACGTACCTAACTTTTCTATTATAACTAATCTGCTTATGAACTTGTTTCTCGCTGTTTTCTGATTATGTATTGAGAACTGATTTTTAGTAATTATATTGTTTATTATTATTAAGGATATGTATCGCCGGATAAATAGATAAGTTTTATTTATTAACTGACAATAATATATTTCTTTTATTAAAATAATTTTAAAATGGTTTTGTTAATATTATCTAAATTATGAAAATTATGAAACTAATATTAAATTGTGAGTTAGTTACTTAATGAGAGGTGAGGAGAAATAAGGAAATACATCCCTGAAATGTTGTGCAAATTTAATTTTAATCAATCTTCATGAATTGTAAGTGTAATATTGGTATAAATAGTGGTTGGGTTGGAGATAAATGCGTTAGGTTAGGTTTGGGGCGGTTATAAATTAAACTATCGTAACATAATATAAAAGAAGACCAATCTAACACTTATAATTTTGCATTTAAAATGAATTAGCATATATCCGTGTGGCGTGTGGCCAATATGAGAGCTTTTTCAAACTACTGCCATATTTCTTGCTTTCAGCGATAAGCGCAAGCAGACAATGTAAAGAAAATCTTCTCCAGAGAAAGTCTTCTCGCTTAAAATACCTATCTGCTCTTGCAGATTCTTTGTCTTTTCAAGTCAATGGTTTGAACCCAAGTAATAGTTACACTAATGCCCGATCGACGAGAAGAGATAAAGAGAACAATTAATGTTATTCAACATTGGATATGAGGTGTAACTATACTTCATGGGTAGACATAATTACATAATAAAGTTAAATACATATTGAATGAAAAAAAGATCATACAAAATAATATTAACTTTACAATGCACGACATTTTCGTTCTATTTCCATCACTTATCTATTTAAACGGCAATGCACTGTTAGTATAACGCCTATATTTATTAAGTATAAAATGAATAATAATAATATTCGAAGTCCTGGTATATGGTATTTAATTTATGTATCATAAGCCTAATGCATGACAACTGACGTAAGTACTGAATCATATTATTTTTTATATAAATAAAAATTAAGGATACTGTCTTGATTTAAAAATCCCTAATTAATTATATTTTGTTTAAAATTATGATGCATAAATAATTATTATTTTGTTGACATAAATAATATTGAATTTCAATTGAATGCAGTATGTATGTACATATGATTATCAAATATATCAAAATAGTTCATAAGACGTCTTTTGATCTTCCAATATGAAAATATTTCATTG
This sequence comes from Scirpophaga incertulas, assembly GCA_036419045.1. Lineage (NCBI taxonomy): Eukaryota > Metazoa > Arthropoda > Insecta > Lepidoptera > Crambidae > Scirpophaga > Scirpophaga incertulas. The sequence continues at coordinate 14,939,556 of CM071630.1, read as the reverse complement.
ACGATATAAACATATGTTTAGAAGTAATGTAGGATATTATATATTTATTAATCGATGACAAATCATAATAACCCACGAACAATGCTCTGAAATACCTTATAAAGTTATTTCATAGATTTAAGTACTTATCTTCAGATGTATTTTGTTTTGTATTACTTACTTACAGTATATAATCAACAAATATATAGACTAAGCCACAAAAAAATTACATAATATTATTGAAGTAGTACTTAAATTTTTAGAAATATTTTTAATCTTAAAACCAATAATTAGTTTATCTTGAAAATATAATTTGCTAACGTAGTAAAGTATAGTCTATGCCTTCGTTAGGATTAATATCATGTTACATATCTGCTTATGTATCATAGACTATATTTATGGAATATTTAAACACATAATTTAATAAATTAGGGGTTAAGAATGAATAAGAGATTGTTAATATATAAAAAAATGAGTCACTGATCTGATCAAAATGTAGGGAAGCGTTTAGCGTCCATATGAATTTAACATTGCTTTTTTATTAAGTACGGATTACTTAAATTAAATGTTGAAGAATAGATTAAGCTTATATAGGGATACGCACATCAATGTTTTATTTTATACAAATTTACTTCATTGTTACATCAAATGACTATTATTTGTTTCATAAGTATTAAGATCGTACACTTACTATTTGTTCAATATAATCTTCACTGGGTTTGCGAATATACATAATATTGTTTCATTGGACCATTAGGCGTTTGATAATCACATATTCTAAAACCAAATTTAAAATAACTAAACAAAACTTTAGAGAGGAATGGCATAGAAACATCGTAATCTGTATGGGGTTTACACCTCAAAGAAAATACGGTATGTTGCTTTGTAGGCTTAATTAAGCTGAAATTACTAAAATTACACAACGTGGCGTTCAAGTTATCAGAGCTTTAGATTATCATGTTATCTCAGAATTTCGGCGCTCCTATTGGTTAGACCTATCGTTCAGATCTGATAGGGCTGTGTATATACATATTCAATCACCACATTTATATCCTGTCGTTTATCATTATCCTCTTATGTGAAAATGGCCATAATCCATTGTGTATTATTGAAGATCTAAGCGGACATTCACGCAGACGCGAATACTGGAGGTAACTATCGCACTAACTTCATCCTCCAAAAAGGATCAATGGGAGTCGATTGCACAACTAATATGAATTATATTTTTTTTAAATAAAAGAACGAACGCGGTATTAACATTAAGTGTTATAGCTTCTTAATAAGGTATAGTTGTCGGTAAATAGTTACCTATTTGAACTAATATTTATAAGGAACTTATAATTCGTTACTGTATAAACAAATTAATAGGCGAAGAGTCGGGTATGAGACAAATAAATAGTTTAGGTTTTATTGTATATAGATATGTAGATATTATGACATTTATTTAACTGAATGATGTGAATATCATAAACAATAACATGTTTGTAATAGGATCGAACAAGCTGTGCATTTTCACTACGAAAACCGCCGCTATTTAGAGCGACATAAGGCGAGACAGTTATATTAGAGAAACGTATTGTATGATATTTGCGAAATTTAAAAACATTTAATATGTGCAATCATATTACTGTTGGGTTAAATGCTTATTAAAAATAACTAATAGTTTATCAAAACGTCTATGGAATATATTTGGTACATTTAGAAGTGCCTACAAAATCTTAAATTATCATATTATTCTTGTCGATAAAAGTAAGGTCTTTAATACAATTCGTATTAATAAACTAACTTATTGTATTGTTATTGCTAGCTAATGTAAATATAGAAAACAATTGCAAGTTCCATGGAAAATCAGACAGTTAAATGTAAATATTTAATACGTTAAATAATATATCTTAATTATATTATTATTGTCGTAAAATATTTATTATATATAGTAGAAAGTGTGCACTTGACATATCAGTAAAATTGAATCTGTAAAAATTTACAACGTATATATATAGTATATGTTGTCATAAAATCTGATATAAATTATTAAGGTAAGTTACGTAAGCCAAGTGACATATTTTTGTATATTTAAAATGTGACGCGATAAAAGTAATTTTGAAAGTAGTATGTACATATTTGTTAAACGTGCATTAGCAATAGAAATACTTCGATCACTTATTTAATTTGGGTCGAAGAATATAATGTAATACGTAGTTAGTGTAGTAGTTGTCTAAATATACAGGTTGAATTTTGAATTACTCTTCAAATTGAAAATATTAAGAATATAAGTTTGCTGTTATCACCACAAAATAAATAATATTATTTATTTAATGTATTTACCATCATAATATATTTCATATACGTAACCATCGACAGCTTCGAGCATTTCCCAAGGTGCTGAAGCCCGAGTGAATCAGGCTGGATTTAGTGATATGAGGTTACCAGGTTTAGCGTAAATTATTTACGTTAGCGTGAATTTTACTGAAAAAGAAACGATAGGTCCTTTTAAATCAGTTTTATTGTTCAACATTGTATAGGTTTGATGCGCAAACAATCAACTTTATAGGACAATAGTTATACAGGAAACTCGAAGTTGCCCGCCTGCAGTCTGCGGTGACCACATAAATAAAATTTGATGAAAATTCTTATACTACATATAAATGAGGCTATCCTTGTTGCCCATTTTCTCAGTTTGTATTACAATTTGGCGAGTGATTTAGAAGTCATCCGGTGATTGAATTAGTTGTAGTATCTTAGAACTAGATATCAATATTCACTAATAGGAGACTCTTTACCAAGTCGCCATCTTGCCTATTTCTGATTTTACATAGGCATTGAAACTACCGGGTATTGTGACTTTTGATCTTTTGTCACAAGTTGGCAACGTACATGATCCCTTTGCTGGCTTAGCAGGTTTGAAATTGTCGGGAAATAGTTAAAGTAGCACTTGTACCGATGACTATACGTACTTACTATCAGGTGGGTAGTGTGGTCAATTGCCAACATTCTTTCAAGAAAGTCAACATATTAAGCTATGTTGTGATTTAGACAGTTATAAACGAAAATCATCATATAAAGCTTTGTGATAAACTAGATTAGAATTAGACACTGTTGCATTGAGATCATTTTAATTCCGTAGAAGTGTGATCGAATGCACGAAACAATTAATTTGACTATATATTCTTAGTTTGTTCTAGCACACATTATTGGTGGCACAGATCATAAAATAGTTGTGGTGTCGGTGTCGATCTTACATCTCTTTGAACATTATCTACCTGTTTGCTCATGAGGTAAAAAGATACCTACTAATAGTACTCATCCTTTTTCACTTAGTCGAGATTTAATTTATTCCTTAATAGCACCCTTTCATGGTATTAAATTGATCAAAATGCGTGTACACATTAAATTATAATTATATAAAGCAATGTGATAATTTAGGAACTTTGTCTAATTTTACGATTCCTGTAAATGAGAAATGAGTACAAAATTTACTATAAGTAGGTAGTACATAGATTGGAGTCATATTAATTTGTAATATTAAATATTTTTAACCTGAACTATTTATGTATAACTGAAAAAATCGGTCATATTCGTTTTAATTTTATGATATACAAAAGCTATACAAAAAGGCTATCATATAATTAGGCATTCTTTAGGCTTATAGGACTAAAATCAAAATAGTTTCATCGAGTTGTTCGACAGCGAGATATAATATCGCAAAATTTGCTCAACGTGCGTTTGTGTTTGAGGAAATATTCTAACTTTTCAATTGGATGGAACTTGTATTAATCTAAACAGTAGTACTTGACTCAGCTTTGTTTATTGTATGGTGTCGAAGTAGTACATGAAACCTTATCAAGACTTGGGCTTAAAAAAGAAATAACGTCTTAAAATTAATGAACACTTCCGAAAATTGGAGCTTCTAACTTCCAAAAAGAAACAAAACCAACTCGCCTAAGAAGTATCCGGGAACGCGTATTCCTGTCCAATTCCTTTGTAGCTTTCTTCCTAGAGTGGCAGCTGCATGTCGCGGATAAAGTCTTGAAATTATGTGTTCTTGTATAATTATTGACTTTGAGTTCCATTTCATCAAACGAAAAAAACCTATAAAGTAAAAATAAGCGATACACAATACTTTAGTAGTTTGTTTTTAGTAAAGATATAGAAAATGTACTAGCGATCTAAAATGTATCGTATTCTGTCTGTATGTATTTTAGAATTTCGCATTGTCACCATATTTTATGAGTTTTCACATGTGTCTTAAATATCATTAATAAATTATTTTAAGGGATAAAGTACAAATAGCTTTTAAGGTTTTAGCATTCGAGGATTAGTGATACGTCACCCACAAGTGGTATGCGAGACTGCAGTATCGATATGAATTTGAGTGACCTTTTCTCAAGAACATATAAGATCAGGGGCTGATTCTCGCATAATCTGTAGAACATTGTATAAAGTCGAGCCACGCTCCTTTTATTAAATTTGTCTCAAATTTTGTTAATTGTCTTTATCTGCTGAAAAATCATTTACAACAAATCAGGTTATTTCAAACTTCATTAAAATAATTAAATAGTTAGGTTTCTTTATGGTCATGAGCAACGGGCGGTGATATTTTATCGAAAGGGGCTTCAATCCAGCCCGCTTCGATTCTGGTATGGCCCTGAATGCCGAAAGCTTCTTAAATATCTCTCTATTTCTTTCTAAATATGGATAACAAAAATATTTCTCTGCTACGTGTCATATATGCTGCAGCCAACTTTCCACTAGTGAGCGATATTTTCAGCTTATAAGCGTGTGTTGTGACGATAGCTTACCATCAGGTGGCCCAGATGTTTACAATCTTTGAAGTGTGAAATAAAAATTGATACAGCAATTTTCGCATATCCTATGACTAACTATTTTAGTAATCAATTAGAAGTTTAGTTTAGTATTAACTGTGTAGATGTCTATAGCACCTAGATTAATATTGTGAATATTTTGCTACCATGTTAGGAGTGTGTATTCTAGTTATATTTAATATAGAATAGCTTTATTTAATATAAACAATCTGTCTATTTGATTATTAAAAATATAGTCGTATGTACTATAAATTGGGCAATAAGGCGGGAATGTAGTTTAAAAAATAATAGGGAGTTAGGAAATCTATGTTAAGTTATAGAAAGTAAAGAACTATTTGTAATTAACTATATATGTCATGTCAACTGTATATAATACATTGCTGCATTAGTATATATATTATCAATTTGTATAAGTAATGTTTGTACTTGTAGTGCAGTTTATCTTTGTAATAATATTATACTCATATTTCTAAATATTTTTATTGAAGTATTCATAGATTATTATTTCTGATTTATAGATTAATGAAGTTAAGATAGCGCCGATGAAGGATATAATGTGCGCAACTCATTTCGAACAAACAGTAGGCTGTACTTTTGCTTAATTTAGGATTAAGATTGGTAAATTCTTTACAAAAGGTACCGATCAATCAATTCAACTACTAAAAGTTTGCTACGAGTATAACTTTCTATAAGTATTTGACATATGGTACGAGTAAACTGTAGATGTAATTTGAATAAAAATATATAATTACGTTACAGCTAGAGGCGCTATACAAAGTTTTTTCTTGCAAACGAATATAAACTTATGTATGCTTATCTATTTCAAATATGAATTTTTACTTTTTTGAGCCAAAAGTAAGTACTTAATCTTTTTTATATTTGTCTTTATTTTAATTGAGTTTTCAATCAATATTAAGAAGACACCTCTTACTCTGAATGTAACTAAAGGTCCTGTTTAATTAACGTTTGCAATATAAACCAATTTAAACCTCCACATTTTTGAAATATGTATTTATAAAGTTATTAATATACACAGTTTATTGTGATTCCACTTATACATAAATCAAATTTTGATCACATTCAAATAGGTCTTTGTTGATCTGTACATATTCATGTCTTTATTTGTATCACCTGAAGCTTGATGTAACAGATCATGCATCGTGCATGCATTTTTATGCAAATGAAAATATTATTTAAATATTTTCTTTATTAAACATTTTACAAATGTGATTACTAGACGGGCGTTACCAATTATTAGCTTCGGAGGAACGAGTCGTTGTAGATTTCGTTATTTTATTTAATTTGATGTATGCCAACTTTTACATGCCGCATAATTTTTTCCCTAGCCAAAAATTGGCAGTTTAACAATAAGAGGTATTTGATATTTTTTTTTCCTTATCACGCGCTCGCATTTGAGATGATGTGCATTATACTATGGAAGTGCATTTTCGTATTTCATATATATATATATTATTTCATAATTTAACACCTTAAGATCATAGTTAGTTATTCTTCCAATTGTAAACATTACCTGTAGTTTTTTGTTAGCGGTAGTCGAATGATTGTGGCTCCTATATAATTTACACGTCCGTGTGGTGACGGACCAAGAATACAGCATGTCACCACTCCTTCTCATCCCGAGGATGTCGTAAAAGGCGACTAAGGGCAACATCTAACAACGATGCTAGAGAAGGAAAACTTGAAACAAACCCTATACTATCGTACTTAGCCCGTGGTTATAGTAAGGCAAGCCCATGTCCAACATAGGGTAAAGGGAGCCTTCCAGAAGACTATGTCCCAGTTATCGGCTTCTGGGTATGAAGTGTTCTTTAGTAGGGCTCCAGAGTGCGAGGCACGTTCAAGATGCGAGGTAGACTGTCGAACTCGACACTCTTGGCTCTGGGCTCTTCTGAGGTATTCATTAAAATGGAATGGAAATGAAAAGGGTAGCAATAGACTCGAACATGCTGTGTATCATTGTGGAGTACAAATAGCATGCACACTCTCTTTCTTTCAGTGGACGAACTTCACACAGCTGCAAATACTATGTCCTCTTCAATCGTATGGTTTGGCTTGCTGGGACCTTTCTGTCACATGTATTCACTCGCAGCAATATTTCACTTTTTAAAATTCGACAACCGGAACTCAGGACTGTTTTTTCACAGACCGTGTTCGTAATAAATTAATCTTTCATTGATTTAAAATTAATTCAACAACCAGACTGGTGCAATTTACTAGTATCGATTTACCTGTTTATAGCCAAAAGTTGTGACGGGAAAAAATGGACTACCTAACGTTTGTATATTATTGGGCTTCATACTTTCGATTGGAATGGAAATGTCTATTAACCAAACTAGTGAAATGTTAAAAAAAACTTTTTTTAATTATTATTTAATTACATTCTGGACTGATTTTTTTTGACATTGCTATAAATTTATTGACATATTTAATTGAATATAAAATACTTTTCATCCATTAACCAGCTTGGTGAAGGTCGTTTTATAGTGGGATCTTATACTATATGTTAAAAATCAGCTTTCAAACTTCATCATTGACTGCTTTTCTGTGTCTGCTTCATAACAACTCTATGTATTGCCACTAAAATGTATTTAAATATTCTATATTTTGTCTTGACAGTGCATCAAAGAATTCTGTTACGGGGGTAGGAAATAATTTTAGAAATAGTTATATCAATAAATAATCTATATCAAATCAATAAAAAAAAACTATATCAATAAAAAAATATCAATTCTAGATTTGACCCCATATGTACAATACTTCATCAATAATTACAACATTTACCTCTCTAAACATATACATTGAAAACGTAAAATTTTATTCAAATTGTACAGTTATGCTTACAAGTCGTTTAAATATCGCATATTTTTCTAAACATATTTTAATTACTGTTTCAAACGATACGTGAAATTACATTGTAGATTTATGAATAAGAATTAATTTACAAGTCATCAATATACAAAATCAAAATGATTTAAATTCTAATAAGGTATATAATTATTATATTATAGGAAATGTAAAGATATAAAAATGTCAATAAATGATTTTTGGATTCATATAACTAATTTATTAGATAAGGTAAGGTAAGATTAACAAAAGAAATGTAATTATAAATAAAATTACAGAGTTATATACCAAACACGAAGTAGATTTAGATAAAGTAGCAATTACTTAGTTTTAGTATAAGTGTTAATATATAACCTAACTGGAAATAATTTTTGACACATTCATTTACAACAATCTATATAACACATATAATATTATTATTTATTTAAGATATGGTTTCGCTCTTTGCTATTATCTGGTTATTTTGGTCAGACATTTCTGGTATTCCTAGGACTTTCACAAGAAGATAAATAGTGATCTTACATACATTTACAACATTATGAGATAAAATTCAAAATTATTTAAACATTAATAAGGTATATAAATATTATTATATTATAGGATATGTAAAGATAAAACATAAATAAAGGATCATGTAACAAATTATTAGATAGGGAAGAATAATAAAAGAAATGTAAATATAAAAGACTTGAAAGCGTTTTATACCAAAGATTAAGTAGATTTAGATAAAGAAGTAGCTATTTAGTTTTATTAAAAGCGTTAATTTATAACATCGACCTGATTATAAATAATTTTTGACATATTAATATACAACAAACTAAATAACATTTTTTTTATTGAGATATTGCTCCACTCCTTGCTATTGTCGGGTTATTTTGGTCAGTCACCGTACATTTAAAAATATTATCAAAATTAATTTCTTATAGGTACTAAATTAATTAAGCCAGTCGCTGTGGTGATTGTGTCAACCTTTGATATATTCTTTGGTACTATCTAATTAAATGAAACAGTAATCGTACATACATTTATGACTGTAGTTAAGTTTTTTATACCTATAATATTATTATTCAAGCATAATTATGCAAATTGTACATTACAAATGACTTGCGCCAAATATTCCAAGATGAAGTAGCTGTAGATAAATTAGTAGTTATAATATTAAGAATAGTAAAATATGTTACAAATTAAATATTAACTGGCTTAGCTTGACGATGTGACTAGAAAATAACGACGGACAGATATACGTATTAACAAATTCTATGTATGATCTCAAATAAGTATTTCATTATTTATAAAGATTTTGGGTTACTTTGGCGTTATTATTACCAATAGTACGTAAAATATATATAAGTTTATTCTATTTTTGCGATAGCAAATCTATTTTGGGCACTGTAAACTTATGTAGAACCTTAAAATAGTTTGATGTTGAATAGATTTTTTTATAACCATAGGTACCTAAACGCAGCGTACAATGACATTGTAAAATGGGGATAACGAAAAAATACAAATGTAAACATATATTTTAATTATTGTAAATGAATGTAATTACAAAATTTATCAGTATTTCTTGTAGTTACATATCTATGGTGCAATACTGGATGAAAAAGTATTACACTTTTTCACTAATCAATATTTTTTTGGACAATGTTGGAGTTAGGATATAAAATATGGTGGTCATGTCGTCGTTCTAGTCCTTACTTTCTTAGAATAGATTTTATTTTATATAATTATAAGAAATACAAGTGTGTGAAATTTTGAAATAATTACATAGCAGCTCTCGTAGGATGACAAATAAAAACAAAATAATATATCCTATATTATATGGTATTTAGATTAAAGACACAATCAACTGTCAACAAATCGACACAACAATTTCAAAATGTTAGTTATATTTATTACATATATAGCTACAAATGTATATACAACTGATAGAGCGATATTTAAGGAAATGTTTTGTCCCAGTACAAGTCCGAAATGAGCGTACCCTAGTTATATCATAATGTTGAAAACTTTCCGAAACAACTAAAAAGAAGATTCATGTTTGATAATCTGAAATGATTAAGCACTTATGAAATGTTTACAGTAACACGTCCTTACAGTCACAGGTAGCACGCTGTCGTCTGTAATAGCTCATATATTCGTGCTACGGGGTGTGTACAGTTCGTGTCGTTGTCGTTTCATTAATTATTGATATGTTTGACAGCGTGAACACTGATTGTAGTATATAATATACACCTTGGGATATACATATATATCATATTCGATACTGAAAAGCCCGTTTTATTTATTTATTAATATTTTAATGAAATTGACATGTAAATGTTATATTTTCAAAAAAACTTCTGTCTATAATTATTTATCCTAATACTTAAACAAAATGTGTCTATATTCATATTTTTATATAATTTTTCATAATTGATTATTATTTTTATATAATTTTTGTGAATGTCTCAGCTTATAAAAAACATGTCTATAAAGTAAATAAAAAATTCGGTAAAGTATTTTTAATAAATTTTATAATTTATTTAGGTTTAATATGATTAATATTTTGAAATTGTATGAATTAATTAACGAGGCGTCGATAATCGTAGTTTTGTATATAGATTTGATTAATATAATTTTTGTGTACTTTAAAGTATAGCTTATGTATAATCAATATTTTATACTTGTATAACCCAATATAAATTCCAGTCACAGATACCCACAATAAGTAGTAATAGGTAATTAGAACTTTCATGATTGTATATTGCAACAAGCAATGTGAATCATAGATAGATAGATATACTTTATTCAAACTGACTACACAAACAAAACACACACAAAACATTATAACGTAAACATTATAACGTAAAATACATTCTGGTAACATATTGTTCTGCAGTTTGAAAAGGACTTGGCTCAGTGCTGGTGCCCCAGTAATGAGGCAACACTGATTTTCAGCCAGATCCCTTAGTTTTACCTTCATCAGGCAAACCACAAGCAGACAGAGCGAATGAGAAAAATAAATAAATAGCTACTATTGCAAGAAATAAATATTAAACATATTAAATTAGGTTTACAATTACACACACACACACACACACACACACACACATATATATATATACATACATACATAAATATACCAGCTACCGTATTAGCTTATCACTAAGGTTTACAAAAAACAGACCACGATCCATCCCCAGACCACCAAATATTATACCAAAGATTATACGGAGTGCCATGATTAACGTAATTATATAATTTTTTATTTAGTTATTAGACTAACTTTCGCCAGTGGCGTTCATGGTAAAACCGTTATTGCTTAGGGATGTAACAAACATAGCCTACGACCTATTCTCGAACCTAGAAAATATATGTCGACAATATCATACGTTTTACTTAATTTCAATAACCATCACTGTGACACGAGATTTTTTTTTATATTTGATGTAATTAGGCATTACACTAGTCTAGTAGCGTCCGTAGTTATTAAAATTAACCATGATACCTAATTTTTGAAGTAAAATAAATTTAAGTTTATTTTTAAAATAGGTCTTATTTGTCAACAATTTAATCGGTGGTGGAATATTATTCTAACATGAATGACGTAGAAAGATTATATGTAGTGATTATAATAAACTTTTGATATAATCAAATTAGCATAATAAGTTAGATAAAAACAGTAGTATTGAAACCCAAGGAAGATCATTATAATATAATATAATTATAAATTAGGAGCACATAATACTATTTTATTGTTAAGAATTTCAGTATAATAATAAATTAAGTATAGCTGTTTAATAAAGGAAATGTAAATTATATTGGCAATATATTCTAAGAATTAGGTACCTACAAAAAGTAATACCTAGTTTTTGTAAATATACGAGTTAATGTATACCAGCGACTGGCAACCATTTTAGATACATTATAATTTCCAAAAAAAGGAACACACATTGTATTAATTATTAAATAAGCTTATTGCCGCAGTGACATTACGTAGGTAAACTGACTTAGTCCGTGGGAATATGATATCTACTTATAGAAAGAAAGCTAGTGGTGATACATGTAACAAAATAGATACAGCATATGTGAAATCCAAAAAAAAAATATGTGTTGCAATGCATTAAATAAGATAGTTGCTTTTCTCTATAAGATATATTTTTTGTGTATTTGTGTTGTGTATATACTAAGTACAATAAAGTTGGCAAAAAACATCTTTACAGTCACACTTTTTAAAATAATATAACCAAATATAGTTATAAAATAATATTTTTACCAAGAATTGTTTAACTAGTTTTCCTTTATTTATTTTTTTGTTCTTACAAACAAATTTAAGAATAGTTTTACATTAGCCAACTAAGCGTAAGCGAAAGGACGACGAAACAGTTTCCAACTAAAGGAAGATTAGGCTGTAAATTTTAAAATAATATAAGTAATCAGATCAAAGCTGACAGTTATTCATAGTAGTTAAAAATTCGGCTTAGTAATTTTGTATATTGAAAAAAGAAGAACACAAGGTTAAATTACGTAGTACATAATCGGTAGTTTTTTATGTAACCAAATTGCGAAAGGGCACTTCTCTATAGTAAGTATTATAATCAAAGTATTTAACGAAGGCGTAGATGATACTATAGAATGCTACTTGTATGTACCTGTGTGTTAAGAACTTGTACTATTTTACATATTATATACTCATATCATTATAATTAATACAGAGGTGTTTTATTTGATTTCCTCTTTCTAAATTTTCTACATGTGACTGAGTCTCGACTCTGTCTATTCTGATGGTAAATAATGGTAACCTGAAGTCGGAAGAAAAATTCACCTGGACATATTAACAATAGATGAACAATTATATGTAATTGTAGAAAAAGAAACTAAAATTTTAGATAGATAGATATACCTATAGATATTTTTTTATGCACACACACAACAATTATTGAATAATAATCACAAGAAAAAAAAGAAAATAAATCAAATTTAGGGTATCCTCCATACAGAATAATTGATTACTCTATTTGTACAGGTGTTATTTTGGCGGAAGTCCATTGTATCAAAGGATATTGTTTTTTGCTGATTCCCCGCGCAGTTCATGATGACTTGTCCACAAGCAGACAAGTCGACACGTGTTTCGTCTCTCAGCGAGACATCTTCAGGATGTGTTCCGCCCGGTGACTCACCAGCCTAGCCGCTGGTGAGTCACCGGGGCGGGCAACACATCCTGAAGATGTCTCGCTGAGAGACGAAACACGTGTCGACCTTGTCTGCTTGTTGGACAAGTCATCATGAACTGCGCGGAATCAGCAAAAAACAATAACCTTTGTAATAGAATAATTGAAGTTCATGTGTGCTGCAGTAGCACAAAAAGGTCCATAGCTCAGCGCCTATCAAAAATCGTTGAAAAGAGCAAAAATCGTTGATTTTGAGCTATAGCCCTGGGGCCATCACTTCGATACTCAGCTGCCGCGCTATACAGCCACACAGACATTCATATATATTTAATTTAGGATATAATGTGTGACTTCCTATCTAAGTAATACGATTACGTTACCGATACGGCTACGATTACGATTACCGTTTATATATACAATTAATACATGAGTTCACCTGCATGTCAATATGCATATATATATGTATAATATACCTATATGTATGCATATATATATGTTAAAACATTGTGAAATACTAACTAGATAAGTGAGGAGAAAGAGAAAAAAGAAAGCTTGGAAACTAGCTAGTATGATAATATATACGAGCTATATATATATATATATTATATATATATATATATATATATATATATATATATATATATGACTATATATAACTGAACAGCCTTTGGATCACTATACGAGTTTATATTTATATATGTAAAAGTTTAGTTTGATGTGAAAATTATACAGTTTTTAGTACCTAGTTGAAGACCTTTAGGGTCTTTAGGTCTGTTGTCTGTTGTCTTTAGGACTAGGGGTGTTTAGGCCACACTCTAGGACGTCGACCCAGTGCGACGTACGAGTATCTTTACAGGTATGTATATGTAGAAAAGGAACCTCACGAAGTTCACTTACATTGCAGCAGTGTTGGATGAAATTCTAAAATCGAGAAGCCTATTGCGTTTCATCGTTTCGTAGCCTTGGGTCAGTAGGCGAAGAAACATATCTAATATTCGTGTTCATCTCGTTAATTCTGAATGTATGGAATTGACTGCGCAATGTGGAATAATTTCCAAAATATGTTGACTTATTTAAATGTTGCCAGCATCGGAAGACAGATAAGACTTGACATCATTTCTGTACAGACATTTTTATGTATTTTATTATTATAAAGATTTAATTAGTTCCTAAAATTAATCATTCATAATAACACATAATTGCTTTTAAAATTAAAGCATAGATTTATTTTCTTCCTCTCTTTCAAAAGTTAATAGTTACAGAGATTGTAGAGTTAAACTTAAAATAATGATATCAGATTTGTTTTCGCCACTCCTTTCTTGAGGAAAAAAGTAAATAGTATGCTTGAGGTGAGAAAATTAATAATAATTTTCTCTTGATTAGTGGTGTACAAGTCAATGTCATGGCCACAATACCATCGACGACGCTATAAAATATTATATTTATATGTAAGTATATACGTATTTTTTTTTTTTTTATTTCAATTTAAGAGCTGGGCTCTTGTCGGTGGAGCACCCTCCATCTATCTCGGCATTCCGCCATCCTTTTGACTTCCTGATAAGACATGACAACTATTTTCTCCTTCACTTGCTGCATGTAGGTTCTTCTTGGTCTTCCTCTCTTCCTCTTCGCTTCTATCTTTCCTTCTATGATGGTCTTAAGAAAATTGTCATGTCTTATCAGGTGTCCCAACATTTTCCCTCTTCTGTTTTCGATAGTCCTTAATATATTTCTCTTCTCCTTTACTATACTTAAAACTTCTTCATTCGTTTTCCTTTCAGTCCAGCTTACTCTTTCCATCCTTCTCCAGCACCACATTTCAAAGGCCTCCAGTCGTTTTCTATCTTTTTGCGTCATTGTCCACGTTTCGCATCCATACAGTGCTATACTCCAAACATATTGAACATATTGCTATACTCCATACAAGGAAGGCTATTGCCGAAGCCAAGGCGGAGCACGTGGCCAGAATTGGCGAGCGACTAGGAAGCTATCCCAGTGGGAGCCGCGCCTTCTGGTCGCTGGCCAAAGCTGCGCAACGGAACTTCTGCCAGTCCAGTCTCCCACCACTGCGAGCAAGCGATAGCAGCCTGGCCCATAGCGCAAAAGAGAAGGCCGATCTTCTGGCTGAACTCTTTGCCTCGAACTCGACCATGGACGATGGAGGGACCACGCCACCTACCATCCCTCGGTGTGGAAGTTCACTGCCTGAAATCCGTATTACACAACGTGCGGTCAGGCGGGAACTTAAGCTCCTGAACGTCCATAAGTCGAGCGGGCCGGATGGCATCCCAGCAGTGGTACTAAAGACGTGTGCCCCTGAATTGACCCCCGTATTAACGCGCCTTTACCGTCTTTCTTACCAGCAGAACAGGGTTCCATCTTCGTGGAAGATTGCCCACGTCCACCCAATTCCCAAAAAGGGTGACCGAGCCGACCCATCAAATTACAGGCCAATTGCGATGACGTCCCTGCTCTCCAAAATTATGGAGCGGGTAATCAATACCCGCCTTCTACGGTACCTGGAAGAGCACCAGCTAATTAGCGATCGTCAGTACGGTTTCCGTCACGGCCGCTCGGCTGGTGACCTTTTAGTGTACCTGACACACCATTGGGCAGAAGCTTTGGAGAGCAAAGGTGAGGCTCTCGCCGTTGGACTGGATATCGCGAAGGCGTTTGATAGGGTCTGGCATAAGGGTCTTCTTTCGAAATTACCATCCTATGGAATCCCCGGGGGACTCTGCAAATGGATAGCCAGCTTCCTGGACGGTAGGAGCATCAAAGTCGTCTCTGACGGCTGCTGCTCCAAAACCTTGTTCATTAATGCTGGCGTTCCACAAGGTTCGGTGCTCTCCCCAACACTGTTCATTCTGCATATCAATGACATGTTGTCAATTGAGAACATTCATTGCTATGCGGATGACAGTACGGGTGATGCGCGGTATACCAACCACCAGACCGTCCCTCGGATTGCATTACACGAAAGGCGGTTGCAACTTGTGTCTGAAGTCGAAGACTCTCTAGGGCGAGTCTCCGAATGGGGTACAAAGAACTTAGTCAAGTTCAACCCCACAAAGACACAGGTGTGCGCGTTCACTGCGAAGAAGGACCCATTTATCGTAGTGCCTCAGTTCCAAGGAGTTGCTCTTCGAATGACAGACTCTATTGGGATCCTCGGTGTGGAAATCTCTGCTACAGTGCAGTTTGGGAGTCACTTGGAGGACAAAACCAAATTGGTGAGCAAAAAACTGGGAGTTCTGAACAGAGCGAAGCGGTACTTCACACCCAGTCAGCGCCTGAAGCTTTATAAAGCCCAAATTCGGCCTCACATGGAGTACTGCTCACACCTCTGGGCTGGAGCTCCCAAATATCAGCTCGACCCACTTGACTCCTTGCAAAGGCGTGCTTTCCGCATCGTAGGAGACCCCAATATTACAGCCTCAACAGAGACCCTGGAGCAGCGGAGAGACTTTGGATCTCTCTGCGTCCTATATAGGCTCGTCAACGGGGAGTGCTCCGAGGAACTCTTTGCAATGGTGCCCACATCACCTTTTTACCATCGCACCACCCGCCACCGCAGCAAAGTCCATCCGTACTACCTGGAACCGATCTGCTCCAGTACAGCTCGGTTTCAGCGTTCATTTCTCCCGCGTACGTGCAAACTTTGGAATGAGCTCCCTGCTGCGGTGTTTCCTGAGCACTACGATATGGCCGTCTTCAAACGAGGCCTAAAAAGAGTATTTCTCTCCAGGTAGGCAGAGACTGAGCTGTGCCCCTGGCATTGCAGATGTCCATGAGCGATGGTTACCACTCACCATCAGGTGGGCCATCTGCTCGTCTGCCGCAAAGGCCATAAAAAAAAAAAAAAAAAAAAAAAAAAAAACATACACCTTAATTAACTTTTTCCGTGTATGGCGTGAAATTCGCGAACTCAATAAATGCTTTTTGCTATTAAAGGCTCCCTTCGCCATCGCTATTCTAGCCACGATATCCGGTGTACATCTAGAGTCGTTTGTAATAATGCTGCCCAAATACTTAAAAGTTTTTACTTGCTCTATTTTTCGTGTATTATTTAATGTGATTGGGTTATTTACTATTCGTTTTGAAATTATAAGTGTTTTGGTTTTCTTAGTGTTGATTTTAAGGCCATATTCTGTAAAAATGTTTTCTATGTGTGTCACTAATGCTTCTAATTCTATTTTGTTTTCTGCTACTACTGCTATGTCGTCTGCAAATCGAATGAATTTTATGTTTTTACCATTAATTGTTACACCTCCTTTATTTGAATCGCTTATCTTTTTTATAGCATGTTCTATATATGTATTAAAAATTAAAGGCGAAAGTGGACAGCCCTGTCTTACTCCTTGTTTTATCTTTGCTCTAGTCTTTTCCATTCCGACTTCTATGACTGTTTCTTGGTCCCTATATAGGTTATATATAATCCGTCTATCTCTGTAGTCTAAGCCTGTTTCCTTCAGAATATTCATCATATTTTTCCAATTTACTTTATCAAAGGCTTTCTCCAAATCTATGAAAGCTACATATGTATCCAAATCATATTCCAAACGGCGATCGGCTAACATTCTTAATGCAAGTATTGCTTCTCTGGTGCCTCTTTTTTCCCTGAACCCAAATTGGTCTGGCCCCAGGTATAATTCACATTTTTGTTTAATTCTATTTTGTATGATTTTTATTAAAATTTTACTGGCTTGGGATATTAAACTTAATGTTCTGTGTTCTTCGCATTTAAGTGTGTTGGCTTTCTTTGGAAGAGTTACTGTTCTACTAATGAGAAAATCTTTTGGTAGTATTCCGTGTTTATAAATTTCTTGTATAGTACTTAAGATTTCTGTTTGCATTGATTCACAATCTGTATTTTTAATCATTTCTATAAATAAGCCATCAGGTCCTGCTGCTTTTCCGTTCTTTATACTGTCCAATGCTTTTTCATATTCTCCCCGCAGTATATTTGGGCCCATACTATCACCCACAATACCATCCTCAGCTTCTATGTCCTGTTCCGTTAGTCCATTTCCATCATATAAGTCTTCCATGTACATCTTCCATCTGTTTACTATATCCTTATTATCTACCAGTATCCTACCTTCTTCATTTAGGATAGCAGTACTTTTTCTTTTATGTTTTATATTTAACTGTCGTATTATATTATATGCTTGATTCATTTTACCTTTTTTGATTAACTCTTCTATTTTATTGCATGTGGTTTCGACATCGGTAATTTTAGCTTCTCTACATTTTACAGTGATTCTATTGGTTAATTTTCTATATTTGTCTTTACTATTATCATCTCTTTTGTTTCGAAATTTTCTTCTTTCTAACATTAATTCTGCTATCTCTTTAGTTAACCATTTTTTACGGGGTATAAGTTTTTCTTTCTGGAGGGTTTTCTCTGCACTGCTAATAAAAATATCTCTTAGTTTATTCCATTTATCTTCTATACTAATATTATTTATATTTTTTATACTATTTTTATATTGTTCTAACGTAGCACCTATCATATTATTATATTGAGCTCTGTTATTGCACTGTATATCTCTTAGCTTACTGAGATCCAACTTCTTTGGCTTACATTTCTTTCTAATTTTATTTACCTTAAAATTATGTAGACTAATAAGTAAATTGTGGTCCGAGTTAACATCTGCTCCTGGTAAGGTTTTACATATTTTTAATTGGTTTCGATGTTTCTTCTTTATAATAATATAATCAATTTGATATCTTCCAATATCTCCTGGCATCTTCCATGTATATAGTCTTCTTTTTGGTTGTTGGAATAGTGTGTTTATATTTTAGAAAATTTCTTAGCATTTATATTTCAAATATAATTAATATCGATTGTGATTTACAATCTAATATGCAAACAAAACCGTCGGCAGAAGATTTGATTTACTATAACTACATATGCAAAGCAACACGCACTGGACATTTACGCAGACGTACGTGCAACATTCATTATTCATATAATGTGTTTGTAATAAATAAATACTTCGTCTACACCATTCCATGGGTTGTTTGATATTAATTTTTCTGGAAACTTTTGACTGTGTACATAATTAATTGGAAATTAGTAGAGCTGTTATGAGAATATTGGACAAGAAATTCAAAGTTATAAAGTATAAAGTTATAAACTCACAGATAAAGAGTTATATGATAAACAAGAAGCGCCATACTCAGAAGACAAAAAACTACGGAATCTGAAGCCATGGGAAGAGAACAAAAGCGAAAGTTGTTAGCGAGTAGGCGAATATAGTCTCTATGGAAACGAGGTAGGAGCTATGCGCTTTAAATCAACAGTTGGCGCAATTTGTAAGCGACAGACTGTGATTAGCAGCGTATCTGTGATAGTAAGAATGTTCAGTGGCTGTTTTCTATTTTTGAACAATCATGCTTACCTTAGGTAATCTATATTACAATGAAATACACTGTTAATAATTAGATGCACTTGAAAATATCGCCGAATGGCATAATTAACAAATGAAGGAATTTTAATAAATTCTTAAAAATAAAACGAAATATTAAAAATTAGTTAAAACGTTTTACAGTTTCTTATCTGTTCACGATAAAGTTCTCCCAGTTTTCGAACAGGTGTAGTGTAATTTTGTTGTCCTTGTAATTTTTACATTATAAGGTAGCTTTTAAGCTCTTTGTGTCCTTTAAATTTTACATTTGTTTGACGTTAATAAGTGCCTGCCTAATAAAAGCATATGTAGAATAAGAATTATTTTGATTTTAATATGTTTTAAGTTACGTTTTTTGTTTTTGGTACAATTTTCTGCAGCGATGTGAATACGTAGTTGGCGTTACAGTATTTTTTAAGTCATTTGTAATAATACCTAGTAATGAATAAACTAAAAATAAAATTATAATGAAGAGTACTACTGTATAAAAATATACATCCGCCTATATCTTAGAGCAACAGTCGATATATCGGGTAGAGCAATCAAACCATAGACTTTCACTTATTAGCGATATGAGATATAGGTGTTTTGGTTATTCAGATGATTGGGTCTTCGTCGCGACATACTTTTGCGCGTGGGCGCTGCTCGGCCGTGTATCTTGTTTTGTACAAAACACATTGGAATAATAATTAAATGCATTGCAACGCCGTAATTGCTTTCTTACTGTAAATATGACAATTAAGGATTTAGTCACTTGATGGCCAAGGGGTTCACAATAGGTACTCACGGTAACTCGCGTTTTGTAGGTCTTATATTTCCCCGTAATTAGAGAATTAAGTAACATTATTTCATTTACGCAGGAAATATATTATAGACCGCGATAAAAAAGAAACATTTATTTTATTTCAGTTAAAATAATACGGATATCTAGACTTCAAGATATATAAAGAAATGAAAAGGCTGATAAAGAAGCAAAAAACGCATGCAATGAAAGTAATATAAACGAACCACTTAATTTAATCGTTTAAAAATATTTGAAACATACAAAATAAAAGTTTACTGGGATGAAATTCATAACAAAGAAAACAATACAAAAATACATAGTAGGAGAGAATCCATATTTGATAGAATACTTAGTAATTTAACTGTAGTAAAGATTAAGTTGCTGTTAACCAGATTGAGAAAAGGTCATACAAATCTCACACATATTCATATTATAACAAAAACAGCCAATAACAAATACAAGTGTGGCCTAAACTTAACGGTATATCATCTCCTGGTAGAATGGCCATCTTATAATAATGAAAAACTTATTTATAGAATACGCTGAAAGATTGCCCTTATAACAAGGGTATGAATTATACTATTCAATTCTTAAAAACTTTAACTATGTACAACTTAGTCTAATTGTAATAGTATAATATTTTACATCAATGTATAGCATACTGTAATTATTCCGCCTCGACCACTTCAAGTGTCGGCGCGGAGTGGAATCGCATAAAAATGGTTATAAAGAAACCAGCTCCGTCGTTCTCGGACATAAAACACATGTGAGAGATGAATGGATCTTACAAGAAACTTGGGATCTCATCGGCCAAATGCGAGAACTTCACCTCAGACGTATAGCGCAGAACGTCAACCATGTATAGGAAGATCTCAACCTGCAATATCGGCAAATCCGAAAGGTACAGCCTTTCGGATTACTCGTTGGGACAAAAAAGTGTGGGCTGATGGTATTACTGATAGAGCCCAAAGAGCGGCAGACACCGGTAATCTGAAGGAGATGTACAAGGCTACTAATCTGCCAGCAGGTAAACGAAGTGCGAATAAGAAGTCACTAAAGAACAAAGAGGGCCAACTTATTGTGACATCGGAGGGCCAACTACGGCGCGGGCAGGAACACTTTCAGGAAATCTTCCTGGTCCCTGGCTAACATTCCAATACAACACTAGAAGAATGCTTGCCACTGCAAAACCTTGACCTTGACAGACTGGAGATGAATTAGTTCACGCCATTCGCTTACTCAAAAATTGCAAGGCCCCAGGAATCGACCTCATATACAAACAGAAATGCTGAAGGCGGACATCAGCTAGCTAGCGGCCTTAGGACGTTTGCAAAAGTCCTAACGCCGCTAGTATGGAATGAGGAAGAACTAACAGAGGACTGGAATAAAAGGCCTTCATATCACTGTGCCTAAAAAGGGAGATCTCAGTGAATGCAGCAACTGCCGAGGCATCACTTTGCTTACGATCCCTTCCAAGGTTCTTTGTAAAATCATTTTGAACAGGCTCTCGAAGGCCGTTGACCATCTCATTTGCAGTGAACAAGCAGGATTTCGCCCCAGTAGGTCAAGCACGGATCAGATCAATACTCTACGTATCATACTGAGGTAAACATCAGAATGGTAAAGGGAGATCTACCTTACCTTTGTAGTAGACTTCGAAAAAGTTTTCGATACGTTGAGATAATAAGCCATCTGGTCAAATATCTGGTCATCAAATAGAATAACAACACGCGATGGGGGAACAAAACGGCATGATACGTAATGGATTCGACACGTTCGTATATTTCAGGAGGTGGGGTGAGAATGAGTGCAGTAATATTTTTTCCCACGAGGGAAAGTAGAGGACTCTCATGGTTACCCTTACTATTATAGAGCGTCGCGGATGTTCGTTGAGGCGACTTCGAGTCCGGATATGGAAAGGATTGCTTTTATGCACTAATAATGGGAAAAAGTAGTGCATCGTTGGTGTAGCGGGTGTTGGGCAACCCCACCCACATAGACTGAATAGCAGTACGTTAAGCGGTTAACTGCTAAATTTCACCTAATTAATGATACTGATAATGTATTATTTTGTTCTGTTAAATATTTGCTTACATAAAATTTTGTCTAATACTAACACCGAGATTTGAACTCAATTAATAGGTGATCATTATTATTTTATTAACGTCTATAAAATTCTTATCTGTAATGTTTTTAAAGAATAAAACACCTGACAGTTATATCTACCACACATCATATTTATACCATCACATGTGGTCTCTTGTCTATGATCGGTCATATTGGTTACTAATTTAGTACATTCATTTATCCCGGTACAGAATACCACAAAACGTTATCTTCATATTTTCCGTACACGATCGAAGAATATGACGAGGTACTGGGTAACTGTGGCCAATAAGTTTGCTATGTCATTACAATATGTATGAGCTTTGCATCACATTCATCAAACAATGCTATTTAAAAAACATTGTTGTTATGGTGATAAACTTTAACGAAAACTGTATTGGTGTTGATTCTGTATTTCTGAGAAAACAGTGAACATGTTGGTCTTTCTGCATAAATAGAATTGGTAAACTTATGCATCACTCATTGATTTTGTAAATAGACATTGGTGTATTAATTTAACATTTCTATTCATACGCGTATCTATGACGGTGTAAAAAGATGACCCAAAGATTAAACTTTCGTAAGTAAATATTATTTTTAATTCTAAACAACGTTTGATTACACCCTTAAAATATAGGGTCCTATCCCGTATAAACTGAGCTTACTGAAAATGTCTACTTGTCTAAGGGTCTAGTCTAAGGGTACGCTAATAACTATTTTTGATTAAAATAAGTGAAGCTTGATTTTAATTGAATTTATTAAATAATTAATTAGTTACACGAAATAACCTAGCCCAAAGTAAGGACTGCACTATGTATATATGAAATCGAAAGTAACGAATTTATCAGATATAATTATATATATATATATATACAGCGTGTCCCAAAATTCAACGATAAGCAGCCACCAGAAGTGGACCTACTCATGGCTACTCGAGAAAAAATAGAAAAAAAAACTCTTTTTTTTTAAATCTATACTTATAATAAATCTGTAGAGGGGTCAATTCTGTACATGAAATATATTTTCAAAATAACTATCAGGGGGTGATTAGGGATCGATACTGATGCCAAAAATGCAATCAGTAAAATTTTTGTCTGTCTGTCTGTCTGTATGTTCCTTATAGAAACAAAAATTACTGGACGGATTTTAACGAAACTTGGTATAAATATTGTTCATACTACTGGGCAGGTTATAGAATACTTTCCATTACGCTACAATCAATAGGAGCAGAGTAGTGAAGGGAAATTTTGGGAAAACGGGAGAAGTAATTCCATTTTTTTAGCTTCCGTCGCGTGTGTAGCCTTAATGGTTAAAGTCACATAAAAATCATGTATGACGGAAATATTCTACATAAAATTGTCGAAAAAACATCCCGCAACAGCATATGTCTATCTGTTATGGTTGAATCACAATAATCTATACTAATATTATAAAGCTGAAGAGTTTGTTTGTTTGAACGCGCTAATCTCTGGAACTCCTGGTTCTTTATTTTTATTGAATATCCCAATAATCGAGGAAGGCTCTAGGCTACATAACATCACGCTGCGACTAATAGGAGCGAAGAAATAATGGAAATGTGGAAAAAACTGTGCAAATTATTCATCTTTGAGGGCTTCCGTTGCGTGCGCTGCGAAAACGGTTCTAGATACCAAAAAATAGGTATGAAAGAATTATTCCTCTTAAAACGATCTAAAAAAATGTCCGCAACAGTATATGTCTATCTTTTAATGTTAACTCACTAGAATCGTTTTTATGGTGATCAAATTTGGATATGTCGCGTTGTCAAGATCGGGTAACAGCTGAGGTGGTTGATGGCAAAAATAAATATGATGCTCAAAATAACTATTCTACGCGGATGAAGTCGCTGGAACAGCTAGTTACTAAATAATAATGAAATTCTTCTAAAATCTACACCCCTTATAGTATTTTTAACTACCATCATTACAATTTTTCAATTATTTCACATATCTTTTTTGTATTGGCAACTAAGTAGCATTGCTCTTCACAAAAACCCTTAAAAATACCTTCTAAGGCACAAATTAAGGTAAGGTATAACTTTAGATATGGTGACACCTTGAAATCGGTGTATAAACCACTCGGCTACAGAGGCAAGTATTAAACTTACTAGTTACTGTCAATATAAGTCTGCCAGTAAAAATGTAAAGCGGTCATCTCAATATCTCAAGATGTCCATTATATGTATTATTCTGAATACAAAAGTAACAATTAGTGGAAAGCCGACGATGAAGCCGCGAACTATCAATAAGTGGAACGAATCGATATATTTAGCGTCGATACTCGATAATCGACATTGGAATGGAAACGTGTGAATGCTACAAATATCTTTCTCTGTTTTTTAACAACATAATAGGTCTTGAACTTATGAAATTGCCATTTTTATACCTATAAATTTTGCCGAAAATGTGTACAGTATGTATATTTTTTACAGTTCAAAATTCAAATTCTTTGTTTGTTGTTTTGTTTTTGATACAAACTTCACACTTTCCATTCCATAAATCTATAACACAGTCATACCACAGCTAGTCATCGTTTATTACTAAACTACTATTATATGTAAATAAATAGGAAAAAAACTAAGACAGCGGTTTGGTTACGGCACCAAGGTCGGGGAAAGCGACGCACCGACGGACATGACAATTAATTTATATTAATTCCAACTCTGTGGATAGGTGACAGCAAGGTTGTTCATTTGTCGATATGTCGAATATAAAAATAAATATATAAGGATAAAATATAACAATATATATAGTTATATTGAAAGTTTTTTAGAATTATGTTAGCAAATAAACAGATTCCTTAGGGGTATGATCTTTATCTGTATATATGCTCCTGCAAAGTTCACACATAACTTAATTACCACTATGGAAACCGTAAAAGTATGGTATAAAATATACCTCAAGTAAAATGTGTATTCATTAATTACATACCTGGTCTAAATTTGATCTTAAGTTATCTGCTTGATTTGGGTGTTGAAAGAGCTTCTGAATCCGTTTCCTTTTTGAAATGAAGGAGCAAAAAAACGAACTCGCTTCTATCATCTGCCATATAGTTGTTTTTTTAAAAGGCGACACAAATTTCTTCGACATAAGACATACGACATACTATACATATAGTAGACTACTATATATTTTACAACTTTATTGTATAAAATACTATATATTTTTCAATAGTAACCATGATACCACATGTTTATTCTTTCTGTGCTTACTCTTTATTTATTAAAAGTTTGACAGATAACGATTGTGTCATGTGTCAACCAGAACTTAATAATAATAATAAATAATAAATAAATATTTGTTACACTTACACCAATTAGCCTAGCCCAAGGTAAGCTCTGTAAGGCTTGTGCTATGGGATCTAGGGTAACGGATAGACATACATATATTATACATATATAAATAATTTTTATAGAAATATATATCAACAACCATGACTAAGGTACAAATGCTCGCATTCATCACACAAACATCTGCCCCCACCGGGACTCGAACCCGGGACCTCAGAGATGGCGACACCTTGAAACCGGTGTACTATCCACTCGACTATGGAGGTCGTCAAGAACTTAATCAATGCCAATGTTTATATCGTAATATCGATAGGTTTGAAGCTTTAATACTCAACTAGCCTTTTGTATTTTCGATAAACCTAACGGTAGTACATCACTGCTCTCGTCAGTTTTCGGAAAGCGCGGGTGAAAGGATACGATTGATATCAGATAACTCATTCTGTTCGTTTTGCAGTGTCAGTCTTCGTCGCCCGTCGGCTGAACGTTGTAATAATGTTGTTAATGGAAGAAAAATGCCGATATTATCTTCGTTTATTGTCTTGTTGGACATTGACGGGGAGAAATAAAGATTAAGCTGATTGTGAGTTCTTGGGAGTAACGTTATTAAATAAATTAAAATATGTTCTTGAACAATATAAGTGCGAATACAGAGAACTATTTTTAATAGTTATCATGATATAAAATAGTATTGACAGTATGTGATCTCATTTTTTGTATACGTTACGCAATTATAACAAAATAAAAAGCAACCATAAATTTTTACATGGAATTTTCTTTAATTGGACTAAGCGAGGGTTCTCAAGAATGTAATGTCTCTATATCAACAGTTTTAACTACTTAAAGTCGAAGGGAAATGGTTAGCATTTCACTTTGTTATACAAAAAAAAATGTATTTGGATGTAATCTGATAATTCGATATATCGTTGACATTATCAGGCTACGTCAGACTCAAACTTACATGCCACGGTAAAGTTAGTCCACGATGTGCGGCGAAATTAATTCGATTCGATAATCGCATGTTCCATTTTGAGAATACGAACTAACACGACAATTAACGCAAAAGAAATAATAATTAAGAGAATATACAGGTAGCTACTTAATCTTATATACAGAAATAAAAAAATTAAAACATTTTGAACGTAGTATACATAGATGCAATTACCTTAATATTGACAGTAAACGGAAATGTGAAATGACTAAAAGTATTTTTTTTACAAATAAGACATCATAAAATAGAAGAAGTTTGCTGTAATCGTTTGAAAATTTGGATGTGATCTTTTGAGATTTGTTCGAAATTGCAATGACACGTCTGGAAAGTTTATCTACCAACCACTCTGAGCCGCATAATGGCCGATTCCGTGCTTCTAAGACCATTTCCTCCTAAGGACTCGCAAAGTCAGAAGTCGGTTGCATATTAGCGGATGTAATGTAATAATATTAGTTGCGCCCTACTATACGATACTTGAAATGTAATAGACGCGAGTGCCATAATATTTCCCGCCACCTTATCATAACTTTTTAAAGTTGTGCAATCTATTCGCGGTCATACATCCTGTCAAATAAAAGTATAATCGTGCATATGAAAGTTCTATTACGTAAGTTATGTATTTTCAAACGTGTTAACTTAGCGATGGTAATCCGAGTGATAAGTCGCAGAATGTACGGCTTGTCAATCAAATACGTCAGCGGCCTTTCTCGGGAGATAGAATTAATTTTTAAAATCTTGAACGTAACTATGATTCAAATGTGTATTGATATTGTATAATTAATTTAGTTCTGATGAGATTATTCACGAATGGAGCTTTAATTATAAGTATTATTGCTGTTTTGATTACATTGAATTGTAATCATCTTATTTATTATAATAATGTATTTGAAAATAATTTTTTGATTGAGATTCCTATAGGGAAAGCAGAGCAAACTGGCCATGCAGCCTCATGCTTAGTATCTTTTCTTGTTATATGCATTTTATTACTTAAGTGGCTAAAGAAATTAATTGCCCTTCACGTGACAATAGTTTATTTATATTAATTTCAAATTATAAAACATTTAAAAAACAAAATTAATTATGCCTGGTTGTGAAACATAAAGGAAGTAATTTTTTGAAGAATGTTATATTACAAGACGAGTTGAATTATTTGGTGTCAAATTAGCTACCTTTAAATATTACAGAACACGATATGACTCTAAACAAATATCAAGCTAATAGCAATTAGCTTTTGTGTATATAATATAATATTGTAATGTTTATTGTCGTCTTAATTCGAAAAATAGATTTTTTTTCTTTTGTTATTTTAAATATTACATCTATTGGTTTAAATTTTCTTTAGAGAAATGTAAACAGTGCACTGAATTGCCACGAGTAATTGAACAATAAATTTATTAAGTTTTGTTATACTATTAATCAAATCATGTGTTCTGCTGGGTAGCAATTTAGAACTCCTTCTTTTTTTTTTATGTTCCCCCTGAGGAAAATGCATTAAGTTGCATACCCCGGCTGTGGCGAGCCGGCGGTTATGTGGGGCTCTCCTCCCCAGTAGGGGCAGGCCTACCGTTCGTACCGTCGTACCTACGTCAATGATTATAAATATAATAATGATTTATAACAAGCAAATGCTTACTAGGTATTGTAATTGGAAGGTAAACAATGGACCGCAAGCCTGCATAAAGTTATATAATAGATAACTATAAGCAAGCACTCGATGTGGCTTGTCTTCACGGTTACTGCCCAAGATAGCATCTCCTGTGACCACAAGTTCACTGACACTCTACAATGGTTTCATTTCTTGTGACTATCATCGGACACCTTCCTGTCCCGTCCATTCACCGGCACCCTTTTGTTTCTTGCTTTTCCCGTGGGGACCGCAGGGGAATCGATATTCAAACTACTGTTATTAGTTCGTTGTGTAAAAGCTAATTGCTTCTGATAATAGTGTAGGTAAATCTATATTACGCATTCTATTTTGCATCTGTGGCGTACAATAGTTGGAGTATTCGAGGTTTTAATGGAAATTGTAGAATTTGGTGCTATTTCTTTAAGGAACGGTCAAATTAATAACGAAAAGAATGTTACATCAGCTATTGACAATAGGCTATTCTACAATTTTTTCAAATATTTTATAAAATGTTCGTTTACATGCGATAGTCAAGTGTTACTTTTATTTTCGTAAAATATTTATCCTGCAAGCAGAAAAAAAAGATCAAAATATTATCGTAAAATAAAGGCGCCAAAATGCCGACCGCCATGTCTGTGACGTCAATTGTACTAAAATAAAGAAATGTCAAAGTTGTCAAACGCCGAAGATAGTAGTGATGTGCCAACACGGAAAAACAAAACTCGATTTAACGCGAGTTAAAATTCACATAACTCGGGTTGAACTCGAGTTAACAAGATGGAAGAGTTAATGATTTTTTTTATTTTTGCCAATTTATTCTCCACTTTCGCATTCATAGTAAAAAAAAATTAATAGACAACTTATATTTTTATCGGTTTCAATTCTTTCATTTTTTATATTATTTGTTTATAATGTATTGGAAGAGTTAAACTAACTAAAGTAAAAAGGAAATTATTTTTTGAAATCTAATCATTTATTTATGTATTTTTGGTCTGAATTTTAATTTTTAAAAATATTTATATTTATTATTAATAAAAATATGTAATTATACAGCAGTCTTTTCAAAATAAAATCAAATTAACATCATGGCGCATTATGTACATAACATAGGCTCATGATTGTATTTTGATTATAAATTAATTTAAAATCACAATATTTTCAAGAACAAGAAAATTAACTAATTATTATCATAAAGAATATTCTTGCAGTAGTTAAATTATATGTTGATATTTTAATTTTAATTGTATTTAACTATTTATATAAAGGAAAACAAAACGAAAAATATTTTTCTGTCAATTAACTACCAATTAGTGATTAACAAAAATAGGTATATAAAAATCTTATGTAAGTAACTAAAACAAACTTTTTGTAAGTTTTAACAAAAACAATATTCTTATCTCAAAAACAATATTCTTCTATAAGATTTTTTTTAGAACCTGGCATTTTTTAAAAACAGAAAAAAAACGAATAACTTTGACAATATCCGACACAGCAAGTTAACCTCAAATCTACATAAATGTGACACTCGTTTGTTATAAATGAGTCCCCCATAGAGGGAATAGACATTAAGCAAAGCGATTCGATTGTCGATTTACTCGTAGGTACAAAATCACCCTACAGATAATAATCGATTGATTTCTATAATTTCTCCCAACCCTATAAACATGGCAGATTATGTCAATTTGCTGTAAAACGGAAGTTTATTACTGATTTATTTGGGAAAATTATTCCCAAAAGGAATGTTAAATAAGCAGAGAAGACAAAATACTAAAAAATATTATTGTTTTATTTTTGGTAAGAAAATCATTCAGACACAATGTTTCTACAAAAAGTACTGGAATGGGCAATCTCCTTTCATCTTGATGCGTTGCTTACAAACATACTTTGTTTTAGTACTAATGACGTCATATTGAGAAAATCATGGCGGTCGGTGTTTTCGATCACGTGATATATAGATAATAAAACTTCGATTTTAAATTAGAAATATAAAATTAATCTTACGTTTTTATGAAAAAATAATATAATTTTTGCATTGCTCAGTCCAAAAACTAAATAAAAGAACTATATAAATAAAAATATTTCACATTTTTATGTTATAACATGAAAATAGCCTATTGCATGCTACCGTACGTGCAAAACAATTTTTTTATGCAAATTGTATTATCCGGTGAATGCGCATTGTGACGTCATTCTGTGTCTAACCGACAACTTTATTACTTCACATATATTTATTATATAATTTATAATGCCAGTACATAGATGATTTTAAAATACATTTATATATTAATCATGTGGTTAAATATATTATCTAAACATTGTCAACAACTTTCCAATAGAAATTTTCCCGTTATGCACATAGAATTCCCAAATTGACAGATACAATTGGAAATTCTATGAGTATAGAAGAAGAGAAGCCAGGGAACTGTGCCAGGATCGTAGCAAGTGGAGAGAGGTGGTCTCTGCCTACCCCATTGGGAACAAGGCGTGACATATATGTATGTATAGTGCATTCATTACTGCTTTATAAATAACGGGGGGCGTAGTCTTGTGGACACTTCGCAATGAATATCAAAGTCAAAGCAACCGTGATGAAAGTCGTTTTGCATAGTAACCTCTCTGTTCACATAATCTCAATAAAATAATCATTTACAATAGTACTTAGCAGATCAATAAAATCAATGTACAGTTAAGAAACTAAAACTTGAAGTAGGGAAACTTTAGGAACATGGTGATCAAACAACATGGTGAACAATCATAATTAAACTATTTTTGATATCTTAATTTTGGCTGGTTTCTTGTGCTCCCGGGATATAGTACCACGAGAAAGACATGTCGCTCACTGTTTTTTTTAATTGTGTTTGAGTATGTATTTAATGTCATCTCGTCTGATGATAGGTACCTATAGGTACCTATCGGTATAAAGGAGAACGTTCTTATACTATAGAAGTGTGGCGGGAACATAAAGGGTGCAAAAGAATCTAATTCTTTTGTATGTGATATATTGACAAACAGACTACCAACCTGATGGTAAATGGCTACTGTCGCCTATAGTATTTGGTTCCTGTGAACGCCTAAGCAGACGACTCTGGTATCGAGTCTACCTCCGGTAAAACCCTTCTTCTTTGCACTCCGCATTATAAAAGTGACAGCAAATTGCTGTGTGCGGAGAAATGTGTCACAAGGTAAGTATGGGTTTTGATAAATGCCTAGATGGCAAAAAACGGATGATATCTATGTCCTGTACGTAGAGGAGTTCAATACAAACCAGTCGACTAGCCATCGGCAAACCAAAACGGCAGCTTCTTGGTTGTGGAAGACCCGATCTCTTTTCTATGTATATAAATTGTGTATCAAAAATCCAGTTATATTAATATATATATATATGCGTATACAAGTGATGATGAAATGTACAATAAATAATTACACGATGGTATATTCTGTGTAACGTTTTTATTCCAAATAATTAGTTTGGATTGTTACAAAACTTCAAACAGCAAGGCCGCTGTCCGACAATTCCACCATCCGCAGTTTTACTCTGTCGAAATATAGCATTGTTTTCTATTTACCAATTAAATCTTGTTGTTTCTGTCATGACAAATTTTATAAAAGTGTTTTTCATAAAATTCAAACCATAATTAGGTCACATGAAAGAGAACTTGTGTGACATGTACACTTATGTCTAGTGTTTAATATATATTCTATCAAGCCGAAACCTATCCATACTATTGTATATGGCCATACACAGTCATTTCATTTGAAACTGTGAAATTATTTTATAAATACTCGAATTGTAAAAATGTACACTTTTTATATTGACTTGTCACTAATTAATAAAATGGACGGATTATTATATACATATTTAGCTTCCCTAGATACTGGACAAATGGAGCTAGCTAGCAAGCTGTATTATCAGAAGGGAGTCTATACCAGGGTTATCTGCTTGGGTACCTTTTTCTTACCTACCCCTGTCAGAAAATGGCAGTGTTCGCATTGTGTTACGTTGTTATGGATCAGTAGGCAGTGAAATTACTGAGTACTGGACTTAAAATTTATTTCTCATTAGTTGACAACATACACTGTCACGAATTTCACAGGAACCACATGTACATGTGGTTGGTGGTACGTACCCTTTACCATGAGAACTTGGCACCAAGTTGCTTGTCAAGATATAACATAAAAAAAGAAAAAGGAAATATCCGCTTCTATTGCTCGTAGCGTGATATTACATGACCAATAGCCTTCTTTATTAAATGGGCTAAGTATCTAAAGGACTTTTGCATTGTAATGGTAGTTCCTTAGATAAATACGTTTGACGAAACAAACTATTCATATATGAAAAGTTTGTTTCGTCAAACGTATTTATTGTTGTTAGTAGATGTAGATTCTGATGAGTAGTTGCTGCGAATTTTGCAGGAACTGCGTATACGCAAAATTCGCAGCAACTGTCTCAAAAGAATCATAATGTCCGTTGGCAACTTGTGGCAAAGTCACGCTATCCAAAAATTTATCTGCTTATGTCACAGATTAAAACCGGAACACAGCAATACGAACAATTTTATTTTACAACATAGGCTCGCTCCGGTAAAATTTGTTTAGGTTGATTACAAGACTTGCATTTATTTACAAGAAATAATGTCTGATTCTTGAATTATTGGTTTCGCAATGAAAGCTTCGCTGAATAATGATTACTTACTCAAGTAATCTCTCATTCAATTCGTTTCTGGTTAATTTCATCCCCGACTATAATTAATTAGGGATTTATGCGTTTCGTTAGTTACCAGTCAGGCGTAAACATTGACTGGTGATCACGCGACGTAATATTACTGTATTCAGGAGGAAGAAAACAGGAAATTAATAAGATTCATTACTAATCCGCACTGTACTTGCGTGGCAAGACGGTCTAATATTTCTAACATAGTATGGGTATGTTTACCCATACTATGTTAGAAGCACAAGTTTGTGCCTCTCGGCGGAATATGAGCTGTCACGATGACCTATTTGGTGTAAGCCGTAGATGGATCTTACAAATTCATATTGAGAATAAGTTTAGGAAAGATGAGAACTTTGGTGGATGTTCAACCTTTGCTGCCCAATAGTCTCAAAGGGACGTTCGAATTTGTTGAAAGAGAGGAGTGGGGGGACACAAAAGTTTATCGGAGATACGCTAATGAATTGATTCTTGAATACTATGGCCCTTTAGTTAGACATATGTCATCCTTTATTTATTTCTGATATTTGTTTATTTTCATTAAAACTACAATACAATATTCACTAAAATTTTAAGCAAGCAAACGAAAATATTTTAAACTCGTTATGCCAAAATAAAATCGGAATCAAGCACTATGTAAAAGAAATGAACACCATAGGTTGTCTTGTGTATCTGTTTTATATTTTCGAGAGACCAGTTAGCAGTTGTAAAATATTCGATTGTTAGACAAGCGCTGTTAATTTAATTGTGAGTAATCGTTGAATCGGCGAGGCTTTAGAGTGGTGTCATAGTGAAGCAGTACTTAGTATAATGTGACTCTACATTTCACAGAGTCAATATATGTATGTATACATATAATTAATAAAGACTGATATTTCTAATACCGTATAAGCGTTGACATACACTACTCTCCAGTGGAATCTATTGAAAACTACAAACTTTGGATGTCAGATTTACGAGTTTTATTGAGGATAATTCGGACCTGTTAACTTATATTACTAATATTTTAACTTACAGTTAAATAGTTACACCGTCGATGTGTTAACTATGGAATGATTCGGAGAGATAAATCATTGCGTTCGAGAAATGCGGCGGAAGCTTCCGACCACCTGTTTTAGATGCTGGCGCGCTGGCGAACCAGTCAAACAAATCAGTTCCTCTCTCTAGTTTGTTATATCAATAATTGACTTTTTAATATAACAAACTAGAGAGCATTATTTCGAAAAGCAATTTTTGTCTATAAATATCCTTTGTATTGATTTTTGGGTTCGAAAGCGAATAGTTCAAAATCTGGAGTAAGTATCAAGATATGGTATCGCTTTACAGTCAACTTTAAATTATTCAGAAAGGTCTTATCATTTCCCTTTTCTGACGAATCAATTACATATTAGAAAAACTTAACGTTTATAAATACTAACTTAGTTTATTCATTGCGTTACCTGCAAAAAAAACAGCGCTTACCACAAAAAAAAATATTTGTATAATTTTTTTATTTGCTACTGGCTCTTTTGCGAATGAAGCTGTTTGGAGCTTTCACAACTAAAGCTGTCTATACACTGTCATTCGCAGGTAGACAGGCCGGCTTGCTACACGCGTTACATCGTTGTGCTCTCCCGCGACATCGAACAGTCGAAAATAATTTGGTATCTTTAATATTGTGCTCGGACGTATATCAGTGATAACTGTGCCTGTGTAATAAACCGAATCTTTTGGATTTTATATTTCTTTTTTTGGTGAGTATATAATAAATCTATCTTTATTTAAGACAATTTAATCCCGTTAAATTATTAATTTCACTAATCTGTTTTATAATTATAGGAACTGTAAGTGAATAATTATTAACAGTAACAATTACTCTTTAATAATAAGCTTAAACAGACAATAAAGCGCAAAAACATAAATAACTTTATTCATTTGCTAATTTTGTAAACCAGTGAAATGACGCATCATTTCACTGGTTTACAAAATTAAATTTAGCCCACAAAATAAAAGTTAATTTGTTATAAATCTATCTTCTTTATTATGAATGGATTTTTCTTATTATACTTCCGTGAATATGTGAACTGAAATTCAATGCTACATGATGATTTGATTCTCATTAAAATCTGTAAAATGTACATAATGTAAAAAAATTGTTTAATTGAGATGTTACAAATAATTTGTTTCTATAGGCAAATACTATGACGAAAACTAAAATCTTAACTTATATTATTAATTACCAGGAAAACTATCAAGTCAAAGTCTAGACTTTGACTTGATTATTGAATCCTTGAATCAGCAGCTCACCAATAACTATACACCTTTCTTTATACCAATAAGCTACTCTGTCCCTACCAATCCGGCTTCCGCCCCTGCCATAGCACAGCAAGTGCACTGTTGAGTATAACGGAGGACATACGTCACGCCATGGACAAAACTAAACTTACTGCGATGGTCTTGTTAGATTTTAGTAGTGCATTTAATTCGGTTGACCACGACATACTCCTTGGTACTCTTCGCTCTCTAAACATCTCCTCGTCCACCATTCAATGGTTCCACTCCTATTTGTCTGACCGTCAGCAATGTATCAAATATAATAATGATTCTTCCCGTTGGTCTAGTTTATCTGCTGGGGTGCCTCAAGGTGGAGTACTTTCTCCCCTTCTCCACATTATTTAAAATCCTAAAATACCCTAATTCCCCACAATACCTTCGATCTCGGTTTCATATGCTGCCTCCCTCCTCACGTTCTCTACGCCCATGCTATTCGGACACACTTGAATTGCCTAAGTGCAACACAAACTTCCTGCTCAACTCATTTAGCTTTCGTGCTGCCCAAATGTGGAACCATCTGCCTTCCATAGTTCAACAGAGCCAGTCCGTTCATGCATTTAAACGTAGCCTGAAGCAACATTTTCAGTCGCTAGTTGGCAACTCGTCATAAATGTCACATTGTCATCATCATCTTACGTATATATTTATTTATAGCATTACATGTATGTATATATGTGTATATATATATATATAGGTATATGTTTATTTATTGTATTGTATGTATATTCATGGTATATATATGTTTGTATTATGAATAATTTTCATTAACAGTTTTGGTTGCTTTGACGTTACTCATTATAAGTAGCATTCCGCAGACACTCACAGGTTGGCTGGAAGAAATTTCTAATAGAGATAAGTCCACCTTTGTGAACCACATTTTTTTTACTTTTGTTTTTCTTTGTAAATAATTATGGCAATAAAGTATATATATTGATATACTCTATCCTAATCCTGATAGAATGGATAGTCGATGTTAATATACGAAAATCTCAACTGAAAATATTTTATTCGTGACAGGAGATTCTATTATGCCTGCAGAAGCCCCGTAATTTTAAACGATACTAATAAAATTGAGCGACGAAATTGTCGCCAATTAAGAAATACCAGGGCGAAGGCTGCGTCGAAATCTGCGCTGATCTCGTTTCCGCATCGCTAAAATAATATATACAGATTGGGTCACCATGAATTTTTAAAAAGCTTTTAGTGTAGAATATATGCGAAAAGAAAACTGTCACACTTAAATGAAATCTTATGTAGTAAATATTTCAATACGAGAGCGAAAACATATTTTAATCTCTACAATATGGTTTTCAAAAGGTAAGGCAGTCATCTTAGGCGTAATTTCTTTAGTAAAACAGATAAGTGAAAATGTTGATAAAAGTATTGCAGTCACAGCTGTATTCTTTGACATTCAAAGATATAAATAGTTTGATATCAAAAATTTACTTAGAGAGAATACATTAAAAAATGTGTGCCATAATAAATTATGTCCTTTATTCTCTATGGCGACAAAGGCTAGTAACAGATCGGTTGCACTACAAGCGTATCATGAAACATAAGGTGTCTTCTCAGATGCCATATCTGAGCTCCTACTTGGGGTAATTCAAATCTGGTTGAGAAAGTACTATATATTAGAGGCATTTTTAATGTTGACATTGAAACACCTCGTTTAGGAGAGTAAGCTCTTATTGTAAAGACAAATAGAGACTATTGTGATTTGAACACCAGTTATTCAAACAAACTTATTATGCCTGTAATCAGAATACTTCTATACTCTAATACA
The DNA here is from genome assembly GCA_036419045.1 of Scirpophaga incertulas. NCBI lineage: Eukaryota > Metazoa > Arthropoda > Insecta > Lepidoptera > Crambidae > Scirpophaga > Scirpophaga incertulas. The sequence continues at coordinate 14,902,707 of CM071630.1, read as the reverse complement.
GTAATTGCACGGCAAAAAAAATTGCCTAGCCAAAGTAAGCAATGTAAGTTGTGTACGTGTAGAAATTCATATTTAAATATTGTTGATAGAAATATATATTAACAACCATGACTAAGGCGCAAAATATTACATAATCGACTATCCCCAGCGGCACTCGAACTCAAAAAATGTAGGATAATTTATTATATCACTTTATAATCAACATGCGTGCACTAAAAGTGTATACAAATGAACAGAAAATTTGCAATGTTATGAAGTGCTATAAGTAACCTCTGTCGTTAAGCCAAGACGCAGTTAAGCTTTCATATTGCACTTTCCAGTCAAAATGCAGCAGACACAACGCGGGTTTTGGGTACAGTTAGTTTTGGAAAATATAGATAAGTTGTGATAAGATCAATGCAGATCTTACATTATTAAACAATCACTTCTTTAAACACCTCATTCCTTATATACTAATAATAAGACCTCCACTTTGTCGGAGAGTTCCGAAGCTAGTATGTTACCAAGTGGCAACTTGCTAATACTTTAACGGTTAGTTAACGTGGGACTTATTAGATCACTTATATAAATCACCGTGTTCTTGTTAAAGCGATATTTCGCAGTAAACTCTTCATCTGAAAACATTTCAAGTGGATTTTCTTTCTTGTAAGTTTCTGGGTATAGATATTCCAGAAATGAACTCCCTGGAGACCTATTTTTGAATTACGAATGCGATTTCGAAATCACCGCTGACTAAATAGTCAGCGTTACAACCACGTTATAACCTTAAGATTCTTGTTTGACACATAAACCACAGAGACATAAACGTCAAATAAAGTTATGGGACCGATAAACGGCACCAAATGGTCAGTTAGGTTAAACTAACTTGTTTATCTAATTCTACGGTGTTCAGAAACGATTTGTTGGGAGTTATCGAACTGATAGCGTTATTGAACAGATAAACCATTGACAAAATGTACTCAGAAACCGGGCATTATATAGACTTGTATCTTCGTTATGTCAATGAGTTGAGTACATTATCACTTTATATGGATGATTTTATGACAGATATTTAATTATGTAATGAAACACATTACATGATAACACAAAGTCGTTTTTTAAAAACAGTTAAATACCATAGTAAGTACATACTTACTCGTACCTATAGTATGTTACTCTCTTATCCTTATTTAACTTTGATCCATAGTTTTTCTACTTTCTGATCATATAACTAGGCATGGTGTCTATAATATATAATATTTAATTATTATTACAATATATAACATTTAATTATTATTAAAATATATAATATTTAATTATTATTTACCATAGCGATTTATAAAATTACGCTTACTGCTAATGAAATTACACGTATTGTTTATAGCGATATCTAGTACATACTCGTAATATCATTGTTGCATTCATTGAATTTTGAGCATATACTATGCTCTATAGAAAGCCACGTACAGGTATACGTCTGTAGGCTAAAAAAATCATAACAACCTCGAAATATTACACAATATCGAGGAATCTAACTTCACATATGGTTAAAAACGTGTTTCTCACAAATAACTCATGACACACTTGCTGCACCTGTTCTACGGGGTTCAATTTCACCATACGGCTGGTGGAAACACTTACCAGTTTTCTGCCACTTTCTACGGCAAGAATTTATTATATGGCGACTAGGTGTCATTTAAATCTTGGCGAATCATGCCCATTAAGATGAAGCAATGTCCGCAGTGGTGAGTTGTTCATAGTTGAATAAATTTTATCTAATCGTGAAATATTCTTTACGTTACTAATATAAGTGTGTGTGTGTGCGTTTGTAAGAAATAATTCAGTAATGTTACAATAAGTCTGGTTTTTAACTATGGCGTATGCTATACATATTACACCTAGAAACATGTACAATCTGAGAAATAAAATGTTAAAATTGGAAAACTTTACCTTTTCTGAACATTATATGCTTTTCTTTGATTTCATCAAAAACGATTATTCTTTTCACAGATGACAACAATTTTGAACTATACTATAGATAGCTGTTCAACAATATACTGCAATCACAAGTATTTACACTAGTGAATTTGTATAGACAAACTAATACAATGTTTTGGTTTTCATTAGGTTTTCACACAATATTTTTATAAGTAAGTATTATATAGTTTATGATTGAGACTGGCACATTGATATAAAATACGTTTTATATCTTTTATACTGGACTGATAATGTAGAGAATTATTAGTACCACTTTCAAAAACTACGCATCTGTGACACTTCTGGTGTTGTGGGCGTCTACGGGCGGCGGTATTTGCTTACTATCAGGTGATCCATTTGCCCGTTTATCTCACTATAACATCAAAAAAACAATCATTTCCATCCAATGTACTTTCATATCTCTAATGACAAATTTAAATGTGTCATACCAAGAAAAAATGGTGAATATATTAATTTAATTCATTAGTACCGGAGATTACCTTGCTAATATTTTTTATATATTTTTAATTTGTATATATTACAGTGTATTTTTTTTATAAGATCGGTCGGATAGGAACGGTGCTCGAAACAGATCATTGCCTAACTGTACATTTTAAAATTATGGAGATCATTTCTGTATGAAAATAATGAGGACACCAAGACGAAAAAAGTCATGTGAAATGTTTTTTTTTTAACTCTAATAATGTGGATTTGTATTTTACCAGATAAATGAAATTCTTACAAAGTGAACTTTAAAAAGATTCAATTGCATAGTTCTTGAAATTTATTGACAGCTAGACAATTTCAGATAACTGTGTTTCTTTAAGTCTTGTGTACTGATAATAATTCACACAGTTACCATTTTTATATGAGACTTAATTAATTAATTAATACGGTACTCAATTCACATCAGATAGTAAAATGAAAACTTGCCGAAATCATTTTTTTATACGTCTTAAATTCTTATCTACAAGTCATAAAAGACAAGGAAGGTTCTATAGATTATTTAAATTAAGTCAGGTCAATAGCTTTAGTGAGATATGTGATTAGTGAGATCTCTGATCTTGACTGTGACCTAGATCGGCGTCACCAATGCATAATATTTTGCAGAACTTGCATGTTCGTGACAAACCTGACAGTATTACGTTGTTGAGAAGGAATTCTCAGGGGAACTACAGTCGGGTCAATTTAATAGGCCACATTTGACATTTCATTAAAATCCTCAACTAACCTTGTAATGGCGGACATAAAATATTCAATATTTTTTAGTTTGGAAATGCACAAATGACCGTTGTTACAATGTTGCGTTCAGTGAAGTCTATACGTAAGTGATGTCCCTCAATAAATCGAATGAATGCAATGATTACTTGTGAAAGCATTATTCACCATGAATTAATAGTCAGTCAGTTTGACCATGAATTAATAGTATGATTGTATCTTATACTATATTGTATTATATTATTGTAATTATTTACATTGTAAAGAGGAGATAAAAAATAGACCTTCAGAGTTTCTTGCCTATTCTTCTCGAGAAGGCTCTCCCAATTTCCGAACAGGTGTCGAGTCAATTTTTTTATTTTTTTCTTTTTTTTTCCTTATTCGTACGTACGGACAAGGTTTTGTTTTCTTTTTTTAAGCTTTGTTTTTTTGTTTTGTCTGTTGACGTCAATAAGTGCCTGTAAGGTCTATGTTGAATAAAGATTATTTTGATTTTGATTTTTTTTTTGAGTCAAATTTTTATTAAAATAAAACATGTTATTCTTTTGTTTTATAATAAAAAACCAATAATAACTTATTTAACAGAGAAATAATATAATTAATACAGTACCTATAAAAAAGAATGTATTCACATTTAAAAGGCGCCAACACATCTGTTGTTGGCGGCAGCGATAATCACTTACCATCAAGTAATCCATTTGCTCGTTTGCCTATTAAAATTAAAAAAAAAAGTACTTTTCCATAATAACTGTAATTCGATTCACATATGTTTGAAGTAAATATCGATTTTTTCACCATAATCGGAGTGTTTAAGCAGGTCACCTCACTATGAACAAATGTCAAATGTGGCCTATTAAATTGGCCCGACTGTAGTTTGCAATTTTCAGTTGATTTTGACAGCGTATTTTTTTTATAAAACTGATCCAAGCAAAAGTGTAGAACCAAAATTAGTTATAAAACAAAACATTTAATTGCCAACGTATAAAATTAAGTATAGGATTAAAATAATCATAATTGGTTTTGTGAAGTAATTGGTAACATTATATTGTATATATTTAACATATGTATATTTTTCACTTTTCATGTTCTTAAAGTATGTTAATAACTTTACGGAGCGTGACTTGAATGGTCACCGAGGAGTATATTACTAATATTACGAATTTTATATATTACGAAAACGACATTATGAAATATGTTTGTACAGATAGTAATTACCTTGTTTTTGGAGTAAGTTAATGAATGAATGAATAACACTTTATTGTACATAAAACATTAAAACGACATTAAAAAATGATAACAAGAGGAGGCCTTGTTGCCAATGTAGCAATTTCGTCCAGGCAACCTTTGGGTCAATTAATTTTTTGAAAAAGATTTGATATTATTTTATTAAGTGAAAACAAAATTGATAATATCAAGCTCACGATCCTAGTCCTGTTGGATTTCAGTAAAGCATTTAAGTGTGTTGACTTTGGTTGAGGCCCTATGTTCGGAAAATATTTCGAAGGTGTTTATCGATTGTTTCTCATCGTACCCATCTGGTTGTCAACAAAGTAAAATTAATGATATTAATGTACGTCAGCTTGAGGTACACCAGCTGATAAGTTAGACCAAGTAAATGTAATGTCATGTCTAAAGGTGACAACCTTTATTTATTTATTTTTATTTATTTATTTATACTTCTTGTACAATTAAAAAAAAGTGTACAAGGCGGACTTAATGCCCGAGGCATTTTCTGCCAGTCAACCTTCGGGTGATGCAGAGATACAATGTGGTAGATGTACCAACAAAATAGAAAATGAGTCAATTTACAAATATTGATACTATAACTTGAAATATAATAAATAATAGATTTATAATCCTAATACATAAATAAAAACATATTATAATACACTAATATATAATAGCCTAAATCTTATTTGCGAAAATTTATAACAAAGATATACACAACCTACTTTCCAAATAACCTAAGTTTCATTACCCAAAACTTTCCTGGAAGAAAAGCTTACGCAACTTATTCTTAAAACTAAGTTTGCTCGGACAGTTTCTCACTTCTTGAGGAAGTGAATTCCATAAAAGAATACATTTGACGAAAAAGGAGGAATGAATTACATCAGAGTGGTGAGAAGGACATTTTAGAAGGCCATTTGAGGCAGAACGAAGATTTTTATTATGCGAGGAATAAAGGTATTCAAAGTGGGTACTGAGGTAACCAGGGGTATAAGGATTATTAAGTATGGAGTAAAGCGTCAATAAGGCTCTCATATCCCTACGCTGCCGTATAGGTAACCACTTTAAACGTAATCGGAATGCAGATACATGATCAAATTTTCTTAAGTTAAATACAAACCGAATGCAGTTATTTAAAAGTCTGTCCAGCTTATTAAGAAGATCTGCATTCAGACCGAAGTAGCACACATCACCATAGTCTAGGATTGGGAAGATTAAAGTCTGTACAAGCATTTTTTTTATGTCTGGCGATAGAAAATTTTTTAGGCGGTAAAGAATTCTTAAGATTCCAGTCACTCTTTGGCAAATGCTAGTAATTTGAGGCTGCCAGCTAAGCTCAGAATCAATAAACAACCCCAAATCCTTCACACTGTTGCACAAAGGAATTATTTTACTGTCGTAAACGACAGAATGGAGACTCGAGTGCACCACTCTCGACATGCTTTTAGAGCTGCCTACCAGAATGGCTTGACATTTCGTTGGATTGACACAAATTCCAAAACACTCAGACCAGTTCTTAATGGCAGTGAGGTCTTGATTTATTGAATCGATGGCTTCATTAATATTGTCAACATCAGTTTGAGTGTAGAGCTGCAAGTCGTCAGCATACAAGTGATACGCGCAGCGAAGGTGATGTGAAATAAAATTAATAAAAATTGAAAATAGAAGAGGTGATAATATGCCGCCTTGAGGGACTCCAGCTACAAGATCACACCACGTGGAGTTCGAATCTTCCCAAATAACTGATTGTTGTCGTCCCTGCAGATACGAAGAAAACCACTCAGATGCCTCTCGGGATACCCTAAGATAAGCCAACATTTTTAGAAGGATTTCATGACTAACTGCATTAAATGCATTAGAAAAATCTATGAGAATCAGTAGAGTGACCTTTTTATCCTGAATGCCAGTCTTTATATCCCCTGTGACCTTCAGGAGAGCTGAAGAAGTACTGTGGCCAGGTCTAAAACCAGACTGGAAAGGACTCAGTAGTGAGTTTTTGTGGATAAAAAATGAGAATTGTTTATGCACGCATGCCTCCAGCACTTTGGACAGGTAGGGAAGAATGGAAATAGGACGGAATTGACTGGGATCAGTTGGATTTGGTATCTTAGGAAGCGGGCGAACAAAAGCTTTTCGCCAGAGAGTTGGGAATGTTGCAGTATTAAGGGAAAAATTCACAATGTCGGTGATGGCAGGAAGGATGTACTTGAGTATGGAGACAATCATGTGACGATTGATATAGTCGCAACCCACAGCATTTGACTTAATTGATAAAATAGTCTTTTTGATCTCATCTGGAGATACTGGTGAGAAATTAAAAGGTGTAACATTTAGTACTGGAAGACTATCTTTATTTAATTATTTTATCTGCTATCACTTCTTCCTTCACCTTTACAGTGAGGACCTACAACTGTAGGGGCACTCAGAAATTTGAACGCTTCCTAGTCTATCTGTGCCGTAAATGCGATCTTGCTGTAGTAAGCAATTGGACTAAATCATTTGATCTTATTAGTTGAAGTTAGTTGAACAGGTTGAGGGATAAATTACACATGACATCAGTTCCTGGCGTTATATACAACGGTGTACAGATCAATAACACCTCCTAAGAAGAGAAGAATGCTTGATTTACCTACTCCCAACATCCATTTTTTTCATCATTCGTTCTTTGTTTGTTTCGCTCAGCTGTGAAACAAACTTCCGAACGAAACTACCCATGTATTCGTTTTAACATAAACTTCCATTTCTCTATCTTCCCTTTATCTTTAACCCCTTTCCCTTTATCTATTACTAGCTGACCCGTGCCCACTTTCGTTGGGCATAATATTAATAATCCCCGAAGCGAGCACGAACGCGATCCGAATTAAACCCGAAGCCATCGCGCGCCGTCCGCTGCCTGTTTTTTTCTCCGATTCACTTTGCAAAACGGACTACCACGTAAAAACCTTTCTATTTTTCGTTTTTATATAACCTCAGCAATAACGTGGCCTTCTATTGCTGAAAGAATTTTTAAAATCGTTTCAGTAGATCCTGAGATTACCCCTTACAATTTAACAAATATACAAACACACAAACTTTACTTCTTTATAATATTAGTATAGATATAATACATATTATTTCATTATATTTAAGAGTCGCGTCACAGCTCTACTATTTTTACTGCCATTGACTGGAAGAAATCTATGTAAGAGATTAGCCTATCATTTAGAAACATATTTTATAACATAATCATACATAGATAGTAGCATGGTTGCAAATATTTAAAATCTTTATTATGAAAATGTTGAACTCCATATAGTGTACTTTTTCGAAAGAAGTTGAAGTTAAAAATATTTTTGCACTCATTTAACATTTTTTCTCGAAGTGAAAACTACAGTTATCACCTCGCGCTAAAAAGTAAGATGTTTTGGATAAATGAGTAAACGGCCTCGGGTTGCCTCTGTTTCTGGTTTGGTATCAATGGTGTTTTATTGTAATCAATCAACGTGGATACAATGAATTGAATTATTATATATTATTTATGTAACCCAATTTCTCGAGTTAATAATTATATCTTTATATTTATGTAACTATGTAATGTTCAATATGTACATTGTGTTTTATTAAATAAATAAAATATATATGTATAAATTATTAATTATAAGCGAAAGAACGCAAATCTCGCATAATTAGTTAACTCCTGAGTTTTGAGAGCCACTTGCCAATGGAATCAAGTTACGAGTATGTTAATAATGGCCGCCCACCGTTGTAACGGGCGTTAACTGTCGCCGACATACTGCTTTGGCGCACATGCGTTTGATGTATTTGCTTGGCCTTCTTACGACTGGCAGGGTCACATCCATAGACTATACTTATTATTTATTTATGGAATCATTAAAATAAATCCTTACCCAAAATTCTAAAGAGCTGTGTTTCTTTTTTATGGAAAACTGTTTCATATATTTCTCACTGATGTATGTAATATGTTGAACGTAAAAGTTGAATCCGATTTCCACTACATTACATTGAGTTACATACTTAATAATGTGGTCTTTTCGCAAAGAACAATCTTTATATCACATAATGGTGACGGTAAACCAGTGGCCCTAATCTTTCGAACATTGTCACCCTTAAAGTAATAATGAATACATTATACTAGACAATCCTACAAAAAATCGTTATTTTATAATACATAACGACCTTTTAAAATCTTTACAGAATATGTTATAGCTAAATTTATATTACCTACACAAATACTAATATAATAAAGCTGAAAGTTAGGATACTGATTTAGAATGAAAGATTATTTTACTGTTGGACAGTCCATCCATCTATCTAATTTAAAAATAATGTTAATGATAGAATTTATTCTTTACCATTAGATGATAGTAACCCAAATAGTTTATATAACAGCGTCTTTAATGTTATCAAAAGTGAATCTAGTAAAATATTTAAACAAAAGTCCATTAAGATTTACACGAGTAAAAAGAAATTCAGTGACTGGGCTACACCAGGTATTTACAAAAGTAGGAGAAAATTATATGAGCTATATGCCCTAAAATCTAATTCTAGGGACCCTGAATTTATTGAGTATGTAAGAAATTACTCTAAAATATTTAAAAAAAGTCTGTGTTACAGCTAAAAAACTTTTTATTGCCAATAAAATTAATGTTTCAAAAGATAAAGTAAAAACTGTTTGGAAAGTAATAAACCATGAAACAGGGAAAATAAAACAAAACGAACATACTTATTCGCTAAAGGTTAAGGATAAGTTAATTCAATCTGATAACGAAGTAGCCTCCGAATTTGAAAGGTTTTTCCACCAAATACCTATAGATACTACTTGTAGCCTCGGATCATGTTCAAACGGTGCGGTCGCCCTCCTTGAATCAAATGTAAACAAGATTAAGGAATCTTTTCATTTTAGACATATTGATGCTGAATTTATCCTCAAAACTTTTAAATCACTTAATAATAAGAAAACAGAGGATCTGTGGGGTATCTCAACTAATATTATTAAACCAATTATCTCTGAAATCGCGCCTCACCTAGCCCTAATTTTCAATAAATGCATTGATGAGGGGGTCTTTCCAAATCTTATGAAAAATAGTAAATTAATTCCACTTTACAAGTCTGGCGATAAGAGTGACCCTACTAATTTTAGACCCATTTCTATATTACCAGCCTTGAGCAAAATCTTTGAAAAGATTATTTATAATCAGCTATCATCTTATTTTACCCTTAACAAGTTATTTCATTGCAACCAATATGGTTTTACCAAGGGTAAATCCACTACAGACGCTGGAATTTCACTTTTAAAACACATTTTTGATGCTTGGGAGGGCAGACAAGACGCAATAGGTATTTTCTGTGACCTTTCTAAAGCATTTGATTGCGTAAGTCACGACACATTAATGAGGAAATTAGGGCATTATGGTGTCTCTATCAAATCACTCGGCCTTATTAAGTCATACTTGTCGGATCGAATACAAAAAGTTGTTATTAATAAAACTGAATCTGCTGGAACTTCACTAGTTATGGGCGTGCCTCAGGGATCAATATTAGGTCCTTTACTATTTTTAATATATATTAACGACCTTCCTTACTATACAAGCACTTTATGTGAAACAGTGCTATTTGCCGATGATACTTCTCTTGTTTTTAAAGTTGACAGAGGCAGCAATTGTTCGGACGAGGTAAATAGTGCTCTATCAAAAGTTCTACAATGGTTTACATTAAATAATCTTTCATTAAATTCGAGAAAAACCAAATTTGTTAAGTTTTCTATACCAAATGTAAGGCAGGTTAATACACCCTTAAATATTAATGGTGAAGTGGTATCTCTTGTTGAGAGTACTAAGTTTTTAGGCATACACTTAGATTCCAGATTACAATGGTATACCCATATTGATGCTCTGTCAAGCAGACTTAGCTCAGCTGCGTATGCTGTTAAAAAAATAAGGCTTCTAGCTGATGTTGAAACAGCAAGGTTAGTTTACTTTAGTTATTTTCATAGTGTAATGTCTTATGGCATTTTGTTATGGGGATCAGCTGCCACCATTGAAAGTATTTTTATACTACAGAAAAGAGCAATTAGAGCTATATATAATTTAAGACCAAGGGATTCCCTTAGGGATAAGTTTAAAGAAATTAACATTTTAACATTGGCGGGGCAGTACATCTATGAAAATATAATCTATGTACACAAATATTACAATAATTTCATTAAGAATAGCGATGTTCATAAATTAAATACAAGAAATAAAAATAAGCTTGCTGTTCCAAATTTTAGATTACGTAAAACACAAAACTCATTCTTGGGGAAATGTATAACTTTTTATAACAAGTTACCACACAGTATTGTTAATCTACCTTTTAATAAACTTAAAACTCGAGTAAAAAAAACTTTGATGAGCAAAGGATATTATCGAGTCCAGGATTACTTGGATGATCGAAGTGTCTGGGACTAAAAAACCCTCGCTCGTTGAAATAAACAAATTGTTAATAAATTCTTAGGTAACTGTGTAACATAATAACATGTATATTTAACTGTACCTATTATAATAACCTTTTGTTACTTGTATAATACATTATTGCTAGTTTTTAAATGATTGTATGCGCGTGTCCTGCGGTTGATTTTTTTTTTTTTTTTAGTTGTGCTAATTTACACGGGTACCTGTTTTTGGTAATTTGTATCCTTCTGTGCTGTGGCTTAAGGGTAGTCATACTCTCATTAAAATCTCTTCGGCAGTGTCGTGTGAGGCGGGTCGTTACGTTCCCTAAAACATGGTTGAGCGAAGCGATGGCTGGTTCATGCGTCATGCTCGTGAACGGGTGCTGCCAGCGGAGATGAGTCTGCTCTTTGCTATACTGGGTACTACTCGTATTTATTATAATTTTAATTTAACTTTAATATATTCTTTTAAAACTGTATGACACGGCATTCCTAATATAGGCATGTTTTCTAAATATTTTTTTTTATTAATTATACTATGTAATGGAAAGTGACTTCATGAATTATCAATATTGAAGTCATTTTCCAAATTGACGACTCTGTATCTATTTAATACAGGGAAAAAAAACAGCCCTTGCTGAGTTTCTTGCCGGTTCTTCTCAGTACAAGGTCTCCCGCCGTAGATTTGCGAACCGATGGCGTAGCTTTTCGACATTCACAAGTGCTTGTAACAGCCCAGACTGAATAAATGATTTTGAATTTGAATTTGAATTTGAATTTATCAAAAAGCTCGTATATAACATTATGCTAGTACAAATAGAAGTGGGGCATGATTAAAAATTACGAGTAAGTTTACGTGGGTGTTGCCACGAGCGGATGACGCTTATGTGACAAAGTTAATATTAAAGAGTTATCGAAAGTATTTTTTGTATGAACGAATCATAAGTCAAGTTCCATACAGACAATTTGTAATCTGCTATCAAATTACTACCCCTGCAGGATATCAGTTTTAACCCTGCAAAAGTAATAACCTCCAGAAGTGTTGATATTAAGTTTGTCATTTTTTAATTTCAGTCACTCCAATTTGCTTTTAAAGAACTGTTAAAATAAATAAATCAAAACTGAGAATACATATTTTAAGAAGAATACTATTCACTATATATTATTAAAGCAGATAGCAATATTAAGGAATACTAAATAAAATTAAAAATAAAATCCACCTGTAATTACAACCTGGGTGGACTACTATTATTCATTTTTGCTCATTCCTCATTTTACTACTTGATTTCGTACCTAATATGACGATAAAACTAATATAAAGTAATTTAAAATATCTAAACTACAATTCCCTTCGTCGTACTTATAATATCGTCGAAGTTTCATCAAAAGATTTTGTCGAGTGCATGAGAATTGCTCCTCAGTCGAATTTATCCATACTGCCATAATGTTGTGTACAGTTATTGTGACGAGGTAAGCTTTTAGGATTACTAATCAGCAAGTTATAGGCGTTGAGCGAATTTGGTCCGAATTGTACAATTAGCTTAATTATATATGGTCAAATGTTCAGGTATAAGAAACATAACATCATATTTATTGACGGAGTAAAAAATCTATTAATAACATTAATTGATTACTGCAGAGAATCTCTGTACTTTACAATATTGTCAATAGGATAAGATATTGTAGTAACAATATATGTAGCAAATGACACACATAAAAGTGAAAAGGAAGTATAATTATTTACCTTGATGTATAAGTTATTTGGTCATAAACAATAGCATACTTTTCACTATTATTTGATAATTTTATGTATGAGTAACTAAACATCCATTTTGTTAAATAAATGTTCACAATATGCTTAAATCAATTAAAATATACTGCGAAAGTGATGTTAAGCAGAGAGCTGTTATTTCGTAGTAAAGTAACTAGTTACATCACGTGATCAAGAAATAAATCTTGTTAACATACATGAAGTATACAAATTACTCTCTGCGCCTGAAACTTGCGCCACGCCGCACCACCTGCCGAGTAGAGGTTCATTGGCCACTGACCAATCACGTAACCGCGGTTTTCCACAATTCGCTTTTTAGTCGTTCTTACGGGACTCATAATTAAATCACATTGGCACTAGGTCATAGTATGTATTCACAAAAAATGAGAGCATTCTGATATTATACGGTGATGATAGCATAAGATTAACACGAGACTTGCGACAAAATTAATATTAAGATTGTTTTCAATAGACGTCAAGGAAGTTTTGGCCTTTAGACCACATGTCTTATAGTGATAAACTTTGTTGAGATAGTGGTAGTTAGCCAGGCGGGCACAGACGCCTACAACAAACCTCAAAAATTAAAATCAAAATAATCTTTATTCAACATAGAGCTTTACAGGAACTTATTGGCATCAAAATAAATACAACTATAAAAGATCAAAAACCTTCTACGTGCACGGAAAAAAAAGTTAACTATAAAAAAAATAAAGGTCTATTTTTCAGTCCTCTTTTCAATCTTCACTTATTATTATCACACACATATTAGGCGGGGAGCCGGTAATACTGAAAGTCCCGTTAAAAAACATAAAAAAAATATTTACCGTTATAGCGGATATTAATTTTTTTTTAATGTATTCGTTAGTAAATTTTATTGGCTTTTAGAAAAAAATCACGCAAACCCCTTTTTCTGCCGGAAGGATCTGGCATACCTATTTCAAGTGTGTGATGAGGGCTAAAATTTTTTCATCATGCCATTTTTTTGTTATTTTTATTTAATCTATTTTTATGTAATTTTTAAAAATATCTCGGTATGCGCGCTCAAAGAGTACCGGAAAAATCCCGCATACCATCTTGAAGTGCTAAGTCTTAAAGTCTAATCTTTATATGTAGGTACAATGAAAAATGTATTTATTTATTTGCTTAATGTTGATTAATATGTTTTTTAAATAATATATTAAAAATAAATACAGCTATAATAAACCCAGATAGATATACAGAAATGTTAATAATTGTTTTTCGGTCTTAATGGTTGGTTGGTGAATGGATGGTTGATAGTTGGAAGATCTAGTCACTTGATTTCTCAGCATTTCTTAATTGATTTAAATGTGAGAGTTCCTATTCCCCACTTAAATAAAAGGGCTCTCAAAAAACGGCAAATTGGAGCAAAGGAGGCAAAATTTGTGTGAGTGATTAGGGGTGTAGAAAAGCGATATAATTACATTTTCACCCTTCCAGCATCTGTTCTTGCAACAAAATTTTGGCGGGCTTTATATAAAACTGAAGCGGCTGACATATAATGAACGATCGTAGCCCTTACATGTAATATGAGAGTTATCATTATTATGTTAATGTTAAAAAATCCCAATGTCTTTCAGAATACAACATGGGCTAACTTTTCATTATGAACGAAAGTCGAGAGCGGATCCGGCGAGAGAGGGAGCGGGAGAAGAATACGTACACGTCGCCCCGTCTCGCTCTGCGACGTGTTCTTCTGCTCTCCGAAGGACGACAGTTTAGGGAGGCCGCCGCCATTTTGGGCAGGCTAGGGCCTGGAGTTCTCCAGAGTGTTGCAGCTGAGCTACCTATTGACTTGCTAATGGAAGCATTGCCGCACTCTGCGCATTTGTTGGAAACGTTATTAAATAGGTAAGTAATTTTAATCTTTGACTATTATTGAAGTCTGTTAATAAATGAATATCTTATAATGATAATGAACGGATACAAAAAGTTGACCAAAATATCTATATTTAGACTTAACTCGAGCCTCTTGAAGTTTGTCCCTATTTTTAACAACCTGACTTTGACGAGACTGTAGAATCTAGAAATTAGGAGTACACAAATGTGAGCAGTATTTTGAATAGCGATAAACTTGAGATGTATAAAGTAAAAAATATTGATGTGAAATAGAATACCTTTGTTCTATTAAGAACATCTATATCCTTGCTGGCTTTTTTGGCCTTACAATCCAAAAGACATCCTAATTAAACTTTATTTGTAGTCTCGACACCAAGGTTTTCAACGTAATTAGGAATTTTAAGGAATCATTGAAAATTTGACGCTAAAGTAAACATTATGTGTTATGTAAAAATTTTAATCTCTACAACGTTAGATAAGCTCACATAAAAGCATCTTATAATTCATCATTCAGATGATTAATAATCATACTACGAGTATCAAAGTGAAAATGTTAAGCAAACAAATTTATTGACAACTACCTGTACTTGCGACTTCATCCGCGTGGATAATTTAACATACACGTGAACTGCGCGCGGTACTGGATAGTACTTAGACATTACAACATTACTTTATTTTTCTAAAATAAAAGTAATCTAAGTTACTCCTTATTACATCAGATACCTGCAAATAAAGTCCCATCAAAATCGGTCCAGCCATTACAGAAATTAGCCGAAATGTAAAGATAGACAGACAGACGACACTCTAATTTTATTTATATGATGTATAGAGTAATACTAATCAATCCATACATCATGTTGTTGTTGGGCGCACAAAGCAATCTCTCAGACAGTACAAGTTAGCATGATGGATAACTTGGAGATTCGAAACAAATGTTTGGTAGAGCGCAGAAACCGTTCATGCGGTAAACGCTGGCAGTACGCAGACAAACAAACTTACCTTCGTGTGCTCTTAAACGCCTAGAAAAGAATATCTGATCATTTTGTAAAATAGATTTTTTAACCATCCAGCGATTGGCACCAATCTCTGCTGATAGTTATGGCCTATGGTTTACATCGCTGAATCAGTGGTAGTTGTGTACGTACTTGTTACAAAAGAACGTTGGCTAATATGATTTTGGAAATATGGATTGAGGGCAAATTTTATTTCACATAGGTATTTATTGGAAAATATAGGGTCATTTTATTTTCCTGCAATTTTAAACCTTAAAATAAAATTTTTCTACCTCCTAGAATTTTGGTTAAAATAGAATTCTGTTTTGACTAATTGACCTATTTTTAGTTACGGTGGCCAACCTAGACAAAGACATCTGCACGACGTTAATGTACATAATTGTTGGTTAACCATAATAGACCATAGAACTAAAACCTTAGAATTAAAATGCTAATAAAAATGCTAATATGACGACAAACTTACACAAAACTGTGGTATCGCAAACTTTGGCAGCTACAAACTCAGCAGGAATTAATCAATATTGATTCATATTACTCGATTCACTATTATGTGACAAGGTAGAGAAATATATAATTTAATATATGTCATAAGTTTTTATATTTGAAAGAAACTAGTTTTATATTTTACCTAAGCAATAGCTTATTAAATTTCAATATAGGCGGAGGAGACGTGGCGGATGTGCTACACCGCATGTAGAGCGATACAAGACAGTGCGTGCGCTTTTTCTTACTCCGTGTTATTGATAGAGCATGCAGATAATGTGATGTTAGAAATACAGATTTTCTCGATAATTATCCATTATAATTATTAGTATACAGTAAAGAGTCGAGTTTTGAAGGGATTAAGTATTTTTTCAATATGCTACAGGGGAAGCGCTTGGTTTTTATTTTACCTGAACGTAATTGTAGATATGGCCAAAGGTCGAAACAAAATTCATCTAGACCCCTCAAGATTTGTGGAAATCGCTGCCTTAAATCTAACGGCAGGAACACATCATTAATATTATTATACAAATATTGGTAACGCTTATATTACCAAATTCCGCCCGAAAAGTCTCTATGTGGACCAAAACGGCTTCCTCTACGGTGCCACTACAGCACAGCATCTCTAATCAATGAACCAGAACAACTAATATATATTATATATATATATATATATATATATATATATATATATATATATATATATAGTGTCTTAGTATCCGCCTTTGATTTTACTCCTTTTTTTTCATAGAGGTCAGAGTTATCGATCTGTTGCAAGTGTTACGGTTTTAAAGTTATTGCATAGATTAGAATGAATACTGTGTGTGACGGAAAGGGCGCCCTATCTTGTTTCCGATGTAAATCGATCCTAGTATTTGATTACTGCGCGTAGGCCATGAGGTCACGGTATATGCAACTTTTATTGATCTAATTGTATATAATAACTTCAGAATAAATAATAAAATAGAAAAGGAAAAAAATATATTATGAAAAATGCTATGAATGAACTTCAACTGGATGTGATTTAGTTGTAATGTAATACATACCAAGCATTAGTCTAAAGTTTAGACAATCCCGACTTCCTTAGGAAATCAATTCTTTATTGTAACTGCAATTACACAAAACCTATAATAATAGCACATAAACCTGATGTCACTTGAATATTCTGTATATTAATATTGTAAAAGTTATGGTAGAATAGCAGCGGTTTGGATTACCTGCAACCACTGAGTAATAAATTGTTTTGACTTTTTTATTTATGTTATTTTTTTTCACTATTAAAAAGATACTGGTTATTATTAATTATGTGTGAGAATATAGATAAAACTTAGAGAAATTTAATACAAATATTCCTGAAGTGTATCAAATGGGTCTATTCTCTGCCTGCACAATGAAAAATTCTGTAGGTTTCTACCTATATTTTATGTTTATATTCTTATAGACTATATTATTATAGGCATCAATTCCTGGAACATCACGCTTGGCAGATAGGTTAGTGTAGACATGTTTCCAGTTGTCTTATATTTCGAGTGTTCACTACGTAGAAGTGTAATAGCTGGGAATACCTTTAGTCCAATCCTACGATATTCACGGGAATAATAGAGTTTCGACATATTTATTCTTAATCCGGTACAGACATCGCTTTATAAAACAGGGCAGCAGAAATTATTAGCGTTGTTTAGGACTTATGAGTTTCGGACCGCGGAAAAGGAAATTTAAAAAAGTAATAAAAAAAAAGATTTTGACATTTTTTTTCGGTACTTGACTGTCACTTCGGATTTTTTCACGGCATTTTTTATTGAGTTTATTTACGGCGGATTAATAATTGATCATTTACGTGTCATTTAGTTACGTGTATAAAGTGTATCTAAATATACCATTGGACTAATATTTGACATTACGGTTTCGACGGGATTGGATTGGAGTAGTGGTCGGCCACGCGTTCTCCTATTTTTTACACTACAAGTATTGTAGTTTATGATATATATTTATAACCACATACGGTAGGGCACATTAGTACACACAAAACACACTTCAAGCCAAGCCAGAACTACGGACCGGTAAGCAATATTATTATATAATTAAATAATATAACCAAATTACGGGCGTTCGGGAAAACGCAACATTTTTTGGTAGCAGAGCGTGGTTTACTTTTCGGTTACGGACCTGTTATTTTGTAAATTCTTTGATTTGTACTTATATGCGTAACAAATATATTTGACATCGGTGTCAAACGGGTTTACATTAAATTTAATTTGGGGTTATATTAGGTATTGTTTTTTTTCTGTTTGTTTTGTATTTACTTTAATTATTAAAATGTCGGACGGTTACAACGAAATTCGTCGCATATTACAATGGTTGGTAAGCGCATTTTCTCTGGTGAGTAGACCAGACAGGGTTGAGGCCTTGAAAGAGCGGGCTTCAAATGCGAACAGATACATGGCGGACCTGGATCAAGCTTTACAAATGTGTTATGATAGGGCTGACATGAATCCAGACAATGAAACTTTGCAGGCAAGGTTGATTCAAGCTCAGGCAGACTACAAGCAATGCTTAGAATATTATGACAGCATTATTCAGGCGGTAAGGACACTGGATCTGGCCAGTAGTCCCACGGTTAAGGGTCAGTCAAGTAGTAATGCCTCAATTTATACTAGATTGCCGGATTTAAATTTGCCCAAGTATTCTGGTGGGTATGAAACTTGGATGTCATTTATTAACATTTTTGATTCTTTGGTACATTGTCGGATGGATATATCACTCTCACAAAAATTAAGTTATCTGTTGAGTTGTCTATCGGGAGACGCTCACCAGGTTATTTCACATTTAACCATAACAGATAACAATTATGAGACTGCAAGGGCGCTATTGATGGGCAGATATCAAAATATTAGGTTAATTGCGGATGCCCATGTGGCAAAGATATTAAATTTGCCTTATTTAAGGAATATCATGTTTATAAGGGATGATTTTTTAAATCCATTAAAGGTGGCCTATAATTGTTTGGAGAAATTAAATTTACCAGTAACGGAGTGGTCATTCTTGTTGCTCCATATTGTATTGAATAAGTTACCCTCTGATTTAAAATTAAGATTTGAACAAAAATATGGAAGCGGAGATGAGGCAAGCCCGTTGCCTAAATTTATTGACCTTTTGACCTTCTTGGAGGAAGAAGCACGGATTGTTGACAATGTAGGCTCACCTCCTGCAACGGCTACCTCAGGGCCATCTGGGAGGCCTGTGTCCAGTCAGGGAAGACCTGTATTCAGTCAGGGTAGGATTAGGCCACCCACTCGGGGACTAGGGTAGGTATGGCTACATCGGACCATACTATTAATAATAGGTTGCAATCCAAGCGGGTTGGTTGCACCTTTTGTGGCATCATAGGCCATTTTATATCTAAATGCCAACATTTTATAAATTGTTCCCCTCAACAGCGGAGGCGTTTTGTGCAAAATCACAAGTTATGTTATTTTTGTTTAGGGGATCATCTTGTTAATAGTTGTGCAGTGGCACGGCCATGTATTCATTGTAACGGCAAACATCACGGGATGTTATGCCTGAATAGGAATGGTGGAGTTAGGCCTGCAGCGGGACGGATTGGTTCTCCTTCAGGAGGGGGTCAAAGCGGACAAGTACGGACTTCACCTCCTCATTCTGGACGAGCGTCGCCTCGACGGGTGGACGTGCGCGCGACACCTCCATATACGGGTGGGGGTGGCTTTAGGCCTACTTCACAGGCATCTCCACATACGGGTGGGGGAGGCACCGGGCCTATGGTACAAGCACCCTATGCAGCGGGCATAGGGCATATTCAAGCGGACGAATCCGTGACGTCACTGCGGAACAGTATGCGTCTGCGGCTTCGTATGCAGCGAGAGCGAGGGGTTTCTCACCACCACTCGCGGAACGGCCGCGATTGAGGAACACGCCGCCATCTTTCGGTCATCCGGTTGGTTACCGGACACCGGATGCCAGTTGGCACCTGACTCGGGCACCATTGGGGCGCTCGAGACCCCCTACATATAACCCTCTGGCGCTGTCGGCAGCCCAGGTTTTTAATCGGGTGAATGCTTCATTTCATAGTGACGTTCAAGAATAGGTAGTCGCCGCCGCCTCGCCAAATGCAACCTTTTTAAATACTATTTTATTGCCTACCGTTGCGGTAAGGATTTGTGATATTAACGGTTTTTATGTTAGAGCACGGGCTCTAGCGGACACGGGTTCGCAAGGTTGCATGATAACAGTTAATTTGGCGAGACGGTTAGGCCTATACATATTTAATAATAATATTTCGGTTCGTGGCATAGGTGATGTGCTCGTGTCACATGTTTATGGTCAATGTACCTTTAACATTGTTGGAGAATCGGTCTCTCAACCTGTTATTACAGTTACAGCACTAGTGTTGCATGATATTTTAGGAGAACATCCACAGGTGGAATTACCTTCGGAAATTTTGAACTCGGCTTCTCACCTGTCTTTGGCTGACAGAAAATTTTTAAATATTGGAAAAATTGATTTGTTGCTTGGTACTGATGTGCTTGGTCAATTATTGTGCACCGGACGCACTATAAATTTAAATAATAATGGCTTGGTTGCTATACCATCGCACTACGGATATATGATTATGGGCCCAGCATATGATACGGTTTCTGATACGGTTTTTACGGGCGTTTCTCTTTCGGATTTAGTACAGCGTTTTTGGGAGACAGAAGAGGTACCCACGGTTTCACGGAAGGACCCGCTCGACGAAGAATGCGAGCGCCATTTTATCGAAAATGTTTATCGGTTACCGAACGGTCGTTTCGTTACTCGGTTGCCCTTTGTGAGCATTCGCAAACCGCTGGGGCAGTCCTACCTCACTGCTAAGAAACGCCTGCTTTCTATGGAACGTCGCATGAAGCGAGATACAGAGTTTCGCGACAAATACATTGAGTTCATGCGGGAATATGAACAATTAGGTCACATGTCCCTGGCACGGAGGGACTACTCATCGGAAGAACACTATTTCATACCACATCACGCGGTTTTTAAAATCGGATAGCGGTAAGATACGGGTCGTGTTTGACGGGTCGGCCCCTTCCTCTAACGGTGTTTCATTGAACCAAATCCTGCACTCGGGTGCTAAACTACATAAAGATATTTCGGATCTTATTTCGGCCTTTCGTAGACACCAGGTGGTCTTCGCGACGGATATACGCATGATGTTCCGGCAAACGGTGATTGATGAGGCTGATAGACGGTATCAGCTGATTCTTTGGCGCGAGGACCCGTCTCACCCATTACGCGTCTACGAACTGAACACAAACACGTACGGTTTGAAATCTAGCCCCTGGATGGCTATGCGGTGCTTGTTGGAACTCGCTCAACGGGAACGCGTTCGATTCCCTCGTGCGGCGGACGTCTTAGAGTCGGAAATTTTTGTCGATGACGTTATCACGGGTGGATCTTCGGAACGAATACTCGCAAACCGGTTGTAAGAAATACATCTTTGTTTCTGACGGCAGGCGAACGGCGTGCTGCTCTCATGTTTTGGGTACGACGGGTACAATCGGAACGGTTTTCTGACGAGCTTAAATCGTTACGGACGACGGGTCGGTTAAAGGGTGCCGTACAGAAACTTAACTTATTCATTGATGGCGAGGGATTACTTCGTGTTGGCGGACGGCTGCGCAACTCGAAGCTGCCGTATTCGGCTAGGCATCCCCTTTTGCTGCCCAAGGACGGACCCTTGACGCAGTTGATAGTAAGTGATCGGCACATTACTAACTCGCATGCAGGTTGTACGGCACTGCTTGCTATTCTTCAGCGGGAATTTTGGATACTATCGGCGCGACGGTGCGTCCGATCGGTTATATTTAAGTGTATACCTTGCTATCGGTTAAGGCTAACACCATGCAGCCTATGATGGGTGACCTACCTAGCGATCGGGTAGTGTCACCAGACCTTTTCACGGTGTCGGTACGGATTTCGCTGGTCCTTTTATTGTCAGGGCTTCTCACTTGCGGACCTCTAAGACTTACAAAGTTTATTTATGTGTATTTGTTTGTCTGTCAACGAAGGCAGTACATTTAGAAATAGTATCTTCGCTTAGTGCGGAAGCGTTTATCGCGGCGTTCGGACGTTTTGTTTCACGGAGGGGGTTACCGAGTTTGGTACGGTCGGACTGCGGCACAAATTATCAGGGTGCTGACAGATATCTTAAGGAGGTCCATGATTTTTTAACGAAACATAGTACGGACTTGGGACAAGCAATGGCTACTCAGGGCATTACGTGGAAGTTTGATCCTCCTGGATGTCCTCATTGGGGAGGCATCTTTGAGGCTGTCGTGAAGGTGGCTAAGACACATTTGAGACGTGTTATTGGGGAAACGGTTCTTACGTTCGAGGAACTTACTACGGTCTTTTACAGAGTGGAAGCAACTTTAAATTCACGGCCTTTATGCCCACTCTCTTCGGATCCCAACGATATGGAGGTTTTGACACCGGGTCATTTCCTCATCGGCCAGCCCCTTGCAGCTCTCCCTGAGTATCCCTTTGAGAATGTACCACTGAGTCGACTTTCTCGCTTTCAAATGCTGCAACAGATGTCACAAAATTTTAATAAACGGTTTTATTCGGAGTATTTGCACATGTTGCAGCAGCGGCTGAAATGGACAGATAAAACGGCTCCTGCACGGGTAGGAGATCTTGTCCTGATTAAGGATTCAAATCTTTCTCTCTCTACGTTGGCGTAGAGGACGCATTTTGAAGCTTTATCCAGGCTCTGACGGTGTACCTCGGTTCGCAGAGGTCTCGATCGGCGACTCTGTGATGCGCCGTGCGGTGGCAACCCTGTCCCGTCTACCGGTAGACTAGCGAGATGAGGGTTGCTCATCTCGGGGTGGGGATTGTTTAGGACTTATGAGTTTCGGACCGCGGAAAAGGAAATTTAAAAAAGTAATAAAAAAAAAGATTTTGACATTACGTTTTCGGTACTTGACTGTCACTTCGGATTTTTTCACGGCATTTTTTATTGAGTTTATTTACGGCGGATTAATAATTGATCATTTACGTGTCATTTAGTTACGTGTATAAAGTGTATCTAAATATACCATTGGACTAATATTTGACATTACGGTTTCGACGGGATTGGATTGGAGTAGTGGTCGGCCACGCGTTCTCCTATTTTTTACACTACAAGTATTGTAGTTTATGATATATATTTATAACCACATACGGTAGGGCACATTAGTACACACAAAACACACTTCAAGCCAAGCCAGAACTACGGACCGGTAAGCAATATTATTATATAATTAAATAATATAACCAAATTACGGGCGTTCGGGAAAACGCAACAGCGTATATAGTACATAGAAACTGAATACCACCAGAATCACATAAGTATTAAAAAGCATTTCTATCTATCCACTTAGTTTTTATTATCTTCTAGGTAAAAAGAACTGAAAGTTATGAGTACGAATCTAGCTTACCCGTTTGTATTAAATAGAAAAAAAAAAATTAAAAAAAAAACTTTTTAAAAAACACGCTTTTATTAAAAAGACTAAAAACCGATCTAAAAACATGAAAATAAAAATAAAGTCACGCTTTTAGAAAATTTGGGTACATATCAAGAAAAATTTCTGATGACAAAAAGAAATGTAACTCAAAAATTTGTCTATAAAATTTAGCAAATTAGTCCAAGAACTCAATGACTATAAAAGCGTGGGGTGTTCAAAATTAAACATTACTCATTTAATGGTCTTAACATTTACACCCCACGCTTTTATAGTCATTGAGTTCTTGGACTAATTTGCTAAATTTTTTTAAAAAGTTTTTTTAATTTTTTTTTATTTACTACTTTTTAGATCAAATGTTTTTTAGTCTTTATAACAAACAAAAGTTTTTTCAAACGTTTTTAGTCTTTGCGTAAAAAGCGTGTTTTTTTAAAAAGTTTTTTTTTTTTTTTTTTATTTACTACTTTTTAGTCTCGTGATTATTATAACAAACATAAAGAAATGTACATAATTGTTCAGAAAATGTAGTATTAGAATTAAACATATGCATTATATCAAATTCTATCTGTTTGCTTCATTGAACCAATTCTCATATTAAAAAGTTTTTAATTTATTACAACATAATTATGTATTTTTATGATTCGAAAATGATTGAATATTGTATTGTCATCTAGAATACACATGTAAAAAAAATTTGAGCTCGATGGAGCAGTAGAAGTGGTCGAAAAATCGATTACAAGATTTGATCATGACAAACAAACGGACAGAGTAAGTCAATAAAAAGCGTGTAAAAAGGTTTTCAGTATACTGCTCCAATTGATTTATTTGATGATTTTGGTTAGAACTCTATATAGACAAAAGTCCACCTGAGTTAAGATTGCGTGTCTACAGTTTTTGTGAGATTGTCTACAAACTCGCATATAAGAACCACGCTGCACATAACCAACTTGTGACATAAGTCACGGTACCCAATGATTTTACTGCTATACTTTTCTTACTCTTCAAATTGAAAACAGCATTAGATAGATAAAACTTTATTTACACTTGACTTCATCACACACAAATACAAAGGACTTAAAATTATACAAACTTAACAATTACACAAAACAATTATATGGTGGTAGAGCCTTGCTGTGATCCCAATTACAGCACGAATGGGCAGGCTCGACGGGTGTGAATACCACCCTCTCACAGAAGACGGTCGTGAAACAGCAATGCTTGACATTGCTGTGTTTCGCCCAGTGAGTGAGAGTCCCGGAGCCCACTACACACCCCTCCTCCTTTTCACCAATCATGGCAGCGGAAGTGAATAGTTTTTTACCCCAGGGGGGTACCAACTCCTCCGTAGTTGGAGAATCCCCCCCTGAGCTATTTAGCTCAGGCTGCCCTGCGTATTCTGGGGAGGGCAACATACCGCTCAAAAGAGGCAGGGGAAAAAGGCGGCGAACCATACCCCAATCCACGCTCCACGTGGATTTTTGCAACATCAGGGGTATACATACCAACCTGAATTCCGTTCACCACCATCTCGAAACGGAAAAGCCGGCCTTATTTTTTCTCACAGAGACGCAAATATCCCAACCCCTCGACATCGCATATCTGCGCTACCCCGGCTACACCCTGGAACATTCATTCGTCCCGCGAGCCGGTGTATGTGCTTATGTCAGGGAAGATATGTGCGTCCGTCGCCTCAAAAACTTTGAAGCCAGGGATCTGTCCACCTTATGGCTCCGCGTAGAATGCGACGACCACCCGCGCATTTACGCGTGCGTGTACAGATCTCACAGCGGTAACGCCGAATCGGACCGACTCATAGAGTGCTGCCAAACTGCGATCGATTCCCTACTCAAACAGACTCCCTCAGCCGAAGTCGTGTTGTTGGGTGACTTCAACGCCCATCACACCGAGTGGCTCAAGTCTCGTAACACAGACTACATGGGAAAATCTGTTCATGACTTTGCTTTGGCTTACGGTCTGTCTCAATTAGTCGCCTCGCCCACGCGAATTCCAGACATAGACGACCATACGCCCTCCTTACTGGATCTTATGCTGACTTCACACCCGGACGGTTACATAGTCTCTGTTGATGCACCTCTTGGCTCCTCGGACCATTGCCTAATCCATAGCACTGTGCCTCTCAACAAGTCTATGAGCTCCCAGCCAGTGGCTACCCGTCGGGTCTGGCATTACAAGTCAGCAGATTGGGATGGAATGCGGTGCTTCTTTGCATCCTACCCATGGCAGCGAATTTGCTTCTCGCGGGAGGATACGGACGATACTGCCGAATCTGTCGCCGATGTGATTCTTCAGGGAATGAAACTTTTTATTCCAAACTCTGTGATTCCCATCGGCGGTAGTTCTCAACCCTGGTTCGGTCATTCCTGCAAGTCGGCAGCTCGTCGAAAACAGGAGTGTTATCGAACCTGGGCGGGAATGGCGGCGTCTGACGATCCAAACGCCAAATTCCATAAAAAGAAGTACAATTTCGCTGCGAGATCTTTCAAGAGGAGCATCGCCAAGGCAAAGTCATCGTTTATAGGGCGAATTGGCGAGAGACTAGTGCGCCTACCGTCTGGTACACGTTCATTCTGGTCTCTTGCCAAAGCCGTCCTAGGGAACTTCGGTCGCTCATCAATTCCACCCTTGCACAAAAATAATGACTCTCTGGCCCACACTGCAAAGGAAAAAGCCGAACTTCTTGGTAATCTTTTTGCATCAAATTCGACACTGGATGACATGGGAATATCACCACCTACTCTACCGCCTTGTGCGAGTTCAATGCCTGATGTCCGGTTCTTTCAAAGTTCCGTTCGGAAGGCACTGTTTTCCCTTGACATCCATAAGTCGAGTGGCCGGACGGCATTCCACCAATCGTGCTAAAGGTTTGCGCTCCTGAGTTGGCACCGGTACTCACGCGCCTTTTTCGGCTCTCCTACACCACTGGCGTCGTCCCGAAGTCCTGGAAGACAGCCCTAGTACACCCGATCCCTAAAAAAGGTGAACGCTCCGACCCGTCCAATTATAGGCCAATAGCTATCACCTCTATCCTCTCTAAAGTAATGGAATATATCACAAACCGCCAGCTCCTAGCGTACCTGGAGGAAAACCAGCTGATCAGTGACCGACAATACGGTTTCCGTAGTAGGCGATCAGCTGGTGACCTTTTAGTGTACCTTACGCATCGTTGGCGGAGGCTGTGGAGAGGAAGGGGGAAGCTCTTGCGGTCGGTCTGGACATAGCGAAAGCCTTCGATCGAGTGTGGCATAGGGCTCTACTTAGCAAACTTCCAGAGTACGGACTATCTGGGAAATTCTGCACGTGGGTCACCAGTTTTCTTTCTGGGCGTAGCATTAGAGTCGTAGTTGATGGCTCATGCTCGGAACTCCAGCCCGTGAACGCTGGTGTCCCGCAGGGATGCGTGCTGTCTCCCACTTTGTTTCTTCTGCATATCAATGATTTACTGCATAATTGCGGTATCCATTGCTATGCAGACGATAGCACTGGAGACGCACTATATCACGGAAGTGCAAATATTCCACATCAGAACGTCATTGAGAACCGAAACAAGCTTGTGTCTGTTATCGATGACATACTCAGCCATGTCTCGAATTGGAGCCGACTAAATCTAGTCCAGTTTAACGCCTCTAAGACACAAGTTTGCGCGTTTACCGCTAAGAAATCTCCTTTTGTCGCAACCATAAACTTTGAAGGCGCTTCCCTTGATGCCGGTCAACCATCGGTATCCTGGGCGTCGACATATCGAGCGATGTTCAATTTCGCTGTCATCTGGAAGGCAAGGCTAAATTAGCCTCAAAAAGCTGGAGTGCTAAGCAGGGCGAGACAGTATTTCACGCCGACCCACCGCCTACAACTTTACAAGGCACAGGTCAGGCCACATATGGAATACTGCTCTCACCTCTGGGCCGGAGCTCCTCAGTACCAGCTCCTTCCATTTGACCGTATCCAGCGTAGAGCGGTTCGAATTGTCGACGACCCGGTGCTCTGTGGTCGTATGGACTCATTGGCGCTGCGGAGAGATGTCGCGTCTCTTTGTGTTCTCTACCGCATATACCATGGGGAGTGCTCTGACGAGTTGTTTGGGATACTGCGCCGCGACCGATTTCCTGTATCGTGTGTCACGGAGGGGACTTGCTTTCCATCCCCACCATCTTAATGGTTGGCTGTCCTCCACAGTGCGGTTTTCGCGTACGTTTTTCCCGCGAACGACAAAGTTATGGAACCAACTTTCGGCCGCGGTATTTCCGAACAGTTACGACATGGGAAGCTTCAAAAAAAGAGCGTATACATTTTTGAAAGGCCGGCAACGCGCTGATGATACCTCTGGTGTTGTTTGTGTTATGGGCGGCGGTGATCACTTACCATCAGGTGACCCGTTGGCTCGTTTGCCTGCTATTATATAAAAAAAAAAAAAAAACAAACTAAATTGTGTGCGCTGCAGAAGTGCAGAAGGGTCGTAGCTCAGTGACTGAAATTTACTCACCTCAGGATGTGAGCAAAGCACTGGTGTTCTGCTACCACCCGAGGGTTTCTTAGCAGGAAATTACAAAGGTCTTATAGTGACTTAAATCATTTTGCGCGCCCATAAGCAAGCGTATTTGCGTATACAAGTATAATAGCACACACACACACACATACGTGCACGCACACAAGTAGAATATATAATTATTTTAGTACTATCACAGCAGTAAAAGATCGAGCGAAAAAGATCGAGGAGTCTGCCGTTCAAATGGCGAAATCCGCTACCGAATACCCCTTGGAATACCTAATCGTTGTTTTTGTAAAAGAAATAATTTAATATGTTTTTTGAAAGAAAATTTAGATGGCATTACGAGAACTGTTGCTTTGTGACTAAAAAAGGTAAGACAGAAGCTAACGACTGGTATAGTATCTCTTAGGTAATTTAATTAGAAATTTTACTGACAATATCTACATTCTAAATTTAATAAAAACCCCTTGTAACTATACTCGTTCCAACCATTTATTTTACTTTTGACACATGCTTTAGAACGTAACTGTTTCATTATACGCAATTATTAACTTTGAAACGAGTGAACAGAGAAATATATAAACTGCCCAATAATATTTATATATCTTAATTATTACCCACTAAATACATTAACATGCCGTAAATAGCTCTCTTCATAAAATATAGGTGATAATTCATTTCCGTTATGAAAAGAGTTACGTTCTATCGCATCTAGTGACAGGATCAAAAGTATTCGGTGCAAACTAATGAATCGCAAATTATCGATTACACTTATTTGCAGTTAAGTCATATCGTTTTGGCTGTTTTACTTTTTAATATTTTAAGTAAATCTACTTTTAGTAGGGATTCGTCCACATCTTCCCCATTATCACGAAGCCAGTTTATAATATCGTGTTTTTTAATGGCCCGTGTTGGCATTTTATTAATTTGGCGAGAGTTAGAGATAGGGTGCATTATCAATAAATATTCAAGTGATGTAAGCATATCTCTGAACCTCTTTTCATACACGTCCGCATTCATCTCCTCATGATAGTCTCCTGTTTTTTTTTATTGAACGTTAACAGAGCGTCTGATATAAATCCCTTTGTAGTTCCCGCATGGCAAATGATGAGGCGTTCACCTTTCCCCATTGGCACTGCAGAAGTAGAAGCAGCAGTATCGTCAGTCCAACCTTTTGATATGGAATGATTGGCATTGAGCCAAATTTCATCTGTGAAAACGACATTCGACCAGTCTTCTATTTTCTTCGCTTGCCTTAAAAATTCACAGCGAGACAAGGCCATATCACTTCGTTCCATTAAGATTTTTGGCTAAAAAACAACATGGCGTCGCCGGCGGCGCGTCGTTTAGTGTTGCCAACTCGGATTTTAAAAAAAGGCGTAGGCTGTATGAGAAAAACATGATGTAGAATTAGTAACATTTGCTAAACAGTATGTTTGTGGAGTCCGGGCCACATAATATTAGTGATTTACTGACTGATCCCGCAGACGAGGGCGCCACTGTCTCTAAGTAAAATTTGGAGCAGCGGACCCCGATTAATGGAAAAAATGCTTCATAAGGTAGTGAGTTTTTATTTTGCAAAGTTCAAAGTAAAATATTTTGGGAGGACAGAATTAGTGGGTATGCAAAAATTATTGTGCCCAAATAACAAATATATTTACAGAAGTGAGTTTAAATAATATGAAATATGTATTTAAGCATAAATAAAATATCCGTGTTAAATCGATTAAAAGTTCTTCCAGACTAAAATCGATTATTACAAAACATCGTATCCGTAATACATTGGTACAACACTAATTGATTAGAATTCGACCTGTAAAAGTAAAATAAATGGTTGAAATGACTATAGCGGATAAATAGGATATTTAAGGCACCGTTTATAAGGCACCAAGTAATTCTTTTAAAAAAGATGCGATAAAAGTAATCAGGAAAATAGTGCCTTTTATTCTCATGTTATTCTGCGCATTTAAGGCTTTCTCTCTGTTGATTATAAATTGTCATCACCACACAAATATTAAGAAAAAATATTTATAAACTTTTAGTGCGAGAACATTTGACACTTAAGCTGTCACTTTCCAAATTGAGCAAACATTGACATGGCAATTGTGTTTTGGTCATTAATGTTTGCGACCACTCTATTAGCTAACTCAACCATTTCTCAACTTGCTTGTATGTCAGTTATGTCTGCAGTTATTATATTAGATGTGCTTATGCCGTCACCTCACATGATGGAAAGTGAAGAAGATTGTAGATACAGAAGGCTGTAAATAAATGAGTGTAATCCGGATCCGACTACAACTAATGAGTTCGCGAGTTTAGGGCCGATTCAAGATGTATAGGGCATTGCGGCGGTCGGCACTTTAACTGTTAAATTACAATCAATTTTATCTTAACTTACTTAAGGAACAATATTATTTCAAGACACGGAAACTCTCGGTATCTCGTGTTTGGCGCCCATGACAAATAACTAATCTAAGTTTACTATAAATACTATAGTAAAAACTAGTTCGGCATAAAAATGTATAGATTTTTCGGCATGGATTGGCCCTTACCTCAATTTAGGTCAGCAACAAAACTTGACTAGACGATGCTATATAGCGCAGCAAGTCCGTATCCATGCTACCAAACTACAAACCTGCTATGCAAAGGACTTCATATTTCTCCGAAATTATGCAGAAACTATCTGAGAATTGGATTGAACGCAATATTTTTGTTCCGGGGAAATGATTTTCCCTGCCGCCAAATTGTTTATAGTATATTATTTTTGTACCTTCAGAGTTTCTTGCCTATTCTTCTCGAGAAGGCTCTCCCAATTTCCTAACAGGTGTAGTCAAATTTTTTTTTCCTTGTTCGTACGTACGGACAAGGATTTTGTTTTTTTTAACTTCTTTTTGTTTTATTTTGTATTTGATTTGATTTTGTACTACGTAATAAGATATTCTATTATAATTTTGTAAAGATATAAGATATATGTATATATATGATAAACTCGTCACTGCACAAGTATTAGCTAACAACATAATTGTTTACATATTTTTACTATTACATAGGTGATCTAGGTCAAATATTTTGATTAGTTTATTTATTTCCTTATAAAATAGTCCATGAAGAACTAATATTTCGTACCTGCGGCTAATCTCAAAAAAACTGCGCTGCAAATATAGTAGTGCAAGATATTAGGTAAAATCATTCGGTATTCCGTCACGTGAATAAATAATCTACTTTGTTCTACTGAAAACCTGTATTGAAAAAATAAATTTTCCAATAAATTTAAAAGAAATATAAATTTTCATTTTTCTCATGAGCAGGAATTATTGATTTCATGATTACGGTATACGAGTAACATTACTGTGATATCGTTATACCGTAATATGTTACCAGAGAGTATCTAACATACTCAAGTTAATAACTGGTTAAGCATACTTACACACACTTACCTGTAATTCGTTGACACAACACGTTATATAACGGATGTTACGTTAAATCAGCGCGTCACAATCACAGAGTTTCCGTTTCTCATGTCTTGGGTATTATTAAGTAAAAAGCGTCGGTGGTGTTGTGATCTTGGTGCTGACCTTCTAATTGGGAGGTCAAACAGACGCAATCTGTACATCGATTAATACGATCCAGCTCAACCTGGTTGCCAACCAGGTTGAGCTGTTGACGATTAAAGGGTAGTCGCCGTGACATTATTTAGGGTATGCCTGTGCCTTTAGGTGGGGGGGGGGGGGGTTATCTATAAAATGTGTTAGGAATGAACTGTTATATTTGCTTAACTAATGTCTACCACGACTACCGTTAAGTATGTTGATTCTTTAATTAAAATTTAAAATCACATTTTGGCAAAATAGTGGATCGATTTTGTCAATCCCTTCACGAATTTTAAGTTTATGGTTGAAATCGATTTGATTGGCTACTTTTATCTTTATCGTTAAAATAGTACTTGACCCCACAAAAATACAAAAATTACTGTGACATCGTTAGGGTTCGAGTGTGCCATATACCAATGTGTTTATACAGTAACATGTCAAGCTTTACATTTGCTCTACGAACACTGTTGTTATTACGAGCTATACGAATGCTGTCTTAAGGTCTACACGTAAAGCCTGAAAGAAAGTGTTGCTGTATTATACTCAGTTTTACGCAAGTAAGCATCGTGAGATAACTGCGGATAGTTGAATGATGAAATTCATAGGTGTGCTTATGTGAAGTTGACTAATCTGCACTGAGCTGGATGGTTATTTACTATATTCACTGTCTAATCATGCTAACTTGGATTCATAAGACACTACATTTAAATTTTGAAAGATTATGTTTAAAATATTAACCATATAATATTAAGCCTTTGAAATCTCATTGGAATGACAACCTCCTGACTATTGGATTATAAGCTTGTATTTTCAAGCTATAGTAGCGCAAAACTGTGTCTTTATTAGATCAATCTTAATATTCCCAAGCAATGATGTTAAAATAAAAGTGAAATAAAATGTTGAATGAAATTTTTAGTTCACTGGGTGCGCCCCAGACGGCTCGCCGGGAGCAACCGGTCGCAACACTTTCACTGGATCTCGTCCGAGCATAACTTTTATATCTCCGGTTTTTACTGCGGACATGAGGTAAAAAAAGCGATGAATTGACTTAATGTTATTATTTTGTTGATTCTTCGTTTGTGTACAATAGGTTTCGTATAATATGATCCACTCTAAATTAAATAAAACGTTAATGCAAACCAATGCGTAATCTATGTGTTCATTCGATATTACTCGTCAGCTTTTTTAAGATTACGTTTATGATCATTTAATGTATTTCGTTTGTACTTATACATTTTTGAAAGAATTTTTAATTTATAAACGTTTAATATGAACTATTCGATTGATAATTTAGTAAATTTTATGCATTTATAAGATCAACATATTCTTATCTTCATCTAATTACGTGGTGTCACTGATCACAAAGTAGTTTAAAATGCCGGATTAACTGAATAGGAGAATAGTAGAGGATTGTGTTTCAAATACGATTCAGATATTTAACAAATAGTCATGCACCGCATCGCGATATAAAAACACGTAGACAACTGTATTATGATTGATCAACCTAACATAGAGATATTTGAAAAAATATGAAACAACTGTTCAACTGTAAGTAGATCACGCGATTATATAAAATGCAATTACGATACATGATCAAAAATGAAATATTGACAGACTAACGTTTAAAATAAACGTGCGTCTAACCTACAAGTAACTCTAACATGAGTTACCATAGTTTTTGATTGGTGTTTAACGCTTCCTGAACTATGATACTATTCCTTAAATACGTTCTACAGAGCCCACTATATGTAGGTAAGACCAAATGGAGTAATTACAGAAGATAGCTATTGCAAGAGAAAATTAATCGTGCTAGTCACCGAAATCTAGACGACCTGTAAGATACTCTTTCAGCACATCATCACCTCGTTTGCCTAGCCTTACATTAAAGTTTCCTATAACAACGGTGTAGTGAGTTATGGAAGAATGTATTGTCCGCGAAATATACATTGTTTCTATTTCCTGGTCAGGATACGTCGAAATTAGCATACAGAGATGGACAGGCCTGATAGACTTTCAACTAATATCGTTTGGTGATTTTGTGTATTGAACATGCTACTCTATTCGATACACTTCCAATCTGTATAAAGTCGTTCAAGAGAGCCTCTTGTGAACAACATGGACAATGAACCCGTCACCACTTTGGGACAGATTTTCTTCCCAGAAACAGTTTTCCCAGAATAGAAATTTCAGGACCATCGTATCCCTCTTTTGGGTCCTACAATATTCCAGCAAATCCCGCTCAACTACTTCTCAAGTAGGTACTCTGTATGTACGGTACGCTATATATTGTCTGGGCCGAAGTCGTTGGAGGCCTGTTTGAAAATTTCATTCTGAACTCCTTACATCTTTGTTAAAATTTTTATTGCCTTATTTTAAAGGTAATGTCATTGTTATAAATAATGATTAATGAAGACTTGATTTAAGTTTATCTTAGCATATTATATTTTGGTTTCGGAATAAAAAAGATACTGTTAAATTGAATTCAGTAAGGAGTTAATGTTCATTCATGTAATTATTAAGTCATATGTCAATGTTTAATAAATAAATAAATATTTCTTATACTTACACAAATTAGCCTAGCCCAAAGTAAGCTCTGTAAGGCTTGTGTTATGGGATCTAGTATAATGGATAGATAAACATATATAAATATTTTAAACAGAAATATATATTAACAATCAAGACTAAGGTACAAATGCTCGTATTCATTACGCAAACATCTGCCCCTATCGGGACTCAAACCTGGGACCTCAGAGATGGTGACACCTTGAAACCGGTGTACTAACCATTCTACTACGGAGGTCGTCTATTCAAATGTTCACTAGCATTCTTATATAATTAATAGAAAAAACAGAATATAGAAAAACAGAGACATTCGTTTTCGTATCGTTATAATCACACTTTATTTGAGAGCCCTGAGCCCGTAGTTAAAGTACTTGTAACATTGATGATATCCGATTTGCACGAATGATGTTTTGTCTAGGGACTCGTATTTTTGAATTATTAGACGTGAATTTAGAATTCAAGTACGAATACAAATCGTGCGCGAAATTATTTTCTACTGCTTACAATTTTATAGATTTTTGAATCACTCGAATTCAGTGTTGTCATCAAGAACAAATTCTTAATTAAATTCCGTTTCACGCAGAAATAATCAAAACCACAACAACAAAAACAAAAATCTGGCGATGTTTCACACGTGAAACGGATCACTGTCAAGGTCACGTCAGCGTTGGATATTCTACTAGTAGAAATAAAAAACGAGTGGGTTGAACCACTCGTAGCACAACGCACGAAATGAAAATTCAGAAATAGTGAATTCGGTAATTCGTATACGAATCTCACGATTTCGAATGCGAATTGGTTTTCTATTGTAAGTAGGTGGTAAACTTTACAAGGATTACTTTAAAATTGATTATGAGAAATTATTTAAGTGATATAGGTTACACAAAACATACACATATATTACACAGAAAATATACAGTTTAAAAATCATTATTTGGGTTAACTAAACATACGCAGTAACATGATTGACTCAATCTATTCAAATATTGAACACAGCGATAAAAAAAATGTCAATTAAAGCTATACTAATAATATATGACATAAAAAGATGAACAGACGTCCATTTTTATTATCAAAAAATATGTAAAATTCATTTTTTCATATAAATCGCAGTAAAAAGCAGTTATCACCTAATTATCACAATATCATTAAATAAAATAATCACTGAGCAGGTAGGTTTTGTGGGAAACGTTGTCCTACGTGAACTTGACAGTTTATTTTAGCCTATAATGTAGTGATGAGTCTTTGATTCCATTTGAGTCGGTCATAAAAGTGTGAAACTTGTAAAATCAAATATCGTCCAGTTTGAGTTGTGTAATTCTTACAAATTCTTTTAGTGTTACAAGAAATTCCTATGACGGTATTAGCGTGCACATTTAAAGAAACCGCTTCTTTACACCAGTGTTCTGATTATGTACGGTTCAAAAAAATTGAGCATCAATTAAGTTTTTTGGAGAATCATTTTACCAAGAATTGACCATCTTCGGTTTGCTCTGCGGGTGGTAGTCTTCAATTATTTGTTAGTAATTTTTGATAAATAAGAATCATCTCATAGAGTAAGAAATAGTTAGCTATGTATAAGTACAGAATCCATAACTATTTTTATTTCTTATATTAGTGTGATTGCAATCCAGTTCAGAGGCAGGGATATGATCTATGGTACAGCGAGTGTGCCCAAAACAGTGCAATGATGTTCACTTTTGCCTTACGGGGGGTACTAAGATTGCGTTTGTATTACCGAACATATATCTAGATGTATCCGAAAATGGAGATTCTGGCCAGTCAATTCCACATTATGTTTTTGTGTACTTCTTGTCTACTTCTGTAGCGTCGCTTCAACGTCT
The DNA here is from genome assembly GCA_036419045.1 of Scirpophaga incertulas. Classification (NCBI taxonomy): domain Eukaryota; kingdom Metazoa; phylum Arthropoda; class Insecta; order Lepidoptera; family Crambidae; genus Scirpophaga; species Scirpophaga incertulas. The sequence goes on along the minus strand of CM071630.1, from coordinate 14,866,750 downwards.
GTTGATGAGTGACGCTTTGTGAATTTAATGGGAACATCAACCAAATAAAGGGAATATTCAGCGGGTTCAATTCATACAGAGAAAAGATTTTCTCGAAGTGTCTATAGGATGCTTATAGAAGGCGACTAACGAACAATGTTGCGTCAGTAAGTCAAGTTGTGTAAATTGACGTATACTAGATTTATGCTGGGTTCAAAATAAATGACAAATTATTTAATAATTAATTTCAAAATAAATTTTACTTTATTATTGTGTTATAGACCAACACTTATATAGGCTTATATTGTCTAATGTTTGACCAATGAGAAAAATGTTTTGCATAACTAATATGAATCTAATCTGTTTTTGTTTTGTCATTAGACATAGGTATAACTTGAATCTTCTATCTATTTCTTTATATATTTATCGATACAGAACACTTCTCATCAAAGAAAAAATATCAAAGGAATGTTATCAATCATGATGCGTCTGATACTGTTGACACAGTGGAGGTCGAGTGCACGCGCCTACTGAATAAGTCATTATATTATTTATTCATTTCTACAAGTTTTGTATATTTGTTATGATTAGGAAATTATTAATGCATAATTTATTTATAGTTATTACAATGTACTCGTAATTAATATTTGAAAATTCTTTAAATAATACTTTAAACATATATTTAACCTGTTCTTTGCCATCAACATGTTGTTATCGAGTATAACATAAAAAAATCGTTTTCCGTTAAATTATTTTAATATTATTCTAACAACATTAGTCTAACTCTAGATATGCATTTAATAATTCAAAGATATTTTGACTTTTTCAGCCCATTTATTACAAACTCTAATTTCTATTTGACATGTTCATTTTAGTACAGTGTGTTAAAATCATCATGATCATTCTAATTATCTCCAAGAGAATGAGTTCGAATGAGCATCTCACACAAGTACGTGGGAATCGTTAGTTAACTGGGTGTTCTATGCAGGTTATACTGTTATTACAGTAACTCGGACTATTTTAGCATTACGATCTGCGAAGTATCTACATTGTGTTAAAGATTAATGTGTTTGCGTTAGGAAAATTTCAGTAATATTCTTCGTGGTCATGTTGTGGTGGGTGACCGACATTTTCTTTTAATCGAGCATGCTATTGCTATATTAGAATCCCGTTCGTCAGTAAATGCAATTTTCTAAACATAAGCTGAGGCAACTCAGGAACAATTCAACAGGTGCAACTCAGGCGCTCCTGACTTACTCGTTCTTCGTTCGTTGTTCTTCAACAGGCCCATAATATTTGTACTAGTCTCGTGTGATATAAGTCGGCTTAACGTTATTTTTATGAAAGATATTTTAAACTAAATGACTATTTTTGTTTTTAGATTGATATCATTGGAGATCAACCCTAGGCCAGATGTACAATGTGAAGCGGTGGTGTGGCGTTTGGTGGGGCTGTTGGGGGGTGAGCAGGGCTGCGGGCTGAGAGCTAGGACCGCCCGTCTTTCCACCGCCCTCGCCGCGTATATGGTAGAAGCAAGAGACGTTATAGACGCTAGGAGGAGACAGCTTGACGCTGCAGTTCAAGGTTTGTTTTAGAATGCCGATAGACCGGACTCTATATAAGGGTCGTTTGCTCGGGAACCTCCGTCTTACCTATTTCGCTGTGAAGGGGGTAGATAGTGAAATTACTGGACACTATGACCACATCTTATGCCACATATTGGCATCATACTCTGTGATTTTTGTGGTGCACGAATGTTGATTATGTATTAATGTGAGACATTTTTTACACAGTACTGTTGCTCAGCTCACTGCCCAATCGGTTTTATGAGGATATAGGTTGGCAAACATTAGTGTATATAAGAAATTTCTGACATGGTTATGTAGTCTATATCTGAAATTAATCAATAATATCCAATGTCAACCGATTATCGGATGAAAAGAATAATATTAATTAGCGACACCTTAATCAAAAAATAGTTTATAAGCGATCCTAAGTTATCGGAGTCGGCAAGTGCTATGTTAAGCGAAGTTATAAGTAAGAGGGCAGAGTTATTTTATAATGAAACTGAACGGAAAACGTAATTCCCAAGGGAATTTAAACAGGTTCTTTACCGATAGATTATGTTTGATTTTCGAGAAACTAGAAGTCTCACGTGCTCGAATTAAAAAGGAATAAAGTCATTTTCTACATATGAATTTACTTTATCTCCCAAAACAAATGTAATAGTTAGTGTGAATGAAATATTTTACGATACAAATCATCTCATAAATCCATCAAGCTACTGCGAAGGTCAGATTATCAAGGTCAGTAACCCACCAAAATTTTAATGGATTCGAGTATGATAAAGACTAACGAATTGAAATGTGGAAGTACGGGTAATATCTAACTTCCTTTCTAGAATATTCACAACAATAAAATATTTTACGAACTTAAACTTTATGCTACATAAGTTAGATTTGATTTTAGTAAAATAATTTGGAATTGAAAATTTATCTGAAATAAGTGTAATTCCCAAATCTTCAACTTCCTTGGATTAAAATCAGGTGCAGAAATAATTGATTTGCTCTCGGATTGATGTTGCTAAAATGGTGTTGAATGTATCTGATCATTTATTAACATTATAATTATTATCAAGGAATTTTGAAAGAATGCAGGTGGAACCAATTCTATATTATAACTTATTGTCTTAGTTATAATGTGACTAAAAGACCTCCCGCGAAAAAAAAAGAGCGATATGGACTGTAATAATTTAAGTGTTCTTAAATCTCAATCGAAAACCTTAATTGACTCTTCCATCAGTGTGCCTACATGAAGTAAGGGAGAAGCTTTGTTTATAGTACTATAAGGGTTCTCCTTTAAAATCGTCTACATACATGCCTATATTTTACTTATATTGATGGCAAAGTAACAGTACTTAAATTTCTGACTTTTTCTCTAAAGGGATGGCAGTTTTTTAGGATTGTGACTTTTCATGTTATTTAACACTTTGCCAACGCATGTTGCGTGTTTGCAAATCTCTCAGGTAACCCATGATATATCATAAAGAGCTCTATCCATTTGCGACCAAGCGGGCTATCTGTTTACGTGTTTTACCAAGTTTGTAATAACTTTCCATTTTTCTTTAGGACTGGGAACTCATGGTCTGACAGCGGACTCGACGGGCACGCTGATATCCTTGCACGGTGCCATGAAGAACGAGTTACAGCGCCATGTAGACGTATACAAGCAGGCATTACACAAGTTGGATGAGCTGGTATGTGGTAACTGCCAGAATGTGTTTTATGTAACAGGTTCCGACGGTCACGCAAATTTAAAGCCAATTTATTCGGATCGTTCTACGTTCCTACACTAAGCAAACATGTTGGGAGATTTAGAGACTTATTTAAGAGAAGATATGGGTTTAGTAAAATGTCTATGCCTTACAAATAAGTAGTTATGATAACAGATTAAACTCTAACAAAATCTGCGCTACTCCATCTTAGTATAAATATTACCAAGGCCAAATTTGGTGTAGTTTTCTACACCAAATTTATGTTATGTTTTCAAGTTCTCGATAATAAGAAGTATTTCTTTAGTTTTTATACTTTTTTTAAAATAAAAATCGAACCGCAGTGTAATTTTCAGACGTTACTACTAAATCAATTACAGCCTGATATATAAAATAGGGGACTTCTTTTTAATAATTTCATGTTGATAAATAAGCCAATGTTTGTGGTTTCACAAAAATACACCGATTATTTCCATGCTCGTCTTCATTATTCGTAGAGCAGCTTGTTTTATTTAAAAGTTAAGTAAGATTGTTTGCGTTAAAAAATAAACTTTCATATACTTCTTAATTTTTTAGAATTAGAAGTGCGCATGTTTCTATGAAAATCACATAGAAGAAAGAAAATTACAAATTACACACACATTTCGTAATATAAAAATGTCTACCTATTTATTTCATTAGGATTATTTCATAGTCAAAATATACAACAATTATACAATCCAAACCCAATAAGATATAAGATAAATTCAATATACCACAATCAATTCAATTCTCTTTCGCTTTACCCCCCAGTCTCCAGTTACGGTTAACCAGGACCCAGCATCATCATCCCACCAACGCTTGCTCGCGCTTTCTCACGGAGACGTAGAGCGCCGGTTGATCGATAACAAATCGCTTCTCACCATCGTGGATAAACCAGCGTTAAGACAGCTACCAGCACTAGTGGCAGCGTTAGCTGCGAGGGTGGATTGCGACAAAGCGGTGCTGGCGTGCGTGGGGCAGATCAAGAGGAGTGATCCTGCACTTGACCTTGCTGACACTAGGTAAGATTATTTATTAGATATGAACTTTAAACGACTATATACAGTTTGTTGTCGTTGACAACGAGTTCTAGTGTGCATTAGCCAGGGTAAGAGTTTGTCTCACGGTGAGGGATAGGCTCCGGCGCAAGAAGAAGGCGCCTGGGCCGGATGGTGTCCCATCGAGGGTGTTGGCCCTCGCCCTGGAACACCTGGAGAAGCGGTTCCGTTCGCTGCTCAACCTGAGCATTGCTTCGGCCCGCTTCCCCAGCTGGTGGAAGGCGGACAGGCTATGCCTGCTCCGAAAGAAGGGCCGCCCCGCGGACTCACGGGCTGGGTACCGACCGGTAGTGCTGCTCGATGAGTCCGGGAAGTGCTTGGAAAAAATCCGCGCTTCCCGGATCATCCAGCACCTCCCTAGGTGGTAGGCCGAACTGGTTCTCAGCCAGGGGTGGTTCTCTTCTCAAGGGGTGGACTGAGGAGGCCACAGCCAGGGGTGAGGCTGTCGTTGCGGTGTCGCTAGACATCCGCAACGCATTCAACAGCCTCCCCCATGAATGCATAAAGGAGGCACTCAAGTACCATCGAGTGCCTCCGTACCTCTGCGCCCTCGTGGAGGACCTTGCAGGTCAGTCCTCTACGAGGGACCAGGTGGGGGCGTCTATGCGTGAAGAATGGCGGCGGGTGTGCCCCAGGGTTCCGTACTGGGACCCCTGCTATGGAACCTGGGGTACAACTGGGTCCTGTGAGACAGCCTCCTGCCACGAAACGAACGGAGGTTGTCTGCTTCACCGACGACACATTGGTCGCGGTGAGGGACAAAACCGGGGAGGAGGTGGTCCTCTGTGCGTCGGTCGCCGCGTCGTTGGTGGTCCGACGCATCCGCCTCCTGGGCCTGGACGTGGCTCTTGACAAAACGAGGGCCATCATGTTCCAGGCATCCCGTCGCAGGATCCCACCGGGGTTCCGCGTCCGAATGGAGGGGGTCTATATACCGGTCGAGGCACACCTCAAGTACCTCAGCCTGGTTCAAGACTCCCGATGGAGTTTCGAGGAGTACCTACTTTAAGCTCCTCGCTCCACGGCTAATTGCCGCGGCAGCCGCACTCGGACGGGTCCTCCCTAATGTGGGAGGACCAGGATCGGCGTGCCGTCGGCTGTATCACGGGGTGATACGGTCGATGGCACTCTACGGAGCCCCGGTGTTGGCGGAGTTTCTCTCCCCCCGCATTGTAGCCCTCTTGCGACGTCCGCAGAGGGTCATCGCGACCCGGGTCGTGCGAGCCTATCGCACGGTCAGCCACGGCGCGGCCTGCGTTTTAGCGGGCCACACGCTGTGGGAGGAGGGAGTCCGTGCCCGGGTGCAGAGGGAGGCTCTGCACCGGTGGGGCGAGGCGCTCGCCTTCCCAGCTGCCGGCCACCGGACGATCCGGGCACACGCTGGCTGTGTGCTCGGCGTGGCAGCAACAGCGCAGCGACCTTATCGCTGCGTTGGGAAGCAACGACCTCTCGCTGCCGAGCGTGATTGTGGCCATGCTCCGCGGCGAGGCGGAATGGGAGGCTGTCGCCTCCTTTTGCGAGAACGTCATCTCGCAGAAGGAGCAGCGGAGCGGGAGGAGGATGTCGAGGCCGCTCCTTTCCGCCGCAGACAGATAGGTAGGAGAAGGCGGGCACACGAAAGAGCGATGTTCGCGAGGCCGGTCCTGTCAGACCGGAGAGCCCCACACACGGCCGCGCCTAGACAGCGCGGTGTCACGGTGCATAAAGCATTTCTCCTCTAAAAAAAAATAAAAGGGTAAGAGCTTGTCTGTCTAAATGTCATAGAAATGCTAAGTTTGGTTGAAATATAAAGCTACCATGGTTTATACATTCGGTTCTTGATGTGAACATGATGCGTTGACTTTAAATGCTACTTACGTCACACGAGAGAGAAATTGCATAAGGTGTTTCTACCCTCCTGAAAGAAGTGAAAACTGACAGTTTTTATTCTGGTGCAGTAGGTTTACTGCTATAGGTTTCTGGTACGAGTATATTAACATTATAACTCTTAACAGTATTACTACCATCCCTTGAAATAATTCCGATACTGATGTCTAAGACCCACAAAATTACCTAAGTGCACCCAAATTGTTTAACTAACGTCATACTCACAATTACCACAGCGATAACATTAAATCAACAAAATCACGGAGCGTGAAGTGACGATATGCATTTATTACGTGATCTAATGTGATTCAACGTCATTCACGTTAATTGTTAATTGCCTAATGGAGTTCTTAGCCTTTCCGAAGGATTCGTGATAAAATCTACAGAGGATGGGGAAATGGATCGCACGTTATTATGAGAGTGATTATTATTTTTTATTTAACTTCCGTATTATTCGGGCGGGTTGGTGTATTAAGTATCAATTCTGCTTAACTAATTTACTATACTACACAAATCAACTTTTCTATAAATGGATCTTTTTATTTGTTCTGTCTGACAATATTTTGCATCACATGTACAGTTACAACATAAGTGCGCTTAGCATTTATTTTTACAGATTTAAACAATGCTGTAAAAATAAATGCTAAGCGCACAGAGCGATAGGCAGTAATTAATAAAGTTCAAAATACAATTAGAATTTTATTGAAAATATAGGTGATTTGTTGAATAATAAAGAAAATAAAGGGTACTTTACTTATTATTAAACAATATGATAGCTTAGACAGAACCTTCTATTTAGCTAGTATGACTCGTTTACGGTATATTTTATTCGTTAAAACTAGATGCTAAATGTTGCACTTACGAGAATTTGTCTGATACCGGCCGATCACAAGCGTTACAAATAAGCTTAAATATTGTTTACAGATGTCAATGACCATAGATACATTATGTTCGTTTTTTATGTTTTACTAGTATTACAGCAACATGCTTCTTCTAAGTCTAGCTATTTAGAAATAATATGTTTTATTGAGTTAACAAAATAATCATGATTATTTTTATCCATATATAGTTTGGTATGCGGTAAAGAGTAAGTGACACGCAACTGAATAATAATAAACGGAAAATAATGTTTTAAATCGTTAACGCCTTGACAAACGATTACGTCGTTAAATCGTGTTTTGCACATAAACTTTTAAATGAAGTAAATGTTGTTTCGTAAAAATATAAAAAAAAAAGAACTACAGTGATTACTTTCAAAATAGCAAGTCATAACAGTTTAAACAAGCATGTTTTGAATGACACTTGAGAATAGTGTTTTTAAAGTGCGTGGCGGAATCGTTTAAATAGACACGAACTGGCAGTTGAAATTTAATGTAATCTAGTAAATTTCAATGTCTGTGACGCTGACTGTGACTGATATTTTACTTCAATTTAAGTAACGTTATAATAAACCTTTTTTGAGAACCTTTACTGAGAAAGTCGTCTTAACAAATCAAAATTAATTAATATTATACAACGTTAATGTATCAAAGTTATCTGAAGAAGTTCATCAAATATCTACTTAATTACTCCATGCTGCTTTTGGGGAAGTGAGAGAAAGTATTTTAATACAGTTGATGAATGCAATATAGATTTGCATGTTGATATCAAAAACTGGTATTAAAAACGTTACGTTAGTATTAAGTGACTTTGCAACATTAGTAAAATAAAATGTCTTTCACTAAATAAAATATTGTCGTCTTAATTCGGTAGTGTAGTGAATGAAAAACACGAAGATAATACTGTGATAGATTATTGAATTTTAAAATTGTTCATTTTCATTTTTTGAAACGCACAGAACATTTACATAACAAGCTTAGTATTTTTAAAAATATTGTTTTCTGTATTTTGTACTTAAGTATTGGCGAAGACTTAATCCATAAAAGAGAAAATTAGTGAAAATACATAAAATTATGCACGCTTATCAAATATTTACAAACGATTCCATAGAAGCGAAAGTTGCGTCGTAAGCGACTCGACAAATATTGACATATCTCATAAGACTATACTACAAAACTTACACATGTCGTAGAAAATAGTGCCATTCGATTTTAACATGAGGAGTTTCTCTAATTTTACGGCCTATTGTTCTCGTATATGAGACTGGTTATATAACATACAAAATACATTGAGGGAGAATATTTGTCAATAAATTTGAATAGTTACGATTATTTTAGAACAGGATGTCTTACACGCGTTAAAGGTTAAATTTTATTATATTATTACTAAATATGGATAAATTAATTACGTTTCTTGTATGTAGCGTATGTTATTCAAAATGAAGGAGGGAGGGAAGGATTTTAATCCTTGAAATCGTAAAATTCTGGGATAAGAACTTAATACTATTCTACTTGGCGACAGAATCATTATACTTCTTTTGGCTGGTGATAGGTTTGAGCTCTTTTGTCTATCACTGAATTGACTAAGCTTATCACCATAATGAGAATCATCGTTTTTATCATCGTTTTTATTGTCATCGCATAAGATGAACCTGCGATGTCCAGTTTAATAAATCATTATCTTCTCAAAAAGTAATTTAATTAGGTGCTACATATGCCTTCACTGTAAGCGCAAATCTTTAACAGTAAAAGTTACCATTATCCTCACAATACTACAAACTGAATAATTACAACGTGTCAGTTGTTAAAACAATGGATCTCAAGATAAATCTCTATTGTAAAAGTATTGTGCAATTTTTTTGATACAATAAATGACTGTGAGACACTCTCGCCGGTATTAATAATTGTAATTGGAACTTGTTTAATTAGATTTTGTTTTTCGCCGTTGAAAGATTATACGAAACACCACAACATCGATCTCAACAAGAGTGGGACTGCGTGCAGTACGTCCCTATTGAGGGGAACCAATCCTACAACTATGTTAGCCTAGTAGTAGTAAGCCTTAACGTTTAACTTGCCCATTGGTCACTGATCATTGGTCAATTTCGCATACACCTTTGAGTTTCTTTTCAGGTGTACGGATGAGTAAGGGAAAACTGCGCTCATTTACGTAACGTATGCTATGCGATGTTGTGAGTTGAAATAATTTTCTCAGCTACTTGAGCGTATAACGTTCTCCGACTCTGAAAGTGAATTTGTTAACAATTTATTTTGATTTATAAATATCAAAAAGTTAAGTAGAGAAAAGCTTGAGTTATTTAAATAATTTACTTCAAAAAAATGCAGTTATACAAATATTTCAAATTGAAATTCAAATTCAAAATCATTTATTCAGTCTGGGCTGTTACAAGCACTTGTGAATGTCGAAAAGCTACGCCATCGGTTCGCAAATCTACGGCGGGAGACCTTGTACTGAGAAGAACCGGAAGAAACTCAGCAAGGGCTGTTTTTTTTCCCTGTATTAAATAGATAACGAGTCGTCAATTTGGAAAATGACTTCAATATTGATAATTCATGAAGTCACTTTCCATTACATAATATAATTAATAAAAATTTATTTTGAAAACATGCCTATATTAGGAATGCCGTGTCATACAGTTTTAAAAGAATATATTAAAGTTAAATTAAAATTATGATAAATACGAGTAGTACCCAGTGTAGCAAAGAGCAGACTCATCTTCGCTGGCAGCACCCGTTCACGAGCATGACGCATGAACCAGCCATCGCTTCGCTCAACCATGTTTTAGGGAACGTAACGACCCGCCTCACACGACACTGCCGAAGAGATTTTAATGAGAGTATGACTACCCGTAAGCCACAAAAGGATACAAATTACCAAAAACAGGCACCCGTGTAAATTAGCACAACTAAAAAAAAAAAACAACCGCAGGACACGCGCAATAAACAACAATAGGTAATTTAAAAACTAGTAATCATTTATTATGATACAAGTAACAAAATGTTATTATAATAGGTACAGTTAAATATACATATTATTATGTTACACAGTTACCTAAGAATTTATTAACAATTTGTTTATTTCAACGAGCGAGGGTGTTTTAGTCCCAGACACTTCGATCATCCAAGTAATCCTGGACTCGATAATATCCTTTGCTCGTTCAAAGTTTTTTTTACTCGAGTTTTTAGTTTATTAAAAGGTAGATTAACAATATTGTGTGGTAACTTGTTATAAAAAGTTATACATTTCCCCAAGAATGACTTTTGTGTTTTATATAATCTAAAATTTGGAACAGCAAGCTTATTTTTATTTCTTGTATTTAATTTATGAACATCGCTATTCTCAATGAAATTTTTGTAATATTTGTGTACATAGATTATATTTTCATAGGTGTACTGCCCCGCCAATGTTAATTTCTTTAAACTTATCCCTAAGGGAATCCCTTGGTCTTAAATTATATATAGCTCTAATTGCTCTTTTCTGTAGTATAAAAATACTTTCAATGGTGGCAGCTGATCCCCATAACAAAATGCCATAAGACATTACACTATGAAAATAACTAAAGTAAACTAACCTTGCTGTTTCAACATCAGCTAGAAGCCTTATTTTTTTAACAGCATACGCAGCTGAGCTAAGTCTGCTTGACAGAGCATCAATATGGGTATACCATTGTAATCTGGAATCTAAGTGTATGCCTAAAAACTTAGTACTCTTAACAAGAGATACTATATATTACAATCATCAACAAGAGATACTATTGTACAAGAAACATTGCGCTAAGTAGATACATACTAGGTATGTCGTGTAGTTATGTTATCTATCCCCATGCTGTTTTTGGTAATACAATATTTTAGATATTTCATAATCATATCGTATCGCTTTACGTGAATTATCATCGGTCATCTGCTGCCAGTAACGAAAGTGAAATAAAAAGACAGCGTGGCGTATGATAAATGTATTTCTGAGTCAACTGTCTGCATACTATTTTAAGACTCTAGATATCATAATTTGTTGCATACTTTACGTGCGTTAATGTAATATGAAATTTGTTAAACAATAAACACATCGGTATATCGCAGGTTCGAAGCTATGGATTTTTATGTAACTTTATAACTAAATAAAATAATCCATATTTATTGTGAACATGTTTTTTGTTTGTTATTTATATGTTATTTACTTAGAATAATATCGATTGCCTTAATACTATAATTGACGAAAAGCATTCACCTCTTGATTCTGCACGTCCACCGTTTCAGACCAGTGGCCGGCGTTCTGATGAGTTACTCGCGGGGCTGCGCAGCTGTGCTGTCGCAGATGTCGGAGGGGGAGAGAAACAGAGACAGGCAAAGAGATCGAGAGACTGCGACGACGGACACCCCCCGCTCCCCCACCGATTCCTCCAGTGATGGATACCACTCTGATAGTGACGACTCACAACAGCTGCCAGATAGGTTTGTCAGCATAACTGATACATATAAGGATAATTATTTTTTCCTTATTCTACTCACATTTCATCAGCAACTGACATACATCGCCATAGAGGACCACGAATAATCGTTAATTAGATTGGTCGACTTGCTTTATTTAAACTTTGTTTGTTTTTGCATTGCCATTTTGTCTAGGTCCCTAGGTATACTGTAAGAGTATAGGATACATATATATGATATATGTAAATCGAAAAACACATTGGACGTATCATTGATGTTTTAATATAGATGACGCATCTCAATACTGCGTGGCGTTCCTAAATTGACCCCTCTGAACTGAACTTATATGTAAAGTAGGTGGACCATGGAAGGCCACTCTAATGAGTAAACCCTTTTTATTCGTTTATTTAATGGATAAATTAAGAAAAGAAATTATTAAGTAATATTTTTATTTATTGAGCACCATATAATTTACTTACAACAATAAAGTATGACTATGACTTTTTTGTATTAATAACTACAGTATCATTATAAAAACTACAAACTCCTGTAATTATAACAAACTTATCATGGTACATAGTCAGTCTTGTAGTCAGAAATGTATAAAATTAACTAATCTTAAGATTAAAAGACGAAAATAATTATAACGAAATCAACATTAATTTCAAACTCGCCACATGCGTGACAGTACCACTCTTTCACCTTATCTTCTACACTTTTCTTCTTCTCTATTTTTGATCTTGCGTTGCAGCTGCAGATTTTGGCGATGTTGATACTATCTTTTCTTTGAAAGATGATGGAAAAATTGAAGAGACATTTTTAAAATCTGAAATATTCGCATATATTTTTATCATCTGTTCAATTAACAATTAATTAAAAATATTAAAAAATATTTATTCAATCCGTTTAAAAGTTACAAACGCTTACATATTAAAGTGTTATAATATAAAACATTGTTTTAACTGTAACGATACATACGTATTTATAACTAAAAAGCGAATGTTCATATGTTCATGGTTTGTGAATGTTCCTTATAAGGCCCTTGTACCATAGCAAGGCCAACGGTCAAATTTTTAATTGGCCTTATAAAGAACCACCTGCCATCCTAGGAACACTGCCAATATTTAAACTTATATCGAGTCAAAACCATGTTTTTATGCTTTAAAAACCATAAACAAAAATTATAACAATTCACAGTAAAACATATGAGATAATAATAGGTTTATTGACTAAAAACTTACGTTTTGCTGTGCGCGCGAATAATAACTGCAACATCGGCAACCGAAGTCTATGCAACGTAAGCTTGCACTGCCACAAACATGGCGTGATCGTCACGCCACTGCGTTTGTGGTCTTTAGTTTGATGGAGTTTAGTATGTAGTAGAATGGATGTGTCTTTACATATCGATAACTACGACTTTTTAATAGTTGGCCTTCAAAGGAACGTTGCCTTCCATGTCCACCTACCTTATATTTTAACATTTCACAAAGTTATTAGTAAATTAAACAGATCATGCAGAGAGTATTGCACGGAAATTGATAGAGTTATGCCAGCCAAACAGTATGGAAGCAAGGAACAACACCCTCACTCACTCACTATAATTATGCGACTAAATGAAATTACACCAATTTGCCGAATTCGAAATTCAAATTGCCTCTATTTCGATGCTCTACTGCGATATCTATCTCTTGTTTATGTATAACATCATTGATACTTACAACAGGATTATTAGTTACTGAAGCAGATTATACAGAAAGTACGGGACGGAAAGAGAAAGCGTTGCGCTAGCCAATCATAGCATCGGAGCCAGTAATGATATCATAACTCACTCGTTATTGCTATACTACTAAATGAAATTACAATAATTGCCCAAATTTGAACGCCTCAATATCGATGCGCTAGTGCAATAAATCGCTCTTGTTTGTAAATATCATTGCATCTAAAATAATCATGTAAAGGATTTCTTATTCCTCAGTGCTTTGCTTGTTAAAATAAACTTACTAGGCATTGTATTTTTAAAATACCACTATAGAAGCAATATGAAAATTAGGTAGAATTTCATAAATTGCAATTAATGCCCTTTTTACTAATTTAAGAATCAATGCTTTCAGCAGAAGCAAGGTGGTGTCCCAATACGGTGCAGTGTGGGCGCTGGCCGCAGCCGAGGCGCTGCCCGCGCTCGCCGCGCTCGCCCCGCTCGCACAGTCACCTCACCTCAAGTACAAGATCGTGTTCTCCATCGCTGTGGTAAGTGACACTATAGCACCTACCATTACCATACACTGAACATAACGTTGACTCATTTGCACACACATTTCATCTCAAATATAATATTGTGTTCTATATCGCTGTGGTCAGTAACATCATTATCATTATTCGAATTCGCGCCACCTCATGTAGAACTTCATATTCCACATCGCCTTAGACAGAGACAACACTTTAATATCAGTCATTTATGTAAATACTGAACTAATATAAAATGTCTGACTTATATTATACTACAGTATAGATATGATACACTGAATATAATGCTGTTTGATCTCTTGTTTCACTCGAAATTGTCGCCATTGAAGGTCAAGGTCGCGTTGAAACGAGCATTACCACAAAATAGATAAATAAGTGTTCCATGCTCATTACTTTGAACACAAAATTTGTTACATTGTTCAAAGTTCATTACATCTAAAATTCGCAAAAAATGCACGAGGGAAAACGTCAACCAAACTTGTGTGTAACTTTTATATGTGTATTGAATTCCAATAATCAGAAGAGCGTACCGGTGTACTAAATTAATGATACTAAATTAATAAACTGCAGACAAAATAAAAATACAAAACTTATAACCACAAAACCCGATTTTAGTAATTTTTATGACCTCGTTTTTATAACCTCGTATTAAAACATTTGTTGCTTTTTATATTAGAATTTTACTGTAGGCTCGCATTCACGCGAGCGTTATCAGCTGGGCTTAATGACTCAACTCGTTATATTTTTATGACAAATCAAAATGAAAAGTGGCAAATGAAACTTAACCATCTAAGGATAACATTAATTCAGATTATTCTTTTTATGATCATAGTACATCTTTCAAAGCCAAATTTAATGTTGATAAATATATGTTGGAAGTACTGTGTTACGCCAAGTCTTGCCAATATAAGCAAATACTCGTACTAATAGTCCTAAAATTATAAGTTTCCTCCTTTGTTCTTTCGTTAAAAATAATGTCAATGCATGAAAATTATTTTGTAGCCGGCTTAACCATTATGGTGTAAGGCTTAATAAGATTAAAAAACAAACTTAACCATAATTTGCTAAAACCTATTTGTAAATACGTACGTACATACACATAAGATATCGTTTTAGAGATTTAGGTAATAAACCGAATTTATTGATATGGGAATCATCAAAATTGGTCGGTAAACATATTACACATTGTGCAGTCGGGTGTTATCAAACAAGGTGCTATGATTGCAGCTGTCATTTCGCGCGGCGATCAGCCTGCGCGATCGGCGGCTTTCGGAAGTGCGGGCGTTGCTTGGTGCCGGCGATGATGTCACTAGCGGTAGCGGCGGCACCAGTGACGTCACCAGCGGTGATAACGACGTCACTGCGGCAGCCGCGCGGCTGACGGATGCGGCTACGCAACTGATGCGGCGAACTGCGCATGCGTACCCGCTGGGGGAGGCCGAAAGAACCGTCGTGTCACAGGTAATAAACACATAACAATGCTCACAAAGAAGTTGTTTGCAGACTGGCTCATTTGAATACAAATTATTAACGTTTAGTTGGAATTAGAAGATGCGTAAAAGACAATCATTTGGAGCTAAACATTATCGGTGATAACAAAGGAAAATTAGCTGGTGCGGATGCGAGTGAAGTCCCTTTTATCAGCTACAGCCAGAGTAATGTAATCGACGTCAGTGATGATGTTAGTGACGCGGCAGCACGGCCACGTCACAATAATCGTGACTGGTTTATATGTATTATTAGAAATATTATTATAAAAAAACACAGATTAGTACTGTGCTACAAACTTATTTGATCCGCCAGAAATGAAACTATTGCCGATTTCATTAATGTTTTCTCTCGATCACTAGACCCTAGATTTATTTTAGTAGTTTAGTTTATATTAGTTATAGTTTATATGAGACAATAAAAAAGCAATCTGCCTACCTAATAATAAGTGGCTGGTGATACATACCACCATAACATACATCACATATACCACAAGGCAATCTCAACCAGATTGAAGTTAATGACTTTATTATATATAATAAGCCCCACCCGGAAGAAAATACAGATTTTTCTGCCCATCCTAAAAAAATGTACCCCATGTTAGTATGATATAATTGTAAACTTGTTTTACTATAACAAATTACTACAATAATTATGTTTTCTTTATAGGTGCTGAGTACACTGCGTGAATACTCCTGCCTCGGCACTTGCGGCGCTCTGCACTCGCTGGTGGCAGCGGCGTGCCGCGCCGCGTGGGCTGTATGCCTCGCCTCACCGCCGTTACGCATCGATACAGACTTTACACCTGGTGAGAAATACTACAGACCACTGCATTGTCTTACGTCTCATGAACAAAACATCGGCAAACGTAAAAAAAGCGGTTTTAAAATTATGGGATGTCGACGTCAACCAGACACTGCAATGTATCAATAGATTTTTCTTGCCCTTTGTATTCTTACTCCCCTAGCAAGAGCAATGAAACAAGATACTGTCATGTCATGTTATGATTAAAATTACAATATTATTTTTCAAATAGGATTTTTACAATCACTTTTGCACGTCAATGATGTTACGCCATTGCTCACATGTACAGACGGCGAAGATCTTGTACTGTAAAGAACCCGCAAGAAAACCAGCGAGGGCTATTTCTTTTTCAACACACTTCCTCATAAAGTGGCTCTAATCCCATGGCAATTAGGCACATAATGACATCTATAATCAAACTGTGACTTTTTCATTACTATTATTCACGAGTGAGTAATAGTTTTTTTAATATTATTGGTTGAGTTACGCTTACATTTGCGCTAACAAGCTATCCGCGAAAAGCCCAAAAAAAAGAAACCTCATTTTTTAGTCTATGGCCGATGCGCGTGCATAGGAAAACTAATTAATTTTTCCCACTCGTTTTCTCTTTTGAAGTTATTTAGTTAGTTATTAATTAAGATGTCTGCAAATACAATTTATAAACAAAATGGTTTTTTATTTAAGTATTATTTTATTCAGAAGTGTGTTGAAAAACGTTGTATGATACACGTGTGTATTGATGATTACCGTCCTCGGCTCCTTAAGACCCTCGCCTGACGGCTCGGGCCTCAATGCGCCTCAGCGGTAATCACCAATATTACACACTTGTACCATAATGTACTATTCTGCCTGTATTTTTATAGAGTTGTCAATTAGAAGCTGGCCTCAGATAAATAGTCTGAAGTCAACTTCCTTTACAAGTTTAAACAACTTCACATTATATCTATAAAAGCTATATAGAAAATATTGGGCAACGTAACTATCGAGTTGATAAAATTAAACTCAAGGATTGTTATCATTTAAGTTATCCTTAACAGCATCATAACCTTTTTTCATAAGAGTATTTTTGATGAATGATTTAAATTTGTGAAAAGGCAAATCGGTAACACCTTGTGTAACTTTGTTGTAAAAGGCTATACATTTCCTCATAAAAGAGCCATACATTTTTTGCAGTCTGTACGTTGGAACGACAAGTTTATTTTTATTTGTTGTGTTTAATTTATAAATTTGATTATTGGGTACTCGGTGACGTAATTCCGTATAAAGCTGAACACAATTTGATGAATGCATTGAATTCATGGTCGAGTCGAAAATATATTTAGGCTGGTTTTTCATATGTGTACAATTTAATTTTTTATGAAAATGCAGCCATTAATAAAAAAAACTTACCTCTTATAAATCTTAAATATGTAAGGTGTGAAGTCAGTTTTATGTTTGGGTGAATTTCGACTAGTCACATTGGTGGACTATTTTGCAACTAACTCGAAGAACGACATTATTTAATCATATTGTTATTGCCTTCATCGGAACGTTGTTTACATATTATTTGTTGAATGAATCGAAAAATAATCGACATTAAGGCCGAGAGTTTTCTTAAGATATGAAAAATAAATGAAATAACCGTTTTTAATACATATATTCTTTTATTCAGTGGTAATGAATCCTGAGAAACACGTGCGCTACTCCATCGGCGACCCTCGGGAGAGACGTTCCGATCTGATCAAGTCCTTCGTGTGGCCCGCGTTGATGGACGGCAACCGCTGCGTCTTCAGGGCCGTTGTATTAACTTAAATCATTGATGACAAGAGCCGCAGATGAGAGATTCAACCTGAATTATAGAAAACATATGTTAATATCATAGATATAATTAGACAATAGAGAAGCTCTAACAGAAACTACATTTCGCAGTTTCCTCTCGATGGTCACCGCTAGATGTTACGGAAAAATCGTCTCAATTATTACGCGTTTCGTTCAATATCTTATACTCGTCTGGTTTTTACATTTCTAGCCTGTTACTTAGCTTTATAGGCACATTTTAGATGGGCGAGGTGAGCCGGATTTTTATAGACAGCATGCAATGCAACCATTTAGTGCTATCTGTTCAATGATGCGAGCACCTAACACGGCCACCGACGTTGCTTAGTTTTGAAGCTACGCGCAATTCAATAAGTACTTTTGTAAATCACATGATGGTTGATAGAGGGCACTATTCGCCGTGTTTGGTACTCACATTTAAATGTTATATTGGAAATTTTTGACAATATAATATAAATAAAAAGCAAAATAGCTGAGATGAGCTTCTTTGCAAAATTTGAGAGCGAGAATATTGAAAATGTGTTAAAATCGATTACTTAAAAGATTCATGGCATTCTATGTCTACTTTTATTCACAGTATTGATAGATATATTTCTCCGATTGAAAGTGACGAAATAGCTTACAATAACTGACGTGTTTCATTGAATCATGGTAGATTGTAGTTTAGTAAGTCGTGTGGACAGACCTAACCTAACAGAACTTATCCTTAAGTTTTTTATTGTGGTTATTATCCGTTGTAGAATAGGGCTTATAGGATAAGTCCGCCTCTTTAAATCTTATCTTCAATGTCTATTTAAATATATCTATGTATATTAAAGATTTATTTCATTTTAGATCGGATTCTAGATCGCACAGGTTGGCGGCACTTAAACTGAGCTTCAGCCTATATGGAAGGGTTGATCCCCACCCTAGATTACGTTGACACGGCTTGATGCAGATGAGAATGCTTGCAAAAACTGTAAAAGCCGTTTATTATAGCGAGTCAGAGCGTACTTAAGGGTGGTGGAGTATTGGTTTCATAGCGGCGTAAAGTGGGTGAAAACTGGCGCTGCAAAGGATTGACTTAACTTGATGAATTGTGGCACAGATTTAAAATAGGCAATAGCAAATAGGGTAAATTAATCTATGGTCTATATAATCTATCAGTATAAACCTTTTGCACCTCTAATCTATCTTGTCTTTGTAATACATTGTAAACACTACAACAAATGTAACACATGCGATAGTAATGAGAACCCAAAGAATTGAGCTTCTAACTTAATTTGACAGTACCCGTTACTAATCTAAAAGTTAGTATTATACAAACAATAAGGGTGTTACTACAAACCGATGTCTAATAGTTGTCTAAATCTAGTCACATTTTATAAGATGATGTTGTTTCATTTGTCTTATTAAGCGTGACTTTGACGTTATTGACTTTAGATAACGTTTGTAGTAAGATCATATTGGTTTGATGTATTCGTAAGTTATTTATTCCAGATTATTTCTTATAATTTAAAAATAAACTGTTTCAACAAGTAATTTGTTTTCTTTTTGAGCAGACGTTCCAAAATTTATTCACAATTCTACGTGAGAGGAACTAGTTTTTTTTGAAAACGAATAATCCTAACATAGACAGCCACATGTTGGTAAGGCTTCACAATCACTAATGGCGTTAGTTGATGATCATCCTGTTCGTAATGTCATCCAGAACAAATAAAAGAGGAGAGGTGAAAGGACACATTTCAGTCCTACTGCTGCAAGAACCGATATTTCCTGTAGATGGCCTAAATTAAGTTGGTAATACAGATTCGTACAGACGTTTTTCAGATACACCTCCATCTCAGCGTATCGATGACATTTTCAAAGTATACTAAGGTCAAATACATTTCCCTCGGCTAATCTGATGCCCGTACAAAGATAATAAGTAAGGAGTTGAACTGTGGACAGAACCTAGGCGGTTTTTTTCAAAGGAACTATTAAATAGCCCATAAAAGTAGTTCAAAATAATTGTCCAGAGCACCTTAGACAGGATAAAAGTAATGGTACTCATTCCCCTGAGGTCTAACTTAGTAATGTTAACGAGGTGCCTCTATTCTTATCGTCGCATAATCTTTGTGTGACCAAATATTTTGCAAGAGCATTATGAGTGCGTTCGCACAGTTGTCAAGTCGATGTGGTAGAAACGGGTTCAGTATAGGCCTGAAAGATCTTCTGTCACTCTAGTATACTACTACTAGCGATTATTACTGCTATAAATACTCTTGCGTAATTGTTATGTTATTTCATAATATTTTGACGCACTGCCTCGCCTCTGGTGGTTAGAAGACGACGATAGAGTTCATAATTTTTTAATGAGGTTCCAAGGTTGCTTTCGAAAGCAATCTTCATGTGTATGCAATTTGTAGTTCACTTTGATGTGATTGATTCCACTTCTACAGAAGTAGAATCAATCAAAGAATTGGGTACGATACCTAGTAATTTTAGTGTAATATAATTGGAACTCAAAACAATAAATAAGGCGGAGGTACCCAAACAGACGACCCTTGTACTTACTATCTTCGGTGGCAGACCAACTGAAATAAAACACTAACAATTATGTTGAGCTTAATTAAACTAAACAATCAAATATGAACTATATGTGTTATCAAATGTTCATCACAGAATAATAAAAATTATTCAAAGATTCCTCCGAGTTGTACATAAACACGCTGTAAGGCTACAGAATTTACGATTTACTAGCCGAATCGGATATTATTGCCTTCCAAGGAAATTCTGATTAAGAGACTCAGTCCTAACGACCTAACATCCTAACGACGGCTAAGTGTAGTAAGTGTAAGGGAGTTGAGAGCAGGATAAATTAATTTATCTATCGTGTTAGTTAATGAGGCAAATTCCTAAATCAGAAGCATTTATGAGATACACATAAATTTTTTATTATATGAATTTTAATACCTTTACCAACTAAGGTTCAACTAAGGGTTGATTGAAGCAGAAACATAATAATAGTACATTATAATACAAGTGAGTAATGTTAAAAATTACGTTCGAGGCTGACATTGAGCACGAGCGCAGCGAGTGCTTAATATTCAGCCGAGAATATAATTTTTAACTGCTCACGAGTGTTATACGACGTTTTTCAACACCATTGCGAGTAATTAATACAAACTTTATAGATCAATAAACATTTATTTTGAAAAACAATTTGTGAAAGTACAATTATAAAAATTATACGTTGGATTTCCACCTTCACCGCCAGTCATTTCTGAAATATTCGTTATTATTTCATTCGTACAATCAATTTCATCGCTTGATGACATTTTTGATATAAAAATCTTAACAAAAGAAACAATGCAAAATATCAACTTGCAAAATAGTACTGAAAATTGAAAAATGGCGCATTAACTTTTTCATTGACGGCTTTGTGCGCGAAAGACCACGACAAGACAAGACAAGGTACCGACGCTTATACAGCCAAATCAGCAAATTAAATAATTATTACAAAATAAATATATTCTTTTAATATTTATGTATGACTTCTATTTAAAAGTTATAATTTTAAATAAGGTTATTATAATTGTATAAATTATTATAATAAAAACAAATTAGTATAATTATTATAATTTAAACAGAGTGTTTCTAAACGCCAAACTTATTTAATATACAAAAATGTTTCAGCATTTTGCATATAAATTCTCTTTGGTTCCTATTTTTTTTTCTTATAAATAAAAGCGTGACTTTTCTTTACGAAACTATTAACTTTTGATTATCAATCTGCGCTGTAATCGAATTTGAAATTGGAAAGATATTATAAGTTGGTAAACAATGTATCATCATTATGAAACTAAAATTGGTATAGTTACATACCAATTACGTGCAATGGTGTTGAAAAATATATTTTGCAACATTTTTTTTAAAATTACAAGTTGTTATGAAAAAAGTATAGTATTATTGTGTCATTTCTTAAGTTATAAGTACACAAACATCTCACTTACATCAATGACATAGATAGCAAATGTACAAGATAATGTTCGATTAATTATTACAAAACCAAAAATAGTTTTAAGACTTACGTCATTTAATACCACGCAACCAAAGTGAAACGGCGCACGCGAATTTTCACCCTTTATATCTGTAATAAAAACTATACTAGACCGCAGATTAGTGCTCTCACTCAATACCTTCGTTCGATCGAATAGCCTACATCCGTTGTCCTCAAAGTTCCACTTCGTATTGGAACTCTCCAGTCCGAAGTGGAACTTTGAGGACAACGGATGTAGGCTATTCGATCGAACGGAGGTATTAAGTGAGAGTTTACAATAACAATAAAGGCGGAAACATATTTACGTATTGTGGCGTATCGTAATGCTTACTGTCGTGACGTGTCGTGACGCACCAGAAGCGTATCGGTATCATACATTTAATATGGTTAGCGACATATTTGCATGTCGTTTTGCAATGGGTTCTGGCGGTGGTTGTGTAGCCGACTGCTCGCCCCCGATTGCGCCGGAGCGGTGCGCTGAGGGTTATGTTGAGGGATACGACACAACCGGCAACCTTTTTTACTCGTAGATATGTTTCCGCTGTTAGGCGGTGCTTTTGTTTTTTTTTGGGAGCTGCTTCTATTTTAATAGATATCGGGAACTCCGTACAGTTAATCGATAAACCACCAAAAAGTTTGTCATTCAGAAGTTACGTGCCAGCTAGTTGATAGAATATTAAAGTAGACGACTGCCGGATTAATATAACTTATTAATACGATATTCAGTTATTATGTTGATAGCATTATTAACGTATAAAGGAAATTCATCAGATCGACTAATAAGGTTTATTTTTTCTATTTGAAATGTTGAGGAAAATGTTTTTCTCAGGTGGAAGATATAATAGGCCTTCACTATATATACATTCATGTACAACCAAACTATTCCAAGCGCTATGTAGTGCAAAATTTTTCATAATAATTTGTTATAATGACACTCAGATATAGAATAGCTTGATACAAAAAGGGTTGCACAAGATTGATTATATTGAATAAGACTCAAACCATGCTTTGTTTCGAAGTAGTAAGATATATTTTTTAATGTAAATAACAAATCAATATATTTATTAGGAGGTTGACATTTTAGGTTCAACACTCACCAGTTTTAAGGCGGCTGTGCATCGTCTCATTTAATAGACGTGTCTGTAATAGTGTTTATATTATTGCAATGTATCGTTTGTGTTGGTAAACTGGATCATTTTTTTAATATTGTGTTTTGTATTTTTATTCCGTGTCTTACTCTTATTATTAATCAATTTTACATATTTGAATTTTAATATACATGTTTGCGTGTATAATGTTGTGTAATTATAAGTGTAAATGTTTATTTTAAACCTAATGTGTACATACGTTTTGGGTTATAGTCTCCACCAAAGTATTAATTATCTATACAGTATGGTATGTTGATTATAAATTTTATTGTATTTACATACGTAATAAAATAAAAAAAAATATTCAGTATCTGTTTCAGATGTATGTTTTGTCAATAACTACATGTACCGTGAATCATATAAGCGTCACCACTATCAATATATGATAAGATTGTGGGCATACATATAAAATATAAAGCATTACTCAACTTACCTGGATTAGTCATGAAGGCATAGATGGAGTGATCGGTGTAACGACAGTTTATTTAAATATATCTTCATAATGAGTCAGTTTCCTCCTCCTGGTCCAAACCCACCTCCGTACTATCAACCTTACTGGCCTCCCCCTGTCCCTCCTCACTATCCTCCAGCTCCTCACCAGTACCCGCCGGAACCTCAAAACCAACCCCATACTTACCCTTATTTCGTCCCTGGAGTCATAGTTCCAGTACCAATGCCTCCACCGCCGGATGCTCCATCATCCACGTATATCACTAACTACATATACCATGGAGAATCGTCTAATACACCGGAACCAGTCCGCGTCGAAAATTTTGGAGATTTTACTTGGATCCCAACAACAGCTACTACAGCCCAACATTTGGCTGGAAAGGCGGTGGTAGGAGGGCACGAAGGTTGGGACGGAAGCTCTCTTTGGGTCATCAGAGCCTGGCATAATGGAGATTTGATACCTGGGAAGTTATCAGTGAGACACAGCTCTGCTTCGGTTATGTACAACGGGAGGGAGGTTTCGGTGCAGAACATAGAGGTTTTGTGTGCGAGGCCAGAGTCTTTCCGTTGGCTACCTGCTTCTAATGGTAGTGTTCCTGCTGGGGCGATCCCTGGAGGCACCACGTCTACTGGCGAGACCTTATACGTGGGCCGGGCGAGGTACCAGCTCTCAGTGACTCCAGGAAAAGTCCACCCAAGCCATCATTGCTGTTATATCGGATTCGCTGGTACGGAGATATCACATAAAGTGTATGATGTATTGACACGGGTTTAAATTTTCATAGCAGTTTTGGGTAAAAATGTGAAGAAAGTGTATGATCTTATGTAATTGATACTGTATCACAATAACTAAGACAGTGAAACGAAGAAAGATATCAATAAGTAGTTTGGTAGCCATGCATTAGAAGAATGTTATTAAATATTTATATAGATATTTTTTTTAATAATAAGTACAATGAAAATAATTAAATAAATTGTGCCTTTTGGTTTACAGTAATGCCGTACATGCAATACATACCTATAAGTTATCAATAATTATCAGCTTATCAGTTATCTGTAAATATTGATACTAAAGTTTACACATATTTTTAGTGAAAGTATTGTGTTTCTGTTTGTATGGCATGAATCTTGTGATGATTTTATAAAATAATATATAACATTAACTGTTCAATCATAAATCTAGGTACCATGTTGGCGAACTCGAGCAACAGCATAGACGAAATAGAATGCAATTACACTTATTAAAATACATGATTTATTTAATTACAAAATCTTGTAATTTATATTTAATTTTAATGTATTTTGTTACTCAATGCTTTTATTACGACACAATTACATGTTTGCTGATTAGTTATATACTTCTGTCTTACCATAGATATTATTACGAGGATTTTATTCTATTATATATAACGTTTATCATTTCAATGTGTATTGGTTAAAACATTAATATTGAAATAATAAAAATATATTAAGGTAATTATTTAAAATGATCTTTATTGTTTGCAATACAATCCTTTATTAAACCGTGAGGATAGCCATTAATAGAAGCATACACTCTTTCCATCGGAAAATCCTTCTATGCCTTCTTATAGATTGCTTTAGAGATTCCAAACTATACCGATATTTAGAGCAAGTCATAATATCTATAACTCGATCAAGGTCATAAATAATAGTCATTAAACTTGGGACTAAATGCCATCCATTCTTCAGCTCTAATGAAGGCCAAAACATTCATATCCAACCATACTTGGATAGGTCCAGTGGTATGACCCGGCACTGAGCATACTTAAATGATCATTACCCCAGAACCTAATTTGTTAATTAGCAGACGGCACCATGAGCGTAAGGTAGGCTTGGTCTCATCAGATGTAATGCGAAGAGTTGTTACTTTCGCATTTATAATACTAACTGCGCCCTCGATATTGTAGTTGTACCCCTTTGAGGGAAAAGGTAAGGAACTAAATGTATTTCTTAATTACTTCGAATCAATTTCAAAAGCGTATTTCCAAAATGTCTCTTCTATCCTCTATTTTTATTTTAACCTCTTAATTTTCAATTATTATTAAATTTTGAATATCATTTTAATTGATATTTAATCAACAGCCTAAATAAAGATACAACCTTTCCTCCTTTTCAATCTCTTACAGCCATTTTTTCGCATTAAAGGACATCCTTTCTCACGTTCCAGATTATCTGTGAATCACCAAATTGGTGTAGAAGAAGTGCAATTATAATATTAATAAGGATGATGATTCCCGTACACAATGTTGAGATTTTATTTACTATTACGTCAACGCATTGAACAGAAGTAAAATTGTCATTATAATTTTAAATCTTGTGAACTAATAGCCACAATGCAGAATTTATATAAATACTAATTAAAGATATTATCAAACTTCCAGTGTTATTTATTAGACTTCAATAAAATGTAGTAATTGAACTGGGTCTCTATTAAATCATTATGATCGGAGCTAAATTTTTGTAATTGGTTTATTCTTACAACAGCTACTGATTACACCTGAAATTTAAGCTTTATTTATTAATACAAATACAAATTTAGCAATATTGAGTCCAGTATCAGTACATAATAATTATGTAAATTATAAATATAGGTAATTGAAAACACATAATATGAGACCAATTTATAGTACAGCTCAGAACATTGCTGATCATGCTACACTGCGAGGAGATACGTTAGCGACTCGTTCAGGAGAAGTTCAGGGTACGGAGCATGCGGTCAGACGATGGTTGACCTTTCGATGTATTAGACAGGTTGTCTGTGCAAGTTAGCGTTATGATCGTTTCATTGTATGACTTTAAAATGCTAAACCACAAAATTAGTAGGTTCAGACAAAGTATGTAAATAAAGATAATATATTTTTGTTGCTTACGAGTCCAGCATATTAATGCCTTGATAACGCTAAGAATTAAAAACAGATAAGATAGGATAACAAAATAGTATATAATGCATATTCATACATATCTTGGATTTATTGTGTTTGTATATTATTTACGCGAAAAACAAAAGCAATGAGCTACAACCCTCCACCTTATGGAAATCCACCTGATTACTACGCTCCAGATTACTGGCCACCTGCTTATGATGAAGGAGAATCATCAGAACCTTATTATGTAACTACCACAGTTATGATGCCAGTGCCAACGATAGCGGCAAGTGCTCAACAATTTGATGTCGTCACTGAAGAACAATATGAACAGCCATTGCAAGCCAGGACTGTCAAACGTAACATCAAATCAAAAGTGCATTACGTTTCACAAGGTGCTCAAGTTACCAACATAGTGACAAAGCAGCCGGACGTCACGTATATAACTCAGCCCCAGAAAGTAACCAATATATTAACGAGACAACCAGAAGTGGTGAATTACATTACGCAACCGCAAAAAGTTACCAACTATATTACACAGCCTAAAGTAACAAAAGTCGTTAATGTTGTCCAATCTCCACCAAATATCGAATGGATAGCGACTTCTGCATTTTCAGCGCAAGGCGAGCTTACTGGTAAAGCTGTTATGGCTGGTAAAGAGAATACAGGCTATGGATCAGGTCATACTATTTGGGCTATAAGAACTTACTTCAATGGGGAACAAGTGATTGGCAAATTATCTTTGAGACAAAAGATTGGAACGGTTTCTCTTAACGGTCAAGTGATTAATGTAGAAGATATTGAAGTGCTTTGTGGTAAGCCTGAGAAACTGAAATGGGAGACTGCTTCAGACGGAGATGTGCCATTAGGCGCTGTTCCTGGAGGTATGATTGGTGGAGAGACTTTATACGTTGGTCGTGCAACACAGAATTGCTCCAAAATACCAGGATATGTGCATCCTAGTAAAAGAAATTGCTATATAGTTCACTGCGGGAGAGAGATGGCAATGAAAGAGTATGAGGTCCTGACGATAATATAGCAAGTGTTTATTTGATACAATCAATACTTAAAGATGATACATAAATTATATCTTTTAACGTTAAAGTTAATAAATATTTAAAAGTAATTAAGTGGTGTTTAAAAGTTTAACTAGGTGTTTATTTGCATTCTGGTATGTCGACTTTTCGAGGAGCATTGCCGGGAAATGGGAAAAGTTATTGATCGTATTACGCAGTATATATAGAGCAAAAAAAAGATCGGTCATACTACGTACACATAAAGTTTATCATTTGCACCAGGAAAAACTCTGTGGAGATCGTGACACCTGATATAAAATGAGGTTGTGACTTTTGACAGAGATTACATTTGAACTATTTGTATTTTATGGAGGGTTAAATTGACGGTGTGCGCGAAAACGGTTCAGGCGGACGTCATAATCGGACGGGTGTACGCTTTGCAGAGTCTGTGTTTGTCATGCTGGGACATTTTGAACTTGGAGTCTAATATATTGACTAAGTAATTACATGTTGCATTTTTATTGTTAGTAAAATCCTTACTAATATTATGAATCGGAAAGTGAGTTTGTTTGTTTGTTTGTTCCGCTTTCACGCCGTAACTACAGAACCGATTGCTTTGAAATTTTGCAGACGTATAGATAAAAGTCCGGATGAAATAATAGGCTTTACTTTTTATCCCGGAAAAATTGATAGATCCCACAGGATGCGCAATAAAGGCTTCGCTCAAAAACTACTGCACAGATTTTCATGCGGTCTCTCTAAGACTCGGTTGTGCGTCAATCCGCTTCTTTCCGCACTTCTTCCGCAATAGGCTATATAGCCTGGTGCCAGATCGATTCATGAACTGTATTAGCTAGACAATTGAAATTTTTATAGATGTTGTATTTCTACTACTGCTATACCAAAAGTACATTTCATACAACAATTTCAATTTTTTGCCGATTTAAAAAAACTCATAAACATATTTCAAATAATATTGTAAAGTTTCCTACTATTATACTCGTAATATCGTAAATGTCTTGGAGGTTTTACAGAACTATATTTGTTTTTGTACATTACTTGGGGTTATATTTAATGTATAACATATCAAATACAAAGATGCATTCGTACATCTCCCGATCAACAGCAATAAACTAGTCTTGAATTACGAACTTTTTATTTATTTATTTTTATATATATTAACACAAAGTTGAAAATCAAACTGAGAGTTACATATAGTACACAAAGTAATAAATATTAGTTATCTTATTTTAGTTTATTATAATTTTATTAGAATAAAACATGAATACATACAATGACAAGTCTGCAACGTGAAGTGTTAATTCACGTAAAATTCACAACTTTATACCAGTTCGTCTTTGTGTGTCAGATCTATTACCGCTTCACCTGTAATTGGATGTTTTCAAATTGGATAATATTTAAGCCAGTAACAGTAGTTACGTTATTTTGATCGTAATAGGTAGTTAGTATTTTCTACAAATTGCAGGCCTACTCTCGAAACTTGGTTTCGATAAATACTATTCTAAAATCGAAATGAAATGATAAACAAAGTGCATAAAACATTATATGACTCCATCCCACCGGATGGCAAGATAGAAATAACTACTATAACTACTGAATGAAATATAAAATACAAAATGCTTTTTCAATCAAGAAGAAAATGCGGGTGCGGTCTGAGTCAGTCAGTTACTTAGCTATATACCTCAGTAGCCTGTAGATGTAGATGTAATTTTCGCATTCAACTATATCCAATAATAACAATTAGGACAATTAAGCTTGTTAGCGGATCTCAGTTGTGGCGAGCTCGGACGGTGACAGCGCGTACGCATCCAAGTGGAAGTTCAATGAATTTATAAATATAATTTTTGTTCTATCCCGCATTGATGTAGTGATTTACATTATCCTCTTTTGTCAGGTAGGTGTTTAAATTTTTATGATAATTACTATATTAAGAGTCCCGGTACAAGTAGCAGATTTACATATCATCGCAATAAATTGAGAAGCTTCCGTTCTGTCACGATTGTGACGATGTGATATTGATTGAAATACAAAGATATGAGCTTAAGACTGGTTTCAAAGAAAAACTAGCTTCGTTACTAGGATTGATGTAGAGAAAACATGTTTACTGGGGTTACAGCTTGATATTTGTCTTGTCTATTTATTGGGAAACTTTAGTGAGGCCTTCGAATATTATGTTGTACTACTTCGCAATGTTGTGTGTGGCTTATATGACTAAGACTAATCCATGTGGCTTTAACAGTCATCATATATTTCTATCATAAAATATATATCTATAATATAGATTAAAATATATGTCTATCCGTTACCCTATATCCTATAACAAAAGCCTTAAACTGATTATTTTGGGATGGGCTAATTGAAGTGAGTGTACGAAATATTACATTTATTATTTCTTCAGATAGTAAAAAATCTTTAAAAGATGGTGCTTTTCGACTTGTTATTTCTGGGCCTTTAGACAAAGTGTCATTCGCGTACGATTCGTTTTCGAACTCGTTTTGATATCTAATGGCAAAGAATGTAAATGATTTCAAATTGCGTAATAATTCCTATATATTTCGTTTGTTGAAACGATGAATGTTACTTTGGCTACATATATATTATTATACTTGGTATTGGTGTAGGTATAATGATATAATTAACCAACCTAAAGAAAGTAGAAAAACAATAAATTTTAATTTGAAGTCCCATAATTCAAATGGAAGAAACATTCTTCCAAATCCTACATTTTACATTATAAATTTGAAAGTGGGGAAGGATAGATGTACGAGTTTTACTCTTTCAGGTAAAAACTACTGAATGGATTTAATGAAACCTTACAATAATATAGCTGTTGCATTAGAATAACAAATAGGCTACAATTTATTAAAGATATACGCCACGATAATATAAAGGTAATCGAAATAATACTCTTGCGCAGATGAAGTCGCGGCCACCAGTTAGTAATTTATAAATTAATGGTGGCTTAATATTACAGTGTTTGATGGACAGTGCCTCTAAAATGATAATGCTGGAGACTTTAGACGTAGATGCTGTAGTGGATTTGTTGAGAAGATGGGACTTGCTAGAATTTGTAGAGTTCGCGAGGGACAGACACATAGACGGACAGAAGCTGGCGGTAAGAGATTTTTTATAGAAGTTTTATCAAGTTGGCAATTACCTCAATCGCAACTTGGGTCATGGAAAATATTGCAAGTTATTCCATACCACATATGAAAACTGTGAGCTACGGCATCACTTCTATATCGTTGAATGCATGAGGTGTTATATTATTTAGTGATAAAGGAGAATGGAAAATGCTGGAGAATGAAAATTATATGTATCATTTATATTCATGTCTTATTATAAAAACCATAAGTGCACACAGGTGTACCGATAATGGGTAACCGAACTATGGACAAACGAAATATGAACTTGACATGCTAACGATTAAAATATCTGTCTTTAGCACTCCCTACTGACTCACATATATGATCAACATTATGGAAGATGATTCAAGCGTCCGGCTAGTCGGACTGTTACAGTGCATAGTTTAAAGCGCGAAAATTCAACAACAAATAAATAATTATGTTCCCTAAAAGTAATCTTAGTAGTATATTTGACAGCTTATATATACCTAAGTAATTATATATAGCTAAGTAGATACCTAAGTAGTAGTCTATATTTTTACTATCAACCTTTTTCTAGATGAATTACGTAGTAAATAGTATCTGATAAATCGAATAGTAGGTTACTCGAGAGCAACTAATTGTGGTAAATCGGCCTTCAATATTCTTTGGATATAATCATGCAATGTAATCTCACAGCTCCAATATTCAATGTGTTAAATGTTTTTATTAAATATTATTTTCGCTTGTTTATCAATAATTTTTATAAATAATAATTCTCCGGTTCAAAGGATCATTTTGGAGGAAGAATTATTATGAAATATGAATACGGCGGTGATAGTTAAAAAAAGAGACGAGCAACCAGTGTTGACCGCAGCAGAGATGTATGAAGGTGAAATCATTTGCGGAATTTTCTAAGGCGATATTTGTTGTTAAGAGAACGTAATATTTTATTTGAATACCGCATAATCGCAAAAAAATAACAGTCAGATAGATTGACACCGTAAGTGTGGCCATTTTGTTTCAAACAATAAAAAGTTACATGTATAACAAAGCTGTACGAGTACTTATGAGATAAACGATGAATTAACGGCTCACACGTCCATCGAAACAGCTTAAGTTTCATTCAGTTTTTGTCATTCTATGTTACACTACCATCTCGTTTTTTTGTCTAATTATTTTATTAGCTGTTAATTTTTTAACTAGTTGTTGTTAATGACAATTTGTCGCTGTGGATAAAGTAGTACCTATCACTATGACGTAGCGCTTGATTGGCTACTAATGTGCATATTATAAGTGGGACGATTAAATTCTGTGCCATATCAGGACCTGCATCACTTTTGTTAAATAAATATATGAAAACAACATAGATTATGAGATATATCCAAAAATTCAAAGGCAGCCACGTTGGTACAAACTTAGACCAACTATTAAGCGGCTCTTCAAGTTTTCGATTCATTCCGCTTGTGTGAGCCCGTAGTGTGAATTATAGTCAGCAGTATAACTTGATTGGGTCATATCAAGGGCTTCTACTATTATCTATGAAATATGGTGCTTACAAAACCTCTTTTAGCAAGTTGCAATTTTTTTGTGAAAGATGCACTTTAAATTCATCGACACATGTCTTAACGTTACGCTACATTTTTTCAAATATTTTCATTTACACACTCTCACGAGTTAACACATATTTTTTTCTAATTTTAATAATGGTGCACTTTCATGTCAAACTCTCACGTCGATTATCATGTGTCTATTTTTTAAGTCTATTAATAGCGAATTTTCACGTGAACCACATAAATTCTCATGTGTCAGCAATTTTCACGTCGAGTCAAAGTCTCACAAACTTTGGCAGTTTTCTGATTTTTACGTTTAAATATTTTGAGGCTCATTCTATTGTATGTAAACTCTAAAATATTGCTATTATTCGCTACAACATTGTTATTTAAATTTTCGCCTTCGTAATTTTTTTAGTTGTGGAATTTGGCAAATCATTATGTTTACCTTCAACATAATGAGTAATGTTTATTATTTAAAATAATTAATAAGTAATTATAAAATCATTCATAGTTGATTGTAGTATTTGTATCTGTGATTCGTGAATCTGTAATTTTTCAACGGAGTTTCACCAGTCCATGATTCACGCATTAACCTCATTACAACAGTTCTTTGTTAATTACGTTCTGGACCATAATTAATTAGGGATTTATACAATTAGTGTCAGCATTCACGTGTGATAGTTAACGCTTAAGAGAAATGTTAACACATTTCACTGCCTACAGAGCAAGCACAGCATTTTGTCCTCTATCCTGAGCGACTATTTGCCCTCCATCCCGAGTTTGGCACTAGGTGTGGTAGCTACTATGTGTTATTAATTACTTATTACTTTTGACCTTTTTATGGATCTATGCTGTTATGTTATTCTCAAGTGGTTTTATAACGTCACCTTGCCTTCAGTTTGGGGAAAGTGAGAATGAAGATAAATCGTCAAGTCTTGAACACAAACGATCGTGTTGCTGTAGGGAGGCGTTGGTTAGACATTCATCACTTTACTATCTACATCGACACTTCTCTAATTTAATTACATGCAGGTGGTTCTGATCGTATGCGTTTTAAGAGTGGAACCTTAAAACTTAGCTAGGCCTATGAACTTTTGGACTTTTAGGCTTTTTAGAGTTTTTAGGCCTGCTTACGATCCATATGGCATCGAATATTCAGGTTAGTAAAAATATAATTGATGTTAAAATTTGGTTGTATGTACTGCTCAACAATTGACTATGGGTTCCTTTGCCCTTCGCAAGTGGGTATTAAACTTGTTCCGGATCCTTGCACGGTGAAGTTATAATGAAGGGTGTGTTTGTCTTCAGTTTTATCACTCGAGGGTCAAACTAAAGGAATGCACGACTTGTTTGTATTTGTTGCAACAGGATATCCGTCACGTATAGCTTGCGATGATACTTCGTTGGTTAGACCATTTAGTTGTAAGTGTTGCAATAAAAGTTCATAGTTTTTAATCCTTGGGATCTTACAAAACGTGGTCTAACAATAGGAAGACCACTACCGAATATGGATGTTTATACTAAATAATAACTTAATTTAAATAATTTTTGTCATTTTAAATGTATGTTAAAATATAAAAGTTTGATTATTTTCAAATAAATTTATTTCTTATCTTAAAAAATAAAGCAACGTTTTTTTCAATATATTTTTTTATATATATATTTATTTCACAAACATATTTTAATCTTTCTCGCATTAAATGTAATATTTTTCAATATATGGAGTGTTTATATAAACGTACAAATAGATATGTATTGTTTCTTTAAACCCTTATACAAATAGTCTATTTACTAGATTATAGAGTTAGCATTACAGTTTTTGTTTTTGAATATCTGGTGCAACGTAATAAACATGTTGCTGAATCTTTGAAAATAATAATAACTGGTATTTCGATGCTTATACAATATTTTTTAGCTTATTCTGTACTCTTAATATAGTGAATAAAAAATTGTCATTTACTTGATTGTTATGTCAATGGTCTTGAACGTGAAGTTGGAAATAGTAATTTTCTTCAAGTGGCCTAACACTGCCTGGTTAAATTATAACTTGATTTGTCTTATTTTTGAATTGTTGTTGGCTAAAATTATCAGGCTTAATCTATAAGATAACAGTTATATAATGTTTCGTAGTAAGACTCGAATTTCAGTTTCGGTTTTTAAGGCAACAAACTATTTATGCGACAAAAAGAATTTATTAAAATTCTTGACCTGTGTATAGATGTAAGTTTAATACTTGATTGTAGAGAAGAACATAAAATGTTTTTAAAATTGTTATTGTTATGACGCCAAACCTATCAATAATCAAATCCTATATTATTTGAGGTAGACTTAATATTATTGTGATGTTAGATATTTCTGCGCCACCCTCATCAACACAAATTATATTTTAAATGAGTTTTAAAATCTTTTATACTTGTTTATTGGGAAGTCGGTTATATTTAAGGTAAACTCTATACCAAGGCCGTGTAAGCACAGTATTTTGCGGCAGAAGTGTGTAAGACCTGCAAAATAGTAACGTTTGTATTGGTGTGTTTCAGCGTAAAGGATAAGTAAGGTAGTGATATTACTGTACTATAGTGTACTGTATTAATGTAATATGTGTACTGTACATGGGCACTATGACTTTATATAACAAGTTGGTAACGTACACTGTGTTTTTTGTGAGGGTTGCAGATATGCTGCAAATCTCATTAAATGATATACATCAACACTTTACCAATTTTTGTTAGTGCCATTCGGGTTTTACAATATTCACAGGAAGGAATTGGATGGTGACACATGTATTCTAATCTAAGTCCTTAATAAAATTCTGAAAAGAATTCAATTTTTGTTGATAGATAAAGAAAAGTAAAAGATGTACATGGAACGAATTACTTGACCTAATCAATAAACTCCGCCCGACTAGAAACTAAACGACAATTCTAACAAAACTACTGGAGAACGGCTTACGGAACTTTTTTAATTTCACCCATTAAGTCTCGAACTCACTCACGCTAAAATTTGAACTTTATCACGGTCGTCTAGAGATTGAATTCTATTGTCGAAATACGAACCCCACAGATATTCAGATAAGAGCAAAGGAAATTTATTTTGACTGTAATTCACAGGACGTCACCGAGGGACTGGTAAAGTTATGGCGGCCGAAGGTAAACGCGAAGAAATTAATTCAGTTCGTTGAAGACGTGAAACTTAATCCAGGTAAATATTTCGACGAGGGAAAAACGGGGCAAGTTCCGATTGAATGTCAATATCAAACGGTAAGGAAAATAAAGTCTGAAGCTAGTACAGCCAATACAAGTGTTGAGGAGCTGCTAAAGAAATTGGTGCCAGCCAAAAGTTTTCTTTATAGACATCATACTAAAGTTGAGAAAACCGTTCCATCTTATTTGCCTATGGATGGAGGAATAAAACAGAGGAAATTCTTTAGACTCAGTTTCCAAGAATATCCATACTTAAATGTTTTTTCTAAGTATTCTAAGCACGAATCTCAAGAAGATAGAGGTTATTACTCTGTGAAAACGAATAGTAGATATTTATTACACAATGTTTATAAAAGGCAAGAGTCCAGAACCAAATACAAATCATTACCTGTGGCTGATGACGTAATAGAAAAATTGCCTGAAGACCATTTTTATGAAGATTTATGTTACAACGAAGTCAATGCTAATGAAGTCGCTAAGACAGTCGACTTAAACCAAATATCTAATGGGAAGCCTTGTCTTGTGAAACTACAGGAGTTATTTCAATCTTTTAAATTACCATTCTTCAAAAAAACTTCGGAGGCTGAGAGCACTGAAGTAAAGGTCAAGGTAGACAACGTAAAGGACCTCAATAAGGATATTGAAATTAATTTGTATGAGAACGAGCTAGCAGGCAATATGTATGATTCGGTTCACGTATGTGACCAGGAAGATATTAAAGATAAAACAAAAAGAGTGAGTATAATATATTTTTTTCATACATCATGTCAGCAAAACTCGACACCTGATGTTAAGCTGCTCGACACCTATAGACATTTATGATATTACTCGTATTTTCACGTTAACCTAAACTTTACTATGTTTTTGAAGAATAGCACACTTAAGTCAATATGTCAAATATCAGAAAAATACTTATTATCCAACACAGTAACAGGTACACATAATACGCAGCTAGGCTTATTCTTATTAAATTAACTATGTTGACAAAGAATTAGACTATTTAATGGACGGTATATGATTGCAGTCGCATGCAGTGGCATGAATTTCCTGCTTTTTATGATATTCGCATAAAATCTGCAATTGTAAAATCAAGAACTACAGTGAACGGTGCCTATTAACAACATAAAATGTAAAAGTCACGTTCCATAAATGCACTTTCGACCTGAACACGACAAGGCTGCTTCACTTATTTATTTGCTTTGCTAAATAACTATAATCACTAATTTAATAGGACTGAGGGGATTTCTACTTCATCACCGATGATTATTAGTCACCTAATGTTTAATGCGTTCACACAATGTCTCAAGTGCCCTGAGATTTTTAACATCTCTTGTGATATTGCTTGCGCAATAACATTAGGCGTTTGAACAATGTTTTAAAAGCATATTGTAAGATAGGTGCACTTCAATTAAGTTGAAATGTTTTCGTAAGCTCTTGGAATATTAGCTCGAGAAATTGTTATAAAGAAGGCAAATTATATTGAAATATTTTTTATAAAACTTTGTTTTAGATAAATATTCCGGTCGAAGAATACTTGGAGCCGGTCCAACTCAGTAAGGATTACTGTGACATCACTCTGAGACAGAAGGAAGAATCGCTAATGGGATATATTATGAGTCTTTTCGAGAAACGTTTCGGTATTAGAAGAGGTAAGTACTAGATTGTCAATATTTCATAGGTGTTGATGAATGCCCTTAATTTGGTAGTGTCTGTTAATAAAGCACCTAGAACCAAGCATTTTTTCAAGTGAAATGTTACCAAGATATTCCATAGTATGATTTGTATTACCAAAAAGTTATGAGATCTTTTGTCGAGTAAAGTTTGTAAGTTTCTACGTCATAATTCTATTAAGCCCTTTCTACCACAAACTCTAGTGCTAAGTCAAAATATGTAGCTTGTTTGAAAAAGTTATTAAAAGTAAAGAGAAATAATTTTTATTTCCACTTAAGGGGAAACGAGAGCGAAAAGACCAAATCGCATATTTTCAACAATTTTAAAGTTGGTAAGTTAAAGTAAGAAAGTCGCGCCTAAAGTTATATACTACTTGTTAGGTACTACTAAAGTTTAGCACATATACATTTTCTCATTTCGATTTAAGAGGTATTTGCTTCCATATTTCCAATAAAATATGTTCAGACCATAAATAATCTATATAAATACTAGCTTTTGCCCCGAAACTTAATTTTCTCTAAATATAGGTTTGCTGTCATACCCTGTCAAGCATTGATGGCTTTAAATTACTATCCAGTGGCACTATAATTTTATGTACAACAACAATTTTTATAAAATGAATACCAACGCGAACGAGTTCTAATAAGCAATAAAATAATCTGTAAATAATTGTTTTTTAGACTCGAAAGCTCGTTTTAATGAAGTTAATTTAAGCCAGATTTAGTTAATTGCCATGTTTTCCACTTTATAAATTAGAATATTTATTGAAAGGTGGATAGAACAGGAAAACAAAATAGATTAACTAAACAAGACTGAAAAATCTTTACTAATGCGGATCAAAAATATAGGTTATTTATGGTGAAAAATAAATAACAAACTAAATAATTTGTAACTTTTGTAAAATAATTTAATAAAGTTTTTAAACAGTTCTATGTCAGTAATATTGTCGACTTTTTAAAAGACGTCGTGTTTTATTTCGTCTCTATTGTAGTACTATAACACTAAACATATTTAGAAATAAATGAGTTATTTAATGATACAACGTTTTATTTGTTCGTATTTTATCATATAATGTGAATCTTGAGAATCAGTTTTTTTTGCATATGACAATGTAATATTTAAAATTGTATGTAAATAATAATTTTAGTATCTATATAGCGAGATATTGGTAAAAAGTTTTCGAAGGTCCTAATTTTCCACTTTCCATTGCTCATTTGAAGGCGTTTTTCCGATTTGTTGACTTGTTGACGCTCTAAATTCTTTTCCGGAAATTCTATTCTTACGGGAGTATAAACTTTAACATAGAAATTCACCGAGATCATTTGCGTGTAATACATGAGGAACTTTCACAGTTCTCAATTTCCTCAAATTAATCCTCCAATCATCAATTATCTTTAGCTAATTAAGATTCTCGAATGTGTTTTTCTCATAAAGTTTGTTATGGAACTTATGTTACGTTCAAACTATATCTATATCTATAATTCTAAAAACTTCACGTTCGTATTCAGTTAACCATTCAACGAAAAGGAATTGCCTTAATGATGGCTAATTAATAATTAAACTTATCGTCTTGATCGTTGCCAGAAAGTTTGAGAAGTTCAAAGTTTGTTCGCTGTTTCAATCAGTTAATACTTTGATCTACGGAAAATGTCCTTTGGAATTGGGAACGTTCTCTATCAGGTTGCATTCTTGTGAAAATAATGATTATACAGCTAATGAATGCTTTAATATTTCTGTTACATTTTAAGTAAACTTAATTAGAAATTTGATGTTGTCGCTAATAGAAATACAACAATGATGAAAACATTTGATCCACAGAAACTAGTACATATTCATATGCAAACTACGCAGTGTGTCAATTTCTCTCATACCTTGCACAAAGCTTAAATCAATCTGATGATAACGATCATGGAACTTCACGGCGACTGCTTCATATCCGCAAAGATAATTGCTTTTCTTTGAGAAGGTCCGCACATAATTACAGACATACATACACTATAATCCTGCATATGTAGATATAGATGAAACATTATAAAATCAGTAAATAATCGTTCGTATATGTGAAAAGAAAAGATATTATTCATTTATTTCAATTCGGATTTGTTTTTCCCTTGTCAATAAAATTAAATAATTTGTCATAATAGGAAATGTTTGGGTTTTATCCTCTTGGCATAAAACTTTAATACTGTCTCGCATATTTTCTTATTAACATACTTTTGTTTTGGCATACTAATACCCTGACCATATTCTAAAGATATTAGTTAGGACAATTGCAATTTTGTCTAATCCTTATTTGGGAAGTGTGTAAATAAGATTATCCTATTTGATATCAGCGTCATAAATATGAGGCTACCAATTATGTAATAGAAAGACTGCGTTTATCTTATACACATATAATAACGCTTAAAACTACCTTATTTTGACAATTTTTAAAGTTTTAGTTTGATAGGGGGTGGCTTTATCGCTGTTCAGACGCCTCGCAGGTAGGTAATTGCAGTGAAATCCTTATGTTCGTCCTTAAGCTATCTATGAGAGGAAAGGGATCAGTAACACATGTGACCTTATTCAGTTATTGCACATTTAAGTGGCAGTGTCACAGAAATCTAAGCTTATATAATAATAGTATTGTCTTGTAATAATAGTATTTGTCCATTATGGAAATTCTTCCACAGATTGTGATTTTATTAAAAGCGTTATATTTCAATAGTAATTATTTTCTTTAAATAATAATACCGTTTCTTAATATATTAATAACTAGCTTTCTGCCCGCGGCTTCGCCCGCGTGGATTTCAGGATTGGGTCTATAGAGAGTTAAGGGTCATAGCTTTTGCCCAAGACTACGTATGCGCGGAAGTCGGTTTATGGCGCGAAGGTTTTATCGCGCTTCCCGTGGGACTATCCGTTTATCCGAGATAATAAAAAATACAGCAAAACCTTGCTTAAGAATCACTCTATCTATTGATGAAAACCGCATGAAAATCTGTGCAGTAATTTTTGAGCGAAGCCTTTATTGCGCAACCCGTGGGATATGTCGATTTTTCCGGGATAAAAAGTACCCTATTATTTAATCCGGACTTTCATCTTTACGTCTGCAAAATTTCAAAGCAATCGGTTTAGTAGTTACGGCGTGAAAGCGACACAAACAAACTCACTTTCCGATTTATAATATTAAGTAAGGATTATACAATGGTTACAATCATAGGTCTTAAAGAAAAAACAAATAAGTAATATTTCGATTTGTACAGATATCATTTATATTTCTTACTTGTTCTTCCAATACTAAATAAAGTGGATTTACAATGTTCCTACGGAGTTCATAAAATACATTTATTTTTATTTTTTTGGGGGCAAATATGTGAAATCAGTTGTACAATCAACTGTATCCGTTGGTTTGGCGGCGGGCCTGTGTAGGGCTCTCCTATCAAGAGTGACAGGCTTACCCACTAAAACCACCCGGTGTTCTTTCTGTTTCCTAGAGCGCCTGGGCTTACGAAAAAAATTGGTCGGATTTTCGCCAAGGAAACGAAAAGAAAACACATGACAATCCCCAGATAGAAAAGTCTCTTGCACGGGGCTAAGCCATGCACCCAGATTTCACGATATCATCAGACAGGCATTGCTTGTGTGAATGTCCGTCCGCTCCTACCTATCCGTCTGCGGCGGATGGGAGTGTTATGGATTTAAAAAGATTGTGGTAGTACTGACTTGAACAGTATAGTTTTTGGCATCAATTCTGACACTTGTTAGTCACCAAACTTAAATTTACCTGTATTGAAACTCTTTCGAATGACATAAACGCAGTTGTCTGCTTTATTTGCATTGGCATACCTAAATCTCAAGTTCAAATTTAAAGGATTGTTGTATTTTCTTGTCTCTGTCTTTAAATAGAAACAGTGTACTAGAGGATGTTTTATATTAGCTGCTTCATAACTATTTTTATTCTTTAGTTTATTTATTCTTTGTTTCTGCATTCATTACTTGAAAATAGACAGTATGTATGTAAATAATAAATATTTTTTTAAAAGAAATAATTTCAAGGATAGTTACAGTGCTGGTCTCTATATTTAATAGCTTCTGTCGGAGCTTTCTCATGGATGATTGTTCTTTTTTTTCCGCGAGAGCAGTCATGTGTGGGCCACGTGTGGGGATGCGAAAGTCTAGCGATGCACTGTTATCGATGAAATGCAAATAAGAAAATGAAACTATGTTATTTAATTATTTATTACTAGTATCATATTTAATAATTATCTTTTCCAATTTTGTACATATTCTAAATACTATCTAAAATATTAATTTTCTACGCAGATGTTACAGTATAATGTATGATGTGAGGATGCCAAAGAAAGTACTAACTTATTCGGAAATTATAGTTAAGCTCATGTCATACAGCAAAACCGGGAAAAAGAAATCTTTAAAACTCCCTGTTAATCCAGCTGTCAAATTGATAAAAAATTTATCCTGACTCTGTACTACAGGCTTTTGCTAAGGTATCTCCGATGTAGTTTCTGCCAGAAAGCATATGTACAATATAGCAGTTTAAAGAGTGAAACAGCTTGTTTTCCTTGTTGTACTATATCATTAATTCCAAGATCATTAGTCTCGTTTTACTGAACTATGTTTCATGACCCTTGCTGATCAGACGAGGAAGCTCACCCACACAACTGCTTTAGATTCCTTATTTTGAATAACAAATCCATTTAGGGACTATAATTGAATACCTCTGGGCATTAACGGATTTGTAAAAGAAGTATGTAGACAGGTTAGCAGCAATCTACTTTCAGAACTAATAAGATATGGATTTCCACTCCGTATAATCTAATTAGAGGACTCATTTAGTTAAGACATAAAAATATCTTATTTTGTGAAAATTATAGTAGACAGCTTTCGCAGAAGTAGGGAAGAAATATTTAAATCTTATTGTTACTGCATTGTAGGCAAATGTATTAGTAGACTGCTGCTAACATGTGTATTATATAGTAACCGAACTGGGTTAAGTATCAAGATATTATTTTAACAACTGCACTGTTTTTAGACGATATGATTGAAAACAAATAACTACATAACCAAAATGAAAAATGTCACCATAAATAAATATAATTAACATGAATAGCACTTCTCAAATCTGATTATAATTCCATTCATATTATATAAGTATTAAATAACTTCAATCACACAATCTTTTATTATATAAATGGTTATATAATGGCTATTTTTATATTTTTTTTCACTAACTAACCAATTGTCGATTTGGTTACAATATAATAAAACCCAAACAAATCATCAAGAAAAGGGCCAATTATAATGAAAAATGAACAAGTTATTGAAAATTGCAAGTCACCTCTTTCATTTAAAACGTATGTTTATAGGAGTGCGTACTGTATGTTGGTCGTGTACAGCCACGTCACGATACGTTTCGCCTTTTTCTATATAAGTGACAACTTAAAAGCTTTATGACAATGCAGTTCTTATGTATGTTTAAAATTGTGTCTTAAGTAAACAAAGACTTACACTCGTCAACAATATTTCATAGATAAAAAAAAATCAAAATAGTTTCACAGCGCGACAAATATATAATTATTAACTATTTCAACTTATTTATATTCCATCGATATGTGAGGCACGTGCATCCACGGCACTGACAACTGTAGATTACATTTCACAAAAGAAAAATGAAAAGTTCATGAGGAATATCTTAATTCTAAATGGTTTCAGTAAGCCGCGAACTATTACATAAATCTGACTATAATATTGTTGTTGTGCTGGAATAAAAGTAAAACAGTTCTTTGCAATTTCGTGAAAGTTACGAGCGCGCGAGTGAAATAATTGAGGAAAACAAGGTCTTCTAGCGGTGGCTGTGATATTTTTGTTCAAATTGTAAAACTGAAGAGTGTAATAAGATTACGTTAATATTGGTGATGCACAGATATTTTACTATTAAAAATTTGGTTTGGTCATATTTAAAATGAAATACGTGAAAAGTAACTCGACTTAAAGGATAATAACTTTCGATTTAA
The DNA here is from genome assembly GCA_036419045.1 of Scirpophaga incertulas. NCBI lineage: Eukaryota > Metazoa > Arthropoda > Insecta > Lepidoptera > Crambidae > Scirpophaga > Scirpophaga incertulas. The sequence continues at coordinate 14,823,794 of CM071630.1, read as the reverse complement.
ATTATAAGATTTCGTTTTTTATTTGTATTCGATGTGTTTTCCGATTTTCGAATTTCATATGTACCTCATATGTTTCGTAAGCAACCACAAAATGTATTATTTTTCTATGCGATAGACGTTAGGTTGGAAGTCGGTTAAATAATATTACACCAAGTGATGTTATAGTCGCGTCAATAAAGAGTTTTCCTTGAAAGTCCTTAAGAATAGCTCTGATCATAATGCATAATACTTTGTTTTTTTTTTATATGAATAAATATTAGAAACTTTATGGGACGGAACTATTTATATTGTTTAAACAAAATTAAACGAAATTTATATTAATAGTAAAAAAAATATGAGTTTATATAAAAAAAAACAACTTTTATTTTCATTTAAAACATGCGCTTCGGAATCTTCTCCGGTGGTTACTGGTTATTGCAGTCACTTCCACTGTAAATGATGCAGGCAGGTGAGCAATGAAGACCGCTTTTTTGCAGTCACACTCTGAACTGTGTCAGAGGCCTGTCCCTCTTTTAGATTTACAACCGGTAGCATCTCCTAAGCAAGGTGAGGCAACGGCCTTTGTGTTAGAAATGTAGGTGGAGGTTCTTCCATTCCTCTTGAATTATTAGGGTATGTTATAAAAAAACATTCGACATTGAGAGCAAGACCTTCGACTTATATGTCTTTACACACACTTTTGATTAAAATATGTAAAATTTTCGTCACTTTCACGTGCGGACTCTTTTTGTGCTTTTCTCTGAGGTTGCAACAGTCCTACACTTCTTTCTTCATTTCGACATTATGTTTGAAGGAGGTGGTTTAGTCAGCGTCGGGACCATGGGCCTATTTTGATACTAAGTCACAGACGAAGTGCCAGTTAACCGTTACCTTTGCCCAATAGCACGTGGATTGTTGGATGACATGATAATCTGGCGTTCCGATTGATAAAGCGCAACGGTTCGGCTGTAATTTATTAACAAAATTTGTCCATGTAAAACGCGTGTGAAAAACAATGTCATATAAATTTGCAAGTTGAATAGCATAGCAAAGTTGTTTTCCATAGTTTATTCGATTTGACTTTCTAAATGATGCTATAATTATTATCCTGCCTATCCACCAACCAGTTGTGGAACTCATAACATATCTTATTTGACGACTTCTGTAGTTGAGTGGTTAGTATACCGGTTTCAAGGTGTCGTCATCACTGAGGTCCCGAGTTCGAATCCCAGTGGGGGCAGATGTTTGTGTGATGAATGCGAGCATTTATACCTTAGTCATGGTTGTTAATAAATATATATATTTAACAAATATATTTATATTTGTATGTCTATGCGTTACCTTTTTTTTTTGTTCCCCCTGAGGAAAATGCATTAAGTTGCATACCCGGCTGTGGCGAGCCGGCGGTTATGTGGGGCTCTCCTCCCCAGAAGGAGGCCTACCCACTAAAAATTTCAGGGATGGCCTTCCTCAGGCATGTAGGGAGCCCCCGGGAACACCAAACCACTTCCGGGAACCCCCAGCATCCGCTCCCCTGCCGATACAGGGGAGCCCTCCTCGGGGGAGGCTACAATACCTCCCCCGATCTCCACCACCGACGACGCCCCCCGGCCACGGAAGGGGCGTGGTCCCTCCCGGGTCGCCGTACCCGCGGGGGCGATTTCCTCGCGCCCGCTGGTGACCCGCGGCAGCGCCGCAGCTGTGCTGCCGAGCCCGGCGCCGCCTCCTTCGAGCGGGATCGGCCATCTCCCGATCCCGCTCGGCGCGGCGGCCTCCTTCTGGAGCATCACTGCTTCACAGAAGGAGGCTACGACCCTCCAACCTCCCTCGTCCGCCAGCATTGCCGCAATCAATGCCGGCGGAGACAAATCTCGCCCGATCTCTGCGACCAAGACTCGGCGCTCGGAGGCCCACGCGGGGCACTCCGCCAGCGTGTGCTGGGCCGAGTCGAGGTCGGATGCGCAGTGGTGGCAATGTGTCGATCCCTCCCGTCCTATTCGACACAGATACTCACCGAAGCAGCCGTGCCCGGTGAGTATCTGAGTCAATCGGTAGGTGACCTCCTCCTGTCTATGCGTTACCCTAGATCCCATGACAGCTTACTTTGTGCTAGGCTAATTGTTGTAAGTGTAAGAAATTTTTATTTTTATTTTTTTATTAGATAGTTGGTCAGGTAGTTACGTGCATGGAAGGAGTCAAGGAGTCGTTATTTATTTTAAATGCGTTATTAAAATGAACCGGAAGTTCTACTTCTTTTGTTAGTGGAAACATATTCGTAAGAATTTTAATAGATATATTTATTTAAATCTAAATATAAATTATATGAATTTTTATTTAAATCTAAAAGATGCGATTTTAACTTCTTGATGTATGCTTTATCCGTTGATAATTTACTTGAACTCATCAAATGCTTCGTCTTGCAGAATCCATCCACCATTAAGATTGTGTCGGTTGTCTAGGTTAGAGAAGGTATTCTAATAACGCATTTATTTTATGCATGGCATGGCCATAAAAATGATCACCCAGAGGCACGATACACAACTGTCTTGCTTTGAGATCAAAATCTATGATATCTATCAAGGTTTGACAAGTGAAATAGGTATGAGAAGAATTTAAGGTACACAATTTTTAAGATCCAACCACAGTTATCATATCGGAGGTCATCGGGCACCTTGCTTAATGTAATAGCACACACCCCCGCCATGACCCGAGCACACATTAGCAGTGTAGTCGACAAAACAGGCGCACGATCTGTCTTCATCCGGTCGATGCCATAACTCATATACGGCCATGATATCGATGGGATACCCATGAAAGACACCTTTGATCTCATTGTGATTAATGCCCTAAGAGACAGTATTATGAAAAGCTAACGTATAAATTCACACATATACTAGTATAAAGTTCTAATGGGCAAACTGTAGAATAGTGCGAACGCAATATCTAAGATTGTAGTCAAGTTAAAAATATAGGTATAACCCCAACCCGGCAACTCCAGGCCATGACTGCTATGTTTATTATTAAAAAATAAATTAAGTACTTCTATAAAATCGCACAATGCGCCTTGTAGATTTATAAGAAATCCCAAAATATGTCTGTGTCATATTTACTAATTGGATCACATTAATCGGTTCGTAATGCCAATATAAAAAATGTATGTGTCAAATGTAAAAAGCAATCAAAAATTTTGAAAAAGGTTTGTACAAATTGTTTCACCATATAACACATCAGATAACTTGTAGGACGGAAATTGGAAACCTAACAACACATTGGGTATAATCTATCAACATATTTTATTTTGAACCCTGGAACTTCTGTTTAAAAGGCCAGCGAAGAGGCAACTAAGTGAACAATTTCTATGGATCGTATATAAGTTCAGTAAATTTGTTAACTCCATCGTGAAAGTATAATCTGTTTTTTATTGAGACAAAACTGCACACTTTGATGAAGATTGCTTGAAGGCGCTAGATGATAGTAGGTTTGAAGAAGGCCTATGTCGATCAGTACATGTCTCTCGGTTGATGGTGATAAGACAAAACTGACGCATTGATGACTCCAGTCAAGGTAAGGTACCTGCGGCTAACAATTTAGGCACATTAAAATACTTAGGTCTTGCTCAACACACGTAAGTGAATTGCTGGTATCTTGTAATCCTTTTAATGTGATTCGTAAACTTGATGCAACATATAATTAAGTTTCGCCCAATTAAGCGGGCATCACACCTAAATGTTGCGAAATTTTATCCATAACAGGACGATTGTGTCCGTAAATTATTCATGATGACTTCTCCGCTTTAATTAAAGCTATGGCGCGCCATTGTTCCGTTTAATTAACTCGAGACTATATTATATCATTTGCGGTCCCCCCCTCTCACGTTTTATTTGCCGGGAGCGGTGGTAAATTTGATTTATGATTTTCGGCCGGGTCATTTATAGTGTTTTAATCTAGGAGATGGTCATTTTAATGTCTGCGTTTGATGAAATTAATACAAATCTCTTATCTCATTCATGAATCTTCAAACATATTGATTCACAGGTCACAGCTAGGAAACATTTTGCTTGTATTTCCCATAAAGAAAAAGTTTGAGATCATTTTTGAAAGAATTTTGTGAAACTCATCCTATTCATAAGGGTTGAATGAATCCGAAAGTATAGTATAAAAGAAAATTGTTATTTATGATGTAGTACGAGTTATCGCTGGGTTAATAGATTGGGCACTAAAAGCCAAATACTTGGATGTTATTATCAATCATATCATAGTCATGAATCCAGACGTGGACATCATAAGCCGACGCCCTGCTAAGATCGGTTCTCGAGTCTTATCTTGCTATACGAATGAAATTGATCTCAAAGTGAGGAAAAGCAACAGGGTCGTCCCCTATAGCAGCTCAATACCAGTGAAGGCTCCATGTTATATCTAAAATAGCGATCCTTGAAATAAGTGATCAACGAATTTATTCCATTCTTATTCATTCTTATCCATCGATCCCTGTCGAACTACACTTTAAAGGTTTAGTAACTCTATTTGATAACTGGATCAACTTAGAGGTGATGTTTGACTAATATAATTTCGCATTTCACAAGTGCTTGTAACAACCTAGACTGAATAAATGATTTTGAATTTTTATATATTCACCGGAATCATTCGCCTGTAAGGCCTGAATATTTACCATATTTCTCGGCTTCCTCAAATGAATTCTCACGGTGAAGCTGTAAATTCCTGCAGCTTCTGGAACAGCTCTGCGGCTTATAGCATAGCTAATCAACAATTTGTATTCATCATTATTATCAGTGCTCATCACGGCACGAGCCTACACTAACTACGAGGTGTTAGAGCGATTAGGCCTCCGTCAACCACCCTGGCCTAGTGCGAATTTTATTATTTTGTGGTATATGTACAGTGCCTTATAATGGTTACCTTTACTGTAAGAGCGTCAGATAAATGTACATATGAAGTTTGAAAGACGAAAAACACATTACATGGTAGGATTGAACCAGGTTCCCACGAATTATCCCATTCAAGTGTCGAGACCACATTTTTTTTATATTTGTTTACTTATGTAAAATGCAAATAAAATATTAGACGGCGTTAGTTGTGTTTAAAAATCGTTTAAGGCTAGGTCTTGTTAAGGATTCATTTCACTGGAATGTATTAATAACATGTACTACATGCCATTACAAAAAAAAATCAATTAATCAAATAAGAGAACCTCTCCTTGTATTTGTTAAATAACCTCATTCCTCTGTGCTATATATACTCTTTAGATTAGAAGCTGGCGAATTTGGCGATACAAATATCCCCAGGGACGGTGACAATCTTTTCCAGCGGCATCGTTTTTCTTGTTTTTACTTGCATTTTTTTAATCCACTCGTTCTCTCTCACCGAATTACATATTTCGGGTATTATTATTAATCAATTTCGCTTTATATTCCTTATAATATATTATTACAAACTTATGCATCACACACGGCGCGAAAAGTGAATCCGCGGAAGATGCGGAGTCGTACTAAATATTAGTATAATTTACATTATGTGTTTCCTTTCAAGGTAATAGTCATTTAACTTGTTAGCATTAATCAAACTTACTTTTGCACGGCAATAAAGCCCCGCCATTGATTCATAAGTCTACGGCATGTCCTTGCAATGAAAACAACTAGTGAAACCAGTAAGGCTCTTTTCTTTTCCTATGTTGTTATAAAGTCATTATATCGTATCGGACCATCGATTTGATTTGCATATTTAAGTAAAATTTTTATTTGATTATACTGTTTACATATCAAACTAACCACCTGATGACGTCACGTTGTTCCGTCATTCACGAGCTCAGTCAATGAGTCGCCACATATTTTAATTAACGACAATCAAACAGACAATGATACATCTTCCACGACGAATTCGTAACTGCGAGTTGTATTCAATTTAAAAAATATAAAATTAAGAAATATGTAGCATATACCTTAAACCTATCGCTAATCCGTTCCTTAGAATATTAAATTCGTTAAACGTTAAAGTTTATAAACGTTTTACAAAATTTAATTCAAGTCAACGTTTATAGTAAATTCGCTTACACGATTTATGTGAAAACGGTTGGTTTTTGTCCCGGAAGTCATGCGCCACGTAGATTTTACGATTAGATAAACCGCCTATTATGTGTTTATCATAAGATAATCCATCTTTTAATCCTTTGTATTTTGAAAGTTCAAAGTGGCTATCGCGTTTCGCTACGGGGACTGGTCGTGACAAGTACTCGTTCTCGCCTTTTCCTTTGCGCCATATTATTGACTGGCCGGAATACACTTGCTAGAATGTGTTTACACGGTGTAGCTCGATACGTGACATATCTTTATGGCCAATAAAATGAGTATTAACTTCGTTATTTAATCATTAACGGATTCACAATCAGTTGTGGTCCTTATATGGATTTTTGCAAGAAATTTTACTGTTATAGTGTGAATAGAATAATATGAGCTTGTAGCTATAGAGTATTGTAGCTATAGAATAAATTCTATAGAATTAGAATTATAATATATTGTACAGAATAGAATAATATGAGCTACAACAATATAATGTGAATATTGCATTGAATTACAATCAAGCATTTCCTTCTATTTCACAATACAAGATTACACATTTCTCTTTTGCACTTGTCTCCTTTTATTTTAAACACTTAGAGTAAATTATCTAATTAATTATCTAAATTAATCTTTGTCAGTTTTTATACACGAATAAATTTAGAATAAATACAAAATTAAAATTAATCTACAAAATAAATAACTATTCCGTTTCTTATGATTTTAAATTACCTACAATTTCTTTATATGATGTTTTAGTCGAGTTACACTTTACTTTCTACGGACGTCGTTTCTTAATTAAGGCTTAGAAGTAATATCCATATTGAAATACATATATGTGTTTACTAATAGTTGTCTAAAAATAATAATAATAATAATTAATAAAATAATAATAATAGTTTTAGTTAATGGTATTCAAATATTATGCCGCTATTTGTCAGAAAGCAATTATTAATTGTTTATGAGTAGATAAATAGATAAACACTTACGACAAACATGTTAGTAAGTACTACAGCTAAGGTTGCCTCCTTTGCGCTTCTATGACTACATCCTCAACAAGTCATGTAGATGCAAAACGCGTTCAATATATTTATTTAAACAATTGTTTTGAATTGGATCGTATTTTGCCCAGGTGCTTGGTAATAAATAGTAAATTAGTTCCATTTCTCAAAATAATCAATATGGCAAACAAAAGGGTATTTTTTGATGCATTTAGGCTGTAACTGCAGCTGGTTGTATTCAGCTTTACCGTTTGTATACTCAAATATTGTATGTGATGATATGTGGAGTGATAAGAAATGATAGAGTGAGGAATTAATATATCAGAGGAAGTCTGAAAGTAGCTTTTATTGTTAAAAACTTGACAAAACAGAGACTTTTCTGGTATTGTCACGTATTAAGAAGAGATAATGATCATATTAATAAGAAAATTATGGATATAAAAGTGGATGGGCGTGTAAAGAGAGAAAGGCTGAAGAAAAGATGGATGGACTGGGTGATTGATGATTTGTTGAAGAAGGGAGTGAGTGTCGAAAAAGCGAGTTATGTTGTGAGGAGAAGGAAGAGGAAGACATTTTACGCTGACCCCAAACAAAATTGGTAACAGGGCAAGAGAAACAAGAAGAAGAATGTGAGAAGATAATGTGTTATTTCTGTCACCAAAACAATTATATGTATATAAATAACAGTCAATTAGAAATCACACTAACAGATAATGCAATAATTTGCATTTGTGTTTTGGCTTGCAAAAACTTCTTGCAAATAATTCGAACTAAAAGGATTAAAAACCAACAATAGCGATGTGGTAAACATGTGCTGGATTGTGACAGTGAGCGTTCCCCTGGTCTCAAATTTGGCAGTACGTGTTGGCGAAAGTTTAGTAGACGTGGTATACCGAACTCTTCATTGCTTCACAGACGTGGTTACAGGTGAGGATCATTCACTGTCCATCAAATATTTTAGAAGAGAGCTTTCGTTTTGACACGAGAAAATATAGAATAGGCATATTTAGATTTTATATTAAAGTGATACTTCACATTGAGTTGTAGTGGGCAGTTATCTGGGGTAGTGCCTCTACTCTCAAAAGACCGCTGATAAACAAGATTGCGTTGTTTCTGCCAGTGAGTGAGATTTATAGCGCTAAAAGGGTTTCTTTAGTCCAAATTTTTTAGGTTTGATTTTGTGATATGGAATCATTCATGCTTTATCGTCCGATACCGACATGAACTTAAATAATACTTTCAGCCTATGGTATAAAAAGAATTGCATAATGTCTAACGAACGAATAATAAATTCATTTAAAATATTAAATTTTGTTACAGAAACGAGTGATTCAAACTTATCCGAAGAATCAGAAGCTGACGGAAACACTGGTGATGACAGATATAAAGATAATTCTGCAAAAAGTAATGAAACTGACGACCGGAAATCCAACAAGATGGCGGACAGGCCACTTCCGGTACCGGTGGAGAATGAATCTTATTACATGAACTTGGATAGGGCTGAGGCTGAAAATTTATTAAAGGGGCAACCGGATGGAACATTTATTTTAAGGCCTTCTAGCCAGGTAATCATAATTCAAGAAATAGCACAAGGCGCGCACTTTTATGAAAGTGTTTTTTTAATTGATAAAAAATGTTGACCGATATTTCAAGAGCATGTTTTATTGATATTCTTTGAAATAAATCCTTTTCAAAGTAAGTAGAAGCCCGATTGGCACATAATCAGGGGCATACAAAACTTCCAAGTTAGAACGACTTGGAATCGATTCCGCGGTATTAAGTTCCATCTTACTTTTTCGGCATAGTTTCTAAGTTGTTTGACTGAAACCCAACACTTCTATTTTTATCGTCGTTTGTAGACTTTGGAATGTTTGCTAAAGCGAATAATTGAAACGGTCTTATGTATAAATACAACATATCACAATGTACTTATGGTTTATTGAAGTGATACAACTATCCGGATTTGTCTTGGTTATTAAAACGTATTAGTTTCCACCATGAATGCTGGAAATATAGATATTTGTTTCAATGTGTAGAGCCTGTCCAAATAAAATATAGAATGTGACATTTTTTAAATAATGTAAAAATAACAAAACCTATCATAAAAATATTTTTAGAAGCATCGAATTATGTTCAATTATAAGTATAATAATTCAAATAAAAATTGTTTGGCTCAGCTAACTTATTATACTTTTCATAATTTTGAAATCCTCCCCACGCTCATTTCTTCTAAAGAAGCTTCACTAAAGAGGATCGAAAGTGATACCGCGATAAAAGTTATTTAATAATTTTAAATATTAAAAATAACTAGAATATTCAAAAGACGGATTTCTAAATATATGTAGTAAATAACAAATACTTCTAGAAAAAATTATAAATAACTGTAATAGTATATTTTATAAAAATAATGAACATTGCGTTCTCGAAATTCACCGTTTGACTTTATCAAAATCAATCAATCAAATTATTTATTCAAACAATAAAATACTTATTCTGAAAAAAGTGCTGACGGCGTTTTCCAGTTTCTGTTAGGGAAGTGTAATTGAGAAAAATTCTTACTTGCGATATTAGAACAAACATTTTAACATAATAAAAACTCTATGTAGATATTTTCTTGTTGAATTCAAAAATACTTTCACAATTTATACTAATAAATTAATAGTCTACTAAGACTACTAAGCCACAAACTCTGCCATTATTTAAAGCTACATGGACGGCACCAGCCATGACGCTGGTTTTTACTAGGTTTTGCTTTCATAAACAGTTCTTGTAGCTAAAGAAGATTGTTCCTGATTAAAAGAGAATACAGGTATCCCAGCTATTTGACTCAGATACTCACCGGGCACGGCTGCTTTGGTGAGTATCTGTGTCGAATAGGACGGGAGGGATCGACACATTGCCACCACTGCGCATCCGACCTCGACTCGGCCCAGCACACGCTGGCGGAGTGCCCCGCGTGGGCCTCCGAGCGCCAAGTCTTGGTCGCAGAGTTCGGGCGAGATCTGTCTCCGCCGGCATTGATTGTGGCAATGCTGGTGGACGAGGGAGGTTGGAGGGCTGTGGCCTCCTTCTGTGAAGCAGTGATGCTCTAGAAGGAGGCCGCCGAGCGGGGTCGGGAGATGGCCGATCCCGCGTTTCCATCGTGGCGTGGTCCATCTTCCCCTGTATCGGCAGGGGAGCGGAGGCTGGGGATTCCCGGAAGTCGCTTGGCGTTCCCGGGGGCTCCCTACATGCCTGAGGAAGGCCATCCTTGAGGTTTTTAGTGGGTAGGCCTCCCCCTTCTGGGGAGGAGGGCCTCACATAACCGCAGGCTTGCCACAGCCGGGGTATGCAATTTAATGCATTTTCCCCAGGGAAACAAAAAAAAGGTATCCCATACATTTCTTCCTTTTACTATTTAGTTTAATCTTTATGTTTAAATATTTTATTTTATTCATCTTTGACTGCGGTAAATAGGTTTTTATAATATAACCTATTGACATTAGTTCCTTATACACATACAAAAATACACGTACAAAATATTTGACTTGTTCTGGATACTATGATTTTGTATGTCAATCAGGCAAATGACAAACAGAATTCGGAATGATTTTTGTCATATGAATAATATATATTTTTTGTCCCCAGTCAAATCATGCGTACACGTTGAGCGTTTCCTGCGCGAATCAGGTTCATAATGTTGGCGTTCGACGCCGCCCAGACGGACGTTTGGCTCTCGGATTCCCCAGGAGAGGAGAGAGGAGCTTCCAAAGCATACCCACTCTTTTGCGGCATCACAAGCGAAGGAGACTCCTCCTAGTTGCGGCCGGTGGAGTGGTTGGAGCTACAACGTTGAATGAATCTGCTGATTACTACCAAGCTCCTAGAAATATTCCAGTGGTCCATGTATGAGATTATCTGGAGTAATGTTGCTATATCCTACAATACAAACTAGACATTGTAAAAAATATGTTAACTTATTGTTAAATCAATCGAACAATTCTTCAAAAAAGAGTCTATTCTGTTCTATATAAAAGGCCGACAACGTATTTGTGACTAAGATGTTGCGGGTATCCATTGGCGGCAGTAATCGCTTACCATTAGGTAATTTGCGACTGCTCGTTTGTTTCCATATTACATTAAATAATATACCATTTAATTAAGCCATTAATTTTAGCCATCTCCATAATATAATAAATAGACACGCAGAATCTCATTTGTGGATTAAATTAAATAAGATTCTGTGTGTCAATGTCAAAGTGTCAATACTTAAGAATTTTTACTCATCTAAATATTGCATATAAAGAATTTGGTCTTGCCGTCAGACCTATGTTTATAATGTATCTCTAAGCGATAATCTAACCTCTTAGTGAGATTGACGCATGTTTTTTATTAATATTAACATTAATATTAACTGCATAATAAAATGTGCGTTTTCTGTCTATAACCATATGTCCTAGATCTTTAGCTTGATATCAGCTTTACAAGACAAATATGCTCGACTCCTGTAAAATATCTAACATGTTAAATACGGTCAAATGACAATATTAATTAGGTGTCGTATTATCGTGAAAATTCCTGTTCTGTTATTCACGAATAGTTTGTATTGCTACTGCTATATAAATTTATATGTGACATGAATTGTATGGTTACACGTTACAGGTGTCATATGTAATAAAGTAGCAATTTATAGCCAGTGCCGAGACAGTGCCTTCGCTTCTTCATATGCGATGCGACTGAGTCATACCTTTACATTATATAGCAAACAGGGATAAAAGGATAGCCTTTTAGCTTATTAAATTATCTTTAGTGAATTATAGAAACTTATATATGTAGTGAAAATAAATTAAATTTTGAATTTTCATCTTAACGTAATACGCAGTCAACTAAGAAAGTGGTTTGTAAGGTAATTGTTTTTTTTTAGTTTTATTTCTATTATGTTACATTTATAATAATAAAAAAAAGGTAAAAGACAAAAAAAAAATTAAATTATCTATATGTTAGGAAAATCGACACCGCACCACACCTGTGCCTTCTTAGATTCAAGGAAGATTTCGTATCGTCTAAGGCAGTGTTTCCCAACCCTCTTTAGGCCATGCCCTACTTTAACATTTCTAAAATTTTTATGCCCCCATATATAAATTTTAATCTTTAAAAATTGTTTTGTTCCCTTAAGAAATATAAATGATAAGTTTTATGAACAAATCGCTATGAAACTGTTATCAAAACATTGTAAGTAAAAATTCAAAACATATAATGAAAAAAAAAAATAAAACTACAATAAACTAAAATTCAAAATAATATTAATATAGATTTTTCAATATTCATTTGTACTTTTTTGTTAAATTTGTCACCGATATTTAGCATTGCATTTAAATAACCCAAAACGAAAGGGTTAAAGTCGTGTCGAGTCCATTTTTTAATTGCCCCCTTAATTATCAAATTGCCCCCCTGTGGGGCGTGCGCCCCAAGTTGGGAAACACTGGTCTAAGGTCAACTCGTAGGTACTACATGTCAATAACGCATAGGTGAAATACACATTGTTTTATATATTTAATGGATTTTATATTGTGAATAGAATTATTTGTAAAACCTTTTTTATTAAACAAACAACTGACCGAACTTTTTGTCAATAAAGTATTTGTATATTCATAAACATTATAGTAGTCGATGATTTTGTAATATCGTACTGATCCCCATCCCATCCCATCCCAAATGGTCACCTTCTTGAGACTGCAGTGTGACATAAAAATGTTTTGCGATTTTATATCTAGATATTATAAAATTAATTCAGCAGTTCCAAAACTAAATTTTAAAAGTAAATTACATAACATCAATCTATAAATCATATCTATGAAATATATAAATTTAATCCAAAGGATATATAATTTAAAGGTCAAGCTTTATTTTTTCTACAAAATGTGATACCTACAATGATCAGCAGTGAGTACAATTATTTTGATACAACATACGTTGTTGTGAGCGTTATACAATAAACCGTTAGATTTCTTATAGCACCAACACTAGAAAAAGTCTGTATTGCAGTTGCTAATTCCGAATTCCACGAGAAGTGACCCTAAATTGCACAAAATAATAAAAGGAGTTTTACACTCCATTTTATGCTCAATTATTTGTGATAAACCAAATATAGATATTATTTTTACAACTGTATTGCAATAATTCGGAAGAAATAACAGTAATTTTCATTCATCCCATGCCTGAACTGTGTGTAGGTCACAAAATCTGCTGTACAATAAATGTCAATCATCCATGAAAATTCTATTTTCAACACACTTCCTCATAAAGTGGCTCTAATCCCATGGCAATTAGGCACATAATGACACCTATAATCAAACTGTGACTTTTTCATTACTATTATTCACGAGTGAGTAATACTTTTTTTTTAATGTTATTGGTTGAGTTACGCTTACATTTGCGCTAAAAAGCTATCCGCGAAAATGCGCGCATAGGAAAACTAATTAATTTTTCCCGCCATTACGAAATTTATTAGTCTATGGCCGATGCGCGCGTATAGGAAAACTGATTAATTTTTCCCGCCATTACGAAACATTTTTCACAACTCGTCTCGTTTTCTCTTTTGAAGTTATTTAGTTAGTTATTAATTAAGATGTCTGCAAATACAATTTATGAAGAAAATGATTTATGTTGTACACCGCCCGATATAAGATGTGAAGCCCAGAACGTTATGGAAAGTTTACTACCAGAAAACTCAAAGAAAAAATATCTATTATTTAAGTATTATTTTATTCAGAAGTGTGTTGAAAAACGTTGTATGATACACGTGTGTATTGATGATTACCGTCCTCGGCTCCTTAAGACCCTCGCCTGACGGCTCGGGCCTCAATGCGCCTCAGCGGTAATCACCAACATTACACACTTGTACCATAATGTACTATTATAGTAGACTAATGGCCGTTTTCACCAACCTTGTCTTAGCTTAGGCGACTCCTAAATGACATGCTGTCACTTTTTGTATTAACTGTAAAGAGTGAGACAGCATGTCTCTTAGGAGTCGCCTAAGCTAAGACAAAGTTGGTGAAAACGGCCATAAGAGCATTAGAACCAGAGTGGTAGACACGTGCAAGTATAAGTCAAGGGCTCCGTAAAATTAATTTTATTTTGTATTAAGAATAAAGTGAATAATAATTATATAATATTTATTTAATAAACACTTCTATAGTCAATATTACATTTTTTAGCTTAAATTATATGTATACACGTATTATAATAACTATGAACATACCTGAACTAGGATTAACCTGTATCTCAGGCTTGTAATTACAAAATAAAAATATGGACACATAAATCAAATGCAAAATGTATATTATATCTGATTAATAACTAAAAAAATATCGTCATACGACATAACTTGAAGTGCTTCTTGAAGAAGTATTTTAGCTTTATGATAGGTACAATTAAACATACATAGCTTGGCGTTTAATCTATTATATAGAAAAGGTACCAGGAATACATAAAATCTTAAAACAATATCCCTTCGTCATTTGTTAGTATATTCGGTGCTAAAGGGAAGTGTTGAGTGCTGTTTAAGGACTGTATTCATTATAAATAGTTATCTCACAGTTAAGACTTTACAATCCTTATATAGGAGGTGCGTGGGAAAAAGAAATGAACGAGACGTGGATACTTTTAACACGGCCCTATGTGCTCTCTCAACCAATAGAATGTATGTTTTTGCGGTCCCACCCCATGAGGTTATGCAGTAGGTAATTATTATATACAGATTTTAAAGCTTTTATTCTTTACTGAAAGTGGCGTCGTCACTTCTTTTTTCCTAAATAGTTCATTATTTTCTACAGGTTTTAATAAAATCAAGGATTATTGGAAGTAGATATTCCTATATTTTTTGCTAGTTGTATATAGCAAAGTAATCAAAGCGGCCACTTTTAATCACTTTTAATACTTTTGCTATCCTACCCTTTCAAATAATAAATTATTCAGAGAAAGTGCTCAGTGTAGTTTCAGCAAGAAAATAGACTTCAAGGAAAGTTTTCTAGGAAAAGGGAACTCCCTTCACAAGTACGGAGTTCCCTTTCCTGGGAAAACTAATGGAATTGAATGAAAAAATAATATATTTTTAAAAGTAAGGACTACAGCAATTAGTTTCGCTATTTTGTCTACTGTTGCCTTCGAGTAAAATTAAATAATGTATTTAGCTAATTAATGTACTCGTATTTCTATTTGTATAACTCGCGTCATTTGCTTGCACATGGCAAATAATGAGATAGTTATTAGGGTGTTATACTGTCATTTTGAAAGAAATATATAAAATTTTTAATATTAAGCATTCTTGTTTAAAAAGAACGATAAAAAGCAAATTTAATTTTTATTTTCTCACATGAATATTACATCATAAGATTAGGACATTTAATCTAATTTCTTTCAGTAAAACATGCAAGATATCTTTAAAAACTGGGCTAGGTCTCGTACTATATTTTTTGTTGACCTTTGACGAAGTTTTTCGTTTTTTCGTTACTTATATTTTCTGACTCCTGCTAATATCCGCTTAATTATCAGCTATTATATTATTTCTATGCACTAACGAAATCGCCGGGAATGCATAGATTTCCCGAGATCATTTGATAGTTACATCAAAAGACTGAGGTCTTATAATGCTGTTTTTGAATGATCATAAAGACGGATCAAACACATTAAATGTTGAAAATGTTTGCATTAAAATGATCTCAAGTTTGCGATGCATATAAATACAAAGCTCGGTTGATTTCCTGACGTTATAATAGGAAGTGCCACATCTTGATAAGGCTGCGTAGTCAAGCATCAAAAGTGATGTAGTTCTTCGGAAATAGTTACTGAGACAATCTTAGATGGACTGTTGCCATTAATTGTTAATATGATGAATGAAACTTAAACTCGTATTCGTATTCGAACTGGGAATGTTAATAATGAATACCCACACCATCATGCAAAGATTCGATGTGTTTCGTCAGTTTTAGTGACACCTTTAGGTTGTTGACGCCTCCGTTGTGTTCTAAAGTTTAAATATTCCTTCGAGTAGGATGTATAAGTTTGGATCCTTAAGTACAATATTTTCAGATGGGTACATTACAGTTTACTAGATCGAAATTAAGCGGTTAATCGGCTAACCGGATAGTGTCTGTATTCCGTCCATATAAAGCATTTTCCCAGCTGTAGACATTGGCCTAATGTATAGATACAGCCAACATTTTCGATTACAATCAAAACAAATAAGTAAGTCAACATACAAACACAGATAACCTATATATACAATAATAAAGTTCTAATTACAGTTCAATGATGTTATAGAAATTCTTTAAACTTAGACGGTCTATCAGTACTCAACCTGTCTCATAGTTACAAAGGGATTCCGAAATCCGTAGGCCTTTTCGTTACAAAGGATAACTTTGAAGGGCTAATTAGCGGTAAATCCGGTCCGGGTCACCGCTGCTTATCGCTAGCACACAAAAATGAGTATCAAATGTAAATTATTCCTTACACGCACACGATAGGGTTGGTATTTTTAAACGAAGTTGGAACGCTGTTGCGCACTGCACAAGTAAATCGATAGGCGTGTATAGGATAATATCAAATTCGACATCCATTTTGTCCTTTGTCTAGTGATCTAGGGTCTGGGAAACTCAATTCCGATTCCGATCACCTTAGATAGCCCGGATTTCAACAAAACGATTTTTAGCACTTGTGGAAGATTATCCTGAATGTAAGAGTGATTCGTACAAGGCGGCTATTGGCGGAGGTTAAAATTTTTTGATAAATTTTAGAATAAAATATAAGCACTTCAAGAGTTAAATAAATATCTGCTTTTAAACATCAAAAATATTACGCCGTTGGAACATAAGTATACAGCCAATAACAAGTAAGAAAACCGGCAATGTATTTTTTCATCTCAACCACAGATATTATAATAATAATTATACACTTTTTATTAAATACAGACACACGGAAAGCAATGTACACGAAATAGGTAAGACACTAGAATATATAATCTGCAATTAAACATTATCATTAATATATAGATATATATTTGAATTAAAGATTGGTTTGTAATAAATAAATTGAGTCGTTTAGTATTAAATAAAAGATTTATCTAGACTAATGTTATTCTAAACTAATAATTAATGAATTTATAAGCCTACATTTATGTGTAATAATACTAACTACAACAAAGCTTAAAAACTAAATATAAATAGAATTCTAAAACTAACCCCCTGGTTATCTAGTAAGTATAGTAGCAATATATAGTGTATATTATACCCTTATATATAATATTGATATGGATTGCGTTTATATTTGTGTATTACATTTTATGACAGATTGAATAGATTTGTTTATAGTCTCGGATTTATTTTGACAATATAAGGCACTGCAGAAATAATTCAAACTAAGTTTGAATAAATAGCGAATTGGCGATAAATCATTAGTGAAGCTCTGTAAATAAATAATTTGAGTATGCTTGTCAGCCCTGGCGTCTCGTTCGGTTGATTACCTGCCTCCCTAGCTTTCGATCCCCCCTTTCCATTCTCCTTATTTGATCCTCACTTCGTAATTACTAATTTAAGACTTTCAAGAGAATCCGAGGTGACCTAAGTTTCTGGAAACGGGATTTTTATTAAATTATGTTGAAACTATTCAATAATTTAACCGAGGTCGATAGCTCAGTGTTTTGTGCTATGCTTGAAAATTACGTAAGGTTATGTATGGTAAAAATGTTCGGATTCTGATGGGTGGTTAATAATTATAATGGTAATGTCTGACATTCTAATAAATTAATTAAGAATGCAAATAACTACTACTAACAAGATTCCGTGGAGAATTGGAAACTTTTACACCAATCACCAACCCCTCTTCAAATTATGTTGGTTACCCAGTGTCTTTGAGCTTTATAAATAACGTTTTGATTTAAATATATTTTTTATATGTTTAACAAAAGAAAAAAATCATCGGCTTTATGACTTTGAATGATAGTTAAAAAATAAAAGTCCTTATCATATTAGGTAAGTATGGAGTGTGTTAAACCACAGGTGTCCGGTTTTCAGTCAAAAAAGACCGTATCAAGTACGAGGAATATACTGGAGCGTTATCCCGATAACGCTAAAAGAAAGTCCCGAAAAAAGTCTAGTTTTATCCCGATAAAGCTGGTCTTTTTTTCGGTCTTTTGCGTCGCACAGTTTTAATTAAACAACGTAAAATATTCCTGTACACTTCCTGTACACTTTTTAATTGTTTGACCTTCTGGCGTGTAGTCACGGTGTAATAATTCGCGGGCTCACCTTGACTTTTGGCTCCTCTCTATAGTAAACCTATTTTATTCCAGTACACCAGTGTACTTTTGGTAAATCTTCCTTACTACCTTTCCATTTGAATGCAATTACTTCCAATCCTCCTCTAGTGTATTCCAGGAACTAACTTGGCAACTTAAGCTGTCGGAATAACAAAATAAAGATTAGTTTAAATAAGTTAATTATTTACTTACTATCTAAAAACGGTTTACAGCGATAGATTACTTTATACTTAACGCTCGCAGTTCAATTTTTTACGTTTATTAATTTGATATGTACATAATTATAAATAAATAAGTGAAATTGCCTGTGTGGACTTTAGAATACAGGTTATACTATTTCCTTTTATCCTGTGTATATCTTAAGAGCTAAGGGGATATGTCGCAATTATATCTAAGTGCCCTGCCACACGGCAATAGACCTGCCGCCTATTTCAGTTTGACTTATTACAAATTAGAGAGATGTAGTTTAATACGCATCCTTTACTGAGATTATACGTATTTATTATACACATATATATTTGAATTTAATGTGAAATTAACTTTTCCATCTTGTACAATCTAACTTATGTGCGAGTTTCGTATACCGTGACAAAGCCATCGGTAAAGGCGTTCCAACATTAAGCCTGTTTTTCTATTAAATTCCGCCGAAAGGAACCTAATAGAAATTCAACCCTCACGTTGAAGTTTTTCTTACGACAGATAAGTTAAATTGATTTCAGAGTTAAATGCAACCTGGAAGAGTGTTACAGTGCACTTTAGCCAGTAGAATTAATCTATAAAATAAACATATATGTTTTGATTAGAATTTTAGGAGGAAAAACATTCACTATAAGCGTATGTGCACACTTAGGTAGTTTGCTTTCAATACAGCATAAAAAAAATACGTCAGCAGCCTCTTTCATATATTCAATATTAAATTAGCGTACTTTTCTACATTAACTTGAGGGTACTGAGCTTAGAAATCTTGCTTCCCTATTTAGTATGGTGAGTTCTGTCAAACTGGCACCCCACCATAAGGACAGATTCCATAATTCAGTCATTTTCCATGTACATAATGCTGCACTTGAAGCAGCCGAAGTGATTTTGTATTTGGAGTTGAACAAGTTTGAGGTTTTCTTTTGATATGGTTTGGAGCAAAGACTTCCTCAATCGATACCATTCGCCTTCTTCGTAAAGTTTCAATGTGCCTGTTATCAATGAGTGATCACTGCGGTCTGCCGAGTGAGACATCATTGGTTAACTGAAGTTTAGTTTATATGATGTAGTTTCTCTCTCTCATCTCCAAACTGCTTACTTTCAGGTCACCAAGACCCCGATTGTACGCTACCCTATTCGAATTTGTACACTAATCTGTACAAAATTCTTCACGAGTAACTTGAACTCAGCTTGAGATTACAGATAGTCCCACAATACTCCAGCGAATCCTACTCAATTCGCTCTCGAGTGCGAGCAGTTTCTTTTCGGTTTACGATGTGTAAATTTTAATGCACGTGCGTTTAATTTGCCAGGGCCCTAAATTAGGGGATTTGGACTGTCTCCGATCACGCTGGTCTAGTCCGGGTTCGTGGAAAGTATTGGTTTGTTTTTTAATTTAGGTCTTATCAGTTGTAATTCGTTAGCCCTTACAACCTTCCGTTTCATTTAGATATATAAAGAATAAAAAAGTTACAATTTCGAACATTGTTTACTATATCTATTGAATTTAAAAAAAATACACGATTTACCTCAAGTGAGTGAAGTAGTGGTAATTTCTTTTAAATTAAATAAATAATGACAAATAAATGCGAGCGGGATTTGTCATGAACATGCCGTGTTAACCCCTTCAACGTGCCGTGTTGGCACCATCGTATTTACGGCCACGGGGTATTTACAGTATAACTTGAGGTATTGGTCAAGGTGTCAAAAATATTTGTTGAAGATTGGGTTTCAAAATCTGTTCAGGTAAAAAAATAGGGTCTTATTTCATATCTACACATTTATTATATTTTTTTTTATTTAAATCCATGGGTTCATATGAACCTTAAACATAAAATTAAGTGTATCTTATACTAGATTAAATTTCATATTGTACTTTTAATTCTGGATTATAATGTTATGCAGTCAAATTACTCTACTGATATAAAACACCAACTGTGGCGTGAATCTCTAGAATTTGCTTATTTGGATTTGAGGATTCGATGTTCTATAAATCAGTTTGAAATTCCCTCGAAGATAAACCCTGCAGAGTTTGTTTGCGATAAATAACTTTCCCAACAATAACACAAATATATTACGGCAAGTTTTGATTGCTGGCCGGGTATAATTAATGAATAATATTGTGAGAAGTTATGTCTTTGTGTACTGCAAATCTTAATTAACATAGATTTATTTATTTCATATAGAAACTTCCGTTTTCCTCCTTTCCTCCTTCATATCAGTTGATCTCATAAGTTTCGAAAGAAATCAGTACTTTCTACTAAGTAGTAACCAAAAACCTACTAGTAACTAAAACCAAACGTATAAATTGACGTGGAGAGTATTCGACCCAGCGTCGTTTAATATGCCTTGACCTGTGGCTGAATTAGCCACTGTTTATAAATCCGACCCAACCGAAAATTCATATAATACGATCTAAAGAAACATTTTTTAGCTTCCGCAACTTTCATTAACATTTTAATACACACTCGTCGGTTACAGATACTCTTGACTTTTTTCAAACTTATTTTTTATAAAATATACTTTTTATATAATATTTATATATACAAAAATTGAAATATAATAACTATAATTAATATAAATATTTCTTACACTTACACAAATTAGCCTAGCCCAAAGTAAGCTCTGTAAGGCTTGTGTTACCTAAGCTCTGTAAGGATTTTTTTTTGTGGGGCGTAAATGCGACTGTACCGCGCTGGCAACGCGCGGTCGTGTGTGGGGCTGATGACCGGAGGGTCATAGAGGACTGGCCTACCCACTAAAGCCCCCCCGAGTTCTCTAGGCCCATACGGGGCATATGGCGGGGTGCGCTTTCGCGATTCGACCGCTATGTGTCCCGGAGCCGGCTCGACCTAGGTCTGTTCGAGCCAACGCCAAGGGAGGGACTGTCCGAGAACCCCTGGACAGTCCCCACGGATACTCTTGACCTAGTCTTTCTTTTCCAGGCAAGTTTGTATGGGACGTCTCTTATCAATTTACCAATTCGCATTTTTGCTTTATAAATTTTTTTTCGCCAGACCTTTCTTTATCCTTTTTTTATCCGATTTTTGCCACATCTTTTACAATGCACGTTTTTGTAAAGCTGTAATATTGAAGAAGGTCACTCTGTTAATAATAATAAAGGATATTAATATAGTTTCATCTAAGTTATTAAACGGCGTCCTCTGCTTTTCACGATGTAGATTAAAAAACTAAAGTAGGTTTTTCCACTCACTTATACAAGAAACAGTGTAAAAATGAGTTCTTTAATGTTTTTCTAACAAACCGGTATGAAAACTGAGATATATCGATCGCAATTTTTTTTCTGTTCTATTAGTTTGAATCATTTGTATTGAGCGTGATTTAAAATAGCGCTCTAGTTATATAACAATTATACAAGTCGAAAGGCCGGTTTCAATTAACTACATTTCTCTTTTGTTTGATTGTGTACTACAATTAATTTGCATAAAAAATACAGATAAGAACTATCTTACGTTAATATTTATGATATTGTCCAGCATAATATAATAAACTATATAACAGAGTAATGTCAAAACATCGTCAAGCTTACATAAGCAGCATGCAGGGCAAGCGGTACTGGTCTTCTTCACGCAATAGTGTTAAAAAAATACAATCCGAAAATATGGCAACATTAGCATACTATAAAAAACATGAATAATTTTCTCATTAAATCTGAGACTATATTTCAGTTTACTATAAGTATTTCTTTACTAGAACAAACTAGGTAGTTTCGTCACATTTTTCGGAAACCCTAAAAAGATAAAGTGCAGCCAAACGTAAATTTGAAAGGATAACTGTGAAGTCTGTTACTGCAATGTTCGGAATTTGAAATACATTGGGAAGATAGTTAGGTTTTACTCAATTATGAAACAATCTTTACAGTTCCTCAGTTGTTGGAGTTCAGGTGATGCTCGTTTCCATCATATGCCTTACTGTGACTTATTTTCTATTATCCTCTTAATTTATTATATATTTTTTTATTTCTTTAACTTACTTTCAACTTCAGGTGTATTATCCAGTTCCTTATAAATGTAACTTTTGCTCAACATCTGCAAGTGTTTCTCAATCTTAGACAAACGACCTCGACAAAGTATCAACTGTAGTACACACAAACGGCTTCGTTCGCTAACTGCTGGCAAACTTTTAACTGGCGCAGTTAAGATACGCGATCAGGCGAGCAAACAGAATAATAGGTTGGTACTAACCATTACAAGCTTCAAAGGTAACTAGTAAGTAATCTGAATAAATACATTTTTGTGTGATAAAATAGTCAAATTTTAATTGAAACTTTACAGACACAATAAGTCCAATAAGATTCGGGAGCCACTATAGCATTAATCGCACATTTATTGTCAATAGTCTAGCGCTGCACATCATTCCATATCATTATAAATCATGCACAATATAAATGTTTACACATATTTAAACTAGGCCCCATAATTTATGAGAAGAGTGATACACTGAGTGCTGCCTAGGGTACATTCACAAGTTTAAAGCAATCCAGTTTAGCGTTGGATTAGATTCAGAAAGGTACAATATTTTAGTGGAAAAATATTTTACTAAAAATATGAGGTTTTGTACTGACTTTACATTCTACAATATTATACTCACGCCGTTGATATATCCACAGGAATGGGCGTACGTAGCCTTGATTTATTCCCTACTTCGAGAGGCGTTCCAGAGGTTTGTTTCTCCAACTAACTTGGCCTATAAGCACGTTATGTATTATAGCACTTAGTTTGATTGCTAAGACTGTATCGCTTGATCTTGGTACCATTTCAGGTCGTTTCAAGTTTTAATTTATGAAAAGAACTAGTTTTTATGATATTATGATAATCTGTTCAGGTAAAGTAAGGTTAATGATGGCTTCTTTAATCATATGCTCTTGCATATGAAAACTTTAATGAATGTTGCGGAAGCTAATTTTAAACGTAGCAACCTAATGTAAGACTATACCTTTTTTTTTTGTTCCCCCTGAGGAAAATGCTTTAAGTTGTGCCGGCTGTGGCGAGCCGGCGTTTATGTAGGGATCTCCTTCTCAGAAGGGGGAGGCCTACCCACCAAAAACCTCAGGGATGGCCTTCCTCAGGCATGTAGGGAGCCCCCGGGAACACCAAGCTACTTCCGGGAACCCCTAGCCTTCGCTCCCCCGCCGATACAGGGGAGCCATCCTCGTGGGAGGCTACAATACCTCCCCCGATCTCCACCACCGACGACGCCTCCCGGCCACGGAAGGGGCGTGGTCCCTCCCGGGTCGCGGGCGCGATTTCCGCGGGCGCGATTTCCTCGCGCCCGCGGCCATGTCCCGACCCCGCTCGGCGGCCTCCTTTTGGATCATCACTGCTTCACAGAAGGAGGCTACAGCCCTCCAACCTCCCTCGTCCGCCAGCATTGCCGCAATCAATGCCGGCGGAGACAGATCTCGCTCGATCTCTGCGACCAAGACTCGGCGCTCGGAGGCCCACGCGGGGCACTCCGCCTCGTTCCACCAGTACGCAGAGCGCCGCCGGGGCGGCCTGACTCGGGGCATGGAGACGTCGCAGATCGACGTCATCGTGTCCCGGAGCCAGGCGGCCCGCGCATGCACATCGAGGTCGGGCGAAATCTGTGCCTCCTCCGCCCAGTCCGCGACGTGGGCAGCGGCTAGGGCCGCATCCCGGTCCAGCCGCTTGCCACGTAACCCGGCACCGTAGCGAGCAGGGTGCAGTGCGGTCGGTCGGTCGCCCAATAAATGGCGATCAAGCCCTGGTCGTCCCCAAACCACGTTGGGTGGTTCGGGACAGAGTAGGGCTCTGCGACGACCGCCAGGGCAACCTCACCCTCCGAGAGCGCTTGGATCATAAGATCCTGCGCCGCCGGCAGTGATTGAGGTTGCCCTGGAGCACCCTGCACCTGCTCCGAGCGCCTGCACCCTGACCGAGGACCACCCGATCAGGAGCCGCCCCGACGTCAGTTTACTGACGGCTGCGAGCGGACACCTGACCCAGGCGGTCCCCAATGTAAGACTATACCTACCTAAATAATACGTCAAATTTTTCTGTATTGTCAGGTATGATGTACTTAACAATACTATATAAATATAATTTTACTATAAATTAATACAGAATATTATTAATATTAGGGATTCAATTTTTCTGGATATTTTTGAATTATTTGTCTGGCTTGGATTAGCTCTTATTTAGTTTTGGTATACTGTATAACATTTGCTTGGATTTCTTATGACATTTCTTCGAAACAATATTTTTTTTGTATGAAACATTGTTTACCTAAATGCAGAAATAAACTTTGACAAATAAAAGATTGAAAATATTTGCTAAATATTAGAATATTTTTACTGATAAAAGTTTGCCTTGATTTAAGGTCAAGGGTTCAGCGAAGACTAAACAAATGATTGCCACCGTTTAATCGCCATCTTGTGAAACAATCACCCTGAGACAAGATGTGTACAAACTACGATTTGTGTAATATCTAACAATCATAACATCTATCTTTCGTTTAGTGACAAGGATCAGGAACACTGGAGGATATTATGTATTCACAAAAAATAACCAAACATTTTTTTATTATACAGGTATTCTTAGATATATTGGCATGTTCCAAATAAAATTGGGAACAAGGTAAGAAGAAGAAGAAGACAGACTTGAACCTGTTTTATGTTTATCCAAATATGTTGGCCTAGTGCGATATAGTCAATGAGAATATACGTTTCGGTTACTCATAGATTTTTTTGCATTAGTATGCAAGAACATGAAATGATATCATGAAATTAAAATAAAAAAAAACATCGCGACGGCGGCCGCCACGCAGCGCATCGAGTAACTAACTAAACTAACTAACTCGACGAGAAAGGGCAGTACGGGAGAAGGGTGTTTTTATTCGCTATAGAATCATAAGATAAATGAATTGAATAAGAAGTAAGAAAGTAAGTTGACCTTTAAAAAGCAGGTCCTAACACCAGTTACTGAGAGATAGACAATCATATAACACAAAGTCTTCCAGATATTTGCACCGCCTTAAGGACTCAGCAGAAGGATTTGGAAGAAGAAAACAAAGATCATCGATATTAGTCTAGATTAATACGATTTTTTTTTAATTTAGTTGATCTCTGTGTCTGCAAAGATGTCTAATAATCATTGGTATATATGTTGAAAAAAGATTTTTGACTGTGTCTGTAAACAAAGTCAAAATAGGATATAGTCCGTCAAGATAATAATCTTATTGCCTTACCGCATAACAACAGTGCCGCTACATCGTGACATTATTTTCACCTCAGATAAAATCGCGTTAAATAATTAAATTAATTTATTCTGATTATTTCAATTAACAGTGATATCGGGGACCTTAAGCCCCGCTTTGGTCACGTAGGCGTTGTCATTATTTACCTACATTATCTCCAAAATACATACTTTGTCATTCCACTGCTTTTGCATGCTTCGGAAGCATTAGATAAAAATATCCTTCAATTTATAAGTATGAACGAGGAGCGTAATCTAATTTCTCTGCTGTCTAGTTAAAATATTATAGCATAAAGTGTAACGTAAAATATACATATGTAAACCGCTTTACATATATATTTTCATTAAGAAGCGTAAAACTTTAAGCTTTGCTTTAAAAACAAATAATGCAATCTTTTTTTGACGCAAGTTTTAAGCGACAAAATTTGGGTTATTATATTTTTATAATCTCATTTTGACAGACGATTTGGTGAAGATTGCGAGAAATCCTAGCAACATTACCAATCGGGTATTACGTTGCTATCTTGAAATTCTATCTTGAGATTCTGAGGAGGTCTAGGGTCAGCAGTGGACATAGGTCACTCTCTCGGCTTATTGAAATTATATCTCATATGATATCAAATACTTCTTTTCTGTTTCTTAATATTTTTCTCAATATTTTTCGGTACATTTATCACAATCTCGAATTGCTCGGAAATCAAAAGCCAGATAGTGACTTACGCGTTGAATTCGGCTCTGTATAATAATATTTGCATATCAAATCTAATTAATAAATAGTATAAAGAATTTAAAGATATGTATTGGGTTTGACAATTTTGGACGTTAGAATATAAATTAATAGTATAAAGAATTTAAAGATATGTAGTGGGTTTGACAATTTTGGACGTTAGAGTATAAATTAACAGTATAAAGAATTTAAAGATATGTATTGGGTTTGACACTTTTGGACGTTAGAGTGTATACTTGTACTTGAGTGTACCCTTCTGATTACATAAGCTATGCTCTAGTTGAGCTTAATTTCGAGGTCAAATTGATAGTACTATAATTAGTAGATTAAACATATCGTATAACAGATAAGCATAACGCAGCTTGACTTAGGTCCAAGGTTGGTTCTATTCTATTCAGTAGCTGCAACGTTAAGTCGAGTGTATGCAATTAATGTAAACGATATTTTGTAAAAACTACACGTAACTGTAAAGATGTAAGATTTTAAATTTACCTTATTCGCTTTTCCGGTATCAATTTATTAATACAACCTGGTGTATTTGGTTCAGAAGGCACTATAGTGGCTGTTGGAACAACTTACTGATGTAAACCCTCTTGAAGTTTTAGATAATAATATATATATATTCAGTACTCACTCCACTTCATGTCAATTAATGATTCGTTAAAGTACCTTTGAGTTAAGTAAAGAGAGATGTTGCGCTAGGTACTTAATAGTCTGCAATCTTAGTAGAATCATCAATGTTATACACTTTCTTTACAATACTTAGATTTATTTTACAACATAATTATTGACATTAACTCGTCGAAACGGTGTGTCATACACCGTGACGCAAATGGGTTTAGATGTATTTTTTAACATATGTGTGTATTTTACAGTGTATATTGTGTATATTCATTAGAATGTCATAAATAATATAAATATTTTATTAGTACTTATAATTTTTTTATTAAAAATACTAACATATTCTCAAAATATGCTAATGTAATATAAAGTCATAAGGACCCGTTACATCCTAGACGTTGTTATTTTTTACCACATTGTTGGTTGAACCTCTAGGTATTCTGGAAGAAAAACTTAGGAAACGAATACCTATGACGTAACTATATAAAAAGAAGATAAGGCACATACTTTGAATAGGAATGTTAAATATCGCTCTGGTGTGTCAATTATCAGGCATAAAACTAATTCATGGGTGTTTTGGAGGCTTACTATAATCTATACAAGCAAATCAAATACAAAGCTGATCAATATAAAGGTTATATAAAGATTCGTAAAGGTGGTATTATTTCGTACCTGTATTCTGTTTATCTGAAAACTACGCAAGGTCTTTGTGGTATACATTTAAATACAAAATTGCAGGAGAGCTATTATATTTACGATTTACCTCTTAACTGAACTCCTGTTAAAAGTGGTACTTCAGTACCACTTTTAACAGGCGTTTGGAGGACAACGCAGTACGACTCAACGATGCCACTCAATTGAGGTCTTAATTAAATTGCGATTAAAGATGATGCTTACACCTCTATATTGTAGGACTAATTTGGATGAAACAAAAGAATAGCGAGGGAAAGCCGAGGTGGGAACTTGTAGGTCCTACACACCAATGAGATGTCTTAGAACAACAGGAATAATGACTGCCCAATGCAGTACATTGTGAGAGTTGTCAGATCCTCATTGTATCACCATCATCTCATGTTGGGACCAAAAGTCAAAAAAATTGTCGACAGATGCTGTATTGTAGCGAAAATGGTATTGCCGTGACTTACTCATATACAGGATTCGTACTAAAAGAGTATATACATAGTAACAATTCATTTATTAAAAATTTTTGTCTTTACAAAAACATTCAAATTTTTATGTTAAGTTTAAAATATGGAAGCATAGAATTTACTTATAACTACTTACCTATATCACAGTTTTTTTTTTTTTTTTTTTTTTCCTCGCGGGAGGAGGCAGTGAATCCTCATAGGGGGCGCGCCACCACAGTGGTCGCTATTGACAACCCCCTGGTGCTCGGACGACCTCGCACCGGATACCACCCGCGCCCGGTCTACGGCGGGTGGTTATGTTGGACTCTGACGGAAGGTCAGCCTACCAACTAAACACTGCCTAATGCCTTTGGCCGGGCAGAAAGCCTGGGGCCCTATCGGCTACATCGGAACGCTCGCCCTCTCAGGGGAGGGGGCGAGGTAGCGCAGCCCTTAACGGTGCATACGCTTCAGGGGATAGGCCGGTTCCCAGAGTGGGTCGGTCAAACTTAATTGTGTACAGAAGGTACTTAGTGACCCGTGCTGTTCGGCGGCGCAGATGCCGCGTCCAGCAGGGTTTGCAATTTGCTAGTAATAAGATCAGGAGGGTCGGTGAGCGCGTTTTTAGGGCGACGGTATGAGGGGAGGAGGAGGGTGCATAGTTAGCAGCCTCTCGGACTAACGGTTGGGGTGTATGGATGCCGCTTTGAAGAAGCGTTCCGAGAATTGTTTTAGGGTCTGTTGGATGGTGGGGAGGTCCACGTCCCTATGGAGATCGTGGCGTCTAACATAGTAAGGAGCGTTGGTAGCTCGGGTTAAGAATTTGTTCTGCACTACTTGGAGTTTGTGCAGGATTTTGGGGTTTGCGTGGGCAAAGACGGGCGAGGCGTACGTGAGTACC
The DNA here is from genome assembly GCA_036419045.1 of Scirpophaga incertulas. Classification (NCBI taxonomy): domain Eukaryota; kingdom Metazoa; phylum Arthropoda; class Insecta; order Lepidoptera; family Crambidae; genus Scirpophaga; species Scirpophaga incertulas. The sequence continues at coordinate 14,794,641 of CM071630.1, read as the reverse complement.
GGACGGATGCATACTTTGTATAGGGTGCGTTTGTTGCGCAATGACATCTTGGATTTTTGCCCTATCATATTACCTAGGCGGTAGAGGTAATAGCGGGCGTTTTTAGAGGTTCTCTCTATGTGAGGGCGGAAGGTAAGTCTCTTATCGAGCGTGACGCCTAGATATCTAGATATTTGACAGCTATATCACAGTGTTATAGTGTTAATTCAATAACTTCAATTTGTGGGGTTTAAGAACTTTAAGATCAATGATGTATTTTAGATAACCGCGCATGACTTATGCCAGTCATCCACTATTTGTAAACATCGATCACTTTGCATATTATATTCGCATATTTCCACGGAATTGTACGTTGATGTGTTCAAGCGTAATTAACAACAACGATAATGTTGTTCGCAATGTATACATTTATATTGCTTTTGAGGCAATAAATAATCCGTTTATTCACTTATTGTGTATCAATAAGAACAACAAAACTTAACAAATTTTAGGTGATAATGTATAATCTTAGCAATCTTATTACGTACTTGATGACTATTATATATTTATGACAATTTAGTTTAAGAACATTCACTTACATGTATACACATTTCAGGCACATTTTAACAGTTATATCTGTTTATAATTTTATAACGTTTTAGTTAATATATGTGTGCCTGTATATAGACACCTTATAGATATTTGACACCTTAATTTTGAAGAAGACATATTTAGCAGATTCGACTTAGATTTTGTACTCTATTGTAGCAGGTGTTATTTTGCGGAAGTCCATTGTATTACAAAGGATATTGTTTTTTGCTGATTCCGCGCAGTTGATGATGACTTGTCCAACAAGCAGACAAGGTCGACACGTGTTTCGTCTCTCAGCGAGACATCTTCAGGATCTGTTGCCCGCTCGGTGACTCACGAGCGGCTTTTGTATACATTTTGTTTGGTTTGGATTCATGTCGTTATTCTAAATCCAACATGGTGGTACATCCAAGACTGCGGAGGCTTTATAAATGAAATTTGATGGTGGTAGCGAATTTTTAATGTAATCGTACAATATTTTTATATTTTTTATTCTTCTTGATATTTAAATAATTTCGTTTTATTAAAGGTGAACTATTTCTTAGAGACGTTACTATGAATGCTAATGTTACTAGAATTATGGTGTATAAGCTATGATATATAAAATAATTGATAGATAAATAATTAAAAAAATATATTTTACTTCCTATTTTTTCTTGACTCATAATATTTATTTCACATTCTTATTGGAAGGATTCCTGGTGGTGAGATGATGATCACTAATCTATAAGAATATGTTAACATCAGGACTCAGTAGCTAATATTGGAAAAGTATTTATCTACAAAAACGAGCAATATCTTCAAATTGAGAGATTCTTCTTTAATTCAATCTGTAGGTATAATGATTTTGGCGTGCTAATACATTTATAACTTTTTATATGTTTAAAATAACTTACAACTTTTCACTAAAATACTTGATAAATATGTTTTATTAATTGGGAAATATATGAGATTTTATATTTAAATACCCGGTTTACAATGCAGATACAAGTACTTGACAACAATGTAGGTTAAATGAAATATTTTTGATTATATTTGAAAAGTAAATGAGTGGTTTGCGGTAGTGTTAAATTTGTTTTATATAAGTTTGTTCTACAATATTTTACTACCTACATACCTGTGTAGTAGTGAAATCTTTATTTTATTATCATATTAAAATAAAAATTTTATATGTGTTGCAATGTGTGCGATAGTTTATAATATGATCTTTAAATTTCTTAATTTTTTTTAAAAGGGATCTCGCTGTGACTGTGTGACAGTCCCATTTTATTATATTGTGTGTGTGACAGACCAATTTTTTTGTAGTGTGCGTATGTGACGCCGTAAGCGACTTCACACAACGGTTTCAATTTTGCTTTACTATAATTGTCGCTCCAATATCTGATAAGAAGGTAGGTGCTAAGAAATAAAACAAATTTACTATTATACAGAATTTGAATTGCTTAGGTAATGAACTGATTTGAAGTTGGTCACAATTTAGAGCCTCCAACAAACATATTACGGTACGATCACGAGAAAGCTTAAAATATTTTTATAAATTTAAAAAAAATCTGGTAAGACGTCCCCATTTATTATGTATTTTTTTCAAGTAAGTACTTATTATTACTTAAGTACTTGTTATAAGTAGAAAAATTAACTTTAACTCTTTTTTTAAAGTTACTGTTTTCTAGTGAAACAATGTCTTCGTTCATTGTTACCTAATATTTCAATCTAATTTAGCAAAGTCTCATCAACCACAGAAAGTCTTATTGACTACAGCACACCAAAGTATATTATCATTAAAGTATATTATATCATTTTAAGTAACCACTTATTTTAAAGTTCAAAAGTTAGTGTAAGCATTTCTAATTTAGAATGTATGTATGACATTTAGAATGTGTTTCAAAAGTAATCACCTAAAGCCAAACTGCCATATAAACTGTGCCATGTAGGCACAGTTTATATGGCAGTTTGGCGAGCGACGATCGACGAATATACAAGTTTTAGAAAAAGTTAACGACAAAAAATATACGCTAGAATTATTTCTATAATAAAATTATCTAACACTACTTACTGAGCCTGAATCAATTCAAAAAGAAGCAATCGTTGACAGTTGATACCGACAACTTCAGAGCCCCTAAGCGGCAATATATTTGTGATCAGCTCGTCAAGGAGAACAACATATCCGAGTTTCAGCTGATTCTGCGGCGACTCAAGTGTATATCTAATTTTAATTAATTGATGATATAAATTGGCACCCCAGAATTGGGCCTATTTGATATTTATTTCAGTTAGACAATTTTTGTCCTCTTAATAATATAGTTAAAATTTAACGAGTATTTTAAAATGCTGTCAATCTTACTAAGGTTGATAAGTCACGAATAAACAAATAATTGTTTCGTATCATCATCATCATCATCATCAGCCCCTCTTCGTCCACTGCTGGACATAGGCCTCTTCGAGTGTACGCCACTGAGATCTGTTTTCGGCTTCGTATTTGTAATTGTTTTATAATTGTTTCGTATATTTGATTTTTATATTGTTTACAGATTTTTTTATTATTACTTGCGTTTTTTATTTCGTGTTTAAATTACTTTGAATTTGTAATACAATGGAACACTAAACTGAACACAATAGAAAAACGCAAAGAATCAGCCCTCCACCTAATGACCTTTAAGGCAGACACTGAGCAGTGCGGGGTTCATACGACCCTCATTATCCGTTAGACGGTTGTAGTGTCCGCGGTGGCCTTATTAGGCCTGTGGTCGTTGACAGTTATCTAAGGTATGTTTGCCAAATGGTAAACATGTGGTATAGGAGTCAGGCATCTGATATTATTAAAATTAATTCAGGAAAAGCTTTTATTATTGTTATCTAATAACCAACTACTTTTTAATGACAATGATAGATCAGGAGTAGTAGTAGTTTATTTTTTGAGCTGCGTTGTCAAGTCTCTCTTGATGTTTTCTACTAACCTGTTTCCCCGAAACGAAATTTCGTCAACAAATGGATATTAGGCGAAATTTCGCAAGCGACTTTACTGTAATTGATTTTGGAACGCGCATTTCAATTTTGTTTCCATAGATAAGTTTAGTTAGCGAACGGAATGAGTAATGCTTCAAACCATCTTACTGACATTACAATCCGGCCAAATTTATAAGAACTTGCATGAATATTCTATGAATAACAAGCGTATAGTAACTAAGTATAATCTTAAACTTTATAGCGACTGTATTCAAACATCTTTGAATTGTGGAAACTTGCCTTATTATAAATATTTTCTAAAGTGACTTAACAGCTCGATTGCCCATAATTAGTATTAATTAACTATCAAACAATATAGCATAAAACTGAAAGCAAGCTGAAAGTATTATTAAAAGCTCTGCCGGTACATCTAAATATGTGTACACAGTGTATTTCGGATATCAAACGATAACATAAGACTTTTGACTTCATTAGTTTGAGGTTATGATATCGAACTGTTAAAACAAACTGACAAATTTAATTCTTCGTTTCGAAATTTCTTAAACTATTATTGTTCAAACGAATACTCGAATCGAATGAGAAATTGGTGGTGAAAACATACGACATTAAATTTTTTGTAGAAAAATTCTCCTGCTCGAAATATCAGGCAATTAAAATTGGTACGTCGTGTTGAAGTTTGAAAGTTGTGTTTTATTATGTCATTTACTAGTATTTGTTTCAAAAAGTTATTAATAGTGGTATTTGTTAGCTAAGTATGGTCAATTAATATAATATATGTGGTCATCAGTATATTATTTTTTATTATGCTATATAAATAATAAAAACAATTCAATACAAAATTCAACTTAAATTCTGAAGGAATATCAAAGAACCTTCAACATTGTTATTTATGTAAACTTAAAACCGCTTAAGGTTAATGTCCCGCAGTTAATCCTCATATACATCAGTAAAGTAAAATCTATAGTTCCTATCCCTTAGTCTAAGCGATTTATCTTGCCAAAAAAGTATTTGGGTTGTCATCTGCTTTGCAAATTCGGAGCTTACTGTTTTACTTGGTCTGTTTAATATTTAGAATAGCAAAATTTAACATATTAAATATGGCATAATTTAATATAGCATTCTACTTTATATTTCCATTCTGTAGCGCCCGCATTGCCGCTGCCGTAGTTTAAATGCGAGAGTATTAGCTCCATCTTCACACTATTTCATTTTTCTATTATCTACCACTCATAAACAGCAGTCTTTGTGTTCCATTACGAATATTTATAAATGTAGATGCAGGATTCTGTCGTAATATTTTCTATATTTGAAGGAGTGTAAGGAATCTAGATTTGTTTACGCAATTCGAAAATCATAACACTACATAGAGTCATCTGCTTTGATACATATTTCTACCGCAAAGAAAATCAATTAACAGATCGATATTAGCCAAATTCAACTATGAACACGCTACAACAGTAATTCATAGTACATAGTTTGTAGATTGATGTTGATGTATTATATAATAAATTGCATTTATGAATGACGAATCCCGCACAAAGCGAAATTATCACGCACACACAGTTAATATGTAATTAAACATATTATTACTTATGTGAGGAGTTTCTGGATTTCTCAAATTATATTTAGATGTTTAAATATATAATTTCATAATATTGTATATTTAAACATGATGAAAAAAAAGTAAAGTACCTTAAGTCATTTATAAATATGACTTAAGGTATGTCATATTTATCATCCATAAAGAAATAATTATATTATAGAAGGATAAATAACATTTAGTTATTTATTTCAGCAAAAAGACACTTATTGTTTGACATACGCTTCCTCCAAGAATTATTACAAAGATACCCGCCAGGAATCTTTGTAGCTGGTCTTAACCTTAACCGGTGTGAAGCTTCTTCTTCGCACATTCACACAGACGGCCAAGGCGCACACGCGAGAGTATATCTTAGTTTATGAGGCGTTCAGATGAGTTTAGCTTACATCTTTCTCTGTTTCGACCTAACATCTGGTGAGTTGAACGCTAATAGTTTTTCTCTAATATGTTTAAGAATATTAAGGCAGCAGAGATATTATATGAAGGTCGTCAGCTTGTGTAACTCCATTATAGCTAATTCTGCTGCAAAGCAGCTGGAGCTCGCATTGTTGCGTTCCAGTTTGAATGGTGAAAGTTATGGCTGTGACATTATTAGTAAATCCCGAATTGGTAAGATATATTGTGTAGTTTGTTGAGGTTCCAGATCTGCTGCGAAATCTTTAGGAATAGTTTGCACTTTCATATACAAGTTAAAAAATATATAAATGTAACCATTGCGATTCTTGGTTGATAACGAACTGTAATCGAATGCATTGTTATTGGTTTGTCGAGGTCTCGTTACAAACAAGTTTATAGCCACTATTTCCTGTTTACAGCATATCAACTTTCGACCAATCATTGTGGAGTTATGGATAGCGCGAGAAATTAGAGATAATGTAGATGTCGGATGCACAGAAATGCGCAGTTGGATTTGGATTTAGAGTGAAAAAGAGTTTAATGATTTTTCTTTAATATCAATAAATTTACTCTTAGCTACAGACGAGATCTAACCGAGATTGTCCTGAAGATAAGATAGACAGATCCCTGGTTGTGTTGATAGATCATATGAACTGAGATATCCATATATAGGCAGGGTATTCCACTCCTTCTCAGTGCGTGTGATACACTATTTAAAGTAGCTGTTATTTCAAGTAGGTGGTATATCCATCAAGTACGGCTGAAACCTGTCAGCGCGATTGGCAGTCCAAAGCTAAAAAGTGAACGTGCAAATGAGCTTGCGATGCTTTGGAACATTTTTATATCACACGTTGGCAATGTATATTGTGTTTCGTGAGTATAGCATGTTGCGAATGTCACTAAACCCATTTTATGTACTATTGATGACTGGCTTTTGTTGTTTATTAAGTCCCAGTTCGGTTATTTCAATGGCTCCGTCCCCCGGAGATCATTTTATAGAATTAGATCATTTTAGTAATTATGATGAGCCTGTGCGCCCATAATAGGTTCCAGAGAGAGCTTTAACCGGGTAGTCAACACACCAAGTGCCGTCACTGGTACAATCGGAATCTTACGGCATATTCAAGGAGTTCAGATTAGTCAACTGTCTTTTTGGCTTCTGAAATAGATTATCCCGTCTTAAACAGAAGGCTGTCACTCTAATGTATCTATTCGCTGTAGCTGCTTATATTAAATAAATAAATATTTCTTACCAATTAGTATAACCCTAGGTAAGTGTAGTAAGGTTTGTATTATAGGGCTCTAGGGTACCAGATAGACATATTGAAATACATATTAACAGCTACGACTAAGGCACAAATGCTCGTCGTTACACAAATCACATCTGCCCCCATAGCGAACACGGAACTTTGTAGACACGATGAGAGTTCGAGTCGAATATTTTGAGTCTTTTTACATTTATATATTATACTTATAAAAGTATTATTTGAAATAATTGGTATGGAATCTACAAAAATATGGTTTAGTTTAACATTATACAAGAAAGATAATTCGCTATATCTGGAAATATAGGTCGATAATAGTCCTAAAACATTTAAGAGACTTAAAGCTTGATATTAATTATTCGATACAGATTTTTTAATATATATATCATATATTAATATAAACAATACAGAACAAATACTTGTAGAATAATTCCGATTTGTGGAAAATAATCATGTGATCAAAGCTAACGCGAAAACAAGGCGCTATTCGTTTACAAATAATCCGGAGTATTCCAAAGTCCCCGCCTCCGACTACGAAGATATTGTGTATGTAGGTGAGCGATAGCAGGGTTAGGTGTCGAGGGCTATCACACAGAGGCGGCAAACTGGGCGGCTCATCTGAATAATTAAAAGAAAATAATTATTGACGATATTTGTACCATAGACGGCAAAAACAGTCCAGGCGGGAAATTTGCCATTTCCCTGGTAGGCTATTCGTATTAACTAGGGCATCAAGTAAATTCCTCCGCTTCAAAAAAAAAAGGGATCAAGTAAATAAAAAAGAGTGGTATAATCGGAGTAAAGGAATAGATAACAAAATTCAGAAAATTTACGTCATAAATAACCTATTGATAGATGAAACATTCAACATTATTTTAAGAGTATTAAAAATCTTCAATTCTTATGTAACAAAAGACATATTGCACATTCTCAACATAAGACTACGCACGATCGGCGTGCGCGGTAGCCAGACGCGCACGCAGCCTCGCGGCAGGGTCATTAGACGAGCACCGCTCTTGTATGTGTCCGCCTTCTCCTACCTATCCGTCTGCGGTGGAGAGGAGCGGCCTCGACAACCTCCTCCCGCTCCCTCTCCGCTGCCTCCTTCTGCGAGATGACGTTCTCGCAAAAGGAGGCAACAGCCTCCCACTCCGCCTCGCCGCGGAGCATGGCCACGACCACGCTCGGCAGCGATAGGTCGCTGCTTCCCAGCGCAGCGATCAAGTCGCTGCGCTGTTGCTGCCACGCCGAGCACACGGCCAGCGTGTGCTTGGACGTGTCGTCGGGAGCGCCGCAGTGGTGACACTGCGGCGTTTCCTCCCAACGTGCGATCCGGTGCAGGTAGTGACCGAAACAACCATGTCCGGTCAGTACCTGCACCATACGGAATGAGAGGCTGCCCTGTCGGCGCCCAACTTACTCCTCCAACACCGGACGAACGGCTTCAATCGTCCGGTGGCCGGCAGCTGGGAAGGCGAGTGCCTCGCTCCACTCTGGGTACAGAGTCTCCCTCTGCACCCGTGCACGAGCTCCACTTCTGGTGGAGCGAGCCGTTCCCCCGCTCACGTGCCGCGACCCGATGTCAATACACAGCTGCATGAACCTGTACATCGACATCCCACGGCGTGTGGCCCGCTAAAACGCAGGCCGCCCCGTGACTGACCGTGTGATAGGCTCGCACGACCCGGGTCGCGATAACCCTCTGCGGACATCGCAAGAGGGCCACTATGCGGGGGGAGAGGCACTCCGCCCACACCGGGGCTCCGTAGAGTGCCATCGACCGTATCACCCCGTGATACAGCCGATGGCATGCCGATCCTGGTCCTCCCACATTAGGGAGGACCCGTCCGAGTGCGACGGAGTGAGTCCGGTATATAGATCCCCTCCACTCGGACGCGGAGCCCCGGTGGGATCCTGCGACGAGATGCCTGGAACATGATGGCCCTCGTTTTGTCGAGAGCCACGTCCAGGCCCATGAGGCGGATACGTCGGACCACCAACGAGGCGCCGACCGACGTACGGTGGAACACTTCCTCCCCGGTTTTGTCCCTCGCCGCGACCAATGTGTCGTCGGCGAAGCAGATAACCACCGTTCATGGCAGGACGTTGCCTCGCAGAACCCAGTTGAACCCCAGGTTCCATAGCAGGGGACCCAGTACAGAACCCTGGGGCACACCCGCCGCCAGTCTCCACGCATGGACGCCCCTATCTGGCCCCTAGTCTCTACTAGGAAGATTACCTGCAAAGCAGGTCAGTCCTCTGACTGACCTGCCTTGCAGGTAGTCTTCCACGAGGGCGCAGAGGTACGGGGGAACTCGATGATACTTGAGTTCCTCCTTTATGCACTCATGGGGGAGGCTGTTAAATGCCAGCCTCACGCTTGGCTGTGACCCCCTGAGTCCACCTCTTGAGAAGGGCCACGGCGTCCATCGTGGAGAACCCTTACCCTAGTGCTATTAGTTAATTTAAACTAGTACAGTTAGCATCTCTATTATGGCAATTTCTTAACATTTTTACTTTTACTATATATATAGTTTTACATTACATTTGTATGTAAAATGCCTAGTATTTGTAACTACTATTTTAACTTCATCCTTTGTACAACCACAAATAAATTATTTTTATCGCTTTATGTCACGCATCGGTAAGACACGATTCTTTATAAGTGCACGTAAAATGTACCAACTGGGTCTTTTCTCTATCTGCACCATGAGAAACGCCAGTGAAGATTAAACCCAATTAAAGGCACAGAAACTATTGTCATTGCAAGTCAAAACGTTCATGGATAATTACATTTCGATTTTGTAGGTAATTTTAACTGGTCTATGAAATAGCGGTCACCTGTCTACTCAACTTCTCTAAACAGATTTACAGTTTGATACAGATCAATATAAGTGGTGGTTTGGAAAAGTCTAAACTAATTTTGTTTGGAAGTAGATAGAAACTAAATAATTTCAAGAACAAAGTTGCTCACATCAATACATCTCTTCACAGTGAAATAATTTAATATATGGACAAGGTCAAAAACCCGGCGGTGGTAATGGAGAGTAGCCTTAATTTCAAGTCTCTTGTTGCTGAGCAGTGTTGTGCACGAAACAGTGTATCGACTGAAACCATTGTAGTGTAATTAATTGTTAATTACTATACTATTTATGTAATTAACTCAGAATAAGAATATGGGAATTATTGTTGATCTCCAACCCGGTCACTATTGTAACACAGTTTATGGTCCCCGTGTTCTGGCCAGATCCAAGCGGAGATTCAGAGAGGCCAAAACTCATCTGCGAAGTTCTGTTTCAAAAGTCCACCACGTGCCCACGGTACTATTTTGACCTAAAAAATGTAAGGCATAACCAATGAAGAAGAGCGTTGGTTGTGGTCTCGGCATCGTTTTTCTATCAGAAATAGATTATCGAATTAGATACTATTAGTTGGTTTTAGTTTTTAGGTAGTATTCGTATTAAGATTTAGTGAGCTACGGCTACGCTTGTGGCTGGGCTAGTGCCGTCTCCGATCATGTATTAGTCAGAATATCAGTTGTCGTGACGTAGATTTCACGACCGGTATCAAATAAATATTTTTCTTTCTTTATTTATTTCTTTTATGTGGATGGAAAAGATTGAAGATAACCTGTGAAGAAACTCAATTATGTATGAGAGGTTCACTAATACATAAGGACCAGACACGAGTATATCGGTCGGAATGAGCACCTGAGAGTTATTTGATCATTATTTTAGTCGAAGGATTAACCGTTGAAGAAGCACTCTGTGATCTAGTTGGACAAGGAACAAATATGGTTTATTGAAAACGCGGAATTAAATCCAGCCTTCAAAATGTTTAATCACCTCCCTATAACTATCCAAATTTTTTACAACTTTATACTAAAGAGCTAACGCGTCATATCAAAGCTCAGCTCAGCCTCCGACATCCGCCAACATATCAGACCCACAGTTTATCACTTCTGACGGTTATTTTTGAACGTACGTTTATCGCCATTGCCTCGTTTAGTCTGACCGCTGTCGCGATCGGTTCAAGTTTACTTCGGTGTTGGATTACCAGTTTGTTGTGTACGTGACAGAAATCTGGAAATCGAAAGTAGGTGATTTTTATTAACTTTTTGCAGTCCAATTTCGTAGTAGTTTTGTGAAATCATTTTAAGCGTTTCTACGTTCATGTTAGAATACGTTTTTATCAACTGTGTGAAAGGTCCTTATTATAACTATGTTTTTGTTTATTTTATTTAATTTGGGAAGCTTCGTGGAAGCTCACAGTGTGTCTATGTATCACACATATGCACATGTATGTTTTTTTTACCGAAATAATTCAAATAATTTTATATTCATTAATATAGCAAAGATGGCTTCAATAGGACTTTATCATCGGTTTCATAATTAGTTTGAAACTATACTTGCTATGGGATGTTTTAACTTGTCATAGTTTTTAATTCTTAATAAGAGCGGCACGCTTTATTTTTCTATTCAACTTTAACTCTATCATACATATTGCCGGTTGTTCACATTGATTAAGGCGGCATTTTCCACATATTGAACAGCTTCAATCTCAATTTTGCATTACCACAAATATATTACGTGTATTAGAAATACACGTCTAATATTTTTATGTAACTTTCTTACATAGTGATGAAAACTTTTAGCATTCCATAGAATTAATGTGCGAGTGTCAGTTATATTGTGTTATGGTGTTGAAGAAAAGGGAGCAAGAAATTACACCTGGGACTTATCCTAGGTTTATCGTTCCACTACAAAATGCACTAAAGCTCTGGTCAAGCCTAGATCTTGTGACGTTGGAAAGTGGGATTTAGCATGTATACTTCTTGCACCTATTTTAACCGCCAACTATTCAATAATTTATTTTATTGTTGTTAATTGATTTGTCAAATTAAAGTATTTATTTATTTTTATCGTGTGGTTGTTGAAGGGTGCACGTTTCGAGCACACCGCGAAGGGGTTCGAGGTTAGTCTTGGATGGAATTGCTATATTTCTCGGTAGCACAATGACATATGCTCTTTGAGTGCAATTGCTAAAGTTATTAGCTGAATTAATCAACGATACGTTCCTTAAATTACGATTACGCAACGTAGAGCGTTGAATATAGATCATGCTAGATCGAAGCAGTTGCTTAAACTTACGATCCAAAAATATTTTCCCATTCATCTACAGGCGATGCGTGGTACTGTTCAGTTCTTGCACTATGTGAAGTCGCATGTACAGTGGCAGGGTCGAAATAGCGCGATTAGTAGTAACCAAGTCCGGGGTGGACTTGGATAGATAGACAGATAAAATCATTATTTACAAAACATCTTCATCACAAACAAACATAGGAACACAAAGAAACTAAAATTAAATTTTCTTTAAACAATAATACCTGTGCTCTGGTACCATATCTATCGTGAGAAGAAGAGATTTTAAGTGTCGAAAAGAGATATGTCGGCTTTTCACATTTCAAGACATCAAACACCACGCAAGCAAGGTGCAGATGGCTCCTAGAGGTCATATTCAGCATGGGAGCCTCATTTAAATATGGAGAAATGTGACTTCTAGGAGTTATTATGAAGCAAAAGCGACAACATGCATTTTGCACTCGTTGAATAAGACGACGAGTTTTCGACTGCAGACGTGGACCATATACCAAGTCTCCATAATTAAGTTTTGATAATATTAATGATTAGCAGAGTAATTAGTCGTAGTTTTTCACTAAGGAGGTTCTTAGTATTGTACAACGCTTAGCTGGGCTTGGCTAGTGAGCTTCATTTTAGTGAAGTTCAAATTTGTTGATATTGTTTTTTTTTACGAAAGGCACATTCTGGACCTTTATCTATTTTACGAATAGCAATAAGTACTCGTATATGCATAAACACGTTTATATGTCATTTTTACCCTAAGTTCATTTGATGCTAAGGATACTGTCATGAAACAAGTCTACGTCGATGTCAATACATAACAAACTGTAAGCTTTTATATAAAAAAATGTAAAATATATGTAAAAGAAATTTATAGAAAATTATTGAATAATTTACTTGTCAGTTATTTTTGTTTGTTTATAATATTTAGTTAAAAATTAAATAACTTGCCGCTGATCTAAATAATTATCTAATTACGCTAATCACAAAATTCCAAGTTTTCCTAAGACATCCTTAATTACCAAATCACTCATTATGTTTCAGCTCTTTGTGTTTTCAGCACAAATTGGCTTCAGCGCCTTTGTTTGATTGCGAAGCGATTGTTTCTAGCAGCGGCTGATTGTGGAACGTTATTCTATATTTTCAGTAGATAATTACTTGCGTTTAAATGAGAAACGTAATACGGACGAGTAAATGGTTACGTGGAAAAAATAGCTTTTAAAGTAAGGACGTGGATTTAAAAAAAATATGGAGTTCATATTTTATACTGTCGGACTAAATACATCCAATTAATGTCAGAGGTGGTTTGACTATCTGTGAGAATGTATTTCTATAATATTTTCGTTCCGAGTACTGTATTTTTCAATTCAATTTCAAGGAAACCAATAAAAATAAAACAAAATAATGTTTTACTTAATATTAATTCACAATTTTGTGTAATAAGTGTGCAAACTTAATTAATTTTTCTCCATAGAACATGAGAAATAGAAATGATTTTTCATTTGACTCACAATGAAATAATAGTAGATTATACACCAGGAGGATAAGCGACTTAAACCACTGAAACTTAAAACAATGAAGGACTGGCGGGTTCATTCAAGAATGGAAAGTGGGATTACTAATTCTAAATATAGAGCGAGATTTAAGCCTTTTCAAGATAAATACATATTTTATCCTGAGGTGTATATACTTTACTTTTAACATCCACTAAAATTATAATAATCACATATTTTTTGTTTTTAGTGACTATCTAGTGGCAGTTTTTAAAAATCGTCCATCAGTCGGAATAATTGAACCAATAACACGACCATAAAGTCATTTTTTCTCTTTTATAAATATTTACATAATTATATAAATCAAATTATTTGCAAAATAATAATTAATCGTATTCCTTTTTTATTGTTAGTTGTAAGCTTCATCCAATATGCTCTATACTATAGCGAGTTGGACAGCTCATTATTTTAATTACATATTTAATACGCTGCGTAACTCATTATAGTTATATGAATTATATTACAGGTGTCGAACAACGAAACACAGACGAAACAAGAAACGCTAGAGGCTCTGCTGGACTTAGGTCTTCATTAAAAAGTTCTCCGCTCCGATCAGTCTTGCGTAGCTAGCATCAAATAGAAATAGATTTTGAATCTTAACTATTGCTAACTTTTTTAATAAACACTTCCTTCTCGTTTCGAGTGAGTGCTAAAAAGGGAATGTTGAAATCATTTTCGGTCGCTTCAATCAGCTCGATTCTTTTTAGATGGGGAAAATGGAGTAATCTGTTCAAATGTTCGATTATTGCACAACTGCACATAAAAAAATATGGAAGAATTATTAAATTTATGTCAGTGTATAATCCATTATTCATAATTAGATCGTTGCGTTCTTGAGATTCATTATTAGGATTTATTTGTTCATAAACATGCCGCAAAAAGCTTAACAACTGACTTTAAAAATATTATATAGTTGAATTATAAACTTAAAATTAATATATAGCGATATCTATTTATCATTTATTACTATTCAGTCGTAAGGCGCCATAGATAAGAATGTTTATGTAGTGTTAACGTCTTGATAATGATATTAAATAAAAAAAAACAACTGTTATTTTTAAACCGTTGTCAATGAGATTATGAAATAGTGGAGACATTGTTTTGGTTTAGTGACATGATAGCAATATATGATGTAATTTTTTATGCAAGAAATCTTTAATAACAACAATAATAATGTTAACAATAATTTGTTACCTTTGTATTTTTATTGAAATATACTTAATGAACGAGCAATTTCAAATTCAAATGAAATTTAAACTGACGCGGTTGTAAAAATAATACTGAAATTCTAGTTGTATTGTTTTATTTTGATCGTAAATTTATCACGAGCATCAAACTTATTTATTTATATGAGATATCTTTAAAAGGAGCTTCATCTCATGTAAGACCATTACAACATTATTACAAATTTGAAAAATGTAAAACACTAGTTTGGTAGTTTTCAGTACATTATCTAGGGCTGGTTAGGGCATTATCGATCTAGGATTTCACGATTCGAAAATCAGTGCTGACACCACAGCACTACCGACGCTCATTAGACCACAGGCAACTTACTTTCAATTTGTGTTTCACAAAGGGCATAAAGCTCCTAGTACTCATCAGGGGGTTTTGGTCGGTAGTGTATGTTGATTGCGTAGCGTGTAAGGTCGGCAAGGCGTGAGTGCCTATAGAGTTTCAAAAGTTCATAACCTGTGGTTATGGACTTTGCTTTTCATCAGGGGATTGAAATGCTGTAACTTTGTAATACGCAAAACATAATTTGTGATATGTAAACAAATATTAATTCTTTGCTTTTACAGTGAATGAAGAGCCGAAGAAGAGTATAGACGAAGAGGCGGGTTTGCCTGAGGATTGTGATGATGAGAAGGACCTCGGCCTTAAGAATGGCCGTCCCAGAGTACTGGCGAGGATTGAGACAGTTCCAGATATAAAGAAGGACACGTCGGGAATTACTACACAGTACATTGCTACTGGTATAGGTATGACGATTTTACAATAATACTTAAAATAGAGTGTATCGCGGAAGAAATGAATAATTCAAATACTCGTATATTTATTGAGACATAAACACAGACAGAGAAACACTAAATAAAAAAGTCTGTAACACTTCTGTACGTTTATGTTTTTACTCATATGGGGAATTCAACCACTGACCACCTCACGATTAACATCGGTGGTATTTTATGTTTGGTGGTATACGAATGAAATGTTTTATGATTGATGACGAAAAATATGAGTGTGCCAGCGCATACCATTGAAATTACCAGTCATCTTGATATATATGCCGCAGCTTGTTTTGAGGAATGTGATATAGTAGGGGAGGCCAGGATGCTAAATGTGTATTTACTAGAGCGTCGTAGAGACCTAATGGAATTGAAAGGTTATATTTAGGAAGAAAAAAGATTATGACATGTGTATATTTTTAACGGTGGGTTTAGCAGCTACAGGTTTTTTAAAAATTTTGAAGTCTAAAAATGTCACATAGAATTCTTGATCGTGTCAGATATTAATAGCATAAATTATACAAGAC
This sequence comes from Scirpophaga incertulas, assembly GCA_036419045.1. NCBI lineage: Eukaryota > Metazoa > Arthropoda > Insecta > Lepidoptera > Crambidae > Scirpophaga > Scirpophaga incertulas. Next base: position 14,778,622 of record CM071630.1, on the reverse strand, counting down.
TATATTCAAATGTGACACAAGATTATTTGCCACATTTAATTAATTCCAAAACAAATAATGACTATTCAAAATTTTATTTTTCGTATTGCCATATTTTGAAATTCTCTGCACGTTATTGAAAAATTTAAGAATCAACAGATTCACGTCATCAAACTAAACCATTGTATGTGCTAATCTGACGTGCACGATTAAATTCATATAACAAATATTTTTTTAAACTAGTTCGTCACTAGATGGCGCTCTGAAATTTTGTAGGGTTATTCAACAAGACGAGAGGCATCTCCCATATCTTAATCTGACACGCCGGAGTAACTGCAAAAATCCCCTCTTGGCCTCCCCTACTATTATATATATATACAGGGTGTCCCAAAAACGACACGTCACAGTGACACTGGGGTTAGGCCAGCACAAGAGGCATCGAATAAGCCTAACATGACCTCAGTAAAAGTTGCTCGGTTTTCAAGATATTGTCAATTTAAACTTTTTCAAAATTTTCACGTTTTTTAACGTGTTCAGTGCTAGCATTACGTTAGATAGCCCTCAGGTTTCGATTTTTCTTTGTACTCTTGTTGCGAATAGTTGCTTAAGATGATAGAAGTGTTATTTCGTTGATAACTAATGTAAAATGTGGAAAAATACTGGATTGAACTTGAAAAAATTGAACAACGAAAAATTACTTTCAACTTTGATCACTTGCCGTGAAAAAAAATTCAAAGAAACTAAATGAGCAAATAACGTTAAAAACTTGCATGTCTTATGCTTATTCCAAAATGGTATAACACATGTGTCTTATTTTAATATTATACGATTTTTTAATGCTTCACTAATACTAGGAACCCCGGAAGCTACCGCTAGCAGGTAAAAAAATAATGTCACGCGCAACGATAAGGCATTGTTATTGTTATCTATTAGCTTTTTTGTTTGTCAAATGCATGAGAATGAAAGATAAGGATAGTTTATTACCCTTTTGTCGGCTAGATATTGTAAGCAAATAGCTTTGTTTTTGACGTACGTGTCGTTATCATCTTTTCAAAGAAATGGAGAAGAAAGAGGGGTTGTAGTTTTAATTCTTATGGCCCTGCACTGCAAATCAAGTTGTTACGACAGTTCGTTACCTTGCGTTTCGTACGACAACCGTGTTAATCTCTGCGTTCCTTGTTTCCGTGTATTCCTTAATTTAAATCGACTTGGCTTTTCTCTGGACTCTGATTTCTGTTTTGAACGACAACTCGGCGCTCTGTTGGACACTGATATTGCTTTACGGAACTGTCTTATTAACGATGGCAAATCGTGGTACCCAATACACTCACCGTGACTACTCGGACATGCACTTGATTTACGGCGAAACCAGGCAGGTTTCCAATCGAGGCAATGTTTCGTACAACGCAAGATTGGCTGCAAGATTATACTCCGAAAGATATCCAAACCGTAATCCGACGACTTACGAAGTGATCTTAAGAGTTGTGAACGCTTATCGTGATGGCAGATTACCTGGAGTGAGTCACTCAGAAGGAAGACCTCGGACTGTTGACGACAACGTGGTGTTAGAGCAAGTACGAGAGGAGCCAGGAACTTCAGTGCGAATTATTGAACGCCGCACTGGTGTTCCCAAATCTTCGGCACATCGAATTTTAAAACGCCACAAATACCATCCCTACCATATCCAACGCGTCCAAACACTGCTTCCGGCGGACTACGCTGCGCGTGTCCAGTTTTGCCGGACAATGATTCAGAAATGGAGAGAAAATCCAAATTTCTTCAATGAAGTGTTATGGAGCGACGAATCAGCCTGCAAAAGGGATGGGTATATCAATTTGCACAACATCCATAGCTGGCAATTAGACAACCCACATGAAAAAAGAGAAGACCGATCACAGTACCAATTTAAAATTAATCTGTGGACGGGAATTTTCAACGGTCAAATATTGGGACCGGTCGAGTTGCCGCCTGTTCTGAATGGACAAAATTATTTAGAACATTTGCGAAACAACCTTCCTGTATTATTGGAAGATACTCCGTTGGCGCTGAGACGAAGGATGTGGTTCCAACAAGATGGCTGCCCAGCACACTATGCCTTACCAGTACGTCAGTACCTAAGCAACGCATTCCCCGAAAGATGGATTGGGCGACAGGGGCCAATTTCATGGCCACCGCGTTCCCCGGATCTAAATCCCTTAGATTTCTTTTATTGGGGTTGTCTAAAAGACAAAGTTTATGCGAAACCAATAAGATCCGAAGAAGAGTTACGGCGACGTGTATTCGATGCAGCTCGCACCATATCAGAAATCAGCTTAAGAACATTGAGCCGTAATTTTATTAGGCGATGTCACTTATGTATTAGAGTTCAAGGGAGACAGTTCGAGCATTTACTGTAAACTTATTAAACCAATAAGATACATGTGTTATACCATTTTGGAATTGGCATAACACATGCAAGTTTTTAAAGTTATTTGCTCATTTAGTTTCTTTGAAATTTTTTTCACGGCAAGTGATCAAAGTTGAAAGTTATTTTTCGTTGTTCAATTTTTTTCAAGTTCAATCCAGTATTTTTCCACATTTTACATAAGTTGTCAACGAAATAACACTTCTATCATCTTAAGCAACTATTCGCAACAAGAGTGCAAAAGAAAAATGGAAACCTGAGGGCTATCTAACATAATGCTAGCACTGAACATGTTAAGAAACTTGAAATTTAGAAAAAGTTTAAATTGGAAATATCTTGAAAACCGAGCAACTTTTACTGAGGTCATGTTAGGCTTGTTCGATGCCTCTTGTGCTGGCCTAACTCCAGTGTCACTGTGACGTGTCGTTTTTGGGACACCCTGTATATAGCTGTAAAAGCTAACCATTATATTTCGCGGTTCTACAACTAGGGATCGTTTATGGTAGCTTACAGATAAACGCTATTTTAGTTTGTTAACAATTGTGGAAAAACAGCGACGTTAATTTTTATTGTATTCAATTCTCAGTAAACTTGGGAGCGTTTGCAGCTGGTGCCTGTATCGCTTGGTCTTCCTCAGCACTACTACTACTACATCACGCCAAGAGTGAGGTAAGAGATCATTAGGTATGATTTAGCATCTCTCCTAGACTGACGGAATACAGTGGTTACAATAGGGGCTATTCAAGATAATACTCTGTTTAAAGGTCCTTAGAGATCACTTGTTATGTATTTGTACTATGGAGAGTACGATTACATAGACCAGTTTATCTGAAATGATTGTCTATTAGACATTTAGAGGTTGGAATTCGGTTGTTCTAGCATTATAGTGTGATGGAAAATGAAAATACATACAATTATAAGACAAGCGTTCAATAACAGTACAAAATCTATATTAGAGTGTAATTGGAAACTGCTTGTTCTCTAGCAGTACTCGTAGTACGACGTATTAGATCGCTTTTTTAAAACCGTTCTATCCAGTTGATCGTGATGCAACGACGCGCGTACACGTGTTCATCGTTGCAATCGATAATTTGTGGTGTAGGTAGTTTTGCGGACGCGGTCTCGCCGTGTCCAAGTGAAGTATTTTATAAGTATGTGAAAAAAAAAATCGTTTGAACAGTGATAAACTTTTAGTGTACCTACAGTTCTCCCTACCCGAAGTTTCTGATTACAGGGACTATGGCATCTCAACCAATTAATTACTCAACCGTTGTTAAAACCCAAAATGAACCCTTTCCTATCAAACATGACGCCGTAATAGTAGATTCCTTGGACAATGTGCAGATAAAAGATTACGCTCTTGCATTTAGCAAACTTATAGAATCAACACAAATACGATTTTTGAGCCGCATGTCAAACAATCGAGTATGCGTTTTCGTATCATCTAAGCAGCTTGCGGACGAACTTGTTGACAAGCATCAATGCATTTTGATAAATAATCAAAAATTACCAATACGTCCTCTTATTACCCGCAATAAAAGGGTAATTCTATCTATCGTATGCCGTATAATTCCACATAGTTGTATAGAATCCAAACTAAAAGAATTAAATATCAAGATGGCGTCTACTATAACATTTGTCAGAGCTGGCCTTACTGAGCCTGGCTTTAGTCACATTTTAAGCTTTCGCAGACAAGTTTACATTCCACCTGAGGAAACTAAGAACCTTCCTGAACGCCTACAGATCGTTTACGACGACACGCCTTACTGGATTTATCTTACCACTGATTCCATGACATGTTTCATCTGCAAGAAGGAAGGTCATGTAGCCAGCAAATGTCCGGAAATAGATTCAACTACTATGCAGCCGTCAATGGTTACGCTAACTAAAAAGACGACAACAGTAACGTCGACGAATTTGATTACAAACTTACAGTCCCCAGAGAACGCCTTATCGGAATATGAGCCCACAGTCTCCACTTCCGAAAAACAACTCAATCTCAGTGAAAAGTCGCACCCTAACGAAGGTACGAAACCAGAACATAGCGTTGCTACAAACTTTAAGCGACCTCACCCTCCAACGGAATCAAGCTGCAGTAATGATCCAATAATAGACATATCCGAAAATTTATCGGCTGGTGACCTTGAATCTATGTCTAGTGTACCCTCCCCAGACGACGACGACGACACCGCAAGTGATTTCTCCACTGAAATAAAAGGCCCGAAAAAACTCAAAAAATCCACCCAACGAGTAATTTCATCTACTGACTGGTCAATAATCAGAGATCATATAGAAAAATCTGAAAAACCATATCCAATGACCAGTCTCCAACTAAAAGAGTTTTTAAATGAATCTTTTGGTGTTCATGATGTTAAACCTATAGCTTCAAAATACTTTTTATATGAATACAATTCTTGTATAGATATGTTAAAAGAACTTATTCCTATATTCAAAGACAGAAAAATTAAAAACAGAATTACACGTATAGTTAAAAAATTGAGACAAAGTTCTATAGTGGATGAAAATTAGCATCACATTATAGGTAGATTTCAAACCAAGTAGATATATAAATAAATAAATATATATTTTTTATTGCATGTATAGTAACATTTTTCCAAAAATTAACAAAAGTATTGTTCATTATAATTTAAAAATAGTGCAGTGGAATTGTAGAAGCATTTTACATAAATTATATGATTCAGAGGCATACTTAAATCAGGAAAAAATACATATTTGTATATGTTCAGAGACATGGCTAACCGAGAATAAAAATGTCAATATTTCTAACTACACATGTTTCAGGAAAGACCGTGAAGATAACTACGGCGGACTTGCGATATTTGCTCATAAATCTTCTTTCTTCTTCTTCTTCTTCAATGTTCTTTTAAAAACTTATTGATAGATTATTTGAATATTGATTACCTATGTATAGAACTACATAATAGTCAGAAACTGAAGTACATAGTAGGTATTTATTCTCCTAGCAGCGTTCTGATCAACAGAAACGATTATGACAGTCTTTTCTGTTGCTTACCCAAGAATACATTAATTGCGGGAGATTTTAATGCTCACCATTCTGCTTGGTCTTATAAGACAGACACCAGAGGTCGATTACTCTCAGAATGCAGTTTGGACAACCATTTCGTTTTTTGGATGATGGCAGTGTCACAAGATCTGTTCTAGTTCAAGGTGAAATAATTAACACCTCCACAGACATCACATTTGCTAGTGCTGACATTGCTATGAATTGCGATTGGTTGACCACATATGAATGTTTCGGAAGTGATCATTTTCTTATTAATTATTATTTTCTTATTAAATTAAAATTAGCAACTCTTGTAATTCTATCACTTTTTTGAAACGTAATATAAAACAGGCAAATTGGACTGGTTACAAACAAGAAATCAGTACTAATACAATTAGTTAATTCAATTAGTAATTGTGTACAAGAAAATTATGATAATTTTGTATCTATAATAACCGCAGCAGCTAACAAATTTATACCCTTTATTAAGTTTAATTCCGACCCTAATAACAAGTTTAAGCCAAAACCGTGGTGGAACCCTAGTTTGTCAAAAGCAGTAGCCGAAAGAAGATTAGCTTTAAAAACATTTCGTAATAAAAATAGGTAAAAAACTTTTTAATTTAAACGGTTTTATGTTAAACATACATTGCAATGTTTAAGATAAATGTACTAAAAATGTACTAAAAACCAAAAAATAATAAAATAGATACAGTCGTGAGAATTATAACATATGCATAGACTAGACTAAAATAAAACCGTGGGGCACATTGAAACAACACAACGATTGTAGACAATTGATGTGCCACGGTTTTTTTAGTCTAGTCTATGCATATGTTTATAATTCTCACGACTGTATCTATTTTATTATTTTTTGGTTTTTAGTACATTTTTAGTACATTTATCTTAAACATTGCAATGTATGTTTAACATAAAACCGTTTAAATTAAAAAGTTTTTTACCTATTTTTATTTTCTAGTTTTTAGTTTTTATTTCGCATTATTCTCTTTTAAAACCTAAGTTATCCGCCATTTTGTAGAGGCCGCCATCTTGGATTTTAATTTTATATAGTACATTGTATTCTACTGGTTGAGCACTTTCATTTGATACCCATATTGATGGGATTGATAAAACCTACGTTATCCGCCATTTTGTAGCGGCCGCCATCTTGGATTTAATTTTTTTATAGTATATTGTATTCTGCTTGTTGAGCCCTTTCATTTGATACCCATATTGATGGGATTAATAAAACCTAAATTGTCCGCCATTTTGTAGCGGCGGCCATGTTGAATTTATAATGATAATGAATAAATATAATTGTATTGTCACCAAAATCCAAAGTGTATACAAAATTTCAGATTAATCGGTTGACAGGAAGAGGGTGAAATTTGATTTACTAAATTTGACCCAAGAATGAACCGGGCTGAGCTAAATAAAACCGTTTAAAAATAGAACAATAGATAACTATTATATGTTTAAAGAAAAAATTAAAATTACTAGAAAGTTACTAAGAGATGCAAAAAAGGCAGTCATGGGTTAAGTTTTGTAATGATACTAACTCAAACATGTCCAGCAGTGACATGTGGAGAAGGTTAAAATGGGTTAAGGGTCGCAACAATTCACATAATGTATGTTTAAAAGATAGTGAAGCGGAACAATTTTTAAGAAAACTGACGCCCGTCATCGATACCGACAACATTAAACTTTATGGACAGGATATTTTTTTCAACATCAAGATCTGTAATACTGCTGCATATATAATAATAATACATATATAACATAATAAATATAGCAAATAGTAATAAATTCAATTGCTATTTTCTATGAAAATAAACGATCTCATACTTTAGTTAACATTATTCCCCTAATCTTTACTAAGAAAATAATAATAAATCAATTACGTACTAACTGAAGCGTCACGTAGTAACCCTACGGCGGCCAAAGGTCCACTTGTACACTTATATTTGTAACCTGCGAGGGGTTGGCTCAATAAATAATGTTTTCATTAGAACCCGCCGATAAATTAACTCTGTGGCTGGCGTGTTGCTGTGTCGCTGTTAGGGATGCCATATATAAATAAAAATTGAAAAGAAAACAAAGAATGTAATGTCTCCTAATATTTTAAGGTGTGGTTGATTATTGGTTCTAATTTATCTGTGATGACGACTAAGAGTCGTCTTCAAGATGTCTCTTAATGAAAATATAGGTAATGATAATTTTCCAATAACTAAATTTTCTTTTACTTTTACTGAATGTTATCTTGACAAGCCGAAAATTATTTTTTAATTGACGCGGGTCTTTTGTCATCTATGCGGATTACTATCATCGTACATTTTTACCGTTAAGCGATTGAGATATAGCAGTAAGTCGGTATTTTATTACTGACTACTTAATTATATTACCAACATTAATATTACTACTTAAATTTTTTTTTACATTATAATTTGCCAACATACATTTTGGTCCTTTTATATTGAAATATTTAAATTATATATTTTATATTGAAATCGAAGTTAGGAGATCAGTAAGCAAAATTTCCCATGATCTCATGTTGTTTTATTTAGTTGTGAATATGTTCGGGCTTTTCTTAACAGGAGTTTTGTTTTATTGGATTAAATATTTTGCTCGATCGCTCTATTATATTTGTTATTTAGTGTAAAATTTATTATTTATTTAATAACCAGTTGACAACCCTACACAAGTTCGCATAGGCATTTACAGGTAGGAGGTATTCCTGGCGTCATTAACGGCCACCTTTTATTTGTGTTTGGGGGATGGTGAAACTTGCACCCTTTAGAATAAATCCTTTTTTAACGACGATTTTTATATTTATAGAACATTGTTTGTTTTTTAATTTCTTAGATTATTTTAAAATAAATCGGAAATTTAAATATCATGTGTGATATATTTTCGTCAGTCACGATGCGATTCTTGGAATTTATAAATAGTTGTAGTTTATAAATAGTCACCCCACTCACAGCTCACTCGCACTCATGTCTGCATAAAAATCTAATGCGCGGCCATCCCTGTAACTGTCCCACTATCGATTCGGTGGATACACATACGTATCTTGGTCTCGTTATTGACAACAGGTTTTGCTGGAGGGCCCATATTGAAAAAGTGTGTGATAGGTTGCGAGCGTTGTTGGCGAATTTCTATGTAATTAAAAACCGGATGCCATTTAAAATAAGACTCATTCTGTACAAAGCACTATCTGAGTCCATAGTTTCCTACGGTTTGTCTAGCTATGGGCGCACGTTTAAAACCTATCTTGATCAAATCTATAGGTTGCAAGTTCGAATACTAAAACGAATAGTTTCTCCACACATTAAAAGTAAATATGCAAACGACGAACTAAAACTTTTTGATCACTGCGGTACCCTACCCATTCATCTTAAAACTCAACTCAACATTGTCAAGGAACAATTTTTCAACCCAAATTTTAATAAAAAAATCTAGCATCCTGTGTACACGAGGTACGTTGCGCAGAACAAACTGGTTACCGCGTCAGCGAACAACTACTACGGCGAGCGGACCAGTGCGTTCGTAGTACCGCGCATTTTAAACTCTATACCTACAGAGGTTAGAGAAAAAATCACGCAATCTAATTTGAAAAACAGACTTCATGCTTACTTCAAAGCATCATTGTAATGCTAAGGAAGTACTTATACCAATTAGTTAGTAGTTTTACATGGGTCTGTAATTTGTTAAGTAAGGAAGCAAGTATAAAATTTGTAGTAATTGTATTTATTTATATTTAGGTTAACATTTAGGTATAATTAAATTAAGGAAACAACATTGTAAGCAACGTGGAATGCTGTCGCCACACACAAACCTCTGTGGTTTAAGTGGCGTCCATTATCAAACTTTTTTTTTGTAAACTTAGTATTATCAATAATAAATAAAAAAAAAAAAGAAAAAGTTATATAGTCAACTTTTTTCTTCTGCTTATATTTGTATAGATTTCTATAATTCGAATGTATGCTCACAAGGATTAATAGTTTATTAAATAACATATTATATTTTTCATTAATATACAGAATTAATTTAATATTTATCTGATAGGAGGTAGTAAACCTCCTTTCAGATAATATTTTTACTTTTAACAACATAAGTGTTGTTTGTTGTTGTTGTACTGCGTGTCATCAAATGATAAAAAATATTTGTTTAAAAACCTTTAAGTTGTGAGAGTTATTAAGTAATCATAGATACAGAGAGAGAGAGACATTAAAAATTATTTTGGCAATTAGGGAGTAGAGACAATAAAGAACTTGATTAGATTATCCATTAAGGTGCCGCGTCATTTAATAATTGAATTATCTGCTAACACATGTATTACCTCTTTTATACAAAACTTTAAAAGAAGTGTAAAGAAACACCTTATAAGTCATCAAGATCAGGGTGGCAAGTGTACTGTACATTTGAACTCCGTTGTTATATATATACCATCTGGTGGACCAAAATGCATAATTTTAAATCCGGGATCAAATCTGAAATTTAGTAATCTTCTAAAAACCTTAAAACACACCATTCAATTAAACTTTGTAAAGTTAAATACTTCTTTTTTATAGATATTTCATATGATTTAAAAAAGAAAATATCGTGTTAAGAAAGTAAGTAACTTAAAGCACTTTTATCCTCCGAAAGGACATACAAACAAGTTCCAAATTAATGTGAATGTCAATTTTTATGAAACAACTTATCTAATTTGCAACTTTCTTAATAAAATATCTTGGCGAGTAGATATCTGAGCGTGATCCGGCACAATCAAGTGGTGTTAGGGAGTCGGGATACAGTAGAAGTAAAAAAGTAACATTTTTTAAAATCAGGAATTACTTGACAGCGAATAAAAAAGGCATATTTTATACTGCAGTAGACGCTTTTACCTAAAGATTTGTAAAAAATATTTTGATTTGAAACTAAATTATATTGAAATAGTGATAAATAACGTATGTATATAGCTCTGTCTTTGTAAAATAACAAGTTAAATTTGGAAATATTACAAAAGGTTATAACTATATATAATGTATGGAATTTATAAATATGTCATAAACACTGTTTAGACATGACATAAACATGGTGACAGACTTGTGATTTTGAAGGTGGGTGCAGACACAAGTACGAGTATCAAGTGACGATAGTAGCGCAGCAAACACAATTTCTTGGAATATTCGCTAATCTATCCCGCTGAAAATCCCTTATTATGTTAGTAAGAAAAAATATTGATAAATTGAAATCTGATAAATTTATTTTTTCAATAAATATATTCTAGGCTGATTAATCTGAAAGTTTCGCTGTGTACTATTAGGACTACCATTCTTGCTCTTAATGCTAATAATATTCTTGCTTACAATATTTTTAAGGACTTCTAAAAATAAGTTATTCAATTAGTGTTTCCTCAATTTTCTGATTTTCTTGGCACTGAATCCAGAATACAAGAAAAAAATACTTATCTAATATATTTTTGATTGGAAAAAATATTTGTAACGGATAACATAACAAAATCCTCATTATCCATAATCGCGTTATTGTAATAGATAAGTAATCGTATTTTTTATAAATGTTGCATACATGTGCTGACGCCAGCTCGTTACTAAGTCAACCTATGTTTTTACTTATACTATAATCGAGGCGTCGTCGGAATTAACATCTTTTTTGAGTTTGAATTTTAATTAGCAAGTTAACTTTCACGAAGCGCTCGCTGGGTGTTGGAAATATGTTGAATCGGCGTATTCGAGAGGCACCGAGAGATATTTTGTTAGCTATCTGACTAGCTATCTTAACACAACTTTGTTTGTATTTTCTAGTAGGAATTTTATATTCTTGGTAGGCACAAATCTATCCCAAATTGATGACAGGTAATAAACACATAAGTACGTGTTTATTGTTACTTGTTTATTGTCTGACCTATCTAAATAAATAGAACATAAAAAAATTACTTGTATACTGTGTTTACTTACTTTTTAGGGTTTGTTTTTGTTAGTCAATTTAAAAATTATAATTATTGTTTCTTTTTTCTCTCAATGTATTAGAATTGAGTGAACTTAATATTTTGTTACCTGTCGTTTTGGAAAAGGTTTTCTCAATTTCGGAACAAGTAGTAGGATTATCTTGGATTCAACATTATTATGTATTTGCAGAGGCATTATGTAAAATATATTTATTCTAAATTTGACTTGATATTTCTATCTAGCTAGGGCACGAAACTAGTATTCGCGCTACAATGCTACGGAGAGTATGGTTTTATAATTAATTAAGCTTTTTTTTCTAGTTTATTTCTCTTTTAATATTATATCTTTTTATTATACACCCATAATATAAATTATTAATTACAGTCTACATAATACGATATTGACTTTTCACTGCGTTTTTTTGATATCTTTAAACATAAATGGGCTACAACAGGCCCGCGGGCGGGATCAGGCTCGCTGTAAGATATGATCTGGCCTGCGAGACGTTTCAAAAAAAACCAATTAAAAAATATTACATTAGGAACTAATAATCACGGGAGTGACAGTGAGGCATCAAATTTGATATTTGCTGCCTCACTCTTTAATTATTGCTTCTCAATTATTCTACGATACGTAAAGGTTTCATCGGAATTTTGAATGAAAAAGCAATAGAATTATATTATATATATAAAGGACTAAGCGCATTATTATATATTATATATAATAATGCGCTTAGTTCTTTATGACATTATCCACCAACAGAACTGGTATTCTAAGTCTATTTGACTCCAGAATGTTATGAATGTGGTAGTGAAAACCATCAGCTTTATTCGATCCCGAGGGCTTAACCATTGTTAGTTCAAGGCGTTTTTTGATGAAATATCAGGTGAATATAACGACGTAACATATGACGTACGTTGTGAAGTTAGATGGCTGAGCAAAAGAAAAATCTTGAAACAGTTTTACGAGCTTAGAAATGAGATAGCAGACTTTGTGAAACTAAATGGTAAAAGATTATCTGGATTAAGGCACCCCAAATGATTGTTTCTTAGTATTTCAGGTCGATCTTACAGGCTTTTTGAATGATTTAAATTTGAAACTTCAAAAACAAGGACAGTTAGTCAATGATTTGTACAGCCATTTCAAAACGTTTTAGATCAAATTGCGCTTGTGGGAGTTACGCTTGCTATCCGGTAACATTTACCATTTTATCACGCGTTCTGCGTATGTAAAATTTTGCTTATGTTCAAAATGCTGAAAAACTCAAGTTACCGTCGGAACAATTTTCGAACAGATGTTCAAAAATATGGAAGACTGTGTCAGATTATTTTTGCTACTCCTACAAAATGTAATGTACAAAATGCTCCAATACTAGGTGTATTACAAATAGAGTTGATCGAGATTCAATAAAATTTACTCCTAAAATAAAAAAAAAATAACGATTTAATTGTAATGTACTGTTTATTTAAATTTCATTTTGTTATTTTAATAAATTGTACTATAATAATATTGTCGTATTATTTCATGTCTACAAAATATTATCACTATTTTAAAATGCATAATAAGTACTTTTAAACGCGGCCCGTGAACGTATTTGCACGCTAAAGTTAGTAAATAATTATGTAAAAAATAAGAAATTTGCTGAAATTATATTAAAATTAAATCCAAACACAATACTCGTACAGTAACTCTTATATATGCACCCGTATCCTATCCAAAATCATTATGTATGGAAATCGAGGTAAGGCTGGAAAAATAAAGTTAACTATACCACCTCTAACGTCATATTGCGCAAATTCTTGGTGCTTGCTTGTACCGCAGTCATAATTTACTGAAATGCAGTTTATTCTGATATTGAACAGTTCGCGAAATGAAAATGCTACCTCTGTGTTTGTCGCATATTAGGGTCAGGATACATCTAGAATATTTTAATTTTACGTTGGTCCTTATGGGAAGTCACCAAGTCATAGAGTAATAAGTATCTGTGATTAAAAGCTATTTTCGTCTTGCGGTCTTTTCTGTTACTGTTACAAATTTAAGTAAATTAATTTTAATGAAATTAAACCTTCATTCATATTCGAAAACGAACACTTAGTAATTAACTTTCTAAATAATACAACTGAATACGTAATCGCTGTGATAACTTCGAGTTAACTATCGAGATGTCACACGCAAGAATTTTTATACCACAGTCTGCTAGAAGTTTCGCATACACTCCTAAAATATATAGAATATTTACTCTTTTTTACTCTGTAAAGTTACAGGATATCACAGAATGTCAAAGCTTCTCTACGTTCTTTCCCAATAATGTACAAAATTCTACCTTATTTGTGTTTACGCGTTCGTCGTAAGAGTAGTTTAAATGTTTAGGCTTCTTATAGTCCTCGGTTCGATTTCTCAAGTCTGTCACTTTCTAATTTTCATAGGAGTAGATAGCGTGTATGCTAAGTGTTTTGTGCTTAGTCGGATGTGTGATCAGTATAGTCAGAGTGTACTCTGCTGCAGATATTAATATGTTATACATTATACTGTTTCGTTCCAAGTACTGCAGAGCAGCAGCATTTTGTGTTTTATTGGGTTCTATATGGTAGTGAAACTACTACTGGGTTACAGAGTTTACGTCTTATGTCAGGAGTTTAAAACATACAATGTGGTTCTTGTTATGTAGGTAAGAATACTACACATAATACAAATATGACAAATGCAACATTATCGAGGCTTATCATTCAGGAGAAGGATCTATTACCAAAAACTAAATTCGATATCTTAAGATCTTCCATGTTTTGGATGGTGAGTCAATATGACCAAAACGTGATTTATCTTCTGTTGTAGTGGGTTGGCCAAGTAAAATAATAGAGAGAATGTAGATTTTCCAATTGGAGATATTTATAATGGGAGTTAGATTTGTGTCTGATTGTTTTTCTATTCTGGATCTAGGTAGGCTAGTTATTAACATTGTAAAGATAATAAAATCCTCCAATTAACATTGTAAAAATAAGAAACTCGTCGTCCGAAACTCGTCTTTTGAACAAAGTGTGAATATCATGGTCAACAACGCCATCAATTATCTACTTTTCTAACCCATTCGAAAATTCACCTTCATTGTTGATGCTTTACCTTGTTAAGCCAAATTAAGCCATTAATTAATAACTACGTATCAATATCCAATTAAGCTATCTTTATAGATTTCTTGAAATTTGCGACAGAGTAATGCAAACTTATACGTTGTTTATGACTTAGCAGTTATTTTTCATGCTATATATATATTAAATATGTTTTTTAATTTAATAAAATTTTTATTCGCATTTTCGCATAAATAAAAACATTACCAAGTGCAAAAAAAAAACTGGCACGTTTTATAATATTTGTAATATGAAATTCACTAAGATTCCTAGAGTGTGTATGCAGCTTAAGGACAAGAAATAACTTTAATTTGCACATAAATGAAAAATTTACAACAGGAAGCGCAATGCAGTTGGTTTTGTGCTGCGTCGATAGACTATTTGTCGATGTCTTCGTTCAATGTTAATTTTTAGATATCATTTTACGTATGCAATCGATAGTACTACAGCTTGATGCGAGTTTTTTCGTATACTAGGAAAAATTAAGCTTGTGCTCACATCTGACGTGTTGGTTGGGTTTTGTTTTAAGTTTTATGGTAGGTGTTGTGTCGCGACATGTTTAGATGGCAATCTAGGATAATCCTATTACTCATTTCTTCTTTACACAAGTAGAAATTTAAATTTGAATTTCGTTCTGTAATACAGACCTAGGGCTTAAGGAAACTTAATCTCCAGTAACTTTAGCTTTTGGTAACGATCAAGTAAGTCATTGTCCATCTTCTTTGGAAAGAAAAAATTTAGAGCACGTTATGCTCCGCTTGTTACACTAATAAAACCATTAACGATGAATACTTTTTATTGCTAATTTGTTGTTCTTATTACTTTCACATATTATATTATATAGTCTTTCTTTGAGTTAATATAAAAACAGCTTAATTATGTTATTTAACGTAGAACAACAGAAATGACGCTATTAATTAAGAAGATAATATAAATACAATAATAATACAAATAATAACGTACAATTAAATTGTTGTTTTAAGAAAATATAAATAAAAATTACTTAGCACTAAGTATATAATTGCAATAAAATATATACCTAGGCGAGATCAATTTCGGTCTGAGACATATTGCTAGAAGATATTTGACCGTGTGCCGGTGTACAATAGTTTATGTAAGCTCGGTGGAATTGTAATTTTATGGTATTACTAGCTGGTGCCCGCGACTTCGTCTGCGGAGGATTAATATTTCAAATTGCTTAAATTAGCGTGGGGTATATCTTTATAAGTTGTCGCCTATTTGTTATTCTGATATATAAGCTATATTATTGGAAAGTTTCATTAAATTCAATTGAGTAGTTTTTACGTGAAAGAGTACAAACATCCAACCAATCCAACTTTCGCGTTAATAATATCAGGAGGGATTGAGCTAGCATGATGGTGGAGACTTCAGGCAAAAGGAACTCCAAAAATACTCAATTCCATTAATTTTAAAGTGAGTTTATTTGATACGTTTTTAGGGGTACTGAAGACTCTACTGTAAGCCTACATCTGGGAATAGCCCTAATATAACAAATAAAAGCTTTCACAAGAATATGAGTTCTACTTTCGACGATACAAAAATAAATTTTGAACAGTGTTTTTATTTACTACAAAGTTGATTAATCGGTAATAATTTTCGAATTAGTTGACATTTGAGTTATGTACTAGGGAAATTCGTAATAACCGATAAAACTAACAAATATGCGTTTGGTCACGCTAACGAAGTTGTAAAAGGCAAAATGTATAAAATATGGTTTTAAAGTGAACCGACTTATTTAACGGATTCGTTTGCCTTTTTTTTTATTAAAACCTCATATCTTTAATCAAATTTGATATAGTAACATTATTTATTTATTGTTTCAGGCGGTATTCACACACGCGACCAATACTACTACGATAAATGACACACATTCTAGGCTTGTGGTGAGTAAATTTAAACTTGTCTCAAAGGAATTAGGCATTTTTAGTTTTAGTGATATATTAAAGCATGAGAGCTAATTTGTGCCACGAAGGGAAGTCGAATGGTAGAATAGATAGTATATACAATCGTCTAAAATTTATTTTCTCACGCCTGTCAAATAAATTAAAGAAAATTATTAAGAGCTTCATTAACAATTTATAATTTCAATATGACTCAATTGTATGACATATTTCATTAGAGTATAGATAATGTGTTTCAATATTATCATTACCACTGATGATATTAAGAAATCCAGAATTTAAGATATTTATCAGTTTCTTGATATCTGCACCTAACACAATTTAGACCTAAATAAACCTAAATATTTTTGGGCGAATATCATGAGGGGCGCGATTTAAGCGGCAAATAACATCATGTACATCAAAGCCTATTTTCATTATAATGCTTTGTAACTATTAACCTTTAATGTATTATTTGTATTTCATACATAGACACGTAAATAGCTTCTTTCCCACGAGGATAGGCACCACTTGCTACGACCCAAATATATTTCCTTATTCCGATTTTGATAAAATTTGTTGAAATTTGAAAATATAGACACTTTGAAACTCGGAAAATTCAATAAATACAACCACCTTTACAAAACCTGTAGAGCAGAATCTGACGTAATTTTGTATGAGAATAGTTTGACACTTGGGGAAGGATATTCGGTAATTTTTCGGCAAAATTAGTTTCCTATTGTCATGTATTGTAATACTTCGTATAAAGAAACGTTTACATTGTTGTTGTCTCGCTCTAACATAAGGTGTCAAATAGCTGTTGTCATCCATTTTGTCCCAATACACGAGTCTGTTAACATCTACTGTTTGATTTCTCTAAACCCAATAACCATCACATCAGGTGTGGTGTAGTATTGTGGTTTCGGTTCAGGGCACCGTCTCAAGTCATTATGGCCGAGAAAAAAGAAGATCATCCGGTCGGTCCACCGCAACCGGCAAGAAACACAGGCGGCGGCGGCGTGCTCGACCACATGGACACGCGGTCGAACAACTTGCCATTAGCCTGGAAAAACTGGCTAACCAAATTCAAAATTTACTTGAAAGCGTTCAACCTAGACAAAGAAAGTGAAGATAGACGCGTCGCACTACTGCTGCACTTCCTCGGGCCAGAATGTCTCAATATATTCTACTCATTCGACGTCGACGTAGACAAGATTAGACTTCAAACATTAATAGAAAAATTCACTGAATACTTCAGCCCGAAGGCGAATATCACTATACTCAGACACACTTTATTCAACAGGAAGCAGCTACCCAATGAAAACCTCGACACATACATAACAGATCTCAAGAATATAGCGTTACAATGCAATTTTGGCAACCTGCAAGATGACCTACTTAAGGATATTTTTAGCTGGAACCTCAATGATGGCAACAAGTACATTAAAGAAAAAATTCTTCAAGAGGCACCATCTTCGTTAGAGTCAGCTATAAAAATAGCAAAAGCCCTTGAAATGTCAAGAAAAGACACAGAAATACTTACGGGTTTAGAAGCAAATCAGTCCATTTCAGCAATACAAAACAGAAGTCATCACCAGTCGCAGTCAGTCCAGTCATATAGAAGTCATCGCTCATCGAGCCGAGGTCGTCCGTCAAGAAGGGCCAGTCCCGAACCGCATTCATCTCGTCATTCAAGTCCTCAACGGTTTGGTAATAATAAGATACATTCTTTCAATCATAAAAATTCTCCAAATTGTAGTAAATGTGGTCAAACACATCGTTTCAAATGTTGGCTTTAGGTGTAAAATGTAATTTTTGTCATAAATATAATCATTATTCTAAAATGTGTAGATCAAAAAAGCATGTCAGTTATATACAACAAGACAATAATATAGAAAGTAATTCATTTTTTCTTGGATCAATAATTGAGTGTAATTCTGTAAAATGTAATGAACAATGGTGTGTCAGCTTAAAAATTCATAACAATATGGTTAATTTTTTAATAGATTCAGGTGCTGATGTCAACATTATGTCACAAAACACATTCAAAACACTAACATTATCTCACACAAATCTTAACAAGACACCATACACATTATCAACATTTACTGGTCAAAATATACCTACTATTGGTTGTTGTAGCATCCCATGCACACTAAATAACAATACATACATACTATCATTTTACATAACAAGTTTAGATTGCAAAAATATACTAGGTAGACAGTCATGTGAGCAGTTAAAATTATTAAAAAGAATTCATTCAGTTACATTTCAGGATAACATCACTAGCAACAAAACAATAAAGTCAAATTCATTACAAGTACAGTCAGACACACAAAAGATACTACACAAATATTGCGAAGTTTTTAATGGTATAGGAGTTCTTAAGAATTATGAATGTCACTTAACATTGAAACATGACTGCCAACCATCCATTGATGCATGTAGGAAAATTCCTTTCAAACTTCAGGACAAAGTGAAAGCAGAACTTAAAAACTTAGAAAAATTTAATATAATTAAAAGAGTCGATGAACCTACAAGTTGGGTCAATTCAATGGTAATTGTGTCAAAGAAAGATGGCAGCATTAGGTTATGTCTAGATCCTCGCAAATTAAATAATGCTATAATGAGATCTCACTATCCATTTCCACATATTGACGAAATAAAGTCAGAGCTTAATGGTGCATGTTTTTTCTCCACCTTAGATGCAAAGTCAGGATTTTGGAATTTATTATTAGATGATGACTCATCTAGGCTATGTACATTCATATCACCTTTTGGTAGATACAGGTTTCTAAGATTACCCTTTGGCATCAATGCTGCTCCAGAAATATTTCACAAAGAGATGGTAACACGCTTCGGTGACATAAAAGGCTTAAAAATAATGATGGACGATTTTCTCATATATGCAAAGACTATTGAGTCTCATAATAGTATCTTGGAACAGGTTTTATCCCGAGCTAAAGATATAGACTTAAAGTTTAACTCAGAGAAGTGTAAAATTGGTCAGTCTGAAGTAAAATATCTAGGCTTTATTTTCAATAAAAATGGGGTGTCAGTAGATCCATCAAAAATAAAATCAATTTGTAATATGCCTCATCCTACTAATGTCACTGAAGTACAAAGATTTCTTGGCATGGTTAATTTTCTTGGTAGTTTTATTAAGGACTTGTCTAAAGAAACTGTTCACTTGAGACAGTTAATTAACAAAAATACAGTTTGGTCTTGGTCACAAAATCATGAAAATGAATTTCAAAAATTAAAGTCACTTATTAGTTCAACACCAGTCCTTACCTATTTTGATCCAGAAAAGCCACTCACACTTTCTGTAGATGCATCAAAAAGTGCTCTAGGAGCAGTAATTTCACATAACATCAGTCCCATAGCATATGGTTCAGCGTCATTGACTAAGTCTCAACAAAATTACTCTCAAATTGAGAAGGAACTTCTAGCAATATTATTTGGCTGTACTAAATTCCACCAGTACATTTATGGCAATAAAGTCCTAGTTGAGACAGATCATAAACCTATTATTTCATTGTTCAAAAAACCATTATTTAATGTCCCTCCAAGGTTACAACGCATAATGCTTCGTCTGCAACCATACGATTTAGTTGTCACATACAAACCTGGTAAATATATATGTCGCAGATACCCTGTCTAGAGCAGCCTTACCAGATACAACACTATTAGATTTAGATGAAGATGTAAAACTACATGTTAACTTACTCACAACTAATTTGTCACTTAGTCCACATAAATTACAACAAATAGAACAAGCTACAGTATCAGATAAAACTCTCCAGACATTGTTAAAATATTGTAAGGAAGGATTTCCCAATTCAAAAAATAAAGTAGAAGATTGTATAAAACCTTATTTTGCTGTAAAAGATGATATTCATTTTGCAAACAATTTACTATTTTTATCAGATAGAGTAATTATTCCAATTTCATTAAGAAAATATTTCTTACAATTATTACATGAGGGCCACAAGGTATTAACAGTTGTAAGACATTAGCAAGACATACAATTATTGGCCAAATATCAATCAAGATGTAGAAAATTATATAAGTAACTGTGAGATCTGCCTCACATTAAGGAAAAGTAATTCAAAAGAAAGTTTACTTCCACATGATTATAAATATCTACCCTGGCACAAAGTAGCCATGGACTTTTTTGAATTTAAAAAAAAGACATACTTAATTATTGTAGATTACTTCACAAAGTATTTTGAGATTGCCTTACTTAATCAGGGGTATAATAGTACACAGGTAATAACACAATTAAAGTCTATATTTTCTCGCCATGGTATTCCACATACTTTAATATCAGACAATGGTCCACCAATGAATTCTACAGCTTTTCATAATTTCACAATGGAATGGAATATACACCATATTACATCAAGCCCATATCTCAGTCGGTCTAATGGGTTAGTTGAACGTACAATATTCACTGTCAAAAGAACATTAAAAAAATGTGAACTTGATAACACAGATCCATACATAGCCATGTTACAACTCCGTAATACACCTAGGAATAATTTATGTTCACCAGCACAGCTGTTGATGTCTCGTCGTCTAAGAAGCAAGTTACCTGTTGTAGAAAAATTGCTAAAACCTAAACTATGTAACTATAAACAACTTAAACAAGTTAATGATCATAACATAAGTAAAATGAAACATTATTATAATAAAAATGTTAAAGATCTTCAGCCCTTGGTAGTAGGTGATAAGGTTATGTTTCAGAAACAACCACAATCATCATGGTCACCAGGTACTATCCAACAGGTTGGTCCAGAACCTAGGTCTTACTTGATTGTTAGTCCATTAGGTACTTTTCGTAGAAACAGACAACATATTTTTAAAACAAAGTGTTACAACCTCTATACCTTTATAAGACATTGAGTTTGTACTTGACTATTTTTATATGTGTGACAATGTCATTGTCATAAAAAAGGAATTAATATACGAATGCTCAATAGATTCATCTTTTTTATTATTATAAATATTCTCGCGATTTAATAGCTTTATAAGTGGCGACCGTGAAATGGAAGAATTAATTAAAAGACGAACCGTTGCGAGGAGATTTTTTACGATTGCCGAAAAAGATGTCGGGGGAGCATTCGACAGTGGTAGCAAAACAGATCTTCCGGCCTTGATTAAGTATTTCGAAGATAAAGCGGAAGATATGTTTGATATTGACCAAAAAATTAAGGATCAGTTGTTCCAAAGTGATGCAGATGACGAGCAAATTTTTTCTGAGTTAGAATCAGCTGAAAAGTACAGACTTCGGTATCATAAGGTACGTGCACAATTTTCTATTGATATGAGCCAGAAAGCGCCATCAGTAGATGCCGAGAGTTATGATGGAGTCAGCGGAACTGTCAAGTGTACCGATAATATTAGAACATTTAAATTACCGGTACTTGAACTAAAGAAGTTCGACGGGCAACCCATGAACTGGATTACTTTTTGGGGACAGTTCAAAAGAATTCACGACGATAAACACATAGATGATTTCGATAAGTTCCGTTATTTAATACAGTCGACGGAACCGTTTTCAAAGGCGAGACAGTTTATTGAGAGTTTCCCACCCTGTGGAGAGAATTACACCCGTGTTTTTAATGAGCTCAAAGAGAGGTTTGCCCGAGATGATTTACTGATAGAAACATATATCAGAGATCTCCTTAAGTTAGTTATACAGAGTAAAGAAAATTCTTCCCTAAGCGATTTATACGACACTTTGTCTTCACATCTGAACGCCTTAGAATCGCTCGGCGTAACAACCGACAAATATGCTGCCATGTTACTACCGATGGTAGAGTCTGCGATCCCTTTAGACATTCTAAAAGCATGGGAACGTAGCCGTGATAAAACGAGTAGACCTGATTTGCAGCAACTATTATCGTATATTAAAGCAGAAGTTGAGAGTGAAGAACGCATCATGGCTGCTAGACAAGGATTTGACAACCAAGCCAGCACATCGAAACAACCTACAGCTGCATGCATAGTAGCACAACCGAAAGTGCGAGATGAAAAAATTATTAAATTTGAATGCATTTTTTGCCAAAAGGGTCATGCGTCACATGATTGTGCCAAATTGTCAAAGTTGTCAATGGAAGAAAAGCGGGACTTACTCAAAGCGAAAAAGGCGTGCTTCATTTGTTTTAAAATCGGGCATGGAACTAAGACCTGTCGAAGCTTTCCAAAATGCGTGATCTGTACTCGACGACATTTCGTGGCGTTGTGTCCTCGACTCGAAGATTTACGAGAACAAGCTTCAGAGAAAGATGCAGACAGAAATAACGCGGAGGCAATGTTGTGTTTGAGAAGGCATAAAACTACGCTTTTACAAACTGTTCTTGTAAAAATTGTATATAATGGTAAAACTGTAATAACAAGAGCTTTGTTTGATAGCGGCGCTCAAAAATCCTATGTTACGACTGATATTACAAATAAGTTAGACATGAAGGTAACGAGCAGGGAAGTATTAACACATTGTTTATTTGGAGGTCTGGAAACAAAAAAAGATTCTGTAAATAGTTACATATTTAGTATAGAAAATTTAGATAGTAATTATAAGTTAGAGATAGAAGCCTATGGTCAAAAGAAAATTTGCGGTTCTATTCCGAGACTTATGGATAGGACATTAAAAAATAAGTTACGTAGTATGAATATTGAGATTACGATAGTGATATACAAAATACAGAAATTGGGTTATTATTAGGTGCTGATGTTATAGGTCACGTCTTGACGGGTCATATTGTACATATTGAAGGCAGTCTCGTAGCGATTGATACTAGGTTAGGTTGGACTTTACAGGGTCAAATAAGTAGATCGTTGAATAATAATATAGTTTGTTGTCTTATGAATATTTCGGTGTCAGATTTTTGGGATATCGAATTGTTAGGTATAAGAGATCCGTCTGAGGTAAAAACTAATCAAAAAAGTGATTTAGAAACTCTTCAGTATTTCAGAGACACAGTTACAAGAGATGCGGACGGTCGCTATGAGGTGCATTTGCCCTGGAAAGAAGGTTTTCCAGAAATGTTAATTGCAGATAATAAAGAGATGGCTTTTAAGCGGCTTGTTTCCACAACGAAAAGATTAAGGAGCACAGGTAACATGGAGCGGTACAATAAAGTATTTGAAGACTGGCTTAGCGAGGGGATTATTGAGAGGGTTACTGATAACGAGGATAGTCAAGGTTTGTATTTATTCCATCACGCAGTTATTAAAGAGTCAAGCACAACAACACCGATAAGACCTGTGTTTGACGCATCGGCAAAATTTCAAGGGCTATCATTAAATTGTAGCCTAAAAAAGGGTACAAATTTAATAGAGAATATTACAAAACTTTTAATATCTTTTCGAAAAAATGCGTTTGGTGTAACAGCTGATATCCGTAAAGCGTTTCTTCAAATATCCATAGTAGAAAAGGACAGAAAGTTTTTAAAATTTTTATGGTGGAGTGAGGTGGACAATTGTAAGACACTAATAACTTACCGTCATAAAAGAGTTGTTTTTGGAGTGTCGTGCAGTCCTTTTTTACTTGCCGCGACTATTAACTACCATCTGGACCAAATTGTTGATGAGAGGAAAAATATTGCGCAGCAATTAAAATCTTCCTTCTACGTAGATAATAGCGTGCTTAGTTTAGATACTATGGTAGATTGCTATAAATTTTCTGATACCGCAAAAAATATAATGAGTGAAGGTGGTTTCGATTTAAGAGGTTGGGTGTATGGACCATCAGAAATAGAAACAATTCAATCGGTGCTTGGTCTAATGTGGAATTGTAAGGAGGATACAATTTTTATTGAGTCACAAAGTTGCGAAGTTCCGAATGTAATAACAAAAAGAGTGTTACTGTCGTTCGCTCAGAAAATCTTTGACCCTATTGGTTTCTCATGCCCTACAACAATTGTACCAAAAATAATATTGCAAAGGTGTTGGTCGCTTAAGTTAGAGTGGGATGACAAATTACCTGATGATATCATAAAAGAATTTTTATTATGGTCACGACAGCTTAGAGATATTGGAGAAATAAAAATACCCCGTAGAATTTCAGAATTACCTATTAGTGATTGTAGTTGTTCAATACATACTTTTTGTGATGCATCGAAATATGCGTATTCCGCGTGCGTTTTTTTACGTACTGAATATAGGGGTAAAGTTCATGTCAGGTTACTTCTTGCGAAAGCACGAGTAGCTCCAATTAAAGAGTTAACAATTCCGAGGTTAGAGCTCCTAGCCGCAGTGGTTGGAGTTAGACTCTATGACGAAGTGATGAAGGCTTTAGGTTTTATTAATGTGCAGTCTTTCTTTTGGACTGATTCTTTAGTAGTCTTAACGTGGATTAAACGTGACATTAATTGGACTGTCTTCGTTAACAATCGTGTTAAAGAAATAAGAAAATTGTCAAACAAGGAGCAATGGTATCACGTTGCAGGATCTAACAATCCTGCTGATTTGCCTTCACGTGGCTGCTCTCCTGGAAAATTAAGAATGTCACAATGGTGGAATGGACCTTTATGGTTGTATTCTAGCTTAGAGGATTGGCCTAAGTCCGATACAGTAGTAGACGAAGAGTCAATTTGTTCGGAAATTAACACATGTGTTGTAATAAATACCAATGAAGAATGTTTTAGTGATAGGTTATTGTTTTTTAGTAAGTTTTCTAAGATAGTCCGATGTATTGGGTGGATTTTAAGATTTGTGTATAACTGTAAATATTACGATAGTAAGCGGCATCTTGATCTATCGTGTGATGAGTATAGACATGCGGAACTAGTTCTTTTGAGACTCATTCAAAGTGAACGGTATGACGTAACAGCTAAATCGCCAATCACAGGATTGGAGACTGTCGTAGATAATGATGGTTTGCTACGAATAAAGTCACGCTTATTGTTAGGTGATGAACCAGATAACTTCAAATTTCCCATTCCGTTGCCGGGTAACCACATTATTGTACATAGGCTCATTTACCAAACGCATTGTAAATATCAACATGCTGGTGTCACGATCATCATAAGTAAACTGAGAGAATTTTATTGGGTAACTAGAGCTCGTGTGAATGTAAAAAAAGTAATTTTTAACTGTAACATTTGTAAACGGTTCACTTGTAAAGTAGCACAAGCTCCAACTGCTCCATTGCCGGAAAATCGAATAAAGGCGGGTAGAGTTTTCGAAGTAGTAGGGGTTGACTTGGCAGGGCCACTTTTATTGAAATCTGGAGAAAAATGCTGGGTTGTATTGTTTACTTGTGCAGTGTTCAGAGCGGTGCATTTTGAGTTAACCTTGAGTCTGTCTACGGAAAGTTTCTTCATGGCTTTTAGAAGATTCGTCGCTCGAAGAGGCAGAGTGAAAGTAGTATATTCCGATAATGGAACAAATTTCTTAGGGGCTAGCAATCTTTTCAAAATTTTGGATTGGCAATATTAAACGCCCAATTTAGTATTGACAAAATTCAATGGAAATTTAATGTACCTTGTGCACCTTGGTGGGGAGGATTTTGGGAGCGGTTAATAAGATGTTTGAAAAACTTATTACGTCGTGTACTTGGTAAGGCTTCGTTAACGTATGTCGAATTAGAGACCTTACTTAATGATTGTGAAGCTACATTGAATAGCCGTCCGTTAACCTACATATCAGACAGCGACTGTTTGACTCCCTTGACACCGATGCATTTCTTGCATGATCTTTCATCTAACGCGGTTCACGATATTGATGAAATTGACAATAGGAGTTTAAATTTGCGACTTAGGTATTTACAAAATATGAGAAGTAATTTAAGAGAAAGGTTTCGAAATGAATACTTGGGTTTGCTAGTTCATAAGAAACAGTCATTTTTAAACGGAAGATTTATAAAGGAAGGTGATGTTGTATTAGTAGAGAGCAATGAAAAACGTCAGTTTTGGCCTATCGGGATTGTGAAGAAGGTTGTAAAAGGTTTAGATAAGGTCCCTAGGGTAGCGATTGTACAAATAAAAAATAATATATTAACTAGACCAGTTCAAAAATTGTACCCATTTGAGATTAGTGAACCACAGCATTACTTGACTCGAGTAGGCAGAACTGTCAGACCACCTGAGCGTCTTAATTTATAGTAATTAACTTAGTAACTGTAGCTTAAGAGTAAGATTAAGAGAAGAAGAGAAGATCTATTTTTATTTTTAATTGTCTGTTTGTATCTAGAAATATGTTTTAGTTTAACCTTTATTGTATTTCGCTCGGGCGGGAGGATGTTACAACCTCTATACCTTTATAAGACATTGAGTTTGTACTTGACTATTTTTATATGTGTGACAATGTCATTGTCATAAAAAAGGAATTAATATACGAATGCTCAATAGATTCATCTTTTTTATTATTATAAATATTCTCGCGATTTAATAGCTTTATACAAAGTTTCCCATTTACACTTTTGATAACACTACAACTCACTCATCAAACACTACAAATAATTCAATTCCCATTGCATATCCTGATCCCAGTATTGATACACTAATTCCCACTCATCCTCAACCTTCAACATCCACTAAAAAATATTCAAGCTTCGGTAGAGAAATCAGATTGCCTAAACAGTACTTAAGTTAATAAATAAACCTAACATTGTTCATTATGTTAATGTTAAATAAAGTTAAATAATATCTATGTGTCTATTGTAATATTATGTATGTAAAAATGATACATTCTTTGTTAGCATAAAAAAATATTCGATAAAATGTTTTGTTTACATTTTGTATTTGACATCTGTCAATGTCACTGATTATGAGTTATGTCACTGTCATTATGTAATGTCATAAATACGTTTTGTTACTCCAAGTTAAATAAAAGATGTTTGTTTTTTAAGTTTAATTTAATATTTAACTTCAAAGGGGAGATGTCATGTATTGTAATACTTCGTATAAAGAAACGTTTACATTGTTGTTGTCTCGCTCTAACATAAGGTGTCAAATAGCTGTTGTCATCCATTTTGTCCCAATACACGAGTCTGTTAACATCTACTGTTTGATTTCTCTAAACCCAATAACCATCACACCTATAGGTCTGATATAAATTACCACAAATATTCATCAGCTTTCAGACTCTGAAGCGTCATGGACTGCATCCTTATTGTGCTTGGGCGCGGCGTGTGGAGCCATACCCACTGGACTTATCTCCCAGTACTTTGGCCGCAAGAAGACCTTGCTGTATCTTGCGTTGCCCCTGGTGGTATCGTGGTTGCTGGTCGCTTCAAGGTAAATGAGATTACTAACATAATCCATATTCTTAAATCGTAATAGGGTAGTGCATGTGTATTTTAGCTTTTGTATGAGTTATGCTTATAATATATATATTTTAGTCTAATAATCAACAAATATGATATGCATTGACACAGCACTACAAGTCAAACTTTACATTTGCAGAACTTAAAACGATGCTATTACGGGTGACATAAACGCTGTCTCAAAGACAACATAAAACCCTGTCGCGTTGCTGTGATCCATTATCGAATCGAAGTTTTGATTTTGAATAGGCTTCGATTTCAGTTTTCTTTGACAACGAGACTCGCGGCGATAGTGATTGGTTAGGCGGAAAAACCACAGATGTCGGACTATAAGGAAAAATTAAACGCACACATTTTGCATATATTTTATTGTAAGATGAAAATGAAAAAAGTTATTTTATTTGTAGTCTTTTATCGTGAACAGCCCTTGCTTAGTTTGTTAATAGAAATTTTTATCTTACTTCAGATATATTTAGTTTCAATAATAAACTCTCATTTAGGTCTACATATCGCCTACAAATTTACGAATCATTTATGATTTGCCTCACCATTTTTTAATTTGTTTAGCCCAAACGTGTATGGCCTATACGTAGGCCGCTTCGTTGGAGGACTTGCTGTGGGAGCGTTCAGTGTTGGCATACCGCCGTACGTGGAGGATATAGCTGAACCGGAACTGCTCCCAACTCTTGCTAATTTCTACCATGTGCATTTGGCTTGTGGCGTGTTGTTCGGTTATGTTGTTGGTAAGTATTCATTTTTCACGGCAATAAAGCACTTTGTTATGATCACTAAATATTAAGTAAGAATAAAAGAAAACGAGTTATATATGATTTTTCCATCTGAATTAAAGTGTTTCTTGGCTTCATAATTGGTAGGTATAATTCCGTTTGTGATAATAGATATAGCCTACCTATAACAAAGAATTCATTAATAGGTATATTTTTAGTTGATGCCTTCTATATTAATAAATCTCTTGATGTTCATCACTTAATAGAAGATAAGCATAAAGCAGAAGATGAAATGGAGTTACATCTGTATTCTTCTAAATCAATATAACTGGCTGTCCTACCTCTTTCTTCGAGATTGAGGTGTCATCAGAACACCGTAAATATACTTCAATAACACAATTGTAATTAGTTTTCATTGGAAAGATAAATTTAATTGAGATGTTATCGGTAATGTTAAATATAATATATAACCTATGATTAAGGATTTTTATTAGTATATATTTCTTTTACAGACTATAGTCGGTGCTTTTGTTTGATGATCCTCATTTAGATCATTTTCTAGTTTTTGTACATATACGAGTAATTAGGTATATGATAAAAGAGACTGATAGTGTTTATAATCCTCTGCCTTGCAATGCAAGACAAAATATATTTGATAATAACTTGTCACGACTTCAGGCTACATGTATTATTACCGACTGAGAATATTCTTATAAACAAGAAGAAAAGTTTTTCTGGTTTAGTATAACTAAAGTCGGGTCAATTTAATAGGCCACATTTGACATTTGTTCATAGTGAGGTGACCTGCTTAAACACTCCGATTATGTGAAATAATCGATATTTACTTTAAACATATGTGAATCGAATACTGTTATTATGGAAAATAACTTTTTTTTATGAGATAGGGGGGCAAACGAGCGAATGGATCACTTGATGGTAAGTAATTATCTCTGCCCGCAACAACAGACGTGTTGCCGGCCTTTTAAATGGGAATACGCTCTTTTTTATAGGTACTGTAATAATATATTTTACGAGTTTAATTGCCTTAACATTTTTTAACATCAATTATTTCTCTGTTTATGAAGTTATTATAATATAATATAATATAATATAATATAATATAATATAATATAATATAATATAATATAATATAATATAATATAATATAATATAATATAATATAATATAATATAATATAATATAATATAATATAATATAATATATATAATATATAATATAATATAATATCATGGAAGATTTGTCTCGAGCTCAGGGCTGTGAGGTTCCCGCTGAGCTTAGTTCTGGTATTGTTCAAGGGAGAAACCTCCAAATATTTGTTTGAAGGAAGGTATGTAGATAATTTACTCGAGTACTAAAAATATCATATCAAATATCAATCCCAGTGTATATGTAATAATTTATTTTTTAAATGAAATGACATAATTTAGTTTAAAAATCCATTTATTCAGTGGAACTACAGCTATTATCACTTACAGATATAATCAACTCATTTTCGATGATATTGTCAATTTTAATATCGCGTTCAAAATCACTTTCGATGATTTTCTTTGTTTTTTCAACAACCTTTTTCCAATCTTCTACAGAGACATTGTCACATGCATTTTTTAACAGCGTAAGCATTTTTCCTGTGCTGAAAGGTGGCTCGGTGTTATTTCGTGCTGCATGACCCTTTATTTGTGCCCAAATAAGCTCGATGGCATTATACTGGCAGTGGTAAGGAGGCAATCGAATCACTTCGTGTCCATGCTCTAGGGCTAGTTCGTCGATAACATAGCGTGGCTTGGACGACATAGTCGTACGCACTAAATTCATTAGCTCGATTTTTAACAAATTTGGATTAACTTCCACACCATGTCTTTCGAGCCATGAAGCTATTTCATTCTTTTTATTGGCTTGAGTTGGTGGTTTGTCAACCTGTACCGAATGGTAAGGAGCATTGTCCATTATAATTTTTGAGGGGTTTTCTAGGCTAAGAAGTAGTTTTACAAACCATTCTTTAAAAACATCAAAGTTCATTTCTTCGTGATAGTCACCTGTTGATTTAGATGCAAATGCTAGGAGGCAATCTGGAATAAATCCTTGTGAAGCTGAACCCGCATGACATATAATAAGACGGGCTCCTTTTCCTGATGGTACTTTTGATGTTGAGGCTGCTGTATCATCAGTCCACGTCCGTGAGACTGTATGGTTTGCATTTAACCATGTTTCGTCAACAAATACAACATTGTCCCAATCTGTAATTTTATTTACTTGCCGCAAGAATGTCAGTCTCTTCAGAACAATATCATAGCGTTCTAGGAGAATTTTTCGCTTGTCTGCCTTTTTATATCTAAATCCAATTGATTTCAAAACTTTTGACAGTGACGTTTTTCCGCCAGAAAATAAGCCTGCCTCATTTAATGAAATAATTAGTTTCTTCCTTGTAGGATATTCCTTTCTTGAGTAATATCCATAAATGTGGTTGCGAATTGCAGCAGCATCAACATTATCAATACCGACAACTTTCTTCTCTCTCTTTCTTTTTTTCGGTGTTCGTAATCTATTCTCTTCCGAGCCTGAGGGTTCATATTTCTCGATGAGAATTTGCGTTACAGTCTTCTTCCCTATTCCTAATGCATCAGCAACGCGATCCCTCGTTTGTGTCACAGGCAAAAGAGGCCCACCGTTGGCCGACTCACGTTCGAAATAAGTGTATAATTTTACCACTTGTTCGCGAGCTTGGCTGTTTAAGGTTATTCCTCGTTTAGACATGGTTAAACCAGAACAAAGTCCAAATAATAAGCAATCGGAGTCCAAATGATAGCCAGGTAAACGTTTGCGGAAGATCCGATCAGTAAGAAAAGCCAGTTCAAAAGATAATAAGGGATACACGGAAATCGCACAGTCACTTCGCACTACAAAAAAATGACTTAATTCATGGTGAAAAATCACTTCACAAGTAATCATTGCGTTCATTCGATTTTTTGAGGAACATCACTAACGTTTGGACTTCACTGAACGCAACATTGTAACAACGGCCATTTGTGCATTTCAAAACTAAAAAAATATTGAATATTTTATGTCCGCCATTACAAGGTTAGTTGAGGAATTTTAATGAAATGTCAAATGTGGCCTATTAAATTGACCCGACTGTACTGCAAGGAACTACTGAATGCTTTTGCAAGGTCTCAACTAATGTAAGCTTAACATAATATTTTTTTGTTTCAGGTATGATTTCAAATACGACATGGCTATCTTTTCTATGCGCCACTGTTCCCATAGCGTTCTTTATTGCTTTCATTTTCCTTCCTGAATCACCAGCGTATTTGATGTCGCAAGGAAAATACAATGAGGCCAAAGCTGCCCTACGTTACTTTCGAGGTATTGACAATAATATTGATTCTGAGATCAAGGAATTGAAGGAGCATATGCGAAATTACGCCAAACTCAAAGTTACTTTTAAGGAATTACTAAGTACCAAAGCTATGGTAAAAGCACTTGTTGTTTCTTTCGGACTTACGATCTTTCAACAAATGAGTGGTATATACCCAGTCCTCTTTTATGCTCAGTACATCTTCAAAACCTTCGCTATCTCTCAAAATTTACCTGGAGCTGCGATAATTCTTGGATTCTGTTTAGTTTCCTCTACATATTTCTCTACGATGCTACTCAAGACAGTTAGAAGGCGAGTTTTGCTAATGATTTCATTCACTGCAATGGCATTGAGTCTGGGAACCTTTGCGGTATACTATCACTTACAAGTGTCTAGTGTCTTCGAGAAAGGAACGTGGATACCTTTATTTACTTTATGCATATTTGTCAGCGTCTACGCAGTTGGTGTGGGTCCTATACCCTGGCTGATGCTTCGAGAAATATTCCCGAAACCAGCAACAAGACGAGCTACTGCCATAACTGCTGGATTCCATTGGTTCCTGGCCTTCGCCGTCACGAAAATGTTCCAGCACTTAGTCAAGAAAGTCGGTCCAGGCTGGGCACTGTGGTACTTCGCGTCTATATGTGTTATTGGTCTTATATTTGTGTATTTCTTTGTACCGGAAACTAAAGGCAGGAGCTTAGAGGAGATACAGAACGAATTCG
Organism: Scirpophaga incertulas; assembly: GCA_036419045.1. NCBI lineage: Eukaryota > Metazoa > Arthropoda > Insecta > Lepidoptera > Crambidae > Scirpophaga > Scirpophaga incertulas. The sequence continues at coordinate 14,746,139 of CM071630.1, read as the reverse complement.
ATGGTATTCATAAGAAAAGGAAACATAGGCATGTTATTGAAGTAGAAAGTGTGTCTGACGCATAATGAAATTACTGATATGAATCAAAATACCAAAAATATCAGTATTGTGCAAATTCCTGTAGAAATTATAACACTTGATCTACGAGTGTCAACATTATTTATTTGATTATAAAAGTAAAAAGTACATAAAATAGAATGTTTACCGTAGCAGTCCCTAAATTACAAATTAGGTGGTGTTCTTTACATATACATGTTGCTGTAGATATATTAGAGTTTTGTTGGAAATAATGTTTAATTTATTATTTTGACTTATTTATAATTATACTTTTATTTTTCATAGGAATTTTAAAAATCTGAAGTTAAAAAAAAAACATAAAATTTCTCACAACTATCAAAATTTACAACCATAGTTTTTCTCTTGGAAAACTAACGAAGGATTTATTTGACGATACGTTGATTACTTAAAAATATTTAGAATGGTCTTTGCTACGGTGGTTATGATATGTCTGTTTATAATTTATTATATTAACATTTTAAAAGACTTCAGTGGATGTGAATATTACATACATTTTGAATCAAATCTTTGTTAATAGTAGCTTTAAATAGTTTTAGTGACTCGGGAGACAAAAGAAAATTAGACTTAGGTTATATTTATTGTTTACAAAAAGAAATTATAAAAATTTTGATTTTATTTAAGTTTCATTTATTTACTCAAAATACAATACCAACAATTTACCAATGGTTGTAATAGTAAAAAAAATATCAACATAGAAATAATTTGATTTGATTCATATTTTAAATGATCATATCTAGCTTAGTTCAAATGATAAAAAATATAATTTGTTGCCAATGGTGGGAGATGGGACTGAAAAGATATTGTCCACCAGACATCAGATTACAGTCACATATTGTACGTCGACTGTACTACTACCACCAAACCGCACTGGTCCATCGTCGTGAGAGGCGGCCCAATAGTTCACTAGGATTTCAACAAGAATCACAAAACCGATCGGTATGGAGATCCTCGGGGAAGCTTGTGGCGATCAATAGGCGGCTTTTGACTGTAATGATAATGATGATGAATATCGACCGTGAAGTGCTTCTGTCAATTTCTGTCGAATTTACTTTTACCTGTTGTATGTATATACACATACCAATAAACATCAAAATTTAGGTGAAATTTAATTGAATTATATAAATCCTCAAATTAAATCAATGTGTTTATAATAAGGCATTCCGGATGTACACATTGGTTGAGCAGTACTTGGCGGTATGTTGATAATTAGAACCAACGTTGGGCCGGTCAATCGAGTAGTGTCGGTATTCACACCAAACATCAAAGGGATTTGATCAGCAACAATAGCAACCTCTTTATTGGTTCATCGTGTTAGCCCATCGCTTGCCCAAATATGTGCAGCCGGTTTAGGAGTAAACATTATGGTATGAGTATTGAAAAAAAGGGCCAACAGTAATTCAGACAAAAAATACCTACCAAATAAAATAAAGTATCGGATTCAAAGTTTCGTAAATCCCAGTTTATTATTATATACCTAAATAAACCGATTTAAATATTTTCTTCAATAAGAAATAAAGAAAACCGTTTTGCTTTTTAAATATTAACGAAAAATTCATTTGCTGGATATCTGAAACTATCGAGTTTTGAATAATCATCTTTCTTTTACAAAACTTTAATTAAATCGCTTTAAATATTTGTGATAGTTCGTTCATTCGTTTAATCGTGATGATAGAATGATATGAGTGATGATAGAATTCATAGATTTTTAGGAAAACAAATTTTGCTCATGTTTGATTTCCCAGACAAAAAACAAGGGTTTTTAGGTTTGTATGGGAAATATAGTTCGATGTTATTGGCAATTCACCGGTTATGGATAGTTCCCGCAATTAAGCATTTCCTACATAATATCCCACATAATTTCCTACATAATAAATTAAGAAATTCCCACATAACAAGGAAAAAAACATTATTTGTTGCCCTGTGTTAGTAAAATATATATGTATCTATAGGCATTCTGCGATGGAAAATAAGGCATACGGTGGAAGGCAGTAGGAGTAATCTGGGTTACCACGCCACCGTGAATCCAGCGTCAGTATAATATTCTAATAAAGAAAATTAAGATTGATATTTCTTCAGACAAAACATATATAAATAGTCTATCGGTCGGGCCTTACAACTGTAGTTAATTTTTTATTGAGCTTTTCTAAATTTCATATATGTCAATTAATATATAAAAACTTGTTATGTAGCATCGAGTTCACTTATGCATGCCGCGGCAACCTGTAATTGGGTCTGCACTTAGTAGAATACATTAGAACCTATTTTTAAGATTTTATTAGTGTAAGACCTGTTGGTTGTCCTAAATAAATAAATCTATACAGCAGCAACTGATTGGCTGATTCAAGATCAAACGACAATAGAGCGGGGCAAGTAAATCCAGCATAGCTTGAAGTGATATTCAGTTTATTTCGTGAAATTGTTTATGTTATCTACTAGTTAAAAACAAATTACATAATCAAACGAAGTTACCTTAAGTGAAGTTCGTATGAATTACGAAATTCTTTGAATTACGAAAACAATGCACATGCGCTCAAATGTATGTTTCGTCAGCACATATGTAATATGTGCAGTCTTTCCATATTATTGTTTTATTAGGTATCTGTTCGATAGTTTTATTAGTTTTCTGCCACATTTATTCCGTTGGTTTGTACAAATACATAGCTTGGTTGGAGTCCCCTGGGAATTGGCGGTACAAACGTTGACGACAAATGGTCTGAATTGAAGACTAAATTGGAATTTGGGTCAAGGGTTCTATATATTCGTTAACAGATTATTCAAACGGAATTGTGCTAGATATTACAATTATCTAAACGAGTAATTATTTTTTAATAAGGCTGAAAGGTTTGACATAGACAATATCAACAATAATATTGACTCCAACATAAAAATTAATTCGATATAAACATTTATTATTACTCGATAAAAAATCAAATTATATATAAAAGGGCCGACTCATTAATAAGTTAACGTAGACCCAAACTACTAGGAATAGAAACTTCAAATTTTACATTATGCTTCTTGTATCACATAGAAAAACGTTAAAAGAAAAGAAATATCTAAAAAAGCAGATAAAAAGGGGATTTGTGTAAGAAACTCTTTTCTTAATAAAATAAATAATCTTAATATTTTATTCAGCAGTACTTTACTGATACAACTCCAACTAATAGGAGGTTATTTAAATTGCTTCAGTGGTTTTTGAGTTATACTTAAGTGGTGTAACCAATATTACTTTTTTTTACAGATTTAAAACATATTTTTTAATTAATTAACTATTATAATGCAGTTCATATTAAAAATTAGGTGAAATAAGTTATTGAATTTGAATACTTAATTTTAATCGTGATATATTGACAAACAAGCAAATCAGGCACCTGATGATTACAATCGTCCAAAGTACACGTAAGATTAGCAGCATATCTGCAACTCCCACAAAATTCACACTTTACTTCACAGTTTCACAACAAATCGTTTCCTTGAAACATCGATGTACGAGTACTACAGTGGACTTATGCACGGTATTATAACATTTTCTTTTTTTATACCAAAACTTACTTATGTTCATATAGTCATGCTAAAACGTTAAAAAAGAAAGCGAAAGAAGTATAAAAAGCGAAATTGTAAATTGAACTTTACCATGCATTTTTTTTTCATGGAATTATTTCTATAGATATTCAAAAAATAATTGAATGATGTTTGTGACACTAACTAAACGATTATATTAAAAAGGGAAGGTCTCAGATTGGTGGGGGTGTATCAAACATCTTGCATAGTAGTAATATTAAGCAATTAAGTAGGTAACATATTTTTCCCTACGTTACGGTCGGATCGTACCAGACTATTATGAAATAAAACGAGGAACCCTAAAACTGAAACGTGTTCAGACATTTTTCCTGCACACAGGTACTTCTATTCTATTAGCTGATATTGCCAATTTCAGTACTCTATTTATTTTCATAAGCAAGGTATACATGTGCATAAAGTAATTTCAACCTCATGAATAAAGGTAACTAGGTATTGTTAACTAACATCCGTTTCTTTTGTTCTCATCTCTGAGGTTCGTTGGTAGGGCTTTACCGTACCACTTGCCACTTTAGTAACAAGGGTTAATTGTTCAAAAAGGATTATTTAAATGAAAATGTAACTGTTAATATATGTATATGTAACATAAAACATTACACAACGGTTGGAACATTGTTTACAAAATTGGTTATACATATGTACGTATGTATAACAAATACACATTTATTTTTTGAAACAAATCTATCCAGCTTACTTATAAAAAAATCGCTGAAACACCACCTCATTGTAGGAAATATCAATAAATTCAAACACAGTTCTCAGTTTGATCACAGACTCGCCGAATAGCTTCCAATGTCATCCGAATGCTGTCAAAAAGGAAAATAAACCATATAAAAATAGCAATAAAAACCGTTTTCCCCAAATCACCTGCAATAAGCCGGGAATCGTCAGCAGTGAGGTCAGGACGCGACGTGAACTAAATCTGGATGTATTATTGATGCAAACTAAATTCTGGTAAGCGACAAAAGTAGCGCAATGAATTTTATTTATTTATACGTCATGTACAAATATATACAGAGGTGTACCAGTGCCGCCTACTTATTCTATTTTATTAAAAGCTCTACCTGGTCAGTCTACGGTACTGCGTCTGAACAGTGCCCAAATTGAAAAAAAAAAGCTTTGTAATGTCATTAATACCACAATCAAATTACAAAGCAGTTCCTAGTTTCATTAAGTTTCATATAAAACACAAGCACAGTTTTTGTGAGTTTTATAGCAGTCTAAGATAATTCAAAAACCTATTTTTCAGTCGAATTGTATTGTGAACCTGACATCATGACTGACATAAAGTGTGTAACAATGAGAGATACTGATATCCGTGGTTATGGTGTTTGAAGTTTTTTGATCCAAAGTAATAAAGTTTAGTTTAATTTAATTAGTATTTGAATATCAAAGAAGATACGGTGTTATTAGCGATACTGCATCTACTTTCATATTACGGGTATTTATTTCTCCCTCCCTAATAATCTCTTTTTATGTTTTTTAATATTTGTAAGAATATTTTAACATGTGCTTTTAATTTAGCACAAACTCACACCACTTTGAAAATCACTAAAATACGAATTCAGCAGATATTATTATATTTTTTACACTTTTCGTACATTTGACAGAAAAAAATTAACACATGTTATATTTGGGTAAATTATTCATTCCTGACCTGTGCACTACTTGATATAGTGTGTATTCACAACGTTATAATCTATATTTCCTCACTCAGTATAAATATTGATGAATTATCTGTTGATAGTGCTGTATGACACAAGTTGTTATTGAAGTATGTGAGATCATTAATTATCATTAATTTGAATCGGGGAAAGCAATGATCCTAATATCGATCCATTCTTAATTATAAATGTACTAAAAACTGACTCAGTTGTGTTGATGACAACTTTTGATTTGATAGGATGTGAACTATATTATTTATATATTATAAGCGGATACCCCCACACGTTGCGTAAGGTTGCCGGCGTTGCCTATAAAAGCCGCTGCGGTTGGCTAGCGACTTACTTATCATCGGGCATTCGGAGCGGGTAGACCGGTCGTAACGTTATTACGTGTTGCGTTGCGTAACGTTGCGTAATTCGTAAAGTAGGCGTTAGGCTGATTTTGTTCCTCTGTAAAATTATTTTGTTGCGAAATTTTTGTGTTTATAAGTGATTTGTTAAATTGTTTATTTTTTTAAGGAATTTCTCTTCTGATTCCTAAAATCAGAAGTGGGATAAGCAACTCTTAGCCCACAATTACGAGGAACAAAGTCTTCTGCGTACTTTAGTGTTCATGTTTGTGATAATGGCTGGCGGATCCAGTCGGAGTGACCGTAGGTCGCGAAGTCGTTCCCGTGATAAGTCGCGGCACCGTTCACGTAGCCGTCACGAAGTGTCCACTAGGAACCGCCGATCGCGACGTCGGTCATATAGTAGGACGCGTAATGAAAATTTCACACCGTCAGAAAAAACGCCTAATCGTGATCGCCATCATCGTCGCTTGAACAGATCGCGGTCTTCAAGCAGGTCACATACCCCGGATTTGGCTATTCATTCCACATTGAATTCGATCATGGACCGTCTTGCGTCGATCTTAGCAATATAAGTGAAGGTCAGGTTAGGCCGAGTCAGGAGAAGGTTAGAGCTTTGATTGACTCAGCTGAACCTCAAAATGTTAAGCAGGTAAGTCAGTTTATGGGCTTAGCCAGTTATTTTCGGGGGTACATACGACGTTCATAGGATGAACGCGTGAACCGGCAACGACACCCTCCACGGAAATTTAATATAAATGACTGCGTTTTTGTTATAAAGTTTTCGCAGAGCACAGGAAAACTTGATCCTGGCATGCGTGGCCCGTACAAAGTAGTCAGGATCCTGCCGAATGGTCGCTACGAGGTACGCTTGCTGAGCGGAGCCTACGGAAAGACTACGCAAGCTGCAGCACAGCATATGGTGCCGTGGCGAGGAGAGTGGTGCCCAGAGACTTGTGCAGCGTTCTTCGAGGGTAAATATGACTGCACATGGGCGTTGTTAAGTGTGTCTTCCGCCCGTAGCGCTAAATAACTTTGGACGTTGTTAAGTGTGTCTTCCGTCCATGGGCGTTGTTAAGTGTGTCTTCCGCCCGTAGCGCTAAATAACTTTGGACGTTGTTAAGTGTGTCTTCCGTCCATGGGCGTTGTTAAGTGTGTCTTCCGCCCGTAGCGCTAAATAACTTTGGACGTTGTTAAGTGTGTCTTCCGTCCATGGGCGTTGTTAAGTGTGTCTTCCGCCCGTAGCGCTAAATAACTTTGGACGTTGTTAAGTGTGTCTTCCGTCCATGGGCGTTGTTAAGTGTGTCTTCCGCCCGTAGCGCTAAATAAATTTGGACGTTGTTAAGTGTGTCTTCCGTCCATGGGCGTTGTTAAGTGTGTCTTCCGCCGTAGCGCTAAATAACTTTGGACGTTGTTAAGTGTGTCTTCCGTCCATGGGCGTTGTTAAGTGTGTCTTCCGCCCGTAGCGCTAGATAACGACGACGAGAGATGGAGGCTCGCTGTGCGGTTACGACGCCTGCGCAGAGCCAGGGACCGTCGCACACGCCGCCGCACGTTCCTGTGACGCCGGTCGTGCCGTCAGAGGGCCGCCCGAGACTGCGCTGGAGGTCGCCAACAGTGACGTTAGCGTCACAGCCACGGTAACCGAGCGTATAGTAGACGCGATACGCTCCATCAACAGCACGGTGAGATCCAACCAAATATTTTATATTTCTAGTTTCGATCCTAATTTGCATAACTTCGAAGATTGGTGTGAAGAAGTCGATCGTGCCAAGTCGATGAATAACTGGAACGGTTACGAATGTCTTTCCAGAATAGGCAACTGTCTAAAGGGGGACGCTCGAATGTGGATGACTGAGTGGGTGACAACCCCGAGGCTCGTGTCGAGGACGACACTATGTCAGGAGAGGCGTATAAGCGGATACCCCCACACGTTGCGTAAGGTTGCCGGCCGTTGCCTATAAAAGCCGCTGCGGTTGGCTAGCGACTCACTTGTCATCGGGCATTCGGAGCGGGTAGACCGGTCGTAACGTTATTACGTGTTGCGTTGCGTAACGTTGCGTAATTCGTAAAGTAGGCGTTAGGCTGATTTTATTCCTCTGTAAAATTATGTTGTTGCCAAATTATTATTTTTTTAAGGAATTTCTCTTCTGATTCCTAAAATCAGAAGTGGGATAAGCAACTCTTAGCCCACAATTACGAGGAACAAAGTCTTCTGCGTACTTTAGTGTTCGTGTTTGTGATAATGGCTGGCGGATCCAGTCGGAGTGACCGTAGGTCGCGAAGTCGTTCCCGTGATAAGTCGCGGCACCGTTCACGTAGCCGTCACGAAGTGTCCACTAGGAACCGCCGATCGCGACGTCGGTCATATAGTAGGACGCGTAATGAAAATTTCACACCGTCAGAAAAAACGCCTAATCGTGATCGCCATCATCGTCGCTTGAACAGATCGCGGTCTTCAAGCAGGTCACATACCCCGGATTTGGCTATTCATTCCACGTTGAATTCGATCATGGACCGTCTTGCGTCGATCTTGGCAGTGTGGGTGAGGGTCAGGTTGGGCCGAGTCGGGGGGGGTTGGACCTTTGATTGGCTCGGCTGAGCCTCGGAATGTTGGGCGGATGCAGGTGCGGACGGGTGTGGTGCGTCGGGGACGTCATCGGATCGCGGTGCGGCCTTGGCGTTCAGTGTGAAGACATACAGTTTTGTATGTATTGGACTTTATGTCCGGCAGACATACAGTTTTGTATGTATTGGACTTTGTGTCCGGCAGACATACAGTTTTGTATGTATTGGACTTTGTGTCCGGCAGACATACAGTTTTGTATGTATTGGACTTTGTGTCCGGCAGACATACAGTTTTGTATGTATTGGACTTTGTGTCCGGCAGACATACAGTTTTGTATGTATTGGACTTTGTGTCCGGCAGACATACAGTTTTGTATGTTCCAAATTCCAAATTCCAATTCCAAATTCTTTATTCACATTAACAGACACGAGACACAATATAAATTAATCTTACAGGTACAGGGACACAAAAATAATGCATGCAGAAACTTAAAAATAAGAATAGAATTAAGGTTTAAGTGAAGTCTCGGCGACTGGCTGTGTGAAAGGGTACTAGATCAGCATGAGGTTTGTGAAACTAACACTATCTAACCCTAGTCTAACTAACCCTAGTCTATGTATTGGACTTTGTGTCCGGCAGACATACAGTTTTGTATGTATTGGACTTTGTGTCCGGCAGACATACAGTTTTGTATGTATTGGACTTTGTGTCCGGCAGACATACAGTTTTGTATGTATTGGACTTTGTGTCCGGCAGACATACAGTTTTGTATGTATTGGACTTTGTGTCCGGCAGACATACAGTTTTGTATGTATTGGACTTTGTGTCCGGCAGACATACAGTTTTGTATGTATTGGACTTTGTGTCCGGCAGACATACAGTTTTGTATGTATTGGACTTTGTGTCCGGCAGACATACAGTTTTGTATGTATTGGACTTTATGTCCGGCAGACATACAGTTTTGTATGTATTGAACGCGTACGAGTGGACGTAGCTTGAATATGATGATACAGGTATAAGAATGAATGAATGACTGACAGACGAGGATGGTGGAGTTGCAGCAGATGGCAGCATACAAAGTGTTGACAACCCCGAGGCTCGTGTCGAGGACGACACTATGTCAGGAGAGGCCGTATAAGCGGTTACCCCACACGTTGCGTAAGGTTGCCGGCCGTTGCCTATAAAAGCCGCTGCGGTTGGCTAGCGACTCACTTGTCATCGGGCATTCGGAGCGGGTAGACCGGTCGTAACGTTATTACGTGTTGCGTTGCGTAACGTTGCGTAATTCGTAAAGTAGGCGTTAGGCTGATTTTATTCCTCTGTAAAATTATGTTGTTGCCAAATTATTTTTTTAAGGAATTTCTCTTCTGATTCCTAAAATATATATAATATATATATGTATATGTATATATATACTTTGATGTACTTTCTTAATTTAATGTACTTATATATATACTACATACATACTTGTATACTTACACATATAAACATATACATACTACTTATATATATCGTTGCTTACTCTCTTATGTAACAAAAATATGTTTAAATAATTTTTAAGTTTTCTTTTCGTATGTAAAAGAAGACGATATGATAGGTCGTTTATTTCTATAATCTGTCACTTCAACCGAAATGACAAGATGACGGTCATATACAACGATGCTTTGTTTTATTTAGAGCCCTGCGCTCTAGAGGATATGGCATTTACTACGTCCCAGTTTTGGGCAATCGCCAAATGCTTTTGTATTCCACTGAGAAACGAAACTTAAAGCTTGATATTTTGGGAAATAAAGGCGTAAAAGTAGCCTCATACACACCACCGCTATATCGAATCTGTATCTGCTCTTAATTGAGAAATAGTCATGGTTGAAACTATCAAACATTTTTTATATAAAATGTTGTATATCCAAAACAAAGAATAAATCCTTGCAATATGAAATTTATAATCACTATGTGTATTATGAATATAAACATTAAAAAAGAATGTTTTTAAAAAATCTATATCTAATCTTTTTAAAAAGCCAGTACATTTAGAACGATGCTAGTATGTTACTTCGGGAACTCTGATCTGGATCTTGCAATGATGTAAATAAGATTGATAAATAAATCACTAATAATTACATTAACGCAAGGGATATCACACGAGTGAAATAGATAAATTATGTTAAGTAATGGAATCAATCCCATTAATCGTTTATTTCAATATCTTTACTACATAATTCTTTATACTTGTTTGCCTGCCAATAAACATATTATCATTATTTGTAAATACAAATAGATAATAATATTACTTAATATAAGCACACAAAGCTTTAAGTACCAAGTATCGTTGATATAATTCTTTTGGGCTGTAGTTGAAATTTGTTCATATCTCATGAGCAGTGATTGGCTACTGAGTGACTAAATAGAGCTATTTTTCACATTTGCGATACGTTGCATAATATGAACATTCCCGGAATGTCAGGATTTGAAATATATACGACTTACGTCGGTCACATGCATTACGATTTACCTGAAGGGTCTGTTTGTATTAATATGGTTATTGTTATGCATATAATATAATAATAAACACCATTACTGATTATTCCTAGGTTTGTAATTTTCATAATAAAAAATTGTATCTATTAAATTAGTTATGCTGTAGTAACAATAATAGGCGCAGTCGGTAGGACAATCCCGGTTTGTTTCGTATCCCAACTAATATTATAAATGCGAAAGTGTGTTTGTTTGTTTGTTTGTTTGTTACCTCTTCACGCTTAAACTACTGGACCGATTTCAAAAATTCTTTCACCTTTGGAAAGCTACATTCTCCCCGAGTAACATAGGCTACTTTTTATCCCGGAAAAATCGACAGATCCCACGGGATGCGCAATAAAGGCTTCGCTCAAAAACTACTGCACAGATTTTTATGCGGTTTTCATCAATAGATAGAGTGATTCTTGAGGAGTTTTGCGGCATTTTTTATCTCGGAAAAACGGATAGTCCCACGGGAAGCGCGATAAAATCTTCGCACCATAAACCGACTTCCGCGTATATGTAGCCGTGGGCAAAAGCTATGACCCTTAACCCTCTATACACCCAATCCCGAAATCCACGCGGGCGAAGCCGCGGGCAGAAAGCTAGTTATTACATAAAGATCTTCGTAAGTCGAGTATAGGCAGTATGATCGTGACCTGAATATCCAAATCAACACTATGTAGTTGCCCTAGTAATATCTATACATTGATTTTGTAATAAAGGCATAAGATACTGTTTAGGTGAATTCTTTACAAATTATAGCTGAATGCAATTTTTAACCTTAAGATTATATGTCTAAACAAATTGTTTAGATTTGATAAACAAATGTTATGATGTTCATAATATGCAAGTGCAAGTAACTTGCACGATACCTTGCAAGTTTGATTTTGGAAACTCATCTATTTTGATGTGACAATTCCGAACTATTTGTCTATTCTTCTCGAGAAAGTCTTTCAATGCCAAAGCGGAATCTTATGCCAAGTTTTTAGTATCTGCTCCTAATAAGTGGTATCTGCTCCATTTCGTCACAAACTAGGCCAGTCCTAAAATCTGTTAATTCATCTCCTTTTACATTTCAAAATTGAGGATATAAATGTGGGGATATAAAATCCAAACAGTTTCGGGACAGAAAATTGTTATACATTTTAACCAAAATAATTACTGAACTGAACTCGGTCCCCTTGACACGACACGACCAGAAGCAGTTTGGGGCCTCAACTAGCAACCACTTGCGCCCCACAAACACGTACGCCTTTTGTTTGACGAAGCACGCGGCGAGATCTCGAAAGGAATAATTACCTACAGTCCAGGGCTGGCGAAATTGACAAAATATATATTTAACTTCACCGTTCGTGTGGACTTCGTAAATACTTATATATAATCTGGCAATAAAAATGATAATATATTGGTCATACCGAAAGTAGCTAATCTAAACAGATCGAAATTGTTGTTTAGAAAGAAAAATAATTTATTTTAATTATTAATCGTTTTGTCATAAGTTAAAATGTTAAATTAAAAAAAACAAAAGTAGATACATTTTATCGCAGTGTTTCTTGAATTTAAAATAAATAACACTGAAGTTAATCTTTACATATTATATATCTTCATTTTAAATAGACTTCTTCAAACAAACTGTCAGATTGGGTTAGTAGTATGTTAGGGTTAGGCCTTGTACGGGAGGGATCGACACATTGCCACCACTGCGCATCCGATCTCGACTCGGCCCAGCACACGCTGGCGGAGTGCGCCGCGTGGGCCTCCGAGCGCCGAGTCTTGGTCGCAGAGATCGGGCGAGATCTGTCTCCGCCGGCATTGATTGCGGCAATGCTGGCGGACGAGGGAGGTTGGAGGTTGTGGCCTCCTTCTGTGAAGCAGTGATGCTCCAGAAGGAGGCCGCCGAGCGGGGTCGGGAGATGGCCGATCCCGCTCGAAGAAGGCGGCGCCGGGCTCGGTAGCACAGCTGCGGCGCCGCCGCGGGTCGCAGGCGGGCGCGAGGAAGTCGCGACTGCTACGGCGACCCGGGATTGACCACGCCCCTTCCGTGGCCGGGGGGCGTCGTCGGTGGAGGAGACCGGGGGAGGTAGTAGCCTCCCCCGAGGAGGGCTCCCCTCTAGGCATGGGAGCGGAGCCTGGGGGTTCCCGGAAGTGGCTTGATGTTCCCGGGGGCTAGGCATGTAGGGACATGCCTGAGGAAGGCCATCCCTGAGGTTTTTAGTGGGTAGGCCTCCCCCTTCTGGGGAGGAGAGCCCCACATAACTGCCGGCTCGCCACAGCCGGGGTATGCAATTTAATGCATTTTCCTCAGGGGAACAAAAAAAAAAAGGTTAGGTCTTGTAATCTCGACCAGATTAAGATCGAGATTACAAGACAAAGATACAAGTTTGCACGTTTACCGCATAAAAAGTATCGCATCTCCTCTTGAGTTAGCAGTCTTCAGTTAGTAGTGCAATTCTTGGTGTTGACATATCGAATAAAGTATAGTTCCGTGAAAGTTGAAACGGTAAGGCTAATTTAGTCTCAAAGAAGCTTATTGTACTCAATAGATAAGGATCCAGGTGATATCTATTTCATTGAATAAAAGCTACGCTGAAAAAATACTAACTCACAAACAATAGAACGTTTAACCAAACTTCACACTAGCGTTACAGTTATACAATATAGCACTTAGCCTAATTTATATCTAACCTATACTGAATTGAACGTCACATAGCCACCGCAATCGCACTGCGTTCGTAACGCGACCGCCGCGCCCATATGATAATTGTGAGTTCAATAAATCTATACTAATATATAATATATATAATATATAATATAATATATAAAGCTGAAGAGTTTGTTTGTTTGTTTGTTTGAAACGCGCTAATCTCCGAAACTACTGGTGCGATTTGAATAATTCTTTTTTTGTTGGATAGTCCATTTATCGAGGAAGGCTATAGGCTAAATAACATTACGCTATGACCATAGGAGCAAAGACAGAGCGTAAATGTGTAAAAAACGGGGAAAATTATTCATTTTTGAAGGCTTTCTTTGCGTGCGCTGCGAAAACGGTTCAAGATACACAAAAAATATGTATGAAAGAATTATTCCTCTATACATGATCTAAAAAAAAGTCCGCGACGGCATATGTCTATCTTTTAAGGTTTAGTCACAATGACCGTTTTTATGGTACCAAATTTGGATATGTCGCGTTGTCAAGATCGGGTAACAGCTGAGGTGCGCAAAATAACTATTCCACGCGGACGAAGTCGCGGGCACAGCTAGTATTTTATAAAATTAACATTAAAAGTATAACTATTAGTTCCAATACTTTGTGAATGTATACCCAAAACAACCACGAAACGCAGAAGAACCGTGGTTAGGAATTATTAAGATAATGTTAATTCTATTTTGTCGATTGCTAAAACATAACTTATGACGGAATTTTAGAGATGAACCCTCAAGTCCTCATTTGGATGGGGTTGAAGGTGTTGTATTTCGTTGCAATCTTTAATTTGACAGTGTTATACAGATATGTAATTCTTAGAAAGCTTATTTTGCATTGCATTACTACAGGCTACATCCCAATGATGCGTCTCTGAGATGTCAGTAAAGTGAGCAGGTTCCATTGACAACTGTGTAAACTGTATTACCAACTGTTTAACATTGCAAAAAGACCAATAACTACAGAGACCAAAACCTACAGAGAATATCAATGAGCTTTGTAAAATTGATATTAGTTGTGTATCAAAATACTGTCACTGGTTCCGGTAAGCTATCATGGAAAGTATCCTCATCCAAAGCGAACAAAATACAACCGCTATAGCCAGCTTACGTCCTCCAAGATTCACATTCAACCACATCTGCTCATGATAGACATAGATAGCATATGTCAATTTTACGAGCATAACCGTTTCGCTTGAGTTCAAACCCAATACCGCCATCGCGCGAGCGTACGCTCTTCGGACACGATGTATGCTGTAGCCTGTACCTACAGGTACTACTGGCGTGTAACCGTCCTCCCACGCATTCATGTCTCATTTATTGCTACGATATCCGCGTCATATAATATTTTTGCATTTTATAGCTGTTTTCGCGCTATCTATTCATAATCGAGTAATATGGATCGTATCTAATACAGTGACGGTTGCTTGGTGCTGGTGTACTTCTTTATACAGTTCATTGGTTACTCGTGGAACATTATTACCAAAATGTTTCAATACTCAATATTTAAGAAATGTATGTATATATGTGTCGCTATCTATCTCGTACCTATAATCTTGTCTCGTGGTATTTAAGTTATTCGAATCGCGTATTTTATCAATGATGTTGTGTTGGTGCTTCGTGAGTGCAACTTTGCGTAGTGTTTATTTTTGACCAGTAAAAGTATCGTGTGAATAGTGAGTGTTTGTGAAAAATTATCATATTTGAGACTATAGTTTGAACTATGTATGTAGACTATGTGTAAGTCATTAATTAGTATGTGTGTTATGTGTTTATGAAAAACAAAGACATTAATCAAGTAACAAGACATTAATCAGTGCCAGCATATTAAATGACGCTTTTTCGTTAATGGAAATTATCTTTACGCAATAATATTATTATTTGAGTAGTTTTCTTCCAACGTATAGGCTGCAAATAATCAAGAGGCTTTGTTGTGGGGAAATGCATAGCCTTTTGCAGCATAGTTCAAGAAAGTGTTACCGATTTACCCTTGCGCAGATTTAAATTAATTGTCAAAAATACTGTTATGAAAAAAGTTATTATACCTACTGTTAAGAATTACTTAAATGATAACAATATTTCAGTTTAATGTTGATGACTCAATAGTTAATAAGACAATTAAACTCTAGCTTTAATAGATATACTGTGAACTTAAATTAAATTTGTAGGTAGAAAAAAAATAGCCCTTGTTGTTTCTTTCCTGCACAAGGTTCTGCATTTTGATTTTGATTGATTTTCAAAGAACAAGAAAACGATTGATGTCGCTTATATTTTTTTCTATAATATTTTCTTTTCTGTTAACTTCTGGAAATCATTGACTAACCACTTAAACGACAACCCTATAGACTCCCGGTTTACCCAAGTTGTAAGTTACACGCGGCACTAATAAATCCCGGGTCGTAATGAACCGATGCCGGGAACGCTGGGACGCGGGATAGTCTGTTTGCTAATCACTGAACGCTGCTAGCTTCATGTTTTGTCCTTCTTTCATTGTTGTACTGTGCTTAATGCTCATTTCAATTTCTGTTTCGAGATCATGAGAAGGAGTACAACGAATATTGATTACAATACTAGTATGCAGGAAGACATTTTTTATAATAGGAATTCTTTTACATAATGAATAAATGTGTTTCTTATTTACTGGTTAACGCTGCCCGTGTTTAGCGTATTTATTACTGAGATATTGAATAATCTAGGCTTAGTTGACTTGAAGAGGTCAGTCTTATTTTTCGTTATATTATTTCCAGGTACATTTTCGATGTAACCGTTTATCGAAAAAAGAGTTCATCATATGGTCTCTCTCTCTCTCTCCATATAATCGGCTTGCCCCAAAAGTTCCGAATTCCTCATTTTCTGAGACATGCATTGAAGTTCTCCATGACCACGATACTACTAATGACTAATGAGTTGTGGAAGCATATGTTGCCAGAAAAATATCCTCTTACATTGTATACACTTAATGGTTAGGGCGCATCGAGGTTGATGGCTTTTTTTTGTTCCCCCTGAGGAAAATGCATTAAGTTGCACTGACTTTTGATGCTGTGGCGGCTGTGGCGAGCCGGCGGTTATATGGGGCTCTCCTCTCCAGAAGGGGGAGGCCTATCCACTAAAAACCTCAGGGATGGCCTTCCTCAGGCATGTAGGGAGCCCCCGGGAACGCCAAGCTACTTCCGGGAACCCCCATCCTTCGCTCCCCCGTCGATACAGGGGAGCCCTCCTCGGGGTAGGCTACACTACCTCCCCTGGTCTCCTCCACCGACGACGCCCCCCGGCCACCACTTACATTTTAAAATAAAAAATTATTTATAATATTTATTAATTTAATTTTTTAATATTCAATTAATATTTATTACATTATTTATATATTTAATTATATATTAAATTATTTATATATATTTAATTATAATATATTAATTATATATATTTAATTTTATTTAATTAATAAATAATAAAAACAAGATTGACGGTGTTTTAAGTATTTTAATAAAAAACTCAATGTCACAACAGTGAGCTATATAAGTGAAATATTCACACCACATTTTTGTTTCTAAGACTAATAGCTTTTTAATTATTAAGGTACGATGATTCGTTACGGTCCACTTTTTAAACCTGGTACCCGTATGTTTTGGCGCGATTTTAAAGACGTTTCATGTCAAAATAATAAAGAATGGTCTTTTCACCATTCTCTGGGTATAAATCACATTACATTTAAAATACTCACCTAAACCTCATCTGCGGTTCTTATTAGGAATGATGTGGTTATGTGTCTACGCAATCGTAATAAAAAAACAAACATCCCGCAAAAGTGTCCTAGCATCGCCATAATCCCATCTTAATTTCCCAAGGCGCTGCCAATGCAAAGTGTCTTTTCCATGAATAATTCATTTTGGCACAATATTAATTTCGCTCTGTCAGAATGAGTTTTATTATTAATCAATTTGCCTTTTCTACTTTTTCCTTTTTCTGCTCATTTTTATATAACTAATTAGATAAAAATTGTTACAATCATTAAAAAGGATCAGTAGCATTTTATATAAGTTCTTCCAGAGTAGCACACGCATATTCAAACTTGTTTAAAGTTCGGTAATCATAACTTCAGAAACGCACCGTTTTTAAAGAATACATTTAATTTCCGAAGTGTCCGCCGAAAAACTGTTTTTACTTGTAATATAGTACTCGCAAAGTAAATTTTAACTTTGCTGTTGGTATTGGGGCAAACTATGTATGGACGCAGAACAATGGCCTTTATATTTAATTCCCGTATTTATATTATACTAGCTGACCCGACAGACGTTTCCTGTCAAATGTCTCAAATGTCATGTTGTATCGCTGTATGTAAAAAAAGATTTTTCCGCTTTTCTGTTGAAAACGGCTTTGTCGGGAAAGATTCGATCGTCTTGGTCGCGGCATTATTAATTAAACTTCACTTCACTTCAATCCACTTGTTAATTATTTATTAATAGAAATAGTTTTAATATTGATTTCTTACAAATATCAAATTGTCATCCATACGTCATTACATAGCTGTCATTTACGTCAATTACATAGCTGTCATTTGCGTTTTGTATTCCAAGTCTGATTCTTTTTGTAATACCACGTTTTATAGTGACTGACGTTTCATGTCAAGTACACAGGAACGCTGTCGAACGGGATAAAAAGTATCCTATGTCCGTCTCCTGGCTCTAAGCTTACCTGTACCAATTAGCCAAATCTGTTCTGCCGTTCTTGAGTTATAAGTGGTTAACTAACACGACTTTCTTTTATATATATAGATAATCATAGTTATCTAATCAATCAAATCATTAAATTTGTACAGTTCCTTAAAAAACATCAAAATAATCTAAAGCAAAATCTCTGAAGAGAGAATACTTTCAATATTAGCTGTTGAACTTCACAGGAACAAAAGTGTTTGAAGTAAATTAATAAAATACCTAACCTTTTTTATTACGTAAGCCGCAGAACTATATTTGTTACCTAAGGGGTAACATGTAAGTCCCATCGCAACTGTAAATCTAAAGTAATGCATAAGAATTTTGTATTATTTACTACATCAATCACATTATTATTCTTTTATCTGTCAAGAAGTATGCAAATAATACTATCAGTAACGTACTAAGGAACTACTAATCCTTGGGGATTCCATCGTAATAGGCGTGCTGTGTGTAATAGTCTGTTAACTAGTGTATAGTCTGTTTAATAGATACGATTTTATAAGACCAAGAAAATAATTCACGACATAATAATGTCTAAGTTTTATAAGTGCAGCAAAATCGTAAAACCCCCATATTACATCTTACTTGCCCTTCATCAAAAATAAGCGAGGTTCCTACGTTAGTAGTGGTGAAATCAAGCTGTTTTCATGCTTGCATCTGTTAGATCCAAAGTGGCCTAATAACTGATTGTAAATATTTTTGCGGAAATCTTACTAAAAGGGTGCGATAGCGAGTCTAAATTTTGAGGGTTCTTTTTCATCTTAATACGTCCTAATAATTTACATTTTAATTTGCATGAGATCAGTGAAGATATCCTCATAAACATAAGTGTCAATAATTTACATTAACACTAACTACTATAGCTAATTCATCTATGAATTATGTGGATTGTGACACCGCAGAAATCTTCCGTTTTATCGTAACTAAATGTTTCTCTGCCCCTATTCACATTCGATTGAAGGAGGCTCGCTAAACCAATACATTAATTGCAGTCAGTTATTAGAGGAATTTGAGAAAAATAATCTACTTATGCATTTATAATCTTATTATTTATTTAGATTATAGTGTAAACTATAGTCTTCCAGAATTTCTGACGTCTTCGCGTCTCTTCATCAGGAATATGTATACTGATATAAATTCCTTCCCATTCCTTTCAATTCTGCTGAAATGCTTTGTTTGTGTGGATTCGAAAAATAGTTTTCGCACAAAGAATAAAATAATTTCGCATCCTTATTGATGGCATAGAAGAAATTAATGAAAATGTAGGACATAATGAACTGACGCACACGAAAACTAAAAATTACAATGTAAGTACCATTTTGAATATTAAATGGAAAGTTTTCATTTAAATTTGTTCACTTACTATAGAATTGTTTAGTTGTACTTTAATGTCACATCTGTTTGACGTGATTATTACGAATTGATACACGTGGGAACATACTTATATTTTGAGTTACTTATGATTCTAGCAATGTGGTGTGAGAACAACATTAATAATATAGTTTAAGCTTTGGAACAAAATTATCATCATATCAATATAGCGTAAATCTTTTGCAAGCACTTTGTATCTTTCAAATAATATGGCTACCATTTGTCTAATTTTAATCCATGTTCGCCCCTTAAAAGTAACGCTTCCGCATTCATTATGGTCGTGTACCTCAAACGGCCATTTAAATTCAAGGCGAATCGTCAGCGCGAGCTTTCGTCTAAAAATGAAAAGCTTACTGCCCTGCGCAGCTCTTTGCATATTAATGTTTCTTTATTCCGCCCGCGATGAAGGATAAAACGTAGTTTATTCCATGAAGTATGATTTTATCCTTTATATAATATACTAGCGACCCGCCCAGGGATGCAATGGTGATACTAAATACACTACAGAAAAACTGTGAACTTTGTATATAATCGTTTGCAATGTACGCGGAAAAAATGCAATTGCAAAAAAATGATATCACATAAGAAACCTCAAAAACAACAGTATTGCTCCACTATTTAATGGATGTTATTGTACATATAAACTTTCCTTAAAAATCACTCAATCTACTAAAAAAAACCGCATCAAAATCCGCTGCGTAGTTTTAAAGACTTTGTTTTATACTATATAGTGATTATTTTAATTGCAATGTAAAATATATATGTATATTTTTTTTTTTTTCCTCAGGAGAGGAAGGCTGAGAATCCTCACAAGGGGCACGAAACGTACCCAGGATACCCCCGCAACGGCAAGTGTCACGGAGGTTATGTCGGACTCCACGCGACCGGAACGGTCCAGCCACGTGACCTACCAACTAAACTCAGCCTGGCCTAGGTTCTAAAACCATATAGGCAAATCGTGAGGGCGAATATGTATATGTGTAGAACGGCGAAGCTAAGCGAAAAGAAATATACAATTATCTAGAAATTGAGGAATTACTAAAAGCGTGAAATTTCACGTGGGACAGGTATTATATGTATAAATAGAATAAAGAAATTAGTGCACTATTTTTACATCGTTAGTTTCAGTTAATATGTCTGTGTGTCTATTTAATATGGTGTTGAATATTTTCAGTAAAATCTCAAAATATTCATCATTTCGAAAAAAAAACATTGTTGTTTAGGTGTTACAGCTCAAGAGTTTAAAATTAAACCACGCCCTCAAGAAGGAGCAAAGGAGTAATTAGAAAAGTTTCCATGTTTCGGCTGACTTGACTATGAAGGCGCCCTTCTAAATTAAACTGTGAACTTGTAAAATAAATGCAAATAGAGTGGAGTGACGGGTGTGGCTCTAATAATAAGATTAGCAAGATTACAGGTTGAAATACGTGAAATAAGTAGCGGGAGGCTAGATCTTTAATATGGGATTCGATTGACGGATGGTCTATCGAATCATATCTAGATCGTAATACAAGTCTGTGCTGCGTGTGTACCACGGGGCACCCAGAGCACGACGTATGAACTTATTTTGGACTACCTGTAGTTTGTGCAACCGGTACTTAGGGACGTGGGCGAACACTACGGATGCGTAGATAAGTATCAGGCGTATTCTTTCAAGTTGTGTCGTTTGAAATAAGTTTAGAAAATCTAATAGATTAGATTATTACCATTTATTATTTTTCAAAGAATTCTCCGCG
Organism: Scirpophaga incertulas; assembly: GCA_036419045.1. Taxonomy (NCBI): domain Eukaryota; kingdom Metazoa; phylum Arthropoda; class Insecta; order Lepidoptera; family Crambidae; genus Scirpophaga; species Scirpophaga incertulas. The sequence continues at coordinate 14,724,863 of CM071630.1, read as the reverse complement.
ATATTTAACACATTTTTTTTATGCGTTCAAACCACTTATTAAAACATTTCACTCCGAAGTGGGGGTAGTCAAAATGGCAGATTTGTATGCATCAACAACTTCGTCGGGTGAGCTAAAACGTTGACCACGAAGACTTTGTTTAATTTTGGGAAACGAAAAAGTTGGGCTTAAGTGTGCGAACTGGTGACTGGCGAAATGGTGCGAGTATCATACGACGTCTTGGATAGTTTTTTCGAAATTCGGTGATGACTTGTAGCAAACAAACAGTATATAATAGATAGAATAATAGAAAATAGTATTATAATAGTGGCGATGTGACGACGACGTGACATTTGCCATAAATGAGGCAAAAATATTTTTGTAGTGCTCCGTGCCGTGAGCATATGACTTCTTCGGTTTTCGCTCATCTTTTAAGACCCAGACTGCTGTTTAGAATCTGTATTGTAAGCATATATTCAAAACTTGTCATCACTCACCATATCATAAACATGCTTCGTCTCTCCTCGATTGAATCGCTGCAGAGTTTTACGCCACTAACTAGCACGGGCTGCTTTCTTTTTGGTCGTCGCTAAGCATATGTGATATTCAAGTGGAGATCAACTTTCTTACGCGAAGTTGTTCATGTAGAATTTTTTGGACAGTGTTTCCTGAAATACCTAGGGATGCTTCTATTACACGTTATGTCACATGACGATCTTAGAGCATTAACTCCGATATTCTCTTACGTCATGGCGGTTTTTGGACGATCTTCACGTGGCTTGTCACTGAGGCTAGACTGATCGCGTTGAAATTCCAAATAGCAGCGTTCTATATTGTTAAGACATGGTGTTGCATCACTAAATACAGAACTGATCTCCTTAAAGCACTGAAGTCGCGATAATGCTCTATGAAAGTTGTAGAAAATTATCACACGAAAATTTTCTTTAGACATTTCAATTTTAACAATCGACCTTTGCATAGACGATACAAAAAAACTATTCGGCCGATCTAAAAACGTTCTTTTGTTTTCGAATTCTAAATTCAAAAAGATGAAATATATGTATTTTTATAATTGCGGAAGTTTGGCAAACGACACAACTTAAAAGCAGCCCTCGTAATTCAGCTTGTTTCAAGCAGATGTCTACCACGAAATGAGATGATTGTCAGGATCTACCTAGTTACTTATGTAAATAAACAGATGTTTGAAGGAGCCTTAGCATAGTATTGTGAAACAAAAAAGAAACCCCTTGTTTTATTTATTTTATTTCCGATTAAGACAAACAAGGACTGGCAACCCTGCGATATTTTTTCAACATGCTCACTAGTTAGGTATCAGCTACAAACCACATTAAAGCCAACTTTAATTGTTCAGTGTTGTTAGGTTTATTGCGTTTCTTACTTATTTCTTGTAGTTCTTAGATCTGTTTTACTCGGAATGGAGAAAGTTGATTAACAATGTTGGCAATCTTTTTAGTTAAGTCTTGTTTGGACTATATGAACTTGAGATGAAGTAGCATTTTCACTGTTGTTTCGCGTAACAAATAATGTTTTTGTGAAAGAAACATTGAGATAGGTTATATTCGGTGTGTCATCAGATTAAAGTAATGCTACATTTTATTATTTAATTTTGAAAAGTTTATGACGTTACTTTCACGTAATAGTGTGTAACGATCACAATAATATGAACGCAAGCTTTAACAGTAACTTTTTATATATTGATATGTCTTGGGAATCACACCCATTAGAAGTTGTTAAAAAATATACAAATTTTCATGACAGCATATCATGGGTTTATATATTTAAATTTTGCGGTATGGTTTGATTTTTCGGCATAGCTCCACATATTGATAATTTTTTCTAAAAGCTCAAAAGCAGTGTATTAGACCTATTTATCCATTGACACCTATGCATAATTGTCGGCCACATTTCAGATTTCTCAAATCATAAACATTGCCAAGTCTGTATATATTAGATAATAGCATCTTTGTAAGAAAAATAATCCTAGACTATTTCCATTATTTTTTATTATTTATTTATTTATCGCATAAAATCATTCATACAAAAATAGGGCACAAATAACATTTAATAAACCAATAAGGTTTTTCACAAATATTATACTTATTGTGTAATCAAGTATGTAACATATCGTTTGAAAAATGTTTTTTTTATTTAAATTTAATGTTGTTAAGTGTAACATTTCGACTAGAACGCAATTCTCGAGGTAGCTTATTTATAAGCCGAGGAACAGTTAGTTCGTATTAGATATATGATTCTGCTTAGAATAAATTAAAAAATAATTGTGGACCGGATCTGGCAATAGAATATTGTTTCTTTCTGCGTTCAGAAGATCTTTGTGATCTATTAGAAGTTGAAAGAAAGTAGCAGACTACTGGCGGTATAATAAATTTATTAAAAATATTATTCAAAAATATATTATAAATGTACGTATTAGAAATTCAAATTTTAATTTAAAATTTCTGAACCGTAAAAACAGCATTTTAAGATCTTTTCTTGTGATGCAATTATAATATGAGTCAAATTATAAAAGTGATTGACTAAGATATTAATCAGAATACATACTGTATGGTGTAAATTTTCATGGTATACCATAATTAATTTTATTTTATATTTAAGAATATTTTAAATTCATAACGGACACTCTAAATTTGAGAGATAAACAACATTCCATTGTTTTTTAAAGTTTGATAAGAAATTACCAAATGAAACTAATAATTAGCTTACAATGTAGATATTGTGTTTTAAGAGAATATGTCTAACCAATCAATCAAGAGATAAATAATAAATTATTCAATCTATTTTGGAGAAGGAAATTTAATTTCAAATAGAAGGTCCACCTATTGACTACGAATTTCGTAAGTTAAAAGCGATTGTGGAAGTCGATCCTTATAAGACTACCAAGGAGTTCCTTATAAGTTTACGGTATGGCTTGATGTTAAATATCTACAATAATAAAGAGTTCGAAATAAATCTGTAAAATGAAAAAGGTTAAAAAATGGGCGATGCGTCATTTAAAACAGCGTCGTTAAATTGCAAAAATTTTACATTTTTCTGAAAATTTATGTATTTATAATTTATTATCTGCTGAACTCAGAGACAGTATATGTCTGAAGATATTCAGTGTTTGGATTTCTTTTCACTAATTTTGTTAATTTATATTCAATGTTATTTATTAATCAATATTATATGTTTTCCGAATTATTTTTATACGATTTAACTCGGTAAATATTCCTAGCTTAGTATATATTATCAATTGTACCTTTTCCATTTTCACCGTACGCTGAGTGTATTGTTATGTCGCGATATAAATAGGTCACCCAAGAAGGAACGGACGAGCAAATCAAATAAACGAAGTGAGCCTCGTCTATATCTGAGCTCAGTAATTGGAGGAATTAGAGCTATCCTGGAAATGGGTTTACTTGAAAATAATGATATCGATAGAAATACTACAAGTTTTAATAATCTATGCATATAAAAGTCATAGCAAACACACGCAACGGGGGTGGCAATCGGGCGATCCGTGGTCAATGTTGTCAATCAATCAAAATATTCGCAAGTATACAGATATTACATCCTATGATTATGAAATGTGAATAAATAATATACGAGTAATTAATAATTTTGGAAGCTTACACTTTTGGTACCCCCGTAAGGTTTATGTTAATATGTATACAAGCATTACTATGTATTAGCAATGGTGATTTAAAAATTAAGTTTAATTGACTTCTATTATGATGGATTACCAAACTATAGGCTAGCAAACTGACATTTAACTAGTTGGTAAGCAGTATTTAGCCAAAATGTTGTACGTTATGTTCAGCTAGCTGGCTGGGCTAGTAAACATTTTGAATTGCGATCAAATAGCTATATATTAGAATCAAATCAGTTAACTGCGTCATAGATACATAAGCCAGTACTTTCTCTGATTATTTTATTTATCTAATCACAAGGACTACTTTTTTGTTACTGATATTGCTTATTATTTTTCTTTATTATATGAAATATGTCACAAATTGTTGAGAAGTATTATTGTTCACGGCCGTCCACTATTAGGCTACTACTAGGCAGATAATGTTGCTAATATTAATTTCATTATTATGGCAAAAATATACATTATTATTAATGAGGCAGTCGTAGTACATTAAGAATATATATTTATTAACTCCTTTTCTTTGGTGGCTCCCAAAAAAAGGACTTAATATTTTCCAACATTTTTAGAAGAAACACTAATTATGAAACAAATCCAAACAAAATTTGCATTCAATGTGATGTAGGAGACCGAGTATTCTTTATTCAAGAAGAAAACCCTGCACTGCATTAGAAAGAACACAAATTTATTGAAATAATTATGCAGATCGGTTTAAATGTCAAGGTTACATAATAATACTAGCTGACCGCGCCCACTTCGTTGGCATAATATTAATAATCCCCGAAGCGAGCACGAAAGCGAACTGAATTAAACCCGAAGCCATCGCGCGCCGTCCGCTGATGATGATGATGATGATGATGATGATGATGATGACACTCCGCAATAATGTGGCTTTCTATTGGTGAAGAATTTTTAAAATTGATGATGATGATGATGATGATGATTAAACTATCCTATCTCTCAAGTTGGATCGAACTGCACATTGTGCGAATTTTATTATATCGGTTAAGTAGTTTAGGAGTTCATTGAGCACAAATGTGACATGAGATTTATATATATTAGATAGAAATTCACAGTCAAGTGAAAATCATTGTGGAGATAGGTTTTTAACCTTGTTCTCGCGATGGAAGGCTAGGGTCTAGTGCACCCGAGTAGGCGAGGCTTGCTATTAAGGAGATGGACTTTTATAATATAATTGGGTATAGAAATAAAAAGCGTAGATTTGGAACATGTAAATAATTAGTCCTACAAATATTTCCAATCGATTCTGTGGTCACAGCATTAAGCAGTAGCAGAGATATAGTTAGTAGAAACTAATCATCAAAAGTGTAGCAGATATTAAGTTTGGTTTCACATCAACAGCTCAAATCTGTGCTCCTCAAGGAGCTCGAGCCTGTCTTAATAATATTCGTATGTGTGTTCAGTACATCTCATGATGTTTTCTTTCAGCTTTAAAGAAATGTGCATTTATTCAAACTTCCTATGGTAATTAAAAACACAATCGGTACATGACGGAAGAGAACCAAGGTTCTGTCAATTATCACAAACATAGGTACAAAAATCAATACTGGCGCTTAATTGATTTTTGACGCATTTTTGAGATTGACATTTTGTAGAGTTACTTCTAGCATATTGTCACCTGTTTAGAACTTTAGATATTGGGTTGGTAGTCTAGGGAATAAAAAATAGTAAGTAGTTTAGGGAATAAGAAAAGAAGATCAGATCATGGCGAGAGAAGCTACGAGCAGAATGTTAACAAAACAGGAATTTGATACAAGCATTAAGTCAATAGTGTTTACATATGTTGACTGGAGTGGTAAACTATTTATTTTACTCGATCGCTTGCAAAAACTTATGCAGACGAGGAGATTGGGGTGAAGAATATTTGTATCAAAATCGCCCATGACGACATGGTGTGCATAATCAGACTCTAACGATTTCAAAATTGATTCAATATACGTACAGTAATCAACAGAAGGAGGATAATATAATACCCCAAGCACTAACTTAGCACTGCCAATGTCAATTCCCAAAAATAAATATTTAGCTGAAGCCGAATATTAGGCAGTAAAAGCAATAATAATTTTGTAAAGAAAACTACTTTGAAGATATATGGCTACACCTCCACCACCCTTTCCAATGCGATTAATTCTGATGAGTGTTAAACCCTGAAAGAGAGTAAGAAGTGAAAGGAAATTGAGATATGAACCAAGATTCCGAAATTAAAATAGTATGAAGTTACACTGAGAAAATACAGAGAAAATATATCACGCATTTCTGTGTAATGGACTTGGAACAGTGTGTGTATTGTGGTATTTATTGACAAGCCATTTGGTGTCTGGTTAGATGACACTTAGGTTTTACGAGACAGCAAAAACTGTTTGCACAAGATGACGTTGCTAATTCTTCAGCAAAATAATAAACATCATTATGTAATTCGGTAATAGAGTTATTACTCGTAATTATGGAAAAATGATTAGCATATTACAAATAAAATAAGTTTATCTATAAAAAATTAAACGAAACGGTTCATTGTCTTTAGTGTTGCAGAGTCAGAAGCAGTACCTGGAATTTGATCAAGACAAAGGCCTCTTACTATGTATCAGCATTCACTATCACCTAGCCATATTAGATATGCTTCTACAATAGCCGCCATGGTTAAGCGTTCCATTACAGTATTTACGGAAATATTTAAATAATGATGTCAAAAATTAGTACAATGATTTAGCTAGTACTAGCGACCCGGCTTCGCACGGGTGCAATGCTGATACTAAACACACTACAGAAAAGTGTAACGTTGTATTGTTTGCAATGTAAGCGCAGAAAAGTACTTATTTACGACATCACATTAGAAACCTATAAATTTATCAGTGTTTCTCTACTATATTATTTATGTATTATACATATAAACCTTCCTTAAGAATCACTCTATCTATTGAAAAATCCACATCAAAATCCGTTACGTATTAGTTTTAAAGACCCAAGCATACATAGGGACAGACAGACAGCGGATAGCGACTTTGTTTTATACTACGTATTGATGCTACCTTAACCATATAGAAAAAAAGAATATAATTACTGCTACTTTTTAGTTTAAATTGTTTATTGCTTTTATCCTGTGATCTTTAGGACTGTTTATATCCTAAGGTTCAGCCAACAATACACGTTTAAGTACAAAAACAGAACTATATCCGGTGTAGGTGTAGAAACCGCAATATTGTTTGGTATTCCACGGCGTTTTCAAGCGTAATTCTAATTAATTTAATCAGCCGAAGGCTGATCCTAAAATTGAGTACAGCTTATGATTTAATTTCGGAATTAAGTTTTCTTTAATGATATTTATTAGAAATTTACTTCTTACTCGTATAACGTGCTTTCAACTTTTTCAACTACAAGACGCATTGCATATGACTATTAAGGCCCTATCATAATGGCACGAGAATTAACCCGACTTGAACAGTAGCACTAGTTGCCGTACCGCGTATAAACCGCATCTTTCGTTCCAATGCACCAAGTTACACTGGTCAGGGAGTTTGCGATAAAATTTTAGTCATATAGTAGAGAGTAGTAGGGAGTGTCATTTTGAGTCAACGGGAGACCGAAATTCCTCAAAGTATGTTAGTGCAAGTTATTTTGCAATTTAAGTTTAATATTATTTCAATTGAGAAACACCCATGGGTGGACATAGGCCTCCCCCAAGGATCTCCAAACAGCTATGCAAGCACCAGCGCTTTCTTGCGATCTTCATAGCATTATCATTTAATTTTAGGCCTATTGAGGCTTTGGGTGACGGTTTATACTCATTACCTTTCTTTAACGGCGTTCCCTTCTGCGATCAATATGCCTGACTACCACCACATATGATTCGCTATACTCCGAGTTGTGTCGGTGACTCTGATTTTTTCATAGGTTTTATCAAGTTTCATTCAATCACACACAGAAGCTCCGAGCATAACCATTTAAGGTAATTTTGAGCCACCTTCTAAGATTAATTGTGGGTTGCCAAGTTTCAATTCCATATATCATCACTAGTAACATGCACGAATCAAAAGACTTTCATATTCAGGTACTCCTTAGAATGTGGCGCATCCTTTGTCTTTCGCTTTCTAGACGAGGTTCCTCCATTCTTTGATGTCTTTTAAGTTTGACTTATCTATATCCACAGTTGGACTATTTGTCCCAGGTAAACATATTCGTCAACAACGTTTCAGTAGAGAGCCTCAAATCTTTACTAGAATCCTACTTGGAAATTTAACATGATTTTCGTCTTATCTATATTAATTTTGAGTTCATATTTTCTATGTTAGCCCAAAAGCAAGCTTTTTTAAAGTTTTAATATCTTTACTTAAATAATACATTTGTTAGTTTATATTTTATGATTATATTTCGCAGTTCATTCTCACTATCTACCAATGTTTTTCTTTTTTGAATTTTATATTTAAATATATTTATACGGCTCACCTAGTATGAAGGCACTGTGTGCAGCACTTACATAAACCAGCGTAGAAACTTAATATGTAAAGTTAATAACCCACACTAAGCCAGCGTCATGGACTATGGCCTTAACGTTCTAGCTATAGATAGGTATAGAATGATTGGTCAGGAATCTTTTTAAGTCACTCAGTAACACAATATTTGGCTCAAATTTGTCGCAATATATCATTAATATTTCAGTCAACGGTTTTAATTTTATTTATAAGTAACAGAAAAATAATCCATTGTCATTAAAAAAAAGTGGGATAGGTAGATTAAGACAGTTGAAATCTGCAAATTGTGTGGAAATCTTGTTTTGAACCTAAGCAAAATCTACGTATATATAAAAACTGTAATATATATTATCATATACACAGCACTTTCATATTGCACACACAATGAATAGAAACTTTAATTCTACAATGTAGACTATTAAGGCACAAAAACCGAAGCTTAACGTAAGAAGTGCGCGCTCTCCCACCATGTTGAGTAATGTAGCGATGGCTATTATTCATAGACGCAAAAATGGCGGCGGAAAAAGTGACATGCGGGCAGGATGACGAATGTATTAACGCAAATGTAGGGGAGGCGCTGGAAATTAAGGGGATACGAGTGGTAGAGCTCTGCTTGACAACGGTCTTCATGGGTAATTCGTAAGAAAATCTTTACAGTGCTCACAATGTATAGTTTTTAAATAAGTAACAGGTGATTTTTAATATTATACGAAGTCTTTTTGTGTTCGGGTAAATAAAACACAATACAAATATAGTCATAACGAACTAAAATTAGTACCGTCAGGGTTAAAGTATACATTATGTTAAACACCTACCGTAAAATAAGATAATTATTTTTTAATAGTTAGATATCTATATATATAAAAAGAAAGTCGTGTTAGTTACACCACTTATAACTCAAGAACGGCAGAACAGATTTGGCTGAAAATTGGTAGGGAGGTAGCTTAGAGCCAGGAGACGGACATAGGATACATTTTTATCCCGTTCGACAGCGTTCCTGTGTGACTTGACAGAAACGTCAGTCACTATAAAACGTGGTATTACAAAAAAAGAAATCAGACTTGGAATAACAAAACGCAAATGACAGCTATGTAATTGACGTTAAAATGACAGCTATGTAATGACGTATGGATGACAATTTGATATTTGTAAGAAATCAATATGTTAAAACTATTTCTATTAAAAAATAATTAACAAGTGGATTGAAGTGAAGTGAAGTTTAATTAATATGCCGCGACAAGACGATCGAATCTTTCCCGACAAAGCCGTTTTCAACAGAAAAGCGGAAAAATCTTTTTTACATTACAGCGATACAACATGGACATTTTGAGACATTGAACAGGACAACGTCTGTCGGGTCATCCCAACTAATATTATAAATGCGAAAGTGTGTTTGTTTGTTTGTTTGTTTATTTGTTTGTTTGTTAACTCTTCACGCTTAAACTACTGGACCGATTTCAAAAAATTCTTTCACCTTTGGAAAAGCTACATTCTCCCCGAGTAACATAGGCTACTTTTTATCCCGGAAAAATCGACAGATCCCACGGGATGCACAATAAAGGCTTCGCTCAAAAACTACTGCAAGCAGTTTTTATGCGGTTTTCATCAATAGATAGAGTGATTCTTGAGGAGTTTTGGCGGCATTTTTTATCTCGGAAAAACGGATAGTCCTACGGGAAGCGCCGATAAAAATCTTCGCACCATAAACCGACTTCCGCGTATTATGTAGCCGTGGGCAAAAAGCTATGACCCTTAACCCTCTATACACCCAATCCGAAATCCACGCGGGCGAAGCCGCGGGCAGAAAGCTAGTTGTAAATAAAATTGACTAGCCACCTGATGGTAAGTGGTTACAGTCTTCTATAGTACATGTAGTTCCCCCGAACTTCACAATAAATCTGCAACCCCCTTTTGAATTACAATGTATTTTCCCAACGTAAGACATAGGATACAAAGTCACGCTATCCAAGTAATTTCACTGCCTATTTACAAAGTAATCAGCGGTGCTGTTTGATTACTTAGCGTACTACTGCTTTCAGATTGCTTGTCTAATTATAAGAACAGGACACATAGAAGCTTGCTATACAATTTCTTATCCACAGTCAAATAAAAAATTGTGTTCATTAACAAACGATTTTAACAGTGTATCATCGAAAATTAAAGATTATAGATTTAGTGGCTAAAGAATTTACAAATTCTTTAGCCACTAAATCTTTAGTTTTTGCGATTGAAAACAGAGCGAGTTGAACTCTCTGTAAAAGACAATTCGTTGAATTGCAGTGTACTAATTGTATTAAATAATTACCGAATCAAGTTTTATTTATTATGCACACATTTTAACGTTATCGGTCATTTTACAGTCAACATGTGAGGTCTTGAGTTTCTATTTGTATATATTCGTTGTAGACAACGACAACATCGACATAAACGTCATAGACATAAACATAATGGGGATTTATATCTTTGGTTTATAAAATACAATTGCGTTAACGTTATTGATTTTTTTGTTGATTGAGTTTTCAAGAAACGTTGAAAATTTTATTGACCACGCAGTTACTGAATGAACTACTCAATGATATTGAAAACCAAATAGTAAAACATTAATCATAAAGTTTACCCCATAACAAGAACGTAATGAATGAGATTACATCACGCAAGATTAATGATTCCCTTGGGGCTACAAATCTGAGGGTCTTGGATCTTTGACCCTGTTTATAAAGGCTTAAAGTTCCGGGTCTCGTGTAGGGTCAAGTTTGTTTTAAGGGAAATAGGAACAACCGTTACTGAAGCTTTAATAGGTAGTCTAATAAGACAAGATATAAATCAAAGGTAATTTCTGTTGTTTTCGCAGTTTTTATTTCACCTAATAGTATTAATGACGTTAAGGCTGAAGAATGGATAGATAGGTAACAGTTCTATTAACTTTGTTATTATATTCATTTTTAGGAACTTGTTAGATGTATTATAGTTAATACTAAAGTAATGTGTACAAAGGTTTTGTATTGTAATGCATTCTCTGCCAGATAATTTTTAGGGACATCAAAGAAAATGACGTAAGTACATGTTAAAATTAAACCAATATTAACACTATATAAATTAATTACATACAAATTATAAACACTATATAACAAGATATAATACATAGCCGGTATAAAACGAAGTAAAAAGACCCTTAACTTAACCCGTCTATGTGTATGCATAGTGGACATGCATAGTGCATAGTGGACATGAAGACAAATTATATTACTGAAAATAAAGGCTCAAAAATTCTTTTATTTTGATGTATTTATTACACATAATAATTGTTCGACATAAAGCAATTTGGGTTTAATTATGAATTTTAAAGTAACTCAAAGGGCAATAGAGAGGATTCCCAACATGATTGAATCAGAAATGATGAAATGCACAGAAGACCAGGTATACCGAATTAGTTCAAACAATTACGAATTTTCAAGTCTCAGTGAATAGGGCACAATGCTCGCGGGACTGACGGGCGTCGAAACGGAAAGCAATACGAGTTTCATATGCCAGAAAAAAAATTATGCTAATGCTTAGTTATAGACTGTAAGCTGAAAATAATGTCACTCCAATTCGATTTCAAATGATAAAATTGAATCGTTTTGTCCTTACATTTAGCTTTGGTGATAATTCCAATAGTCGATTTTTATTGATATTTCAATGTTTATGCCGTTGCATGATAACGGAATGCATTTCAACTGTTTAATCATTTTTATTATAACATTTATAATTTTTTAAATATATTTTATTTTTAATATCATAAAGCAAATAAAATTCAGAGATCCAACTGCCCTTCCCCGAATTTGGCATTAAACATATTTGGCATGCACTGCAATTGACCAATACATATAATTCCCATTCACATCAACATACTTTTATTGGCACAGTTTGCAAGTTAAACACAAGCACTTGGCATTAAGCAAAATCCTTGGGACGTCCTTCAACAAACTATCAAGTACAAATAAAAGAAAAGTAATTTATTTACTTCTGAAAGTGTGAGTCAGCATGTTACTGGCAATCGAACCTGAGCTTTTGGGCATTCTTCCAAGATGGTGGTGCGTCATTGGTTGTTTATTAAAAGACAGTTTCATTCGTTTGACCCAATCGCTAAGAGTGTGGACTTGTTAGCTTGAAACAGTACCTACCCTTTTATTACAGTTTCAACAAAAAAGACGTAATTTCGTTATGTCCCACTCACGCTGCTTATTAGCACAAATTGAATTGCAAGTACATACGGGACTTTTCTGGGCTATTGAGCCATCCCTTTCTAGATGTACTGAAGCGGAGATTTGAGTTTGAGTGTAATTTTAGAATCTCTGTTAAAACAGTGCTAAATGCGGGATTAAATTAAGAAGGATGTTTTATTTTATAACAAAATATAAAAATCCGCAAGGGAAATTATAATATTTAAATAAAATTTTAAAATAAATTGCAACGTCAGACACACCAATTTGAACCCTTCCATTATTCTTAATTAACTTTCAACAAATCTGTAAAAATTTCTAAGTTGGTAAGTAAGTTGACACGTAGTTATTAACAGAGTACGTTTCCTTGATAGAAGGTGAAGAATGCAGATAAAATTTAACATTTTTAATTATCATGTGAAGTTACTAACACAAACTATAAGGATATTTTTGTCAAAGCAAAATCGCACCCCTAAAAGTAATTAGTAAGTATACGAGGAAGGTAAATTTGAATGGTAAAAAAATAACCATTACCATGCATATATATAATTCATATGAATTATATATAAATAGCTGTTGGTATTGTGATGTATTTTAAACACCTGTCTTATCAGGTATATTTCATTTCTCATATATCGTAAGAATCGATTGAGGAAGTTTACTACAGTTATATCTTTCAACTTCGTTTAACTGTTGAATTGTAAAAAAAAACACACATTTTTAAAACTGCCTCACTTATCGAGAATAGGCATAATAATATGTATAAATATAGATGTACTTTGTGTATGAAAATTTAGTCTATTGTCCAGTCTGAATTGTGTTTAAGCTGAAGAACTTCTACATCTTTATATTGAAATTTTTCATGATAATGAAAATCTTTATTTATCATGTGTCACTTGTGATCTACAGCAAGAGATTTCTTCAAGTTTTAAAAAGTTAAATTTTTGTTATGTTCCGCCAAATAGGCAGAAAATTGCCACATAACTTATTACTACTTAAGCTTATTTCCAAAATAACAATGTTAATTTATTTGCATTGTTGCGTTTCCTTCCTTTACTTCCTCTCTTTTGGGACTGCTTTCTAACGGATAGGATTATTGTTTGCAATAAGTCCGAAATCGCGGTGATCGTCCGGTACTAACACTGAGCAATCCTCGTTTACATCACTATTCCTCATAACGAGAATTTTGTGAAAGCTGAAAAGAATAAAGCCACCTAATACCTTGACTTGACCCACCAACCACCATGTAGAATGTTGATTTGACCAAGCACTGTTCCGGTAGTTGTTTCTACGAATGGCCTATTCGTTGAAACAATAGCAGAGAGCCTTAATCAACATCTTAAGAGTCCCTCATTTAATGGATGGATCAAGGGTCGGATTTGGAAAGCAGTGATACTCGGCACGTATTGTCCGAAGATACCTTTCTCTGCTTAGGGCTGCAGAGAAAGGACTCTGAGCTCTAACCACCGAGTTGTTACCGAGGGTACCAATATTCTTCAGGGGGACGTATGCCACCCGTATCTGTCTTGCCTCAGCCGGCCGGACAGAGCCATCAAGGCCAGATGTTCCAAGGGTGGAAGTGTAATAATGTCATAATGTCGACGGCGTCCCGATCGCTGTCGCAGACATACCTCTCTGCACTCTTAGCCGTTAACACCAATGTTGCACCCTTCTTACCAATATTGGTCTGCTTTTATGGGGGGACCATTTAGTGAGCGATGAGTCACCACCATGAGTTATGTTATTCAAATAAATTAGGAGCCGTTGATAAGGCAGGTGACCCGAGTCTCTTCCATAGCTGGGCTTTCATTACCACCAAAACCGAAATGTCTAGTCTACAAACGTTTTGACCAGTAATGCCAATAGTTTCTGTGTATTTAACTGGGTATAGGTTTTTAGCTATATTATACATGGTGTAGAGAGAGATTATACCCAGTTGGTACACTCCACGTACACTTTCATTAAATTTCGCTTAAATGGCTTCTAAGTTTCGATCTGTATCGCCGCGCACGCCTTATAAAGACGCGTGATATATTCCACTAAACTGCATTTATTTGCTGAGATATCTTACATAATTAAATAATAATAGTTAGGTTTTAGGCTTACAGGCATCACATGATAATATAATATGGCTGGTAACACTAAAAGTTATCAAATTACCATCCAGAAGCTGGTTAAAAAAATGCAATACATGGGGATTGTTGCTATTTTTTTATTGTTTCTTTGTACGTTAAAGATTATTGTGCAAGAAAGGCCCCAAAAAGCTATTGATATCGAAACTACTTGAAATGCTGATATTATGGATACTATTAACACGTGGCAATATTATCGATAGACTATTAATACTATTTGTTTTTTTCTACTAGATAGTATCAAGAATACCGACAAAGTATTGATTACCTCATCAATCACTGTATTATTAATATTATATTCCTATAAAATATTGACCTTGCAACAACGTTCGAGGAGCTAGTAGGCTCTTCCAATGCAGCTTCCGCGGCGCCACCCAAGGTTGGAGGGGAGCCAAGGCCCGACCTTGAGTCTGATCCCGAAATAAACTGGCGTGTTTGTTCGCGATCCAGGGGGAATACGACTCGTCACGATTTGGCTTATTGTGGAGGCTTCTTGTTTGCCATTTTATTGCTATTTTTATTATGAACTAGAGGAATGATAAGACTTTTTTAATTGGTATTATTTAACTAGTAAGTTAATGGGAAAATCGCTAAAGGCTTTTGCCCAAATGCCAAAAATTCGAATATATTTGTATATAAAAGTATATAAAAAATCTACCCTCTAATAAACAAAACCACATTTGAAGTAGGCAAGAAATTATTCATTTTGTAATTTAATTCTTCGACACGCCCAGGAGCCGCTTATAAATATTGTATTCGTTACCTTGTCACTGAAATTATAATAAGCTTTCACAGGTTGTGGTGGCTACGCTTATGGGATATGATTATTCGCAATCTGGAGATATTAAACGTAATTTGGAGATGGGAAGTTTGTATGTGGAAAGTAAAATGGTTTTTGGATATGAGATTGTATTTGTGTGTGAGTTTCGTATAATATCTTTTAAAATAATTCATAAAATAATCCCTCTTATATATTTCATTTGAGAAATGTTTATTTTTATAGAATTATGATGGTGTTTCAAAGTCTTGAGTAATCTATAGTTAGTGTGAGCTACAGCAGTGCGAATACCGAACTATCGATAAATGAAGTTTGATACTAAAGATCGACATAGTCGACAACAAATCAGTAGTTTTGGCAGATATTCTTAGGGAGTGACCAGGATGGACACTTTTGTCAATCGATTTATCGCGATCGGCGAATCCATGCTCTTACACCAGAAACAATTGAGTTGATATAAATGATCACATTTCTTTATTTAATTTATTTTGTTTAATATATTTATTTAATAAATAGGGCATGGCTTTTTAAATATACAGCCTCTAAAGGGGAATAAACATTTGAAAATCAACGTGGGTATCCTTTTCATGATTTTTCGGGTTGGTGATTACAAAAATAGCATCTATTTTTATATTATATCAAATATAGCAGATGTCAACATTAATGTCATCATCAGCAATCAGTTAATAACATCGTCCTATACTTAATATTATATGTCTGTTACTGTACGTAATAACATCTAAACCACTGAACCGATTTAAATGAAATTTGGTGCAGAGGTAATATAGGTATGAAAACATTATGGGCCACTTCTTAATATGAAAAAAAGGAAACTGTAAGAGGTTGAAACAGAGAATGAAATTTTGTATGAAGTTATGTCATTTTTGCAACTAAAAACTAAGATTCTTTATGTTTTGATTAGATAAAATAAATGGTTTGGTATGGTTAAAGATCCGGGTAAGATCAAAAGATAATTTTCACAGCGTGAAAATATTGCTTTGCTTTTAGAAAATGCCATATAATGCGGGTGAAACCGTGCATAATAAGCTAGCCGACTCTATTTGTAGGTTATTTTTCACACAATATTATCACGATAACATTTACGTTAAACACATACTTGTAGTTGCGCGTAGTAACGTTAAAATGTTATAAGTTATAACGTGTCAGTATTTATATACTATTTTATAACTATATACCGAGTATTATAATGTATTATAGTGTGTTAATATAACAATTTAGTAATGTTGTGAAAAATCATTATAATAACGGATTTTCAAATAGCCAATTAAATAAATGAAAATACTGTCTTATCACGCTACACGATACTGTATATTTGCCTCGCAACTGTCTCTTTGTTTTTCTATATAATGTTTAAGGATACATTTTATTTATAAGTCACTGTTCTTATAGCCCATAACGCGTACAAGCAAAATTTAGATTTTTTTTTATAAAATGGTACATAACCTATGAAATTTTATAAATATTATTTAAATATATGAAATATAAAAATTAAGTATAAAATGTATCGCCATCTATGAACAGGCTCAGAAATCTTCATAATCTGTAAAGGAAAGTTCGTTTCCTTTTCTTACAGCAATAATAAAAGTTTCCGTTTGTACGTTTACTGGAGAGGTGTGTTTCTTTATAGATTTTGCTTATTAAGGCGTTGTGAGATGGCATTAAGAGTTCGGTCAAAGGTGAACAGTACTCGTATTTATTAGTTAAATCTATCTATTTTTTATCCATATTTTTAAGAATGTTTGTTCTCTTGCGATTTAGTGTATACAACGTCATTAATAAGTAGCATTAATTATTAACAAACTTAGTAAGTAGGAATATGGGCCAATGTTTCTCTTTAACATGGAAGATGAGAAATTCTGCCTCCTCAGAAAGGAAAATCGTCTCGCTGATTTCGGGTCAAGTTGCGGGCCGCTGCTTCAATGAATCCGAGAAGATCTTTAAGAGAATTTACACTTTCCGGAACAATTTCCAATATGGTTTTCGCACCAGCCAGTCCACGGTCCACATACTGAGTCACACAGTAAGCATCTCAAGAGGTGGAACTACTACCTCCCATCATTATGCAGTATCATTTACTTTAAGCACTTCGCTTCGCAGCTCTGCAGTAGCAGCCCTCGGTCGAGCACTACAAATTCGGGAGACCCATACTCTACGTGCTGTTGACTGTATCACGGGATCATACAGTCGATGGCTTCTTACTCTGGTTTGGTCAGAGTGCCTCTCTCCTCATATATATGACAGCGCTTTTAAGTAGACCACAGAGAGCGTGGGCCTACCGAAATTTTCCTTTCAAATGAAAGATTGATGTTATTGACGACCTCCATAGTCGAGTGGATAGTACACCGGTTTCAAGGTGTCGCCATCTCTGAGGTCCCGGGTTCGAATCTCGGTGGGGGCAGATGTTTGTGTGATGAATGCTAGCATTTGTACCTTAGTCATGGTTGTCGATATATATTTCAATAAAAATTATTTATATATGTATAATATATGTATGTCTATCCGTTACCCTAGATCCCATAGCACAAGCCTTACAGAGCTTAGTTTGGGCTAGGCTAATTGGTGTAAGTGTAACAAATATTTATATATTTATATTGATTCGTAGTGGAAATCTATCTAAAGCTTTTCAGAAACCCGTGCATCGAAAGAAGAGCCGACAAAGGAAACTTACTATAATTATTCTACCTGCGTAGTGCCCAGACAGTGGTCGATCATGATCAAACAATATCTGGAATATCTGGTATAACTCTATGTAACTGTTCGACCAGAGTAAGTGTGAAGAAACCAGCTCTCAGTCATAGACATTGGATTGTCTTAATTAATTCCATCACTGCAATGATTAGATAGGCTGTTTAAATATTTTGTTTCCTATTTTACCTCTTTATAAAAAAAATCATACTTTAAAAAACGTATCCACGAGAAATTTCAAATTTCGGTCCAACGATAACGCATTTAAGGATAAGTTAAACGTATTATCAATTATTCTATGTAGTGTTTGCCTTTATAAGTTAATAGTGCAAAGATATATAAGCATTTATGCTCCTCTAACGATTGATAAAGCTAAGCAATGTTAGCTGTGGTGATATCTGTCGTAAATTACCAAAATTTTAAAAATATTAAGCTCAGAAACTTTACAAGGGAATTGATAGGGCATAGATAGAAATGATAAAATATATATTTTTCAAATCTAAGCAAATCAAGATTATCTATGTAGAGAGCGAATCATAGAACAGTACGCCAGCTCTATATATGCCATTCTCAAGGTGAGTAAATGTATACACTTAACCCTTTCTTAGAATCAGGCCATATTTCACATTCCATTAAGCACTATTCATTCGCATCTACATATTCATGGATAGAAAAATGTCGCATTTTCATCATAAAAGCTATTCGTTATCGTCTGGTGTAAATCTTTTTATAATTTTTTTTTATTACTCATGGATTATTTTTTAATTTCTATTTCTGGAATTTATTGTGGAAATTAGGATTATCATTATTTCAACCTCATCATATATGCACCAACGAACGTACAGTTTATAAAGGCGGACTTAATGCCATGAGCATTCTCTGTCAGTTAACCTTAGGGTGGTTAGGGTAGTGGTTCGGAGAAAATCAAATCATTACAAAGTTGGACCATCAGATGATTTAAACTTATATACATATATGTGTATATATATATATATATAACATCAATTCATATATATATACATATATATGTATATATATGAATGATGCATATATACATAAATATTTATAGCTGAATGGAATGTCAGTATCATAATAACTGCAATCAAATTACGTAACAATAATCTGCATAGTCCTCTTTGAAAACATACAAGTACATAAGTGTCATTTGATATCGGGAGGAAAGTGTTTCCAGCAAAGAAGGGACTATACAAAGAATATCGAGTGATATACATCAAAGAGATGGTAAGGATATTTCAGCAGTTGGTTATTGGACAAACGAAATTATCGTAGCAAGTTCAGAAATGTTTTAAATGTGATGAATGCAGTAGTAAATATATAAGCTGTTAGGGATCTAAAATTTGTTATACTCTCTTATAGTTATCCTATACTGGCAATAATGTAATACGTCTTGAAAAAGTCTAAAAGTATAAGAAATCATTCTTAAATATGTTCTATAGGGGAGTTTTTATTTATAACAGCAAGAATAATGTGAGTTTATGGATTCTGTCTGACGTGTTCTGATCCAAATTAAGAAATTAGATAAAACGCAAACTAATAACATGTATCATATATCAACTAATGACATAGGCTAATAACGACCTCCATAGTCGAGTGGACAGTACACCGGTTTCAAGGTGTCGCCATCTCTGAGGTTCGGGGTTCCAGTCCCGGTGGAGGCAGATGTTTGTGTGATGAATGCGAGCATTTGTACCTTAGTCATGGTTGTTGATATATATTTCAATAAAAATAAACAGGATTATAAAGGGTCTGCAACGTGTTAGTGCAGGCATTTGCCCTGGTATTGCAGTCGTCCTCCATAGGCTACGCTGATTGCTTACCATTGGGTACGGTATACTATCTCCCATCATTAATAAATTACTACGAATATGTCTAATAAAAATTATACTTACGCAGATGGTTCCCTCTATAAAGATTGGCTGCTGTCATTAAAATCACGCAACAATATTTTCTCAATTAGAAAACATATAATTAACGGCAGTACTTATACGTAGGTACATATAATCAAAACCACACTATTCTGTTTATGAATATTTCATTCGAAATCAATAGACTGTCAATATGTACAATATGTACGTTCAGTCAGCTGCAAATATTAGTTAAAACCCTGTAATTAGTTAAAACGGAGCGGGTAATTATGAAACTGACATTGGAACAATCGGTAAAATATGTTTCGACATCTTTTCTACATTGAAATACATCCTGTATTTTGTTATGAGTTAATATAAATATTTCATATTACAACCTATATGTCAGGATGTATATTCTCAATATAATAAGGTGTTAAAATTAAATTACAAAATGGTGTAGATAATAATAGATAAAATTCTACAAAGTTAGGTATTCTTAAAGTAATGTATACTCTTTATTTAGTAATATAAGCTTTTTGGTTAAAAATGTAAGTCTACCTTTTTGTTGCTATATAATTGCAAAATAATTGCTCAAACATCTGATTTAATTTTATTTTGTGTTAATAATGAATTAAAAACATATACAGTTACAAGTCATTGGGACATTAGTAGGCTTTTATACTTTACAACCTCTATAAAAATCTTCTATAAAAAGATTAGTATTGAAACCACAGCGCGATCGATGCCTCCTACCTCATGCTATTTTATTTCACTAAGAATCAACACCAATACTAAGCCCACTATAAAATTAATTCAATTTGACGCTGAGAAAACTCCTTAATTCCGGTCACGAAATCTCTTAAACGGGAGCTTAAGTTGACCGAAAAGGCATTGTGACTATACAACCTTAACAAAAGGTTCCGTGTCCAAAGATGTCAAAAACTTTTCCTCCCACAAAAGTCGCGTGAGGCACCGCCATATTTTATTCATGGTAATAAACGCCGCAGAAATATCTTGACAACTATTTTGGAATCATTCGTCTGGTATCGAGCATCTGGTTACTTTTCGATCGAGATCTCAAAGCCAACATTTTTAATCATTTATTATAAGAAGCGGTAAGTACTGCGATTAGTAAGTTTTTTACAAGATGAAAATACATATACCTTAAAATCTAAGTTTTATATTTGTTATGGAATGTACTCGTATAGCTTTCTTTCTATGTTAGCATTACTAAAAACCAATGTTTCTCAAAATCTGAATTCAGAAACATCATCACGCGACTCAAATGTTAGTGAATACAATTTGTCTCTGTACGTGATTAGAACCGAACGATTCAAATATTAGTCCTTCTGGAAGAAAATATCCGCTTTTCGTTCTTGTATTTACGACGAAGAGGCTTACATTAGCTTGAAATTTTAAATACTGTGGGGTGTACATGCTTAAGTGATATGGATTTATGTGTTCCTTGTCGGTATCAATTTTAAATTTTATGTCTATTATCTATATGCTATATGCTCCCATTTGACTAACATGACTATAATTGTATTTCACTAGTATTTGGTCTTTGATATTAATAAGAATCAGACATGCGGGACTGCAGATTCCATAGAATTAATAGACAAGTATTTAGTTCATACAAACGTCTCGAAAATTAACTTAACAATACATATATTAGTTCATCTAGTTTTTGTATGTAAATCTAAGATAATAAATATAAGATTTTCGCTACGCTCAGAAGTGTAAACTTGACATAACAGTGCCAAACTGGCGCAAAAGCGTAAATATGTTTTACACCCTTGGACATGTGTATGCTGACCTAAAAACTGTTGACTCAAAATGTCAACCGTCTTCATTTTCGAGTCGCGTTTCTAGTAATCGGGTAGATGTTTACATTTATTTATAATAACATATAATTTTAAATGATACTATAATCATTCAAATTAGAGTATAATTTAAATAAACTAAAACATTTGTAAGGTTTATTCAGAAAAAAGATAATTAAAATTATATACTAAATATTGAATCTATTTAAAAATAATTTTAAAAATGTATGATAAAACATGAAATAAATAGAAAATGCAAAAATCAATACATCCAACATTACCTCCGTGACACTTGCTGTTGCGGGGTATCCTGGGTACATTTTGTGTTCCTTAGTGAGGAATCTCAGCCTCTCTCTCCTGAGTAAAAAAAAAATCAATACAATAATAGACAATGTCAAAAGTCTATACAAATTTTTGTTCATATATTTTTAAAGCGTCTTTAAACAAAAAATCTGTTACTATATAGAGCCATTAAATTTCTCAACAAATTGATGTTAAGTATACGAGGGTATTTAGTCTACAAATAAAGATTTTGAATAAAAAATAGACAATTAAATTTTGTCTATTTTAGGTTATATCGTAATAAATAACCAATTGATCAATACAAATGCATCAGCCGATTAGCGACCGCCAATACGGCTTCCGTCACGGGCGCTCAGCTGGTGATCTTTTAGTTCACCTAACGCACTATTGGGCAGAAACTTTGGAGGGCAAAGGCCAGGCTCTCGCCGTTGGACTGGATATCGCGAAAGCGTTTGATAGGGTCTGGCATAGAGGTCTTCTGCCGAAGCTACCATCATATGGAATCCCCGAGGGACTCTACAAATGGATAGTCAGCTTCCTGGATGGTAGGAGCATTAAAGTCGTCATTGATGGCTGCTGCTCGAAAACCATGCCCATAAATGCTGGCGTTCCACAAGGTTCGGTGCTCTCCCCGACACTGTTCATTCTGCACATCAACGATATGTTATCCATTGAGAACATACATTGTTATGCAGATGACAGCACGGGTGATGTGCGGTATACCAACCACCAGAACGTCCCCCGGATGTCGCTACATGAAAGACGGTTGCAACTTGTATCTGAAGTCGAGGACTCTCTAGGGCAAGTCTCGGAATGGGGTGCAAAGAACTTAGTCAAGTTCAACCCCACGAAGACACAGGTGTGCGCGTTCACTGCGAAGAAAGACCCATTTATCGTAGTGCCTTAGTTTCAGGGAGTCGCTCTTCGTATGTCCGAGTCTATTGGGATTCTAGGTGTGGAAATTTCAGCCACAGTGCAGTTCGGGAGTCATTTGGAAGACAAAGCCAAAATGGCAAGTAAAAAATTGGGTGTTCTCAACAGAGCGAAGCGGTACTTCACACCCAGACAGCGTCTGATGCTTTATAAAGCACAAATACGGCCGCATATGGAGTACTGCTCACTCCTTTGGGCTGGAGCCCCCAAATATCAACTCGACCCTCTTGACTCCCTGCAAAGGCGTGCTTTGCGTATCATCGCTGATCCTAATATTACGGCGTCAACAGAGACCTTGGAGCAGCGGAGAGCTTTGGCTCTCTGTGTGTTCTTTATAGGCTCTTTAACGGAGAGTGCTCTGAGGAACTATTTGCAATTTTACCATCGCACCATCCGCCATCGCAGTAGAGTTCATCCATATCACCTGGAACCGATCTTGTCTAGTACAGTTCGATTTCAGCGTTCATTCCTTCCGCGTACTTGCAAACTCTGGAATGAGCTCCCAGCTGCGGTGTTTCCTGAGCGCTACGATATGTCTAACTTCAAAAGAGGCTTAAAAAGAGTATTAAGAGTATTTCTCTCCACCTGGAGATAAATACTCTTTTTAAGCCTCTAGCTGGTTTATATATATATATATATATATATTATATATATATATATATATTATATATATATATATATATATATATATAATATATATATATATTATATATATATATATATATATATAAATATATATAATCACACATCAACTTCAGACTCTTGTCAATATGTTCTCTAAATAAAACACAGATAACATTTCCACAAGTATGACTTGATTACGAGTGGGTGAGGGCACTCGTAATGAAATCACATCCGTGATTAAGGTAGTCACATAAGTGATATTCTAAAATAAGAATTATTGAAAATCAGTGATTATTAGTCACATCAGTGATTTCTTAGTCGCATTCGTAATTCAAATATAGGTCTCCTGGTCATCAGATTTTTTTTAAACTGATGTTTTTCGCAACTTTAGTCAGAACTAAAGAAAACACTGAAAAATCTTAAGAATTTAAATAGTGAAAGCTGACATATTCTGTTTTACTATTCCACAAATAAAAGTAGCTATGAAAAATAATCACCTCACCACTCCTCAACAAAAATGGCTAAATATCATTGAATGGACGATAAAGCCCATATCAAACTATTTTTCACCAAATTTAGACTACCCACGTGACTGTAACTGACCTATACTAAATGTGGTTGTTCTAAATTAGATAAACAACTCATATAATTATCTCTCTGCTTAACAACATATACATTTATATTTATGATTAATAGCGTTTGAATCTTAAATGGAGATAAGTCAGGGTACCCAGTAATTGCACTGATTATTATCATTCAGATTAAACAATATAAGCACTGTTGCTACGCGGGAGGCATAAGTAAGTGAAAAGACTGGAAGGGCTAAGTCTGTTTTGTGCTGAAGTAATAGGTGGTCACGCATACAACTTGGTACAGTATCAGTCTGGTTATAATTTTGCAATAACCGTTTGTAGTTTGTTTCTGTTGTGATTGAGAATCGTAACCGAAAATAACATTTCGCTTTCAATAAAAGTCGGGGGTTTCACCATAGCCATGTTTAGTTTCAGACCCATTTACAATATTAAAAACAAAATAGCACCAATAGTGCCTCTGTAATGAAATATGTTATTTTTCCGTGACCTCCGCCATTTCGTAAGCCGTCGTAAACATAGCGCCGTAACTGTCAGTGATTTGACGAGGTAATGTCATAATTGTCTAGATGTGAGTTATTTATATATAGCACGCGTCGGGTCCGTACTCAGGGCTGTTTTATTTAATGCAGTGTGTGGAGATAATAGATGGTTAGCGGTCTTCGAACTGGTCTTCTGATTGGAATAGAATCTAAGTACAATTCTATCTCTATAATCTGTTTTTATTTTGGAATATTATTTGTACATTATCAGACTGTTTCATTAAGAAACTTAGAGTAGACAATAGGACTACTGTATATGCATATATAATTTTGCAAACTGCGTATCAAACAGGTTTTTCATGCCCAATCTGATGTAATGAGGTTACATCGAAACACTTAGCACTGAACATGGGCTTCGGTATTCGCTAGTCTAGAAAGTATTTTAGGACAACATGAAACCTGTATACGAGTATACGAGTATTGTCTCGTGTTTCCCTTCTCCGAAGAGTTGGATGACAATTTCAATTTTTATCAGCTATCTAAATTAAACTATGCGTCTTTGGGATATTGAAATTCATATTTAGCTTAAAATCTAACGAATAAGGCAAACACGAGCCATGCGTATAAAATCCACTTGATTATTTTCTCCTAAACTGGCTATAGTTTCCTCGGCGTCGTGGAAAAATAAAACATTTCCACGAGGCAAGCACAAAAACACCAGCTTACACTTAGCAATTTCGATAACGCATCACAAAGATGTGAGACTAGGGTACCTCGTTTTTCGGTAGGGATAGAGACATTATCTTATTAAATTGGATCAATTATTGATATATGGAGCTCGTTAAAATATTTAAATTATAAATTTTTTTAGAAGAAATACTATTGCACTCTGTACCTGTACCATGCTTGCTTGCTGACTAGCAAATTTCCCCACAGAGAATGTTAGTGCGTATTCTTATGCAAATTCAATATAGGGATAACTTGGGGTTTAGCTTAATCATACGGTAGTAGTAAAAAAGTAACAACTCAAACGGTACAAAATATGCAGCGTAATTACGATTACAATGAGAAGGTAGCTTATATCATTCGGAAACCTGTAGAATATTTCAAAATGCAATTATTGCTTCTGGAATTAGTGAGGAGAAAGTAACTGTACAAATAATATATATGAATAATAAAAGCGTATGTTTTAACTATTGGCAAACAATCTCTATAGGCTAAAATCTCTAAACGCTCATAGCATCAATGGCATCACTCGCGCATTGCTATTTTATACCTCACGTATCCAGCACCTAGGATATAAGTTGATGGTTTGGATTGTAACCAGTAACCGCTTGAAATTTCGGTCTCTAACAATAATAAAACTTACAGTTCGTTTGGCTCGAATCTTCTGCGACGTGGGGGTATAACTCTACTTACAAAGCGAAAATGCTACTGTGTTCTAATTATTTTGAAATCAAGATGTATCAATACAAATTGATGATTAAAACAAGTAAGTAATGCATTTTAAATAACAATAGAATAGTTATCCTTCCTTTTTACTTAAATGATGGCGACACGCAACTAGTGGATACCATAAATTTTCATGCGACTTCGAGCCACGGAGACGCAATGGAAAAGCAATATTTGAGTCGATAAGATAGTCGTGAAGGGTCCGTGCCATATCGTTACTGAAAATGGGCAATATTGTAAAGAACATACAGACTTTACAGCAATTTTGTGAATACTCTTTTACATGAATAAAATTTAGAGTGAAGCGAAGTGTGAATTTAATAGGTTTGCAGATTTAATCTTGTATTTCAGGTAACTGAGAGGTGATACGATCAGGTCACCTATTAGGGTTGTGACCATAACGAACGTGATTTAACTTTGTTAAATATTATGTGTAACGTGTAGGCTTAATTTATAGGATAGTTAAATAATATTTTTTATATTTTCATTACTTCTGTAATTGACTGACAGCGTAGCAAAATATTTTCAAGATATTTTTGAGAAAAACTAAGGCGGCAAGTTGAAAGTTATATTTTTTATATTTACGAGTACTTTAAACTTTCGGGACTGCATTAGAACCACATCGTGACGTGCAACATGTAATTTGCATACTTAAATTTACACAATATGTTTGATAGTGCTAATATGCAGTGTCTATCATCATTAACTGTAATATTGATATTCCTTTAAGACGACGAGCTATTATTTCCGTTTTAATATTGATACTTATTTTGATTAATATTTTAGATAGATAGATAGATAAAGTATTTAAAGGAGAACAAATTTGATTTTGAAACTTTCAGAAATATATTTTTCATATACATTTTTTGTGGCTGTTATAATTATATTAACAATTTATTTCCGTATTAGCCTAGTTATCGCAAGGTGTGGGAACGAAGAACTTTGCTTGTTAGCTGTTGCCAGTAGTTTTGGCTCGCGTGACGTTTGACGGAATAATTACAGCTCTTGAACGAAGCGAAGGCGTCGCATAAGGTGAATCGATATGACTTTAATTTTGTGTGATTTTTTATATTATATAATACTCGTATATGGAGAGCATGAATGTGAAATATAAAAATATTAATATTCCTTTCAACCTGACCATTATTTAATGATACAGATTGCAGACTAAAAAAAATTTGGCTACATACGTTTAAATTACGAGTTATTAATAAAAATGTATTATTTTAGCTACTGATTTAAGCAACTAAAATTAATTATGTCTAATCAGCCGTGTTGTCACAAGATTCTTGTATGCCGTTGCCCTCGCACAGAGAAAATGGAAGGTGTATAGCTGTATAGCGTGTAGCGTAGCTATATAAGTGTATCGCAATTCCATATAATTTGTATCAGAATCATGTACTAAATTCACAGAATTCTAAATAATAATACACTTGAAATGGTGAATACCAAGCAAACTCTCGCAATTGCATGTCACTGGATCGCTTTTACTAATACATATCCACAGACAAAACTATGTAAACACTGCTATGTACACTCAAAAAATATGTGTAAGCCGAATTAGTACGTAAATATAGTAGAATATACATATATTTCTGTTTACTCGATGTTAATATCAATTTTGCGTATGTGTTAGTTATGACAGCCTTGTTTTTTTGTTCCCTTGAAGAAAATGCATTAAGTTGCATACCCCGGCTGTGGCAAGCCGGCGGTTATGTGGGTCTCTCCTCCCCAGAAGGAGGAGGTCTACCCACTAAAAACCTCAGGGATGGCCTTCCTCAGGCATGTAGGGAGCCCCCGGGAACGCGAAGCGACTTCCGGGAACCCCCAGCCTCTGTTCCCCTGCCGATACAGGGGAGCCTTCCTCGGGGGAGGTTACAATACCTCCTCCGATCTCCTCCACCGACGACGCCCCCCGGCCACGGAAGGGGCGTGGTCCTTCCCGGGTCGCTGTATCAGCGGGCGCGAGTTGCTCGCGCCGGCGACCCTTGGCGGCGCCGCAGCTGTGCTACCGAGTCCGGCGCCGCCTTCTTCGAGCGGGATCGGCCATCTCCCGACCCCGATCAGCGGCCTCCTTCTGGTGCATCACTGCTTCACAGAAGGAGGCCACAGCCCTCCAACCTCCCTCGTCCGCCAGCATTGCCGCAATCAATGGCGGCGGAGACAGATCTCGCCCGATCTCTGCGACCAAGACTCGGCGCTAGGAGGCCCACGCGGGGCACTCCGCCAGCGTGTGCTGGGCCGAGTCGAGGTCGGATGCGCAGTGGTGGCAATGTGTCGATCCCTCCCGTCCTATTCGAGACAGATACTCACCGAAGCAGCCGTGCCCGGTGAGTATCTGAGTCAATGGGTAGGTGACCTCCTCCTTCCCGTGGAGTAGTTATGACAGCTTGTGATTAATATGTATACTCTGTAGAAGGTATATTACATTTTGTAAAGCTGTAGTCCCAGATATTTATAAATATTGCAGGCAATGTTAAAGGGAAATAATCAAATTAAATCAATCTAAAACAAAATAATCTTTACTTAATACATAGGCACTTATTTACGTCAAATAAAAACAAAAAAAAAATCAGAGGAAATAAAGAGCTTAAGAGCTATATAACTTTATAATGTCCATATATAGGAAAAAAATACTGCACCTATTTTATTGATAATATACAATTGTGATGATAATATACAAAATAATATACGTAATTGAAAGTAGCTTCTCGAGAAGAATAGACATGAAATGGTCAAGTATTTATACTTTTTTCAATCCTCATTTACAATCACAATATAATAAAGTTACAGTTACGTATCAAAATATATAGTAATTAAAAAAAACTTGTGTTGGTATTACAATATTAGACAAATATCATATTACTATAAATATATCATATATGTTCAATATAAGAACATTGAAATCATATTTTAATAGTCTCCTCAAATTATATACTCGTATCATTAAAATTTAGGCGTTTTTTTATTATTCAAGAAATCATTACAGTATTCTTTAACGTCTGATTTAAATTACGAAAAGGTAGAAATGTGTATCATATTATATTAGAAGGGTGTTGTAAAAAGTTAGAAGGGTAGGACAAACCTCTAGGTTTTTGAAGAATAAACACTGGAACGGCACGTTACATTTTATTCGTCATTTTTAAAAAGTGAATTCTAGATATTCTTTTAATATATTGTAGTTATTATTTTAATCAATAAAACGTTTATTAATATACTAATCTGGTGAGTAAATAATAATAAGTATATTTATTTTCTTAAAACAGTCTCTCAGGGATTCTCTCTGTTTTTTTTTATTGCCGTACGTGGCAGACGAGCAAGCGGCACACCTGATGTTAAGCGTTAACCGCTGCTCATGGACTTAAGCAACCATTTTAACATTAGTTTTATTTTATATCACTCAATATGGAAATTCTAATCATGAGTAAAGCCATACTAACTATATCTTACAGTTTCGGCAATGATTGACATTAAATCTATCCTCAGACTTGAGACACTATTCACAATAATAAAACACATAAATAATTATTGCTATCAATAAATCACACCATAATAAAAATAACATTGCATCTGGATTTTGAGTAAAACAAACACAAATCAAGCTACCTCTTGATCGATCAATACCAAATAAATTTGCATTTACGTCCCTAACTGAAACAAACAATTATCATTAATATGTAAATTTATCTATTTTTTATAACGTATACTATAGTCAAGTTCAAGTAAGTGCATAACTTAAAGTTGGAGCTACATGCGACATATAGCATCAAGATGCTGCAGGCCCACTAAGTGTTAAGATGAGAGTTTTTGCGATAGACTATACCGCCGTTACACGTTAGGGTTATACCATTAGCATACGTGCTGCTTCTGGACAGTTGGATAAGAGTCTCTTAAAAAGTAAAATAATAGAAGCGTAAAATAGCAAGTAAAGAAACATTTGTTAAAGACATATTTAATTATATTTAGAGGTTTTGGTTGGAGTTTGAAGGTTTGTTATTTTTTGAACAACTATTGAACATTTATTTTTATTCAGATCATTGAAAATTTAACTTTATATAATTATTTGTATTTTAGTTGTAAGATTCCTCAAAAGTGTAAAATAAAATTAAAAGATTTTATTTAAAGCACACATATATTCGTAGAATACATCCACTACAATATTATGTACCAATATTTTGAAATAAAGGTAATTCAATTTAAACTTGTGGCAACTTAAACTTTATTATACGTGGAAAGAAAATGAACTATGTATCAGCAATTGCTTGGTAGTTTTTATATGAGACTATTGTCTTCCTGAAAATTTAAAAAGGAATTTTCTCCTCTCACGGGATGAAGGCAATTACTAGACGTAAGCTGCGAGGCAATCGGCCGATCCTCCGGGACTCACCTGGAAGTCAAGGAAATAATTCCGTCTCAACTTCGTTATTTATTATTTTTCAGAAGTATTTTGCGGTATGTTTGACTTTGATTGCTACAGAGACAAATGTTAGAACTTAGAAAAAAATATATATCAATCTAACGTTTTAGATGTTAAACATAAAGTGTCTTTCTAATAAACATACTTATATTATGATTACATCTGTACTTCCCGGAAGATTTGACAGAGATGAGTAATTTAGGCTTCCTCATCACACTAGATCAGTGTAGC
This sequence comes from Scirpophaga incertulas, assembly GCA_036419045.1. Lineage (NCBI taxonomy): Eukaryota > Metazoa > Arthropoda > Insecta > Lepidoptera > Crambidae > Scirpophaga > Scirpophaga incertulas. The sequence goes on along the minus strand of CM071630.1, from coordinate 14,694,189 downwards.
TATAATAAATAATAATAATAAATATTTCTTACAATCACACCAATTAGCCTAACCCAAACTAAGCACTGTAAGGCTTGTATTATGGGATCTAGAGTAACGGATATATATATATTATACATATATAAATATTTTTGTTATAAATATATAATATTAACAACCACAAAAGCTCGTATTCATCATACAAACATCTGCCCTCACCGGGATTCGAAGCCGGGACCTCAGAGATGGCGACACCTTGAACACGGCGTACTTACCAACTCGTTTACGGATGTCGTCCAGCTGGAGTTCGAGCTGGCAAATGCGTGCTCTGAAAATCGGCAAAATACGAATAAAATAGAATAAAAATGATTCCCCTATACAAGCTTTTACGCCTAAATTGCGATTTCGACTGTTCTGCAGATGAAGCCTCTACCTTATCCTAATTTATTACTAAGAAATATGTTACGGCACAAAAAACAAAAAGATAAGCAACTAAGTTATTTATTTCCGCAAATTTAAACTTGAATTGAATGATTTGAATAAAAGAGAATTTAAAAAAAAGGTAAGTTCAGTGTAAGAGTGTAGGTAAGTACTTAGTCCTTCATAAATCTCAGCAGGTCGTTGTTTCTGTCATTCGTGCAACAACGGAGCAATTCTGAATTGGATCGGGGCTTAATCAGGGATTATGGCGCAGTAATGGATACCTGCCGCATAAGTCAGCCCTAACGACCTGAGGTAACGCTTGTTCGCTATTGCCATTGCTGCCAATTAAAGGAGTACTTCAGACTTCCGCTTTAGTTTTGGATACAAAGATAAAATTTCGATTGTCACGTAAACTTTCTAGAGATTATGATTAGTTCCATCGGTTGATATAGAAAAAACTGTACATAGACAATCATCATTTTAAGTTTAAATTTAAAATCAATATTCAAAATGGAATAAGGAATTGATCGTTTAATCGCTTTATTAAATATATTTGATGTTATAGTGTTATAGACATTAAAATAACTTATTTAAATAAAATTAATAATTGAAACCTATATAATGGCGTAGTTTTGTGACTTAACTAGGCCACGGACCAAAAGTAGGTTGTTGTAAATAAAAAAGCGTTAAAATTGCCACATTTATATTTTAAATAATTATATGTAATAACATAATCAAGTAAAAAAAATCTCGTAAAGAAATCTATCTTAGATTTTTATTTTATTAATGAGAGACTTGAGTTAGAAGCATTTCAGATAACATATTGGAGGCTGATACAGCATTCCATTAAAAGATTCGAGCAATGACAGAAAGCTAGAGTTGAGGGATGAACGATTGACCGATCCTGGAAAGATACAGAAAGCTTTACAGACAAATACTCGCGGGCCAATGGCCGTGGTTTATAATGGTGATTCTGGGACGATAGTGGAGAAAATTAGTAGATAAACAACAGACAGATGGTCGCTAACATCGGCGAGTTGGGTATCGTGGTGTTGATCCTATAAAAAGCATCTTTGCGGTACTGACAACATCTCTGATACAATGGGAAAACTGACGACGATGAGTTGACAAGGTGTCGGGGTAAAAGAAGATACTAAGGCTACTCAATAACTTCCAAATGTAAAATGGTATGACTATGACTTACCAGCACACTGAAAACGGCATAAGAGCTGTTGAACAGAATGTCGGGTTGATGATTATTGTGCAGAACATGATCTTCCGCTGGTCACACATTTGGTACAATTTCGAATCCATGTTCATGAATAACGAGTAGGTGATAATTATGGAGAACCTAGTATTTTGGTCGGTCACACAGTTATAACAAATTCGAATTCATGTCGAGATCACATTATAGATTAAACTATATAGTATACATATGTCTTTAAAAAACTTCGGTAGGTCTTTAACAAAAAGTAATAACTTATTGGATGATAAATCATCGGCTTATAAATCATCATTTTCGGCTGCTTTATTTTTTTCTGAGTTACAATTTCTAACGGCGAGACAGCCGTTTGTTCAAAAATTGGTAACAACCGGCATTCTAAAACTCCTTTTGACGAGTCACTGTGCATTGGTAATATACGGAAAGATATAAGGCCCTTCAATTGTATGATGTAACTCCGTCTTTATTCGTCGACTTTTACGCTAGAATAAAATGTTGTCTTCTTTCATTTATAATAATATAATTAAGTGTCTTTATATATCTAGTCCTGTGTAATATAGATTAATGTACTTTTAATTAGACATACATAATATTATTCAAATATATTGGTAGAAATATATATTCACAATTATGACTAAGTTACAAATGCTCGCATTCATCACATAACCATCTACCCCCACCGGGACTCGAACCCGGGACCTCAGAGTTGGCGATACCTTGAATATTTGACTTTCAGAGCAGTTATGTATGCAGTGTACCATGCACTGGCAGATGCTGAGCTGACTACGCTTTTGCTTTCTACTTACCTAGTTACGGCTTAAGTTCATATGAATGAATGTTCACAATTGGACAAAATTCTTAATTCACGGGTCAGGTTATTAAAGTATAAGTACAATTTGTAATGTTTACTCAGTTCATTAAAAAGTTACATTTCTCTTGGCAGTAATTGAAAATCAAAGTATAAAATTATTATTACGATAAATTATTACGATAAGAGAACATTTATGCATCTAATACCACGATTTTACAATATTTGTTTTGACTTACACTTAATTACTCAAATCGGTTTTAAAAGTAAGGATTTCATTGGATGCATGTGTTAAGAGACTGGACGAATTTTGTAGATAATAAGGTAAAAATAGTGTACAACTTAAAATTTATACTTGTATATATTTAAAATAATAGTAATAATAGAATATGTACTCGTATAATAAATGGCCTGTTAAATGAGCACTACTATTTCGTCAACAAGCTGTAGCATAGTTTGGCAATTATATAATACAGTTTTGACATATATGATAAAATAAAATATAAAAAGAAAGTAGCAAAATGTATCGGGCGAATTATTTAGGGTGCCAAAAACGAAGGTGAAGGTGTTTCTGAAGCGGTAAGTGAAGACGCGATATAATTTGAATGAATGAATGAATAACGGTGACTAGATGCCAATCGAAGAAAGCGCGAGGTAGTGGTATGAATTTATGAATGGTATTTACGGCAATCAAATGGGCTCAAGATATTGTGGATAACACTTAAATATTTGGGTGGGCTCTGTGTCTCAAAAAGTGCTTTTAGCAAGACGTTTATTAATAGGCATCGCTATGATATGACTGCGGACAGAAAGGCAAAAATTTCAATGAATGACGGCGGCAATAATTTGTAGACACAGCGCAGATTAATGAATTATACGAAACGAAGACAGCAATGAAGAAAAAAAAAGAGATAAATCTTGTTTGGAGTATATGACGCAATTGGAAGAATTGGGCAAAATGATATAAAGGATTATGAAAAAAGGCCTTATTATATGGCTATTGGACCTTATACATAAGAACCCAAAGAGCAATGGAGATACTCGGATACTCGGAGTTTGTTTGCGTGATAAAATAAAATATGATGAAATTCACAGAACCGTGAAGTGAACGACATAACCTATATAATTTCAAACCTTATGTGGCAGTTGGCAGATCATAATGACTGACCGCCGCGCCGTTTGAGTGGCAGGCATATGTCAAAAGGTGCAGTTTTTGTAGGTCTCCTGTAGGAGACTTTGGACTTGGTTGTCCACGTTGTAACGTGGAATGAAAATTTTGTGAAGATCGCAGTTACATTAGCAGTAGCGAATCGATTATGCGCTATTGATCACTATGGAGATTGTAGTGGTAGAAATATAACGTCGGCAGTAGGCGTTTTTCCAATAAAATTATAGTTGATGAAATCTTAAATTTTGTTGGGTGTTATATAAATGTATTATTGCATTAGTTTTCGTTTCTAAAGTAGTTGATAACAGTAAATACAATCCAATATCAAAATTTTGATGATTTTGTTAAGAATACTGTATATCAATAAAAAGACTGTATATCTGTAAAAAATCAAATGTAACTAATGTTCGATCGCGTTCGAAATTCAAAACTGTCATGAGGCGTGACATCTAAACGAGCCTCGAATCTATAGGATTATCTTTTCGCGTCATTAACTCCGCGTAAACTTTGCATTCCAGTGTAAGCTAGCTTCCTTATTGTTTTTCTCTTATTATTCTATGTATGTTAACGTCATTCTATTAGAAATTACTACACACTACTATACATAAACCTATACATAAACGTGCTGGGCCCTGTTATAGTCGTTTGTTAAATGTCAAATCAAATTGTTACCGGGTTTTCACTACGTCTTTGGAGAACCCTAGGTCGAGCATAGGGATTATTCACTCAGTTTTTCTCTTCACTTCAATATTCTGGCACAGTTTAGGTACACCCACAATAAATAGGAATAAAAATTAAAAAGCGCGGGTCGCGTATAGATCGGTGTGTTATTATCGCATCAGTCCAGCCACCACGTTGCAACACACACTATTATTATCTACAAGCGAGATTAAGAAGTTGTTTAAGTTCGGCCTGTACCAATGATTCAGAAAGATTTCTAGCCTTTCCTTACAGTGTGCATTCAGTTACAGCGAGACACTTTCTCGTATTCTAAATTTGGTAAACACGTAGATGTATGTATAAGTATTGATAGTTACACCATCTGTGCTCTTGTATTGACGATATTAGGTTTGGTTAGGCGCAAATAAATAAATAAAAATGGTTTATTAAATAATATTACATTGCTTATTTTCTATAGGACTTCCCAGTAAGTAATCGTGATACTTGAGTTGGGAATGTCCTGCTCCACCCTGGGGGTTGCATGGTATAATCGATCTTAACAAGTATAAATGTAGGTTATTACTTACTAAATTATATAAAACTTAACTTTAGATGTATTTGTTTGTTTAAGTATGAGAGTGTGTGTTTGTGCTTGTATGTGATTGTGTGTGTGTGTGTGTGGTGTTGTTTGTCGTTATGTGCATTGTAACATTTTAGTAGGTACCTTTATTCAACTATGTAATTCTTTTCAGTAAATTTTCAACTTCATCGTACGACAATGATTTTAACCAACTTGTTATTCCATTTTTGCAATCAAACAAGAGCATTGGGTAAATATGTAAAATTTTATTATATACGAAAGGCGATTGGGAAATAAATTGTCGCCTAGCGAATTCTGTACGCGTTGGGTAAGTTGTAGCGATCACGTCATTGCGTCTCCCATTTAATAAAGTTGGATTAAAATATATTGTTTTATGAGTTGCAATTACCAGGTTCCGTATATATAATTTTCTTACAGATAATAAACCAGTTTCAATGTACAGCATGTTTGTGGAATACCTATAGGGTTTGATGTGCATTACTTTAATTAGGGACCTCTGTGCTCGCTCAATATCAATAAATCTAGTTTTAGCAGCTCCTCCCCACACGGGAATGCAATAGGCAGTAATAGATTCGACTAGTGCAATGTATGTTCTATTGATCAGATCTCTGTTTATCACATATCTGAGTGTTTTAAAAACCCAGGAGAGTTTTCTGATTCTACTCATTGTTAGTTCGATATGTGAATACCATCTGAGATGCTGATCTACCATTACGCCTAGGTATTTTGTACTAGTGACTTTTTGCAAGATAGGACAATTACATTGTGTACGTTCAAAATCCGTACATGTATGAATTGCGATCCGAAAACTTTTTCTGGTTGGCAGTTAATATTTGGTGAGAAACAGATAGTTGGTCTTGAGCGCATAAATCGTTAATAGATTGTCGTTCATCCATTTTGAAACCTTAGCCAATCCCTTCTCAGCTTTCTCCCGAATATCCACCCACGATTTGCCAGTGAAAACAATGGCAGTGTCATCCGCATAGGAAAATATCCTCCCCCCCCCACATTACTAAGGTTATAGAGATCATTAATGTAGATCAAAAAGAGCGTGGGGCCGAGGACACTCCCCTGCGGGATGCCGTATGTCACCTTCTTTTCGGTACTGACATAGTTTCCTATTTTAACTGCCTGTGTTCTATCGTTTAGGTAACTTTTAAACAGGGAAAGGGCCCGCCCACGAATTCCAAAATAGTGTCGAATGCCTTTTTTAGATCTATGAAGACTACTAAACATTTGTTTCCACTATCTACTTCTTTAACAATAAGAGTCGTGAGATCAGCTACCGCATCTTGGGTTGAGTGTCCTTTCCTAAAGCCATATTGAGATTCTGATAGTATGTTATATTTAGTAAGGTAGCTGTCTAGTCTGGCATGCATTAGCTTTTCAATTATTTTGGATATTGCAGACAGTACGGCTACAGGTCTAAAATTGCCGACATATGTCTTATCACCATCCTTGTGCACGGGAGTAATTATTGAGCGTTTAAGCGCCTTGGGAAAAACCCCCTCGTGAAAACAAAGATTTGCTAGGGCTGTTATAAAGGGGATAAGTATGTTTTTCGCTAACTTTATAAATTTGGTAGGTATGCCATCCCAACCAGCTGCACTTTCCGATGACAGACTCATTATTATGCTATTTACTTCAATTACATCGGTATCCAATAAAACAAATGACTCTGGCTGTATATAAATGTTATTGTTGCTTATGGACGTGCATTGTGTTATATTGTGTTTACTGATAATAGTTTCTGCTAATTTGGAGCCGTCGTTTATAAAAAAAATATTTACGTAATCGGTAGACGTTTGCGGATCCGATGCAATCGATAAGCAGCAGCAAATATATATATTAACATTAATTCATTCATTGGCTGTGTTAACCGCTCACCATGTGTTGATGATGGCCACCTGTAAACATAAGTACCTATTAGTTAAGTATTAGTCATTAGTATTAGTTAATAAAATAAATAAATATAAAACTTTAATTATAAAAATAAATGTACAGCAAATCCGAGTGCAGAGGCGCGTTAATATTGCGAGGAACGATTATTAATTATTGGGAAGGTACTTCAGAAAAAGTAAGATTTAAACATGTAAATTTATATCGAGCTACCTACGAGTTGCTATCTGACCACGGATATAACCCGCGTCTCCACTCGGTTCGCAGTTGTAATACAGTCTCACAAAACAGTCTTTTTTCTTCAAATCTTCTATACCAGCGACCGCCATCGTCTACAAAGTTGGTCCATACGAGCCGGATCGAATTTACGTTACTTGTATAGAAGAACAAAACCTGTAAGCAGGATGTCACTGTTTCGCACTCCCTGTGGTGTAAAAACTCGCCAGCAAACGCGCAAGGAACAAGAACAGATGACTAGCAGAGATGAGGAAAAAGCCAGGGATAAACTGGAGATTAAATCTGAACCACCGTTACTGGAAAAGAAGATGTGCAATACTGCAGGTAGTTTGAGTACCCGTACTTCGTCATCTTCGGTACGGAGACGCCTAGAATTGGAAGCTGCGCGGAAGAAAGCTGAAATAGCATTGCTCGCTATAGAAGCCGAAGCAGCCGCCAAGGCAGAGGCAGCTGTAAGAAAAGCAGAGATCCAAAAGACTTTGATAAACCAAGAGCTAGAAGCCGAGTTGGCTGACCTGGATGTTGAAGAAAAACGGTCGAGGGTGTCTTCTGCTGAAAGGGTTGAAGAGTGGTTAAAAAAGTCAAGCAGACACAGTGAACGTGAGCCCGCTCATATACCTCAGCGTACAGAAATTCAAGAGTTGGCTATAGCGCTGCGAGAAACCATTTCCTCCTCGGTACAAAATAGACAGCATCCAGAGCTGCTAACGAGATTGGCTACATCAAAAGATCTCCCGCTATATTTCGGAGACCCGTTAGAGTGGCTACAATTTAAAAATGCATTCATGGAGTCAACCAACCTATGCAACTATAGTGACACAGAAAATATGTGGCGTTTACGTAAGTGTTTACGCGGCGACGCTAAGGAAGCTGTATCTTCACTGCTTATGGGATGTCAATCACCACACGAAATAATTTCTACTCTTGAGCTTCGCTTCGGAAGGCCAGAAATAGTTATGAATAAAATAGTGGCGCAATTGAAAAAAATACCTCCACTACCACAAGCATATTACAGTGAGTTGGTGCAATTTTCAATTAAATTAAGAAACTATACCACTGCTACAAGTGCTATTCACCAGTCGGACTACCTACGAAGCCCCGAACTTGTGTCCATAATAGTGTCAAAGTTACCAACCGCACTCGTCACTAAGTGGGCCGATCACTATTATACACACAGCGAAGACAGAGACAAACCTAAACTGGTATGTTTATCAGAATTTTTATATTTAGAAGCACAGAAAATTGCATCTTCTGGAGTGAGTTTTGTGTCAAATCAAGCCGAGTATAAGCGTAAGCCGGAAAGTACAAAATATTCACATCAAAAAATTATGCTTTGTACAAACGACAAGATAGACACACAAAGATGTAAATTTTGCAGAGGTCAAATGCATTCACTAGAAAAATGCATTAAATTTAAAAAAGCATTACGCAAAGATCGTTGGCGATTCGCACGAGTAAACAAGCTGTGCTACAAATGCCTATCAGCACGACACACAGATATGTCTATATGTACAGCTCCATTATGTGATATTGATGAATGTGGACAGCCGCATCACCGACTATTACATTGGGTGAGACCTAGCCAGCCGGAGACTGTGACAGAAGAGCCCCGCCAGCAGTCTACGGAGGCGGTAAATCATACTACCACGCCTGGGTGCAAGACCGAAGATAAAGTGCTATTAAAAATAGTGCCCGTTACTGTTCACGGTCCTCACGGTAGTGTGCACACTCACGCGTTACTGGACGATGGTTCAACAGTATCATTAATTTCATCCGAAATCGCCGACAAAGTTGGACTCAGTGGTGGAAAGGTAACCATGCGCGCTCAGGGCGCCTGGGACTCCGGCGAGCTGGTATGTCAAACTGAACTAATTAACTTTAATATGTCAAGTGATTGTGGTCAATGTTTTAATTTAAATGCTAGAAAAATTAAAGAATTAAAATTACCTATACAATTTATACCTAAAATTGATTTTTCAAAATATAAAGGTGTAAACTTTTCTCATTTTAATATGTGTCATTGTAATACTCAGCCTATGTTGTTAATCGGTCAAGATAACTATGATTTAATTGTTCCAATTATATGTATTAAGGGTAATTCTGGTGAGCCATACATCACAAAAACCCCACTAGGTTGGTGTATACATGGACAAGTAGATAAGCGTAAACATTCGGGTAATAATTTTTCTGCTCGCTTCAGCACTTATTCAAATTGTATTGAGTGTGAACAAGTCTTTATCAATAACATTTGTTTACAAGATGCGCTCGAACCCGCGCCGCACGTCGTGACGTCGGCCGCCGGCGAGTTAAGCAAAACTGGTTTGTCGATAACTAGACATAACTTAGAACAAAAGTTAACGCTAGCTTCGCGCGCACAATTAAAATACTCCGTTAATTGTTTATATAATTTCGAACAGTCGAGTACCTGTAATGTTGATAATTTTGATTTGCATAACTTGATGCGTCAATATTTTTCGTTAGAATCTATAGGGATAAATAATAGGCCACGCAAAAGTTCTTGCGAGATTCGTGCGATTGAGATTATTGACAGTACTTGTAAGTTTGTTGACGGTCAATGGACAGTTGGGTTGCCATGGAGAGACGAACATGTGGACATGCCTAATTCCTATGACAATGCAGCATTGCGTTTGAAGACAGTTTTAAAAAAAATGTCATCAAATGATTCGTACGCTGCGCGTTATCAAGATAGGATAAACCATTTGTTTACAAATAATTATGCTAGGGCTGTCAAACCTGATGAGTGTGGCAAACGTATATGGTATTTGCCACATTTCGGGGTAATTAATCCAAATAAAAATAAATTGAGATTAGTTTTTGACGCTGCAGCCAAGTCACAGGGTTATTGTTTAAATGATTTTCTTTATCAAGGCCCAGATTTATTAAATTCATTGTATGGAATAATGTTTAGATTTCGTGAGTACCCTATAGCAGTTGTAGGTGACATCAAAGATATGTTTTTACGTATCAAGATAAGGGATGAAGACCAACACTCATTGCGTTTTTTATGGCGTGAAAAGGGAGAGTCTGTTAAAGAGTATGCGATGACATCTCTTATTTTTGGCGCTAACTGCTCACCTTTCATTGCACAATATGTTAATCACTTTAAAAATGCTTCTCGTTTTCAGCAGGATATGCCTGCAGCTGTACATGCTATACAAAATAACCAGTACGTCGACGACTATATTGATAGCATAGACAGCATCGATAGTGCTAAAAATATGGTAAAGGAAGTATCTTACATTCATGAGCAAGGTGGTTTCGAAATGCGAAATTGGATGAGCAACGAACCTTCAATATTCGTAGGCTTAAACAAAGATTTGCTAAGCGATCACTTAAGAAAAGATATACTGGATAACTTACCAGAGCGGACGCTTGGTTTGTTGTGGTATCCCGCTACTGACATGTTGGCATTTGACGTATCCTTTAAACGTATACCTAATGATATTTTAAACCTTTGTAGAAAACCAACAAAACGCGAGGTTTTAAGTATAGTGATGTCAATCTTCGATATTCATGGTTTTCTCGCTCCCGTTACTATCAGAGGTAAAATATTGTTACAACAAACGTGGAAATATGACGAATTGCATATTTGTTTTCGAGAGTGGACTATACAGCTACAGAAAATAAACTCACTACGGATATCGAGATGTTATTTTACCGTAGACAATAGTAGTGCTACGACTGACTACGGCTGCATAGCCGCCACATCGGAAGCAAGCAGCGATGCACGTATGAGTGCGAACGAGACAGAGCTACAGCTACATATTTTTTGTGATGCGTCACCGCACGCGTATGCAGCTGTTGCCTACTGGCGTAGAATAAACAATAATAAAATTGAAATTTCGTTCATAAGTAGCAAAAGCAGAGTGACACCGCCATCAAAACCTGTTACAATACCGAAATTGGAGTTGCAGGGAGCATTGTTAGCATGTCGTTTGGCAGAGACAATTAAAAAAGAACACCGGCTCAAATGTACATCAACATTTTATTGGGCCGATTCAACTACGGTATTACAATGGATTCGTAATACAAATCGTAATCACAAAATTTTCATTGCTAACAGACTTGGAGAAATCGATGAATTGAGCAATATTTGTGAATGGCGTTATGTTCCTTCTGAATTAAATGTGGCTGATTATGCAACCAAGAATATTGAGTATGAGTTGAACAGCGACTGTGAGTGGTTTTCTGGACCTGCATTCTTACGGCTTGACGAAGCGTACTGGCCACAGGATCCTGTAACAAAAACAGATGAAATTATTACCACAACTTATGAAAATAAAATTAATACGCTATACATACCTGTACCAAATCCTACCAGATTTTCCAGTTGGTTGAGATTACGCCGCGCTGCTGCTAATGTATTACTATTTATAGAAAAATGCAAGAAGAAAAATATTAAAAATTTAAACACAGAGTTGTTACACAGGGGAAATTTTATTACTTCGGCACGCGCAAGCAGAAACGTTTCGAGCTGAAATTGACTGCCTTAAACAAGGTAAAGAAATAAAATCAGATAGTCGGTTGTTGACACTAACACCCACGCTGGATAGCGATGGCTTGCTGAGAGTTAGTGGGCGTATTAACGCTGTGCAGGGAGTCAGTGAAGAAACAAAGAGACCAATCATATTAGACGGTGTACATCACATTGCAAGACTTATTGTGAAAGAGTATCACATCAGGGCTGGTCACTCAAGTAATGAGCTAGTAGTGAACGAGTTGCGTCAAAAATTCTGGTTGATTCGATTGCGACCCACAGTTCGGACTGTTGCGTCTCAGTGTGTCTTTTGTCGCATTTGTAAAGCTAAACCAGCGGCTATCAGAATGGGAGACCTGCCCGAAGTTAGAATGAGGCACCATCAGCGTCCATTTACTGTATGTGGAGTGGACTTGTTTGGCCCTATTGAAATTGTTGTTGGTCGACAAAGGCCTAAACGATATGGAGTTCTCTTCACATGTCTTACGGTGCGAGCAATTCACATAGAATTGGTGTCAGACTTGACAGCTGACGCTTTAATAATGGCTCTCCGTAGAATGGCAGCGCGTAGAGAGGATGGCCCAGCTGTATATACTCAGACAATGGAACGAATCTGAGAGGCGCTGCTAATGAATTAAAAAGAGCATGCGAAGAGCTGGATAAAAATTTTATCGTCACACAAGCTGCCAATAAAGGTGTCGATTGGCACTTCATACCTCCGGCTAGTCCACACATGGGTGGAGCCTGGGAAAGGTTAGTACGTAGTGTGAAGACTGCTCTTAAAGTGACTCTAAAAGAAAGATCTCCAAAAGAAGCAGTTCTCATAACATTACTTGCGGAGATTGAAAACATCATCAACAGTCGTCCATTGACACACGTGTCTGTTGACCCACGTAGTAAGGAAGCACTTACACCAAATCACTTTTTGATAGGATCATCATCCAACTTACCTCAACCAGGTGTTTTCGATGACGGAGATCTATATCTGAAAAAACAATGGCGAATCACTCAACGACTGTCAGATATATTCTGGACAGATGGGTCAAAGAATATTTACCAGTTCTTATTCCTCGTCAAAAATGGCAACGCGAAGGCTTGCAACTGAAAAAAGGAGATCTTGTATTAGTAGTTGATCCGACAGCTCCAAGAAACTTTTGGCCTAAAGGAATAATTGAAAATGTATATCCCGGTAAAGACGGACGAGTTAGGGTCGTTGATATTAGGACAAGGACTGGAGTGATGAAGCGACCAGTAACTCGGGTAGCGTTGTTGTTTGGTGATGAGTGTCGTGATTCCGACACTGGGGGGGAAGATGTTGATGATGGCCACCTGTAAACATAAGTACCTATTAGTTAAGTATTAGTCATTAGTATTAGTTAATAAAATAAATAAATATAAAACTTAATAAAATAAATAAATAAAAAATTGTAAAAATAAATGCACAAGCAAATCCGAGTGCAGAGGCGCGTTAATATTGCGAGGAACGATTATTAATTATTGGGAAGGTACTTCAGAAAAAGTAAGATTTAAACATGTAAATTTATATCGAGCTACCTACGAGTTGCTATCTGACCACGGATATAACCCGCGTCTCCACTCGGTTCGCAGTTGTAATACAGTCTCACAAAACAGTCTTTTTTCTTCAAATCTTCTATACCAGCGACCGCCATCGTCTACAAAGTTGGTCCATACGAGCCGGATCGAATTTACGTTACTTGTATAGAAGAACAAAACCTGTAAGCAGGATGTCACTGTTTCGCACTCCCTGTGGTGTAAAAACTCGCCAGCAAACGCGCAAGGAACAAGAACAGATGACTAGCAGAGATGAGGAAAAAGCCAGGGATAAACTGGAGATTAAATCTGAACCACCGTTACTGGAAAAGAAGATGTGCAATACTGCAGGTAGTTTGAGTACCCGTACTTCGTCATCTTCGGTACGGAGACGCCTAGAATTGGAAGCTGCGCGGAAGAAAGCTGAAATAGCATTGCTCGCTATAGAAGCCGAAGCAGCCGCCAAGGCAGAGGCAGCTGTAAGAAAAGCAGAGATCCAAAAGACTTTGATAAACCAAGAGCTAGAAGCCGAGTTGGCTGACCTGGATGTTGAAGAAAAACGGTCGAGGGTGTCTTCTGCTGAAAGGGTTGAAGAGTGGTTAAAAAAGTCAAGCAGACACAGTGAACGTGAGCCCGCTCATATACCTCAGCGTACAGAAATTCAAGAGTTGGCTATAGCGCTGCGAGAAACCATTTCCTCCTCGGTACAAAATAGACAGCATCCAGAGCTGCTAACGAGATTGGCTACATCAAAAGATCTCCCGCTATATTTCGGAGACCCGTTAGAGTGGCTACAATTTAAAAATGCATTCATGGAGTCAACCAACCTATGCAACTATAGTGACACAGAAAATATGTGGCGTTTACGTAAGTGTTTACGCGGCGACGCTAAGGAAGCTGTATCTTCACTGCTTATGGGATGTCAATCACCACACGAAATAATTTCTACTCTTGAGCTTCGCTTCGGAAGGCCAGAAATAGTTATGAATAAAATAGTGGCGCAATTGAAAAAAATACCTCCACTACCACAAGCATATTACAGTGAGTTGGTGCAATTTTCAATTAAATTAAGAAACTATACCACTGCTACAAGTGCTATTCACCAGTCGGACTACCTACGAAGCCCCGAACTTGTGTCCATAATAGTGTCAAAGTTACCAACCGCACTCGTCACTAAGTGGGCCGATCACTATTATACACACAGCGAAGACAGAGACAAACCTAAACTGGTATGTTTATCAGAATTTTTATATTTAGAAGCACAGAAAATTGCATCTTCTGGAGTGAGTTTTGTGTCAAATCAAGCCGAGTATAAGCGTAAGCCGGAAAGTACAAAATATTCACATCAAAAAATTATGCTTTGTACAAACGACAAGATAGACACACAAAGATGTAAATTTTGCAGAGGTCAAATGCATTCACTAGAAAAATGCATTAAATTTAAAAAAGCATTACGCAAAGATCGTTGGCGATTCGCACGAGTAAACAAGCTGTGCTACAAATGCCTATCAGCACACGACACACAGATATGTCTATATGTACAGCTCCATTATGTGATATTGATGAATGTGGACAGCCGCATCACCGACTATTACATTGGGTGAGACCTAGCCAGCCGGAGACTGTGACAGAAGAGCCCCGCCAGCAGTCTACGGAGGCGGTAAATCATACTACCACGCCTGGGTGCAAGACCGAAGATAAAGTGCTATTAAAAATAGTGCCCGTTACTGTTCACGGTCCTCACGGTAGTGTGCACACTCACGCGTTACTGGACGATGGTTCAACAGTATCATTAATTTCATCCGAAATCGCCGACAAAGTTGGACTCAGTGGTGGAAAGGTAACCATGCGCGCTCAGGGCGCCTGGGACTCCGGCGAGCTGGTATGTCAAACTGAACTAATTAACTTTAATATGTCAAGTGATTGTGGTCAATGTTTTAATTTAAATGCTAGAAAAATTAAAGAATTAAAATTACCTATACAATTTATACCTAAAATTGATTTTTCAAAATATAAAGGTGTAAACTTTTCTCATTTTAATATGTGTCATTGTAATACTCAGCCTATGTTGTTAATCGGTCAAGATAACTATGATTTAATTGTTCCAATTATATGTATTAAGGGTAATTCTGGTGAGCCATACATCACAAAAACCCCACTAGGTTGGTGTATACATGGACAAGTAGATAAGCGTAAACATTCGGGTAATAATTTTTCTGCTCGCTTCAGCACTTATTCAAATTGTATTGAGTGTGAACAAGTCTTTATCAATAACATTTGTTTACAAGATGCGCTCGAACCCGCGCCGCACGTCGTGACGTCGGCCGCCGGCGAGTTAAGCAAAACTGGTTTGTCGATAACTAGACATAACTTAGAACAAAAGTTAACGCTAGCTTCGCGCGCACAATTAAAATACTCCGTTAATTGTTTATATAATTTCGAACAGTCGAGTACCTGTAATGTTGATAATTTTGATTTGCATAACTTGATGCGTCAATATTTTTCGTTAGAATCTATAGGGATAAATAATAGGCCACGCAAAAGTTCTTGCGAGATTCGTGCGATTGAGATTATTGACAGTACTTGTAAGTTTGTTGACGGTCAATGGACAGTTGGGTTGCCATGGAGAGACGAACATGTGGACATGCCTAATTCCTATGACAATGCAGCATTGCGTTTGAAGACAGTTTTAAAAAAAATGTCATCAAATGATTCGTACGCTGCGCGTTATCAAGATAGGATAAACCATTTGTTTACAAATAATTATGCTAGGGCTGTCAAACCTGATGAGTGTGGCAAACGTATATGGTATTTGCCACATTTCGGGGTAATTAATCCAAATAAAAATAAATTGAGATTAGTTTTTGACGCTGCAGCCAAGTCACAGGGTTATTGTTTAAATGATTTTCTTTATCAAGGCCCAGATTTATTAAATTCATTGTATGGAATAATGTTTAGATTTCGTGAGTACCCTATAGCAGTTGTAGGTGACATCAAAGATATGTTTTTACGTATCAAGATAAGGGATGAAGACCAACACTCATTGCGTTTTTTATGGCGTGAAAAGGGAGAGTCTGTTAAAGAGTATGCGATGACATCTCTTATTTTTGGCGCTAACTGCTCACCTTTCATTGCACAATATGTTAATCACTTTAAAAATGCTTCTCGTTTTCAGCAGGATATGCCTGCAGCTGTACATGCTATACAAAATAACCAGTACGTCGACGACTATATTGATAGCATAGACAGCATCGATAGTGCTAAAAATATGGTAAAGGAAGTATCTTACATTCATGAGCAAGGTGGTTTCGAAATGCGAAATTGGATGAGCAACGAACCTTCAATATTCGTAGGCTTAAACAAAGATTTGCTAAGCGATCACTTAAGAAAAGATATACTGGATAACTTACCAGAGCGGACGCTTGGTTTGTTGTGGTATCCCGCTACTGACATGTTGGCATTTGACGTATCCTTTAAACGTATACCTAATGATATTTTAAACCTTTGTAGAAAACCAACAAAACGCGAGGTTTTAAGTATAGTGATGTCAATCTTCGATATTCATGGTTTTCTCGCTCCCGTTACTATCAGAGGTAAAATATTGTTACAACAAACGTGGGAAATAACTGACGAATTGCATATTTGTTTTCGAGAGTGGACTATACAGCTACAGAAAATAAACTCACTACGGATATCGAGATGTTATTTTACCGTAGACAATAGTAGTGCTACGACTGACTACGGCTGCATAGCCGCCACATCGGAAGCAAGCAGCGATGCACGTATGAGTGCGAACGAGACAGAGCTACAGCTGCATATTTTTTGTGATGCGTCACCGCACGCGTATGCAGCTGTTGCCTACTGGCGTAGAATAAACAATAATAAAATTGAAATTTCGTTCATAAGTAGCAAAAGCAGAGTGACACCGCCATCAAAACCTGTTACAATACCGAAATTGGAGTTGCAGGGAGCATTGTTAGCATGTCGTTTGGCAGAGACAATTAAAAAAGAACACCGGCTCAAATGTACATCAACATTTTATTGGGCCGATTCAACTACGGTATTACAGTGGATTCGTAATACAAATCGTAATCACAAAATTTTCATTGCTAACAGACTTGGAGAAATCGATGAATTGAGCAATATTTGTGAATGGCGTTATGTTCCTTCTGAATTAAATGTGGCTGATTATGCAACCAAGAATATTGAGTATGAGTTGAACAGCGACTGTGAGTGGTTTTCTGGACCTGCATTCTTACGGCTTGACGAAGCGTACTGGCCACAGGATCCTGTAACAAAAACAGATGAAATTATTACCACAACTTATGAAAATAAAATTAATACGCTATACATACCTGTACCAAATCCTACCAGATTTTCCAGTTGGTTGAGATTACGCCGCGCTGCTGCTAATGTATTACTATTTATAGAAAAATGCAAGAAGAAAAATATTAAAAATTTAAACACAGAGTTGTTACACAGGGGGGAAATTTTATTACTTCGGCACGCGCAAGCAGAAACGTTTCGAGCTGAAATTGACTGCCTTAAACAAGGTAAAGAAATAAAATCAGATAGTCGGTTGTTGACACTAACACCCACGCTGGATAGCGATGGCTTGCTGAGAGTTAGTGGGCGTATTAACGCTGTGCAGGGAGTCAGTGAAGAAACAAAGAGACCAATCATATTAGACGGTGTACATCACATTGCAAGACTTATTGTGAAAGAGTATCACATCAGGGCTGGTCACTCAAGTAATGAGCTAGTAGTGAACGAGTTGCGTCAAAAATTCTGGTTGATTCGATTGCGACCCACAGTTCGGACTGTTGCGTCTCAGTGTGTCTTTTGTCGCATTTGTAAAGCTAAACCAGCGGCTATCAGAATGGGAGACCTGCCCGAAGTTAGAATGAGGCACCATCAGCGTCCATTTACTGTATGTGGAGTGGACTTGTTTGGCCCTATTGAAATTGTTGTTGGTCGACAAAGGCCTAAACGATATGGAGTTCTCTTCACATGTCTTACGGTGCGAGCAATTCACATAGAATTGGTGTCAGACTTGACAGCTGACGCTTTAATAATGGCTCTCCGTAGAATGGCAGCGCGTAGAGGATGGCCCAGCTGTATATACTCAGACAATGGAACGAATCTGAGAGGCGCTGCTAATGAATTAAAAAGAGCATGCGAAGAGCTGGATAAAAATTTTATCGTCACACAAGCTGCCAATAAAGGTGTCGATTGGCACTTCATACCTCCGGCTAGTCCACACATGGGTGGAGCCTGGGAAAGGTTAGTACGTAGTGTGAAGACTGCTCTTAAAGTGACTCTAAAAGAAAGATCTCCAAAAGAAGCAGTTCTCATAACATTACTTGCGGAGATTGAAAACATCATCAACAGTCGTCCATTGACACACGTGTCTGTTGACCCACGTAGTAAGGAAGCACTTACACCAAATCACTTTTTGATAGGATCATCATCCAACTTACCTCAACCAGGTGTTTTCGATGACGGAGATCTATATCTGAAAAAACAATGGCGAATCACTCAACGACTGTCAGATATATTCTGGGACAGATGGGTCAAAGAATATTTACCAGTTCTTATTCCTCGTCAAAAATGGCAACGCGAAGGCTTGCAACTGAAAAAAGGAGATCTTGTATTAGTAGTTGATCCGACAGCTCCAAGAAACTTTTGGCCTAAAGGAATAATTGAAAATGTATATCCCGGTAAAGACGGACGAGTTAGGGTCGTTGATATTAGGACAAGGACTGGAGTGATGAAGCGACCAGTAACTCGGGTAGCGTTGTTGTTTGGTGATGAGTGTCGTGATTCCGACACTGGGGGGGAAGATGTTGATGATGGCCACCTGTAAACATAAGTACCTATTAGTTAAGTATTAGTCATTAGTATTAGTTAATAAAAAAATAAATATAAAACTTTAATTAAAAAATAAATGTATAAGCAAATCCGAGTGCAGAGGCGCGTTAATATTGCGAGGAACGATTATTAATTATTGGGAAGGTACTTCAGAAAAAGTACGATTTAAAAATGTAATTTATATCGAGCTACCTACGAGTTGCTATCTGACCACGGGTATAACCCGCGTCTCCACTCGGTTCGCAGTTGTAATACAGTCACACAAAACAGTCTTTTTTCTTCAAATCTTCTATACCAGCGACCGCCATCGTCTACACCATGATTAATCAGTCTTATTAACGACTTAGCAATATTTTAATAGAAGACGACCTCCGTAGTCGAGTGGTTGGTATACCGGTTTCAAGGTGTCACCATCTCTGAGGTCCCGGGTTCGAGTCCCGGTGGGGGCAGATGTTTGCGTGATGAATGCGAGCATTTGTACCTTAGTCATGGTTATTATAACATATTTCTACCAAATTTACGTATATATGTATAATATATATGTCTATATATAGTATGTATGTCTATCCATTACCCTAGATCTCATTTGGGCTTACTTTGGGCTAGGCTAATTTGTGTAAGTGTAAGAACTATTTATTGATGTACAAAGTACATTGTTTAGCATTGTATCGCGTCAGCGTTTTGAGCGCGAGTCGTTAGCGCTCGGCATTTTATGTAATTAATTCAGTTCTAAACCGACTCTGTTTGTGTGCACACTATACATAAATTAAATCAATTAAATCAATATCAAGTGTTTATATCAAGATCCTTATTTCAAGATTCTTTATGTACGAACACTGTACATAAAAGTGGTCCTTCGAGCGAAAAAAGGTTTCCTTCGAGAAGAAATCTGTGTGTGTGATTTTGTGTATTTTTTGAGTGATAGCGAATCGGTTCAGCGGTCTCCCAGAAGCGGGTCTCGCCGTCTGAATTGAGACAAGGACGCACATATCATTCAAAGTATACAGAAGAACCCTCAGATCTAGCATCACAAGCTATCGAGGATTATCAGTCTAATCAAGAATATCAAGAGTTATCAAGAATATCAAGAATATCAAGAATATCAAGTTGGTACGTACCTGAGCAAGAAAATCAAGATCAAGGTTAGAACTCATTTTATAATTTTATTTATCAAGAATATCAAGTTGGTACGTACCTGAGCAAGAAAATCAAGATCAAGGTTAGAACTCATTTTATAATTTTATTTATCAAGAATATCAAGTCGGTACGTACCTAAGCAAGAAAATCAAGATCAAGGTTACAACTCATTTTATAATTTTATTTATCAAGAATATAAAGTCGGTACGTACCTAAGCAAGAAAATCAAGATCAAGGTTACAACTCATTTTATAATTTTATTTATCAAGAATATAAAGTCGGTACGTACCTAAGCAAGAAAATCAAGATCAAGGTTAGAACTCGTTATATAATTTTATTTATCAAGAATATCAAGTCGGCACGTACCTAAGCAAGAAAATCAAAATCAAGCTTAGAACTCAATTTTATAATTTTATTTACTAACTAAAGCAAGCTATCAAGACTCCACCATGGAAACTATTTTGGAAACTCAAAAGCAGTTGGTGGAAGGCATAAAACAAGCAGCAAGAAATTTTAAAAAAGATGGTCCAGAACGCAAGACTTCGGAAAATATAAGAAGACGGATCGAAACTTTAGATCTTTACTGGGCTGAATTTCAAGAAAATCACGGCCAGCTCTGTAAGTTTCTAGACCCCAATCATGAATATTTTACCGGGAACTACTTTGAAGACACCAAGAATTTTTATCATGAAACAAGAGAGCTATTTTTGAAAGCAACTATCATCAGGCCAGCTACACCATTAGGTGTGTCAAAATCAAGAGAAACATATGACACGCCCCTGGTGGATACACCCTCGGCTGCGGCTGCATCATCACAGCCGCGGTACATTTCCAGCGGAAATAACAGCAAGCTGGATGAACTCATGAAAAAACAAGCAAGCAATTTTAAAGCATTTTCACGAACGGTATCCCAAATACAAGTAGAAAACATCAAGGAAAAATGGGAATTCGAAGACATACTGAAAACATTACAATCACGTTGGCAAGCTATAGACAAGCTGCACTGGGAGATAGACAGTGAGCTGGAAGGTTCTGATGAAAGCTATGAGAAAACTTTTTGCGAACAAGAGGAAAGCTATTTTTTCATTAAGAGAGCCATCAATAGTAAATTATGGTCAGTCTCACACAGGGAGAAATCCACTCCACAGCTAGATATCCCTGTATTTACGGGACATTACCAACAGTGGGTTTCCTTCAAAGATTTATTTTGTGAGGCGGTACATAATAACCGTCCCTATCAGGAGCGCAAAGGATGCAATTTTTAAAAGGAAAACTGAGAGGCGAAGCTGAACGCCTAATACAACATCTTCAGATTTCCTCTGAAAATTATCAAGCTAGTTGGGATATTTTAAACCAACGCTATAACAACAAGAAACTGATTTTTACGTCGTACATGAACACTTTTATGAATATTCCTCCAATGCAACATTCATCATCAAGTAATGTCAAGCGCATTCATGACGTAACGAAAGAATGTTTGAACGCTATAAAAAACTTAGGCGTTGACATCGAATCTTGGGACCCTATTTTGATTCATATTTTGTCACAAAAACTTGATACCGAAACTCACAAGGAGTACATGAATTCACTCAAAGATCCAAGAGAGTTGCCGAAAATAAAAGATTTCCTTGAATTTTTGGAAAATCTATTTACTACTCTCGAATCCTCTCGCCGAAAACAAGAAGGTGTACAGCAAAAATCGCATCCCGGAAATTCTTCAAGTTCTGGAAAACATGAAAATACTCAAAATTATAAAAATTATTACCACTCAACCATCAAATCAGTTTCGCAAACACCCAAGTTACGAAACAATACGCTGAATTGTCCAGTGTGTGGCAATCACGGACATAGAATTTACTTTTGCAGCAAATTCCTTGAAATGTCGCTTGACCAAAGGAAACAAGTTACCGCCAAGTACAATTTGTGCAAAAATTGCCTTTATAACCATCGCGGTAAGGCGTGTACTTCGGATAAAAGATGCCGCCAATGCAATGAAAATCATAATTCATTATTGCACGATACGGTTACAAAGTCTGGAAATATGAGTACAAACGCGCCGCCTAAAAGTACAATAAGCAACACGTCATCGGAACCAAGTCCGAGGCAAAACAATTCATATGTAACACGACAATATAATATCCCGAAATCCTGCTAGCTACCGCTCTGATCAAGGTTCAAGGAGCTGATGGAATTTTACATACCATGCGTTGTCTTATAGATCAAGGTTCCCAAATTTCGATTATCACAGAGAAAGCGGCACAATTGTTGAAACTTAAAAGACAAAAATGCAGCGGAGTGATTACAGGAGTCGGCACAAAGAACACCGCCTGTAAGGGAAAAATACAAATTAACTGTTGGTCTTTGACTGAGAATTATACCTTTCAAACAGAAATTTTCATCATGAATAAATTAACCAAGAATCTACCAAACTTCACTTTTGAAAAACCCGCATGGGAATATCTTACAAATATGCAATTAGCAGATCCCGAGTTTTACATCAGTCGTCCGATTGATATCTTATTCGGAGCTGACATTTATGCTAACATTATATTAGAAGGTATATGTCGACCAGATAACATAAGACCAGCCGCACAACAGACGCGACTGGGTTGGATCCTGTGTGGGAAGACGCACACTTTACACTGCAATGTTGCACTAAATAACATTGAAGACATACAATTTTTCTGCCAAACGGAAGACTTACCTGATATTCAAACGCACTCGCAAGAAGATATTAAATGTATGGAGATCTATAAGTCGACCACAACAAGAATGGAAGACGGAAAATATCAAGTCAGACTGCCGCTTAGACAAGATATCAAGGAAATAGGACAGTCGAAAACAATAGCTGTTGGACAGTTTATGCAACTC
This sequence comes from Scirpophaga incertulas, assembly GCA_036419045.1. Taxonomy (NCBI): domain Eukaryota; kingdom Metazoa; phylum Arthropoda; class Insecta; order Lepidoptera; family Crambidae; genus Scirpophaga; species Scirpophaga incertulas. Next base: position 14,671,264 of record CM071630.1, on the reverse strand, counting down.
GAAAGAAAATTCGCAAGAAATCAAGAAATCTCGCATGGCTACAAAACATTCATTCAGGAATATCAAGATATGGGTCACATGAAGATATCAGATTGTAATTTGACACCCGAATATTTTCTGCCCCATCACTGCATACTGCGCGATTCGGAAACGACAGCCCTGCGTGTGGTTTTTAATGCATCTCAAAATACGACTAACGGAAAAAGCCTGAATGATTACATGTACACAGGCCCGAATCTACAAAATGACCTTTTTTCTTTAATACTGAGATGGAGACAATATCGAATTGGATTTACTGCTGATATCGAGAAGATGTTCAGGCAAATCTGGGTGCATCCAAAAGATCAGAAATACCAAAAAATACTGTGGCGCGATTCGCCGCACAAATTATTGCAGGAACATCAACTTACAACTGTCACATACGGCACCAAGGCCGCTCCATTCCTTGCAATGATGACGTTGCGACAGTTAGCCGAAGATGAACGTAAATCATATCCGGAGGCTGCGCAAATCATCGAAACAAGTTTTTATACTGATGACGTATTGCACGGTGCGCATACGCCAGATAAAGCGATCAAGCTAAAAACAAGTTTGAAGGAGTTACTCCAGAAGGGAGGCTTCAATTTACGGAAATGGGCATCAAATTATCAAGAGATGATACAAGAAAATGCGAAAAATATTCATCAAGAAGACTATAAATTTAAACAAGAAACTAAAACACTTGGGTTGCGCTGGAATCCAGAGGAAGACAGTTTTATCTTTCATTCAACAATAAATGAAAAAGATTATCTCAGATGAAGAAAAAATACAAAAAGAAAACTCTTATCTGATATATCAAAACTCTTTGATCCCCTCGGGTGGTTGACTCCACTTTCAACTCAGCTCAAATTACTATTTCAAAAGATTTGGGATTGTAACCTTGAATGGGATAGCAAGATTCCAGAAAACATAGAAAAAGAATGGATTAAAATTAAACACGACCTAATTAACATAAATAAAATAAAGGTGCCGCGATGGCTCGGTACAAGTCAAGAGACAGCGATCGAGTTACACGGCTACTGTGACGCATCGCAAAAGGCATACGCCTGTGTCATTTATTGTAAATTGAAGACAATTCAAGAAACAAAGATAAATTTGGTCACGGGTAAATCAAAATTATTATCACGAAACAAGAATTTAACGTTACCAAAAGCAGAATTAAACGGAGCTTACTTACTAGCAAAGGTGATGCTCAAGGTCACACAATGCTTATCAAATTATGAAATGAAAATATATGGTTGGACCGATTCCACTGCTGTCCTCGGATGGCTGCAAGGAGAACCTGATCGCTGGAACGTATTTGTCGCAAACAGAGTACGCAAAATAACTAAGACAATGCCTTCACATAGTTGGAAATACGTGAAATCATCAGAAAATCCAGCTGATTGTGCGAGCCGAGGCTTGAGTACCACACAGTTACTACAACATAACTTGTGGTGGAAGGGACCTTCATGGTTGTCTGAATATCAAGAAAATAAGCAAGAAGAGAAAAAGTTTTATACAACTGACGAAAGAAAAGAAACAAATCAAGTTAGTTATTTGACAGTTCAAGGTCAAAAAGAAGACAGCATTATTTCCAACATGATGACAAAATACAGCTCTCTAAAAAAAATGATACATGTGCTAGCATGGGTACGCCGCTTTATATCAAGGTCAAGAAAGCAAAACAATAAACATAATCATTCATTCTTATCCTTGTCAGAAATTAGAGAAGCCAAAATTATTGTCATCAAGCAAGTACAAGCAGAAGAATTTGCAGAAGAAATTTTTTACCTAAAAAGAGACAAGAATATATTACCTAAGAGCAAACTTTTATGCCTAAATCCATTTCTAGATGAACAGGGTATCTTACGTGTAAAAGGCAGATTGCAAAATGCACATATCAGCTATGATATGAAATACCCGGTAATTTTACCATATCAAGGTCGATTAACCGATTTAATTATTGAAGATGCTCATAAACTCACATTCCATGGGGGGGCTCGACTGACATTAGCCTTCATTCGTCAAAAATACTGGGTTTTGAGTGGCAACAGGGCTACTAAAAGAATAACAAAAGCATGTGTGATATGCAAGAAGCACAATTCGAAAAGATTGGAACAACTGATGGGTGACTTACCTGGACCACGGGTCAACAGATCACGCCCGTTCATGCACACCGGCGTTGACTACACGGGCCACGTGTACATCAAGGCCAACAAGGGCCGCGCCATAAAAACTGTAAAGGCCTACGTGGCTGTTTTTGTGTGCATGGTTACAAAGGCAGTCCACCTAGAGTTAGTGTCGGACTTGACCACATCGGCCTTCATTGCAGCATTGCGACGGATGACAGCAAGAAAGGGAAAGCCGTCACATATGTATAGCGATAACGGGCGGAATTTCGTCGGGGCCAGCAAGATCCTGCAAGAAGAATATAAAGAAATAGAACAAGTATTTAATGAGCAATTGATAGAAGACCTACGAGACATGGAGATCAAGTGGCATTTTAATGCTCCCTCGTGGCCTTCTGCGGGTGGTTTATTTGAAGCAGCTGTCAAAAGCTTCAAGTATCACTTCAAGAGAGTCATAGGTGAACAAAAACTCACCTTTGAAGAATGTTCCACATTATTAAGTCAGATAGAAGCCTGCATGAACACACGACCACTTTGCGCTTTGACCGAGGACCCCAACGACATTGATTTTTTGACACCTGCTCACTTCCTTCCCGGTGGGCCTGCACTAACAATAATAGATACCGAAAGGGATCTGCGCAAACGCTGGTACTTGACACAAAAAATATTTCAAGATCTCTGGAAGCGATGGCGCACAGAATATCTGACACAATTATCTTCAAGATGCAAATGGAAACAGCCTCATAAAAATATCGCTTTGAATGATGTGGTGCTCATACACGACGAAAACTTATCGCCAGGTAAGTGGCTCATGGGCAGAGTCGTTAACCTGCACCCAGGCCACGACGGTCTTGTTAGAGTAGTTACCTTAAAAACTAAAACCGGACTCCTCAAGCGTCCTATCACGAAAATTTCAATATTATCGGAATATCAAGAAGATATAAACGTCCATCATGCAAGTGATAAAAATAAAAACAAAGATAAATCACAACGAACGAAGAAATTCAACACCGCTTCAATTTTAACTGCATGTCTAATTTTTATATTAACTCTGATAACAAGTTCAGAGTGCTTCGTGAACGTAACAAAGTTCAGAGAAAATCAAGGTCTCTTCTTTGATAAATTATCAAATATGCAGTTGATCAAGGACGAATGGAAAATTGTTGTTTACTACAAAATGGAGCCATATTGGCAAGGAAATAAAGCTTTAAATCAATATATAAACACAATACAAGCGGCATGTACACCTATACAAGATAAAAGCCCATGTCAAGCATTAATACTACAGCTACGTCACGGTTTGAGCGAGTTGGAATACTATGATCAGCTGTTGCTGAAACAGCACCTCCACACCGCGGCCGAGAAACTTGAGCGACGTAAGCGACGTGGCCTTATCAATGCCATCGGCTATATCGCGAACGATTTATTCGGAGTTCTGGATCAAAACTTCGCAGAACAGTACAAGAAAGATATCAAGTCATTACAAGATAATCAACAGCATATGTTATCATTATGGAGAAATCAAACATCCATAGTGGAAGCACAGAACAATCTATTAAAACGGACCGAAAACATTATTAATCAACAACACAAGGTTTTAAATCGACACATTACGTCATTAGAAAAGGCAATCAATGAATTGAAAACTACAACTCAAGAAAATTTAATTCTTAATGACTTTGCCATAGGAGCTATTGTTGCAAGTAATATGCTCCACAGTCTAAAAAACTTACAAAGCAATTTACTGGAAACAGTCACCGACGTTTATCATGGCAATATCAACTTACATCTGATTACGCCGCAACAGCTGAGCGATGAACTGAGTATTATTGCAAGTCAATTAACAAAGGATGTGACTTTACCTGTAAATAATGTACATGTAGATTTACGGAAGATATATTCTCTTCTTAAGATGAAAACAAGGATGTTGGAGGAATACCTCATTTTTGAGATAAGGCTACCACTGGTTAGCAGAGACACATATGAAATTTTGAAAATATTCCCGATTCCAAAAGTACAAGGAGAAAAGTCATTACGGCTGGTTCCTGTTTCTGATTATATTTCTATTAATGTGAAGAAAGACACATACATTCGCATGACTGAGAATGACGTCAGAGCCTGCCTGATGCAGTTTGGTAGCTATTTCTGCCATAGTCACAAGATGGAATACCAAATGAATGATCAAAAAAGCCTATGTGAATTAGAAAACTCGGAATGCAAGACCGAGGTTGATTTATGTAAGAACGTATGGGCAGAAAGTTATTCCATTAATTCGTTTATTTATTTTTGTTGCTATCAGTGCAACGTGAGAACAATGTGTGGCGATCAAATGACCGCACTTCAATTGCAAGCGGCCGGAATTATTACTATAGGCCGTGATTGCATTATTAAGTCAGAAAAAATAACTCTTTATCCTCACAAACCACATGCCAGTGAGGTAAGAATAACTCCTGAATTGTACGCACCTAAAATTGCATCGATAAATCACGTTATAAACATTACAATTCCTCATTTTATGGAAAATAATTTAACAAACACGAATCTATTGTTAGAAACATCAAATATAAGCAGCCGAATTGCAAACTTGAAAAACATGGAGGAAGAACTATTAACGCACACAAGTGACGTTAATTCTCATGATATTCATCACTATGCAATGATCTACATTGTAGTTAGCTTCATTATAGTGGCCGTCCTTATCAAGATCCTGCGCCAATCACGGTGCAAATGGGCCGTACCCCATGCGCGCGCGCTGCCTGTGACGGAAGAGATCGCTATGACATCACTACCTACTTCGACAGCGAGGGCCAGTACAACTGCTGAGGTCATCGGTCATTTGCCAAGAAAAGACAGGAGCACATCCCCTGTACCAATAAGATTATCAGCGTTTTAATTATTTAGCTATAAGTGATTTGTTTTTTATATTCATGACATGTACCATTTATAAGTTAGTACCTACTTTGTATCAAGTTTCGCTCATTTTAATTATTTAACTATACGTAAATAATTTGTTTTATATTCATGAGATCTAACATTTCTTAAGTTTGTACTTTATATCAAGTTCCGGTTAGTACAGCCTCCACATCTCGGGCCCCGGAATATGTACAAAGTACATTGTTTAGCATTGTATCGCGTCAGCGTTTTGAGCGCGAGTCGTTAGCGCTCGGCATTTTATGTAATTAATTCAGTTCTAAACCGACTCTGTTTGTGTGCACACTATACAAAGATTAAATCAAGTAAATCAATATCAAGTGTTTATATCAAGATCCTTATATTCAAGATTCTTTATGTACGAACACTGTACAATTTGATGTATTTATGTTTTGCTTAACAAAGTATATATACAAAGTATGTACTTTCTCTTCTCTCATCAGAACTCTAACAGAAACGACCAGACCAGGTTCTAGACGGTCATCAGCATTATGTGGTTATCAAAGCAATGTACATATCAATAGTTCTATATTTTGGTTACCCATTGCGTACTAGACATAGCTAAGGCCAACTGTACTTACTGTATGTTGACAAAAACTCGCAAATTCAATATAATATATAAAAGTGATTATGTTATAGCTTTCGATGTAAAAAAGCCGTCTCCGTAATCCATTGGGCGCAGAAGATACTTAAGGACAAGAACCTGATGAGCGCGCCTATTACCATTCCTTCGATCTCTGTTTATTTTTGACAAACGCGAAACGTTGGAATGGAGGCTTGATTTATAAGGAGCGATGATAAAATGTAAAGTACTGACGTCGTTATTGTCCTTAAGATAGGTGGCAGGTCCGCTGTGTTAGATTCATTACGAAATTTATTTTGTTTCTTTAAGAAAAGCGATTTTGCACAACTAATAGTGTTTTATTTATAAATATAAGCAATAAAAGTCGTTTTCGATACTTAAGCGCTCTTAATTGCTGCTTAACCGCTTCCGAGAAGTCAGTTCAGCGTATTCTGCAGTGACGACTTGTTTGGAAATGTTTTTACACCGTAACAAATATTGACCCGGCGAGCGCAGTTGCGCAGTTGCGTCTATTTTACCCACACCATTATAAAATGAGCGTATTTCTTTATATTTTTATGCGACACTGCTACACTTTTCAGTTGCTGGAATTAATGGTTTCTCCTCTCCGTAACATAGCTATTCAGTCGTGTCGCTCCCGCAGCATTAAATACACATTACGCACATAAAGCACAGCAGGGTATATTTGACCCAACTACATACATATTTCGTGTTTTATTTTCGTGCCATTTTTTAAAGCATTTATCATTTATTTATTTTTTTAGCCTGCCACATACGGTTTGAAGTTTTTTATATTAGTTCATTCAAAAATCATTCATTCATGTAGTGAAGCTTGAGATTTATGCGAGAAAACAACCCGAGGGTACATATTATGTTAGCAATAAACTATTTGATGTCGTAGGCCTTCTCGTGCGAGCAATTTCAAAAAGAAACGGAAATATTACTTTCGGTTCACTATCTATGAATTTAATCGAGATCACAATGTAACATCTATGGGCACTGTCCGCAAAATCAAAAGACAAGTATTTACAAAAACGGGGCAAAGAAATAAATACGTCGACTTATGGTTTTTGACAAGATATCACTCTATGTCTAAACTTACATCATAATGCAAGTATTGATACATCTACCGGTGATAATTTCTTTTAATTATAATTATAATTTGACAAAATATACAGTCGATGTTGTTGACGAACTTTCTATTTTTAAAACGTTAGTCTTAACTCAAAAAACACAACAAACATTTTTGATTTTTTTTATGGCATACTTATATATTGATATATTGCATAAGAAGATTAATAATATCACTAAAAACCGTCTCAAATTCCTAAAAAGCTTAGGCCTTACCTTAGCATATCATTCAATTGCCTGAGCAGAAGCGCAAAAGGATAAGAGAGATTTTAGGAGAATCTGATGAGGAGCAACCTCCAAAGATACGCAACGTAAAAAAGCGATGTCAAGATTGTCCTGCCAAAAAAGACACGGAAACAAATAGTACTTGTCGAGGTTGTAACAAATACATCTACAGTGAGCATACTTTCGTTTCAGGTTGTTTCTTTTACCTTTTTTATCTTTTTATCTTATGATGCAAAATTTATTTTTTTCAAGTATACACATTATAATATAATTAGATATGCTTAGACGAATTGATTATTATACTTACATGACAATGAATAAATTCAAAAATTCGTCAATAATGAAAGCAATAATTTCAGATTTTATGTTATGATTAAATAAGGAGAATGAAATAAACAGACGAGGTCTACTCAAAAATACATTATTTTTATTTTGAAAATGGATTTGAGTCAAGTGCGATTACAGTAGCTGACTTTGAATTTCGTGTGCATGTGTGAATTTTTTCTTCGCCTGCTGATATCATCAGTTGCTGTACGTATCTGAGTGAGGTTATGTGTAGTACTTTATTCGTTGCTTCTGTACAAATAACTTGGTGAAAGGATTTGCTGCGCCAATTTTGACTAGAAACTAGTGATGAATCTTGAGTGTATAGGTGTAGTCCTGAAAATCAATATTCAGCCATCGAAGTGAAAGTATGTGACCAAGATCAAAGCAGATTCGTCAAATACAAATTCTAAAATGATGACTCTTTTCGTCTCCACCAGCTACTCAAACATTCTTCAAAGAGTGGTAACGCAATGTTTTACGTCATCTACATAATGCTATGCGACGCAAAAGACCAGATTACTGGTCATCCCTTTAATAATGAATTCACCAAAACAATGAACCAACAAATTTCTTGAATTTGATACGGAATTTTTTGATAAAAAGCCTGACTCCTGTTGTTTAACACTTTTTTGACTCACCTGATGTGGCTCTCTGAGAGTGGTGAGTGTAAATGGAGTACTCAGTCTACTTTGAGGGAAATTATTATATATTGCTCCCAAATATTCTATTTTTTTACCGACTAAAGGTCGAATAATTTTTCAAGGTGCCTCGAAATTTTACATATTTAGTGTAAAGTTAACAAATTTTAAAATACTACTAACTAGCTGAAATTGCCATGGAAAACGCAATCGATTTGTCTTCGTCACTAACGTGACCGCTAGATTGGATCCGGCAACGAACTTCGATGGTTATTCGGCAATAGTCAAACCTGCTTCTCAAAATAAGAAGAGCGGACTTGGTCGCAACTCATTGTCCACGTCGGCAAGAGGGAAGATATAGAGGTTTATATAGTCCGGGGACGCTTACGATGGGAGAACTGTAATCTGCACCCAAATACACAAAGCCAGACTTCGAAACCCGATGGCGCACTATAATTGCAATGAAAGATTTGTAATAAAATTTGTCTTAATGCGCCATACTGCTAAAACCCAATATTCACATAATTATACATAATAAAAAAATTTGTAAATATTTTCTTATTCTTTGAGTAAATTTACAAGAATAACATTGCATATAATACGTATAAAGAATTTAAATCTTTAAATTGTCTTTATAAATGATTAAAAATATATATTCTTTTCTGTGCTTATTTAAATCATAATATATAGAATGCTATATAGACTGATCCAATGAATTACATAGATACTTATGTGTGCAGTGGAAGCATAGAACTCTCAATCAAGAATGTTTGACAATTAAGATACTCAATAACAAATGGGAGAAAATGTTAGTATAGAAATTCAATTGTCAAATTGCTTTATACAATCCATCATCCATCCACAAGTCCATGCTCGTGTGATAAACAAGTGATAAGATACTGACATTTTGGTCAAATATGACACACAGTGTCATTATACAACAGTTATGTTATGACACTATATTTGTCTTTTATTTTAGTTTATACAAATAACAATTTTTTGGGACACCTGTTATATTCAAGTAATTATTTAGTCCGCAGTCATGCTTTATGGTATACTTATTAATACTCGTATGAGCTATCCGCTGCTTACCGCTTTTTCTCACAACAAGTTTCTCAAGTGTGCATATTTACAGACAATACTTTTCTGTACCAATATGCAATTGATAATTTAATTGGTAATTGGATATGTACATGAAAAGTCACTGACTGAGCGGCACGCTGCGGATTAATCCTGTGTGTGTTAACACTGGACTATCATTCACAATATTCGAGTCGCTAATACAACACAATCTCAAATACATATGTGTATTAACAAGCATTGCAGATTCTTAACCCCACATTTATGATATCGTATATTTTTAATATTTTGTGTAAACTGATTAGAGTTTTCATTTATAGTTTTACAAAATCACCAAAATAATTGTGTCCATAAAATTTTCAAACAATCATATCCTTTATAGGAATAATCTGGTTAATTACATAGTTATTGGTAGGAAAGCTGTCAACAAAGTTTCAAGTGCTTTGACCCAATAAAAAAAACATACAAACTTTGCGATGTTGTGATATTCTGTATAGTGAAAAATTTTATAATACTCGTTTTATCTACCACCTACTTCTGCATATTTTATAAAAAAAAAATGGAAAAATCTGTCAATTATTAAGATATCTTCCTTTTAAAGTTAAGGTTACAACTTTATCTATTTAAGTATTTATATCTGCGATGCTAAACATAAACAGAAATAAATAACGTAAACTATTGTGTGAATGACGTAATCAATATATTACAGAATTTAATAAAGGAAATACCAATCACTGTTGCATTGTAGTAAAATTGATTGTGTCCTTAGTAAACCACTCAAATCTGTATTGCGTACGATTGTACCCGGGAATAACGGGGAATATGTCTAAGAAATATCACATTACTCCTGAGTCGTCCCGTATTCATCATAGCGCCGCTATCACATTACAAAACATTAATGCTCCCGTCACTATCTCGGGAACACGGGGTGATACGAGAAACGTCTCACCTGCGGGAACTCACGTAAGGAGTTAATTAATAACGCCATTGTGAGTGTTACAGAGATAAAAAATACGTTCATAAATATACATTTTTTAAATATTTTTCAATCTGCACGACGCAACAATCTCGTTGAATCTTTTAATAAATATCATAAGTTAAAAAAGATATAAGAAACATGGATTAACTAAGTCAATCTTAACTTAATTAAATTTTATTTTAACCTCAAAGCTTATGTATTTAAGCTTGCAAATATGATGCAGTGTACCAGAAAAATATTTATTGCAATTAGAAATCAGCTCATTAGAAATTTACTATTGCATATTGTTTGGTGTACAAAGTAGGGTAAATCACAGGTATGAATGGAAAATGATTATTGTAATTAAAATTATTCATATTTCTAACTTATAACGCTGCCTAGCATTCGACCAAATGGCAAAGTAGTCAATCACGTCGAACCTGACATCTTAAGGTGGTACTTTGACTTTTGCGTCATAGATGTCACATACAAAAACGTTTACACTGGTAGTAGTCAGGAATTTCAATATTCAAACAATTGAGCCAAAGTCTGCTCCAAGAAGAATCCGAATACTAAGCATTTTTCATTTCTGTATAAGCACTGTATAAGCATTTTTAATTTCTGAAGTGTAGCAGCACAAAATACTGCAGTAAAAGTAATATTTAAAAATGGTATCATAGCAACGCAGTATTGCAATTTCAGTATTATCGATATAATTTATTCAATAACAATAACTCATCATCGTGCATCATTTCAGCGAGTCGACGTCCACGGCTGGACATAGTTCATCATCAAGAATAACGCTTTTGAAGACTATTGATACTAAATGTTTTCTGAGCAAAAAATATATATTAGTGTTTACCTATCAAATGAAGTAGAACGTATCACTCTTTACTAAAAGCTTATAATATGCGTCAATATTTTGATGTCTCATAAATCACGTTATCATCTAAATATACATTATGTAATAACATAAATATATGACGTCAGCGAGCGGACTGCCTTATCAGTGTGTCCCAGACACCTCGTAAACGACCATAGAAATGTCCGGAGCGAAGACGAAGTCAATAAATAGCGCTACATTCAATAGAATGTACTCTGTGAAACGCTTATGAATACGTTTTCATTAGTTTAAAGCACAGATCTTTCTTACACCAGTTCACCAAAAGGGTGTTACGTCGAAGAAGCCGTTGTTTTGCCATTAGCCTAAATTCGAGATGTAACTATGTTTTTTTTTCGTTTTCAAATTTTAATTCCTTACTGTGACGGAAAATATAGTGCTATAGATTTTAGGGTTCCAGTTTTGTAGTGTCTTGGGTATGATTGACTGACTGATGACTTTTTCTCGTGGGAGGAGGTAGTAAATTCTCATAACGGGTGCGCTACTTAAGACCACTTCTTGATAGCACCTTTGCGGATACCACCCGCAACCGGCCTACGGTGGGCAACTATTTTGGACTCTAGCAGAAGGCTAGCCTACCAACTAAACACTGCCTAATGTATTTGGCCCGGCAAAACGCCAGAGGCTCCATCTGATAGCGTTCGTCCTCTCAAGCGGCTCAGTCCTTAATGGTGTATAATCTCAAGCGTGCGATCCGATTCCCTTAGTAGGCCGGTGGAATTAATTTACTGACACGTGCTGGATGGCGGCGTAGATGCCGCCTCCAGCAGGGTTAAAAGTTTGCGAGTGATCGCATCAGGAGGGTCCATGAGTGTTATTCGTGAGTGTTCGTTCTTAGGGTAGCAGTACAATAGGTAGGGCAATAGGATTTAATAATAGAATTAACAATACTATCAATACCGTGTGGACGATAAATATTTTATATGTTCGATTTTATTACGTACGATATACTCATAAGTACCTTCAGCCGTTATGTCAAGATTTTACACAAAAATTTAAGAGTTAGTATATGGCATTACTCATAAGAAAAGAAAGATATTCAAGAAAAGATAATAAGAAGGAACCGGAGTTAGTATTTGTAGCAACCGACAAAAGCAGGACTCAGTGGCTTCTAGGTAATATTGTGGAGATATCAGGAAGAGTGGTTTTAACAGAGTTGCCGAGGTCCAAACAGCCTCAGGCGACAAGGTGAGACCTTATCAAACATTATTCCAATTAGAACTCTCGGTAATTCCACAGGAGTGATTGAAAAAAAAGGCCAAGATCCCAAGTAGTCGTAATAACATTACACCTATTCGTTTATCCTCAACTAGGTCAGGACGGTCGATAAAATTGCGATCCAGATTAGCACCTAAGTTTCTTTTCATTTTTTCTTCTGGAATGTTTTCTATTTTATACTAATTAATATAAACATGATAATTTTATATGCTATGGTACTTATTAACTTAATTTTGCCCGTGGGAGAACGTTGTAGATAATAAATGTAAAAACTTTTTACAAGTCTACCTAGTCTCTTTCAATAGTACGATACATCTTAATAAAAAAAAAAACAACTAAAGAATATAAAATGCATGCAATGCAATTTATTAAACTAAATAGGTAAATAAAATAACTTGATTTATTATGCAACCATTGAAATATGACAGATTAGAGTAAATATTACTATAAAAATGAGTTTGATGTGAATTTAGTGACAACTGTCACACTTACCGTATTTCTATATGGATTAAAAGGTCATTGATTGAGAATCGTTAATAAAAGTACTCCACATGCGAGAGCCGCTACGCACTTTGGGAAGTCCTGCGTTAAGCGATTCCAAACTTGCCCTCCTTCCGAGACATTTAACTTGACCGTGCTCAAGGAATCGTTACAATACCTAACTTTGTTATAAATGATCGGAGAAAAGAGGAGTTTCCTAATGCGTAGATTTATTTGATAGTTGAGTATTGTGGCATAGTTTTATCTTATATATAAAAATAAATCGCATAATGTGTTGGTAAGCGCATAATTCAACAACGCCTGGACCAATTTGGCCAATTCTTTTTTAAAATGTTCGTTGAAGTTCAAGGATGGTTTTTAAGGGAAAAATAATTATCAGATAAACTCTAAAAACAGCCCTTTTATTTTCCCATGCAAACGTTTTCTAACTAAAACGTACAGTCGAATTGAGCTTTATTGTTATTGTATAAAGTTCATATTGCAAGCACTCACTGTTGTCTAAGCAATGAAGGTGTCTTCCTAACATCAACGAGTCAATTTGCGCTTTATTAACGCTACTTACATATAGTTGAAATTCAATCATATCTATCAAAACAGTGTGCGTGCGTGCGTTGGAGCACAGAATACATCGTTGAAGGATTTAATGTCACGTTCTAAAATTGAATAGCCACAAAATGTAATAGGTCATTTAGAATTTTTTTGCAATTTGGTTGGCTATGCGACATTATCTATAAAATAATTAGGAACAAAAAACTGCCACTGTACAAATCTTTTTGCCAGGACGAAGTCTGTCGGGTCCGCTAGTATTATAATAAAGATCAAGCGAGTCTCACCTGAGCTCTATAAAAACAAAGGATCTGGTTATCTACATTCTATATACCTCTGATTTTCGGAACACTACAATTAACATTGTTACAATAGTGGATAACTTATATATATAAGATGGTAGTAGCTAGGCAATCACCTAGGTAGTTTTAACTACTACTAATATGATAGTAGCCGAAATAAACAATTCTTGCCGTTTCAACATTAGTTAAAAGCCTTATCATTCTTGATGCATATGCTGCCGAACTAAATTTCTTTGCCTAGGTTTCAATATGTGTTTTAAGTGTAGTCATGAATCTAACTTTATTTTAAAAATATGTATTCGAAATAAGAACTTCCTCTGTATTTAAGTCAAAAATACAGGAGAACCTCACCATACACGGAAAGGAAAACAATAGCTAGAATTTTATACTAATGTTCACTCAGAGGATACCACTATATCTTCCACATGAATATGTAAACACCAATTTATACTTATTTATATGTACAGTTCCAATTCATTGTAGCTCCATTGTTCATTGTTGTATATGACAAAAGATAAATATTATCTTACTTCTTATTATAAGAGACAAATAGCTTTATCGCTATTATATTATTTTACACATATAGCCAAAACTTTGGCTAGTACATCTGCTTCTATTGAGCAGGACAATAAAATTAGATTAAGAACGTCTTTGGAATTTGTTCCAAATATAACTAATAATATCAATTGTTTAAATTAACAAATGAGACAAAAGATAAAACATCTTGCTATCCAAAGACAAAAGATAGGTCCAATTGCTTAAATTTTGTTCATCAGAATATACAGGGCTTGTCTGGCAAAGATTTAGAAATTAGTTTATTTCTTAATTATGAAAGCATTGACATATTATGTGTTACAGAGCATTGGTTAAATAGCTCTCAGTTACCTATGATAAATTTTGATAATTACAGAGTTGTGAGTTCATTTACCAGAAATACAGCTATTAGAGGTGGATCTTTGATAATTTTACATAATTCCCTAAAATGTAAGGAACGTAAAGACTTGGTATCTTATTCCATTGAACGAACTATAGAATTATCATGTGTGGAACTTGAAAAAATAATTATTATCTGTGTTTACCGGCCCCCCTCAGGGAACTACCAAGAGTTTGAGTCTGTTATGGAGGAAGTACTGAGATTAATTTGTAAGAAAAATAAAAAAGTAATTGTTTGTGGAGACTTTAATATAAATATATTAGACATGTCACAGCTGTCTAGCAGATATTTAAATCTATTTAAATCATTCAATTTAGTTAATGTCTTTGATGAACCTACTAGAGTAACACCTACATCAGCCACTTGTATAGATAATATTTTTTGCAACAGTGATGTTACTAAAAAATCCATAGTTAATTTCATTAATTCTGACCATAGTGGACAATTTGTGACTATTGAGCACCATCATGCACCATTGGTCCTTGAGGTTACTTGTAGGCCTATTACAAAACACGGTGTTGAAAAATTAAAAATAATGTTAATGATAGAATTTATTCTTTACCATTAGATGATAGTAACCCAAATAGTTTATATAACAGCGTCTTTAATGTTATCAAAAGTGAATCTAGTAAAATATTTAAACAAAAGTCCATTAAGATTTACACGAGTAAAAAGAAATTCAGTGACTGGGCTACACCAGGTATTTACAAAAGTAGGAGAAAATTATATGAGCTATATGCCCTAAAATCTAATTCTAGGGACCCTGAATTTATTGAGTATGTAAGAAATTACTCTAAAATATTTAAAAAAGTCTGTGTTACAGCTAAAAAACTTTTTATTGCCAATAAAATTAATGTTTCAAAAGATAAAGTAAAAACTGTTTGGAAAGTAATAAACCATGAAACAGGGAAAATAAAACAAAACGAACATACTTATTCGCTAAAGGTTAAGGATAAGTTAATTCAATCTGATAACGAAGTAGCCTCCGAATTTGAAAGGTTTTTCCACCAAATACCTATAGATACTACTTGTAGCCTCGGATCATGTTCAAACGGTGCGGTCGCCCTCCTTGAATCAAATGTAAACAAGATTAAGGAATCTTTTCATTTTAGACATATTGATGCTGAATTTATCCTCAAAACTTTTAAATCACTTAATAATAAGAAAACAGAGGATCTGTGGGGTATCTCAACTAATATTATTAAACCAATTATCTCTGAAATTGCGCCTCACCTAGCCCTAATTTTCAATAAATGCATTGATGAGGGGGTCTTTCCAAATCTTATGAAAAATAGTAAATTAATTCCACTTTACAAGTCTGGCGATAAGAGTGACCCTACTAATTTTAGACCCATTTCTATATTACCAGCCTTGAGCAAAATCTTTGAAAAGATTATTTATAATCAGCTATCATCTTATTTTACCCTTAACAAGTTATTTCATTGCAACCAATATGGTTTTACCAAGGGTAAATCCACTACAGACGCTGGAATTTCACTTTTAAAACACATTTTTGATGCTTGGGAGGGCAGACAAGACGCAATAGGTATTTTCTGTGACCTTTCTAAAGCATTTGATTGCGTAAGTCACGACACATTAATGAGGAAATTAGGGCATTATGGTGTCTCTATCAAATCACTCGGCCTTATTAAGTCATACTTGTCGGATCGAATACAAAAAGTTGTTATTAATAAAACTGAATCTGCTGGAACTTCACTAGTTATGGGCGTGCCTCAGGGATCAATATTAGGTCCTTTACTATTTTTAATATATATTAACGACCTTCCTTACTATACAAGCACTTTATGTGAAACAGTGCTATTTGCCGATGATACTTCTCTTGTTTTTAAAGTTGACAGAGGCAGCAATTGTTCGGACGAGGTAAATAGTGCTCTATCAAAAGTTCTACAATGGTTTACATTAAATAATCTTTCATTAAATTCGAGAAAAACCAAATTTGTTAAGTTTTCTATACCAAATGTAAGGCAGGTTAATACACCCTTAAATATTAATGGTGAAGTGGTATCTCTTGTTGAGAGTACTAAGTTTTTAGGCATACACTTAGATTCCAGATTACAATGGTATACCCATATTGATGCTCTGTCAAGCAGACTTAGCTCAGCTGCGTATGCTGTTAAAAAAATAAGGCTTCTAGCTGATGTTGAAACAGCAAGGTTAGTTTACTTTAGTTATTTTCATAGTGTAATGTCTTATGGCATTTTGTTATGGGGATCAGCTGCCACCATTGAAAGTATTTTTATACTACAGAAAAGAGCAATTAGAGCTATATATAATTTAAGACCAAGGGATTCCCTTAGGGATAAGTTTAAAGAAATTAACATTTTAACATTGGCGGGGCAGTACATCTATGAAAATATAATCTATGTACACAAATATTACAATAATTTCATTAAGAATAGCGATGTTCATAAATTAAATACAAGAAATAAAAATAAGCTTGCTGTTCCAAATTTTAGATTACGTAAAACACAAAACTCATTCTTGGGGAAATGTATAACTTTTTATAACAAGTTACCACACAGTATTGTTAATCTACCTTTTAATAAACTTAAAACTCGAGTAAAAAAAACTTTGATGAGCAAAGGATATTATCGAGTCCAGGATTACTTGGATGATCGAAGTGTCTGGGACTAAAAAACCCTCGCTCGTTGAAATAAACAAATTGTTAATAAATTCTTAGGTAACTGTGTAACATAATAACATGTATATTTAACTGTACCTATTATAATAACCTTTTGTTACTTGTATAATACATTATTGCTAGTTTTTAAATGATTGTATGCGCGTGTCCTGCGGTTGATTTTTTTTTTTTTAGTTGTGCTAATTTACACGGGTACCTGTTTTTGGTAATTTGTATCCTTCTGTGGCTTAAGGGTAGTCATACTCTCATTAAAATCTCTTCGGCAGTGTCGTGTGAGGCGGGTCGTTACGTTCCCTAAAACATGGTTGAGCGAAGCGATGGCTGGTTCATGCGTCATGCTCGTGAACGGGTGCTGCCAGCGGAGATGAGTCTGCTCTTTGCTATACTGGGTACTACTCGTATTTATTATAATTTTAATTTAACTTTAATATATTCTTTTAAAACTGTATGACACGGCATTCCTAATATAGGCATGTTTTTAAAATAATTTTTTATTAATTATACTATGTAATGGAAAGTGACTTCATGAATTATCAATATTGAAGTCATTTTCCAAATTGACGACTCTGTATCTATTTAATACAGGGAAAAAAAAACAGCCCTTGCTGAGTTTCTTGCCGGTTCTTCTCAGTACAAGGTCTCCCGCCGTAGATTTGCGAACCGATGGCGTAGCTTTTCGACATTCACAAGTGCTTGTAACAGCCCAGACTGAATAAATGATTTTGAATTTGAATTTGAATTTGTTCCCACACAGATGTAAGCAGTTAGCCGTATTTGAAACGATAATTTACCCACATTTACATACATTAACCCAATAAGTAGCTAAAATTACGCACCATCAATTCCTATTAGATAGCACGACTCATTTGTATAGAGTACTCGCATATTGCAGGTAACTTTTTCAATTATACTTCTTTTTTATATATACAAAGACGTCAATCGTACAGCGTAGTCAGTATTATTGCTTAGCAGTTTTATTCATTTATTACGGTACAAGTACACTTACATTACAATCCACTACGAGATATGTTAAAATAATAAAAATAGACTGACATGCAATACATGTGCAATAGTACATTAAAGAAAGTAATGTTATATACTAAGTATTAGTATTCAGTATTTTTCTTACATTTACACCAAAATGCTTTTTTTTTTGTTCCCCTGAGAAAAATGCATTAAAATGCATACCCCGACTGTGGCGAGCCTGCGGTTATGTGGGGCTCTCCTCCCCAGAAGGGGGAGGCCTACCCACTAAAAACCTCAGGGATGGCCTTCCTCAGGCATGTAGGGAGCCCCCGGGAACGCGAACACCAATATGCCTAGTCCAAAGTAAGCTCTGTAAGGCTTGTGTTATGGGATCTAAGGTAACGGATAGACATACATATTGACATATATTATATATATATATATATAGGAGTTCGTGAAGGAGACGCAACAGATTATAGCGCCATCCCAGGATGGCTCTACCTTGCTGGTTGGCGACCAGATGGGAGGGCCAGGTGGCGATTCCTGGGGGGGTTCGGGCGTCCCCGCGGTCTCCTAAACAGGCATTTCCCTCCTTGTGGCGGTGGCCGGCGTTTCTGCTGGCTTATGTCGAATTGCCTCGTCCAACTGCTGTTCAAAGAAAACTGGGAAAATTAAATATTCATAGCGGTTGCACTCCCTCCCGTTCAAAGTGCATCTCTCGAATATACGGGGGATACTTACACTTAAATCTCGTATCAGTTCATCACCATTTCGAGACTAACAAATCACATCTGCTGTTCCTTACAGAGACGCAGATTAACTGTCCGGCTGACACGGCATATCTCAGCTACCCTGAGTATACTCTAAAGCACAGGTTTATACCTCGTGCCGGAGTCTGTGTGTACGTCGGTGATGACATCTGTGTGAAGCGTCTCAAAAACCTTGGTGATCCCAGTTTTTCTGTTCTGTGGATTATGATGGCCACAGGGATAGAGCAATGTCTGTATGCTTGTGTCTGTCGATCGCACAGTGGTGATCAGGAGACGACCAGGTTATTTAATTATCTCGCTGACTCGGCCGATGAAGCTCAGCTTCGCTACCCCGCGGCGCAGTTAGTTTTTCTGGGGGACTTCAACTCCCATCATATAGAATGGTTGTTCCCGTACCAGATGACCGATCACGCTGGTAGAGAGGCGCGCAAATTTGCACTTACGCTGAATCTTTCCCAGCTTGTTAGCTGCGCAACGAGGGTACCGGATGTCGGGACTCATACTGTCAACTGCCTGGACTTTCTGCTGACAACCGAACCAGACCGTTACTCCATGGCGGTCTTTGCCCTGTTGGGAAGTTCCGACCACTTTCTGGTAAAGGCTGTATCTGTTCATTCCCCACCCGATCAGGGTAAAAGACGGGTGTGGCGATATAGGTCAGCAGATTGGGATGAGATGCGTCACTTTTTTGCGTCTTATCCTTGGAGGCGTGTATGCTTTTCTTCTCTCAAGTTGGCCAATTTATTTTTATTCAGTAAATAATCAATCCCCTAGTTTTAGGTAGCAGTTGTAATCGTTTTAAGTTTTAGGGCCTAAGATGTGGAATCATCATCATATGGCAATTATTTCTTGTTAAGGGACATATAATATAATCGACTTACAGACCTGTGAAAATAAGACTTAATATTCCTTCCAAATTCCATTTGTTAAATGATTTTAAAAAATCTGTACATTAAATATAAGCATGAAAACCGATCAAAACAGACATGCATGTGACCTACCATGAGATCTGGACCTTTTTGGAAATAGGCATGAGTCAAAAACAGTTGATTAACTATACGAACATTCCGAGATGAGCCACTGACCAAAGCAGTGTAAGTGGAACGTACAACGAAATGGATGATTACTTTTTTATGACATAACTGAACACGTGTTGTTATAGAAAATTCTCCCAGTGAACAGAGACTGATGCACGACCATTTGTTTACCGCTAATTCTTGACAAGCTCCGTGAACATAATGCTAAACTCCGTATCATTTAGCACCACGATAATGCAAGTACCCGCACGGTCAGTCAGAGAAATAGTTTTGAAGGTAAAAAATTACAACATAATACATATTTTCTATTTCCAAAAATGGAAAATCAATTACGCGATTCACGATTTTCATCACCAGATGAAATTGTCAAGGAGTGGCACAGATGTTTTCAAAATTGGTTCAACCGTATGTATCATCATCATCTTTCATCATCATTTCTGCCAGTTGATGCCCACTGCTGGAGACAGGCCTCCCTCAAGGATCTCTACACTGGTCATTCATACCGTGTATGTGAGAAGTAGCCCATTAGTATATAACCATATTAGGCTGCTATTTTTAATAATGCTATAATCTACAATTAATTCTATCAAACGTTTACAAATGTAAGAAACATTGTTTTTACCAATTTTTTTATATTGGTACAAGTTGGTACTTATAATTGATTCTTGTAATGCTGCAAGTAAATTCGCTTTAAAGGTGACCATCTTATTAGAATTCGATTGTAGTTTCTTATTGTTGTGAAATGGATTCACATCCGGACAGGCAATAGAAATCCATATAGTATCTTATAGTTGAATAGTTCATTAAGTATTTTGATTGAATGTATTATAGTATTTAAATACGTGCTATGAAGTTTCAATTATAATGAAGCGAATATAAAGATAAACAATAACCAAATCATTGTGAAGCTAGAGAATTTGTTTGGGTTACGTTAATATACTACTACCAGTTCGAATCAAAAAGGTTTTCCAATTTTCAATTGTTTCTTTACCGAAAAAACTAACCATTGAGAGCAGAGTACCAATGATAAATATATATACGTGGGGATGTCGAAGACGATTAGTTAGTAGAAGGAAGATGAAGTGAAGCATACTGGTCCCCATGCTTATCAATGGCGGTGAATGCTGTGGCAAAAGAAGGAGAAAAGCAAGATTAGTTCAGCGGAAATGAGTACTTTGAGAGGAACGGCTAGAGTAACTATGAAGGCGAAATTGCGAATAAGGGAAAAGCGCGGTGTGAAAAAATGTAGTGACAATAAAATCTTGAAGGGAATGCTTAGCAGGTTTTGATATGTACAAAAGATGGGTGAAAGACACCTGACGAAAGAAATTTATTTGGGTTAAATAGGAAAATCCTGAAAAAGGCCTAATCAAAAGTAGTAAGAGATTATGCGGTGTGAAAGAAGATGTAACGACAAAAATCGAAAAGGGAATGCTTACATATGGACACGCAGAAAGGATGGAAGAAAGACAACTAACAAAAAAATATATTTATATATATGAGTCTGAAGTTGGAGTAAGGAAAAGACATCATGGCGGTAGAATCGTGAAAGCGCACCCCGCCATGTGCCCCGCATGGGCCTGGAGAACACTAGGGGGTTTTAGTGGGTAGGCCGGTCCTCTCAGACCGGAGAGCCCCACACACGGCCGCGCCTAGCCAGCGCGGTGACAAGGTGCATAATGCATTTCCCCCCCCCAAAAAAAAAAGGGGAAAGACTTCGACGAACATATTTGGAGTAAATAGGTGATATATTGAAAGAATACGTTACTGTATTAATAAAAATCATGAAGAGATGAAAGTACGCTTTTTAAAAACGTGATTATTTCAATCTATATTTTGTCTAATCGGCAATTACGTTTAAAGTAGCAATTTCATAACTGTAATCCAAATGTAATAAAAGTTTAAAAACAAGTCGTCTCAAGCCGTTAGGCTTCGAGCTGAGGACTTATTATCGGCATAAATCATGCAAGTTTGACAGCACGGAGATAAGGCTTGGGTTCGTGCTGCTTTGACGAAGTCTTTTATTTCGCCTTTGACTTTAATTGTGTGTAAAAGCCAATTTCTGTTTTATTTGTATACGATTGCTCAAAGCTAAGGCATATAATGAGGGTGGACTCTGGGTAACGTTTGCATAACTGCATAAGTTTTAAAATCACAGTCATCATCCGTCATGATTTTTGCTTTTTCCACTATGGATGTTTGATGGGTTCCGTGAATTAACACAATATAATATTTATGTTAACTGAACACATTCATTTGTTATTTCATTTCATAAGCAAGTTTGATTTTAAGAATTTTGCGCGTTGCTATAATTGCTTTTTGTCATTTTTCGTTATTTAAAGAAGTGGCTAATAATGGAATGGGGAAATAACAGAGCGAAGATAACGATATTTATTCTTCATCGCGCAATGTAATCTGTTTTACAAAAACAGATCTTTCTTACAAGTTTATTTGTTGATTTTTGGCTGTCTGCGGAGGTCTATATTCATTAATGATTTTCTAGCAATGGAGTTTTCCAAAAACCTATACACTATGGAAATGAAAGATTTGTTTGAATAAGCATTTAATCCATAGGGGTTTTTTGTAACTTTTGCAAAAACTACTTAAAACAAATAGGAAGAATATAGATTCTTTTTATTTGTTTTAAGTAGTTTTTGCTATCTATGCCTTTTTTATATCAAAGAACGACGAACGAAGTTTAATCTTATTTCATGCTTATGACTTGGCATTTCCTTAAATATATTATTTAAGCCGGCATCTTTGTCGGCGTATTTTTAGCTGTTTTTCATATTTATAGAATTATTTACAATGCAAGTAAATTAAAAGTCAATAAGAAAAACAACTTTAGTAGCCGAGTGACTTGTAAAGTAGTTTCAAAGTATCGCTATCTCCAAGATGCAGGTAAGGCGCGGTGGGGGCTGATATTTGTGTAAAGAATGCGAAAATTTATGCCTTAATTGTTATTATTAATATATTTTCATCTAAAATATGTGTATATAATACTCGTATACATAATACGAGTAATTTATGACTGCCTATCCCATATCCTACTTTGGGCTAGTATCGATTGTGGCATTAGTATCTAGAGTTACCAGGTATGGTATTAACTAACCGATACCCGGTATATATTAATTGGTTTATTCATTGACACGTGGCCAAGTTAAAAAGGAAAGGACCTGGTGACAAAAAATCGTGTGGAATATTACACCAATCATTTCGAATTGTTTTACCTTTTTACAAGTCGAAAACTAGTTAATCTATTTATATTTAAAATGTGCCAAAATGTACGGAATCTAAAGTTACATAAATGTAGGTTAAATATGGACTATATAGAAACAAGCAAACGCCGGATAAGGTTTCCGTATGCCCGGTTATGTTATACACGTGTCCAATATTTGCAGATATCGCAAATTCTATAAAAAAACAGAAGTTGTAAATTAACTTTTTGCCCAAAGCATGTTACGACCACTCGCCTTATGTCATAATCTATGGTCACCATCAGGATCTCTAATTTCTCACTATCGAACAATATCAGAAATCTTACTCCTAACTATTTTTCAAGGGCAGAGGAGCATCGCAACCGGCTTATTAAATAACGCTTATCCCTTACAACCCTCTTTCTATCTAACTTAGGAACTAAGTTAAAATATATCTACCCTGACCAACTCAAGCAAATAACGAAGGATCTGTAAGTCCTGGTAACATGTGCACTACCATTGAACCCTAGAAACTACTAGGCAACCTTCTAATCGCTATTACTATGTCTCCTATCAGATACGGCCGCAACTCCGCGGGAAAATAAATTATCCGTGGTGATACGGATGGTATCCATGATGGATGCACTATTTTCCTTATGGGAAAAAAACTTTTTCCAAATTAAGTTTCTTGATAGTTGAAGCAAATCTTATGATAAATTTATTTTAGGATATCGCATGTTCTAATATGTTTAGATTTTTTTCTCAGAGCTGTACCTATATAATATTTGTCTGCTATGTTGTGGCATTTTTACACAGCATCGTATTTTTTTTTCTAAGTACAATGTGTATGTATTTAGAAAAAAAAACCGGTCAAGTGCGTGTCGGACTCACGCATAAAGGGTTTCTTACCATTGATTTATGAAATTATAGGAAGCGGTTTACGATTTACGAGGTATTTAAAAAAAACTACTTACTAGATCTCGTTCAAAACAATTTATTTATTTATAACTTTATTGTACATCGACCATAGTGAAAAAAAAAATACAGATAATGGATCCTTAAAACTAACTGTACAAAGGGCGACCTTATCACAAAAAGTGATCTCTTCCAGGTAACCTTAGGATGGACAGGAATTTAAATAAATTATTACGTGGGAAGATGGCGATGTCTTTTTCGATGTTCGATGGCGATCAACAATTTTCGTTGGTAGTTTTTATAGTAATACACAATATTTTTTTTTTAGATTTTTCATTTTCTTATTTTAGAAGTTAGAGGGGGTAACTTTAAGTTTAACGAGATATATATATTGAATGCATTTCGTCAAAAGAACACTTTATGCAACAATATTGCAACTTTTGTGACAAACATGTAATGACTAAACTTTTAAATAATCCTTACTAATCCCAACTAATATTATAAATGCGAAAGTGTGTTTGTTTGTTTGTTTGTTTGTTTATTTGTTTGTTTGTTTGTTTGTTTGTTTGTTACCTCTTCACGTTAAACTACTGGACGATCAAAAATTCTTTCACCTTTGGAAAGCTACATTCTCCCCGAGTAACATAGGCTACTTTTTATCCCGAAAAATCGACAGATCCCACGGATGCGCAATAAAGGCTTCGCTCAAAAACTACTGCACAGATTTTATGCGGTTTTCATCAATAGATAGAGTGATTCTTGAGGAGTTTTGCGGCATTTTTTATCTCGAAAAACGGATAGTCCCACGGGAAGCGCGATAAAACTTCGCACCATAAATCGACTTCCGCGTATATGTAGCCGTGGGCAAAAGCTATGACCTTAACCCTCTTACACCCAATCCCGAAATCCACGCGGCGAAGCCGCGGGCAGAAAGCGAGTATTATATATCGGAAAGTGAGTTTATTTGTTTGTTTGTTACTTCTGAACTGATTGCTTTGAAATTTTGCAGACGTAAAGAAAAAAGTCCGGATTAAATAACAGGCTACTTTTTATCCCGGAAAAATCGATAGATCCCACGGGATGCGCAATAAAGGCTTCGCTCAAAACTACTGCACAGATTTTCATGCGGTTTTCATCAATAGATAGAGTGATTCTTGAGCAAAGTTTTGCGGTATTTTTTATCTCGGAAAAACGGATAGTCCCACGGGAAGCGTAATAAAACCTTCGCGCCATAAACTGACTTCCGCGCATATGTAGCCGTGGGCAAAAGCTATGATCCTTAACCCTCTATCGACCCAATCCCGAAATCCACGCGGGCGAAGCCGCGGGCAGAAAGCTAGTAGTAAAAAAGCCGAATCAGTTTTTTTTTTATAAGTTCTTGCAAAGAGTTATGTTGAATCAAGTTTTAATGCAAGCAAAATTTCAGATTCAAGATTGTGTTTGTATACAATCAAAAAATATCTAGGTGATACTCATGATACTCATTATTTAGAAGTTTTGCAATGTTTCTAATTCTTACTCGTTCTAAATAAATCCATCCATTTGCTTTCTCGCGACCAGAAGACGAGCTGCAATATAAAAACTCAAATAAAAATGTTACCTGAAGATATTGACATACCAAGTTAAGGATCAGTATACCATCATTGTTATTATTACATCAAACGATACAGGGAAGTCAAACTACTACTTTTATACACAAGAAGTCTTCGGACTATGTTGAAACAAAAATATTTTTTCGGTCTTTTCTAAATAGTCTATTTTCTCTTACGTTATTTTTGGCTAAGTTGTTATAAGTTTATGAATTTCAAATAGATTATGACGACAGTTTAAGGTATGTTGTAATTGTTTTGTTGCGTGTTGATTCATGCTTAGGATTCTCTTATTATAAAAGCACACGGATGTGGACATTTATAATAATACTTATTCGTGCTCAGAACTTAAATCCTGTATGAAAAAGTGATCTGAGTATAACTTCAACACAAACTTCAGCTCTATCGTGTTATTAAATTGAAAAAACTTACAAGTACAATTAAATGCATATGCTGTTAAGAGCGAGTATATTTTTTAAATATCTTTTGATCACTTCTTTATATCTACATCTCATTTCTCCCGATAATAAATGCAGATAATATTACCGGTGGAGTTTGCCTATTCAGTTAATTTGATAACACTCACGACTTGCACATATTTCTTCACATTATTAAAATGGAAGCAAAAATATTCACGAAGTTCAGAGATCCACTTTTACAACGTAGGAATGGGTTTCACCCACCCTCCGCGTTCTTCGGTGTTAAAACTGACATGGAAGAGTTAAAAAGTTTTTAAGAATAGATAATATTCCTTAAAAATCGATAAAACCACTGTCTTCACCGGTTAACCTTGGCATCTGGTTTACTACCGAGTCAAGAGTAGCCAGCTGCTACTTAATAGGGTTCCTATAGTGTCTTTGAGTATATTTGATTTTGTTATCGGAACGAAACTAGAACTACCGTTTTCCTCTCATAATTAAACTTGCATCTTAAAAACAGAAAATATTTTCATTAGAGTAGACTAGGTAGACTAACAAATGCTTTGAAATATCCGTCGCCATGACGAGAACAAAATATAGACCAGACCAAAAGGTCTCTAGTGGATTTGCATGACCAAAAGCTGTACTACTACTGAAAAGGTTCTTTTAGTATAAGCTATTATTAACCTCCGACGCAAATACCATACATTTGTATAAACTGATGAATGTGAATCTCTAGAATTGAGAATCCGCATGCAGGTAGTGTGGATTAATATTGTCTTGGGATGATTAAACCCGATATTTTCGTAAAAAGAGAATTTAAACGTTTTACTTTTTCTTCGTAATTAAAACCATTGAGCTGTCAGGTATTAGTAGAAGCAGTAGCGAAGGCCGACAGAAGTTTGACTCGGATGATTTCTTCAGGGACCAAACTTTCTAAACGATTTACTACAAAACGATTTACTCTACAAATGGTTCGATGCTAGTTTGCTTACAATACGACTAAACTAATCAAAGCGAGCTTTGCTCTGTATTTTCTTGCAAGACTTGGCGGCTTTGTTAAAATCTTTCTTTTTAGTTTCAAAAGCCAGGATGCTTACGCTTACTAGCCTTCGCTTCAAGCCCTTGGTATTACGGCGATTGCTTAAGGATAAGAACAGTTAGCAATCAGCTTTACAACTGGGTGAAATCAAATATTCATTGGGTTAGTCAGAGTATGGGTTAAATTAGTAACTGTTACTGTGTTAACTGCTAGCATGTTTTCACCAAACATAAGATACAAAGAAGTGAGCATCTAATCCTAATTCGCTAACTTGAATAGCGCTAAAGGGTAAAAATTATATTTTTATTATATATATATATGTATGTATATATATATATATATATATATATATATATATATATATATATTATATATATATATATAATATATATATATATAGCTAGTGATAGCCATATCACCTAAATATAATATTCTTAAAATATTTAAAATTATTGATACTAGGACTAAGTTGTTGTGTGTTAGTGTTAACAAACGTATAAATTAGGGTTAATCTTAAAACATTTTCAAAAGTTAGTTATTATTGAGTTATTAAATTTAAATTTTAATTAAAGTTAGTGTTACCAAATTCTATCGCAATATGACAAAGCAAAATGACGCTTAAGACTTAAAGGTGTATTAATAGTAAATGTTTGCGCAACTGAAAATAACTATTTCATGAATAATAATATCGTTAGGGCTTTTGACATTCATTTAATATTAACCTTTGTAAACATGTAATCCAGCAAGTCTACACACATGTGTAGGCGTCGGTTAAAATGATGATAAATGGAATAAAGAAATTATTTAAACTTCGTGCAAACTTCAGCTACCACATTAATATTCAGCCAAAAGCCAGTGAGGCAGTCTGGTGTCACCAAAATCTAGCAAAAGATATTTTTTGTAGAACTAATCTTTGTTATCATCATCATTTCCTCTGAGAGTATCCCACTACTGGACTGTCCTGGGTCTTCCTACAATATACATCAGATCGTGGGGCTACTTTTTCTGTCTGCTACTTGTGAACCTTTCCGCCTCAGCCGCCATTATTCGTAACCCTGCCCCGTGTGGCTTAAAGTTAGCAATTCTATGAGCTATATTGATAACCCTTATTCTTCTACGGATTTCATAATTTCTTAATCAATAATAAAGAGAAACTCCAAATATAGCCTTCTCCATGGACCTTTAGATTACCCACCTTATAATGCCCAGTTCACCTAAGCAGCAATTTCGGTATAGGTATTAGATGTTTTGATATATGTAAGTTTGCAGGACACAGGATACTTTTAGGTCTGTTTGCTGAAGAAGACTAATAAATTTGATCAATTTATATTGAAATTTGATATACTGATTACAAGTTTGCTGTGCTAGTGTAAGGCTGAATGCAAAGTTTTCAATATTGCAACAGACGCTCACCTCGGTAACATTCATGTAGATCTATATAAAATAATAGATTAGACTAGCCGTCTGATAGGAAAATCAATTTTTTCACTAATATTATAAACAAAGTTGATAAACATACGGCCTGTTCACCTACCTAATGGTAACTGGTTTCGTCTTTGCAAGATTGGCAATGAATTTGTAAAGAATGCAGTACGCGTTATTATCTTGTGACATAAGTTACGGTAACCAGTGATTCTACTGCCTTATCTGAATTTGTGATTTTGCATTATATTTCTAAAAAATCTAATAAATATATGAATAAAAAAAACGAACTTTTCAACTTGGGAACTCGAATCCGGGTTTTTAACATTACGTGTTGCCTTCTACTTCAAAAAAACTGAGTTTAAAATTTTGTTTGCTTAACTAATTATCCGTAAAGATTTCTATTTTGTATGTTGATATATAGTTGTTTCAACCTTATCTAGATTCTTCTTAAGTAATTCAATTTTCGATTGGGACGGATATTACTAGGTGTCTAATGTATCAACATAGCATTTTGAAAATGCGGGATCTCGCGCGAAGCACTACTGTTTTCCTGTATATAGATAAGGCGGACGTACTAGAACAAATGACACTGGTACCTTGGCATACTAATAAAACTTGTTACTGCAATCCTTTTGAAGTTGCATATTAGAGTGATTTTTGTTCATCAAAAATATACATTGGTTTACAACTCTACTGTTTATTAGGTCTGTGCCCGCTGAAGTCAAATATTTTGATATTACCGATTCATCACGGCGCTCCAAATAAACGCTCTACTCAATATGTCCTGAGAGGTTCCTGTCGTGCTTATCTGGAAACCTATTTTTGAATACCGAATGCGACTTCGAAATCACCGTGATACTAAATAGTCAGCGGTGATTTCGAACTTGAGTGTTGACTTTGAGGTCACGGATTCCTACTACATCTAATTTTTGAAAGTCGATCGCAGAGCTGCAAATGTAAGAGTTCGGTTCCACGCAGAATGTACTGCTACCGGTTATTGCCGGCTTAACTATTATGGTTTATATATATATATATATATATATATATATATATATATATATTATATATATATATATATATATATATATGTATATATATATATATAATTATAACATATATTTATATATTGTAATTTTAATTTATATATTATAACAAAACACAGATAACATTTCTACAAGTATGACTTGATTACGAGTGGGTGAGGGCACTCGTAATGAAATCACATCCGTGACTGAGGTAGTCACATAACTGATATTCAAAAATAAGAATTATTGAAAATCGGTGATTATTAGTCACATCGGTGATTTCTAAGTCGCATTCGTAATTCAAAAATAGGTCTCCTGGTCTTACATGATTTGTGTCACGTCAAACTCGTGGCACAAATAAAATATGTGGATATCTTGATATAAAACAAGATATGATAGTACCTCAATCTTTAATGTAAATTTAATTTCCTTAGGCTTGTCATCAATTTACATCAGGTGATATTAACCGACGATGACGCCAAGTGCTTGGTAATGAAAAGAAATGACGTTATAATCGTGCGGCAGATAATGTATCTCGAAGCCGACATGTACTTCACCTGAACTCCATAAACAAACCTTTTAAGTTTTACGCACCCGTTAAGGGAAACCATAAACGCCGACCACAATAATGAATACGTAACTCTCCATTAAACACCTTGTTAACTTCAGGAAACCGTTTGTGGAGTACACTACAAAACAACACCGTTGCTCTAGTATTATGGATCATCAGATTTGCAAGGCTAAACAATACGACCCAATTTCGATTGTGTTTATTAAAAATGCACAACCAGATGTGCCTTTTTTGACAAGGTCTGATTGCAAATGAAGTCATAGTATTTCATAGTCACTTTGTTTCCTGTACTTTTAATGTCAGACACATACTTACTATCACTTGTATACGCGTACATAGATCCTAAATACACAAACTCTATCAATTACTCTAAGCATTTGATTCCGATCATAGCCTTACATTTTGACATCTTTTCGTTCAATGTAGGTTTGTGATACTCACTAGGAATAGGAGGAAAATGGGTCGGTAGCAGCTTTGGGAGTATGGGGTCGCGTACGCGATGTCCACCACATTTACCGGGCAGATAACTGTGTGGAACACTCCTAGAGTGATAGTGTCTTATTTGTTGGCTATTACGACACGCCAAGAAGAACGGCGGAAAAGATATTCATTTTTAATTTCTCTGTCACACCCACGGGGAAAATATTTATATAATATGAAACATTAATTGCATTACAATTGCAAACTACGTCCGCAAAGGGACAAAACATCAGTATTGATTTGATTTTTACACTAAAATTAATTTGAATTTGAGCTACTGATTTAGACTCGCTCGTTAGTTAAGATGCATCTCCTTCACAATAAGCTATGTATTTTTTTGTTAATGTTTCTTATTCTATAGAAATTATAGAAACATCATATTAACAGCAGCTGGTTTAGATCCTAGTCACTACGACGTAACTATTTTTTGAATTGTCTGTCTAATTTCGAGCACCAGATTTCTATCGATTTTTTTCGACACATTTAGCCCTATATTTTTTAATCGATAAAATAGATTCACGAGTCACAACGAGTCGAGTTTTACAAAAGAATATAAATATAACAAAAGTGTTGTGTAAAAAAAATTCAATTACACATATTGTTTGAGTAAATCACTTTTCTTTCTGTAAAAGTTCCACTTTGACATTCCGTCTTGACCCTCCTAGCTTGTCCATGATCAGCTGTAGTGCTTTGCCGACTTTAAGCTGCGTCGCACTGCGCTGTCGGACATCATCAACTCGTTCCGCAACACAGCTATTATATACCGGGGCACTAATAGGTGGAGTATATTGAAAAAAAAAAACTAATAAAAAATGAATAAGCGGGAATTTGTTTGTCAAGTAATTAATTTTGTTTTTACCGTAACCACGAAATAATAAATAAAATATCACATGACTGGCTCTAAAACCATGATTTTTATGATTTTAACGCGGTATATTTTCCATACAAACGTAGTCTCCTTTTCATCTTGGAAAAACACACTAGTTGTTTTTTCCTTAAAAATCTATGGCTTCTATCGTCATGTCCCATGTTTATTTTTCTAAATTATATTTGTAAAAGAAAAATAATTTTTCAAAAAGATTTGTCGCTGTCAGCCAACCTCCAACAAATAAATTTCATGTGACCATTAAAAAAAAAAGAGCATAATAAGCTGTTCTTCATTCTATATTGAAGAAAATATTCAAGTCGGTTCAGTTTTGGAGTAATACATAGGGGACTAGGAAACGTTGATTTTGACTTCTGTTAGTAGTTCGTGTACAATACGACAACAATTGGTTTTATAAATACCTATTTTCCCACTGTCGCGACCTCGATGTTTTCTCTTAAAATTTTCCCTCTAGATTTCACAAGATTGTACCGCTTGCCCTTAAAAATGCTTTTGATAGGAAAGCACGATAGATAAAGCGATGATTCGCAGAATTCTACCCTTAACATGCTTAAAATTGACAAATTTAAAACTATCGATTACCTCTTTCAAATGCTGATGGTAGTAAATAGGCTTATAATAATATTCATGATTTTATTCTTCGGCGATGATACTATTTTATAACATTTTTTATCTTAATTATATTGTAAAGTTGCAAATTAAACTGCAAATGATGTTTTCTGTTTATATAGAACATATTTTTCCATATTATTAAGCTTTTTGTTTTAATAAACTCCTGCCATCTAATAGTGCATATAAAATCCTCATAAGTCACTAAGTAATGTTATTTGTGCGATAACTGTCTCATTTACGAAGTTATTTGAATAGGAAGGAATGTATTATTTTTTAAGAGAAAAAAGTAAGGATTATTAGTGAAAAAAGCAAGTTGCAAGAAAATGTGCCTTAAGAGGTTTTTGAGTGATTTAATTCAATATTTGAGTTTATATAAGTTCTATTTTCGGGACGTAACGCGACGTACTATATTATGTAGTATGTAGAATACTCCATTAAGACTGTATTTACTTCGTTGTGTAAAGTTACTGCGAACACCAAAGGATTTTATTTTGTTCCCCTGAGGAAAATGCATTAAATTGACATATAATAATATATTAAATTGACCCCGGCTGTGGCGAGCCGGCGGTTATGTGGGTGTCTCCTCTCCAGAAGGGGGAGGCTTACCCACTAAAAACCTCAGGGATGGCCTTCTTCAGGCATGCAGGGAGCCCCCGGGAACGCGAAGCGACTTCCGGGAACCCCCAGCCTCCGCTCCCCTGCCTACAGGGGACCCTCCTCGAGGGAAGCTACACTACCTCCCCCGATCTCCTCCACCGACGACGCCCCCCGGCCACGGAAGGGGCGTGGTCCATCCCGATGGACTTATATATACACTGCAATGCAACGCGAAACTTATATATACAATACAACGCGAAAGTATAAATATTTGAGTTGTTCATATAAAGCGATTTCTTAACTTTGCATTGAAAATGAAAGAAAAAGTGAAAAAGAAATATAGTCATTAATAATTTTACCGTGGGAGAGCCATGCTTCGGCACGAATTGGGCCGGCTCGACCGGAGTGATACCACGGCCTCACAGAAAACCGGCGTAAAATAGCGCTTGCGCTGTGTTTCGCCGAGTGAGTGAGGGTACCGGTGGCCCATCCCCCCTCTTCCCCCTTATTCCCTTTTAAAAGGCCGGCAACGCATCTGTGACTCCTCTGGTGTAGCGGGTGTCCCTGGGCAACGGTTATCGCTTACCATCAGGTGATCCGTTTGCTCGTTTGCTGCCCTATCCTATAAAAAAAATTAATAATAATAATATAAGTTACAAAACTAAGAAATCACTTCAACAATCTACATAAGGAACATTGAAATCAAAAGATCTATTACCCTTAGTAGCTCGTTTAATCATTTTTATTTCTATTGCTGTACACAAGCAAATATAACCTTTAAACGTAGCTCTCTTAAAGACTACTCTGGAATACTGCACGGAGCTGTGTGTTACATTTACCAACCGTAAATGGAAAGTCGTAAAGTTGAAATCGGAGCATTGCGGTGTCTCATATACGAGGTTAGAATTAATAGAGAACTTGATATGCAATTTTGAGCTGTATGATCCCTGAAATAAAGTGTAAGTACTCGGTTTACAACTAAACTAGATTTCAGGTCGTTTTATTTCGGACTACTAGTATGTTACAAATATTATTAACATTAAAGTCATCTACAATCATCTACATAGACGGCTCGCTGGATTAATTTAATTCAAAGTCTTAAAAAAAACAAAAAAAAAGTTAAATATTGAAATAAAAACAAGATTGACGGTGTTTTAAGTATTTTAATAAAAAAATCAATGTCACAACAGCGAGCTGACTATATAAGTGAAATATTCACACCCCATTTTTGTTTCTAAGACTAATAGTTTATTAATTATCAAGGTACGATGATATAGACCTTTTCGTTACGGTCCACTTTTCAAACCTGGTACCCGTATGTTTCGGCGCGATTTTAAAGACGTTTCACGTCAAAAAAACACAACATTTACATATCGATTTAATTGCGTGGGTGTCGTGTGTGACGGTACTTTGAAAACAAAGACTGCCGGTGGTTGAAGAAAATTGCAGTATCATGGAAACTTGAAAATACGGCTCGACTACGGCCGGTGCAACCTGATCGTAACGTCACGCAATTGAAATTAGTACGTAAATGTCATGTTAATTTCCATAATAAATATATATTGATTACGTAACGCTAAATTTGGAAAATTAGTGTTCTTCTATATTTTATTTCATTAATCAATTATTTTATTTTGATTACAGGTAGTGAATATGAGTAAAATCATTCTAACATACCTATATTCCACATATGTACATTCGAAACGATTTGTAAAAGTTAAATCAAAAATCTAATTCTTCTTTCTTATCGCGTTTGGTCTAGCATTGACATTTATCATTGTTAATTGGGTCATAAATTAGACGTAGGCAATAGTTGGTCCTGTTTATTTTTTCTCTTAGGTGAGATTGTCTCTACATCTAGATAGACTCGATAAACGTTTTCACGGGAAATATTTTAACCTATATATATATAAGCCATAGTGAAAAGCTAGATAAATTTCCCAAGTTTAGTTATGTAGTATACCGCCCTAACATGAATAAAGTCCCGTGATGAAAAGGTACAATAAACTTTCATAAAAAATCCTTTGTTTTGAAAGAAATAAATATATGTGTATTTCTCGCCGAGCCGCGAAATCAGTACACGTAGAGTTAAGGAATACAGCGCTTGTCTTTAGCGCGCTTGCCGCATACAAATACGATAAAAAAAGGAAGACCTCGAAGGTACGTGCTAATGCTACGTGTTATAGGGATCATCGGGAACGCGGAAAACTGCACGAAAATTATCTGAAAAATCAGACATGACATAGTCTTCTTATCTCTCTGTCTGAACGAGATATTTTTAGAGATAAGCCCGTTTTTATATTATAAATTTGCGTGTACAAAAAAAACTATACAATTTATACACTCACCTACCATCGAACTTGTTGCAAATATTTTTTTTTTACAAATGTACTTAAATGTCCATCAAGTCGAGTGACTACTCACGTATGGTATCACTTAGTTTTGGATCCAGCTTCCTCGGATCTCTGATGTTTAAAGACAGTCAACTTCATTGTTGGATCTTCTGTTGAATTTTTACCCGAACGATTACTAGGTCTAGATGAACACACCTCCTTGAAGCCTGTCGTATAATACGAATACTCTTTAGTCGAAGGGATCTCGGCAAGTGTCATACTTAGTAGATAAGTACGCGAATGTTTTCTATCCATGAACGCAACTATGCTTGTCATTGGATGACCCGGATGCCTACGAGCTGAGTCCATTACTAGTGTGGTAGAGAATCTGAATACTAGAAATTAAGGCATTGCTCTTAATTTCTAGCATTCAGATTCTCAGTGTCGATGTTTAGAGAAAAGTTTAATGTAACTAGAGCCCAAAAATATTTCAAACAAAATTAACGGTTCAATAGAACATTAAATTAAAATTCGGCTTGTGAGTGGTTTGTTCCCGCTGCTACGTTCCCTTTGACTTACGATCCATATCGTGTACATGTATATATTCGTTTAATAGAAGAGTAAAAATATTTTTTTATATGTCCAATAACGCAAATATGGGCGTATTTGTGATGCAAATGTCTATGGGCGAAGGTAGTTGTTTTACACCAGGTGGGTTGTAAGCAAGGCTAATTGTCTTTTATTATTAATTAAATATATCTCAAGTTAAAAAATTCATCTTCGAATTGCACCATGGTCCCTTACATAATAACTACTAAGACTTAAAAGGTGAGCGGGTACGAAACTATTTTATACTTGCAATTAAAACTAGCTGCGCTTTGTGATAACTACTCAACAAAATATTAACAAGAATAGAGAAAGATATGAGACAAAAACTCTAAATTCATTTTTAATTCACAATAATAAATTTTAACTAGGGTAATTCTATTAAGAACTTATTTTTAACTAATTCAAAAGGGATTTCTTCGGATTCGTTTATAATTTCAATAATATTTTGAAATTTTATACTGAACACTGACGGACCCTACCACCTCACACACGAAGGCCGCACCTTACGATGTGGCTCACGTATGTAGGGCCAAAATCAAATTACTGGGAACTGCCTGAATTTTCCTTTACTGGGAACTAAAAAGATGATGACCGAATATTTTTTCTTTGTTTTGTTCGTGAATACTGATAAAAACTTTAAAAGTAGGATGTGAAAATGAAAATTAATTAAAAGTCATTTTAATTCTAAACTCTAACACTTGTAGGTAATAATCTCCGAAATTGCGTTCTAGACAAAATATTATACCTAACAACATTAAATTTAAATTAAAGTATTATTTCTTGAGGGATATGTTACAAAAAGATGATTACTTAATTACACAATAATTATAACTTGTGTCAAAAATCTTATAGGTTTACTCGTATCAAATGTTCTTTGTGCTGTATTTAGTATTAATGATTTTACGAAATAAATATAAAATACTAGCTTTCTGCCCGCGGCTTCACCCGCGAAGTTTTGGGATTGGGTCTATAGAGGTTTAAGGGTCATATCATAGCCCACGGCTACATCTGCGTGGAAGTCGGTTTATGGCACGAAGGTTTTATCACGCTTCCCGTGGGACTATCCGTTTTTCCGAGATAAAAAATAACGCAAAACCTTGCTCAAGAATCACTCTATCTATTGATGAAAACCGCATGAAACCGCGGACTTTTATCTTTACGTCTGCAAAATTTCAAAGCAATCGGTTCAGTAGTTACGGCGTGAAAGCGGAACAAACAAACAAACTCACTTTCCGATTTATAATAATAGTAAGGATTAGTAAGGATATAGGTACGTATGTAATCCAAATTTTGCTAGATTGTTGTATGTATTTTAATATGCTTTGTAATATAAAAATAGTAATTAGTAATGAATTTGAAATAAATATGATAAAACAAAATAATATAAGTAATGGTCATTGCAATCTACTAAAATGTAGTCTCAATAATCGTGACTATGTTCTCTCACAAATAATTGTGATCATATTCTCTTAGCTCATCATCTGCTTAAGAGGTCTCAAGTAGTAATTGACTAGAGTCTTTAAGGCACTGGAAAAATCTTACAAGTTTTTGTTTCATCTTTTTTTCGTGTAAGTATTATGGTGGTGTTAGTCTATGCACTTTTTACGGAATAAAATTATCATAGCATTGTATCCTATATTCTTCACCCAAAGGTCATTATTGTCCAGCAATTTTTTAGTTCTCGAGACGACTTGATTGCTTTACAGACAACAACATAAACTTCCAGCAGTCTTGTACAGTCAGTATTAGCTATAAATTTACTTGAGATTGTTCATCCAGCGCTATGTAGCGTTTGATATAAATATCTCAAGTATCTTGAAGTAAGTTTAACTATGATCTCACTTAATAAGATAAAAAGTGCTATAATGATGAAATCCATAATAAAGTTATTACCATACACACTTTATAACATAAGTATATTTATGTCATGTAAAATATCGATTGAGATCACTCATAATAGGTTTTGTTTTTCATTTCTTTTTATCTACTTCCCTAAAGGGACTTAATATTATAAATATCTAGTCCCTTCTTAGAAACTGGAACGTGCCAGTGTATAGAGTTGTATTGGGCGTCGTCACCCGCTCGGGAAGGAAGGCGCGAAAACATTGTATTCAGCATACAAACGCCGAGCGGGTTAGTACAGACGCGTGGAGAATGTGTTAACAAAATGATTCGTTTTTTAATAACATCTTAATTCAATAAGAAATTATAGATTTTTGTTAATTATTCTAACTTTAGAAAGTTGGAAATCAAGTGTCTCTTCGTTTACGTTACTTCGTTTACCTATTGCTGCACTCAAAAACGTTAATACTGTTTTTTTAAGTATATTCTTCATAGACAATTTATGAATTTTGAATAGATTTATGAGCACAAGATATGATATAACATACATGTAGTTCTTTTGAATATCATTATGTTGATTGAATTCTTGATAATTACTCTCTCAATTCGAAATTAAAATTGACCTAATATGTACACTACCTAACGTAACTTGAAAAAAAATAATATTCCGATTTTGATTTTTGTCTTTAAAATAAGCTTTCATTGCTGCTTTCGTTGTTACTTGATTTTCACCATCTGAGTCAAATCTTGCCTTGGATCATTTTTTGAGGTAAATATCTCAATTCAATATAAACCCAAGTCATTTATTTTGATTAACGTTACCATGTACTTGTGAAACGGTCTATTGGTTTGATATTATTGGTCTTCTTATATGAAATATTTTTTGTAATTTGATGCCATGTAATATTTATTATTTATATTTTCACTCATACTAGGGTAGCCAACGAAAATTTTAATCGAAATATTAAATAAAAATACACATACCATTTACTGGACAGTACTGTTCTAAATTAAAAGATTTCTCAATAATAGTTTACGAAAAATGTAAATTTAATAGAAAATACAGATTTGTTGTTAGAAAGTTATTTTTTTTTTTGCATCATAGAGTATAAAGATTAGGGCTATTTATGGACGACATACTATATATCGGATAAATAGCCATCATGGCTTTTGCTGACAAACACTCTTTTTTAAATGTTTAATAAGTATTTCGCAGACGCCTCTGATTTTTATTGTGGTATCGCTGACATTCCTTCTGCAACGCATTGGTATTCGCTTATTCGTGACAGTAACAAATTGTGTAATAATGCGGATGTTTTTGTTGCGATTTTTTTGTTAAAATTAACGGCTTTGATTACTGGATAGCAATAATATTTTTATTTAATAAAATTATGTAGGTTTAGTTGGTCTTGTCTGGTGCGAAACTCTTGCAAGTACTTTACACTGTTCCTTATAGTTTCGGTTTTCACCATCCGAAAAAAGTCACGCTGTATAACTTTAATTTCAAAATATACCAAAAGATAAAATTCCCATGGCGTCAAACTGCGAAGTCTAGATGGGCAAGCAAAAATGGCCAATCACACGATTAGGAAATGACATGTGCAGTACGGAATTGAATTGTTTCTCTGGCAGTATAGCATGTTGAAACCAAAAGTTAGTCACATCTATATCTTGGGACTTAGGTATTTAGGCAAAACTGGGTTATCATAGTAAGATAACGAACACTTTATTTTTATTACCACCTGATCAGCCGCATCTTCTAAGAATAATGGTGCAATGTTATGTTTTCAGCTGAACGACTCCTAACAGGGCACCCAGTGTCTACGATAAGTAATTTACTCGTATCTATTCTCCGTGAAACTTAAATTTTTAATTCTTTTCTTTAGAATTTATATTAAATGACATGTTAGCCATGTTTTGTATGGAAATTGTGAACTGTGATTAACAAACTAATAATAATTAAATAATATTTATTTAAATATTGCTCAATAATAAAAATGTGTTCTTTTTTTTCATATAGCGCTATTAAATATTTTTATTAAGTTAGCTAAACTGTTAGCTGTCACGTTATATTTTTTTTTCTGTTGGCAACACTGTATCATCAAAAATTTGTATGATTGGGATATAGGTTATATGCGGCAACCCAAAATTATTATATAGTAGCAAATATAAAAAATAAACGTCTTGAAAAGAAATATTGTAGCAGTATAAAAATTATTTGTTGCCCATGTAAGAATTTTCTGTTATTAAGTATGCTGGTTCTAAATTTTAAAGACATTAATTTATGTCTATTATAGTCAGTGAAGGAGCCTACAATTACAACAACCTAAGTCCATGTCTTAATGAATCTCAATTGCCGAGTTGATAATTTGAATTTCTGATTTTTATCCTCCAATCTTATCGAGTGCTCATTAAGAAGATCTGGGAGTGATTATATATTCAATAAATTTCAGAAAGAATGTAATAATGATGATTCTATAAAACAAGATAATCTTTCAATTATAAAGTGAGGAAATTTTATTGAAATAGATGTTAATAAGTAAAATGTACAACGATAGATAGAGAGAAACGACAGATGCTGAAGCAAGGTAACCTATTACAAATATGCTATAATGAGGGAGCATTTATCTGTGGTTGAACACTATACTCTGTCCATTATATTATTTTCTTTTTGACAGTTTAAGATATTTTGAAATCAGTGATGAACTCGCAAGTTACCGATTCGATTAAAACAGAATATCGATTTTATTTAAGAAGAACTTTTAATCGATTTAATGCAGCGATATTATTTTTATTATAAATATTAAATTCGTTTATCTGGTTTTTTCAAATACATGAAATAAATTGTCATATATTGTCTATGGGGTTGTCTAGGCAACGGGAGGTGTGAGGAGTGACGTTAGATTGTATGTGTCATTAAATACACGGCTACGCCGTTTGGTTGTCATTTGCCATACAACGCTTGTATCACATTCATTGCTTTCATTGTGTATTGTTTTACAATATAATAAGTTGAGTTGAGTATTTATATTCCTCCTTATCAATACGTACAGTCTACAGTAGAGCTTAATTAAGTTCTCAATATGCCGAAAGGAACTGTGTTAAAAGGGCAATCGAGGGAGTTTGTGAGACGCCTTCATGAATACTTTGAGAAGGAATGTCAAAATGGTGAACCGCTACTACCAATATCGCAGGTTCGCAACCGTGTTGCTGCCGCCTTAGGAATTAGTATTCCAACAGTCACAAAAATTGCTAAAGAAGCCTACGGTAGTAGTGGTATGCAGAGTAATAAACTGTCTTCACCGAAAAAAAAGCTCCGACTCTGTAAAGTTACAAACATTTAGATTTCGATGCCGATGCTATTCGTCGTCATATATACGCGTACTATCAACGTAAAGAAATCCCAACTGTAAGAAGAATGGTAATTTCACTGAGAGACAGTGGTTTGTACCGTGGCCAAAAATCTTCGCTAGGTAAAGTGCTAAGAAAAATTGGATTTTTTTACAGAAAGTCTGATAAGAGAAAAATTTTATTGGAACGCCATGATATAGCGCTGGCTCGCTGTGATTTTGTAAGGAAAGCTAAACAAATCGAAGACTGGTCGAATGTGGTTTTCACTGACGAAACTTGGCTCAATGCTAATCATACAATATCGAGATCGTGGACTGACGACACTGCAGCATCTACTTCGGCTGTGCCTATAGGCAAGGGCGAACGCCTTATAGTTTGCCACGCAGGCAGTGCAAAAGGATTTGTAACAGATGCTTTGCTAACTTTTAAATCCAAAAAATCTGGTGACTATCACGAAGAGATGAATGCAGAAGTATATGAAAGTTGGTTTAGGGAAATGTTGACGCTACTAGAAGAACCTTCAATTATATTTATAGACAACGCGCCCTATCATTCGCGGCAAATAAATAAAAAGCCAACGCAAAGCAGTACCAAAGACCAAATTGTTAACTGGCTTCGTGATAATGGTGAGGATGTGACTGATACATTGTTGAAAGCGGAGCTGATAAGAATTTTAAATTCGAAACGTATACCTAAAAGATACGTCGTCGATGAAATGGCTGCGGAATATGGACATACTGTCATTAGAATCCCACCGTATCACTGTCAGTATAATGCCATCGAATTGATATGGGCACAAATTAAAGGGAAGGCAGCAAGAAATAACACAACGCCGCCGTTTACAGCAAATAAAATGTTGCAGTTATTAACTAGCGCGTGTGGTGATGTGACGCCTGAAAACTGGGCGAGTGTTGTACAGAGGACAAAAAAAATAATAATGTCTGATTGGGATCGAGATGTTGCAATTGATAACATGATGGCACAAGAATTGGTTATTTATGTAACAGAGGACTCAACTGACGAGTCTAGTGTAATTTACGAAGAAGAATCTGATGAATCTATGTAATAAATAATGTAAATAAATTTACTTGTTTAATTTTTATATTATATATTTGGCGAATTACCCAATTGGGGTAATTCGCCAAATATATAAAATTTTGCCTAATTTCCTTGGCATGTGTAAAACTTTATTTTTTCGTATATTTCTGATCCATTTAAGAAAGTTTTCCTTTTTCTCTCTTAAATGGATCAGAAATATATGAAAAAATAAAGTTTTACACATGCCAAGTAAATTAGGCAAAATTTTATATTTTTGGCGAATTACCAATTACCTAGCTAGTTTGTTAAAAAAATGGTATGTATGTGATTTTCTAAGTATTCTTGATCATAATTCTTGATTTAAACTTGACGTAGATGTTATTAACTACATATGCGTTTTAATATTAAAATTCACACACCTATAAATAATGTAAGGTAGCTGTCGAGAAGGAAATAAATAAATTTACAAATATTTGATTTGAAGACAATTTATCGATTTATCTGATTTCAAGAACTGCTTATTGTCTGTGGTAGTTTGTTATGCACAGAGCACTTCACTATGTGGGCGTTACCCGTCTAGAAAGTATATTATTACTGTAGTACTATAATTTGAAAATAGAAACCATATTTCATACGCGCGATCTGTCAAAAAGAAAATAACATAATGGACAGAGTATAATTAATAATCTCACCAATAATTCTCTAATGTTGAACATTCTTCATTTTTGTTTAATTAAGTCCTCTATTGAATGCACTTACCCTTGATGTGAGAAACTATATGAATAAACTAAGTTTCGAAAACAAACTGCAGAAACTCCACTACGAAACTCTTCTGTAAGACAATATACTCGTATATTAAATTATTGTTTTAAAATATGTCTGGATTTCTATTTATATGTATAATTTACATCAGCATATTTTATTGTATATATTGATGTACTATCAATATCCTGTTTTCATTATCACACAAAGGTTGATTGGTAAATAATAGCATTAATATCTAATCTGTTCTTGTATATAAAATGACAGACTAAATATACAGGGATATTTGATTAAATAATACTAAGATTGCAAACTGAAAACACTACTCACATTAATTACTTTAATAGTAATAAAGATATTTCTGTTGCTACATATTTAAAACATATATGTAACTGCTCTCTCTCTGTCCCCGTAGGTATAGCAAGAGCCGATTAAAGGATTTGTATAAAGAGTACGGATATTGTAATAATAGTCCCCCAACTACACTGGGCCCTAACATTAATTGTACAATTGTGTATTCTTATTAATCCTCCGTCAAACCTTTCATTTTCATGCAGTAAAGGCGTGAAAACTCTAAAATTGAGAAACGTTAATAAATAAAATTATTTAATAAGTAATTAAATAATATTAGTCATTTCCATAAAAAATATATATACTTTTGTTACTTTAATATTGAGCATTAAAATTATATTTCTTGGGTTCTAGCGGTACATATCTCGGAACGTGGGGATTAAGTTCATAGTGTTGAATTTGTGTTAGCAGCGTGGAGGATTGCGTTGAAATAGTAGATAGTGGTTAAAGAAAATAAATATTTTTATGTATATTTATTCTATTTTCACTTTTGCATCCGCTTGTACAAAACGCCACAAAGTGCAGTAAATCCCGCACACAGCTAAGAATCACGAGCGAGCCGTCTCTGAGACGTGCAAAGACATTTTGTTTACATACAGACACAGAGGCTTTCCGAGCTTTGCCTACATTTCGAATTGTTATTGTGAGTTCTGTCGTTAAGTAGGTAACATTAAGTAAGTACGTAATGTTAAGTAACATTCTACGTGCCACCTTTTTAATGAAATAGTATATGATTACAAATATATTTCACGTTAATATTACAAATCTGTGTAACAAGCCAATAATTATTCTTTTATAATATATCAAAAAATATGGAATGTAAAATTAGTCGCTATTATGGCCACAATACGCTCGGACAAGGTGTTTATATGTATTGGGAGCACATTTCTTAAAATCTTGCGAAATGAATTAAATCTTATAAGCATAAACATATTCAATTTGTGAATTTTAATTTTTACATATCTGACACAAAGCTATCAAGAATACTAGTGTTATTCAATCTTATTTACGGTTTATTTTTAATCTTTACTTTTAATATTAATTTATTTTTAGGTTAGTTACTAATCGTTAATTTGTAAGTTCATTCACTTATCATATTATATAGATATCTTTAGATAAATGATATATTTCCTATATGTAGTTAAGTTACAAATATTAATAAAAATTCATTGTTTAGTTTACAGTATAGTTTCGAAGTTGGTTTTTGTTACTTTTTTTTATCACCACGCCACTTTCTCTAGTTTTTGCGTTTAAATTTGGCACAACCGCTATAGTTGCTCTATAGTGGTTGTGCCAGACTTAAATGCAAGGACACCGCAGTACTACAATCTGCTCCATTTTAGTCTTTAATTTTTGTATTTGTGGATGAACGCCAGTAAAAGGAATGCTCTACCTATCATGTAGCACAAATAGACCCATTAAAACTTGTCGTGCACTTACATTATTTATAAATAAATACATTACATTATAAACTACACATAAATCTATAATATACTACACTTATGATAATTATTTTTAATATTAATTAAACTACCTTAAAACGAATATTTATATAACATATTAAAATATCTTATTAATATACCTATAGTATACATATGCAATATAAGTAAATATATACATATATTTCATTGTTATATGTCAAGAGGTCGAGTCTGCGTAAAATTGTTTGTTAGCTTTGTACAACAAGTGCAATTCACTTTACGAACACCTATTGTTGGATTTTCGTCCCGCGATCTTACGAGTAGAAGACTCAATGCTGCCAGTGCGCAGTATTCTACGCACAGCTCGGGCTTAAATTCA
The DNA here is from genome assembly GCA_036419045.1 of Scirpophaga incertulas. NCBI lineage: Eukaryota > Metazoa > Arthropoda > Insecta > Lepidoptera > Crambidae > Scirpophaga > Scirpophaga incertulas. Next base: position 14,626,560 of record CM071630.1, on the reverse strand, counting down.
GGATATTGCTGCATCATCACCTCACGTAATTTCTACCACAATCTCAATATTCCGCCAAATATTGGAAGATAACATTTAAAATATGGCCAAGCAAATAGTGAGACACCACATCGAGTTTCCATACTCACCGTGAGCAATGATAGGAGACCATCAAGCCAGCATCAACGTAATCGTAGTCGCAGCAGATCTCGCACGAGCTACAAAAATATGTTATATCACTCGAATCCATTTTATCACATTTAAATATAAATGTAAAAAATGAAATGTTAGTAGGTGATTTGACCATATTAAAAGTTTCGACAATGTCACCAGCAAGGTATACCGTACCCTTATCTATAAAAGTAATGACAGGTAATTCGTGCTATACTATGCTACTTTTGGTGAGCTTTTCCTCAGTGACTTGATCTACTGGCATATTACATGCTACACAATATAACAGACAGTCTTTTACATACAAAAGGCCTTCCTGTGGCGATTATCATCAGTTTAACGCTCGAACAATATCAATTAGTCATCCAGTTCATAATATTCACGATTTTAAATAAAATACTTTGGTTGCAATATTTTTCTACAATCGATCTTGTGAAAGCATAATTTTTATGGATAACAAATGCCTATTTTTATGGATAACATTCCCAGAATAGCCATTAGAAGACCTTTACGAATTTCCTGTCTTTTTCTTCATGACTTTCATGACTTATGGTTTAAAAGTTTACGGTCTTACCGTAACAGTAAGTATATATCAATGTAGACCAGCCTATATACATTTCCTATCAAAAAATCTATAATACATATGTTAGACGATAGAAAACCTTATTCTAGGAGTATTCGAACTAAGAGGTATTTCATGACTAATATGGTTGGTGCCCTTCCGTACTTTGTATTGATTCCACTTAATACCAATTGAAACACATAATTTTTATTCGGAAGTGATTCTATCCAATATGTTTTTTTAGCGTTGACTGCGCGCCACAAACCTTCTACTCCCGTGTTTCGTATACGTTATGATGTGTCCAATTCAAGTTAGGCTTAAGAAGAGTTATACATATACTAGGCATGACAACCTAATTATATACAAGGTATTGACTTTAGTAATGGATAGCTGCTACTGCATATCTAAAGGAGAGCAGTCTCCTAGTAAGATACTTCATGCAATAAAACAACAAAATAACATGCATTATGTAGAGAATTTCCGGGATAGTGACAACTTTCTATTTATTTGAAAAAAAAAAAACAAAAATCCCGTCGTAGGTAGTGCTGTGAAATTTCAGTTGCCTAATCATTTAAGATGTCTGGGAAACATCGTCGTAATCAAATTATAGACTGTTCCGTCGACATAAGACGGACACAGGAGCTGATATTGATTTACTGCGCTACAAACAGGCGGAAGTTTGTTAGCCGAGGCCAGACAAATATCGATAAGACATGGTACTTGTATTTCTGCCTACCGTCTATTTTTATTAGAAGAAAAAAGCGGAAGAAACTAAGTCCTGGAGACATACTGCCGAAAGCTTATTTACAGAATCATTACTAAAGTTTTTCTGAAGTTTTCGTGTAGAAAAAACTAAGAAATGGAATAGCAACAAAAATTGACTAACTTTATTTCATGTTGGGCGGTATAAAAAGTGGTACATTGCCCAACTTCAATGGCTACGTGTTTTATGGATTACCTTTCATCCATACATAATAGTTTATTAAGATTTAAACATCGCTCATTTCTTGGCCCTGCTTTGTTAGCTTTGACAACGGTAACAGCATTTCTCATCCATGTATACGTAATGATCAATGTACAAATATAGACAATCACTTTATAGGTATAGATAGATTACTAGTATTACCACAATGCATTAACGCCAATGTACAGTACATAAATATAGGTAGATCTGTCTGGCGCTATCTAATACTGTCTAAAAAAATATAATAAAACTAGCTGGTGATTTAGCTATACACTGTATATTTTGCAATAGAAACACTTTAGAGTTTTTCCTAGAGCCTCATACCAAAGTTTGCCAGGATTAAAGTTTAGGAGTGCGCAGAAGACATACTTATTCACAATGATTATTTATAAAAGTATAGGTATATTGTACCGCCAATATTTTTACCTTATTAGTCAGGGCCTTTATACTTCTTTTTTTTTGTTTCGCTGAGGAAAATGCATTAAATTGCATACCTCGGCTGCGGAGAGCCGGCGGATATGTGGGGCTCTCCTCGCCAGAAGGGGGAGGCCTACCCACTATAAATCTCAGCGATTGCCTTTCTCGGGCATGTAGGGAGCCCCAGGGAACGTTAAGCGACTTCCGGGAACCCCCAGCCACCGCTCTCGCCCTCCTTGAGGGAGGCTACAATACCTCCCCCAATCTCCTCCACCGACGAAGCCCCTGACTACGGGAGGGGCGTGGTCCCTCCCAGGTTGCGGTATCCGCGGGCGTGACTTCCTCGTGCCCGCCGGCGACCCGCGGCGGCGCCGCAGCTGTGCCACTGAGCCCGGTGCTGCCTCCTTCGAGCGGGACCGGCCATCTCCCGACCCCGCTCAGCGGCCTCCTTCTGGAACATTACTGCTTCACAGAAGGAGACCACAGCCCTCCAACCTCCCTCGTCAATGCCGGTGGAGTAAATGGGCCTTCTAAAAAAGCAGACCAATAACGGTGCGAAGAGAACAACATTAATGTAAGCGGCTAAGTATATAGAGAGGTGTGTGTGCGACAGCGATCGAGACGCCGTCGGCGTTATGACATTATTACACTTCCACCCATCGAGCATCTACTCTTGCGACTCCACTCTGCCCGGCCGACCAAGGCAAGGCCGAGGCGGGCGGCATACGCGCCCCTGAAGCGCATCGATACCCTTGGTGACGCAACCCACCGACAGCTCGCCACAAGCTGCCCTGAGGGAGACTGACTGCCCTGATGAGGCATTTATGGCTGTTAAGAGGCATTAAATGCCCCACCAGCGGGCGATGGGGTCGTCACTTCCCTACGCACTTATTATTATTATTATGAATGTCACCCGATTGACCAGGAATCATCCTTTTTTATTATAAACCAAAATAGAAGATGCATAATTTTGTAGTTAATATGTATAGCAGAAAAATTAATAAGGCTGTGGTACATACTTTTATGACTTTACCTTGGAAATAAAGTAATCCCTAGACGCGCGGCAATGTTTGCGCACCTACACCTACGTTGTCACTACAATGCACAGGCTACCCCTAGAACTATCAGTGAAAGCAAACTTCAAGTGCCAACGTTCTACCGCCCAAAACGGATAACGCGGACGCGCAATGGAGAAAAGCGGGCAAAATTTTCTTTCCTATGTCTTCGTCTGAAAGATAACGTTATCTTTCAGAGGCGGAGCACTCTAATTGTGTGCATCGGCGCAGAGCCTCCCTGTACGCTTTGGTAATATGCTGGGATACTCGTTCAGAAACGAGTCTATCTCTTCTAGCTTTAGAAAACTACACAGCATCAAATTCGGCAACAACATATATCTTTGTTTCGATTTGTTTTTTGTTTATGACTTATTTCTTTATTGTGTATTATATGTGTATCTTAATAATTTTTTTTCAATCATTCAAGTTCTATAAATGAAAAGCTGGTACAAATATATGTTAGGATTATAGATTATATTAGTTCTATATATTTTGCGGTTATCTAAAGCAAAACTATGATCATATACTAAGTTTTTTACGTAGCTTTCAGCAATCCGAAAATTACAAGAATTGAATTGACTCCACGTATACTCAGATTTACACTTTTTGCCCAAACGTGAACTGTCGCAAGGGTTTTCTTAAAAGCAGGGACGTTTTATTCAATTGGGGTTTGGAGTGGGATTAATAATTCATGTGGCCTGGTACGAGGGTAGTGATAATGCTGGACTCAAAGCTAGTTCAAGTGAAGCTAGCGGTTTATATCGTTAGGAAAGGAGTGTGTTATGAATTTAATAGTCAATGTTAAGAATGGAAAGAATATAGTGTTTTTGATAGATTTGTAATGTATGAATCTTAGTTTTATAAGTTTAAAATACAAATGTATGTATAGTCCTGTCATAAATATTGATATAAGAGAAAATCTCACTTTTTTTGCATGTAATATTTATTACATTAATGTGTGCACATCAAGAGAGTAATAAAAACATTAAATTATATTTTAAACAAATCCAGCCCAAAATATTGTCATCAACTGCAATTGAAACACTAAGTTATCGAAGATGGACATGAATATATTGACAAATAGATCTACCATAGCAAATGTAATAAGGTAAACCAATAACATATTTAATATTGTGAAAGGAAATTAATTATGCACCAATTATCTTAAGCCTAATCATGCGACTTTCATGGCTTGCCAGTTTTTGTCCAATGTGGCATAAAAATATCATTCCTTAATGCGCTTCAATCAACTAAGCCGCTACTTGAGTTTATAGTATAACAATCTCCAGTAACGACCATAATTCAAAATTGTAATATGGAAATGCAAACCTTCGTTATTCAGCTTTCAATAAATTGCCACTGAAATACTAGCAATAAATAACTCATCTTAATATCCCATTTCAAGCCATATTATGAAATCTAAATAATATGTTATTTTAGATACAAACATACATACAAATATGGAAGGATCCATTAATGTATTTTGTTTTAAATTATCTCAATTAACTACTTCATTTATTTAATTATATAAGCACGTGGTTCCCCGTGTAATTTCATGATGTCATATTTTTTTGCTAATAATATTTTATGTTGTTGCCTGTACATTCAGTGAAGATTGCCTTCATAAATACAAAATGATAAAGACAACAAAGTATAACTAAGTTCAAACCTTAGACTTTGATTAAAAATCTAACATAAAAAGAAACCAGAATCTCGGCAACCTATTCAAAGGAAGAATCCATAAGCAATAATCCCATTATTCCAGCTACTCTGAGTATTCTTTCAGGCCTCCAGGAGAGCCTTTGAGATGCAAACGACGAATAATTAATAAGGCCCCATAATTATTAGATTGGAAAGTAATAATTTATCCTGGAACCATCGTCGAAACCCTCTAATTGACGTGCTCTCGATCCTTGAAATTTTGGTAGCTAATTAATACCCGGGACTTTCTTTTATTTAGTTTTTGGAGAAGTTTCTGAAGATTTTGTAAGTTTTTAGGAAATTTAATCTGACTGGTTTGAAATTATTATCGTTTTTTTTTTTGTAAATGTGTAGTGGTTGGGAGCGTTCAAACACTGTAGAGCTCAGCTACGGCAAAGTGTAGTAACGCGAAGATTCCAAGTGAGTGGTATTAAATACTCATTCATTGATAGATCGCAAATCACACTGCATTTTTTTATTGTTTTCGTTATGCAACGCGTCTCGTTCTGTAATTCTAGCAAGCTGGCTTACCTAATGTTAAGTAATAACCATCGATCATTGCTTATCTAATGTGCAATGCTCTGCTTCTCATCACTATTTATAAAATTTGAAAGCTATGTTGTCTACTTGCTAGTATTCAGGTATGTAATATTATTGTTTTGTGTCCAACTGAATGATGTTTATAGTTTATTCGCCCATTTTTAAAAGTACCAGTAGATTAGGATCCTAACAGGTACGTAATAATACCGCAGATAGGCAATAAACTAATGGAAAAATTGGGAGTATTATCACATGTATCAAAATCATTAGGCATGAAGAAGAATATGGTCAAATATTCCACAATATTTGATTGATAAACAAAATTTATCTTCAAGGATGAAAAGCACTTTAAAATCCGACTCGATTTGTAAGGATTAAAAGAAAATCGATAGAGCGTTGTCGTCGATGTCTCTTAAATTTTGATTTCATATTAAAAATATTAAACTTATACGATAGTTATTTCTTTTCGTACTACAGCGAAGCTCTTAGCTTTTACTCACATGATGGTAATTGAGGATAAGGTTGAATGTGGAAGTGAGATTCGCCTTTAAATTTGTGGAGTGTAACAATATCATTACCATGATTAAAGTAAAATTAGGTAGCTACCTATCTATCTATCTAATTTCCTAACATGGTACACTTCAAATCCCAATCACCAACGTGGTTAGTAGAATAACATCTATGATTAGACTAAGATGTTTTTCTGCTAATAGTCATCGAATAACAGACTGTAAAGTATAGTATACTAACCTCTCTTCATCTTAGAAAAGTTATTCTGTATTGAGTTGATTGTTGGCTCTTGGTGGAACTTATTATACATGTTGAATAAAACACTTGTACTGTTCCACTAATTTTATTATTGTCGACCTGACCGGTTTCGCTTTACAGCATTTTCAAAGGTTAAAGCAAACACAGCTGTTCGTGTTTACGCTTCTATCTAAAAATTAAATTATAAATTACTCCACAAAAAATAACTATAACAAGTAGGTAGAATGAATATTCTTATCAACATTAGAAAAGTTAGTCCAATAGATAACCAGAACATTACTTAGTCTTGACATAATAAGAATTTTTTTATATTGCATATAATATTAATTACTTAAATGTAAGTTAATTGATACATTAATATAAAGATATTAAAAATATATTCTTATTGGAAAGAATAAGCTTATTCGAAATGATTTTCATGTGTTGCAACGTAGTCCATTAAATATTGACACCTGTTATCAATAGACGCACGCACTCTTTTCAAGGAAAAATTCTTCGCTGCCAATTTTATGGATGCCTTTAGGAACTCCAAATCAACATGGCATTTAGAACAAACCCTTTCTCTCTGAAACTGCCCATATGCAGCAGATAAAGATCGGAACTCATGACGACCTGTTTAAGATTCACAATTATTTGGGCAAATCCGCAACTCTGGTTCTTCAGTAAATTTCGACATTTCTGATAAACATGTGCAAAATATCTCCGACCTTATTTTTTGAATATCTTTGAGACTGCTGTGATTTAGTACGTTTGTCGTATATCTATTTCATTTATTATTAACAGTTCACATTATGTATAACAAAATTAATAAGGAATGGAGTGGAAGATTATGCCTTTAAATACTTTAGAATATATATTCAAATTATAAAACAAATTCAAATTGTCACTCGATGTGTGGTTTGAACGTGAACTATGTGTGAAACTGCCTTTGCTTTTGACCACCGTAACAAGAGAATTCTGGAGAATTTGCTTTTTATTTTCGCTGACATCTGATTACTTGACTTGCTAACTAAAACTATTTTCAAGCTAGAAAAAGTTGACTTCAATCAATTCGTATTCCGCTAATATTATTCTTTCGTTTTATTTTGTAAGGTTATGTTCTGATTGCGACAAATACCCACTTTTATATACTTATCATGGTACTTTCTTGTGCAGAGCGTGACAATCAGGCGAAGCATTATAAAGGATATTACACAAAATACGCACGCTCCAGATCACGCCTCCAGATGTCACCTTGGGACAACGTGAATTGCGAGAAGTTTGTTATGTTCTGCTTCCACTATTTCCCGTGATGCACTGAAAGAACATTTCCTCATCCAGACGTCTCTATTTGGCTTGTACAAAACAGGAGAGTGCCCCTGCGAACCTAATAGCGACCTAAGTTTTTTTATTATTGGCTTATTGAACCACAACCCTCAATAAATTTGTGGACCTAATGTACATTTTCACTTTTTAACCACCTTAATACATTATACTGCTTATAAGATTCAGTGTAAATAGCAAACAGTAAAACGCACGAATCAAATATGAGAATATACTGCGCAATATACCGAACGCTGCTCAGTCAAGTTGAAATCTTCCACTTAGTTGGACATTTGTCTCATGTAAACTTATTTGTCGACAATATATTACGTACACCTTTCACAACACTAAATGTTACAAAAGAAATAATTTTTTTTTGCGCAACTATCTTCGTTCATATAAAGTAATTATATGAATATTTATGTAATTATATCAAAATGAAATCCAGAACCAAGTCGATTAAGTTATAAACAATACTATGAACAGGGTCACAAACAGTGCAATAAAAACAGAATTTTAGGTAATCATATAGTATCGCTCATATACTTGGAGATAACAGTATTTTTTTTTTTCAACAATACATATTTTTTTCTTAGCTACGAATCTTGATTGTGTAATTACATTATCTGTGCCCTATTGCATTAATGGAAGGGTAATAATATGGGAACCTGATTTAAAAACGCGTTTATACATCCTTAACAAACAAACACACGTATTTTTTTTTCAAATTCTTTTCCTTTTTGTGTAGAATTAAATTTAGCTTAGATTAAGATATTGTGTTGTCTTAATTACTTTCTCACTTAAAACGTCACTTATTTTAAGGTAAAATAACGTTTTTAAATGTCTGGACAATTAAGGAAGAAATGAGAGACGAATTAAATTCAGAGAAAACAGATGAGAATTATCTTTTATTTAAAACTGGAATACTTAATATGTAAAAGTTAAGTAACATTTAGTATAGGTATGTACATCGCCACTTCATATACTTCCTTGGTTAGGAGGTTGAGAGAATTTACAGCAATAATACAACGCAAAACTAGGAGCAAAACTTCACTAATTCATCACAATACCACAACGCAGGGTAATAAACCGTTCCTTCTCATATAAGAACGGACCTATTTTCCGCAGTAAGAAATTTTATGTGCTGAAGCTACCAAGAACCCAGAATTATAACACTAAAAATAAATAGTCGGTTATTTCAGACTCAAATGCAAACGATTTGAATGCATGTCAATCTGGGACGACAACAAGAAATGATACGGTGGGAAGTAAATTTCAGCATTCTTAAAAATATTGATTATACAATGGATATGGAAACAGTTTATTTGTGTTTTTTAAGAAATATAAAACTTAATTTATCAATTACACTTACCATATTTATATTTAATCAAAATACATATCGCTCATCCAAAAGAATATTGACATAATTACCAAAAAGTCGAAAATGAGTTTTTGATACCATAACGTTTTGTCTGTGGTAAAAACGACAGAATTTTTTGTTCCATTAGTTTCCGACAGAGAGAGTCACTTCGTGTTTGGTTTTGGCCTATTATTCTTAAGGTAATGCTAAACTTTGTATTTCAGATCGTAAAAAAGCTGATTTGTTGCATTTGTTAAATATTAATATTATACCAAAAAAAGCTTTCTGTCGTTTTCTAGGTAGAGCCAAAATTCCGTATTGTTAAAATTTTAGAACCGTAAAATGATTAAAAAAAAGTGTTAAGTAGTTTTACGTCTCAATAAAGAATCGCCAATGAGAAGTTCATTAGGTTTCTGACTTTAATGACTGAAGTCAGCTCACGTGGCACCCAAATATTGAGCTATTTTAGCGCGACTCAAACTCAAATCTTTGCTTTAGTATGGTTAGAAAGGAATTGTGATATTGAGCCTACATATCGACACTAATAACAACAAATAGTATAGATAAAGATTTACAAGTTTATATATATTGTATGCAAAAAGACATTTAGCCTATCTATTAACTTACACTCCAGTAAAATGTTAACTGAATCCAAAAAAAGGCGTCAAAATTATACTCATATGCTCAACTTAAACTTAAAATAATATTTTAATTACTTCCAAGCCTGCGATTTATGTAACTATCAACATAATTATTGACATTTATATATCAATATATATATATGCAATATTTGAAAACAGTTAATTTTTAATAATATAACAATCTAATCCTTCCTTTGTGGATGGGGGGAGTACGACTATAGTCTGGCATTGACACCAAAATATTTTTTTTATAAATATCAAATTTGATGACTTACTATATTCCAGGCGGAAGTCTGTGCCATAATTGAATGTGTACAAGCGAACCGCCAACGAAACTACGTAAACAAAAAATCGTAATCAATTCAGACAGCCAGGCAGCTTTACTAGCAATAAACATAACACCCTTAAATCAAAGCTAGTAAAAGACTGTGTGAAAAACTCAATGACCTGGGAGAAAAAAACAAAATCACTCTCAAATGGGTGCCAGGTCATTCTGGAATAACCGGCAATGAGAAGGCCGATGAACTAGCCAGGGCTGGGGCTCAAGGAATACAGTTCGGCCCAGAGCCTATCTGTGGTATCTCAAAGAACCAGGCCATGCAATACCTGAAAACTCGCCTTCTTAACGAGGCGAAAGCAGACTGGCACAGTACGTCCGGGATGACACACTCAAAAGCACTAATCGAACCATACTCTCGCAAACGCACTGACGAGCTATTAAAGCTTAACAGGAGTAACTTGAGCGTGATGGTTAGGGCTTTGACCGGTCACTGCATGTTGAATAGACACCTTCACAACATGAAACTGAAGGACACTGACACATGCAGAGTCTGCGAACAAGAGCGTGAAACACCAATACACCTTTTGTGCTACTGTGAACCGCTGATTCACAAAAGAAACAGACACCTGGGGAAACACATCCTTGACCAGATGAAATAAAAAACAATCCGAACTGGGAACATCCTATCTTTCTTGGTCAGTGCCCAGTTAAGGGAGCTACTGTAGGGCCTACATGGAACCTACACAGGAGGCTGGTCACAATAGATCTTAATAGGTCGCAGTGATGCACATCAGCCCCGACTTACATGAAATAATAAAAATAATACTATATTATGTTTTACTTTTGAGATTTTTGAAATTCTTAAAAACTTCCGAAGTAGTTTCCCTAAAATATACATGGGTTCACCTTTTTTATATAATGTATCAAAAAAGAATCATAAGAAATAACTATTACTAATTGCCGAAATGAACCTGTTACAAACATATCTAAAAAAGTGATATAGTCATGCTTTAATTTTTTCAGTTAAAAGTCTATAATAACATATTGTTGCAATTGCCACAATCATAAATTATGCTAATTGCTGAACTTAATATCAAAACGCTTATCATGCTCGAATAAATCTCTTGCAAATTAAATTTAATATCAAAGTTTGGGAAGACACTTCAAATGCCGTCAAAATGATGTCACTAGTGTTGTGATGTGCGCCAAGAAACGTCGATGTTAAAGGTTTTATACAATAATGGAGGCAACGTATACGTCTCCTGCCTACTTAACTATGTTATTTTTGTTATTTAATGGACTAAACTTATAATCAGAACAAAATTTTTATTACTTTTGGACCTTGTTCATTGGTAGTTGGTCTAGACTTAACAGTCAGTTTGGTTTATCTAATTAAAAATTATTTATATGAATGAATTATGAATGAATATATGAATGATGAATTTCCGGCAGGGCGTCATTCGACACCATGACACATATTAATTATGTGTCATGGTGTCGAATGACGCCCTGACCATGACACATATATACTTTTTTATTAACTTTATTGGTCTACAATTGCTTTTTCTCGTCAAAAGAACCTTTTTCGAGAATTGTTTTATTTTGGGAAAAAATTAACAAGTTATCGTAGAACTTACTTGACATTCAAACATTTGAATATGGACATGGAGGAGCATGGGGGAGGATATTGTAAATTTTCCGTTTATAATGTAATAACCTATTTGCTGAAATGATTATATGATAAATTAATCACATCGCCATGACCGAGTAACTATATTTTTATTGCGCATTTTCTATTCGATGTACATACATTCAGAGCAAATAGGAAATTTACTGAGCAGGCTCTCGGGGACAGGTCCAGCACTGCTTAGAAATCGTTAAAGCCTTGTAGAGATATCTTCAGAGGAAGCATCATCAGTCAAGCAACACAACAATAACTTTCTTATGATACCTAGATGGGTGTTAGGTATGAAGCCATGATATCTCTCAACTGTATTATCACCTGCCGTTGCGACTGTTTGCATCCTTCCCCACAATTTTTTTCCTTTGAAGATAATAGTACACGAGGGATTAAGGTTTGGAGAAAAAAGGTTACCTTACGAAAGTAAAGCACTACCTGAATGCATTTTTGGAAAATGCTTTTGATGATGTTCTTAGTAGTTAAGATAGGCCACTGCGCTCCCAATCAAACGGCCGGTTTGGAAACTCAACTGGCCCTCGGTTTTCAAGTTCAATTCTATGCGTTCAAGGTCAGCTCCTGTTTTTTAAGCTCAATTAGACTATACCCTGATGAGAAATTGTATCAATTTAATCTCGTAATAGTGCGCCTATAATTATGAGCATCAGAAGTCATATTTGAGGATTTCGTTAAATGTATAGGAACAATAAACTCTGTTACCTTTCTTCTATCCGCATACGGAGAAAGAACGTAAAAGAATTAAACGAAATAATACAGCAAAATACTCTTATTCAAATAAATCGATACTGAGAGCCATCACTACTATCTACCAACTCTCATTAATCAGATCATCGTAAGCGCCCACACAATTCCGTCCCAGTACATCATCATGAACCTACCCTAATGAGGGTCGTGGCCATGAAAAATATCTCGACTTGAAAATATGACGGAGCGTTTCTAATGTCTTTCTTTCAAATTTAATCGTTGTAGGCAAAATGATAATAAAAGGCGGTATTTCAGCTTAATAAACTTTGTTATAGACATGGAAGTAATTAAGGAAAGAGAGATAGCTGTCAATTTTGTTATTATAAGAACAGAAAATGAAATTATATATATTTTTTAGAAAATCCTACAATTGACTCAGTCCTATTGTTATTTTATTTGCATGATTTTTACTTGACATGTTTGTAGAATAGTTGTAAGTCTATTCGTTATAAATTTATAATTTCATATCTATATTTACTATTATAGAGTTTGAAAACCTGATAGTTTAGCCTGAGAATTGAGAGAATAGAAAATAGCGCAATCATTCGTATTAAAATATTTTTTTTTTCCATACGTGTCACAACAATGTAAAACAAATATCTCTGAATAATCTTAAATATTTATTTTATTTGAAAAATCTTTCCAGCATAGAGTAATTCATTGTATGTTAATTTACTGTTGTACTTTAAACAAATGGGTGCTTTGAACGTGTTAGTAAATTAAAAACTGTCTCGAACATATAAATAATATTTACGATTAAAAAGGACAAAAAAGAGAAAACAGAATATTCCAGTATTCTTACGGAAACGGATCGAGAGCCTCTTGAGTTCGGTTCGAAACTCTGAGATATGGTCGAATTTATTCAAACTGTAAAAAAAAACTTTTACAGAGATATTGCAATTGCTCAAGCTTGCCATCTAAAAAGACAAATCAGCGTAATTTGAAATTCGCAAGACAAGGGTTTGAACTAATGTGATTTCAATAATCAACGTACGTAAATAAATTAAAAAAATCGGCAGCTTCATTTCAATTATTTTCTTCTATGCACCTACATAGACAATCATCATGGCAGGCGGCAAGTATAGGTAGTTACGCCGCACTGGAATTTCGTTAAGCTGCGGAAAAATTAGAGCCGTAGATCGAGCTTGTGTAACGCTTAGGCAGAAGCTACATGAGGTATAGTTTTGTTAATTTACTGTTTCTAGATTGTTATTATTTATTCGCCGTGATCCTTGTACTACCCTTCTAATCGTAAGATCCGATGTCAGTGCTATCATGTATCTCTATATATATTTTTTTCTAAATTTATATACAACATGCCTACGAAACCTGCCTGAATTTACAAATCAGTTAGACGAACACCTAACGAAGAATGCATGTATTCGCGAAGAAAATATTTTTTTAACACAGCACGTCAGCAGCAGCAGCGCCCGTCAGGTAAAGAGTTAACTACGAAAACAACAACATCAGCTAGTCTGAATTGCAGCTGTATCTACATACAACAGTATGTTCGCGTCAACAAGAAATTACAATGTATAAATCCTCATAACCAACTTGCAATATAGAATCCTTATCCTAAATAAGAATAAAACTGCTCTCAAGATGTACACCACCCAGCTTCTACGTAGGCATATACCGATTTAAAGTATTACCTGGTGATATTCAATTGTTTCACCACAGCGTCAGATATAATACATAGTAAAGTGAAACCTGTGAATGAAAAATCGTGTATACTCAGGTTTACTTTAATTTAGCTTCTGATAAAATCTTTCACAACGTTAATGATTGCGGAAAGGCGTCGATTCGAGCTGGAGCACCTAGGTCACTTTAAGTTCCATTTAACCTTCTAAAAGACCTTGGAATACTAAATTTGTTGTACAATGGTAGGAGAGAGCGCACTTTTAGGAAATGTGGGCATAGCGCGCAGCATTGTACAGCAAAGAAGCAAAGGGTAAGAAGGAATCTTCATCTAAAAGCTCATAGAATAATTCCTTTAAAAACATTAATCTTGTTATATATTACTTTGCTATATTTTAAGTTGCCGTTATGTCTGTTTTACTTTTTCTATATAATTACTGATCGCTACCGGTATACAAATAAAATACTCGTATTAAGAAGCATTGTGGGGTTAAATTCAAAATATCACAGCCGTTTCTCATCTAAAACTTATATATATTATTCCAGAAAATATATTTTGTAGAATAACAGTTCGTCATTAATGTATTTTTTTGAACTGATAACATGCGAACATTGTAAACCGAGGAGCTGGAGAAAGAATTGAGCAAAATTTGTTTAAGGTTTGTGGGACTATTTGAAATTGGAAGAAAAAACGGAGTATATGATACTCCTAACATCCAGCAACGTGTTACATTTCCGGAAGGGCTAAAATCTGTCCCAAGGTGGTGTTGAGTTCATTATCCACAAGTCTTTTGTAAACAACGCTGTACAGATCGGAAGTGTGGCGAATAGCATAGCGTACCTAATACTAAGAATCACCAAACAGTATTCCTTTAATGTCATTCAGGTTTACGCTTCAATCTCGACCCACCCTGACGTGAAAGTGGAAACAATATATGAGGATATTTCTCGGGCAGTATACGCTGCCATAACTCATTACACTGTTGTCATGGGAGACTTTAATGCAAGGCTAATCAAATGGGAGGGCGATGAATTGAAAGTGGGCTAATTTGGAGTTAGAATCCGGAACTACAGTGGTCACATGCTATTACATAGAGAGATAAGGACTCTATACGACGAATCCTTTCTCCAAAAAACGGCTACATCGAAAATACATGATTTTGAACGAGTATCAGCTCTATAATTAAATTTGTGATATATTTGATTGGTGATCTATGTAATTTATAAATCTTCTCTAATAAATGTGACTTCAGTTCATAAATTTTATTTCTACGAAAAGTTAAATAGTATTATGGCCGTATTGTAAATATAAAGCAATGTATTATTTCTTTCTAGGTGTGCCGATAAAGGCCAGGAATTGTTCAGTGACAAATAAGTTATAACAATGCTGGAGTGAGTGATATTGATCATAGCCAGTAAGAGATACTTGAAGATCACAAGAATATTATATGTATATTATTTTATTACATAAGAATAAAGCAGCCGTGCATGAGTAGAGTTCTCAGTAACCATTCTTCTTAAGCTTTTAAGTGAATGTATATAAGTAGTATGAATAAATCAATATAAATAATTGAACGGCTAACACGCTCCACAAATAAACGTAAAACACAACTTTTACGAAGCAAGATCAAAATTAATAAAAAATCTTTCCGGTAAATAAATTAATTCCGTTGGTTTGTCCACAGAAGTTGTGTCAAGACGACTCGCTGAATAGTAAATGAGGATTGCATTTAGTCTTGGATATATTTATATTGAATGATAATAAATTGATACGTAATATACCTTCCGAGATCGTGGGTATATTTTATTAGAGACAGTGTAATGGGGAATTATTTAATATTTTTCAGTGTTTCTGAAGGATGGAAAGTGCAATATATATTTATAAAATGTGACTTGCAAAATATTCGGCCACAAACTTCAGACAAGCTGGCTTAATCATTATCGTGATGGCTAAAAAAATAAAAAAAAAGATTTAGACTTTTTTATTTCTGCTACTAATTGTAGGTAAGTCTCTCGTCAGGTGTTTTTCCGTTTAGTTGGTAACGTTTCCGTTTAGTAACGCAACGATACAACCGACTTTACTCTAAGGTAAACAATTATCTGACATATTTTAGATACTTTTACAGCGCTTATTTGATAGTACGGGCATATTATCTTTTTTTTAGTTCATAATGTCACCAGCGCATTTAACAGAATACCAGTGTTACTCTGAACATGACGCAGTTATGAAATCAGACCGCGCTAAACAATTTATTATTTAATATTGATAATACTACTCTTGTCTGTGTTCTTAGCGCCTTTTTTATGTACATCTTGCTACATTGTTTATATTAATTCATATTTTTTTAAGTTTTCTAAGATTATATAATCAATAAACTTATTCATAACTCCTCTGGTAACGAGACTTCCTTATTTTGTCTATTATATTAATGTTTTCAAATTCCAAACAATGTCTCCATCATGTCCAATTAGTGATCCTAGATAGCTGAAGTTAGAACAGATTGCTAAGGATACGCCGCTTACGGTGACTTGAGAGAAATTTGATGAGCCACCGACACTTTCTCACTACATTTTTTCAGACTGCTCTGGATTTCAGAAGAATTCTCACTCGCCTGGACAATATCATGCTTCCTCCTATGTATCTAACGTTAAAAGAATTCAAAGTCAGTCAGAAAAGAAAAATGCTCATCCTTGATGTAAGCCTATCATCCACATTGACCTGCTTGGTATTTTCGGCTTTGAAATGAACTTATATATTGACATTTATACATGACATGGATAAACTGCAGGTATTTCTGTGGCACTCTTTTTCAAAACACTTTCTAATCAATAGCGCTGCAGTCCTCTCCTTGTCCTCGTATCGGATTGTACGAGTATTAAGTGTAATTTGGATGTGTGAATGACATCGATAAAAAAAACTACAAACTACCAAAGACTTTCATTTTTTGCAATTACAAACTAATATTATTTATTTCAACTTAAATAAGTAATTTAATAAATGGGTTGAGTAATCTAAAATATAAAAAAATAACAATCAGAAATATCCGTTCCTGAATATTTTAAAGCCACTTAAGGTAGACAGATTTCTGGACTTTACGAAAAGATGGATTAGCTTTTAAGCCGATGTGAAAGTTGTGATATAATCTTATCGAATGTTTCGTGAGTTTAGACAGACGCGGCAAACAAACAGGCTTGCGGTTTTTCTGTAATTATAACTTAGAAGCTGTAATGGTTTCACCTGAAGTACGCTGAAAAAGTTGACATGATAGATGATCCTGTTGTTATATTTCATGGACTTATACATTATACTCGTACAGGGAATGATTTATTTTACAATTACGTCTTAGTCAACCACGCCAAGCCAATGCGGATTGGACGCCTTCACATAGACTTTTTTCGCAGGGGTATGTCAATATGATCGACGAATAAATGTACGTATGAAACGCGAAATCTACATATAGGTGTATTTCAATTATCTAAGCTATACCTGAAGACCTTATTACTAGATTACAAGCACTGGATTTTGTACTCACCGTATTGTATATATAAGTTCCGCGTGCATCTTTCACTATAATAAGTACTAGATTTTAATATGTACAGGTAGTAAAAGGATCGGTTCATTGTGATAGTATGACAAATCTTAGATGGTGGTTATCTCAGCTCAATCTCTGAGTTCTGAAGCTATGATTTTCCAATGAGAATTATTTAATTCTGTTACACTGGAAAGATTTGCTAGCTATAATGTAACCCGTGCTAACCGAAAGCAATTATTTACGTGAGTAGCAATTAGTTTAATGCGTTTTTTATACCAAAGCCTAGTGAAGCGTAATCTGTAGGGTTAAACCCTTTCCATTCAAATGCGGACTTAATGACAAACAATTCCGTTAGCTGGAATATAGAATTTCCATTATAGTATTACTACTCTACTAGAATATTTGAACTGACGAATAGGGTTGATTTTGACTTGTTGAAATACTTGGATTGGATAGAGTTTAGTAAATTACTATGTAGATTCAAGTTGCGACTAAAGTAATTTCTTTTTCAATACTTATGGATATACTTTTCTGGTTTATATACATATTATTATAGTACAGCTGTAGTCTTCGTTCATATCCTTATATTTATATAGAAATATTTAAATTTATAATACATATCAGGTAACGTGCGTATTAACAAATAACTAAATAGAACAAACGCATGTAAGTCTTAGTCAAGTATTCTCTGTTATTGCACATTGTAAAGCGGATTGATACATAACTGTATTTTTAAAAGTAAATTGTATTTTGTTATGTACGCTTAAAAGAAATATATATAAGTAAATAAATCAAAAGAGATAAGATTTTTTTAATTTAGTTTAACTGTATCTACGATTTAGCTTATTTAATAATTTATTTATCACAGCCCATTCATATGCCTATCGAGGGGCAAAATTCTTTTATAATATTGGGAAAGTAAATTTCCACATACCTCGCATTTGGGGTAGCGAGATTATGTTGGGTTCACTAGGAACTTAGAGATATAGAGCTAGCCTTAGCTCGCGGTTTATAAGCCGATTATCCTAACCTAACAATGCGTTTCACATGCATTTTAGCGCGATCACGTACATTATCGCTTAATCCTCTTTATTAGGGGATGATACGTCGAGGACAGATTACTTATAAATTACCTTAAAAGACCGAAAGAAAGAAGAACACTGTCATTCGTCTGCATCTGCTTGCCAATAGCAAACCGCTCTAACATTATCTTCTCCTGAGCTGCAGTGGTGATACCGCAGAATCACCTCTATATGCACCTATGTGGTGCATATAACGGTTGAACGTATAGGGGCCACTGAAAAAATGTGAGTAAGTAGTGTGGAATACCACATACTTAGATAAGAAGTTAAAACATCAACACTTGTTGTCAGAGTACCGGAGATGGAGTTGCCGTTTAGTGTGTCAATGAGTTTCGAGTACCATATTCAGAATATTTCGATTTGGGCTTCTTCCTGCGGTGGTCTTCTCGTGGTTACACAAGTGTCGCTCGCTAAGTCTAGCAGTAGATTACTACCAACAAATGAGCAGTCGATTTTCAAAGAGGAGTCATATTAATAGCCAATCATGTATGCTATATATGTGGGACACGATGCGTTACCTCTGATGAATATCAGTGCTATTGCATGCTGCGTCCTATAAAGGATGCAAGTGTTTGGAACTGACGGCATCTATCCAAACTGTTTCATTAATTCAGGACTATGGTTTCCTAAGTGTACTTATTGATGTCGAAAGAGCGCCGTTTATTTTTAAAAAATAAATAAAAAAGGATATTATATATATTATCTATTTCTGTAGGTGGTTCATCTTCTAAAATAACTTAATTTTAAAAATAAAAATTACAATTTCTATGAGCTATCCTTCGAGGTGTTTTATTTGAATAATCTTTAAACAGTATAATGTGTTTGTAATAAGGTTAACTTTATTATTAGTCTTAAATTTGTTTATGGCTAATCTTAATAAATAATCATATTCTTTCGGTTATTTATTGTATGGAGTTCCTTCAAATAATGCAATAACTTTTTGTTGTTTCGTTTCATCGCAAGTTTATCTTTCTTTCTTGTGTTTAACTTATGTATATAAAACCTATATAACATTTATAAAAATATATAATGATGTGTATCATTAGTTTCGACAAATGAAATGCTATATCTAGGCTTAAATGAAAAAATAATGGTCGATCCCAATGTTTACAAGAGCACGCTTCGTAGCAACGTATTTCGTAGCACGTAGCAAGTGCGCGATCCTCAAATGCTCAAAATATTGACAAAAAATGAACGGTGGCAATACCTGTAGTTAGAACAATGAAATATCTCGACTTCGCAAAGATTCTAGGCCATATTTTGGATATTATTATATAAGAAGATATATTTTTTCATTTTCATGAAGAATAGGATTTTTCCTACTCTGCGACTTGCGCCATAATTGTCACTATATTGTAACTAACTATTGATAATTTTGTATCGATAACATTTGGCACTTATCAAACACTATAAATTATCTAATTTACATAATAAAACAAACTGATAACTCGAGATAGTACGTGACTATTTGTTCCCTACACAAGCTACGGACGCTATTTTTCTGTTTTATGTTATTGGCAGATCAGACAAGTGCCACAAAACTACAAACAGCGAATTTTTAAATAAAGCAATGTGAATGTATAATAATTATTAATTTGACAAGAAGACAAGAACAAGAACTAAATATACGAAAAGTTATTTCGTCATAATGTATTACGTAGGGCAAAACGTATTAGAGACTTTTTCAGTTCGTAACTATACAGCGCATATGATACGGTGAGGGTTAAAATTCTTTTAAAAATATACTCACCTCACATTGATACACATAGTTCATGAAGAACGCCGCCTTTCACGCGGGCGCGCCGCACCGCCCACGTCTCTCGTGTCGTTCGTTTTCTGTCATAAAAACGACTGAAATTAACTACCGTCCTCAGTATATTTATTTATTTTTTAATTATTTCGTTTAAGCTTTTTACACAACATTCACAAAAAAGCGGACGTAATGCCAGAGGCATTCTCTGCCAGTTAACCTGCAAAATGTGTTAACTGTGAAACTGAACGTGGACTTGGTGTTGGACGATTAGACCTTTAGTTTCATTCTACGCCTTGTGGCAATTTGAGCCCTGTTGAGTGACAGTAGACAAGAAAACCGGCACTTTGCACGATTTGATGTTTGTGTTGTGTTTGCACTGCGTTTCTTAACGGTTAACTTTAAGAAGAGAATTATATGCGGTAGTCAGATAGCTGATAGTACATCGAATGTCTGGAGGCTAAATAAAAGTTTATATGGCCTCAAACAAACTTCGAGATGTTGGAACATATATTTTGAATGATTTTAATTTTATTTGAGATGAAATTCAAAGGAAATGTTAGATGACAAATGTGAAGCGGTTTGTGGCCTGTATACAAAAAGATTCAATGGTAATAAGTTATTCATTACATTGTATGTTGATGACAGGTTAGTATCGGTTACATATGACATACTAAGCAAAAGTTTATTTAATAATTTGTAGAGGTACTTAAATATAACTACTAAGCAAATTATACTACTTGGGATCTCAAATTTCTAGAAAAGACAAAGACTCAGTATCAGTCACTATTAATCAGGAAACTTATAGGCTTGAACAGAATGGCCGAACTATACGATACATGTTCTGTTATGATAATATGGTTGAACTTTTAAATACTCGTATAACTGACGGTTGAATAAAGTGATTCGGTTGACGACATCATATTTCAAACTGTTTGTGAATTTTATTAACAACTGAAATAATTCGAATATAATTGATTGATTGATTTATTTTTAATCCTATGGTCATTTTTATTTTTATAATTTATATTTAATCCTAGGGGAAGATATAATATAATTTTACCGTGGTAAAATGAAAGAAAGAAACCCTGTTTATTCCAGTAACACATAAAATACATACTTACTCTACTTAATAACAAAAAATAAATAATTAAAATATGTGTCACGGAAAGGGATATCTACTCAGCATATTGCCGAGAGGTCACAGACCTCCCAACGCTGGTCTTCCGTAGATATCCCTCAAGAGCGACTGCTATAGCACAGCAATAAAACATTTAAACAACAATTAAACATTAGTAACTATAAAATAAACAAAATAATAATAATAAAATCAGATAAACAATTCGAAGAGATTACATATTCATTACATTGGTACATTACCTACATTTAATTACAAATTACACACAAAAAAAACAATAACATAGTAATAATTATAAACACTTAACTACGTAACAGAAAACATACATACACACACACACACACACACACACACCGCACACAAATATGCATACATTCACAATTCACAATCCATACACAGTCTACCTCACACTAATTAAGAAACAGAATGCTATACCTTAATGTGGACTTAATGGGAGATCATACAAGTAAAACACTATACTAAGCTTGTCGCGCATACGGTGACAGACCCAGGCACTATTTACAAAAATTACTACCTTGTTTTTGTTGATCCATTAGGTACTTTTTATAATTATTACGAAAGGCTCCCAAACTTACACAACTTCTTATTGGTGGGGGTATATTGAACTCTTTTCTACGATATCGGATATAATGCGGGTGAAGCCGCGGGCGGAAAGATATAAGATAATGAAAAGCAGAGGGTCTAAAATCAGTTAATGTGAACTTAATAAATTTATGTCTTACTATTAGGAATTTAAGTTGTCTTATAAATTATTCACAGTATCTAATCCCCTTTTTTGTGTCAAAGCTATCATGTTTGGGTCTTTAAAGCGTCTTGATAAATTTGAAAGCCGCTTAAGGCCCTCTCGCTCAAACTGCCGGTTAACCATCACAGAGCTCGTGTAAAAAGGGGTAGGTAATCTCATTAGGGGGTAGTGAAGCAGCAACGTATTTGTTTGAAAAACGATGTGGTTTTTGAATTGTGAATGAACAATTGTTAAATACTTCCCGAAAGAAATTACTAAAAGTTTTATTATGTAATACATTTCAAAAATATAAAACTAATAAAGTTACAATTAAGCTTATACATATTAAAAAGATACAGTGACATGCTTTAGTAGTAAATAAATACTTATAAAATTTTTTTGGAGATACTACACATCATGGACTATACATACAATCATCAAATAAAATAAAACTGCACTCATTGGGTATAGAGTTAGTGTGTTATAAGTATTATTGCTTCTTAGTAACAAATACGAAAAATATAATCAGAATTTTTATCTATAGTTAAAAGAAATATTAAAGAAGGACATTTGTGAAAACTCAAATATTATAAAATAACAAATATTATTAAGTTAACTTTCTTAGTAAAAGAAACATAAAGTAACTTAAGAACATATAGCATAAATTGATTTATATATAACTAGCTTTTCATCTATGGTTTTGCTTGCGTTATATTGGATTTTATGACAGAAATAATATATTTTGCCGCGGTAAAAATATCTTATCTCCTTTACCGGATCTCCAACCATCCCCGTACCAGATTGCATCAGGATTTGTTCAATAGTTTTTATAGGTTTTTTTACAGGAACAGAAACCAAATAATTGTATTTTCCCATGGTAAAAAAATTCTCACGTCCTTCAAACTTTATCAGTAGAAAATATATAAATCACATCTAAAGTCCTTCTTTATTGTTTCACTTTTTCTTCAATTTTGAATAAAAATATATTATAGGACTCTACATCAACGGGTTGATCACGTAATTGTCTACTGCTCAAACGATACTGATTTAGTGACTATATACTCATACTGATGAACTGACAAGCACTAGAAGATCATTTTAATAATTTTTTTAAAGTGGTCCCAAGAGTCCAGTTTGTCAGCGACATTTGCGACGATAGCAAACGAGTATAGTGAATTTGTGATAGTTTTGCATTGAAAAGAGTCTTAGTTACTTGAAATATATGTGGTTTTTGAAGTCGCTCGCACATCGCGAGTAAACATGGGAGACAACAACTACTCTCTTATCTATTTCTAATTAATCCGTTTTTTAACTAATATTATAATCGAATTACTTTTGTTTTATGCTAATCAACATTTCAAATAAAATCTGTTTTTAATCTAATTCATCCACAAATTCATGTATTTTTTTCTTTCAATCAAAATATAAATCCTGTAAGCATTTCGAAACTAAGTGGTTTGCGACGGATCGGTGATACTCATTTTAGACTCCATAGTGGTATCGTTTCGATCGAAAATCGATACGAGTAATTAATTCTATAATTAATCTCAAATGTTTGTTGTACTTAATCAAAAATGTTTACATTATCTTGTCATAGTGTAGGAGTGGCTATTGGCAGTAGTGTTTGTTTGTGACATAACAAACTATTTTACTAAGGTTAATATATATATATATATATATATATATATAATACGTATTACGATTACGAGTTCCGAGTGTTCTAATGTGATGTAAATAAGCACATTTTATTTTGCGCTTACTGCAATGTAATGTTACATATTAATATTGGTACGGGTCGCTAGTAAATAAATAAAATAGAATTGAAAGTTAATATGAGAAATGACGTGTTTTCGAAAGTTGTCAACAAATGGAATTACGTCGACTTTAAAACTCTTGAACAAGCTTGATATCAAAGAGGCTACAGTACCACACACCACCTACGAGTACATACGCAGCGGCAGATTGTATGGATGACCGAAGAGTTTCACTTGCCACAATGCTTGAAGTTTGTGGAACATGCGAAAGCTTTCGACTCTCGATCTCGGCCACATAGACTATCAAAACATCTAAATGTTGCCATTATACAAAAGTCATTATACGGAAACGCTATAATATAGGTCCGCCTTGATGATCAGAATTTTAGATTAATCAGCGACTCCAGCGAAACTGATCGCAGCGCTGCTGAAAGATGTGTTCAAGCTTTCGATGTGGAGATGGCTGCAGATCAACATCGATGGCGAGAATATGATGCACCTTGGTTTTGTTGATAATGTCTAAAACTCGGCTAAAACTTGGACAATACTAATATTATTGAAATAATTTATTTTTAAATCGTATGTAAGTCTTACAATGAAGATGGAAAAGACTAAAATCATATCGAATTACTATATACACACTCACTCTTGTGATGGTTGGAGGTTTCGCGTGGAAAGTTTTTTAGAACTTCAAATTACTAGTTCAGCTGGTAGATCCAATTTCTAAAATAATTTCAAGCGACATACTCAACTCAGCTAGGCAGTGGAAATTGCGCGGCATGTTCTCAGCCTATCTATCGCAGTGCCTCAAGATTACAAAAGACTTTGAATCGTGAGTATAGCCAGTGTAGCCGCATGCTGCTGCCGCAGCTGTATGTAACCGTAACCTGATCACTCACCATAGGCCGTATAAGAAGGAAAGAAAGGGCTATACTCAGATTCATTCAATCTGAAATCATGAAATGATTGAATTAAATTAGTATTTGACAAAAATAATTTCTACTTTAGTAATCTTTTGAATTTAAATGTACTAATCCACATAAGTCCATTTAATGTACTTGTATGTGATATATAAATTTACCAGGAAATAAAGCATAAAGACGTTATTTATGTCTTATAGAATAGCATATATAATATTTAAAATTTTCTTTGTAAAATTAACAGTTTTAACTTTCGCAACTTTAAACAAATTGTGAACCCACATGTTGGATACACGTGGGCAATGGACATGTGCAACGTAATTCATCATAATCAGAACACAATAAAATGGATATTTACTCACATGCGGATGGTAAGTGACCTCAGTCGCCTATACATGTGATTTTGTAACATTCGCAAGAACTCTGCAACCCCAACAAAAAACACAGTATACATTACCAACGTGTGACGTGTGATAAGACGTAGTCGCAGTACCTAGTAATTTCACTATCTGTACGAGTATTACCCTTCACACCGGAACACAGCAATGCGAACATTGCTTTTTTTTACAGCGGAAATAGGTAAGATGAATGCACCCTAGTATGTAGCTGACGGAGTCTTTTTCCTATATTATTGTTGTTTTGTGTTTTTTTCTAATTATCTCTCTAATAACTCTCATCATCTAATTGTAGCTAAGTAGTAGCCATCGCTCGTCGACATTTGTGATCTCAGAGGCTCAGTCATTACCTATCTGAAGAACAGAGGTATCTATTGAGGTGGCGGGTGATACGACTGTAAAAAAGCGAAGGTATTGATGCAAACAATTCTTTACAGCATTCCTTGTCAAAGAACGGATTAAAAACTTTTACGAAATTGCATCATGTATGATGTGAGCCGAAACCTCTATTAATACTACAGTTTTGGCAACTTAGGGAAAGTCGAGAGAGCCCAACCGCAAAGATGTACCTTATTCTGCTGTGTCACTTCTTGATCGAATTTAACGAAAATTTACTACAGATAATGAGAGTATTTACATTATTATCCGAATATCAAATTATGATGCATTGTCAAGGACTATTGCTGGGGTACGTCATTAGTAAAAAATAAAAGTAGAAATGGCAAGAACAGTAGCGAGAGGAAAAAGTTAATAATTTGTAAAATTGTTTTAAGAAGGAAGTGGCAAGTATAAAGACAGTAAGTCATCCTCCGAGCCCGCAGCAACATGCATAAATTACGTTGTATATATCTAGTGTGAGAAAGAACATGCAAGTACTAAATACTTTTAAGTAGACAAAGGCATTTGAAAAAGAAAAGAACTTGTGCAACATGCTTTAAAGTGATGATGTTCCGCTTTTGCTTCGCTAGAATTTGTAGGAGGTATGTGCTTATATAGTAACTGACATCTACTGGCGGCTGCTGAAATGAAAATAAGAAAGATATTCACAAAAAAAACCTGATACCTCAATACAAAATCATTAGGTATCTTCTGTGTCAACAATATCTGTAAACACTTTCTGTTTACATTTAAGTGAGGGCTTTATTTGATATTGAATCATAGCACTTATATATGAAACGAGATATTTAGGAATAGCCCAAAATAATACTAAAACTGAACGTCCTGTTTGGGAGTATCACTAAACCTCTGAAAAATATAACCTGTATAAATTTACTATACAAAGCCTAGATAAGAGTTTTAGTTTGAAGTATTAAGTGTGTATTCTATAAAAGTATACCAAATATTAATTTTAAGTGTCTTGCTAAATCGTTATATAAAAAAAAACTATTTGATTTGCGAAAATGCGAACGTAGGACTTTTGATTAATGCTGATTAATCCGGGCATTCACATACTAATATTTATATGCATCACATATAATATCATAAATACAGGTTGAAGTCACATATAATAAATGCAGGTTGGAGTGCAGTTAAGATCCAACAAGAGTGGAAGGAAGAAGAAGTAAAGCGATGCTAAGTTGTAATATATTAACAAATTTATTCAATTCAGAGAGCATAGCTGATTTTTGAAATTAGAAGATTTTAAGCAAACAAGATCTGATTCAAACACAAACTTCATAAGAAAGAGAAGAAATAGAAATCAAGAGTTTTGAAGAATTTATTTAAGTCAACAACGAATGTTATAAATATTAAATCGATAATATTTATTACTAGAATTATCAAGCTTATAAAATTACCTGTCTAATGATATTTTACAATTCATAATACATTGTATAGAACATTAAGTTTCGCGCGACCGAATAATTCCAGTATAATGCTGCCGTGTACAGTAAAACATATTCTTCTCTTAGTATTTCAACTGCGTCTTCAGTTCACAAATTAATCGTCGGGTACAACAAAGCAAAGTCGCCTTGACTTTGCAACACAGCGAACTCTACTTCTATTATTATGTTAACACTTTGAACTCAGCTGCGAGCAACAAGCCTTTTGGCAATTTCGTAAACATGCGATCTTATTGCTAATGTAGAAGCCACATTAAAGGGCCTAGGCTAAAATTAACCTTTTGGATGTGAGTCGTATGTGGAAATGAATAAGAAGTATGACAGAAAGTGAAAATGTGCCGATTTGTTCAGAAACTACTTGTAAATTCTTTGATACGAGCACGACACTGAAACGTTTTAGAATTACTACCTACCACTTAAAAGCAATGTAATAAAGTAATAAAATTTCTTAGAATCCTTTGCCAATATTAGGTTTGTATTTTATTAATTTCTCTTTAATTTTACGATTTGGGAGCTAGATAAAATTATGTTAGTCACGGGACCATAATTTTTGCAGTATGCACTTGTGTCAGTTATGTAAATTAGTTGGGTAGACGTGAAAGACGCTGTAATGTCACTTTCTTTTTCTAACCTTCAATACCGACACACAGCAATACAAAGACGGAAAAATTAACTGTTGAAGACATAACATTATTACGATTAGCAACATTCAATTTATCGCTTAATTTTTATGTATGTGGCAATACTTTCTCTCTAAAATATACCGTTGAACTGTACGCACGTCGTTCTTTAATTTTATTCCAAAGCCTCACAAAACCCAAGCAAAAACTATTTGTTCATTAACAATGAATATTATAGCCACATAAGTCTTTCCTTCCTATAAAATAAGAGATAGTAGAATCAGTTTATTTAGTACATAAATAAATAATAACAACAAACTAAGATTCAAGTACGAATCTGCCTGTTTATCGCATCTCTCGTTTAATTTCGTTAAAAATTCATTAGCAGCGTCTCCCGTGCGGATCGTAAGCCCATTAGGAGTGCGAATCGAAAAAGTTCCTTTCATTCGCCGAAGAAACCTTATTACGGAGTTGTATGTACGTCCGTTATGCCTGCGCTAATATTTATACATATGTTTTTAAAGATTATAGAGGAAGGGTTTTCTAATGTTTAAAAATGTTATCTGTGTAGTGGTGTATTAAGAATGTGTGCAAAGACCCTTTCTTTGGGTTCAGGGGATTTTTGAATATTCCGAAAAAGTGATTATAAGAATGTATCAAAATATTAAAATTGTAATGAACTCCTTATCTCTTACAACATCCTCAATATACACATACCTGAGAGTCTGAGCCTGTTTTTTTTTTTTTTTTTTTGTTCCCCTGAGGAAAATGCATTAAATTGCATACCCGGCTGTGACGAGCCGGGGTTATGTGGGGCTCTCCTCCCCAGAAGGGGGAGCCTACCCACTAAAAACCTCAGGGATGGCCTTCCTCAGGCATGTAGGGAGCCCCCGGGAAGCAAAGCCACCTCCGGGAACCCCCAGCCTCCGCTCCCCTGCCTAGAGGGGAGCCCTCCTCGGGGAGGCTACTACCTCCCCCGGTCTCCTCCACCGACGACGCCCCCCGGCCACGGAAGGGGCGTGGTCCATCCCGGGTCGCCGTAGCAGTCGCGACTTCCTCGCGCCGCCCGGCGCCCGCGGCGGCGCCGCACCTGTGCTACCGAGCCCGGCGCCGCCCCTCCGAGCGGGATCGGCCACCTCCCGACCCGCTCGACAGCCTCCTTCTGGAGTATCACTGCTTCACAGAAGGAGGCCACAGCCCTCCAACCTCCCTCGTCCGCCAGCATTGCCGCAATCAATGCCGGCGGAGACAGATCTCGCCCGATCTCTGCGACCAAGACTCGGCGCTCGGAGGCCCACGCGGGGCACTCCGCCAGCGTGTGCTGGGCCGAGTCGAGGTCGGATGCGCAGTGGTGACAATGTGTCGATCCCTCCCGTCCTATTCGACACAGATACTCACCGAAGCAGCCGTGCCCGGTGAGTATCTGAGTCAATCGGTAGGTGACCTCCTCCTTCCCGTGGAGCCAAGCTTCGAGGTGCGGGAGTACGGCACCGACGGCCCGCTGGCGCGCGCAGATCCGTAATTCGAGCTGCGCACGCCAGGCCGCCACAATCCGTCGGTGCCACTCCCGCTTAGGCACTTCACGCGCGGGTTCCAGGGCGCTCCCCCCATCCGCCCCCCCGGCCGACACGCCGCGACGCATACGTCGCCGCGTACATGTCGGCCAGGATGTCGAATGGGGGGGGAGCGTCCCAGAACCGTCGCCGCCTCGTACGAGATTGTACAGTAGCCTCGTACGATCCGTATGGCCATTATCCGCTGCAGGCTCCGTAGCAGAGCTCTGCAGCGGGGGGACCTCGCGCAGTCTTGCGACCACACGGGAGCCCCATACATGGCCACGGATCGCACGACGCCCTCGTACAGGCGGCGGACTCCATCCCTCGGTCCTCTGAGATTGGGCAGCAGGCGATGCAATGCGCCCGCTACCCTTTTGGCTCGGGGGACCAACCGCACGAAATGCTCCTCGAAGCTCCAGCGGCGGTCCAGGGTGAGGCCTAGGTACTTTATGTACGGCCCCACCGGGACCACCGCGTCACCCACCCGGATCCGGCAACTGGGTGGTTCCCGGCGCCTCGGAAGGCCGTGGAACCATAGCGCCTCGGTTTTGTGAGGCGCTATTTGTAAACCCAGCTGGCGGGAGAGTCTGAGCCTGCCCTCAGACACATATATTATTATCGTGTTGCTTATATCAAATTGTCAAAATGGATCCCGCATCGCCTTCCTTGCTATCTTCAGTTTAGAATGGGTCGTTCTCATTGCGGTTCAGCATACTAGGCTAATGGGGAGACCTGCTAGTAGATTACAGCTTTTACTGTGCACAGTGAAGAGGGTTGGAGTGAGAAAATGGTAAAGATGTTGGTAATTTATATGCCACATCTAGTAGGAAGACGCTTAAATGAGTCAAACGTTCAAGATGTGGCAGACTACGAGGATAAGCGACAGGTACCAAGTCTGATGGCTTCTCCAAAACTGTTTCAGCTCAGTTTTTTATTATCTTAAATTTTGCTTCTCTTGATATTACTGACTAAGATGCACTCAGTGCACTCGGATTTGTTTAATCTTTTTTTCATAATTGTTTCTTTTTGCAGACGTCCAACTGTACTTGTTTTGAAAAAAAAAATCCTTTTTGTTTATAATTAGGAAAATAAGGCATCATAAAACAAAATCATAGTTTAGAATCACATGGTTTTACCACTATACATTTTATGCTTTCAATCTAAGCACCTGACTGTTATTGCTTTTGAAAAGTGAAAGATACACTAGCTTGAAGACAAAAGCCAGTACTCAGTTGAAATTTTGGTGTTGCAGTGGATGTCACTGTCAAAGAAATTATGCTAAAAAAGAAACCCTATTTTCATATTTCGACATTCATTGCCAGTTTTACAAAGCGGTGTTGGACTATAAACTTGTTGACAATGCTGGAAAATTCTGCATTACACAGTAAGGGGGAAGATAAACTCCTGGAGTTCACGCACAGAGCCACTAAAGCCACCATCTTAACTTTTTGAAGAGAATTGACAGGTTACTCAAAAACTTGACTATTCGTTTAGTACATAAATTTAGCTGTAGAAGGCTGCAGTAACATACTCTATACTGAAGTGATTAAAACCAGTAATAGATAGTGAATTGTAAATCGAAACTTTGTCCATCAACGTTTAGAATAAGCGCCTTGTTTGTATTACGAATAGCTTTGCGCATGATCGTTTGTTGAATTCAGTGCTTAAATGAGAGCGGTGGAGAGTGCACGAGTCCGTTCCGCATTCCGATACGGTCGTAATCGAATAAACTTTTCGAGTGTTCGTGGAATGTTACGTATGAATTTGGTAAATTTTATTTATGTTTGTTTCATTTGAATCAAATCATTGTGTTCGATAACAAATACAATAGATTTATGAGATTGTAATTGTGAGTTAATTTTCTAATGTAATAAAATTGTAATAAAAGTGTATTAAAGATAATGAGTGTAAGCTGAATATTTTATTGTCAGTGAGTGAGTTGTACAATCTTCTGTATTTGGAGCGTTAAAATTTCTGGTAGCGACGAAATTGTCATAAGTTACTCTCAAGGTAAGTACTATAGTTGTTCCCTGTCATCATTAAAAAATTGTTTAGTAAGACCAAAAGATTTTATAGTTAGCTGACTCTACAAACTATTAGATAAACTATACAATATTTCCATAATTAATATTTATATGAATGATTTTTTATATATAAAAAATAAACTTTAGTCCTATAATAATAATCATCAACGTATGCCCAATTTCATGTAACCCATATTTAAACATAAAATTTGTGGCTATACAGCTACCCAAATACAATTTTATCTAAAACTAAAGATTAACAGTAATAGTTATCTATAATTACCGATTGCTAAATATAAAAAAAGAAATAAAGGTGTTTTATTATTTTTTATTTATTTATATCCCTCCAGCAAAGAGCAGTGTTTCGGTTTGAATAGTTAGTCTAAATAATTAAATTACAGTGAATTGTGACTTCATCTTGTTGTATGTAAATAACGTACACGGTGGCTTTTGTGGGGTTGGAGATTATCTCTAATCTCACAAGAAACATGTAAATATTATAGGTGACTGTAGTCCACGATCAAATAGGGATATTGTGTGCCAATTTCTTACACGTTATTAAAAATATTGTATGTCTCTTTTTATTTTAAAATCACGTTAATTTTATAAACTACTAAATGAGTTTTGCTTGTAGTAACATTAAAAAGCATAAAATTTAAAAAATATATGTATGAACCGGATATTTCTTGCATCTTTACAAGTCACAAATAATCAATTGCTAAATCTGTAAGTAATCTTTAATTATTTATTGATTGTGTTGTGTGATGTTGATATACATAGTTAATAACTATAAACAGACCAGGTAAATCACAATATCCAAATCAGTGCGGGTCCCCGCTTCAGAAACGGGCTTCGGGTATATAATATTTGACAGTTTTACTATATTTTTTATATTTAAAAGAGTAAACCTATTTCAGATTTTTTTTTCGAATAATAAATATAATCAGGAAAATTAACTGTGTTAAAATGTGTAATATTTATTTATATCCCATGGTTTATATGTTACCAAATTTCAAGGATGACATAAATTATTCTCATTTTTTTTGTATTTCACATGAATCGAAAGTAGTGAATGAAAGAAAGTACTCGATTTTGTTATTGCTTATGACTTCGACAATTTTAGTTAAACACGTGAATACAAATCCCGTCCTATTCGGAATTCTATATTTTATTTTCTTCCGTATTTATTACTTTTTTCATACATATCTATAGCATATCTCATCCCCGTAGGTTAACAACAATTACAAAGTCGGACTTTGCTAATTTTTGTCAGTATGATGCAAACGAAGCCGAACTAAAAGTAGTAATAAATTAAAACACTAAATCTCTTTAACACACGGTTTTCAGGTGGCATACGTTAATATAATATACATTTTCCCGTGATCAAAATGATAACAGCACAGCCTGAGCTGCGGCCGGAAAGTTCAGTAGCTGTATAAAATATATCCACAGTCTTTTAAAAATGAGCCTTAAAGCCAACAAATTGTGATGCTATCCAATAAATGAGGCCAATATTTCATGGCAGCGACTCGCTGAAGCGGAAGTGATCTCATGTCTGCAACAAGTGCGCAGTTCCAGCCTGAAGACACGTCGACATATTGAAACAGCTAGTTGGCTTGCGTTTCAAAATTTCAGTTGTCGAATAATGAAAAGTGAGAAATAAGCTTGTGTAAAATAGCCCCCTATTTTGTGTAAATAAAACGGTTGTTACAGAAAGTGGAAATAATATTTAATGTGACTTATCGAGTGTAGATTAGAAGTGTAGAATATGTAAAAAAGTGAACTTGAGTATCGCTAATATTTTCCACACAGAAGCATCACTTCTGATAGATACACATTACATTTTTTTTTTCTTTCGTATTTCTTAATTATTATTTTATAATCTTAACATATTGAATTGTTCAGTGCGTGGAAAAATTAAAATATTAAGACGTATGAAAGCGTTATGAAACTATAAAATAACATACTTTTTATAGCTATATACTCGTATTGATAAGTAAGCAAGCCGCCCATGTACCAGATAATATACGATTGCAATCGCTTATAATACATGATACTGTTGTAAGATTCGCGGCCGTTATGTAATGCATAGAGTATATGCAAGAATAAATGGTATTATTCTAAGTTGTAACATAAAATGTAAAGTCACGATATCCAATAATTTTATTGCCTATATTATATAACAGAGCACAATGCAATAAGTATAGCGATGTTTTGTAGCAGAAATAGGTACCTACTACAGAGATATTTACAAAGAAGATACTGGTATAGAATTTCTTTCCGAAAAATAAATATACTTAAAAAAGACAAAGGATAATCTTTTATTTTTATTGGATAAGGTATAAGAAATTAGAGGTGCCACAAATAAACAGAGTTGTGCTCTTCGTCATATTTTAATGTAATTTATTTGCTATTTATAGTACATTCCATTGGTTCGTCGAAATTTAAACACAACGGGGTATTTTTTTTATATAGAAGTATTTTCTTTATAGTGTATACAATCTTCCACTTCTATCCACATCAATTTGTATCTCGAACTTACAAGATAATTGTTTGTAACATTATTGTAAAAAGTCTATTTACAGCCGTATATTTTAATTAAATGTTACATTCGTAATAAACATGTACAACGTTAATCGAAAGATGATCTCTAGGATAACTTTTGTAAAGCAAGGTAGCTTTACAATAGTCATCCTAGTAGTCAAATACTGGTTAATATACGGTTTTCCGACTTGATAATAAACTTCACCAAAGTGGTTAAAAACTTAGGAATTGTATTTGACCAGTGCATGACATGGCGGCCGCAGGTTGAGGCTGTCCGGAAGAAGTTATTTGCTGCATATAGTACTCTAAATAGATTAAGAAGCTTTCTCCCTATAGCTACAAAGACAGTGTTAGCTCAGTCACTCTTGCTTTCCTTGATTGACTACGCTGACGCTGCGTGGATTAATTTATCTGAGGAACTACTTGACAGTTTGGAGCGGCTGCAAAATGTAGCCATCAGGTTCATTTTTAATCTGCGTAAAGCGACAATTAGAAACATGGTCAAACACCATGTTTCTAATTGTCGCTTTCAACTGAAATGGTTACCTATTCGCCAGCGCAGAGACTTACATGTTTTATCTCTACTTTACAATATTTTGTACCTTCCAACATCTCCATCCTACCTTAAATCTTTGGTCTCTTTTCGATCCCATTCGTCATGTCGTGCCTTGCGTTCTAATTTTAATCTGACTCTGGATATACCGCCCCGAAGTACCGACTATTTTTATATTCTTTTTCGGCTTATGCCGTCCGGTTGTGGAACTCTCTCCCTGAGGGTATTAGGGGAGATTATTTAAGAATCAAGTCCGTGTTCACTTCCTGTCAAAGATTCCTTAACTTAAACTAGTTATAGCCTATTGTCCTGTCCAATTACTGTACCCATCCTATATTTAAATCTCCTTTTAATATTTCCCTGGTCCTAGGTTGCCTGGAAGAGATTGCTGTTTAGCAATAACGCCGCCTTTTGTACATTTGTTATTTTCTTTTTTTTTGTATGTGTATTTTATGAATACAATAAAAGGTTATGTTATGTTATGTTGTACTTATTTAACAATAAGTTCCTAGATACGGTTAGTTTACAATAAAAGATATGCAATAATTGCTTCTTTTTGCCTTTTAGTTCATGATTACTACCGATTTGGTATGTATTACAGGTCTTAATTTATTTATAATTTAGCATCATAATCATCATTTTAGTCAATACAGGGCCCCTGCTGGACAGAGGACATAGGCTAAGGATTTCCGCACTAATCGAACTTACGCTGCTAGCGTCCAGCGACTTTCACCAAATCGTCGGCCCATGTAGAAGGTCTACCAACACAGCAAATTAAATATGAATTATAGATATTGATTCATTAAGTGGCGAAAACTTGTGATTGACCATATTGATGATTTTATTAATTTATTTGATATATTTAAATATATAAGCGTCATAAAAAAATTGCTACTTATTTTGTGAATGAAATTTTGTGAAAATTATTTTTGGAGACAAGAAAATGTAAATAGTCAATATTTGTGTATAATAAATATAAATTATTATACACATATTAGTACAACAGCAAGACTTATTATATTATTAGAGGAGTAAGTTTACAATCTGGGAAGATAAAACATTCTACAATGCCGCTTAAGGATGATATAGGTTGATTACGGATGAAAGTACAGTGCTAGGTTCCAATCAAGTTTCAAATTCTTAATATTAAGAATAAATGACAAGAAAAAATACTGATAATCTAACTAAAAAATAACTTGATGCGTTAACAAAGGCACTCATAAAGGTACGAAGGATACTTTAGAATAAAATTAATTATTTTACTTGTGCATAATATTTGGTACATTATGTATTTATAACACACAGTTTGCAATATAAAAAAAAAAACTTGTGCGCATAAACAGTACAAGGAAAATAATAAACCGATAAAATTATTTCACATTCATTATTTTATATTTACAGTGTCTGATAACAATGTAGCATATTTAATTCATTTCAATGTTGGGTTTGCATGGGAATAAGCATTTAAATAATTGTCGCAAACTGTAACCTTTTTTCACGTGGTAGGAATTCATTATGTTCCGTAACATTACCGTGATTCGTAACATTTCTATGCATTAAAGCGCGAGAATCCTTTACAGTCCGCGCTATATGGTCTCTTCATACTAAAGGACGTTCATACACGTTGCTTTTTAATTATGTAATGTTTTTACATATATATTAACTGTGGCTATATCGTGACAAATATTTTCGATATTGGTTTATGTAAAGACGTCTTAATACGTTACCTCATATATTCAGTCACGTCACATAAAATATACAGAATTTGATCACTAGACTGGAATAAATGTGAATGGGCCAGTTTAACTATATCAAATAGACCAGCCCGTTTGATTAGGGTAGTAAGTAGCATGAGATTCCTTTTTCACGAATAAGTCAACAAAATATAATGTAAATAGGTTGACTAGATAAACATATACGGTTTTTAGTCAGTACTTACGCATAGTTATTATTGAATTGAAAATTTAGTAATGCATATATTGTAATATTCGTGAGTAAAACAAAGGACATGAAATGAAAACATATGACTGTACTCGTACATATTTTTAAGTTATAAACTGTACTATACATTTTTTATTAAAAATAATCTTATCTGCACACACACATCCCTATTGCTGGGAAGTATATAGAAATACGTAATAGTTTCAAGCGGTTTCTTTAATATTCACACAGCCAACTTTTATAAAACCGGAACCGGTAATAGTAAGAAAACCGAATCTTTAGCCTTCCGGCCTTTTAGTTGGGATACACCCGCACCGCGGACAAAGGATAATCGTTTCTTTGCTGTGCTCAACAGACACTTTGTGTTTATCACTTAAAATGTTCGATCGTAGACAAAACTTATGAAATGCCACAGAGGCCTGACCTGTGAATATTGGACCGGACCGGACACGTTCGAAAAATGCTAAGCTTGTTCGGTTAAAACCAAACAGATAGCTAACCTGTTCGTAACATCACAGAGATGACACGACACTTACAATTTGTGTCACAAGATACAAAGTCAATTCTGTCACCCACCAGAACCTCGTAGCAACTTTATCGTTACAGACAAAAATATGCCTCCAAATAAAATCAATTTGGCTTAATCAAGTTTATCACTTGGTAAAATTGTTAGCCAGAAGCCGTTAAAAATCAACCATAAATGTACTGACTATGCGGGCATCGCTACACTACAATTCAGAATATATATATAGCGTTAGCAATAAAGATAACGCACCAACTAAAAGTAGTGTATGTGAAAGTTTTGGATTATTATACGGAATTTTAATTATATATTGAAATTATGTACGTATGAATTGTGCCATCTAATATTAGATGGCACAATTCATACGTACATATTTACAATATATATATATATATATAATAAAATAATAATTGTTTTCATAAGATTATTCATAATTGCTAATAAAATACTAAATTCTGTCGAAAAAAAGAAGTTATATAGAAAAATGTTTATTTTTAATCTTAATAAACAAGTTACCATAGTTAATTAATTACAACGCGGCAGGGTCAATACTTAATACAATACTAAAGAATATTTATTATACATAGCTTATTATTTATTACAAACATTATAAAACATGCTATATAACAATTTTATTATATTGCATTTTTAATGTTACGGAAGGAATATTCTGTTTGACTTTTTATTTTTTATTGCGACATACGAGCAAACAATTCACCTGCTAGTAATTTGTAACCATTGCTCATGAGCAATACCGGTTCAGGTATCACTGCCTACTTAAAGTGTATAAATCACAACGCTCAAGAAATCACCACAGATATGGTGTTTGTAAGTAGAAAAACTAAATGCTAATACCAAACTTTACTAGACCGGATCGGTTTAAGGTGATAAAGTACAAACTCTACTGTGGTAATGGGTAGTATGATGGTAAAAAGGTAATGTAGGTAGCATTTCAAAAACTTGCTTAGAACACTTTTCAGTAAATAGAGAAAACAGAAAGAACCATAATCCGTCCGCTAAAGATATTGGGATCCGACCATACAGAATACTTGCCTTTGCAAGAGGATATTCATGTTTATCATTTTATTTAACTTCGTTTTGTAAATCAAAATAAAACAATTAGTTTAGATGATTGATTAAATGATTCTATTTTTTTGTTGCATAAGTGTGAGATTTGGCAAGTCTTAATAAAATATTATAATTTATAAAAGTTTACCGCAATAGGCTATTTGACAAGTTTTTAAAATCCATTTTATATTATTTAGTAGAGTCTAAGGAACCCAGTAAAAGTTGTTATTTTTAATTCTGGTATATATTAGCTGAAAAACATCGAATTAAAAATTCAATATTTGAATAGTCCGCCAAAACGCTACTTTGACAATATGGCGCTGCAGTGAGGTCGGTGACGTCACTTGCCTGTATTCTGATCTGAGACAGCTGGCATATATATTTGTTTGTTGTAAACAAAAAACGAAAGTGCGATTGGATTTACTTTTTATCAGTGATTTATGTAACAAAATGTTATGTTGTTAAAAACTCCGGAAAAAACTATTTGTAAGTGTTCCAAAGAATATCGAAGTGCGCCGAAAGTGGTTGCAACTTTCTCGGAGGGATCATAATGACATAGCGAATAGTACAAATATTTTCTTTTGTGAAGACCATTTCGATGTAAGTAAACATAATATTTATATTTTGTAATAATTAATTACATTCAGAATGTTAATATTTTCGTTATTGATTTGAGGTTATACTACTTCTAATGTTTTTAACAGAATGTCTCTTGCAACTCACTTCGAATATTTCCGCTGTTTTCCATAATATTTGTTAAAATTTGTAGCTACAGAGTCCTATGATTTCAATAAGGAGTACACTAAAAGATCCGACTAAAACTTGTTTGTTCGTTACAGATGGAAAATGAAATGGCAAATTATTATCACTACAAAATGGGTTTCAGTCAGAAAATAATTTTAAATAATAAAGTTGTGCCTTCTAAATTTCATTGCCAGCCAGATCGTATTAAAAAAATGTGTGATGCTGGTACTTCCCGATCTGCATTTGTCAAACGGCAAAAAATGACGACGTAACGTGAACAAATTATCGTTTATGTTCACGGAATTGTGCCAAACAAACTTAATTATTTGTTAAAGACGTTGAAATTTTGTCTTTGGTAGGTTGTGAAAAAGAAAATGTGTTTGGCATTAAGATTTTGATTGTTGTATTGGAAATTGTAGTGCAAGGGTTTTTGTAATGTTTTGAATTGTTTTTATCTTGTATTTAAATAGAGATATAATGAAGAACAAAATGTGTATGTAAATTTCATCCCCGACAACATTATTTATAACCTATATAAGTTCTTGTGGAAGTTCATCATTATTTCACTTTCTTATGATATAATTTAAGTTACCAGTAAAGTGTAATTATACTTACTTTGCTGTTTTACATTTTTTTAGCTCCGAAACATAAATGTCAGAATTATTTTTGAAAAATAATCCGACCATGATTGCGCCGACTTGCGGCAGGTTTCTGCTGTCTGCTTTTACAAAATCGTTGTCCATGGTTGAAAGTACTTGTAAAATAGTGCAAATAAACAAAAAAAAAAAACATGAATAGTAAAGAAAATCTTAATATAACGGAGATAATCTACCACAACTAGGCGCAACACAAGTAGGCAAACGATGTTTACAAGCAAGTGACGTCATGATAAACGCGACCAATCAGAAGCGTTTTGTGTCACATGACAAACGTTTAAAAAATGCAATTTTTATTTACGGATTTTAAAATAAATTAATCATTATTTTCAACTTACGTTAATAAATAATCATTTTTTAACTCGTAATTTATACTGTTAACAGTAATTGACACTTTATTTTTCGCATTGTCAAATAGCCTATTACGGTTATAGATGTCGATTTTTTTTATAGGATAGGGCAGGAAACGAGCAAACGGATCACCTGATGGTAAGCGATAACCGTTGCCCATGGACACCCGCAACACCAGAGGAGTCACAAATGCGTTGCCGGCCTTTTAAAAGAGAATAAAGGGGAATATAATAGGGGAGTTGGGCTTCCGGTACCCTCACTCGTCAACACAGCGCAAGCGCTAATTCACGCCGGTTTTTTGTGAGGCCGTGGTTGATGTGGTGGTGATTTTTTTATCACACTTTGTAATCACTTTTTGTCTAAATTGCGGGTCTATTGCGTTAATCGCTTTACGCATTTTTAACAATACAATTGCTTTCACTGACTATGTGTAGATAGTCTTTACAAAAATATAAATCAGCGATGTTAATTCATATGATCGACCAGATAAGTACACGGCATGCAACCCTTACCTTATTAATTTTTACAAAATAATCTAATAAAAACCCGATATTTCAATATAAAATGAATAAAAATAAAAAAAATGATTTCTTTTTTTCTCAAAGAGTGCAGATATAATTAAGCGGCCATAACCCATCGACGCGACGTTCAATTTTTATATATATATTTATTGTAAATTTTTTATTACTGTTGACGCTGGATATTTTTATTTATTTCTCCCCAACTCAAATGTCGCAGACGATTGCGTTGAGGTATAAGTGTCAAAATATCAACAAAAAGGAAAATAGAAAAAGAAAAACAATATTATTAAACACCCATTGAAAAATAAACAAAAACATTATGATAATATTTTGATTGTATTTTATACTTAAAATGTTATTTGAACTCGATGTTATTTGGTGAATCACTTTTAATTTAATTACTTATATTGTAACAGGAACAACGTTATGGTTCGAATTTTGTGCTTCATGGTTTTTGGAAAATACTTTGAACGGTGTTCCTGACATGACAAGGGTTGTCATAAATATAGAGCTTTTTGGTCGATAATAAAAAATGTAAGGAATATATAGCATAAACGAGTATATTCCAACTCAGGATATAATTTACCTCCAACCTAGGAAGAGATATTTCAGATATACAAGTGGTAAAATATGTTTTACTTCTTGTAATGCAAACTCAACTCGTACACGCTATTTCACACCACTGCAGTGCTGTCGCTTCGTTTACTTTCTCATCTAGTCAGAGTTGAGTAAACTATCAACTCATATTAGAAATTATGTTCGACAGTCTATTATCTAATAGTAATGTATAATTATTAGTCAAAAAAATTTAGGAAAATATTATATGTTATTGTTAAAGAACAGTATTTGAATGATAGAACAAAGCTGGATTTCAGGAGTCATCAATATAGGAATTAATATAAATGTTCATACAAGCTTTTTTTAAGCTCACGATTCGTAAAGCTACAATAAATATTATTTCACTATTAATAAGAGCCCGTGTTATTTTTTCCGTTACGAATACCTTTATATACTTAAAGTCCAGTATTTAAAATTAAACTTGAACTCAAATGGCCGCTTCTGTATAGTTAAATATAGTTCTGTATAGTTGGATGGCGTTATTATGCCCACAAAGTACTATTCCTTTTTAACTGTACTCAAGAGATTTAAGTTTGAGTTCCGGTCTGTAATACGGGTCCTAGTTTGAGCCAAGCAGTGCGACAAAGGGTTTCAGTTTTACTCTACGACAGTTTTTCAATTATGTGTTTTACTAAAATGAATATATTTTTACAGCTATGGCTGTACGACGAAAATAATTATACTTACTAAGGAAAAAAACGGAAGTTTATACATATGAAAATGTATATATGTAGATGTTTTCCTCATCGCACTTAAGTGCACTTAAGTATACAATTACAAATTTTCTTTTTTTTATTATGGAATACCACGATTTGATTTTAGTTTTTTTTTTGTAAATGAGTTAGGTTCGCCAATCACGTTAACAGACTGATGAGAGGTAGTCATTTCTTCACTAGATATTTAATTTAAAATATTCTTTTGCAGTAGTTATTTATTAAAATATTTACATTGGCTTAAAACCTGTTGCAACGAAGCTAATATGTGGAAAAAATTGAATTCCCTAATTTTCGCCAGCATTCGGAATTTAAACGGATCGAACGGCATCAGTCCAGAGCGGTGAAAAATGAGGGACTCGTTCAAAAATGGAACGATACAAAATAATCGAATAAACTCGATTCCAAGGACGGTGACGGGCTCAGCGTACATTGGACTAGATGTGGCATGAGCATCATATTACGGCAACGGATATTTTTGCTTAGTATTAGGAATCATTTTGGTTTTTATTGAGGTAATTACCTCCACTATTCTTTTTAGGGCATAGTGGTTCCGATGAACTTGCATTGTTCGTAGAATACTAATCATTTGGAGTGTAAGTAAGTGCGCAATAAAGCAATTTCTAAGATAATACTTGTACGTAAACAAATATAGAAAAATTAACATATATATTTTTTAATAACTTTAAACAGTGTTCACGTTAAGTCACTAAAATTTAATTACAAAAAGATATGATAGAGTTAGGAGAGGAGTTTTATATAAATTTAAAAATAAATGTTCTTTGTGCGAACAAAAAACGTTTTTTAATTGTATATTGAAGAAAATTGACCTTCTTTTTATTTTTCATTAACCTTCAATGAAAAATCATAACATCTAAATGGAAAACAATCGTACTGGACAGCAAAATTACGCAGAATATGCGCTAGCAAGCCGCCTCACCCTCTTCACTCAGTTGGTCGAGACTAAAAATCATTTTTATCATATATAAAAATGTGCCGATAGGTAAACAAACTCAAACATTTATTTGTGAAACTAACTATTAACGTTTAACTATTTTCATACTTTACCAGAGTTAAAAATACTAATAGGTTAGGTCATTATTATTCTCGAATTACGGATCTGCGCGCGCCAGTGGGCCGTCGTCGGTGCCGTACTCCCTCACCTCGAAGCTTGGCTCCACGGGAAGGAGGAGGTCACCTACCGATTGACTCAGATACTCTCCGGGCACGGCTGCTTCGGTGAGTATCTGTGTCGAATAGGACGGGATGGATCGACACATTGCCACCACTGCGCATCCGACCTCGACTCGGCCCAGCACACGCTGGCGGAGTGCCCCGCGTGGGCCTCCGAGCGCCGAGTCTTGGACGCAGAGATCGGGTGATATCTGTCTCCGCCGATATTGATTGCGGTAATGCTGGCGGACGAGGGAGGTTGGAGGGCTGTAGCCTCCTTCTGTGAAGTAGTGACGCTCCAGAAGGAGGCGGCGGGCGCGAGGAAATCGCGCCCGCGGATATGGCGACTCGAGAGGGACCACGCCCCTTCCGTGGCCTTGGGGCGTCGTCGGTGGTGGATATCGGCGGAGGTATTGTAGCCTCCCCCGAGGAGGGCTCCCCTGTATCGGTGGGGGAGCGGAGGCGAGGGGTTCCCGGAAGTAGCTTGGTGTTCCCGGGGGCTCCCTACATGCCTTAGGAAGGCCATCCCTGAGGTTTTTAGTGGGTAGGCCTCCCCCTTCTGGGGAGGAGAGCCCCACATAACCGCCGGCTCGCCACAGCCGGGGTATGCAACTTAATGCATTTTCCTCAGGGGGAACAAAAAAAAAAGTTCATTATTATTTGTTCGCAAGTAATTTTACGTATTTAAAAAGTTAGGATAGCCATATTCAAAAAGATGTTTATTATTTGTGTGATCAGTTAATAATCATCTTATGTGTTGACAATGAAGAAAGTACTTAAAGGAGACTGGAAATATTAATAAAGGACAGGTCCAAAGTATCCTGCTTGCATAGTCAACACACAATCACTCTCGTTTTACTAATTTATTTTTGTTAAAACTTTTGCTTATTGTTTCACTTAATTCGCAGTTTTAGCTTTCTCTAAAACTAGATTTAATTATATACACTAGAGGTTCAATAATATACGCTTTATGCATGTATGGAATCCGTACATGTAGAAATGTAAACGCTTTATTTCAATCCACGAAAAAGTCCAAGGGCACCGTACTCCCATGAGGGAGTAGGTCACAATCACTAGCCATTGCGATGATAAATCGCAATGGATCATCCTACTGATACAGTGGCATATTATCTGTCATAGAAGAATCCATCATGTGTAGTAAGCCTATCAAGATTGTGCCCGTAAATTAACCTTCGTCGTTTCATTACCGGTCCAAATATTTTAATTAAATCTTTGTTGAAATAGTATTCCAGTATGATCGCAAATATTAATTCATTATGAAGAAGCCCTCGTCGAAGAAAAGCACATTGACGTTCAGGTTTCTAATATTTTCTTAGAATATACACGAAGTATTAGGACGAATCGCTAAGTCATGATTACAATATAAGCACCTCACATATATAATAATCCGATGGATTAATCTTGTTACTACTAGAGCACTTGGATATTTTAATTAAGTTTTTTTATTGAGATCATTTTTTCAAGTTTTATTTTACATATATCGCTTCAGCAGTCGATACTGATACGCAGATTTTTTTTTCAGATTTTTTATTTCAGTAGTCATATTGCATGGTTATATCTAAAAAGAAAGTGTATTACATTATTAAAATCTCCGAATAATTATTGTATAATTGTGACATACATCTAATTTGGTATTAAAATTCAGCTTAAACAGTTCAAATTTACGACTATGTCATAATATAGAAAGAAATAAAAGCCTTTACTAGTTATTTGCTGTATACTTGTGAACTAGAACCAATAGTGTAGCTTTCTTTGAGGTTCAAAATTGAATATATAAATACCTATTGAACAAGAATTAAAAGATCTTTATCTAATCTAAGTAAGGATGGAGTATTCTAATCTAGTAAAGATGATTTTTTTAATCTTTTTTTGTA
Source organism: Scirpophaga incertulas (assembly GCA_036419045.1). Taxonomy (NCBI): domain Eukaryota; kingdom Metazoa; phylum Arthropoda; class Insecta; order Lepidoptera; family Crambidae; genus Scirpophaga; species Scirpophaga incertulas. Next base: position 14,582,081 of record CM071630.1, on the reverse strand, counting down.
GTTTATTATTGTATGCTTAACGACTAGTACTCTTTACATTTATTCAAAGGTTCAAATTGAAATTTAATAGCTATAATAAAAATATGAAATATTCTATTACAATTTACATATTTATTCATTCTCTATCATCGCTGAATACGAGTTAAGCGATCTCGGAATAATAAGTCTCGTAAAACTACATATTACGGTATCCAGTTTCCTCTAGGTCCATGGCAACGGTATGAAAAGCGGGAGATGCTGATTAAAAACATGACTTTCCGAATGTCCATTTCAATCGAGGCTATTCAGTCTCGTCATTGCCAAAGCTATCACTTACGAACATTGAACTGGTTGAATACGAGAGATAACATTGGTCAAGAAACATATTAATAATATTATTTATTGAGAAACTAACTACACAGAAACAATTTTTTAATTAATATACAGAACAGAAGATCATTATTTGTGAGAAACACAAAAAGACCTAAGTTGTTCATTAAAATCTAGATACAGGTTAGTAGCGTAGTACATAATAGTAGCGAATTTCGTATATAGCACTCAATGACGTGAGTTATTAACTGAAGAGGAAGACAGAATACTAAAACTGATATTCTGAGTTTTCTTAATAATAAAAGAAGATGGTAAGAATATTTTAAAACGCTTGTTTGAAAAAAAGATGAGCCAGTGTTAAATGAGGAGGAGGAAAAAAGGAGGACGAGGAGGCAGAATTCACATTGGAGAAAGTAGAAAATAGATATAAAGTTTAAGTACTGAAGGCTAGAGAGGGCTGCGTGATATACATGGTGCTCTTATGTACTATTAATTCAATGTTTGTTGGAAAAAACGCCAAGTAGCATAAGACTGATAAAGTCTGTCATTATGCCAATGTACATGAGTAAAAGGGTACAGCAAAAGTGTAATAATTACCAATACATATTTGTGCCTACTCAGCATTGTAGTTAAATTTAAATTAAAAGAGTGATTAATGAAACCGATAAGAAAACGTGTAATGTACAAGCCGGTTTTAGGAATAAAAGGGAGTTTATACAGAGAAATGGGATGAATTATGCATATTCATTAAATCATTATCTCTTTGTAGTATGGAGTGTGTACAGTGCCCATTGAAATCATTAAATAAAGATTACAAAATTTGCGTTTGGTTAAATGGGACACAAACTAGTTTGATATCGGTAAAGGTGTCAGTCAAGGATGTAGTTTCATCGTGACTTAAACAGTCACGGTGAAACTACATATCCTCATGGATTATTACTCCGTCCTTATAGACTTTTCTATCTATTCATATCTCATATCATATTTATCTATTCATGGACGACTGTTTAAAAGATTTTAAAAATTATGACAGGGTATTGAGAATGAATAAATTAATTGTCAAGCCGACTTCTATATACCTACTGACGGTCTGACTTTTAGCATCGTTGGAGAAGCACTTGCAAGACATGGTTGATATATGTAAGAGACATAAAGATGATGAAATGTAAATTTATGACCGAAAGAAATGAATGTTTATAGCGAAGGAAAGGGTTTATATATAGATTCTTGTTTATAAGAAATAGTAAGTAAGAGTCTGACATTCAAAGAAGAGTAATGGTAGGAATTAAAGTAAATGTGGCTATAAATGGCTCCATTAACAGTCAGACCTTGTCAAAAAAGGCAAGTTTGACTGTATATGGGTGCGTGCTGGCCCCTAAGCATGTGTGGTGAATGCTGAGTGTAGCGAAAGTAAGATAAAAACAGGATTCATGTAGTGGAAATGATAGGAATGAAATGGCTGCAGTGACGATGAAGGATTAATTGCGAAATAGTTTGACTAGGTAAATGTGCATTGTGAAATAACATACAAAATTCTAAAAGAGGATGTTTAAATAAGTGGACATGTAGAAAGGACGCCGAAGAAAGAAAACTGACGATAGGAATTTATAAGGCAAATATGAATTGAGAAATTGGTAGGGAGATATCAGGAAGATCAACTCAATAGTACCCGTAACCCACGAGCGTGCATGAAAGTATTAAAGAAAGGCGTGGAAGTTAGGGAAGTATGTTTAAATCGTAACAACCGGAAAACTGCGATGTTTTGTTTTCTGTACTTAAGCGACCTAGTCACTAGTCGTACCAAGGTAGTCGGGGAACTTTACCTAACCCTATAGAGGCGGGAGTATATGAATAACAAAAAAAAAATGCGGAGTTTACAATTTTCCCCGAAGTTGATCGGTTTCGACGATGCTCTAAATCAATACCTACGGTTAAAGAAAGTAAATCGATCAAATCATCTTGTATCGATATGTAACTAAAATCATAGGAAATTTCTCTCGATTGATGACAAAATTTTCACGATTACAAAGCACTACAACAAGAAAAATGACAAAATATTACACTCACAGTTCTAAAGATGCTGCAAAAGGTACAATAAGGTCATCATGTCTTATCAAAGAGTCCTAAGCCTTCATTTATTGAAAATGGAAAAGATAACAGTCACAGTGTTTTAAGAAATCATTTTGGATTATGTTATAAAAATAACTAATACCTATGCACAGTAATAATATTTAAAAATATTTCACCTATTTTCAGGCAAGATTGCATTTGCTAACAAGGCATAAACAACTCAAACTTGGCTTGAAATCAATCCAGCCCATATTCAAGGCCAAATAATAATAATTTTTAATATAATCTTTAATAATATTTCATAAACAACATATTATGAACCATTTTAGAAAACTCGTTAATAGGCACGCCATCACTAAATTTTTAGAAATTTCTGCTAACAATTTAAGAAACAATAGCTAAATTATCTTGAAAACATATATCTAGCTTAACTGCTGTTTGAAAATAGGGTTTGATGATTCCATGGCTATTTTAGTTGCTTACAACTGTAAATGTGATACGAGTATTGAAGAGAGTTTGAAACCAGTGCGTCTCAAAATTTTGTGTAAGTAAGAATTTCATAGATATTTCTAATTTTAACAAGATAATTGATTCTATTAATAGGTATATATATATATATATATATATATAATATATATCCATCCGACCATCCCTCCTCTTGACAAACTCTGACGTCCACTTGTACGTACAAAAACACAACACATGTTTCCGGGCACAAAAGAAATAAAATACATTATAATATAAACATGACTACAGTTCAAACAAACATTAAAACGGAAAACGGTTTATCTGCTATAAATATCAATATTTTATTTTATACCTATAAATAACTTTTTTATAGGTATATAATGTACGTTGTAGTTTATTACCTATAAATACCTATCAACAGTCAACAGTATCAAGTGTTTTATGAAGTTAATCGAATCTTAGACATATTAATTAAAATTTTCTTCAAGATTTTTTTTTTTTATAGCATAGGGCAGCAAACGAGCAACGGATCACCTGATGGTAAGCGATAACCGTTGCCCATGGACAACCCGCAACACCAGAGGAGTCACAGATGCGTTGCCGCCTTTTAAAAGGGAATAGGGGGAATAGGGGAATATAGGGAATAGAGGGGATAAGGGGGTTGGGCTACCCTCACTCACTCGGCGAACACATATTCACGCCGGTTTCTGTGAGGCCGTGGTATCACTCCGGTCGAAATTCGTGCCGAAGCATGGCCTCCCACGGTATTGATGAAAGATGTGAAGTTTTAAATTATTAAAACGATAAAAAATTATTCTAAGACATTTATTTCATTTACAATTCAATATGCCAATCCATGACATGACAACAGAATAAATATGAAACACCAAATGGAAATATACGCCCAGAGAATAAAAATGTTATAAACATATCACCCGTTAAAATATTAGTCATATCGATGATATTGTAAGATTCTATCACAATATCGACATTTATCAGTCTTAAATCATAATGCAATGTTGTTATGTCATTTACTATAGCGTGCATTTTCCCATTGAAACACGAAGACAATAGTACTTAAATCTAACTAAAGGCTGAGCAGGACGTTTCCATTCGTTTGCGATCTAGGATAAGGTCGCGTGGACTAGCTATTTATCACTGTTTTTATTGTTTTGTGGAAAGAAAGGTTTAGAGAAAAAATTTCACAGTAAGTGTTGCTAACAGTCATTAATGCTAGTGACAATTTAACTAATTTCGAAAATAGGTCAGTAATAAACAAGTCCTTTCATTTTATGTACTATAATCCTACAGGTAAATCACATACGAGTATAATCGCAGGAAAATAAATAATAAAATTCTACTAGAAATAATAATTAAATATACAAGATTATTGTTTAAAATTCTCCTTAAATTCTTGACTTGACTTGAAATTGATATTAATATATTATTTACATTTGACTTTTAATCGATGAATTTGATTGAAATATTGTACTGATTTTATAATATTTTAATCATAACCATGCTAGGGACCCAAGCAAATTGTATACTCAAACCATTATCACTTTCACAATTTTTAATTTCGTTAAACCGAAAAAGACATCCAGACACTATGAACCAATATCTAATATGTTATCTGACACTCTTACGGTGATATATATTATCATGAGTCAACCTGCAAGAACTTGTGAAGAACCACAAAGATGTATGTGCATTTAGAGTGGTTTTCTGACGACACTTTCACAAGGACAGATTCGAATCCCTCGGTTGTATCTAGCTATAACGAAGGCTACTAGTAGCTCGATGACATATTTTACTATATATATATAGTATATATATATATATATATATATATATATATATATATATATATATATAATATGTATTTTACTATAGTACACAATATTTAATAACTAGTAATTATTTGTCTATGTCGCCATCGGACAGGGCTTGTAGTGATTCTTGAAGAAGTATATTAGTTCTATGATAGAAACATCTATTCATCACATCTATTAATCACATATAGATAGTTTAGTATTTAATCTAGAATTATCCTTTTAATATAGATTCATCCCAATAATATAGAATCATTAATATAGCATTGATCCCAAAAAAACAAGAAATCTGGCCAGGAAAGTATGTTAAAATTTTCGATTGCAAACAATATCTTTTCCGTCTTTTGTTTGTATAATCAATACTAAATGGAAGTTAGGAGTGCTGTTTTAGGACCGTACTTAGTATAAATATTACAGTTAAAATTTTGTATTCATTATATAGAAGATGCGTAAGGAAAAGGAAAGAACGAATCTTTAATATAACTCATTGTGCTCTCTCAACTATTAGCAAGAATGTTTTTGCGGTGCAATCCCATAAGGTTATTGCAGCAATTTCTTAAAAATAAATATTAGTTTGCAATTTCTATTAAATAGAACAACAATATGTTACTTAAATGTATGACGATATATGTATACGAGTATTTCTCTTTGGTGGTCTTATTAATTATTAGACAATTACACAAATCATTTTTATTCTTGTAATAGTGAGCATAATGAACCGTATCAGTTTACGCGGTCTTACATTTACGCCAACAAAAATAAATGTATTCAGTCTCATCAGTATTTAGAGTTGTAATGAAAATAAAACCAGTTAATTCTAACAATTAATCTGCACTGTGCACACTTATATACATTCTCCTCTGATTTTGCAGAGCAAATTAAAACAATATCATCAGCATTGTTATGATTTATGCTTTGGTTTAATTTTAATGATTCAATTGCTACGTTGCCAAATAATTTGAGTATGATACACAATGACATTATAGCTATTATATATATAATATCAAATTGTTTAAACTTGTAAAGGAAGTTGGGTTCAGACTATTTATCTAAGTCCAACTTCTAATTGACGACTCAGTAATGTATTTCGTTCTTCAGGAACTTTCGTAACATAAATATAAGTAAGCCCATCAAAATATAGTTTAACTCTTTTAGACTTCTATTAGATATGTCATCCCAACCAGAATTGTCCTTGTAAGGCAGTGTGCGACGAGTCAAACCGCTATCGTTACTACTATTATAAACGCGGAAGTTTGGAAGTATGGGTGGATGTTTGTTACTATTTCACGTAAAGTAATGAATTTAATGAAACTATAGAATAACTAGCTTTTGCCCGCGACTTCGTTCGCGTGCTGGACCGCTGCCGGTATTTATCACCGAAACGGTATTTATCGCCGAAATTGCTATGACTCTGCATTTTAAATCTGTGATATCTTCGAAAATATTTATTTAATTTACATGCTGTAAAAAGCTATATTGATCTTTATGTATATATCTTTAAATGCACAATGTATTTAAGATACTTAATTGGATAAGGATTAATACTGTATTGCTTAAAATCGCTTCGTAAATAAGCCATTATTTCTCGTACAAAGTAAAGGATAAAAAATGGTTATTGTGGGTTATTCCTAAGAGATAAACATATACCATCACGGACTTTTTTGTAGACCTTTTTAAGTTGTACAATACTGTAGTAAATTGTTTTGATCTATCTTGTAGGATTCAGTCAGCGTTTACAATGTAAGCGCAAAAAATGTGTTTTTTTACGACCTCACATTAGAAACCTCAAAAATTGTAGCCTATGTGTTATTCTGATGTATAAGCTATATTGTGGTAAAGTTTCATTCAAATCCATTCAGTAGTTTTTACGTGAAAGAGTAACAAACATCCATACATCCATACTTACAAACTTTCGCCTTTATAATAGTAGTAGGATATAGCGTATACATCAAAATAACACATAAGCTACAATTTACAATGATATTCAGTGAATTATCTAAGATATAACCATAAACGTCAAGTAAATAGGAAACAAAATTACCATCTGCTAGCTATTTCTGGCGTGCGCTGCCAAAACCTAATACTAATCCTACGCAGACGAAATTGTGGGCACCAGCTAGTCAATATATAAGCTAGTATTACAAAAAACTAAGTCAAGTGGGTCAAGCTAATATAAGTAAGATATTTTCACGTTTTGAAAAGCTAGATCACACAAAAGTCTCATCTGCAAAAGCAGATGATTATTTTTATAATTATATTTGACACGTCCAATCACATTGGCAGCACAATATGAATAGACTAAACTGGCAACAAAGAGTCGTGAGTATATCATATAGTTAGCATCAATCGAAAATACTTCATGTTCATTAATTTTATAAGTAGTCCCAGTATATGCCTGTGTGACCACATGCCATAAAAATATTTTATTTCTTTACGTATGACAGGAAAGCCCTCAACCTTCAGCTTACCTGAAATAGTCCTGCACCTGAATTCCTAAACAAATCAGGAACTAGTTTTCACGCCTATGATTGTAAGTAATAGTATAAGAATAGTAAAGGCGTATTAGGCGTATCCAGTTCAATACGCTAAAATTTATGTGGAATCTTATTTGAATTTGAAATTTATATTAGCTTTATATTTTTTTGTCCCTTGTATATTGTTTGTTTTATAATTAATACATATAGTATTTCTCTTTGAAAATTGTTGAGAATTATTACCATGTACAATGCATTTAAAAAACATATGTTCAGCGGACCCGATCACCCACTAGGTCAATCCATCAATATAATCCATCAGTCCACGAGAAATATCATCTGTTTAACCATTCACCTACTACAACCTTTTGTATAAAGCTTGGAAAATATATCGATATTAATGCTATTTTTACAGTTTTTGTTACTTAAACAATAATAATATATTCTCCTATGAGAAATTTAAACAGAAAACTAACAGACAATCAAATTATTAAAAAAATATTAATAAATGATTAATTTTAACTTGTAAAATACGCGTGAGTGACTGAATAAGCAAAACAAAATAAACTATTTTGTGGAATCGGTGCTTGTTTTAGAGTACGTACCAATAAGACTAGGATTAGATATTGAGGTCGCTTCACAATTTTATCATCTATATATTCTCAAATGATATTGAAAATTTTATCTACCGTCCATCTAGCTATATTGCTATCATATTTTTTATGGAAATAATAGAGTTCAATAATACTGTTACAATATTGACAATTTGTTGAACTTTTTTCATTAAATTATTTTTAATATTGTCCAGAGAAAATACTTCGACAAAATCGAGAGAATTTTAGTTCATCACGGATATAGGCGAATTAATTCCGAAAGATATGGAATTCTTGTAAAAATAATACAATAATAAAATATTATGTATATAATACTTGTAGAAGTTATATAAAATACAATTTAGAAATTAATTTATAACAACTACAATAATAGCAAATGTTATTGGCCGTTTAAAACCTTTATTAAATTTTAAAGCTGTATGTGGCAACATAACTATAATGCTTGTTATTATATGACAAAAAGTACTATTATGTACTTATTTATGGCAAGTGTTGTTAAGAAAAATATTATATAACCTAACAATAAACAATAATTTGATTGCTTTAATATAATGCATTCTTAAAACAGGGTCTTAAAACAGGCTTATTGTATAGAGCTCTTTTACTAGATTTTTTGTTCGGGTCCAATTCAGTAATCAAATTTTTACCTCCATCATTAGATTGACCAATTAATGTGATATTTTAATAATTATCAGAATTAAATGTGTGTAATTAAACCTTCAATGATAATATAATTACCATTAAAGTTTATCATTAAAACGATAAATCTCTTATTGTTTCAATATAATTAAGAATATACGACTACTGCCATGCAATTTGCATATTATATTTCTTTCTACTATAAGCTTTCCACTGTAAGTAAAACGAAATGGTTTAACTAATTGAATACAGTACTGATTCATAAGAAAATTAAATTATATTAACCGTCACAAATTCTGAGTTACATATGAATTAAATGATAGTTCTTGTTATATGGATTTAATATTTAGCACACAATAGCTGAAGATAATGATATTAAATAAGTTGTAATCGTTTTTTATTATCTCAATTCAATTGTAACTAAAGCTGGATACTTTTAGCACTAAAATTTACTCCGGAACATGATTTACTGTCTAAACTGTCAGTGCAGCTTAACCCATAATTACCTACGTCCGCACCCTTCGCATATTTACCTACATATACCATCCTTTCCATATGTCCGACCTCGGCGTTATTGCCCTTTTAGGGCTTAGCAGAAACTATCACAGGAACTTCACTTAAAACATTCTTGGATGTACCTTTGGATTTGGTGATTCTAATTAATTTATTATACCTACAATATTCCAAAAATATTACACATATAATCCAGTTTTGAGGGTTTTTTTGGAGGGGATTACTTGTTATAATATAAAACAAAATTTGTGCAGGTAATAAATAATGAAATAATGAATATTATATTGTAACTACACGTTTAATATAAAAATGCTAAATAAATGTCAAAAATACAATTAAGGTAAAAAAATTCTTTAAGGTTTTATTTAATTAAAAAAAAAGCTATATATAATAATAACTTCCGTCATTTCAAATTTAACACAATTGACACTATTTATATGTTATTAAAGCGTGTCGTTGTAATCATGAATTGTCATCCAAACTAAACGCATATACAAAATCTCAGCTCAATTGGCTGAGGGAAAGTGTCTTAAAATTGAGTTGTAAGATTTGACCCGATCATACAAACACACATACATTGCAAGTTAAATAAAAGCTTATAATAATAAAGCAAATGGAAAACAATCAAATCTGAGTCCTCAAAATTCCATATTCAGGTTTTCAACAACAACAGCAACAACAACATTTTTGCGGTCTTTAATATACAAATGTTGTCACAACAAGCTACCGCAAAATATTTTTCCGTTTTTTTATATTGAAATGCGTTCGAGTTTTAGTCGAAAATCAATTAAAGAAGTTTGACAGATTTTGATAGCTTGATGTGCTGCTTCTCGTTAATTATACTCGTAGGTATTCATCTTCGTCGTTAAACAATGTATAATAAATATATATGTAAATGAAAGGAATAGTAAAATTATGTCAATTAGCAATGCAAGCAAGCAATGTCCTTATAACGGTGATTCTGCAGTTCTTATTATATTTTTATTTATTCATATTCTATGAACTACGAAAACTATCAGACACTTCATATAAATGCGGTATGACGGCCGGCGGTTTGCGTATATAAAACGGTAATAGGTACTGCAAATAATAAATGTATACAAAATGATTTCTTCTACGGCAGCAATGCGCTAATGTAAAGATGCACTTTCAATAAAGATAGTTCCAATGACCAATCACAGTAAGCTTCGGAGTCCAGGGAAAACGATATACCAAGTCACGGAAATAATAATTGACGTGATAAGAAGTGAAACGATTATGAATATAGGGATATAGGGATCTCATACAACAGCTTAAAATCGTAAACTTTATTATCTAATAAAGATATAGAGATATAGGTTTTATCTAATAAATCTAGTTATTGAAGATATAACAAATGAAATGAGTAAATTAGAAGGTATCAAATAATATAGTACAAGAGAAGATGATTTTATTTCCAAATATTTACTCACCAAAAGCATAATTACTAAATTGATCAGTGTTATTTATTATTTTAAATAAAGATTAAATTAAAATTACTAAGCTTAATATATTAAAATTCTAAACAGCCCGTTGCTATTGGCTAGTGTGCTAAAATGATACTAGTATTATCACGTTGTATGTTAATATTTATTCTCAGATCAATAACATTACCAGTATTTTGGTCACCTGCTACAAGATCTGAGGGTCTATGCACGTTTGTAATCATGTTTGGTGTCCAAACTCACAGAGTAACCCGTCTTACTGACGCTGCAATGATGTTTCAATTCAGAAATCGGCGTTGTTACAAGTTACGCTCCATACATTTCAGATCTTGATATTGATATCGGTTGATATTGCTAATTTCTGAGATATTATTGGAAAAATGTTGAAAAGTAACTAGTGAGTGTCATAAATAGATGACAAATACGGGGAAAGCCACGTCTGAAATAATGTAATTATTTTTGTAAATAAATAAAAAGTTTGATTAGATAAAAATATATTTTCATCATAAGATCTTTATGTTGTATAATATTTTAAGTAAAATAAATCAGTGGCTTTGATTAGTACAGCACCTTTCAGGTTTTCAGAAAATACAATTAAATAATGACCTGAGCTAGAAATACGTATACAAATTAGAATAACTTAAAACACGCTTTTAATAAACTCGTTTATTACTTACTCGGAACTAATAGCTGGATTCATCAATTTGACAAGAAATTCATTCTTATGATGCTACGTTTATATGGCTATATTTACTAAACATGATAATTAGAGTAGTGATACTTTCACTATACTTTAATACTACACTATAATTACTACTGTACGTTGTAATATACTATAGTCTTGTCATAAATATTGGTACCTGCACATTAAAATAAACTAAAAAAATCTATTGCGTAAAATTGATGATTTTAAGTATGATATCATTGTGAACATTCATAAACGATTGATAGATTCCAAATTAAAATATAATATTTATTTTTTTATTTTTAATAGTAACCCCAACCCCAACCCCAGGTATATCATAAAATAATAAAATTTCAAACCCATCCAAAGACATCCAAAACGAAAGACACAGTGCACGAAAATTACCACACAAATTATGAGATGACGATAGTGAAATGATAAATTAGATTTCTATGCACATTCTGTAACCTTTTGTAATTCAATCAACACAAATAACGGAAAGCGTTGAAACGTGTGGTCGGACCAACAAACTAACATGTAAAGTCCCAAATAAATATATAAATTTAAAGACTTGTTATGTTATTATCTATACTAATATAATAAAGCTGAAGAGTTTGTTTGTTTGTTTGTTTGTTTGTTTGAACGCGCTAATCTCCGAAACTACTGGTGCGATTTGAATAATTCTTTTTTTGTTGGATAGTCCATTTATCGAGGAAGGCTATAGGCTAAATAACATTACGCTATGACCAATAGGAGCAAAGACAGAGCGGTAAATGTGTAAAAAACGGGGAAAATTATTCATTTTTGAAGGCTTTCTTTGCGTGCGCTGCGAAAACGGTTCAAGATACACAAAAAATATGTATGAAAGAATTATTCCTCTATACATGATCTAAAAAAAAGTCCGCGACGGCATATGTCTATCTTTTAAGGTTTAGTCACAATGACCGTTTTTATGGTACCAAATTTGGTCGAAATAATTTGTTTAAGTTGTATCAACATAATAATACTAAAAATTCTGCGGAAACTCGACCATTCCGAAAATCCCGCAAGAACGGGAACTATGTGGGAAAAACCAAAAATCTGCCGGAAGTCACTATTCCACGCGACGAAGTCGCGGGCAAAAGCTAGTTACTCATATAGTGTGCAAGTGTCAACATAACTAGAGCGTAGTGGAAAGAAGTCTTAAGTCCACACAAAACTGCACTATTTTTTTTTCTTAAAACACTACCGAAGAAGATCATAAACCAATTAAATTATCTGCCTCTACAACATTGGTATCTGAGCCGATTCGCTCCCGCTACAAATCCATGTTGCATTACAATAACTTGAATTGCAAATGAGCCACGAACAGGTGCTTAGGCTGCCGCATCCATTCTTATAGGCGCTATTATTTAGCCACGTGGGCCCAATAATGATTATGTTATGTTAATTTATTTACTAACTTCAGAACATCGGTGTCGCTGTAATCTTAGTACTAGGCTTTTAAACGGCAGGACGTGTGTTTATACTCGCAATGCAGCAGTGTTTATAAATTTTCATGTACATTTTTTGCAAGGTGGGATAGTGTGGCCTACTACTTGGTCGATAACAAATCGAGAGGCGTGTGTAGGACTCTTCCTACACACGCCTTTATAGATTTGCCTGGGTAGAGACCCTCACGGAAGGGTATACCGGACTAAAACATCTAGATGTTAATTTTGATTTCACAGGATAGCACAGGAACAAGGATCCCAATTTCTTGAAGGTATTAAATTATCAAATAAATATTTTTTTACAATTTGATGATATTATATTTTCGATCGGTAGCTACCTATATATCCTAATCATTTCAGAAATAAAATACGCCTAAATTTATTCTTATAAAATCATCTTTTTATTAGAGCATGACCCGTTAAGATTGGTATACCTGTTTTGATAGAAAGGCTGAAAGACAAACTTTGCGTTGTTGCGGTTTTCCTTTTATAAGTAACTTATCATTACAATTCCCTATCATCATCACAGTTCATATCTCTCTTCATCGAGGAGCAATAAGCTTATGTCCTAATTATATTAAGGTAAACAGGCCTTAGTTAACGACGCTGATTCAAAGCAGATTCGTCGATTTCACATACAATATTATTTGATTTCTCAAGTGTATATAGTTTGCTTCACAATGCTTACTTCGTCGTATGGGTGTCAAATAAATAAACATATGAAATTCAAATAAAGATAAACATACTTTTATATTGTAGGATAGACCCCGGGCTACCTAATCTATTGATTTGAAGATCAGTCCCGAGACCATAGCGTCACCTACAAGCCCTAAATTCTCTGTATATATTAAATAGCTTCATTATCGTTATAAGCTTTTACTAGAAACAATGTTATCATAGATTGTTACCATAAAATGTTTTATTTTTTTGTATACTAAGCCTTATGCTATTTAGATTAAGTTGGTAATCGGTTTAAGAAATTTTAGAATTTGATGTTGTTGTCAATACATCTATAAATAAACTAACGTTGTTATTTCATCCCTAGTAAAGAAAATATTACAGTTATTTGAATTTAACTATAATGCTGAGACAATGAGGTAATCGGTTTAAGAAATTTTAGAATTTGATGTTGTTGTCAATATCTATAAATAAACTAACGTTGTTATTTCATCCCTAGTAAAGAAAATATTACAGTTATTTGAATTTAACTATAATGCTGAGACAATTTCAGTATTTCCAGCAACTATTCATCGAAATCCATACTATTTCATTATTTTTTACAATTTTATATCTGACAATAGATTACGATTCAAGCGAAGAGTTACAAGTCAAAGCTAGTTTCGAATATAAGCTGATCTTGAACATTTTGAGGCTGATAAGATTATCCCCGAAACAGATGTGTAAGCCGGTTTCTCGTAAGCCGTCAAGGCTGATCAATCCCAATCAACTCTAGCTAAATTCATAAATCATATTGAACGAATCAATAATGACACATTCATATCTTAAAATACGTTATTATATTTAATATTACTCTAAGGTGCTGAATTTATTTATTATGCAGTGTAGGGTTTAAAATAGGAACTAATAAATAAATGAAACATTTACAAGCTACTAATAATTTAAATAATTAGGTTTCGAATGAAGGTAAAAATACACAAAAAATTGTAAATCATAAATATCGATGGATGCAAGGATAGAGAAAGGCCTAAGAACGTATGAATAGACTATGGGAACGATATGGATCATCGTTTTAGAAAAATGTCCTATATTTTAATAATAACATATTTCTACTTAACATGTCTGTGCCAATCGAAAATATGCTGAGTTAAAATTATAGTACTACTCCTTGAGAAGAGTCTTGTGTTTCAGTAGACTGTATGTGGATAGAAGAGATGATGCTAAATGGGTTATTAAGAAAAAGAAAACAAGCAGAAATGATTTATGAGGTATTAATTCGTTTGTAAAATCTGGGTCTGATCTGTTACCATATCCAGTATTAAATAGGGTCTTTCCATCTTCGAGAGAAGCTAACTTATTCGCTTCACTCTAGAACAGATCTAGGTAATTGAACGTTTTGTACCAAAAATGTCCATAATATTATATATTTGTAAATACTAATACTTTTCTTAAGGACCTTAAGATTTCAATAATTCACTTTTGATGTCAACTTCGATTATCTTTTGCACGTAATATTGCTCCCGCTTTCTTGCTAGAGAAATAATAATTTAATAACTAATCCGAGTATAATACTAATAATAATGTAATTCGTCCGGAAATAAGATTATATGCTGAACATTTTTACGGTGTTCACACTTATACTTAATATATACTTATACTTTGTCATGATATCCCCATAACCCTTGGGGTGATGTCGAGCAAATTGTATTGTCTGTCGTTGCAAAAACAATATGCAGCAATGGTAAATGGCATGTGCAGCTCACTTATGATAATGTCACTAACATACCAATAGTAGTTAGATATAACTACTACATTTTATTGACCGATGCTCCGAAGAATTGAATGATGCAATAGGCACACATCATTTTATAATATCAATTAACCATCTATTTAATAGAAGTGAACAAATATTTAATGTTAGCAATAATCGATAACTGCATATAATCGATCAATCGGACAAAGGCTTAGCATATGCTGAGGTGAAGCGCCGGTATTTCGTTAGTATCATGTGTGATATCCGAATTACTAAAAGAAAATCTTGTTATATAATACAAACACAAATATATAATGCCTAACTGAAAAATAAATATTTCTTTTCTTTATTATATATATTCTATTCTTTTAACGTTTTTTATAAAAACGTTCATATCCGTTATAGCGCAAACTATTATTTAACATTAAAGCAAATTAAATATAGAAAGACAAAATATTGTATTTATTGTTTTAATTTATTTTTGTTTTCTTATTGTTCCCCTGAAAAATAAAACGGATACCTAGAGTCATCAAATTCCAACCTAAGCATATGACCGTAATAGAAGAGCTTAATGCGATTTCACGACCACCTATTACTACTTAAGCCTCAAACTGCTTCAGCTCAGCCATTTTACCGAAAAAATGCCGGAGTTTCTTGGCTAATATTTATTAGTTTCGTTTGGTTTTCAAGTGAAGTCTCAACAACAACATGGTGCCAGATGATGAGGGACAAAGTGTAGCTTTTGAAGGTGAGTTGACTACCAGTCCGAAAAGACCTTTAAAGACTGTTCAACTTCATTATAGATGAAAGCAAAACACCTAAAGCATAGCACAACGACGTGGTGTTCAAGAACAGGGATAGCAACCAGTTGAAAAATAAAACGTCTAGCGCGCAGGTTTTACCACTTCTAGCTTCTCGAAAAAGACCGATTCTTAAAAGACTACAATACCATAAACTACATAATAAATACTCGTACATAAGGAAGGCTTCGATTCCATCTAGGTTTGAGCCGCCCTTCAATCTATCGATCCAAGTGCAATACTGTATGAGAAAAAATACAATATGTGTTCGCTTTCAGGACCTGAACTCAAAACCAATATTCCTTCAGTTAATTACATTGGGCGATGTGATTGGAGGCTGTTGGAAGTGGTTGACGAGTATGTTGTTGACTAGGGCAAATAGTCCAACCGCGAGGCTGCGTGCGCGACTAGCAATCGCGCACGCCGTGGTGATGTCTCTCTGTCTGGGGGACTGTCCAAGTGTTCTCGGACAGTCCCTCCCATGGCGTTGGCTCGACCAGATCTAGGTCAAGCCGGCACCGGAGCACATGGTGGTAGAATCGTGAAAGCGCACCCCGCCATGTGCCCCGCATGGGCCTAGAGAACCTCTCAGAACGGAGAGCCCCACACACGGCCGAGCCTGGCTAGGCTCGGCCGTTTGTGGGGCTGTGCCACGGTGCATAAGGAGCATTTGCCTTCAAAACAAAAAAAAAGGGCAAATAGTCCAACTAGGTAGGTCCAACTTGATTGTTGATGAACCGATGCCAATGTAGCCCATCTGTGACCCATCGGTGTAGAGATCCTTGGGGAAGCCCTATGTCCAACAGTGAACGTCTATTGGTTGATACTCGTATGATGATAAGTAGAGCTATATCATTTTCTTTTATAACATTTCAAACTTACCATAAATTATATAAATACACTGAGATGAGATGTAAAATAAATCCTTTTGAGTCTTTAAACTTGTAAAGAAATTCTATATAATTTGATAAATGGATGCTGAAAATATTTGAGTGATGGTTGGGATATCTCTCGTAACAGCGGCCATTTCATGGTGCAAATGTAAATCTTGACGTGTTGCTGTGTGTGCTATTTGTGCTTTTAGGTTATAGCTCTCCCAAAACCTTTTTTGTTACTTTACTGATTATTGATATGCTATGTCTGTTATCTGAAATTTTCATTAAATTAGCTTTCTTCGGTCCATAATTTCTTACCCGATACATAAGGAATACATTTGTATTTGATAATAAATTCAAAAGAAAATCTTTACCAGCCGCAATTTCATAGGCCTATTATATTGGTAAAAGAAACAATATTCCCAAAGAAATAACTAACTAAATGTTTACCTATATTATGCATCTAAAGTTATATAAGAGCTAAAAGTGATATTGTTAACTAATTAGCGAGAGAAACGCTGTAATTGAAACATTCGCGGAGACATAAGATTCCAGTGGAAAGTTTGCAGCAACCAAGTTTAAAGTGCAGCTTCTGTTAGTAAGTTAAAAGTTACGGCGCATTGTACCGTTTCTGGAGGAAATGTATGAACAAGGCGAAACTTTGGGTCGCGTATGTCTTAGCATTAAAGGCAGAAAGTTAGTTAGGTTATGATACACTCGGAATGTTTATGTAACAACTGGCAATATTCTACACTATGAGAATAATTTTAAACGAAGTTGTAGACACAAGTATGTGGGCTGACGCTCACAGCTTAGTGGCTTCATTCCGTGTGCAAGGGTTGAATTTTTTTGAGACTTAGTTTAATTTGTTATTCTACTTGTTTACATACTTCGATAATACTTAGGATGACTCATATAATACACAATTTTTCCTACCAACCGATGCTATATTTATTCAAGAGTCAAATTGTTGTTTTATGAAACTTTTTGTATACATTTGAATTTAAATAAAATCAATATTTAGAATTGGTCCAGTCGAAGGAAATAATAGATATATAAATATTAAAACAAAATACAATGGTATTACATATCTTTTTATCCCAAATTTATGATTGTAAATAATAAGCGTAATATAATATACGCAAATTACCAAATTTAGCAATAATAATTCGTCGAGAATTTTAGTTATTATAATTACAAAATATTGAAATCTAGTTGCAATAGTCTCGAATGTTCCATTCAAATAATTTATTTACTGATATTATTGAACAAAACGAATTTCTGTCCCTCAGCCTCCGTTCCTAAAATATAATCCATTATTGTTTCAAGAAATATTATTCTCCGTTTGAGATTGTCTGTTTTGATATTTCAGCCTATTAATCTTGTAATTTCAGCGCTATTGCCAGGAAACCACCACTCTCCACAATAGGCTTTCAGAGCATAAATTAATTAATATAATTTTCGTAAAATCTAGTACGTTACATGCTTTCGCCCCGAAATCACTTAGTGACGAACCTCGAATACTCCTATTCGTACATACATATATAAATGCAAGCCTATTTGCAATTCTAAGTGCGGCACCAGTTCCTTCATTTAAATTTGTAGTGTTTCAATCTCTTTGAAATTTATTACCTGCTTTCTTTAACTCATAGCATTCATTCGTTTCATTTCATTATTAAATGTTCTTAACAAGTTATAAATACTTTATCCTCAACAAAATAAAATATTGCTTTGGCAATAAGTACATATTTGCTCACAACGCAAATATGTACTTATTGCCAAAGCAGCAAAATATTTGCTTATCATATAAGAAGACAAATGTTAAATTAGAATGCTAAATGCTACAAATTTTATGTACTTTAAATAATATTAAAAATATTTTTACTATATATCTGTAATAAAGCATCCTGTGGCCTTGGGTATTGTATACATGTTTTTTTTTAATTAGTATTTGTAATTAAGTAAATGATCTAGATGCTGACGTAGAGGTTCCTTTTGATGGAGACGTATGGATGTTCCATAGCAGCAAAAAATCTCTGTTATAGATATAGCTTCTAATTGAAAGTAATTAGCTATCCAATATAAAATAAAAAAACATAAATTATATTCGTATGTTACAGGTTATCAATGTACAAATGTGGTTTTTGTGGGGGTGACAGATTATATATTACAGGAAGGATGTGTTCTATATGCAACTGAAACCGCGATAGATTTATTGTAATAAATCTATGGTAACCGTTTACCATCAAGTGGACAGACTGCATAAAATAAAAATTCTTCATAATTTTAATGTACCACACATATAATAAAATTCAAACAGAAATGCAGAAAAACAAGCAATCTAAAAAACTAAGAACAAGCTACCTTAACTCTATGTGTGGAAACACAACAATATTATTAACAATGTTATTATGGCGACAATTTTAGGTATTAACGATATTAACTAGCCAGGTAAGTTCAAAAGCCTCATCTTAGTGGTAACTAGAGCAGATAAACATCTGCTCCCACAAGAAATTGCGCTTTAGGTCTCCGAATCACACTTAGTGCTGGCAAGAAAATACGTTTTGATCGCTCGCTGAAATTCAGTTTGAAAGTTTTTAATGGTATAATGTAAATAGTTGAAAGAAAAAGAAGAGTTTTTGATTAAAATCGCTTTACTAAAAAAGATTGTTGTAATTAAAAGCATGCTTTTGATACTCTTTATTTAACCTAATCTTTTTAAATGCACAGACTAAAAAATTTAAAAAGTATATAACGATAATAAATATTTTTTCAAGAATCACGAGACTCCCGCATTTATTTAAGTTTGTAGATGGTCACCAATGTCACGCTTAATTAACTAACGAATTATTATTATTAATTAAAACATAATCAAGTTTGACCGATAATATTTAATGAATCAAATTTTGCAATATAATATAATATCAACTAAGGATGTTTACATGTAGAATATACAGAACAGCACATTATTAATCATAGACATTATAATTCAGCCAATATTAACCTAGTAGTGCTATGTTAATATATGCTTGCGGTATCTAACGAAATTAGACTGTGTGGAGTTAAGTCCACAGACTGCTTCTTTGATTATACATATGTTAGTGCTGCCAAACTACGATTGGAGATAGTTGATATTTTCGATAGTTTTCAGTATCATAATTAATAAACTTTTTTTCCCCGAACGATAAGTTACTTGTCTAAGATTTCTCTGTTAAAGAAGTTGTATTTATGTGCTTCTGTGGTCTAGTGGGTTACTCCACTGTTCAAACTTCGAGTATCAGTTTCCCATGACAGCTTTTGATCTGTTTAGTTTGCAGTTGCCATCTTTTTAAAGTTAATAAATAATAACATTATTAATAGCATCTGACAATTAGAGGTGACACGCCCAATTCTACTTCTTGCTTCTCCGTCATTTCATTATTTCTTCTAGTACCTTGAACAACAAATACAATATTGATGATGTAGTAAATACTAACCTACGTTGTTGCTTGTGTGGTCACTTTTCCTCCGACGTCGTCGGTGGACCCTGGTGTAAGATTTGTAGGATCCAATTATTATATAGTGATTCAAAAATAATTATTGACATGTGGAACTGGTAACATCACAAAAAAATAGTAAGTTTACGAATATTCCATAAGTTATTGTGTTGTTTATAAAGAAAGTGTTTTCAGCCAATATGTTTAGGTTCCAAGCCTTTTTATAATTGTGACTTTTTATAATATTCTACTAAAGAGAGCCTGGTATCTTAATATGTTTGTGTAATTTGAGTTAAAAGTAATACTCCTCGCCCATAGTTAAAACCTTTGCATCGATTTGTCGATTTTTTTACACATAGAGTGGTCATTAGTATCACGAACTCAATAGCTTCATCAGTTAATTGTCTCAGTCGTCATCTACACATTCGTCTACAAACATAGCCTCCGAAATGTTATGCCAGTTATTTTCTTATTCAACCACCACCAACCACTTTTCTTATATCCTTACGGTGGACGGCTGGACGCGGAGTTTCAGTTGGGTGTTGGTTGATTAGTCCGTAATGGTTGAATATAAATATAAACATATATATATATATATATATATATTATATATATATATATATATATATATATTATATATATATATATATATATATATATATTATATATATATATATTATATATACACTGAAGATTATATTATATATTATATATACCAATAGCAAATATTGGTGCCGTCAACATTTACAGGAATTGGATAAATAAGAAAAAAGGCGCAAAAGTAATATTCGATTGGAGCGAGATTTTATGAATACATTTACTTAGAATTTATAATAAAATATAATGTCTCAAAATCACACAGATATTGAATACTAAAGACTTGCTTGTATGCATGCCAACAAAAGTTATCATCAAGAAAGTGGTACGATTGATTAAAATAACAAATATTAGGTTACGCATATAAACAAAACATCATGGTGGGTGGAGATTATAAGTATATTCAATGGAACCACTCCTTCCCCATTATATATGATAACTTACGGCTTTCCCGATATTTTTTTATTCTATTGTTCATCGATAGTCAACCAACAACACTAATATACATATTTCATAGAAATGAAAGCGGTAGGTATACGACATTAATAACAACCGAATCAATTTCCATTCATTACTGGGTACCCTGTCATCAAGCGTTCAATTATCTTCTATAGTAGGAACAGACAAACAACGAACTTCGATTGGTTTTATTTTATCAGTATAAAATATTGAATCACAATAAAAATGTCTGACATTTTCTTTATTTCAGCTGTTGCTTTTGTTTAATTTTGTTATATTAGTATGATTTTTCAGTCACTGATTAATTATTATCGGTGGGGGATTGCCTTAGGCGTGAAGTTATAAATTAATTATTATGAATATGAGAAAGATATAATAAATTAATAAATTTTGTGTTAGTTGCGGGTTTTAAACATCTGTCAGTATAGCTGTATACCATCATAATCAAATCAATATAGTGCAATCTTAATACCAGTTTAATAATTTTAAATGATCATAGTTTAATGGGTCATTGACATAACCAATTAAATGTAAACATGGATGTTGCATTACACAATAAGAAACGTATGCATGTACTTTGTGCCATTGGTATATAAACCATGCGATGATAAACACGAGTTGTAAGAGGAAAACAAAATAAAAAGCATGACTTTCTACAACAAAGAATGAAATGTAAATGATAATAACATTAATAATATTAACATGAAAAGGAATTTCAAAAAGTGATTTTATTTACATAGTACTTGAAACAAGTTATATTTTCCCATCAATTACTGACGTCTGTGACAAGCGCCGCACCTTAAATATTGTTACTTGTACCATAAAACGGCTAAGAGTTGCAGCAGAGCTTAACAGTTATGGCTTGCACCATACTGTAGCGTTAATTATTTACTAAACCAACTGTTTGTGACAGTGATAGTACACAACACTAGAAAACAAAGAGTAGAAATCATTATCCTTGGAAAACTGACTGATATTGATAATTGTCAGCGTTTGTGACGACTGTTGGTCTAACAAGATATATTTTTTCCGGATAGCTGCAAATCATTAGACTAACTTGATGTCATCTGTTAAAATATAAATACAAATTTGATCACTATTATAGTTTCACTATATTTTTATTATCAAATCTTCTACACCTTTTATCTACTCTACCTATTATCCGAAGGATAAACAATACATTTCCCAAATTTTATTCAGTTCCGGTGTAAAGGAACAATTCCTTCCACTTCATTAAATTATTGTACTTGTATATATTTATATATTTATTAATACACCAATGTAGTGTAATAGAGATATCAAAGTATGCTGAGATGATCTTAAGTGTTCTTGATCTTAAGTAATCTTAAGTAAGTAAGTAATGTTAAGGATGATCTTAAGTAAGTAATGTTAAGGATAGTCAGACTCTTTTTAAATTTCGACAAATTGAATCGGTTAATATAATTAAGACTTTTAAAACATTAAATAAAAAGAAAACCGCGGACCTTTGGGGAAACTCCGTAGTTGTCACAGAATCAGTAATTGAAATAATAGCTCCAATTCTAGCTTGTATATTTAATGATTCTATTGAAGGTGGTGTTTTTCCTGATTTAATGAAACATAGCAAGATAACTCCTTTGTTTAAGTCTGGTAGCTCATTTGATCCCACAAACTTTAGACCTATTTCAGTGCTACCAACGTTTAGTAAAATTTTTGAGAAAATAATGTTAGACCAAATGCAAAGCTATTTTCGTATTAATAATCTTCTGCATAATAATCAGTTCGGTTTTAGTAGGGGTCGCTCAACAACTGATGCAGGTGTAGAGCTTTTAAATAAGATATTTGACGCCTGGGAGGATTCACACGATGCTTTGGGTGTCTTTTGCGACTTATCCAAAGCATTTGATTGTGTTCTCCATGAAACTCTGATTAAGAAATTACGTTATTATGGTTTCAAAGGCTCTTCTCTGAACCTTCTTATTTCATATTTGAGTGACAGGATTCAGAGAGTCGATATTAATGGTACGAGATCTCAGGGATCTTTGCTTAAGATGGGCGTCCCACAGGGCTCAATTCTTGGTCCCTTTTTATTTTTAATATATATAAATGACCTTCCCTTTTATGTTAATAATAAACACGAAATTGTACTCTTTGCAGATGATACATCACTTATATTCAAAATTAAACGGAGACAAAATATTAATGACACTGTGAACGATGCAATCTCTAAAGTAGTCCACTGGTTTAACGTTAATAACTTGCTTCTAAATGAAAGTAAAACTAAATGTATCAAATTTGTATTGCCAAATGTAAAACAGGTGAAAACCGAAGTAATTATAAAGGATAGAAATGTGGACCTCGTGGACACCACAGTATTTTTAGGAATTACTCTCGATTCCAAACTTCAGTGGGGCCCACATATTGATAAACTATCAAAACGGCTCAGCACTGCAGCATTTGCAGTTTTGAGAATACGCCAATTGACTGACGTAGAAACAGCTAGATTGGTGTACTTTAGTTACTTTCATAGTGTAATGTCGTATGGTATTTTGCTGTGGGGAAATGCTGCCGACATTCAAACTATATTTGTGCTGCAGAAGAGGGCCATTCGAGCAATTTATAATCTAAAAATGCAAGACTCTTTAAGAGATAAATTTAAAGACACTGGTATAATGACAGTTGTGTCTCAATATATTTATGAAAATCTAATATATACCCATAAAAACATTCATTTATTTAGTAAAAACAGTGATGTCCATAGCTTCAATACTAGAAATAAGAATAAATTACATTTGCCTCACACTAGACTCCATAAAATTAATAATTCATTCAGAGGTAACTGTGTGCGTTTTTACAACAAAGTTCCAAGCAATATTGTACAATTAAGCCTAAATAAATTTAAAATCATTGTTAAAAGTGTACTTATTAGCAAAGCCTATTATACGGTTACTGATTATATAAAAGACATGAATGCTTGGACTTAATGTTTCTTAGTTCCACCAGGCATTGCCATGAACCTTTGTAATTATACTTGTACCTATAAGTTGACTTTTGTATGACTTGGTAACGATATATATTTTTGTAAATGTCGTTGCTTCTGTAAAAGTTATAGAGTTTCTTGCGCCCGTTCTTCTCTATAACTAAAAGAAGTCCGAATGGGTAGTAGGGAAAAAAAAAATTTGGACTATTCAAAAGAGCATATCTAATTGCCTACTTGAAATAAATATTTTGACTTTGACTTTGACTTTGACTTTAACTCGTCCAAAAATTATTAAAACACATTTGCAATTAAAGATTAAGAATACAGCTTTCAAAGTTTATTACTACAATTATATCTTTGCAAATAGGGAATAAGCGCAATTATATCTCTGCGGCTCCGTATAGTGACAATAAATCCACTTCTCAGAGATCAGTGTTTTTACACTGATCGGTCAAATAGGTCAAGTCTATACTTGAATATATATGAGAAAAAATAGTGGTGACTGACATACCAACACACAACCTAAATTGATAGATTTAGATACTCCTAATTTGGCACATAGATTCCTTATAAGATCTAATTGTACACTAATAAAGGTGTTTTTAAAAGTCACCTCATGAAAGGTTAAAACGGGGTGAAAAGTTTGTATGGAGAAACAATATCCTTGGAATAATCCATTAAAAACTTCGCAAAAGTACTCCAATTGGCAAATGAGTAAATATCGGTTTCGCGGAAGAAGCCGCTATCAGAA
The DNA here is from genome assembly GCA_036419045.1 of Scirpophaga incertulas. Taxonomy (NCBI): domain Eukaryota; kingdom Metazoa; phylum Arthropoda; class Insecta; order Lepidoptera; family Crambidae; genus Scirpophaga; species Scirpophaga incertulas. Next base: position 14,557,194 of record CM071630.1, on the reverse strand, counting down.
AGATAGTATATTAAATTACAATTTAATAGAAGTACGTAAACTCGATACTGCTCTACAATCCTAACACAACATTATTGCATTAAGTGTTATGATTAGCTGTACAAAACTTCCACCATAATGGAAAATGGAGATTGTATCATTTGAATCTGATCCACTTGTTAGTAACTCCTATTGATTATACGAGAGAAGAATACTATATATCATTTTACATATACGAGCACAAAGGCCTACTCTAACAACCCCGAAGAAAGAGACATTTTTCTCTGTCAACCGCAGACAACGCTTGATAATATTTAACGCATTTCCCATCGATTAATCGCGAAACCCTTAATGTATCGAACATGTCTTGCCCTTTATCACTCGATGCCACAAGAGTTTAAAAGCGGGAAGCGACTACACGAACATTTGTATTACATGGCTTGCATTTGTAATTTATTAAAGACATTTAATTTTATACTCAATCATTACTAAACGTGGTGAATTTAGATGGGAGAAGGCTGGCGGTAGACCCAAAGTAGGTTGGGTGGATTCAATGACCTATGGTTGTTTGCTGCTAGTGAGATTTAAAGAAGATGGGATTTTAGGAATTAATATTTGGTAGGAGAGAACTTTGGTAGGTCCTCAGCCTTGCTCAGAGCCAGATGTGATAGGGTTCTATTAGTTGCACTGCAAAGGCACTGTTGAGTAACTTTTGAGTCACAGTAAGAGTTTTGAGTAGAATCATGAGTTGTTTGAGTTCGACATGATTCGAGCTTTCCGTTATAATCTTGGACATTTTAGTTCATTCATATAGTGCGGGACGGGAAGAAGCCACTAGGTAGATGTACCAGTGGGCGTCGTGGCGGTAGAATCGCGGAAGCGCACCCCGCCACGCGCCCATGACACGGGTCTAAAGGGCACCGGGGGGTTTTAATGGGTAGGCCGGTCCGTCTGACCGACGGTGTCATGGTGCATAAGGTGCATTTCCCCTCCAAAAAGAATAAAAGGTAGATGTACTTACTATATCGCATAAAGTGTAAACCAAATCTTTACACATTTCTTGAATGAATGCCTGCTAATCAAGGTATAGATGGACTGGGCAAAGTAGGACAAGCATGCAATGAATGGAAATACTAAAATGATTATTATTAAAGATAAATATAAGTAGGAAACATATATACTGACCCTATTTATAAGTTTTTATAGTTGTATAGTTTTCGATTTATTAGGTCATTTTTTTTTATAGACGATATGACATTTTTGGATGTCATCTAATTATATAATAATTGAAAATAAAGCCTAAGTAAGCTTTTCCTGGATATCTAAACTTCTCAGGAACTTCCTATCCTGATATTAATATCATGCTACAACAATACTATTAACATCGTAATTATGGCGTCAAATTGAGGTATTTCTGTCGCAACTAAATTAAGTGGGTTCAGAAGCCACGAAAAGAAAAAACCGTCGACACTGGAAATAAAAACCCCTCATTTCTGAAACAAAATACTGTTTGACTATACAGGGTGTCTCATTCAAATCGGTCAGTATGGGAAAGTCTGAAACTATAAGACATACGAAGATCTGTTCTGAGGAACCATGTCATCGATTTTAATAACAAGAAAAACTGCATTCATACATTTTAAAAATCATCTGTACTCCGTTCGGGAATCGAACCCGATTGTTTTGAAAAAAAAATACCTACACTATTTCTATTTACATATCGATTGTGTAGGTCTTAAATAGTAAATGTCTCTATGAAACATGATGTCTAAAATGAATAAAATGCATTGTTTTCACATACTTTATTTTATTTTAGTAGGTGCTCGAAGTGACCGCCGCCCTTTTCAATACAATATTCAACACGTTTAGTTAACGATCTTATGATTGCATTTTGTATCTTCATGTGGTGAATTTGCGTTAAAATTGTCTCTATGGCAACTTTTAGGCCTTCAACGGTATCATAACTTGTTTTGTATACTTCATCCTTAATGTATCCCCACAAGAAATAGTCCAGAGGCGTTAAATCGGGCGACCTTGTTTCCATGTTTCATAGAGACATTTACTGCTTAAGACCTACACAATCGATATCTAAATAGAAATAGTGTAGGTTTTTATTTCAAAACAATCGAGTTCGATTCCCGAACGGGTACAGATGATTTTTAAAATGTATGAATGCAGTTTTTTCTTGTTATTAAAATCGATGACATGGTTCCTCAGAACAGATCTTCGTATGTCTTATAGTTTCAGACTTTCCCATACTGACCGATTTGAATGAGACACCCGGTATAGGTACAGATAGACACTGGGTACACTTCTTTATACCGAAGGCCTTCCTATTTTCATGTTGTAGCTTCGTGTGTCATCCTCGCATCTCTACCTACGGTTATATGTCCCATAACGGTGATTTCAAAACTGACCGACTAATTAAACACATCCAAAAGACAGCAGACTTCATGCAGCAGCAAGTCTCATTCGGGGAAATGGTGTTACTAACCGATTTTAATGACTCTCTAATAACGATTTCAATTAAAATTTTAAAAGGTATTAAACATTCTGTTCCCGCTTTTTCGTGCAAAGCAACTAGTTTTGTGTGAATTGTATATTAGGCGTAGACCCTTCAGTACCAACATATCGGATCTCTCCTACTAACTGATAAATCCTTTGTGATTTGAATTATGCATAAAAAGCTAAATATTCTTCATCACCGACAATTTTAAAACCATCGGAAAACCTTGGATAATAATCTCGTCGTTAATATCAGGAGCATCTTAGTGCTCATTTCAATGTATCTTACGGACGACAAAACGACAAATACAAGTCAAGGTAAATAAAACACGTCCCTACCCAATAAAACAGGACTTTCCCGTACTATCATTGATTGGTGCGTAAAAACAGGCCAGTCGATTCCCGTCGGAATATTTATGGCTCGTAAAACTGATCAGAACAATGGTCTATAGACCGTAAACCGAAGCCTTGATAGGCATTACTACCATTTTCGCTTCATGTTTTCCTGGTAATGCTGTGACATAATTACACGGGGTTTTGGTATTAAATTGGTATTTCTGAAGTTAAGTTTATATGTTTTCAAATACTCACAGATAAAATATTTTAATAAGTCATTTGTTGTTCACGACATCTGTATTTTCAATTCATATTTTCCGGCTTAAATTTGTTATTTTTGAGCGGTTATATTAAAAATAAAAAGTATTTGATCCAAAAATCTGAGATTTTTTAATATTAAAATTTTAAAATTGCTTTACTAGAGCAGTCGATCAACTTCACGTACGCCGTTGATTCTTTGATGTTTTCTTCAGTGAAAGCGTCGGTTAAATAAACATATGAATTCCTAAGAATTCCAAAGAATAAGAAAACCAATGCAGTAACAACAAGAGCTCCACTGACACCCAAATGATACCTGCTTCTCCTAATTTTTATTTTCATTTTATTTTCATTTCATCAACACTATTCTCGACGGAAACAAATCCAAATAAATAAGTAAACATTTAAATGGGTTCGGCCGTTTATGAATTGTAAGTGATGTGAATTACTACTTTGCGGATTTGATGTTGATGTGTATTGAATAAATAAATAAATTAATAATAAGACTTGTAATGATAAGAGTAATATTAATATTAATAATACGAGTTGCAATAATACTACTCCAATTGAATATTTTTATTATTTTTATACTTATGCCTCGTTTTATTCTATTGAAATTTTTAAAATAAAAATCTTTCAAAAGCCGTCTACAAACCCTTTAATACATTTTAAAATATAATTTACTATAATCTACATTAGGTCCGAAAATTTAAATCTCATTTGTTTCATTCTTTTTCCGATACGGTTGCATACTTTTCACACAAATGAACAGCTGTATATCACAGCCGTTATACCGAGGGGGGAATAAATAGACCTGCATTCTATAATTCATAACTGCTGGCGTGGTTGAAAAGATCATAAAGGGGTACTGTTTTTGCATCGCTACGAATACAAAATATTATGATACCTTTATGAACGGATAGCAGTAGATGTTTGTCGCGTAATATTATAATGGAGATATAGAAAACACGCCCGGTTCGTGTGCACTTTGTATTTATATTGGATTAGTAAAAACTGTTATAGTTTTCCGTGTTGTCATATATGTAGCCGATAGAAATAATTAGCAATAGTTGGTCGCAATTTGGTTTCATCACACTTTGATAGCCGCATCGTATTCCCGTTACCGCAAAAACACGTTTTCTGAATTCCATCACAAACAGATCCAATCTCGCAATTCTGAAATTACGCACCGGTCTTGGTAATCAAGCTTCATATATAGTAGAGATAGAGATTCGGGGTTCTGAACAACATTAATTAAGATACCATTTTTCAGAATACACCATTCAACAGGATCTGTACGATGCCTACTCAGAATCTAGTGAAGTACCATCCTCACTCTTATAACATTACTTTGGAATATGTGAAGTTTGGAATCGTTGCGTCAGTGGGAAAATTTTAAAATTCGGTATCCAAGGTTTGGTGAAATATTTGCGTTTGATTTACGTATTACAAAAATATTGAGAACTCTATATATTGATCCCTATCTCCTAATGTTTGTGTTCTAACAAAAATTAATCAAACATTGTTCAAATTTCAAACTTTTCAACAATTATTTGTTTTGTTGATATAATGAAATAACCGAATTACTCATACATCCGCTGCTACAAAAGTTACAACTGTACGTGGCTGAATAAAGCACCCTCTTTTTACGGCGTAAAAAATATTCAAAGCGTCCATTTGCTTTACCACGGAGTATCTTGACAGCGCTTGTACACTGAGGATGAAAATAATTAGTCACTTTCAAAACTTTTTGGGAATATTAATTTGATCCTGACAAGAATGTTTTTCATACGTACCTAATTTCCAGAATGATGAAGGTACATTAAAACTGTGATTAAATTAATACTATTTTAGTATTTTGATAATTCTTCTTTTGTTTGATAAAACATTGTAAATTTAAAAATTTTAACAAACTTATTTTTTTTTAAATTTAAGCGTATCCGGTGATTTTCTGATTTTTGAAACATTTCTCATCTGGTAGTTGACTGGATCACTTATAATTAAACAGGCCTACCCCTATATTATTGATTATAATGGAAGGTGCCTTTATGACTAGCACTGTCTATAGACGTTGTTTAATGTTATTTTTTCACACCGACCTTAAATTGTATTTTATCATTAGATTCAAGGGAAGTGAAAATGCAATATATTGACTGAATTCACGACAAAATTAGGAATTTAATGAAATATTTTACAATCAAAGAGGTAAATAAGATTATTTTAATTAATATTTTATAAAAAAAATTGTAAAGAAGAAATCTTATGGCGAAAAACTGAAAACGACAATTTAATAAATCTCACTAAGAGATTCCTTTTCTTCAACCTCTTTTGTTTAGGTAGGGATAACTGTTTTGATAACTCTGCGTTATGTTTACTCTTTTCAAAACATTTATACATAATATAAAACAATACAATCAATTTCACTCATCAATTAAAATTTTTGAGTGTCCACTTACATTTTCACGTCACTGTACAAAGAAGTAAGTCATAGCACGGTTCCCGGAACAAAAGGGCCAGTTTCAGTTCGTGTTTATAAAGAAGAAGCACGAAAAAAACAAATTGCTGTAAAAATAAGTCACTTAGGTAAGCGGCTTAACGCGTTTGTTTGACAGTATTGCTATTAGGCAGCACTTAGGGCGAGAAAGGGCTGGCTACATTGAGCTCTTGCATTAAGGGTAAACGCCACAATTTTTTTTACGATGTTAAAGCAATCAGCATAGATTTTGGAGCGATTCTCTCCTCAATATTAAAATAACGAAGTTCTAAAGGCTACAGCCACTTACTAGGGCACATAGTAAAATCAACAAAAAAATATAATTTCTATCTTGTACTTGAACTCTCAAGCTTCTCAGTTTTGAGCAAGGTGTTCACATGCATAAAAATAGTCTACTATAATACGCTGAAGAAATTTGTATAGTATGGTTGTTTTAGGAATGATTTAGGTTTGTTTAAGGATTTTCATATAGGTATTTATTACAATGTGTTCAAGGGATATTCTAATTTGTAGGATCTCGCCTTGTTATCTCGTTATAAAACGATAGCGAGTTTTTATATGACTCCTAAAGATAATACGCCTAAAGCTTAGGGGCGTAGTGGTACTATTTTTCAATAAGGGAGATACAAAGCGGCTAAAGAACTATAATCCCAGCACACCCTGATGAGTCATGTTTACAAGCTTTTCTCAATAGTAATCACGAATCGTCTCACGTGCAGGTTTGACAATTTTCAACCTACCAAACAAAACGGATTCTGAAAAGGCTATAGTATCATATACCACATATATACGGTGTGTGCGATTGTATAGAAGACGGAAGAGTTGAACCTGCTACTATGCTTGGCGTTTGTGGATTGTGAGACCCTTCGATTTCGTCTAAACCTGGGGAGTGCTTCAGTCTCTCCAGAGGTGACATATAGTCTACATCGATACATCTAAGTGTTGCAATCACTCTGCAAAAATGCCACAATGTCAGTCCGTCTTCATGATCGGAACTTAAGACCGATACGGTTCCAACGAGGTGTGAGACAGACTGATGTGATATAGCCGAAACTATTCGCAGCTGCTCTGGGAGATGTATATAGCTGGACTGGAGGGGATTAGGTATCAATAACAACGGTAAGAAGATGAGCCACCTTCATTTTTCTAATGATAATTGCGTTTGAAAAATTACGTGGTATATTCTCGACACATCATCTCAGTGCCTCAAGACTAAAGTCTTTGATTCGTGGGAATGCTGATAATGACGGCTTGGAAACAATATCTGACCAGTGACTTTGAGCCTTATAATGTGCTTTGAGTCACCCAAAATGCTATGTTCGAAGTATCTCTGCGTGATTGTATCAGAAATGATGAAATGCTCAGCACAACCAAGGTCACTGGCATAGCCCGAAGAATTGCGAACCTTAAGTCCAACGGGCAGAACACATTGCTCGCAGAACTGACGGCCGAGGCGGAAAAGTCCTCGAGTCAGGCAAATGCAGTCAGGCAAAAGGCAGGCATATGCCGGACGCCTCAACGTTGGCAGGCCTCCCACAAGATGAGCAGAAGTGAAGATCGCAAGAAGATGTTGAATGCTAGCAGCGCAGGGCCGATCGATGTGGAGATCCTTGGAGGAAGTCAATGTCCAGCAGTGTGCGTGTCAAAATCTAATTACTAAAAAGAATGAATTATGATGAAATATATTATTATGTATACTGTGCGTTGAATGACTTAAAATATATATGAATGAAATTATACGTTGTTTATATTATAGAATAACTAATGAAATAAAACTTCAGAACGATAACGTGCACCACAAAATATACTGAGCCAAGGGCTTTTGCCTTAAAACATTTTTCCTTTAACGACATCACCTGTCATGACTTATAAAGCCAGTACTTCCCCAACAAATGGAATCTCAGCATCAAAGAGTCTTGATATTGCGCGTGACAGCTGTCAAAATCAATTTTAAAAAAGGGTTATCGCGAATATTTCGTACCCTCACCTTTTCGATGTGCAGATAAATTAAGGCGTACAGATAATTAATTTGCGGGTTAAATACTATTAATTGCTGTCGTTGGAATTACTCTGTGTGTTTTGCTCTAAGTGATGTAGCCTCGTAGAAAGGTAATGTTATTAACAGGTATGTGGTTTTGTTTTTGATAAAAATATCTTATATTAATTTTTATTGACTGCTACTATGCTTGGCGTTTGTGGATTGTGAGACCCTTTATGTTGTGAGAATTTTTATTGACTGTTGTTCATTTGTATGATAGTTAGAATTTTTTTATTATTATTTTTAAGAATCGCCTCATCTGTATATCTAATTACAATGCCGGCAATACTTTAAAGATTTTACTTCATCCCCCCGCTCAGACAATTATCTATTTAATTATTAATATTTTAGTAACGTTACAATAAAGCCTGTAAAATTACGATAAAATTCACGCCTTATTAATGTGCCGTTTCAAAGAAAATTTGTAAAGAATTTATTCAAATATTAAACAATATAATTTACCCATTACTGTTTATAGTATAAATTGTAATTTTTATATTACTCTTTTTCTAGAAACTTCTTCATACCGACCGCATTTTTGAGACTTGGGAATAAGTCTTATTCTGCTGCATATTCTGTATATACATAAACTTAGACAATTGACTAATGTTGAATCGGCAAGATTGGCAAGATTTTCATAGTTCATGTATGGAATACTATTGTAGGATCAGCCGCAACAGTTGACAGTATTTTTTCAAAACAAAAAAAGAACAATTAGTACTCTATAATTTAAGATACAGAGAATATACATCAGAGATTTATTTAAGGAAATAAATATATAGACATTAAAAATCAGTATATTTATGAAAACTTAATTTATGTTCATAAGAACTATAATACATATAATACAACTTTTAAAATTAACCATTTAAACATGAGAATTAAAAATAAAATATTTAAGACTTCAAAAAACTAGAGGTTCGTTCATCGGGAAATGTGTAACTTTCTACAACAAACTTCCGTAAAATGTTGCATTGACTTTTAATAAATTTAAAGCACTTGTTAAAGTATTCTAATGAAAAATAATATTACAAGTTTAAATGATTATAATGGTTGGATTTGACAATATTTAATTTAATGAAATGTTTTAAATAAATAATTATTTTTACAGGACATAAAAATATATAATTGTATAATTTTATGAGTTTAAAAAGTGAAGAAAACAAATAGACTTTCAGACTTTTCTTATTTCTTCTTTAGAAGGCTCTCTTAATTTCCGAACAATTGTAGAATAAGTTTTTTTCTTATACGTATCCGCGTACAAGGTTATATAGCTCTTAAGTCATCTTTGTATTGACATCAGTAAGTGCCTTCAAAGGCAAAATATAATAGTGTTGAATAAACATATTTGATTTCGTATTTGAATAAACTATCAATAATATACATAGGTATATTGCAATACAATATTAGGTACAGTTATCATCCTGGCTGACATGTACGCGGTGATGTATCACGCACCGCGGCATGTCGGTCGGGGGGACGACGGGGGGAGACCGCGGGAGTTACACCGATGGGCTGAGAGGGCCTGGCGTGCGCAGCTAGATCGTGGGGGCTGCGTGCGGCAGCGTGCCGTCGTCAGTGCAGTACTCTCGCACTTCGAAGCTTGACTCTGCGGGAGGGCGGAAGTCACCTACCGCTTGACTCAGATACTCACCGGACATGGTTGTTTCGGTGAGTATCTGAGTCGAATAGGGAGAAGGAGGAGGAGGGGGGACACGACACGATGACGTATCACGTATTGCGCATCCGACCTCCCAGCACATGCTAGCGGAGTACCCTGCTTGGGACTCCGAACGCCGAGTCTTGATCGAAGAGATCGGGCAAGATCTGTCTCCGCTAGCGTTGATTGCAGCAATACAAAAAAAAGTATAGTTATCATACCCTACACTTTTGTATACTGTTATCTCATATTAGCAGAATCCATGTATTTTTACAAACGTATTATTCCCGTAAATTAAGCATATATCATATAGATATACTATACGTATTTATATGCAATTGCCAACACATATTGCTTATTGCTTATGAGGATTACGTATTTTTTAAAACATCGATTTCGCCAACTGGGTGCGGGGTCAAATTCACAAACGGTTTGTACCGAACTGTGACCCGTTAAATATGTCTACCGTTAAAATCCTTCTTCGAAGGTCAGCCGTCGACCTACAGCTCAGATACTGATAACGGTAATTCCGTCGTGACACAAATAATGGCACGCGAATGTTAGATGGGGTCCCGCGTCAGGGCTATTTGGTGCGATTTGACTTCGCGAATATCACACATTGCAGTGGATATCATCATTATCACAGTTCATCTAGATACATTCCAAAATACCGTATTTAACATTGATTTAGGTTTATGGGAAGAAAGGTTGATTATAAAGGACATACTCCATCATTGGATATAATCGTCGATAGCTTTCTAGATGAGACATAAACCTCCTTTAAATAATATTAGAAAAGTCTGGATTTATTATTATATTTAATGTCACGTCTCGTTTTCTCGTCAGAAATTAAAATTATTTGAAACACATGAAGGTAGGTAAAATATATACACTTCCTTCTTTATATAAACCTCTTGCTAAAAGAGTACCCACTTAAAAGTTATATATTACATAGTTTTGATTAAACATACATACATAAAAATAGAATTTAGTCGTAAACCATATCTATTAGGTGACTATTGGCAATATTATGAAATTAAATGCTAGTGTTGACAAAAAGGGCGATAAAAGAAAAGAAAAAATATCCTTTTGTTTTCGAAACCAGTGCGAAGCCGGGGTGGGCAACTAGTACATAGTACAGTACATACATTTATAATTTTAATTTGCCACCACATCGTAAATATTTGCTTAAGTATTTTAAAATATTTAGGAACGATTTAATTTATTATAAAATGTATGGTTTATTTTTATTATTTGCTTATATTTTTACTAAGAAAAGTACTTATCAACTATGGATTAACTTTGGTACAAATTCAAAGCTAAGATTATATATGTCATAATGTCGTAATCTAGAAACCCTGTAAATGATACGCTTTAATATTAATACGCGAGAAAAATGAGCACACGGCAAATTTCGAATGCTATTTCTCGCCTCGTCCACTTTCGCGAGAGATCCTGGAAACAGGGAAATGTGACATTGGCCTCGTAAATTGATATAAAATGTTTCGTGTGTGTAGTGTAAGTTAGAAGCTTAAAAGTGTCATTTTTTTTTCATATATTGACATAAGTATTTCTATGTACATGATGGTAAGTGGCTCCAGTCATCTATAGTATATGAGAATTTTATTATGATAATATTCAACTTCAAGAAAAATCACATACGTGCCATCTTTATAGATAAGGTGTAAAGTACTTGGTAATTTTGTAATATACGTTACCATTCATGGTGGAACACAGTGTTACGAACAACTGTTATTTTGCGCTAGAAATATGTAAGATGGAAATACCCAAGTAGACGCCCTAGTAGAATAGACAACCTAGGTGAATATATTTATTTCAAAGGAAAGTAAATAAAAAGTTTGATGTTTCGAGTATTTTATTTGGACAAATAGCATTGTAATAAAAATGAAAGTTATTAAAAACAAATAATTAACATCAACAAGTTGGTGAAGGAAAAATTATAATAAGGTATGTTGATTGAAACCTGAAAGACGCTTAAATAGAATGTTTGTAAGAAAGTATTTTACTGTGCGTTTGTTAGTAGTTAAACTCAAATACTAATTTACATCTTAAATTAAACGTCATATTAGAGTCATTAACATACGAAGTTGAATTTAGATCGAAACTCGCGCTTATGAGACAGAAGACATTTTTCTCTAAAAAAGATAATTGTTTCGTTTCAGCTTATAAGTTGTACTACAGTAAGAGCCTTAACCTGGTAAATTTATCATTATCAGTGCGCGAGGGTGAAGAAACCAGTGGAGTGCGAAATAGGAGCTCGAGACAACGCCCTGATGGCACCATGACAGGGACATGACAGGACGGCTTAGTGTTCGGTAGCTTATAATCTGTTTTTAAGGAAACGTTGAAGTGATAATGCGACACTCCCTTATTTATAAACACGACAAGGCATAATTTACATAAGAATACTTCAGGTCACATGTCTAACTGATACGTATATACGAAATAAAGCTACTTTGTTAGTTTATCTTTTGCTTGAGTTTATTTTACCACCGATACAGTAATACACAGTGATAGCGCTGAAATATAGAACAAACTATGTTTACAACTTTTATATTTAATATTTCAGTCGAGCCAAGAAAGGTTTAAAATTTATTTAACCTCACCATATTAAGTTATTAAACTTGTCTTAGAATTAAGGCAATTCTCCCTTATTTTTAAGCACTTTATAATAAATTGCATGCTGTTTGAATTTTGTGTTTAATTAAATCACTCTTCTATTAAAGTCTGCATTATGTAATGTGTAGGTACCATTCAACAAAATATCTCCACTAGATGGCCTTGGTTGGTTAAATGTTGACCTAGAATAACCTACACCATGACTTCTAACAAGTAATAGTAATTTAACTTTCCTAATGCTTACCTGCCATGCCGGTTGGGGCAAATATTCGATTGGGGCAGAACTCGAACTCGTGACTACAACATACCGTGACGTCTTAATTAATTCGATCACCGAGAACTGTATCTGCCTTAATAGTCGATATAATTTAACTGTATTCTTCGATTTTAATTTTGTTGAGCCTTTCGCCTTTCTCTGCGATTAAATAAGAAATGATGTAATCCGCAGAAAAACAGACCCTAAAGAATTGCAAGCTTGTGCCAGTGGGCAGGGCACGTTACTCGCAGAAATGACGATCGTGCGACTGGCAAGTATATTTCAGGAACGACAGTGTCCGTAAGCCTTACACAAGGTGCACCGACGATTTAGTGAATTTCTTAAGAAGGCGGATAATTGGAAGAGGTCAATGTCTAGTTGGGCTCAAATTATTTAATTCAAGGTCACTTTCCAATTAACTATTCTGTATAGAAAAAAAAATAATTGACAGGGATATTTTTAGTACAAGATCTCTCTTCAAAAATTATCAACGTTATACCTACCGATAGCGTGAAAAAATTACAGTATAGTCAAATTCGAAAAACAATAATATTTGGTTTGAATTACAAAACACATAAAACACAATGCATGTTAAATAGGAATGTACAAATAAATAAATTTAATCTATATCCTCATTTGTTTGCAATTTGTGAAAGCCTTTTCATGAATAACAGTCAAGATATATAAATTTTCCTATAGATAAAAAAAAATCCCCGTTATATAAGTAATCATAACTGTCCAATAATATTGTGAACTGATTCCCGTCGCCATCTAACTTATCGCAACAATCGTATGGTTCTCAATAATAGCGATTGAACAATATTATCAAGAACAATTGATATTGCCGCCGATACTCAATAATCAATTTGATACCTTTGGTTTGTTCTATTACGTTAAGTTCTTTCATCATCATTCATATCATCACATGGTAACGAGATCTCAATATGTTGTTATAGGAATTCGTTGTAATCTCATATATCCTTACTCTTTTAAATATTATACTTTTGTTACAATAGTTCTTAGTATATATTTGTTAATAAATAAATTATGGATAATAATCTGTCACGAACATTTTTATAATAACTAGGGTAAAAGCCGGATAGTTGCCTCGGACGGATGTATGCCCCGGTTTTTAATACAGTATATTAGGAATATAAGTCATGTTTGCTATTTACTACAATGAGTAGTGACCCATGACGCAGTGACGACCAGCATGCCTTACTGATGCATAAGCCATCGGAATAGGAGCATGTGTTTTGTCCGTGAAAGCAAATATCTTCCGCGGCGGAACTTTGACGGGCGTCATATTTATATTGGTATGTAATTTTTATTGAATATTTTTCTTGTCGATCGTCATTTCAGTTAACTTTTTGTTTATTTGTATGCATTAGAGCTTAAATCACATTGTTTATTATGTTTTATTGCAAAATAATAATTATTTTTTTCATTAGTAAAAAGGGCAAGTATTCACATCAAAAAGGATAGTCGCCTTACTTACTTTCGAGGATAGTTGCCCCTAGAGAGACTTAACATTTTCTAACAAATAAAGACGAATTTTATTTTGTTGTTTTTTTCGAATGTATTGTGACTTTAACTTGTTAACATTACCTCCGATCTTTTTTATAAATGGCAAACTGAACATTTTATCCCACGCAAACCACCAGGGAAGGTGTTAGTGATTTCGGGTGGATTCGAGCAGCTGTTCCCGCCAATGCAATAAGTGGTTTTCGAGGCAGTGGAATGTACCCAGTGGAACCAAATGTTCTATCAGATGCTGAATTTGCTATATCAGATCTAGCGTTGGAGGAACTTGCGCTGGAACAAGAATCTAATTCTCTAGAAGATCAATATTTCTGTAAATTATAAAGTAAATTATAAAGACTGTTGAATACATAATAAAGATACTAAAATTGATATAAATTTCCTTCTATCTAAAATAAAATCTTTACTTATCCCCTGAAGCATTTTCCACGCTAGGCTACTATCCGCTATATTAGGCAACTATCCATTTTCTACGAGGTGAAATAAAACGATATTTATTCAAAACAATTGTTAATTATGAATACAAAAATAGGCTATGATAGAAGACAAAAGGTCTATGTTTTGAGATGCTAAATAATTTTCAGCAAGTTCATATTTTTCGAAAATTAAGCTTTTTCGTAAAGTGGGCAATTATCCGGCTTTTACCCTACTAATGTTTGACCCACTATTTTACTGTTTATATAAACGTAGCGTAGTTGTTGCAATTTATATTTTTTCATAGTTATTGCATATTTAATATTCGAGCGATCACTTACAGCATTTATAAAATGAAATGTATGTATAAAGGACATTGTTCCGGCTCCATACATGTTCTGCCTAAGAACCGTTCGAATCGAAAGTGACTTATATAAACTCTTAAAATTATATGGAATCCTATGAAATAAGTTTTCACGAACGGACACTTCAGGAAACTAAAATAATTACGAAAAAAGTTAATATTTTGAGGTTATAAATAAAAAATAACCAACCTTGCGTGAAATATCAGAGTAGTAATATCAAAGTAATATTAACAATACTATGTACAGCTATATATGTTCTCTTCTAGAACTAGGAAAGGACTACTCTAATAGATACTAGGAAAAGAGATAGTACCTAGTCAAGTTTAAGATAATTCTTTGACAATTATCATTTTACAAAATCCAGTCCTTTCACACACCAGCCGAGTCTACCAAGTACGCAATGTATATTCGGAATCCGTAATCAAGCCAAGTTGTTAGAATAAAACCATGAAACGCATAGAAAATCACAAAAGAAACTATAGTCGCAAAGCAATCAAAAATTGAATGAAACGGAGACAGATAAGGTATGAAGTTACACCAGTGTTGCCAATTATGAAAACTATAATACTCGAATGCCAAGCTAGAAATTCGCGATTTCGCTTAAGAAATATATAATACTAGTTTTTTTCTAGCTAGTCAATTTAGGTATTTAAATGAATAAAGTGTTTTCAACTAATTTTAATATCCGACTTCAAAAAGGAGGAGGTTCTCAATTCGATCCGTATTTACCGAAATCGCGAAAACTTCCGAAACTGGCAGCACTGGCTGACGGAAAACATTTTATACGGCATCAATAATTGTGACCAACTTTTTATTTGGATTTATTTATTTGAAGTGTCCGTGGAATACTAAAATTTATGTTCAAATAATATAAAAATAAATGAAAATTATAGTATATTTTATATTAACATCGGTTCTTAGGCCAAAATTGAACAATGCCTTTACATAACTATTCGTAGTCCATTTATCTGTTTACAGAGTACCTTCTATTTACTCTTTATAAATAAGTTAATGTCACATCATCCTTATCTACTTACTATCTATCGCCGCCAATATGTCACCACTTACCTACTATCAATAGAATTAAGAACACAAAACTGTGACAATATTCTCACATAAAATAGTTTGTGAACTATAAACTATGGTGGTTCTTATGTTATAATGTTAAGGCTATACTTTTCTGTTTTAGCATAAATTCAAATAAATGGCAATAAGAACAATACCGGATTGCCTATCAATCGATAATTTATTACCCAATTGCGCAGCGCTACGTAAAAAAGCTACAGAGAGCACTTATTGCTCTGGTCAATTCTACCTTAGTTTAAGCAGAGCGTTATAGCATTTATCTATAGTATGTAGATATAATTGAAAATTTTGAGCAAATTTGATTATATACTACATCTGTGATGTATGTGCAACAATATCATACCACCTGTAGCTTCTTGGCTACATTCTCTTTTGGAATTTCTTTATACATTGTACTAATCTATTATCCTAAAAATGTTATCTGTTAGTCACTTTTTAAAGTCACCAAATATATCAAATACTAATGTTTCTAATACGATTCTACTGCTGCAATATTATTTAATAAAACTTCCCAAGCCATTTTTCCTTAAATAATTTCGGGAAATAATAAACAAACACGCAGTTATTAAATAAATAAAACTAGCCAATGTCTAATATACTGGAAAATCATGCATCTCATCATAATAGTCATTCATAATTATTTATTAACCCTAATTAATTGCAAAAATACGTTTAAGTACACTACGCACCTAACAAATCTGTATAATTATGCTACCAAGAACAATGGTAATTAGATTATTCAAAGCAGAAGAAAATAAAGCAATTATATCGAAGAGTTAACATGGATAGCAAATAAATAATAAAAGATAACCACAGTCAATATATATTGATCCATTTATTTAAATGTATCTTTTGTATGATAACTACCCACCATATAGTTTTGAATATCGTATAAGTTCGGTTTGACTGAGACTTTACTGAATTGTCTAATTAGTAGCTGGAAACTCGTATGGAATTAGAGCTTCAGGAGACCGCCTTGAAGAGTCAGGAAGATACATATTATAATCAAGTGTTAATAGTAGAATGTAGTAATAGAATGTTAGGTACGAGGAAATCTATTGCAATATTTACCTTATATTAGGCTTTAATATAATTGTTCTGTGAATCAAATGAACAGAAATGTCTAGTTTTCTAGTATTAACTTTACTTGGTAATAATTTTGAATTTACTGTTAAATGATATTAATTAACTTACATAAATACATACATTGCCCTAATCCTATACTCAATATCTACTAAATGAAATAAAAGTAAAATTTACAGAGGGAATACGATTTGTAACAAATCAGCGATGCTGGTTTGTAAACAACAAAATTTTTATGATTCTGACGTCAACACTAACGCTTGAAATTATAAATTGATGACATAGAATTCTCGTATAATATTTTAATAAAAAACCTACATTTGTATATTAGCTTATATATGTAGAAATACCTACACTTGTCGATTAGCTTTTCATCAGATCAGAACGCGAAAATAAAAAAAAAGACTGTATTGACGTTACTTAACCAGTTATAGTACGAGCTTTAAAAATAAGAATTAATATTAACACAATAAAGTCATAAGTGTATTTTATTTGTAATTATAGCTCGTCTGATTGGAGAAAATTTGTTGAAAAATGTTATAGAGACTTAAAAAATACCTACACTTTGAACATTAATGTATTTCTCAGAGTATATCTCTGATTGCCGCACGATAGAAGAGGAATCTTCATAAGGAGCGCGTTACTTACCCAGGATACCCACGCAGTCAAGTGTCGTGTAGATAGTATGGCCTTATGGCTGGAACTGAAAGTAACCGATCCTCGGGGGAGGGCACGGTGAAAAATTTAACATAACCTAACCAGCTGTTCTCACATACACGAGACCCTTAAAATTATATGTTACCGTATCTACAACCGTCATAGCTCAGATAATTGTGATATAGTTTTATATTATTGATACCGCTGACGCTTCATTAGAAAAGAGCATCCTGTTACATGTATTGCTGTAATTTACAAACATTTTAATTGTATATATATAAACGCATAATTGTGAGTCGCACCTACGCAGTTAAATGGCATTGAAAGACGGCTACGCACGACCCGTCTAACATCCACGTGCCATTATTTTCCTCATGGCGGAATACCCGTTATCACTCGCTGATCCGTTAGACTGCGACATATTTCACGGTTCAACAGGCACAGTCCGATGCGCCTTTCCTAAATATGATAAAAGCATTTATTCTGAACCACTGACGAAATTAAAAGATATAGAAAACACTTGAAAGAAGTTATACCCATTTCGAATATTGTTCCTTGCAAAAATGTTTGAAGAGTAGCAAAGACTATATTTAAGTTGGTCTCCTATCTTGGTTAGAACTTTTCCTCACTGATAACTACATCTGCTATCACAGCAGCCACAAGTTTTTAGTAATGTTACTGTGAGGTTTCCAAGTGGTCTGTCGGATTGACCGGTAGTAGTGTTTGATTTCCATTAATTGCGAGTTTTCAAGTATAAAGAGTCTAGCTTTACAGTACAATCTATGAAGTAGATTTGCACTATTTATGGTAGACGTTCTTATAGAAATTCTGAGCAAACTACTTAACCAATGGTAAGTGACTGTTCGCCTATAGTGAATGTGTCTCCAATAATTTTCACAGCAAATCTGCAACCATCACCACTTTAGTATTCCTTGCCAACTTGTGATATAAGATGTAATATTACGGTATCCAGCAATGTCATTTCTATATTATAACATTTCAACTCAGAACACAAAAATACAAACGGTTACCGCTTTGCAGCAGAAATACGAGTATATGGCTATACAAGCAGACGACCTGAGTCTCCCTCAGGTGAAAGTACCAAGGATGTTTAAAAGTTCAACTCTTAATCGGGTGAAATGAGTTTCCTAAGAATTATAGGAAAAAATCAATTAGGAGCTCCACATCAAGAAAATAATGGCTACACGTATGTTCTAAAACTGGAATTACGAATACATGTTACCGCATTACTTACAATACAAAGGCATATTAAATTAACTCATGCTTGGTTTAAGATATCTTCTTAAAATATATTATGTAGATAATATTTATGATCCTTCAGTATTCATTGTGTTGTAAGAAGCCCCGTTAAAAAATGCTCAGTTAAGAATTTTAAAACGGGACTGAAAGATCATAAATATAATTTACGTAGTAAATTTAAAGAAGACACCTCGGACTAAGCATCTCGTATAATTACAATAGAACTACACTCAAGGTAAGTTCGTTTAATATATTTAATCTTAAAATACTATACTTACCACAAAAAGATTCTCACGCTCTAAAGCTTAATCCCAAATATAGGCGTCATGGAACGTAGGTAACGATATTTTAATAGAACAACTATTATTACAGCTCTTACAGGTTATAGGAACGCAAATCTTGTTAGGATGATTAATGAGTTCTGCAGAACCTTTCCCTAATGGGTTCTGCACAACCTTGACGTAGATATTATTTGTCTAAGGTATTGCTCGCGTCGGTTTTGTGATTCCCACCTGTAACTCTTCGACCTGGTTTAAGTACAATTTTTTTGTAGTTGTTTTCTATTTTAGTTTTTATAAAGGTCGAAGATTTTTATATTCACACAAGTAAAGCCGAAAGACTTGTACTTTTTATAATAATTAGAAGGCGATATTGTAGTTATCTCAGTATAAATACATTAAATATATTACACCGAAATTCAATTCATGAAACTGGGGACTATGATTCTAATATGACGACACATTTAGCGCACGGGACACATATTTCGAAGATTTTTATATTCACACAAGTAAAGCCGAAATACTTGTGCTTTTTATAATAATTAGAAGGCGATATTGTAGTTATCTCAGTATAAATACATTAAATATATTACACCGAAATTCAATTCATGAAACTGGGGACTATGATTCTAATATGACGACACATTTAGCGCACGGGACACATATTTTATATGACCTACAAAAATTGTTCCGGTCTGGATGTTTGTGCATATGAGATTTCTATGTTTGTGACTGCACCCTCGACACAGGATAAAAATGCTTGAGTAGGGCGACTTTTTTTTTTTAAATATTAAGTAACTTTCATTGTGGGGAAGCATGAATACGTCTCAAAAGGCTACTCAAAAACGTTGATAAACAGATAGATAAATGAAAAATTTTAATGTATAATTCATATAATAAAATAAATATATGCGCATGACAGTTTGCCAACGCTATTCAATATATTTCTTTTTGTTGTACAGTACTCCTAAATACTTATAAAAACAAGAAGCAATGTTTTATTCAATGTGATAAGACGGCAAACGGCAACAATCATATTACGTATGTATATAGATTATATGAAACTCTAGACAAACAGCATTAGTTCTAGAAGTATATTTACTAATGAAATATTAGTGTTTTATTTGTAACACCTATTAAACTACTTATACAATAGTGAGACAATCTTACTAAGACTAATATTGTCTAATTTGTCTAGTTAGATTATAGTTCTTTATTAAACCGCAGTACAAGTAATACTATTCTTATTTTTCATAGCAATAAATACATATTTTTAGTTTACTACATATTTTCGGTGCCAAATAATATAAATAGCTACCAAAGTATGACCTTTGTGTTATTAATAACAATATAAACCGGGTTTTAAAATATTTATATTATAATAGTCATTGCTGTGACCGTGGAAGACAAAACGCTGGAAGACCTCAAAAGTTTCCCAACAAAGGATCTTAAAATGTACATGTGACAAAAATCACGTCAGATTCTCACGGAGTACCTAATCTTATTAAGGTTACATATATTACACTGTTAGTTACTGATGAGCATTTATTATACCTGGGACAAAAAATAACTTTCTATGAGCATCGTAATGTTTGTTTTATGACAAAATTACTTGTAGACCTATAGCTAAGACTAGCATAGATATATTCTGAATTAATAGCTTTTATAATAATCTATTTACGGTAGTTAAAGATGAATATAATAATTTATTTTATCATAGGGTAATTAAAGTAAATAGTAGACGGAAGAAATTTAATGATTGGGCTACGCCAGATTTATATAAAAACCGCACAAAGTTATTTGATACCCAAGGATTATCCTAATGTTATATTAAGAACGAAAACGAAAGAAAGAATACTGAAAACCTTTGGGACATATCGACCTACATAATTATACCAGTAAAAAATGAACTCGCTCCGCAGCTTGCATTCATTTTTAATAAATATATTGGTGAAAGTGTCTTCTCAGATCTAATGAAAATAAAAATAGCTAATGTTACCTTTATTTATATTTTCAGATAATAATAGCCCTACAAATTATAGACCTATTTCGATTTTACTTGCACTACAACATTTGGCAACATTTTAAAAAAATATTTCTAATCACTTAACAGATTACTTCACATCTAATTTTACACATTAATCAATTTCGAGTTACTAAAGGTCGATGTACTACTGATGCTGGAATTGCTCTTCTCAAACACATTTTTGCTGCTTGAAAAAGTAAACAGAAAGAGAAAGACTTGACTGCGTTAGACATCAGACTCTTATACATATATAAACTCAGGAATTATAGTGTCTGCTGAAGCGGTTTGTATTATAAAGTCTTATATATCTAACAGAATCCAAAACTTGTTATTACAGATAACCTGTTGGGACACCCATAATTATGAACGTGTTTCAGGGATCGATATTAGGACCATTGCTTTTCTTAATGTATCTTCAGTACTTCACAAATAACTTGTGCAATTCACTAATGTTTAAGGTTGATAGAGGAAACGCAGATTCTTACTTTATCAATAATACACCGTCTAAAGTATTGGCGAACGATATGGTGAGGATAGCACACTAGCAGAATTGAGTTGTGGAGAGATGGATCTTTCCTTTGAGGAGGCCTTTATCCAGTAGTGGGCGTCCATTGGCTGAAATGATGATGTCTATATCATGCGAAAGCTTTTGAAACGCCTTAGCGATTGCTGACGATAGCTTGCGTAGATTTAAAAGAAAGAATCGAAACCGTGAATGAAGCAATATTTTCGATTAATGGCAAAATTATTGAACCATTGTATAACGATAAATATTGAGTATTTTAACCACCTGATTTAATAATTACTTTATATATTACTTAGATACGCTTCTTAAAAAAGTTCCAGCTCTTTAATATCTACAAATGGATGAAGCATTGTATTAATAAAACAGCATAACACAACAAAACATAAAATTTTACGAGTACTCTACGGTACCAGCGCGCTAAAAGAACGGTCAAGTAAAATCAAACTCAAACTCAAATTTCTGCTTGAGTTAAAAAGGGGTTATACTATTGAGTCCACATAGGGCCATTCTCACTGTGCTCGGGCAGATATTTAAGTTTGAGCCTCATTCTGCAAGGCCCGTAGCCTTCGACAGCAAACGAGGCAGGGCACATTGGTCGGACTAATTAGACAGTTTGTTAAACTGTTTCTGCAAACTTTTATTGTATTACGCAAAATTTTAGTAAGACTGTCTGAACATTGTATAAGGTGGTTAATCGCGCGTTTGTGGTATGAGTGCCACTAAAGCCACGACAAGGTCTGCGTAACATTATTTAGATTACTAAATCCCAAAATCAGTTAAGCTCAATAATTACTATGGTTGACGGCTGAATGATGAACGATTATACCTCACTAAGTTTTACTCGCGACTTCGTTTCCCGTTTGAATAGCGTATGCAAAGCTTTCAAAAGAAAATAGTCTTTCGATTTTACAAAATCCTTAATTGATTTTTCGCTTATGTTTTGTATTATGTAGTTATGGCCTAAAACGTTTCTCAATAAACACTGGAAGAATTTTTCAAATCTGACCATTAGTTCTTGAGATTAGAGCATTAACAAACAAACAAACTATTCAGTTTTATAATATTAGTAAAGTTAATGCATAATGTTAATCGAAGCACAATATTGCGTCCTCTCGACTAAAAAAAAATAATTCGGACATACTCAGCATAACATAGATTAGTAAAATGCCACAACAGCTTACACTATAGTAAACGTTAATTTACAGAGAAGTGAAATATTAGTCCTAGCTCGATTGATCGAGCTAGGACTAATATTTCACACAAGTTTATTCTTATCGCATTAGAGCATAAGACACAGAACTTATATCTACAAAGAAGTAAGGTAGTCTGCAGTCCACATGTTCGGTAACTGTCCAAAACGCGCAAACACTCGCCCTGACAATGATCCGCCCAAATTGGATTCGCCGGGATAGTTGCGATCGCTGACCCAGCGCTCAATAAAGACGTTATTACGAAGAAACGTCCAAACCTTATAGGCATTTTGCTCGATTTCCAAATGTTGTCGATTTGACTCTCACAAAGAATTCAGTTTTTGTTGTTTTTTTCAATCAAGGTTAGTGAGTGATCACCTTGGTTTATGAATATTTGCAACAACAAAGACTATTTTTTTGCTATGTCTACAGCTCACTTACTACTAACTTACGATACCAATGTACAATAAAAATATATGAAACATACTGTAAGAAAATTACACAACTATGTCACAAAGGCTATTAAAGAAAATAAGTATAATATTTCTTTTTGATATAAATTATTATTCAACAAAACGTTTAGTTCTATTTTGTACGAGTATACAATATCTATATTATTATTAATTAATATTTTACCATTACAATCTAACTCCCCATCACTCACTATGACCCTAACGGCCGAAATTTTTCTCACTTTCATTAAATTCTTTTTTTTTTTATATATATTATACTATTGTATTTCTTCCGTAATAATAATTTTACGCACAACATAATAGATGTTGTTACGCATTATGTGGTAAATGTTATCTATATTTTAAATCTAACTCATAGTTGTCGTAACATATAATGAAACGGCACATTGAAATAGCCAACAGGCTGCTGCGCAAAAACAAGTTCATATGAGGAATATTATGTAGAACTATGTAACCAATGAATCCCTGTATCGGAGTATGCATCACATTAAATTCTAAAATAGGTAGCGAGATGCTTGTTAATATTTTATCGATTGATAATGATAAGCTGCTGTATGTAATGTTTCAATTGATAGTAGCTTACATACGTTCTTTGTTATTATTGCTTCCTCGAAAATTATTAAATTAGGCTGTTACTGCTGTTTGGCGATAATTGTAAGCACACTATATTTTAGTATAAGTTGAATGAAAAGTCTTGCTATAGATATTATTGCTTTGAGTCGTAACAGGTATGCATTGATGTGTTTTGTCAGCTCGCATTGTAGCGTAAAGATGTACAAACCTCTACATCTACTGAGCCTACAATTATAAGAAATAATTAATTCTGGAATGCCCGATTAAATAATTTGTTGTAATTGAAATTACCATTGGGTCTTGTTTCGGAAGTATTTCTTTGTTTGACATTTTTGTATACAATATGTTGCACATATTCGATTCCTAGCCAGTATTATATAGATTTCTACGAATCAACCTAGAATGGTTTCTACTAGATTCTTGCATTTCTACTAGAAGGATCTTCTAGTAGAAATGTAATTTAGCAATATGTTAATTTATATATTATTTTTTAGTTTAAGTTACATTGTATTATTTATTTTTAAACATAGATTACTATTTATATTATTAAATAGTTTGTTATCGGTTATCGGGTATGTAATCGTACAATGTAAGTTTGTTAATTTAAAAACATTATTTTTTGTTTCTTATTTGTTTAAATAATGCAGTCATTTCAATAAACGTCTGTGAAATTTTATTCAATAGAATCACTTGAAATTCTATTTCGACAGTAACTGATTAGTTATATTTATGATAATTTAGTTTTTGTATGTAGACATTATTCCCACATATTCAATAAACAGAGCGACTTACATAATGTGAACACAATAAATTAAAATATTTTTTTTGTTTCAGTATACTGACTCTATAGCTCGTTTTGTGTAAATGTAAGTATATCCATATTTAATAAGCTTCCACAAAGTGTTATTGAGTTACTTAGTATAAATTGAAAGTTTATATCAACATTACACTCATGAGTAGAGGCTTGTATAAAGTAAGCAATTATCTATATAGAACTAGCAACAGTTCATTGAGTTATTTCTGATAACAACTTCAATATTTATACTATATTCAATATGTATTCTTTTTTAAACTTGTAATGTGTATGCGAGTATACATCAATACGACTGTAATTTATTTATTATATGGGTGAATTTATCGAAAGCAAAATGTGCGCGGAAATTATGAAACAGGTATATTATATGACAAAAGGCGTTATCTACGGAGTAGTCAATATTTTTCAATAAAGATAACTGTTAGTATCGAAACGC
Source organism: Scirpophaga incertulas (assembly GCA_036419045.1). NCBI lineage: Eukaryota > Metazoa > Arthropoda > Insecta > Lepidoptera > Crambidae > Scirpophaga > Scirpophaga incertulas. The sequence continues at coordinate 14,532,305 of CM071630.1, read as the reverse complement.
TCTATATTCATTGGGGTCGTAATATTAAAAATTTCCTTTGCATATTAAAAATGATCACTACATTAAATAATAAAAAGTTCAAATATTTAAATTTAATTTACAAATACTAAAAAAAATAAATGAACTGAGTACTTTATCAACTTTTAAGTGGAAATGCTAGTGCCTTGAAAATGTTTCCATTGCTGCGATTTTTAGTTAATATTAAATATGTCTGCAAGTAACAAAGTTAGCTGGCATAACATTACCCTTTCCAAACACTACTTCAAAGCCTTTAGCAATCTAAACTATTTACAGATAATAAATTACTTACATGAACGGAAGTAATGTAAAAGTAAAGACTCAATATTTGAGACTTGTTCGAAACTATACATATAAGAACTATATATATAAGGGTGAAGTTTCTAGAAAAGGTCGTAAACAAATCTCTGCAGAGAGAGGTTGCACAAGAATCAATAAACCAATAGGAATAAACCAAAATGTAGACAGAATATTATTAAAACAAGATGACAGTGTCAATTGTTTTGTATAAGTTGAAAAGGGTGCCGAAAAATTATTTTTCTTCTTATTATAGAAGAAATATAACGTGACCTTGTTTTTTTTATAATATTTCCTAAATTTCCATTTCGTTCACTCTTACCTTGTAAAATTGTTGTAGGTATTGGATGTAGTTGTATTAGAGCGAGATCGAGAGCCGTCTTTCAGAAATACATTTTTTGAAGTAATAGTATTTGAGAATTTAGCATGCTGTGGACATATTTTTTTTTTGTATGTTACCTCCGATCTGGTCAAATTTTTCGTAAAGCTTGGAGTGAACCACTATGAATATAAACTTTCAGCAAATCTTCTTATATCTTGAGGGCTGGAGCACTAAAACATCGACTCCATATTTCACCTTATACTCGCGCAGGTATGTTCAACATACGAATTGGGAGAAGAGTAGAAGAAAATTATATATATATATTTATATATATATCATGACTCCCGATGAGAACTGAAATGGCTCGCCCGCTCTCAGGAGCACAACTTACTTTATTGCCACCTTCTTTTAACTTTGGCTGTATTCTTTACTTTTGGCTGTATTGACCATCGACCTAACCTTTGGGCCACTTTTAAGCGCTTGAAATAACTTTGGTTTTCTTATATTAAAAGTCGCACCCGATAAAGGTTTTCCACTAATTAAGTCTAAAAGTTCCTTTTTTTTCTGCAAAAGATATAAGTTCCTATTGTTTAGGATGCATAGAGTAAAATCAGCAACGAAGAATTAGCTTGTGGTTCGATACCCCTGTTTCCAGAGTGACCACAATCACAAAAGTGACCAAAAGTGACCCCAAAAAACGCAATGTCTTACCCAGCTAAGAAAAATGAAGGCGATAAATAACGAGTAAAGACAGGATTTGGTAAACAAAACCCTGTTTTCCGGTTCCTGTAGCAAATATTTTTGATATTTTGTGGGACGATAAGGTAGCGTTCACTTTTTCTACGTTAAATTCACTTCAAGTATGTAACAGAGGAGAAATTGTTTTTGTTACTATTGAGTGACTGATAATTAAATTAAAATTTAATCACACCCACCAATCGAATCCAAGACAGTGACACTGTCACAAATATGGCACGCTTCATCGAAATCGTTAATATCTGCTGAATAAGGACATAATGGACAGATATGGACATCGGCTTCTATCAAGAATATCTCCATCAATCAATCCAGTTAGGAAATCATATTGACTGGATCTGGGCCTCCTACCATCACGCTGTCCCTGTGTGGATACAGAGCCTCAACTGCTGGTTGGCAAGGTGCACTCCGCGAGTGTTGCTATTCTGCTATATAGATGACATGCTTGTCACCGCGAAGGGGAGGGACTTACCAATGCTGGAGAGTGAGTGGACATGGGAGGCGATGAAATCTTTCTGCATAGATGAAATTGCTCAGATAAAATCAGTAAAGAGATCTAGGGAAGAGAATCCTGAGGCTCATTTATGTTACCGAAAACTGCCGGGGCGGAAGAGGCTGAATTTGAAGGAAAGAAATTGTAAGAAATATGTCCTGCCAAAAAGATTAACCCTGAAAGAATTTTTAATCATATTAACAGTCTAATCAAATATAATTTTCTTATTTCGGTAAGTCATTATTTCTTAAACTCAATTGTGAAGTTGCGTCTGAATGAATTTTATGTATTTTGATATATGTATAAAGAATCGCCCAACAAAAACATTTAGCCGTTCCAACAATAACCAAGATTGGTTACGTAACCTAAGTAGCTTGTATAGTCGCACCGCCTACGGTAGCTGTTCGACCGTTAATCACCATTTATCTGTGACGTCACACTCGACTGCGCGCTTATGACGTCACGATTAATTGACTCAGAGTAGTTTGGTCGCGATAGGAAGACGAAGTGTTTGCTTTATCGGTCCTTTGATAGAACAAACAGATGCAATTAAGCTTCCTATGTCTGTCTATTATTCATTATTATTTTATGTAAAACAATCCAATTAGAAGTCACTTCAAGTTAAGAATTTGTAGAATCAAGCGTACGGAAGATTACTGGAAATCAATCGATACACTTAGTGCAGAAACGGAGATATTACCTGGATTCTTCAACAACTGGTTATCTCGTCTCTAATTGTCGAAATTAAACAATACTATTTTCAGTGTTATTATATTAATGGTGTGGTACCACATCAAAATCTAAATACTTCATATTTTACAATATAATTTATAATTAGTAATACAACATTGAATTGCAATTGCGACAGTTGTCAAAATAAATTGCATATTTTGGTTTAGGGCGAGCTTCTATTCATCGCAACCCGAGCTGTGTGAGCGTACTCGTATCGTACAGTGAGCCACGGGGAGGCCTGCACTTTAGCAGGCTCGCTATCGTCTGGGTGCTCCCAGAAGTCACTTTGCGTCCCCGGGGGTTCCCTACAAGCCTGAGGAAAGCCATCGCTGAAGTTTTTAGTGGGTAGGCCTCCCCTTTCTGGAGGGAGGAGAGCCCCACATAACCGCCGGCTCTCCGCAGCCGGGGTATGCAATTTAATGCATTTTCCTCAGCGGAAGAAAAAACAAGGAGCTGCAGATATATGATGTGGTTTAGACATGTGTGCGTAAAGTTGAATCGTACATTTTTCACAGGGAGATTGTGTTCGTTATTGCATGCTCTATATAGGATGAAATCCTAGTGTATAAAAAGAAAAAAATGGTGATATTATACAGATTCATCGTACGAATGTTAGTCAATTCTAGATTATAGAAATCTTTTGGTAGCTCGCCCATTATTTTTTCGCCGGGAAGTAGGAGGCCACTGCCCTCCAACTTCCCTCGTCCGCCAGCATTGCCGCAATCAATGCCGGCGGAGACAGATCTCGTCCGATCTCTGCGACCAACACTCGGCGCTCGAAGGCCCACACGGGGCATTCCGCCAGCGTGTGCTGGACCGAGTCGAGGTCGGATGCACAATGGTGTTTGGGGCAAAGTATTTGGCCCGAGAGGTAATCTTTTTATTTGTAAATAGCTACATTTTATATGAATGACCTTAACAGCCGTATCAAAATTACAAAATTTATTTGAATATGTAGCCACAGAAAATGCAACTGTGTCATTAATGCGATTAGTCATTATGATATTTTTGAGGTTGACTGTAGTTGACAAAGTGTCATAGTAAATGTTGAAATTGTAGCTTTAGATCCATCTCAACTTTGACATTTATTTATACGTACCTAAGCTTAATATACCTTTTCGATTCTTGTTAAGTAATCAAACGTTTACGTGTTGTATTTTGCAGTTACTAGGTCTAAAGATTGACAGAATCAGGTTAGATACGATGTAGTTGATTTAATGCATATGAAAGCTTGGGTTCGCGGCAATATTGGCTTTAATTTTTGTGTTCGGCTTAATAAAGCTGATGTTTGAGGCTTTCAAATCTACTTTTAATTTTGGTATATTCGATATTGTACTGTTTCTATTATAAAATAGATATTTGTAAGCGAATATTTTATCAACAAGCATCAAAACCCATCCTGAGATAAAAGCTTTGTTTACAGCGTCTGGCGTAATTCGGTTAGGGGGAAGAAGAACTTCAGGAAATTGCGTGAAGCGAACGACTACTGTCAAACAGTACTGATATAGACAGATGTAGTTAAGGGGCTGAAGTGCGCTTTCGGCAAATTAAGAATACCTAAAGATAAACAATACATGCCGATTCACTTTAGAGTTTTGGCAACCCAAACATGATTTATATCATTCGCGACAGTCTAGTCGCATTGTAAACCATACATACAATTGAGCTACCAGCTTAGTGCTAGCATTGGCACCAGTTCGACTGAAATAATGCAGTTAGTCGCACACTTGTTTACGGTTGTTATTTAATATGAAATGCTTGGGATTGTTTCAAATGACGTTGCAGTAGAAAATAAGATTCGCCCTGTAAAAGTTGTTCTAATTCTTTGCATTCTGGGACTTAGCTAGAACTTCTACGTCGGCTGCATGTGCCAGTTCATCGAGACGGAAAAGTAAATTCGCTACAACATTATCTTACCCTTTTATAAATTTTATCTCGGTTTTTCACAAATCTTTATAAAATCACTAGAAGATATTTAAGGATTATTGACGTTGCATTCCCCTTTTTCTTCGCCATATTTTAAGAAATAAGATCACCCTCCGTCTTGCCTACAAAAGCCTGAAAATTACCATAAATTAAATAGCAAAATTGCCGTTTAATCGCGAGGAATCGTAATAAGGAATTTGGCTAATTGTCTTGAGAGTATTTGGCAAAAATGGTGGGTGGCACCATCATAGTCTACTTATAACAGTAAAAATTCTTCCATAGAGAATGATTGGGATTTTTACGTAGTTAATGATAAAAAATGAGTATGGTTGACAATATGACGTGAAAACATTCCAAATGCAAGCATTCCAGAAACGCCACTAAACCGTTTTCGAAAAAAATCGATTTTCTGTACCACTACATATACAAAATATATAGTTGTAAAATACAACTATGATATACTTGAATGTGGCATGTAAACAGTTTTAAAAATGTGTAATGACATTAATATTTCAATATGTAAATAAAAAATAAAAATATAGTATTGTTCAATATTTAAAATCGTGTACGACAATAATTTGTCAGAAAAATATAAAATATTCAAGCGATGCCACTATCTTTACGAGATTGCATAACATATGGAATTCATTTACCATCATACGACCGATGTAATTTCCTATCAATATGTTTTATAAAAGAAGTCTCTCTGATACTATTTTCACTATACCGGAACCGCCATGGGCGGATCGCAGACAATGACGGAATCCATTTGATCCTAATTATCTCTTGGATGTCGGTGGAATTATTTGTTCTGCTGTCACGTCTCATTGCCTTCAGATTAGCTGGTATTTTCACACACTTCGTATGAGGGTAGGCCCTCGAGACGTCCAACCTTAATTCAGATCTGATGCTCACAGTGGACCCACTTTTAACTGACTGACTTAAAAGTTACTTATACTCGAAAGTCAGAAACATCGCCTAAAATACATATAATTACAATTATTTATATTGTAACATTATTTATTAAGCATTTTTTAGAATTAGTTTATGTTGTTATAAGATAAAACGAGCTCGTGTAAAATACACTCTTGAAAATGTGATATTTAATAGTCATAAACTAATTTGATAAATATATGAATTTACTTAATAATTGAACTAGTAAAATAATTATATTTCTAAATATAAAATATACTCCTATGTGCTGACAACCCTATAATGAAAAGTCGTATTATACTTATCTAGATTGCGCTCCATTGTTACAGATCTCACAGGGATTCGTTGGACAAAACTTCTCATCTATATTTAAAGGAAGAATGCAACGCCGATAACAGGCAGGTACCACGAGATAGTATTTATTTGGGTTTTAAATTTTAGGGTTGTACAAGATTGAATTCGTGTGTTAATTTTGCTGTTTAGAATTTGGTAGGCATTTAATATAGATCAAATAAGATTTGATATTTAACAATTTAAAGAATTTGATTATAATCCGTAGCTGTTTATTTGCATATATTTCATTTGTACATTTACTAAAAACAAGTAATCAGGTATCATCTAAATTTAGCTTTAACTGTACACACGATGAACACACATTACACATTTGAGCAATTTACAAAAGATTTATTTTAATATTTTATTTGACGTTTTACAAAAATTGCATGAATATTAAACATATTATGCACTAATAAATATCATAATCATTATGCATCAGATAAATATAATTATCAAAATTTCATAATTCTTCATATATAATAACAAATCAAGGAAGATAACATTTTTATAGACCTAACATCCAAACGTGAGGATATTGAAAACATACTATAAAAACTTTACGCAATCCACAACACCTTTAATAAATAGACCCTACAATGTACACACAGTGCCAGTTAATACATTAGACCACTCCTCAGCAAATCTAATGCATTAGCTTGTTATCTATGTTTCAAGATTGTATTGAGTTCAGAGCAGTACTGGCTGCGCACCGGGTCAAAAAATATCGTAGTTTATTCTGCACGTATAGCACAAGAAGCTATAATATGCGAAGCTATGCGAACTTCGTTGAACCCAATTGATGAAAGAAAAGATCGAAAAAAGTGCTATATACCATATACACATTATATAATCAAGAATGGATGAAATAAATACGAATAAAATGAAATGTACAAGGCCAACAAGGGACCTTTGAAATTTATGTTAATGCTATTGTTACAAAAATAATTGTTAGATGAATTTATTTTGATTGTATGCCTTTTATTGTAATATATCTCTCTCTACATTTTTTCCACCAGTAGTAGATACCATTGCAGACTACTAAAAATGTAATTAATTTTAAAATAGTACCTACTTAATTTTAATATTTAAAGAGTCTGTTACTACTTACATGATAAATTTAACTGTTAGTAAAGATACATTTTTACTTTCTAAGTTCATTAAGGAGTTAAGAGCTGAGGTCAAAATTTTGTTCAATTTATTGTTTAAAATGCTGTTGTCCTTCTGTTGTCATTTAATCTAAGAAATCATACTAATATTAGCTGACCCGGTGAACTTTGGACCACCTAACAGTTAACTGTTAACTGACTAAAATGGCCGAATGTCAAAATAAATTATTTAATAATAAAAGTTTTCTTTGTAATTACTTCTTTTTGCTATTACAATGTTATAGTTGTTTGACTATTTTTGATAGATATGAATCTAATATAAATGGAAGATCAATGATCGGTTCAGTCGTTCCTGGTTTATAGGTGATGTAATTAGCACAACTTAGTTTATATATAGGTTACAAAACTGAGCAGTTTGTATATAAGAATGCGCCCAAATTAAGATGCTAGATAACATAACGTGGCATCTGTTAAGAGCGGAACATCAATGATAAATATGTCCGTGTAGACAACACAGTAGGCGAACAGCTAGTGGTAGTAGCCTAGAGGTGTAAGAATAAAAATACTGAATATGGAAGTGAGTCGCTAATCCTGCAATTCTTACTAGATAGATCATATTTAAATGTTTGAAGATGACAATTGAGATAATATTATTATAGTAGTAAAATTCAGTCAATATCAGTAAAAGAAACTCTAGTGGGACATACCTATGTACCACAAGATAATGGCAATACGCTCTCCACAAACTAGACTAATTGAAAATTGGACGAACTTACCTAAGTGAAGTCCAATTGTAATTTTATGAAGGTTGATCTGAAATATAATTGTTAACAGTGTAGTCTTTCTATTCGGTATTCATTGGCATCGCGGTTTTAGATTTAAAAAAAAAAAATAAAAAATTCTTGTCTGTGGCACTCCGGGTAGCAAATGTCACTATTTTAGAGCTTTAAAGTGAGATGGCTCTGATGAGTTGATGACCCACTATGCTTGGGATCAGCAACAAGCTGATGCTGGGTTGGGCGGGTGATTATATTTCAGATCAACCTTCATAAAATTACAATTGGACTTCACTTAGGTAAGTTCGTCCAATTTTCAATTTTATTTCATGTTGATCTGAAATATAATTGTTAACAGTGTAGTTGTTTAGAGACAGTTGCATAGTGGGTATCTATCATTATGTATGCACTTATGAAAGGTAAGTTTGTAAATAAATAATTTACAAAGGGTCTGGTATAAATGATGAGGTCCAAATCATTCTGAACTATAACACTTATGTCTAAGTAGATAATCACAGCTTAATTAGTCAGCCTTTAATTACTTAACTAATTTTTATAAGGCAATAAGAGGGAATCAACTTGGTAATTTTCTCTGTATCTCACATATTGAAGTAAATTTTTGTGTTAATTTTACAATATAAAATTAACAGTAATAATAATCAAAAGTACAATGGTTTTCTGAGATAAGACTAAGATAAGTCAACAATATTTTAAAAACATAATTGAGATCAACATAATTGCAATGAAAATTAAGATAAATCAACAATATTTAAATCATCATCATCAAGATAAATTGTGATAATAGCCTTTTTATTACTTGAAACTTAAATCAATATAAATAATAATATAAAAAAATAATATTATTAATCAAAGCTAAAAACTGCCTGTACAAAGTCATCACAACTGTTTTTATCTTGTATAGGTAACTGATAAAACCTTGCAAATGTAAGGGAATTTTCAGTCCAGCCAGCGGTTTTCCTAATAACATCAATTGACACTCCTGCCTTGCTAGCTGATGAGGTGGCAGAATGGCGGGTGCTGTGTGATTTAAATTGGTTTGTATCAAACCACTATCTGCTAGGACACACTTGATCCACCTGCTTATGGTTTGTTTTGATGCATGGTGGTATGGCTTTTTAAAAGTAAATAAAAGGTATGTTTGAAAATTTCTGATAGTGTTTGTGCTATGGATGTAGTCTTGAAGTGTGCTGGCTGGGCATATTTTAGGTTCTTGTAAATAAAATGGAAGGTTTATTATACTGTGTTGTTTTGTATGTACAGAAGTTTTTACTAAATCACTGATGACTATGGTGATTATATCATTAAGCTTAATCAGTGAAAGAGTTTGTACCCGCTGAGCACTTGCCAAGGCTAGCAATGTTACCAGTTTTTTAGTTAGCATTTCAAGGCTTAACAGTGAGTTTGGTGGTAATTTTGCTAGGTAACTCAACACCTTGTGTGGGTCCCATGTTTCTGTGTATCTTTGCATGGCTGGTTTTAGCCTGAATACACCTTTTAGGAATCGTTTCACTCTATCATCTGTCCCAACTTTCTCTCCTATTAAAAGAGAAAGGGCAGATTTATGGCAACTGAGGGTGTTATAGAACCACCACCACTTTGAAATTTTTCTATTAGAAATTTTATTACAAAAGGTATAGGTGTTAAGAGCGATTCCTGGTTGTATGTATTGCAGAACTGCCACCAGCTTTTATAAGTTGTGTTATATTGAATCATAGTACCCTTGGAGATGGATGCTAGCATAATGTCTAGTGAGCTCTGTGGCAAGCCTCTGCGTCTGAATGCCTCCCGCAGAAGATGCTCACTGCCAGGGTAAGGTGGCTGCTCAACGGGTGCTTTGCTCCAAAAGGAAATATCAATAAGTTAGGATCTGGTTTAGATATGATTGGGTTACTGATCATTAAGCTCATGGCTAGGGGGTACCATGGTTGGTACTCCCACATTGGGTAAACAAGTATGCCTCTGGCTTTATCACATTTAATCTTCTGTAGGCATTTAGTTAGAAGGGCAAATGGTGGGAAGGCATAAAAATAATAAGGTGCCCAGTTAAGGGTCATAGCATCAATGTCAAATGCATTAGGATCCCTTTTCCAAGAGACATATAGCTTACATTTCTTATTAATCCTAGATGCAAAAAGATCTATGTTTGGGATTCCTAGGTGGGTTTTTATAGTATTAAAGGCATCTTTACTTAATTCCCATTCTGTGTCAAAATTTGTGTTACGTGATTCTTTATCCGCATATACATTGTCAGTGGACTTTATGTAAGAGGCATAAATGTTTATATTTCTGTGTTCACACCAGCTCCAGATATCTCTGGTGATTTTGTTCAAGTGTGGGTATTGCACACTACCCATTTTATTAATGCATGCAATAGCAGTTGTGTTATCTATACATAATAAAATATTGCAATGGCTATATGGTTTTGCGTAACATTTTTATCCAAAAAATGCTACTGTCAATTCTAACTGGTTTGTATGAAGGTGTTGTTCTGAGTGAGACCACATACCACCACTACTTTCACCATTGCAGTGTGTTCCCCAACCAGTCAGTGATGCATCAGAAAATATTTTCAACTGAAATTGTATTTAAATATTTGTATTTAAGTACATAATAGCATCATAATTGTCAGCATAATTGTCAGCATAGTGTGTCAACGCTAGATATTTCTCTCTTTCCGTTGCTTTAGTGTGCATGAGGCCATAAGGTACAGCAGGGCTAGCAGCTACTAAAGTACCAAGCAATTTTGCAAAGTTCCTTATTCTACAGCTCTTCAAGGATAGAAATTTTGTTACTAAAGATTTTATACTGTCTCTCTTATCCTGTGGTAATTCAAGTGACATTTTTTGTGAATTTATGATAAAGTCAAGAAACTTGCAAGATTTATTAGGTATTAGTGTGCTTTTTTCATGGTTTACAATAAGGCCCAAGCATTTAAAAATGGAGAGAGTTGCATCCCTATTTCTTATGCATTCCTTATAAGTTTGCCCAATGCAAAGATAGTCATCGAGATATATTGTTCATAAAAAACCCCTGTTTTCTGAGTGTACCAATCACTGGTTTCAGTAGTTTTGTGAAGACACTAGGTGCAGTACAAAGACCATATGGTAATGCTGTGAATTTATAAAGAATGCCATCAAATTCGAAACGAAGGTATTTTCTGTGTTCTGGGACAACTGAGATGAGAAAATAAGATTCTTTGAGATCTATGGAGCACAAAAAATAGTCTTTATTTACAAGCTTTACTGCCGTTCTAATATCTTCTATCTTGAAGTGATCTATTTTGATGAAGGTATTCAGAGATTTTAAGTTAAGGATAAATTTAAATTTGCCATTGGGTTTTGATCTTAAGAATTAGAATTAATTCTTAAGAATTTAAGAATTTGAGATAAATTGGTTCTTACAGGGGTTGCATATTTGAACTGCACCTAGTTCTAATAAGTTGACAATGGCTTTGCGCATATTATCAACTTCAGTGAGAGGTATATTATTTTGGGGAACAAAACTTTGCACTGGAATTTTTAGAAAGGGAATATGGTAACCATTTACCCATTGTAATAGCATAGGATCACTAGTGATCCTTTGCCAGCAGGTGAAGTATTTAGTTATGTTGCCTGCATGTACCTGATCATTTAACGCCTGTTGCCCCGTGTCGCAGGCCTCTCGGGCCGCGTGTCGCAGGCCTCTCGGGCCGCGCGTGGCTGAAGGCTGGTCGTCGGGGCGGCGGCTGCGCTGTGCGGTTCCTGGGTCCACCTCGTGATGCCGTCGCCCTGGGTTGTAGAGGCTGTGGTGGACCGTAGCGGTTTCCCATAGTATTGCCTCTTTTTCCTCCTTCGTGATTCCGTTGAGGAGAATATGGTTCCAACGAACCGTGATTTCTTTTTGTATAGTTCCTCTGAACTGCTTACAATTGTCTTCGTATTCGGCCCCCAGAGCATCTTGGAAAGCTGCAACTGGGTCTACCTCCACCTCGTCCTCGATGCGGCCTGGTAAGGAAATTCCGCCATGTTTTGCTGTTGGATTTTCCAACGGCCACGTGTTTCATTTTTATATTAAATGTTTACGTTTTCAGCGTATCTCGTACGTAATGAAATAGTATCTCGTACTCTTAGGTTTAATGCTCTAAGCTCGTACTTATCAAAGCTATGGTATCTCGTACCAAGTTTGACCTTCATGCCTAACGGTATCTCGTACCGGCATGGGTGCATTGTATTCAACGTATCTCGTACGTAATGAAATAGTATCTCGTACTTATCAAAGCTATGGTATCTCGTACCAAGTTTGACCTTCATGCCTAACGGTATCTCGTACCGGCATGGGTGCATTGTAGACTTTACCTTGTGAGTCCGGTGATGAGCTTGGGGAAAGAGGTCGAGACGAGGTTAATATGGGGCTTCGGCTTCTTGTGCGGCTACGGTGACGCTCGCGGATTTCACGAAGGCGTTTTTCATATTTTTTGATTTTCTTCAATATTTTCCGATCGGACGGTATAATTGATAAACTTCGATGAAGTGAACCTTCACAAATCTTTTTAAATAAAACGTTATTGTGCTTTTTATTAAGTGGTGGAGAGATCAAGATTTTCCGTGTTCTTGTATTCTGGAAGTGGATGTCAACAAGGAGCTTGGAGGCGTCAGTTAATGCTGTACTCTATCTATTTGCTCTTGAAGCATAATTTTTGTCATAGCCTCTCCGATAATGCCTGTGGCTAGCCCCAGTTGGTGTTGCATCAAAACGATGGCCTTGTCCCTCGTCAGAGCATTATCTGTTAAGACAGCTTATATTTCTTCGTTAAGGGTGGGGGCTTCCAGTAGCTGACAATTTTTCTGGTAATTTATGCCTTTTCAGTATTGCCTTTTGGTTTGCTTGTTGTGGTGTAAGTTGGCTTAGCTAGATTTGCTTTTGGTGTTGACTTTTTTATTTGGGCTGAAGACTTCTTCAGTTCTAGGCTATTTTTAATTTTTGATGCCAGGTTATCACGTTTTACTTTTTCAGTAATGTTCAAAAAGTTTTACGAGACCTACGATGCCGGCGAACGCGCGAAAGAAAAGTGACATTTGCTACCCGGAGTGCCACAGACAAAATTTTTTTATTTTTTTTTTAAATCTAAAACCGCGATGCCAATGAATACCGAATAGAAAGACTACACTGTTAACAATTATATTTCAGATCAACATGAAATAAAATGATTTGGTAATGGTTACATGAAGATACTGGATATTAACAACGCAAGACTCGCCGGTGTTTAAATTCTTGGGGAATGACTATGTCCACTTATGGGTGTTACTTTGTCGTATTAATAATAAATGATGGAGGGAAAGAAAATTTTCTTATATTAGATGCGGATACCAATGGTATCATATAAAAATAAAAGAAATTTAGCTTCTTAATATCTATGGAATAAAGCCTTAAAGAAAATTCTTTTACTCTTTGCATTTTGTCAGCAGTCCAAAATAGCGTTCGTCAGCATTCATATAGTTCGTTTGTAGTTCTTTAGCTTAAACCTTGAGTAGTTGCAATAAAGATCATAATACCTTGCAACGGCTTAAGAAATGTAATTGACAAGAAACTCTGCCAACAGTTACGACATAAAATAGGTAGTACAAATGGTTTTAGGTACAAATAGTGTCCGTGAACCACGGTGAACTATTTGGGTATTAACGATTTACTGTTCACACTGGGAATTCAGTTAATTTTCAGAAGTAACTATAAATACAATTTATAATGTAAAGAGAAGTAAATAAGCAAGACAACAAAACAAGAAAAAGCAACTCCTCGTCACTTTTGTTCTAAAATATAAACATAAAATAGCGAAGTGAAACATGGATTTGAGTACCGAGGGCTCCACAAATAAATTTATAGGTTCCGGATATATTAATATAATATACTTGTGTTATACAACACTACCTAACAGATTCTTTTTCCTTTTGATTCCTATGTGAGTTTCCAACGATGCCTCATAAATAGTGAATATTTTGTGATGCAACTATAATTTTAAGATTTTATAATTATAGTTGCATCACAAAATATTCTTTACTTGTACTATATGATATTGTTTTGTGCCAGATTTTATCTTTTTAGGCCAATCGAAAGTAACTTATAGGTTTTGATTACCTTGTAAGAAGCATAAAGACCATTGGGTTTCATTTCGACAACATAGATGTTTCATTTTTTAATTGCTACAAAAGATTGCATCTCTAAGCATTTAGTATAAATTTGAACTTGATACCGCGTTTCTGAGAAAAAGAATCTTAACAGACGAACAAACAGAGAAACAACCAAGTGATCCAATAAACCGTAATTGTTGTAAATCTATTTATTGGAGGCACACATAAATCATTAACAAGTTCTATATTTTCCCATGAATCATAAAATAACAAGAAAATTCATATCTAAAATACAATTGCATATAATAGTAATATTACATAGATAATTATTATATTAATATTAAAAATATATGTACTATAACTACACACGTACCCAGTTAAACACTCGTTGGCTAGTTTTTCATTTTTCAATTTTTATAAATTTATTTAACTTGAACATATTCCATTTATTATTTCTATTTATATATTCGTATCAATAATACTCACTAGTTTGTATAAATTTTTGAAAGTAGATGCCAATGGCTGTTTTACAGTTTTTGAACAAAGATTTTCTACTATTTGAAAATAAATTCAATAAAGACCTACCATAAATAGAAGTGTTTGCACTAATATAGGCACATTTTTGTCACTTTGTTTGTATAATGGGACACGTAATTGACAAGTTCGTAAATAGATCTAGTGACATATTTTGCATCATTCTGAATTTTTTGTGTGAACTGATATATTACGAAGCATTGGCATTATCACTGGAAATCGATTCTAATGTAGAGTAAGAAGTCGATGATGACACGAGTCGTAAGAGATGTATGCAATTTGAATAAGTTAAAATAATGTCTAAATATCAAAATATTGCAATAAGTGCTACATAAAGTTTTTGTTGTGATAACTCTTCGAAATTCATTGCTATTGTGTGCTAAATAAGACATACAAAAATCAAACAGATTAGATTAATACCACTTATTCTTATATTCTGCACCTATCAGGCAGTTAATTAACTTCAATAAACCCATCACTACAAGCATGTTATGTCTCACTGATATGGAGCTCCTCTGATTGCACCGGCATAATAAATCAATATCTATATATTGATAAAGGAAGAAATCTAATTAGTATATACGTACATATTCTTCTCTATCTAACATCAGTGTGAAGACAATATATTCATAACGACGAAAGTTTTTATTATCTAACTGCTTAATAATTTATCTTCATTAGAAACACAAACATTTAACCTGGGTCTATTAAATATTATAATAATTTCAAATAAAAATTTAGAAGATTGAATAAGTAAACATAAGCAACAACTTCAGAATATTTTTTTCAAAATAGGTATTAGATGACATAATATTTTATAAAATATACTTTTTATATAATATTTATATATACAAAAATTGAAATATAATAACTATAATTAATATAAATATTTCTTACACTTACACAAATTAGCCTAGCCCAAAGTAAGCTCTGTAAGGCTTGTGTTATCTAAGCTCTGTAAGGATCTTTTTTTTTTTGTGGGCGTAAATGCGACCTTACACCGCGCTGGCAAGGCGCGGTCGTGTGTGGGGCTGATGACCGGAGGGTCATAGAGGACTGGCCTACCCACTAAAGCCCCCCGAGTTCTCTAGGCCCATACGGGGCATATGGCGGGGTGCGCTTTCGCGATTCGACCGCCATGTGTCCCGGGGCCGGCTCGACCAAGCTGGTCAAGCCACCGCCAAATGAGGGACTGTCCGAGAACCCCTGGACAGTCCCCCAGACAGAGAGACTTCACCACGGCGTGCGCGCTTAGCTAAGCTCTGTAAGGATCTAGGGTAACGGATACACATTCATATATTATACATATATAAATAAAATTTATGATTATATATGATATGATGAACCATGTCTAAGGTACAAATGCTCGCAACACGCAAACATTTGCCCCCATCGGGACTCGAACCCGGGATATCAGCGATGGCAACACCTTGAAACCGGTATAACAACCACTAGCCTACGAGGTCATCAACAAATGTGTCAACAGCAGTAAAAAATCACCATTTTGTTTTTGATATGGTGTTGGAATTTGGTAGTTCGATTAAAATGTAGCATTTTCGTTGGACTAAAACGCGTAAGAGAAAGTAAACAACTATTGAGCACAATTATATTCTATGTAAAACCTCATCTTAAAAAAACGAAAAACAACATTATATTGCCTGCTACTCCCACATAATAAATACGCCGAGAGATTACGGAGATGATACATCTTGGTTATTTCATCCCGTTATTAAGAAGGGCAGGCTGAACCAATTAATCGAGGTATTAGCGTGATGCGGGAGGATTTGTCTGGACAAATATTTGACCTTCAGATGGTCGTCAATGTGTTATGAAACTACCTACTAAACACGATGTTGTATATTTTATTTCCTCTTTCGACCATTCGCAATGACATAGTTATAGTAAATTTTTAGTTCCTCAGTCGTCACCAATATGAACTCGTGTGAATATTTATTCTGTCATTATTAGTACTTTATTTTTGTCTCCACCGACGAAGTCGAGTCTACTAAATACCTGTTCAAGACTATATCAGGGTCATGTATTTAGTAATTCTGTCTTACTTATTTTTGCTACATAACAGCAGTGTTTCAGTGTTTGCATTACTATTATATCCCTTTGCAGTGTTAAGACAGACACTGAAATAATTGGTCATTCTGTAACTCACAGAATTCACTTGTATTATATGTAATGACGTCATTATATATATATATATATAAAAAGAATCGCTATAACATTAAAATAAAATATAAATTAAGGTTTAAATAAATATAAACTAATATAATACCCTAAGAATAAGTGGTAAGGGCTTTGAAGGTCATTGATTATTTGTAAAAAATAATAAGCTTTTGATACAACGCTTAAAGGATGGATTTTCATACGCAAAAATATTTAATTGCGAATGCATGATGACCATTTGATTGAAAACTGTTATTTTTGTAAACACTAACAGTAATAATTTAGGTGCGCGACTAATTTATTTTATATTCATGCTAATAACACATAGTAAAGAGAGTAAATTAATGTTGTAACGAGTTCAGACCTCCTTATAATCGGCACAAATAAAGTCTAGATAGCTTGAATTTCTCCAGTAAATCTGTGGACGATAAGTCACGACTCGAAAGCCTCGATCGATAGCAGGCTATACTTATATAAGTATAATGTCTCTATATATTCCTTTAGTTATTTTCGATCCTGTCAATTTGAGCGTGATAGAAGTGAGACCATATTATATGATAACTTGATTCTAATTTCTAAACGGTGTGGTTGTTTTAAAATCAATGCCTAGTAGCTTGCTACTTCTTTTCGCAATAATTAAATCTAAATAAATCAGTACTGATTGATCTATCCTGTCCAAATCTGATTAAGACAAGAGTAGCCTGAAAGAGACAACATTGAATATTTTTTTTTAATTCGTATACATACGTTATACAGCAGGCAGCTATTATTCAATTAGCGTATGAGGTTGTCAGTGAAAATTATGAGAAAAGGGCCTAGATGTGATCTCTGGAGATCTCCCAACGTCACCGTTAGCTGATAGCTTGTGATAGGTAACCTTTTCTTCAGTTATAATTGCAAAACACATCATTTTAATTTCAATATTTTATAATATTTTTTAATAACTTCAGTCGGACAAAAACAATACAATGTATTCTCTGATGCCAGAAAATCTTCGAATAAATTAGGACGTAGTACAAATCAGGGATGCTTTTGCAGTAAACGTTTTCTGCGACATAGCGAGGCCGAGCATAATCTTCAATGTTCGTTGTCCCTTATTGTCCTAGACTAGATAATTTGTTATATTTTGAGTTAATTTAGTATTTACATTTGTCTGCATCACATCGAAAATACCGATTATAACAAGGTAATTATTGTCATATGCGTCGCCGCCAAGAGATTCGAGCCTATCCTATATAATTTTGTGTGATCAGGCTTTAGTTAACCACGATTAGAATAACAGTATCGAGACCACGTGCACTATCAATAACTCAATAAATTTAATGATATTCTTATTTTCTTTAATATTATAGCAGATGTGTAACTGCATCCTTAATAACGACTAAAAGTATAATAAATTGGAGGATAAATTAAAAGTATTTTGACTCTAGGTAAGGCTATAAAAACAAACAAGAAGCTTCCCATCTTCAATATTTATAGAAAATATCGGCCTGCTACGTCAACAAAGGACGTCAGTAAACCAAAGTTCCCCAAACTGAGCAAGTACCCTTTACTGTACAGTGCGTGGCAAAATAAACTTATAACTGCCTAGGTTTACTTAAATCAGATTAGTAGCAAAATTGAACAATGTTGATACTTTTTTAATACCAATATATAAATTGATGTAAAATGTTTGAAAATGTTGACTCTAAGAAATCTATTTTTGACATCAGAAGTGTCCTTTACACAGAAGAATTTGCCTTGTTCGTTTATCAACAAGAAACTGTTATACGAGTGGGTCAATAACAAGTGTTTGCTTATAGTTTGTGTATTTTGTTTATATCTGAAAATACAAAATTCAGAGACAAATAGTAGTTCTTTTCGAGATAGTATTTAAATATTACTGAGTGCTGTGTTTTGTGTACTTAACGCTAAAGGCATTATGTATCAGTAAAGCTTTGCTTGATGCAGAGAAATTGGAACCACATGAACGGATAACGACAGTAAAACATTACTCTTATTATTATGAATCACTAAAATCAATATTTATCAAAGATAGACATAGAAACCTACAGATATTGTTTGTAAATAAAAATTCGACAAGATATAAATATGCATATAAATTTAATTGGTAGCTTTTAAAGAGAAAGATTTTGTAAATTCTTTAGTTAGAATACTAAAAGGTGCATCCATACTTCAGTCTTTTACCCCACTACTACTATTCTACATACATTATGTTGTCATGTGCATGTTACTTTGAAATAGATCTTATATCTATTATTAGTTTATTGATTATTTTTGTTTCGGCAGATTAATTAATTTAATTGAATAAGTAACTGTAAAATTGACTGTATTTAAAAATGACAGTTTAAACTTGGTAATCAACCGATCTACTGAGGGAACTTTTTAAACGACATATTTTTAAAAGATTATAAATAACATATTTTTTTCAATATATCGAACAATTATATGATCAAAATCTTATGCGTACTCCAACATTCATAAACCATTTGACAGGTTTTTATCAAAATCATCGCACTATCAGTATAGGGCTCTATGCTCTCTTTTTAAAAGAGCAATTAACATAATAATTATAACTTACATTCATTAAAAAGATAGGTTTACTTGTAAGTCGTTACCTGCTTTTTACGAATAAGAACATTTTAAATTATGAGTTAATTACAAATAATTTCCAATCACCTTTCATCAAAAATATAATCAAAATGTATTATGACGTATAAAAATTGTACAGTTGACAAAACATACAGTTTTACAGTTTACTATAAAACCATTATTATTATTTAAAAGAAAAGCAGAAGCAAAGTCAGACCAGGTATTGTATATTTTTATTATAGTTTTATGTTATGTATGGCTGCAACGGAGGTGTATGGCGCGTAATCGATTAATGAATCAAAAACAGCAAGCGAATAATTTAATAGGTCTAAGATTTAAACCCATATAACTTTGCTGTCAAGCGAAATATTTTTTTTTTAAATTAGTATAAGTGTATTCAGTGAAGGAAAGACAATTGTAAAATAGGAGATATCATGAAAATAGGCTAGGAAAGGAGTACCCTTCCAAATCAAATACTTGCATAAGTATTCAACAAAGTTGAGGAAGCTAGAACAGTATATTTATGATCACACCTACCACCATGGAAAGGTGTATGTTTGTAAGCAACTATAAAAGTCTTATTATCATGTAGGCATGCATTTTTTTCATCATATTGGCCAGTGCGGATTGATACACAGGTTGTTAATAACATAAATGTTCAAATATATAAGCTCTTATCACGTTAGCGGATAAATTGCACTGTAGCACGCAGATTTTAAATAATAAATAATTGTGTGTTTACTGAGTGACCGCTTATCATGCACTAGTGATGACGAAGAACCTTTCGCCGCCCCCGCAGTCGTACATTATTTATGCCCGGTGCTTCGTTGGGGAATTAAGCGAACAATAGATTTTCACGAAAACTATGATTACAGCCTTTATGAATAAAACGGGAAAAGTGGTAGAAACTTCAAACCTAGTTTGGAATGTTTTAGCATGGTGCTGAATTTCAAATAACATTCAACGCAATGTCTTAGTTTTTGATACCTAATAAAGTTATATAATGTGGACAAAGAAAACATTTATGCCTACCTTACAAACATTACTATTTCAAATACGCACTTATTTTGAGGCTTTTTTTTTATTAAATACTCTTGTTAGCCAGTGATGACCGCGGATGCAAAGAGGTTAAATTTAACAACGCGAGAACTGTCCTTCTTGCTAGTGACTGAACTAATTAGTTTCTAGCAAGGCTTTATCGCGTTGCTGTTATCACGCTACGTTCTACTACATACTAAGTCGACTGTTGACTACAGGATATAATATAAATAAATTACATCTCGAGATATTTATATAATGTAATATGAAATGTATCTTTTTTGTTTTTTGCATGTTATCTATATGTTATGTTATATACATGTCCATTTCGGTACCGACCGTAATGGACATGTATATAGTGTTTGTAAATATAAAGATATAACAGTGTGAAGTTAAATAGTATTTTATCATTATCCCATAGTAGAAATCGACCGTAGAAACTATCGACTTTAAGAGTAAAGCCCTAGGCCGTTCAAGATCGATAGGGATCGACAAAACATGAGTTTGTCTCTAAAAACTCGGACGCTCATATTCGTAATGTTATTCTATACTGTTCTTTCTATTAATAACATTTGGGTACTTCTACTTCTAGCACAATTGACACATTTGTACACTTGTCTGGAACTATCTAAAAAGTATCTTATTGTCCTTTAAAATTATTTTAACAAAATAAATAAAAATTATATTTATTGAGACAACAAAAAATACAAGCAAACAAAATAACAAAACATCATCATGTCGCTAACCTTGTGACTAACGCTGGTCTTCAATTGGTACCGAAATCTATATAATTCCATAAAATATTCATAACCACTTCATATTTAAATCTTTCAGTAATACATGTAATATAAGTATTACGATATTTACCGACATTTGGTCATAGATTGACCGTTGCTGCATAATCCGATTGATTTTCATATTTAATAGTATAATAAAAAAAAATAGTTATTATAATTTTGATGACTAACAGTTTGCGATGTTGTTGACACATGTACGACTTGGAACGCGTAAACAAATATACCCATAACATTAAATTTATTAGTTTGCATTATTGTGTTCCATATTGATGGGTGTAATATAGCAGTGAAATTACTTGATACTCTAACATTTTATCTTAAGTATTTTTGTGGTAAATGCGGCCGGCATTCGCGATTATTTCCCATGTTACTATCAAGCATTACTGTTAGTAAAATATCGATTTATTTTTCTCGGCCAGTAGGAATATTGACACATATATTAACCATTTATAATATAGCGTCACACTTTATTTATTTTTAATTATATATTTTTTAATTATTTATTTTCAATTTAATTAATTTTAAATATATTCTAATATTATAAAGCTTAAGTGTTTGTAGCTTGAACGCGATAATATTAGGAACTCCGATACGAATTAAACATTCTTTTAGAGTGAATAAAACACCAGCATTTTAAATAATCTGCAATATTTTCTCCAGACTAACAAGGACAATAATAAAATTATCCGTATTGTCCCATCCCAACTTTTATTAAGTATTTATTTTTATTAAATTACGCTCCAAAAAGAACAATAAACAATGCGCAGAAAATAGTAAAGTA
Source organism: Scirpophaga incertulas (assembly GCA_036419045.1). NCBI lineage: Eukaryota > Metazoa > Arthropoda > Insecta > Lepidoptera > Crambidae > Scirpophaga > Scirpophaga incertulas. The sequence continues at coordinate 14,510,568 of CM071630.1, read as the reverse complement.
TAGTTTATTAAATTTTAGTTCCCAAATTATATAAGTACATATGTAAGTCGCTAATACATCATGCAATTAAAGTTTTCATATTATGTTAAACAAATCGAAAAGCAAGGTGAAAATATTTTTATGCGGGCGAAGTCACATTCAACTAATTTGTAGAGTAAAATGAACCATCGATAAATTAAATTAGTTCCCATTTTGGTTCATATGCACTATACTGTCCCGATATCATAGGTTGAAGTGGTATTATTAGCACAACTACTGCGAACTGCGTAACTCGAGATTCGCCCCTAACGCGATACCAAGTCGATAGCCAACTTGATTGCTTTGTAATTGACTGATCCGAGGGAAAGTCTGCGACTGACGTCACGGTAACTGGTGTTCTTTTTTTGTCACTCAAACACTGTTGGTTAATTTTCTTGAACCTTATGAGCGTTTAATACTTGGCACTCATAAATATATAGTGCGGTTAATATGGTCCTAATGAATATAACAGATATGTAATTTTTTAAATGTATTATTAAGTCATGACTCATCTCGTAGTATTAAGGAATAAAAACAAATAATATTACTGAAGAATGAAATATTTACTGACGTCTGAGTGTAATTGTGTCTCACGCGACACTTAGTCATTCTTAGTTTTGTAATATTCTAAATACGTCATTCCACGAATTCTTTTAAATCTAAAAAGAAAAGTAAATAAAATAGGGTTAAATTGGTTTCCAGTTACAGCGTAACCATGGTAATGAAATCAAGCTTTATGTTATACTAGCCGCCGGAAACGGCTTCACAGACGTTCGTTGTCGGATTTTTTGGTAAGAAGGAATATTTTCTCGTTGTAAAATTTATTCTATGAATTTTCCTGGAACTCAAAGTTTTGTGATACCGAATTTCGTTAAATCAATTCAGAAATTTTAAGATATTAGATGTAGTAGGCAAGAACTGTTTTTGGCTTTTCATAAATGTTAATGTTTTAGTTTTAATACATACATACATATATGTCACGCCTTGTTCCCAATGGGTAGGCAGAGACCACTTTTCTCCACTTGCTACGATCCTGGCACACTTCTCTTGCTTCCTCCACTTTCATGAGCGTCTTCATGCATGCTCGTCGGTTGCGAGTACTCTTGACTTAGTTTTAAGTGTAGTAATAATGCTAGAATTTTAAGTTTTCTCCTTTGTTCTCTCGTTTAATATAATGTTAATGTATGAAAATTATTTTGTAGCCAGCTTAACCTTTATGGTGAAAGGCTTAATAAGATGTAAATAAAAAGGTAATGATGTATCCGACAGAGAAACTTATATCCACATTTAAAAACTGGACGATAAAAAGCTTAATGAGTAACACATACTTTGCAAGACATTAACGATCGTTAATTTAAAATTCGAACTTTAAACTCAAATCTAAGAAGAGATAGTGCAGTTCAACCTATATAGTACTAACCTTTTTTAACTGCACTCATTATGAGATTTAAGTTTGAGTCTCTCAGCTTTAGAATGCATTCGCTTGACGGCCACTCACATTCACTGTAATCCTCAATGTGAGGTTTTTACATTTCTTCTTAGCAAAGCCTTTTCAGTGCTGATAACTGTTTATATTTATTTAATTTCTTAGTATGAAAGCATAATGAGGCATATCTTGAATTTATATGGTCTTATTAAATTGCCTTATTGTTACTGCTTCTAACCGGCACAAATTGACTTACAACGTTTGTGCTATAGCATGCTACTTTTAGAGTTTAATCACTCAGACACTCCGAACCCTATTTCATTAGTTGAGTATCTTACTTACTATTGAGTACGTCTAGATTCATTACTACAGGCTTCTATAAATTTGATTAGGAATATAGCAAGCTTTATAGCATCTTATGACCACATTTTTAAACACGTTGAATACTTTTGTATATGTTAATATTGAAGAGCAACTATAAAAAATATATTTACAGATTTCTTGAAAAGTATGTTACACAGTTTATTTTATAACTACATTTATTTTAATATTTATTTAAGTCTTAAAAAGCCTCAGAAAATGTTCAACTTAATGGGATTTAAAACTGCGACCAAGCGACGCGACGGCCATAAAGCTAATATGCATACAAAAAGAATATAATTCGATATTTTTATGGCAAATTTATGTAAAGCAGTTAATTATGTACACGTACAAGCTTTATTGCAACCACATAACTACGAATAAAATTGCGTTTTCTTGTGCAATGTCGTAAAGATCCATTGATAATTACTATTCTTATTGATGTATAAAATGTATAAAAACCTTTATTTACGTAACTACAAAAAATATGTATTATTAGGATCAACTCGGAACGAGTTAACGTCGGTAACTACACACTGTACACGGTTCTTAACACTATATGTTAGTTTTATGTTAATTATTTATTGGTTCTTGCACTATTTGTGAGTAAGATTAAGCTATAGACTTTCCAAATAATAATAAAAAAAAACAAATAATAAAATATAAATTAATATAGATTAGGCTCGACAGGACGGAGAAAACTGCTGCGGATAAGTCTTTACGTTTAAGTATAAATGAAAGTCTAGTGTGCAGTACAATGTAGTTATTATTTACCACTATGTCTATTTATATCACTATCCCTTAGGGGTGGAAATAAACTAAACTAAAATTAGTTTAGCTGGCCAGCGCCGGAATGGGGCCGTTATGAAATTAGCATTTTCCGGCACATGCCGGCTGATCCGGATACGAGCCTTTATTTCCGGCCGGCTGTGCAGGTTCGAGTTGGGTTGACTCATAAAAGTTAAGAGGTTCATAGTATTTAGATAATTTTAATAATAACTTTTAGTTGTAGTTTTTTTGATGTTATAAAAATAATAATAAGTCAGCTTGGTTGCCTTTGGCCTACTAGAGCTCATGGTGAATGAATGAATATAGCCAGTAATGATAACGAGATTTTTATAATTTAATAGTAGCCTACTAAATGCTGAGTGTAGATAATCTAACAAGACTTGTGAGATTTACATACACAAATCTGTAACAGCGACAAGAATTACAATGCAACGTGTATTGTTATGATTTTCGTTCCATTCCATTAGCCTATCCTGCTCATTCTGTACGAGTCAAATTTTAGGGTAGTCCTCAGAGCCTCAGTAATTACTATTAGTCTACGCTTGAGTATGCCCTATAATCTATTTGAGTATATATTTCCTATTCCCACGCAATTTCACTACATCTAGCAAAACTGCTAAAGCCGAAGTCAGAGAAAGAAATTCTATTTCTAGTATTCACCTGAAGTAGTCTAATTGTAATATTATTTCCACTCATTGGAAAATAGAACCTTCCAAACATTAGACTAGGTGGGGTAATTGGATTAAAACATGAGTAAAGATATCTAGAAAGATGGAAGGTATGGAAAACGTCTGGAGGTTTCGGTTCGGCATTTTTACGTTACAAGTGTAATATATATATATATATATTATATATATATATATATATATATATATATATATTATATATATATATATATTATATATATATATATATATATATTATATATGTATATATATAATTAAGCCCAAATAACCTTTGTCACTCATAACTTAGGCCATACACAATTTAAATCTACGACGAACGATGTCTTCCAGCAAGTCATGTTCTGAAATTAGGTTTGAAAAAGGTTTGACTTATGCCGCTGAAGCCGGCCCTTACGATCTTGCCTTTCTATCGTTATTGGTGAACTTTTAATTTGGGAGGAATCTTCAGAATGAAAGCGATTGAAGGAACTCTTCTGTAAATGGAAAAAGAAAACAAGGTTGTTTTTCATTCACGAGAGAAATTTTTTTTTGTTCCCCCCTGAGGAAAAATGCATTAAGTTGCATACCCCAAGCTACTTCCGGGAACCCCCAGCCTCCGTTCCCCCGCCGATACAGGGGAGCCCTCCTCGGGGGAGGCTGCAATACCTCCCCCGATCCCCACCACCGACGACGCCCCCCGGTCACGGAAGGGGCGTGGTCCCTCCCGGGTCGCCGTATCCACGGGCGTGAGTTCCTCGCGCCCGCCGGCGACCCGCGGCAGCGCCGCGGCTGTCCTACCGAGCCCGGCGCCGCCTCCTTCGAGTGGGATCGGCAATCTCCCGACCCCGCTCGGCGGCCTCCTTCTGGAGCATCACTGCTTCACAGAAGGAGGCTACAGCCCTACATCCTCCCTCGTCCGCCAGCATTGCTGCAATCAATGCCGGCGGAGTCAGATCTCGCCCGATCTCTGCGACAAAGACTCGGCGCTCGGAGGCTCACGCGGGGCACTCCGCCAGCGTGTGCTGGGCCGAGTCGAGGTCGGATGCGCAGTGGTGGCAATGTGTCGATCCCTCCCGTCCTATTCAGATACTCACCAATCGCACGAAATGCTCCTCGAAACTCCAGCGGCGGTCCAGGGTGAGGCCCAGGTACTTGATGTACGGCCCCACCGGGGTGGTACATTATACTCCTAGTCTGATAATATAGACAAATGTCAAAAACATATATTTTAAATATATTTTTCTTTTATTTTATATATAATTTTAAATACTCATTTGTTTCTATATGTATTAGTGCTATAAAACTAAAGCGCTCTTTTTAAAAATATTTCATCAATAACAATTCGTAGAGCATACAAAGCATATCAACGAAATAAAAGTCCACGAACATTCCGTAAATATTTGCAATTCTTATTTTTGTGATGCAACTACAAACGAGAATGCCCGGATTTTCCACCACGAGCAGTTACTGCCCAACTAAAATTTTATTATTTTCTGTCCTTGTTGAAATACGTAATTTATATATTTTTAAAAAGGAATATATACTTTTACGATATGAGTACAAGAAGATAAATTTTGAGTATAGGTATGTTATTTACACTTTAGTAATCATCTAATTGAAATAAGGTTCCTTTGTATTGTTTTATGTCATACGTAAGCTAAAATCATTCTCCTTAGTTAATTTTAGTTGTGAAAACGAAAAAAAAATTGTTGTGTCGTTAACGACACAGTAGGACAATACAGGTGTCAATATATTGCATTTTAATTTATTATTCATATCCGCTTTCGGGCGATAAAATTGAATATATTATTACAAAAACTAAAATGTGTTGAGGAGGCCTTGTTGCCTAACAATGTAACAATATTTCCACTAGAAAATTATAATACGAATGTGACTGATGAAGTTTCTGGTAAAAACCAAGTACCTATATATTCAAAAGCAACCGATCCTATCTTAATCTTATTTAATTGGAAAAGGTTCATGATCATGTTTATAACATACTGTTGGTATATCCAGCCAAGCGAGATTAAATGGTAACTTCCACCGACATACGAGTAGTTAAATTTTATTTCATCTGCAATGAGATTATCAAAGTCAGTTAAGAAGAATCAAACACCTGAGTGAATAGAATAATGTCGAATCAACAGGATTACAAGTTTTATTTTGTATCCCATTATATTGTATGTATGTTTTTATTGATCCTATTGCAGATCTTTGAATTTGATCTAGAATAACAATTACGCAACAAAATGAAAACGTAAAAAGATGTTACTATCATTCATTATAAAGCACTTCTTAGCTATTTTTTTTTTATTTACTTATTAACACTTTATGTACAATGTGTACAAAGGCGGACTTAATGCTTATGGCATTTTCTACCAGTCAACCTTTAGGTGGTGCAGAAAGAAAAGTGGTAGATGTACCCATGACACAAATGAAAAATATATATGTATATACATATACATATATATATATATATATACATATATATATATATATATATATATATATATATATATATCATAATAATAAAAGTAATTATTTTAAATCCTAATACATGGATGTAATTAATAATAATAAACTAATACATATGACGATATCATAAATAGATAAAATTTAATGATAATAAACCAAGAAATATGCCACATCATAATAAACTCTTCTGATAAATATATTTCCGCAATTTATTTTTGAAAGTCAATCTGCTGGTAGACTTTTTAATTTCAAGAGGCAAAGCACTCCATAGCAGAATGGATTGAACTACAAAGGAAGCGTGAATTGTTTCGGAATGGTGAGACGGACATTTCAGAAGCAAATTGGATGATGATCGGAGAGGCCTATCATGAGAAGCACATAAGTATTGAAAATAGGGACTCAAATAGCTGGGTGTGTTGGGACCACTGTGAATGGAATAAAGAGTATTCAATGTTCTAATATTTCTACGCTGCCGAATAGGCATCCAGTTCAACCGTATTCTATGCTCGGAGATATGGTCATATTTTCGCAAATTGTTGACGAACCGAATGCAATTGTTTAGAAGTCGGTCAAGTTTATTGAGTAGCATTAAGGTCAAGGTAGCACACATCACCATAATCAATGACAGGAAAAATTAAGGTTTGTACAAGCACTTTCTTAATGTCAGCAGGCAGAAAGTTCTTTAAGCGATATAGTGACCGTAAAATTCCAGTGACCCGTTGACAAATGCTGGTAACTGGAGGCTGACAGCTAAGCGCTGAATCCAAATAAAGCCCTAGGTCTTTTACATTACTACAAAATGGTATAATGATATTATCGTATATGACTGAACGCGAATTGTCTGTGTCCACCTTGGCTATAATTCTGGGACCACCAATCAAGATTGCCTGACACTTTGCTGGGTTGACGTGTATTCCAAATTGGTCAGTCCAAGATTTTATTACAATTAAGTCTTCATTGATCTTATCAATAGCCTCATTTAAATCATCAACGCCAGCCTGAGCATAAAGCTGCAAATTGTCTGCATACAAATGATACGAGCAGCGAAGACAATGTGTTATGAGGTTAATAAAAATCGAAAATAGGGTAGGAGATAACATGCCGCCTTGAGGCACACCAGACCTCAAATCGCACCAAGCGGAGTATACGTCCCCTGAAACAACCGACTGCTGGCGATCCTGAAGATAAGAAGAGAACCAATCAACTGCCCCTTGAGAAACACCACAGTGGGAGAGGATGGATAAGAGAATGTGGTAATTAACATCATTAAAAGCGTTTGAGAAGTCAATTAAAACAAGAACACTTATTTTGGTTTGCTCTATGCCAGTCCTAATATCTTCCGTCACCTTAAGAAGAGCAGATACAGTGCTATGGCCTGGTCTAAAACCTGACTAGAAAGTGCTGAGAAGAGAGTTCGTGTGAGCAAAAGTGGAAAATTGTTTATAAGCACAGGCCTCGAGTACTTTAGATAGATAAGGCAGAATAGAAATTTGGCGGAATTGATTGGGAAGTGATGGATTGGATACCTTGGGGAGAGGTCGAATAAAGGCTTTTTGCTAAAGTGACGGGAATATGCCAGTATAAAAAGAAAAATTTATTATATGTGTGAGAGGAGGAAGAACGTATTGTATAATAGGAATAATCATTGGACGACTAATGTAATCACTTCCCATTGCATTAGACTTAATAGAAGTGACAATTTTCTTTACATCATCTACAGAAACTTTTTTAAAGGTAAAAGAAGTAATACGAGGAGTAGACAAACTACTTATGTATGAAATTGCATCGGAGGGATCAAAGCAAGTATCATTACTGACACCAGAAAAATGCTTATTAAGATCGTCCAAAGTTAGTGAGTATGGAAGATCAGAATGATGATCTCTACCAATACCAAGAGTTCCTAGAAATTTCCAGATAGCAATAGATGAAGTCGACGTGATATTATTAAGAATGTAGCGGCGCTTTGCGTTTCGTATCATCTGATTACATCGATTTCTGGCATGCTTATAAATGTTCCACCGATCGTCAGTACGTACCTTTTTAAATTTTTGAAAAGCTCGGTTTCTTCGTTTCATCGTTGTATGAATGTCCTCAGATATCCACGGAGCCGGCAAATGTTTCAGTTTGTTTTGTTTTACTGGAGCATGAGTGTCATAAATATTTATGAGGATTTTATTGAAAGCCAGTACCTTAGCATCAGTAGTATTTGCCAGAAACACTGGCTCCCAATCGCAATACGCGCAAAACAGCGCTTGTACAGAACTTTGGGGGTAGGTTTTGGGGGCGTAAGGATGTAGGACAAAAAAATAAGGTCATGATGAGAAAAACCGGGAGCTGAACGCTGGCCGTGAGAGGAAGCAAGGGAGAGATTTGAGGTGAGGATTAAATCAAGCCAAGTATCATCACCACTAGGATAAGGATGAGTAGGATCAAGCGGTAATACGTGAAGACCAACGAAGCTGATTAAATTTAAAAGTTTGCGGGAACGAGGATATTCAGGGGAGAGGATATTAGTATTGAAGTCACCGATGATTATATGGTGCGAATACTCAAACCCCATAGATTCAAATACTGACTCAAGATCAGCAAAATAGTCAACAGAAGGGGAACAGTAAGTTACACCAGTTATCCCAGGGAAGGTTATGTAAATTAAAAAAAAAACATCTCAAATTACATTTTTGCCTACTGTTGGTGGAGATGCTAATAATTTATATAATAATTTATTTAATTTATTTAATTTATTTAATTTAGTAAGAATGGAAAGCAACAATATGTTTCCACAAAAGGTTGTAAAATTAAACAACAAAAAGAAATTTAGTGACTGGGCTACTCCGGGCATATATAAAAGCAGGAGGACACTTTTTGAATTATATGTTTTAAAAACAACTTCTGTCGACCCTGCCTTTTTAGATTATGTAAAAAAATATTCAAAAACTTTTGAAAATGTTTGTTTATGTGCTTAATCTTTATACATATCAAATAAAATAAATACGTCAAAGAACAAAGTTAAGACTACATGGACTATAATAAATCAGGAAACGGGAAAAAGTAGAAGCTCTGGGAACTCTTTCTCTTTAGTAATTAATAATAAGACTATCAAGTCGGACGATGCAGTTGCGAATGCATTTGTTGATTATTTTTCTCAAATTCCTGCTATAACTACCAGTAATCTTAACTCATCTCCTAGTTTAGCCGTCACCCTCCTCAAGTCAAGTGTGAATATGTACAGTGAATCATTCAAATTTAGCCATATTGATGCTTCTTCAATTAAGAAAACATTCTGTTTACTTAACAAGAAGAAAACTGAAGATCTCTGGGGTATATCAACTCACATAATTCAATCTGCCATCGATGAATTAGCCCCATTGTTAGCACAAATTTTTAATTCTCGTATTGATGAGGGTATCTTTCCTGATCTAATGAAATATAGTAAATTAATACCACTTTTCAAATCGGGTAACAAAAAAGATCCCTCAAATTTTAGACTTATATCCCCATATTACCTACTTTCAGCAAAATCTTCGAGAAAGTTATTTACAATCAACTAATAGGTCACTTGAGAACAAACAGACTCATGCATGAAAGCCAATTCGGCTTTACCAAAGGTAGATCCACTACCGATGCTGGAACTGCACTTATGAAACATATTATTGACGCATGGGAGGGCAAGCGGGATGTAATTGGAGTGTTTTGCAACCTTTCCAAAGCGTTTGACTATGTGAGTCATGAAACGCTTTTAAGTAAACTTAGACATTATGGTGTCTCTGATGGAGCTGTTAGCCTTTTAAAATCTTATTTATCAGACAGATTGCAGAAAGTCGTTATTAATAGATCAGAATCTGCTAGCTCGCCTATGACGATGGGGGTTCCCCAGGGATCAATATTGGGTCCTCTACTGTTTCTAATATATATAAATGACCTACTACATTACAGAATCGTGTGAGACAGTATTGTTTGCTGATGATACTTTTTTACTATTCAAAGTTGATAGATAAATAGTGATAGATAAATAGTGCTCTCTCGAGAGTTCTGTATCGGTTCACAACTAATAATTTGTCTTTAAATTTTAAGAAAACAAAATGTATCAAATTCTCTTTGCCCAATGTAATGCAGGTTGATACTCGTTAAAATATGAATGGTGATGTCATTGACTTGGTAAATAATACTAAATTCTTAGGCATTACGTTAGATTCACGACTACAGTGGGATCCACATATTGAAACTTTGGCAATCAAACTTAGTTCAGCGGCGTACGCAGTAAAAAAGATAAGACTTTTAACTAATGTTGAAACGGCAAGAATTGTTTATTTCAGCTACTTTCATAGTGTTATGTCCTATGTTGCTATGGGGATCAGCGGCTAACATTGAGAGTATTTTCCTTTTACAAAAAAGAGCGATTCGTGCTATTTACTGTTTACGGGCTAGAGAATCCCTAAAAGAATTGTTCAAAGAAATCAATATTTTAACTTTAGCTAGTCAATATATATATGATAATTTAGTTTTTGTATATAGAAACTATAATAAATTCAATAAAAACAGTGATCTACATAATGTGAATACTAGAAACAAAAATAAACTTGCCGTTCCAATGTTCAGACTCCATAAAACTAGCTGTTCGTTCTTGGGGAAATGTATATCTATGTTTAACAAACTTCCGCAAAGTGTCATTAATTTGCCTTTATATAAATTTAAAATCTATATCAAAAAGACACTCATGAGTAAAGGTTATAAAGTAAGTGACTATCTAAATGATCACACTATTTGGGAATAGGGACACTATTCATAGAGCCATGTTTGGTAACAACATTATTTATAATATTGTATTAATTTTATATGTGTATGTAAACATACATACGACTGTAATCGTATTAGGTATGATTGTATCTTATATTATATTGTATTTTTATATTATATTATTATAATTATTATAATATTAACATTGAAAAGAGGAGATAAAAAACAGACCGTCAGAGTTTCTTGCCTGTTCTTCTCGAGAAGGCTCTCCCAATTTCCGAACAGGTGTCGAGTCAATTTTTTTTTCCTTATTCGTACGTACGGACAAGGTTTTTGTTTTTTTTTAAGCTTTTTTTTTTGTTTTGTTTGTTTTGACGTCAATAAGTGCCTGTAAAAATCTATGTTGAATAAAGATTATTTTGATTTTTTTTTGACACCCAACAAAAGCTTTGAAGCACACACACCGACCTCCAAACACAAATACTCAGCCGAAGCAGAGTAAAGGTATGGAGAAGCAGCAACTATTTTGTATCGAAAATTACTGCGAAGATATATTGCGACTCCGCCCCCTCCCTTACCAGTTCGGTCATTACGTAAAAGTGTGAATCCAGGAAGTGAATAGGAAGTAGACGGAAGATGCGGCTTTAACCAAGTCTCCGAAATCAAGAGAGCATGGATATTGCACTTATGAAAAACTTCATGCAGTTCACTGAAATAACTGAGAACACTTTGTGCATTAATATGGCAGATATTTATTAAACCATTGGAGCTATTGTTGAAGTTTCTTATTAAGAAGTCACTAAGATGGTCATCAGCGGAGCAAAAACTGTTATCAATTTGAGAGGTTGACAATTCGTCAGCGGAATAAAAATTATCAGAAGACATAGATACAAGAAAAGATATTACTTAAATATAAAAAATACTAAAATAATGTATATATATATATAAGAATACAGTTAAAATCTATAAGGTACTTAAGTGCTATACATGCGCGTCTGCACCACCCACCAGCATACATCACTCACTTATCCCCAGCCTCCGCTCTCCTGCCGATAAAAGCTCTCCTCGGAGGAAGCTACAATACCTCCCCCGATCTCCTCCACCGACCAGGCCACAGAAGAGGCGTGATCCCTCCCCCGGGTCGCCGTATCCGCGGGCGCAATTTCCTAGCGACGGCCGGTGACCCGAGGCGGCGCCGCAGGTGCGCTACCGAGCCCGGCGCCGCCTCCTTCGGGCGGGATCGGCCATCTCCCGACCCCGCTCGGCGGCTTCCTTCTGGAGCATCACTGCTTCACAGAAGGAGGCCACAGCCCTCCAACCTCCCTCGTCCGCCAGCATTGCCGCAATCAATGCCAGCGGAGATCTGTCTCCGCGGCACGATTGCGCGAGATCTGTCTCGCCCGATCTCTGCGACCAAGACTCGGTGCTCGGAGGTGCCCACGCGAGGCAATCCGCCAGTGTGTGCTGGGCCGAGTCGAGGTCGGATACTTTGAAGCCTACACTCATATTGAACAATAATCTTGTTGTCAGTGTAAATTTTTGTACCTACTCGTTTTGTGATTTTTAAGTAAGGTATATAACGTTAATAAAATTATTTTGGTTTAATGTAATTTATACTCAATTTATAACAGAATTTACTACATTAAATTATTTGATTAACTAGACTAGATTAACTATAGTATAAATACAAACAATAGTACCAGCAATACATACAAAGTAATGTTTTTGGAAATGATAGTTTTTTAAAATGAAATTACAAAATATTTCACCAGTAACTTTTTCTGAACATAGATCAATAAGAAGAGAATTTCGAATATATAAAAAGAGTAATTAGTTTGTTTTCTATTGTTTGTCCAAAAATGACCAAAGTCGCTTATTGAAGTGGTTGATATTCCATTAGCTGGACGTCAGAATTTGAGAGGCCACGTAAGCGTCGTAATTAAGTAATGACAATAATATCATTGACTCCTATCTAATCCCTTAGTTGACAAGCTGGCAATAATATGTTTTAGGCTCATCCTTTCATGGGATTATCGGGTTTGGAGCTCCCAAAGGATTCTGATTAACCCGATTACTTATTAGTTAATGGGTCTATGTTAATTCGTGTAGGATGATAGAGATACTCAGCGAACAATGGTGCTTGCAAAGCACGAGGTATGGAGTTCTGAATGTCACGATTCAGTGAGCTATGTGACTTAGATATAATAATATTAGCCTTCAGATAATTTTACACATTTTTGCCATGTTAATATTAGCCGGTTAAAATATGGAATCGCCATTTTTATAAACGGCTGTTCTTTTTTTTATTTAGTTTAAAAAACTTTACTAATTTCTACGATTAATTTAAAAACCGTAAATTGAACTTTAGAGTTGAAAACTAATGCAAAATTGAAACTTTCTGTGGCGGTTAAATTTAAAAAGTTTTAAATACGAGTGGATGAAGAAGCGGTGTCATAGATAAAGATCTATTATTTTAAAACCAGGCTATGATTAGCTAATATTAACTTTTTCTATTTACTAGTTTAACTCGTAACAACCAGTAAGCTGCAGTAATATAAATGACCAAAAGTAGATAATGGACTTATTAAAGAAAATGGTATTCAAATGACAATAGGAGCATCGGCGGCGTTGTGATCTTGGCACTGGTTGATAAATCGGACGATGTAGAGATCTAGAGTCAATCCTGCTATGACAAGAAAGAGCGGTACGGGGCATACAACATACGGGCTAAAAAATTTACAGATTAATTAGATTCTTTAAAAGAATTGTGCAAAATGATTAATATTTTAACTTTTGCTGGTCAATATATTTATGACAATTTATTTTTATATAATTTATAGCACGTTCAGTAAATAAGCGCTTAATAAAAACAGTGACTTATATATACATACCTAATGTTAACACAAAATAATTGTAAAGCATGTCTTCTGACATTATTGTGATATCAGACGGATTTCATATTCATTGTTGAACTATGTAAACAATTAATAAATTTAACCATTAAACAATCCAAGAAACGAGATACATATTTCTAAAATTCTTTATCTTTAGATTAGCTTGAGATACATAATGTAACACCAGCTACTTAAAGAAGTGAGTGAGTTAAACTGAAAAACTTACTGAAATATATATAAAAAGAACTATACAACCACATACAAGTTATAAAACTTATATCAGACATGTAGACAAAGGGAATACTGTATCGTCATAAGACATGTGTGCCATTCAATAGCAAATTTAGTAAAAGAGAAATAGCATGCAAGTTAGTCATGCAATATAAAGTAATATAACCAAAATTTTTATCTAAATTTGAGGTACATTCTCTACTCCGTCATTTAAATAGTGTCTTTCAGATGAAAGCCGAGTTGACATTATGATGACAATGACTGTCATGCAATTTATAATTTCAAAGACAACTAAGGTCGCAATGAAGATTAAATATTATGATAATTTCCCAACGAATCAATTAGACACAGTATTCTTTTAAGTCCAAACTTCGTATTAACTTCGAAGAGTTCGAACGCCTAATTCCTCGTCTCATTGGCCATTAGATATTTCGAATCGATGTCATTAAAAGTTATCCCTGATTTTCTTTGCGATGCTTCGTCCGTGGAATATAGGTTGATGTTTGCGATATCACGAACACTTTGATGAAATGAGTGGTGCATCTGCATTAGCTTTGTTGTTCAAAATTAAAGATCAGATTGCTAGTTCTTCAGGCATTGAGGAGTCCAGATGAAGCTCATTTCCAATCTTGACACGTAAAATTTGAGGAGGTGGTCCATGGGTGTAAACGTGTGTGCGTATGTATCTTCGTGTATTTTCGTCACTGGGCACATTTCATTTACACAACATTTTTTTATTCATATATGATTAATAAAACGACATAACAAAACTGTGTCAATGCAATCACAAAACAAACAACCGAAGACCATTGGCGCAGGTTGGCGGAGTGATCTGCGAATCTATAATTCACGGAGAAACCAGCTGCCGCTCGGTCGATTAGCCTTGGTTATGAGTAAGCAGACGCACAGAATGTTTCACTATTTTAAATTTCCTCATATATTTACACTTAAAGGAAACTTAAAAAATATTGTCGATAAAAAAAACAGAAATAGTTTATGAGAATCATAATGTCGGTTCACTTATAAATTCAACGTATTATAAATGATCCAATGGATATCCTCCATCTAAGGAAAGATCAGTGCTCAATAGTTGAAGTAAATGACTTAAATTAACAATTTTCCACCAAATCTTTTTTTATTTATTTTAGTTATAGATACTTAAATATTTTTTATCGCATCGACAACTACTATACTCGAAAAGAGCTACGTACTACATAAATACTAACATAGGTTTTCATCTCTCAAGATCTAAAAGTGGTATGAAATTAGTGTATGGATACTGTCACTTAAAGTTCTAATCACCAAAGACATTAGTCGTAAATATTGTATGTATTGCGTTTTAGAATATATAATAAATAATATATATCCCCATGGGGATAGGAAGAGATAGCCGTTTTCCACTTGCTACGTTAAATAAATAACGGTCAGGTAAAAGTGTGCTTCACTAGTTCTCATAAACTTACCGCAACATTTTTCGCTCCGCTGAAAAGCATCTGATATTTTAAATACATATACTTTGTTTGTTACTGTTATTTTGCTTACCTACTATTTTTTAAGTAGTTGCCGTAGTACTGCGATGTCAATTCTGTACATTTTCCTACTCTCGACCGCAATTTCGAAGAACTTTACTAGGTGAAATTTAAGCAATTGTTAAGCAATCCCGTGTTTCTATCAGATTCTCCTTTTGTACCTTAGTTACGGTTGTTTATATATATATTTCTATCCAAAATATGTATATATGTATAGTATATGTATGTCTATTCGTTACCCTAGATCCCATATCACTCACTTTAGAGAGCTTACTTTAGGTTAGGCTAATTGGTGTAAGTATAAAAATATGTATTTATAAAAAAAAATACATATAGACCTTCAGCTACATTTTATTTCGCTTGCAATAACGGTAGTTTTCGTAGTGCAAATGAACAGCATGATGAGATGTTGACAAACCTAAGCAAGGCGCATTAAAAAAGACGACCTAAAACGCTTTCAGAATCGTTGCAGATTGTGCAATTTGATAGAATCAACTTAAAAAAACCACGAAAAAAATTTGAACAGAAGGCTACAATTGTACTGAGAAATGTTTTCTAAATTCATCCTACTGTTAGTACACAAATTTAAAAATTTTCAGATGAATAATTTATGGAATAATCAGATTTAAAACTAAATGATCAAACAGTGAACGAAAACACCAATATAGTCCATTAGGATTAGCTGAATGATAACTAAAATGATAGAGTATATCCAAATTAAACCGAACGATAAACCGAAATACTGACAACTATCGAAGGAAACTGGACACAATGTATCCCCAAGTCTTCGTTATTTTTAATGTAAAACATCAGTATACCAGGCATCGTGACACATATACATCTTACTCGTATTTCATACGTTGGCAACGTACACTGTTTTAGTGAGAGCTCATTTGCTAGAAATCTCAATACATGTATTAACGGCCTCTGTAACAACTATCGGTATACGGGTAATCTGCTAATTTGTCAATTTATTTATTTAATCTTTTTCGTACAACAAGAATCAGATGTACAAAAGGCGGACTTAATGCCTGAGGCATTCTCTACCAGTCAACCTGTAAAATTCAATGACTCTGATGATTGATGATAAAAATCAAATATTTGCAAATATAAACATAATTTCAACTTGTTCTAACGATTTTGGAGTACATATGAATAAAGAATAGCAAATGAAAGAATTCAAAGCTTAAAATAATCTTACGTCATATTTACAACTTGAAAAAAATATCAAACCCAACGATGTGGATAAAATGAGTAGTGCTACAGAAATTTGCGACTGTAGGCACGCGTTTGGTTTAAAATTTACGTTTTCTCTTTATTGTGGTAGCGGGTTTATTGTTTCCGTTATGAAAATTTAACGTCCTCCGGAAAAAAATTAATGTGTATATAAACATCGCATTTATATTTCTATCCTCTGGTGAAAATGTTTTGATTAAGCTTAATTTGTTTACATTATAGTTAGGAATGCCTTCAATGTTGACATGACGTTGATTATATAAATTTCAAACTAATCAAATAATGCCTATTGTCTCAATGCTTAGGGGGAGTAGGCGCTGTTTTTTCCAGATAGCATTTCTAATTGGGAGGTCTGGCGTCGGATGTTGCCACGTACTAACTTATATATTTTTAATCGACTACTTAATGTATTCGATTAAAAATGTGCATATTTATCAATATACTCTTACACTTGCGAAGGTATATTGATCAATAAGCGCAATGTAGTAAAAAAATATTAAAAAGATGTTGAAAAAAAGATTAACTAACGAATACAAATCTATATTATTATTCTATTTACAGCTACGGAGGTTAAAATTCTCACTTATTGGGATAATAATTCTTTGGGATTCTACTCTACAGCTCAGCAATTAATATTCAGTACCGTTTCATTGTGCCAGGTTTTTTTTAAATTAAACATAGAATTAGTAGTCTTAATGTATTTAAAGTAGTTTACAAATAGATTTGCTGGACAAAAAACATGTGGATTTTCAATGAAAATTATCAGTTGATCTTGAATATTTTGTTGTGATTGTTTTGGCCGTGATAAAAAAGGTTTATGCCATTTAGTGATGTCATTTGGTATATGTGGAAAATTCGTTAGCTGGCTGATTATGATACAGTGATACTTGTAGAGAGAAGGCTTAATTCCTTAGTATGATGTATGTCATTTTGCTGTATGTGTCTAAATTTTGTAGATATTCTGATAATTTAGTGCTGCAAAAGAGAGTGTTATTTATGCCACTTAATTAATAATAAAAAAAACAACTATATTCGTAGATTTAATTTTTGTTTTGTCTGTATTACCCTAATAATGATAGATAAATTACGGAACCGTTAATTCGAGGATTATCTAAGAAATATTCTTTTGTACGAGTATTAATATGGATGCAAAAAAATATCCATCAATTGCCAAATTTAAAAACCAATATACAATTTTCTGAATTTAATTGTAACTTTAGCATCGCATTTGGGGTTCAGGAGATTTTTTTCTTAAAACATACTAGCAGGTGTACCTGACGTCACAGCAATGTGACAGAGATATTCTTTTAGACTGCTCTTATATTACTTGTAATAGCGGCGGGTTCCCAAGAGGAAATGTTAAGTTTGAAAATGTTGTGGACTTGAATGTCTTACAAACAAAGTGGTGATGAGAGTTAACGTTTACAGTACTTAAGTCAATACAAAGTCGTGTACATTTCTTTCATATGTCTGCTACACAGACCGTTTTGAATAAGCGTGTTAATGTGTGTTTTCCGCAATAGACGCTTCGTCTCGAGGGAAATAAATGGCGCCAGATGCACCTGCCTTATCTTCCTGTTAAAGTCGACAAGCCTTTACAGACATATCCAAATACATAAAAAGTATACTAACTTTTCTTTCCCATGATCTCAAAGAAATCTACATAGATTATAGCTTTTCATTTGTTATGATCAGGCTCAGGAACATTTATATTTATAATTTTAAAAGTCAATGTAAACATGTATAGCATGTCTATAATTAAAATTAATTCTGTTAATTATTTTAACAATAATATTCTAAAATAAATTGATAAAATGATCTTAAATGTAATGATAAATTGAAGCTGTTTGTTGTATGTAAGGTTCATAATTAATTATTGGGAATTATTTATTTTGTACCGTGGGAGAGTCATGCACGAATTGGGCCGGCTCGACTGGAGAGATACCACGGCCTCACAGAAAACCAGCGAAAAATAGTGCTTGCGCTGTGTTTCGCCGAGTGAGTGAGGGTACCGGAGGGACAACCGCCCCTTCCCCCCTTATTCCCTTTTAAAAGACCGGCAACGCATTTGTAACTCCTCTGGTGTTGCGGGTGTCCATGGGCAACGGTTATCGCTTACCATCAGGTGATCCGTTTCCTCGTTTGCTCCCCTAACCTATAAAAAAATATTGTTTTGAGTGGGAAACTACACCATTTTCATGTA
Organism: Scirpophaga incertulas; assembly: GCA_036419045.1. Lineage (NCBI taxonomy): Eukaryota > Metazoa > Arthropoda > Insecta > Lepidoptera > Crambidae > Scirpophaga > Scirpophaga incertulas. The sequence goes on along the minus strand of CM071630.1, from coordinate 14,492,008 downwards.
AATTTTTATTGCTGATGTTGCTGTTGATTTGTTTGCTGATTGCTGATGTTTGAATGAGTAATTTTTGAAAGAACTTTAGCATGTTGATATGGTAGTACATATAATATTGTATGCTGTAGGAATGATAAACACTACCATATCACGTATAGTCAAGTTTCAAGAATCGTACTTCTTTTTTATTAAGAATATTTTTGATTTCTAATTAAAAATAATAAAACGCACAGAGTTAGATGATTGTACAGAATTAGTTAAAGAACAAGTAAATGTTATCTCGAACGAAATAAAATCTGTATTATATCGTATATTAGAAATTATCATAAATTTCCATTTAAATAAATAATGTTAATTATTTTAAATAATAACTACTACTACTACTAGTAAAATAATACTATGTGATTAAGTTGCAAGTGTTTCAATTCGTCTAAATTCAGTTTTTTATTACATTGATTTGTCTGTAAATGAGATATTTTTTGACATTAAGTAAACTTTGAACAGGCCTAGCCTTTAAGTGCAAGTCTGCAGCAGAGGACCGATATCTATAGGATTATATGTTTTCTAGGTAAATCTGTTCATCAACTGTTAAAAAATACGTTACTTTTAGTTCATATTACTGACGTTATCATAACAATTCTCTGTCAAAAAACTAAATTATCCATTTAACAGTATTGGTATGTTGTATTTTTATATTTTGAGATATAATTTTATATTTTAAGCAAAGGATTAGGTTAGATTGAAACTTCATCAACTGCTCTACACAGGTAGGTTCAGGGTAAACATCCATATCCTCTTCAAATGATGAACGAGCGCGAAATCTTATAAAAGCACCAACTTAGCACGGAGACTAATTGCGTATGATTTCAATATTTATTTCGTTCTGTGCTCACGATACTGCCTTCTTCCTTTAGTAAAAATACGACAGCAGCAGTTATAGTCTACATTTAAAAATGATGGCAAAATCAAGTAGACTCTCCAGAATTATTATCTAAACTCAAGATCAATGTACCGGCTAGGTCTTTTAAGCACTATACAACCCTTTCTATACTAATGGCCGCACTAAACAGTCGCCACAAGTCCTTTCTGCTGCGAGCAAGCAATAGTGTTAACGATTTGTGTAAGCGCACATACTTGGACATCACAATTTTAGCCTAGCCTGAGTAGTGACAGTGAGGCGTTAGCTTTGTGGGGATTACTTTGTAACAAAATTTGGTTGGAATTTTTTAATGAGGTGTAACGTGTTGTCTACAATTATTCTCATTTTGAGTATATTTTTTGCGTAATTAGTGTTCGGAATATTTTGGTTCATAACTACAAACTGTATTGCGCATATTTTATTTTAGTTAAATGTCATTATCCTTCTGTAATGATTCCGTCTTTATATGTCCTTGCTTGTTGGTAAATTTACGTTAAGTAGTTGGCAAGGAATTCAGGTCCTGTATTTTGAGCAAAAATAAATTATTATATATTTGTCGTTGTCGCGCTACATCCTCCTCTACATACACACAGTAATGGTAGAGCGATTTGCGTCGCGATAACGATCACGATATATCATTACTTAGTTAGTAAGGGTGCCAAGTAATCTTCGATCTTATCTTCACTTATCATCACGTAGAAGCCAGGCCGACATAGCCTAAATAATTGCGATCTTTAAGTGGCAGTGGGATAGGACATTGTCCATCAAACTCAAAGCCGTAGGGGCGGGAAGGTTATTGAGTGCCAGCCATATGCCAGATAAAAGACTGATCGGTATGCACCTCCTTGGGGGAGGCCTTTTCCAAGCAGTGGGACTATCTCGATTCAAACGAATCCATGAAACGTCAAGCCTCCCTCAACTAAGTAAATACCTAGTAAAAAAAATTATTTTAAATAACTATAGTGTCCCAGGATCGAAATTGATCTACTACTGATTGCGAGTTTCTCACTTTCGAAAAACGAATTTAACCTCAGGGTCAACGATGGTAGTTAGACATCGTGCTTTAGCTGCGGTGCTGTTATATTGTTGGGGTCTACTCCTACCCCGTGGGAGTGTCCACCCAGAACTTGGAACCCTGGTAACTTCAGAATCACAACTGAGGAATTTCGTCTGATTATGGCCATGTAACCGAAGTTAAGCAGACGCCTATACATAAGGGTGATGAGTGATTTAAATAATTGTTTTAATATATTTAAAAATTTTAACTTTTTATAATTTATATTAGACATATGCATTTATAGATATTAAGTAGTTCAGAACAATATCTTCACGAATTGTTGAGGTCAGTATTTTTATATAAATATATAATAGGTTTTTTTTATAAATTAACAATTTCTTCATATTGAACGATTATAATATTCCACCTATTACATACACATTAATTAACATTTAAATATAATATAGCATTTAATGTTATTACTGTAATATTTCAATATTAAAATTTATGTTTAGTCAATTGCCACAAAATACAATGCATATTTTTGTTATAAATAAGTAATAAGTATAATTAATCAAATACTTATTACTTATTTATCACTAATTCCAGCTCCGCGGAAACAACGACAAAATAACCTCAAAACCTTGTCGCACTCGCTGAACCTGAAAGGTTTCTGTACAAAATAAGTCAGTAATTGGCTACTTCAAAGAGAGACCGGTTTTATTCTAATGGGAAAGCCGAAAGAAAATATCCAAATGACCGATCACACATTCTTAACATGGACACATGCCAATAAAGTTTAGTAAATGGAAAAAAAAATGCTTGTACTGTTAGCCTGACATGTTTACTGAAAAAATTATATATTTTAGTAATGAACTAAATAGTAATATTTTAGTATTTACGATTTTTACACGTGTTTCTTATTTAATTATTCTTTATGAATTTAAATTAGTCCATTCATTTTTCGTCAAATTTATGTATGTGTATGTCAGTGTAGAATGCTGCATGGAGTGGTATTGTACCACATGGTAGAGTATAGTATTAATTGTTTTTATTGGTTACATTACCATTTAAAATAGAGACTAAAGTTTACTCTATGTGACTCGGTAGTTACAACCGACTAGCTTTATTGCTAGTCGGTTGTAACTACCGAGTCTATTTTTCATTGGTAAGCGTTCACCTTAATCTCAAAATTTTTAGTACTTAGGTTTATTGTAGATATGTTAATGATAATATAGTAATCCTGTACAGAATGGAAGGCTAAAGACAAGGAGATATCTACTTAACTTTGTACGTAGTTTGGCATAAAAAAAGTGTTTCTCTACAACTCAGAGAATCGGATTCTTACTTGATTTGAAAGCACTCGTAATCATTTTAAAAATTTTAATGTTATTCCCCTTTTTTGCGTCGCATGTAGCAATAGATGTCAGTAGATTAGTATGTTAAAATGGACGCAAATATATAATTCAGGTGAAGTATATACTTGCGCGACCTCTGCCACTGAGACGTACGTACATACCTGGTAGGTATGGAATATTTTATTTATAACGCGCTAGTAGCTGCGGGGTAAAAAATTACCGTAGTTTAATCGGCCCTAGAAGAAAGCTTTACTTCTTAAGCAGGCCATATATAAAGCTCGTAAGGTACATGCCTCCCAATGTACCTCCAAAATGTCAGTAACACAGCTCCGACACAAGACAATAAATGATGGCATCTAACAAGTTTCTGTGCTGTCTCCAACTCTGCTTCTGCTGCATATTAATAATATGCTGTCGCTTGACGGCATACATTACTATGCAGACGATAGCAGTGGAGATACAGTCAACGTGGGTTGTGCAAATATCCCTCGTATAATTGTGGAAGAAAGTCCTGAACACCTTGTATCTCAAATCGAAAGCACTTAATTGGGATAGGTAGGGTTAGCCTTGATAGTCTATGTATGTTATTACCGCACATGATTATTCATGTGTGATGTTTTTAGCAAGTTTTGAAGATAAGATTATACTTACCAAGCAGTGAGTACCCCGTAATTTCGCATTAACTGTTTAAGAAATCAAAGCTTAGACTGTGTTTATCTCTAAAGGATAATAATAATATTGTACATCCAATCTACGAATGTGATAAAAAAATCTAATAAATAGATTAATTCAAATATCAAATACAACCATTTTAGCTGATTGTTCCCTCGATTCCCATGTAATATATTTGAAACTTAATAAAATATGTTTTCCCAATGTTTGCTTACTTTTTTGGGCGTGTGTATTCTGACATGAGTGGGTGACTTTCCCCACTAAAGCCTCTATTAGGTTTCGTCGGAGGAAAATATACTGTATTATAATTACCTCGTGACATATAATGTGACATCTATACTAGTCTATACTATAATATTATAAAGAGGAAAGATTTGTTTGTTTGTTTGTAATGAATAGGCTCCGAAACTACTGGACCGATTTCAAAAATTCTTTCACCTTTGGAAAGCTACATTATCCCCGAGTAACATAGGCTTCTTTTTATCCCGGAAAAATCGACAGATACCACGGGATGCGCAATAAAGGCTTCGCTCAAAAACTACTGCACAGATTTTCATGCGGTTTTCATCAATAGATAGAGTGATTCTTGAGCAAGGTTTTGCGGTATTTTTTTATCTCGGAAAAACGGATAGTCCCACGGAAAGCGCGATAAAAACTTCGCGCCATAAACCGACTTCCGCGCATATGTAGCCGTGGGCAAAAGCTATGACCCTTAACCCTCTATAGACCCAATCCCGAAATCCACGCAGGCGAAGCCGCGGGCAGAAAGCTAGTTCATGATATTTTGCATAACGACGTTGGAATACATGCTGCCAATGGAGACCTTTTTTTTTTGTTTCCCTGAGGAAAATTCATTAAATTGCATACCCCGGCTGTGGCGAGCCGGCAAATGGTCAGTGGAAGTCACCTATTCTATGTAAGCCACAGTACACATCATTTTTTTTTTGTTGCAGAAATAGAAAACATCGCGGACCAACGGAGACAACTCACATATGCACAAATATTATACATATATTAATTGGTTGGCATTGGAAAAACATAGTATTATTAAAAATTGTGTTAAAAGTCGATCTTCTTTATTCTTCTTCTTTTTCATGCCCTGTCCCCAATTTCATTTGGGGTCGGCGCAATATGTCTTCATGTTCAAGTCGATCATCACACCTATAAGTGATGTCAGTATTGGTATAATTCTGGCAATGTACCGCCACCTTGATAATGTTTAATTCATTTAATTACAATCAGCGTACCCATTTCATTTTATTACAGGTCATATAACCCTAATTAAGTTGACATGATTAGGTCTCAGTAAAGTACTCTGGCGCAGTACAAAATAGGTGACCGCCGGTTACAGACATATTTATCAGTATTTGTAACAATTCATATTCATATAATGAAATCAAAACCCAGTTCCGGTGATCAATGGCGGCGCAGTCCTTATTTACGCGCAAAACCAATCACTATAAAGTAACGCAGATGGAAGCACGCCGGATAGCTTAATTGATTTTTTTATATAACGATTTAAATTAATTCAATTGACCACCCTTGTTCGCCACATCGTGAGCGTTAAGTTCACGGCGTGTTATTGCTTCAATAGACCACCGCACCCTGGTAAATCCCTTAGGTGACAAGGAATTAACCTACTCCACCAAGCTCCCACGATCGGTGGATGGAGGTTTACTCGCTTCTTTAGAACAAATAGGTTCTGTGTCTATCTTATCCCATAATATAATAGCTATTTTATTGAAAACACAAATTACACAACACTGTATCTAGCTAAACAGATAAAGTTAAGTGATGTACAGTCGCGTCCACCGCGGTAAGGGACTTTGTCGAATTTACGAGCGTAATAATTCTATTTGCTCCTCAATAAACTGCCCCTCGCCGTGGACACTAAATAAGACTCAGCTTTCAACTTAGGAAACATTATTTTATTTAGAAATGAGCTGCCAAAATTATACGTTAAATTCTTGAAATAATACGATAATATTTTCATTTTAAGGTTGTAGTATGCAGTTGCATTCTTCTAGATATAGGCAAATAGAGCTAGTATAATCAAATTTAAAGCCTTAGTAACTTAAAATAATGTTTTGATCAATAAATTTATAGAAATATACAGCAACATACATAATATTATATACAATTCAGTTTTCTTGTTGAACACAACAACCTTCAAATTCTTTTCAGGTTTTTTGCTATTACAATATGTCTTATTAGACTATATTTCTTTGATTTAAATTATTTGTACCCCCTACAGAAAATAAAACCATAATAAGAAAAAAAAAAGTCGTGAGTTATAACTTTAATATGTGCCTGAAAAATGAAGAATTATTTTTTTAAGAAAATACGGAGATTCATGAAAGTAATGAAAAATCTTCAGTGTCGACATAATCTCACCATGATAAATTTCCTTCACGAACAACACCATGATTTATAGACTAGCCGCCTCAAAATCAATGCTTTAATAGACATGTTTTGACTGGTTCATCCATCAACGCCTATCGGAAATCGTTCATTGGAACTGGGGATTTCCTTTGAGTAGCTAAGGAATATGAACTCTACACAAATGTACATCAGGAAGGCTTATCATTAGAAACACTTATAAAAGGATTGTGCGCGTATTTTAGGAAAACTTGAAAATATTTTTTCACGTTCATATCTTGTTTATTTTTATGTAAGTTAAAGTTAAAGGTCAGACTAATGTATAAATACTTATTGATTTTAATTCAAATTTATTCATTATGACATTAGCAGATTTATTGTTTTTAAATGTATCATTAGAAATTATTATCAATTTCTTAGTTGTATTAATATTAAGATAAACGTTTGTACGGAATACGACACTTATTAGAATATTTTCATACGACTTTTTATTTATTTATTTCATAGGGACGAATATTTAATATAGAATATAAGTATGTAGTGTTAAAATTTGCTACACATCCTTACAAAATACGACCTTCAATGGCTACTGGTTATAACATAATCAACTAACTACATACCTGCTACCTTAATTATACGTGTAACGTAGACCACAATTATAACAAAGTGGTCCTTTCCTCAGATCAATACAACATATGAAATGGTAAAAAGGATATGCTGACGGGCACTTTATCAACTGACCCAGAAAATTAGAGAGAGAAGCGTTGCTTTCGCACCGCCATCATCATTGTAGTAGGTAAGGACGTAGCGTGAGTATTCAAATTTGTGATCATCTTGAGGGCAAATCTTTGGAGCGAAATGACCCCTTCATTTCGCTTGAATCTCAGTTATTCATTATAAATTTGGTCTGGGTAGCAATGAAAAATTTGTTACAACAAATAGGCTGCAGAAAGGGAATTTTCAAATGTAACTTGATTGAGCTCTTTAAGTCCTACGCTATATTTATATAACACATTTTTACCTAATTTTATCACTCTAGTAACCTGCATAACTTTGTCACCATAAATAAAGTAATAGCATTTCGGTCTTATTATCATTGACCACTATGTCGGGATGAGGATCACTATTTTAAGAAGAGAGTATAGTGTACCAAGGAACCCTTTACCAGAAGAAGACTGACTCACTTATCTGCAGTAATTGTTAAGATGTACTGAGCTCTGGGTCTTATCGTCAACCACTTATGAAGAAATCAAGGTCAATAACTTTTCTATCGTCAGGTTACTCAGGTTTATTACAAAGTTACTAAAACTGGCCGTAACAAAAGTAGATGAAATAATTAGGAAATTTCCAAGAAGACCCAAAAAATAAACACTTCCAAAAATTTTCCTGTTGCTCTTTTCAGCTGAAAATCTTCAGATTGTAGACAACCCGTATCTTATAGAAAATAGAAATATTTGTACAATGAATGAAAAAGAGATGAATTGTCTCCGCTTTGAGAAATTCTTTTCATAATGCCGGAATTTTAGGGACGCATGATTCTTTAAATTTCGAAAGGGTGAATTCTTTGAAATGCTCCTTTGGAATCACATTAATGTTGTTGTATTGTAATGAAATTAGCAAGACGTGAGAATGAATACTTCAACATTTGACTTAAAATTAATATTAGATCAAGAAATTATGTTTTCATATTCAAAAGACCATTCTCAAAATATGTTACATTCTTTCCGTGAGAAGTTTGTTATTAATTTTCAGTAGCTTAGTAAATACAATTTTTCTAGCTATATTTTTTTTATTTAGATTAATGTCTAATGATATGTATGTAAAATTTTAATAACGTTCAAAGATTTCCGCATATCTGTATGTAAGCAAAGCACTGGAATTGTGCTATAGCTCGAGGGTTTCTTCTATGATAGAAAATAGACAGTAAAATTTTCACTATATGAAAAAAAATATAAAGTTATATTCTAGCCTAGTCTATTTATTTATTTTTTCTAGGCTAATTATTTAAGACATTGTATATTTTTATATTAATTGAGTTTAAGATGTTGTTAGGTTAGCTAATTAAGTAGTAACTTAAGACAGAAGGTATCTTAAGTAGGAACTGAAAAAAATTACCGACTTGTTATCATAAGGATCTCACGACTTTTTACGAAAGAAGAACTGAGTTGCGTGACTTGAATTTTTTTACAAGTCTTTTTGATTACATCTCATTTCTTTTTGTATATAGTCCAATTTTTTTCATTCCGCGTTATACATATACAGTTACATTGATTTATTTACTATAACAGAAATATAACTTTGTAGTATTTTAAATTTATATTGAACTAGTAGACCCGACAGACTTCGTCCTGTCAAAAAGATTTGTAAAGTGGCCGTTTTTTGTTCCTACTTGAAATGACATATGAGATGACATTAACTTTGTTTGACAGAACTAACGTCACTTTTTTGTCTTCGATTGTTTTGCCAAAGGTACAAATTGGCTTTAAAGAATTAATACAAATTGTTTGTATATGGGAGTATAGAAAGATGTTGATATTACACTTTTTCAAGATTATTATTCACGAATAAGTTATAAGTTGGTTTGCTATAAGAAAACTGAACCTACATTATAAAATATTTTAAGTTTTACTTATTTTATACGCTAAACACTAATTGTATTTTAGATATGAAGTTTAGTGTCTTTCTGCTAGAAATGACGTAGGCCCGTATTACAGAGCAAAATAGACATTTTGTTATGTACCATAAATATTACAATATTGATAGGGTAATATTTTAAATTAGAATAACCACACTCATTTGCACTATGAAAGCTTTACGTGATATTTTTTGCGTCACGATGTCGCATCGCATTAAAGAAAAGGCATGGCAGGCTACGGTATTTTTATCAATGTTTTTACGATTCCTAAAAATAGACATTTTGATAATTGCTGACAGGTAACACACAAAGAAAGAAAAGTAATTTATTTTGACTACACAATAAATAGAAATATTAATAAAACACAATCATACTTAAAGGGGAAAGTAGGGATTCGTTACACAGGCATCTGTATTCTCAAATAAATGTTTGATACTTTCAAACTGTTAATTTTCTGAACTAACTGAATAAAATCTATTATCATTAGCTGCACACATAGCTGTATGCACTTGTTGAAACACACACCTAGAGACAGCTTGTGGACCTTTCACTCAACGATCAAATGCGCCTTACTGACTTTTACAAAATATCATTTGATAAGAGCTCCCACAAGTACTAACGTCCGTCTAAGTCGAAGACCTTAACCCAAATAGTACTATTAAGTGAGCTGGCACGTGGCCAGTGAACCGCGGTACAGGGTTAATTGAAAACCGCCCCGGATATTGATATTCAAAATATTTGTACGTGTGAATGGGAGCTTGTATTTAGATATTATAACAGATAAATACGAATAGAAATTTGAATTTCGTTTTAAATTATGTTTTGTTTTTATAGAGTCCGCCTTAAGTCACTTAATGTTTAAATATTCATTAAGAATACCTTTCTTTCAAACCGCACTTCACGAACTTAATAGCTGCGTTTATAAAGATTTCCACACTTGAAGTATCGTAACAATTTTCAAAATTGTTATGTTTTCGAAAATTTCGACACGACATGTCGTGTCGAAATTAAACTAACGACTACGTGCTGGAAATATCACTCACTCCCAAGAACACAAGATAAAAATTGAAGACATGAGTTGATGAAGGTGATATGTCACTGATTCATAATTTATCAGGAACAAGTTTTAAAGTTCTCATTATTACTGTGTGGATATTTGATTATATGAGTTACTATTAGTTAGTAATACTGGACTATATATTAAATAATCTAGTGTATTTTTATGTAGTCTAGAAAAAACTAATACAAAGTTAGAAATAATAACATTTATTCGTTATATGTACGAGTCTATGGTTAAGTGCCCTTAACACCTTTATACATTTTTGTTACTACCGACCACCTGTACATAACACTTTCATACACTGGTTATCTTCATTTTTAGACATATTTCAACAATGTTTGAAGGAACAAAATGTGTGTACGGACATAACACCTTCATATACGCAATAAAGTGAAAAAATAATAAAATGTTACATATCACCTTCTTCCACTCATGTCTTCAATTATTTAGCTATTGAGTTCGGTTATTAAATTTAGTTTATGTGTTCAAATCGAAAATCTGAAAAGTTTTGATAAAATTCTGCCCACATATAAAAAGATTTTCACCTAGAAATCAAAGTAAAATAATAAAATAATGAATGATTAACGTTTTATTGCTTTACAAAGGAAGGTGTTGTAAGTATACCTAACTGTAAAATAATATTTGATAAATGTCCATCACGGCTGTGGTTATTGTCAATTCTTTTATTAAAATTGTTAATCACTTTTGCGTAATATGACGGATTTATTTCATCAATCATTTCATAAATTTTGAGTGTTTAACCGATGCAGTAGGTACCGCATAGACTTCTTTAATTAAATCCCACAGAATTAGAAAACCCAAACTGATTAGGAAATTGTAAAACTTCGTTAAAATCTGTAACTTGTCAACAATAATCCAGTGACATTTCATGTTCCGTGAAATTTACCAACCAAACCGAGCAGATTTCTATAGTATCGATAGGGAATTGTATACTCCAAAAAAGCTAGTCTACTCTAGTCAGTGAGATTTTACGACTTCTATGATGATCGATTAATTTACGATCGATAACATTTTGAAACATTTATATTTATGGAAAAAATAAAGTGGCTGGCATCATTGGCTGGGTTATACATATGTTCATAAATCCATTAATCATTTGATGAAAATATAAAAATGGTTGCCTGTAAAGTCGGTTTTACGGGCGAAGATTTTACGTGACAACGTCTTTTTCTCGGTAGAATATTTATTGATATGAATATAATTAAATTGCACAATATATATAAATTTGAAATTAATTAAAATTGTAATTGTAAATGATGAAGTTGAAAATTAAAACATTTACTTAAATTAGATGTTAAATTCTTGCTCAACACAGTTTAAATCAAGTTTTCTTATATCTGCCACTTTTTCTTAATATTTGTAATTTTAAAGAAGCAATTCGAAAATCAAAACATTTATTCAGATTGAAGGTTCAAATTTTTGCTAAATAAATTTGAAATTAATGAAAATTTGTAAAATAATAATTAATTAATTAATTAATTTTAAACTAATAATTTACTTAACACTATCAACATTTATCAATAGTATGACATAACCTATAAACTCAGTTTCTCAACTTTTGTGTCAATCTAACAATTAATCAATCAATCATAGTTTACGATAATGAAATATCAGTGTACAATTATTTACCTTTATTGTTGTAGTTGTTGTAAATGACGAATCTAAGCACTCCACATTTTCACTACAGACACAGCTGACGATACTTTAACCACACGTGTGAACTTGTATTATGACGCTTTCTTGTTTTTCCAACGCCAAGAACGTTCGAGAAAGACAAAGACAGAGACACAAGCATGCGCCGATTCAATGCGCCTAATTCTCTAGTGCTGCGCGCGCGGCAGACCGATCATAGTTGAGTGGGAGAGAGACGCAAGGCATTCGGCGGGCCTCTCTCTCGTTCGGTGACTCATCGTAACGTTACCGAGCGTTACACTTTTTCATAAGTGACTCCCAGCCGCAACCTAATTTAAGACATTGTCACGTCAAAAAATGTTTCATTAAAATTTAAAGTTACGATATCATTCAACTTGTTCGCTGTAATATGGCATAAAATTAAACTGGTATAACTTTATCCATGAGAATGTACATATCTCATAGACTTATGTTGTAGCTGTGATAATCTCCAACTCTTCGCGTACGAATGCTTTTAAACAAAACAATTCTTTACAAAACGTAAAATAAAATGACAATATTTTAAAAATAATTGAACTAGGGTATAGAGCTGGAGAATTATAATGAAAAACTACACATGTTATTTTTATCTCCAAAATACGCAGTTTAAATTATAACCTTACTTTTTAATAAAATATGGAAGATATTTATATAAATGACAGGGCTAAAAGGCGTGATTCAGATTATTATATTATCAAACAAATTACGAATACAAAATCGGATATACCTATACTCATACAGACCTATACCCGACTGGAATCAGATAACTACCTATGCATAGCATTAATTTATACCTGTCTGACACATTTGCATAATAAGGGAACATCGGTGACATTATAGTCATTGAATATCAGTATACAAATGATTGTAAGAAAATAAATAATTAGTTTTGTAAATGATAATGAATGAAATTAGGAGATGATCCACAAGAAGAACAGACAAGATTACATTGATATTTGTTGTAATATTACATACAGCCAAGTATTGATGGTGCCGCTTCTTCGCGTCAGTATAAAGCAGAAGTGTAGTAACAGTCCTTGTATCACAGGGGTGACCTTATTTCGTGCGGTTGGTCCCCCGAGCCAAAAGGGTGGCGGGCGCATTGCATCGCCTGCTGCCCAATCTCGGTGGACCGAGGGATGGAGTTCGCCGCCTGTACGAGGGCGTCGTGCGATCCGTGGCCATGTATGGGGCTCCCGTGTGGTAGCAAGACTGCGCGAGGTCCCCCCGCTGCAGAGCTCTGCTACGGAGCCTGCAGCGGATAATGGCCATACGGATCGTGCGAGGCTACCGTACAATCTCGTACGAGGCGGCGACGGTTCTGGGACGCTCCCCCCCATTCGACATCCTGGCCGACATGTACGCGGCGACGTATGCGTCGCGGCGTGTCGGCCGGAGGGCGATGGGGGGAGCGCCCTGGAACCCGCGCACGAAGTGCCTAAGCGGGAGTGGCAGCGACGGATTGTGGCGGCCTGGCGTGCGCAGCTCGAATTACGGATCTGCGCGCGCCAGCGGGCCGTCGGTGCCGTACTCCCGCACCTCGAAGCTTGGCTCCACGGGAAGGAGGAGGTCACCTACCGATTGACTCAGATACTCACCGGGCACGGCTGCTTCGGTGAGTATCTGTGTCGAATAGGACGGGAGGGATCGACACATTGTCACCACTGCGCATCCGACCTCGACTCGGCCCAGCACACGCTGGCGGAGTGCCCCGCGTGGGCCTCCGAGCGCCGAGTCTTGGTCGCAGAGATCGGGCGAGATCTGTCTCCGCCAGCATTGATTGCGGCAATGCTGGCGGACGAGGGAGGTTGGAGGGCTGTAGCCTCCTTCTGTGAAGCAGTGATGCTCCAGAAGGAGGCCGCCGAGCGGTGTCGGGAGATGGCCGATCCCGCTCGAAGAAGGCGGCGCCGGGCTCGGTAGCACAGCTGCGGCGCCGCCGCGGGTCGCCGGCGGGCGCGAGGAAGTCGCGACTGCTACGGCGACCCGGGATGGACCACGCCCCTTCCGTGGCCGGGGGGCGTCGTCGGTGGAAGAACCGGGGAGGTAGTGTAGCCTCCCCTGAGGAGGGCTCCCCTCTAGGCAGGGGAGCAGAGGCTGGGGGTTCCCGGAGGTGGCTTGCTGTTCCCGGGAGCTCCCTACTGGCCTGAGGAAGGCCATCCCTGAGGTTTTTAGTGGGTAGGCCTCCCTCCCCCTTCTGGGGAGGAGAGCCCCACATAACCGCCGGCTCGCCACAGCCGGGGTATGCAATTTAATGCATTTTCCTCAGGGAAACAAAAAAAAAAAAGGGGTGACCTTATTGCCACTTTCAAAAAACTTCACAGAGATACTATTGTAGTAACCAGATTTTATTACAAAAAAATCGGCTCCTACAACATCTATTGAAGAAAAAGAGGGCAACGATACATCTACTCAACATTTGTGGTATTGGTTTCAATCGGTATTAAGTATATAGTAACTAAATACTATACTCACTATCTACAATCCACGAACAAAAACATAAGAATATGTGTGTTTCCGCAACTACTAATTTATTCTTATCTCATCCGCAATAACGTTAGCTCGACACAAAACAAACGCAAAAGTTAATTTGCCACGCTTTCATTGTGCGTAGTAAGCGTGGTGTGCCACAGGGGGACAGCTTAGGACCTATAAAGCTTATATTGGACATATTCTCAAAGGAGCCCTGAATTGGGTAACCATATAAATTGAATTCTCCTCGGAGGCCTATAATTGCATTTTCCTAAGTTATCGCTGAGGTAATGTCCTTAAAATATGGCTATTACCGTGTATGATGGCTCTATGTGCCGCTAGAGTGCTGTTGGCTTTGTTTTTCATATCCTCAAATGATTTATGTCCTTCGATATGAGCATTTTTGATAATGGCTTGAATTTTCTTTTTTTATGTGTGGAAACATCGACATTTTTAAATTCTTTGTGTGACAATAAATAATGTGTTGTCCTTCCTTCAATTAAAAATCAATAATACGGCATAATCCGGAGAATTACGATTACACTCATAGCTAGTGTATACATGTGTATATATGTGTATACTCATATAATCCATATAAGGAAATTAAATGAATAATTTTAAGGCATGGAACAATTTAATAATAGATATTCTAATTAAATATTTAAGAAAACTTGAAAATAAACACAAAAAAAAACATGATCGACTCATGGGTGATTTGTTACTGCATTTTTAACAAACAGTGTCGATATAATAATTATCAAAATGAAAAAATCTAAAATATGGTTCATTTTTAACTAACCATCAAGATCTAACTAAGAAGACTCCACTTTCATGAACGTTGGTCAAAGCAAGCTTATAATTTTTATATATATATATATATATATATAACTTCATCAATGTCCCGGTTTACACCATTTCCATAACACCATTGCAATATTTCCACGAATCTGTGACAGGGACGAATGGGAAAAGCTATTACGGCTTATTACTTCCCTACCTAATATTAAGATCCTTGCTCAGATGTAATGTGAAACCCTTTATTACTATATTAACGGTGTTCAGATTTATGTGGCGTTAAATCTTGGCTATTTCATTAGTATAATTAGCAAAGGAATTACTTCAATCTACTTCGTTTTTAGTAATTTATACTTCGATTTATTTATATTATTACAATAAGAGGATTGCTGCTAACAATCTATTCTCGCGGACTAATTCAGAAGAGACAGTTTATTTATACTGAAATTTAAAGGAATCTATTTCCATATGACGCGCAACCCATGTAAGTATTAATAACTTGTCAGATTATTCGTATAATTATAAGAAATTTTAGTAATGACAGTGAAATTACTGAGTACAGACTGTACATCGTATGCTACAAGTTGACTATGTACCCTGTAACTCTGGTTTACATTGACACTCACTGATTTGTGTTTGTTACATTTATTTATCTCGTCTTTATCACAAAAAAAAATTCTACATGTGAAATTCAAATCCAACATCTTATTTGAATTATACATTATATATATTTTGCAAAATATATATATATATATATATACTTTGCAGCGTGAGACCTTCTTTTAAAAAGAACCAAGAAAATTGTGGTGGTTTTAATTGGTGAGGTATAGTGTTTTCGCTTGGTTTAAAATCCAGCTACGAAACCACCATTTCGTAGAAGATTGTAGATAATTTAAAATTGTGTTTTGAGGACTACTGCTGACGAGGAATACTGCCATCGCTCATTCTTATTAGTATCTTTATATACATTTGTGGCTGGGAATGGTATAAAATTGGCAACGATTACTAATCACACATGATTTTGGGCGACAAAAATTGGTTTTATGTATGTACGTGAAAATTGCTAGTAAAATGGTATGTAATAAATTTATTTAATATTATAAATACAAACTACACTTGTCATCAGATAATCTAAAGTCCAAAGTTCAGAACAAAGTTTCGAAAAGTAAATTACAAAACTTTAGCGATTGCGCACCTAATCAGAAACAAACACAACAGATTAATAAGCTGATTGTGATGCCAGAACAGCCTAAATTCGTAAGTTCGAAGGCATGGAAGTGACAAAATTAATGGGCAAAACTTACAAACAATCAACGCCATCTGAATTCTAAAGGAATACGCTAAATACATTGGCGTGAAAAATAATTAGTCACGTTAGAATTAGTAATAGCTTAGCCAAGGGATTTGATTTCAGATCATTTGCTTTTTTTTACTATACGAAGGCAAACGAGCAAACAGATGACCTGATAGTAAGCGATTACTACCTCCTATAAACATCCGCAAAGTAGAAAAATTGATCTACGTTCACATGGCTATCTTTAGGTCAGAACCAAATACGGTCAAAAAGTGATGGAGTGCGATTTGGAAAATTATGTAATTTATTTAATTATTATAGTAAGTGTAAGAATGTGGATATTATTGGAGTGTTGAATACTACATATCAAATACGTATACATGTATTGAAGTCATGCGTAATAATGCAGTGGGTATATGTTGCAGACCAGTCGTCGAGGAGGTCTACAAGCGAATCAAAGTAGTCACTTTTATAAATAGGCCTGTAAAATACGCCGAAAAAATTTGAAATTTGGATAAAAAAAACTTAAAAAATATATATATATTGCGTCATATAAGGGCATCGATTGTGATGATATACTATAATTAAAAAAATATATAATCAGAGATAAATTACCGAAATATTTACCACAATACAATGAAAATAAGGAAAGCTGTAGAAGGAGAGAAATTTACCCAAGACGCAGATACTATATCAGGTTCATCTGCTTGCAAAGCAGCAATATTCATATTGCTGTGTACCGACTCGAATGTGTATGTGAGCAGTAGAATCAGGAGGTACTGTGACAGTACAATTATGTCACGAGTTGGTAACATAAAACAGATTTACTACGAATCTCAACGAAATCGGATGTACTACTATTATACTCAATTGTCAATTACTATAATCAACAATACATCAGGTGGCAGACTACTTGTTTGTCAATAAAGTATCAAGAAACGACTCGCGGTAAAAATATTTTTGCCAAAATAGACCATTTTCGTAATGGGGAGCTATAAAATAAACTTGCGCTCACTCGTCATTAATCAGATTGGTCTATGTCATTACATTAAGTTGCTTCCCTAATATAATAGCATCTCGCAAAATTAATCATTTAACCATCATGCGTAAAGATTCTTAATAGAATAATCCCATTGCCCTCGTCAATAAATGTCAGAGCAGGAATCGCGCCAATTATGTCGCGACCCAAGGTGCACAATAAATAATTTATAGGCTGCTCTAGTCCATTTTGACACATAAATTACATCCAAACAAGATTAATAAATTTCTTAACAGCGTCTTTAATAGTGATAAGACTGTTTGGAGTTTGTCGATTATCGATTCGTGCTGAATGTCAGTCGTAAACTATATATTACATTTATCTTTTATGTTTATTAATACAAATACAGACATTTTGTGACAGTTTGAGTATAATAGAGAAGAATAAGAAGAAAACATGTTGCATGGGTTTTCTTCTTCTATCATCATGATGCGCTGATGATAATGAATCTTGTATTATTCACATCTGAGAAAAATGCAATTTATTTATTTTTCTATATATATAAGTTTAAGAAAATTGCAGTACATAAAAATACATGTATATAAATAAACATGTTTTCATTAGTATATTTGTACTATAACAGAAGACTATTTAAGAGACTAAATATTATCAACTACATCCGGCAGTTGTCGTTAGAAGGCAATGCTGGTTGTACTTAATCGAAGTGACCCATACCTTTTCATTTGATTTCTTAATCGCTTAGAATCTGACAAATATTGTCTATACTAATATTATAAAGAGGAAAGATTTGTTTGTTTGTTTGTTTGTTTGTAATGAATAGGCTCCGAAACTACTGGATCGATTTCAAAAATTCTTTCACCTTTAGAAAGCTACATTATCCCCGAGTAACATAGGCTACTTTTTATCCCGAAAAAATCGAGAGATCCCACGGATGCGCAATAAAGGCTTCGCTCAAAAACTACTGCACAAATTTTCATGCGGTTTTCATCAATAGATTGTATGTGTGCATATGCAGTCGTGGGCAAAAGCGATATCCCTTAACCCTCTATAGACCCAATCCCGAAATCCACGCAAGCGAAGCCGCGGGCAGAAAGCTAGTAATATATAAACGAACATTTTTTATAGTTATTTTTTCTTCAGGTAATCTGTTGCTGAACAAACATTTTCTGTTCACTTAAAACCATCAAGCTGTCTACGTCTAAAGTTCCAAACTGATCACCGAATACAAGACTTATCGATATCTACGCCCACTCGACAACACTAGACCGACCCTCCGTGCTTTGCACGGAATTATTCACTTATTCCGTTTTGATAGCAGGATTAAACATAATAATGACGGATACGGTACAGGGTTTGGCACTTCGCTTTGTCTTTATCCAAAGATTACTTTTACTTTGTAGATCTTTTTGCATTTATGAATTAGATATTCGTCTTTCAACTTCGTCTCGTGATTCGATGACTGAAAGGAAAGTAGGTGTCAAACTTTGCTTTTCGTTTTAATCTAAAAATTATAATAAAAATACCGATATTTTCATCACTTTTCTTTCAGTAGTGAGGTGTAAGGAACTTCATACGGTTTTGTTAAAGTTGACAAGGTTAGTATAATTAATTTTCATTGTCAAACTAATTCAGACAACACGAAATCGACAACACAAAACAATAACACAATAATAACCATTATTTTTAGTTCAATTTTCTTTTTGATGTGTAATAATAATCTATGGTTTTGAAAGAATAATCAAAAGATTTCAATATTATGACAATTAAATCTCATTGTATTCATGAGTACTTTGTGTATTTCCGTAAAAAATATATTTATTTTGTATCTACTATATAACTATCTATAACTGTTTTAGAAGTCTTTTTAACGTTCCTACAATAAAATCCCAAGTACTATTTAATGTTTAAACAAATTTTACGTTCAAATATGACGTACATATACTGCCTAGATTTCGTAATCTATTTTTTAATTTTTATAATTGCAGTCGGAAGCTGTTCCAATTAATAGTAAAAGTCATATAAATGAATGATTATTTTAATGTTGATATTTAGAAAAAGGACATATAAAATGGTAACTTTTGAATTTATTGTTAAGTCGTTCTTGTAAAGTAAACTCTTGACGTCAAGATATGCCTGATAAAAAACGTATATTCTACATAGGTAGAATACAGTTTTTTTTACCTTGACTTAAAGTTGAAATCACCAAAAAATTATTCTAATAGTCTATAATTCGGAATTTTAAGCTTATGGTTTCAACATAAAAGAAACTCTAAAATAGGCTTTTCTGTTTTCAACCTTCGTTTCCTTCCACTAAGGAAGTTAAACTGTAAAACCAAAAAACCCGTGACTTCTTTTCATCTTTGCTTCAATTGGTCGCCATTATAGAAAAACGGATGATAATTTCGAAATTCAATCAACATCAAATTTAATACCAAAATAATTAAATCACTAATGCTTACACCGGCTAATGAGGATAAATGATCCCAGTATAAGCAAATGGAATTGTGGTTAACCCAAAAATTAAGTCACCTAATCCAGGCCCGTTTGACCAGAACAGAGTTTTGTAAAGTAATTAGAATGCCAAACAAAAGCTTTAGGCTGGGGCAGTTAATTAACAAACTGAGCTCATTCATGGTGGCACAAGTCTTGAGCGGGTGGATTAAGTTTAGGGCCTATTTGACCCTACTTCCTCTAATTGTAGACGTAACCAAAAGAAATGTCGACGAAGTTCTCGTTGATTATTTGTTTTTAATATTTGAGTAATACGAATTATATAACGAACGAATCGAACGGTTAAATAGACACCATGATGATTAAATTAAAAAAAAACAACAGTAACAAGCAGCAAATAAAAATTAAAAATAATAATATTAAGAGGACATTCTTTGTTTTTTTATTACTGCTAAAGTGAGATATAATTTAAAGATTCATTTATAAAGATCACAGCTTAATGGTTTTTGTGAGCAAACATAAAAGAGTTGATGGCAAACAATAAAATATACATATAGATCTGATGGCTAAATTCTGTAGACGCTCTAGTTTGTTAATGAAGCTCTTCAGTTAGGTTCAGACTGGTAATTATAGTATAATCAAGAAGTGAAGGCAAGTGCGTTAGAGTAATTTTTGTACTTATTGTGAGAAAGTTATGATATATCGGTTCACTTAACATAAGTGAACCGATTGTAGGACACAGTCTCTTGCGAATGCCAGATCTACAGAAGTCATACTAATCACAGCTACATCAAAATTTTTGGCATTATTGCTGAGATTTTTATCTCTAACCGTTATCGATTTCTTTTAGTTTTATACTTAACATAATTCAGACAGTAGGATTGGTTGACGCTTTATTAATAATTTCCATCGGTTTCCGGATATCATCTGTTTGCCAGGATGCCGGTAGATCTTTGCCAAGCCTAAGAAGAACATTAATCTATACATATAATAAGACAGTAAAAATATTTTGTCTGTACATTTAGTATTTTTGACTGAAATGGATAGAGGGGCACCCAAATAGATTATTAGAAAGCAAAAAAAATTTTTTGGAATTTTTTGTCTGTCTGTCTGTCTGTATGTTTGTTCACGTTTATCTCCGAAAGGACTGAACCGATTTGCTTGAAACTTTCACTATTTGCTTTGTTTTAACTCAGAATAATATCTAAACTTTGTTTCATCAAAATCGGTTCATTAAAAAAAAAGTTATCGTCATTTTAATGAACTCAAGGCATGATAATATTGCGAATTATAATGTACACCATTCTTACATAAGTTACATGGGAAATTTAAAATCTAAAGACAATTCATCATCATGATACAATACATACATAAGATAACGTCTTTATCCCCTGCGGGGTAGACAGAGCCACAGGTTATAAGACCCCAAAGGCCACGTTTAGCATGTTCGTGGGCAGTGAGATGGAACAGGGAACCAAAATACGATGAAACGAAACCAGTTTTTATCAAAATAATATGATAAATGCGAAAGTTTGTTTGTTTATTACCTCTTCACGCTTAATCTATACATATAATAGAACAGAAAAAATATTTAAGTGTAAATCAGTTTCATTACGCATGTTAGTTTTTTCATAAATCACTAGATGGCGCTGTTTCATTTAATCAATTTCTACAACGCGCTATTGTAGTTTTTTCAAATAAAGCCTAATAAACAACTCGAAATTTACGCAGACGAAGTCGCGGGCACAGCTAGTATCATATAAATCAGTCAATCGCCTATTAAAATCAACCAATTGACTCATCAACTGAGCTACAGACACTGTCAAACGAATCGAATCTATCGCTAATATGGACCGCCATATTAGCGATATATTCACTAAGCCGCCATTCTGCCAAAATCCCGCCTCAGCGAAATGCGAGCTCAGCCGTTGGAGGCCGTACCCGTAAATACAAGTAGACTTAACACTGATAGTAAAAAGCATCAACGGCATGATTACTTTCAATATTTCAATATGAAAGAAACATGTAGTATAAAAGAGACGGAGTCCAATTGGGATAATGATGAGGAAACTGGAAAAAGTGAAGATTCAAAAGCTACAAAGATAAATTTATCATTATATTTTTTTATCATTATAATTTTATAAAATATGTGTTAAAGTTAACATATTGAAATAATTATGAATAAAAAAACTATGCAAAATAAAGAGAAACTTTAAAAAAATTAAAAAAAAAACAACTCAAAACTGACAAAATACAGACAGACGTAGTATATACCTTAACTTTGTAGGTAATAATAACAACATTCCAGTTGTAATCTGTGAATACTTTTTTACCTATATATGTAATAAAGTAAATAAAGATTAGCGCTCATGCTTTAAACTTGAATGTTTAAAAAGGAGAACAATAAAGTTTTCTTTAAATATCGCGGCCGTCACTAAAAATATCGTCTCCGGCAGATTCATAGCTGATTACGAAGAGGACTGGACACTAAAGATCATTGACATTGATGTCTTCCTTGAAGTTGTATGCAACAATGTTGCTTTTCATTGTAATTATAAACAGCTATAAAATTAGCAAGCTCCCTCTGTAGAGATATGATTATAATATAAATATGAGCAGCGCAAGAGCGATCGGGGTGGAGATCCTCGGGCTCTTGTCCAGCAATGAGCGTCTGGTGGTAGAAATTAAGATGCGATATTGATTAAAAAAATATATTTGTTACGAGTAAATGAAATTTTCTGTAATTTTAATCTATAAAGTTAGAAACGTTGTGACATAAAACGTTACAATACGCCGATACTTGTTATACATTAGTGCCATTACTTAACAAAGTATCGGCACTGACGGTTCTTACACCAATTATATCATTTACGTAGTCAGTGAAAAAATTTCAAACTAAAACTTTAAAAACACTCCAATGTGTCTACAGAAAGTTAAATACTTGACATTGTAGAAAAATATTTTTTTTTTACCAAAGTTACTATACTAAATATTTTAGATGTACAAATAATTGAATAATGATATGATTGTACAAAACTCTCTTACAAAATGTTTCCTTAGGGTTTGGACTTGTCACCATGTCACAAAAAATAATATTGTTTGCACAGAACTTATTAGTTTCCGAAAACATGCGTAATGCCAGTCCGCTGTCACTCATATGTAACACAAGTCAATTAAAATTAACTTTATTCCCGTGGCGGTTTATCTATTAATTAATGTATATGTTAGTAACCTTATTGAAATGAGAAGTTCGGCTAGATATATCCGTATTTTGTCGGTGTATAGATGCTACTTACAGTTTGTTCAGACTTCTTAGTATTGATGTGTTAATTAGGGACATTGAAGAACCGCTCGAAAGAAGATTAGCTACTGTTGGATTGTAGAAAGTTCAAGGTAGAGAGAGGTCTCTCCATGTAATTCACCGATTCCTTTTAAAACTTTTTCGAGTTCATAAATAATATTTTCGGTGGTGTGCCTAAGTTAGAACGAACGGACACAAATCAATTCTAACCAGACTGATGCAGACATTGTATATGATAGGTTTATTAGACAGACAGACACTTTTGAGTTTGGGTATCGTAATAAACGTTATAAAGGATAGTAAGATTTTCCGCAGCAATGGGACGTCGCGCATTGTTAATACCAGATTAGGGATGGGCTAGAGAGGAGAAAAACTAAGAGGGCAACAGTCCAAAGAAAAACAGGATTTCAGAAAGACGAAGCTGGCTCCGGTATGGAAAAAGGCACAATAGTAAAGTGACACAGATTAAATAATTTGTAGAGAGTTAAGAGTGCAACTGAAAGTTCCGCGCACATTTCCGGACGCTTTGTTTTAAAGACCATTATGGTTTTATGGATCTTAAGATCAGCTTAATGTTTATTATGAATATAATATCTATTAGGAATCAACCCCACTTGCCTATTATCCTTTCAAAGTGAGTAATCGGTTTGAATTGTTGAATCGGTGCAAGCAAGCAAATTTAGTACGCAGCAAGTTGTAGACGCTGTATTTATTCTTAACTAGATTTTTCATAATGTGATATATTTGAAACAGACTTTAATGCATATCATATTTAAAACAATGTGATAATATCTTTTAACCTGCCCGTTTGACTAGTACATTTCAGGTGTAATGAAATAGCATACAACCTTATAACCATGGTGTGCCGAAAAAAGTCCTATCGGTTAAGGTGGCTAACTGTACCAATATTTTGTATGTACCGAGTAACCTGGTATTTTGGTTAGGCATGAGAAATAGCAGGCAATATTTTATCAATGTATCTATCAATATGAGCACATACTTTTAACCTGCAGACACGGATAAGAACACAAAGAATCAAGATATTACCAAATGGATGTTATGAACGGATATTTTCAAAAGGAGTAGAGGACTTCGGTCATGACGTTACTGATACGGATTCGGATAACAGAAATGTTTTACGAGTTATTCTAATGTTTTTGTTTTTGCACCGACGGATATTATATTTGTAGTAAATGATATAAATCAAAATTAATTTTATTCAAATATGACGTTATAGAGAGCTCTTTTGAATCGTCCAAATTTTTTTCTTACCACCCATTCAGGACGTATTTTTTAGCTGATAAGAAGAATGGGCGCAAGAAACTTATCAGTAATAACAACATTTACAATTTGTCGTTATTGTTCAACGTACATATGTGTTTACAATTTATCCGGGAAAACAATTATTTACAACTTAGAATGTAATGTCTTCAAATCAACACGAAGGATTGGCATCATTTAAATAATCATTGACTTTGTAATAGCTCTTACTTATTAGAGTTTTAAAAGTCATCTTGTAAGTATACATCTACCAACACGCTACCTCTGACTGAAGATCCTTCTTGCAATACTACAACTTTACAAACGCATTATAAGACAGAGTTTGATGCACTTTCTAGACAACATTTTCATTCATTTCATTTCATCAGCTACGATAAAAATATAAAAATGCGGAATTGGCGGTCATTACATCATTTTCACATTCATCATCATCGCACTTCTAGCATTAAATTTATCAAAAAACGAGAACTATGATGTCAATGGATTTCTAACTACCCGGTTTCAGAGCGAAGGGAATAACTGGAACAGCCTAGTCTTTCGAGTACTTTATAACTATGACTCGAGTACTTTATGACTCGAAATGGGGTGCAGCTGGTAAAGAGGTTCTGGTATCAATATAATATTTTTATTCCATATAACGTGAATAAGAAACTCTATATTACAGTACACAGTGTTCTTATATGAAGCTATCTCATATCATCCTGATGAATATTGGTTTTTTGCAAGGCTTCAATTCATTGCAAGGCCCTGTCTTCTTACAGTTTTACGTTGCTACCAGCTTTGCTTGACTCTGTTATATATTTAATAATGACAAGATGTGGTGAATAATATGTATAGCTAAAGTTTGTTCACGCCAAATATATTTTATAATAATTTTCGCGATCAAAATATGAACGTCTTGAAACGTTAAGCTCTGTATAAAATATTATCGAATGCAATATTGCTCTCTACTTTAGTTAAAAAGGAAGTTTTATTGTATAAAAGGGTAAAAGGAGATTGCGGATGGAAGTATTACTAATTTCAATGAAGGGAAATTTTCTAGTTTGATGTGTTTTTGTTCATTGTTAGAAAAGCTAAACGGACTAAACTGGAAGCAATCTTTACCTGGACTACTCTAGAGCTAAGAAGTCTTTTTGTTTGTTTTACCTTTACTTGTTAGAAAACAATAATGCTATAAATAATATTATTATTAAGGCAACAAACTTTTATGAGAAGGTGCTAGTTAGGCTTTCAATCAATATTCGGTGTTATTAACCAGTTCATTAAAATGTGAAATAAATAAAGTTAATAAATAAATAAATAAAGTTAATGCAGGATATTAGATGTACTAGATAAGAACTGTTTTTTGCCTTTCATAATGTTAATGTTTTAGTTTTAAATGTAGTTATAGTGCTAGAATTATAAGTTTCCTCCTTTGTTCTTTCGGTTAAAATAACGTCAATACATGTAAATTATTTTATAGCCGGCTTAACCATTATGGTGTAAGGCTTAATAAGAATAAAAAAAAACAACTAGTTAATCACGGAACTGTTTAAAATTTCAAAATTGGGAATACGATAATGCTAATAAATAATAATATGTGTATGTGTGAGCACGATAAACCTTTTTGGTTTTTTTTAAATTAACATTTTGGTCTGTAACAGGACGCGGTGACCATGCGATCGACGACGTAGCGCGGGCGATGCGCCGCGCGGCGTCGCGCGCGCTCCGACGAGCGACGCGCGTAATATGCGCGCTCTGAATGAGAGCGCGTGCGCGGCGCTCCTCGACGACGTCCGCTGGGACGAACCTACTAGTCTCGCCAGCCTGGCTGTGCTGGCACTTATCGATGTGCTGGTCATAGCTGGTGAGTCAAGTGTTATACTCGTAGTAAATATGAAGTATAAGGTAATAGGTGCGCTCTAATCAAGGAAAAGAGTAATGTTTCAACTACGTCGAAGTAGAACACAGTACGAATATGTTACTTTTGCTATAAAATTAGCCATTATGTCAGTGTTAAACGTTTTAAGCGACATCAGTGATACTATTGCTAATTAATAATTATACTACTAATTGTATTACCTACTAATATTATAAACGCGTATGTTTGTATGGATAGATGTTTGTTACTCTTTCACGTAAAAACTACTGAATGGTTTTTAATAAAACTTTACAATAATATAGCATATATATAAAAACAACACATAGGCAACAATTTACTTACTTATTACTACAAACCATCGTTACCAAATATTCTGTTGTAAATATTCAGTCAATGTTTATTTTTTTTTATTTTGCTGTTGTTTCGCTTGTCTGGGTAAGCAAGTAAGAATTTTAATTCTTACAGCCATTCTTTTAAAGTTAATGTAAATTATAGTTGTGCATTGATTTTGTTAAATTTATAATTTTAGTTTCTTTGTGTAGCTTTGGGTTAATTTAAGTTGTATTTAGTTCTTTTAATTTTTTTTCTGTTTGTCTAGTATTGTCTTAGTGCATGTTAGATAAATAAATGAGTGATGTATGCTGGTGGGTGGTGCAGACGCGTATGTGTAGCACTTAAGTACCTTATAGATTTTAACTGTATTCTTATATATATATATATACATTATTTTAGTATTTTTATATTTAAGTAATATCTTTTCTTGCGTCTATGTCTTCTGATAATTTTTATTCCGCTGACGAATTGTCAACCTCTCAAAGTGATAACAGTTTTTGCTCCGCTGATGACCATCTTAGTGACTTCTTAATAAGAAACTTCAACAATAGCTCCAATGGTTTAATAAATATCTGCCATATTAATGCACAAAGTGTTCTCAGTCATTTCAGTGAACTGCATGAAGTTTTTCATAAGTGCAATATCCATGCTCTCTTGATTTCGGAGACTTGGTTAAAGCCGCATCTTCCGTCTACTTCCTATTCACTTCCTGGATTCACACTTATACGTAATGACCGAACTGGTAAGAGAGGGGGCCGAGTCGCAATATATCTTCGCAGTAATTTTCAATACAAAATAGTTGCTGCTTCTCCATCCCTTTACTCTGCTTCGGCTGAGTATTTGTTTTTGGAGGTCGGTGTGTGTGCTTCAAAGCTTTTGTTGCGTGTAACTTACTGTCCCCTTCTGTTGACTATTTTGATCATGAGTCAATATTTGAATCTATGGGGTCTGAGTATTCACACCACATAATCATGGGTGACTTCAATACTAATATCCTCTCCCCTGAATATCCTCATTCCCGCAAACTTTTAAATTTAATCAGCTCCGTTGGTCTTCACGTATTACCGCTTGATCCTACTCATCCTAATCCTAGTGGTGATGATACTTGGCTTGATTTAATAATCACCTCAAATCTCTCCCTTGTTTCCTCTCACGGTCAACGTTCAGCTCCCGGTTTTTCACATTATGACCTTATTTTTTTGTCCTACATCCTTAAGCCCCCAAAACTTACCCCCAAAGTTCTGTACAAGCGCTGTTTTGCTTGTATGAACATTGATGAGCTCGTCAGCGATGCTTCAAAAATTGATTGGGAGCCAGTGTTTCTGGCAAATACAATTGATGCTAAGGTACTGGCTTTTAATAAAAGCGTCATAAATATTTATGACACTGACGCTCCAATAAGAAAAATCAAACTGAAACGTTTGCCGGCTCCGTGGATATCTGAGGACATTCATAAAGCGATGAAACGAAGAAACCGAGCTTTTCAAAATTTTAAAAGGTTGGACAGGTTGTTGGTTGTTGGAAAGGTTGGAGTTGGACTGACGATTGGTGGAACATTTATAAGCATGCCAGAAATGAATGTAATCAGATGATACGAAACGCAAAGCGCCACTACATTCTTAATAATATCACGTCGACTTCATCTATTGATATCTGGAAATTTCTAGGAACTCTTGGTATTGGTAGAGATCTTCCATACTCACTAACGTTGGACGATCTTAATAAGCATTTTTCTGGTGTCAGTAATGATACTTGCTTTGATCCCTCCGATGCAATTTCATACATAAGTAGTTTATCTACTCCTCGTATTATTTCTTTTACCTTTAAAAAAGTTTCTGTAGTTGATGTAAAGAAAATTGTCACTTCTATTAAGTCTAATGCAGTGGGATGTGATTACATTAGTCGTCCAATGATTATTCCTATTATAGAATACATTCTTCCTCCTCTCACACATATAATAAATTTTTCTTTTTATACTGGCATATTCCCGTCACTTTGCCAAAAAGCCTTTATTCGACCTCTCCCCAAAGTATCCAATCCATCACTTCCCAATCAATTCCGCCCAATTTCTATTCTACCTTATCTATCTAAAGTACTCGAGGCCTGTGCTTATAAACAATTTTCCACTTTTGCTCACACGAACTCTCTTCTCAGCAGTTTCCAGTCAGGTTTTAGACCAGGCATAGCACTGTATCTGCTCTTCTTAAGGTGACGGAAGATATTAGGACTGGCATAGAGCAAACCAAAATAAGTGTTCTTGTTTTAATTGACTTCTCAAACGCTTTTAATGATGTTAATCACCACATTCTCTTATCCATCGTCTCCCACTGTGGTGTTTCTCAAGGGGCAGTGGATTGGTTCTCCTCTTATCTTCAGGATCGCCAGCAGTCGGTTGTTTCAGGGGACGTATACTCCGCTTGGTGCAATTTGAGGTCTGGTGTGCCTCAAGGCGGCATGTTATCTCCTATCCTATTTCCGATTTTTATTAACCTCATAACACATTGTCTTCGCTGCTTATATCATTTGTATGCAGACGATTTGCAGCTTTATGCTCAGGCTGGCGTTGATGATTTAAATGAGGCTATTGATAAGATCAATGAAGTCTTAATTGTAATAAAATCTTGGACTGACCAATTTGGAATACACGTCAACCCAGCAAAGTGTCAGGCAATCTTGATTGGTGGTCCCAGAATTATAGCCAAGGTGGACACAGACAATTCACATTCAGTCATATACGATAATATCATTATACCATTTTGTAGTAATGTAAAAGACCTACTTTATTTAGATTCAGCGCTTAGCTGGCAGCCTTCCGTTACCAGCATTTGTCAACGGGTCACTGGAATTTTACGGTCACTATATCGCTTAAAGAACTTTCTGCCTGCTGACATTAAGAAAGTGCTTGTACAGACCTTAATAAACTTGACCGACTTCTAAACAACTGCATTCAGTTCGTCAACAATTTGCGAAAATATGTCCGAGCCTAGACTACGGTTGAACTGGATGCCTATTCGGCAGCGTAGAAATATTAGAACATTGAATACTCTCTATTCCATTCTCAATGGTCCCAACACACCCAGCTATTTGAGTCCCTATTTTCAATACTTATGTGCTTCTCATGATAGGTCTCTCCGATCATCATCCAATTTGCTTCTGAAATGTCCGTCTCAACATTCCGAAACAATTCACACTTCCTTTGTGGTTCAATCCATTCTACTATGGAATGCTTTGCCTCTTAAATTAAAACGTCTACCAGCAGATTGACTTTCAAAAATAAATTGCGGAAATAAATTTATCAGAAGAGTTTATTATGATGTGGCATATTTCTTAGTTTATTATCATTAAATTTTATCTATTTACGATAACGTCATATGTATTAGTATATTATTATTAATTACATTTATGTATTAGGATTTAAAATAATTACTTTTATTATTATTATATATATACATATATATTTTTCATTTGTGTCATGGGTACATCTACCACTTTGCTTTCGGCACCACCTAAAGGTTGACTGTTAGAAAATGCCATAGGCATTAAGTCCGCCTTTGTACACATTGTACATAAAGTGTTAATAAATAATTAAATCACCCATCGTAGTACATTTATTTAGAAGCCATGGGGTATATGGGTTGCGGTAAGGATTGGTTATTTTACTGTAAACCTTTTTGTCAACCCATTATTGTTGCCAATAAAGAGTTGTATATACTCGTAGTAAAGGAAAATGCAAGGCATAATAAATTGCAATTACTGTACACATTTTTTTTGAAAATATTAATGATAATGTAGTTAAGATTTCTAATGTTTAACACGTGCAACTTATTATACAACTTTCGACAAATCTATTATTTGATACGGGATTAGTAAGAGATTTGTAGTATTTTTTTAACATTTAAAGGATTTATGGAAAATAGTGTTTGGGTTAATTGTGCGTACTTTAGATCCTACTACTAACAATTGAGAGAATTAAATTCAAAATGATGTTTTGATTTCACTTTAACATCATCGTTAAAACTATTTAAATTATAAATATCTTAAGATTTTGGAAACCAAAAACAATCACATTGATTTTATTGACAGGCAAATTCAAACCTTGTATTTATTTTAACAAGGTAAGTTGTCGAAACAACATTTTAAAAGTTCAATAAGTAGGTCTAATATGAAGTCAGAAATAGTGCACACTGGGGACTACCGCACAATTATTAAAAAAGCATAGTCCTATAATACAAGATACTAATCTTCCCTAAAACCTGCTGTCAACATAGTATATTAAAAATCATTCACCTACACAAGGTCTAAAATGTAATAAAGTTTAGTTTTAAAATGTAATAAAGTTAATACTACGAAACCCAAAAATATAATTAAATTATAGGTTGAGATATACTCGTAGTTTTTTTTAAATATAAAACACAATAGTAGAAAATTGTTAATCGCTAAAACCCACTAATTACACTCGCGAATTAACGACTACTATCAAATTTTTCACATCCACTCCTCCTCTAGATTTCGTTTCCTCTTCTCCTATCGTTACAAAGGAAATTTCTACATTGGGGCACCGACCCTTTCTTAAATTTACTTTTCAATATTTTTCTTATATATCGGCACCTAATGAAATTTTACTCAGTCTTACTTATACGGATACGAAACTTATTTAGAATCAATGTAGTAGACAGCAAAGTCCATCGTCAAAGCATAATATTAGAGACCCTTTGCGAATTAAGTGGGCTATGGGCTGTATACTGTGATTCTGATTCTGGAAATAAGAGCTTATTATATATTTATTATAATATGAGCTTATTGCTAACTAAAAATAATATTTGTAAAAAACAGCTTTCTAAAAAATCATTTACCAACGCACATATATCAATATCAGTGTCATACTAATGTACTTTTTTATTTATAATATTTGTGTGAGATTAACGCTACAATAAAAGGCTTCATTTTTCAACTGAAATGAATCACAGTTTTTTCCGATCCATTTATAAAAAAACAACAGCTACAATTCATTGCTATATTCAACAAACACATCGACTTGTACGCTTGATTGGGACGTTGTTTGCTAAAAATCAAACCTGTATACTAGTATTTACACACCGCAAGTATGGCGATCGCGCGGACTCTTGAGTTATATATGGGACATGGAGCTGGCTTTATTAAACGAAACCTCGTGTGAGTCTGCACACTATAACCAATAACCCGTGTTTGGTACCTTTAGTAAGCTATTATGCTCTTGATATGTCAAAATTCATATTGTTTATTATAAATAGCAAAAGCACTGGTTTTAAGCAGTCATCCAAAGTAAACGACAAAGCAAGTAAACATGCTCTAGTATGAATCGTAAGCACGCGCTCTCAACAAATGTTGAGATTAAATATCAAAAAGAAAAAAGTCCCGAATGAATAATAACATGTCACTTTATACGGAATTATAATGTAATTACAAATTTACATATTCTTTCAAAATTTTATTATTACATATAGCTATATATATTATATACTCTCATAGCACATCTGTTCACGTTCGCTACAGCGAACACGAGGGACACGTGCTGTAATTTTCATGTGTATACTCTAAGGCATAAAACATATTTGAGTATTTATGTTGCCACGTATGCCATGAAAACTTCATTAATCGGTCTTAATTCATTTGATGATGTTTGCTGTGGCAACCAACTCCTTATAAATGGAACATGTAACGATAGTGAGGTAATACAATGGTATCTTGGCGTTGTATAGCTTCTGATAATTTCTTTTTTGTGATATTTTGACAAGCATATAGACTACCTACTTGATGGTAAGGGGTTACAGTCACTTATAGTGTCAGAGTTTCCTTTGAGATTCGCAGCAATTCTGTAATCCCACAGAAATTACAGAGCACAATACTGAATAATTTCACTGCCTGTTTTACCCTTCAGTTGTAGAACATAGCAATGCGAATACTTCTATTTTGCGGCAGTAATAATAATTAAAATTAAAGAATAACTACATAGCGCTGATTATTTAGTCAAGAAAGGTGTAAAGTTATATAGTTGAGAGTTTAAATATGACATTGATTTCTCTTTCCTTATTCGGCTCTTATGATTTCTACGAATTGTAACAGTTTAGTGATGTACTAAATACTTTTTCTATAGAACCACTTGAATGCTTAGAAATGATAAAGAGGTTTTTTTAATCAAAGAACAGCAAACAGCTATAAAATGAGAGTAATTATAAAGTTTAAATATACATTGTTGCGAATATTGTAAGCCCATAATGTTATCTATATGTTACTTTGTTAATAATAATACAAACAAATAGTATGTCCATAAAAATAACTAAACATTTGAAGGAGTCGTCTGAGTGGGTATTTCCTTTAGAATAAATCCTTTCTTGTTCCAAGTCAAAGGTGTATGGGATCTTACTATTTAGAATCGCTTCATTATAGATCTTATAATTATTAGCTTATCACAGGCTGGTAGTCTTGCATAAGTACCTTTTTTCGTTATTTATAAAAACACAACACGACAGAATAATTAAGATCGTTTGATCTTTAAGGTCTATAAATATTGTAACCATATTATTTCATACAAACTAATTCGAATTTCATATTGATAAAACAAATAAAAGCCCATCAAAATCCATTACCTTGTGACGTGAACATTAAATCAACAATTTATCAATCACATTTCTTTCTAACACACCTTTTCAATTTACTCAGACAAAATATATCTGAAGGAGCCCTTCATAATGTCAATAACTCCCAGTCTTTCAGCCCTCAAATTATTTAAGCCTACGACGTAGCACGTACTTAGTAACTACGAACGAATATGGTCTACGAGTTGCTACGTTCATACAATATTTTAGATGTTTTTCTCTTATTGCTACGAGTGTGTAGCTTTCGATTTGGTTGACGCTTTCTCCAAGCTTTTATGGTTCTTACTTTAAACATAATGTTTGCGATTAATGAGTATTTTATTCAACTAGTACAATGAATATAACTTTGTAACAATACTTAGGCGAAGTAACTTTTTCAATGAGCTGCGAAAGGGTGATAAACTAACCTTTTATGAATTTTACAGCTAATTTTCTTTTAATTTTAACTTTTTACATATACATACATGTATTATACATGTATGTATATGTAAAAATATTTCATCATAAATTCAAATCCATCGTCTATTTAGAATATCGCGTACGTCTTGTCATTTATTTATATGAAACAGCAGGATTAAGCAGTTCCATTGTACCAGTTCGTTGATTCATATATTCAGTGAAACCGAATAATCCCGGTGCTGAAATGCAAATACGACACCACCAGCTGATTAGCTAATTCCGAGTGGATGCTGTTTTGCTGTCCAATGATATTTGTCAAGCAACGTTATTTTGTAATCGCTCGATTATTCATTTAGACTTAATAAGACAGTCGATCTTTCTGATTTTCAATGTCTATGAGAATAAAATTTATCAAAAAAATTGTTTTATCAAAAGAATTTTTTTAGCCAGAATGTGGATAGATATAAAGGTAGGGAAAGACCTACGAAGTATGGATATTCTGAAAAAGGATATACATGAATAACCTGAATGGAATGACCATGAGTTTTATATATTTTGTATAATAACGTACTTTTTTGTCAAAAATATGTAAATTTAAAAATATATAGATGTGTGTATTTATAAAAGTCACATCTTACGAATATTGATACATTATATTTTTTGACCCTATGTTCAATAACTTTTATTAGTTTTTTTATATTGTCGTAACAATATAAAAAAACTAACAAAAGTTATTTATTATAAAAGATAAAAACTTAAGTTTACGAATAAATTCAAGCAGATATTTCATACTTTTAATTACCTAATGTTTAATACTGTATTTATTTTATCTTGTGACTCTTTCCTCTTTTATCTAGCTTTTTACTAAATCGGACAAATACCTATCTTAACACATATTATTTTAATCATATTTAATATGATACATGACCGTTATTTCATACGCTAAATACTTTAAATGCATTTCTCAAAATAAACATTTTCGAAGTCAAATATTACGGATATTGATACAGTTAACCCTTTGACCCTTCAACCTTTTGAGAGTGTTTTTCAAAATTCATGCGGCCCACAATAAATAAATGTGTTTGTTATTTTTACTTGGTCCAACCTGAAATTCGGTTTCGAGCCACGAGCCAGTATATATATATATATCGATATATGTGGACTTTTCTTGGATTAATCTTGATAAATGTTTCTTTTTTTAAGTGCCAAATGGTTTATTATGTCGATATACTCTCAAAGGTACCAATATAAATATTACTATGTTAAAACTATTTTCATCTAACTGTTCGAAGGTAAAGAAGCATTCTGTTCCTGTATAAGAATAATTCTTTTTCAATTTCTTAAACTATGTGCAAAAATGAGTAAAAGCAACTTCTATCAAATACTAGTAAGGTATTATTATTACTAGTTACATATGCTCAAACTACTTAATATTAATTTACAATTTTAGCAATAGTAATTATTTCTATAAAATAACAAGAACAACAACGGTACGAGGTCTGTTTGATCAATCTCGATATTTTAAGATCATGTGGAACACAGGAGAAAAGAATTGATTGACTGCTATATATAATGAAATGAGGCACTCCCACACCTCTCGGTGAGTACTGTACCCTTAGTTTTCTATAAACTCCCTTGACATGCCCCTGCACTTAGTAGGTATCTACTAAAGGGGCATTCCCCTGACTCGAGTTTTTTGATTGGCCGAGTCAGTAGCTGATTATGATGAGTGCTTCCTACGGAGGTAAGTATATCTGGGTAAGTAGGTATCTCTTTTTTAGGCTTTAATAGAAAGAAATAACAATTTTGCGATTTCAGAAACGGTAATTCTAAATGCCTTCTATAGTCGACGGTATATTAATCTAAAATGAAGTGCATACGCTTAAAATAGTTATTCGATTGCGTTCTCAGATATAATTTGTCGAATGAATAGACAAGAACAATTTTATTGCTCGACAAACGGATAGAGAACAAAAAGCGGTCGTACAAAGTTGCTGATCCGTACGGCCGTTGTCTAACGACATGTCATCGATTCGCGTTGACGTTTCGTTAGCTATTACCTACTTGAAAGAAAGAAAAGACTCAAATAATTATTGAATAATTATGACAACTAGAAAACAATACATATATATCAGTCTGGGAAATCCAGCTTTAATTTGTCAATCTGGATAAAGATAAAGGATTAATATTTATATAATGGTCTCCACAGGTAGGTTGAAACGGACTCAACTGCAATCTTATAGCGTACTCATACAAATTATCTTTAAAACATAAAACATTTTAGAGACAAATTACAAGATTTCTCTTTTACCATTTACTGTTTACTTAAATAAATAATAACTGAAAATGAACTACAGTGCACTTAAGGATTAATATTTATATAATGGTCTCCACAGGTAGGTTGAAACGGACTCAACTGCAATCTTATAGCGTACTCATACAAATTATCTTTAAAACATAAAACATTTTAGAGACAAATTACAAGATTTCTCTTTTACCATTTACTGTTTACTTAAATAAATAATAACTGAAAATGAACTACAGTGCACTTAACCCAATAATAACAGAAAAAAGTTGAAGATTATGTATGCGTGTTAGGTGAGATATGGTGTGAAAAATGTATAAATGTGCCAATTGTGTCATTGTTGATTTATATCCGTTCACACAAACAAATTCCATGATGTATGTAAATAAATAATAAATTAATTCATTACAACATCTATACACAATCACTGAGGAACAGGAAAATTTATATCATGACTATTGAACTCCCAAACTTGTTATTTATATGTTTGTTAGTGATCATTGATATAAAACAATTTAAATAGCGTATCCTATTAAAAAGGCCAGCTACGCCTTATTTCTACGGTCATAGACTAGCGCCATGATTCATGAACAAACTACCTTTCTGAATATATATGAACTGTAAAGTGATGATTAAATAAATCATTAATCTATTATTCATCATCGTCATTATCATCATTCATCTACTCATTTGCAATATCGTAGCCAGCAGGTGTAACTTCGAGTATTGAATTATACATTGAATTATAAACATACATATACTGTCGTCAAAACATAAAATAGTTAAATTGAAATAACAGACACGTACTCACGCACTGAAGTGCACACATTACATGTTAATTTTGTGGTCGAGTGATTTACAATCTCACTTGATTTACATCAACATTATAAGATTATTATGTAATATATATATACTCGTATATATGAAGAAGTTTGATTTTTGATTTGACTGAGAAGGCATGGATGCCATTATAAGCAATATTATTGACAATTATTATAAAATCCTTAAAAGCCAATAATTAACTGAATATGAGCCAAAAATTATGTTATTAATTATATTATATAATGAATAATAATTGAAGCGTAATTGAATTGCCCTTTAAAAACGATGCTTTACGAATTACGGACCAACTGATCTTTCCTTAAAAGAGTAAGGTAAACTGTCAATTATTTGTGGAAGAACTTAACAACGACAAATAGTTTTGGTTGGCTTAAGATAGAAATGTGAGAAGGGCATTTTACAGGCATACCAACAACAATCAAATATTATGTTAATAACTAATTTACATATGAACATAAAATTTGTTTTTTTTTCACTCCACAATATTTCTTTATCTGATCTGGTCTCACTTTCCCGTACACTTGCCGTATTTCATATAAACGTCAAAAGAAATTCAATTTCGTTGCAACATAAACAACATGGCGGATCGGCGGCAATCCTCGGTATTACGCGACTTAGCGACGACTAGACCTTTTGTAAATAAAACTCCAATATGGCTGTCATAGTTAACATGGTACTAAAGAATCTCACCTCTTCATGCTAGAATTTGAACCGAATAGCTAACAAAACTTTCTCCTATGACGAAATAAACATGTCTGCAGCTAATCAGACAATATAAGATTTCAAAAATGGTCTGATTAAAATACAAAAAAAAGAATTAAGTTCGAGTTGCCAACAGTAAACTTAAATGAAACATTTTGTACGTAATAAGTGAACTATTATTTCAACTTTATATATATAAAAAATAATATATCAAATGAGATTTGATTAAACTATTTGTTTTTTAAACTGTGTCGTTACGGCTAATCTGGGCATTGTGTTTAACATCGGGAATTGCGACCCTGCAACACCTGCTAATTTGGCGCGACATAAAAAATACGAGTACAGTAGAAGTGACACAAAAAATATGTACATAATACAATTAGCTTTTAGATTATATTGGATATTCCAACAGGAATGATATAATTTTTCCGGCGTAAAAATTATCTTATTTTTATCTGCACGCCTCCAACTATCTTCATACCGATTACACCAAACTCCGGCCAGCTATTTTTCTCGTAACATAAATTTCCCTATATCCATCTCCGGGTTCGTATTCTAACTTCATTCATTAAAATCATTCTTCATTAAAATGGGTTTGATAGTTTCATATTTGTATTTTTTTTAAGGTAGCAATTTTTTTTTATTATGTTATTTCCTAGAATTAATCAATCATAATGATCATGTTATAATCCAGTATATTGTAGAACAGTAAAGACTGATTAACCTTAGTAATTAAGAAACTCTTATATGAATGTATATGTTTTTATTGAAAAATAGTAAATAAAACATATGAATCTAAGATATGCACTTCTTATAAGAAAAATGAAAACATTTGTTTTTTTTTTAGGTATCTGTCTGGTATCTATCTGTTGTGTTAAGTTTTTATACCATACAAAAATTCACATTTTATGTGTAGTTAGCAGTTTGGCTGTTACAATAGTAAGCGAAAATTCTAATTTAGAATTTCATTTGTTTATCTATAAATGAAACGAACCACTGTTTTGATGCAAGGAATGGCATGCCACAACATTTGATTGTGACTCTCATCCGATCGATGAAAAACCGTATAGAAGTATTCATTTACTTGTGTTATTTTATTCATTTTCTTCATAATCCATTCATGGTAAATATAAATCATTAAACAAAATATGAATTTGAAAACCTCTTATAATTCGATATTAAATAATATTTGACATATGTTTTAGTGCTTCGATTTTTCTGATGAGAAATAACAACTTCGAAAATTTGAACAAGATCTCGAACCGATCATAAGTATAATTACAATCGAAATTCTCTTAAAGTATGTTCGTTTAATTATGTAATTATATTATAACTATGATTTTTGTAAAAATTAACCATTACAAATTTATTCTGAAAAAATCTTATCTATAAGTTTTTTACAATATATAAAAACAAATAACAAATATATTTATGAACAACATATTATTAAGACCTAGATATCAATGGTTGAGGTTGCAAAGAGAGGAATCTCCAGATAATACGTGCCGTGTCGCGAATTACTGCTTTCTGTATCCGGCCCTTAACTCATTTGTCATGCGAGAGCCTTTTAAAATGTTGACGGAGGCTCTTTGATATGCAGGATTAGCAATACTATTATTATTGTTATGAGTGAATAAGTCAAGTTTTCAACTCTCATCTGGAAGACGTGGTGGTGAAGAAAAGGGAAGGTTATATACGCTTGACACATGTAGGGCGTGGTTCATAGTTCATATATCTCCCCAATGATAGGCACGAGACTCCGTAACTAGTTAGGTTTTAGTGTACTCCCCCCTCTTTAGCGGGGAGGCGAGAGGGGCCCGCACAATGCGGGCCGACGCCGACGGGGTCGTGGAAGTATTCTCACGAGTTCCTATGACCTTGTCACGCTGCGATGCAGCTCCCCTTGGCGTGTCCCCCCCCCTCATCTGATAGGGGGGAGGATCCGCCGACGATCGTTTTTAGTCGGTAGGCCGCGCACTTGGCTGGCACTCGGCCTCCAAGCGCGCGGAGAGTCCGACATAACCCCGCGGTTTTCCCGAGCCGCGGGGTATGCGTAACGCATTTTCCAAACATTAAAAAAAAAAGGTTTTAGTGTACTAGGTATGGTTGGATCTTAGTCTACCATTCTAGGCCAGTATTCATGTGTCGATTTCACACAAACTTTTGAGTTATATTCCATACATCTTCCGACCACTTTATATGCTTGACGTATAAAACTACGCCTGTAGCGTGGCGCTGTGGTCGTCGCTTACTTTACTATCAAGCTGACCCTTTTTTTTTTTTTTTTTTTGTTTCCCTGAGGAAAATGCATTAAATTGCATACCCCGGCTGTGGCGAGCCGGCGGTTATGTGGGGCTTCCTCCCCAGAAGGGGGAGGCCTACCCACTAAAAACCTCAGGGATGGCCTTCCTCAGGCATGTAGGGAGCCCCCGGGAACATCAAGCAACTTCCAGGAACCCCCAGCCTCCGCTCCCCTGCCTAGAGGGGAGCCCTCCTCGGGAGAGGCTACACTACCTCCCCGGTCTCCTCCACCGACGACGCTCCCCGGCCACGGAAGGAGCGTGGTCCATCCCGGGTCGCCGAAGCAGTCGCGATTTCCTCGCGCCCGCCGGCGACCCGCGGCGGCGCCGCAGCTGTGCTACCGAGCCCGGCGCCGCCTTCTTCGAGCGGGATCGGCCATCTCCCGACCCCGCTCGGCGGCCTCCTTCTGGAGCATCACTGCTTCACAGAAGGAGGCCACAGCCCTCCAACCTCCCTCGTCCGCCAGCATTGCCGCAATCAATGCCGGCGGAGACAGATCTCGCCCGATCTCTGCGACCAAGACTCGGCGCTCGAGGCCCACGCGGGGCACTCCGCCAGCGTGTGCTGGGCCGAGTCAAGGTCGGATGCGCAGTGGTGACAATGTGTCGATCCCTCCCGTCCTATTCGACACAGATACTCACCGAAGCAGCCGTGCCCGGTGAGTATCTGAGTCAATCGGTAGGTGACCTCCTCCTTCTCGTGGAGCCAAGCTTCGAGGTGCGGGAGTACGGCACCGACGGCCCGCTGGCGCGCGCAGATCCGTAATTCGAGCTGCGCACGCCAGGCCACCACAATCCGTCGGTGCCAATCAAGCTGACCCTATGTATAATTTTAATACTTTAGTGGTACAAAGATACTAGATAAATAGAAAAAATATTAACTCTGAAAACGTACTGTTACTACACCTTATATATTGCTTATTTACAATACTCCATTGTACATGCCATCACGTAAGTTGCGCCAAAATATACTAACACAAAGTCCTACAACTTGTTTATCGGCAACTTTTTCAATATTTCTGTATCGGTTGTCGTCGGCATCTGATGGAACTTTGACTGTAGCCATAGTATACATAAACAAGTAAATGAAGTCGAAATCTCTTAATCAATAAAGTCTACTATAGTAATGTTGTCATGCATAGCTTTCGCCGGTTTTTGCAATGTAAATGTTCGTCGTGCCCTATAAAGTGAGGCCGCGCGATAAATTCAAGACATATTTATTTAATGACACACCACACGGAGGGATTTTTTGTGTCTGTTAGCAATTTGAGTCATCTATAACTTCGCATTGACTTATTTTAGGATAGCAAGAGCAGAAGTAGATTCCGTAGTCTTGTAAGCCAATGATTCTGATGCATTTCTAGCAGATAATTTTGATCGCTAGGATAACCTGACCTGATAACCTGACGACCAAATAGAGGCATCGATCCTGCCTTTGTGACTCTATTTGGATTTGAGACAGATAGGGCTACGTGGCAATCTAATCTGTAAACTGAGGAATAGTGATTTGTAAGTAAACCGACATGATGTTGCACCCCACCGTCAGCATAACATAACTGCGCTTTCTGGCCTTTTTGATATTGATTGTCCATGATTACTTTTTCAACATTATCATCAACTGCTTAGCAAAGATGCAAATTTGGTTCATTTCATAGTACAAATATTTTCAAAACCAAACTTGCATACGCATGAAAAACAGAGTATTAGGATAAGTAATCTAGGTATGTATTACCTGTACTTACATTACTTACACTAAGGACATCATTGTATCAAAGTATGAATGTCAAAATCTAAGCTTTATTCTTCACTATTACTTCGCAATAGAATTTTTAAAATAACGTTTGTACGTCATAGATGCTACGCTATTGGTTCACAAGTCTACAGCGGGAGTAAGTTGACTCCCTTTTTTATTAAAAATAGTATATTAAAAAAGTACTTAGTATTGCAACATATACATTAGTATATGCTACAATACTAAGTCAGTTAGCTAAGATATATGGAGTATCCCATTTTAATTTGATCTAGTGTTATGCCCAAAATTTTCCTACTATCTATGAATTCCACTATACATTTTTTTTCAGATACCTGACATTTAAAAAATCAAACATCATTTCTCTGCCAACTATAAATATTACTGAAAAATTATCTGCAAACAGTACTGTATCTTACAAGTTGTTAATGAAGAATGGTCATTTGTATAAAGCAAGAAAAGCAATGGTCCCAATACTAACCCTCTGTAAATTTCCATAACTATAGATACACCAGCTTTCTACACTCTGTGTTATTATTTATAACAAGTTCCTATTCGAGAAACATCTCGTCAATAAAGCCAGTAGGGTCAATAGGACCAAAGGCTAGGCTGAGTTTAGTCGGTAGGTCTGTGTAGTCGAGCCGTCTCGACAGTACCAGGAGTCCGACATAATCAACGCATCCCTGTTTGCCTGTTGCGTTAGTATCCATAATGGATTCTCAGCCTCCTCTCCTGAGGAAAAAAAAATCGAGAAACAAGACTCAATAAGGCTAACTGCTTCAGAAGTGACAACATTAAATTTCATTTCATTTAAAATAATTTCATGATTATCGCGATCAAAAACCTTTGACAAGTCACAGAATATATCGATTGCATCCTGTTTATCCTCCTAATCAGCAAAAATATGTTTAAATTGTGCTACACGTTTGTAGTGCTTCAGTGAAACCGCATTAATTTGTAAGAAAATGTTTATCAAAGGCGAAATTATCTGGTAGTTGACTGCAAATCACTTTTTCAAAATTTTATTATAGTATATAATATAGTAAACGTAAAATAGAAATAAATCTGTAATTAGAAGAGTCTGTTTTATTGCCAGTTTTCAGTAATAATATTGACTTGCTATTCTTTATTTTTTCCAGGAAGACACCTTCATTTATACATTTAATAAAAATCAATTTTGGGACATTTT
The DNA here is from genome assembly GCA_036419045.1 of Scirpophaga incertulas. NCBI lineage: Eukaryota > Metazoa > Arthropoda > Insecta > Lepidoptera > Crambidae > Scirpophaga > Scirpophaga incertulas. The sequence continues at coordinate 14,449,400 of CM071630.1, read as the reverse complement.
CCTGTATTACTAATTTGATTACACACATTCAAATGCCACAAACGTTTTGAGATTTTTGGTATTATTTAGTAAAAAAAAATTAAGACAGTACCCGCGGTAATGTGACTAAAATAAAAGCCTTTGCTGCACTTTTCTACACTCTCTTCTAAGAGGGTCATAACACAGAAGTTGTGTCTAGAATATCATTCTATTGTTAAAGCAGAACACGTTTGTGCCCTATTTCTATTGGTTAACCAGTTGGGCCTCTTTTTAAAGACAACTTTTTAATCGACTACTTTGATACACGTTTCGATTTTGTGCAATTTATATAATGGATACTGTATTAAATAGTTAATTTATTACTATAAATATATATTCGGCGACATGTCTTTATGTGTCTGATGCGTTTAAATGAATAAAACCTACTAGTATATCTATACTATGCTGTTGCTCAACTGACGCACAAACTCTTCACATAAATGCAAATATTTCCTCACGCAACAATAGTATAAATTTCAATCTACAGCTGACGGGAACAAAGCTCCAGCATTCATCAAATCTGAGTAATAAGAATTGCTAATTTTTAAGGAACAATGCAGATTTCACTTATGTATAAATAATATAAGAACATATAAATGTGGACTAAGACATAATAAGTAATTACATCTATACCTGGTTGCGACCTAGACTTGAATTGAATGTAATAACGCACAACGACACATGTAACAATAATTTTAAAGTAGCAAAATCTTCATTTAAATTGTTTTTATATCAAATTAAACAAAATTGCGTATTGTTTGCTGTTTCAAAGGAAAAATATAGTCTCGAATTTGATATAAGCAACATATATGGAATTGTATATATATATTCATAATGTACTCAACCTTAATATTACTCGCCCGGCACTCAATATATCTTTAAGACTGGTGTCACCTTTCTATGCATGTAACGGAAAAATACATAATATATTTATTTTTTTGTGAAGGTTACGGTGAAGGCGACCAATGATATGCTACTCTTCACTCCTCTTCTAATAGACACTCCAACAGTATATTCCTACGCGTTACTCGTACACACCGTACTCATGAAACTGAGCTGACCTAGGTACTATAGTTGACGCATCTAGTACAAATATGCACGAGTCACTTGTCGCCACCATTCACCCCGAAGGGCGCTTATATTTAACAACCATTATTCAGTTTGAACATAGTGGTAACTATTTATTCATAAGGATACTCGCAATTTGATTACTGAATATTAAATATCCAGCAGGATTGCTTGGCTGCAAATCTGTAGGATCTACTACACTTCTCGCCATCGTCAAAGTAAATCAATGTAATATTTAAGTCATGTGCGACAAACTGTATAGGTTCTAATAACATAGAAAACCTCCTTTGTGCCGTCTGCAGCACGAGACAGGTTTCTATTCTTGGCCATCGATCTTAACCCTGACCTGACCTTAGCAAACGCTCTTCACTTTTACAATCGTGCAATCGGCACCTAAAACCTATTTCTTACTTTTTAATCTAAGTCAGTAATAGACGCCATCCACGGTTATAGGTATATGTACAATGCTAAAATGGTTATTTTTTTTTAAAGAAAAGCCTATGTTTATTTTCTAACAATACATCAAGCCTTTAACCTAATCGATAAAGCTTTTATTACCTTACAATATCGCCCCAAGTTGCCTTGAATTCTGATTTATCTTTGAAAAATGAAACCTAAAATAGTTTTACGGTAGTAGCGTATAGGTAAACGAAATTAAAAATAATCTCAAAAGGGATTTGATTAGCCTAGCTCCATAATGCACATAAGCTCGAGCATGGGGAGGTCCAAGATACTCCTTTTTGAATTAACGTGTTTTTCTACTTTAGTGAACGAAGACATTATAAAGAAGTGTGCACAACTGTGAAGAAACGACTCCTCGGCTAACATGCAATAACACCTAAACACCCCAATATACAATGATTCGTTCAGTTTATTGGTAGCATCATTATTCAATAAATAATTCAAATACAGTCTAAATACAGCGAAGCATGAAAATTTCAGGTCATCTTTCTTGCAAAACAGAGCGTGTACAGTAACGTCGCAGAAAGTATCGGATCTTTCTGTATATCCACTAATTAGTCGAATGGAATAACTTTTCTTAATAATATATAAAATAATAACAATTAATATGTTGTGAATAATATACTGCCTAAAGTATTGGACTACTTCACAATGATTATTACTAGACTCAAATAACACTAAATGTGTTATTACTTTATTGTTTAACAGACATAAAGGAACTATGTACCCGACTACGCCAGAAAAAGGGTTATTCGAGAGTATCTACGTATTTATAACTGTTTAGCTCGAACGTCTACATAGATATTAGCTTAATTGATGATGTTATATTTGTATTTACTGTGATATTGTCATCATAATTATATCTAAATAAAAAATAGATCTGTTTTATATTATAAAATAGATTAGTCGAGAGTCCTGTTTAAAAGTGCATTAGTATACTGAAATTGTATTATGCCTAAAGGCACTGTAGAGCTTTATAGAGGCATATTGTCATCCATTTTGCTTCAAATGTACTCCACAGAAACACTGCAGTGACCGCTGCGCTCTGATTGAGTCGCTCTAATTCAAGCTATCGGACAAAAGCGGCGCGAGTAAAAACCTATATAACTTGAACTTTAAGTAATTCCATCCGTCTTAAAATTGAAGTGTCGTTGTATTTTCCTATTACTTCAAAAGACAACTTCTACAGTTTTCTATAATTATTAGAAACGCAATTTTACACAAGCACACAGATCCAATGTTTATTTAGTCGGTATTAGTACTGAGCCAGTTGTTGCACTGATAGTGCCGGTTGTTTCAGATTATAATTTTCAATGTTCCGGCATTATTATTATAATCTTGTGTTCGACGCGTATTATTTCCTGTTGGTTATAAAAATATCTTCTGTAGTCAGTGCTGTATTAAATTTAGATGCATTACATTCTATCAACTGTTAATGCAATTTATTTTTTTATGATAGGTGAAAAAATAAACTAAACAAGTTTAGTTGACTACAAATTGGTGACAGGTTTTAAATAGTTGGATAACTTACAAGTATCATTTGCTCTCTAAGAAGATATATATATCTCTCCAATTAGAATATATATAAATAATGAGTTACTCAAAACCACGGTTACATAAATTTGGTTGCATACAATGTATGAAACGGTAAAAATGATAGGATCATGTTTAAAGAGTTTATGATAAGATGTTGACAGGAGGAGGAGACACACTTTTTTTATAGAAAAGACAATAGACAATTGTTTAACGAAAGAAAATTAGGTTCTTCAAGGTTCTTCGGAAATCTAGACTTTGAGTATATCTTAGGGAAGTACTCAGTCAAAGTCCCAGTTGATCGATGCCGGTGGCCTCATGATATTATGGTTTTTACTGTTCATATAGTAAATAACAAGTAAAATGCCTGATAAATATATAAATAAAATTCTGGAAACACAATGCTATATTGTTTCGAATCCTGGACGTCCTATTCAGAAGACAAGTTATGTAACACATACAATATATGAATATTATTGACATAGGTCTATATCAATTGTTACCAAATTCACTATTATCATATCAATTTCTGTGATAAGTAATATTTACATATATAAACTACATTTTCAATAATTTTTGTTGTCTGCTCAATACGTGGACTTAATATCCAATTAGGACTCGGTTCTTTACCACGAGCTACCTCCCTACCTGCGGGCCCTGGTCGGGGACTATCTGCGTGACAGGACGATCAGCGTGATGGGACGGGACGGGATGGAAACGTCGAGGAGGGTCGAATGCGGCGTTCCGCAGGGGTCGGTGTTGGGACCGCTGCTATGGAACCTCGCATACGACGCGGTCCTTCGCACCAGCCTTCGTCGTGGCGTGAGTGTCGTCGGCTACGCTGACGACACTCTCGTCGTGACGACTGGGGCCGACTTCGGGCCGGTGCTCAGGCTTGCCGAGCTTGGGGTGGCATGTGTCGTGCGGGCGATCCGCCGGCTGGGTTTAGAAATAGCGCCTCACAAAACCGAGGCGCTATGGTTCCACGGCCTTCCGAGGCGCCGGGAACCACCCAGCTGCCGGATCCGGGTGGGTGACGCGGTGGTCCCGGTGGGGCCGTACATCAAATACCTGGGCCTCACCCTGGACCGCCGCTGGAGCTTCGAGGAGCATTTCGTGCGGTTGGTCCCCCGAGCCAAAAGGGTGGCGGGCGCATTGCATCGCCTGCTGCCCAATCTCGGCGGACCGAGAGATGGAGTTTGCCGCCTGTACGAGGGCGTCGTGCGATCCGTGGCCATGTATGGGGCTCCCGTGTGGTCGCAAGACTGCGCGAGGTCCCCCCACTGCAGAGCTCTGCTACGGAGCCTGCAGTGGATAATGGCCATACGGACCGTACGAGGCTACCGTACAATCTCGTACGAGGCGGCGACAGTTCTAGGACGCTCCTCCCCATTCGACATCCTGGCCGACATGTACGCGGCGACATATGTGTCGCGGCGTGTCGACCGGAGGAGCGATGGGAGGAGCGCCCCGGAACCCGCGCACACGAAGTGCCTAAGCGGGAGTGGCACCGACGGATTGTGGCGGCCTGGCGTGCGCAGCTCGAATTACGGATCTGCGCGCGCCAGCGGGCCGTCGGTGCCGTACTCCCGCACCTCGAAGCTGGGCTCCACGTGAAGGAGGAGGTCACCTCATGATTGACTCAGATACTCACCGGGCACGGCTGCTTCGGTGAGTATCTGTGTCGAAAAGGACGGGAGGGATCGACACATTGCCACCACTGCGCATCCGACCTCGACTCGGCCCAGCACACGCTGGCGGAGTGCCCCGCGTGGGCCTCCGAGCGCCGAGTCTTGGTCACAGAGATCGGGCGAGATCTATCTCTGCCGGCATTGATTGCGGCAATGCTGGCGGACGAGGGAGGTTGAAGGGCTGTAGCCTCCTTCTGTGAAGCAGTGATGCTCTAGAAGGAGGCCGCCGAGCGGGGTCGGAAGATGGCCGATCCCGCTCGAGGCGACGCCGGGCACGGTAGCACAACTGCGGCGCCGCCGCGGGTCGCCGGTGGGCGCGAGGAAATCGCGCCCGCGGATAAGGCAACCCGGGAGGGACCACGCCCCTTCCGTGGCCGGGGGGCGTCGTCGGTGGTGGAGATCGGGGGAGGTTCTGTAGCCTCCCCCGGGGAGGGCTCCCCTGTATCGGCGGGGGAGCGGAGGCGGGGAGTTCCCGGAAGTAGCTTGGTGTTCTCGGGGGCTCCTTGCAGGCCATCCCTGAGGTTTTTAGTGAGTAGGCCTCCCCCTTCTGGGGAGGAGAGCCCCACATAACCGCCGGCTCGCCACAGCCGGGGTATGCAACTTAATGCATTTTCCTCAGGGGAACAAAAAAAAAAAAGAACTCGGTTCTTGTCTGTCAGTCTTCAGTTTGTATAATCCGACCACCGTGCACCAATATTATAATTTTACTCGTAGTAACAGTAATGTTTGAAAAACAATTCTAGTGAAGTTGTGTATCGTTATAAACTTGTCTTAATAATAATAAATTAAACATGTGTGTGTAAACCTTGGTTTCTTTTATCAAACTGTAATCAAAATTAGGTTATTTTTATCCCAGATTCCACATACATATAAAAACAATAATAATTCGTTTGAGTTGTGTGCATAACTTGGAACAGATAAAAAGAATACTTCGTTCATAGTGATGAAATATGTTTGAATCTTCTTCGCAAGGCAAACCACATATTGGCTTAATCAAGACGAATGGAAGCCATGTTTCTTTCTGATAAAGAATTCTTTTTGACGCCTCCGAGGAATGTTAAGGTCAAAAGGTTTTACTTATAGTTAATATCAATTAGGTAAGTTATGATATGTAGCTGGAGTTGTTTATAAACTTGTTTGATAAAGTTGGCAGAAATATAGAAAAAAGGCTAGATTTTTTTTATTTACCTTTTGGGTTATCTCATTCTCTGTAGATTTTAATTCTACTACTTCTTCAACATCTTCTTAAAAATATTGGATTTATATATACAACTATCGTCTACTAATCTAAGACTTGTAATATCTTTATTGGAAAGACAAAAATTCTTATTACAAAAACTTTTCAAGAACCAGGCTTAAACCGAAGCTAATTAATCTAGGTCTAACCGTATTAAATTTAGTCCTCGGACTAAAAATATTTAGTACCAAGGATCATCCCTTGTTTAATCGATCATTCACAGATCATTATTTCTGTATTTGAGGCAACGTTTCTTTCCATAAATTTTGGTTATTTAGAAACTCCAAACTATTTTCTTTATATTTAAATAGAGAGTTCAAAATAAAACATTTTGATAAACAAGTAAGACTTGTTAAAATATAACAGCTTGATAAACAGAGATTTAACTATTGTAAAATTGTGTAACTGGTTACTTTAATTCAAAATGAGTATAAAGGTATGGCAAATTAAGGTAACAAAAATGTTGCCAATAAGTGTGTTTGGCTGTTTGCTTCTAATTAATAGATTTACATATGTTTACAGCCATACATCACTTACCATAAGATAAGAAGAACGAAAATAGCATTTGTAACGTATTTAAAGAAAATAAACCAAACTACATATGTATCCTGCTGAACAAACGACGACTCTCGCTGATCGAGGCTCTGGCGTACCAATCACATACACTGGGATAGCGTATGAGATATGGTCAAATTCTGTTTCGTGTGGAGCTTCACTTAATTATGTCAGTAGCAGTGTGAATTGGTATTTTTTAAATAATTAATTAGATAAACGTTTATTCGTAAAAGAAATTACTTTTCTATTAGTCGTAAATATTAAACACTATTTAGCATATTGTACCTATAAAATATTTATATGACACATAATACTGTGATATGCACGGTTAGCATACATTTCTAATTGACATGATAAATTATTTTATTTTAGAATTTTATTGATTCATTTAATTAATGTTGAACAAAATAATGTAATTAGCCTAATACGAATAAATCAGTATATGTAATCGCTAGTTCGCCTAACCACATTTGATTTAGTCACTTTGTTTCCTTTATCTGTTGCATAGTAATATATTAACACTTTCCCAAGCAATATTTACATTTTAACTATATTGCTTACGCATAATATTGCATATATACTGACTGACATTAAACACAATGGTAGTGTTGATCAGTAGTTTTTATGATATTCTATAATTTAAATTTTACTGAGGTACTGTTTAGCAATACGCTACAAACGGGAAAATACGGAACGTAAAACATTACATCTGAATGTCCCACAAAGCGGGTGCACATCAAAAAATTGTGCATCCAATCCATCAAAGTCTGGTACGAGACACCGTCAATGCAGAATATAGGCTTACGTGTTTCAAGAGATTTCACTCGTTACTTTTGATATTCAAATTGCAAACTGGTATACTGGCAAGTTATAAATAATAGGTTATCTATAAAATTGTTTTTTATTTCTCTCCTGCTTATAAATCAATAATATTTATATAAATAACTTTACTTAAGGTAGTTATTTTATGTTGCATAATATTATCTCGCAAGTTTTAATTACAACATTACATTATAAAAAACATAATCTTGAAAGTATCACCAATTCATCGTTTAAGGGTATGTACTTTATGTTTTGATTTTTTGTTCAATAAACGTAAAAATATATTAAAAAATACTAGGTAAAATGTTAATTAATTTTTTTAATTATTTTAAGATAGTGTTTATTTCTTTTTACGATTTTAATCTTTGTTGTTAAAGAATAAATATTCGTATAGGTACTTTATAGCGGCTGTAAAGACAAAATAAAATAATTTTAATTTGAAAGCCTAAATATAAGAATAGGCTTCATTTTACGACACATTCGTGTCCAAGAAGAGTTTTGTGACGTGTTTTATAGCATTACTTTTGTTTTTACGATAGCGCAGGAACGGTTGTACTGAGAGCAATTTCGATTAGATCTTACTAAGGGTATTCGAGTACAGTTACCATAAACGTAAAATAATCTTAAAGGATGTAGCGTCAATATCAATATAATATATTTGGAAATTTAGTTTCTGTATCAAGAACGATTTTACTAAACTATATTGTTGATTACGGTACAGTGTTCGGAATCGATTACCCAAAACTATAATATAATAACTAAACAACATCCTCATCCTACCCTTATCCCCTACTTAAACTATGGTAGATCTTCCATTCTTGTTAGTGAATGGTTTTCTAGTGGACAGGCAACACCGCAAAGTGGCTCATGATTGAATATTTACCTGGCCATTCAAGTCGGATATGAATCGACGCAACATAAGTGAATCTCAAAGACTTGAATTGAGCACTTACGTTCACCGGGTGATGTGAAAAAGAATCTGTTACCTAATTCAACGAGTGTGGTATGTATGAGTATGTATTATGTAAGTATGTATGAGTGATGTTAAGACATTTGCCTGGATATCTTTCTTCCGCTACTCCATCAACATTTATATGAATAACAAAACTATATAGTAATTGCAGCTTAGTTGTTTAACGAAGAAATACATGTATTGAAAAAAACTTGTTAGCGATTACCGATTTTAGTAGGATTCTTCGTGTGATAATTTTAGTCAAGTTCAATTTTAGAAAATATTTGTAGGATAAAGTCTAATTGGATAGCAAAAAACTAAGCGTTCTGAATATGCCAAGCGGTACTTCACTGCTAGTTAACGCCCGACGTTATATAAAGCTCGACATCGGCCGCATAAGTAGTTCCATCTTTTTGACTCACTGCAAAGCGTTTCCCTATTATTGGCGATCCCAATATCATGACTCTGAACAGACTTTGGAGAGCGGGGCGGAGTTTGGTTTGGTTCTCTGTAAGTTGTTTATACGCACAATAACTGAGAGTACATGAAAAACTATATAAAATAGCATTTCTGGTCAGACACCAACATAACTCAGTTACTGCCTACCTGATCAGGTAGACAGTAACCGAGCTTTCTGGAACTGGAGACATCCATGTACGATGGTGATCACATATGCCAACAACTCGAAGTCTAGTATCAGTGTCCAGTTAGTAGTAATAAATTTACATTGATACGTATGTTTTCATTACTTCTGACATAAATTATGAAAAATAAGTAACAACCAAAACAGCGCTTCCTTATGAAAGCGGCCTTTTATCGGGTGACTTAATATTTATAGCTGAACTGATAAAGGATATTGGCATTTGGCTCGAATATATCTTGGGCAAGTACTCAGTCGAAGTCCCAGTTGATCGATGCCGGTGGCCTCGTGATATTATGGTTTTTACTGTTCATATAGTAAATGACAAGCAAAGTGCCTGATAAATATATAAATAAAATTCTGGAAGTTAGAATCTTGGACGTCCTAATTAGAAGACGAGTTATGTAATACATACAATATATGAATATTATTGACATAGGTATATATCAATCGCTACCAAATTCATTATTATCATATCAATTTCTGTAATTTTTACATATATAAACTTCATTTTCAATAATTTCTGTTGTCTGCTCAATATGTGGACGTAATTTCCAATCAGGACCCGGTTCTTGTCGGTCAGTCTTCAGCTTTTATAATCAGACCACAGTGCACCAATATTATAATTTTACTCGTAGTAACAGTAATGTTTATGTTATGTAATAGTATGTAGCTTGTCTTAATAATAATAAATTAAATATATTTGTGTAAAACTTGGTTTCTTTTTATCAAACTGTAACAGAGCTCTATGACTAGTTTCCCACGTCCAAGTAAAAAAAATAGGCTACCAAGCTAAAAGTTATTAATTTTAAGACTGTTTCTTGCGTGACTCACGAATTAATTGTGTTTTTCACAATTACCGACGTATATTAATGCTGTTCTCAAAGGAACTGTTGACGAGATCTGCTTGGAGTTAAAGTTATTTTGTCCTTTATTTACAACTTTGTGAAAAATGGGAACTTTACGGAAGTTTTTTTTCGTCCTACAGAATTACAAATTCTGCCAAGTAAGTTTTAATGTTTTAAAAATTAACATTACCTTCAAATCGTTGTGAATAAATAACTTAACTTCTGAATTTTAATTTCATGAAATTCATTATTTTATTAACTATAATCGATGCGCGGAAAGAATCAGTCGATATATTTTCCTAGCTAGTAATAGTGATCTAATCACCATAATTTGTATGTATATTTTATGAATTGTCGCGGAGGTTAGCGATAAAAACGTAGCGACAGCTTTTAACTTTTAATTAATTTTCCATCTTCGTGTAGCCCTAGATTACACACCTCCGTCGAATCAACGACGCAATATTTAAAGAAATCTCGCAAAAATGCACTTCTTCAATATTCTCGCAATCTTTAATAATTTGGGGAGTCCGCGAGCATCATTCCAATAAAATTGTGGCTAGTGGTTTCCCTTCATTACACACGACATAGTTCTGGATCATAATCTTACTATATATATTATTATTATAGCATGCTTTACCTTAACTTTTCTTATTACTTATAAGCAAAATTTTCGTTGCTCAAGTTGTGACAAATTAGATAAAATACAGTATTAGACTAAAAGCCATCATCACCGGCAAAATATTTCAGTAATTTCATATATAACGTTTACAAGTTTACTATTTATTAGATTAGTATAGTCCATAAGTATTAATGGATAAAAAATAAGTAATACAGGCGACGTGCCTTTTTCATGATGGTCACTGTTGATAATATTTATGAATAAATGGAGTTCTTAACAAATGTTTTACCTCTCTCTATTAATACTTCGGTATTTATAAAAATAGTTTTTTCCAAATCTAAATTTCAATATCTATATTTCTTACACTCATACTAATGCCTCACCACAACTAGCCCAAAGTAAGTACTGTAAAATTTGTATTACTGGATCTAGGTTGACAGATAGACATACATACAGAATACCTACCATCGATCACACTGATCAGAAAAACATCTGCCGGTGGAGGACCTTTAAAAAGGAAAATCTACACTTTGCAACGTGTTTGACTAATGCTTAGTTACCCTGACAGTAGGATAAGTTTGTTACCCTCGGATGTGACAGATATAAACTGTGATCAGCCCTACAATAAAACAAAATATATATAGCAATTAAATAACATGTTTTGAAATAAAATACATACATAGTATAAAGTCAAAACATCCTAAGGTGGAAATATATAATATATGACAATTGTTATGAAAGGAATGTTATGAAAGTAGATGAAGCGAAAGAGATATGTAAGGACCGTAGCAAGTGGAAGGACGTAATCTCTGCCTACCCCCGTAGGAAAAAGGCGTGAGTGTATGTATGTATGTATGAAAATTGTATTATGACTAAAAAAAGGTAAAAAACATAACATACGTATGTTGCCGCGCATACTGATCACGGCAGCGCAGCGTATGCGTATATATTTATCCTCGCTTGCCTTATGAATGAAATTGACGGAACTGTTAGAGCGCGAAATCAAGTTTGTGTAGAAAATATATCGTGATCGTTACGAACGTTGATGATGATGAACAAAAATGGGTGGCGGAGTTGGTAGGCTATAATTCACTCTTAAATTTTTTTGGGAGCCAACTCTTAATTTAAAATATCTTCTTACTAGAGTTATAAAAACCTATTAGACAACATTTTTTTATCTTAAAAATAAATATTTAAAGGTAAAATAATCTACAGATATCCTTTCAGACAGGTTAGTACCCCTGAATACGATCGAAATACTTCTCTGAATAGCTAGGTTAATTCGTTGTACAATGAATAGACTTACTCTCACTAGATAGCTAGATATTAAGACAAATAGGAAAAGCGCTATTGGTGCTGTGGTTCAAGCAGTGGCCCTTTATTCGGAAAAGGTCCAGGGATGGACTCTGACAAAATGTGTGTGTTTTTCTCTAGACCATCTTATGGTAAGAGAAAACTAAAGGGTTGACTAATGTCTATTCACTGTAGAGTGATTAGAATAAACTCTATTAGAGATTGGAACTTTGTCTGTATTTAAACTTATGATAGTATATAAAAATTAGGTTTTTAAATTTTGATATTCATAAGGTACTTTGTATTTCAATAATCGGATAAACTTTGGGATTTTTTTATATAATATAGATCGGAATTGTTACTGATAAATGATGTTTTGTTATGATATGCTTTTATGAATTAAAATTTAAAATGAATATAATATGAGAAGGATTTCTATGTAGGTATTTTGATAAGCACAGAATAAAAATAGAATTTATAATAGTTACTAGCAATGTATCAAAAATTTCCCTAATAAGGTGCTCCTGCGCCTCTGTAGAGGCTTACGAGCTGTGATGCTGATAATAATGAACTGTAAATGAGTGACTATGTTGATATCATATGATTAGAATTTTAACCAATTACCCTGTTTTTTGAAATTCTGAAAATCTTTTGTTTTAAGTCCGACTATACACATACAAGACAGGATTAAAGTGTAACTATTCAGAGCTCTCATGCATGTGGATCAGAACACGTGCAGACATCCATCTCCATAGTAGATGATGTTTGCAATCATTGTTTTAATGATAATAGGAAAATGCTGCGAGCGTAGGGATAATCAGTACGGAAATTCAAAGTGAGTTTCCCGGAAATTCCCTTTTAAGGTATTACTGTCTGAATTTCTATGATAACATGGAGACTAGCGGAGAGGATATTACCTATTTGAGTTATCAAAATAAATTTAATACCTTTTTATCATGGTAATTGTCTTTTTTTCAACATGGAATAGAGAAATATATAGAGGAGTAGAACTTTATCGACACTCAATATGCATACAAGAATATTCTAATTTGATTTACGGTCCTCGTTAGATTCAGATAATACTGTAAAATTCATCTCACTTTTCGTATTTTATGATTCACGCTTCGTAAAATTAACTAGTCATCCAGATTTAACAAAATATTTGCTATTTAAGGGAGATATTGATTGTATTGATTGATGTATGGTAGTGAATGTTGGGTGTGGCAGAAGAAACATGAAAGTAGGATTAATGCTGTGGATCTCCACAGCATTAATCCTACTTTTATGTTTCTTATACTTCTCATCTGAGAAGTATAATTGGAGTGAATCTGAAGGACAAAGTCAGGAACAGTGTGATAAGGGAGCGATGCGGCGTAGTTGAAGATGTAGTGACTTAGATAGAGAAAGGGATGCTTAGATGGTTCGGCCATGTTGAAAGAATGAATGAAGGAAGATTAACGAAAGAGATACACAAGGTAAGAATGATAGGACGAATCGGTGCAGGTCGACCTAGGTGGACATATCTCGATCAAATCGAAGATTTCCTAAAGAAAGGTCGGGTCAAGAGTACTCGCCACCGACGAGCATGCATGAAGACGCTCATGAATGTGGAGGAAGCAAGAGAAGTGTGCCAGGATCATAGCAAGTGGAGAGAGGTGGTATCGGCCTACCCATTGGAACAAGGCTGACATATATTATTATATATATATATAGTATGTATGTATTTAAGGGATCCCTTAAATAGCAATACCCGTTAGATAACGGGTCAACAATATATTGCAAAGTTGTGCACGACGCACACTTATTCTTCGGGGTTGGAGGCACGTCGGCACACTTCAAATGCTGGGGTTGGTGAAGGATTCGAACGGTGCGTTGCGGCCCGGTGGTGGTTGCAGGAAGAAATGAGAAGCCAGTTTTTCTTGGTTCGGTCGGCCAGCAGGGTCTTCAGGAGCTTTCTGTTCGGTGGTGGGCAGTCGTCCGCTTCAGTAGGAGGTCCCCGTCGTAATCCGTATCGACCCGGGGAGTCCCGCAATTTATTCCAGAGAAAATCCCTACCAAAAAATGGGATTTTCGAGACCCCCCTGGCGAGGTCTTACCGTACAGAAAGCACCTGTCGAACCCCATTTTGCCCTTTATTTTACTATTATTCTTACAATAAATTCTTATTATTTATGTGTTCCCTTATTTTCATCCCTTTCATACATAGGTAATCTGCAGGGGCATATTTTTCTCTTTATTCTGCCGTTTCAAGTACAACTATATGTTATATAGTCCTCGAGATATACTCGATAATACGTCGGAGAGGGTGAATTTTCATCCCTATTTTTGGCTTAATTTACCCCCTACAAATTACCTATAAGCTTTAAGTCCTTCCCCTTTGGGGCAAACATTCGGAGTGTATATCCGATACTATATCTTAACTCGCTACCACTGAGAATGCTCTGTGATATACATATATATGCACTTTAATCGGCGTGCGATAGGACATTAATTCGACATTTCCATACATTTTGTGATTTCTCAGTGGCCGCTCGTTTACAATTTTATAAATTATTGTGCCCTATTTACTTGTAATATTGTTCATTTAATACGTTTACATATAGTATGCCCTAATTCAATAACAATTTCCCTTATATCTTCTCATACTTTTTTCACAAAACTCATTTGTTTACATTCTTACGCTACTGTCCTTATCTAAGGAATTTCAGGAAGTATTATTCAATATATATACCTATCTTATATACTATATGTAGTCTTATCACTAAGGGAACCTATTCTATGTTTATTTATTCATTTCCTAAGCTACGTTTATCTTTATTTCTTATCTACGCTTAGTACTATTCTTAACTATCTTATATATGTAATACATTTCTATCAATTAATTATATTCTACGTAATTATTTATTTATTTAACTATTCTATCCCGAACATTCTCCCGCCGTGAAACGCTGCGCCGCCGCCGCGCACGTTTCATTCCCGTTGCGTGAGGGATTCTGGTGCCGTGGGGAGGATGATGATCTTCTTTGTGGCCCGTCGCAAGATGCCGCCTCTGGTCTGCACGTCGACTGCTCGAACGACTCCGTCTGCACCCGGGTATACTGCCGTTATTCTTCCACGTGGCCATGTGTTGCGTGGTAGCGTGTTGTCTGCTACCAGCACCACGTCGTCGATCTTCGGTGTGGGGCCTCTGCCGTGGGGCTCCCGCCGGTGTTGAAGTTCGGGGAGGTACTCTCGGAGCCACCTCGACCAGAACACGTCGGCTAGGCGCTGTGATGCTCGCCACTGCGCCCGGTTGATCAGGTCCACGTCTTCAAATTTCCCAGGTGCTTGTACACGCCCTGACCCACCAAGTAGGAAGTGGTTGGGTGTCAGGGCCTCGTCGTCATCTGCTTCCACGGAGACATGCGTGAGGGGCCGGCTGTTGACCGTATACTCGGCCTCTGCCAGCAAGGTGTGCAGGACTTCGTCTGTGGGGTGTCTTGGCTGCTCTGTCGCTGCGAGGGCTGTCTTGACTGCTCGTACGAGGCGCTCCCATGCGCCTCCCATGAATGGAGCTCCTGGTGGGATGTAGCGCCACTGGATCTTCCTCTTGCTCGCCTCCTCTTCGGTGATGGCGTCTATGGCTCGCCGTAGCTCCTTGTCAGCGCCGTGCAGGTTCGTCCCGTTGTCCGACCAGATCTCCGTGGGGCAGCCGCGCCTGGCAATGAAGCGGCGCAGCGCCATGATCGCTGAGTCGGTGGTGAGCGATGCTGCTGGCTCCAGGTGCACAGCTCGCGTGGTCAGACACGTGAATATTGCCACGTATCGCTTCTGTGACGACCGCCCGACCGATACCATCATCGGACCGAAGTAGTCGATCCCGACGAATGTGAATGGGCGGTGGTGATGAGCTAGGCGGCACGCTGGGTGATCACCCGTCGATGGCTGTGGCGGCGTATTCTTCCGTATGCGGCAGGGCAGGCAATCGTTGATAATCTTCTTAGTGACAGGCCTCAACCGCAGTATCCAGTAGTGCTGTCTGCATTCATTAATCGTAGCTTCTACGCCGGCGTGTAATAATTGTCTATGTACATATTCTATGTACAGCTTCGTGCGTCGATCGTTGCCATCCAGTACAGCCGGTGTCTTCTGTTGCTCCGTCACGTCGTCTGCGCGCCCGATTCTTCCGTCCAATGTTATTATTCCATTTATTAATTTTATTCGTAGTCTGCGCAGGCGGCTATTGCTTGTTACTGGGTGGCTATTCTGTAGCTTTTCGATGTCGTCGCCGAATGACGACCGTTGACTCGCTGTTATTATTAACTCTTCCGCTCGGCGTAGCAGGCTTGCATCTATAGTTATGTATTGCGCGTTGTTTACGTTCGCTATTTTTCTGTGTTGCTTATTGTTTCTTGCTTCTTATTTATTTTCCAGGCCGGATCGCTTTCTGTATTTTTCTGTGTTCGTTTATAGTTTATTTTCTGACGATTCGGTCTGCATAATTGTATGAATTGCAGTACTCTGGCTGTCGTTCGCAGTAATTTCTCCCACTTGGAAAATCTTGAGTGATCTGGTACTGCATCTTCAATTGTTTTTCTATGTACATTGCACTTCTCTAAGTCGCATGTGTCGACTTGTGTATTTTCTTCGTAGCTGGGCCAATTTTCTTCGGATTTTCTTAGGAATTCGGGCCCGGTGTACCATCTGTGATTGCTATTGAGGTTGTTTGGCACATCCCGGGTTGCATCATCAGCTACGTTCATCTTCGTCGGCAGCCAGCGCCAATCTTGAATTGTGTCGTTTTCTTCGATGGCTGCGATGCGATGTGCTACGAAGGGCTTGTATGACCGCGATCCCGTCTTCAGCCACGTTAATACTGTGCGGCTGTCTGTCCAGAAGATTTTTCTATCAGGTTTTCGGCTGTGTTCTTCGATGATGTTCGCGGCCATTCTGCTTCCCATTACTGCTGCTTGGAGCTCGAGGCGTGGTATCGAGGTGATCTTCAATGGTGCGACCTTCGCCTTGGCTGCTACGAGGCTGATGTGTGCTTCCCCTTCTGATGATACTGCCCTCCAGTACAGGGCCGCGCTGTACGCTGCTTCGCTCGCGTCCACGAATGTGTGTAGTTCCAGACTTGCGGCGCCGCTGTAGTGCAGGTAGCATCTTGGTATCTTGATGTTCTTCAGGTTCTGCAGGTGCTCCAGCCATCTTCTCCAATCTTCGGCGATGTCCTCGTCCAGCTGCGTGTCCCACGGTGTTCCTCTTCTCCAGACTTCTTGCAGCAATTGTTTCGCCCTTACTGTGACGGGCGATGCTAGTCCTAGCGGGTCATACAGTGACATGACTACTCGCAGGGCTTCCCTCTTCGTAGGCCTGCCTCTGTGTAGTATTTCTTGCGGTATTCTTGCTAAGTCGAGGTTGAAGGTTAGCTCGTCGGTTTCTGTCTTCCATACCAGGCCCAGGACGCGTTCGGTATTCACGACGTCGCTGAGTGTCTTCGTTTCTATGTTGTCTTCCCCGGTGAGCTCTTGTAATACTTCCTTCGAGTTCGATGCCCATTTTCGCAGCTCGAACTTAGCTTCCTTGTGTATGTCCCGGACTTGCTTCGCGATTGTGATCGCCTTGTATATATCTTCGTAGCTATCTATGTAGTCGTCGACGTAGTGATTCTTCTTGATTGCCAGCACAGCATCCTTGTTCGTTTCTTCCATTTTTCCTTCGACGATGTGGTTGACGTAGTGTATTCTTTTCCCCAGTGATCGTGCGTGGGCTCCGTGCACGACCCATCCGAGCGGCGTTCGCGATGCTACCAGCTGGTCTCGTCGTCCTCTGCGCACCTCTTCAGCCATCAGCAGGTGCCAGTTGTCTTGCCCGATGAGTATCTTCGGAACTGCGTCTTTCGTGGTCAGCTGCTCCTTGATGTCCTCAAGGTGTCGGCAGTTCTTCAGGTCGCTGCTGCGGACGTGCTGCGGTGACAGCTTGAGGTTCTTGAGTGTTCTCGCCTTCACGTTGTACGCGATGTCGGTTCCTTGCAGAGTTATTGATACTCGTCGTGATTCTGTGGCAGCCAGCGTCTGTGATATCGCTTCAATGTGTAGTGGTTCGACTCGTCCACGTGCTCCTATCTTCTCGGCCAGCTCGGCGTCTATGAGGGTTACGGTTGAGCCATCGTCGAGCAAGGCCCATGTGTCTTCTTCTCCCGCCGGTCCCATGACCCTGACGGGAGCCATCTTGAGGAAGGCCTGACCCTTCGGTATCCATGTGGAGGCCACCGCTTCTGTTTTCTTTTCTTCTGGTTTTTCTGTGGTTTTCTTCGGCATGTTCTTATGATGCAGCATTCGGTTGTGAGCGTACTGGCAGCCGTCGATGTCGCACTTCAACTTCTTGCAGAAGTGATCGCGTTTCCTGTATCTCAGGCATCGGAAACATAGCCTGTGCTCCTTCGCCAGGTCCCATCTGCGGTTGGTGTCTGCGTTCTTGAACTTCTCGCATTCCTTGAGCGGATGTTGATTCCCGTTGCAGATTGGGCAGCGTCGATCTGTGTGGAGTAAGCGCGTAGCGGGCGGCGTATGTTCTTCAGCTCTGGCTGCACCTTCCGCTCGTAGCTCGGCGCGACGACTTCCAGTTGGGCGTACGGACCGCAGAGTTCGGCTTCTTTGTTCAGGAATTTTGAGATGCGAAGCAGGTCTGGTTCCCCTTCCGGTTGCGCTGCAGCAAAGTCGAACCATCTGTGTCGAAGCGTTGGCGGCAATTTTTCTATTATGGACTTCGTGACGTCGGGGTTGTACAGGTAGTATATTTTTCTTCAGCATTCTCAGGGCCGCCACGACGTTGGAGACGCGACTCGCAAAAATACATATGTCTCTCGGTGTGTCGGCTGGTCGCGGCACGTTGCGGAGTCGGTCCAGTTCTGTCGATGCTATGTAGTCGGGGCGGCCGAATCTTGACTCGAGGGCAGTCATTATCTCGGACGGCGGTGTTCGTTGGATGAGGAGATTTTCGACAGCTTCTCTTGCTTTCCCTTTGAGTACTCGACGTAGGCGGGCGGAATTTTCTACCTCGGATATGAGGCCTGC
The DNA here is from genome assembly GCA_036419045.1 of Scirpophaga incertulas. Taxonomy (NCBI): domain Eukaryota; kingdom Metazoa; phylum Arthropoda; class Insecta; order Lepidoptera; family Crambidae; genus Scirpophaga; species Scirpophaga incertulas. The sequence continues at coordinate 14,430,607 of CM071630.1, read as the reverse complement.
GGTTTCTTCATATGCTGCCTTGAAGGACAGCCACTCGTTGTGTGCACCGGCGAAAATCGGCAACTCGGTGACTTGTCTGGATGGATGCTGTGCTGACTTCATGGCGATTGTGATCGCGTTCGCTAATTGAGCGATGTCGGACTTCTGCGTGTCTAGCTTCACTGTATCTTCCGACTTCTTTTCAATCTTCTTTTTCATATTTTTCTTCGGTGCCACGGCGGCGGGCAATAGCGGCGTAGATGCACGCGCTTCAATTTGTTCGGGCGGCGCCATGGCGGCGGGCCCAGGCGGCATAGCGACGCGTGCTTCGTTTTGTTCGGGTGGCGCTCGGCGGCGGGCGCAGGCGGCATAGCGACGCGTGTCTTGCTGTATATGTTTTCATTTTCAGCCACGGCGGCGGGCTTCTGATTTTCTTCGAGCCAGGACCTGACGCGCTCGTTCGCTTCTGACTGGCTATATTCTGCTCGCCTCTCCTGCTCCTCTTCTTCGGCTTCGATTCGGGCTAGGCGTGCGGTTGCGAGGTCCACACGTAGCCTCAGCAATTCTTCATGCGCTTTGGCTGCGCGGAGGGAGCGGTGTGAGGCGACACTGGCTCTGGTTGGCGTTCTCGGTCCTGGCGACGGCGACGGGGACTCTGGGTAGTCTGGCTGCGATGCTGCCTGATTTTTCCTCGTTGGAGGCTCTTCAACGGCGGGCGACTGCTGCTCTTGGTTCATACGGCTTCCTGCTGACCGGGTGACTGGCATCTTGAATTTGTTTCGTTTTTCGCTTCTTGCTGGCCGCTAAAATGTTCAAATCTTCTTATCCGGCGCAGAAGGACCATAAAATGTGCACCTCTTTTCTTGGCCAGCAGGGTCTTCAGGAGTCGTCCGCTTCAGTAGGAGGTCCCCGTCGTAATCCGTATCGACCCGGGGGAGTCCCGCAATTTATTCCAGAGAAAATCCCTACCAAAAAATGGGATTTCGAGACCCCCCTGGCGAGGTCTTACCGTACAGAAAGCACCTGTCGAACCCCATTTTGCCCTTTATTTTACTATTATTCTTACAATAAATTCTTATTATTTATGTGTTCCCTTATTTTCATCCCTTTCATACATAGGTAATCTGCAGGGGCATATTTTTCTCTTTATTCTGCCGTTTCAAGTACAACTATATGTTATATAGTCCTCGAGATATACTCGATAATACGTCGGAGAGGGTGAATTTTCATCCCTATTTTTGGCTTAATTTACCCCCTACAAATTACCTATAAGCTTTAAGTCCTTCCCCTTTGGGGCAAACATTCGGAGTGTATATCCGATACTATATCTTAACTCGCTACCACTGAGAATGCTCTGTGATATACATATATATGCACTTTAATCGGCGTGCGATAGGACATTAATTCGACATTTCCATACATTTTGTGATTTCTCAGTGGCCGCTCGTTTACAATTTTATAAATTATTGTGCCCTATTTACTTGTAATATTGTTCATTTAATACGTTTACATATAGTATGCCCTAATTCAATAACAATTTCCCTATATCTCTCATACTTTTTTCACAAAACTCATTTGTTTACATTCTTACGCTACTGTCCTTATCTAAGGAATTTCAGGAAGTATTATTGCAATATATATACCTATCTTATATACTATATGTAGTCTTATCACTAAGGGAACCTATTCTATGTTTATTTATTCATTTCCTAAGCTACGTTTATCTTTATTTCTTATCTACGCTTAGTACTATTCTTAACTATCTTATATGTGTAATACATTTCTACCAATTAATTATATTCTACGTAATTATTTATTTATTTAACTATTCTATCCCGAACAGCAAGGATGGATAATTTTTGTAGCATTCACTCTCTGTTACTGACGTCTATTTTAAAGCCGGTTAAGAAAAGTATCTAATCGTTCCAGGCAACTGTCTCGTGATAGCAGCGGTGTTGTGCTCATCAAAACTACGTAGCGTCACCAACTTGTTCATCGTCTCGCTGGCGGTCGCGGACCTCCTTGTGGGGGTGGCAGTGCTGCCATTCTCCGCGACCCGGGAGGTGTTTGAGGTCAGTAAATTTAATCAAAATTAATCGTTATTAACATAAACCGTTACTGGCAGTTTAAATACAAGAGAATTTCAATTGTATAATTATATAAGTCCTGTATTTACAAACTTAAGTGCAAAAGAAGGTAAAACCTTGTAAGTGCCTACGAACAAGAAAAAAATCACTACATTTGTTAAATAAATACTATCAATTATAATTAAAACACAAATGCGAATGTAGAATTAAGTTCTACGAGGTCTTAAACATTTTCAAACAACATTTACTTAAGGTTCAAATCCCCAAAAGCAATTTGCCTTAAACGACGAAGACATTTAGTAAAGTGATTTTAATGTCTCTATACGTTTTACTGTCTTCGTGCAATAATAACATTGAGGAGCCTTTTTTTTTTTTTTTTTTTTTTGTTCCCCTGAGGAAAATGCATTAAATTGCATACCCCGACTGTGGCGAGCCGGGGTTATGTGGGGCTCTCCTCCCCAGAAGGGGGAGGCCTACCCACTAAAAACCTCAGGGATGGCCTTCCTCAGGCATGTAGGGAGCCCCCGGGCACACAAAGGCCACTTCCGGGAACCCCCAGCCTCCGCTCCCCTCTAGAGGGGAGCCCTCCTCGGGGGAAGCTACCACCTCCCCCGGTCCCCTCCACCGACGACGCCCCCCGGCCACGGAAGGGGCGTGGTCCATCCCGGGTCGCCGTAGCGGTCGCGACTTCCTCGCGCCCGCCGGCGACCCGCGGAACATTGAGGAGCCTAATGTGTACTAACTAGTATTGTGGTTCTAAAAGAGAAGAAACTTTTGCAGTGGTCAAAATTGAGATGGGTGATAATGTAATAAGTTTATAAGTGTATAATAATGAATATACCTGCAACTCTAATCTAATAGTTATACTCCATAAGACACAAAGTGAATAAGATCAATTGTTATATGTCTATTAGGATAATAATTAATGATTTGCAACGACTTACCTATACGTGAAGTTCAATCATTATTATATGAAGGGCCTCGTCCGAAGAGATTAGTATATCCTAATAAGAATAAATATCAAATAATTAACACAAAGTAGTATCGCGTAGTGATGCCACCTTCGCACTATACATTAAAAAAAATATGAAAAATATTTTTTGTCGTTGGTAGTCATATTTTATTACATTTAGGTGATACATAACACATTGAAATCCACTTGAATTGTTTGTCTCATCACAGTTCTCAACTCCCCTACATAATCTTCAAGATTTCGATTTATTAAATAACCTGCAGCTGACAGTAGCCTACTACTAGGTGTTTTAATAACCTATTATTAAAACAAAACTATCAATTGAAACATTTTATTTATTTATTCTGTTTGGATCTAAATTTGAATACTATTCATATTAGACACGTACAAAATCACTACACTCTTAAGGGATCGTTAAAACGCTTCGTATCGAAATGAAAACACCATTGCATATTGTAAGTAACCACCATTTCATTTGATTAGGCCCTTTACCACCGCTGCTGCCACAGATGCGTTCTACAGTTGGTTTCAACTACCCACACCTTGCGACTCTCAACCAAACGGCTTTGGAATTAGATTCAATTCAGCTCGCAGTAAAAACTCATCAGGCATTCATTTTATAAAGAGACTTAACCTGAAGAGAATAGATACGAGTATCGTTTGCGGATACATTTTATTATGAAATAACATCCTCAATAATGGAACTTGCACCTTTATGAATAAGGCTTATATTCGTTTGAGGACTAGTTGTAAAGAGTATCTTCTCAAGCGCCATTAGTCTGGCGAGGTGGCGCGGCTATTCCTGGCTACCTCTTTGTCTCGCATCGTATTGAAGTATTAAAAGAGAAAAATATTTTTCGTAGCTGCCTCTATGAATGAGGTCAGTTTTTACTACACTCCCGCTGAAACGATGTTTTGCTTGTACTTAAATGTTGTCAGCAGACACTTTTAGTTACTAAGCTAGCTTGTAACTAATCAAGATCTTTTAAAGTAATTCTTTTAAATACAGACTATCAAAGTGAATTTTATCACTAATTGTTGACAAATTGTCAATACCTCCTAATTGATTTTTATGGCGCTTTTATTGGCACAAAAGCAAATGGCTTACTTGATGTTGAGTGATAACCATGCCAACAATACTGACACAACTACACCACTGCCTACTCGAAGTGTACTGTGAAGAGTGAAATAGGAATTATCGTAGCACTCAATAAAAATTACACTTGTAAGCTCATTCCTGAGTTTGTACATACGTGAAAGAACTGAACGCTGAAACTAAACTGTGTAAAATCAGATAGTCTTCAGTTGAAGAAAAATCTACAGCAGTGGTGAACGGTGTTATGATATAAAAAACATGACGGCACCATTCCAAAAAGCATTCACAAGGACAGAACAGAACGCATTGGAAATCAAACCAAATCTCGCAATTTCAAGTTCACAATTAATGGAGATGATGACGTGATCATAAAGAAGATGGAAGAAAGGTTTGCATAGTCAACAGTGTTGAACTCCATATTCGAATCGGAAATCAAACTTTATATATTGTCTTATTAGTGAAATTTACATTCCGAACAGAGCAAGGGGGTTTGCTTTGTTTAGAATATCTGATTTAGCTTTATCCTTCGAATAATTCCCATCCTGTACTCTGCCGGATATTTCACTGAATCAGATCGGATCCTTTGCTTTCTATTTTTGATACAGGTAGACGGTCGCTCTCACTACAAGCCATGAGGTTGTTAAGACTAAGGCTTAAGCTGAGTTTGGTCAGCAGAACATATCGGTCGAGCCGCCTCGATTTATCTAAAGTCCGTACATAATCACCGCGGCACTTGGTTGCGATGGTATCCATGAGAATTCTCAGCCTCTCCACTCCTGAGGGAAAATAATGTACCCTGAAGGTAAGTTTATCAGGACTTTATAACTCTATAGTGAGTATCAAAATCACAAAATAGTATATTACAGATGAGTACTGCTCCAAAACTCGATCAATTCACTCTTAGATGTGTTTAAAAAGTTGTGACAAATCTATATCATTAGAATAGGGGTCTCTAAAGGCACGCGTGTTCGGCCTCCAAAATCTATACATAATTATATCAATGCAGATCCGGATAATGGAAGTCCCGAAGGCAGCGAAAGTAAATATCGCCTCAAACAGATACCCCAGACAGTGTTGGGTGGTATCGAGGCTAATGTGCAGACCCATCTTGGAAATATCCATTTTAATTGTGAATTTATAATAATTGTGGAGTTTTTATTTGAGAAGAGGACAGGGTTAAATGTAGAGAGAATTACATGAATAGCCATCTTTAGTAGTGCTTTACCACAATTGTAATAGGAGAAAGCGGTGAAGGAGATTGATACAGCGGTAACAAGAGGCAAAAGATCACAAAGGCTCGTAAAACAAGAATCACGCACCGCAAAAAATATAGTTGACAAAAAAATAGTTCCTGTTATTTATAGTTAAGTGCGACTGTTAGGATTTTTTTATTACATCCATATTAAATTATATTGTTTCATTTCATTATTTCGGAACTGAATTTGGCTAACTTTTTTTGACTAACTTTTTTGAGGTTTCGGAAGATTGCTTACAGGATCCAACATTTTTGCTATCAGAGTTTAGTATACCAATAATCCAGGTGACATTTTTTATCAATTGTGGTCTTTAGGTGAGCTACTTAAAAACACAAACTTTTTTATTATTGTTGAATAAACCCTGTCTATCGTCACACAACTCTATATAATAATATTTATTACATCTTTAGTCAACATTATATTTGTTTGAGTTGGGATTTTTCTATACAAAACCGGATTTTTCTATACAAAACCGGCGATTCGCACTTGAGCCCATCACACCGAAAGTTCAGTCAAAACTTGTATGTACATAAATAATTTGTTTCTCGTGGTAATCGCGACTGATAGTTATATCCTGTTTTCGCTAATTACATTTTTTTCTATAAAATCAGTTCCCAAAATGTATAAATACTATATAGCAATATTATCATTTTATAAAGTTAATATTAACAGTGTAAGGCTTAACAACTTCAAATATGTCTGTAGTTATTGATTTAATAGTGAGGGAAAAACAAATTAACAATTTTTCCAATTTTTTGTGTACATTACTCTGTACAAAAAAACGAAACTCTTTGGGGTACTTTGTTGTCCATCTGTCGATACCCATTTCTCAGGAATATTTGAAGGTATCAGTTTGGAATTTTATGTCAAATAATTTTGCAGTACTTTACAGCAGTGAAAAAATCTAACTTCTAGGTCAACGCAATAAAAAGATTGCCTTTTATCGCCATTTATCCGCCATTTGTGCATTGTATTTTGAAATTCCCATGGGAATCAAGACCTTTAAGGTATTTTCCGTTAACCTAAAATCATGAAAATTGTCATAAAGTATAAGTAGAGGAAAACTCAGAAAACTTATATATAGTTGCATCACAAAAAAAATTATTCATTTACGGAACCTTTATTTCGCGATTACGGCTCACACTTGGTCGAATTTTTCATTTATTTGTGCTGTAACGCCTTTGTTCTTGTCAAGTTTGACGGTCAATGGGAAATACATGTTACTCAATAAATTTTGTTTCTTTTACACCCTTAAGGGACCGTTGAAGAAAGTATGAAATAGTAATTTCAACTTGATACGTCCAAGCTTGCCATATAAATAATCTTTTACATAAATTTAAACGTTCAGCAAATATCATATAAGAGATTCCTTTTTATTCAGACGTTAGCATCTTAATAACACAGATATAGATCTTATAAGCACTGTTTAACATTACTTACATACCTAAATGCTGTAATAAATCACAGTTAATGTACCAATACCATATATCAATGTGTTTTTTAATATATTTGAAATATGAAATTTGTTTTAGCAATGCTCTAGAATGTTACATGGGATTGTATTGTCGAAAAGTAGTACTTTAAAATAATTTACATTATTTATTATTTGAAGTCTGGTTTTCCGTAAAATCAATATGTTTTTGGTGAGAGTTACTTAGTCAATATCCCGTCATTACAGAACAAATGTACAACAATCATTGTGTCAACGTTGTTGTAAATATATTTTCATATTTTATTAATTACTGATTTTTTTTTCTCACATATTTATGAATAAAAGTTACTTTAATAGTTTCGGCATAAAAAGTTTAATAAAAGTTTAAGACAAAAAGTTAAATGGTGTATCTTTAAAAACTCACCTATGTTCACAGATATCCCTAAAAGCACAATAAACTTTCGTACGCAGCAAGAAAGAGCAGCCTATAAAAGATACATTGACCACGGCTATCACAACTTAAAGTATAGTTACATAGATATTACCGCTTATCACCATACACATTTGTATTCGGGAGATGTAGCTTAACCAATAGGAAATGAATATTTTATAGAATCGCCTTGGACGAAGCCGTTTATGGAAATGAATATATACGATCAACTTTCAAATATAAAAATTACGTATTCAAACTGTAATGGCAAAGAAATATTTATGATAAAAGCTATTGAAATAAATAAGTAATAAAAGTATACGTTTGCAATATTAAATTAAGAGCTTTTTTATTGGCAATAGTACAATAACAGGCAAAGCTTTCATAACTGAAAATTCTCTACAATTCTTTAGTTCATAGGCTTTAACTAATTAATAAATAACCATAAAACTTGTAAAACTTATAAAACTAAGTAAGATACTAATATCAAACTAATTCTTAAAATATACTGTAAAACATAAGAGTAATCCTAGTTTAATTTCTTATAAATCTGTGATACACATTGAAATTTCATAAGCAATACTCGTATATAATGAATTAAACTTCTTTCTCATGTTTGATGTTGCACAAATAAAAAATTTCTTCTCTATGTTATCCGCGAAAGAACTTGCAGGATATCGTTCAAGAATAATGTCTTCTCTCAAATTTATCTTAACACAATTTATTTATTTTATACAATATTTTTTAATTTTATATATTATTTATATGTTTACAGTATGTTTGAATGATAATAAACACCTCGCCCTGCATCTATTATTTTCTTTAAATTCTGGAGTTGAACAGATCACTTTAAGTACTTACTTTTACACATGTTTGTTATAAGTAATATGTATAATATAGATTATTATGAGAATAATTAAACAGTACAGTATTGTAATGATATTTTTTTACCATATATAGAAAAATTATGTTTGAATATTCGTTATAAAAAATATATATAAATTGAACGAATTTTCTAAGTATCACGTATTATGTTTTAAATGACACACATTGAAAATATCACATATTAAGTTCAAACTTATATACAAAAACCCAGTTTGGTTTCAACTTTATTCTGTAAATCTTTAGTCCCTTATTCCAATATAAAGTAACCACAGCCGTCCAGACTTCTAAAACCAGCTTCATTAACCAAATTAAACATTGATGAACCTCCTTCGTGCGCTGTTAGCTCGCACCAATTATTGCGCGTAATTTTAGCTTCATTATAAGCCTGTGAGATACTAAGTAACGTTAGAACGGACGATTAATCATAGCAATTTAATATAGTACCTATTATTGTGCTTTTTTATGTAACGAAGTCGGAAAATACGGGCATGGCGTGTTTGGTGATAAGCGTCTAATAAGGGTGAGCTTTGTTTAGTTGCATGGGGTGGAGTGGGAAAATATAAAAGTAGATGGTTGATACAATAAACTCCATTATCGTCTAATAGCTTAGTTGTTCTGTGCCACAGAAATTCTTTATGGTGGTTTTGGTTTGAGATATGCTAATATTATAAATGATTAAAACTGTTAGTTTGTATACTCACGGTAATCAGAAGGAAGTATGTATTTCCCGCCAAAGTCAGAAATATTAATATTTTATATAGACTAAAAAGCAAATAATTTCGTACAGGAAAAGAAAATTAAATGCCATATTCACTTACTCGTAAATACAATAGTTTGTTCATTTTTGTCAATAAGTGTACAACAGCACCAGTTGTGTCTCTTGAAGCTATTCAGTGCTCCGTTTGATATCGGCGACTAATATTGCTACCCTGCGAGTTATGTAGGTTTTTTTTTTATGTGTAAGGGGGCAAACGAGCAGACGGATCACCCGATGGTAAGCAATTACCGCCGCCCATGAACGCCCGCAACACCAGAGGAGTCACAAGCGCGTTGCCGGCCTTTTAAATGGGAGTACGCTCTTTTCTTGAAAGTTTGGATATCGTAACGGTTCGGAAACACTGCAGGCAACAATAAGGTAATATGATAACGTATCAATACGCACTCTAAATTCTAAATCAAAAACTCCCACTACAATATAAATTTCTTGTAACTCCTATATCTAAACCTGACTAATGTATCTATCTATCTGGGTGAAACACTTGTTGAGGGATGAGGGAAAGGTTAGAAAGTTAGAATAAAAAGTTTTATTATAACTTTCTAACGTTGCAAGATTCTATAGAATAGTTTTTTTGTTTATATCTTGTAGTTATTACAACGTTAAATTTTATTGAGAATGGCAGGTATTCTCAATAAAATTGAAAATAATAAAATATTGATCTAAAAATGACCCATAAATAAAGTAATAAAATCATTTCTCCTTATTTTAACTTCATCTAAAGTTCATTGTTAAATATTATATGGCAATATCCTACTTAAAAATTATTATATTACTTTTTAATTAGAAAATAATAAAACAATATTACAAATTAGAATTTATAATTAATCAATTTATTTAAAAATTCTTAATAATAAGACAAAATGTGATACCATTTTTCGACTTAGGTAGGACTCAAACTTGCGTCATCAGAAACCGTTTGTACATTTCCAAAACCAACTAGTAGATTTGCTTTCCAATTGAGAGTGCATGCACCAAATAGTGCTATAGATGTTTCGCTAGATGTACAAGTAAAACACTCAAAGTCTATAATATTAGATGGTTCAATATCCTAATCTTTGTATTGATTTAGAAAAATAATAAACGATTCTTCATACGAACACGTTTCTGCTTTTATGACATTTCATAGAAGACAAATTTTGACACTTTTGAAACTAAAAAAAACCTTCTTAGTGGGCATCTACATATATAAGTAACAAAAATAAAATAAAGAATCGTTGTACCGAATTTCACGCTTCAAAGTTCAGTTGTTTACCCTTGGCAGTGGTGAATCAGTAACTCAGTCAGTGAATCAACCCATTATTATAATAACAATGCTAACTTACTCCAAAAAATACAGATAAAATGTAAACACATTTTCCATTCGCTTTTTATTTGTTGAAAATTAGATTAAAGTAAATTTTCCAGACGTTTTTCTTCATATATTATTTGAACAGTAAAAAGGTGAAAGCTCTAATTTCTGTCCTGTTTATTAACAGTTTTCAATTTTAGACATGATAATAATATATTGTAATGGATTTATGTAGGAATCGGCATTAAAATTAAACGACAATGTATGGCGCGTATTTACGTCGCTACCATAACGAACTAACCGGCTCTCACCGTCACACCGTGCGCGAGCTACTACAAAAATCTGACCACAGAAGCTATACTCTAAATGACATCATTAAGTAAACGAATATAATAATGAATAAAATTGATGTGTAAACGCAAAGTATTTTCTTAACATAAACCCTGGCTAAGGTAGGGCCAGCTCCCACAGGGCAAAGGTATGTTTGACTCTCGTCAAACATATGTACACTATCTGTGATACTCATCAACTCTTTACTTTGGGTCTCCATTTTCGATCATAAAATCTGGTAGCGAATGTCAACCACCAGTTTTATTACCTCGAGAATCCATCGCTATATTTTTCCATCTCCATGAAAATGCCCGATTCTCCCTAGATGTAATAATACAAATCCTTTGATTCACCTTCACCGTTTTATTTTGCATGGTTGTACGTATATGTATGTTTTTCGTATCATTTCGTGCCCTACCCCGTTAGTTTAGAGCGCAAAATTCGTTGACGCTTCTCACAGTGGTAAGCTGTGCCGTCGGAGTACATTGGAAATGTCGGTGTCTTATCGAGCCGCAATCGAGTGTGACTTATCGGTGGTGGTGTGAGGTATAAGAGACGTATTTTCATTTACTCGAAAAAAATATGACCCCCATTTATTTTATAACATGGGAACAACGTCTGAAATCCAACTGAAAGGATAGATCTTGGTGCAAAAATTAAATAAAATATATTCAAACTCTAATTACTATTTTGGTGATACTTACAACTTTTTAACAATGACAAGAAGGCTTACTGGCTTTCATGTCACTTAATTGTTAGTGACAAGCTTAGATGAGGAACTAACCTTAACATTAACCTTTTAGTTAACACAACACAACAAGTTCATCATGAATCCAATGCTGGATCTTATGATCAACGACACCAATCTCTAGATTTTTTTTATAGATTGGGCAGCAAACGAGCTAACGGATCACCTGATAGTAAGCGATAACCGTTGCCCATGGACACCAGAGGAGTCGCAGATGCGTTGCCGGCCTTTTAAGTGGGAATATGCTCTTTTTTGAAGGTTTCGATATCGCAGGTTCGAAATACTGCTACTAATAGTAATAATATTCATTCCACAGTTTAGTAGTGCGTGGCAGAAAATTCCAAGCATCTAGGTGATGAGGATGAATGCTGCGTCGCGTAAAACGGTGACGGATACTAGCAGCAGGAATTAATCCGAACAATTTCTCGGAGCACTCTTCGTAATATAAGCGATAGAGGATACATAGTGAAGCTACACCTCTACGCAGTGCCAAGAAGTCCAGCCGACATGAAATATCCGGGCAGTCGACGATTCGGGTCGGTCGGTCAATTAGTAGAATTTTTCAATAGCAAACACAAAACCAATTTTCAGATGTTTAAAGCATACTGACATGCCAGGAGACATATTTTTGAATTACGAATGCGACTTCGAAATCACCGATGTGACTAAATAATCACCGATTTTCAATAATTCTTATTTTTGAATATCACTATTGTGACTACCTCAGTCACAGGTGTGACTTTACGATTACGAGTGCCCTCACCTACTCATAATCAAGTCATACTTGTGGAAATGTTATCTGTGTTTTGTTTGATTTTTCAGTCTATATATACAATATAATATATATATATATATATATATATATATATATATATATATATTATATATATATATATATATATATATATATATATATATATATATATATATGTGTGTTTATATATATATAGTATATGTATGTAGGTATATAATAACCGCAGTGGTTAAGCCGGCAATAACCGGCAGCGGCTACATTCTACGTGGAACCGAACTCTTACATTTATGTGTGTACTTTATCTATGTTGGCAGCTCTGCGATCGACTTTCAAAAATTGGATGTTTAGGAATCTGTGATCTCAAAGTCAGCGCTGACTATTTAGTCAGCGGTGATTTCGAAATCGCATTCGTAATTCAAAAATAGGGGTCCAGTTCTCAGGGTTTTTTTTTTTTTTTTATTGCTAAAGTTGACAAACAAGCAGGCTGCCCACCTGATGGTAAGTGGTAACAGTCGCCTATAGTACATGTGGTTCCCACGAGATTCGCAGCAAATCTGCAAACCTCATAAGAACCACAGTGTACGTTGCCAACTTGTGACATAAGATGTAAAGTCACAGTACCCAGTAATTTCACTGCCTATCTTACCCTTCACGCCGGAACACAGCAAAGCGAACCCTGCTGTTTGGCGGCGGAAATAGGTAAGACGGAGGTACCCATGCAGACGACCCTGGTACAGAGTCTACCTCCTAGAAAATGAAAGGGTGAATTTGAAAAGATTTTTGAAAAGTAAAGAAAGAAAATTTTATAATATTGACATGTATTTATTAATCGGGTACCTTTTCTGCTGTCGTCATCTTATGAACGCTACATATGTCTAGGTACTATTTTTAATACATTGGTACATAATGGTCAAAACTTCAAATAAATAATTTGAGCAGAGATAATTTTTTACTGATTTAGTAGCTATGTCATTACTTTTTTCTATTCTTCATAATGTATGTTATATATACCTATGTAATACGCGAATAAGGTATGTATTTGTAGTTATTTATACCTAAGCTAAATAAACAATTAATTACATACAATGCACTTATATTGCAAATCTGTGTTAATTCTTGAAAAATGCGTATGCTATTATTGGCTTTTAAAGACATTTATTATAATATATATAGAGAAAGAGAATGGTGTAATATATATCAATAGATCCAAAAAATAAGCTTAATTCATGAATTCAAACCCATAAATATAAAGAAATTAATACTATTTCTGTATCGCTAAATGTTCCAATCAGACCAGCACTCCAGCCCGCGGCTCTTCATTTCAAGATAGAATAATCCCAACTATATTATAAATGCGAAAGTGTGTTTGTTTGTTTTGTTGTTTATTTGTTTGTTTGTTACCTCTTCACGCTTAAACTACTGGACCGATTTCAAAAATTCTTTTACCTTTGGAAAGCTACATTCTCCCCGAGTAACATAGGCTACTTTTTATCCCGGAAAAATCGTCAGATCCCACGGGATGCGCAATAAAGGCTTCGCTCAAAAACTACTGCACAGATTTTTATGCGGTTTCATCAATAGATAGAGTGATTCTTGAGGAGTTTTGCGGCATTTTTATCTCGGAAAAACGGATAGTCCCACGGGAAGCGCGATAAAATCTTCGCACCATAAACCGACTTCCGCGTATATGTAGCCGTGGGCAAAAGCTATGACCCTTAACCCTCTATACACCCAATCCGAAATCCACGCGGGCGAAGCCGCGGCAGAAAGCTAGTATTATATATTTTAGGAATACACCGTGAATTACCTCAAAGCGATTTGCGCTCGCGACACTTGTGTTTGTCTCGTAATAAACTTTGACGTGCCGAGTGCTCTCACGCTTGTTTCATTACTTTAATTAGTCATATGGTGAATTGTTTCCACTGACAATGTGTAAGTGGAGAGTGAAGTTCGTAATAATACTATATGTTTACACTGAATTAGGATCGGTCAATGCAGATACGAACAATACCGACTTTTGTCGATAATACTGCATGTGGAATAAGGAAGGGAATTGAATAACAATGAGTTGCAGCTAGGTATTGGTCACAGTAGTGATTTTCGCTAATTTGTAATGGCCACGAAGCTACAGAAAAATTACAAAATAAGTTTGTGCTAGGCCAATATAGTTATTTATTCCAAACACAATATGCAAAGTACAGTTATAAAGTTACTGACTATAAGCATAACCAAACTACACCCCACAACATTATCCACGTTATGGATTAACATAAAACAAAATAGTGCGCTCAACTCCATACAGCGCTCACATACACATACGAGTATATGCTACATATACCCACACCTTTTTTTACGCTATTGCACCTTAAGCACCTTGTCGCCAGCTGGCAACAGTGGGGCTCTCAAGTTACACTAAAACCCCCATGTCTACCCATATGTGCGCATGGTTGCGCTTTCGATTTTTAACGTATAAATACATAGCTATTGAAAACAACAATAAACAAAACACACATACCCAAATTTCAATTTATTTTAATGTATAAAACTAATAACAATTTCACTATTAATCACTTACATATAATTAGATTTTATTGTATTTATCATCATGTACGTAAATTGGTAACACTTTGTCAAACTTTATTTTAAAAAGCTATATTTATTTAATAAATTAAAAAAATATCAAACGTATTATAGTTTTTTAAACATAAATTAATATATTAATTAATATATAAGTTTAGTATATTAATTTCTCTAAATAAATCTTTTAGATTTTCTCTTGGTCAACTATAAATAGCGCGAACTGCTCATTTTCTAGTATAAAAAGACTACAAAAAAAACAATCTCGAAACACACAACAACGAAATAACATTTATGGAAATTTACAAGTGTCATCCTATTATGTGGTATAATAAACATCGAGACCGTAAAGACGAAAATTAATATAAAAAATAACGTACTAGTGCACAAATTGCTTCAGCGGCAGACGACTAGTATGACTATTGAATCTGAAGAAATCTGTCGATTGGGAATGTAAATAAATAGTAATAATAATTAAATAAATAAATAAATATTTGTTACACTCACTAACCTAGCCCAAACTAAGCTCTAGGCTTGTGCTATGGATCTAGGGTAACGGATAGTACATATATTATACAATATTATTGAAATATATATCACAACCATGACTAGGTACAAATGTCGCACATCAACATCTGACCGGACTCGAAGGACTCAGAGATGGCGACACTTGAAAGTGTGTACTAACTCGCTATGGACGTCATGTGAAAAGCTACTTTCTCGCTACTTCGTCGGTGGGACTCAAAATCAAAATTAGATGAAAGTGTAAAATTCGCTTAAGACGTAAGTTCGGAATGACTACAATGTTATTGTAAGTATGATTTCTAGCCGGCTGGACTGTATGAATGTGAATCGGCTTCTTTCATGGGATAATACAAACTTTAACTTTTTCTTATTCTTTTAAATATATGAAATTTTTCAGAATAATAATATGCTATTAACGTTACTATATTGATGACAAACTTAATTAACAGAGTTGTAAATAGCTGGACAGATTTTAAACCTCTACCATAAATCAAAGATCGAGCAGAAAAACTACCGCCGTGGAGAATTACGTTACCAAACCAACTTCAACCATTATTTCTTCAACACCTGAACATATTCTTACACGTTCTAAATATTCTACGGATATATCATTCACTCTACGATACATAAGTTACAAATTAATTGAACATGTCGAAACCAGCAAAAGGTTAGTCGTGTCGATCGCTGGTTGGATTGTGGTTTTAATTGCACCATTCCGCCCGCCTACGCCGCATTGTTCTAGTCGACATGAGTGAGCAGTAAGGTAACTTTGTAAATATGTTTTGGTGCAATATCAGTCATATACCTACGTGGAGAAACTTAGTTCCTTATTTAGCTTTAAGTATATATTCACCCATTACTAATAAAATTAGAACAAGACTTCAACTGTCACCCAAGACTTGTATGGCAAAAAACATATACTTTTCGTTATTTAAAATATTTGCAATACTCATAAAGTATCAAATTTCAAAGATATCACTTGCATGAAATAATACTCCTTTAGATTATTATTTAGATACACCAATTTTGCGTTTTCCGACATATGCTTCCCCTTTGATGACCATTCCGTCCCAACGGCCATCAGCTCATCAGCAAGGCATTGTTTTACTTAAAACCTTAACGGTCTTAAAGTTCGCTATTCTATGTCTACGATAATTTATCAGCAATCTTTGAGATACTGCACAACTAATAATTTCAAATTACAGAGATTAGTTTTATTTATTCCATTAAAAAAAATATACTTTTTAATAGACCCAGTCCCTACTGGGACGCCCTAGTAATAGAAACGTTCTAGTAATACGTTTCTTGTTTTTAAACTGGGAATATCCGGGCACTTAAAATAAAAATACAAAGGATATTATTGTGAAAAACTCCCTGTGTATTATTTTGTATTCTACTACTCAAAATCAAATCAAATCAAAATAATCTTTATTCAACATAGACCTTTACAGGCACGTATTGACGTCAAAACAAAAAAAAAAGCAAAAAAAAAGCTTAAAAAGAAACAAAAATCTTGTCCGTACGTACGAACAAGGAAAAAAAATCTACTACTACTATTCCAGATATCACGTAAGATAATATTTAAAAATGGAAACATAACCTTCTGCTCTAATGTATTTTACGGTCACTACCGACGCTCACTGCCCACGTTGGCACGTGAGTAAAACCCAAAGCCCCAAGCCAACAGAGCCATTGATTTTTTTTATCTAAAACACCCTCTTACCTCCGCGGGCAGGAAGTGTGTAATCTCTGGGCGGAAGTGGCGCAGCTAAAATTTACCGCTGCCATTACGAGTGGAGTTCCACGTAAGTAGCCAGAATTTTATTATTAAGGAAAATTATATGATGTAATTTTTGTACGGTTTCTGGCAAAGTTTTCGGTAGCATGAGACTTTTGGGGTAAACACTACAAAATTAGTTTAAGAAGACTTTAAAGGAGAGAAAATATAATTGGCTAGATTTTTTTCTTATTATTTTATTTGTGACGTAATCCTAGAATCTTGATTTCTTATATGTTATTTCAAAATTGACATTCTTCAGATACATATCTTTTTTCATGCAATACATCAGTACTTTCTTTGGTCTTCCCCCACCCTGATATCCACAATTAATATTTAGTTAGTCCACATGTCTAATATTACTTTAATCTTTCATATTTATATATTTATCTATATGGTGTTACTTTCAAATGTCTCATATCTTTGAATTACATCTGGTATATTATAACCGATTTCAATACTCCTTACCTAATAAATTGTTCACTTTTTTCAAAGTTTTCGCTGATCAATAATTATTCAAAGTTTTCATATAAGATTCATTACCTGTAATCAGTAAGTGTATTAAAAAATATGAAATATGCAACTTTTAACGACGGCCATCTTTATTTTACAGTGTCAACAAAATAACCGTATTGTTATGAGAACAATAAATAATCGAAATAGAAAAATAATATCAATATTCATAAAATAAGCTGAATCCCACTAGAATATGAACCCGTGTCTTCATCAATGTTATTTGACACTATAACCAGTAATTGGTCACTAAGGTGGCCAACGAGAACTTATTTAGGACAACGTTTCTTCGTTGCTTTTTCATATATTTCCATATTTATACATTTTTTAACATTTATTTAGAAATATAAAACCACAGATAAGAATATTATTAAAAACAAGCAGTTGTGTTGGAATATTATGCTTCCGATAACAAAACAAAGATCACATAAAAATTCGTTAGTTTCCGATAATTCAACCAGGGCACTTGTGATTTACTCGTACCTATGCCAAGCCACCGTGAAAAACTACCAGTACCAGATACCTCTGATAAAACTGTTGTACCGCTAAATGGCTTAAATGAACTCTACAAACGATTCTTGTTGCCTATGTCTAACTCCAGCAAGGATACTATTTGAGCCGCTACTGTCGGTGTTTAAGAAAACTTGAACTCTAATGTGAAGCAATTCTATATAAAATTAAAAAGTAAAACATAGCCAATACGTTTACTAGTGGCTAAATTTTAATTAAAAAAGATAAGATGACACAAAATTAGTTTAATTTTAAATGTGAAAATGTTATTATTTATATGAAAAGTAATCTGTGTAATGTTATACGTATCAAAGTATCTTAGTTTATAATACCAACAATAACAGGCGTGAAACGTGAAATTCAGGAGTAGCTTGATTTATTGCTCGCAACTGTAGTACACACCCATACAAATTTTCCATATAACTTCTTATGTAGGTGTCAGATCCTAAATATTACTGTATAAGAATTATTATATTTCACTAATATTTTAACTTCAGTCAGAAGTCCTGTTTATTATTTTCTTTATAAATTACAACAGGTGTGTCAATATTTCACCCACGGTCAGCAGGCATAGTTGCCTTGGTTTTAAAATTTAAATAAAAATCAGAATTGTTAAGTTTGCCAAGGAACTTTTCTTTTGTAACCGTTAAAGTAATATTTGTCGAGATTGTGATTTTAAAACAGTTTCCATATTCGCTTTTAATTCTTCATTTACTATACGAGTACATATGGTTACGAACGCATATAATTTTACTAATTCTTCTCTTGCGGTCCAGGTTAAAATTATATGATGTCCTGTTTCCTGGAGTAGAATTTCTGTTTGTTTTTGAAAAAATATATAACTTGTTTTACCACGAAGTGACTGACTTTGCTACGTTCCAATTATTCTCCAGCGCCAATCATAGTCATTACAGTATAATTTGGGGATCCCGTGGCGGCAATCAGAAACATATTAGTAACGACGCGATAGGAATCAGGCGTTTGCTGCCTTGGACTTGTAATTACTACACGCAATATTACGGAACCCTTCTGTAATGTAAATCTATTGAAAACCTGACTCTGACCAGATTTTTGCCTTCATAATTAAAGTGCAAGAATTTGAAGCATTCAAAAATAGTGAAATGTCACTTTCTGGCAGAGCGTACAAAATTATAGACTATGTTATCGTTTAGCATCATCAAGTATTTTAGTTAAACAGTTATAACTAGTATTAAAAAATGTTTAACTAAAATACCTGTATAATACAATAGTTAAAAATGTTTTTAACTGAAACTATTTTTCAGTAATTTCTATAAACTTGCATTTAGGCTAAAGCTAAATAACTGCTCTACAACTTAACTTCTGTTGACTTTCCTTGTAGGATAAGTATTTTAGACAGATCGATCTAAAATCTAGCCAACTACAAATTTGAAAAAAAATTGGGAAAAATTGTCCATTTTCGAAATGTCTATCTTTAGATCTGTTAAACATACAGAGCTGGGGTTGCACTCATTTTGTAGCTTATTTTATCTTATTTAAAAGTTTGATAGATGAATTTGCTGCAAAATGCTTATAAGCCAAAAAACTGAAAAAAGTTTGAAAATTTCGATGTTTTTCGAGCACTACGAAGTTAGCACAGGTCTTTCGAGGTTGCAAATCTAGATTTACACTATTGGTATCTCCTAACAACATCACAAAAAATCAGGACCTTGCAATTTTTTGCGACCTAACATGTCTTAGATGACTGGCCTTTTTTCTTTTTTTTTCCCCTGAGGAAAATGCATTAAATTGTATACCCCGGCTGTGGCGAGCCGGCGGTTATGAGGCCTACCCACTAAAAACCTCAGGGATGGCCTTCCTCAGGCATGTAGGGAGCCCCCGGGAACTACCAAGCTACTTCCGGGAACCCACAGCCTCCGCTCCCCCGTCGATACAGGGGAGCCCTCCCCGGGGGAGGCTACAATACCTCCCCCGATCTCCACCACCGACGACGCTCCCCGGCCAAGGAAGGGGCGTGGTCCCTCCCGGGTCGCAGTATCCGCGGGCGCGATTTCCTCACCCCCGCCGGCGACCCACGGCGGCCCCGCAGCTGTGCTACCGAGCCCGGCGCCGCCTCCTTCGAGCGGGATCGGCCATCTCCCGACCCCGCTCGGCGGCCTCCTTCTGGAGCATCACTGCTTCACAGAAGGAGGCCACAGCCCTCCAACCTCCCTCGTCCGCCAGCATTGCCGCAATCAATGCCGGCGGAGACAGATCTCGCCCGATCTCTGCGACCAAGACTTGGCGCTCGGAGGCCCACGCGGGGCACTCCGCCAGCGTGTGCTGGGCCGAGTCGAGGTCGGATGCACAGTGGTGGCCATGTGTCGATCCCTTCCGTCCTATTTGACACAGATACTCACCGAAGCCGCCGTGCCCGGTGAGTATCTGAGTCAATCGGTAGGTGACCTCCTCCTTCCCGTGGAGCCAAGCTTCGAGGTGCGGGAGTACGGCACCGACGGCCCGCTGGCGCGCGCAGATCCGTAATTCGAGCTGCGCACGCCAGGCCGCCACAATCCGTCGGTGCCACTTCCGCTTAGGCACTTCGTGCGCAGGTTCCAGGGCGCTCCCCCCATCGCTTCCCTGGTCGACAGGCCGCGACGCATACGTCGCCGCGTACATGGCGGCCAGGATGTCGAATGGGGGGAGCGTCCCAGAACCGTCGCCGCCTCGTGCGAGATTGTACGGTAGCCTCGTACTATCCATATGGCCATTATCCGCTGCAGGCTCCGTAGCAGAGCCCTGCAGCGGGGAGACCTCGCGCAGTATTGCGACCACACGGGAGCCCCATACATGGCCACAGATCGCACGACGCCCTCGTACAGGTGGCGAACTTCATCCCTCGGTCCCCCGAGATTGGACAGCAGGCGATGCACTGCGCCCGCCACCCTTTTGGCTCGGGGGGCCAACCGCACGAAATAGATGACTGGCCTAATATTAGTATCTGGTTTATCACATTGAGTGGCATTTTTAACAATAAACTCATTAATATTTTTTAAAACCCTTTCTAAAGTAGCAATCAAAAGACGGAACAAAATGTTCTTTTTTACCTTAAAAATGTAACTTATTCTATGAATTTAATTATAAAAACGATGAATTCGTCAATGACCTTCTAAATACACAATCTGTGCGATTGTTCAAGGATCTGGCTTAACATCCTTTTCATTTGGTTCCTATACAAATTCCTTGAGCGACTCCATTGAGCCATCTATATTTATGTATGAACTATATTTCCTGTGATCCATTGGAGAGATGATTTCATTGTTATGTAATCGGGACTGTAATACACCGAAAGGAGAATTATAATTCTTTAAATTGCTATAAAAGAAAGAAATCTTTATTTTTGATTCAATATGGTGTAACACTTGTTTTTTTGTTTTTGTAATGTTGACAGTTAATCATCCTATCATATAATCATTTATGTAGACAACGCACTGATGTCAATATCTAATGCCAGTAGTTTTTTTTAAGTACCTACTTATGGTGTGGCTGTTTAAGCCTTTTAAACTTTGTCAATGGTTAAATGTATAAATTTATTATACATATATTGACATATTGTGTAGGGGGATGTGTGTGGATCACGGATTGTATTAGTTTAAATGGTTGTTTGCCATATCTTTGTGAATGTTATTTTTGAATGTTTTCGTGCCTGATCTGATAATGACACCACTGTATCAAACAGTGCAGGTTACTCTTGCTACTTATACAGCTACAGCTTGCTACAGCTTGCTACAGCTTGCTACAGCTTGCTACAATTTGGTATGATGCAGCAGTGTGTGTTATTATTTTATAATGTTTTGTCTTGTTATTGTTGTGAGTACCGTCGTGTACTTCAAAATAAATGTATTTCTTTCTTTGTTTCTAAAATCAATCTAAAGTAAAATGCTGATATTAAAGATTTTTTATAATTGAAATAAAATAAACTATCTATATAGAAAAACTCTTTATTACACATTACATAACAATTTAATAAGTATGTTTTTTCTGAGAACGTATATAGTAGAGTTCTTACGATTTACCTTGTACATGATAAATCACCACAATAAGTTCACCAATTACTCTTCCTCTGACCATACATACTGTTACGATGTTTATTCTTAATAAACAAAATATTACATTTGTAATCTGTCGTTCCTGTATAAATGTTCATTGTGTTATCTTAGTGTTATCTGTTAAAAAAATCAAGTTGTAAAGTCTAGTATTAGATCTTGTGTGCTTGACTAATGCCAGAAAATTGAAACATGAGCTACAACGGTAACTGATAAATGATTTCTTCCAGACATTCTTTTAAAGAATATTTTGTTTAGTTTTAAAATATTATTGGACAGGATAGTGAAAAATGGCACAAATAATGTTTAATGTCCCAGCACTTCTGCCGTTTACAGTTTTGAATTTCAATAATTTCGTTACGATTTGTGTAAATGTATTCTTTTCCATTTCAATTCTATTTTTTATTATTATTACATAATAATAATAAGAAATAGAATTGAAATAGAATTGCCAAGAGTCTAAGAAAGGACATCCTTTCTCAGACTCTTGACATATACTCGTATATGCACGAAATTTTATTTTAAATCGATTTAGTGACGTGAATTTAGTGACGTATATGACGTGAAAGCGAGACAGACACATAGTTTATAATAAATAACTATAATAACGTTATTATAGTTAATTAATAGTAAATAGGTAACTCATTAGGTAAACTAAAATGTATTTGAAGTTCCTGGACGTTTCCTGGCTTATTCAAGTTGCTTCTTTTAGTTCCTTGTTTTACTCAAGCAGACCACTCTGGTATACCATTATTTCCTTCCGATAAACTAAAGGGATATGAAATACTCAAACCAATATCATTTAAATAGGTTGTTATGTATGTACTAGTCAATGGAATCGAATAGTCAACAGAATTTACTATGGTCAAGGTTAAGTCTGATTGTACAATATAATAGCGTGTTTGATTTTATATTTCAATTTTAATTAAGTACATATGTTATTTATGATATATTCACACAGTACTATATAATCACGTATTTTCTAATATCTGACTACTTTATCAATCAGAACTATTTATCATATAACACAAAATAAAATTCACCATTATTAAATGGTTTATTAACTAGATAGAGCTTATGGTAAATAAAGTAATTATTAGTTGTAATAACGCAAAATAACTTAAAATGCCTTTAACTTCGTAATAATTATATTGATTACATCTAAATCATAATTAATCTGCTCAGCATCTGCCATCCTAGCGCCAACCATTTGTGTCATGGCAAATTGTTATTGATAATGCAATTTTACAGCATTGCTGTAAAAATTATTACCGGAGTTATAGCTTGTTTGATAAATGGTTTTATGGAATGGAATGGAATTTAATGGTTTATTGTAAAATCGGGTGTTATTAAGTTTTATTTTTAATTTGTGGTTCGCTAACAGCTTGGCATAATATAGTAATATATACATTACAACCTATAACGAAAAAACATGGCCATCCAAATATATTTTAATAGTTGCATCTGCCGGCACGGAATGTTTACCATTGGTTAGATTTAGCATTTAACCCATTTCCAATAGTTATATAATACAGTTATATATTGTCATGTACCTATTAGTACACCAACAAAGCTTACAATTTTTCTCCCTTTCCTTCTCTTGGAAAAGGTTTAAACTTAAGCTTTAAGTAGAGCATATTGTAACTAATAAGATTATTATCTTCATCAACATCATCGGTTTCCTCATATGTCACTTGTATGTAATTTTTTTCAGTCATTCGTCTCTATCATACATCATCTTAGCAGACTTATATTCCCGCGTTAATATCATGTTCGTGTCATTTATTGATACTCTCTGGTATTTTTTTCTCAATATATAGAAAATTAAATCGATTGATTGTAAACAAAGCATTATGAAAAATTTTGTTCCGCTATTACATAATAAAAATCAAATATTTTAAACTCATGTATACCAGATTTTCCATCAGAAACTCCATGTCCCGTGACCAATCAGCAAATCCACATATAGATGTTAATGGGTAGTTGTAATAAATCCCAGTTAATCTCTTGCCGTCGTAACTTCGGAGTTAACGTGGTTCCGATTTATAATTGAAAATTGGACGAACTTACCTAAGTGAAGTCCAATTGTAATTTTATGAAGGTTGATCTGAAATATAATTGTTAACAGTGTAGTCTTTCTATTCGGTATTCATTGGCATCGCGGTTTTAGATTTAAAAAAATAAAAATTTTCTTGTCTGTGGCACTCCGGGTAGCAAATGTCACTATTTTAGAGCTTTAAAGTGAGATGGCTCTGATGAGTTGATGACCCACTATGCTTGGGATCAGCAACAAGCTGATGCTGGGTTGGGCGGGTGATTATATTTCAGATCAACCTTCATAAA
The DNA here is from genome assembly GCA_036419045.1 of Scirpophaga incertulas. Lineage (NCBI taxonomy): Eukaryota > Metazoa > Arthropoda > Insecta > Lepidoptera > Crambidae > Scirpophaga > Scirpophaga incertulas. The sequence goes on along the minus strand of CM071630.1, from coordinate 14,406,262 downwards.
ATTACAATTGGACTTCACTTAGGTAAGTTCGTCCAATTTTCAATTTTATTTCATGTTGATCTGAAATATAATTGTTAACAGTGTAGTTGTTTAGAGACAGTTGCATAGTGGGTATCTATCATTATGTATGCACTTATGAAAGGTAAGTTTGTAAATAAATAATTTACAAAGGGTCTGGTATAAATGATGAGGTCCAAATCATTCTGAACTATAACACTTATGTCTAAGTAGATAATCACAGCTTAATTAGTCAGCCTTTAATTACTTAACTAATTTTTATAAGGCAATAAGAGGGAATCAACTTGGTAATTTTCTCTGTATCTCACATATTGAAGTAAATTTTTGTGTTAATTTTACAATATAAAATTAACAGTAATAATAATCAAAAGTACAATGGTTTTCTGAGATAAGACTAAGATAAGTCAACAATATTTTAAAAACATAATTGAGATCAACATAATTGCAATGAAAATTAAGATAAATCAACAATATTTAAATCATCATCATCAAGATAAATTGTGATAATAACCTTTTTATTACTTGAAACTTAAATCAATATATATAATAATATAAAAAATAATATTATTAATCAAAGCTAAAAACTGCCTGTACAAAGTCATCACAACTGTTTTTATCTTGTATAGGTAACTGATAAAACCTTGCAAATGTAAGGGAATTTTCAGTCCAGCCAGCGGTTTCCTAATAACATCAATTGACACTCCTGCCTTGCTAGCTGATGAGGTGGCAGAATGGCGGGTGCTGTGTGATTTAAATTGGTTTGTATCAATACCACTATCTGCTAGGACACACTTGATCCACCTGCTTATGGTTTGTTTTGATGCATGGTGGTATGGCTTTTTAAAAGTTAATAAAAGGTATGTTTGAAAATTTCTGATAGTGTTTGTGCTATGGATGTAGTCTTGAAGTGTGCTGGCTGGGCATATTTTAGGTTCTTGTAAATAAAATGGAAGGTTTATTATACTGTGTTGTTTTGTATGTACAGAAGTTTTTACTAAATCACTGATGACTATGGTGATTTATCATAGAGATATCATTAAGCTTAATCAGTGAAAGAGTTTGTACCCGCTGAGCACTTGCCAAGGCTAGCAATGTTACCAGTTTTTTAGTTAGCATTTCAAGGCTTAACAGTGAGTTTGGTGGTAATTTTGCTAGGTAACTCAACACCTTGTGTGGGTCCCATGTTTCTGTGTATCTTTGCATGGCTGGTTTTAGCCTGAATACACCTTTTAGGAATCGTTTCACTCTATCATCTGTCCCAACTTTCTCTCCTATTAAAAGAGAAAGGGCAGATTTATGGCAACTGAGGGTGTTATAGCTAACCACCACTTTGAAATTTTTCTATTAGAAATTTTATTACAAAAGGTATAGGTGTTAAGAGCGATTCCTGGTTGTATGTATTGCAGAACTGCCACCAGCTTTTATAAGTTGTGTTATATTGAATCATAGTACCCTTGGAGATGGATGCTAGCATAATGTCTAGTGAGCTCTGTGGCAAGCCTCTGCGTCTGAATGCCTCCCGCAGAAGATGCTCACTGCCAGGGTAAGGTGGCTGCTCAACGGGTGCTTTGCTCCAAAAGGAAATATCAATAAGTTAGGATCTGGTTTAGATATGATTGGGTTACTGATCATTAAGCTCATGGCTAGGGGGTACCATGGTTGGTACTCCCACATTGGGTAAACAAGTATGCCTCTGGCTTTATCACATTTAATCTTCTGTAGGCATTTAGTTAGAAGGGCAAATGGTGGGAAGGCATAAAAATAATAAGGTGCCCAGTTAAGGGTCATAGCATCAATGTCAAATGCATTAGGATCCCTTTTCCAAGAGACATATAGCTTACATTTCTTATTAATCCTAGATGCAAAAAGATCTATGTTTGGGATTCCTAGGTGGGTTTTTATAGTATTAAAGGCATCTTTACTTAATTCCCATTCTGTGTCAAAATTTGTGTTACGTGATTCTTTATCCGCATATACATTGTCAGTGGACTTTATGTAAGAGGCATAAATGTTTATATTTCTGTGTTCACACCAGCTCCAGATATCTCTGGTGATTTTGTTCAAGTGTGGGTATTGCACACTACCCATTTTATTAATGCATGCAATAGCAGTTGTGTTATCTATACGTAATAAAATATTGCAATGGCTATATGGTTTTGCGTAACATTTTAATCCAAAAAATGCTACTGTCAGTTCTAACTGGTTTATATGAAGGTGTTGTTCTGAGTGAGACCACATACCACCACTACTTTCACCATTGCAGTGTGTTCCCCAACCAGTCAGTGATGCATCAGAAAAATATTCCAACTGAAATTGTATTTAAATATTTGTATTTAAGTACATAATAGCATCATAATTGTCAGCATAGTGTGTCAACGCTAGATATTTCTCTCTTTCCGTTGCTTTAGTGTGCATGAGGCCATAAGGTACAGCAGGGCTAGCAGCTACTAAAGTACCAAGCAATTTTGCAAAGTTCCTTATTCTACAGCTCTTCAAGGATAGAAATTTTGTTACTAAAGATTTTATACTGTCTCTCTTATCCTGTGGTAATTCAAGTGACATTTTTTGTGAATTTATGATAAAGCCAAGAAACTTGCAAGATTTATTAGGTATTAGTGTGCTTTTTTCATGGTTTACAATAAGGCCCAAGCATTTAAAAATGGAGAGAGTTGCATCCCTATTTCTTATGCATTCCTTATAAGTTTGCCCAATGCAAAGATAGTCATCGAGATATATTGTTGATAAAAAACCCCTGTTTTCTGAGTGTACCAATCACTGGTTTCAGTAGTTTTGTGAAGACACTAGGTGCAGTACAAAGACCATATGGTAATGCTGTGAATTTATAAAGAATGCCATCAAATTCGAAACGAAGGTATTTTCTGTGTTCTGGGACAACTGAGATGAGAAAATAAGATTCTTTGAGATCTATGGAGCACAAAAAATAGTCTTTATTTACAAGCTTTACTGCCGTTCTAATATCTTCTATCTTGAAGTGATCTATTTTGATGAAGGTATTCAGAGATTTTAAGTTAAGGATAAATTTAAATTTGCCATTGGGTTTTGATCTTAAGAATTAATTCTTAAGAATTTGAGATAAATTGGTTCTTACAGGGGTTGCATATTTGAACTGCACCTAGTTCTAATAAGTTGACAATGGCTTTGCGCATATTATCAACTTCAGTGAGAGGTATATTATTTTGGGGAACAAAACTTTGCACTGGAATTTTTAGAAAGGGAATATGGTAACCATTTACCCATTGTAATAGCATAGGATCACTAGTGATCCTTTGCCAGCAGGTGAAGTATTTAGTTATGTTGCCTGCATGTACCTGATCATTTAACGCCTGTTGCCCCCGTGTCGCAGGCCTCTCGGGCCGCGTGTCGCAGGCCTCTCGGGCCGCGCGTGGCTGAAGGCTGGTCGTCGGGGCGGCGGCTGCGCTGTGCGGTTCCTGGGTCCACCTCGTGATGCCGTCGCCCTGGGTTGTAGAGGCTGTGGTGGACCGTAGCGGTTTCCCATAGTATTGCCTCTTTTTCCTCCTTCGTGATTCCGTTGAGGAGAATATGGTTCCAACGAACCGTGATTTCTTTTTGTATAGTTCCTCTGAACTGCTTACAATTGTCTTCGTATTCGGCCCCCAGAGCATCTTGGAAAGCTGCAACTGGGTCTACCTCCACCTCGTCCTCGATGCGGCCTGGTAAGGAAATTCCGCCATGTTTTGCTGTTGGATTTTCCAACGGCCACGTGTTTCATTTTTATATTAAATGTTTACGTTTTCAGCGTATCTCGTACGTAATGAAATAGTATCTCGTACTCTTAGGTTTAATGCTCTAAGCTCGTACTTATCAAAGCTATGGTATCTCGTACCAAGTTTGACCTTCATGCCTAACGGTATCTCGTACCGGCATGGGTGCATTGTATTCAACGTATCTCGTACGTAATGAAATAGTATCTCGTACTTATCAAAGCTATGGTATCTCGTACCAAGTTTGACCTTCATGCCTAACGGTATCTCGTACCGGCATGGGTGCATTGTAGACTTTACCTTGTGAGTCCGGTGATGAGCTTGGGGAAAGAGGTCGAGACGAGGTTAATATGGGGCTTCGGCTTCTTGTGCGGCTACGGTGACGCTCGCGGATTTCACGAAGGCGTTTTTCATATTTTTTGATTTTCTTCAATATTTTCCGATCGGACGGTATAATTGATAAACTTCGATGAAGTGAACCTTCACAAATCTTTTTAAAATAAAACGTTATTGTGCTTTTTATTAAGTGGTGGAGAGATCAATTTTCCGTGTTCTTGTATTCTGGAAGTGGATGTCAACAAGGAGCTTGGAGGCGTCAGTTAATGCTGTACTCTATCTATTTGCTCTTGAAGCATAATTTTTGTCATAGCCTCTCCGATAATGCCCGTGGCTAGCCCCAGTTGGTGTTGCATCAAAACGATGGCCTTGTCCCTCGTCAGAGCATTATCTGTTAAGACAGCTTATATTTCTTCGTTAAGGGTGGGGGCTTCCAGTAGCTGACAATTTTTCTGGTAATTTATGCCTTTTCAGTATTGCCTTTTGGTTTGTTTGTTGTGGTGTAAGTTGGCTTTTTTATTTGGGCTGAAGACTTCTTCAGTTCTAGGCTATTTTTAATTTTTGATGCCAGGTTATCACGTTTTACTTTTTCAGTAATGTTCAAAAAGTTTTACGAGACCTACGATGCCGGCGAACGCGCGAAAGAAAAGTGACATTTGCTACCGGAGTGCCACAGACAAGAAATTTTTTTTTTTTTTTTTAAATCTAAAACCGCGATGCCAATGAATACCGAATAGAAAGACTACACTGTTAACAATTATATTTCAGATCAACATGAAATAAAATAAGTAATTAGTGTTTCGCATATGTCATTGTTGTATATTATCTGTGCACGTAGGTCTCATAGCAAATGTTTCACTAAATTGACATGCTTGTCATATTAGCAGATATAATATTTGATATTATTAGACGTATGTAAATGTAATTGAAATAATTAATATCATCATCAGGTAAGGAGATTGTTGGTGTATAACACCAACAATCTCCTTACCATAAATCATAAATTACACCCCCGAGTCTCTTCTCGTGAAGTTTCCCCCAATTTTCGAATAGATAGCAGAGCCAGTTAATATTAGACGTCAATAACGATTATCGTCTATTTGAACAGTACCATAGCGGACTGACTGAATTATCAATTCATTAGTAACTTATTGTTATTATGACCCCTGTTGAGTCTTTGTGTTGGCGTTACTTCATGGCAAACATAGTACTTAACCATTTTATTTATTAATTGTATAGTATATAGGCCACTAGGAGGCCGAAACAATTGTCAATAATTTCTCTGTTGTCTGTTTAACAATCAAGCAGCCTGTTTATTGCTTATACATCTATCCACCTCTTAGTGAAATACTGCTGTGAATTGTTTCTGCCTATATATCTAGTTGCCAGGTGTGTGTGGGTGCCGACGAATGCAAAGAATATGTCCTATAACTTTTTCTTCATCCTACTTCGGACTTAATCATAGAAAAAGAAACTAAATTCATACATAGAACTCCATTGTGTAGTTTCTTTTTTTCGTAGGTATGGATTTTCGGCGACGTTTGGTGCTCCGTCTGGCTTGCGGTAGACGTATGGATGTGCACAGCGTCCATTCTCAATCTGTGCGCCATCTCCCTGGACCGCTATGTAGCGGTGACCAGGCCTGTTAGCTACCCCAGCATCATGAGCCGGAAGAGGGCCAAAGCGCTCATTGCTGGTCTTTGGGTTTTATCCTTCGTTATCTGCTTCCCGCCGTTAGTTGGATGGAAAGATAAGAAGGTAAATATATGCTTTTGTCCATATTTTTATTAGTGTGGATTCATAACACGGATCATCTTGTTTTACGTAATTTGATGGTAAATAGGAAACCATTTTTCAACAATTTTTTTATGTGGGATTGCTTTGATAACAATATAAATATATCTCTCCTAATTAATGCAATAGTGAGTAACTAAGGGTGGAGTGACCTTTTCATAAGTCTAATGGAATCACTTATTCAAAAAGCGCCCCTTTTAAGAAAGTTAGGACAACTCTCATCACGTTAGCCCAGTACGGTTTGGCGAGGCGGAACTAGGGCTAGAATAGCTGTTAATCGAAAAATTGCTCTTAAATTCGTTTATAATAAGTAACTTTACTTACGATATTGTCGTATTTATGTGCAAGGATGTTTTTCATTAATTATGTAGTAACCGGGAATCCAAATTTTATGAAACTATTATACGCACCTCAAGAGATATTAATCTAACTACTGCACAAAATCCCAGAAAGAACGAAAAATTGGCATAACTTGAGTGATATAGTCAAAATGTTATGCAATATAAAATTGTGTAATATAAAAGTAATTAATTTGGTTGAACGAAAGAAATAAAAATAGATAAACAACAATTTCAATTAAAACACATAATCAAATACATAATTCAATTATTTCACTGCCAAATTCCAACAGTTTAAAAGGGTGACAGGTAGTGATGTACCGAGTCGCCGTTTTGGTGTATCCAGTCGATTCGAGTCAGTTTATACGGTATTCGAATCAGGACTCGATTCCCTGATTCGAGCCCAGTACTCGAATTCTGTGTTTGGTAGTCAAATATTACTAGACTCGAGTCTCGAAATTCGAGTCTGGAAATTCTAGTCCAGTCCAGAACTAGAGTCCGATTTTAGAACAAAAAGGAAAAATAGACAGGAGTTAGCTTCAAACAGTGTGTCGGTTAGGTTAAGCACAATGACACGAAAATAATAATACTGTCATTTTTATTAAAAGATAATAAACATTGAATCAATATATTTTTCAATCGAGTCGAGTCGTCGAGTCGAGTCAATATATTTTTTCTTTTTTTTTCCTTATTCGTACGTACGGACAAGGTTTTTGTTTTTTTTTTATTTAGCTTTTTTTTTGTTTTGTTTGTTGACGTCAATAAGTGCCTGTAAAGGTCTATGTTGAATAAATATTATTTTGATTTGATTTGAATACATAGAGCATAAGAGTAAACAGTTTGCAAGTACAAGCGAGTTAATCCAACTCGAACACTAGACTCGAGTCAGTAGGACTCGTATAAATAGAATCAAGTTAGCGAATACGAACCGATTTTTGGTGACTCGAGTACCGGAATCGAGTACGGCGTACTCGAATCAAAATAAATTGGTATTCGAGTAGGTGAGTCCAAAGCAGGAATCGAGTCTGACTCAAGTCAAACCGTACTCGGCACATCGTTAGTGACAGGAGTGACATGTCAGTTTCAATAAAAACAGCAAATTGCAAGATCACTTGCTGAGCATATTTATATTCAGTTGAAAAATTGCAAATGGACATTTTGTTGCAATCTTTTTCTCAGACATATTTTAGTAATCTTTATTAAAGATACTTTTTTGAAGCTCCAGGGCTAACGTTTTTCTTTTTACTATCGTACCGTTGTTCTCTTGAAACTTTCTGTTTAACTAAAACACCGTCTTAACGGCAGTTAAAATGGTGTTTCAGGTTTTCATTAGTCAGAAAATGCAGAGCTCGGATGAGCCACCAACCTGATCTCACCAAAGACTTGTGATGTGACCATTTTACTAAACCTTAGACAGTTTGGTAATTTGCTATAATAAATCAAACTTATTAAATTCCTCTCCTATAGCCAGAAGAGGCAGAGCTAAAAGATGGCTGGTCCCCACACCCGCCATGCCCATGGACCTGCGAGCTGACCAACGATGCAGGATACGTCGTGTACTCCGCCCTGGGCTCTTTCTATATACCCATGTTTGTCATGCTATTCTTCTATTGGCGGATCTACAAGGCTGCGGTCAGAACTACTAAGGCTATTAACCAGGGATTCAGGACTACTAAAGGTAAAAATAGATTATTGCAGCAAGCAGAAAGTAACTTATTATTTAAGCTACAAGTTGCCTACTAATTTTAAACTTTATCTATGTACAGTTTATGTATGTACAGTTATCACGTTAGTTAACTAAATCATTGAGAATATTTAACAAGATTTACTTTAGTTGCGTGTTCTGGTCTAGAGTGTACATAAAAGAAGTATGTGTGTAGTTAGTTATAACTATTCCAGACAATGAGTGTATGATTATGCTTTGATTCCATTGTCTTATCTTTAATCATTAATACTTTAATAAATATTTTTAGGGCAAGTTATGTTGTCGTCTTATTCCATATTTCAATATGAAATAAACGTAGATCCACAATGTGAGGCTTTAATTAACTTTATTATTAACACTTAAATATAATAATATTTAAAATAACGCTTTTTGCTAAGGTTTCTATATTACGCAGTTTTAATTAATTAAGAGCGCAGAAAAGTTTTTTAATTCTCATCCTCTGAAAGAAAGTAATCTCTAAAAGAAACCAATATAGATTTATGGCACGGAATTAAAATACTCCTAAAAAACTCCCTAAAAAGAAAAATTAATATTTGTTTTAAATTTAATTCTAGTGGCTAAAATAAACTTAAGTTTCAAATTTATAACTTTTATTACCTTAAATAAAAATAGTAACAACATAAAAATAATTGAAGAAAGTAAGCAATCAGCTTCGTACAGTGTTTGGCACTAATGAAATTATTAACAACTTAAATTTTAAATAACAAAGGTAATATTTTTTTATCATCAGTCGAAGTGAAAATATAGTAGCCATCGAGACTATATAACCCAAATACATATATCTCCTTAAATTTACTCTTACGCTCGCGATAGTCAGGGTTTTAAATCACATCTGAAATATGTTGGTTCTGTTTAGATTTTCTAATTTTTTTCTATAGTGCAGTTGTAAGAACTGCATTATAGTTATATAGTTATTTCTTAAAGTTTTTTTTTGTCTTATCAGTAAAATGTATGTTTGTTGATTAAATTTGTACTTTCGTTCAAAATTAACAGAATTTTTGATTTTATTCAAATTTAATCGAATCGACTAAAACCGAAAATATCTCTGGTACACGTCTCGCATTTTCTCGGCACTTTATGGCCAAAAACAGAAGCAGGTTGGGGATCGATTACTGTACAATTTTTAAAAAGGTTATTCGGATGGCAACTACAACTCAGCCAATCAGAACCGAAGAAAAAATAGCTTGATTTGTTTCAACTAGTTGTTGAAAGTATTTTGAAATTAGTCAGAATTATTTTATATAAATTAATTTTGTTTAAAATGAATAGAATTTCAGTATCAACAAGTACTATTAGAATTTGACATTTCGCGAATAATACTAATGTGCTTTAGCGGCACATATAGAAGATTTTGTGACCACTTATGGATTATGTCTAAATTCAAGTGTTGCACGCTGAACTTACGTAGACTACAGTCCAATGGCACGGACATATGATATGTCCGTGCCATTGGACTGTTCGAGCAATCCGTGTATGGGCAGCCTTATTTGACTAAAATGAAAATGTACGCCCATTTATGCGCTATGTCGAATATTGACGATATTTATTAATGTACCCACTTTTCCGAACTAATTATAAATATCGATTAGCAGCTTCGTTTGTATTTAGTTCAAAGCAATCGAGGAGCTATTAGAAATATGAACTCAGACAATAAGCTCACAGCTCATCAATCACCGGGTTTACGTCATTCCCACATGTCAGGGACGAGTTTCCTCGGCGTTCTTGTTATGATACTGTTTTTAATGGTTCAACTGTTTCAATGGCATGGGATGAATCGCATGCAATCATCTGAGAAGTATCTTTAAGACAATAGGTCAAACTACTGACTATTTAAGGTCACGATAATAATCACAATGGTAGCTTGTAATCTTGATTACTATAGTTAGTTAAATATTCAGCTATACTTATCATATGTTACAGTCATGTGTATGTTAGTTTTGAAAGTAAATCATATTAAGCTCAATTTTGGTTTGAAATAGAGCTGGTGAGCCCGCCCGATAACGATATCAATAGGGTTATTATGTTAGTTAGCTCCTTATTTGCTTAGGAATTCAAGTGGAGCTTGCTATCATCTTCGGCTTTATCGTCTCAGATTTACAAAAAATCTTAACATTTTATTCCCTTGTGTGTAAAACAATAAATAAATGAAAACTGACATATAATTCCATGAAGCCACACTTCAAACAGCACTGCAAGCCATTGCGGCATATATTATATTTACCCTTTTACCCTTAGATGATTTTGTACCTTGTCTCCTTTAAGCTCATGTTTGTAACAAGGTTCAGTAAAACTTTAAAATGATTAATTACGAAGGTTTAATTTAAATTTATTGATTCAAATTTCATTTGAGTATGAACACATCTTTGTCAAAAAGAATTTCATTGTCACCTTTTATTGTTGTTATTATTAACCTACAAAATCAAAGTTTCTATATTAACTGACCTTAAAAATATATAAAGAACCTCAATATCAATTGCTTCGAATAGTAACCTTTGTCAATGTCATCTAATTTTGTATTTTCAAGCGTCATTAACGAGTGGATAAAGTATGCTAGATGTCTGAGAATACTTACGCAGGTACTTATAAGTAACGATCAAACTTTAGTTTGTCAATGTTGTTAAGCTTTGCTCTACCGATTGTGAATTTCGGATAATATTAATCTAGTTATATATATAACAACATATTTATATAATAGCTAAATACCTTCATGTATTTAAAAGAAGTATTGCGTTTATGTTGAAATCATTAAACACATTTCCTGTCGTCATCATCGCAGCTCGAGGCAGGGCGAAAAAAAACATTTATGCTTATTATTTTAATCATATTAACTATAACGTAGCAATTTATCACAAAAATACAAAACGTTTAACGTAAATTTAATCTTAATGTAAATTCAGTTTCCTTGAATTTCTTTTCAAAAAGGATACAATTATCTGATATTAAGAGCTCGCCCATCCTTTTTCATTAGTAACTAACAATCTAAATAGTCCAAAATTTTCACCAATTAATAATCTAGAAGTCCCAAGCATGGAAACAATAGATAGTCATTAGGAAATTGATTCCGCTCTCCGCCGCGAAACTTTTACGTTCGTTCAGAATTCATTTCCTCGACTGACCTTAATATCTCGTCCTAAATAATAAATGTAAGAACTGAACTTTTAATAGAAAAGTTATTGATGATCGGCTAGTGAATAAATCATTGTCCGCCTCTAAAATTGTTGCTATTAAAATTTGTTTGTGTCGATAACCCCGTAATTATTTAGCTAGGTAATTTATGGAAAAAATAATTAGAATGAATAAACTCTAAATACTTTTGTGTAAAATAAATCTGTAATAATTTACAAATTTCAAACATACATTAATTAATTCACTAAGCACATTCTGACGCTAAGCAATATCTTAAGAGGAAAGTGTAGTAATATTTATTTCTTACAATTAGTTTAATTAATCAACATAAAAATGAAATTGACATTGTATGATTTTTGACAACAGACATTTATTATGTCATTATTCCTATTTGATGTAATATTTTTTGTTATTAAGTATTTGTTACTGGGCATTAGTATTGTTTATATTAGAACATTATACATTTAAGTAGTTATTATTTATTTTTAACACGTGGTAGATTTCCATGTAGTAGATTTTTAAGAATTCAATTTTAGTTAGGATCATCAATTTGAACGTACCCACGCACTGATTAAATGATTTATGTGTTAGCTTCTACTAAAACATATTTCCCTTTTTCTCCAACATTATGGGGAAGGTCATCAACCCGCATTCTATAATCTACGTTATCTCGTATTGCTTATACTTTCACAGGTCGTATTCATCACTATTTTGGGAATTGTGTGAACTTGGGCAATCTTCCACGAATATGAAAACTTGTTCTATTGATATGATAGAAGAAGCGGTAGGTACGTTAAGTAGGGGTCAACTCAGGCGCAAACGTCATTAGCATCTTTTCATAGTTTCCTTCCGGCTCATCCAAGTTTGAACATTCAGGAGTTTCAGTTCCAACCTGATCGCTTAGGTAGGGAACTTTCATATTGTGGGATCAAAAAGAACAGGGGGCAATCGCACTAACAAATCGCAGCTGAAACGAAACCAAATCGTTCCACTCAACCAATCCGAGAGCTAGAATATCACGTCATCGAACAGATGACGTGATATTGTGGCGTTCGGATTGGTTAAGCCGAACGGTTCGGTTGCGTTTAGCTTGCGATTTATTAGTGCGATCGCCCCTCTGCTCTCATTGGGATTGCATCGTAAATACTCGCAAATTTTGGCAACATTTTCTTTCTTGGCTTTGGCTATAGCTTTCCTGTTGGCTTTGTACTGTCGCTTTTTCTCCGTCAAACCTGAATTCCAACAAGATTGCTTGCAGTAATCCTTCTGCAGACATTGTTATACTAGGTACAATTTCCGTCCCCAAAAGGAACAGTGGTGCTGGAAAAAGATGCTTTCACTCAGTCATGCTGTCAATATGACATACCAGAATAGACAATTGTTTGTCGCAGATAACCAATATAGTTGCGGAAATCTGACGGAAGTACGGACAAGACAATGGCCTTAATGATCGGAAAAGAACCTCAACTCAACTTATCTGATATCTACATCATGATAAATATATGTTGAACTCCTTTAATAATATTTACACATTCTACATGTCCAATCAGAGATGTTGACAGTTAAAGCGTGATTGCACATTTGGAGTGTAACTGCACAATTACTCTTATGGCATTTCTTTATACCAAATTTCACAATTTTAGGCCCCAATACCCCATAGGTGTCACGATTCCCTTAAAAATATCCGAAATAAATATGTGGCGTAAAAGGAGCAATAAACACTACACTTTTTGTATTGTGTTGATTTTTTTAATTGTTTTATTGTGTTGATTTAGAAGTTGGATTCCCTATTGCAAAATATTGTAAATCTGAGTATTTTATAGCAAATAATCATTAAAAATAAAGAAGCCCTAAAAGTTCAGTTCAGTTTTTTGTAACGGCGTAAGGAACCTTATTAAAGAGGATACAAAACCATATTCTACCGTCTGACCAACATAGTGTAGTAGCCGGTATTCCTCATCATATACTAGGAAGTATATATTAATTGAAGGTGTGATGATGTTGATATTATTGCAGGCAAAGGTATGGGCAGTCGGTTCGATGACAACCGTCTCACGTTGCGGATACACCGCGGTCGCGGGTCCGCCAGACCACACGGATCTCCTCTGTCAACCGCGTCCAACCATTCTACTAGCACTTCGTTAAGTGCTTCGCCTGAGCGGTTGAGGAGGTATATTAACTATGATAATAACTACAAAAAATATATTATTTACACTTATTTAAGTTGTAAAGCAAGTGTGTCATATTCTTATTCCTCGACATTTATCCCATCCTTTCCCGGCTTATCCTTTCTCGGTTTCCCGTTCTTAACACATTCCGTGCTTCCTACTCGGGTCCGAGTGGGGCGGGGCCATAGCTAGCGGCTCCATAGCTAGCTAGTAAACCGATCCGAGTGTTGGGCACCCAGCATGCTTTGTGCCGACCACTCGGATCCGAAAAATGTGTTTTTTTTTTATTGAAATAATAACAATATACATTTATCCATATTTTCAAACATTTTCTTTATCTTGTAAGCAGTGAATGTGTTAACACTGACGTGGAGGGTTACTGTGTAGGAACACCACATCTTTTCGGAGTGAACAATGTTGTTTTGATGATATGATAGACAGATTTCCGACCTTCCGTACCCCTGCCCTATCCTTGATGGTGGCTATTTCAAAATTTATTACAACTACCCTAGTGATGCGCTAGATCTACAGATCTTTCGCAAAACAACTTCTAGATTGATAAGTAATAGAAATAAGATATTGAATACGATTGTAAGAAAAATCCTGAAGAATGATGAAAAGTTTACCAAAGTATATATGAAAATTGTAGAAGCTAGAGAAGTTTGCTTTGCTGTGGCAAGTGGAAACTTCGTACAATCTTAGATTGTCATTTCAGCCTTATCGTACTATTCGTATGCACATAGTTAATAGGTTAAATAACTATTAGTGGTCTAATATTTTTGAATTTGTTTTGATATCAATGTGTGGCTATAATCCACAGACACTCAAGTGCACGACGAGCACACGAGAAAGTAAAAATATCAGTCTCCTACCCCTCATCGGAGCAGATCTGCCCAGCATTAGAAAACTCCAGATCTTCCAGCCGTTCGCCCAGTCCCAGTCTCTATGCGGTCCACTATGAAAGGGATGGGCGCGAACTAACTGAGAGCAGATTGAGGGTTAAGCCTCCTCATCACTTGGCACCTGGGATGTACGATGATTACGACGATAAGCCTAGGGCTACGAGGCGGATGGGGAAGAGGAATATCAAAGCGCAGGTGAGGTTTTTTAAATAAAGGCAGGTTCTATTCTCCATGTTAGAACATAAAAGATGTTCTGATTTGTTTAGTAGGTAGCAATATATCTGCTATGTAAACTTATCCGGCTAGTTACTACATATTAAATCCACCATAAGAATGATAAATAAAATCACCGTACAAACCTTAACCTAACCTACCAAAATACTAATTACACACCAAAAATATGAAAACTTGAATTAGATGTACGAAACCGAATAATCACGCGAAAATTGTAGTATTTTTGATGCTATTATATATATCGCACAAAAATAAAATATTAAGAATTCGCAAGATCGCTCATAAATAGATACTTGCAATGTACCTACTTCACAAGAATTTACAGACAATAAAAGTCAAACTCAAACCTCTCCCTGAGTATAGTTAGATAGGGATGGCCATTATGACCATTAAGCCAATTAAGCTCCATTCTTTTCTAACTATACTCAAGCAGAGATTTAAGTCTATGTCTCATTCTGACATTTTATTCAAGCTTTAAACTGGTCTCCATCATTAGTCTTACTTTGACCAGCAATTGAGATGAATGCCAAGAGCTTCTTTAGTCATATGAAAGAAACGGGAGTATTAGGTTTTGAATAATGTACTAACCACCCCAACTACAACAGTTTTGACATTAACACACAACGACCTAATTGATATTTTGTCTTTTCAATTATTAAAAATTATTTTTAATAATATAACTCGGTATTGCATTACAGGTTAAACGGTTCCGCATGGAGACGAAAGCAGCAAAAACACTGGGCATCATAGTGGGCGGGTTCGTGTGCTGCTGGCTGCCGTTCTTCAGCGTGTATGTCGTACGTGCCTTTTGCGAGGGATGCGTACCACCCATCGTGTTCTCTGTACTCTTTTGGCTCGGTTACTGCAATTCTGCCATCAACCCCCTTATATACGCACTATTCTCAAAGGACTTCAGGTAAGCGGACTATTTTATAAAGGAAGAATATTTGTAATTTAACTCTATTTAATATTCTCTATCTAACTTAACGCGTTTAGTAGCATAGACTAATGGTAACAATTATATGGTTGAGACTCAGCCATTTTAACAGAACCGAACATTTTAATACAAGACCTACGTCACCTTTTACTCTTATAAGTAATAAATATTTCTCAATACGGTGCGCTATTCGTTAATTAATTAAGAATTATATATTCAAAGTTATATCAAAACAATGACAATTTTTTTACATATTTTGAATCTTGTAGCATAGTTATAAAAACAGTCAAACTTGGGAAATGACAGATAAAGAAAACATACGAGGGCTTCCTTTTCAGTCCTCCCACAATTATAAAAATAAACATATTGCTTTTAGATCAACCAAATAGTTTTATTGTATGAAGGTGACAAGGTGACAAGTCGGTTGTCGAAATGGAAATGTCTAAGGAAATTATTTGTGCGTGAATTTTCTACAACTATCAAAGAGAATTATCGCGACGTCAGAGCTTTGAGATCATTTCTGTGTTTAGTGATGCAGCACCATGTCTTAGGACGTGGGCAGTCTAGCCTCAGTAATAAGACATGTGAAGGTCATCCAAAACTGCCATAACATAAGAGAATATCTAAGCAGTGTGGCAGCTAATAATCTTTGAAGATCGTCATGTCACATACCATAAAATAGAATAGAGGCATTCGTGGGCACTTCAAGGACCACTGTCCAAACAATCCTACACTAAGAACTGGCCCAAGAAACATCATCTTCTATTAGCTACCACATTTGCTTAGCAATGACCAAAAAGCAACTCGTGTTGGTTAGTTTTGCAAAACTCTACATCGATTCATTTGAGGAGAGTCAAAGCATGTAAATGATATGGTTAGTGTTGAAGAGCCTTGGATATATGCTTACGATCCATATTCTAAGCAGCAATCTACTGTATGGGTCTTCCAGGATGAGCTAAAACCGGCCAAGGTCATACGCTCCCGGAGCACCTAAAAAAATGGTTTGAATGCATGCAAGTGTGTTAAATATCGCCAAGAATTCTTTGAAGAACAATAAATAGTAATAATCCTACTTAGATTGTATATACTGGTTTCAAACGACACCTTTAAAAGGCCGCCCTCGTGTAACACCGCGGCTCTTCTTCTATCTTTTTCTCTATCCTTCAATTCTTGTTACTTTTAAATAATATTTGTTTATCATAAAAATACACTTGCACTTTAAATAATGAATTAACTGGCTTATGATATACAATTTCATGATAATCTTATCACCTTTTTAGGTTTGCATTCAAGCGAATAATCTGCAAGTGCTTCTGTGGTGGTGGCGCGCGACGCGACAGTGATGAGGGCTCACGCAGAGCGCGGCCTGCACTGCCGGCACACGCGCACTCACACTCGCACTCACTCGAAGACAACGAACCGCACCCTACTGCTACCGAGAGGTACCAAATTTATTAAAATATTTATTAACATTAAGTGAAAGTAAATACAATGTGAAGTCACTATGAATCCGTATGCCAATAGGTTTGACGACTCTCAGGCTGTCGAAAAAGCTGCATTTAGAAAAGGTACTACAGCACCACATTTATATATGTTAAACAGAAGCAACAGGTTATCTGTCCTTTCCAGTCTCTCCAGAGGTGCTATATAAATTATCGATAAATTCATGTAAACTCGAAACTGAACTCCCTGGATATTACTCAGGGCAATGTAATATCCAGGGAGAGTAGTAACTGTTCACAGCTGAACTGAAGAATGTATTAAGCGTTTTGACTGGAGAGGGCTGGGCAATAAGATGACTTTGTTTTGCAGATAATATCATAGTAATGATTGAGACTGTGAAAGGCTTGAACACAATATTTGAAGACCTTAGTAAAGTTTTCCAATAAGTGGGTCTTAAAATAAACATGGACGAAACAAAAATCTTATCGATTTCGCATGTAGCACCCACGCTCATGAGGTTTGGAGACTGTTCACTGAAAGTTGTTGTCGAGTAAGTTGATCTGAGACGAATCCAACTCAGTTGTGCAGCGTTCGGGAAATTACGCGGCAGATTTACGGCCTATCTACCGCAATGCTTCAAGACTAAAGTATTTGATTTGTGCATGTTATCAGTGAAGAACGGAATCCTAGTCATTCTTAAATGGGCTTTGTAAGGAGGTTCAGACCATGTCATTCAAAAGGCAAAGGAGGAGGTTATGATGAAATCTGCATGATGAAATCCGCAGAAGAACCAGGGTCACCAAAAATCAAATGGTAGGGGGCAGGGTACTTTATAGAACTGACGCCTTTTGAGGCGGAATAATTCTTGAATGGCAAGCATATTCCGGATATCGCAGCGTTGGTAAGCATCTGATAAGATGAACAGACGATTTACTCTCTCTTGACAAAAGCCCATTGAACCCATAATAGGATAATGAAACCTATTTATCGAAGATTATTTTTAAAAACTTTCAATGAACTGATGTACCTATATGTATGTATAGTAAAATTATAAAATGAATCCTATGTAATCCAGCGTAATCCAAATACATGTACTTTATACATATACTGACGACCTCCATAGTCGAGTGGATAGTACACCGGTTTTAAGGTGTCGCCATCTCTGAGGTCCCGGGTTCGAATCCCGGTGGGGGCAGATGTTTGTGTGATGAATGCCAGCATTTGTACCTTAGTCATGGTTGTTGATATATATTTCAATAAAACATATTTATATATATAATATATATGTATGTCTATCCGTTACCCTAGATCCCATAGCACAAGCCTTACAGAGCTTACCTTGGGCTAGGCTAATTGGTGTAAGTGTAACAAATATATATTTTTTTTTAAATATACTTGGATGTTTAGAGTAATCGCGTGTATTGCTCCTGATTTTTTCATGATGAAATTTAGTGTGAGCATACATTGAATCCGCAGAAAAGCCACTGGATATCTGCAAAAAACTAGTAATTAAAATGTTTCAATAGCTAAGTTCAACTCCTTACACTTATTTTAGTTCAAATAAGTTAATTTTTAGCCTTTAATTCAGTAGTCAAAGTGATCTAATAATAAACGTTTCTTTTCCTTTTTAGGTGACGTCAAACCATGCGACGGCAGAATCCACAATTTCAGTCAACCGTCGCATGTGTATAAGAAATTGTTATGTGTATAAGAAATATTATAAACGAGCGGGGCAAACAATTTTTATATCTAATATATTTATTTAAAATATATTTTATGAAAGAAGTATCAATACCAATATCTTGAATATTTGTATTTGCTTTGCTGATATTTATGTAACAATATCTGCATAATAACAATTTAACTGAATTAAAATATCCACAATGTTTGTCATTTGGTGAGATTTAGATTATAAGAAGTGTAAAATCTCCGAATTTATAAACACTAAACTGTTAAGGAACCTAGGAATTTTTCGAACACTCCACCTTATTGTATAACGATATTACACCTTACTGCTGATCATTAACATACATTTCATTCATATTATGTACATTAAATAGTATTATTTGTTTTGGATTCTTCATCCATACATCTAATGAAATTAATAAAAATATCCAATGATAAACTTCACTATTGTAAAAATATACTAGTTCAATATGAACCTCAAATGATTATTAATTCATTCATATTTTCTCATAACATTTAGAGTAAACATTTTAAATGAATTATTTATTGAAAAGACTGTTCGAATCAAATTATGTACATACTTACTTGTATAAGTATTAGTTAGCTAAATGTTTTGTTAGATATAAGAATTAACTTTAGTGAACTATCTTCATTGTAACCCACTTCAAATCAAACACATTACTTACCTCCAGTAGGAAAAATAATTTTGTTGTATATGGAATTTCTAAGCCCATTTTTATTGTATTTTTAGTTTAACATTACTCACTTTGAAAATATAAATCATTCATGATAGTATAAAGGATTGAATATTTATAAAAATTGCGTGTTTTTAGAATGGTGTTTGAATTTTATAAACCTTTTTGAAAGTCATGTGAAAAGTTTTGTCATTATTTTGTCAAGTGCTATATAAAAACAATATTTGATAACATTATCAATGCATATTATACCTGAAAACTAATCTACATTTCTATAAATAAACTATAGCTGATTTATGATCCATCCCACTATAGTGTAATATAATAGGTACAAAAAATTTCTGTTTCATTTTGCCACCGTATATTAAACTGTCCCATTTCTATTTACAACATTATAAAAATATAAATATTAAATTAAAAAATGTTTTGTTGTAAATAGGAAAATGGGTAAGTGGTTGACGGAGCCTCCTTCATATAAGGTGAAGATATCTCTTTTCATGATCTAGTAAGCGTCGGTCTTTGATCATCTATGTGTAGCGGAAATAGTGTTTAAGTGAGCATCGTATCATATTTTCCATTCCTAGTTAAAAGTACGAATAAATCAGTAAATTTCTTTGCACACCTCTATAAATGTTATTTCTTTTCAATTTATAAACGTGGGTTTAGCGTATTGTTAATGATTGTGATATTAAGTTTAAAAAGAAAAGCTTCCATAACCTTCATAGGAGGCTAAATGTTTTTATTATTATTATTTTCTGTTCAGTATGTCCAGGAAAGTAGAAACCACACTTTAAAGACGTAATTTATTGGCAATTCAAATGATAAAATACCTCGTATAAATAAAACGAAGCGAGATCATGGGCACTTAATAATACTGATTCGCAAGCATTTGCTATTGTTCGATAGTTAATAAGATTAACTATTTGTAAAAGTAGCAAACAGACATAAGTTTTGAAAGAGTAAGGACAGGAGCAATTAAAAAAATACTTGTTTTTTTTTTTACTTATTTTGATTGTTTTTCAGTGTTTTTTTTGATACCGTAGTGTATAAAATCAAAAGCAACTGTATAAATTTACTATTTTTATATTTTTACTTAAGTCTGCTTACTTTTTCAAAATATAAGTCTTTATGCTATTTCCTCTGATAGTTGATCTTGTCAGCTGATCGAATGATACCAAACTCTTAAATGTCAGTGTCAAGATATGTCGCTGCTGTTGCTTCTTTTTAAGAAGAGGGGGCAAACATAAAAATAAAAATTCTATATGATTTAGCGAGGTTGGTATCAAATCTCATTTCATATGTTTTTATTGATAAAATAGATCACGTTCTTAAGTTTGATTCCTACATCCCCGGACAGACTGTAGATGTAGCTTTTAATTGTATGCCATTATTATTTATGCATTGACATTTAAACGGGTAACTTTAAATAGTTAAGACATAAAAATCTCGACGTTCCTCATAAATTATTCGATTGTGTACTCGATGTTTTAAATGATATTCGTTAGTCAGATGTTGTATGTTTACGTGTGATCGATATTATTACATATAAATATATATGAGATGTTACATATGAGTTGTTTCATTTAATACTTAATGAAATATATTTCTTGATTTCATCAAGATAATTAAATAATAAATATTCCAATGGTAAATTGACAGTTATAATTTTTGATCTGTACAATTACATGCATTTTGCTCGCTAACGTAGGTACTCGACGTCCGTAACGTTGTTGTCACTAACGTACATAAGTCTAGACTTACGTTGGTGGAAATGGTGAATCCTAAAGTATTCTACATTTTAAATTTGATATTTGGCTAGCATTGTGTACAACTGGTATAATATACTTATAATGTATCACAATAATCTAATATAAATATGAGAAGTTTATAGTTTCTAAGATTAACTAGACAAACATATGTATATAAAAGTGGATGTTTGCTTAAATGCTATGTATCACATAGTATTAATTTTCATTTGTTATCTTTAGTACTGACAGTTTCGTTATTGTTTTGAAAAATGACCTCATTACAGCTCACGTCAGTCGTCACTGAGACACAATACAAGACCATCTTAACTATATTAAAATGATTAGGCCTTAATAATACGAGTACCACACTGACCCAGCACGGGTACGTTGGCTTCCCATATAACATTGAATTTTTCCGCAACTGTATAGAGGTTGGTTGCTTAATGTTTTCCTTCACCGTATGAGCGTCAGATAAATGTAGATGCGGAATTCGAAAAAGGAAAACACATTTTCAAATTTCTCACGACTCATGGTTAATCCTACCATTTATTACATACATGATCGACCTTGAGCCCACCGAAACCGAAACTCGCGATTCGAATTCCAATGCCCAAAGTACAGCGTCACCGATACTCAAAGAGCGAAAACAACTACACAGGAATAAAAACACTTTTATTTTCAAGTCATAATTATGCAAAAAATCTTTTATATACTGAGACTGAGAAAAAGTTGGAGAAAATATTTTTTAAGATAAAATATATTTGATGCGCTTAAAAAAGTACAATAGTACACAGAACAAATGCTACAATATACACTATACAAATCACGAATTGCAAGCGATGATCATTAGCAAATAGGAATTGAAATTAGAAAATGTTACATCAACTCTACTTCAATCATAGTTAGGCACTGTTAATCAAATAGTTAATTTTGTTAATCATTAACGCAAGTTAACTTTAATCGTAAATCCGTTAACATGTGATGAATTTTGAATTTTTTATATTATTGTGTTAGTAAACTTATGAAACCTGTTGGTTTAATTCTTTTATAATTAATTCACAATTAGCCTACAAACATTTAAACATATACTACTGTCAATATTTGCTTTAAGATATTTTGTATTTTTGGGTGTAGATTGATTTACTGTTAAAGCGGTGTGATATGTATCAACTTTGAAATTATCCATGGCTCTGCTAGCTATGACTCCCTCTAAGTTAGAAAATACCAAATCGAGCACTTTATGAGTTGTCTTTGGTATATTATTATATTGGACTATGTTGGTAAGAGAAGCGAAATCTATCAACAGTTGCGTAGCACTAGACTCATTATGCTTTGGGACTGACGAAAAATCTCATGGAAGAGAAGACCATTCGATACAACCTAGGTTAAACTCACCAACCATACACTCCGCCGCGCTATCAAAACAATCCACCAAAGAACCAAAATGATCTTTATTAATAGGAGGCGGAAAATAGACAGCATATATTGAAAATCTTTTGTTGTTTTAATGGACGCTAACCTACAGGTCCTCGTTGCTACATATTATTATTTTTCCCTTAAAGTTCTTTAAGTTTCTGTTACCCTTATAATAAATGTAACAATTGGAGTCACTAATGCCATCTTTAAGCCACGCTTCTATCAATACACAAGAAGTTTCTATAAAAATCATGAGTCTTGCAACGCAAACCTCTAACATTCTGATAATAAATATTAGTGATGAAACGGATATCCGGTAACTATCCGGTATCCGGCCTATCCGGCCTATTTTCACTATCCGGCCGGATACCGGATAGTAGGGCACTATCCGGCCGAATACCGAATACTAGATGTTTCCCGCGATACCGTTCGCGCTGAGTGCTTTACGCCCTAAACTCGTCTATATCGCGCTTTTCTGTGGGAATACAAAAGTTTTTAAGCCTATCTATATTGTTTCTCGTTGTCTAATCTATCTCTGTATCAAATTTCAGCAAAATCAGTTCTTTAGTTTAGGCGTGAGAGAGTAGCAGACAAACAGACTGAATTTATAATATTAGTAACGGATTATTTTGCACATACACACACATATATGAAACGCGATAAGCGGCCGAATATCCGGTGGCCGGATATCCGGCGCTCCGGCCTCGTAGTTAGCCGAATATCCGGTATCCGGTATCCGGCCAAATCACTATCCGTTTCATCTCTAATAAATATATATGTTATCGAATGTTATTCTTCCTTCCTCTCACCTGCAATACCTAAATGGCTGATATTTAGTTTATCGTTGGTGTGACCACAGCTTGTCACACATACTAAAAACGTATCACGGTATTTTGGAGTAACCATTTTTACTATTATAGATTTCGGTTTATTATTATCTTTATGTGTTTTAGCGATTCGGGTTGTAATGATGTATATAGCCGTCCTTTAATACGCAGGATAAGGTTGTAGCAATCTTACCAATGACCGAAGGCAAATTTTCATTGTTGTATTTGGGAACATACTATATTTCAAGATTTCTAGTATTAAGTTCAAGAGAGATAAATTACAACACGCAACATAACACAAGCGCTAGGTTTTGTAACTTGACAATTCTAAATAACAATAACACGTCCTGTTACGTTATAACGTAACGTTGAAAGTTGATGGTTATTATAAAAGAACAAATACGGAACAACACTATTCTCCTCATGTCACTGAACTTTCATTCATTCATTCATTGCCACAAAACAAAACAAACCAATCAATTCACTCAGTATGTCAGTCGCGTTCGAGAAGAAATGTGCATTTTTGATTATTAATCCATAATATAAATCTTCGTTTGTTTTTAACTTTACATCTCGTGCGCTAATTATGAGTAATATAATGTATTTTGGAGGAGTGGAAGGGTAAGCTGGTATTATTTTTTTCTTGTAATATAGTAGTATAATTTTACTAATTGGTAGTCGTTTTGGAAAGTAGAGATTGCCTTGAGAAATATTTGCTATTTGTCAAAGGCTCTAAGTTTTGCGGATTTTTGTTATCTGGCAGTGTTTGTTACTTTTCCGTTTGGTGTAACAGCAAACTTGTAGTTAAATTTGAATACTATTATTAAACCACAGTTATACTTGCTATTGATTTTAATACAGATAAATTCGATAATTAGAAATATAAGATGCGGTTGTTTGCAAGCCATTTAATAAATGCCATTGCCAATCATATACCATTATCACATTACACATTTCCAACACCAATCAGAAACTGAAAATGACTTGCTTGATGAAAATCGAAAGAGTAGAAAAATTATTATGCCGCTAACAATATTTATTAATGTGAATGTCTCAATGTCTTGTTGTCCTTGCTTTTGTTATTTTAATTTTATTCAATAACACTATGTTAATAACAAAAATTCGATGTTGAGTTATGTTTTACTTAGTATTGATTGATTTCAATTTTGTCTTTAATCCAAGATAATATTTTGTCATATACCTATTAGCAGTAGGTAACAGTACGGATCGCAAAAAACAATTTTCTATGACTTAACAAAAGTTGTTGTTGAGTGTTTACATACATATTATTTCCATTTAGTTTAATTATTAATTGCTCTAACGACTACAAAAGACGGAAACTAAACAGTGAGCCTTAAACAATTTAATCCTAATGTTACAATAATATATCGGAAATAAAATTTCAATACGCTCAAAATAAAGATTTAATTTTAGCATAGTCATTATGTAATTTTAATAATTTTTCAGATCGTGTACATTTTAATAAGTAAGTAATTATATATAGATATAAATACTACATTTAACTAATAGTGAATAATAACACACACATGTGAATAAATTAGTTCTAGATTTCGCCACGTAAAAACAACCTGTATACCTACCTCAATATTTTATTAAGTTATTTATTTTTCTAAGATGGGTTAACCTTGAAAACTGTAACTACATGAGCAAATACTTGTTTTAATAGGCGTGTTCATAATTCATATTAGGTTATTATAGTCGTTGTGCACAATCTATCAGTCATTTTAGAAAGTTCTCTAGGTATTCGACGTGACCACAGATTACTTGCATTAACTTTGCGACTGTGGCATAATTTAATGCACTGGCAGTTTATACAAGTAGTAACCAATTAAATATCAATAACTGGAATTTTATCTGCTGTTGCTGCATCGCGGAAACCAATTACCTAAATACCAGTAATATTTTTTTTTGTAGAGTTCATGCCTCCATATTTTCAAAACCATAGTTTGTGACGTGACGTAAAATATATTTCTGTATTCGTAGTATCAACATCATCCAAAGATACCGACTTTATCAAATCGTTGATATTAATACAAAGGTAATGCTGAAAGAGAACCGATCACAGTTACTCCGTATTATATTAGTTACTTTGTGAACCGGAACTGTGACTTATTAATATGTACGAATCGACCTTAAATGTTGTTGCTGTTATACATTATCTATCACCATATAAAGACTGTAAATGCAACGCATTATTTATAGCTACACCTAAAGACGATATACGACTAAATTAATTGATAAAGGAGTGAGTTGAGGGGAAGGTGTAAATTAATTTCATACCTTCCACTCATTGCCAGTACTATTACTACTGCAGCTTAATACTTAAACAATGCTTACTCGATAGTGGCATAGAAATGTCTTTGGATCTTTGAAGCATTTTATAGACAAGCCCATATTCCCAAGCTTTCAGCTTTTAAGTGAACTGATGACGGTTGCTTATTCAATATATTGGCATCTAACTACCGTATCAGATGTCTGTTCACTATCTACTTTCCACCAGCTATTACCGCATTGGTAGTCTTAATCCCCAATAGTTCAAAGAGTTAAATGATGATTTATTTAGGGTTTTATAATTATGAAACCCTAAATAAATCATGTATAATGATAGTTGTGTAATATTGTTTAAAGTTACGAAAATTATTGTATCTATCCTTATATATCCTATACGGAAGTAGGGACTTCCGTATAGAGCTATGGCCATATCAATATTATATCATCAATTTCAAATACTGCCTTAAGATGGGTGGCAGAATTTGCAAATAATACGTAGTGATTAAATTATCGCTTATCAACAGACCGCGAACTTAACATTGTGGTACTCGTAAGTATTCGACAATTCATTTATGTCCATATCTTATCTGTAGTCGTGTTTTGGGTTTGAAGACACAGCGATTAATTTTCCTTCACCGGTTTGATGAATATTCAGATTTAAAGTAAAAATTATTATAATTTAGATTTTACCTTCATCAGAGCGATACTCGATCTCATCACTTGGTGTCTTTAGCATTGGTGGACACAAAATTGGGTCTTGCAAAATTGCTTGTAGACTGACCTAATGTGCAAAAACATGTGCATTATAAACGTTATTTATGAAAAATAATGTAATATTATTAGTAAATCTATACAATTTTCACATATTTAAGTAATAATTTTTAATTTCATTTTTTGTTTCAAAAGTAAATTTGTTTTTCTTGTTAGAGTGAAAATTTAAAAGTCATACAATATAGTTAATAGTATACTGTGGAGCTTATAGAACATGAAACAGAATTCACAAATAACATAAAGAGGAAGAACATAAGATAAACATAATCTCATATGAATTATTAGATGAAGGACTTTTGATACTGTTTGAGCGGTAAGCTTGATAGTTGTGCAGTGGCTCTATCATAGGGTTACTATCGTTTACGATAGGTATTTAATGTATAGTAAACCTAGAGAAGTCATGTCAATGTATTATGAAAAAAATGTACAATTACGTTCCGTTAGAGGCGCTGTACAAAATTTTCATACAAAAATTTACGTTGTCGATATCGTTTACAAACGAATGTAAAGTCATGGTAGCTACACTGCTTAATAATGGAAACCGCAGCTTCGACTAGTAAATTAAATAACGGAATACATCACATATTAGCCTATGTAACTGTTGCTACTTCGTGTAATCTTATTTACGCAATAGATTATTGTGTTATCTTATTCAACCAAAATCCTCCCAATTAAATAATAATAACAATTAATACTTAAATCATCAGCAGTTTTTATACATAATGTTAAACGGAATATGTTTTAAAGGGATAAACATCATCTAATAAATACTGTATAAGGTAAATGCCTGATTATTACATAAAGATATTATAAAATTACACACAGTTACTTATACTTTATGAATTCAACATAAGTACTTTCATAATGAATGAAAGGCTAATTATAATGCTGTTTATTATAATTTGTACATTGATAATATTGTATAGAAATAGATAGAGGTAGTTTTCTTTGCAAAATTTCGAACGATAATTTTTATCGTCAATTTGCTATCGTCTTGTCGACTTATCAATGATTTAGGTAACTCTCACCGCGAGCTCATAAATAACACTTGTCACGTATATCACATATCAAAAGATATCTGAATGTTTTTGGGGTCGTAACATACTATATGCTTTTGTTTTACCATCGTCTGATAACCACCAGTCAACATGATAACGTATTATTAATAAAGCTTCTTCATCTACTCTATGTTTATTATGTTTGTTTTGTTCTTGCAAATGCATATTTTATGTAAATGTTACCTGCTCTAAGTATAATCATGACTGTGGATTATTTATTATACAGTTAGAACACAACACAACAAATTGAACCATTTTTACTAAAAAAAATATTTTATATATAAAAATGAATAGTCGTAAAATGTGTTGGTAGCGCATAACTCAACAACGACTGGACCAATTTGGCCAATTCTTTTTTTAAAATGTTCGTTGATGATTTTGGAGAAAAAATTCGAATAATTATCGGAAAAACCCTAAAACAACCCTTTTTTCCTATACAAACGTTTTCTAACTAAAACGTACAGTCAATTTGAGCTTTATTGTTATTGTATAAAGTTATTATTGCAAGCACTCACTGTTTTCTAAGCAATGTAGGGGTGTTCCTAACATCAAAGTGTCAATTTGCGCTTTATTAACGCTATGTAAAGTTGAAATTGTGTGCGTTGGAGCACAGAATACATAGTTGGAGGATTTAATGTCAGATTCCAAAATTGAATACACAAAATGTAATAGTTCATTTAGACCTTTTTTGCAATTAATTATTTTTTTATTCACAACGCCCTGCCATAGTTCTGTACAGGAGAATTTTTTGCCTTGACTATAAAATAAAAAAAAAGATATCTTAATAATTATTATTTACAATTTATAACGACAATAAAGATTTTTATTTACAGGGGGGCTACTCATTCGAATCTAATAATCTGCGACAGTACCGGTAAGGTGCTAGGCACAGCTAGGGGCCTAGGCACTAATCACTGGATCTTGGGCATTGATGTATGCGCAAACAGGATCTTGCAGATGGTGCGAGAGGGAAAGGAAAATGCTGGAATACCTCTTGATCATCCTCTAGATTCGTTGGTAAAAACTTTTAAATAATTTGAGAATCATTGCATATGTATATAACCTATTTATAAGGCGGAAACTACTTAATAGTCGCTTATTTGAAAAATTCCCTATGAAACATTATAATCACGATCAAACAAAAACTATACAAAGAAGGGATTTCATATTTAGGACAACTTCCAATGCAAAACAATACTGTGAACATTAGAGTTTTTTTTATTATAAACATTTGCACGAATCATTTGGATAAAATATAAGCTTTTATTACTGTTGATGATTACTAGTGATTGTATAAATATTACCTACGAGTAAAGAAATACCAATATATTTCTACATTAGACTGCGTATGATGATGGGTAACGATCAAGGTAGTGTAAATTATAAAAAAGAAATTAACACGCTTGTTTGCCTTGTATGCGTACGATCTTCTTTTCTTTTATTGCGATTCCCTTGAGAAAATACGGCATCTACAATCAACCTTCGTCTCCAATCAATGCTAATACCGTCTCCAGGGTTTAACGCTCTCCGGTTGCGAGCAAGAGAGCAGCAATGCTGAGCTAGCAGCATGTGTGCGAGAAAAGGATGCCAACTGCTCCCGCGCAATTTATGTTGCATCAGACACCGCCGGTTCACTGTATACTGGTGCACCGGATGGGGGGATGGTTGTGATTGCTGGTAAAGAACACTGCAAACATTGTCAATTATATGAACTATAAAAATCATTTCTTAAATTGATTATCTTTGCAATAACCCATGTTTGTTATATTAAACATTTGACAGCCGCGGAAACCGATAGACCTTGTCGTCAAGTATTTTAAATTAGGTATTTAGTCTGATAACAAGTTCAATGACATCTAAAATTACTCGGATTCCAATAACATCGTTATAAAAAAAGATTGCAGGCTTAGATTTCACTAGAATATTACTTATTAGTATTGTTCAATCAGTTATTGGTAAAATGTAAATGTAAATGTTTTTTTATTATTGTTATATGTGCTTACACTGAATTGCTTGTTTCAAATTTAATTTGTTTTGCAGTGGCATTAGCTATTATGTTAGGCGTTTGCAATTTTATTTATTACTAGCTGTGCCCGCGACTTCGTCCGCGTGGAATAATTATTTTGAGCATCATATTTATTTTTGCAAACAACCACCTCGGCTGTTACCCGATCTTGACAACGCGAAATATTCAAATTTGATTACCATAAAAACGATTCTAATGAGTTGACATTAAAAGATAGACATATACTGTCGCGGACATTTTTTCAGATCATTTTGAGAGGAATAATTCTTTCATACATATTTTTTGTGTATCTTGAACCGTTTTCGCATCGCACGCAAAGAAAGCCTTCAAAAATGAATAATTTTCCCCGTTTTTTACACATTTACCGCTCTGTCTTTGCTCCTATTGGTCATAGCGTAATGTTATTTAGCCTATAGCCTTCCTCGATAAATGGACTATCCAACAAAAAAAGAATTATTCAAATCGCACCAGTAGTTTCGGAGATTAGCGCGTTCAAACAAACAAACAAACAAACTCTTCAGCTTTATTATATTAGTATAGAAGAGTGTACTATCATTGCTGTAAGGTATTTTTATTTTATAACTTCCAAAGATTTATTTCTTTAGAATACGATGAGCTAAATATTAATTTATAATTTCACTCATTCATTTATAATGTTTTATTTAAAGAAAAGTAACCAGTATTTTTTTAACAGTGACATTTGCACCTTTTAGATATAATATATAGGCCATGAGCATATAAATGGGATATGACTATCAACACTACTCCTCGGATAACCTTTCAACTCCATATCAATGACCATAAATCATAAATTATTTATGATCCAAGTACATATGAAAAATTTACAGGCGCAATTGATATCAATATTTGTTTCAAAGATTAGTATATGCAGAAATTATTATGTAAAATAAATATGATTATTCTTCAGATTTAACTTGTAATATCGTCGCACAATCGTCAAATATGAAGAATATCAATTTACATATTAAATAAAATTGATTATATTAAATACTCGTAAATTTACTTTGTAATTTAAAGCACAATAATTAAATATTTAATAATCTAACAATCAATGACATAGTTGGTAATATAATGATGGAAAAAGAGGTTCATGTGACCATAAATGCGGAAAAGTGTTCAGATGCACGAGTTGACTTAATTATCAAAGTTTTAATTTAACAAAGTTATTTCATTTTAATCTGTAGTCTCCCAAAAGTTAAAGGTATAAGTTCCAAACTATATTTGTTCTATTCTTACTTTCAATGATAATTATAATACATGCACATTCATAGAATCCATAATCTGTCACAAATATACTAGTAGTTTTATGTTATCTTGCAAAGAAAGTCGCCGTCGCTTACAATAATACTAAAGTACCTATTTGGTTGTATCAATGTGTTGACATATGTGATAGTGATAAGCATGTTTAGATTTGTTATTACCACGAGAATAGCTTATTGAACGTGAATTGATCAAAATTAATCGTTTCACGCAAGTGATACAAGTGGCTAAATCAATATGACTTTGAATAAAGTTGCGCATATAACTGATTGAGAACGTCAGAATTTTGATTTATTAATGCTGATGTGTGTCTGGAAATATCTAATAAAGACCGTTTCATAAGTCTATTTTTAATTATTAATAAAAATGAATTTATAATTTTGATTATATCTAATAAATAAATATTGGTTCACGACTCACGAATTAGTAGACTCTTTGTAGGTAATATAAAAAGCCCGGCAAGATTTTTTCTTCTTCTATTTTATTAATATAACCTGACCACAGAGTAAATAGTTTAAGTCCCACTTTCATTATAAGATTAGAGAAATGTCCGACCACATTATACCGTTTATAATTTGTTAATATTGCAAGTAATTAAATTACTTTAATTTCTCGGTTAGGATTCCGGATTAAAAATTTCGATTCAAAAAAATTTTCGATTTGTGGAAAATACTGCTGCTTAGAAGCTTAAATCGTGCGACTTAACTCGATAAAATAAACGTATTTATAATTTAATTTATAGACGAACTTTACACAATTTTCTGTAATTATAGGTACAGGATCGAATGCTCTATTGAGAACAACAGAAGGGGAACAACATGGTTGTGGTGGATGGGGCTATTTACTTGGAGATGAAGGCAGTGGTATGTATGAGCCACTTAAAATTATTTTATTATTTAGTATAAAACTATAGCACCGATATATCCCGTTGTTTGATTCCTTGACATATATATAATATTTTATAGAAGTCTATTATATATTTTGGGTGTGTTCATTGGCTCTGAGCCACACAGGGTGTACATATTAATAACTTATTTGAAAAAGAAGGTGTAATAACATTTTCGAGTCTCCTGATTTCAGAGAAAGCAGACTGCTACGGTTATTAAAATAGTAGCCAAGATTTCATTAGAATTTTAGAAATTGCATTATTGTTTTGCATGTAATTATAGGAATAACTTTAACCAAAACTCCACTTCAACTCTACCTAATACTTGTTGTTATATTAACTGATGTTTGTCGTGTCCTGTACATCTATTGTGGCAGACTCCTTCCACTAAAAGGAGCTTCAATAGGAATGTTGATGATCTTAGCATGCAGTTTTAAAGTGTAATGTTCGAGACATTCATCCTTTTGTAGTCAATCTTTTCTTGAGATGCAATATACCCGAACCTAAGCTCGTTTTAATTGTCAGAAATCCGCTCCTAGCGTTTATGACTGCAAAACACTTGATACAAATAGATTTATCTAGTAATCGTCACCAAAATATAGTGCATCGGACATTTGTGCAAACGTTGCAGTGATTGGGTAGAGATTTCATGAAAGGCCTTAGCTTGCTTCTACTAAGTTAGAGCTTTTATTTTACGAACCCCCGTGTGGAAATTTTATAATAAGCATATTCGATTGCAAAATCCCGGATCACTGAGTCCACTTGAGTCGGTACTGATTTAATACGTAATCCTTAAGGCCCCTGTATTAGATCCCCTTCGAACTAGCATGTGCTGGTCCTAGAGAACATTTTCGGAGCAAACCCTCGCCGCTTCGTCAGCGATTATATTGTCTCGGTGTATAAGACTGACCGGGTTTCAATTCCTGGTTCCATACTCGTTAAAGGCATTCGTGCTTTTTTGATTGATGAGTCAACAGAATCAGAATGAGGATGACTAACGTTACTCAATCCGTTGTGAATAATGATTAAATAGTTGAATAACCTTTCATTTCAATTGTCTAAATAAATTAACAAATATATTATTTCAGCTTATTGGATTGCTCACAAAGCAATGAAAACAGTATTCGATGATATTGATGGTCTGAACCCATCACCGCACTCGATTGCTAAAGTTTGGGAAGTGATCAAAGAATATTTCGAAGCTGAGAGCAGGGCAGATTTGTTACCACATGCTTACAAAAACTTCGATAAGTCTCACTTTGCTGGTAAGAAGATATTGAGAAACATTTAAATTACGCTAAACGAGAACACGCTTGCAAAAAATATGTTCTAAAACCGAAACTTTATAATTATTTAACATACACATTTAAATGTTTTTATCACAATTATTCTTTGTTTATAAATCTTATCTAGGTCGTTTCATGTGCATGTTTTATCTGGTTCAAATGTTATCGAACATGCGTTAAGTATACCTACTACGCTCTCATTTTTCCATTAGGGGTTGTCCATTAATCACGTGAGGCTTGAAAGGGGGGGGGGGAGGGGTTTGATAAAAATCACGAAAATAACACAAGAGGGGAGAGGGGTGTAGTAAGATATCACGTGTATTTATTTTTTCGTCAAACGTATAGTGTTATATCTTGACTTGCCACGATGATGATGACGGTAAAACATTTTTTAATTTTTTTTAAACATTATTTGGGCAATAGGAATCAACGCATACCGAGCTTAATTTATTCCTATACTTATATAGGTACTATTTATTTAAATACTTAAATATTTTTTGATTCGCTATGACGGGACTTTCAGTGTTATGGCTCCTCGCCTATTATCATGGTCTCTTAATTTCAGAATAAAATAAAATTATAGTTTATACTTGTATTTAATGGAAATATTTTGAAAATTTTAAAATTCTTTGTAAAAATATACGTGATGGGAAGGGGGGAGGGGAGTAGTCTAAACCCTCACTACGTATCACCAACGGGGAGGGGGGGCTTAAAAAAATGGTAAAAAAATATCACGTGATTAATGGACGACCCCTTAGTATTTCGTTCATCCTTTGGTTTCAGTCAATTACATATAAGAAAACTTAAGTGATAATTATATGGTTTCTATTGAACAATTCTATTTAAATAGTACAGTCAGCAATACGTCAAGGTATAGAGAGGAACTACCGAAACAGGTAATATTAATATAGGTAGAAGTGATACCTTCTGTACACTTATATCTACCCAAGATATATATTTTTTTCTTACTACAACTCTTATTAATAAAATTCAAGTGAATTATAAAAGCAACAAACGCTCATGGTAGTGAAGTTGATTCAAACAATAACTATTCGTTATGATAAGTGCAAAGCTGTCCGTGTAACCTTTTTTATTTTTGTTCCGCTGAGGAAAATGCATTAAATTGCATACCACGGCTGCGGAGAGCCGGCGGTTATGTGGGGCTCTCCTCCCCAGAAGGGGGAAGCCTACCCACTAAAAACCCCAGCGATGGCCTTCCCCAGGCATATAGGGAGTCCCCGGGATGATGAGTCGTTAACTTTTTTTGCGACCATTACGTTTTTTGCTCAGTTCGACCAGGAGAACAACATATCCAAAATTTAGACCTGGTCCCGAAAACCACTTAGCCATTTAAACATGTTACTGTCTACTCTGTATTATTAAAGTATTAATACCAACGCGTCAGATCTTACATGTAGTCAACATCTATTTTTTATTTATGTAGATTGGCCACATCGCTAAAAAAATGTATTGCGATAAACGACAATAGTCATATAAAGTAATAATGCACGAGGCTGTTGCGTATGTTATAATTATATAAAAAGTTTCCTTTTTACAAAAACAGACTCTCCAGATACCTCCGTAGGGGGTCCTGACATAGTTGGTAAATACTGATATATCCATCCAGTTCTACTTTATCGATATTATTATTCGATATTGTTTCAGGAGTGACTATGAAGCTATCAAACCTAGCCCATCAAGGTGACGCTCTAGCTTGCCACATTTTTATTGAAGCAGGAAGCACGCTCGCTGCGCATATAGTAGCATTAGCACATCGCTCTACCGCAGAACGTTTAAGAGTAGTGTGTGTTGGGTCAGTGTGGAAAAGTTGGGAAATGCTTAAATCAGGTTTCTTAAGAGAACTAGGGAAAAGACGGGTAAGTCATACCAACATACATGATTTCTTTTTGTATGAGACTTAGATATTATTTTGGAGACTTTCTATATTTGTTACTACGAGCTGTGTAGAAAAAGAGGCGCTTTAGTTAAGGAGTTTTTTTTTTATGATAATGTTTGGTTCTCTGCGGACTCCTTGGTCCGCACTCTTTTTTTTATGTTTGTATTTTCTCTTGAACCCTTACCCTATTGCTATTAGTTATTTTAGGAGTTAGTCGATCCTAATCGGTTCCTACCTGAGACTACTCAGTCCTAGAGACACCTCTGTAGTGAGCCTGAGGGCTCACCAAAGATGTCGCCTTCACCAAATAATACTTAAGGTTACTTTAAATAAAAACCATTTGCTGCTAATAAGGATTGGTCATTAAATAAAAATAATTGTTAACAATCTTTAGTCTAATTAAATACGATAATACTTAATATATAATACTTGTGTAGCTTAAGCATGATATTCCTTATTAATAATAATAAACTCCGTCACTATAATTATGATTGATTTTCAATTAGGTAACATTAGCCAACAGTCAATTATTTGCTCAAACTCATTTAGGTTCGTTACATCATAACAACAATATCGATAACAGTGAAAATTCAAGGCAAACTCTCGATATTATGAATTTCGTCAGATTTTACCACAATTTTCTAAGTGATAGAGTCACGAGTTTTGGCCTATTTATAAGTGCCGCTATGCTTACAAAATAAATTTCAATTTCAAAAATTATACATATCTAGAAATGTTATAAACAAATTTATAATTATGATTCAAATTTATAGACATGTATAATTTAAATAATATTTAGAAACATTCAAAATTATGCTTGTTTACATTAGAAATTACAAAGACATTGGTTTATGTAGAAAATATGTGTATTCTAACATATTTGTAACTAAATTAATTCTACATATTTGTTACTTTTCTTTAACCGAAGTACCTACGATCTTTAGTCTAATAAGCCACTATCTTGTTTTATTGGCTGACAGAAAATCCCTCATCATATCTCCGTGAATGTATGTTACGCTTTGATACAAAAAGTATTTATTTTGCAGATAGTACCTATATACACGATGTAATAATACATATACGGATAACTAAAATTAAACTTATTTCTATAGGCAGCAACGACTTTTAACGCACTTCCCACATTTTGTTGTAACTAGTATTATACATAGATTGTGACATGTATAATAGTATATTTATGCAGTGGCGGCGCAAGACCTAAACTTAATGTGGGCATGGTACATTTTGCGAGGCCCTCCGTTGGTGCAAGAAGGGAATATAAAATAAGATTTTCCATACTTTTTCAAATATATTTTCGGCTGTGAGGCGCGAGGCCTTTTGCACCACGAGGCCCACGTCCTTACGCCGCCTCTGTATTTATGTACATTATTCATACACTGTGACAAACATTAATATAATTTGTACGTATTTTATAGGTAGCTCAAGACTGATTTTTCACATAGCAATATAAATGCCTATTGTTTTACAGTTGAAGACTGAACTGGAACTGGTACGTCTACGTGTATCTAGTGCCATGGGGGCAGCTTGGTTGGCAGCAAAGCACATCGACTACGATCTGCCCCGAGACGACTCTGCCTTTTGTTGCGTATTCTATACGTACGAACCAGACAACCAAGAACCAATATCAAATTGTGAAAATAAAATACATTATCTAAATGCTGGCACCTTAAAGAACGGCAGTCAAGAAAATGAAACGAATGGAACTCACAAATTAAATGGCAATAATTACGGCTTATCTAATGGAGAAGTGTGTGGTAATTGCTGACAGTGATGCAAGCAGTACTGAATATATGAAGAAGGAATACCATACTGGTAGTATCTGTAAGGGAGAAAACAAAACTGGATCAGTAAGAAGAATTTTGAAATACACTGAAACCCATGGTGTGGGTTCCTTGATCCTTCCTGATTTACAATTGTAAGTACAAAACAAAAATATAAATTGTAAATTTATTATTAATATATTTTTCAAATTACAATTTACAATTAATATTTTTGTATGTGTTTTTAAAATGAAATTATTTATACAACTTATTAAATCATTCAAATTATGTATGTATTAATACTAATAGTAATATTTTAACATATTTTATAATGTGTACAAAACATTCTTATCAAATCAATTTTACAAGTAATAGTTTGAAAATTCTATTTTTTTGATGTATTTATTATAAATATCTAGTCTTCATATAAGTGTAATTAAAACAAAGAACTTACTACTGTGTAAAAATTTATATGACATAATTCACAAAAATATTTAAAATTGAAAATAACAAATTGTTATTACTTATAACGTCAACATTAAATGGATTGAATTTTACTGTTTTTGATAAGTTACTTAAATAAGCATAAAATGTATCATGACTATTAAATATATCAGCTTATTATTCTTCATTGTAATTAATATTTTTTAGAACTTTTAACTAATTATTATGTATACCAATATTGAAAGTTCTTGTTAATAGATGCCTTATGCTATTTTGTTACGTTTACATGAAAATACAGCAAAAATTGTCACGATAATCATAACATTATATAACTTTCAAAAATCTAAAAGTGCGTAGGTAGATCCTAAGTATCTATGGATTGACAAATTACCTATTCTTATGATCAGCTATTTGGCAAAGATTTTACTAATAGAAAATAAAAATAATATATTGTAAATATTAGATATAATTTAAGTGATATTAAAATAAATTTCATTATCATAAGAAATTATACTTTTATTCAAAACTACAAAAATACCAAAATGTTTAAGAAATAGAAAAAAACTACACTATGCTTTAACTTTTAAATTCCTGGTGAAAAAGTTAAATTACAACTTTTTTAACAACTGTGTTTTTAAAGAAAATGCTCAAGCGTAGCGGCTATATTTTACTTATAAAATGCAGTATCACAAACAAGAAAAGCAGCGAAAAATATCAATTAAAAAAAATAAAAAGTAATTAGATATCATTATTGAAACAGAATACTTTAAAAATTTGAAAGAAATAACTATTATTCTTACATTGATTTTACTAACTGAACGCTTGTCTTATTCGAGTGTATTATTTTAATTATGCTTCATCGAATATAACATGATGCAAAAATGACAACTAGTTTAATTATTAATTTTTAATAGTAAGGTTTATACTAAGTAATGAAGTGAAAAGCAGTATCACAAAATGAATGAATGAACGACAAACTTGATAATTAAGGCGGAAGACACAGCGCGCTTTTAACGTTGAATGTAGCGCTTGATCACATCACTAGGAATGTTCGTTCTTTCTCGGAATTGACATTGACAAGTTATCATTCAACAAAAAATGTCTCTTGTAAGGCGGTTTTCTCGTGTTTTTACTAATGTTAGACCAATAATCAAAGTAAATAATAGATGCACTAGCAGTCTTTTATCTGATTCAGATAGGAAATTTAAATGGAATGATGGTATAAGCGGCTATTTCGGTATAATAGCGGCAGCGGCAGGATTTTTAGGTTATGTTAGTTTAAAAGATAAATTGTCCGCTGCTACAGTAGTTTCGAATGATTTGAAGGGCAGACGGGAGAAGTATAACTTTATTGCGGATGTTGTAGCTGTTTCTGCACCATCAGTGGTGTATATTGAGATAAAAGATGCAAGAAGAGTGGATCTATTTAGTGGACCTATTACCTTATCAAATGGTTCCGGATTTATCGTCAAGGAAGATGGATTAATATTGACAAACGCGCATGTAGTCGTGAATAAACCCAATGCTGTAGTTAGTGTTAAGCTTATGGTGAGTATATTTAATTTAAACTGAATACAGTTACTGTAAGTGGTTACATGTACGTAAAGTAGATATACATATTTCCTAATAAACAGTGTCATCTTCGTATTTATGGGAATACAGGCTTATGTGCGAAAGGGAGTTACCCTTTGGAGTTATCTATATAGTGGCCATCGGCTAAAATGCTTGTGTCAGTTAAAATTACAGATAGTGAAATTAAAAATCATTCAATATTGCATTCATTGATTAGACAATAGACTTTAATTAGATCTGTTGCAGATCCCTAGTCATGGATGTTGTAGGAGTTCAACAACACCCCTGTGTCTCGAATATCTGTGGTGCTGTTTCAGCATTGGTTTTAAAATCATGAAGTTGATTCTGTCAAATACCAATCTGAATTTTGTTTGCTGAATTTCATATGTAAATTTTATCT
The DNA here is from genome assembly GCA_036419045.1 of Scirpophaga incertulas. Lineage (NCBI taxonomy): Eukaryota > Metazoa > Arthropoda > Insecta > Lepidoptera > Crambidae > Scirpophaga > Scirpophaga incertulas. The sequence continues at coordinate 14,367,434 of CM071630.1, read as the reverse complement.
GATCCCTCGATTTTAATGTAAATCATTCTGAGGCAAGCTGCATCCCCCTACCTATATTAATATTTAATATCATTAAAAAGTATCTTATTTTAACAGGAAAAATCAATCTATTGCAACTGTGATGCGTACAATGCTCCTATATATTTTGTGTATTAACAAACAAACATTTTCTCTATTATGGTTTTCTTATGTTTTGCATTTTCTAACTTATAGGATGGTTCGACTCACACAGGATTTGTTGAAGACTATGACCTTAAATCTGATCTTGCTACACTAAGAATACCCATGAAGGGTTTGCCTACAATGAAGCTGGGTACTTCAGCAGATTTAAAGCCGGGCGAGTGGGTACTGTCTATTACTAATTAAATAAAAAGTCATTGAAAATCTTGCAACATATATTTTAGTAGAACTACATTGTATTAGTTTTTTTCAATGTCCTTAAAAACTGATTAATCGTTTTTATTTCCATTAGTTGGAAGGAACCCTTATGGAGGCCTATAACATAGGTTTCTCATTTTCTGATATGTTCTGTAAAGTCAACTCTTTCATAGGAGTTGCTTATTGCATGTAAATAGAGATCATAGTTGTATAATTTGTAGCAATGCAGCCCATAGACCAGTCATTGATATATATGAGGAGTAATTTATTGAGTTTCCTTACTAAATGTGCAAGTAAAGAAACTCATACAAAGAAATAAAAACAAAGACATCTATTTAACAATGATTTGCTTTAAGAGAAATATCTAAAATGAAATCATAAATAAATTCAAAAGAAAAGCAAATCATCCACTTACACTGCATACTTTAGCAATTTTGGTATGAGTTGCTAACTAAACAAAATATTATTTACATTTCATTCAGACTCAATTTTTTATTATTTACACACAACAGAGAACCTAAAAGTCACAACAACTTTTTTTAGGTATTATATAAAAAAAATATTGTTTAATTATTTCTTAATAAAACCAACAGCAAGTTCTTAATATAGATAGTTATACAATTGATAATAATAAAATTTTAATATAAGTTTGATAGTATGGCCAATAACTGGATTCTCTTAGAAGAATATCAAATTACAGTTTTCCTAATTGCAATAATGCTGATGATGACTGATTTAATTTATTGTTAAAAATTTTATAAGTAAGTAAGATTCAGTGATTGAATATCTAACAGGACTTTTCCATCTGATCTCTTAAATGATTGAGTCCTGTGTACATACTGGACTTTTCCCTATCACGTCTCTATTAATGTTTGCTCCAACTAGAAATTAGATAACTCTTTTAACTGAGTGGAAATCACTAAATATTAAGATTAAAATGATTGACACTTAAGACTTCTTTAATATGTGTGTATTAAAAATGTATGCAGCTCGAGAAATGTCCACCCGAACAGCCATCATCACATCTGTCATTTGTGTCAATAATGACAATGGCGCGGGTCAAGAGAGTGGTTCTAATATTTGAGTGTAAAAGCTGAGTCTAGTGGTGATCACGTGACAAAGTCCACAATAGTACATAATGATTATATTACAGTTTTAGTTGTTTAAGTATACATCATCTCATTTTACATCTCAACCTTCTTACAGCCATCAATATTACACTGAAATAAAGCCTAATTATTATTCAAATATTGTATACAGGTGGTAGCTATGGGCAGCCCCTTGTCACTAAGCAACACTGTCACTGCTGGAGTGGTTAGTTCTACCCAAAGAGCTAGTGAAGAGCTTGGCTTAAGAGGTACCTATCTCTTTTTGTTTTTAGATAAAATTGGCTTATGCTTGATTGTAATAATATCTATTATTAACTCAGTATAGTACTTTGATACAAGATAAAAAAAGAACAGTTTCTCGAAAATTTTAGTTTTAAAATATTTGCATAAACAAATGAAAAATTTGCAGAATAAATCATTTTACTTTGTATTTCCATTAAATAGATATTTGAAACATAGACCAATCATGGCCTTCTTCAGTTTAATAGAAAATAAAAAATGTATTTTTAAAATTGCACATATATTTTTGCTTTCTAGATCTTTTGTCCAAAAAGTAGTTATGAAAAAGGACTTCGATAGTTTCATTATCATTTGAAATGAAAGCTAAAAATACCCAGTGCTATATAATAAAGCTTTGACTGCAGGTCTAACACTAACCTACAGTAATCAAAACAAAAGGAATTAATCAACTACTTTGCACAAACCCTGGATAGTGACACTTACTTAAGATGCGCTTCAGAAGTTACATTAGCACGCAAGTACAATAGGTAGGGTGGTCATGGAAGATAAGCTGCATAGCGCCCCCTTACCACCTTCCAGAATAGCAGCCTTTGTATTGATTTCGCGATGTTGGCGTTTCTTCCCATCGACCCTTCTTGTGATCGAAGCATTTATGTTTGAATAGCGCATGTGGTAAGAGAGACTGCTGGCACCCAACTTGTCAATACATATCCTCTTCAAATTTGGTTATTTGTTGAATATCATTATTAATTTGTTCCCTTTACGAATTACAGGCAAAGACATGGTTTACATACAGACAGATGCACCTATAACGTTTGGTAACAGTGGTGGACCACTAGTCAATTTGGATGGTGAAGCGATCGGGATCAATAGTATGAAAGTGACTTCTGGCATATCCTTCGCTATACCCATTGATTATGTAAAGGATTTCTTGGCTAAAGGTGAGTTGTGATGACCACACTTACATTTGGCTTAATCATAAGTAGCCACTCTCAAAAGGGAGAGCTTAGCATCTATTTTATCCATAAGAAAATGTGCAAGAATGTATTTACTAACTTGAACATTAATTTCAAGTTCTGAAGATTCTCAGCTTGGAGGAAGGATTCCCTAAAGTTTGTAGGACAACACAACTTGGAATTTACTATCTGCTCTGATATTATTAAATCTCTTCTGTTTCTTGATACTGTTTATTGCTTTGACTCATTTTTATAGCAATATATGGTCATACATATTTTTTTCTGCTTTACATAATTTTGTAAAAATTGAAACAAATGTATATTAAATTACATTTTTTACCATAGGTAAAACCAAGTCACCACAAGTATCCAAAAGATACCTCGGAATTACAATGCTTTCCTTGACACCAGATATCTTGATGGAACTACGGATGAGAGGCACAGAGGTAAGGAATCATGAGTTTGCCATATATATATATATATATATATATATATATATATATATATATATATATATATATATATATATATATATATATAATATATATATATATAGATACAAATGCTCGCATTCATCACACAAACATCTGCCCCCACCGGGATTCGAACCCGGGACCTCAGAGATGGCGACACCTTGAAACCGGTGTACTATCTTTTACTAATTTTACTTTTACTAGTTTTACTTGAACAAATTTTTTCAGTTTTCTTTATTTCTCGTATTGTTTCTTTGTTTTTCAGATGTATTCTATAGTTTTCTTCAAGTAAAGATTTTCTTTCTACATCAGCTTCTTCATACAAAACACAGGTAGCACATCTATCCTTCTTTGGTTAAAAAACAAATAATTAAACCTCGTATTAAATATTATTTCATACTGTCTTTTCGATGCTTGTACTGTATCTGGGTTTTCAATTTTGTAATGTTTGAACCAATCATTATATAAGCGATACATTTTGCTTATGTTTAAATTTTCTGATAAATATTATCGTTTTCTTGTATAGTGTGATTCAACCACAGGAAATAATTTTATGTGCATCAGAATGCTCTCTTCTGTCAACATGCTCATTTTTCGTAGTCTGTTTGTGTGTGTTCCTCTTTTGTCTTCTATTTATTCGTGAAATTTACTTTTTTCAATTGCTGTATAAACCATTCTTTCTGAAATATTTAATGTATTTAAAAATAATTGTTTGCATACCTGTGTTTCAGCTGCATTTAAAGGTAAGAAATATGTTATTGTTTGTACTCTATTGACTTTGTTTGCATTCTTTTGATATCATCCACTTTCACATGTCTTAAAATAAAGTTCCATTGAGTTTCATGGTCTCCTAACCTCCAGTAAGAATCAAATATATTGTGTCTGAATTTTCATTAAATTTTTCAAAACATTTCTTCCTACATTTACATGGTCCTCGAATCGATTTTGAGGGATATTTTTTTTGGATCGTATATACCTGTATATGACTGGCCCATATTCTAAAGCAATTTATTTTTTACAATAATGTTGGATAAAATGTGATACGGTAAATTGTTATTTGTTACCAATTTCCTTAATACTATTACAAGAAGAATAGCATAATAGATGTTACTATTTTCGCGCTTAATACATGAAACAGTAGCCGTTTATTACAGCTATCAGACAGTTTATTCTACACCAGAATAAAGTCGTAATATCGGTTACTGCATTTGCGCTCAGTGAAATTCTCCAGAAAAACAGCGCAATGAATTAATACATTTTTAGACACGTAAATTTTGTGTTGTAATAATGGATCTCGGCTTTTTTTCTCTCAATATTATCTATTTATGTTTCGTAGAAAAAGGTGGTTATGTCGATTAATTTCATTAATATTGCTTCTAAAATTATATTTAAAAATCAGCACATAGCTTTGAAGTCGTAGAAGCCAAAAATCGAATAACATTAAAAAGATAGTAACGTCACTTACCACTTTATTATAACTCAAGCAAGCTCTCTTCATTTTAGGTCTCGCCTTTTCTAATGGGCCAATCTGTCATAAAGCATAAGAGTATTAATATAAAACTTGTTAGTAGTGTGTATTTACTACCTAACTCGATAACTCAAAAGGCAAAACAACGAATTCTCTATACGCTAAACGCCTAAGCCGTTTTGATGATGTTTGCTCAGCGATTATTGGCGCGTTCACTATTGGAGCTTCTCAGTGAAGGTATCTGAAGTTTGCATTCAGAATTGCTTTCAGAATGTTGAAAATAAACAATAAAACAATATAGAAAATCTGATGTTAGTATATATTTGTTAAATTACATTCAATGTATCTTAAATGTAAAAATTGAAATCGATTTAAGTTAAAAAGTTCTTTTAAATGTTAATATACTTTAAAATACACAGAGAAGCCTGAAGAACACATATCCGACATCGCTAGCGGCCTGAGATATGGTTGATTTTTTTTTATTTTGAGACTTTCTTCTAATTGGGGAACTACCATTTTATGGAAAACTATTGCAAATAAATAAATAACAAATATATTAAAGTGGGTGAGTTACAACCTTGCATAATATTTGTTCCGGGAAACATGATGGATACGCGTTCACCGCTCGAGCGGTAGACACAGTTAAAATCCACGTCCTTGTTTTTAATTCATATTAATTAGTTAATCACACTTTCTGAACATTCACTTCGCATAATCAGTTTAATAATATTACCAAGTGCAGTTAAGAAGTAACGGGTGCTGTGTATCACTAAAAATTAAAACCTTATTTTGGGAATATTAATCAACACGAAACCGTTACGAGATACAAAAATTTGGTGGTGACAAGCAGTCTACGAGCGGCAAGACGTGAGGAGACACTGTGACGTGAGTTGACCTTCAAATTAGAAAGGCCGTCTGCGCTGTTACGTCGTGTATCACAACATTTGTTTCGATTATAGTTCGTTATTTCGCCCTGCTGAATTGAAGTAGTTTGGCGCAGTGGCACAGTACAGCCATCAGTGAGCGGGAGGTCCGAGTTCGCAACCCATACACTCGACTTTTTGCGAATTTTCTTTTTGGCTGTTGTTTTCATTTTCTCCGTATTCTTTTTGTTATCACCATGAGCATAAACTGTGCGGGGTGTAATAAACGAATTTCTGATGCATATTTTATGGAATGCAAAAAATGTGCAAAAAGTTACGACTTGATGTGCATCAACATACCAAAGGAGAAATTTAAGACTTTTACTCAGTCCTTCAAGGAACAGTGGCTCTGTCCTTCTTGCACATGTTCTCAGCCTAAAGGAGATAACTCTTCCACACCAGTACGCGGGCCATCCTCTACTGCTGCATCAAAGGATGACGTCAGTGGAAACATAAATATAACACGAGGAGGTAAACCGGGAGTAAAGCCTAAGACGACTAGGGAAGATCCTATGCCTAACACAGAACTAGGAACCCTAATTGTTGAGCTTCGTCAGCTTCGACATGAAGTCACGGAAGTCAAAAAGCAGAATAATGAAATAAAAAACCAAATGTCCCTGATCTCGGAGAATTTATCTCATAACCTGCATGAGTATTCAAAAAAACTTCAGAATGCTGAAGAGGAAATAGTTGCTCTTAAATCTACTTTGGGACAACTACAGCTTAAACTAGCAGCACAGGATCAAGACCACCTGAAGAATGACTTGGAGATCCTGGGGATCGCTGAGCAGGCTAACGAGAACCTACATCAAATAGTAATTACAGCATCACGAAAAGTAGGGGTCCAGTTAGCAGAGACCGATATCGAGGACGTGATGAGAGTCGGTTCTAAGATAAGCAAGCAGCCGAAATCTTCCGCATCTACGAGAGTGTCTCGCCCCATAGTTCTTAAACTACTAAGAAGACGAAAAGCTGAAGAGCTTCTGAGAGCTGCAAAATCTAGGCGAAATCTAACTTCCGAAAACCTGGTCGATGGTCATCCTGCGCCTATCTTCTTTAACGAGCGTTTAACGCGGGAAAACCGGCAGTTATTTCGTGAAGCCAGGAAGCGCACCAAAGAGTACGGATTTCAATACTGCTGGATTAAAAACGGAGGAATACTTGTTAGGAAAGCTGATGGTAAGCCAGCAAAACGTATATACACGAACGAAGAATTGGACGAAAAAGTCGGACCTCCGAAGCATCTTGTCAATGATGAAGACCGAATTCCTTAAGTTAATCCTAGTTTTGTATTTTTCTTTAATAAGTAGTGTTCTGCAAATCCTTTTCTATCTGCAAGGTTTTATTATTATTACACACACCCAACAATTCAAAAATTCATACACACGTACACATATGCACACCAATAAATTCAATTACGGTCCTACACACAAAGCCCCAGTGCTTATATCTGCGGTGTTCTTGGGGGGTCAGCCTATTAAATATTGCATCTTTATTTTGAAGCTTTTTTTGCCAAAAGCTAGAAATCGCGTAAAATGAATGACCTTGCATTAGATCTCGATGAAACACTGACAATAGGCTGCCACTTGCTTGAGAACATTGAGGCGTGCGCTGACTTTATGCTACCTACACACAATTTTAAAACGCTCACTTTAAATATTCGCAGTATACAGCATAACTTCGATGCCTTCTTAGTAATCTTGAAACGCTCCAAAGTCAAGTTTGATCTTATAGTTTTAACGGAATGTTGGCTGAACGAAAACACTTTCATACCACACTTGCCAGGTTTCACTGCTTTTCATACAATCAAATATATTAATAAGAGTGGCGGTGTGGTAGCTTATGTTGGGGATTCGTGGAATGTTCAAGTAGATGAGTCGACTTGCGAGGACTGCAACTGTTTAGAAATTAACTTTGGTGCCGAATTTGTAGCTCTTGCAATATATCGTTCCCCTTCTTTTTTAAACCCAAATAACTTCATTCTATCCTTGGATAGCACTCTGACCAAATTCGCAATAAAAAAAACATTATTCTTACCGGCGACATCAACATCGATTTATGTGCTGACCCAATGAGCGAGCACTGTAGTAACTACGTATCACTACTAACGGAACACCAATTATTACCAGCTATACATATACCAACAAGAGGAGATGCCTGTCTTGACCATTCCTTTTTAAGAAATCCGAGGAATGCTTTGGGCTTAGTTTGCGTCTCTGATCTGACGGATCACTATATTTGCATTGCAGCTATGTCAACACAGCAACCAAAACCTACAATAAAACGTTTCCAACATAGGACAAACTACAGCGCTGTACTCGAGGACCTTGGACGTATAGATTGGAACGTTGTTATTGACAGTCATGATGCAAATGATGCAGCAAATATCCTCAATAACGAAATCATAACAGCTATCAACTGCAACACTAGAGAGAAAGTAATAAGTCGTTCCAAATTCACTTTGAAGCCCTGGATTACACCAGGTCTAATAAGGTGTCAAAAACATAGGGACAGACTTCATCTAAAAGCCAGGAAACATCCCACAAACGATGTTATTCAGTTAACATACAAAAGATACCGCAACTTTCTTAATAATTTATTGCGCAAACTTAAAACCGAGTACGAAAATCAGATGCTAATAAATAATAAAAACAACCCAAAAAAGCTCTGGCAAACCATAAAAGTCATCTGTAGTTTAAATAAATCACGCGAGCAGCCAGTAGGTTTATTAAAAATCAAAGAAAATGATGTCTCTTCTTTGAATCACTGCAACAATTATTTTGCTAGTGTTGGAAAAGTCTTAGCAAATGAAATCTTGAAGAAACTCTCGACTACGCAAGAAACTCTTGCAGCCGCTATAAGATTAAACACGAGAACAAAACTCATTCTTTTTTGTCCCAACAGACGAAGACGAAGTAAATAAGCTTATTTGCGACCAAAGACTAGACAGCTCTGCTGGAATAGATAATTGCACGCCTACACTGCTCAAACAAATAAAAAATCTGATCCTAAAGCCCTTGACACATTTATTCAATCTCAGCATGTCTACGGGTGTCTTTCCTGAAGTTTGGAAGACAGCAATTATCACTCCTATACACAAAAATGGAGACAAAGGGAATCCCAGCAACTATCGCCCTATTTCCCTTCTCATACTATTCTCAAAGTTACTGGAAAAGCTGGAATCTTTCAAGACGCTACTTGGAAAAAACTTACAAAGCAGCAGAGGCTGGTTTGATGCTGGTATCTGAGTGGTTGAGAAGAAATCTGCTTACGCTGAATGTGGACAAAACTAAGTATTTAGCCTTTCACAAGACACGTGCTTCCAAGCCCCCTTCTTCAGCTGAAATAAGATTGCACGATTGTGATCTGAGAAATGAAGGGTGCCTTACCTGTAACTGCTATCCTATAGTTCGCGCTCAAAATATCAAATACTTGGGGGTGCTAATCGACGAAAATATGAATTACAAAAGTCAGGTTGCTAGTCTCGCTGGCCGAATCCGAAAAACAGCTTTTATTCTGAAATCATTACGACCCTCAGCGCCCGTAAGTACCCTGACTTTAGTATATAAAGCAATTTGTCAGTCCCTTCTTGTATACTGCATACGTGTTTGGGGTGGCACAGCTAAAACAACCATGATAACACTCGAGAGAGCCCAGAGGTCGGTTCTAAAGATCATGCTACATAAACCATTTAGATACTCTACCGACCAACTTTACAGATATAGTAAAGTTCTGCGAGTTAGGCAACTTTTCATATTGAGAGGAATATCCTTTACACATAGCATTGCTCTTGCTTCCCCGGATTATGGTAAGCTAACTGCCCGACGTGTATACAAACTTCCAGTGCCTTCGGCTCGTACCACCTTCGCTTGTCGTCACCCTTTTTATTTGTTACCACGTCTTTATAATAATGTATGTCGCTTAGTAGATCTAAGGGGATTAAATAACCGTCAGTTACGGGGTTTCTGGAGCCCTGGCTTATGGGATTGACTTACAATGAAATTGAAAACCTGCTGACAAACTCTGTTGTGCTGCATCTTGCGAACCTCCAAACAATTGATCATTAAAAACGCACACATAATACATACACAAACACTAATACAAACATACATTGACACATACACACACACACACATAATCACACACACGTTATCTTCCCAGTTTTTTTTTTTTTTTTTTTTGTTATGACAGACTTAAAATTAGTTAGTTGTTTGCTTACTTTTATATAAAATTTTGTCAAAAATAGTTTATTTATTATCACTAGTTGCTCGAGCTGTGTAATACCACTATTATTTAATTAGTAACTATAGTCTGAACTCTGCGATACAAGCCAGGCTTAGTGCAGAGATCGGTAGAAATAAGTCTCTTAATGTAAACATTATGGCAAATAAATAAATTATTATTATATTATTATTATTATTAAACAGACCCCATATTAAAGCACAAGACTAGATCTTGATATTGTTGTACAAAATAATCTTTGAATTTGTTATGGAAATTTTAATTAATTTAGACAGTTATCTTATGGCTTGTGCTAATTCTGTGATAAGATCATTGGTTATGGAACATGATGTTTTAAGGTGCTTAAGTACTTTCTAAAACTTTGGTATCTTTATAAACTTGTGTGGATGTTTTGATACCTTTTTCTCAAAAATAAACCTTAATCACTCTTTTGTAGCTAACACCCTATTAAATCATGCCGCACGATGTCGGATATGTCCATGTTGTACTTAATTGACTAATATCCTTAAAGTTCCTTAAGAGTATCAATACGGTCACTCTTTTTTCATCATCTCAATCTCAAAATTTTCTCATCCGTAATCAAAATTTTTCTGTGACCTTCCTTTGCGTACGACCTAAGTGGTTGTTTTCTTCTTTAAATTATCAGCTAGGTAATGCGTAAACCACTGCGTCTCTTATAGGCTGCAAGTCATTAGTCATCTTTTAAAATACTCGTTCACTCACAAGATGACAATCTAATAGGATTTTCCCCTTATTGCTTTGATCGGTTATTCATACGATCTTTGCGTGGACGGCGTTATTTTAATATACTGACAAACTGCGGGGTTTTATAGCCCGGTACACAAATATGGGACTAATAAATACCAAGCGGATGGAAAGTATCAAAATTATTTATACTTCACTATAAAAATAGCAATGGAGCTACGTTTCGTAATGCTATCACAATGATTCGATTCTCTTTGTCACCCCATTTCATTTTAATACCACAAAAATATTTGACAATCCATTTTTGCAAAAAATGAACATTCATAGAAGAATGACAGATTCCAAATACAAATATAATATTTTCTTTATTTTTATTTATTACACTATTTATGGCCAGACTAAGTATAGTATTGAACAAATCAGATTATATATAGAGCAGAATGAACTGCTTAAGAAGGATCAATAAAGTTGACATCGAAGTATTTGTTTCAGATACCGCCTGATATTCACTATGGCGTGCTGGTATGGAAAGTGATCATCGGCTCGCCTGCATACAAGTATGTAATAAACTCTCATGAATTTGTAATACAACTGTTTACAAACAAGCAAGGTGACCTGATGGTAAGTGTTTATAGTACTAGCAGAGTTTTTTTCTGCCTAACCACTTAGACATTTATTCCTGAAACCTGCCAAGTAGAAATTCAATAACTATGCCTTCTACACTAAAATTCGCCTTTTATTAAAACGCGCAAGATAAAAACTATTGACACTTAGACCCAATTTCTTCACTCAAATTTATTCTTAGAGTAGACAATTGCTAATTTCACTAACATTTCTTTGAACAATCCGAAATGGTATGCTATCTCTTTTTGTCATCACTTAAATTATACAGAGGAAATGTATATGTTTGTACCAAATAAATTTAACAGCTCGACCGATAATTGTTATATAATATAACCGAAACTAAAAGATTATGACAGTACGCCATTTTATATTTTTAATTAATTACAACAATGGAGTTTTCGTCAAAAGAGACATTTAAAGTCAAAATATGTTATAAGATGAGGAATCGGAAGGTGTCTGTATTGTAGACAACCCGCACTATTCGAGCTTGGTTGGCGTCCTAATAGAGTTGAAGTCCTAATCTCCCTGAATTAAGGTTCATCATCCTCGGTGGAGTCGTATGCCGATTGCGATGATGATCGATGATGATGATGATAAACATCGAACTTTCAGAGGCGGCCTACAACCAGGCGATATAGTGACCCACATAAACCAACTCCCGGTGCTTAGCGCGGCAGAAGTATACAAAATTCTAGAAAAAAGTAGCGGGAAATTAAGGTTGGAAGTTGTGAGGGGAGGACAGAAAATCTCCCTTTACGTAGTGCCAGAGGAGCCGCAAGGGTAGACTAGGTGAGATTAAAATGTGAACTTAAAAGAGAGAACATCTGTAAATCATGCAATTACTTAATTTCATTACAAAAGCAGCAACTTAAAAGACTAAGATTATAACTATTCCATGCTTTAATGAATGGCATCAAAATAAAACTTATCAATTGGCATAGAACTATATTTAGCGAAGGATTTATAAAAATCTTTGTTTAATTTAAAGTGGGAATAAAAATCTGTACTTATTTTGCAGATATACGTGAAGTTACATGAATGACAAGTTATTAATAAGTTTTTCGATTATTTTTATACACAATGGCGTTCTCAAACTGTTATTAATATTAGTTAATGCTCTGGCGATATTTGCTACACATTACACTCACTTGTAATTGAAAACAAATAGTAAAAAATACCCATTCTTGAAGCTTATGTATCTAAAAATGTATAAGGCAGAAATCGAACATACGATCGAGCTTAAAGCTCATACATTAATAGTTCGATACAGTACCTGTTTTAATATTCTATTGCTGTGTAATTACATTTTATATGTGCGACTATTTTAATGTAAATTTGTAAATATCTTTGAATAAATTATTGATAATGGAGTTTACACTTTTATTTATCTTTGTATTGGATAATATATTTTATATTTATTAGTAATCCTCACCACATAAATTAGTTGGGTACCACAGTCGGGTATACTTACACTGTCATCATTTAATTCTCAAATCTTCTATACTGACAATGTTACATTTGATGTGAGGAAACTTAAAGTATATTTGGTTTTTTAGAATTATGACCAAAAATGCTTTAAAAATTAAACTTAGAAATAAATGTAATTAAATAGATAATGTTTTTGCCACAACACAGACATTCGTACATATAATACCGAAGAAACAAAATTTTTAGTGGCTTAAGCTTAAATTTATAGAGGCTCGGTATATGATTGTCTGACGACACAAACACCGATTTTCAGTCGTCACTCAGAGATGAAACGCACGCAAAGTTAACTGTGCTATTCAAACTAAAACAGGTACTTGATTTAGATACTTGTTTTAGTTTTAACGACCCGCCCCGGCTTTGCACGGCTGCAATGCTTATCTACGTCCCTGCATTTTAAATTTGTAATATCTTTGGAAATATTTACTTAAATTACATGCTGTAAAAAGCATATTGATTTATAATAAATGCACAATTTATTTACTTAGTTGGATAAGGATTAATTCTGTATTGTTTAAAATCACTTCGTAAATAACCATTTTTTAGTAAAGGATAAAAATGATTATGGTGGGTTATCCCTAAGAGAGAGATATACCATCGTATCAAAATTCGTTGCGTAGTTTTATAGATCTAAGCATACATAGAGACAGACAGACCGCGGATAGCGACTTTGTTTTATACTATGTAGTGATATTCCACAATGGCACACAAACACACAATTAAAAAATGTACATATACTACGTACTTGGTATAAATATAAAATAAATACAATTGAAATACAAGAAATAATTAAGTTTTTTTTATTATTAGTGACAATTGAAACTACCTCGGAATGCTACCGTACGATAACGATAGCTTACAAGTGGCGCTCTATACGGTCTAACTCCATACCAATCATAAGGCGTTGTGAATATGAGCTTCTCCAACAAATACAGGTCTTTTGTGTTTTTTACACCAAAACCGAGACACAAAAGATGCATTCGTCTTCGTATTTCCATCTTTAACGCTTTCTGAAGCAGCAGAATCAAATTTTGCGTTCTTGAGAGTTGTCTCTAGAATTGAGTCTGGAAAGAACTAATGACTCACATAGCAATCACATGTGACTAAGATATTTTCGTATCTTTTATAGTACATATACCGAAATGTTCATTTTATCATAAATTTATGACATCAAACTGACTTAAATTAGGCAATCATCTATTAAAAACTGTATTCAGTTTATATTAAATTGTAGGGCACTGCCCTATTTGTCCAAAAAATTAATCATTGAATCACATAGTTGGTTTTCTTCGCATATATGTTGAAAAACTAGTTGGCGCTCTTATCGCGCTTGTCTACAGGGTTATTAATATCACCTCGTATGTAAGGACCAACACTTTACTGAGGATGTACAGTAAGTAAGACGTCAAGATTCATACATGCACTGACGAGTAATGTGTTACGCCTAATGTAAAAGGTTATTGTGTATAATTAAAACCAAATGCCGCAGGTCTCTTTTTGTGGATATCCAAAATCAAACTGCTTATTGCGACTATACCTTTTGTGAAAAGACCAAAAACTAAACAAAATTGTACATCGATATATGGCCATCTTGATCGTATTAGCTCGCTTAATACCTCAATGTTCAAGGAAATTTTGAGTCAGTAAATATATATATATATATATATATAATATATATATATATATTATATATATATATATATATATATATACATTATATCGTATCCTAAACGGTCCCATTCATAGCACGGTTCCCACATGTCTAAAACTGCAGTAAGCGTCCGCTCGAACGAGCGTATTTCAATCTGCAGTGGAAATCATTCTCGACGCGGAACACACATACTTTTTACAATTTTTTGTGGAGCTAACAGTGTTTTCATTTTGTCATATATGTACTCTTGCTAATAAGCAAGAGTACATATGTACTGTATAAATAAGTAATAACTTATACATTTGTTAACCTTCTCATGAACATTTAGCAGTTAGGTTATCTGTAATTTAGAGCGAATAACGTTTTTTTTTTACTAACATAGTATTTCCTAATAAAGAAAAACCTTATTAGGAGTCACGTCTAAGTTAATTTGAAAACGATGGAAGTAAAATAGCAAATCTTTACTTTTAGTAATGAAAAAATTATCACAAACTTCAACTTCTATGAAAAAAAGACTCATGGTCTGCTCAATAGATGGAAATCGCTGTTAAGGTGATACAAAGAGTTATACTCGTATTCTTTCGGATAATAATCGTACTTACCAAACTACTGACAGATACTGGTAAAAGTGTAATCCAACGTGGGGTGGTCTGTCGTGAATTCAGTCGCTGCACTTATAAAATATACAAAAATATGCGAGGACTCCTTTTCTTTTTCCTGTTACACTGACGCCATTTCTAACTTACCTGTCTGGCGCAGGATTAAAAAGAGAACGTAACTGTTTGCAAAGTGGTTTTGCAACTCGGAAGCTAGGTATCTACGCTCGCTCGGGGATCCTTAATCATTTTACTTATGACTGGTGTTGAAATGCCGATGGCTTCAAATGAATGAATGAATGAATGATAACTTTATTGTAATAAAAAACAACATTTACACATGTATTATACATACTATCTAAATACTATAGTACAAAAGGCGGCCTTATTGCCAAAGCGGCAATCTCTTCCAGGCAACCTAAAAGTAATGGAAAGTTAACATAAAAAACTTGATTGACGGGAGATACAAATATTAAATATATATTTATAAAATGATGTAAAATACATATACTACATAAAAACTAATATACATTCATATACTACATAAAATACATGTACTAAAACACTACAAACAGTAATGGAGAATACTAATTTTCCAGCTGCAAGAAATGCGTTTTGATCGCTCGCTTGAAAGAGTTGGCTTCAAAGATGCATGTATTCGGGCTCTTAAAATATCTAGCGAAGATTGATAATGACAAACACTCCAGCATGTTAAGACGTTCGAATTGATGACATAATGTGGCTTTAAATATAGTGTCTGTTATCATGAGCTGTGTTTATGATTCACTTCTACTAATAATATACCTTAGCATGAATAGTCTAATCCAAAAAAACGGATTATTTAGCCAATATCAATTTTAAATATGTCTGTTAATTGATAATAATCTAATTGTCCAGTAATCTTAAGAAGTTAAATGTTTGTATTTAATTAATTAATGTGATTTTAAAATATGAGTGTATTTTATATATAAAAGGTAAGGTACTATATATATCTCGTAGTAATAAACCAGCTGTTTTAAGATACATATTTAGTTTGGTGTGTTGCTTAAGCGATTGTTGTTCGATTGCACTATTAGTTCAGAAGTGTACTATTTGGAAAATTGTATAGCATTCTCAAAATTAGCAAACAAACTCAGAAAGTCTTATTTCGGGGTCCGTAGTACTCCGTACCTAAAAACGGATTTTTGTACGTAGACGAGTTAAAATTAATACCAGATATTCAGATCTGCCATCTGCAAGCAAAAAAATCTTAACTTACAAGTTGACGCAATTAAAAGATGACATGAAGCAACGTCATGTAGCTTAAATATAGAAAAAACCTGAACTGTTTTGTACTTGCATCACAAATAATATATAGCGGGTGTTTGGAACTCGGAAAGAAAGCAAAACTTGTAACGTGCTCGAGTACAACTCGCACTCGTTGACACGTTTCATCAAATCACTATTCAAAATATTGCTTGTGTTTGATGACTGAATGATATGAGGCAGTAATCTATAATTAGCAACACACATAAAGCTGAAGTACTAGTTCGATGCGAAAAATTGTTTGTATTAGATTAACAGCACCTTAATCGATTTTACACTGCAGTTGAAAAATTGAATAAAGATTGGACATTGGCTATGTCTAAAGATCAATCTAAGTGCAAAGATGTATCTATTTAGTTTCTCCTATACCTGTGCTGTAAGTATTACTTTTTTATATTATATATATTTATATCCCTTTTTGAGGAGTTCAGTAGCATACGTCTTGGCAGTCAGCTTTATAAACAATGTGTGAATAATCTTAGCTATAGGGAGGATATAGCGCTCTTTAGTCTCTCGATATGATGTAAGATGTTTACTGGCCATTTGTATCTCACAAACAGGTTTACATGTAAACCTGCAGGTGTACATGGAACTAAAAGACGGTGTGTTTAGAGTTTTGGGGGTAGTTTATCATAGGATTTCTGGAACGCTTTCTTTTCAATTTATTAATTTATAATAGGTCTTTACCTATGAAATGGCCAGTACTGCAGTACTGGCCATTTCAAATCAAAATAGTTTTTGTTAGGCTAAGAATTCTAATTTCAAATTAATTTTGTTTTAAAAACATGGGATTCTTTTTCCAAAAGTAGTCATTTATTTATTGATTAGTGTTACATTTTTATCACATTTCAATCTGTTTCGCCATCATGGATACGTTAAAAATTCGAGTAGGTAATTATGGAATATGAGTTCCGTCGTGGCAGCAACGCGGCACAAGCGGCACGCAACATACGGAGCTAACACTACAAACCAACGCACCACCTGTTATTGGTATGCTCTCTTCCGTTCTGGGAATTTCGACTTGAAAAATAAACCTCGCGGTCGTCCGAAGACTTTGGTTGACAATGACGAATTAAAGGCGATTGTGGATACACAATTTACGGCTGAATTAGCAGCAGCTTTCGACGTTAGCGTCAAAACAATATTGGTCCATTTGCGTCAAATTGGCAAGGTAAAAAAACTTGACAAATGGGTGCCCCACGAACTCAATGATCGCCAGCGCGAAGTACGGCGTCGAGACGTGCCTTGCACTGTTCAACAGACACACAAATGAAGGAATTTTGAACCGCATTGTTACCTGCGATGAAAAATGGATTCTGTTTGATAACCGCAAGCGCTCAGCAAGGTGGTTGGATCCTGGTTCAGCATCTAAGCAATGCCCTAAACGAAAACTTACCCCTAGAAAAGTGATGGTCACTGTTTGGTGGTCTAGCGCCGGTGTGATTCATCACAGCTTCTTGCCGAACGAGATGAGCATTACTGCAGATGTATACTGTGAAGAATTGAACACAATGATGGAGAAACTGGCACATTTCCAACCAGCATTGGTCAATCGCTCTTCTCCACTGCTCTTGCACGACAACGCGCGACCTCATACTGCACAACAGACGGTCTCCAAGTTGCAAGACCTGGGGTTGGAAGTTCTCCGTCATCCACCCTACTCACCAGACCTTGCGCCTACAGACTACCACTTTTTCCAGAATTTGGATAACTTCTCAATACCCGAGAGGCAGTACAAAATGCCTTTGAAGAATTTGTTACTTCCCGTCCAGCTGATTTCTTTAAGAAGGGCATCAATAAACTGCCACTACGTTGGCAAAGATGCATTGATTGCATGGGTGATTACTTCGATTAATACAAATAAAAAATACATGAAAAAAAATCGTTTAAATTTTTTCATGGAAAACGGCAATTTCATAGGTAAAAACCTAATATTAAATCAAAAGCCGACATTGAAACTTTTAATAATCAATAATTACATCCTTATATTGTTTATATGATTAGCATAAAATTACTTAGGTATTATTTAAAATATTGCACTTACTACTTTTTCTAATTTCAAACACCCAGTTATTCCAGTTTGAATTTGCGATCGACTTAAGCACCTAACAGTAAATATTATCTCTGTTAGACAGTTAGGTAGTTATTTAGTTGGTGTTTTGGTGGAATCCGCTGTCTGAATGCAGGTTATTTGTCACTAAAATGTTGTACGATATACAATATTACATATACAAAAATAAATGTATAATTATAACAGCATATCTGTTGTACTTTTTAAATATTTTCAAAAACTTCTATTTTTGACGGTTTCTTTTTCTTTGTGCAAGAACTAACCTGGCATTTAAAAAATCGTGACTACGTGATATTCGGATTTATAGCGTTAATTTCATGTCTTACCGGATTATATATACTTATTTATATATATATATATATATATTTTTGTAAATAAATATTTTTTTTGCTTCCCTAGATCTTAGCATTCTATGCTATGGGTGAGAAAGGTTTCAAATCATGTGAGTATTAATAGGTATAGGTACTCTATTTGACCATCAGTTAGGTCGAGAGACGAATCTTACTATGGAGTGAATTAGCGCACAAGGTACCTACTTGTTCACTCGAGACCTGTAGGATGCGGGTTACATAAACTTTCAGAAACACAGACGCCGCGCCTGGGTACCAGACCGCTCCTTGACAATGCGTACGATAAACGCTCGTGAAGAGGACCTCATGCATATAAGTGCATTATCTTCCAAGTAGGAACAAACCCAGCTGTTCTCGTACAGCTGAAGTCCCAATTCAAAATGGAAACACAATTCCTGAAAGGCAATTTGTACTATACTGACAGACGTAATTTTTCATGAATGAGCTAAGTATAGTAGTTTTGTCATCAACCTGATGATGTGATATTTATTCTATTTAGGTACTTTTGAAACCACTAGGCAACTATTGTGTTTATTGTGGAGTTACTGCTAATTGATGATTGTCTATATTCAGGAGCTGCCACATGTAGCTACGTTATAATTTTCAAGTGGATATGTGTTATTAGAAAGAATAGCGAAAACTACTTGAAAAATGTAGTAGGTGCGGTCAATCGGTCACTCAGATAAAAATTACAACTACCTTATTGGATTTTTGAAGAATCACTAATCCTAGCTAAGAATCGAAACACAATTGAAAAATAAACAATTATAATAATACTAGCGGACCCGACAGACTTCGTCCAGTCAAAAAGATTTGTAAAGTGACAATTTTTATGTTCCTACTTGAAATGACATATGATGACATTAAATTTGTTTGACAGAACTAACGTCACTTTTTTGTCTTGCCAAAGGTTCAAATTGGCTTTTAAGTATTAATACAAATTGTTTGTATAAAAATGTTGACTTTACACTTTTTCAAATTTTATTTTTTTTATTTTCTCTACGTACAAACCTTCTCTGGACTTCTACGAATAATTCAAGACTAAAATTAGCCAAATCGGTTAAGGCATTGTTGAGTTATGCGCTTACCAACACATTTTGCGATTCATTTTTATATATAAGATTATTACTGGGAAATTTATTATAAATAATTATAATTAGGTAGACGGCAATTTTTAAAATTCTATATATAATGAGAGTACTCCTTTAACTGAGAAATATTGTAGAACCAACAGTATACCTGCGCCTATTACTTTCGAAGATACATCGACACATTTGCAGCGCTGTCGCGGTGCGCGCGCTCAAAAACGCTCCGTACTAAAAGCACTGCAATCATGACGTCATAATTAAGTATACACGCCTAATTTGTATGAGCGTATAAACAAATATCAAAATACCTTTGTTATTTGTATGTTTATAGGTATACTTTCTATATAAAAAAAAATGTTACATTTAATGTGTGAATGCTAGAAATATAATAATTGCACATTTTTTATAAATCTAATAACAATTTAATAAAAAAAAAATACTGAAATTGCTCAAATCAGATTATTATAGTATAAAAACGCCCCTAATCAGTTGTAGTCGTCTTACCCTATTAGAGTGAGGTTCCACTGGACTACTAAACTGGAATTCTTGAGATTACAACCTTAATAGATAACTTTCAAAATTCAGCTATATTATTATATAGAACATATGCACTGTTAGTTTTATCTTATAAATAAATTATTTTAACAATATCGTAACATTTTCGTAAATTGTTTGTTACCTAAAAGCGACATCACAAGCGCCATCCAAAATAATAAAGACAAATTAAATTGATTGTTTCGCTATATATATATATATATATATATATATATATATATATATATATATATATATATATATATAATATATATATATTTGTTGTTAATAAATTGTTAAAAAAACATTTTATTGTAATGACAGCATGGAAAGATGGAAATAAAGCTATTCTTCGACTGGGACCAGATTCCTTCGAACAGAACACAGGTGATTTTGACAAAATTTTACATTTGGGACACTATAATTATCTGAAGTATGCAATACAATATTAGTTGATAATTGCATAACCTCTAATATTGTTTACGCGCTGTGATCGAACGGACAGGATGACCAAAAGTAGACAGAATGAACTGGAAAGCTTTTGGGGAGGCCTATGCCAAAGATTATTTATTTACATTATAATAAATAATAATAATCAGTTAATAAATTAGTAATTTTCTGTGATCAGAGCAATTTTATAGATTTTATATGTAACTATGTAAAATAACAAGCTTCATTCTAACTAGAAATGATATAATAAGTAGATCTAACTAGTAGTAAAATCTTATTTATTAATATCGCTTACAGATCGAACAGGAACATTACGTATAATTTGTTCTTGGAACATCTAATGTTTTGAGATACATCAATACTTTTTATTACTTACATATTGATTTTATATCAAGTGAAATATTATTAAATACCTAAATACTCACTTTATAAACGATCGATTAGTCATTAAGTTAAATGATATTAAGAATTTTAGAACTATGTTTTATATAATACATCGAAATTGCTTGAAAACGGGAAACAATTAAATTTTGGACCTAGTTTTTTGGGCAATGCAATGTGAGTAAAATTACTCGTAAAACGCGAAGATAATGTCAAAGACGAATGTTATGTTCATGGTCGAATCTTGGATTTCCGAATGACCTGTCTGAAGGTCAGTTCAATTGTGATTATTATTTTACATATAACAGGAGAGGTACATAAGTTCATCAGTAAGTTGAAGTCAATGTACTTTCCATGTTGATGTTGACGATAATACCTACAGTTAAATATTGAGATTGAGTATAATTTGTGGCGTGATTTTATAACTAAATCGGTAAGTTGAAGTCAATGTACTTTCCCTGTTGATGTTAAACATTTTCTAACTTTATCATTCTAGTGACTGTATCGTATTTGTTAATTGAAACGACCAATAGCTATATCTAAAACGCACTCGATTACGATTACGGGTGAACCAACTCGATACAAAATAACCATAATGATATTGAATTCCGAATAAATGAGTAATTGCCTCGTATTGACCTAGTTGTATCTAGATTTATCTCGTAATTATTAACAATGTTTTTAAAATGTTCATCTTAAACTGTCACTTCTTAGATGCACACGGTAATTGGATAAATCAGATACCTTCGAAAATAGCTCGTATTGCTGAGTATGGGAACAACAAAGCTAATTCTATTATCTACAAAATTGTTAAAGGTTTGTTTTTTTATTGAAACATATATATGCTCACAGCTCTTTCTTATCCAGGCAGACACAAGTTTTCATTTACTACTACTACTTTACTAGCGTTCTCACCTCTCATCAATACTTTGATACACACTTGGTGGTTCAGGATATTCTGAACTTTTTCGGGATGTCCACTGTTTCGTTACAAGAATACCTCTCTAGATTTGATTAAAATAAATGTAAAAGTTACTAATTATAATTTTTCGTAAACGTCGCACACAAGGATTTATAAGTATACTGAGTCGTGAGCGTGAGTGCAGTCACAAACACACAAGTAGAACAAATTATTGCGGTTATGTTGAATCACGTGACTTATTTTGTGTTTTTTGTATTACCTTTATTATTTCTACTTCCTCCGATCTAATGTACTTATCTAATTTAAATTTACACAAATAATTATAATTTAGTTGATTAATTTATGATTATTCTACGTTTTATAGGTGCACCGAAAGTGGTAAAAACTTTGATGGAAAGAAATCGTAAGTTCTCGTAGCTATATAATAATAAACATGTAATGTGCAACTACCTACTGTAGCGCTCTACTGTGCTTCGGGATTCATTAGGATGATGGTCCTCAAATAAAATTTTCTTTACAAATCTACGTCATAACCTTACGGTTACGTACATGGTTTTAAAATACCTTAACTAAGGTGACTCTTGTGCGGCCACAGGTGCATTCATGGATGTACGTATTAATCTCATGCATGCGTTGTTTCGCATTTAATTTTCGTAAAACAAGGAGCAAAGAAAAGAAATCCCACAACGGTTTCACCAAACTACACTACCAGAGTTCTATCATTAAGACTAATTATAATTAATGAATCCAATTTCTTGTTACATAATTATGTAACAAGAAATTGGATTCATTTGTTAATCAGTAATATTGATAGATGTACACAGATGTGACGTAACTATGCCATCTGGGCCCCTTTTATTTTTTTTTATTTCGAGCGGAAATGCTCCTTGTGCACCATGTCACTACGCTACCTAGGTGTGGCCGTGTGTGGGGCTCTCCGGTCAAACGGACCGGCCTACCCACTAAAACGCACGGTGTCCTCTGAGCCCGTATCATGGGCGCGTGGCGGGGTGCGCTCTTACGATTCTACCGCCACTAATACCATCTGGGCCCCTAGCAAATTCTTTTGATGGGGCCCTATCAATACAAATTTTTAGATTGTACTTAGTTTAATTTTACTAACCTACTTATGTAAGTTATGTTCCAACACTAACAACAATTTTATTTTCAACACTAAGTATTTGTTTATATATTTATATTCATTCACATTTCATTCTATACGTTACACCGTTGGGCATGGGCCTCCTCTTTTAAGTAAAATGTAATGATCTATGTGGTTCGCACGCTAGCCCAATGCATATTGGAGACTTTACATTCATCTTTCATTCACTAGCTTTTCAGTGAATGCTTACATTTACAATAAAATAAAAATAACAAGTTAAATTTAATAATATATTTATTAAGAAAAATCTTTGATCCGCAAAAGTGTTTATAACATCATCAAATTTTACAGATCGAGCCATAGAATTGTCAAAAAACAAAATAGCTATAAGTTACGTAACCTGTCTTGTCCCATAGAGTTTCTTAAATAGGTTTTTATTAATTTTAGTTTTGAAAACGATAGTTCAGCTCTAGCTGCTTTCACGGGAATTGTAAGAGTTATCACCCAATTGTAAGGTGTAGGTGTGCATTTTCGTCCCGCCTCTACCAAAACTACAAATATGAGAAATAAACATAATATTACTTTGTTGATAACAGCTTGGATTGGTGGACATAAATTCATTCAACGGCTAGGAACGGCTTCCTATGATTATGATGACAAAGGTAAATCTACATAATCTTTATTAACCGCCTTCCTATTTTTATTTGAATTTCTGAGATGTTACATCACTAACTGGGTTAGATCTTGAAACATGATCTACATTTCTGCGTAAGTGCTATAAAATCATAGAATTTTGCAACAGTATTATTTTTTTAAGTCGGTAATTGTTACCCGCTTCCTGCTTAGGTCTTTGAGTCCTGTAATGTTTAATTCCGTTGATAGCTGAGACAGACAGTATAATTAATTGGAACACAGTGAACGTCAGACGCCAGCATTGTCTTTTGTATGGTTTATTTATTTTTTAGAATTACCAATGTTTGTTTATAATTTCGCTTTTTCATATTTATTCTTATTTCTTATAATATTAAATTCTTATTCTGACAAATACAGATAATTACAACATACTCTTCAAACTATCTTAAATAAAAACAAACCGTAATTATAAGCGGCGTCTAATACATAACATACATAACATAAGAAGTGGCGTTAAGGTACTCAAATACATCAAGTCGGAATACAGCAATGCATGCAATGCTGCTTTTGAGATAATTTACGAAGTTATGCAACTTACGTATAATTATAATTTCAACTCATATATCCTGAAAAGAGGCTTGAGCCTTTTCTAATAATGTTACATATTTTGTCTTATGTATCTTTTTTCTTAGTGAACAATGCTAGCCCGTTGCCTATGCGTCGACTTTATAAACGTTTAAGTGAAGGACTGAACATATCAAATTGTAATAAATATTTAATAAATTATCATAAAATATTATTTATTAAGATTTCCCAAACATTCTATTTGATGTTTCAGATAATTGGCGTAAGTATAATTACGAAAAACGTGTGTGTATTTTGTATTTTAATAAGTTTTATATACTCGTATTTGCTTTAAACTCATTCAAAGTGACATAATGGGTACTCCTGTTATATTCAAACTCAAAGTTATGCTTACATTGCCGTTATCGTTATCCAGTTAGGGATACAGTGCAAGAAATAATACATAAATTTCAACATATTGCAATAATATAGTATTTTGTCGCGTATTAGTATAGGAGAGAGTCGACAGAAAAAAAGACACATTAGTAATGTGACATTACACAAGATTACTACACTCAGGAGCAAAAAATTTAACGACAGTGTAATTTTCATACAAACATCCTCAACGCACTCACTAAGTATATACTATATACACTTACGTATTCAAAGTATCATGCCTTTATTGTTAATTTATCAACCAACAATATAAGCAGGTAGATTAAACCCCTAAATCAACTCCAAAGAAATAAAAAAATTGCCGTCCCTCATGCTATATACATATAATGTTATGCAGTATTTACGTATATGTTTGCGAAAATTAACAAGTGAGTAGAAATTATTATGTATTGGATATTTTTGTTTTTATATATCTCAATTTTTACTTCAGAGCCTCATAAATAAAATAATAGTTATTTTATTTATGAGGCTCTAAAGTGATTACTTTGATGTTATAATTACAGAGTGACTCGATTTTATATCACCCGAGTTTATTAATTTACTTATTAACATTTGCTGTAGACTTGTAGAAAAAAAGACGTAGGTGATATAGACATGATCAGTTCCAGTTATAATACAAAAAACAATGTTGCTGTAACTTCAACAATCACAGGTATTCTGTTACCCTAATTACAGTAGACTATTTCTATGCCAGGTTATGTTAACTTTAACTGAAGTATTTAGATTACATCAGTCATCAGATACATTGACGTAACAATTAACGAGTGCCAAAGTGCCCTGAATGATATGCTAGAAGTCACTTCAAAGACTTACGTTAATGTTTAATTCATATCATGAAATAATACTTAATATATCTAAACTTAATATATCAAAACAAAAGGAACTAGTTGTTTGCTTTTTACATATCATAACAATTTTGTAGCGAAGTGTTTCTTGATATAGCAAGTGTGTATCGAGTCGTTGCAATCCCGTTCGCCAGCCAATAGCTTAGATGGTCAATGCAACTTATTAATAACTTGACAATATGATTAAACCCTATCAGATAATCGTCTAATTTACTGGCATAGAAATGGTAAATTCAGTTGACGTAAATTCAATGTTTTTTGATTAAGTAATTAATAAAAAAATATTGAATCTACGCCAGCGCCAAAAAGCTTAACTTGAAATATTCTTTAGTTGAGTAGCTATTTGCAATCTATTTAAAATACATTTTGCACATTAAACCCTATGTCGAATATATATTATTTTGATTCGATTTTGGACACGCTATAGCTTTCACCCACTAAATTGCTATAATGTAATAATTTGCCGTCGTAAATTCTATATTTCTTAATTTATAGCTCTTGTTCTCACTGCTGTTCACAGTACTGTTGTATTATTATATTACAGCGTCTACTACCCGAAAACCAGAGCCTGAATGGATGAATGCAATCAAGGAACATGTCAATTTTGTAATTACCAACAACAAAGAAACGGAATCCTTGGATGCCGAAATTCAATCTATTGTAGACTGTTCGTACTTTATACTATCGTAACTCTATATTTCATCATAGTCTTGGTGCTTTGCATACACATGAAATATTATATGTGTTTTCACCCGTTTTAGAGGTCTAATTTCGGCCATTGATGATTCTATGCCACACATAACTGTTTCACAAAGATGTCCACGGTTTGATGTACTATTCGAAGCACTGCCCATGAAAATATTCTAGTCATTAGTATAAACCGGGCTGACGATATTTTTAGTTTTGATTGATAAATTAAAAAAATATATTAAAAGTAAAGTAAATAACATCTTAAAATAATAAAATATGAATAAGTTGGTTAAAAGTATCATGAGGTGCTTACTCACCACCACTGTGGCAGTATGTCTAGAATGTTGTTTATATAATACTCTAATTGGCAAGTCTCATTTTTTGGGCGAGACAGTAACTAAATTCTCTAGTCACCGGCAGCTACGACTAGGCGGTTTTGGAGTTTGGGTTTTAACCATAAAACATACAGAAATTATATTATTAGAGCATGCCACTTTTAAAATATTTCATTTACAGATGTTAATCGTCAATTCAATGTGCAGATCAAACAAATTGACGGTTAGTTTGATATTTTCTTTTTTTATATTATTTAGTTGTTTTATCATAGCTCTAAATGGAAGATAATTAATTTAAAGTTCGAAATCGGTCGATTCGTCTTATGTCCACATTATATTATATATTGGAATGTTCAAAATGTTATGATTAAATATAATCAAATTCTAGCTATTTGTAAAAACTAAATTAGATTAATTCCTTCTTTTAGAAACACACGTCTACATATTAAATATAACATTAAATTACAAAATACTATTTGACATATTACTTACAGAGAGATATTGAATACAGGTTGAGGAACTCGTTTAATACGGTTAATTAGTGTCTCAATATCATGTATTAGTTTAGAATACGCTGAGTAGGACACATGTTTCCCCGGGAGGGACCTCACCCCCGGATGGCCGGGGGCGACGTCGTAGGAGGTTGGAGGGGAGGAGGCGGCAAGCAAGATCACTCCTCCCCGAGAAGGTCTCCCCTAGCCAGCCAGAGGAGCAAAGGCCGGGGGTCCTCAGATGCGACACTCGATCCTGAGGGCCTTTACAACACCTGAGGATGGCCATTGCTGAGGTTTTTAGTGGGTAGGCCTCCCCCTTCTGGGGAGGAGAGCCCCACATAACCACCGGCTCTCCACAGCCGGGGTATGCAATTCAATGCATTTTCCTCAGCGCAACAAAAAAAAAAGGACACATGTTTCAATTCATCTGTTGTGATTCAAGACGTTTTAATTATGTTGCTTAGACTATTAGGTAAATAGGACAAGAATAACATATTTTTTTGTTTGATTTTAGTTGATAAGGAAGGTAAGCATTTCACAATATGTAATAATGCGTAAATTACATAATTTAACCACCTCTGCGGTCTCTGTGAGTATTCAGAGATTCGACTCCACATATAGGCAGAAGGTTTTCTGCTCGGTTTGGTCAGTGAGTGGTAACAAGGATTGTCGAGTCCGCCTAGCCAGTTACTATTGTGTTGGCCACGCTAGTCTAGCTAGTCTACTGTTGAGCTAGCCTTTACTCTTTGATAAAAAATAAATAATTCCTGTGTTTTTTTCCCTCAAACTATATGTACCTACCTACCTTACTATCAAATCATTCCCAGAGTTACACTCAGCCAATTTAATGAAAACCTTTATCAGTTTCTTTTCAATATACAATGTATAGATATTGCTAACAATATTAACTCATCAGATAGTAATAATGTAACGGACGTTGAATCTGTTCACGACTATGCAACTTTTGTGCTCACCCCGATGTGCTAATTACCGGTTGCCAACCAGATTAATCAGCCCTTACCAAAATGTGAAATTACGAGTTAAATGCTGCTAATAATCTTGCAATAATGATAAGTAACAGGGGACATTTTAATAAATTTTCACTAAGAAGTTTTTATTGGCTGTTCAATAGTCTAAATATAAGTAAATTTATTACTCTATACAATCTACCTTATCATAAGAAACAGTCTCAACAAGCGAATAATTACTTATATTATATATATAAGTAATTATTCGCTTTTTTATATTATATATAAACTTAATTTGACAACGGATTAATTGTTATTGTCATTTTATTTTAAAATGTTTCAATGGATTGACATAAATGAATTAAAATGTGTTAAAAATATTGTTTATCTGATAAAAGATAGAATAAATCTCAGTACGTTCGCAAAACTTTTATTTTCACATATAGGTAGAAGCTTGGCTAATATTCCTTTTGACAATGCTTCTACTGAGCCACACGCCCAATCTAATGTACTGGAATAAGTTAAAACTCATTTAAATTAGGCAGTAAGACAGCAGAGAGAGGTGTTTAGTAACTAAAAAACTGAATTATGTACGAATTGTTCATCAAAATATTCTTCTCGAAAATGATTTCGCAATTATCGAACATGTATTGAAACATATTTCCCCTGTCCTTATGTATATACAAACTTTTAGTTCCCTTATGTTTATATATGTATTGACGTTAATAAGTGCTTGTAAAGGTTAATTTGATTTTGATACCAATCAACTTTATTTTCTAATTTGTTCTCACTATTTCAGGCAATGTCATAATAAATTGGCAACCAAACCCTGTAAGCATATTCAGCGAAATATTAAACTCTACTTTACAAAATGTATTCATATGATGTGAATAGACCAAAGTAAATCAACGACTGTATTTTTAATTCATAGTAATAATACCTTCACATTATATTATTCAGCTTATTTTTTTGATGGACCTACGCTTAAGCCGCAGATGGCTATATTCAGCTTTACCTTGACTGTGTTTGTGGAAGGCGCACGAACGAAAGGTTCGACGCTTTGCCTGCTAACGACACTGGCGACCGTTCCGCAGTTGTTAGGGTCGGTACAAAAGAGTCGACGCAAATTGAGCGCGCCGTCTAGTGACTCGGATGCTCAAGATCGCCTTGTAGTGGATAGTGATAGTGATACTGAGAATCCACCCGACACGTGACGGTACCGGGTATATGTTTGACGAGGGATGTGTGGCCCGGGACGTCGCGTTCGCTGACGAGTGAGAAAGATACGTGGGAGTGTGGCGTGAGAGACGACGCGGTTGGTGACCAGCGAGAGGGATTCGTTAACGACGGTGATGGGGTCGGGAGGGTCGTTTAAGGTGTTTTTAGGACGGCGAGATCTAGCCGACACGCTATCTATCGGGGCTTAAACTATCATTCTTGTATTAATGTATTAGGGTGGGTCAAGGCATTAGCGAAGTAGCGGGAGGCTAAATCTTTAATGTGGGATTCGATCTACAGGTCTAGATGGTAATACAAGTCTATGCTACGTGAGTACCACGGGGCACCCGGGGCACGACGTATGAATTTATTTTGTACTACTTGAAGTTTGTGTAGTCGGCATTTGGGGATGTGTGCGAACACTACAGACGCGTAGGTTAGGATGGGACGAATACAAGCTTTGTACAATGTTATCTTATTTCTAAGAGACATTTTACTTCGCTTTCTAATGAGGTGAAAGAGTCGGCCTAAGATGAAGGCTGTGCAATTTCGAACTATGTCGATGTGAGGTTTGAGCGTTAACCGCCTATCTCGATACCTGCGATACGTTACCCTCGGGTAACGCCTAAATATTTGACCTGATTTTGCCAGGGATTTTGCTTATCGGAAAGTTATATTGTTCAGCGAGCATAAGAAAGTGATGGGAGATTTGGAAGGACGAGGTGTTTAAACTTTTGTAAGTATCCAGCAAATGAACATAATTAAAAACACACAATACCCAACACTAATTTTATGTAAATGGGTAGTTAGATTTTAAAAGCAAATTCTGCTTCCTGGGTCGAAGTCTGAACTTTCTCTATAAGCAGGTTGCATCGAGACCACAGCGGCATTGACACTGCATTGTGACGGAAAATGCCTGTAAATCTATAAACATGTTCTGAACAGATCGATTTAACAATTACCAAAGGATTGGTTGTTGAGAGAGATGTTGTTAAAACATTATCGACTTAGCATAATTGTTTGAAATTGTATTCATACTCTATGAAGGAGAAATAAGTAATAAAATTAATACAATATATTCAGTTGATAACTTCATAAAGTTCAAAGGTATTTCGCTGCGTGTAAATGTAAACACTGAATCCTTTGTATGTCCTAAATGTATTTAATTCTTGAAGCGTCTATACACGCTTCAGGAATTCCGACGCTTGAAAATAACTTCGCAAATTAAAACGTGGGTTCCACACATGTAGGAGCTATTTGTTAATTGTTTACATTTGTTGGCTTATGTTTTGCAATTTTTATGACGAGTGGTATCTACAATGTAATTAGATTTGAAGATAGTCGTGATTTTTCAACTATATTTGTTATTTTTTTTATAGAAATATATTATAAAA
Organism: Scirpophaga incertulas; assembly: GCA_036419045.1. Classification (NCBI taxonomy): domain Eukaryota; kingdom Metazoa; phylum Arthropoda; class Insecta; order Lepidoptera; family Crambidae; genus Scirpophaga; species Scirpophaga incertulas. The sequence continues at coordinate 14,336,784 of CM071630.1, read as the reverse complement.
TATTTTATTGATTTTTAGTTCGTGCTGCTAATCACAACAGAAACCAGGCATCTGGGCTATGGATATTACAATACTTACTATATACTCATATGTATGTCTTCATTCAAATAGAGACTTACTTAATTAACACTTTAATGAATTTGCAGTTTCCAGGAATGCATAAACTATAAAGAAGTCTGTCATAATCTATGAATCTAAAGTGAAGTCTCTTCATCAATTCTATTATTTATGTTATGGGCTCTCATTGTTGCGGTTATAAAAAGAAATGTTCAAATTGTTTATGTGGTGACTTTAAAATAATTACATTAAACCCAGTGCTTATAAACGATAAGTGCCCGATTTCAAGGTGAGGATATACTCGTAGTTTGGACTACTAGGAGACGTAGATTTTGATAAAATTGACGTTAGCAACGCGTACCTAAAATTTTTATTTGACGATAGTTCAAAGCTAGGTACCACTCTGAAAATTGTATGTACCATTGTCACACAACAAGGGATGTTTTGCTTTAACAGGCTACCGTTTAGTATTAAATATGTAACAAATAAATTTCAGAGAATAATGGATAAACTCATTAAAATACCTTCCGTGACGTGTTATTTAGACGATTTAAATATTTGTGATAATAATAAAAGATTATTGCAAAAAAAATCTTAATGGTTTTCAAATTTTGTTTGATTGGATGTGGATTAATTACATACTATCGACTGAAAAATTATCATTTTTTAAGAAACCTATCTAGGGTATGTGATAAATGCCGAGGGCTTGCATACGGAAGTAGGTTGCAGTAAATTATTGGCAGCAGTGTGTAACACTTCGAACCTACGCTGGCTAGCGCGGTGACATGCGACGCGTAGAGAGCGTGCTGTCGCAACGCGGTATCGACGGGCTCAAACAGTCTTTGCTGCACGTGTCACACACTCTTACAAAGGCCGAGAACAATTAAGCTCAAATCTATATGGAGGGATTAGCTAATATTTTCGCTGTAATCAAGTTCCACGGTTATATTTATGACAGACAAATCACCTTGGTCACGGACTGTAAACCATTTGCTTTTATGGAAACAAAACAATCCCGCTAATGGCCACTAGCCGCTTGCAGCGATGACCGGTAATATTAGGCGTATATAATAGGCTATTTGACAGGTTTTTAAAATCCATTTTATATTATGCAGTAGAGTCTAAGGATCCCAGTAAAAGTTGTTATTTTTAATTCTGGTATATATTAGCTGAAAAACATCGAATTAAAAATTCAATATTTAAATAGTGTGCCAAAACGCTACTTTGACAATATGGCGCTGCAATGAGGTCGGTGACGTCACTTGCCTGTATTCTGATCTGTGACAACTGGCATATATATTTGTTTGTTGTAAACAAAAAACGAAAGTGCAATTGGATTTACTTTTTATCAGTGATTTATGTAACAAAATGAGTTACAAATGGTGTGCAGTTCCAAAATGTACAAATACGTTGTTAAAAACTCGGGAAAAACTATTTGCAAGTGTTCCAAAGAATATCGAAGTGCGCCGAAAGTGGTTGCTACTTTCTCGGAGGGATCATAATGACATAGCGAATAGTACAAATATTTTCTTTTGTGAAGACTATTTCTATGTAAGCAAACATAATATTTATATTTTGTGATAATTAATTACATTCAGAATGTTAATATTTTCGTTATTGATTTGAGGTTATAATACCTCTAATGTTTTTCACAGAATGTCTCTTGCAACTCACTTCAAATATTTCCGCTGTTTTCCATAATATTTGTTAAAATTTGTAGCTACAGAGTCCTATGATTTCAATAACCAGTACCCTAAAAGATCCCGACTAAAACTTGTTTGTTCGTTACAGATGGAAAATGACATGGCAAATTACTATCAGTACAAAATGGGTTTCAGTCAGAAAATAATTTTAATAGATAAAGTTTTGCCTTTTAAATTTCATTGCCAGCCAGATCGCATTAAAAGAATGTGTGATGCTGGTACTTCTCGATCTGCATTTGTCAAACGGCAAAGAATGGAACTTGTTAAACAATGTGAAGACATTCAATAACCGACGTAACGTGAACAAATTATCGTTTATGTTCACGAAATTGTGCCAAACAAACTTAATTATTTATAACCTATATAAGTTCTTGTGGAAGTTCATCATTATTTCACTTTCTTATGATATAATTTAAGTTACCAGTAAAGTGTAATTATACTTACTTTGCTGTTTTTACATTTTTTAGCTCCGAAGCATAAAAGTCAGAATTATTTTTGAAAAATAATCCGACCATGATTGCGGCAGGTTTCTGCTGTCTGCTTTTACAAAATCGTTGTCCATGGTTGAAAGTACTTGTAAAATAGTGCAAATAACCAAAAAAATAACAATGCATAATAAAGAAAATCTTAATATAACGGAGATAATCTACCACAACTAGGCGCAACACAAGTAGGCAAACGAAGTTTACAAGCAAGTGACGTCATAATAAACTCGACCAATCAGGAGCGTTTTGTGTCACGTGACAAAAGTTTAAAAAATGCAATTTTTATTTACGGATTTTAAAATAAATTAATCATTATTTTCAACTTACGTTAATAAATAATCATTTTTTAACTCTTAATTTATATTGTTAACAGTAATTGACACTTTATTTTTCGCATTGTCAAATAGCCTATTATAAAATAAAGTATATAGGCTCAAGGCATAACTGTGTAGCAGACTGTTTGTCTAGGCTGCCTAAAAAAATATCTTTTGGTGTAGTTAGTCTAGAGCTGACACATATAGTACGTTCGACAGAACGACCTGAACAATGATGTGATCCTACATCTGATCACATATAGATCTAGCCTCGCAGAACTTTCTAGCAATCATATTACCTACAATATACAGTGTCCTACGTTGTCTTTCCATTTTCATCGTTGAGTTATGCTCCAGATTATAAGTGAAGAAGTGACCAAGGTTCTTAAAACTGTCCACAATTTTAACAGGCTGTTCATTAGGCGCAACGCAGGTTCATTTTGTAGAACTGAACTAACATTCGGGTCATCCACCCGCTAATATAGGCAGCAATGAAGGATGATCTGAAATAAACTAGTTTTGAATGATTGAGAAGCAATAAATCTTTGATGTGTTGCACGTGGATACAAGTACTTAATGTAATATTTTTTAATTACGTTTTTTCAAAATGTCTCGCAGGCCGGTTCATATCATACAGCGAGCCGGATTCAGCGCGGACTGGTTGTTGCGCATATATGGTCCCAACCTTCGTTTCCCTCCAAAACTCTATAAATTGTCTAGAACTAATGCCGGGCCAACACATTCTGGATGTGAATTTTTAATATATCCGAATATATTAAAAATAATAAATACCCGAACATGGCCTACCATATAGGACCCACAATCTAAATAATTTCCAGGGCCTCATATGAGATCACCTAACGTAGGAATTCCACCCTGTAATTTTTTGCTTTTTACTTCAAATCTTTTCATATAAAAGCTATAACAGATAACAGCTGAATTTGTTTTATCATTTTTGATTATTGCAGCAGTATCACTCTGCGTGACATAGTTGGCAATGTTTACGAAATACTAAATTTTCTGGCCTAACAACTTTTTGTAAAATGTCACTTATTTTTGATGACATTACACTTATTTTAAAAATTGAATTGTTTGATTTAATGGTTTTATATCAGTGACAATGTATATTTTAAAATGTTTAAAAATAATAGTTTTACTTATGTATCTTAACGACTAGGGCTTAATATACATTATAATTGTAATGATTACAAGAAGCATACTGATCATTTGCGAGAAGCGCATTGTCAGTATCACAGGAGCCCAGGAACTTATTTCCACAAATGTCACTCTTATTTATAATTACAGCATGTTCTATCCTGTGAACATATAATTCTCAAACTAGTTGGGTGTTGGCTGAAATGAGCAGTGATTTGGAACACCGGGTGGCTTTTATGGGCCCATTTGCACATTGCCCTAACGCTGTATTTGACAAGAAACGCAGCGTGTATATCGGAACAGTTTACATGTTCCAGAAAGAAAGTATTTGTAATATCTAACAGCAATGTTCAAGGCTTTGTAGTAAGAGTTATGTAAACGCAGTGAGCTATAACAAACGAATCAATAGTATTAAGTACAGCTGTAAGCTCGACAAAGATAGGACACTGCCGAACAGTTATTCACGGTGCTGTTAAACTGTTGTTAAGTCCTAAGCTTAACATAATTTTCATTGGCAACACTATTTTTGATATTGTAAGGTTGGTGCGCCTATCGCGCCGTATTATTTTTATTAGTACAGGAACTAATTTCTGTCTTGATCTTCTATAAAGATAATTTTACGTTCAGAGCTATTGTCTGTTCGTGGTGTGAGCTATGGTCACAAATATTATTAAATATAAATAAGATTACAAATATATTAGAGCATAAAGTTTAGTGCTAATACTAAAAAGGAAAGTGTTTGAAGCAAAATAAATATTTTATGTGGTGTCCAAGCAAATGTGTTTTTTATTAAACTCCGCATCGGCACCCACAACTGTTACAATTTGAACTGTTCCCTTAACATTTTTCATAGTAGACTACTTAATACATAGATAATAAAAACATAATATACATCTTTATGGTAAGTGATCACTTGAATACTTGAAATGCCATTGTCATAACTTGTGCGTTATCGAGGATGTATCCCGAATAGCCAGCACGATTAGAATCCTAGTTATAGCTCGCTGCTGAGTGCTAGTATGCATAATGTCACATAAATTCTAATAGGCATTATTCACCAGCTGTCTTCTGTAAGACCGAGCTAAAAGGCTCTTTTACTAGGTTTACTAAAAATATACTCATTAAATCCAAATTAAAAAAAATCTGGAGTGTTTTCTTGATGTTAATAATACTTATCACTATTTGCAACTACTTTAGTTTTCTCTTGAAGAACTCTAGCCTAATACCTAAAGTTTTTGAGGCAAGTATCAACAACCTGAACAATTCAAGTTTTGTTGAACACGGCTTTGCCAGTCGTTGCTTCAATATTGTATATCCATTTGGGGTAGTGTGGCTAAGACCCACTTTTTACTGGTCGACTTAGCACAGAGATCTCTGCTGAAAGTCATGTTAAGAAAACCTTACCGTTACCCAACAAGTGTAAGGTCCTGCGTGATCATCAGCTCAAATGAGTCTAAAACATCTAACAGATTACACATTATTCATAACTGGTTAATGCGTCTTAAGGATACTTATATACTGCTTACTATTCACCCATCACAAAATCTTGCGTCTGCGTGTTCGTCTTGTGTCTTGCGTACACAACATAGTACAAGAGATGATATATAAAAAGCTTCTCTCGTCAACTGTAAGAAAAATTTTATGGGCTGGCTATAGACGCTCACTTACGATGAAACAGAAGACTGAATGCCTTCTCCGTCAATATAAAATTTGGATACCTCACACTTGTGTATGCACTCCTGATTTATTATATATGTACACACCTCACACCCTCACTCGGTTACTTATATTGTCTCATCCTTTCACACAATCAACATGCACATATAGACAACAAGTACACGCAATATATACAGATGATTAATAATGGTCAATATTGTCAAGTTTCAATTTAACTTATAATAATTACATCTGTTTTGTTTTTGCTTTGAATTCTTTTTTCTTGATATAGTCCGTTGTCTTCAAACCTAGCCAATTTTAGAAATCTTTTTGTTCAATTATCATAACCGTAGCGTTATTCACGCCCGCGGGACTCAACATACAGGTTATTATCTAGTTTGAGTTCCACTAGTACTTAGTGTAAAGATATTAGGCCATGTAATTCAGTGTTTTGTTAATACATATTATAATCGTAAGTATAATCGTAAGTAATAATCGTAAGTGATATACTTAATTTCACGCGTCTTTATAAGACACGTCCTTTATAAGGCGTGTGGGGGATTTTGAACCAACGCGTAGAGGCCATTTAAGCGAAATTTAATAAAAGTGCATGGAGTGGTCCTACTATCTCTATCTGCACAATGAGAAATCCAGCTGAAGACTACACCGAGTTGAATACGCAGAAACTATTGCCATAACTGGTCAAAACTATTGCATAACCATTTTGCTGGTAATGAGAACCGGACTATTGAAGAGATACCGATCACCTACCTTCTTAAAGGCATATCAATCAGACCAATATTGGTGCGAAGGGAGCAACATTCGTGTGAACGGCTAAGGATGTACAGAGGTGTGTCTGCGACAGCGATCGAGGCGTCATCCGCGACATTATTACACTTTCACCCTTTGAGCATCTGCTCTGTGGCTCCACTCTGTCCAGCCGGTTAAAATAAGATAGAGGCGAGTGGCGTACGCCTCCCTAAAGGATATCGGAATCTTGGGTGTCGCAGCTCACTGACAGCGAGCCAGAAGCTGCCGTGAGGGAGACTAACTGTACTGATGTTGATGAGGTATTTATGACATTTACGAGTATGGGGCATTAAATAATAGTAGGCGATGGCGTCGTCACTTCCCTACGTATTTATCAAATTAAATATAATAATAACTTTAACATAAAAATTTATTTGTTCTTTATTATATTTTGTTTTTAATTTTTCTATCAAATTATTACGGAAATTTCTCATATTGAGTATATGTTATTTTTAAGATATGATTGTTATACGGACCAATTAAATTAAAACATCATACAGTGAAGTTTTGCAGTTACTTAAAGTTTGAAACCATCGATGTGATGATGAACCTTGGTACGTTAAGGTTGTTTGTTTGTTTCTTGTTTTACAATAATTGTACTAGATTAAGACTATTTAAGTTTTACTACTCAGCTTAGCACATACATATGTTACCTCGCGAGGTATTCTCTCACATTAATAGCGTCAGATAAAATATAATAAAATTAAAATCATGTTGGTAAATTTTATGTATTAAAACCAGTCCCTACTTTAAAAACTTAGGAACTAGTACGTAACGTATAACATACTAACCCTACTCTGGCCATATTGCGAATACCTTATTCCATTTCGTTACTAGGATCAAAACGTGAAGAGAACTGCCATTACGTTCTCTCTGAATGCTTATAATATTGACAATTACTTTTGATTCCTTTTCTAATTAACATAACAACATATCTGGTAGATGCTGACGTTTTTTTTATTGCCGTACCAGGCAGACGAGCAGCGGTACACCTGATGTGAAGCGTTAACCGCTGCTCATGGACTTAAGCAATTCCAGGGGTGGACACAGCTAAGCCGCTGCCTACCGGGATGAGATTACTCTCTTTAAGCCTCGTTTGAAGAGTAACATGTCATAACGCGGGGGAAACACCACAACAAGAAGATCATTCCACAGCTTACATGTCCGTGGAAGAAATGATCGCTGGAAAAGCACCGTACTACACGGGAACGGATCCAGGTAGAAAGGGTGAAGTCTATTGCGGCGTCGAGTGGTACGGTGATAGAATGGATGGATGGATGACGTCTCAAACAATCATTTAGCTATAGTCATACAAGTACATGTATGAGTATTTAGGCTTATTATACATTCAGAATAACCGGTAACTTTTAAATCTTTATTTTTTGAAATTGAGATGACAGATTATATGATTGCAATCCGCGTCAACCGCCGAGCCTTAAACTTGTTTGAATTTCAGATATATGTGAAACGCTTACATTTACTGTAAATATAACTATACGAGTAATTCAGCCTCACGGTGCAATCGAAGTGCTCTTTAGCTTTTCATAAAAGATTAGTATGGATTAATGCATAATGATATCACTTTTATTAATTAATTTTCTTTTTATAGAAGTTTCATAATTATTTACAATGAGTTTCAAATACAATAGGTATGTGCATATGGGAAAGGTACGCGAAAAGAGTATAAACCCAGTTTATAATGTAGGTTAAACTAATATGTATATATATATATATTGTTAGAGAATTCTCCATTGCCCGGCCCCTCTACTCAGTGACGTCACAACCGGTGGCGCAATCGCAAGCCCCGCCAGACAACAGCTCGCCTCGACCGCCACTCTTTGCTACGGGTTCGTGCGCAACGGACGTGCGATTGGTGTCCTATAGATAATTAACCATTCCGTGTTCTAATTGATTTCAGTTCGGTAAATCGTATATAGGTTGTTTCGGTTGTTATTTTCTTAAAAATTACCCTTACTTTTAAATTGTTAAGAATATATATATATATATATATATATATATATATATATATATAGCGCCCTATGATGGATGTGTGGTGTGACAAGGATGGATAAGATAAGGAACGAGTACATAAGAGGATGCCTGAAAGTAGCGCCAGTGGTAGAAAAAGTGAGAGGAAGTAGATTAGCATGGTTTGGACATGTGATGCGGAGGGATGAAAGTCATGTCACAAAACGAATGTTGAATATGAAAGTGGAGGGATACACGGGCAGAGGAAGGCCGAATAAAAGATGGATCGATTGTGTGAAGAATGATATAAGAATGAAAGGAGTAAGCATGGAAATGACGACTGATAGAGAGGAATGGAAGAAAAAGATCTACTGCGCCGACCCCAGATAATGGGAAATGGGCAAGAGGATGATGATATATATAACGCCCTATATAAAATCCAACACCTCCACCACTTATAATTCGAGGGTATAGCAGCAAGCCTTTCTCCACTTTCTGGTAGTCGGTAATACACAATATATCAATTCAGTAACTGTAAAGTTTATGATGATGACCTATAACTAACACCATGGGAAACAGGTAATGTGTAGATATGAATATTTATCAGAAATCGTACATTTATTTCAATACCATGGTTAAATATCACTACACTTTATTATGTGTTATTTACTTTATTATATGCCAATTCCTATGGCTAATCTTACTAATGGATTGTAGACTACAAAGTAATTTGAGAGTTATAAACTTAAATCTTCGCAAGTTTTGGACACTCGACGAAGAGATAACTTTAACGCTGATGTTCGAAGCAAATTGCTTGCAAAATTAGATAAGATTAAGAATTTTAATGCTTTATAAATAAAAATAATTGGCGACTGTTGGACTGTTCTACATTCAAAGATCGGGAAGTTCGAAATCGTTATTTTGGACTTCTGACTGACCCGTTAGTTAGTTTCTAATTTTACGTAGACGACACGAGTATGTACCAGTACTGTAATTATTGGACACTGTCATACAGCTTACCTATAAGATATGAATTAAGAGTAGGTAAAGCACAATTCATGGAAGCTGAGACTTGTTTATTCTTAAATTTATTGAAAGTTCATTGAAATAAAAATTTACTATAATCATTTTATAATCAGAAACGTTTCCATTACCTCGTTATATTTTGATCATTAAATTTGATACGAAAACACAATGATTGTTTTTACGTATTTGTATATGCGGAAGAAGCATACCTAGTCTGGCTATAAATACTATTACAATGCTTATTTTATTAAACGAAATATTACATTAGAATTTTGTAATCTGCCATTACTGTGTGATCATTATGGTTTCTCATTTCCTCATATTAAAATGGATTATACAAAAATCGCATTACACAAAGTTGACGTAAAGTAGTCGCCAAATACAATTTTTGAAACTTTTCATCCATTTAGTCAAATGTTTATGTAATTGATAAGTACCACGAAACCTCCTTTGTTTGTGACAGAAAAGGACCTGGACAAGCATTTTAAAAACAATAGAATTCGAATTCGCATTTGAAATCGTAAGACTGGAGCACGAATCTCCAAGTCCATTATTTGGCTCAATCGTTCTGTGAATTGTGCCACTATTGTATTAGTGGAAGTGGGTAGGACTACCTTCATTTTGATAGTAAAATAGTAAATGAAAATAAAAATAAATCTCCTGGAGATGTTTTCTTGAATCAGTAGAAGTGAATCTGTAATTCGTTAAATAATTAATTAAACATGGTGGATTTGGAAATTCGTGTTTAAAATCTTAAGATTCGAAATCTATAGTTTCAAAAATGCGTGTCCTGCATGTTTGTACAAAGCGGTAAGGAATAGAATTGCAACAAATCCTGTTAAAAGGCAAAAGTTTTTAAATTTCGCCAGACGAAGATAGCACTTAGAAGCAAGTCGTATACAATAAAGATGACTTGCAGCTTGTAAGACATGCAATGGTTGCATGCATTACATTATTGATAATTCAAGAATAGTGTCGTGAAATTAAAATATTTATCTAAGCAGTACGAGTACGCAAAGGAAGTATCCATATAAGTAATCCAGAATTTATGACAATTATTTTATAGATCGATTAATCACAATTTGTCCGCAATGAAATTACAAAGTAATGCTCATAACAGCACATTAATCTTACAATTAAAATATGTTAATTGTTATAAGTCTTTATATTTTGATTATTATGATTTGTTTTTATACAAAAGATTGACATCATTGCTAATGAGAAGATCTTCGTAAGCTGACATTATAATTATTTTACTACTTGTGTCACGTGATTTCTTTGTTCGTGATAAGGAAATTAATATCTATCATAATTTATTATTCTTCAAAGTAACAGTTTATCGAAAGTAACTGAAATTGGCAGGTTTTAATCATGATATGTACCGTATTTCAGGAGGCAAAAAATAAATTTCAAGAATACAGTTTCACAATACTACAAGACGTTGGGGCTTTATAACTAGACTGTACCCGTCAGCAGCCCTTCTTGCGTTAGAAACCCTTTAGTAGCTTTTTCAAAAATATTTTACGTTTCCAGTTTTAAAAGTGGCGGACTATCATATAAAGTCAATACTGAGAACTGCCGAAAAACAGCAATGCGTATTCAGATAAAACCCGTTAAATCCTTAATCATTTAAATGAATGGGTAGCTAACGTTGACAGAGCTCTCGAGGCGGCTCATAAGCTGAAACGAACCGAGTCAGTGGGCGAGCAGCGGAAATTTAGTTTGCCTTCATGATAACACAAACACACGGAACCCACGAATCAACGATTATTTGTATGTATTATGTTTATGTATTTGGACCACCCCAGAAAGCTATAATGCAGTTGTTAACCTCTTAGGGGAATTGTTTTCGTACATTTTTTACACACTACTTCAACTTATCCAAATGATTTTTTTCTTTTGATTTAGAGGCATTATTGGTTTACGCGAAAATTAAGCACCTCTGACATACATTTAACATTCTAAATGAGATTATTATTTCCAAACAAAAAAAAATATTTATCGGATGAAGGTTATATGACAAATTAAACATAAAACATCTCCACTGATGTGATATAGGAATACAATTACGTGGGAACTCAGTCGTTTTTATCCTAATCCTCATTTTCTTTGAGTTTTAAAACTCAAAAAAGTACAACCACTCAAATGAGCCTAACCACTCAAAATAAAAATAATAGAAATATCGCCGCTTTCCTAAATAAAATATATAAAAATTCAAATCAAACCAGCATCAACCTTCCTTACCATATGTAGCTGACCATAAAAGAAAATTACATAACAGTGAATACAAAGAAGTGAATATTTTCTTTCCATAGTTGTAGTTTCGGAATAAAGGCTTACACTATGTATATATAATAGTGACTTGGTGTCGGTCTGTATATAGAGAGACTGATTATGCGAATGAGATGAGCCTCTTTGGCATTGAATCGATGACATCCAATACAATACATGTCACTAGTTGTGCTGAGGGAGCAAAAAATTTCGATCCACCGTTTTTATCGTCTGTTCTATCAAGTTTATACAATTACTATTTGTATACAAATATAAAATAGGGAAATAGGATTACTTTAGAAATTAATACTTTTTGATAATGCATCGATGACATAAGGCACCTAATGTCGTACATCAATAAGATAAAAGGTATTTTAGCAAATACTTAAAAACATTTTATAACAAGATATGAATTGATTTCGAAACGCAATCTGGAGTTACAAAAAATAAACAAAAATATTTTAATATACAGACAATGATCATGATTATTTTACTGATAATCATTATGTAATCAGAATTAAATTAATATAACTGGTTAAAAATTTTCTTGTATAATTTTACCCCTAAAACACACTCATAATTATTGTTTCTTGTTTCATTATATATTGATTTTGTTTATGTCATTCTTCCTTAAAAAACCTTACTTATGATTATTATGTAATTTTCTTGCTTCACTTAATAAATCTTTATTAATATTAGTAGCGATAGTCTACTACAATGATGTATTTTCATATACATACATACTTAATCCCGTTCCTTTTCCTTTTCCCCATTATGGGGTGTAAATAAAACTAGTTACTTCCACTTACCAATAGATATAAAAAAAATCTGCCTCATTAAGCAGATTTTTTTCAAAATTAATTATTCTTTATTATTATAGATTTCATAATAAAACTACCTCATTAGGTAGTTTTTAAAAATGCATTTTTTAAAGTTGTTTGATGAAAAATAAACATGGTAATATCAGTTATAAACTTATAAAATTTTACTGTAGTTCTTGTTCTGAAAGCAAAATCTATCTCAAAAAGTTTATGAAACCAACTGTAACTTGAAACCTGTTTTTAGACACCAGGAACCTAAAACGATAAAGGACCGGCAGTGTAGTGCGATATTCGTAGTAGTCGGTTATCCTGTAGTCCGTAGTTGAGCTACGGCTCTGAGCTCTACGGCAGTGCCGCCCGGTACACCATCCTGGTAGAACGCTTGAACGAACTCGCGTTGGCGAAACTCGACACCTTAATTGAGAAATCGAGAAAGTTATACAACCGTAGTAAAACTTGTGTAATAAAAAAAATTGTTTGTCAACTTGTGTTGTCTTCGGCTGTCAACGGTGAGTGCTGAAAGTTATGATAAAGTTTTTAACGAGCAAACTTTATAATGACTTTGTTGCGTTGAAGATAGTTTTAGAGTTAGTTTTTTGCCATAACTTCAGAATTAATATTCACTTGTATTTAAATATTTTTAGCTACATAAGCACAGAAAAATAATTGTTGAAAAATGTAAGTCATTTGTATGTGAAAAAGAATTGGATAGCAGGAATCCTTTTAAATATCTCTACCAACCAAAAATTTAACTTAATTAAATACTAAGATAGATCGTACTTTTTAAGGAAAATTGAGATATAGTGGTTAATTATTTATGTCCATTACGTATAAGGCACAATTTTATTATTCAGTTTATTAAAATAACTATCAAGTATAGTAGTAAAGTAAATAATAATAAAAGTAATGGACAAGTAATTTTTAGGTATATGTATTTCACTAATGTTTATTTATATTTATTAGGAGTATTATACATTTTTTAAGTCTGTGTGAATTGTGTCACAGCTACTTCAGTTTCCTCGTAACCAGCTAATTTCTGACTCAATATTTTTGACACCTTGTGGTTTTTGTTCCGTTGGTATTCATTTCATTACGGCGGCATCTTTTAATAAGAAACTACACGTGCCAAGGCCGCACGATACAAAAGGTTCAGTATCTAAATAAATAGTCGCGAATAGACTGTACCTATAAAGTTTGTTTTATAAAATGTACTTTTATAAAGTGTTAGTTTAATTGTAACTTTATTGCCTGCATTTATAGAATTTAAAGAAATGTAGTTGACTTGACCCCTATCGAACGCCCACTACTGGGCATGGACATGACGCCCCCTACGATCTCCCCATCAGTTGGTTTTGCGCTATGCTGGCATCAAGTGTCTCTTTCTCAAAATCGTCGATGCACCTTTTGGGAGGCTAATTCCAATAGCAAAACTCCGTTTCCCGGCATATATCTGCCCCTCAAGAACTTCCACCCTATTGACTGTCAGATGTACGAGCAATGTACCCTACACACAGCCACTAAAAATTTGCAATTCTTTATGCTTGATTTTTAATATAAATGTAACTTTTCATTATTCAACCTAACGATTTTTATTAGTTAAATCGTAGGTACTGGATTAACCGTTAACAGATTTGAGAAAGATCAATGGAAGTTAATACAATTGTTAACATTTTTCAAGAGGTAATTGAAATCATAATTGTTGATTAGTCACTTCCAAATTAGGGAGTTAACACCTAATTATGAGAATAGTTAATGCAAAAAAAAATTGTTATTATTTGGCCCGATTTTTAATTAAAAAAATACGAAAAGATATCAAAATGAAAGGTTATGATCGAAAATGAATGTTTAGAGTAAATAAAAAAAGTATTTTTACAGGACAATATAATAGACTAAACTCAGCCTAGCCTTGGCCATACGGGCCCTACGGCTTGAATGGAGAGTTCGACATAATCACAATGACACTAGCCGTTGCTGTGGTATCCTGGGCACGTTTCGTGCTTCTTGTAAGGATTCTCAGCTTCTCTCTCCTGAGAGGAAAAAAAATACAATATAACATTGAAAAGTAAATGGACCGGACTGGCAAAAAAAAAAATATAGCTTTTTTAGAGTAGTAGATAATAGAGTATGCTAGTCTTTACGCTTATGTATGGGAGTGAATGAAAGCTTTAAGAAAAATTATTGGAGTGATGCGGTATGAAAGGAGATATTATGATGACAATAATAATATAGTAAAAATCGAGAAGGAAGTGCTTAGATAATTTGGACATGTAGAAAGGATGGACGTAGGTCGACTGATAAAACAAATTAATAGGGCAAATCTATATAGGCAACTTGATATGGGACGACCTAAATGAACATACTTGGACCAATTAGGAGATATTCTGAAGGAAGACAAAATCAAGAGTACTGATATCTAACCGTCGAGCGTGCATTTGGAACGTAGGAAGTGGCAACCTGTGATATCTGCCTACCGGGGAATGCCTACAGGCATGACTACATGTGTATTAGTGTATGTATTACAACATAGTATTATTATACTGCTTATGTGACAAATGATTTGTTAATATATGGATAAGATACGAAATGAATTGCACATAATGAAACATATAGACTATTAACTATATATAACTGTGACAAGTATTAATTTTAGAATACGTAAAATTTTATGTAGAATAATATCATTAGCATAAAATCTGTTTATAAATTAGAAATAAGACCTCATCATAGTTTGATTTTATTTTTGAATAGTTTACTGGCCTTGGCGATTATTGGGATTGGGGATTATTATGTGTATTTATAATGAAAAATATTATAATAAGTACTTTTTATTTAGTGATATAGATTTACAAAAAAAACTATTAAAAATCTAGAAACCTAAAACAAAATTTACAATTTCGTTCGTTAAAGCATATAAGTGACATTAGAAGCTAGCAATTTAACTCATATTAATGCAGCCACCGTACAGGAGGAGCTATTCCAGTAAACTTTTAATAAATCGCTGAACGAGATTATGTAAGTAAGCAATTTTCTTCAAATGAAAATAATTTGATTGTTTAAATTGTTTTTTTTTTCTAATATCTTCTTCAACTGTAACGTCTTTTGCTTTCATTCCATTCCGATTTATTTTTAGTATCTACAGTCAGCCGCGGATGTCGTAAAAGCCGATTAAGGGATCTCAATATAAGATAAAGATTGCATAACAATCTAGAGTAACTTCGTTCGTTAGGCAAAATACTAATACTACTAGTAAAGACAAACATGAATTTCTAATGTGTCAGACTTACAAAATCTAAAGGGAAATGGTAAAAGACTTACATAACATAGTTTTGGTGCAGTCGTATGTTTGTATTTCGTAATAATTAACTGACTACTAATACTACTGACACTGATATTGTGAAAGTTAAATGAAGAGCGTCGGTGGCGCTGTGGTCTCGGCACTGGTTTGTGCGCCGCATAGAATCGGGAGGCCCGCGATCTCATCCCCACCGTGTACCAATGTGTTTTTCGTTCCGAATTTCATATGTACATTTATCCGACGCTCCTACGGTGAAGGAAAACATCGTGAGGAAACCTGCGTACATCTGCGAAGCGATTCAAAGGTGTACGTAGTCAACCAACCCGCACTGGGCCAGCGTGGTTGACTAAGGCCTAATCGCCCTAACGTAGTTAGGGTAGGCTCGAGCCCCTCGGTGGGGACGTATATGAGCTGTGATGAAATGGCAAATATTATATAACGAGTAAGATTGTAATCACTAAATTATTTTTTTTTCCTGTTCATCACATTTTATTCACTATTTGAGGTTAAAGAAATTTTTCTGCTAGGTGAATTTCTGCTATGTAAATCTCTACTCGGGCGGGATACTTACCCACAATTCCGCTACACAATCATTTCGATCGCAAATTCGACTACATTACTCTTTCTTTTCTTTGACAAGCCAAAGTAATCTTCATATACAGTATACATTGTAGATAAGCTGGCCAAGCCCCTTAACAACACTATGTACCATAAAAAGAATTGTCCCCTTAGCAAAACTCAGCACCTGGTCATAATCACCCAAGCTTGGTTGAAGTCGAAAGTTCTGAAATTCTTTAGTGCTGAAGATTGGTCGAATGATTTTAGTCGGCTGAATTATGATTTATGGATAGTTTAAGATTTATTGATTGGCATTGAAGAATTTTCCCTATTAACAGAGGCCTCAACGTAACGTAAGTATAGTACTTTCTCTCCATTGGGTGTTCCCAATGGAGATTATTTCGAAGAAGTTTCATATATTATTAATATATTTTATTATTAATGTTTAATACATTGTGTATTAAACACCTTAAACTAATAAAATTCAATGAAAATAAGTCTTAAAAATGAAAACAAACAAAACATTTGACCCGTACACAAATCTTCATGTAGAGTTCGAACCCAAATTCAGACTTGAAAAGGGATTTATTTATTTAGCTCAGAAAAACTTGTCAAGTAAAAACCCTGATAGAGTTGAGCTCCAAAATAAATGGAGACGGCGAACGCTGAGCACGGTCCATTAGATATGTCTGGGCATGCGAAGGGCTCAGCCCTAACAAATTGGTTTCAGAATTCAGACAAAGAGCGGGTGCTGAGGCAAATTTATATCGACTATTTGTCGATACTCGTCTGAGTAAGTTCTCAATACGGTCTGGTTACGCTTCATACACCTGGATGTAATGAAATTACTAAATTTACATTTGCCCTTTGCACCTTATATTACGTGCGGTAAAAGCAGTGCTGTTTGTAATGAGTTTATGAAACGTCGTACGTTTCGTTTCGCTTATCTGTACTTTTGACAAAATGAAGCCATATTTTTCTGATTGCTGAACTACTCAGATATTTTGATTTATTTGTTTTTACTGATTATTTATTTACATGGCTATCAATAGAAGCTGTGTGAACTCACGTTCGAAGACTACACAATATATTAATTGTTTATAGTCGAAGACTGAAAGTTTACATCAAGTTGGGGCAGATTTTTGGTTATATTGTTGTACAGACGCGCTAAGCAGACAACTGCCAAACTGCAATCCTTCCGTTAGGAAAGTACGAGTTAGTTAGTATGTATCTGTAATCCGTCTTTAGAAACAGAGCACAAGACCATCAGTCAAAAAGAAATCTGCTTATAACGTCACGTTGGCGAAACGGATGACGCAGTATTCAACGTTTTTTATGAAATATATCAACGGTTAAAACTCATTACGATATCAACGTAGGTTGAAGTGGCGAGCTACAACAGAATCTGCATTGATATCCCAACTCACGGGTATTGACAACTTAAACTGGTTTGTGAAACTGCTCGAGTCTGCTTTTTTGAGCACTGTTAAAAGACGAAAATGAAAGTGGTTTTAGGCACGAGGTAACTTTGCTAGTCGATACTGGAGTTATAGAACTTATAACATTAAATTTTTCTCTTACATATTCTCAAGTAGTAAATATACTTAAAAACTCTCCAAACATGACTAATTCTTCATTGTACTCTCAGATTTACAGTACTTCGGGGTCGTGTCTCATTATATCATGTCTCGGATTTTTTAATGTTTAGAGATTAATTGTGGGAAACGGAAGAATAGTAGTAACAATGGTTAAGAGATCTTGTAAAGTGACTATAGGTATTTGAAATATCTTCTGATTTACAAATAGGTAAATAAAAAAAATAAAACAAATTTTGGATTTCTACCAAAATTGTTTTATTTTTTTTATTAAAGGAACTAAATAAACAAACTATTTTTATTGCTAAGCTAACTTAAATTGGAAATTATAATTTTATATGAGCACCACAAAAATTATTTCTGCAAACAGATTTATAAAAAAAGGAACTATATTTTTACAAAAAAACACAAGTCTGTTTAAAAATGCACTTGAGATTGTAGAAGTACGCAATAGAATTTTAGCGCCAGACTATTGTTCTGGAAGCATTTCCTGTTAGCTTAGTAATTCAAGCCTTTAGCTTAGAAATCCATTACACATCTTAACATTTTTTATCTAATTTTTAAATTCAATAATGTTTTGTTGTAGTTGTCTTTTTAATTAGTTTACTGTGTTGCTTCCTACTGAATTTAATATATTCAGTATATTTTAATGGATACGAATAGCCTATGTAAGTCGTATAAGTCATCATCCACTACGTCGTAAAATGCTATAGCAAATAATTTTATTTTCATCCACCATCGATCATAAATTTTTTTGCTTATATACAGTTTGACGCATAATAAATTTATAATTGCTGATAATAGATAACCAAATTTGTGTGTTATAAAAAACCCTATACATAATCTCCTTTAGCCACAAAGTGATGCTTTATTTTTTAAATACACTCAATAATTGATATTTATATATAAATAAGTAGCTACTTTTTGCTATCGATAGAGTGAAAAATAGCGAGCTTAATATGTGCTCAAGCAAATAATATAATAGGTTATCTGATCATTAACTGTTTGATTAGTTGCTTGTACAGCACGCTGGACATAGCAGTATGCAGAATCAATACTACCCATTCGTTGACAATAATTAAACATTGCTTTCAAGGAATACTTTCTCTGCGTACTCCTTTTTATATAAATCAACATTTTCCACCCACTTTATGTATCAAACATAATAATCTTCACAAGGGGTAAAATTCAAAGTTCTGCTAAAATAATAACCTAGCTATCGTTCACTGTATCATAGCGATTATAAACGCTCGTTATTAACTATTGTGTGTCATATCCCACAAAAAGTTAAAAATACTAAAATACATATTTGTAATGTACAAACATAAGTAGAAAGGGTGGTCAAGGTGAGTAGGAATTTGTGATAAAAAAATTACGTGTCTTATTTGCTTTTAGTTTAATTATTTACAAATATATTTTCCTGAATCTATTTCTTGATTGATGACAGAATAAGAAGCAAGTTTCTAAGCGCTTTTTTCAACCAAAAACACGTTTGATTCACGATGATTATCTACATTAACTCCGTTTTTCACATTCTCAGCACACTTATGCGAAACTAAATATATATATATTTTTTTTAATTTGTAAAAAATATATGTTAGTCTATTATAGCCATATATAAGCCATCAATCATTTATCTATAAGGTCAGGTGATCTGTTATGCTTTGACTACTTATTTCAATCATCACACATTTTAAGCAAACAAAGTCGATTCGAAAATCACCCGCATATCTAACCAACGACTTCGGAAAATCCGAATTCCATTTGTATGTAACTAGCGTTGTGGCTGACAGGAATGGAGACGGAACGTTCGGATTCAGGAACAATACTTCCCCAGTGCTGGCTCGAGGCCAATTGTAGGGATAGCAATTTTTCAGCATTACGTCAGTGGGACAAATACTTTAATGCGTGTTTTATCAACAAGTTAAAGTGTTTTATCAGCAATAACGGCGGTGTTGTTAAAGATGAAGTAGAGAGAGAGAAATGTAGAGTTGGTTTCTCTATCGTAGCCACGAAATATAGGAATAAGGGTCATTAACAGCGTTAAGTAACTATCGCTCACTCGATTGCTTATTGCAAGATTATGTCTAAGAAAGAAATTAAGAAGGAAGTGTCAGTTTTTGAAAGAACTTAAATAATGTTTAAGGACGAGGCAAGCGGACTGATAATTATTCCTTCGATAACATCCTAATATAAAAAAGTGTTAGTATAAATAACAAAATGATTGTTCACTTTGTTTTCACACTTTGTTTTCACAATTCACACGTTGTTTCGTGCCTACACATTTACAACCACAAAGTTAACATTCATTCTTAACGACGGCATACTTCGTAAAAATCATTGAAAATAAAGAATACAGTATTACTGTATTCGATGTTCTCTAGACAAGCGTGAGACATTTGGCGAGATTTTTGTTGTCTATCGCGATAAAAATTTATGCTCGTCATTGGTTGTGGTATGCTTATGTGTATTTCGTAAAGTTATGCAACACGCATCTTGATTAGTCGAATCGTGAGAATAGATCGAAAAGTGGATGAGCAAATTTAGCTCTATCAACTTCATTCGCTCTTTAATTTTGTATGACTTTAATTAGTTGCAGATTTTCTTATTTACACTCACTTTAAGGTATGTATAATATAAGTGTTCGCTCAAGATTTATTTCGCATTATTTCCTATACAGGCGAAACCATGCACAGTGGTTTTCAATATGACTTTCTTCACGATTGCTCGACTGGTGACTTTCTAGTGTATCTCACACATCGTTGAACATCAGCCATTGTGAGGTAAGACAGCTTGGGCCCCTAGTCTTGGTTCAAAAGCGCGCTGTGATATTCGTCGACGATCCTGTACTCACAAGCGGTATCGAGTCTCCAAGTCAGGGGGATTTTGCCTCCTTATGTGTATTCTACCGCCTTTATAATGGGTTATGTTCCTAGAAATTATTCGATATGATTACTATGTAGCCATTTTTTATCACCAATCGCCATCGACAGGGAGTTCATGTTCACACACTGGAACATTAATGATCCCATATAGTGCATTCTAGAGGAATTTCCTCCCGCGTACATTTCGATTGTGGAATGAGTTCCCTGCCGAGGGTTTTACGGAGAGCTACAGTATGGGGTTCTTCAAAAGGGGAGTAAATAGGTTTTAAAGGATCGGCAACGTGCGAGTGATTCTCCTTGTGTCTGGTGTCAAGTGTTTACGTCCATACGCTTACCATCAGGCGGGCCGTAGACCTGTTTGACATCATAATTTTTAACTATAAACTGTGGTATATAGTTATCAATGTAATATCTATATATTACCAACTATGATATATACGTACTGCAATGAAAATGAAACCGGAATTTCCTTTATTTCGAAATAAATCGTTTTATTGTTATTGTATTCAGTAAAACTTGGATTTGTATAAACTCAACGCGGGGGTAAATACTGGAATGAATTTTATAGGGCTATAGATACACTAAATTTATGGGTCTATGGGTGGGTATCCATGGTGGCGTCTTTTGATAAATTCATGCAAGGAAAAATGACAACACGTCACTGACCATGTAATAAAAAAATATCTAATTGGGAGGTCCATGGTTCAATGCCACCGTATTAGTACTTAGTAATGTGTTTATTTATTTTAGGATTTCATATGTACATTTTTTGGATGCTCAGGCGGAAAACTCGCATTTTGTCATGCTTTGAATTGTGCCAAAAACTCCAATTGTTATTGGCCATGGCACATTATTTTTTGCACAAGCGCGTTGACAGATATTTGAAAATCCTTTTTTGCTTCTGGCCGTAAGATTTCGAATCATTTAAATGGAATTATTTGTATCCCAACGTCTAACTAGAATGGGAATAGCAGGAAATGAGAGAACGAACGTAATATTAAAGATGACGTCATTTGAGAAGGAAATACTGGACTCCGGAAATGTCCTCCACTTGGTTTTGTCGTTCTTACCAAATTTGGCCTCTTAAATAAATAAATTAGAAAATACTAATGGATATATTCGTGTACACTGGCAGATAAACATTGGGTGTTAGTTAGTTTTAGTATAACCGGAATCAGAAAACATAGCTATCTTACCAGGCTTGGTAAACCTATTGAAAGGTAGACTGTTCTGTAGGCATAATATCCCACACCACCTCACTGTAAAACTATGATAGGAAACCGAAAACCACATACTGTTTGTCATGATGTAGTGACTATATCGTGTGATGTAGTGACTATAGACGTATGGAGTTCTTCATGTACTACTGCGGGGAGCTAAGTAAGGATTACGCAATAAAACTACCTACTCATAAATCCATCATGCCTAGCAACTGACGAAGAAGTGAAAAACCATAACAGACAAATAGTGTTTAAAGAACAAAATAATGCAGCAATCTAGATGCTATTCCATTTTTTTAGCTTTTTATATATTGATATTTATTGATTCAATTTTTTAAGTCATATTTAAATATATATGTATATATATATTACGTAAGTATATATATTGATAATTTCATAGTATTCTAAAAGAGTGTATTATTATTTAATTAAAAAGCTGCACAACATAAATAATACTGAGTACATGTCACTTAAGGTGTAATGGAAAAATTGTAATTAGATACGTAATTACAAAATCAAAAGGGCATTGACAAATTTAAGCGGTACAATAGCGGTTTACAATACAGTAATTAAAAAATACAACAGAGTAATTAAATAAGAAAATTAATTGGATTATGCTAGGTACGATTACGTTCAAATACGTAAAATAATTGTTCAACAAGAAAATATATTAACAGTAATAATTTAATATGGAAAGTTATGATACATGAGGATTTGATTTACCGGCACAAAAATAAAATGAAGAAAAGCAAAGAATTAAATCCGAAAACTACACCAGTTCATATATGTACGTCCTACGACAGAAATCTATATAATAGCGCAGTAGAAGTCGGCTGCATGCGTGACCTTGTTGCCGCTCAGCGTCGCTCATGTGATGTTCATGCTTAGGATTGTTATCTATCCCAATTTTGCCGGCCATGTTCAACTTTTTACAGACGTGTCTAGCTAAATGTTTTGTTAGACCCTGGCCTGCTTTTGATAGGTTTAGGTAAAACGATAATATTTCGTCCCCGGCTATGGCGAGTCGGCGGTTATGTGGGGCTCTCCTCCCCAGAAAGGGGAGGCCTACCCACTGAAAACCTCAGGAATGGCCTTCCTCAGGCATGTAGGGAGCCCCGGGAACGCGAAGCGACTTCCGGGAACCCCTATCGCCGCTCCTCTGCCTACAGGGGAGCCCTCCCGGGGAAGGCTACACTACCTCCCCCGATCTCCTCCACAGACGACGCCCCCTCCCACGGAAGGGGCGTGGTCCATCCCGGGTCGCCGTATCCGCGGACGCGACTTCCTCGCGCCCGCCGGCGACCCGCGGCGGCAGCGCCGCAGCTGTGCTACCGAGCCTGTACCGTACCGTGCTTGACGATTCAAAAGACTTTCTCTAAGTCATATTTGAATAATATCCCAACTAATATTATAAATGCGAAAGTGTGTTTGTTTGTTTGTTTGTTACCTCTTCACGCTTAAACTACTGGACCGATTTCAAAAATTCTTTCACCTTTGGAAAGCTACATTCTCCCCGAGTAACATAGGCTACTTTTTTATCCCGGAAAAATCGACAGATCCCACGGGATGCGCAATAAAGGCTTCGCTCAAAAACTACTGCACAGATTTTTATGCGGTTTTCATCAATAGATAGGGTGATTCTTGAGGAGTTTTGCGGCATTTTTTATCTCGGAAAAACGGATAGTCCCACGGGAAGCGCGATAAAATCTTCGCACCATAAACCGACTTCCGCGTATATGTAGCCGTGGGCAAAAGCTATGACCCTTAACCCTCTATACACCCAATCCCGAAATCCACGCGGGCGAAGCCGCGGGCAGAAAGCTAGTATATATATATAAATCAGTCGCTACTTATCATAACTAACACATGCTTAAATTGATTTTAACATTGGCTTAAATTTATTTCTTCCCGACTATGTCAATTACGGTAGTCCAGCACGGAGTGGTCTTATTAATAAACGAATATTAAGTCTTGCCATTAATATTGTTACACGGACAAATCTTAGAATTTTTCTAATGCATATAACATTCCTTTATTTACTGCGCCTACATACTCTAATATAAAATCATTAAAATATATGAAGGTTATTCGAAATGATCTCCAGTACTACAATACACTTCTTTAAACGTTGAGGCCTGTTATCAACGAAGCACTCTTTTCATGGGAGAATTCTTCACCGCCAATCTTATGGATTGTTTTTATGGACTTCAAATTGTCATTGTATATATAGATTAAGTCATATTCTCTAAAACTGTTATATCTGTACATAAATCATAATCCAGTGGGCTAAGATTGAAACTAGCAGAGAGCCAGTCTTGAACATGAACTCTGATGACATCCGGATCAAACGTTTCCAACCAAACCTGTGGGTGAATCGCGTTTGATAAATAACCCCCGCGCTGAGTCTTGCTGAAAAGACCATTCTTCGTTATGGAACACGGTTTATTGAGAGGCTTGCCATCTTCGTTCCAATCTTGATATACTTGTACCGATGTGTTGATACCTTTCATACAAAAATTCTATCATAGCTAATATCCCACAAAACCATCACCGGAGTCAAATAATCAACATTGTACTCTGTTCACTAATTGGGAAATTTCATTAGAGCTTTGAGCATAACCAATGAAATTAATATCACATACTCAGGTCTCCTATCTTTCAAAGCAGTGAAAAAATCAAATTTCTAAATCAACGCAATAAAAAGATATGGCCGGTTATGTTTCATTTATACTGCATATTTTGACATTTGCAAGGGAATCAAAACCGGGTACTTTCCGTTGACCTAGAATCATGAAATTTGGCAAGAGGCTGCAAGTCATATTTTAAAATATAAAATGATTCCAGATACTATGTTCATCGCGCGAGGAATGTAAACTGCTTCTTGTAAATTTTAATCATGTAAACGAACACTAAAAATAGGAACCTTTAGGTATATAGCGTATATTACTGTAATATGTTATTTTTAGTAACTATATAAAATACTATTATTAAGTATATTCACTCTTATTTATATAAAATCAATATAACTCCAGTTTCATACAAAATACACCTGGTACGTAATAACGCAACTCCATTTTAAAGAACAAAATTTATTACTCTTCATAGCCGGTACTATTTATTACAACGTAATGTTTTGGAGAAATCCCCTTGTATATCAAATGACCCTGTGAATTTACGTGTCTCCCGAAACTTTATATTAAAAAGTCTCGTGGTAATAGCTCGCCCGGAAATACTGTTCTTAAATTACGAGTCTCCCAGATTGTCGAGTACTTTTTGGGGGGTTTTATTGAAGCAATCGAATTGATTGAATCTCATATAAGACGAGAATTCGAAATGAGATCCTAACATATGTGCCTTGTAATTAATTTGTGTTTTTTAATCGACTCATGATATTGTCGTGTTTTATTTTAATATGTAGTAATCTACTTGGATATTTTTATGGTGTTGCGAGTCTATAGTTATAAACTTTTCTAAAATTAAGCCAAGTGATGTGACAGTTTTTTTTGCACTCATACTTGTGTTATGGGATCTAGATATTTTTTGTAAAATTATATATCAATAACAACCACGATTAAGAAAAAAATGCTCGTACTCAATATATAGCGTATAATATATAGCGTCGGTGGCGCTGTGGTCTCGGCACTGGTTTGTGCGCCGCATAGAATCTGGAGGCCCGCGATCTAATCCCCACCGTGTACCAATGTGTTTTTCGATCCGAATTTCATATGTACATTTATCCGACGCTCCTACGGTGAAGGAAAATATCGTGAGGAAACCTGCGTACATCTGCGAAGAGATTCAAAGGTGTACGTAGTCAACCAACCCGCACTGGGCCAGCGTGGTTGACTAAGGCCTAATCGCCCTAACGTAGTTAGGGTAGGCTCGAGCCCCTCGGTGGGGACGTATATGAGCTGTGACATGTGACACTCAATATATATGATGTCCTCACACTGTCTCGAACCCGGCACTTCTAGGATGGATATATCTTCAAACCAGCTATCGTCAAAATGAGAGATAGAAAATCAAGATATACAGATTAGGACTCTACATAAGCAGTAAAATATGAGGCTTTATTACAGTTGGTGAATTCTGCCAAACAACTTTTAGTATCTCTAGGAAATATCATTACGTTGAAGTGACAGAAAATTAATAGGTAAACTTATATGTAATAGATGGCCCAAAAACATTATGCTATTGAAATTATTTGTTAAAATGTTGTAGCCCTGAATATGAATGAAAGTTGTATTTACATATCTCACAAGGAGTATATAAAATTTAACATGATTATGGAAGTTAAAAAGTCTTTAGGTATTTTACTCAACAGTGAATGTAAGCTTTCATTAAAATTATTTTCCACATATTCTCCCACCAATAGAAGAACCAATAGAGGAAGGTTCTCAAATGTATTAAAATGAACTAAATGAGAGCCTCTAACAACTTACTTTCTCCGTAAAGTAGCCAAATGTTGGGTAAATGGCTGAATTGGAGGACAAATATATCAAATATAATATATGTTCTATCAATAATAACTTACTGATAGTCACTGTTATAAGTAAATTTATTTTTCAAGGTATCGTGGTCCGTGCCTTAATTACATTTTTGTATATTAAATCATTTAATATTAATGACTAATTCTCACCTTTATACTAGCGTAAAATGCGCTGCTCGAAATTAATTACATAAAATAACAGAAATAAATTTACCAAAAACTACATTTATTTAGGATCAAGCTGAGTATAATGGGTTCGCACTAAACAAGTGCCAGTTGTCACTTTATTCCACCATGAAAAATGAAAAAAAAGCAGTCATTGCCCTTTCCAACCAGTCGTTATGACCAAGACTCAGGCTGAGTTTAGTCGGTAAATTATTCCAGTCGAGGCACCTCAATCAATTTGTAGTCCGACATAAGTACCGCGACACTTGATTACGGTGATGTCCATGAGCCATGCCTCTCCTCTCCGGCGGCGGGAAGAAAAAGCAGGTATTTGTGTAGACTGTACAGAAAAAGTGGACTGTAAGAACAAGCAGTACTAAGTCTATAAGTGAGTAGTTATTTGCCATAAATAAGCTTACCAGTGGTATTTATTTGATTTAGGAACATTTTAGAAAAACAACAGTACATTATTATAGTGTTTTTTGTAACTACCTTTATATACATATATATTTAAAGTCACCTGATACATTTACATGTTATGCAGTCCTATAATACAACAATTTAGTAAAATCTTTGTTAAATTTGCTAGTTCCTTGTGACTATTTACTGTACTAGTACTAGATATATGCCTAGATACTAGATGTATGTATAGTATGGAATTAGCTAATAGATAAAGGGGTGTATTTTTAAATGTTAATAGACATGTCATTTATAGTATACTGTTTTTGGAGTTATAGTACTTAATATAATAAGTCTATCAATTACCCTTAAATTGCTGATATAGGTTTTTTAATTTCGCCCCACACTAGAATTTTTATCCTATGTCGTGGGTGCAGCCACAAACATAGAAATCTAACATGCACAAACACCCAGACCGGAACTTTTTGTAGATCATATAAAAAATATTTGTCCCGTGCGGGAATTGAACCCGCGACCCGTTGCGTAGAAGCCGATTACTCGACTACTGCGCTATACGTGTCGTCGAATTTTCATAAACTTAGCTATGTCATTTATGTACAAGGTTATGACAAGTATAATAGGAAAATATATTTTGTTATTTGAAAAGTATGAAATAAACATTAATTAGTATTCGAACGACACAATATATACCTACCTTTCAAGAAGAAAGCACGCGGATAGAGTAAGATAAAGTTCAAAGGCAAGTGTATTGCTATTTCATTAATTCCTCTTTGATGTTATTCCCTGCGCTTTTTGCGAATATGGCATGTTTCTATTTCATTGGATGATGGTTTCCAGATCCCTGCTTCTACTCTAAAAATAATTCTTTCTTATTTTGATTTATGAAATAGTATGTATATTTGTATAGACGGAAACGTAGATAAAGAGGATTTCCTTGACAAACAAAACATTTTATAAAGTAAGATATATTAATTTGTTTAAATATGAACGATAAGTTCATACTCTTCAAAGAAACACATTGCTTAGGGATAAATCGCCAAAACATGATTGTTTGTATTGCGCAAATTTAGCGTTAATCTGAAACTTTTAAAATTGTTTGACAGATTTTGTGTCGCAAATTTATCAAGCAGCAATACCTATTCTACATTTACACAATCTTTCAGCAACCTTAAATCAGAGGATGGTTTGTAAAATTAACCTATGATGACTTTTTTCAATTTATAAGATGTTTATAACAAGAATTATAATTATGCTACATTCAACCCTCTAAAGGAATTGTTCCCGTCTGTGGACTATACGTATAGCATTTTCCTTTTAATATGTTGTAAACTACATATATTCTGGAACAAAGTCTAGATAAGCAAACTGCCTAATCTGAGATCACACGGTCATTGTTTGAAGACCAAAAAATGTATCTTCTAGTCTCCGCCACTCATCAACTCTGGGGCTGTATGGGCGCCCTGCCAACTTCTGGTTACGTAGGGATAGGCCAAATCCTTTAATTCAACTATGTTATACATGTTCACCGGTAATTTATTTTAAATATATCAAATGTTTAAAATCAATTAACTCAATACTGTAACAAAAACTTGAAATATTCATCGAGTGTCGATTAAATCGATTAGAGTGTCGGTATCGCTGTGATTTTGGTACTGATTTTCAAATTAGGAAGCCCGTAGTCGATACAACAAGTACTAATGTGTTTCGTTTTTTTGAATTTTACATGTATATCTCATGCTCCTACTAGGAGCAAAACATTGTGAGACAACCTGAGGCCTCATTCAAAGAAACTTAAAGGTATATATATAACCAACCATATTAGACACATTAGAACAGTGTGATTGACTAAAGTCGAACTTATTATGATTGTTATTATATAAAAAAAGAATTCATTGTATATTAAGTCGAACACTTCTAAAGTTAAAAGACATTTGATTTGACAAAAAAATACTCAATGGTGGTTCTGCCGCCACTGTTGCACGCTATAATGAAAAGTTGGGAAAATAAAGGTATATCACGTGAACCGGTCACAAGATACAGTCACCCAATCATGACATACGCGTCTCCCGTTTTCGTTCACGCGTATGCGAGAACGTTGTATAAAATGCAGATTGTCTAAAACAAATTTTGTGGCAGAGCCCTCAATTCTCTTTGATTTGCACCCCAACCCTTTCGTTAGAGATATGGCGACATATACTCCAGTCGCACTCTTGTTCAATACCAAGGATATGCTATATGGATATGGATGGGATAGGATTTCTTGAACTTGACTAAATGTGACATCAAAATTTGAATTTCATTGAAAACAAATATAAAATACATATAAAAAAATCTTCGTTTTTTTAGTAAAATTTTTAAAAACTGTTCAAGACGCGAGCTTAAATCACGTCTGAATCGAGAATGTACGTGTTTTATAATTAAGTAAAACTTACAATAAACAAAAATTATACGAAATGAACAGTTTAGAAAAAGAATTCATTAATATACGCAAAATTTCAATGGTCAAGGATGACAATTGTATTGTTCTTAAACATTTTTAAGGTGTCACTAATAAAAAAGTCCTTTATTTCGCACTCAAAAATCTATTCGAAACGATATTCAATAACATCCAAACACCATCAGCACGATCGACCACCGGCTGAATTAGAATATTCTCTTTTATGAGAGAAGGCAGCAACGGGAAATACTAATGAAGTGAACTCTCTTTTTTCGATCGCTCTTAATTGGTTAGTTAGGTGAATTTGCATGAAGATTTCGAACTAGCACACTATATATTGCATAGGTATAGATCGGTGTTCTATTTTTGAGTTTTCATCTGCTTTTTAATTACATCGCTTCATAACAAACGCTAACTTTATATATTTAGTTTAAGAATGGGTATTATAATTATACTTACTCCGAGATATCTTCTTGAAATTTACAATGTAATTTCACTGTCTTCACATCGTATGTGTCGCTTATTTTAGAGAAAACAAAAGGGATCATAAACAGAACGAACGAAGCCGTCGTCGGTAGACGGCTTCGTTGACGCACCTGTCAAACATTTACATATTCGCGCCGTGTGTGGCGCATTAATTTGTACCCCAGTTTTTCATTTTTTATTGTATTTACAGTAATGTAATGAGAAGACAAAGGACAAGCGGTTTAATAAAAACGTAAAAACGAAGTCCCCGGAGATATTGGTTTCGCCGAATTTACCAACTCGTAGTCTGGACAGTGAAATAAGTATCGAAGAAGATATAGGTATAAGGATTGTTTTACAACAAATATAAGGAGAGATTTGCCTATTTGACTGATTTATTAGCCTGTTGGTTTTGTTTGCAAATGCAAGGAAAGGTATTCTTATTAGAATGATTAATTATTTTTAAGAAATATATATTTATACATTCTGTTGGAATATATCCTTAATAAGATAATGATGCAACGGTCCCTGGTTTTTTTTACAACAAATACACGAGATGTTCCGTTATTGGATTGATGGATTATTTGATCTTAGTAATGACAAGTGGTATACGTGTTATTAATACA
The DNA here is from genome assembly GCA_036419045.1 of Scirpophaga incertulas. Lineage (NCBI taxonomy): Eukaryota > Metazoa > Arthropoda > Insecta > Lepidoptera > Crambidae > Scirpophaga > Scirpophaga incertulas. The sequence continues at coordinate 14,306,363 of CM071630.1, read as the reverse complement.
TTCTAGTTGAGTGTATTGCAAGACCTAATATAACGAATAACAAAACCCAATATACATTTAAAATTGACATTCTAAATAAAACTATATTTATAACATTAATACTGAGCCTGTAAACTATACTAAAGCACAACTAATGATTGTGTCTACTGTATCAAAAATAAGAAGGTAAATTTATTTACGGCCTTAAGCTGTCTAAAGACAGACATTTCAATGGTACCAGTTGATTTTTGCAACAAAACAAGGAGCTTCATCTTAATTGATTGATGCAAAATGTTGATTATAATAATGAATGTATAACTATTTTCTTTGTTATCAAGTCTATAAACAATAGTCAATACACAACTGGTAGTTGCATCTATTGTATCAAAAATAAAAGCACTACATTATTTTAGCGGTGTTGGGAAAAGTTCCCATAAAGATAATGACTATGAGAATGAGGTTTATTCAGAAATTATAAAAAATAGGGGTTTTTGAATATAGAAGCTTGTGCATCCATCCTTCTTGTATATAATCGAATGCTATGCAAGTTATGAAAAGTCTTCGTAGAATAGGAACTAGTTTAATATTAGGTACAGTTCAGTCAGTCAATATAGTTCAGTTCAGTCTCGTCTGGTCCAAGTAATTTATATGGTAAAAAGCTGCTAGACCAAAATGTCTAACACAATGTTAGATACATAAATAATATGTATTAAACTATATGTATTATTGTACTAGACAGGCATATGCCTTATGAATTATCTAAAGGTAATTTGTTATAATACATCGACCAAAAAACCAACGTAGCTAATTGAAAATTCGTATGCGTTAGTCGAGAAAAAACACGTTCATCTTTTCAAAAATACGGCACCGCCATTAGGCTGACCCGGATTCAGGGAAGCTTTTCAGGTTTCTGTGAGCTTGCTAATACTAATATTTATGCTATAGTTTATATACACGGAGAAGCGTCTAATAAGAGTATATTTGTTTCAGTTCATAGAAGCTCCTCACCAATTTTTGGTTTTAGAATATCTCAAGATTTCTAATTATTAAATACAAGTGCAATTTGTTCCAATATTGTTCAGCAATCATGGTTTTTACAATTGCGAACATATTGAAACTTCACAACACGAACGGCACTACTCTCCTCTAAATCAAGGTACTATATCCAATCTTTAACCATTTTAAATAGTTTTAAAAGTATTTGAGTAGCTGAATTCGCTATTCAATATGTTAAAGTGCAAGTCAAAGTCGACATATTAAAATTAAATTATTTAACATGGAATTATAAAATTAAATGGAACAGAAAATTGTAAATGTCTAACATTTAAATTTCCATTATATACATAATGCCGAGTCAATTCAAATTTGCATTATTTAATAAATTTAATGCAAAGTTTCTTCAAGATCTCCCAATGTTCATCTGATTTATACACTTCAGTTCCCAGACTCTCCAATTTAAGCATTCCCGCTCTGAATACACCTTGAGGCTTAACTCGCCGTTTCAATTTATTTGAAAGTTCCATGCAGATTTACCGTTGCCCAGTTAAAAGTTGATTTCTAGGTCGGAGTCGTTGGAGTCGGAGATTTTTTTTACGGGACGCTCTGGTATCCCGGAAAAATCTACGACAGTCGGTAATGCTTGTTTGAATCGAGTATCAATTTTCTTCTCAATTTTTTTTATTGATTATTTGACTATTATATCGTTTGCAACACAGTTGATTTTTTAATTTACAAAACTTTTTATTTTATGTGTACCTGCTTAAAATCTTTTTAGATAATTTATTCACATTTACAACAAAGTTATGTACTATAATCTACCGAAGTAAATGTAGTATAAATGTAGATGATTTGCAATTCAATGTGTAAATCTAGTCTTAGAATAGATTTAATGTATATAACATTTCAGCTACATTACTATATGAATTTCATAATCTTAAACTTTCATAATTCATCACAGCTTGCAGATATGTGAAAGATATCAGTCAAAATTTTAGAATGTCCTAACTTAGACATACTGTCTAAAAGCCACTGTGTACCTACTCGAAATGGCCGAAAGCTTCACAGCTCAGCCGGTTAACAGACGCAAAAGAATTTTAATGATATTTTCACAAGTGGGAAATTGTTCTTTGTGACCCAGCGCCTCAGAAACGAGCTAATTTGAACTTTTCAGGACTCAATTAGATGGTAATGCCCCACTTTCAGTAATACTTGCAGTATGGTAGGGTATTCAAAGTGAAAAGGTTTAAGGTGCTCAAGGAAATGAAAATGTAATTTACACTTGACTTTCAAAAGGACGTCACATCCAAATTGTTTGAAATATAATTATTAATTTAAAAATAGTACATATGAGGTTTTTCTTCTCTGCGAGTCCGTTGCAGTACTACATTATTAATACGACTCAAGATCAGCACTGAAGACCATAACCTATAACCAGTGGCGTTTTCTTTCATTGCATTGCCTCGTAATGGACCAGAAAACAAATCAAAAAGGCAACCGAATATAGCAACATAATTAACCTGAAATGGATCAAAGCCCATATGCAAATAGAGAGGAAAAAATACCCGAAGAACTCGCAAAACAGACAACGCTGATGTTAAAGGTAAAATAAGTTAAGGAGAAAAGACTAAAGCGAGTGCCATTGGGTGTTTGTAACGTCGCTATACAATTCATACTTTCTTGAGTGTTTCTAGGTCTTGCAACTATGTAATTCCGACTCCAATTCAAATGTAAATCTTCCAATCTTTTACTTTTTATGCTACGCTCATAATCATACGCTCAAGATAAAGGCAATCACAACTTATGTCTAAAGTCGGGGATGAATGGGGTGCAAAGACAAGACATTAAAGTTGCCTGTATTGTTTATAACTCCTAAATACATAGATATTAAATAATGTGTACTTACATTTAACTAGATATCGGTTCACATGTTTTAAAAGGAGTTAGGTAACAAAACATATGAAAGGACAGAAGAACCAGCAAACAATAACCTCCATATACAATCACGAGAAAGTGTTAATAATAAAGGTATAACGCATGCCTACGTCCCAGTGCTGAGAGCTTCGTAAGCTTCGGGTACGTTGAAATTTCTCCCGGATTCATTACTCGATATTGGCGTACGGCCAACTTTGGCGAAAAACTATTATCTATCTTATCCCAGTGACTTTAAGGTCCAATTCAATTAAAACTTCAGGTATTTTTAAACAATCCGCCATAACTGCCACGCTTGAGTATTGAACAGTTTTGTATGAAGTTGTTTTGATTGAAATTTCAATTAATAATATCATGTGTTATATGATATTTAATGTTCAATGAAAATATAGATGTTTCAATAAACCTTAAGACTTATGGTATAACGGTCAAATTCGATTGCTAAATAGTTTACATAGGCTTGAAGGAGCTTGGTAACAGTGCAGAAACGTATCAAAGTTTTGCAATGGAGATCAATCAGTAAATCATTAAAGTGCCTCCAGACGCGAGGCCTTCTACTCTATTGAGTTCAAAACCTCACACACATACTGTAATAAAGGCTGATCTAATAGATCAATTAATTAGTTTAGATATAATAGTAACGTAAGAGAAATAAATACGTATTTTGTTAAAATTAAACTGATTCATTATTGAAAGTTAGTTCTCCGTATATCATTATTGAAATTGTTCCCTATACGCGACGCTTCCATATCGCCATCTATACCCACTTTAGTATTTATTTATATACGATTTGCTTTAAATTTCTATCAGATCTATTCAACGCATCTTTGTGTGTGCAAACATCCTTATTACCAAAACAACAACAAAACAATCTATTCAAACATGTAGTATGTAACACAACAATCTAAACCATAATTATTTACACACTTCAAATTAATTTCCAATCAATTCTCCAACAGCGTTTCGTTTAACCCTGATGTTGTGCGCGTTGTAACTTGTTATTGTGTCGTAACGTTTAATTAATTAAGAGCTGTGCGTAAAGGTAAGCTTCGAGCTCCGGCGTAATTGTATTGAATTTATATTATATATGATACATGTAGTTAATTTAAAATAGTTAATGTGATGTGCTGTTGCAAAGCATAAGAAGATATCTGTATTTTTTATATCAAGCGGAATTATAGACCGTAACGTTTTGGATATTCCAACGATACAAGAGATGACTCGGTTATTTAAAATGAATTCGATTTGTATCTTGACCGTGGTTTATGTCTCTAATTCTAGCATTATCGGACTACGTTCTGGCAACATGGTAAGCTCGAAAGTAAATAAGTACTTTCAAGCAATAAATCTGGTTTGGTTCTTATCTCTGAACTTAACTAGTATTAAGGAGGTTTAAGTTGTGAACGTGCAATTTGATTGGACCTAAACTGTTTATCGGAGGACGAATATTCCCAATCTGTAACGAGCCAGTTGATAGATGTTCTGCATAATTTACATAGATAAAAGACGCAACATAGATATTATTTTTCTGAGGTCTGAGGGTCTGTATGAAATCCGCACGATTGTTTTCAATAAAATTCAACCAATATTCGAAACAAATCTATTATAATTTTGTTATACTTCAGAAATATTCAGGCAAAAAGATTCCATTGTATTAAAGAATTACACAAATAATTTGCACCGAACACGCTTCTATATGTCACATGGCATATACAAAAAAATAACGATCAAAAAGAAAATATCATGTCTAATGTAGTCCACAAAAATGAGATAAACGAATAAGCTGCCCGAACAAAATGATTTAGCCGGCAAATGGGCGAACGTATTATTGTGATTACTCGCAGAGCAACATTTCCAGACCGCAGAAATTACTACATCAATGGGAGAGTTCGCCGATTCTTTATTTAGTTTTGTGGAGGCCTAGAGTTCCACCTAATCTGTGTGTAACGAGCTCCTTCGGCCATTGAGTTATAATAATAATTTTGTAGTGAATGGAGGACTGACTTTCTGAGTTAAAGACATTTCTATCGCATAAATGAGTGGTGACGGTAATAGACCATCTGTTTTAAGGGACATTTTCGATTGGAATCACTTGTTTGTTATTCCTGTGGTTGACAATATTAACTGCGTTTCCAATTGTTTCTTGTCATAAACAACAGCACATAACATTCTTAAAAGGGGGCAATGGGGGATGTTTAAACGTCATTCGCCTTATGATAACTTGTCTATTGACCGACAAAAAGCATCGCAAGGAGTTTTTAAACCCTAGAAATCAACCCTAATAACAATATTTCGTATTATTCACAGATATGGGGAATGGCGCTAGGCTAATGACAGTAGGCCTAATTCTGGGTCTTGCAACATCGGCAACGGGCATCAAGTGCTGGAAGTGCGGCCAGTACAGTGATGGCGTGGGCTCCATCACACCTTGTAACAATCGCAGCGCTACCCACTTGGAAGAGTGTCCGGGTAGCTCTAAGTTCTGTATTGTGAGTATATGACTTGGTTTAGCTTGATATACGTGAGGGTAGAAACAAAGAGGTAAATAAGTCATCAGCTATGAAGTATTACGTAAGTTAGAAATCATGTGCGTATTAGTGCTAAAAGGGGAGAGCCACATATAGTGTAACTATGTGTTGTTAGTTCTGTATTGTTAGTATACATTATTATGAATTGTATGGGTAGTGGTGTAAGAATTTGTTTTATTTACGGTTTTCGCAAGTTCGACTACATTTCTTATAGCCTTCGGCAAGTAATATGATTTCCCGTCCTTCAATGCAAAAACCTAATGCTTGTCTGTTGTCTAATTGATATTTTATTCTACCCTAAAGCTCCAATCTACCTTATGTCAGGATCCGATTTTATTCGGTCTATTCATGATCGTGCACTCCGATCGTCAAGCAACCTCACGTTGAAAATTCCAGTTCACCGCACCAACTTCTCTTCCTCATCATTTAGTGTCACTGTAAATCACCTATGGAATGATCTACCGTACTACATCAGGCTCTCCACAAGTAAATAAATATTTAAGAGATTCATTCATGAGTACTATCTGAAATTACTTAAACACCTTATTTTCAAGCTGAACTGTTTAAATACTTATATTTAAGATTATATATTTAATATAGTATTATAAGCGGTTACCCCACACGTTGCGTAAGGTTGCCGGCCGTTGCCTATAAAAGCCGCTGCGGTTGGCTAGCGACTCACTTGTCATCGGGCGTTCGGAGCGGGTAGACCGGTCGTAACGTTATTACGTGTTGCGTTGCGTAACGTTGCGTAATTCGTAAAGTAGGCGTTAGGCTGATTTTGTTCCTCTGTAAAATTATTTTGTTGCCAAATTATTTTTTTTAAGGAATTTCTCTTCTGATTCCTAAAATCAGAATTGGGATAAGCAACTCTTAGCCCACAATTACGAGGAACAAAGTCTTCTGCGTACTTTAGTGTTCGTGTTTGTGATAATGGCTGGCGGATCCAGTCGGAGTGGCCGTGGGTCGCGAAGTCGTTCCCGTGATAAGTCGCGGCGCCGTTCGCGTGGCCGTCACGGGGTGTCCGCTAGGAGCCGCCGATCGCGACGTCGGTCATATGGTGGGACGCGTGATGAAGATTTCACACCGTCAGAAGGAACGCCTAGTCGTGATCGCCATCATCGTCGCTTGAACAGATCGCGGTCTTCAGGCGGGTCACATACCCCGGATTTGGCTGTTCATTCCACATTGAATTCGATCATGGACCGTCTTGCGTCGATCTTGGCAATATAAGTGAAGGTCAGGTTAGGCCGAGTCGGGAGAGGGTTGGACCTTTGATTGGCTCGGCTGAGCCTCGGAATGTTGGGCGGATGCAGGTGCGGACGGGTGTGGTGCGTCGGGGACGTCATCGGATCGCGGTGCGGCCTTGGCGTTCAGTGTGAAGACATACAGTTTTGTATGTATTGGACTTTGTGTCCGGCAGACATACAGTTTTGTATGTATTGGACTTTGTGTCCGGCAGACATACAGTTTTGTATGTATTGGACTTTGTGTCCGGCAGACATACAGTTTTGTATGTATTGGACTTTGTGTCCGGCAGACATACAGTTTTGTATGTATTGGACTTTGTGTCCGGCAGACATACAGTTTTGTATGTATTGGACTTTGTGTCCGGCAGACATACAGTTTTGTATGTATTGGACTTTGTGTCCGGCAGACATACAGTTTTGTATGTATTGGACTTTGTGTCCGGCAGACATACAGTTTTGTATGTATTGGACTTTGTGTCCGGCAGACATACAGTTTTGTATGTATTGGACTTTGTGTCCGGAGACATACAGTTTTGTATGTATTGGACTTTGTGTCCGGCAGACATACAGTTTTGTATGTATTGGACTTTGTGTCCGGCAGACATACAGTTTTGTATGTATTGGACTTTGTGTCCGGCAGACATACAGTTTTGTATGTATTGGACTTTATGTCCGGCAGACATACAGTTTTGTATGTATTGGACTTTGTGTCCGGCAGACATACAGTTTTGTATGTATTGGACTTTGTGTCCGGCAGACATACAGTTTTGTATGTTCCAAATTCCAAATTCCAAATTTCTTTTATTCACATTAACAGACACGAGACACAATATAAATTAATCTTACAGGTACAGGGACACAAAAATAATGCATGCAAAACTTAAAAATAAGAATAGAATTAAGGTTTAAGTGAAGTCTCGCGACTGCTGTGTGAAAGGGTACCTAGATCAGCATGAGGTTAGTGAAACTAACACTATCTAACCCTAGTCTAACTAACCCTAGCTATGTATTGGACTTTGTGTCCGGCAGACATACAGTTTTGTATGTATTGGACTTTGTGTCGGCAGACATACAGTTTTGTATGTATTGGACTTTGTGTCCGGCAGACATACAGTTTTGTATGTATTGGACTTTGTGTCCGGCAGACATACAGTTTTGTATGTATTGGACTTTGTGTCCGGCAGACATACAGTTTTGTATGTATTGGACTTTGTGTCCGGCAGACATACAGTTTTGTATGTATTGGACTTTGTGTCCGGCAGACATACAGTTTTGTATGTATTGGACTTTATGTCCGGCAGACATACAGTTTTGTATGTATTGGACTTTATGTCCGGCAGACATACAGTTTTGTATGTATTGAACGTACGAGTGGACGTAGCTTGAATATGATGATACAGGTATAAGAATGAATGAATGACTGACAGACGAGGATGGTGGAGTTGCAGCAGATGGCAGCATACAAAGTGGTGACAACCCCGAGGCTCGTGTCGAGGACGACACTATGTCAGGAGAGGCCGTATAAGCGGTTACCCCACACGTTGCGTAAGGTTGCCGGCCGTTGCCTATAAAAGCCGCTGCGGTTGGCTAGCGACTCACTTGTCATCGGGCGTTCGGAGCGGGTAGACCGGTCGTAACGTTATTACGTGTTGCGTTGCGTAACGTTGCATAATTCGTAAAGTAGGCGTTAGGCTGATTTTGTTCCTCTGTAAAATTATTTTGTTGCCAAATTATTTTTTTTTAAGGAATTTCTCTTCTGATTCCTAAAAGTATATATATTGTATATTGTATGTATTTATTAGATAGAAAATTAATAATATTATAATTTTTGCACAAACATAATTCTTTGTAACTAACCACTCGGTTGGTTAGTTAAGTTCAAATTTAATACTTTAATTATATTGTTCGATAAGGATTAAGTTAAGTCACCTAGATAAATAACACAGCAGCTCGAAGTTCTGTATTATGCCTCCATGAATTTAATATATAAGTTATGAAGTGTACAGTTTATTATTATTAATACTAGGGTTCCAAATAGCTAGACACTGACTCTGTAACTAGAATACAGCACCTGGAAGAGTACAAAGTTGAGGTTACAACAAATTGTGAATTAAAAAACCGATAACGCTTGTAAGTTTTTATATGCTCTCTTTTATATCCAGCTTTGAGATCTATGATAGGACAAGCTTGTCCAGTAAGATGCAAATACACTTTTTTCTAGATTCACACTTTTGTCGTTACTTACATTCTAATCGTACAGAACTGAATTATGTTAGCAATTAATCGTTTAGTAGTTTCTGGAGCACATTTCGACACCAATTCTGGACGTATCATGACTAATAGTATTCACTCAATAGTTCAATCGCTCCGTTTATTTCATATCAAATTTAGAAGAAACATTTTTTGTTGCAGATATTTAAACGTCCGATTGTCAAAAACATTTTCTTAAATAAAATAGGATATTAATAAAATAGAAAGAGACATCTTACTCATACTAAAGCTTCACTTGACAGAATCTAGTAAAACGAATCCACATTTTCTGTTAATTTGTTTGTACCATCAGTCGAGGTACCACAGATAAAAAACAGTCATTGTGCGCGTAGCAGTATTATACGTAATATGGATGATTGTTAATCTGACTTGAACTTACAAATTTCCTCCAACTACAACTACGATATAATTTATTTTGAGAATATCTCGAGGATATTCTTGAGGTACCGTTTACTTAGTCGTGATTGAGGTAGTTTCACCGAAACATTTTAGAAGTTTGTATTTATTGTCTAATGATTTTAAACTCATAAAGGTGTATGTAGCAAGAAAGTAATAAAAGATCAAACGTAATGTCTGACTAAAACAAGATTTAGAAACGAAACCAATCAAAGAACATCCAGTTCATTCAGAGTTTTAACCGTACCTTGGAACTTAAAAAGACACGTAATATAAATTAATTAAACCAGTATAGTCCAGTATCTGTACCAGTCGAGTTATCAACATTTATCGAAAATGAGCGTTGTTTATCCAGTTCGTTTCATTTTGCATCTTATGCTGGATGTATAAATTGGTCCAACGCGTTGAACCACCGTGTAGAGCAGTATTTGACGGTATGTTGGTATTTCACGCCAACGTTGGCCGGTCAACCGAATAGTATCGGTATTCCAACCACACGTTAAAGGATTTTGAATAAAAATCTCTATTATTGGTCCTATGTGTTAGCCCAACGCTTTACCCAATATGTACAGCCGACTTTAAGATTACGCTCAATCTTTAATCGCTTTGTCTGTAAACAAGTAAAAAATGAAATGGTGCCGCTGTTTTTGCGATATGTACCTAATTGCTAAGCTATAATAATGAATATCAACAATCTGTTGACACTCCAAAATTTAAAGTATGAATAAGTATAATAACGCATGTTATGAGAATTTCGTACATATATACCAGTTTTTTACTTGCTACAATCAATACATATTTATACTTCCCCAACTTCCCCGCGTTTAATATTTACTTTCTTAATAATACTCGTATTTATTATCAATATTTTAAAGCAAAATTGTCGATTACGGGTGAGTACAGGATTGCGACAAAAGTTGTCGAGTTGACCTAACCTTTCAATATATCACCTATTGAGTTCAAGTATGTTTGTCTCGGCCCACTACCAACTAATCTATATATCTATGACGACCTCCGTAGATGAGAGGTTAATACACCTGTTTCTAAGTGTCGCCATCTCTATGGTTCGAGTCTAAATAGTAGGTAGTATAAAGTGCTATTCGAGGAAACGATTGACTCTTTATGCTCCTAAAGGTCTCGGTGGCAATAAAGAATATACTGTTAATATGGCCTGGAATTATAATCCACGAATTCACTCAAAGTTATCTAAACTGTGTATATACCAATGGCAAACTCAAAATTTTTGCGGTTTGGGCAGATATGGGGCAACTTAAAAACCCAAATTGGGCAATACTTTTTAATAATACTTCTAGCTACAAAACCCAACGCAACAGTAAACGCAACCTACCGTTTCTTATTGCCAATAATATCACCGAATAAAAATCTTCACCGACCGCGAAATACTAACCAAATATTGTAGTAATCTTTTCCTTGTCATAGTTTTGTACCAAACGTGAATTGATTATGTTGGGAAATAGAAGTGATAATGGAAAAATAACTAGAGATAACACCTTTGTTCAATATACGTGTTATATATTTTTTTATTGATCTTCCGAACAATAAGCTCACGATGCTGACGTGTAATGTTTGTATAAAAGATCCGTAAATAATAATGAAAATAAGAAGAACAATAGGTTTATTGTGATAGCTTAAAATTATTTAGCGGGTATTGTTAGCGAAAATTACACTTATTCATTAAATTAAGTTTCATTGATTTTAGTACAATTTACTAAAACTTAATTAAACTGATCATTTGGATCGTACTTCTTTTAATACTAATAGCAACATATGGGTCTTTCCGGAAGCACCGTAATTAGACTCACATTGTGTGTTTTATATAGATCCGTTTACTGTCAGTCCGAGCAGAGTTCGATCATCACGCATTACGCTGTTAGGCATACAGTTAGCAACTATAGAATTCATTGAAAAATGAATACCACAAGTAAGTATATTAGAAAATAAACAATGAATTTTATATATATACACAAAAAGATATTGCCGATTCATTCATCTATTCTCCAATAGCTACGCCAGTGACTCAGCTCCAACCTATTCGCATTATCGTGTATTTATATGCCCGTTCTTATTGAAAATATTACACTCTTCCAACACAATACTGCACAGTCTATTCGGAAATTTATTCTCTTTTCCCATAAAAAAAAGTATCTTCAGAAATAAATTTAGGATACTCTTTCATCAGAATATAATTTTGTAATCAAATAGATAAATAAAATAGCAATAAAGCATACAGACAAAATAGTAATAAATTTATTCTTACGAGTAAGGTTATCGTTGATAGCGATTCACACAACCTTCTATAGATTTTAAGGTACTTCTCGTAGTTTCTACGAATGCTGCCACAAACAACTTTTATAAGGCTAAATTTGCAATGAAATAGAGCAAAATTAAAAATAAAATATTCTCAAATTATTATTTACAAATTATAGAGTTTTTATTGGTCAACTTGGCGCTGTGGCCTCCGCACTGGTCTGTGCGCCGCATGGAATCAAGAGGCCCGTGATCTAATCCCTACCATGTACCAATGTGTTTTTCGTTCCGAATTTCATATGTAAAGAAAGAAAGAAAGAAAGAAAGAAAGAAAGAAAGAAAACGTTTATTGGTGCTAACAATACATATATAAGTCACACATATACTAATGTTTAAAATTAGCCCAATTAGGCTATTGCCTCAGCTACATTACATTTATCCGACGCTCCTATGGTGAAGGAAAACATCGTGAGGAAACCTGCGTACATCTGCGAAGCGATTCAAAGGTGTACGTAGTCAACCAACCCGCACTGGGCCAGCGTGGTTGACTAAGGCCTAATCGCCCTAACGTAGTTAGGGTAGGCTCGAGCCCCTCGGTGGGAACGTATATGAACTGTGATGATAGATGGAATACATGAGTCAGCGATCCCTGTCTTCCCGAGTTTTGTTTAACATGTTAATTTCAATGACTTTTGTCCGGCACTAACGATTTTAGTTTGAGTGACAGACATTGTAAGAATATACTTAGTGTGAATTGAAATGGTTAAATAAAAAAGAATTAAAACCTAAAACTATTTATCTGATCTCTGATGTTAACTCGTTAATTTAATCATTACCCGTTTGGCTCAAATACCTTACCTGTAGGATAAGTACAGTGCCATCAGGCGGAAGAAGGCGGGCATACTTCTAACTCCTCAACCCGTTCGTTTGCGGCGGCATGGATCGACCGCGAGATTCCCGTCCATAGTCTTCTCTGTTGATTCCTGTTTCATTACCGCCAATTATTTTATATACAGTATACAAACAAGTTGAGTCGGAAGGCACATTTCACACTTCATTCCCTGAAATGTTTACAAGCATGTAAAACCAGGAAACTTGCGGTTAGGAGTATTACTAGCCGAAAATATCTTACATCTAATCCTCGATTATGCTAACGTCTATGCTATCTTGGATACCAAGGAGATATTGAATAAATTCGAGCACATTCAAAACCTTACGGTATTTGAAAGTATGACCATGTCTCACGAAAAGAACTCAAGTGGCTCTAATTCGTTTTCGTAGGAACACAACATTTTTTACCTATACAATAACTTGTACAATCCATCATAAGATACCTGCTTTACCCGATGGGTAAAGCAGGTATCTTATGATGTTTAGTTTTTCAAAAGTATTGATTACTTATAAGTTTGGTTACGTTACATTTTGATTATTTTTTACAACTAACCTTAGCTCACTCAGCTCACCTTTGAATAGAAAAGCCTTTAGCTGTAAATATAAAAAATATATTAGCTTCTTATATATAAATTTCATCAGTCTTATAGGCTAGTTACATTGTTCCTAGTTACTTCCGCAGACTGGTCGAATGAAGTCAAAGACAAATCATAAAAAAATATGCTTATTATCTCAATATTTGTCCTAAACGTAATTGTTTTTATAAAAAGACTTATGCACAACTTTCATTTTATTAGACAAAATACTATATATAAGAGATAATATGACTAAAGTAAAAATGTTAATAAGCAGGACATTCGCGTCTCCAAACTATAACTATAGAATATTCGTTATATTGCTAACATCAACATCTAGTGGGCTCACAGCTAACAAAACAACAGGTTACGCTGTGCCAGCGGCAAGCCTTAGGCAAACAGAAATATTGTCTCCACTAAAATGAAACAAAAGTCCCAGCCACTTAACACGGAAACCCAGTTCGTAGCGCTATAGCTCGTGTACACACTGTTTTCCGTGATTATATGTGAAAAAATTAAATATTCACCGCATAATACCATTCCGTAACATAAGTAGACAAGTACGGATGAATGTATGGAGTTTTTAAGAGACTGATATCATGATCCATAAAGTAGGATTGGTAGCATTGTGACGAAATCAATTTTAAACTATCACTAGAATATGTAGTCAACTAAATGTTAAGAAATTTGCTACGTAATTGCTCAGTTTTGGCAGCGAAATAAAAAATTGTCAATTACAGTATTGCTGTGGAAACTTTGTGTGTTCTGTTGGTCTGTGATGATAATTTACCTTTACGATTTTTTTATTCTATAATCGTTAATTAATTCGTATTAGGGAATTATTATTAACCATCACTCCTTTTTTTTGTAAGTGCGGTAGTTTCTTTCTTGCTCTCCGCTCTCTCTCAGCAAATCTACTGATGATTTCTGGCCAAAAGCCCTACCAGATTCGATATATTCAAACTAATCCAAAACTAATACTACTGCCACACAGTACTAACTGAATACTTGTTTGCTGTCGAGATTGATTAGTCATGTCATGTATCACCTTTAACTGCGCTTTGAAATTAATATTTATTTAGTTTACGTATTCATCTAAAACACATAAAAAGGCGGCTAGTTTTGATACCGAAGATAGAATAAACATTATCATCTGCTGTTTCAGAATGTAATTCCTATCAATACTTTGGTCAGTTTTATAAATTTTACTGTTATCTGTGTGAAAATAGACCTAAAATAATATAGAAAGGGCTGTAAAATAATATTTTCCATCACAAATTCAGTAGTTATTTCGTAAAATTCATCCATTTCAATTATTTAAATTAGTTTCCTAATAAGTTTGAATTAATATTGTCTTAAATAGGATATCGATTTACTCCTGCAGCACTATGAAAAAAAAAACGAGTTATGGAGTCAACATACTTGTTTTATTAACGGTGATATACAATTATCCCATCATTTAATAATCGCTGGTAAGAAGCAGGATGCTCGGAGTTGAAGTTTGCTCAAGTTTTATACATCAGATCTTTATATAAAACCTTATTTAAGATATAACAACAATTGGTTGGATTCTAAAATAAGACTTATAAGGATGAATTGCCCTTGAACTAAATGGCAATCCTGAGAACGATGGTGCATGTTCTGGTTTTGATTTAGTTACTTCTTAACCTTGTCAAAATAATATTGAGTAATGGCCTCTATAACATAAAAGAAAATGATTACAAAGGGGCATTTTATCAGCATAGTAAGAAAGTTCCGTTCGTAAAATCATCCCTGCAGTTATATGTATTTATTATTTAGATCAAAGTCGTTTTATGTATCTTTAAATTATAATATAAAAAAACTAACATTATTATATGTTTATCTTTTCTTATACATATGACAAGTAGCCAACTGGCTACTTGTCTGAAAAAAAAATCAATTTCATGGACAGTAAGTTTTAGTAGAATAGTTACGTTAACAGTGTGATATTGTGCTCTCGTTTCTTGTCTTCACTTCAAATCAGTACACTACAGTTTGTCGGAGTGTATGTACCAGTAATAATATGATAGTGATTTTTTTCTAAAAGTAAGTATATCGTTTCAGTGTAATATGGGGACAAATAGTTTCAGTCGGTGGTGGTGTATTTGATATATATAGTAAAAAACTGCAAACTGCAATAAGAGGATATTAATATTCTGTAACAAGTTAATTTATTTTTATATCGAGCGTTGAGAGTGATAGCCTTTTTTTGTAAATGGTATCTTAATTATATTAAAATCTTAAATTACAAAATGTTAAAAAATTATTTAGTAATTAAATTTACACATTTTTAGCAAATTTTGACCTTATCTTACAATAAAAGTAAATAGGGCCTTTGTCTCGTTTCGCAAATGTAACGTCTATGATTTCATATATAATATATTAAATAATATTCGCGACGAATTTGATAAGTCTAACTTTAAAATCGATGGAATAAGAGAGTTTTGATATGGAGCGCACCGAAAATTTTCATAGTGCCGATCCAACCAGTCTTTATCTGGCGGCACTTCTACTTCTTAATAGTAACTTAACGACAGAAAATTTCTTCAACCCTTCGACCATATCTTCAAAATACTTATGTATTCATACCAGTTCAATTTAAAATATCAAATATCCGTAAGTGTGGCTGGGAGAGGACACGACGCGATCAATTTCCGGATAGCGCTATCCAGCGGCCATTGAGAATAGAACCCGTCAAAATGGTGACGGCAAGTTCTCGCACGCTATTTGCTATTAAGATTCTGCGATAACATTTGCACTTTACTTGGTTCTTATCATTTTATATTTTCTACATACATTAGGCTTTGTTGCATATATTTAAATGTAAGCCTGTAATGTTCTTTAAAGGCAGGCTGTAAAATACAAGTTGACGGGCATACATACACACTTTACGCCAAGCCACATTTTATAGATCTTAACATTACATGGTTTAAATGTAGTTTAAATAATAAGTAGGTATATTTTATTACCATTTGCCACCAATATGGCAAATGGCACCGCTAATGGTATATGATAATCATCAATAATGAACATATACAATGCCAAGGTAACAACTACGTTTTTAGTTCCTACATTTTTAGACACATGTTTTAAATTTCTTTACCTCGTTTCTAGTCGGACATATCGTAGCGCTTAAGAAACACTACGACTTATTCTACTTACGTACGTACGTGGAACAAATGAATAATGAAATGAAACTATGTTAAGCTTGGCATTATCGACTGTAGTCGAACACAATTTCTTCAAATAATAAAAAATATATTAATAAATATCGGTGACATCGTCACGCTCATTTTCTTCTAACTTACTTTAGAACTCACTCCACAGTAGCGTTAGAGAGTTATTACGGCGGCGACAATAAACAAAGTCTTATTGCACAACTCATTAAAGTACCAACGATACAGTTTGTACATATCTTAGCAATTAGTTAAGAAAATGGACCTAATATCTGAGAGCAACAGCCTTGAAGTATAAAAGTTCCTCCATAGCGACCAAATTTGAACCTTAATAACCTTTTCTCACATTGTCTACGGACTACAGTTACGCAAGTATTTAATAAATTCTTTGTTGTTTGATATTTAGATTACAAAAACATATCTTTTTATATCTATTAAAACAGTGTCATTAATCGTTCTCTAAAGTCATTAAAATCTTACATTTGTTTGATTAAATAAATGTCTTATCAATTGAATCCTTAAGATACTATTATAATATTGATATTATGAAAATTTTAATATATGTTTTGGATGACATGTAATTTTTTTAATTTAAAAAAACTATTGGTATATTTCACCTGTTTTTCTAAATGAAATGGATATTTATGTCTAAAGATTTAGATAAAAAAAAAAACAATTAGTTTAGCTTTAAAGAAATTCAAAAATCGCTAGTATTTTTTCTGTGTTCATTAATCACTTTTGGTGTCAATGACAACACCAGAATAGCCCAGTCCAAAAACCATCATTTTTTAAATAGCGCAGAAATCTTTTGATTCGCCCCTCTTATTGACAATACAAAATAGGGTTATTCAGAAAGGTTGACAAATGACGGTGTATTGTACACATCTATGTTTATGTTTTGGAGGGCTCTAAAAGGAGCATCTAAGGCCAAGAATAGAAATTTTGTTTATACTGCGGCCCCTCAGTTCTTCGACATATACATGTGTTAAAATAATATATAGGTAGACTTACTTAATCTTACATTAAGTATGTATGTTCTTAGTGGTTAAAAAAACTGTTTATAACAAATATTTTATTGAGACTTTTATACAGGAACGATCAAGTCATTTTTTTATAATTTAGTCTAATACCCCTCGAAGACGTCTCCGCAAAAGAGCGGACATAAAACTCGGGGTCGTTATTTTCAATCAAGTTACAAATAGAATAGTGTCATAAGGCTTTATATAAATAGAGTTTTATTTAATCTGCATATAAAGGGGTCAAAATTAGAGCTAGTTACCACAATTAAAGATTTTTTTATAGATTAAAACTGCTATATAATAAACGGGACTATTTGACTTATTCTTTTCGGATAAAGGTATATAGATCATAAGTTTTGTCCAAGTTGAATTTTTTTTTTTTTTTTTATATAATAGCAGGCAAACGAGCCAACGGGTCACCTGATGGTAAGTGATCACCGCCGCCCATAGCACAAACAACACCAGAGGTATCATCAGCGCGTTGCCGGCCTTTCAAAAATGTATACGCTCTTTTTTTGAAGCTTCCCATGTCGTAACTGTTCGGAAATACCGCGGCCGAAAGTTGGTTCCATAACTTTGTCGTTCGCGGGAAAACGTACGCGAAAACCGCACTGTGGAGGACAGCCAACCATTAAGGTGGTGGGGATGGAAAGCAAGTCCCCTCCGTGACACACGATACAGGAAATCGGTCGGCGGCAGTATCCCAAACAACTCGTCAGAGCACTCCCCATGGTATATGCGGTAGAGAACACAAAGAGACACGACATCTCTCCGCAGCGCCAATGAGTCCATACGACCACAGAGCACCGGGTCGTCGACAATTCGAACCGCTCTACGCTGGATACGGTCAAATGGAAGGAGCTGGTACTGAGGAGCTCCGGCCCAGAGGTGAGAGCAGTATTCCATATGTGGCCTGACCTGTGCCTTGTAAAGTTGTAGGCGGTGGGTCGGCGTGAAATACTGTCTCGCCCTGCTTAGCACTCCCAGCTTTTTTGAGGTTAATTTAGCCTTGCCTCCCAGATGACAGCGAAATTGAACATCGCTCGATATGTCGACGCCCAGGATACCGATGGTTGACCCGGCATCAAGGGAAGCGCCTTCAAAGTTTATGGTTGCGACAAAAGGAGATTTCTTAGCGGTAAACGCGCAAACTTGTGTCTTAGAGGCGTTAAACTGGACTAGATTTAGTCGGCTCCAATTCGAGACATGGCTGAGTATGTCATCGATAACAGACACAAGCTTGTTTCGGTTCTCAATAACGTTCTGATGTGGAATATTTGCACTTCCGTGATATAGTGCGTCTCCAGTGCTATCGTCTGCATAGCAATGGATACCGCAATTATGCAGTAAATCATTGATATGCAGAAGAAACAAAGTGGGAGACAGCACGCATCCCTGCGGGACACCAGCGTTCACGGGCTGGAGTTCCGAGCTGAATGAGTTGATACATAATTTTGGGACCGAATCATTTAGCCAGAGCAGCAAAATTCATTCAGCGAGTGCAGAATGCACGTACTGGATTTTGTTTTTATGTTCTTACAAGATCATATGTGACACTTTTTCACAATACTGCAAATTTGCTGAGGGTGGAATCGCGCAGGAAACTCCATCTTGTAACTATGATATTTGAAATAGTGAGCAAAAAGGCCACGATATTTGGTCCATATGTTAGAGGGTATTCACGTGCTGCGTTGAACTCATAAAAGGAGGACCTGTGCACTAATTGCTGCAATGACATTCCACTGCCAATACGAGACCTTAATCCTAGTAGCCCAATCTTTGAAATTCACCAACACGCAAACGCATAAATGCTGTCTGAATAACAAAGGACCTCTCAATGTTTGTCTTTGTGTTGGGTAGGTTGACTAAAAGCAGTTCGTCAGAATGTTTTTCGATGGCATTAACAGTCAGATTTAACAGTTCGTTCGAGCGGCAAGCTCCATTTATTCCAATAATGAGGATAACCTGTAATAAATAAACATAATATTATTTATGTAAAATGTTAGTAATTAAAATGTATAACAAACAAAACCTAGTATTTAGCCACTTTCTTTACATAAGTAACTCGTATTTAGTAAATATTAGCGAAAATGGTTAGCGTACGTGCCGATCTATTACTAATTAGGTATAGACGAAAGAAGATATAGGTAGTAACTTACTTTTGCAGCAAGAAAATTGCAGTCCGGAGCTTCATTAAGAAATTTTTCATTATTAGATATTGAAAAAAATTTTGACTTTTTCGATTTGTGTCCTACTGACTTTCTTTTCAAAAATGCAATAAGTTTAGGATAAGTTTCAATATGAACATTATGTTTTGTCTTTATTGTAGCTTTTAACGTCGAATACATACTCCACATTGTAGGTGATTATTTCGTTTGTGATAATTCAATAAAGTACGACAATATTTCACTCTCCGAGAAAATGTTCGCGCCCTTTTCAAGTTTCCATTTATTGAAAACATCATAGTTTTTTAGATATCTATCACATGATTTCTGAGGAAGAAAACTGAATTCAGCATTCAACACTTGTTATTTTAATTCTTCAGGTGCTAAGTTACTGTTTTTGTCACTAGACTCACTCATATTTTATGAATTTGTGATATGCAACACTAATTGTAAGTTATTATCTACCGAAAAACAAAAGAAGCAGAAAAAAAAAGATTTTTGTTTCCCGGTATTTTATTAAAGTTACGTTCTGAAACTGTATCCGTAGTATTCTGTTGTACCAATAAAGATTTTTAAAACTATACATTATTTGTGTATTATTTTGTAAAACATATTCTTCATTTTTTTCTTTACTTTAGTGTATTCATTTCATTTTATAATTTAATTATATATTTAATTACAACGTTACCGAATATTCTAAAGGTTTATTAGTTTCCAAACGACTTATTTTTTGACATTTAATAAATCGAATTTCGAATGACGTGTTTCGTACATAATGATAATTCGCAGCATTCTAAATTCAAATCAATTTTCCTCACTCAGTGAGGTAAAACGCATTTCCCTCTCTTTTTAAGCAGGGAACACAGTATGTTTGAGCTGCTAAATAATTTTTAATAATCAAACTAAGTCACAATCCGAAAGGATCTCATTTTGTACCAAATTTTTCTTTGATTACTTCAAGTTATAAACAGTATTCTTTATATATTTTTATATTTATAAATATAACGAATCTATAGACGATGCGAAACACCGCTCGGGGTCAGATTAAAGGTGTGTAATGCTGTACATATGCGTACAGCATGTGTGCGAAAATGTCACACAAGTCCATTTTATAACAAGTTGACAGTTGACCGCAAAAAACGGACGTAACCGCACGCATTCGTATAGCCCAAAGCGCTTCAAAATACTTGCCTGTTGTTCGCATTTTCTCAATCCTGATACTGCACAGACTTCTGCAATTTACAATAACTACATAGTATTAAAACTGAATAACTCGAGTTACAGGTATATTTATTTTGTAGATTGATTTGAGCTATGTTTGTGCTTAATAGCTAATAAAATATGATTGGGATTTTATAGTTAAAAGTAAAACTATTTATAAAAACAGTATATGAGATTCTTCACAGAACAACAAGAAAAATTGTGAACAATTAGTTTTCTCTTGACTTACGTATAGTTTTTAAACTTTTCTAAACGATTAGATTACTTCTCATTTAAGATTCGAGTTTTCGATTTTCTTATATATGTAATATGTTGATACGTTTTCCAATTGTAGGAAACTAACGTTTACATAACGTTATGTTTGTTCTAGCGACCTTTTCTAACATTACTTTTTTTGTCCAGAGCTTGGTATTTTCAAATACTTTTGTATAATACATAAATGTTCCAAGTTAATAATTGTTTTTGATATTATTAAGTGGCTAAAAATAAACAACACGAATTATTTAAATATATTACATATTTAAGTAATTATTAGTCATCACTTGTTTATTTATAAATATAAGTTATATAGACTTTGGAAAATGTGTATAATACTTTTTAAAATAATAGCAATTCTCGAATTTATAATAACCACACATGTACTGATGAATAAAATAAACACAGAAAATATCTGGGTGTGATTGTATATGTATACAAAAGAAAACCCACTTTCTTTTTGACAGCGGATACTGACTAATTGAACTCGTAATATTCGTTCGTTAACTCGTATATGGATGAGGTGTGGCTTCTTAGATGCACAGTAGCTGCTTATCGCGATTCACCTCGAATGGAGCAAATATTCGGTTTGTTTCTGAATGGTAAATTCTAAGAAACTTTTGGCCCTTTTCTCTAATTATGTAACTCTATATAACCAATGGCGAAGTTTATTTAATGTTGAAATAGCCAAACTACCTTTGTAGTTAATTGATTCCTAAGACAATCTGGGACTCCATCTTGATTTTTTAAATGTATTCCCATATTTCAAACTAATACATCATTGGCTTAGAAAACACAATTCATGTCAATTTTGTTCCTATGGAAATTTTAATAACAAAATATCATTACGTTTGTAATTTTATAATACACTGAATAATTTCATTTTAAGGGGCAAAATTTATGTTTTATATTTATTTATTTATTATATAAAATCGATACGGATCACCGTTGTTGAAACTGTCATTTCCTATTAATAAAAAATAGATTGATTTCAGGGACTAAACTAAATATTATGATAGTCCAATATAGCAAATTGGATAAAATATATAAACTTTAACTTGAATGTGAAACACCTCGCAAAACTGTACAACGCTTAAGCAATTTTATATTGAGTGCTGCATGAGTTCGAGTGGACCGCATTCAGCCATATTAGAATCCCCAATCACCAAAAAGACTTTATGCAATAACATTATATTTACAGAAATCATATATATGTTGCATAAATGCACTACTTTTATTGTTACCTGCATGTGTAAACTAATCGAAAAGCAAAAGAAGTGTTATTGCTAGTATGGTATATTACTCTTGTTAGGCTACTGTGTTATTGTCGCTTACATCACGCATCATTAAAAGACACGGTCCTTTATAAGGCACGGGGATACAGATCCAACACGTAGAGGCCATTTAAGCGAAATTTAATGAAAGTGTGCATGGAGTGTACCAATTGGGTGTAATTTCTATCTGCACCATGAAAAATGCAGCCAAAGACTATACCCAGTTAGATGCACAGAGACTATTGTCATTAGTTGTCAAAACGTATGTGGACTATTTCGATTTTGGTAGTAATGAAAACCAGGCTACGGAAAAGACTCTGGTCATCTGCCTTCTCAAAGCCTCCTAATTGATTTGAGTATGGCAGGTGGTGACTCTCCGATCACTTTATGCCCCCCCAAAAAAGCAGACTAGAATATTGGTGCGAACAGAGCAACATTGGTGTGAACGACTCATAACAGCGATCGAGACGCTGTCGCTGTTATGAGATTATTACACTTTCACTCTTCGAGCATCTGCTCTTGCGACTCCGCTCTGTCCGGCCGGCTAAGGCAAGACAGACACGGGTGGCTTACGCCCCTCTGAAGCACATCAGTGCCCTCGGTGACACAACTCACCGACAGCTCGCCACAAGCTGTCCTATGGCAGTTAAAAGGCATAAAATTAAAAAAAAATTGCCATATAGATTTAAGTGTATGTAATTTGGTAAGCTTTTTATACATACCCTTATTTAGATATCAGTTCGTTTCTAAGATCAATTCTCGTTTCACCTTATTATTTTTATCTAATACGATAAAAAAGAGATAAGATGTTCAATACATTAAAATGTTAACTTTCAGATACAAAATACTGGTTTTAAGGCTAATTAAATACTGTATAAATCAGCTTTACGAATAAAATATAAAGGAAGAAATAATTACATAAATTCATACTATATAGTAAATACGGGACGATAGTATAACATAAAAAAGAGACGAAGAGATAAAAAGATACTGTGTGAGGCTAAAAACACACAGTTTCTGACAGAACTTGATTCAATCTCATTACATAAACGCATTCATTTTTTTCCAAAGTCATGCGAGTGAAAGGGGGGATATTATGGTTAGAAAACAAGGAAAATTTGTGGGTAAATATTATTATTGTGGAAAAAAAAAAACTGTAAAGGTGGTTTCACACTCTCCATGATTATGTAGGTCAGTGATGTGTCCCAAAGTGGTCTATATCGATCCCTAGGGGTCTATGACAACCTGAATGTCAGAAACTGTACCTCTACGTCAGTGACAAAAAAATTTGGGGGTCCATGAAATGGAAATGGTGGTCCACGATAATAGATCTCAACATACACTGATAGTACCTATTTACTAATATTACTACCTTCTCATATAAAGACTAATACATTATTTATAAAATAATATTATATATGTTTATAAATTTTCGTAAGTTGTAGGATGTAGGCATTCGATATTAGGTAAGTAAAGGGTCTACCCGAAACCGAAAAACATGGTAGATCATCACGTGTAACCGTCAAATACGAACAGTACCGGACGGCCAAAGTATTTTATTATCCAATACTAAACGTAGCCTCAATACAATATATAGATATCAATAATCATAGATTACAAGCAATATTAATTATTGTCTGTGAAAATCTTACCTTGCTAAATCTATAATTCAATATTTTAGCCGAGTTGACGGCAGATTAATAGATTCTCCATTGAATACTATGAAATAATGGCAGTTAACATGTCTTATAAGAATCATAATAGACAGTTGCGCGATAAATTCGAAACTCGAAGGCCCGTATTACAGAATGAGACTCAGTCTTACAACTCTGTTTGGGTGCGGTTGGAGAGCAATAGAACTATGTGGGCTCAATAGTTCGCCACCTTTTTCTAACCAAGATTAAATTGAAGCTCTGAGGAAGATTTGAGTTTGAGTTTACTTTTTTAATATGATTCTAAATAGCTTACATTCGAGTAGTTGTCCCACAATTATACTCATAATCTTATAATAACTCAACGCATTAAGTACATCGCTGCGGGATAGTCCACGCCCTGCATGTTATACTGGAACGTGCGAGGCAAGCTTAATATGGCTGGGAATTTCATAAGCCACTCGTAGAGGAAAGCGTAAAGTAACATAACATTAATCACGACGAAATGAAATGTGAATACTTTTAGGGAGACGAAAAAGAAAATTGATTTGATCACTTACTGCTTGTTTACGGGATTTTGAGAAATGTCACTTGTAATCGTGCCATGTCTTAAATATTCTGAAATATTTAAATATTATTAAACATAATTACTTTTTTAGATGTTTAGTATATATCTCTCTGCTTTATTATTACGCTCATTCAACAGCATATCATACATTTAAAATAAAACAGTTTATTAAAAATAGCTGGAGCAACAATAAAATGCAATTGATCTGAAATAAAAATAACAAGTACAGTGAATTGTATATTTAGGAAATAAGAAAGAGATTAAATTTAGGAAAGTACATATATTATTGATCTTAGACTGAACATTTTAGAACGTCAATTTGGCTTCAATACCAAGTGGTGTACAATATAATACCATTACAGATCTCCGGCAGTTAACTGATGATACTACAAGACGGAGGTAAGCGACTTAGCGGACCTAGGACATTGTTGTCAGCTCCATCGCCTAGTGAATGCCGATGTATTCTCTAAATAAAATGTCGGGGTGTGATAGCAAATGTCTGCCGACATAAACCGAGGTTAAAGAATAAAATAACATAACGGCTCTATGAATATTGATTTCTTTTCTTTTTCGAAGATAATAAGTTAAGTAAAATAAAGGTTGTCATAAAACATTTATCCATAGTCAGTCATAAAACTCTCTATACATGCAAATAATATTATTCAATATTGACAGGAAAATCTTAAAATTTATAGCAATAAATTCGGTCAAAAATTTTATTGATTGATTTACTTTTTTTATTTAGCTTGCAATGAAAAATAAATTTATAAATAAAAAATTCTGTATTTAGATGCAAGTCCGCAATTTTTGCCATATTGACAGACTTGAGATGTCTTAAAAACAGAAATTTTGAAATTAAAAACAGATATTTCAATTTTATTTATGGGTGCAGATAAATATCTGTACTCTTTATATCACATCACGAAATAGTACTATGACAAAAATAATCCAGACAGCGAAATCCAATAACACTTTGTCACACAATATTTATACTGCCTAAGTTTAGCGAAGGAAAACAAAACAATAATCTGATAGTCCAAGTCGAAGGTTCTGCTCTTACGGTAAGTAAGGTAATCGATTGATGCGTACGGACTCTTTTTACTGCCCTATTTATAAACTTTTGTTGTATCATGTCGATTAGAAAAAAAATGTACATAATAACTGTTATTTACCAACTGATAAGTAAATGCTGTATCTTATAGTAGCGAACATGTATAATATAAATGAATACTTATCGAAACACGTTATATTGGCTCAAATTGTTTGCTATGAAGTCAACTTTCAACTTACAACTCTCTATGAACAAAGGAGGTAATGCTTTTTGCTTGTTTTCGTGCTAGTTCAATTAATAATAAACTGAAGATGGCCTATTGCGTTTTAACTCATCAGAACGCCAGATTAATACGTTATCTAATAATCCACATCCTAATGGTGAAACGTAAGGAAAAATTGAATTGAAATTTGTTAAATGTTATAACAATTATGTATATGTTATGACATTTTTACTCTCGATGCTATCTATGACATTAATATTATTATTCATATATTTAATTAATAATTTTAAATTTAAGTTTTTTACAATATAGATATATAAAATAAACATAAATACTTTAAAATACTTAAACTTAAAATAGGAATACTTCCAAGGTTGCAATTAATTTTAATTTTCCCAATATATATTACCGACGGCGAAGTTTTGTTTGAAGTAGACGAGATTCAGGATTTAAGTGTAATCATAGACAAATAAATAAGGTAGCGGAGTTATTTAGATTCACAAAAAGAACAACTAAAGGTTTTGGGTCAGTAGCTGTGAGAAATATGTATACTATTTAACGCATTGGTTAGAAGTGTGTTGTAGTATGCAAGTTTAACATAGAAGCAAATACGAGTATAGCAATTTACTTTCAACGAATTGAAAGCATTCAGCGCGCTTTTACAACACATATTGCATTTCAATCTTCGGGAATATCACACTTATTCACTTACGTACATCGACTAACATTTTTCAATACGCAGCCACTGAAGCAGCGACGAACAGCTCATGGACTGACATTTTTGCACAGACTTCTGAATGAGTAAATTAAGAGTTGCAAAGTCCTTGAGAAAGTTTAACTCCACGTACGTTCACATCTCCCCAGAAAGAATCCCCAAAAAATATTTTTATTTTGCCTATTACTAGAATGTATGTTGGTAAAAATACTCATATAATGTATTGTTTTGCCTACACTGATATATTTAGACAGGGCGTTACTGAAATTGATGTTTGCATAACTTACGTTCTAAATTTAGGCGATAATTTTTTTATTGTTGCAATTGCAAGGTAGAGAATAATTTATGTCTCTTAATCAGTCTTTTTCGAAAGTGGCATCAAAAAACTACACATCTGACTCAAGTTAATCAAGGATTGTAAGAACTTTTCTACCGTAAACGAAACTGTTGGAGAAAAATAGTTCTGAAAAGTACTTACAAATCATAATGACAGTACTCGAACACAACTTGGAGAGAGTTGGAGATTTCTTAATTATAATGTTAGATGTTTTTTTTTATTTATTCTTTAATCGATTTATGGTTTAAGTTATACTTAATACCTATAGTTTAAAGAATGGTATATGTACGAAACTAAGTTGTATAAAAAATGTTCACAACATTTAACATTTGTTGTGTTTTTTATATAGTTATAATAGTTTTAATGGATAAGTTATTATTTAAATGTTTTGATATAGATGCAGATGACAGATCAACTGATAATAAATCATTATATTAGCCAATAATAATATCACAAAACTTAATTAAAAAATCAGCATCTCTTGTCAAATTTTGACATAAATTAATGGCATGGTTAAAATACTTTTGAAGCCATATATTACCGGAACATAGCAATAAAGATCTTAACATACCCTTTATTGTACACCAAACAACAACAATAACAAACAAGAACATAGACAAAGGAGAAAGAAGATCAAAATATATATTAAAAAAATATCGGCGATGTTATTGTAACTGTGCACACAACCCCACAAGCTATATATGTAAACATATACCACGTCTTTTATTCATTTCTAGACAGAGATCCTAGTTATCCACTAGCTTACGAGTACATCCAAACATACTAGCTTTCGCGACTTTTAATAATACTTTCGTGCACATTTGTCGATTATTACTAGGTACTCTTGAACTGTTCTTTTTCAGGACATTCCTATTTGATGCAAATAAATTTCTTTCGACCATTTGTCTGTTCTCTATACGCAAAAAATCTCAGCATTCCCTTCACAATTTTAGTTTCAATTTTTTTTTACACAGCACTTTTCCCTTATTACACACACACAGGAATATATCTATATCTTGTAGAAGAACCCAGAGGTTTCTAATAATGCTATCAGGGCTTTAAAACAAACGGTATGATTTAATATTAAGTTCAAGGGATTTTTTACAAACCTTTTTTTTGAAACAGAAATGTTACTAGTAAACGCTTTCTTTAACTCTTCCTAAAACGATATAATGCTATTCTAAAGTGTTACTGGGCATTTATCAAATACTGTTGTACGCGGTGTTCATAACTACCTAACAAGATATTCGGTACGTTCCTCTTTCATATATTGTTATATCATACGTACATTATTGGGCTATATTTATAACCATTACATTTACATTTGTAGGTCAGTATCGACTTATACAATATTATTGTCTTAAGTAATAACATATTTTTTAATTACTGTTTCTGCTTTTGATTATTTCGGTGATCTGTAAAACCACAATAGAGGTTAATACCATTATTGGTACTCTTACGCTATATATATGTATATAATATATAACTAGAGGCAGTTTCCCGTAGTGATCTTATTTTAGTTGGATGGCCACGATTCAGATAACCTTATCCCTGAATTGATATTAATTGAGACAGCTAGTGTGGTATAATTTATTAACTAATTAACTAATATCTTATAGTAATTACTTACAAGCTGATTGCATCATTTAATTAGAGACCCCTGCCCAGCAGTAATATTCCGTATACTGATTGATTGATATGGCAAACAGCAAACATTGATAACATCTATATTATTTGGCATCAATGAGACATAATCTAATTCTATCTGTATTCATAATTCTATTTCTAAGTCTGATCGAACGAAACGGCGATAACATAATATGTGCCGATGTAAGTTATCCGTTAATTATTGAATATCTCGTTGCTATTCAAAGCTCGACGCTTTATCATAAATAATGTATACTCTGTGGCCACTCCATGTTGGCAACTTCGCTGGATGTTGCCACTTACGAAACCCGCAATCACTGTGTAAGGCGTGTGTTGTATTTAAAGCTGAACTGAAGTTACTGCTATAAAAATGTTATATTTATTAAACATAAATAATATTTTGGTGCTGAACGTTATTATTACATACATACATATATGTCACGCCTTGTTCCCAATGGGGTAGGCAGAGTCCACCTTTTTTTTATTATTAATGTCTGGAAAATGCGTTACGCATACCCCGCGGCTCGGGAACACCGCGGGGTTATGTCGGACTCTCCGCGCGCTTGGGGGCGCAGAAGGAGTTCACTAGCGCCCACGTCCTCTCCCCCTCCAGCATGGCGCGCACCACGTATTGGAGGGAGAGATCGTCGCCTATCACGGCGACCAACTCGGCGCGCCGCGCAGAGAACACCGGGCACACCGCTAGGGTGTGCTGTGTGGTGTCCTCCTCGGCGCCACAATGGTGGCACCCCGGGGTTGGCTCCCTCCCGATGCGGTGCAGGTAGCGGCCAAACGAGCCGTGACCCCTTAGCACCAGGTGGTAGGAGAGTGACCCGTGGCGCCGGTTCGCCCATGTGGTGAGGAACGGATGGAAGCTCGACGCTCCGGCGCAGAGTGCCGGAGACGGAGGCCGAGACCATTAAGTCGCCCAGCTCCTCAAACTACAGGCAAACTACCTCGATTGTGGCCTCCTCGGACGCGGAGGCCCTCTCGCGAGGCGCCAGGCGCCCGTCGCCGCTAGGCAGAGACCACCTCTCCCCACTTGCTACGATCCTGACACACTTCTCTTGCTTCCTCCACTTTCATGAGCGTCTTCATGCATTAGTTATTCCAAAAGTGTTATATTTTTTACATTTAGCGTGTCTAATCTTAATCTTGTAAAAGTGTAGTCAGCTTGGTTTGGAGAATTTTTCTTCTGTGTGTGGCGGTGAGAAATAAATGAGTTGTGATATTGTAACTGGTCTACAGTTTCTCTAGTTTAGAGAAATCTAGTATAATAGTGAAATGTACAGTTGACTGTACTTTTCATTATCATATTAAAGTGTATATTAACGTAATACTGAAGCAGCTGCACTATTTACTTGACTTAACGCAAAAGAGAATTTCTTTTATTACCTGTTTAATATTATATATTAGTGTATCTTTTTCTTTAGACGAGATAAAATAACGAAATTAAAGACACAATAGAAATTAATCAATGTCTAATATGAGTGATTGATTTTATTTTATACAAAAAAATTAAAAGATGTCCAATTAAACCAAATATTGTAGCATTCGAAATACTACGACGGCAAATCTAAATAACACCATGATAGCTATAGGTATACCAACATATTTTTATTAAAAATAATAGCGTTAGTTTCGCCCATCGTACACGATATTCTTTACATCTGAGTGAAAATATCCGCCCTAACCTTCCTCTTCACCGTTTGATTAACCCTTAATGAATTTCGGAACTTTATCATTAAATCTTCGGCCATTTGGCTTGAACAGCTTGCGTTCAGATCTGATTTACTGGTGAGCGAGCTGAATAATCCTGAATTTTGGAGGAATTACCAATTTCATGTCTATATAACTTTTCTTTGAAGTATTAATATTAATTATAGTTTGTAATTCTGTGCCTAGGAATTTAAACTGGAGATTTACCATTCCTGTTTCAGAAATGATTTAAATTCTATTCAGTGTAATATAGGATGTTACTGTGTGGTATCATTTAACTTTTATTCCCTTATTCTATTATTTACCGTAATTCTATGAGGATAAGGTATTACTTAATGCGTTTGAACAAGGAAAGGGATGGTCGTTTTTGATCCGTTCAACGAGGTTTTGGAAACCTTGGCGAAGGCATGTCCAGCAGTGTGTGTCTCTTGGTTGGAAAGATAATAATATATTAAAATTATTGAGTAAAAATCAGCCTATGTAGGCTGAATAGGCAAATATTTTGATTGTGTATTTGAAAATTACTAAAATAATATGAAATATGTTTCAAACAGGGTCGCATTACGTATAACATAAAGTTCAAAGCACTGAGATTATAATGCACCATTAAAATATAAAAATACAAAAACCTACTCAGTGCATAACACAATATTAGTCGATAGGTGAACTATATGCAAATACTTATTTGACCCCTTATTTCGCAGAGCTCGTTAGCACTATCTCACTAATTGTATCTTCTGTCCCTTTCTAATTTTATTGCGGCTGTTACTAAATAAAGGAAAGTGCTTAGCTCGGGTAGAGGGTCTTTTTAGGGCTGGCACAAATTGTTAAATTACTGGGCGTGATCGGCGACTTGCGAGTAAATTGGGAATGAGTTTTAACTGACGTGTGTAGTAATGGCGTGGGAATAAGTAAAGTTGATAGATCGTACCACTTTGTGCAATATGAAGTGATCACGAATATTCCGATTGGGTAAGCAGACTTTGTCCTTTGATTAAGCAATCATCTGTTGGAGGCTTATTTTTTAGAATACTGCACCATTAAACACTTTATTGTATCCCGTAAATTTACCAAAAGTCTAGATTTGCTTGCATTAGAAATGTCCCTAATAACGACATTCGATTTATTTTTGGGGTAGGTACATTATGTTGTACCACATTTCATCTTCGTCGGCAACTAATGTCGCTTCACATTCGCCAATATAGGCCTCAGGATAGTCTATTTCAGGCTTTTTTTGAGCTCTGAAACACCAATTTTCATAAAATGATGATGAATTTATTTGTCGTGTATTTCTTCGTCGCCTACCTATATATTTAATCCTACTAATGTGAAGAAAAACCGTGATTCAACCTGAAAGCACCTGCAAAGAAACAACGGTATAATGTCAAGTTAATTGGGCCAGCGTTGTTGTGATAATCACTCACTTAGAATTTATTAAAGACCTTTGGTAGGGACCTATATGGATTTATAATGATAATCTACTATATTCGGTTTAGAGACATATTAAGGTGAAAAAAATTCTCAGTAACAGCTCTAAATCGCAAAAGTTGACATTAATGAGAGTATTTGTTTTTAAAAAGTACTTAAAATGGCTGCGACAGCCCTCACTAAATGTTATGACTCCTATATCCTAAATGGATACGGGGCAAAATATTGCCGCCGCCGCAAAGACACGGATATGAAAGGACTTTATCTGGACAAGTGACATGTTAATTAATTAAGATACTCCCTAATGCGGTATTCCCATAAACTTTGCTCACAACTATCTTTTTGAACTGATTTTAAGCATTTAATTAAAGAAAATGATATATACAATTTTAGAAAAATAGATACAAAATGTATAGCTTTAAAATGGAAACAACGAATAGATGTTCAGTATTTGAATACTCATATAAGCAAATAGCTGTATAGCCTTGTCGTTGACCTTTGTTGTATATTATATGAAATAAAAAATCGAAGGCACATTCTTTTTTAAGATATTAATGCAAAAAAATTATAATGCTATTGATTTTTTGGACATTTCAAAATCAAATAGCTCATGTTCCTTGCAAATCAAATAATAAATCGACCTTTAGTTTTTCGCTTTTTCCGCTCCTCTACAAGTTTCTTCAACTTTAGTTAGTGTGAAAATGTCTGAAGTGAGGTGGTCAGTTTGGCTTCTACACGACTCATATTTTACTGAATCTATATCTTCATTGTGAAATAAAGCTTGTTGACATTAAACATTATATAATGTTAGCAAGCCCCAGTGGTTCCGGAATTCCGGACTTATACGGTTTTACTGTATCAGCGTGATACCATTTTTCCGGTAGCGCTTCCTGTCTGGCTAGTATACAGGTTGTATCGTAATCGATTTAAGCCGGAGTTAGCGACCTGGAGACCTAGAACGTTTATATTAAGTTCCATTTATTACAAAATATTAAAATTAAGTTTAAATACAATAGATCTTTGTTATATATTAAATAAATATATTAAAATAAAATAGCATTCTCAATTTCGTTATGATCTTGCCATATTCGATGTGTACTCATTTGCATTTTCATCATTTTAGGTAACCGTGAATAACAATTATGAAATTCATAAACCATGTAAGTTATCCATTTTTTTCCTTTGTTCAGTTTGTTCGGCAGAAGCCCACTTACCTTGCTGCAATAATGCTATGGAGCAACATTACTTATAAACAACATTGTTGTGTTGAAATATTATAGGTGTAAGAACCAGCTAGTTAGTAGGCCACTGAGAAACTCAGATAAAACTCGCTTCCGCTTCATGCATAATATCACTTATTACTAGGCGAGATGATGGATAAGAATTTTGCGTAATACGTAAAAAAATATTCTAATCGTATTTCACCAAACGGATTTCACATCATCGTTATCATCATTTCTGCCATTATACGTCTACTGTTGGACATATGGAGGCATAGTCAAGTAGGAGTTTTAGGTCATCTCTCACTACGCTGGCCCAGTATGGATTGGTGGAAAGCGCTAGCGAAAGTGCCTCGTTTGTTTGTTGGCTGAAAGAAGGAAGATCAACATATGAGGATGGCTTAAATTTCGTGGTGTGTAGATCGGAATCCATTACACCCACGTTTCATATAGGTTAAAAATACATTAAATTCATATTATATCGAATTTAGTATGCATAAGAGCTTTAGATACATTTGAACTTAAAAACGGAATAACAGGGCAGGTTCTATCCCAAGATCTCCCAATCAGACTTAATATACAAGGCTAGTGCCGAGACAATACTTGAAGTGCCACTGACACTATATTAACGATTTTCAAATTTCTTTCACTTAGTACAGCAATGAATCTTCTTCAAAAGCTTTTAATAAGTACTCTATACACAAGAGTACTAAGGATACCAATATTAATGGAACCTCCAAATTAATGGTCACGTTCTTCTAGCTGTGAACGACAGGAAAGTATCCACAATCATTAATTGGTTTTTTGATTGCTATAACTGCGGACTATAAACGATTGTTTTTTTTTTAACTTTTACAGTATCCGTTTAGTAGCAACCAAATGTTCATGTAGCTTTATGTTCGGAAAATAAGTAAGTCGTTAAAGTAAAACAATTAAAATATCATAGCTACAGAGTAGTTTCCGTGCTGCGGCTATTGCATACTGTAGAATGAATCAATGTAGGCTGACATAAGTGTTAACCCAGGACAGGAGTGCTGGAAATTTATATATGTATGTTTGTATAAAAGCACAATATATTAGATGGCCGTGAGATCTACATATCGTTGTATGTTGGCCAGTGAAAGAGGTACATTTTCATAAACTTTACACGATAGATATGAAGATACTCAGATGGTCGGAAGGGGTTGCCACGCCACAAAAATTAAAATTTCTATATAATATGCCATTTTTAAAATGGTTATTTTACTATAAATAATTACAAAACGTCGATTGCGTCATGTTACGCGAAGAAACCTTGAGTACGTATTAAAAAGGACCCTATATATTCTCTTATAAAAAAGACTTAGTAGACCAGCATTACCAAATTAATTGAAAAGAAAATGTACACACCCCGACAACCTTAAAGAGAATGTCTTGGTGAAGCAACAGCTTAGAGCTTAGAGCGGCCCAACCTAATGTAAGAAGATACAAAGTAGAAGAAGAAAATTTATCGTCATTTATTATATACTAGCTTTTGCCCGCGACTTCGTCCGCGTGGAATAGTGACTTCCGGCAGATTTTTGGTTTTTCCCACATAGTTCCCGTTCTTGCGGGATTTTCGGAATGGTCGAGTTTCCGCAGAATTTTTAGTATTATTATGTTGATACAACTTAAACAAATTATTTCGACCAAATTTGGTACCATAAAAACGGTCATTGTGACTAAACCTTAAAAGATAGACATATGCCGTCGCGGACTTTTTTTTAGATCATGTATAGAGGAATAATTCTTTCATACATATTTTTTGTGTATCTTGAACCGTTTTCGCAGCGCACGCAAAGAAAGCCTTCAAAAATGAATAATTTTCCCCGTTTTTTACACATTTACCGCTCTGTCTTTGCTCCTATTGGTCATAGCGTAATGTTATTTAGCCTATAGCCTTCCTCGATAAATGGACTATCCAAAAAAAAGAATTATTCAAATCGCACCAGTAGTTTCGGAGATTAGCGCGTTCAAAACAACAAACAAACAAACAAACTCTTCAGCTTTATTATATTAGTATAGATTTTAATTCATATTTTTCATTGGTCGTACGAGTAGCTATAAAAATTATTTGAACTAGTAGTTCCTGACCACATTCGATCAAATAAACTTTAGCTAAATAATATATATTATTTGTGAATATATAAGGTATTCAATTTCAAACATTCTAACTGAAAAGGAAAACGATGTTAATTCCCTCCTGAATAATATAATCCCCCGTTAATTATTTTCGCCGAATTTTTCTTAGAGCCTTTATAAACCTCTATAAGCCAGCGTGGTAAGACATTGGGTATAACAGAACTGTCGTCATAATAAAATTGTGCTTAATGGTTATAATTGCAAGGGCCATTTTCCCTTTGAAAATGCTACTCTGAAGAAAAAGTCGGTATTCACGAGTGAACGGGATAAGTGGTGGCCAATTACGTTTGACACGAGTGTACTTAAACACTGGTGCTAAGAGTTAGTTCGAAAATTTGACGTATATTCTTAGAGTTAAGTATTAATTTGGCATGCCAACATATTAACGATGAATGTTATAATGAAGTTAAACCTGTTAATTCATACTTTGAACTGACTATTAAGCTTTATGAACAATTTTTTTATTTTGTTGTATCACGATTTACGAATAATTATAGTAATATAAAATAAAGTTGTTTATTTAGTTAAAATTCAAATAAAAATAAAAGGAAAAACTTAGTTCTATATTATTTATTATTAAGAATTATTTAATAGTTTAAAATGAACGAAGTACATTTTTGATTGTAATGAGATACTTATTAGTTTCGTTAATCTTATAAAAACATAATACATTGATTGTATGAGGTTATTCTTAAGCATTACTCATGTAGAGAGATCTCTATTACTGGCTAAGTATATTATCAACATTATCATCTAAAATTTGTATGTATGTACCCCATCGACATGATATAGCATGCATATATAGCAAAAAGTCTAAGCAAAAAAGTTCTAAAATAAGTCTTTGATTTGTTGTCTTTAAATGTCAGTCACGAGGAGGAACATGAACGGCTTTTGTAGAAGAATAATCGATTTCTGTCCTACTTTGCTCAATCTGGAAACTTAATTCGGTTGATGACACCTAAGATTTGCTCCAGAAGCATCTTTTGAGAGAACTTAACATTTATTCACTATGCAACAGCTACAGGATCTACTAAAACTGAATCGATTCCCGCGGATAATAATGCCACTATACGTTCTAAATAGCCGTAGAGATTCAACACCATACTAAAACTAATAATTCAAATAATATTTTTTTATTTTATTTATTTCATTTGGTATTAATATGCCTCTTTTCTTCTCCTATATATAATCCAGTCATTTTAATTATTTAACACAAATAATTAAAATTACTGTTAAAATGTCTTGTTTATGAATTTTTATCACAATTTTAAAAAGTGTTGCTTTGATTTTTTTGATGTGTATATTAAAGAAATAATAGTCACACCAAACCTAAATTGCGAGTTAGTACACTACATACACCCTTTTAAGTTTCTCAGCAGCCATGTCTGGGTTACCGTACGATATTTTCTATTACCGAAGAAGCGTCAGATAAACGTACATGTGAAATTACTCGTATTTGCACATGGTGAGACCGAACCAGAGACCTCTTGACAAAAATGGGCGTGCCAAGATAACGAAGCCTGATGCAGGAACAGGTAAGAAGTACACAAAGATAACTTTGACCTTTGTGCACTCTGTGTTATCTTTATCTAACGTTTCTGGGAGAGCAAGAGTAAGATATGTCACGGAATCACATTACACAAAGTTTTGTTACTCTTTGGTGTCGTAAATACTACTAAACTAAATTTCTCCACATTTGAAAACAAGAACGATGAAATTTTTCCCCAAATCATATAAGAACACTGGAATACTCTTGGAACAAAATTAGTAGCTGTATAGTTATAGTAGCTTATAGTACAATTTTTTATGCTTTTTATACCTGCTTTATATGTCTTTTTGAAAAGACTGGGTATCAAAATTAAAAGCAAGCATTAAGTTAGCTTTGTTCAAGAAGCTAACATTCATTCATCATCATTATAGCCAACATCAACGGACACATAGGACCGATCGTTTTCAGATCCTTGGCGAAGGCGTAGATCCAATAAATTTGCATCTCACGCCTGAAATGATGACACTTATTATTATGTTTTTATGTCTGCATTTATCTGTTATAATTTTATGTTTACTAATACTTAATAATATTTGTTTTTTTTCTTATTAAATAACAATTTCATATGTGACTCGTTTATTCAACTCTCGCTTTATATTTTTGTTATTTCATATTTTTATATTCAAAAACTATTTGATACTATTTTCCTTATCTGTGTTATAATGAAGACAAAATATAAGGTTTTCCCTAGATAGGTATGTTATGTTTTCTGTTTCAATGTGTTGTGATATGTCTGTGTTTGATCACAAATGAACATTGGTTGGTTGCGTTAATAACGATAATATCTTTAAGATACTTAATACGATACATGTAGATGAATAAGAACAGAAAGCTGACACACAATTACAAAAATATTTGGTTGACTTCCAAAACTAACATAAAATTAAAAATAAAATCGGCGACAATAGTTTCACGAAATTCTATTCTAGAGACAAATAAAATAGTAATAACTGCAATTGTTTACAAATATATTATTCGGTAAAGTCAACTTTAATACCAGCAACATAGGAGTAGTTTTCCTTTGTGTTGTATGAATACAAGAGAGAGTTTTAATTTCAACTTAAGACAGATTTCACGCTTAGCAGTTCTCCGTATGTACGATGCCTCCAGTTGCGTACAAATGATGTCGCATCAAGCAGTACCTACTCGCAGTTATTTCATACCGCTGTTATTGAGCTTGTAATAAGGGTGGTTTTCTTAGCATAATTGGACTCTTTGACGTGGTCTCTACTGTCACGTCGTTATATGCCCGGAAACTTTGCGAGTTGGGGCAAACAATTATTTTGGCAGTGCATACGCTTAGTTATTCTCGCGGAGTCATATAACAGTCGTATTTTAACTTTATTTAGATTTATGTAAATTAAGTTTTTGAGTAAAATTTAACAAACAAATGTGTTATTCCCCTTCGGATCTATTTATTATTATTCTTCCAGAGTTATAACAAAATAAAACTCTAACAGGTAATTAATTTTCTGATATTAATTTATTGTTGTAATTAAGCTTTATTACCTCGTGGAACAATTATAGTTCTCAAACATATTACATACACATCTGGTACTTAATACTAATAGTACCAATGCAACCCCACCCAAGGTTGCCAGAGAGTCAGATCCGTTTTTATTTATATGTGTTATAAATTAAAAAAGTATTTTAAGGGCATATAGCAGCTATATACTCGTACTAATATTATAAGTAAAAAAGGCGGATGGAAACCTTAATATAAACTATATCAGTGCCACTATTGTTACAGTGTTACGAGTATTGTATAGAAGACTATTCATAAATTAACGTACCAATCAATATTATAAAAAGAATCATCTTTACTTACTCAGCCACTCGGACCCACCGCATGCTGATCACGATGGATACATCTTTTAGTTTCTTCACAGGTGTATGCAGATGCTTTACAAGGTTTTTACTTTATCGTAGAAGTGTTGGATATATACAAACACGAATTTCTAAAATCAGTTCGCACAGGGCGAATTCGAACCAAGACTTTTACTATAACAAGACCAGTGCTGAGACAATAGAGTCTCTTTCAATTTCCATACCCTTATAAAATTATTCCTATTATGTATATACGTATTCTTGTGAAATAAAATAGGAGTTCTATAACAACATTATTTAAGAGAATGCATTTTATTTGTGATTTAACATGTGATAGATACGTCCAAATTGGTCTATTGTATCATACTGCCAAAAAAAGTATGTAGTACATTTCGATATTTCGTTTCTTGAGAGACGTCCACTGCTCGACCTAAACCTTCTACATCGACACCCACATCAATCAATCCTGTGTTGTGAACATATAGTGCCTTCATTCGATCTTTATCGTCGCTCTACCTTATGGGTAGACTACTGACACAGCGTTGGTATATACGCCTGCCACTCGAAGACCTTTCCAACCTTTCGATGGTTGCTCTGATTATTTTGACATTCCTATTCTATTTTATTGCAGCATTATCATTATGTAATTTAGCAGATTTCAATTCCATATGTGGTAGTAATGAATGTCTTTCGTCTTGAAGCACTACAATAAACAACAAGGAATATCCCGCTTAGCTATTCGAACGCTGCCTATAATCGATTAAAATCGTCGACTAATCTCTTTCGGAAAGTTCAACTTTTGAATTTGCCTAGTTGCATTGTTTGTACTAGGTAGACAAATTCGTCAACAACTTCTAGTATAGAGTCTCTAATTTTCTTACTAGTTAAATGGAAATCGAACATATTTTTTTTCTTTTCCGTGTTTATTTTAAGACCCATTTCTTCAAAAATTTTAGTAAAGTCTGCGAACCTAATTCTTTCAAGGTTTCTGCCATAATGTTGCTTTTTACATAAAACTATTTAGTTTCCCCCAGTCAGATCTTCCATGGATCTCCCATGGTAAGTATCAGTAACACTTGTATTCAAAGTCCATTGCCGCAGTGGGAATATACAGATATCTTGTTGCAAATACATAGGACAAGTAATCTAACTAACGCATATTCCCAAAATTATTTCAATTTATCTTATTAAAGTCCCGACTAACCCGATACAAGAAAGAAACGTGGCCGAAATTTGAAAGGATCAAGTTTTTAGAGATGTAATTTCGTGAAACATTCCCCAAGATAAATGGGATATCACGTACCGCAAATGTCTTTTGCTTCCCGACTAACTTTCGAGCGTATTTTTTTACATTCTCATTATAAGTTTGTATCGTATAATTTAAGAATGTCTCCATCATACGTAATATTTTAGGTTGTGGTTTTTGTAGCCAGTTGGTTTTATTGTTGAAACATGATACTAATGACTGTCGTCTAAGGTAAAGGGTTGAAAAAGATTAACGCTTTAAAAAATTCTTGTTGCTGTAATAAATCATTCAATCATTCAGTAATAAAATTTATTCAATCAACTTTTGTCAATTAAATTAAATAAATACATATTTTTATACCTTCCAAAAAAAGAGCATTAAAACAATCAAGAAAGACGTGCTTTATTATTAAAATAAGATTATCCTACGATAACTACCCTCAATCAATCTGATAACAATCATTTAAAGTTAGGTCCATAACAAGGTGAGCGCCATCTAAAATACAGTAAACTACCGAAGTTTTGGAATCGTAAGAAAGTTAGTAGTATACGTGTGTATAGGCCATTATCGCTAGTGAGGTTGGTTTATGCTCTTACCAGTTTTTTATAATCATATTTATTTTATTACCCATCTTT
The DNA here is from genome assembly GCA_036419045.1 of Scirpophaga incertulas. NCBI lineage: Eukaryota > Metazoa > Arthropoda > Insecta > Lepidoptera > Crambidae > Scirpophaga > Scirpophaga incertulas. The sequence goes on along the minus strand of CM071630.1, from coordinate 14,266,169 downwards.
TAATGTCATTGGTAAGTGTGAATACAATAACAATAGAAAATGTATATGCATTATACACTAGTTATAAATATGACTGAATTGTAGATAGAACAGGGCTCATAAAACTAGTAACTAATTCTTAGGGAAATTTTCTACAAGCTTCCAAAAACTGTCATTGAATAACAAACGTTACAAGATAAAAATAAATATCATATCAAAGAGACACACAAATGATGTAGTAAATGATTTTAAATAAACGATATCTTTGTGATCACATCATATGGAATAATGTTGACACTTCACCGTCAATAATGTAAATGAAGGATAAGGATATGCCTGTAACATCCGATGTCACTGCCGATGACTTTGGTTTCGCTGAGTCCACCGCCTTTACATCCTTTATCCATGGATGAGGAGAAATTGACCTACTTCTTTAAATTAAGTAAAGAGGATAATCTATAACTAGTTTTATTTAACGTTCAAAGTTTTCCTGGGCGTATATTTGTAATACTATTTTATATAGAGTAACATAAAGTATAGAAAAAACATAAAGAGTGATAATTCAATTATTTTTAATTCGTCAATGAACATACAGTCTATGAACTACATATTAATGTAGCCTCTGTACTGTTTAGGTCACGCTCACTCATTGTTCTTTTGTATGTTAGTTGTTGTTTTATCCCCCAGAATATTTGTATTATAAAAAACTCAGCCATATATCAATTTAAAGATTTGTATTTACACACTACAAAAAGCATTCATTTGACTGTAATTTAGTCCAGTATTTCCTTCCTTCCAGTATATATAATTCTATACAAAATCTCGTCCAACTTTTGTTCTTAAAACTGATTATTTTTGTAAACAATTCCCCTTTTCGTTGATATCATAGCATTTATGCGCACAATGCCATGAGCTGGCGTCCTTCCAAGCGTCGTTATTGTCCCTCAGGCAGTATTAATAAGTTTGACATCGAGAAACTTTGAAAGCTTATGATTATACTTGTAGTGATCTCACTACATATGCATTACACTTTTTAATGTATTTGATCTTCTTCATCGTCGATATACTCTTTCACCTTCTGATTTGGGTGGACGATTAAAACTTTTGAGCTCCGAGTTTTTTTTTTTAATTATTTTGAAATGGAATGAAAGCCTTTACACCTTGTAAAAAGAGAGCAATACATGAAAGGAGTTTTTTTTACAATTATACTTATACTGATTACTGGGAATTCTAGAGCTTTTGTGGTGAATTTTGCTCTAAATAATAATAATAGCTGAGAGGAATTTATAAGTTGTAAAAATATCAATAAATATTGTAAAGACAGATTAAATATCGATACAATGTATCAAGTCAATCCTATATCAAAATCAGAAATCACATCAAACTTTTGCTTATATTGTGAAAAATAAATATATATTTTCATAATTTGAAATAGCAATTTTTTTTTTTACTTATGTTTAATTTTTCCAGCACAAATCTCCAAAATATGTACAACCGATTTAGAATAAAAGTCAACGACTGACCGAATTTTCTGTCGATTCCTGTAATCAATACATAACAAAGTACGCTCTTACGTATAAATTAAAAGACTCACGACGGGAGCTACGCAATCCCTGAAAACTTAATTAAAACTTGTCGGGCCGAGCCGATCTTTATCTGTTGGACAAAGGGATGACTCCTGGAACCGATAAGTTGATATAAGTGGCAAGTTGAGTGACAGATAATCCTGATTAAATTAAAGGTGTCAATTGGCTATAGCGAATAATTTATACCTATATAGTATACTATAGTATACTAAAGAAAGTAAATAAATATATATTTATTTACTTTCTTTTACGTGCAGCATAAAATCAAATGTATAAATGATCAACTCAATATATATGATGAAAAATTACTAACACTAGAATGCACATAAAATCATAACAAAATATTAATTATAAGTTAATCGAGAATTTTACAAAACCCTCTAATACTCCTAACCTCCTAACCTAACTCCTAATCAAATAACAAACAAAATATTATTTTATTTGTTTTAAGAGAAAATTAATTGACTGACATTACTTATTATTGGCATATAATTTACGTGTAAAATATACTTTTTAATCAACTCCCATATAAAGGCTCCAGACTATTATCATTAAGTATTTTTAGTGCGGATTGATCGGCTTGACAGTACCATTGAGTTTCGTAGATGTATGCAGAATACTTTAAGATGTTTTATATACATTCATTGTATTCATACACATACATACATCATTCATACTTGGCGTATATAATCAAAAAGCACATTGATACATGGTGGTAATGAACTGTGACCAGGACAACAGCGTTCCTGTTGTATAACTGTATAAAACAGGAACGCTGAGCCACTTTTCTACCCCCCGGGTACCGAGACGAGATGAGTGGCGAACCACATCGCCACCAGTTTTAGTGTAGCAATTTTCACTAATTGCGTTCTCACGAACAAACCGTAGATTGGCGGAAGAGTGCAAGGAAAAAAGAGAGGTTCAGGATAAAGGTAAATTCAAATCTTTTCATTCACAGTTTTTTAAATCAGTAGATTTGAATAATGTTACTACAAACACGAAATGGAAGAAAAATGAGTCAGTACTAGCTTGGGGAGCTCGAGTCGCACACTCAATGTACTCCACATTTAAGGGGCAAGTAACTATATGGAACATTCTTGGTGATAATCTCTCTCAAAAAAAAACTCGTGATAATGTCCTATTAGTCGATTTTTTCGGCGGAGTGGATCTTCTTTTTTAAGTTTCTTGTCACATTCACGGGGAAATAGATAACATATTGAAACAAAGTCAAGTCAAGAGTAGCCGTACCCGATGTGTGCGCATGAAAGTAGAAAGTCGAGGAACCTAGGGAAGTATATGGTAAGTAAGTATGAAATCTATTTATTAGGGATTGGTCCAGGTATTATTATCGGATTTATTAAAAGTAAAACGACAAGCTTCCGTAAAGTGTATATTAAAAGTAAGAAAAAAAGGGTAAACAAAATGTAGGTAGAAAACTTAATATTAAAAAAAAATTAAAAAAAACTTTTTAAAAAAACACGCTTTTTACGCAAAGACTAAAAAACGTTTGAAAAAACTTTTGTTTGTTATAAAGACTAAAAAACATTTGATCTAAAAAGTAGTAAATAAAAAAAATTAAAAAAACTTTTTAAAAAAACACGCTTTTATTAAAAAGACTAAAAACCGATCTAAAAACTTGAAAATAAAAATAAAGTCACGCTTTTAGAAAATTTGGGTACATATCAAGAAAAATTTCTGATGACAAAAAGAAATGTAACTCAAAAATTTGTCTATAAAATTTAGCAAATTAGTCCAAGAACTCAATGACTATAAAAGCGTGGGGTGTAAATGTTAAGACCATTAAATGAGTAATGTTTAATTTTGAACACCCCACGCTTTTATAGTCATTGAGTTCTTGGACTAATTTGCTAAATTTTATAGACAAATTTTTGAGTTACATTTCTTTTTGTCATCAGAAATTTTTCTTGATATGTACCCAAATTTTCTAAAAGCGAGACTTTATTTTTATTTTCAAGTTTTTAGATCGGTTTTTAGTCTTTTTAATAAAAGCGTGTTTTTTTAAAAAGTTTTTTTTAATTTTTTTTTATTTACTACTTTTTAGATCAAATGTTTTTTAGTCTTTATAACAAACAAAAGTTTTTTCAAACGTTTTTTAGTCTTTGCGTAAAAAGCGTGTTTTTTTAAAAAGTTTTTTTTAATTTTTTTTTATTTACTACTTTTTAGTCTCGTGATTATTATAACAAACATAAAGAAATGTACATAATTGTTCAGAAAATGTAGTATTAGAATTAAACATATGCATTATATCAAATTCTATCTGTTTGCTTCATTGAACCAATTCTCATATTAAAAAGTTTTTAATTTATTACAACATAATTATGTATTTTTATGATTCGAAAATGATTGAATATTGTATTGTCATCTAGAATACACATGTAAAAAAAATTTGAGCTCGATTGGAGCAGTAGAAGTGGTCGAAAAATCGATTACAAGATTTGATCATGACAAACAAACAAACAAACGGACAGAGTAAGTCAATAAAAAGCGTGTAATAAACCATTACAAATTCTATCAGCAACAATACTCAATCCAAATAATGCCAAAGGATGCTAATGCAACACAGTAGGCGTTACGGCGTAAACACTATTATACACATTAAGCAAAGTAAAAATGAAGAAGAATATTACATAATAATTAGGTATTAATAAATAGACACTATTAATTAGGAGGAGGTTCCCATTCATCACTGAGTAAATCACGTTTATACTTAACAGGAAGCTGTTTTGATACATAAGTGGCCTATTATGCCGCATAAGTACTATCTCGCACAACAAAAGATTTATCACACAGCGTATATTAAATATCTAATAAATCGTTCCCAGCTCATAAGCTAGAATGGCCGGGAAAGAGATGTGTAAGGGTACAATTACTAAGATAATAAAACGACCTGTGAATAGATTTTATTTTTTACACTAATATTGGGAACCTTGTTTCATGTAATGTTAGCTTTTAAAAAGAAATAATTATTTATCTGCTATAAATATATCACATTTAAATTCAAATAGAGGCCACTGACATAACAGAAGAATTATGAATCTTCGTAGTGACATTGCTCGAGAAATAACGGCTGTTGGGGTAGTATACATTCTTAAGTAACAGGCATATGTCGGAAACGTTGGTAGGCCTTGTATTATTTTCATTTTTTTTTTAATTTATAATAACAAATAGTGAAATATAATATTAAGAATACCCAAAAGAAATAATTTGGAAACAGAGGATGAGTGGTATAATTAAAGAATCGTAAAAAAGCAAGAAAAAAGACGCTGTCGTAAAAGATTGTAACCGTCTACAGAACTATTAGTTTCCCCAAATTAACCAGCTCCTAATTTAGAGAATGAAATAAATATTGAACGGGATACAAGTATGTGGATTATTTTACAACAAATACAAAGACTATAGGACGGATTCAATAGTACGTGTTGTTTTTGTAACAAAAATAGAAGAACGCCAGCACTTATGGATATTATGATATTGGAAAACTATATAAAATATTTTCTAGAATATCTGTTGTGTCACGACTCTCAAGAGATCTTCACCATGAAGACACCGTAATAACAACTACTCTAGAGGATTGAACAAATATCAGAGCCTAGCTTAAGTCAATGTGCCAGCAGAACAGCAACTTTGCTATCGAATAAAGAAATCTTATAACCAGAAGCTTGAGGATAAATTTATTGGCTGGTTATCTAAAGGACTTTTATGTCTCTTGGCAAAAAATAACAAATGATAATATTGTAATGGCTTATGGGCTATCAGATATGATTTATTGAAACCCCTGAAATCAATCTGTCATTTCATTGAATATCAATTTTCCAAAGATTGCACATACTATTAAAAGAAGTCAATTGATTAAAATGTTTCGCAGTTATATCACAATATGAACCCTTACAGGATAAGTTTTTTTTTTATTTTTTATGTACGAAAACTAAATGGAGAGTCAGGTTTAAGTCTTTTTTACATGGAAAAGTTTATAAATCAGTCATATCTTTCTATGATTTAACTAGCTGACCCGACAGACGTTGTCCTGTCAAATATCTCAAATGTCATGTTGTCTCGCTGTATGTAAAAAAAGGTTGCCCGCTTTTCTGTTGAAATTTTTCCTGAATTTTCTTTTTTGCTATAAGCCTCACGGAACCCGAAACCTTTCCAACGAATGCAAAACCGTGGAAATCAGTTCGTGCGTTCTGGAGTTATAGCGTTTTATAATTTTATAATGACTATTTACATAACTAACAAGTAACAATTAAATTATTCCAGTGTCATTCTTTGTAATAAATAAATAAAATAACTAACTAATACTCCAAAACAATATTTATTTGATATAATTATTAACATAAGAGACATGACACTTGCAGTCACCCGCAAGTAAATGAAAGAAAGAAATACATTTATTTTATACCATACAACGATACTAACAACAATAACAAAGCAAAACGATACATACATACATTCATATATTACAAAGTAAGCTAATAACGTGAACATTAATATAGCTAGTTGTGCAGCTATTGTGCCATTTGGCTATACTTGTATACTACTTGTATATTGTTCAAAACAATAAAAATTTCATGCATTACCGAAATAATTTTATACAACAATGTAAACATGGTTAAATGGCCAAAAATAAAAATAATTGCTTGAAAATATACACTATACTAATTTATTTTAAGGAACCTTTATATGACTAGACTATTTTATGACTTTGTGTCGTCATAAAATTACGTCAAATTACGTCATCACCTGATGACGTAATTTTTGATTAGGTTTTATATAAATTAAATTAATTTAATTATATTTACTAATAAAACTAATATAAACTATATCAAAACTAAAACTAAAAATGTTCCTGCGACCTAAGATCCTGGCACCGTTTCCTCTCTAAATTGCTTGGCTAATATGTCGAGCAAGCAAACTGCTAAGTCTTCGGTCTCCTGTGACGTACTCAAGTTTCTTTGATCTAGCGTTGAAGAGATTTAGAGCGTCTGGACCTTATGGACCTAGAGTCTCGACACCAAATGGGAATGGGAATGAAACAATATTCAGAGGCGAGACAGTATTTGTTTATTTTTAAATTTTCTGCCGCTTCTGCTACTGCTCTAGTCTCGTTATATTTCGCGGAATATGTGACGGGGCAAGTGTATTTACTGTTTCATTTAGGGCAGCGTGTCTTGATAAGCCGCCTCCTCTTTATTAGTATGAAAGTTCGTGGTATCCTAGACGATAACCAGAGGTCACAGAATTTGTAGGTTTTTTTGAGAGTCTCCGAAGAGAATCTCCGAGATATCAAACGCAACATTGCAAATTTTGCGGAATATGACATATTTAGATAAAAATAATATGAAGAACTCAAATTGTCGACATATAATATGAGAATAATATAGATTTTTGGATTGTTCCAGAAATACGTGAGTGAGCTAACCATTGTACGAGATTGCGTGCCGACGTGCAAGGAGAAAGGTAATTAAAATACAAATTACTATATCGATTACATTAGAATAGTTTTTGTAGATATACGCCAAATATGACATGATCGATAATACATTGTTAGTCTTGGGGATTTTTGTCGCCATCATTTGTGATAGTCAACAACGATAAAGAAGAATTTTATTTTTTCCAGTTGTAATGCTCAGTACATGTCCATTACTTAATGTCTCCTTAGCTTATAGTGTACAACACTATAAACTAATATTTAAAGCTAAGAAGTAGGACTGTAAAATCTTCCTTCACTTCCGGGTCTGGACGATGACTCTATAACAAGATCCGCTTGAATACCATTGTTTTACTAAATTCTGCAAAGCATCAGTGTTCACATAACTATTTTCCAGTTTAAAACTTACTTACCAGTGACATTACTGGATATGGTGTTTTGTTAACTTATATTACAAGTGGTCGACATACTGTGTTTCATGTGGCTACAGATTTGCTGCGATTCTCATAGCTACATATGTACTACAGGCGAATGTAATCAAATAACATCATACCCAGTAGTCCGTTCATTTACTAAGTAACTCTAGCTATAAAAACTTACAATAATTACAAAGGATATTGTTTTTTGCTGATTCCGCGCAGTTCATGATGACTTGTCCAACAAGCAGACAAGGTCGGCTCAACCGCCGCTGCCGCTGCCGCTGGTGAGTCACCGAGCGGGCAACAAATCCTGAAGATGTCTCGCTGAGAGACGAAACACGTGTCGACCTTGTCTGCTTGTTGGACAAGTCATCATGAACTGCGCGGAATCAGAAAAAAAACAATATCCTTTGTAATACAATGGACTTCCGCAAAATAACACCTGCTACAATAGAGTACTTACAATAATTTTAGAGTGCCACAATATCATAGTTATTTATTTGCAAAATAACCAAAAGTACTTTCTATTAAAGCTATAAATCTTGACTTAAATTAAGCATATTTTCATCATATTTCCTTGCCTTTAGTGGCGCATGACGGTTGTTTGTACTAGTGGCATAATATAGTATAAGCAGGTCAGGTTGGTTTATCCGAATTATTGTGTGGACGCCGTTGACTGTCTCCATGACGGTAGCTTATTCTAGAAGACATATAACGTATACTTAACGTTATAATAGGTTAAGTGAGATGAAATCGTGCAAACAAGCCATACCGGGCAGGTCTTTATATACGGAAAAGATGTTTCAGGTCTTTGGTCACCCATTAAATTTAAATAGCACGGACCCAAATAATCGCAAAGCCACAACGCCACAGAGCGATCAACTACTTAAGCATTCCGAGACAAGCTTTCCCAAATAAATCCAAATGTTTGGCTTGACCGCAGCAGACGGAAACTCGGGTAATACATTTTCGAAACATTTCCCACTATCACAATACGGGCTTTCTAATTATTCTGTTGCTATCTTTTAAGTTATATTAGTGCAAGTGAATCCGCAGAAATGGTTAGTATCCTACTCGTATAGCAGTGTATGGAACGCGCAATTGGTTGCTACTGACGTTCCGATATGCGGTATGCTTTCTATCAAGCAACCCAGAAGTGTTGTGTATATTATTTTAACATCTTTATTTATTATTTAATAATTTATGCACATACCATTATAACATAAAAAACAAGATTATCACAAAATATACCAAGGTACTGCTTATTCACAAATTCCAGCGAGTGGAAAAATCTTGTTTGAATTTAATATTCGTATTCGCATGTATGACGGAAAGAAAAATAGGAAATCAATAGTTATATGTGGGACTTGCCAACGGGACGCAGGGCACAACCGCCTCGATGTTCATTCTGTCCTCAATCAAGGCGATCTAGGGAATGTAATTTAAAACTATTTTGTATAAGATTTTGTAAATTTCGTAGGAATTGCAAGATGAACTACTGGGAGTAGTGGCTTAAGCTATTAGGTTTGTGAATTTCGCTTGTGGAGAATGAGTAATTTACAATATATGCAATTCTAGGATAATGGGAAGATTTAATGTGATTATTTTGGAGCTAGTGTTTTCAAAACCAATTAACTTGCAAGTAAACTAACAAAAGTATTCAAGCTAACTGACGTATTTTTTTTAGAAATAGTATACAATTTAAATAATGGAGAATCCATTGCGTATGGAAGATTCATTCGAAATAGCAGACAAATCTATATAATGCGTATATTTTGTGTATGCTATATAGCCAAAATTGTTTTCGAAACAGTCCAACCAGCTGAAAAGCAGTTGCAAGTGCCAGTAAACCCAACTGCTTTTTCGTTGCTATTATCAATATCAACAGAGAATCTATATATATAGTGTGTGCGTGCGTGTGTGTATATATATATATATCTATATACACATATATATGACACCTCTGCGTCATCATACAAAAGCTAAAAATTGAGCGTACAATGCAGATCCGCATCTCGTTTATATCTATTAGGATAACGGGCTTTTGTTGTACCAGTTTGCGGACTAAGTTTGTGTGCTTGTTCAGAAACTGGCTTAGTTACGAGAAGGTTGCGATTGCATTTGGAGGATTTGATTATTTGTTGAATTTTAGTGCCAATCTTTTTTTGGTACACTGTATAAACTTTTGAATATCATTTCCCCTGACTAACTGTACAGCGAAAGATTAACTTTAACCGCTTCCTTTCGCCTAGACGAAAGGTGTATGCCAGATTGTCGGGATTGACGACAAATGCGACACCTTCGAAAGATATGCTCGATAAACAAGCATTCAAGTAAGGAATGTTTCTAAACGAAAAGGTGAATCCAGAGAGGGTTTATTTTCCAAGATCCCTATTAATATGGAATACTACTTCACTACTTAGCAGGTAGTCAAAGAATTACACAAATATCACATTTAATCGTCACGCCATGCTATGACAAACTACTGATTAGTCAGGTATTGCGGTCAAATTGTTAGCATTTCTGGTTTCCTGGTAGCTATTATCTACCTACCGTGTTGTCATGAAACATTTAATTTTATCGTATAAAATAAATTTTGCGGCAATAACGCCACGTTACGTATTACAATAGCATTATACATGTTTCATTACTCTTTCCTTTACTTTTTGTGATTGCATGTTTGATCAATTTTTTTCAGTACCAAATTAATTTCACAAATTGATTTTTGTCTTATTATTACATTAAGTTCCAACTAGAATAAAAAATAAAATTTTGCATCATTGGCGATTATGACAATGACCCCAAAATCTTACTTGTAATATTTGTAAATAGGTATGGGTCTACTAGAATACTTTGGAATAAAACTATTTTTTAGTTTTCTGCCATGGAAATTAAAAGTAAAGATTTAGTTCAGTTTGAAAATAGATTAGCAACTCATCTAATTTAATAATTATTATGCATAAGTTTTTATATAAATAGATTAAAAGAAAATCCAAAACTCCGATTTTCGATAATTATTTGAATGATAAACAAAATTACCTCGGATTATTTAATATTTTCACAATTTGTCAATTACTTGGTCCCCGAAAACAAACGACAAATTTAAAGACGTGTCCTTAGGGACTGAAATTTGCTTCATGGCGGTCGAATCGCGAGAGCGCACCCCGCCATGTGCCCCGTATGGGCCCAGAGAACTCAGGGGGGTTTTAGTGGGTAGGCCGGTCCTCTTGACCGGAGAGCCCCACACACGGCCGCGTCTTGCCAGCGCGGTGTCATGGTGCACAAGGTCGCATTCCCCCCACAAAAAAAAAAAAAAGAGAGAAACTGAAATTTGCTCGAGCTGAATACGACACAGCTAGTTTTTCGAACAATTTTCCTATCATATTTATTTTTCTTCTTATAGGTATACAAGAGCTTACAAATACGGTAATATATAAGTAAGCACTGATATATAATATCATTTTTAATAATAATAGTTGTATTAAAAAAATTGTAAATAGTTGTACAAAATTATTTATCTTATACTCTATGTAAAAAAAAACACTATAAATAGATAGATTTAGAAAGCTACATTATCACTGAGTAACATAGGCTATTTAGTACTAGATTACTATAGCAATCTTTAGAAAATCTTATTAAAACCAACCAAAGGTGTAAAAAAATTAGCCATTTTATGGATTTTTTTTTTCTTTATACGCTGCGAAGAGTAATGTCTACCCGTGCGAAGCCGGGACGGCCCGCTAGTTTTTTAAATAAACTACGACACTTCTTTAAGTAGTTGATACAAAATTAAACAACTATTAAAACGTTTTGTTTCGTTAAATATATTCCCTTCTTAGGTAAATTGTCATATATTAGTATGTTTGTAAATAGTAGTCATTTTATAACTCATCATTGAATATGTAATGTATAGACCATACCAAGATAGTTTATTGAAATTAAATAATCTTTTGAATCTTTAAAATAACTCGAATCTATCACATGCGTATAACGCAAGTTATAAATGCTCTTCCAATTTCGATGACAATAATTCTCCACAATAACTAACATAAGATGGTAGAGTAGTTCCACTACCAGCGTGCTTTCTATTAGTATATCCAATAATATATCCTATATCTAGATGAGGGAATAGATATACACCGGTCACGTCTGGCTTGCTAAGGAGCAAAGTGATTCGAGCCAGACGGCATGAGCAACGAAACAAGATATGATAAAGTGTTTATCGTGAGTTATAGCCACCGTATTTTAAATGTATTTATTAGATTGCTTTTTGGTGGTCAGGCTACGGAACTGGACTGTTTCACCTTTACCTTCGGTTAAAATTATAATCAAAATAATCTTTATTCAACATAGGTCTTAACAGGCACTTATTAACGTCAAAACTAATTTAAGCATAAAAGAACATAAACATTGTACGTGCATGAAGAAGGAAACAAGTTTAAGCATGAACCCTAGGATTGTTCGTTTGTAAAGCTGAGGCGCCACAACCCTTATTACAAATCCTATAAAAAATCATAAAGTATTATATATTTAACACAACATAACATTACTCTTTATGGTACACATAAAATATACAAAAAAACAAATAGCAAATGTACAAAAGGCGGCCTTATTGCTAAACAGCAATCTCTTCCAGGCAACCTAAGACCAGGGAAGTACTAAAAGGAGATTTAAACATAGGATGGGTGCAGTAATTGGACAGGATAATAGTTTGTACATAACTAGTTTAAGGAATCTTTGACTGGAATTGAAAACGGACTTGATTCTTAAGTCCGTCCGTTCTCCGGGAGAGAGTTCCATAATCAGACGTCATAAGCCGAAAAAGAATATTATAAAAGTCGGTACTTCGGGGTGGTATATCAAGAGTCAGATTAAAACTAGAACGAATGACAGCGAAAAGAGAACAAAGATGTAATTGCTATTCAATTTAATTATTATTAACATGCCAAATCCATGCAAATTAATTAATACATTGAATTGCTCTCTCGAGTATCGTCTCGAGTATAGTCTTGGAAATCTTGAGATTGAATAGAAACTATCACTACAATCGTATTATAATCAAACATTACCATTAACTATATTAAAAGATCTTTATCACTTAAATCTGAATATCTGCGACAAGGGTATGACAGATCGACACAAGAGGGGGCACTGTTTGACTGGGAAGGCATTAATCGGCTTAAATACAAAACTAATATACTGGCTCGGTGATTGGAAGACCAGTGACCAAAATTGGAGTTATTATTCGAGGGAACAATGGCTTTATTGTCAATCAATGCTCGTTCTGTTTGCGTATATGGTATGTCATAGTATACTTGGCGTACAGCGAGATAAAAAGCTTTTTTTGTTCGTGCAATATCCGACATAGAATATATGCGTTACTACTTTGTTTATTCCCGTAGATATCTTAATAGGTAGTTAGGGCAGATGATTCTTAAATTAACTAAAGATAAACAGCGGTGTCCTGTGTCCTCGACAAGCTTTCAAATATTAAATGTATCTAGAGGTAAAATGAGAAACTAGCTGTTTCTCTGCTGTCTGCCCATGAGAAGTCATCATCATCATAGCTCATATCCATTCTCAAGGACACCAGCCCTTACTATATTATGGCGCTTAGGCCTTAGTCACTACGTCGACCTAGTGCAGATTGATCGACTTCACATACACCTTTGATTTCTTTACTTTATTTACTTAATACACTTAAATAATATCCATATACTTTTACATTTGACTGCTAAAAAAAATAATGTCCAAAATGTAACTATAAATTAATATTCGTCATTGGCTGAGATGTCATATGAAACAGATAATCTTTAAAAACTATAAGTTTAAAAAAGATTACATTATAATAATTATATATTAAGCTTAATTTAAAAAGTAATGTGAATAAATATGAATAAATATAAATAAGGTGAATTTGAAATTGTCAAAAAATATAATTTATTGAATTTTATAAACATTATTTGTAGCAATGTAAACACATTATATGTAACGTTGATAAACGTAAGTACCAAATGCTAGTGCCATCTGAGACAAGCTTGGAGGTCTCGCTAATCTGTCACTCCCTCGATCCCACAAAATTCCTATTTCTAGCCTGTCTTCTTTGTTAAAATATTAATATTTTTTTTCAGAATGGTGGGGAGCGCGCACATTCTGCTGTGACACCGATGAATGCAACGGATCAACGAAGAGAAGTCCTCTATTGGGGCTCACCCTTATTCCTTTCATGGGTATGCTTGCGCGCTGACTGCTCGCGTGAGCTATCATTCCTATCCATGAGTTATGTTGACTTCAAATCATAACAGATTCCTAATTTAAAAGTTATTTACACATATATGACGAAAAACTTCGGCACAGACATTCTGTGAATTCACTTCACTCCTTGAATTGAAATTAAGATGATAAAATTGCGTTGGTTATTTTAAAATATGTTAATACGAAGTCCGACGAAACCGATGAAATAATTTTCAAGGTCTTAATTTAAATGTTACTTATTATATATTACTTGAATGCTTGTAGTTTGGACAGATTACAAATTCAAATATCATCAATCTCTGATATATCACACCCGCAATTTTCATTAAGCTCGTCCGAGCATTTATCGATAGAAAATAATTATTTTATTTTCCTACACTTTTTTTGATTACTTTCCATCCCAGTGTTCTCTTGTCGCAATCAATTATGTACATTTAATCTAAATTTTCATCTACCAGAGAAAATTGAGCTATATTTTCAGGAGTATTAATTACATTCCCAAAAAGCGTGGCGTTGACATTGATTAACAATTGTTTTCAAAGAAAATCTTTCCTCTGGACCCACGCTTGATTATTATTTTCATATAATAACAATTTACTCGAGTGAAACTCGACTCCGAAAAAAATTTCAGGTGAGCAAATGAGAGTAAATAAATTTTTCTTTGTGCTTCGTCCGACATACATATCGTGTTAGATTGAGATGGAAATATGCACTTATAAAATCAACTTGACATTTTTGGCGAGCATATAATATTAGGCGACTGCTTATCCGGGGAATTGGATGATCATTAATAACGAAGATGTTGATTTGTGCTACAATTTTAATTAAAGAATACATTAGAGTTTTGACAACTCATTATATATATTTTTTATTATTAAATCTCCTCATTTTGTTATGAATTTTGATCTTTAGATAATAATGTTGGGATTAATATAAGTGTGAAAATGCATAGCTTTTAATAATACAAATGATATATATTCCACAAAAAAAAACTATTTGTTATTTTATTGGTATAAATTTACAAAAAAAATGTTGATGAACACATTTTAATCTTTCTTACTTTAATTTGAACATTTTCTAAAACATGATGAAGAAACATATGCATATAAACCTACAAAAAAGCTTTAGCAAAGTGATAATTCAATACTAAATTCTAAAAGATCTCAATACAGTTCATATATTCATAACAATAAAACATGAAATTGATAACGGTGTGATGTGTAAAAAATATTGTACAACAATGAAAATGTCAACGCGGTTGCTTTTATTGACATTTTCACCTTCTCGCTGATAAAAATTGCACTATCCTCTCTTATTCTAAAGATGAAATCAAACAACTGGAACAGTATTCAGTGCGATATGAACGTAGCACACCCCAGTTATGACAAGCTATTCACAGACTCACAGACAACGTCATATCACGTGTTCCGGCAATGTAGGTAATGTTTGAAATAAATAAATGAGATAGAGTTTTATTTATAGACATTAGGAGTCACATCAATATATGTATATTCCCCAAACTCTCATGGTTATTCCATTCAAGATTAAAATAAAGTACAAAGAATCATTAATTTATACTATAACATCATCTATGTGATTTAATTTCGGTGCTACTTTTGACAGCGATTTGTATGTCAACGAATTAAATTGAGAATTTCTTCAACTTTGTATAAAAATTCATACCACCACTTTCTTAAATAACCTAAACTGCAATGTGCGCTGTCATTATAAACTATTCAAAAGAAGTTGTATTTGTAAACCTCTAGCAAGAGTGACCGCTGAAGAGTTTAATCGATGAATTGAATGAATAGGCCTTGGTATTTTAAAGTTACACGTAGCTAGATATTATTTGAAAAGTTGAGTCAATGTAACTAGAGTTCTTAGAAGTGGAATACAATTAAAATGTTATATATGTTTTTTTCATCAGGTTGCAAATTCTTACGAATTATATGTTTATTATCCTTACATTTATATAATTTTAATAATATTGAAATACTCCTAAGAGATGTCCCGATATTAAAACTTCCACTCAAAAAGTCGTATAAATTGAGCATAGATTAGTCAGCTTACATTATGGTCCCAATAACTAAAATACGTAATTGAAAACAAACACTCTTTGCGTCGTTGCTCACCTCACCCGGACATCCGATATTAATAATTACATCACGCTACAGATTGTTCCAGGATGAATGTTCCTATAGATAGACGTACATTTTCAAACATATCTTTTATATGGAAGCTAGAGTTTTCTTCATTTATATTTCCCTTTAATTCAGTCAAATTTCCCTAAATTTACTTAAGAGTTATAGCAAGAAATGATACGACGTTGCCAAGGAACTTACATTGAATTTAATTAAATTTGAATCACTTATTTATAAATGATACTGTCTTCGTAATATTAAAAGTTGATGAAATTGGGTGTACCTAAATATTGTTTATTATTTATGTTTAATATTTATAAGTAGCGATTTCAATATATGTCATATATATCTATATCTCAAAGCTTCATTCATTTTGTGAGGTAGACACATTTAGAGTTCTTGAAGATTTACATTTCACACACACGACGGTATAATGGCATATATTCAGAAGTTTTATAATGAACTTTTTGTGGTCATAATCATGTTTATAGAATAATATTTTGAAAATAGATAAACAGCATTTTGTCCGTGTCAACAGTTATCGAGTGACACCGTTGTTAATTAAACGCGTTTCTTTTCGCTTCTTAAGTTGTTCTTTAATCGCTGTTTTTGTAGAATAAAAAATATTAAGATGTACCATTTTGCCGTTATGAATGCGATTTATGTATTGTTTTCTACGTTCAAAGAAAATGCGACTTAAATTTAACCCTCATATCATTTATTTACCTTTCATACATAATTCTAACGGTGAATAAATTGTGAGGTCTGAATTTTTAAGTAATTATGTTGTGTTTTATATAGGTATTGAAATATTAATTATGCTATTGGCCAAAAAATATTTATTTTATTTTTTACTTAATATTTTTGTTATAAAAATAAAATTTTGTCAATATATGATTTTTTTATAATAACGGAATATTAGATGTAAAAAATTGGATAGTATTATTATCATTCACGACTAAACGCTTTATTATCACTGTCGAATTCTTTATAATATTAGGGATAATTAGTAGTTTAGTATCAAATACTGTTGACGGCATATTGATTGATAGAAATTCAGTACACTATCAACGAAGATAATGTTTTTATAGTTAATTCAATCGGCTGTCAATTGTATTAATCATATTGCTAATAAAACTATAAGTAACTTGCATTTCAACTATTTTTTGCATTTAATTGTTGTTAGGTGTTAGAACCGTTCAAAATTGTGTAACGTTTCTAGAATTGCCGTAATACGGGCGCTTCTTTAGTTTTTGGAAGTTGCCTTTGAGATCTAAGATTGGTTTTAATTATTTGTGTATCGTAAGGGATGCTAAATTGATTAAAACGTGTGTATGTTTGTATATTCTATATGATTTATTACAGATAAAATATCTATAAATAGTTACTAATAAATAACGCTTTATAATAATTTTATGAAGTACGAACTTTTAAAAGCTGAAATATTCTAAATTATCATAATTATACTCTGTAATGTTAAATTGTAAGTGTACCTAGTGTTAAGTCACTGATAAAAATCACAGCAAATAAAGAAACTGTAGAAAATCGTCACTTAGTGGGTACTTGAAATGCGAAATTTTAAAACACAAAAAAGGAAATGATTAATCGCTACCTAGAATAGAATGCCAACACTTAGACAAAATAAATAATTTTAAAATATTTAAAACAATATATTCTTGATTTTAATTTATATACCTATTACATCGTAATTTTATCGAAATAGAAATAATATCAATTACAAGTTAAATGCAAATTTAAAAAAATTGTTTTATAGCAGTTATGATTCGAAATATAGCCGAGGTCCTGAGCAAATAAATATTAATACAGTAATTTTTATCACAATTATAGCTATTATGAGATATTAACCTCTAAAGGTTATTTTATTTGATGTCACTGAAATGAAATAAACAAGCATCACATTAACAAATTCACGAAAGGTATTCAACGAATACGAATACTCGAAATTGTTGTTTTAAAATTTCCATTTCCAAGCGAGTAAACTAAATCGATACACATTGACAAGCGTCTTAGCAGTACCGTAAATAAAATATTGTATTTATTGTACGATTTTATAGATACGCTGTTTTGAATTTTGTTCCTAGCTGAATAAAGACCAATTTAATGTTCACTGCTCCATGAATTTTATTGCTTCGAAGAATTTACTTTCTTGTAGCTCTTGACGTTGGGCTCAGGCGGGCGCTGGTGTTTGAAAATATGGTGATAATAACTTGCCACAAGACTCTAGG
This sequence comes from Scirpophaga incertulas, assembly GCA_036419045.1. Taxonomy (NCBI): domain Eukaryota; kingdom Metazoa; phylum Arthropoda; class Insecta; order Lepidoptera; family Crambidae; genus Scirpophaga; species Scirpophaga incertulas. The sequence continues at coordinate 14,248,094 of CM071630.1, read as the reverse complement.
ATTTACGCAATATTACAGTATGTTCTTTTTTTTTTATTAAATATGACATTTCTCAACCATTAATTCATTTTTGACGTTATATTATTTCAATTTTTTTAATTTTAAACTGGAACTTGAATTCAAACTAAAACATATACAAACCTATTTAACTTCAGTTTATTTACCCGGCATACAAAGTAATTAATATTAATATAATAATAACACGGAATTTAATTATTGTGTTCCAACAATTAAAGGTCAGCCAATTCTACAGTTGTTGAGGAGTTCAGGTGTTATCAACTACTACCTTATCAATTCTTGAATATCATTAAGTGAAATAAAATCCATCCGCGTCGTTATCATATACAAAGAAAAAACGTTCGTTTTGTAGTATTTTGCCACATGCTTTATAAGAATAATACAGCAATGAAAAATATATGGTATTTATTTAATACTCTTAATTATTTATGTATCCTTAAACTATAATACATTATACATATACATATTTGGATAGGCGTCAAGACCAGAAAATATGATACTATTATCTTGGTGACCACTTATTCTTTGCACAATCCAATAAAACTTCCGTATCAAGTCCCCACATATTTATACCTAAAAAAATGCTCCTAAATTCGTCCTTGGCTAGCTACTACTACATGTATTGTATTATCTTATTCTGTCATATGTTTTTATTAAATAAGACAAAGTATGAAATAGTTAATTCAAGATGAGAATGAATTTTAATTGTAGTCAATAACAATATAGCAACAGCCAATTTAGTAAAACTTTACAGTTCTTGAAATTTAATCAAGAAAAGGGACTACTTAATATTTATAAAAGAAAATTACAATGACAAGAAGAATATTCATATGTTAAAAGTAATATTTTAGCGCTATAGTGTAAATAAATATTAAGAATTCCAGAAAAGAAAAATAAAACTATATTTTTAAATGAAATAATTACGGAATAATAAAGCAAAACGTATTTGCTAATTTTATATTTTACGTGCAGTAAAATAAAGCAGTAGAAACTAAACAAAATATATGCTATCAATTTTTCAATTACTATTCAGAATTACTAAGATTTAGATTCTTGATTTTCACTGCGACCCCTATTAGATTTTGATACGGGTTATCTTTCGGCAATCTATTTATGTGGAACGAGGCGAAGCCACATACTATTTAGGAGGTAAACAACAAAATGGAAGGGAAAATACCTATAATAAATCTCTATGAGGTTCTGCATGCCGTATTGTGTACGCAGAGCATGATGTATAGGCCCTGCTTGGTGGCGCCGGTGTTTCTCAGTAGATATACAAGAAGTTATTATTTAAAGTGAGTTTCTCGAGTAGCTTTTTCATCCGCTCATGAATTTACAAAATGGCGGATCTTACATTACGGCCGCAGGTGTTCTTACTCCTGAAAGCTTATCAGTCAACCACGAAAATCAAGAAAATCTTTTTCATTGCCCTATTTGGGCATTTGACAATAATGAAACTGTTCCCTCGTTATTTATATCGGATATTTTCACAAAACACTTGACAGGGGTTGTACAATCTACATTAGGTGCGTAAATGCTGGTTCTTTCGCTCGCAGTTTGTATAATAATATGGCATTTTCGATAACAAGTCTAATAAATTTGATACAATTACCTCGAGCTTTTTGCAATGTGTTACTTTTGAAGATGTAGCATCGCATCGCATAGCAACATTATGAGACATAAAGCTTTAGATACATTTGATGGTTACTAGTTGCAGCCAGATGTGCTGAGACTGGAATCACTGGCAGAACTGTTAATGTCATCGACAACTATTCTTCTTCAAACATTTTGAAATTTCATTAAGCTGAACTTAAAGTTCAAATTCGTTCTCATGTTAATAGTGCTACTATAGTAATGACCTTCCCCAAAGATTTTACTGTAAATGCCATCTGTAATTAAAACCAATAGATCCAAAAACATTCTTGAAGCAGTTGAGTCGAAGAGATGATAGCAATCAAACCAACAAATAATGATATAACAGCTTTCCAAATGTTTTAGTCATATAAAGAATAAGAAAAGAAATGAGAATAAGAATTATTTTTATATGAAAAATTTTATATTACAATTTAAATAGTAAAACCTGTTTATTTTGTTGTTCTTTGTATACCTCAATTTTAACTCAATAGGAAATTGACCCTTAAAATCTTACAAACTCGAAATGAGATTTTTGGACTATGCATTTGGACAGTTCTCTTAAAAATCGTCAAAACTTTTAAGAATACTTGAAATGAGAAATCACATTGTATACCTACATCCCCAAGCAGTTCTTTATCCACGGTCTGAATTTTGTGTCTTTTATAGCCAATTACTTACGTGACATCAAATTGTTATGCGACTCCAATTTTATTGCTGCACCTAACCCAAACGTTAAAAATTGGATCACGTAAAACATAATCCAAATGTGATGACGAATTTAGATAGTTGCCTTCAGTCAATCGAACAACTAGCACAGAGTATATTTTTATGTTTTAGAAATGGTACCTAACTGAAAGTTATATCTTCATAACATTAATATTTAACTCGAAACTTTCGTTTGTTATTATTTTATATTTTTCAGTTGTTACATCTCTTAGTACTGCTTAAACTTATTAATAAATATTACCACTAGCTTAAAGAAAAACTTTTCGATGGGTAAGATCTGTAGACAACTTTACGCCACAATGTTACCAATTTTGATATAGATCAGACCTTAGAACTATTCCAAATGTCAGCTTGTATAACAATAGTGGGGGAGGCCGGGGCTGAAAGTTCCCGGGGCACGTTGTTCCGACAGTAATAACTTTGTAAAGAAAAGAGATAGCAATACATTTGAAGTGCGTCGTTCAAGCATCATGTGACGCACTGGGGAATGTTCATCTCGCCACTATTGTGGCGGGGAAACTGCTCTGGGCGTAGCCCACTTCAGTAATAGCCATCGCCGCCCGTAACAACGGGACGGGGCATTGGGGCGGCCATCTAGGCCTTGGCTTCAGCTGCATTTGGACTGCTGGTAATCATTTTAAAGAAAATGCCGCAGAGCCCAAATATGCATTTGCACAGTGTAAGCTCCGGGCTTACTTTATTTTTCATTTGTGCTAGTGAGGCCTTGAGAATGTCCACGCACTGTTCGTGTAGGTCACTCGGCCGTTCACTTTCACTTTCTCTTGTGGCAGCGATGTTGTTAGTGGTTTCACTTTCACTTTCACTTTCGTGGTGGCATTCTATGTTAATTTCGACTTCACTTACACTTTCACTCTCACTGTCTTGCGTGTCGCACTGGTCGTGTGCGGGCAGCGTGAGCGTGCTCGACTTCCCCACCAGGAGGGGGGCTGTCGTGTTTGCGGCATTGGGCTGTTCAGGCTCGCGCGTGGCGTGCCTTGCGGTCCTCTTGTGTTTCGGCCTCCGTTTGCTCTTCTTAGGTACCTCCCCTCTACGCCTCTGCACTCTAGGGCGGGGCGGAGGGTTGATCCTTGCTTCATTGGCAGCGGCCATCAGCGTGTGTGGCGCTGATGGTTCGCTGTCATCCACCGTGTTGGTAGTGGTCGCGGGCTGGACAGTTTCGGTTTTCCTCTGTGTGAAGGCTGTCGTTGTGGCACGTTTGTTCCGTGCCTCTTTGTGGTAGGCCGGACACTTGGCCAGGTTGTTGGCCGTGTGTGGCCCACCACAGTTGGCGCACGTAGGTGGCTCGGAGAGCGGCCTCGGGCAGTCTCTTGCGGCGTGCGGTTCGCCGCATCTGACGCAAGCTGCTTGGCGGTGGCATAGCACTGAGGTATGCCGGAATCCCTGGCAGCGGTGGCATTGGGCGGGGCCCCCCTTACCCCGCCATACCTCCACCGTGATCCCCGGCAGCCCCAGTACTTCTTCTTGATAGTAAATTCTTGTTATGTTAGGCGTCTTCGTTAGCCTAACATGGAAAATTTTTCCATGTCGGCCGTGTTTGGAGTGGAAGCTTTTGATGTATTCTGGGGAGAAGCCCTTGTCTTCCAGCTCTTCCCAGAGGTGATCCGGCGTAGTAGAATCTGGCAGTCCTTTAAAAGCCAGTTTAAGGCTTCTTTGCCTGTTGGGCGTGTAACTGAACCACGAGAGCCGCTCCTCACTCTCGATCTCAGTTAAGTAGCCCATGACGGTTTCATATTCTCCCACTGTTTTGGGGAGAAACCTGATCCCCTTCCGGAACGATTGTGCGTTGACTGGGTGTCCCAGCCTCCGCATAAGCTCCTTGAAATGTCGGGGCCAGTCGGGCAGCTCTTCAACTACAATAGGCGGTTGTTTTGTAGGCTGTCTGTCTATCTGTTCTTCCACAGATGGTGTCGGAGTCGGCGTTCTCATTAGCGAGCCGTCGCGAGACGCGTTGTCCGACAGTTGTGGTGTCGGTGTTCGCGCGGGTGAGGCTTCGTGAGACGCCGCTGGCGTTGTTGGTTTCGGTGGTGGTTGAGGCGTCATTTTCGTGGGCTGCCAGCGCGGCCCTTTGATTTTAAAGTCATCTTGGATGATCTGGTCACAGATCATGTCGTACTCCCACGCTGTCCTCGGGTAGAATTCGATGCAGGCATCCCCATCGTTGTCCTCTACGAAGGCGGCAGGGATATCTTGTGCTCCGAGTTTTTCGCTGATGTGTCCCGTCAGTATTGACCAGTTAGAATTGCTTCTTATCTTGATCGTAGGAATCTCAGTGTTCGTATGTGGCATCTTGTCTGTGCATGATAGCATCAGAGGCGGTTGCGGCTTCTTCGTAGGCTGCCAGCGTGGTGGCCCAACAATTGTGAAACCATCTTGGATAATCTGGTCCCACATTATGTTATACTCCCACGCTGACCTCGGGTAGAATTCGATGTAGCTGCTCTTTTCGCTGTCCTCTGTGAAGAGGCCAGGGATTTCTTGTGATTGAAGTTTTTCTCCAATGTGTTCCATCAAGATTGACCAATCGTGATTGTTTCTCATCTTGATCATAGGAATCACGGTCATCATTGGTATTTGTGGTTGCGTTGTTGCAGGTAGATCGCTTACATTTTTATTAATGTTCGCGGGTATCTTGCTCTTCGGTTCGGGTTTGGAAGCCGGCGAACTCGAAGATGTAGGTAGGCTTCTTTTAATATTTTTTCTTGAGGGTATCTCGAGATCTGCCGTGTCGGCGAACGATGTCGCTATGTCGGCGAGAGATGTCGGCGAATCCATGATGGGTTCTTCCTCGGCGTGTTTCACAGCCTGGGGCTTCGTTTTCTTTGTTTGGCGGTCTCCTGGTGTCTGGCTTCCAGGTGTCGAGGGAGGCGGTGTGGTTTGCACCTCTCGTCTCTCCTCGTGTCTTCTGGCCGGCGTTCGTCGGTGAGTTGGCTTCCGTGCAGGCACGTCCTGCAGGTCCATCGGCATCGAATTGCGCTTTTTGGGCGGCATTTTAGGCCGCGCACAAAAAGCGGGTAGCGAATAATAATTTATTCGCGATCGCGGGCCCGGAAATCGACGGCCACTTCCCACAGGCACACTCCCGAATAGCTTGCGCACTCGAGGGAATGCACCTACAGGTCGCAGGCGTCGAACGTCGGGACAAGCACTGTCGGAGGCACTCTTAAGGGATCAACGTTACGAGCACGACCTCTCGGCGACAGTTGCGGCACTCCTCATGTGACGCGCCGCGTTGGCGGCCATCTTAGTTGCTCCGATAGCGGCGGACGAGTGGCTGTGTGCACCGTGCTATTAGAACACAACGTAAGTAAATTTTTTCGTGTTTAAACTTTTTGGTCTATTTTTATTTATTATTGGCCGATTTATGTGTATCTTTCCAAATTTAGAGTGGCATTAGTTAGGTATCCTATACCTTGAATGTTTTTTCAATTGAATTTGTTGAGTTGCTAGCATAACAGTTTTTGTACAAGAATGTGATTTGGGGCTACAAGTTCACTCCCAAAGGGGCTGGTTGTTCCGCGAAACAACTTACCCCAATAGATCCTTAAAATTTTCTTTTACATTTTTACGGTTAATTTTTAATTTTTTTAGGATGGTACGTACCTACAAACGGAAAACTGAGAGAGGGAAAACATCCGAAACGTTATTACGCCAAGCTGCAAATGCTGTCATACAAGATGGAAGAAAAGTAAAAACGGTAGCCAGAGAACTGGAAATTTGCCACATGACATTTTCCATTGAATTTATTAATGAAACATTTGCATGAAGGTTACCTGTTGTGTTATTTAGTTAAAATAAGTGCAGTCATGTTTGTGATAGGTTTTTGACTTCATGCATCTCTATTATAGATAAATTGATAAAAAAAATATTTATTTGAAGATTACCAGTTATATTTTGTTGTCTTTTTTTAAGTTCTGTTATGGAAGTGCCAATATTTCTTAGTTTTAAAAAAGTGTTTATATCGAGTATTCTTTCCATTAGCTTAGATTTTTTGTATCCTTGAGTATGTAGGTTGTAAGATTTATAAGCTAATAGAACTCTATTTCTGTTAACCAATACAAAATATTAATCTAAAAGTAGCTAATAATGTTTTTCGTTGTTTTTTAAAGTTTATAGCATTGCATAATAACAAATAAATGTAACTATAGAAATTATTATTTTATTTGAAAGAAACCACACATTATCCTTATACTTTATTTATATTCTCCAAGTGGCACAATTTGCCCCACATGGAACAACTCGCCCCAAAGTGGGGTGAATGTTCCCTTTCGAAATTTTGCGAAAATATGCCTGTACTAAAAAATATATTGAGAAACTAGCAGAAATGACTTTACTATTACAGATACCGATTAAGAATTATTAATAAAATCAAATATCAAAATGGAAATCTTATCATTTTCATCATAAAATTTCATGTTATTTGAAAATCGGAACTTTCAGCCCCGGCCTATCAAACAGCATAAGAATGACAAGATGCCGGGTGGCGACAGAATCACACTATGCACTTGAAAACGGGTGGATACCCAATGCGTAGGGCACTCCAGAGACTTCAATTCAATCATAATCGTAGGTGAATCGGCTAAAGAGACATAGTGGTATTGTTATTCAAAAGGCTATAAAAATCCAGTTGAAAAGCCACTGACTTATTATTAATTTGACCCAGAAGTTGTTATATGAAAATCATCTTAAACTCTTTTAGAGGTTGAAAGCTGCGCATTGTTGTCAATTATGTTTAAATGGAATAAATAATTCAAATAGGTAAAACTAACCTAACGGCTGTTACTCGTAGGGTGGAAACTTTGGCAAGCATTTACCGGTGAACAATGCGTTGATAGGCGTCTCAGAAAGTTAACCGATGGTTTGATGAAGTTCGAAAGAAAACGCTTAAAGCTTTGCAAGCGTTAGCGCAGGGTCGATCGGTGTGAAGATACTTGGAGGAGACCTAAATCCAGCACTAGGTGACGTTCGGCTGAAATGATATTCATGAGGATGACGTAATATGTATTGTTTTTAATCGACTTTTAGACTCTTGGTTGATATTGTTAAATCTAATTTTAATGTAACCCTCTGTTTAATAGTCGTATGTATCAGCATGGTATGATTAGGCTTCAGAGATATTCTAATCTATAATGAAAAGAATAAGAAGAAAGAAGCAGAAGCCTAGAAGAAAGACCACTCGTCGACATTAGAATCAGTACGCTTTGTCGTCACTTGTGCGTGATTTCACAAAACGAACTGATTCTTCAGTCGGCGTGTGTGAATCTAATCAATATATAGAGATAGAAGATTAACTTTATGAAGATTTTTGCTGGGACATTCAACTGGTAAGAAATATTCAATAGATATAAATTATGACTAACTGAAATAATAGGAAAAATGATTTTGTATTAACTCCTTATTAAAATTCACATGTTCATCGATCCTTAATTTTATTTTAGTTACAAATTATAGTTATTTTGTCTTACAGTTTACATTTATGTACTAGGTTAGAGAACATCCGTATGCAGGACGAATTCAAAGAATTTTCCTGGCGATTGGCACATTGGCACATTGGTCCATCACAACTATTTTTTTCAATACAATTTTTTTTTTACTCCAAATCATCTGCACTTTTTTATTCATCATTATTAGGTAAAAAATCGAAGAAAAGACAAATCACAGGACTCTAATTCTAATAAAAATCAACTAACAGAGGACTGTATAATTGAATCTACTCTCAATGTATCCTGTATGTGCTACAATCAGGGACTGACACCGTTCGTGAAAAAACTACGTACACTTTCACATCGTGTTTCAGAATATGCAATCTCTATTAAATAAATGAGATTTCATAGCTGTTCTATACCATGTTTTTTTTTTCGAGGGGAAATGCGTAAAATTGCATCGTCCCATTGGCTAGGCGGCGGGCATGTGTGGGGCCCTTCTAGCAAGAGCTCCCTTACTAGGAGAGCCCTACCACACGTCCACCAGGCCAATCCACTAAAACTTTGCCTCTTTGGTTATGTGCGGTAGGGTCTACTTTGCGATATTATTACACACGCACCCAGGCTTGCCCGACCATAATCTTCAAACGCAGAAGCCTAACGGCGACGTGCAAGGGCCAAACCATGCATCCAAGTCTTCACCATGCAGACTGCACGGCAGTCATCAGACAGGCATTGCAGATGGATAGGTAGGACGGGTCCCGGGATGGACCACGCCCCTTCCCCGTGGCCGGGGGGCGTCGTCGGTGGAGGAGACCGGGGGAGGTAATGTAGCCTCCCCCGAGGAGGGCTCCCCTGTATCGACGGGGGAGCGGAGGCTGGGGGTTCCCGGAAGTAGCTTGGTGTTCCCGGGGCCTCCCTACATGCCTGAGGAAGGCCATCCCTGAGGTTTTTAGTAGTGGGTAGGCCTCCCCCTTCTGGGGAGTAGAGCCCCACATAACCGCCGGCTCCCCACAGCCGGGGTATGTAACTTAATGCATTTTCCTCAGGGGAACAAAAAAAAAAAAAAAAGATGGACCTATCCGTCTGCGGCGGGCGAAAGCGGCTTAAAATAATAGAGAAATAGGTATCACTGGATGTCATGGCTAAATCGATTTAAATTAACACCATTCTTTTAGATTTGTCTCCGACATAAATAGTAGAGTGAGTCATAAAACCTTAGGAAAAGCAAAGAAAATATTTATATTATGATAATAATAATATTTAATATTTTTCATTATTTAAAACAGGTTTGGATTTCTATTATTTTCGTAGTTGACAGCTAGATATTTAGGAAACGAATGAAATTCGAATGGTCTACTAGTAATGAAATATGTGCAGAAGTATAATGTTTAAAAAAATATTAAGAACCGTTATCGATGATGATAACGATAGCCATGATTTAATTGTATCTTTGTTGACCATCACAAAATAATTTTAGAATTATCATTAAAGTAGTTAAGTCCGCGACTTCGTCTACGCAGGATTGGTATTTCAAGTAATTTATATTAGCGTAACGTATATCTTTATAAAATGTAGCCTATATGTTATTCTGATAAAGTTATTATTATAAAGTTTCATTAAAATTTATTTAGTAGTTATTACATGAAAAAATTACAAATATCGATCTAAACTTTCGCGTTTATAATATTAGTAGGATTTTACTTTCGACGTAATACATACAATAAAAATGTACCTAATAAAATACAGGCAAAACTAATATTGTCATTTTAAAAATACAATAATGTTCATACGACGTTGCTTTCTTAACACACGGAATATAGCAACAACCGTTTGTTTGCTGAAACAAATTAAGCACTTTCAATAAACCATAAATTATCGATAGCCAATAAATTGTTTAGCCTATGAAGCTCGAACGTGATGATCTCACCGCTGATACGGCAATATTTGATATCCACATGAGTGTATGCAGTAGCACGTCAAAACGGCATGCGACTAAATAATTTTAATATTTTATTTGCCTGCCATGACCACGCAAGTGATCCTTATCACTATAGAAAACAGCTATTGAAGTCAGTGGCAGTCATGTTTTATGCCTGTTACGAAACACTTTTGTATACAAAAGCGGGCTGCTAGAGAATACCTCTGTTAAAGCGATAACGTGTTCGAATAATTTCGATACTATTTCGCCAAAAATACGTAATATACAGTTTTCAAATAGATATAAGACTAAATATATTATATATTCATTCCTAAAGACAGAAACATGATTCATAATATTTTACTAGGTAGAAAAACTATTGTAGATTATGTTGTTCAAAATTTTAAACAGCTATGAATCATCATCATCGTCATTTCAGCCAGTAGACACCCACTGTCCGATATACTTGGGGGAAGCCCCTCAGGATCTGAGAACCGAACGGTCCTGCGCTGCTAGTGTTCAGCACCTTCCTGCAAACTTCAGCATATTGTCGGCCCACCTTGAAGAAGACTAACCCACGTTGCGGTGTTCGGCATATGTTTCCACATATTTTATAAATACCAAATCAAATCAATTATATCAACCAAGCATAGCAAATTAAACTCTTCAGTCTTTTTTTTTTTTAATTATTTAAGGAACAGCAAACAGATACAAAATACAAATAAATACAAAACATTACACAAAAGTTAGCAATATTGTAGCCCACAACGCTATCCAAGTGTTAATTAATATTAATGATTACAAAAACACAGTCACGAGCCGCTGGCGCTGTATAATACTAACAGTAAAAAAAAAATCAATAGTGTTACAAAGTGGAACAAAAAATTAAAATAAAATAAATAAAATAAAACTATATACTACCTAAACAACTAAAATAACACATAAAATTATAAAGAGATTAAAAACCCTGCAGTTCATTGAGGACAGACTTTTTAAAACTATTCATATGACCACAAAATAAATCTATATCTTTAAAAGATTCGTTATGATTGTGCATCATTCGACGGAGTGGCACACGCAGACCGGCGTTAGTGCGACATGTGCCAGTGGCGAAAAGACGGCCTGTATGTATAGAACGCATTTGAGCATTTCTAGGTACTGCATAGTATACGCTTGATACTAATGCAGCACAGTCAAATTTATTGTTAACTATTTTATGCAATGTTAATGCTTCAAGATATTTACGTCTAGTCTCGAGTGACAGAATACCATACCTGCTGAGCAACAAAGCACGGGACAGATATGACTTGTGACATCTGTAATACATGGTTCGCAAAAATTTATTTTGAACTTTTTCAATTGCTTCTTTATAAGTTATGTAGTATGGGTTCCATATAGGTACAGCGTATTCAAGTTACGAACGCACTAGAGTTTTGTACAAGTACAAATATGTGGAAGCGCGCGCGAACTCAATACATGATCTCATAACAAATCCGTACATTTTATAAGCTTTATTTATTATTTTTTCAATATGAATATGTAGTTGCAGCTTTGAGTCCAAATGGATCCCTAGATCTCTGAGATCTGTAACACGAAATAAATTTGATTTGTAAAGTGTATAAGAATGTTGAGTAATATTTTTCTTCCTAGTGAAATTAATATAATGACATTTTGGAATATTCAACTGTAGTTTATTAACTTCACAGTAGATAGTTAACCTGTCAAGATCACCTTGCAAAGCCACACAGTCCTCCATATTTCTAATGCTTTTGTACACTTTTAGATCGTCTGCATATCATAGGAAGTTAGAATAGAGAACACATTCTTTAATATCATTGATAAAGAGAATAAATAACAAAGGACCGAGAATGGAACCCTGTGGTACACCGGACGTGACCAAAACGTGACCCGACTGATACCCATTGACAACAACTTTTTGAGACCGATTCTGGATATATGATGCAGACCAACGCAGTAAATTTCCACGAATCCCATTGAATGCGATTTTATTGAGAAGTAGCTCATGGTCTACTTTGTCAAAAGCCTTTTTAAAATCTGTATAAAATAATCAAGTGGATGCTGTATCCACTTGATTATTTTCATCCAGGTTTTTAAAAAGTGTGTTAGTAAATACAAGCAAGTTAGTAGTGGTCGATCTTCGTTTAACAAATCCGTGTTGCTCCTCAATAATAGCCCTATGTAAGATTGGATATATTTTGTTATGGAGCAATCGTTCAAAGAGTTTTGCTAAGCAAGAAAGAATTGAAATCGGACGATATTGTTCAACATTATTTTTAGATCCGTTTTTATGCACTGGGGTTATATTTGCTTCTTTCCACAATTTAGGGAAAATGCCCTCACAGATACACTTGTTATAGATAATGTGCAGTGGCTAACATATATTAGCTGCCGTTAATTTGAATAAAATTGGCGGAAAGCCATCAGGGCCAGGACCTTTCGAGGTGTCTAATTTTTTAAGTTCACTTATGATTTCAGTTTCACTGAAGCAAATATTGGATATTAAAATGTCATTACTGGGAGTGTGGGGTGGAGGCTGCCATTGATCAAGAGAGGATGAAGTTGGCTCAAACACAGATTGAAAAAACTCGGAAAACATGTTGTCTCTGGAAAAAATGGTCTCTGGATAATTAGATTTATGGTTGCCATATTGCATTTGTGAAGGAATTCCCGTTTTGACTTTGCGATTTGAGACAAAGTTCCAAAAATACTTCACGTTCTTATTTATATTATCTTCTATATAATTTTTGTAATCGCGATAACATTTTCGTCTTCTGTATATCCTGCCACAATGTATGTATGCGATCTTTAATTTAAGTAACGTTAAACGTAAGCATTAATAATTTAATTAAAAACCGTTGTCAGTGTAGCACATTAGACGACAGTTTTCATATTAGTGTAAATCTCTAGCTTTGTACACACATTAGATTTCAGCAACATGTCAAGCTTGAGATTTAAACTATAAAAACTGTCATCTAGGGCGGAAGTGATTTCACTTAAACAACTTACATCTAGTTTGATTGAAAACGTCTCTATTCCCAGTGTCTGTTCGGTACTGGGTTTGGCGAAGGACTTAGGGAGTAGCGTAGGTCGCAAAGATCCAAGCAAGGCCAGTGGTCTATCCTTCTCGAGGTTGCTGCCTGTTCTTGGTCAAATACCTTCTGTAATAGGCTTAATAGAAATCTCTGGTCGGACTAAACTGTATCCCTACCCATAACCCATCCTAGTTTCCTAATCCAAACACACATAGCTGAACAGTGGCGGCGCAAAACCACACCAAGGCTGACCTAGCATGACCTAGGGGCATTAAATACCCCCTAAAAAATTATACCATACAAAGACAAGCTTGTATGCATTACATGTTGGCTTCTCACCACATAGCCTAAGGATCTCAAACAGCCAAGAGACGTATGGAGTACTCCAGGAGGGTACCACCAATGGTGGAGTGTCCCTACCAGAAGCATGCAAGCATGTAAGAGAGAAGTCAATCAGCACAGGACGCACAATGGCCCAATCATGAGGCTAAGTATAAAAGATAAAAGCTAAGCCAAACTAACTGTCGTCTATCTAGTAAAGGCCTCCAGTCTTCAGACTTCTGTAACAGAAATATGACAAAATCTGACCCCAAATAAACTACAAGGAACAGGTAACAATGAGTTCCCTCTAAAATTTTACCTTTATCTTACGAAAAGTTTATTTTATTTGCAAATCCTTACTAATATTAAAAGGTATGGATGGACTTTGTTACTCTTTCACGTAAAAACTAACAATAGTATAGCTTATACATTAGAATAACATATAGGCTGCAATTTGTAAAGATATACGCCATGCTAATATAAGCTACTCGAAATACTAATCCTGCACACTCAAGTTGCGGGCACCAGCTAGTGTTAAGATAATTCCAATGTTACTAAGTTCATTGAAAGCAGTTTTTTTTACTGTTCAAATTAGGGTTCAAAATGTAATTTAGTAGTTTACCGTTTCAATTTGTTAAACTAACTGTAAATAGAATTTTTATTTGGGTTAACATATGAATACTCAAATGTTAATCTCTTAGTTGAAGGCCTTTAAATATAATAGACAATATTTATCGAAATCAATTAGTATAAAACAGTTCATTCTGTAAGCTTTCAACAGCAATCAAACATGTTCACCGCAATCGCTTAAAATAACACCATAAAAATCTATCTTATCGTATAAGCAACTAGATTTTTTCGTAAAAACAGGACATAATTTTAAGCGATTAACAGCTGTGTGCTCGAGCAACCGCGGAGTCAACAAGTGTAGCGAGCGGGGCGGGTGCTCGCTGGTGCATTGGAACGTGGTCGACGGTATGTTGGATAAATGGACGTAAAGTATTGCGGCTTATTAAAATAGCGCTCGTATAATTTACTGTGAAAACATAAATATTCCTTAATTAGTAATCTACGAGATATTTTTTAATGTATTAAGTATTTAAGTAATCCTACCATCAAATTGGTTCAAACTTTACAAATGCGGAGAGCATTAGAAGAAATAGCGTATAGAAATAAGGATAACAACTAAAAATCATTACAAAATAGCTACAATTTGTTATACAGCTTAGCCGATATATGGAGAGTTCTATTATCCTATAAAAAGAAAAAAGAATAGACATTCTTCTTTAATTTGGGGAAATCTGCCGAAAAAGCCGACTAATAACTCCAAGGGTGTAATTTGGCAATCGGATAAGCGACCCTGGGCTTCCTGAACTATTACTGACCCACTTTTCTCCCATTACGAGTCTGTAGAAGCATCAACAAATTCTGCAGTTTACCTTTATTTTGAACCCCTTCTTTTTTCTTCCACTTTTCGGCTAATCTACGGTTGCTACGGCAACCGTAAATCGCAAATCGTGGTACGCCACGAATGTGTGGCTAGGACGTTAGCATGCACTTAGGGACTCCTGGGGATGGGAGACCTCAGAAAATAGCTAGGCTTATCTAGGTATGCGGGTCTCTGCCTAGGTGAAAAGATATTTTCATCAGTATAAGAAGCATGCGTGTGATAGATTCGAGCTATTTTTTAAATTTATGGATATTCAATTTATTGAAATATGCATTATTTATCTATGAATCCAATGTTTTCTTTGTATATTTCATTTGCATAAATTAATGAATAATATTAATCGATTATTTTTTTCTAATATTATGTATTAGATTAATACCCAAAACACATGGAATTGTAGAATCCATAAAATAAATTTAATTATAATTTAGGTTGATAGTTTAAACATGTGCTTTTGTGTAGACGCCAGTCAATCGCCGCATGGAAGTATGTGGTTGCATTTTCATATTATAATATTTACATTCTAAAATAAGGCTTGTATTTTCTAAATAAAGTTGTGACATTTTTAAAAGGTTTACAACAGGAAATGTATGATTTTACTTATTCATTGTAAAGATAAAAGCCCGTTTCCGGTCACATTGTTGCCGCAATTTTGGTTTGCTATACGAGTAAAAGGCCGCGATTTGGCACCAGCAGGATTCTTTCGTTATCAACTCTCGGTACGAGTAATATACGTATTACGTCTTTGAAGACCTTACAAACAAGTTGGCCGTGCTGCTATTGGCGAGACCCAGTGAGACGCTACACTGACAGTTGAAATATGTTGTTTCTATCTTGTTAAAAAGCTTATTAGTTGTTCTTAGTACCTAATTCTTAAACTGCCATATTATAACACGTTGTTTTGTATTTATTTATATAATTAATTTATATCATTGATACTTTTGTAACTTTTCGAAAAGAGCAACCCCCGAGTATCTCGCCAGCTCTTTTCGGAGAAGTCAGCATTCCGAGCTGGTGGTACATTCAATTTTTAATAAAAGATAATTACAATGACTGTGGTTTCTATTTAAAATCTTAAATAATAATAATAATATACTTGTCCATAATGGTAGCTGTTATCGGTATCTATATGTAAAAGATTTAACTTTATTTAATCTATGTAAATGTTATTCATCTGGCACGTGCTGTGTAAGAGCTGCATAATCGCTAAAAAAGATATTGTACAGCTTTAAGTATCAGATTTTTACACTGTTTGAAATGCTAGCCAAGTCCGGATTCTTTCACCGTAGGAGCGTCGAATAAAGTATATGACAAAAAACTCTTGGGTATATGGCAGATTCGAATCCCGGATCTCTCTATGAAAAGGCGGAACGCAATTTCAATTATCTTCTATTGTTAATGACTATTTAATTGATTTTATTACAAACTTCATGGTGATTAAGTAATAGCGTAATTATTATTTGCATATAATTATGCTATACTGTGAAAATATACTTTAAACTGTAAA
This sequence comes from Scirpophaga incertulas, assembly GCA_036419045.1. Lineage (NCBI taxonomy): Eukaryota > Metazoa > Arthropoda > Insecta > Lepidoptera > Crambidae > Scirpophaga > Scirpophaga incertulas. The sequence goes on along the minus strand of CM071630.1, from coordinate 14,232,022 downwards.
TGTAGCTCCTGTAGCTGTAATATTAATGTAATATTATGTAATAATAGTAATGTAATATTAGATCCTATTGCCAACTATATTGATTCACGACTTAAAATACACGATTAAATGAAGAAATTGTATGCATAGTCTAAAATTACTTATTAATATTTATCAAACCATCAGATACAAATGTTGAGTATAATAATGAAGTGTTATATCAGTCGATGCTGAAAGTTTTGCAATCCAAAGCAATCCCTAGTACTAACACCTCACGCCTTGAAATACGATGCTCCACAACTAAATGCCATTACAAAATGCAAAATCGTCTGATTTAACTTCGCTTCGGAGCTGCGGTGAGCTCAAGATTGTCGACAGTTATACATTCACACAGAATATGTTAATTTGTATTTTAGGAATCATAATGAGTCGTTGTGATTGTGGATTGGAGGTTCGCATAATTTTCGAGTAAGATCCAAGCTTAGTTGTTTTGAATTATGAATGTGTGCGCAGCTCTCGATTGAGAGATATTCTTTTACCGTTCAAATGGCAACCTAGCCACGTTTAAATCCATTTTATTTATTTTATTATATTGGAAAACAATTAGACACTCACATTATGGATGGTAGTTTCAGACGCAAATAGTACCAACTCATCCATATGCTTCCTGTTAGATTCATAGCTCATTTGCAATCCGCAGAAAAGTCATAGTGTAAGATACTAGTTTGTGATATCTGAAGAAAAGTCACGATACCCAATAATTTGACTTTGATTACTTTCTTCTTATTGGAGCAAAGCAATGCAACTACTATTTGTTACATAATGTAAATATATTAAAATATTATATCAATTATTACATAGTTTTCCTAAATCGTCGAGGAAAAACGCGCGACTTACTCGTACCAGCTGGCGACCCGCAGAGGCGCCGCAGCCGTGCTACCAGGCCACAGCCCTCCAACCTCCCCCGTCCGACAGACAGATATTGCCCGATTTCTGCGACCAAGACTCGGCGCTCAGAGGCCCATGCGGGACACTCCGCCACACTCCGCCAGTATGTGCTGGGCCGAGTCGAGGTCGGATGTGCAGTGGTGGCATCGTGTCGATCCCTCCCGTCCTATTCGGAGGTGACCTGACCAATCGATAGGTGACCTCCTTCCCGCGGAGCCAAGCTTCGATGTGCAGTAGTACGGCACCTACAGCCCGCTGGCGATGTAATCTCCACCACATGACCAAGGCTTAAGTTGTCATACAGCCCTCTTTAGATCTATCTTCCCAACTGTTTTGTAACTTTTTTTAACTTAAACTTCCGGTATCCAGTCGGATCGCAATAAAAAAAATTGCAGTTGAATCTTTTGCCTTACTTTTTAAATTTCTTGTGATTAAAGTATATGTTCTTAATATTTTTGGGCTAGGCTAATTGGTGTAAGTGTAACAAATATTTATTATTTATTATATTTTTAACGGATATGAAAAGTCTAAAACAGATCTTAAAGTAACTAAGCAATGGTCATCGTCAGTGTCTATTTGAATATCAAACCAGTCGATATCCAATAACTGCGTCCAACCTATGGAAATCTGTTTACACTCATTTCAAATCGGATAGACTTCTTGGCATGGAGAAGGTTGCTGTGATTACGAAGGATTGGCAAACAAAGACAAAAACAGCAAACAAGGCTAATTTATAAATACAACGTAGCAAATATCTTGCACCAAAAATTAATACAGAGTTGGAAGGACTTTAGGTGCACTATTTCCTGTTGTGTTAAAACTTTTAAGTGATCTTCACCAGGAAGGTATCATAACAATAGTGAACGAATATTAAAGCCCAGCTTAAAACAATGTGCCAGCAAAATATCAATAGAAAAATGAAATCTTACAATCAAGAGCCAGTACGACAAATTTACACGTAAATCTTTTTGCTGTTTGTCTTAAACCCTTTTATACTTGACAAAAATAACAAATGATAATATTCTATTCTCATGGTTTATGAGCTATCAAATACCATTTAGTGAAATTCCTTATAAATCTGTCATTCTATTGAACTCCAAATTTCAAAAGATCAATCATGCTGTGCACGACGCACACTTATTCTTCGGGGTTGGAGGCACGTCGGCACACTTCAAATGCTGGGGTTGGTGAAGGATTCGAACGGTGCGTTGCGGCCCGGTGGTGGTTGCAGGAAGAAATGAGAAGCCAGTTTTCTTTGTTCGGTCGGCCAGCAGGGTCTTCAGGAGCTTTCTGTTCGGTGGTGGGCAGTCGTCCGCTTCAGTAGGAGGTCCCCGTCGTAATCCGTATCGACCCGGGGGAGTCCCGCAATTTATTCCAGAGAAAATCCCTACCAAAAAATGGGATTTCGAGACCCCCCTGGCGAGGTCTTACCGTACAGAAAGCACCTGTCGAACCCCATTTTGCCCTTTATTTTACTATTATTCTTACAATAAATTCTTATTATTACTTTGTTCCCTTATTTTCATCCCTTTCATACATAGGTAATCTGCAGGGGCTTATTTTTCCTCTTTATTTTGCCGTTTCAAGTACAACTATATGTTATATAGTCCTCGAGATATACTCGATAATACGTCGGAGAGGGTGAATTTTCATCCCTATTTTTGGCTTAATTTACCCCCTACAAATTACCTATAAGCTTTAAGTCCTTCCCCTTTGGGGCAAACATTCGGAGTGTATATCCGATACTATATCTTAACTCGCTACCACTGAGAATGCTCTGTGATATACATATATATGCACTTTAATCGGCGTGCGATAGGACATTAATTCGACATTTCCATACATTTTGTGATTTCTCAGTGGCCGCTCGTTTACAATTTTATAAATTATTGTGCCCTATTTACTTGTAATATTGTTCATTTAATACGTTTACATATAGTATGCCCTAATTCAATAACAATTTCCTTATATCTCTCATACTTTTTCCACAAAACTCATTTGTTTACATTCTTACGCTACTGTCCTTATCTAAGGAATTTCAGGAAGTATTATTCAATATATATACCTATCTTACATACTATATGTAGTCTTATCACTAAGGGAACCTATTCTATGTTTATTTATTCATTTCCTAAGCTACGTTTATCTTTATTTCTTATCTACGCTTAGTACTATTCTTAACTATCTTATATATGTAATACATTTCTATCAATTAATTATATTCTACGTAATTATTTATTTATTTAACTATTCTATCCTTATTCTATCCCGAACATTCTCCCGCCGTGAAACGCTGCGCCGCCGCCGCGCACGTTTCATTCCCGTTGCGTGAGGGATTCTGGTGCCGTGGGGAGGATGATGATCTTCTTTGTGGCCCGTCGCAAGATGCCGCCTCTGGTCTGCACGTCGACTGCTCGAACGACTCCGTCTGCACCCGGGTATACTGCCGTTATTCTTCCACGTGGCCATGTGTTGCGTGGTAGCGTGTTGTCTGCTACCAGCACCACGTCGTCGATCTTCGGTGTGGGGCCTCTGCCGTGGGGCTCCCGCCGGTGTTGAAGTTCGGGGAGGTACTCTCGGAGCCACCTCGACCAGAACACGTCGGCTAGGCGCTGTGATGCTCGCCACTGCGCCCGGTTGATCAGGTCCACGTCTTCAAATTTCCCAGGTGCTTGTACACGCCCTGACCCACCAAGTAGGAAGTGGTTGGGTGTCAGGGCCTCGTCGTCATCTGCTTCCACGGAGACATGCGTGAGGGGCCGGCTGTTGACCGTATACTCGGCCTCTGCCAGCAAGGTGTGCAGGACTTCGTCTGTGGGGTGTCTTGGCTGCTCTGTCGCTGCGAGGGCTGTCTTGACTGCTCGTACAAGGCGCTCCCATGCGCCTCCCATGAATGGAGCTCCTGGTGGGATGTAGCGCCACTGGATCTTCCTCTTGCTCGCCTCCTCTTCGGTGATGGTCGTCTATGGCTCGCCGTAGCTCCTTGTCAGCGCCGTGCAGGTTCGTGCCGTTGTCCGACCAGATCTCCGTGGGGCAGCCGCGCCTGGCAATGAAGCGGCGCAGCGCCATGATCGCTGAGTCGGTGGTGAGCGATGCTGCTGGCTCCAGGTGCACAGCTCGCGTGGTCAGACACGTGAATATTGCCACGTATCGCTTCTGTGATGACCGCCCGACCGATACCATCATCGGACCGAAGTAGTCGATCCCGACGAATGTGAATGGGCGGTGGTGATGAGCTAGGCGGCACGCTGGGTGATCACCCGTCGATGGCTGTGGCGGCGTATTCTTCCGTATGCGGCAGGGCAGGCAATCGTTGATAATCTTCTTAGTGACAGGCCTCAACCGCAGTATCCAGTAGTGCTGTCTGCATTCATTAATTGTAGCTTCTACGCCGGCGTGTAATAACTGTCTATGTACATATTCTATGTACAGCTTCGTGCGTCGATCGTTGCCATCCAGTACAGCCGGTGTCTTCTGTTGCTCCGTCACGTCGTCTGCGCGCCCGATTCTTCCGTCCAATGTTATTATTCCATTTATTAATTTTATTCGTAGTCTGCGCAGGCGGCTATTGCTTGTTACTGGGTGGCTATTCTGTAGCTTTTCGATGTCGTCGCCGAATGACGACCGTTGACTCGCTGTTATTATTAACTCTTCCGCTCGGCGTAGCAGGCTTGCATCTATAGTTATGTATTGCGCGTTGTTTACGTTCGCTATTTTTCTGTGTTGCTTATTGTTTCTTGCTTCTTATTTATTTTCCAGGCCGGATCGCTTTCTGTATTTTTCTGTGTTCGTTTATAGTTTATTTTCTGACGATTCGGTCTGCATAATTGTATGAATTGCAGTACTCTGGCTGTCGTTCGCAGTAATTTCTCCCACTTGGAGAATCTTGAGTGATCTGGTACTGCATCTTCAATTGTTTTTCTATGTACATTGCACTTTTCTAAGTCGAATGTGTCGACTTGTGTATTTTCTTCGTAGCTGGGCCAATTTTCTTCGGATTTTCTTAGGAATTCGGGCCCGGTGTACCATCTGTGATTGCTATTGAGGTTGTTCGGCACATCCCGGGTTGCATCATCAGCTACGTTCATCTTCGTCGGCAGCCAGCGCCAATCTTGAATTGTGTCGTTTTCTTCGATGGCTGCGATGCGATGTGCTACGAAGGGCTTGTATGACCGCGATCCCGTCTTCAGCCACGTCAGTACTGTGCGGCTGTCTGTCCAGAAGATTTTTCTATCAGGTTTTCGGCTGTGTTCTTCGATGATGTTCGCGGCCATTCTGCTTCCCATTACTGCTGCTTGGAGCTCGAGGCGTGGTATCGAGGTGATCTTCAATGGTGCGACCTTCGCCTTGGCTGCTACGAGGCTGATGTGTGCTTCCCCTTCTGATGATACTGCCCTCCAGTACAGGGCCGCGCTGTACGCTGCTTCGCTCGCGTCCACGAATGTGTGTAGTTCCAGACTTGCGGCGCCGCTGTAGTGCAGGTAGCATCTTGGTATCTTGATGTTCTTCAGGTTCTGCAGGTGCTCCAGCCATCTTCTCCAATCTTCGGCGATGTCCTCGTCCAGCTGCGTGTCCCACGGTGTTCCTCTTCTCCAGACTTCTTGCAGCAATTGTTTCGCCCTTACTGTGACGGGCGATGCTAGTCCTAGCGGGTCATACAGTGACATGACTACTCGCAGGGCTTCCCTCTTCGTAGGCCTGCCTCTGTGTAGTATTTCTTGCGGTATTCTTGCTAAGTCGAGGTTGAAGGTTAGCTCGTCGGTTTCTGTCTTCCATACCAGGCCCAGGACGCGTTCGGTATTCACGACGTCGCTGAGTGTCTTCGTTTCTATGTTGTCTTCCCCGGTGAGCTCTTGTAATACTTCCTTCGAGTTCGATGCCCATTTTCGCAGCTCGAACTTAGCTTCTTTGTGTATGTCCCGGACTTGCTTCGCGATTGTGATCGCCTGTTGTATATCTTCGTAGCTATCTATGTAGTCGTCGACGTAGTGATTCTTCTTGATTGCCAGCACAGCATCCTTGTTCGTTTCTTCCATTTTTCCCTCGACGATGTGGTTGACGTAGTTTATTCTTCTTCCTCCTCGTGTGCGTGCAGGTGCCCCGTGCACGACCCATCCGAGCGGCGTTCGCGATGCCACCAGCTGGTCTCGTCGTCCTCTGCGCACCTCTTCAGCCATCAGCAGGTGCCAGTTGTCTTGCCCGATGAGTATCTTCGGAACTGCGTCTTCCGTGGTCAGCTGCTCCTTGATGTCCTCAAGGTGTCGGCAGTTCTTCAGGTCGCTGCTGCGGACGTGCTGCGGTGACAGCTTGAGGTTCTTGAGTGTTCTCGCCTTCACGTTGTACGCGATGTCGGTTCCTTGCAGAGTTATTGATACTCGTCGTGATTCTGTGGCAGCCAGCATCGTCTGTGATATCGCTTCAATGTGTAGTGGTTCGACTCGTCCACGTGCTCCTATCTTCTCGGCCAGCTCGGCGTCTATGAGGGTTACGGTTGAGCCATCGTCGAGTAAGGCCCATGTGTCTTCTTCTCCCGCCGGTCCCATGACCCTGACGGGAGCCATCTTCAGAAAGGCCTGACCCTTCGGTATCCATGTGGACGCCACCGCTTCTGTTTTCTTTTCTTCTGGTTTTTCTGTGGTTTTCTTCGGCATGTTCTTATGATGCAGCATTCGGTTGTGAGCGTACTGGCAGCCGTCGATGTCGCACTTCAACTTCTTGCAGAAGTGATCGCGTTTCCTGTATCTAGGCATCGGAAACATAGCCTGTGCTCCTTCGCCAGGTCCCATCTGCGGTTGGTGTCTGCGTTCTTGAATTTTTCACATTCCTTGAGTGGATGTTGATTCCCGTTGCAGATTGGGCAGCGTCGATCTTGTGTGGAGTAAGCGCGTAGCGGGCGGCGTATGTTCTTTCAGCTCTGGCTGCACCTTCCGCTCGTAGCTCGGCGCGACGACTTCCGGTTGGGCGTACGGACCGCAGAGTTCGGCTTCTTTGTTGAGGAATTTTGAGATGCGAAGCAGGTCTGGTTCCCCTTCCGGTTGCGCTGCAGCAAAGTCGAACCATCTGTGTCGAAGCGTTGGCGGCAATTTTTCTATTATGGACTTCGTGACGTCGGGGTTGTACAGGTAGTATATTTTCTTCAGCATTCTCAGGGCCGCCACGACGTTGGAGACGCGACTCGCAAAAATACATATGTCTCTCGGTGTGTCGGCTGGTCGCGGCACGTTGCGGAGTCGGTCCAGTTCTGTCGATGCTATGTAGTCGGGGCGGCCGAATCTTGACTCGAGGGCAGTCATTATCTCGGACGGCGGTGTTCGTTGGATGAGGAGATTTTCGACAGCTTCTCTTGCTTTTCCTTTGAGTACTCGACGTAGGCGGGCGGAATTTTCTACCTCGGATATGAGGCCTGCGGTTTCTTCATATTTTTTTTTTTTTTTTATGTGATAGGGGAAACGAGCAGACGGATCACCCGATGGTAACAATTACCGCCGCCATAAACGCCCGCAACACCAGAGGAGTCACAAGCGCGTTGCGGCCTTTTAAATGGGAGTACGCTCTTTTCTTGAAGGTTTGGATATCGCAACGCCTCGGAAACACTGCAGGCGACAATTCATTCCACAGTTAGCTGTGCGAGGCAGAAAGTTTCTAGAGAAACGCACAGTGGTGGACTCCCAAGTATTGAGATGGTGAGGATGGAAGGTTTTGTCGCGTGGAACGATGTCGGAAAGTACTTGCAGGGATTAGTCCAAATAATTCCTCTGAGCATCTCCGTAGTAAATGCATAGATATGCAGAGAGAAGCTACATCTCTACGCAATGTCATATGCTGCCTTGAAGGACAGCCACTCGTTGTGTGCACCGGCGAAAATCGGCAACTCGGTGACTTTCTGGATGGATGCTGTGCTGACTTCATGGCGATTGTGATCGCGTTCGCTAATTGAGCGATGTCGGACTTCTGAGTGTCTAGCTTCACTGTATCTTCCGACTTCTTTTCAATCTTCTTTTTCATATTTTTCTTCGGTGCCACGGCGGCGGGCAATAGCGGCGTAGATGCACGCGCTTCAATTTGTTCGGGCGGCGCCATGGCGGCGGGCCCAGGCGGCATAGCGACGCGTGCTTCGTTTTGTTCGGGTGGCGCCTCGGCGGCGGGCGCAGGCGGCATAGCGACGCGTGTCTTGCTGTATATGTTTTCATTTTCAGCCACGGCGGCGGGCTTCTGAGTTTCTTCGAGCCAGGACCTGACGCGCTCGTTCGCTTCTGACTGGCTGTATTCTGCTCGCCTCTCCTGCTCCTCTTCTTCGGCTTCGATTCGGGCTAGGCGTGCGGTTGCGAGGTCCACACGTAGCCTCAGTAATTCTTCATGCGCTTTGGCTGCGCGGAGGGAGCGGTGTGAGGCGACACTGGCTCTGGTTGGCGTTCTCGGTCCTGGCGACGGCGACGGGGACTCTGGGTAGTCTGGCTGCGATGCTGCCTGGTTTATCCTCGTTGGAGGCTCTTCAACGGCGGGCGACTGCTGCTCTTGGTTCATACGGCTTCCTGCTGACCGGGTGACTGGCATCTTGAATTTGTTTCGTTTTTCGCTTCTTGCTGGCCGCTAAAATGTTCAAATCTTCTTATCCGGCGCAGAAGGACCATAAAATGTGCACCTATTTTCTTGGCCAGCAGGGTCTTCAGGAGCTTTCTGTTCGGTGATGGGCAGTCGTCCGCTTCAGTAGGAGGTCCCCGTCGTAATCCGTATCGACCCGGGGGAGTCCCGCAATTTATTCCAGAGAAAATCCCTACCAAAAAATGGGATTTTCGAGACCCCCCTGGCGAGGTCTTACCGTACAGAAAGCACCTGTCGAACCCCATTTTGCCCTTTATTTTACTATTATTCTTACAATAAATTCTTATTATTACTTTGTTCCCTTATTTTCATCCCTTTCATACATAGGTAATCTGCAGGGGCTTATTTTCCTCTTTATTTTGCCGTTTCAAGTACAACTATATGTTATATAGTCCTCGAGATATACTCGATAATACGTCGGAGAGGGTGAATTTTCATCCCTATTTTTGGCTTAATTTACCCCCTACAAATTACCTATAAGCTTTAAGTCCTTCCCCTTTGGGGCAAACATTCGGAGTGTATATCCGATACTATATCTTAACTCGCTACCACTGAGAATGCTCTGTGATATACATATATATGCACTTTAATCGGCGTGCGATAGGACATTAATTCGACATTTCCATACATTTTGTGATTTCTCAGTGGCCGCTCGTTTACAATTTTATAAATTATTGTGCCCTATTTACTTGTAATATTGTTCATTTAATACGTTTACATATAGTATGCCCTAATTCAATAACAATTTCCTTATATCTCTCATACTTTTTCCACAAAACTCATATGTTTACATTCTTACGCTACTGTCCTTATCTAAGGAATTTCAGGAAGTATATTCAATATATATACCTATCTTACATACTATATGTAGTCTTATCACTAAGGGAACCTATTCTATGTTTATTTATTCATTTCCTAAGCTACGTTTATCTTTATTTCTTATCTACGCTTAGTACTATTCTTAACTATCTTATATATGTAATACATTTCTATCAATTAATTATATTCTACGTAATTATTTATTTACTTAACTATTCTATCCTTATTCTATCCCGAACACATTGCTATTCTATTAAAGGACATCAATAGATTAAAAGGGAGGATTAAAAAGGAGTTATAGATAGGTACCACAACATGAAACCTTGCAGGATCAGTTCTTGTCAGTAATATTTTATGTACAGAAATTGAAATGAGATGTTAAGTTTATATCAAAGTTGAAGAATTTAAATAACGTTGTATATACATAACATTTGAAAATTGAAGGTATGACAACTGTTTGCAAATTGATTACCAGAAATAAAAAATAGTAAATTTTTCTTACACTTGCACTAATGAGCATAAAGCATAGAAAGCCTTGTAAGGCTTGTGTTATGAGATTTAGTGTAATGGATAGATATATAAATAGATATTTGATAGAAATATATCGCACATCCTCTAAAAAAGTGTCATAACACAAAAAAGTCGATATCGAAGTAATAATACAGAAACGCTTATTTTTATCTTCTGTATATTGTGTAAAAACGACATATCGTTTATTCCAATATTACCGGTTAGAGTGTGCTAGTGTCTCTTTTGTTCCGAGCGACTATTCTTAAGTACAAATATCTATTTAAAGTTACTTTTGAATAGTGTATATTATTGAAGGGGATGTTATTAACATACCATTTTGATTATTTATAATATCTCTATTTATATACAAGATAAAAACTCAACTTAAAACAATCCTCGCACTACAATTTCCAATAAAACTATCAAAATCTTAATGCCAAACACATTTTCTTTTTCTCAACCTACCAAAGACAAAATTTCAACCTCTACAACATTTATGAGTGTTCAGATTATATTATTGTTTTTTATTGTTTACTACAAACTTAAAGTTGATGTGTCATTAACTAAGTTAATTGGTACGTAATTTTAGTTAATCTTTAAACTTAGACTTAAACCTCTTCTGCCTCTCTCAGAACAGTTTAAACCCAAGACTAAAGGTAGATCTCGTTTAGTAATAAGGTATAATATGTCGAAGTCCTGCGGGATTTATTGAGAAGAAATATTTTTAAAGAGATATTTTTATATTCCTACAAAATAATTGGTAAAGTAAGGTATTAAATGTATTGATTCATATTGTACCGATCTTTTCATTTTCGAAATATCTTCTTTTCAGAATGTAGAAAACTGACATAACATAAGACTTCCTTCAGTTTTTCCTATAATTATACAATATTTTCGATGACAAATAATATTTTTGACTTACTGTCACAAAGTCAAATAAATAGTAAATCAATATAAATCATAAAAACAAAATTTATTATAGTAACCAATTCACAAGACGACGGAAAATTACAAAAAAAATCTTTAATCTCAATTTTCAAACCGCTTTTTTGTATTACGACACTTTTTTAGAGGAGGTGTGATATATTAACAAACATCTGCCCCACCGAGAGTCGAATCCGGGACCTTAGAGATGACGACATCTTGAAACCGGAGCACTAACCACTCGACTACGGAGGTCGTCATCAATTAAATGTGCACAATTGATATAAAAGAGTAAAACGTTAATCCTTGTAGGCAGAGATAACAAATATTTGAAATTTATTTTGACAATATTGAGACAAACTTCTACACCCTTAGCCGTTCCACACCAATTCACCTTCCACCGCACCTTCGCACCAATATTGATCTGCTGTTGGGGGGGGGGGGTCATTTATTTATGAGCGGTCTGTCATCACCTGCCATATTAAAATTAGGACGCTTTAGACCTAATTTCACCATACTCTGTTTGTTAAAATAACGTCTTGTTAAACCGTTAACAGCTTGTTAGAGTTAGCAAGTGTCCCACCATGTGCAAACAAGAGATTAGTTAGCTTGATGGACTGTTAAATTTAATGACTGCTCTAGTGGTTCGTTAATCTGTAACAGACGATTATTTTACTGTCAAGATGGACGCGGCGTAAAATTTTATTATGGATGACGAAGATTTTTTAACAAATTTAGATACTTTAGACAGCATAGTCCTTCTCATTGTTTGAAAAATTTGGACCTCTCGTATTCTTCGACATTTTTTTATTTTAAAAAGAAAGATAAAAAGCTAAGTAAAATCACTACCTAGGTATTTTACAAATCAAAGAAAATACCTACCACGAACGAAAACACCACGAAACGTCAATCAAATACCTACACCATGGAATTATTTAATAAATAATAATAATATTTTTTTTATAATTTCATGATCTACACAAACAATAGAGAAATAACCTGGCAAAACCAAATATTATGCGCTTGCTTTAGAAACTTATAGAGAGAACGACAATTTAATTTGTTCACATTGTATTGCTACTTGACACATTATACGACCAGTAGAAATTAGACGCATTTCCGTATAGTAAGAGTGATGCACGACGACACTATTATTTGGTTGTATTACAAATTGAATGAACGTTTTGCAATTCATTCAGTTAACGGTTGATTTAGTAATGGCTTGTTAATTTTACAATGTAGGATCTAGAATAACTTAACAACTCTGTTAATTTTAACAAGCCATTACACAACAGACGATTAGTTTAAGTTTGGTGAAATTAGGTCTTAAGAAGGCAGATGTCCGGAGTCTCTTCTATAGCCCCGTTCCGTATATCACCAAAATTGAATGTTTTGACTGAGGCTTGTAATGACAAAGGTTTTTTTTCTTTGTGCGGATGGTGCCTTTACAAGTTGGATCTATATCGCCGCGCACGCCTTAGGAAGGTCCCATGTCTTATAAAGAAGCGTGACATTACACAGCATAATAATTTATTTGTAACATAGCAACGCTATTTTAACATGCATACTGTTATATATTGAGACAAGACCTTGAACTTTTTGTTGAGGTTTGTTGATACTTCATCATATCAACTGTTGGAGTTGAAGTTAGTAAGCTTATACGAGTAGCACAGATTTTTTAAGTACACATACTCAAAAAAAGTAAACATAATCTAGGTATTAGTAGATAAAAATTATACCTTTCAAGTTTGTACTACTATTTTATCCGTAGGATTTCCTATAAAAGCAATTCTCGCTAAAGCACAGACGCTCACAAAAAACAGCTCCTAATAACAAGCTAGCTCCCATAATATTAACATAAACTTCCAAGTCAATGTACACTATATAATTGCTTTGGCGGAACAATTTAGGTGTAAATTATTCAAATATCTATTAAACTTGCCACCAGATGCTTGCCTTTCTGACATTTTCGCTTATAGTATAGTGTCAACAAGCGGCAGGATTGTAGTGACGCTTCGATGTAATGCAAGTGCTTCCACTGCGCAGCTCTGTGCGAAAGTTTGTTTATGCTGTCCTTTTTTTCTGCCTATACTACTTTACTAAATAGAATATAGTAAATACTAAATAGATATACAAGTATTAATAATTTCTCTATACATTTCTATGTTTAATCTAATGTTTTAGAATTTTCCTAGGTCTAATATAATCTTTTCAACAAAAATTCTCAACATTTTAAATACAAATTTGCCCATTTTTTACTTCTTAATGCGTTTCTGCATTATTAAAATAAGTCAATGTTATGCATGTTTAGTAATTCATACGAGTACTAGGCAATATTAAGCACGTTTAGAAACTCAGCACGAATCGCTCTAGGAAAGTGCTCGCTAGAATTTACTTAATAAGTACCTACTCCCCCACAGCACTGCCGTTAGTGTTAAGTGTGGTAAACAGAAGTGATCAATTTATAAATTTTACTGCTGACTTTTTTATATCATATCAATCGCGCATGTAACTATAAATAAGAATATTTCAACTTTACCTTATATTCATATATATTAACGTTGTAATTATGTACAAATGTTATTTTATAGCGATATCAGTTAAGCGTGGAGTGGATAATTATTAACAAAGTAATTATGCAGTATGCAGGAATGCAGTTGAAATTTTCAACTGGGACGCATATCGCTTAGTGACCGCACACTAAACACAGCAATGCGAATACTGCTGTTTAGCATTGAACCCAAGAAAGAAATAGGTAATAGCAAAGAACCCAAGCACATAAACTTGGTATAGTTTCCCGGCGGGAATATATTTAGCGTAATCGAGTGCTCGGCAATTTAATTAACAAACTTTGTTCACCTAGCTCGGACGAGCCTAGGCTCATTTTCGCAAACGCATTTCTGCACTAAGATCGATCGTAATATGTTGTTTTGATATACAATTTATTGATCATCTATAAAACAGCATTTTTAGATCTTCTTGAATAATAATTAGAGATAGGATAATCGGATGCATATTTACCTAAAGTTAGTTTAAGACAAAGTATGGAAACGGCTTTTTATTGTTTTGTTAAATAAAAATCCCGCGGGATTGCGGAATTGGATAGCCGGATGTTTATTTATTTACCTAATTTAGTTTTTGACAAAGTATGGAACTGTCTTTTTATTTTATTTCCATAAATGAAAATCCCGGAATTCCGGTACTGTAGAACAAGTTGCATAAATAAAGTTGTATAAATGAACCCGGAGTCTCGGTCTTTTGAAAATAAATACCACGTGCTAATTAAGTAATTTTCAAACAATATCATTACGTTAAATTTGCAGTCCCGTATTTTCCCGGGATTTTTATTTAACAAAATGTATTTTAAAAAGCCGCTTCCATAATTTGTGAGGCAAAAATTAAATTTAGGTAAATATGCATCCGATTATCCGATCTTTAATAATAATACTAGCTTAAGTTATCACACTAGGATGACATAACGATGGCGGCAGTAAATTATTTAAGCCTAAGTCTTAATCTAACATTTTGTTTATATGGATTTTACAAAATAAATTCATACAGTGAAAAAATATATATTATTGTGCTTAATTAATCAAAATTAAACTCCAGAGATACATCGTAAATTGCAAAAAAAAAATTACAATCCAAATCTAAATTAATAGATTCATTATAAAATTGTTTTAATTTACTCTATATCTGAAAAGTTTTCTATATAAATTATAGCTGAGGATTGCCGTGTTCGATTCGATTCGTGCCAGATTCGAATGGTACACATAGAAAAGTCCAAGCTGAAAATGACACCGACGCCATCTTTCTTTCTTTCTCTAGCTCTGTTACAAATTTTTTTTGGGGTCGGCGCAACATGTCTTCCTCTTTCACTCTCCTCTATCACTCGCTATTTCGTCAATCATTCCCTTCGTCAACATATTCCATCCTTCTTTTCTTCGGTTTTCCTCTCCCTACATTCCTGTCCACTTCCATTTCCATAAATTTCCTAATAACATAATCATTCTCTCTACTTAATACGTGACCATACCAGGAAAGTTTCTTTCCTCCCAATTTTTCAACAATCACATGAAAGCAATTAACAATATATTGGGTAGGTAATGGTAATATCGACTCATTATCGAATGAATCTGGCTCTATTCACATTATAATTCTTAAGTTTCCTTCTGAGATAATATATGTATATAATAGATATGTATAGAATATACTAACAATATTATATTTGTTGTTGAATATAAATTTATTGAATTCGTATATAATTATGTTATATTCTATACTTATGAGTAATGCCCCTTGACAGATTTTGGCACTTAAAAGTAAATTAAAAACCCTAAAAAGGGTCTAATTGAAAAATTATATTAAATTGTATTTACAATATTAATATTTGTTCTATTATTTATAATGTGTCTCATGTCTGTGATAAAATAAATGCTTTTTCCTTTTCTAATAAGTAATGGTATGCTAGATACATCACTCTACACATTGTTAAAAAGTCCCGGATTGTCAAGAGATTTCGTAAACCTTATACTAAAATACGTAACAAAATCATATCGCTTACAGCTAAGTAGAATGACAAGCCAGGGTGGTGATGGTACACGTCGGGAGATAACGCCGCGGTGTTATCACTGCAGTGCTCCCGACGACACGTCCAAGCACACACTGTCAGTGTGCTCGGCGTGGCAACAACAGCGCTGCGAACTCATAGCTGCGCTGGGAAGCAACGACCTCTCGCTGCCGAGTGTGGTCGTGGCCATGCTCCGCGGCGAGGCGCAATGGGAGGCTGTCGCCTCCTTCTGCGAAAGCGTTATCTCACAAAAGGAGGCCGCGGAGAGGGAGCGGGAGGAGGACGTCGAGGCCGCTCCCCTCCGGATTGGTAGGCGAAGGCACACGCAAGCGCGGTGTTGCCCGTCTAGTGACCCTACCGTGAGGCTGCGTGCGCGTCCGGTTAAGCGCGCACGTCGTGGTGGACTCTCTCTGTCTGGGGGACTGTCCAGGTGTTCTCGCACAGTCCCTCCGTTGGCGGTGGCTCGAGCAGCTCTTGGTCGAGCCGGTCCCGGGACATGGTGCATATAGTCCCCCCCTAACAGGGTTGTGATGGTAGGTGCTGATGCATCGTAACGGACGCCTCCACCTGTCACAAGTCTCAGGCGCTGCTTCTGGTTTCTATCTCTGTAGCATTATACACCCAGTCTTCATGATTAATCCATGGAAAGCTAAATTTAATCAGGCTTGTTAATAGACTTTATATTAATACTTAAATATAAATTTACTATTCTTCAAGTTATCAACTATCCTAAAAAATCAATATATTATAATTCTGTTTTATTTACTTCATACGAAACACATCACATGCTTATTTTTTCGTTTAGATGCACAGAGATTAACTTCGAAAATCTATTAAACATAACGAAAGACGTATACATAATCTCGCATAAAGTCTGAAACAAAAATTTTAATGAAACCATATTGCGAATGTGACTTAATTTAACGGCACGTAAGTTTCATTGCTGAGACGAAGTTATAATCCTGACATTTTGATATTAAAATGCAAAGTAAAGTGTGAGTGTACTTAAGTATTTTAAGAATGTTAAATATTAAGAAATGTTTCATTTGTTTGTTTACAGGTAAGTTGTTGCGTTATCTCTTCTATGGCTACATATCCATAATTTATAGCTCCAAACTTCTTTCAAATATTTCTATTAACATTATGAAACCTTTACATAGAGTCCAATCTATAGTCAATTGTTGTGTATTTGGGATAGAGACCTAGTTCTATTTAGTCTGAAGTTCGAAGATAAATTCTCCTTATAGTCTTACTTATTAGTATATATAACATATATACTAATAAGGAACGTTCATACGCATGAAAAATAAAACGATTATAACATATGAAGACGCAGCAGACCCTCGTAGTTTGTTAACCATACTAAAAATACGTAAACGTTGCCACAAATTTGGAATTTATACTCGTACACTGATTAACCGATGAAAGTATACATATGAGTTTGAATTAAAACGTAAGTACATGTGTATATATTAAAACCTCTAAATAGGGTATTTTATGTTCATATCATCAAATTAGACATTTTAACAATGCACCATTAATATGGTAAATATGGTATAATTCTAATGGCGGAATGAAACAACACAACGTCTGTAGCAAAATTGTAATTGTAGTAATTGGGTAGTGATACATAATATTGCACACTGTAACAAATTTTAAATATTCTGATAGATAGATATATAACGAATTTATTTACTACAACACACAGACATTCAAAATCTTACATGAAGTACATATTACACAGAGACAAAATTTCCAGTGGACGTGTGTGCAGCAGCAAGAAGGGTCTAGGCTCAGTGATGATTGTCTGACAGCAAGTACACCAATTTTCAGCCGCCACCCAGAGATAGAACGTGGACACAGTTAACATTCATAAATTCATTCACATTAGACGTCTTCTGATAACTAATAAATAGGACATCCCTAACAAAACCAAATGTGGACTACATTTGGTTTTGTATTTGCAGTAGCAAGTATAGGGGTACAATGAAATACGGAACATCTGCCTACCAGTGGAGGTCGTTTGAGCCATTCACGGGCACGAATTGTCCTGTCTACAAGTATTACTAGTGCTATATGTCTCTGTATGTAGTAGATTTTACTAACAATACACTTACAAACATGAATAAAAAGCCTTGGTATACAACACCATATGTGAGTGCATTCTAATAGTCTCTACTTCGAAAACGGTTAATTCTACAGACAAATGCAAGATACATTTTTTGTAGACAATTTCACGACAAACAATTTTTATGATGACCTCTGAGCAATAGATCGCGAGATATTTGCGAAAAACTGATTTTCATGACCTTTTGACCTTTATAACTTTTTTAACTGTCACGATATCAATGTCGATTTTTCACATCTTCATTACAATGCCATAATAAAGGTGTATTCAAAAATTCAGCTCACTAGGAATTTTTGCGCAGTTGAAACCTAAAATGACTGGATTATGTGAGTCACAGAAAAAATAACCAAAAAGGAAATTCCTCTCTAATATTGTTTGTTAAATATAAAATTAGATATGTTAAACTAAAATAGTTTGCTCAAATTGAATATAATTTAATTTAATTTCTAGAATTCGACACTCTTGAAATTCAAAGGAATTTAAAAATATTATTCGATTAAAACTCATATCGTGATTTAGCATTAAAAGCTAAAAGCCCATACTCAACAGATAATGTAACAAATAATTATCATAATTCAGTGCAACTTACTTTAAAAAAATATTTTATCAAAGAGTTGTTTATGATTTCACCTATCTAATTCTGCGAGATTACTAGCCTATACTAAATAACCTTATATATTTTAATATGCTGAAATTGTGTCTTTTTAATTTCCTAAATGTAGCATTGCCAATGCTATTGGGCGATAACTCGATGAATATGGACATTATTCTAGAACAAACAAAAAAGGTCGTATCAGAACACAATGAAACTAAAACGAAAGGAAGCATACGTGAAAAACAACAAGTCACCGTCAACTTTAAAGAACAAAGCATTCATCTGGAATCAAGGCGTCAACGCCAAAATTTATCTGGTCCAATTAATATAAAAGATCCAAATTTTCAAAAGGTTTTAAACGAATATCGTAATATGGTGCACAAATACACCAATATCCAGAATAGGGAGGTAGATAATTTTAATAATCCAAGAAATGTAGGGACTGTATCATTTAGAGTCAATAATAACGATAATAAAAATCGCAATGATCGCTACAAATTACAGTCAAATGTAAATGTGAATTTGACAAACGCCTATCAAAATAATCAAATTACACAGAAATTTGATAAACAAATTTTAGAACATTCTATAAAAAGAACAGGCTTGATAAAAGGGCATTATCCAAAATGGGCACAAGACATGGTACGTCAAGAACTCGATGGTGGAATGCTACGGGATGGCACGGTAGGACCTCAAGAAGATTCAATTCTGGTCGGGAGAAATTTAGGAAAGCAAAGTGTGGGAAGAAACGGGCAAATATCAAATTTTGGTGTAAAGAATGTAGCAGCAAATGCAGCGTCAAGGTGAAAACACCCGATTTGCATTAATAAAATTGTAGAGTCTGGCCAACGAAAGCGTGTCTTGCTGTATTCTTAAAAGTTTAATAAAACCAGCAAAATTAACAATCTGTCAAAGTTAATTTTAGTATGACTTAATACAATTCATGTTAACAGGTTTCAATATTTAGGATATGATGACACTTTCTCTTGCATTTGGAGTTAATTTTGGGAATATTTAATATGTATTTCTAGAACGGCACAAAAATTACGACTTTAATTCTTAGAGAATTAACATTAATCAGATTTTATAATTTTCTTCTAGCGTCCGATATAAGCTCAAGTGTACAATTATTAACATTTATCATACGATATTGGAAAAAAATCCTTCTGTTCTTAGTATTTACTCCAGCTGCAAGCGACATTTCTGTCGACCTCGTCTACATTGTTTAGTTTTGATATTCTATGTTGCTGGCTCTTTGTCTATCTGTGGAAGCAAATAACTTATATGCTTAATAGTTTGCGATTAATAGGTCTTGATACGAGTAGCTAGTGATTTGTAAGTGAGCCAGTACCTAGGTCTCCTTTTTAATAGAATTTTGTCAGATTTTTGGTATTGTTCTGGGACTATGCCTGTTCTTAAAACCAAATTTAATATATCTGTCAGTGGTCTAGTGAGTTGTTTTGCTGTTTCTATTAAAGCCTTATTCTTTATATAGTCAGGCCCTGCGCTCTTCTCTCGTTCGTTCTTAGTTCATGATGTCCCTCTAGATGTCACTTTCATCTATCATGTTTGTTTAGTTGGTGTTTATCTGTTTTTTTTTTTGAACGGACCAATGCTGAAGCATCGGATGGCTATGTTCAGCTTTGCAATGAGTGCGTTTGCGAAAAGCGCACGAGCAGAAGGTTCGACGATTGCCTGCTAACGACACCGGCGACCGTTCCGGAGTCGTTAGAGTCGTGGCTCGGACGCTCAAGATCACCGTGTAGTGGAGGGTGAGAATGTGCCCGGTACGTGACGGTACCGGGTATATGTTTGACGAGGGATGTGAGGCCCGGGTCGTCGCGCTGATGCGCGCGCGTCGATGTTTGAGCGAGAGACGTGGGTGTGTGGCGGGAGAGACGACGCGGTTGGTGGCCGGCGGAAGGGATTCGTTAGCGCGGGTGATGGGGTCGGGCGGGTTGAATAAGATGTTTTTAGGGCGGCGAGATCTAGCCGAGACGCTATCTATCGGGGTGTCCAATATATACAATATTTTGATTAAGGTATTAAAGTTAAGTAGCGGGAGGCAAAATCTAAAATTAATGTGGGATTCGATCGACGGAAGGTCTTTTTTTTTTTTTTTTTTTGTATCCCTGAGGAAAATGCATTAAATTGCATACCGCTGCTGGGCGAGCCGGCGGTTATGTGGGGCTCTCCTCCCCAGAAGGGGGAGGCCTACCCACTAAAAACCTCAGGGATGGCCTTCCTCAGGCATGTAGGGAGCCCCCGGGAACAGCAAGCCACCTCCGGGAACACCCAGCCTCTGCTCCCTGCCTAGAGGGGAGCCCTCCTCAGGGGAGGGTACACTACCTCCCCCGGTCTCCTCCACCGACGACGCCCCCCGGCCACGGAAGGGGCGTGGTCCATCCCGGGTCGCCGTAGCAGTCGCGACTTCCTCGCGCCCGCCGGCGACCCGCGGCGGCGCCGCAGCTGTGCTACCGAGCCCGGCGCCGCCTCCTTCGAGCGGGATCGGCCATCTCCCGACCCCGCTCGGCGGCCTCCTTCTGGAGCATCACTGTTTCACAGAAGGAGCTACAGCCCTCCAACCTCCCTCGTCCGCCAGCATTGCTGCAATCAATGCTGGCGGAGACAGATCTCGCCCGATCTCTGCGACCAAGACTCGGCGCTCGGAGGCCCACGCGGGGCACTCCGCCAGCGTGTGCTGGGCCGAGTCGAGGTCGGATGCGCAGTGGTGACAATGTGTCGATCCCTCCCGTCCTATTCGACACAGATACTCACCGAAGCAGCCGTGCCCGGTGAGTATCTGAGTCAATCGGTAGGTGACCTCCTCCTTCCCGTGGAGCCAAGCTTCGAGGTGCGGGAAAGTCGGCACCGACGGCCCGCTGGCGCGCGCAGATCCGTAATTCGAGCTGCGCACGCCAGGCCGCCACAATCCGTCGGTGCCACTCCCGCTTAGGCACTTCGTGCGCGGGTCCAGGGCGCTCCCCCCATCGCCCTCCCGGCCGACACGCCGCGACGCATACGTCGCCGCGTACATGTCGGCCAGGATGTCGAATGGGGGGAGCGTCCAGAACCGTCGCCGCCTCGTACGAGATTGTACGGTAGCCTCGACGGAAGGTCTAGATCGTAATGCAAGTCTATTAGGACATTGGATTTCTTTTTCGTCCCTGAATGACGGTATTAGAGCCATCAGTGGCCGGTACAATGGTGTCATCCCCGGAGGGGGACGAGGTATAACCTCACTGGGAGGTCGGGGGAGATATGGGACCTAACAGAGATTCTAAGTGCCAAATCCGAGGTTTTGTGTTTTCCTTCACCCTAATGCAATGGGCTTAAGACTTCAAGATTCAACGTGCCTAAAGGCCCATTGGCGCTCTTGGATAGGCGTCGGTTGGCACTGATAACACCGCTAGGTATCAACCAACCCAGAGTGAAAGTATTTTCCTATCTACAAAAGCGTATCTTGAAAAAGCTAGACTAATTGATAACAGGAACAAACAGATACTGAAAGTACGTAAAGTAGTTCGTATTACGTACAGGACATTTCGCAAGTTCGTAAGCAATTAGTGGGCAGGAGAGTCAGTGAATAACTTCCGCACTGGGTGCGGACGGGCAAGCGAATAATGTCCCTGTCGAGCGACACACTCCTCTTGTATATATAATATAGGCGATTTTATAAAGATCCTTAACTCCGCTATTCGACGCTAGAGGGCGTGACCGACAAAAACTCAGTACCTTTCTCAAATATTCCACTAACTTGTTTGAGGTTTTTATAGATAGCCTTCCAGAAAGTTCAATGTTCTGGAATCGTTTCTACGGTATACTGGAAGGTTCCCGATGGCTTTAGAATATTCGAGAATAAATTTATTAATTCGATAGCGCAACAAAGCTGTCATACCAGACGAAAGTGCAATCAATTTATAATTTATTTGCAGAAGTCGCTAAGCTAAAAATGATAAACCGTACATTGTATATATAACACTAGCTGTGCCAGCGACTTCGTCCGCGTGGAATAGTTATTTTGAGCATCATATTTATTTTTGCAAACAACCACCTCAGCTGTTACTCGATCTTGACAACGCGACATATCCAAATTTGATTACTATAAAAACGATTCTAGTGAGTTAACATTAAAAGATCATTTTAAGAGGAATAATTCTTTCATACATATTTTTTGTTATCTAGAACCGTTTTCGCAGCGCACGCAACGGAAGCCCTCAAAGACGAATAATTTTCGCCGTTTTTTCCACATTTTCCATTATTTCTTCGCTCCTATTAGTCACACCGTGATGTTATGTAGCCTAAAGCCTTCCTCGATAAATGGGCTATTCAATGAAAAAAGATTTTTTTCATTCGAACCAGGAGTTCCAGAGATTAGCGCAAACAAATAAACAAACTCTTCAGCTTTATAATATTAGTAAGTAAGTATAGATAATAACAATGCATGTTCAATAAAGAAATCTACTTCGTACTTAAATATATTTATGTAACATTATACGACTACAAAATTTTTCAAAAATCAAAATATAGTAACCTCCTTTAGACTCTTTTTAATTCTTGTATATTAACAAAGAAGTAGACGGACAGTCTGCTTCTTAGTAAGAAGCATTCCAAACCAACCACGTTGGCGTATTGCAACAAGTCGTCCTTCCATGAGGGCGACTTGTCACAATACGCCAACGTGGTTGGCCACCACGAAGGTGGCCGCTGAATATTTCCGGCCATCGTACGTCCCAAAATGGCTCCCTCGAGCGACCCCATAGCCATACCCCCTCTTAAAGAAGAAGGGAGATTTCGCCTCAGTAATTTCACTGCCTATCTTAAACTCTTTACTTACACCAAAACACAGTAATGTGAACACCACTGATTTTCGGCAGAAATAGGTAATACCACATAACATTTTTTTTTAATTTGTTACATTTTCTGAAGTTACGCTTTCGTTAGCAAGATTTTTTTTAGATATAAATATTAAGAAGCTAAAAATATAAGGTAGCATTATTAGCTTCTTAATATTATAGTAAGAAGCTAATAATACTAGGGAATCAATATCATGAAATAATATAAACATTAGTAGCTCAGCTAGTTTATATCTAATAAACTTTTAATTAATATTTTGTCATTAATATCAATGATTTACTAGCCAGCTTATAAGCTATTTTATAATTAGATAAAAGTTGTATAACCTCTTAATGACTTTAATAATGATTTTAGATTTACAACCCGTATTCTTACAACAAAAATTAGAAGGCGATCAACCCCACCAAGAGTCCATTTTGAAGAGAATTGTGATTACACAGCTTACTATTGCTTAAAAGCTTACGAGTATGTATATTTTTCTCTCAGTCGTGAAATTCAACATACCTTTCACTACAGTATCCTACAATGTTACATCAACAATTAACTAAAACCAAATATAAATGAAATAAAAAAAATATAAGCCATCATACAAATCCACTTCACATATACTTTTTATTTCTTTATATATTTTCAAACTTCACCCACTAGAAACAATAATATTTGTACCATACATTTCGTACGGAAATATGATAAATCAACTCGAAACTCATAGGTCAGGTAAAATTTTGAACTTTTTTAAATAAAAAAAATCATTTAAACATTTAAGAAATTGGTTTATGAAATAAATTGCTCAAAATGATTTCCATTTTTACGAATACATAAGTTTAATCCTTTTTTGCACTGAACGAATGGCGGCTAATAATGTTCTGGGATGAATATTACGTAAAATGGTCATTAATGCATCCTTGAGCTCTTGAACACTGGCGTACGTCGTCTTATACACCTCGTTTTTCACGAAAAAACATAGGCTACTTTTTATTCCGGAAAAAATTACAGATCCCACGGGATGCGCAATAAAGGCTTCGCTCAAAAACTACTACACAGATTTTCATGCGGTTTTCATCAATAGATAGAGTGATTCTTGAGCAAGGTTTTGCGGTATTGTTTATCTCGGAAAAACGGATAGTTCAACGGGAAGCGCGATAAAACCTTCGCGCCATAAAAACTGTCAAAAAAGTGTTTTATTTTACAATTTCATAATTAAAATTGGGTCATCGCAATTTCTAGCACTGGACAAATTTGCGGCCGGACTATGTACAATACCATGAAAACATTTAAAAATTACTGTATGTTAGAATTCGTGAATTGCATGGAACGATATCAAGGTTAGTTTTACCATTATTTCTTATTGTTGGAATACTCTTTGCTATGTTATCATATTATTACTCCTTTTTTTTGTAATCTAAACTCTATATAACATTGTCAATTTTTCGAATAGTATCTCACCTTTAATTCTCTTATATCTGTCAAAATATATAATTTTCTTTTACACTTTATTTTAAACTTTTATTTAAAACACAATTTTATTTACAACACTTATTTCTCATAAACTAAACTAAACAAAAGTGGTTTAACATGGAATAATAGAAAATATACGTACAAAGTATAAGGTAATATTGCGCAATCGGATCAATAAACTTATTTTCGAACATTTTTCGAGACTTCCAGAATATCTACAAGCTGTAGAAAGTTCAAGAAAATATTTGGGGAGGTACCAAGCCTCTCTCGATGGTGCTCTCTGGTATCGAGTAGTAGAGTTCAAATGATAATAGATATTCATAGAATCGCTTAGACTGCTCCATGTGACGCTCTATCGCGACTTTGCTTAGAACTTTGTTCTAGTAAGTTCGATGGAACTATACATATAAGTGGAGCGTGTTGGCTGAATGAGATTTCATTGTAAATTAATTGCAGTTTAGTGGTTTTAATTTAAAGCTAAGGATACTAAGATTTCTAAAAATATTGATAATTTGTCCTAATCACTAAATTTGTCCTAAATACATAAACCTAATTAAAAAGTTACTAATATCGAATTTTCTGTTTCAGTTTGGGAAATCTTACACATGGGCGAATGCTTTCAAGTGAAAATATTGGATGAATATATGCGTAAGTTTAATGAATTCTGTAATTAACAAATGCTTTGTGACTTTTGGAAAAACTTTTTGGATGAACTTTGAACATAACGAACTCTATTTAATTTCACCTATATTGATGTGAGGACTTTCGTAATCGAGTGTTTGATATGTCGGTTTCAAGGTGTGGCTATCTCTGAGGTCCCGGGTTCGAATCCCGGTGGGGGCAGGTGTATGCGTGATTTGTACCTTAGTCATGTGTTGTTATAATATATTTTCTACCAAATTTATTTATATAGGTATGTATAATATATGTATGTCTATCCGTTACCCTAGATCCCATAACACAAGCCTTACAGAGCTTACTTTGGGCTAGACTAATTGGTGTTAGTGTAAGAAATATGTATTATTATTATTTATATTGTATTAATTAATATTCTTAACCAGTGAAAGTTGACTTTAAATGATGATAGTGGCTTTAAATCTCTGTTACAGATTATCCGTACGTGGACGATTACTTCTTGGACCAATATTACATTGCCGATGGTTTGTGATTTCAAGATGGATCATCTTTGCTTTATAAACTGATAGAATTATAGCTAACTAAAAATATCTTCATATATTTTTAGTGTTCTCATTAAATATGTTAATATTTAAATATTATAAGAAATTATTTTAACACAGTAGAAATATTTCATTCTGCGCTTGGTCATTATAAGAAACTCGATGTGTGTAATCAGACTAAAGTTTAATCTAGTAAAATTCTATTTCATATAGTAAAAATAAGATATAAAAGCTTTGGATATATTTATATATTTATTTATGAATGTTATCTTTTGTTTTTTATAATTAATTTGATATAAAATACAACAACTATCAAAACGAATGTGCCAGGTTCAAATATTCGTAAATATAAAATAAAACAATATGCGTATAAAACCAGTGTGCGTATAAAACAAAAACGACAGGTAACAGGATTTTTGTGACCGCAAATAAAAAAAAAATATCATTAAGATCGTTATGTTGTGTACCTAAATATTGGGCAACAAGGAAAATAGACTGAAGAAGATGAAAATGTGGACAAATAAATATATGATAAACCATGAATGAATAAGACTGTGGATGAATTCAGCAATATTTGCAGGGAAATTAAGAAATAGCGTAAGTAGTATGAGTATGTGATGACGGCAAGATCGAGTCATATTACCGTAACAGTTATGAATATGAAGGTGGAATCTATTCTTTTCTTGGTGACACTGTTCTTGTGGATTCCGTAAACTTCAAATATACCATTTAAATTTTGTTTAAATTCTATCATTGCTACATCCTGCGTCGCATATTCACAATATTGTCATTATGAAACATAATATTAACATTGAATTGAATTAATGTTAAATAATGTATATATTATCTGCAAAAATATAAACACTTAATATCTGGTTCCTTTGAGATTCGCAGTGATTCAGCAGTCTCTACGAAAACTACAATGACAGCTAGCATTCTGGTAATGTAACTAATGAAATAGGATGCAATGTCACTGTACCGAGTAATTTCATTGTCTTTTCTGTATAAGCCGCGGGTGACCTGGTATAGATTTTTTTTAAAGTCATCAAAACTAGCGGAATGCATTATTCGACTACTCATATAATAGAGCAAAGTCAAATGAATTTCAACCATTCGATCTTATTTGAAATTATTCGATATTCGACAGCAGTTTTTAAATAAATTCAGAGTGCCGTCGCCGTCGCGACATGTAAGCATATTATTGGACTAAGCCAGCTATACTCTAAGTGTGTTCCACGGAACCCTAGGGTTCCGTGATACCTCTGTCGGGGTTCCACAAGAATTTAGAAAAAAAAATCAAATCACCTCTCTCTGGTCGCTGCGGCTGCGCGGATTCTGCGGTCACGCGGAGACAAAACTTGTATTTGTACAAACATATGTTACAATAGCTGGTACAAAATGTCATAAGTTTGGTATCAACAATTTTATACTTGTACAACCCGTTCGCTCTAAGTTTGCCGGTCTGTGGAATGCGCGTACCCTCCCCCATAGGACAACAAAACTTATAATGTGTCATAGTTTTACCCAAATACATACACAATTTTTGTTGTTACAATTAAATAAAAAATATTTTGTATTATGTTTTACGGATGACGCTACTTTTCGAACGTACTTAAGGTTACTTGTGCGCGCGCAGTTTCTTTGATAAAAACCGCCTCTGAATTAGCCCTATAGTTGTCAACAAGCGACTTTCGCCTCTAACTTTTAAAGGATAAAGTCGATATTGTTTTCAACGCAATTTTTAAATTTCTGTTTTTATTTATCAAAGGTGCCGACTTGAGTATTTTTGAGAATATTCGAGATCGAGTCTAGGACTAAGTATAAAAGCGGCGATTGCGCGTCGTGCGTTGCCCACATCCGCCTACAGGGCAAAGCCATCCCATGGCAGCGCTCTGTCAAATACCTAGGCGTCACGCTCGACAAGAGACTTACTTTCCGCCCTCATATAGACAGGATCACTAAAAACGCCCGCTATTACCTATACCGCCTAGGTAATATGATAGGCAAAAAATCAAAAATGTCACTGCGCAACAAACGCACCCTCTATAAGGTATGCATCCGTCCGGTGCTCACATACGCCACACCCGTCCTCATCCAAAACAAAATTCCTAGCCCGAGCCACCGACGCTCCATTTTACGTCAGACGACCTTCCCAGGGACGTGGACCTTCCCACAATACAACAAACCCTCAAACAATTCTCAGAACGCTTCTTCAAAGCGGCATCTGTACACCCCAACCCACTAGTCCGAGAGGCGGCAAACTACACGCCCTCACCCTCCCCTTCGTACCGTCGCCCTAAAAACGCGCTCACCGACCCTCCCGATCGCATCACGCGTAAACTTCAAACCCTGCTGGACGCAGCATCTGCGCCGCCGAACAGCACGGGTCAGTAAGTACCTTCTGTACACAGTAAAGATTCGACCGGCCCACTCTGGGAACCGGCCTAACCCCTTGAAGCGTATGCACCGTTAAGGGCTGCGCTGCCTCGCCCCCTCCCCTGAGAGGGCGAGCGCTCCGATAGAGCCGATAGGGCCCCAGGCTTTCTGCCCGGCCAAAGGCATTAGGCAGTGTTTAGTTGGTAGGCTGGCCTTCTGTCAGAGTCCAACATAACCACCCGCCGTAGACCGGGCGCGGGTGGTATCCGGTGCAAGGTCGTCCAAGCACCAGGGGGTCGTCATAGCGACCACTGTGGTGGCGCGCCCCCTATGAGGATTCACTGCCTCCTCCCGCGAGGAAAAAAAAAGTCGTGCGTCGTCAGTTGACGATTAGCGTTCGGAGCGATAAGTTACTACCTACTTACAAGCTCGCTAGCGAGAAACTAGTGTTCATTGTTTTACTGCCTGCTGTATTCTGTTGTCTCAGTTTTATCGGTACATTTCTTCACTGTAGGTGCTAAATTTAGTCTCTTATACGCAGTAACGATTGTTCATTATTTAAACCCCACTATCCTGACGTGTAACATTATAAATAAAGAAGAATGGAACGTTGGCTTAAAGGTGTTAAACGTGTTGCAACAACATCTTCTAATAACGCTGAATGTTCAAAAGCAGTGCGCGCGGAGAATATAGCAATCACCGATCCAGAAGATGATGCCACGACGTCAAGCTTGACGGTTTCAAAAACGAAAAAAAGGAAGTATGATGAATCTTATATCAGTTTCGGATTTGTTGATTCCAACGGCTCACCTCTCTGCATGCTCTGTAGTAAACTGCTTCCTAATAGTTCCATGGCACCTGCCAAATTGCGCCGACATTTAGAAACTGTACACCCCGAGTCTAAAGACAAGAATAAAGAATTTTTTGTTCGCAAAAAAGATCAGTTATTAGAAAGTCAAAAAAATATGATGCAAGTAACAGAAACTATCAACGAAAAGGCCACGGAGGCATCATATGTAGTTAGCTATCGCATTGCACAAGTAGGTGAAGCGCACACTATCGCTGAGAATTTAATAAAACCATGTGTATTAGACATAACAAAATGTATGCTCGATGAAAAATCTGCAAAGCATCTATCTACTGTTCCGCTATCAAACGATACTGTTTCACGACGAATGACTGTTAGATTTAAGTAACACATTTGATTCGGGTAATTTTGATCTACTCACTAGTTTCTTACATTCTTCTGGCATAACAGATATGCCAATTGAACGTAAGGTTCTTTTGGCACATTTCCAATCGTAATTAACTAGTTTCATAATTGCTTGTTGGGACGTTGGCAGTGGATGTGCTTACTACAGAATAAAACTCAGACTTAAATCTTTACTTGAATGCAGTTGGAGGGAATGGCGTTATTCAATACCGCCATCTCTTTCTAACTGTGCTCAAACAGGGATTTGAGTTTGAGTTCTATTTTAGATTACGAACTTTACTTTTACTAATTGACTATGTTCATTCACATGGTGATACTAGTCTGTTATTTCCTATTTTCTCTATAACTAGTGCTATTTTCGAATTCCCTTTTTTTATTCTTATATATTCATTAACGGCATATCATATATCCGATTCAACACTTTTATTTCCACCACGTGATTTTTTCTTCTGTCTGTCTTCTTTATAATCCAATGTTTACGATGATAAATAATAAGTAGAATGATACTTTAGCTTTTTTTTATTTGTTTTCACTAACAATATTATCCTTTTCATTATAATAAGGAAATGAAGGGTAAAGATGATAAATGAGTTATGAATAATTTTCTTAGTTCAAGGATTCTCTACTGGTTTACAGAAGACGTGTTTTCCAGAACTGTTTAAGACATATATTTTTCCCTGATGTCGAAACTATATTGTTTCTTCGTTTTGAGTAGTTCAACCTAATCGATTATGCCGTATTTATATTAACTAAAATGTATGCGATAGTTTCATAATTTATTTGTGATAAATCTATGGCGTCCATATATAAGCGTATCTGTACCAAACAAATTAAAGTACTGGCACATGCCCCTGTAAAAAATAAAATAATTTTGTTTATATGCGTTAATGCGATAAATATTTTCTCTATTGTTAAGTGGTAATAGTTTATTCTAAGCTATACGTGAACGTATATAAAATTACACCGCTCCGAGCGCTAAATAAAGACAGCCAGCAGTAGAACAGTCGAGAGCTGAAGTATGATGAAATAGATCCTATAACGTCGCAGTAAATGTGTTAAAATGATACCAGGCCTATCAATAGAATGATGTCATTAACTGAACTTAACGTCCGTTTGCCAGGAATTTATTATATATTGGAGAAATTTTAGAAATAACTTCCAGAGTATCGAAATATCATCTACTTGACTTATAGCAGCTTTGTCTCGAACTGATGGCTCAATTTTGTACGTGGGCTTGATTTCCGTGCCATATCAAATCTTATTCCCAAATAATAGAGGACATATTTAGGAAGCAATATTGTTAGTAAGCTATTGATTCAAATTGAGGGCTGCTATATTGAATTGAGCAATAGAATTACAGATCAGTTTGCCTGAAACATTGCCGTCATAACCAGTAATGGTGTGTCGGTATTGATTTAAGTAGATAGATCTATCAATTTTTGTAAAACTTATTCTTAAGGTAAGTTTCCGAAGTTATTATGAGGAATTATAGTCCTATCAACTATTTTATCAGTATTTATATTCATTTAAGTATAACATAAAATACCTACAATACATCGCGCTTTTCCTTATATTATAATTATTAAATGTTAATTTTTGTTATAATATATATTTGTTATTAAATGTAAACGATTAGTTCAATCCACCCCACCTCATATATTTCTCAATTATTATTTCAACATGAAAATGATATTGTAATTACAATAATTATTTTAATGAATGTATATATTATGTTAGTAAATTATTTCATCAGTCTCCCTTCGTCCATCCTTTCTACGTGTTCAAACCATTCCTCTTAAAACAATTATTTCTACTACACATTAATCTTGCTTTTATCCGTATTTTGCCATACCCAGTATTCACTGTTATACGAGTATATTAAAGTAGGGAATAGCATGCCTCCATGCATAACCAGATACGCCTTTTTGACAATTTCTCACTGAAAATGAAACCATAAATGGCCCTACCCACTTTGTTTTCTGCTATTAGTACTCTTCTTTCAATATCAGACGTATACTTACCATATCTTATAAACATAGAGCCCAGACACACAAACTCTTTCGCATGCTCTAAACATTTGTTTCGTAACCTTACCTTTTGACATCTTTTGTCGCTTTCAAATATTGTCACTTTCGTTGGCTAATATTTGTATTGATTTGTATAAATAAATATAATTATAAATTCTGTTTAATGGGCGGATACCGAGATGTGATAGGTGGCGAATCCCATCCTACTATTTTTAGAATAGCAATTTTCACTGATTGCGTTCCCAAAATCAGCAAGGGAATCATATGTATATCCACCTAGGCTTCGAATGTCCCCAACGTCACAGAATTCTTGCGAATTACACCATATAAATAAGCAATTGTAGCAACTTATTAACAAGGCAGTCAAATTATTCACTTATGTAGTACTATGAAAACATTCCCAAATTTAGTACTATTAGCAAAGAATACTTAGAGGATTTCTACCCTAATATATAATTTTTTTATCAAATAAATGGAAACATAAAAAAGAAATAAAATGCCAGATACTACCGAATAGAGGATATAAATAAACAGATGAATTTACTTAAATACGTTCCTTGCAGAACCAGTACGCTCCTGAGACCAATAAAGTCGCAAGTTTATGAAGGTGTGAACGTATGGAGCCACTGTAGAGACATAAATTTGGCTACTCCGTATCTCCGTATTAACGTTGCATGTTACATATGTCTTTATAAATGTTTTATTTGGCATTTGCATAATAAGTAGATGATAAAGTTTTTGATATTGTTTGAAGAGCCAGTACTGAAATCTTATTACGAGTGAAGAGCGACCGTAGCAAAAAACTGTTAGTACTTCAAGCCATTACGAATTGATACTAGAAAAATTGTGCTTTTGTGCATGCTCAGTTTGAACGTGGACCGCCGGCTGATTTGGGCTGTCACTGCTAGTTGACAGCCACTGTCACCACTTAGCTGACATGATTTGAGATTATTACTATTTATTTATCTACTAATTTATATAAATTTTTTAGTTTGCTATAAATTCAAAATTCTGAATTCAATTTTGTGATGTCACTTATGTTTGATGTTAATACTGCATCATTTACCGACATCAATGAATCTTCTCAATAATTGATACAAAGCTCTTTGTGTTCCAAGCCAACTACTACTACTTTAAAAACCAACACGGTCTTGAAATACACATAGCTAAGAAACACCAAACATCAAATGTTGCACACAACATGTACTTTGAACCGACCATTACGATAGATATAGGAAACCGCTCTATACAATATGACATTTCTGAAAATTTAAGTCTTCTCAAAAACGACTTTAGTAATTAAATGAATTCCAAGAGGTTACAAAGGTGTCAGTTTCACATAAACTTGCGCCTTCTCCTAAGAAGCGGTCGCTCTCACTCAAGCCGCAGGGTAATTAGGACCATTGGCTCCAGGCTGAGTTTGATCGGTAAGTCTCATCGGTCGGGTCGCCTCGATCGGTCTGGAGTCCGATATAACCACCGTGACACTTTTGTTACGGTAGTAGCCATTCGGGTCTCAGTCTCTTCTCTCCTGAGGAAATAAAACAAAAACTTGCATCTGCAATACATAATGTTCAATAAACCGAAAGCGGCCGTGCTGCTATACCCAGTTCGCTTAAACATTACTTACAGTAAATCAATCAATTAGGTTTTGGATCAAGGGGGAGGTGCGGCCACAGTACATGCATTAAGAATACATATTCTACAGAACCATGGTAAGATCTTGCTTTCAACAGTCTCGACAACAGACCGACCTATATGCGACCCGCGCCTTTACATTTTTATTTCTATTTATTTTGAGTGTACCTAAACTATGCCAGTGAGAATATTGAAGAGAAGAGATGAACTCAGTGGGTAATTCTTATGGTCCACCTAGGATAGCAGGATAACAGGATAGCAGGGCCCAGCACGTTGTTTATATATACAATTTTTCCCTAAGATCAGTGCAAGCGTAGGGTCCAAGCGGGTTGCTCTGTTAGCAACCTACAGACGAGGAGAGATGATTTTCTTTAAAAAATAATTTGGAAGCGCAGCTTAATGTAGTATAGCATACATACCATACAAAGTCAAAAAGTTGAGGTGTTTTTTCACGTGTATCTGTTAGAAGGGCAGCCATCACGTTGTAACGCACTAACTAATATCTAATAGGGAGTACGTGCCGGCAACAAGCGCGAAATAGGCTTTTAGCGAAAACACTAGCAATCCTATAATTTCAAATTTAAACTACTTAGATGACGCCACACTAGGAGGTGACGTAAGCGAAGTTCTAGAGGACCTTGGCGCAATTCCGCGATACGGCACTAGAACTGAACTTTTCCAAATGTGAACTTTACTTTTCTGGTAATTGTGTAGATATAAAACTCACCATCGAAACTCCGCCATTCAACCGAATTCCATCATCTGGGAGCAAGATGATGGACGCAATATTAAAATTACAAGAAAATCTCACTTACCTCTTAGGAGCCGCGATTGACTTCGATTTGGGCCAGATTTTTTATTTATAATTCAGTTTTGTTAAGTTTTAGAAAAATATTATCAACATCTTATGTACATATAATACAAAATCTTAAAGTTGAAGTAATGGTTTTTGTACAGTTTTCAGTATTATTATTTTCAGTAATGTTATTTAGGTGATTATGTGGACATGAATTAAACAACCTCCTTAAATGCCTCAGTAGATAAATTACAAATTATGTTTTTACTAAATATCTAGAAACAATATTTTTTTATGTTTTTCCCAATGTTAAATGAATGAAATCGAAAAATCTCAATATTACAATCTTTTACGTTCGTGTAATCAATCAATTCAAATTTTATTCATATTATTTTATAGTCAATCGCATAGATTTTGGGATACTTCAAGGGCGGACAATGGATCACCGCTCATTCTACATACTTGTATCTATTCTAAGTCATGCAAATATATCCCAACTAATATTATAAATGCGAAAGTGTGTTTGTTTGTTTGTTTGTTTATTTGTTTGTTTGTTTGTTGTTTTGTTACCTCTTCACGCTTAAACTACTGGACCGATTTCAAAAATTCTTTCACCTTTGGAAAGCTACATTCTCCCGAGTAACAGGCTACTTTTTATCCCGGAAAAATCGACAGATCCCACGGGATGCGCAATAAAGGCTTCGCTCAAAAACTACTGCACAGATTTTTATGCGGTTTTCATCAATAGATAGAGTGATTCTTGAGGAGTTTTGCGGCATTTTTTATCTCGGAAAAACGGATAGTCCCACGGGAAGCGCGAATAAAATCTTCGCACCATAAACCGACTTCCGCGTATATGTAGCCGTGGGCAAAAGCTATGACCCTTAACCCTCTATACACCCAATCCCGAAATCCACGCGGGCGAAGCCGCGGGCAGAAAGCTAGTTAGCTAATAAATTGTAATGTTTTGATAATGTTTAAGTATAATTAATTTACAAGTGTAATCTTGGACGTTAATTTGAGTTAAAAGTGTTATTTTAATGTCGATATGAGCCCTAAGAAACATAGTGTAGTCTATCTGTTATCTATGGTAAAGCAGCGCGGCTTTTCCAAACCGGCTTCTTTGGAAAAACGATACGCAAGACCACTAGTAACGACACTTATAAACATGACTAAGAAGCTTATTGATTCAGTTCTTCATCTAGGTTCTATTTCCATCTTTGAATTTCACTTCTGTATTATTTTGCCTTTAAGTATTAACTCCATGGAGTTTAATAGTAATTGATAGAAATAATTGGTAATTGATATTCCATCTATGTTAACTAACAATACTGGCAACACGCTTCTGAAACATTTTAGCGATAACTATTTGTTTACCACGACAAATTGTTTTATGATTTCCGACAACACCCCAATATCTAAAACACGTAATATGCCGACCGAATAATGACAAATCCAACCAGAATGATAGATGGTATCATAAAAAGACCACAAGAATGTCTGATCTTTATTACTAATGGTTTAAAGATTTACTTGTCGCAACTCTGAATGTGTTTTTATTACTAAGGTCGATTAATTTTTGTACCCACTTTATGTGCGTTTTACGTGTGTTTCTATTTTCTTTTTATTCTGATTATTGTTTTGGGTAAAATTTGGCGTAATACAAATGTTGGAAAAGAAGGACATTTAGTTACTACTTGAATACTCACAATAATAGAATTATGTCTATTATTAATCATAAAGTCCTCAAAAAAATATTATTCAATGGTTTATTTTGCATTACGTACGTTTCACAATAGGAAAATGTGATATTTTGAAATATACAAAACGTGTCACTTATTTTTATGAGGTATATTCCTTTTAAGCCACTTATGATAGGACAAATGCTGAAAAACGGGGATGTAGCGAGTACTATAATATTAAAATAAAATAAACATATATTACTAATTATGACCAATAAAATACATGTGTGCTTATATATATTTAAATATATACCTACAACATATATAAACCTACCGTTTCACGAAACGCTAGGCTAGGCGCTATATACTTCCTTATAGGCCCGTAGTCCAAGCATCTATTTTATTTATTCCTTATAGTAATATAGTATTATATAGTAACACTGTGATAGGTACTGTGCACAGTTGTAGATTTGCACGTAGCTAGTCTGATATAATAAATCATTAATTTTGTTATTATATTGCATAAAATAAACCAATAAGACACCTTACTTGTGCCGTTTATCTTAGATTCGACCAAAAATAAAATTAGGCGCCACTAATAGTTAATCAACTTGGTTAATTAGGACTGACAAAACTCCAAATCATCCTATTGGTATTCATGAACTTACTAGACAGCTGTATGTGACATAATGAAGCGCAGTTTTAATATTTCAATTATGTGTAAGTAGAAATGCATTTTGAAAAATTCACCTGTCTACCCATATTCTTAACCACATTCCATTTAGCTGTTGATTTTTTTTAAACAGTAACAAGTGTAAAAATGTTTGTGACAGTTGTGTGTCAATAAGGGAATGTATATTCTCCGTCAAGTTTCTAATTTATTTAAGCAATAAATATTTTACCTGTAAGATGACTTTCAAAATATTAATAGTATATCCCGTACCTTCTACTCGGTCAATACTAATTAGAGTCCCCCCATAAATCTGCCACAAGCCCCTAAATAATTCTGCGGCTACTTACCACGCGTAAACATTTACCGTGTAGTTACCCCGTCCTGATTGCGTGGGTTCGTTAAGGGCGAGGTGCTTGGGCTTTTCCTGAATTAAAGTTAATAACTCTGATTAAAAAAAAAATGGAATGAATCTTCCTCGTGTTTTACTCTTCATCTTATCTGATTATCAAAATTAAAACTCGTATCTCAAGAACACAGAACTATCCTTGCATTTCTACATACCTACGACAGGGAACTCCATAGGTACTCAACATTTTAACGTCAGCACATGAACTAGAAGGGAACTTCATATTGTTACGCCGGTGGCTTAGTAAAACTTCAAAAGTGATTTTCTGTGACTTAGAAACGTTTTCAGCAGGCTGAAACGTCGTTTCAGGCCGTTTCAGAAGTAGCTCTTTCACATACTAAAAAATGTAAATTACACCCAAATTACAGTAGTTTTCAGGCGCCTGAAACATGTTTTCAGTACGTTTCAGGCTACCCTCTATCCAATGCCGCAATAACCTGAAAACCCGTTTTCAGGCGTTTTCAGGGCCCCTTATGAGCCATTAAGCCTACTTCAGTAAAAGGACATACATTTCAATAGGAGTGAAAGAGATAGCAATCGTAGAAAGAGACAGAGATAGTTAGAACATTCGAGAAGTATTAGAATGAGAAAACATCATTAGAAAGAGATAGACAAACACAGAATATTCGAGAAAGATAGTACGGGAATATTCGAGTATTGTGTATTGTGTATCGAAACGTCTCGAACGCGCGACGTATTGGACTACTCATTCGAGTGTGTCCGCGAATGTTCTGGCAAGAGTGGCAAGTATCTTAGGGGACTATATAAGGCTGTGTCCGGCCGCCGGGAAGATTATTGTTTTGCGATACAGTGCGAAAACATCTAAGTGATATTGGAGAACTAAGAAGCGACTTTCAGTGCTTTCAGTGAAGTTAGTGTACTAATTAATAAAAGTTCAGTGTTTTGGTAGACCGCCGTTTAATTTACTGACCCCAGCTCGTAACAATATATTTTGCACTTTAATAACTGAGATACTAGTTCTCTTATCCTTAGTGACTTGCAACATAGTTTTAATATTGCGGTCATATACTATCTAATACTATCGCCCTACGTAATCGAGATACCAACCACACATGATGACAACACAAGAAAAGTAGCTACAAATACATATTTTCCTATAATTGTTGGAAAACAACAATGCTAATAACATTGTTACTACGGCGACAGACCTATATAGTACGGGGCTAACAGCCAGCCAAATTAACGCAGTAACTGTACCAGCAGTTAAATCATCTTACTGCTTCAAATTTTAATTTATACACTACAAATGTTAATTCATTGTTGAAATTTTAATATTTTCATACAATATCCAAATACAATCATTCTGAAATCAGTTTCTTATACAGAATATCAAGTCTGTCACTACGTGTTCATTAGAAAATTATAAATATTCATCGATTCGTTATAATAAAGTAATACAAAATTAGGCTAATTAGAGGTAAGATTCATATTAGATAGATAGATAGATATACTTTATTCAAACTGACAACACAAACAAAATCAAACTCATTAGTCAAAACTAATTTGAAGATATGAATTCTACTACACAATTGTTAAGAAAAGTAATGAGAATGAGAAAATTATACCATGAGCACTCACTGCTGCGTTCCGACGCTTGTGATATCTTCTTAGGGGGGCTTTTAGTACCTCTTCTAGACTTTCACTGGTTCTAAATCATTTTTCGGATTCATTTGGATTTCATTCGGATAGCCGTCACCATAAGAAGTGCATTTTTTTACGTTGTCTAAAGATGATAGCACAGGTACAAGCGTTTCTAATGACTTTATTGCCAATGCTACCAACAAGATATGCATACTTTAGAATTAAGTTCCATATGTTTGCGTTAATTTTTATATTAAAACTATGATAAACTACGGAGCACTAGTTGATTAAAAAAACCTAAAAACTAAAAAGCAATATTTAATCTTAACAACAAATTTCTTCTTAAATCAATAAAATTATAGGCCACACATAAAAAACTCTACTCAGAATACTCTTAAAAGCTTACATAAGCTTAATAGCATATAATAAAGAAGTTAAAAAGGCTATAAACGCAAATCGTGGCGATGCTTCTGGGAATCCATAGAAACAGTGTCAGAAGGTATGTAAGTTAATGTCAAAAATCAAATCATATCCTCTCATAGCTAACGGAGATGAAAATAAAAACCTCACAGAAACAGGAAAAGAAACACTAGCTATCCTGGTTGACGCACATTTATTCGGTTCTAGGATTGTTAACACTATTGCAGATGTAGTTATTCATAACACAAAATAGTACTGGATGTCAGCCAAACAAATTGTATAAGAAGAGAAGGGCCGATGGGTGAACAGGAAAAGATGAAACGAAACTTGTCTCTATTTTATGGAGACTCTTCAGAGGATGCATATCAAGTTTGCTTCATATCAATATATGACAATGTTACTAACAAGCTAAGATGTACAAGCTAATAAACTTTTCATAATTTTTATGGTTTTTATGATAGAGAAGCTCATTGACGTATATTACGAGATGATTTCTACAAGTAAATGATTTCTACAAGGAAAACAATTTGCTAACCAAGCAGATAAATCTACTGACACGTTGCCAATGAAATTTAAACTTTGAAATGAAAAAGCAGACTAACTGTAAAAAAATTTACCGCCTGTCATATAACCAGAACCATTTTTCGGAATTACGGTTACGACAGTAAGAGCTTTTCTAAAAGCTCACTCACATGAGAAGCACCAAGAAGAATGGATCAAACATAAGAATCGAAAAGCGCGCATCTAGCTTTTTATAGACTAGTTTTTTTTTTGTGTTGTTAAGTTTCTTTTTTTTTTTTTTTTTTCCCTGAGGAAAATGCATTAAATTGCATACCCCGGCTGTGGCGAGCCGGCGGTTATGTGGGGCTCTCCTCCCCAGAAGGGGAGGCCTACCCACTAAAAACCTCAGGGATGGCCTTCCTCAGGCATGTAGGGAGCCCCCGGGAACATCAAGCCCCTTCCGGGAACCCCCAGCCTCCGCTCCCCTATCTAGAGGGGAACCCTCCTCGGGGAGGCTACTGCCTCCCCCGGTCTCCTCCACCGACGACGCCCCCCCGCCACGGAAGGGGCGTGGTCCATCCCGGGTCGCCGTAGCAGTCGCGACTTCCTCGCGCCCGCCGGCGACCCGCGGCGGCGCCGCAGCTGTGCTACCGAGCCCGGCGCCGCCTTCTTCGAGCGGGATCGGCCATCTCCCGACCCCGCTCGGCGGCCTCCTTCTGGAGCATCACTGCTTCACAGAAGGAGGCCACAGCCCTCCAACCTCCCTTGTCCGCCAGCATTGCCGCAATCAATGCCGGCGGAGACAGATCTCGCCCGATCTCTGCGACCAAGACTCGGCGCTCGGAGGCCACGCGGGGCACTCCGCCAGCGTGTGCTGAGCTGAGTCGAGGTCGGATGCGCAGTGGTGGACAATGTGTCGATCCCTCCCGTCCTATTCGACACAGATACTCACCGAAGCAGCCGTGCCCGGTGAGTATCTGAGTCAATCGGTAGGTGACCTCCTCCTTCCCGTGGAGCCAAGCTTCGAGGTTCGGGAGTACGGCACCGACGGCCGCTGGCGCGCGCAGCTCCGTACTTCGAGCTGCGCACGCCAGGCCGCCACAATCCGTCGGTGCCACTCCCGCTTAGGCACTTCGTGCGCGGGGTTCCAGGGCCGCTCCCCCCATCGCACCCCCGTCGACACGCCGCGACGCATACGTCGCCGCGTACATGTCGGCCAGGATGTCGAATGGGGGAGCGTCCCAGAACCGTCGCCGCCTCGTACGAGATTGTACGGTAGCCTCGTACGATCTGTATGGCCATTATCCGCTGCAGGCTCCGTAGCAGAGCTCTGTAGCGGGGGGACCCGCGCAGTCTTGCGACCACATGGGAGCCCCATACATGGCCACGGATCGCACGACGCCCTCGTACAGGCGGCGAACTCCATCCCTCGGTCCCCGAGATTGGCAGCAGGCGATGCAATGCGCCCGCCACCCTTTTGGCTCGGGGACCAACTGCACGAAATGCTCCTCGAAGCGCCACAGACCTACCTAGCCGTAGGCGCCTTGTCAGGCAGGCAGGGATAGCCTAATACTATTGTCATCCTGCATGAAATAATGCATGAAAGAAGAGAAAAATTTGGTACACTTGCAGGTTAAATCAGGATTTATCCTACATGAGACAACTAATGGGTATGGGTAGAAAACTAATGGGTATTGGTTATCCAAGACTGGTAGATAACGACACGATACCACACGACTGATGGTGAAGGCCAGTCGGTACGAGAGGACGGGGAATAAAAGGTAGTATATAGATCCATTGTGGATTAAAGTGAGAAGGCTTCCACAAAGAGTCAACCCACTCCCCAGATAGTGTAATTATATGTATGTGATTATTCGGCGCCAAACAAACAAATTAATTGATTACGTAAAACATAATGCGTAGCGGCGTAACATGCCTCTTCCCTGGAAAATGCTGAGCGTTCACGAAGTTAATGTCAGTGAGACAGCCAACCGAACGGGCACACGTTATTGCAAGTGGCGGAATGAGGTTTTCCTTTGAATTGAAATTTTGATGGGTCTGGAGATTTCACGTTACACTGTAATCTGATTTTTGTTATTGTGCTTTGGTAATTTCTTTAAATGTAAAGGAATTTTATTATCTTTGTTTATTGTTGACTTAAAATCACTTACATATACTGGCATTAGTTTAAGACCTTAGTTTTTATTATGGTTACATAAAACAGTTTTATTATTTTTTGCTGTTCGGTTTTATCGGCGGCTTAACAGTTTTGTGAATAAGTTTTAATATTTTATATTATATGTGTAATTTTTAGATACTTATTATCTAAGTCACTTTAACAATTTCTTTATAAAGTACGTCATTCAACACAAAACTCAGAAAATCACAGGATTTTTATCCTGTATCGTGAGTGCTGTTGCAAACATAGAATCTTACATGCACATACACCCAAAACTTAACAATTTTTTGTAGGTCATACAAAATATCTATCCCTTGCGGGAATTAAACCCGCGGCCTGTTGCGTAGTAGCCGATCACTCGATCACTGCGCCATATGTGTCGCCAGCTGTTATTTATTATACAATCCCCGTTCAACTATTATTTATAGATTATTCGCTCCTAACAGAAAACGGCTTAAGTCCAAAATATATATTTATATAAATTTGTTGGCCCCAAACGTGAATGGAAAACTGTAATATTCATTAACTATTTTCCTTTGTCCGTGTGATATCAGATAGGATTTCAGTCCCGAGAGAAATGTATGTTCGCGCGATGAAAAATGTTTTTTGAACTTTGGATTTACTTTGCAACACATAGGAAGCTTTTCATTACATTGCACAAGGAGATATATGTTTTGGAAAAATATAATAACACGTTTTAATCAGGAATATTGAGTGTCATTTAAATTATCAAGTTGCAAAATACGGAAGTAGTCTGGAATATGTCTCTTTTTATACAGCACAGTTTGCAAACAAGAAGACTAATAATAATCAGTGGATACACTCTACTATCATTATAATAAAGATGCAATGCATAAAAATGCTATAATATGCTATATATATAAAAGTCTATAATCATTTTTTTTTTCAATAAACATAAAACATACAATCACAAAAAAAGTAATGTCCAAGAAAATTTACGGTTAATCTATACTAATATTATAAAGAGGAAAGATTTGTTTGTTTGTTTGTAATGAATAGGCTCCAAAACTACTGGACCGATTTCAATAATTTACCTTTGGAAAGCTACATTATCCCCAAGTAACATAGGCTACTTTTTATCCCGGAAAAATCGACAGATCCCATGGCATGCGCAATAAAGGCTTCGCTCAAAAACTACTGCACAGATTTTCATGCGGTTTTCATCAATAGATAGAGTGATTCTTGAGCAAGGTTTTGCGGTATTTTTTATCTCGGAAAAACGGATAGTCCCACGGGAAGCGCGATAAAACCTTCGCGCCATCAACCGACTTCCGCGCATATGTAGCCGTGGGCAAAAGCTATGACCCTTAATCCTCTATACACCCAATCCCGAAATCCACGCAGGCGAAGCCGTGGGCAGACAGCTAGTTTATTATATAAAGCAGCTTTCAAACAATTCTATTGACTTAATAATTTAATATAGTTTTGAGAACGGAGTGAGTATTGTTAGCATGACATATTTTTTGTTGAATAACAAATATTGTTCTCATAATTGTTGTGGTGTTGGTATGTAAGGTAACAAATGTACGCAAGTTGCATAGAATTATGGCATATCGGGATGGCAGCGAGCAATCGATCGCTCGCCGTGTCATGTAAAAATTGGCGCAATAAATATTATAACTTTACTCAGAATTCTTTATTACATTAGATAAGTAAATCAAATATAAATAGGGTATGGTAAAACCCTAAGCTCGAGCTATCCCTCTGAAATCTAAGTGAATACAGTGAGTGACTCGTTACATCAGATTGTTTAAGTCTCTGCCAGCGCAGCGCTGCAATCTTCAGCCGCAAGTCGTCCGGTGATTTGAGGAGGCCAGGATGTGTGACGCATAACTCAATCAAATGTTGGTATTTATATACAAATTACTTGATGTCGTTTATGTACAGTAGACGACTATAATGACTTCACCCTGTGTACTAAGCTGGCGGAATAAACCTAACTTCTTCAGTAACTACTGAAAAGATCTAGTGCTAGAAATAATCACAATAGGCAAAAACTATCTCCCTGGAAAATGCATTATAACGTTGCGGTGTTATGCCATTTAAATTTAAGAAAGCAGCTCTCCAATTTTTGAAAAGTTTAGGTGTATCTAGTTTTCAGCTTCGGCCATTTCCTCAGTTATTATCAACGGAAAATCGGTGAACGAATACTTTACCCGTCGTAAGTATAAAAAATATTTTGACATTCTCACCTGACGAAAATTAGTAATACGAAAATTGGAAACGGACTTCATATTGTTTATTCTAACACAATAACTGCTTTATTAGATTTAAGTGTCGAACCACAATAATGCTATTAACAAGGTTATCCACCATCAAAATGTGTAAGAGAATTTCACTCCAACGGTATCATTACTTACATTAATCAATTTTTTTATTATTGTTACAAGGGAAACAGTAATTACGACGGCAATAAGATATAGAAGTATTGACTTAAAAAATATTTAGTGAACTCCGTGGTCTAGTTGATAGAGTTAGTAGTTGCGAACTCTAGGTTATGATCGGAAGGTCCTCAAGCATACATGCAGGATACACTGGTAGGCTAAAAGGAATTATGTTCTTAATGTCTTGAGTAATGTGTATTACATGTTCCAGTACACTAATCTCAGAGCTTCGACCTTCATAATCAGATACGGGAGAGACTGAAACTGTTGCGACTCTACGGAATTAATCCTGACTTGAATGTCTACGAGTATTGATGTTTTAAGTAATTTTGTTTCTAATATTGTAAGCTATTGTATTTTTATTAAAAATACAACAAACTATTTTTATTTCTTTTCTTTTTTCAATTTCCCTGTGCAGCAAAAGATTTTCTGCTCGGTTTGATTACCGGTAGATACTTTTGAAATTTACTATAGAAGATAGTTTCCATAAATAGAGGTTAGACAGAAAATTCCATAGATACTGACGAGTCAAGGCGAAGCTCATACCCACTTTCGGCCTTATCCTTAACCCTTAAATATTAATGGTGAAGTGGTATTTCTTGTTGAGAGTACTAAGTTTTTAGGCATACACTTAGATTCCAGATTACAATGGTATACCCATATTGATGCTCTGTCAAGCAGACTTAGCTCAGCTGCGTATGCTGTTAAAAAAATAAGGCTTCTAGCTGATGTTGAAACAGCAAGGTTAGTTTACTTTAGTTATTTTCATAGTGTAATGTCTTATGGCATTTTGTTATGGGGATCAGCTGCCACCATTAAAAGTATTTTTATACTACAGAAAAGAGCAATTAGAGCTACATATATATAATTTAAGACCAAGGGATTCCCTTAGAGATAAGTTTAAAGAAATTAACATTTTAACATTGGCGGGGCAGTACATCTATGAAAATATAATCTATGTACACAAATATTACAAAAATTTCATTAAGAATAGCGATATTCATAAATTAAATACAAGAAATAAAAATAAACTGGCTGTTCCAAATTTTAGATTACATA
Organism: Scirpophaga incertulas; assembly: GCA_036419045.1. Taxonomy (NCBI): domain Eukaryota; kingdom Metazoa; phylum Arthropoda; class Insecta; order Lepidoptera; family Crambidae; genus Scirpophaga; species Scirpophaga incertulas. Next base: position 14,187,477 of record CM071630.1, on the reverse strand, counting down.
AAACACAAAACTCATTCTTGGGGAAATGTATAACTTTTTATAACAAGTTACCACACAATATTGTTAATCTACCTTTTAATAAACTATAAACTTGAGTAAAAAAAACTTTAATGAGCAAAGGATATTATCGAGTCCAAGATTACTTGGATGATCGAAGTGTCTGGGACTAAAAAACCCTCGCTCGTTGAAATAAACAAATTGTTAATATATTCTTAGGTAACTGTGTAACATAATAATATGTATATTTAACTGTACCTATTATAATAACACTTATGTAATTGTTGCTACATTTGTTTAAAGGCTGATAAGTTTCTTGCGCCTACTTCTTTGCTTAAATGACAAAACGGCGGTTGCAATGTCCTCTAGATAATAACCTGAACTTTTAGTATTATATGTTACAGTTTTAGTGGTTGTGAGTAGTCGTGCTCTCTTTAAAGTCTCTTTGGCAATGTCGTGTGAGGCGGCTCGTTGCGTTCCTTAAAATACGGTTGAGCGAAGCGATGGCTGGCTCATACGTCATGCTCGTGAACGGGTGCTGCTAGCGGAGATGAGTCTACTCTTTACTGCTTTTTATATTGAGATTATAAATAGTTATGTTTACTATTATTATTTGAATTTTATATTTATTCTGTATGACACAACAACCAAAAGGTGTATGAGCAATTATTTTGTTACTTGTATCATAATAAATGATTACTAGTTCTTAAATGATTGTATGCGCGTGTCCTGCGGTTGTTTTTTTTTTAGTTGTGATAATGTACACGGGTTTTGGTAATTTGTATCCTTTTGTGGCTTAGGGGTAGTCATACTCTCATTAAAATCTCTTCGGCAGTGTCGTGTGAGGCGGGTCATTACATTCCCTAAAACATGGTTGAGCGAAGCGATGACTGGTTCATGCGTCATACTTGTGAACGGGTGCTGCCAACGGAGATGAGTCTACTCTTTGCTCGTATTTATTATAATTTTAATTTAACTTTAATATATTCTTTTAAAACTGTATGACACGGCATTCCTAATATAGGCATGTTTTCAAATTATATTTTTATTGATTGAATTTCCTATATTATGTAATGGAAAGTGACTTCATGAATTATCAATATTGAAGTCATTTTCCGAATCGACAACTCTGTATCTATTTAATACAGGGAAAAAAAACAGCCCTTGCTGAGTTTCTTGCCGGTTCTTCTCAGTACAAGGTCTCCCGCCGTAGATTTGCGAACCGATGGCGTAGCTTTTCGACTTTCACAAGTGCTTGTAACCTAGCCTAGACTGAATAAATGATTTTGAATTTGAATTTGAATTATCTTTATTTACAATCAAATGAGATGAAAGTCGACCGTTTAACTCTCTATGTGAAAATGTATGCGTTAAGTATGGAGTAAATCAAATATTTGTCATCATTCATTTAATCTCGTTCCTAAGTTAAAGCCAGTATTGACTTCGTGAAGCAATTTTCCATGCACAATATATAGAAAGTAATTTATTTAAAGAGTTTTATCAATATGTCGTCAAACCTACTTTCACTAAGAGCTAAGCGATTTGTGGCCATTATAGTCGAGCTATTGATAAATAATATAAAATATATTTATAATTTTGATCCTTGCTTAATGAATCCACAGCACAGCGACAAATAATATTTACACATTAAAATAAGTCCTACTCGTACTGCTCGAACATAAGTTGCAGATTATTATTTATATTATCTATGTTATAAATAAAAAATATTACTTGTATTTTATTGTTATAATACATCAACTTTATTTTTTATATCACTCAAAGGTTAACTAATCTATAATTCCTAGCATCAAATACGCTTCTGACCAAATTTTTGACTAGAGGTATTAATAGAGAACAAAGGCACGAACAAAACATTATTTTGCATTCACTGAAAGCGACGAAAACAGGATGTCAATTTGTCTACGCATACTATTCGACGGAAAAACACATCTTTTAATGGAAAACGGACTTTAACTAACATAAATCCTGGTCATTTTTACTACTAAAGGCATCAATCGTGGGACACTCGAACAAGCTAAAATCGACTCTAACACGTTAGCTTTAGATCTGCTTATGCGCGCTCCTTCAGAATAAAGGAAGTGAAAAAATACCTTTTTATCACTCCGTTATGTAAACTCGTCCTTCGCTGCGTAGGAACTGGGTGGAAAATGTCACTAACATAAATGGGACACGGTATGTTTTTCTTTAATAAATGAGTCTAAATTTCCATTCATACATCGAATGTTTGCACAAGAAAATCAGTTTGCCTGTTTACTTTCTATATTGCTTAAATTAGCTAATAACGATTGCAAAGTATATCTGCTTAGATTTTTATCCACATACATCCACTAACTTCTAACTAATATTCGTTACACTAACACCTAAAAGAAGTGCGGGAGTAATTGTTATACTATTCGGGTCGTTTGACAGTCAGGTTGACGAAGAGTCACATTTAAGAAAATCACTGCACTTTGATTGCTACAGAAGGAAAGAGCAAAGTTAAGCTTGAAAAAAAATTTTTTTTAATAAATTATAATTATATATCGCGTATATGAATAAACGATGACACCGACAGAACTTCTTTTTTTATGAATCTTTTACCAATGGACTCACATAAATTATTAAACATGAATTTCCTTAAATTAACCAAGGCAAGATCAAACTCTGCAAAAAAATATATTAATATTTTTTAAATTTTATATTAACAAATAGGTTAATAATAGCTTAGGCATAGACCCTGTTATCTTTCTATAGGATTAACACTATCAAAATATAACAGTGTATTTTTAAAGAATCCTGATTGTAATCCTATATGTAGATAAGCATATATACTATCCAACATATAAATAAACCTTCTATGTTTTGTATGTGTCTCGAATGCCAACACACAACGGTACATTACGCAATGACACTTCAAACATAATAAATCAGATCTTCACATGTTCAGGAAACGTGACCCTTTTGGGTTCAGCTTGATTTCTAACGTTTACATATGTTTTTAGACATAAAGTAATCAAACTAGATATATGGTTAGACACATTACCAGAAAAGTTGATCAACATAAATGTTGATGGATCCGGGTTATAGAATCAAGATATCAAGTATTAATGAATACCGTATACAAGGATTGCAAAAGATTATTCCTCGAAGTACATAATGTTATAGTGGTTAAATTGTTACCGTGAACCTAAGTTGGATTAGGATCGTCCGTCACTCAATACAAGTAGTCGCTTAGAACTTTGTGAAAAGATTTATGATGGATCAGCACACCTTTGATTAACAAGGTTTGATTGATGATGCAGTTACAGTCAAGCTTTTGAAATGAAATAGCCAACACCAGTCCGAAAGGCACTACAGTAAGTCTAACTTAAAAAGTCATGAAATACATTTATGACATGGGACAGGAACATGATTGCACTGTACGATAAAGATAGATACAGAAAACGGTCAAATACTATAGACCGACCTCGCTCCTGCGTCTATGACTTATGTATACAAACTATTTTCGAAAGTCACCACGAGTTACTTCGGGCGCAGTATTAACAAATTTCAGCCCGAATACGTTAGATTTCAAAAAGATCAAATGGTTTTTTTTTAAATCTGGCGTATGCGGATAATAACCAGAGATTTCATACAGTCGCTGCAACAAGTTTTACAAAAGAGCTAAATATTTAATGTGCTCAAGTTTTTTAGAAGATGAAAAAGCCTATTTTCCAGACCTGGGCCGCGCATTAGTCTCCTGAGAGGTACCACATAGACTAGCCATACAACCATGTATTTCAGTTACTATAGTAAAATGCTGCAATGTCCGTACTTTTACCGTCTTCAGAACCAGAACTTAGGGATCTAAATATTTTCAGTGGGATGTAAGATAGCAATGGTCGCAATAGTACGCAAATCGTAGCAAACGTTAATTTGACTTTATAAAATTGAGAAAGTGTTCAAAATTGTGTTTAAAAATTGTTGAACCTTTTAAGCTGGAAATAGCATCAACATTAAAAATGTAAATATTAGGCACTTACGTTTGCTGCACATGCTGTTGGTATCGAAGTCATGGTTAAGACCATGTAAAACCGTAACAAGTGGGTCGTAAAATGAACATGTACAAGATAAAAATTATGACAAATTCTTAAGTAGCAACCAATCCTGTGAAGGTTGCTCTGCACTACAATCTAGGAGGTTACTGAGGAGTATATTTTCTCGGGAAAAAACGTAGTACCTACTAGGTAAATTCAAATTCCACGATGAGGTAAATCGGAGGGGCCAACTCGTTAAAGCATATTCAGGAAGTTTCTCTTTAATCCCAACGATGAAAATGTTTGATTCGTTCGTTTTACCATTGATGACATCACCTTCATCTTCGCCCACTACCGAATATAGTCTTTCTCTACACTGATCACTCGACAGTTGCGCTAAACGTGCCGTCACCTTATTATCTATACTAGTCATGTTGAATAATGAGGAAATTGTAAAATACAGTAACCGACCAACGACGACTATTTCGTAATACATCGTACCAATACATTTTATCAAAACCGTACTTGGTATGATTATAACAGGTCATAATTCTCCGCTTTCAGGGTCAATTTTGGCATCATTGTGAAGAGTAGACATAGACATAACAGACAATAACTTTAGTTTTTAGCAATGTCTGGTTGAAAGCTAAATGTGGATGAACTCCTTACCTTGCGTAGTTTTGAATTTGTCAGGGGTCTCTGTAATATCCCTATAGTTGTGAACTTTTTATTAATTGCTCTTTTAGGTTACAGGAACACTGGTGAATGAATTGACCATCGTGATACTCTGGTCCATATGAACGGTTTAAAAATATGATACACATGACGACATATGATGTCAGGAACTTTATTAGAAAGACTAAATGGACTAATTGGCTGCCGACCTGCGTAAACTTCAATGTTGATGACAAATGGGAATTTCATATCGACAACCATAATGATCTTTATACCAAACATTGCCTCTAAATGCAACTAATTGTTCGTTTATGATTAGATTTTCACTAGGTTCGAGTTCGGGAAAAAAAAAGAAATCGGCTTTAAGACATTGTAGTGTAAAGACATTGACATTGTTTCCTATTCAAGTTGTCCGAAAAGTCTTTGTAATTCCTCCGCCTCACCGGCAAGTTCCAATGACCAATAATAAATCTAAAAATGCTTTCATTTCTGTTATATCGGTGAAATTTGCATCGCTGTACCTTTGCTATTTAGTTTTAATGCTATCAATGTAAATCTTTGTAGACTCAACTAGGATATTCAAAATATCGGTGTCAATAAAAGACTGTAGAGCGCTTTCGCATCCTTTGCAATGGTTCAGGTGGTCAAGACACTATATTATATCAGGATTGGGTTCGTGAATCAGGAATCGTGTATAAACGGACATTCCACACTATGATGCAATAATATATATGTGTAGTATAGATTTAGTAAATAAAATTGTATTATTTAGTTATTAAATTACAATATTTACATAATTAGTGACTGTATTAATTTAGATAACTAAATTAGTAGATCTTAAGTGGTGTAAGAACTAACCACAGGTTTGAGTTTATATTCAAGGCAGTTCGAATATGCTCGATCGACTCATAGTCTTAATAACATCGATATCAAGAAAAGATACGAGATAAGATCAAGAAATAGATAATAAAAAAAACATAATTATTAAAGATAACCCATATCAATAAATGTTTAGAATTTAGTGCTCATCAAACACGTTTGCTTACTAAACTATAATATATTTCATCTAAGAACTCATAATTCTTCCTAATTATACGGTCCACTCATCACATAAAACGCGCACTTACTCTATGTGCAAAGATAATAAAAAAACAGCCATAACCCTCTGAGCACCAACCAAAAAGCAATGAAAACGGTAAACATTGGCTTAATTGACCCGCGTCCACTAAACCGCGCCGCGGAATTGAGCAATGGGCTCTGATAATTATACCCAGAGTAATTATTTTATTACTCGTTCCGGAAAAACGATGAATAGCGTGGATATACTAATATTAACTTATATCAAATGATTTAAGTTCATTAAAATTGAATAAAATATCTCCAAAATAACTCTAAGTACGCAAAGTACCCAAGCAGATGACCTGGGTATAGTCTTCATCTGGTGAAGATATAGACATTTTCGATATAGTAGCTATATAACGTAACGAACATTCATCATCCTAATAATAAACCATCTACATCATCCATACAAACTAGTGCATTTATAAATTAATAACCTTACCCTCAAGCTAACAAGCATCGTTAGTTTAATCAATATAGAGGTAATTTCACAGATCACGCAAAGGCTTACTAGTGTAAATGGCTAATTCCCGAAGCCGTTCAAAGGAATCCACCGGGAACAAAACTATAGGGTAATTTGACCGCATCCCCGGCTAACGAGGCACATATGTTGGCTGGTCACTTATTGCCTGGCGAAATTGGCGAAAATTGTTAAAGAAATTATGTATTTTATGATTTAAATTAGTGTGAGCATTTAATAAATTTGAAAATTCTGTATAATGTAACACTTGACTTTTAATAATTACCTACATGACGTATTCCCAGTTAATTTTCAAAAATGTACACTACACATTACCCAAATTAAATACATTACAATTATTAATTATAATTATATGATCTTAAATATTATAAATAACATACATAATCTTTAGCTCAAAAATTTATATGTATGTATGTTCTCATTAAGTTACTCGAACCTAATCCAATCGTCAAAAATTCACTTATATATGAAGTTAATAAACTTACACCTTTGATTTTCTTCGCAAGTGATGCCCATTATCGTACAATGTTTTCAATCACCGTAGTGTTGAATAACAAAGTGGTCTACAACAAATATATCAATATATTTAAAGCTACGAAAATATATAAATACAAGTTTATTGAGTTCAAATTAAGGTAGACTAGACATTTGAAGACCTTAACCGCATTTATTTCTTGATACTCGTAGTCACAGCGCTACCGTTTATATCGGCAATAAGAGACTTTATTTGTATAGACATATAAATTTATGGGCATTATTTATTATATATTTCGAGTTTTGTATTTAATCAAATACAAAAGTCGAAAATCTTTTGCCAAAAATATCAAAGGAAAGATATTTAAATACATATTCCGACTTTATGAAGTGGCGAGATGCAAGGAATATAAAATCATTTTCTGAAAACGTATTTCCTTGCATTCGAAATGAAAAGTAGAGTGCTACACACGGGTAAAAGGAATCAAACCCTACTCGGACTATAGTCTAACAACCTCGTAGAGATTGATTCCTTTCCACCCTTATAAAGCAATCTACTATTTCATTTCTCTTTGGTCAAAAAGAGCGAGATACAAATTAGTCCCTCCGATTTTCTTACCTGTTTCTCTCGGTAAATCTTTCCCAATTTTCAAACAGGCGATAGAGTCAGCTTTTATATCATAAGTATGTACTAAGGTCTATGTCAAATAATATATTTAACTTTTAGTTTTAGTATACTAAATCACTGTGTGAGACACGCTGCTGAGAATTCTAGTTTCCAGTTATAATTTTTTGATAACAATTATTAAGTCACAATAAAAAAAAAATACATTCTAATAATAAAGCTGGTGTGGGAAGCCACATGCACGATATCAACGAAATGAACGATATATTATTGTATTATCATACATAACATAAATACTCCAACTAAGCCCTATTTAAATTGAATCAATAGTAAGTGCAATGTTTAAAATCTTACCTTCATAACACATATACCACTTCCTGCCCACGTAACATATTAGGGATCACAATATTACATCCGGTCGGGACTTATAATGGCCGCTACAGCCCATGATGAATAGTGTACTGTCAAAGGATCAGTTATGAGACGCGAATACTGATCTGTAGATGATCACGTCACGTTTTTCGCATTTACGATGTTATTTTTTTTCGAATAACTTGGAAAAAATTTATCCTAAATCGTACTTACTGAAACATGAAGATAAAATGATAATTACCTACACTGGTCAAAACATCTGGACTGGTTACCATTATTTCGAGCTGTCGGTGGTTGCTTATCAGGTTTTCAAAATCTCTCATAACTAATAACTTCTCCCTCTATAGGAGACCGCCGTTAGGGGAATGTACAGACTCCATAAACTCGTTCTTGGCGAAATGTATATTATTAAGTAAGTGATTATCTATTCAGATAATCACACTACGAATATATGAAACTATAGACACTATTCACTGAGTCATGTTTGGTAACCACCTTATCATCACCTTATTATTACAACAAATATATTTTTATCATACAGTAACCATTTTTGATGACTGTTTTGAGTGATGACTGTAATTGTACTACTATGTAATATGATTTTTCTATTTATACTTGATATTCGTCCACTTTATGGATTTTCTTATTTATAGTTCCGGCTACATACCATTACATTCACACGTTGTAAGACGTCGTTTTAAGAAAAACGATTTAAGACAAAAAAGGACTTTTATAGTTGTCGAAACATGATCAATGCAAGTTCATAAACTGTCAGAATTGTCCGACTAATTACATCAGCATGTCCAGCCATTTTTGAAATGTTTAAACCTCAAATATGATGATAACTATGACCATAAAATAAAACGAATGATGTCAGTTTCAGATGAATTCCGGTAGCGGCTTTAATCGATATACAAATCGTTTAATAAAATTAAAGATGAATTTTAAAGTTTAGAAATTTTGGTATGTGTTGTGTGGTCAAAAGATTGCGAGCGGTTTGTGTTTGCTCAGAAGAAGGACCTCCATATCAACCTATTGGAGATCCTAGCAGCATCCTTTGGACTAAAGAGTTAAAGCTTCAGATCGATACAATTGTCAGGTTCTGAGAGTTGATCACGCAACAGCGATCTTGTCCATCAAACTAACGGGAGTAGTAAAGTTTCCTCACCTCACAGAAGCCGTTAATAATTTATGTAAGTGGTGCGAACGTCGAAATACTTTCGTAATCGCGTCTTATATTCCTTCATGCGACAATGTACTAGTCGTTGCCGAGTCAAGACGAACTCATCCCGACATAGAATGGTAACTTGCTAGTTTCGATTTTAGTAAGATTACTGACAGATTTGGTCAATAAAATATTATAATTTAAGATTCTGATGCGTACGTGATCAATAAGTTTACTATTTCATGGTCAAATATCTTCTGTTTTCCTCCACTTTCCATTATAGTCCAGACTATAAGGACGTCCATACACGGCCAGGGTAAAGGGGTGGTCATTCCTTAATAGCCTATACAGCTGTGGTTCCCTTTTATCCTACACATTATTAAGTAGTATATCATAAGTATCGATAAGTGAAACTCTAGTGTTCGAACTAACTGACGATTTAATTTTGTCTTATTTCAGCAGACGTAGCGTGCACTATACACTAGCGGGTTAGTGTCGTTGCCGCACTGCTTTACTATAAAGAGGCTTGCCGCTTTCTTCTGTGGTTATCATGGTTTCGTCGTTACCAAATAATGCATATAAAAATTTTAATTGTCATTTAAAAATATGGTTTAATTATTTTAATGAAGATTAAATTGAATTCTATTCTTGCTTCTTCACTGCTTCAGTTTCAACTGTTATAATATTTCTAACACGTCTGTATGATAATCAGTAGTGCACTCTTAATAACTATAGCTCATTATTATCACATCTATTACGTAATTAACTTTCGTAAGGATGAAGTCATTAATCGTTTCTTTAAAGGAGTGTAAGGGAGTATTGAGCTACGAGTATTGAGTTCTCAGACGTTAAGTAGATGGGTTAAGGATATATTAAGTGTTATGCCACTATGCCACCCCGTGTATACCGCATAGCCTAGGCGTAAATATTGATGTTATAAGAAAACCGGCAGGCTGTACCTTAGAGGTACCACCTCTAATATCTTTGGTAAATTCTACCATAGAGTAATTCATTCGTAAGAATTATTTTAAGCGATCGTTAGATTATATAGATAGCTGTTTAATCAATCAATCAATCATTAACTTTTTAATAATTTTGTTAATGTATATATTAATATTACATATTGAAGCAAATAAATCTATGGTTTGATTTTATTATTCAAGTTTCTCTCAAAATTATACTACAAGTATAAAAATCCTAATATCGAGGACGAATATCTAGTACAATAATTATTTAAACAAACTTATTTTTACGTTAAATTTTATAATAATTATAAGAAGATACAAGATGAAAGTTTGTTTATTCGATAATTATATATTATAATGATATTGTAAATAAAGTTTTGAAAGAGAAAATAAAACAAAGACCTGCAGAGTTTCTTGTTTGTTCTTGTCGTGAAGGCAAGGTGAGTTAATATCTTTTCTTCCTTATTCATATTCACTTACAAGACTTATGTTCTCTTATGCTTTAATGTCAATAAGTGGCTGTAAAGGTCCTATCTATGTTGACAAGATTATTTGGATATTAATTTTTTTTCAACACAGACACTGTGACACGTTATATGCGACGATGACTTAATGTACTAATAAAAATACATCATGATAATAAAATCATGGGGCGAAAACTCAGTGGCCTTTATAATTGTATCGAAAACTTACAACAAAGGCTCTCATCTGTCACGCGTAAATAATTATTCAATGTCGAAGGCTGTGTCTCATTAATCAAGGGAGAAAAACACCCGGATCGAAATAGGGCAATAGGGCGAGAGGCCATGACCAACTGGCTTGCGACCAGAAGCGGTCCTATACAGCTAAGTAAACACTTAATCGATTATGGTGCTAAACTATGAAATTTCACCCCTGAGTGGCTAACATAAACTACATTTATAGTTAACATCGACAGCATACATTTATGTATGAAAACTATGTACAGCAGAAATGTGAGCTAAGCTAATTTTATTTTTTTCCAATAGATTGTCATAACATCTGTAGCTGTTCAGTGGTATTGTTAAAGAAAACGAAAGGAAACTCATGATAAAGCCACTGTAAGGGTTTTCAGACTGTTAGAGATATGCGGTAATAATCCAAACAATATTTGTACTGGAGTCGTTTTCTAAGTATTGCCGCCTGTATTTTACAAATTTATTTTCGTAAAAGCAGCAGTGTTCGCATTTTAGATGATATCGATTCTATCTGTTTTTTTCAGTTCTCAGTACGGTCAGGTTATTTAAAAAAGAAAAACATTAATTCAAATTTTACCTAATTCGCTAGTGTAATTTAATCACAATGATGAAGAAAAATATTGCAGAATACAGAAAAAAATATGACAGTAAGGCAATATTAGCAACTTACACCAGCACGTAATTGTACCAATTAAGGGCATCTGGTGGCATTGCAGATCGAGCGTATAATACATATTTGGCACTCCGCCATACCAACGGCAGTTTTTGTATAGCCGCGTTTATACTAAATGACATTGCATGTGAAGTTACTACACTAACCGTTAAAAAACATACATTCTGAATAAATATATATTTTTTACCATACTATCGTAAGTGGCATGTGATGGCACTGATTGATTTAGTTTTACAACGTATCCTATACCAACTAAAAGAATATTATTTACATTTGTTTGAAGTGTGGCTATTTTACACGGCTGCCTGAACTGTATTGTACATCTATATGTTTGTGTATTAGCCCTATCATCTGAGTTGATTTAGTTTGTAATTTGTGAAGATAACTTAATTTTTTTATAAATTTATATTTGCAATCGAATTCAATTTCTAATTTTCTAAGTTGTTCTCTAAATAGTAAGAATAGACGCAGGCGCTGCCCAATACCGACTGTTAGTCCACCTTTTTTTTTCTTCCTCAGGAGAGGTGGCTGAGATACCAACGTAACAGGCAAGCAGGGATTCGTTGATTATGTCGGACTCCTGGTTAATCGAGGCGGCTCGACCCAACAGACCGAACGACTAAACTCGGTACGAGGTACGGTTAGCGCTGCCCCATGGGGAGGGCATAAGCGCTAGAAGAGGCGCGGTTCTCCAAAGTGGGACCGGCCTGTATTGACTGGGAACCTACTCGTGGCTAAGCAGAAGGCTGCCGAATAAGGGGAGACAAAAGAGGCGACGGCTCAGACGCCGCCACTTGCAGGTCTAGAAGGTCCTGCGTTAATTGGTTGGGGGGGTCGCTAAGGGCATGTCGCGGTCTATGTGTCCTCTGCTAATATGGACTGTTTAGTCCACCTAGATCCGTACTGCTATTAAAAGCAGAGTTCACAACGCCCTCTACACCGCCAAAGACATACATAAGCAAATGAAAAAATATCGTGCGCACAAATGACGTAGGAGGAAAATAACCTTCAAAAGTGAGGAATTCGACGCATGACATAGACATAGTATAATCACTGCTTTAGTTCACAGTGGATTGATTTACAATAGTCTTTCGAAACTGAACATTCGAACATTAATAAATTTATAATAATCATAGTTAAATTTTATACATCAATACATCTAAATATCGAAATTGGTCTACATACACGAAAAAGTTTGAAACAGAATGCAAACAGGAAACTCCGACAAAGAGCTAATCTATTTGTGACGCTTTTAAAACAGCCAATACGAATTTCGATTTGAATGTGTGTTCAATGACTCGCATTTGCCTGAATAGATTCGACGTTTTCCACACAGCTTATATGCGAATGTTTTCCATAGACTTGAAACGTTTCTTAAATGCCTTATCAGCTTACCTTTTTTTTTCTTTTTTTTTGTTCCCCCTCAGGAAAATGCATTAAGTTGCATACCCCGGCTGTGGCAGCCGGCGGTTATGTGGGGCTCTCCTCCCCAGAAGGGGGAGGCCTACCCACTAAAAACCTCAGGGATGGCCTTCCTCAGGCATGTAGGGAACCCCCGGGAACACCAAGCTACTTCCGGGAACCCCCAGCCTCCGCTCCCCCGCCGATACAGGGATAGCCGATGCAGAGGAACTGATTGTGTGACACGTTTTAGTTGTATTAGTATATATAAATATTACATTTAGGCAACTTGTAGTCATATATTATTACTGTAGAATAATAATATAAACATCAAACATAATGCATTTTAGAACGGAGGGTTAATCCATAAGTGAAACGAAAATATTAATGGAAAAGCAAGAGAAATGTGATTTTTTAACTTATCTAAGATATAATTTTGCATATTTTTTTTATCTATTTATAATTCTTTTCCTTTCTTTAACTAATATTTGAATAATTATTCCACTATTCTTGATGGAGACAAATCCAATAAATAAGTAGATGATCATTTAAATCACTTTTATCGTTCTTGTGTTATTAGTGATGTCGCTAACAAGACTGTTTAATAGATAACAGATATATTAAGAATATAAATAGAAATTACTCTTTGCCGTCTGCCGATAAGTTCTCGTATATATCAACCGGCAATCTGTTCCACAACTGAAAGAGCACAAACGGTAAAGGAATTGAAACAGAATTTGATATTTGAAAGAGGAAAGATTAGAATGTTTGTCACACCTGAACGAATAGCACGAGCATTGAGGTGCCAACGAAATAATATTTCTATTACTTTCAGGGAATTTATTTATTTTTTCCTCAGGAGAGGAAGGCTGAGAATCCATCACAAGGAGCAACGGCAAGTGTCACGGAGGTTATGTTGGACTACCAACTAAACTCAGCCTACAACCATAGAGGCAAATCGTGAGGGCGACCGCTCCTCATTATATGTATATCCGGGCGAGGTTATTATATATCGCCATTATATTATATGTCATTATATATTATTGTCCGGAGAGGGGCGATAGAATTTATATTGATTAATTCGCTAATATAATAGATATATAGAAACCCTACTATCGTGGTATATTTCTGTATCTACTCAATATCCGTATACATCACTGCTGGGCATCGCTATAAATCATTAATGTAAATACATATTGAATTAATGTGATTACTAAACATATAATTGCATTGTGCAAAACAGGCATTAATAAACTACATTATTGTCTTACGCACACCTTCCAGAATAATATACTAGATGTAAAAGGAAATTGTTGAAGGTACAATGTGGTCATAGATTTTAGAATAATAAGCCGTAATCACACCTTATAAACATCCTCACTACGGGTACTATAATAAATTAAATTTGAAACGAGGTGCTATATCATCCTAATTATATAACAAAATATTGCATTGCCGCCTTACCTGGATACATTTTAGATTTTTATAGTTGTTATATTTTCAGCCTATTTCACTAGTTATTCTTTTCCCGACATCTATATTATAAAGTAAAGAAATTTGTGTTCGTTTTAGTTACATAACTTATCAATAGAATCCGGTGGGTAAGAAAATAAATTTGTCTAACTTTCACAACAAGAAACCAAAGCTCTCCTTTACAACGAAAAATGTCAGTAATATAATATAATACCAAAAAAAAAAAATTCTCGTCATCTATAATAAATCATGATCACAAGATTATTAATATATTATCCATTACATATTTAATTATAGAAGTAAGTAACACAATTTATATTCGTAAAATTATTTATTAATTATCATTGCATGACTTATTAGGTGTTCATCTTTGCTTATAATCTAGATAACTACTTATTGACAATTAAGTAGTCTAGTAGGATATCTAAAATTATAAATAACTCAAGAACAGAAAATACGATTAAAATGATCATATATTTATTGGATTCGCCACCATATAGAATAGCTGAATAATTATTGCAATATAAGAATAATCTGGAACAAAAGGGGTAAATGTATTAAATAATTGTATCTAATTACAATTTAAACACGAGCCAGTCAAGTCAAACAAGGTCAGTCGTAACCACAGTGGATGCAATTCGGTCGGAACGTGGAGGTAAATAAATAGGTAATATGTTTATTTTTAATACTATAAATGCACGATTTAAACAAGTGTATTCTTACCATGTGCTTAAATCGTGAAAGTCTTAAATGTTAACGGTGATAAAATAATTCAATGGCCCTCAAATTTTCTTATGTATTCTTCTCGAATAGGTTTTCGCATTTTTTGAACAGATTTTTTTTTCTATACGAGACTTATATACGTAGACATTTGGCACATACCATGTAAAGGTACCTACGTCAATAAGTGCTGATAATAATTCGCAATTTTGACTAGTGTTTTAAGTATAAAATATGATACGATACGATATCAATATTATTTCTAAAATACGGCAAGATTTACTTTAAACACAGGTTGGCAAATAAAGTTACGAATTAAATATAAGAATATTTTTTATTACTATATATTGATAAACAAGCAGACTCCTTACTTGATGGTGAGTGGTCGTAGTAGCTTGACAGATGAACATTCGCAAAATTTACGTCAAATTTGCGAAAAGTAATACGATACGGTTTGAGGTGTCGTTGTAATTATCATAAAGACGTTTATTTTGCGAATGTTCGTCTGTCAAATTCAATTCATCGTTGTCATTTGAGGCTTTCTTATGTCAAAATTAATATCGTTCGTTCGATCGTCCGCTGAAATGTTTTAAACGATAGTAACTAAGAGTAGGATACGACACGACGAAGTCCACGATATATCGAATATCGTTTTTAAGAGTACGCCCACTGATATAGATTCGCTCTTAGGTAAACATGAATGATAGGTTATATTGATAATTTCCGTGGATATGGTCAGAGTAACTGACTCGCAGCTTAACATATTAACAACTCTTAATATTTATTTCATTGATAGGCGGTAACAGTTGTCATAATCATAATTTTGTTAGAGATTAGTTTGTTAAAAAAACAAAAACTTCGGAGGGTATTAAGCTTTTGCTACTTAACATAACATAATGTCTATCAGTCATACATTGTTTCTGAACAGTGTCTGTTGACGGAATAGAGTCGCTCAGCGCTCAGGCGGCGGTTCGAGCAACGGCGCCGGCGTCTACTCTAATCAAGTGCGCCGCTACATGTATCCCTGTAGATTGTTTAAGTTGAAGAGGACGGTGCCTAATTCCTCATAGAATAAACCTGGTTTTCACACACTATACGAGTATGGTAGTATTCTTATAGGTAGAGACTATTAATGTAGATTTTGAAATTCTAAGTCTGAGTAGAGAGGAATACTCAAAACAAATACTAAAAGTGTAATACGCGTGGAAAGTCAACAAATCCTTACATATTCTACTTTAAGGTGACTCGTGTAATATTCCAAATGTTTCGTAACAGTAGCATTAAAATTTCAACTTACAAGTTTTCGTAATCTTATTCTCATTCTTAACCACTCTACAAACTTGGTCTAAGTGAAGTGGGTACGTAAAATTGTGTCACTGTTCCTTAACTTTATCTTGAACCTTTTCTGAATAATTTACATACACAATGTTGAAGGAAAGAAAAATCTTTGCTGAGAGGCCCCAACGAAATGAGGAAATCGCAAAAATTTGTAAAGGTGATTTCTCTATAAGTCCCCTAATATCCGCAGCTTTTTGTGTTATAGGTTTTTTACGTTTCATCTTTAAAGGCTTTTCATTTTAACAAGATTTTGTAGCCTACATTCAAGTGAACAACGTAACGTCTCAAAAGTAAAACTCCTTGATAATACATCTATAATAAAATAAAAATCAATTCTTATTTATTACACAAGAATCCTAAATATTTGTTTTAAGTGAAATGAGCTGTTGCAGTTCTTTTTGGTGAGCATAGACTTCAGATAAATATTTCTAACATTTAGTTTATTCTGTCACTCACATTTAACTGAGGTATTATAGTTAACCAACACAGCCGCAGCGAACTTTAATACATTGTATTCTAGGAAATGGCCTTGTGCTTGGTGTTAATTTCATGATAATTAAGTTGGAAATTGAGAGGCCTATAATTATTAATTGGTATTGCATAGTAGCCTGCAAAGCCGTACATTTCATAACGTCAGTAATCCCAAAATCACGGTCCTAATGGAATCCTTAGAAGATTGCTTTGACGACTGACTATATTTCATTCAGTGAAGTTAATATTCATTCATTCGTAATATCGTGAGAAACAAAACCTCTAACGGTCGCCCTACAAAATCAGGGTTGAAAAACAAATAACTGAAGTATTGCACGTCATTACCGGAAGCCTGGATGGCTGTGCAGATTCCAACATTCTAATGTCAGTCACGTTGCATTGTTTGCGTCTGCCATCTTTTTACGCGGTTTACAGCACCGTAGGGAAAAGGCTGGATAATGGTATTGGTTAACATACGTTGCTATGTATGTTTTAAAATACGTATTTCACCACGCAAAAGTGAACTGTAAGTAAAGTTGCACGACTTTGAATCTCGTATCACGGAAACGAGACTCAAACTCAATTCTTTGCTTAAGAATTGAGTTGAATTGACTTTGACCAAGTTGTAATGAGCATTAATAAAGAAACGATGGATAGAAAGAAAAGGGCATATTAATATATTATATAGAGCGTATTAAAAAGAAAAAGAAATTTTATTTATGCATGAATGACAGAGAAGAAGCTACATTTTGCTTTGAAATTATAAAATAATTTTTAACTTTAAAAAAATACTCTAGGGGATTGAACTCGTGCAGAAATGTATTAATTTTATATCTTTCATTATTTTTAAGCGTCATATGTTACTGAAAAGTTCTTTAGTAATGTGTAAGCAGAGAATCTTCTGAGGAGGGATTACTCCTGTGACAATTAGCTGTTGGATACCACCGCGCCCTGCCTATCCGCGGTTCATTATGCTGATCTCAGAGAAAAGTCCTACCTACTAGCTAAACTCTGCTTATATCTGTAACCCGACTTAAGGCTTGAGGCAATGCCGACTTTACCCAATACCATCGAAACCTTAGGAGACAGAACGATACAGTCTAGCCGTATCAACGTTTATAAAATAAGAGCATCGGCAGCGCGGTGCTCTCATCTCTAACCTTCTAATCGAGACTTACCGTATCTCGTCCGACTCTTCATTATCAATATGTTTTTATACTATATGTCAATAAGTTTTAATTTTTGGAATTTTATATGTTCATTTTAATATTTTATACAGCAAAAAAAGACATCATGAGGTAACCGACATACACCTGTATCGAACCTCAAACATGTTTGTGAAGTCGTCTAATCCGCAGTGAGCCAGCATATGATTGAATAAGACCTAATAATATGAACTATTACCCCTCGGTGGGAATTTATGTATATATGTAAGTTGTGACAATGATTTTATTATAAAAATAAATAACAATTACAAAAATATCATCTACCGACAACGGAAGAAAAAGATACAGGCTCTGACCTACCCGTATGGGGCCAGCGTGGTTTACTAAGCTACTAAATTAGAGTAAGCTCCAGTTCCTCCATGAAGACGTATATGAGTTGCTGATTATATTCGCACGAACGGATGAAAAACTCATTACAATTATCCATTTAACCGTACAATTTGCTGCACAATTTGTCGCGTTACGCTTCACAATACAATATCCTTAACTTGAAACCAATGAATAAAAAGCCCCTTAAGCTACGTTTAAGCTTCAGCGTAAATGAGGCGGAAACGTTTCGCAGGTGATTCACAGAAGGATTCACACCGATGCTGCGGAATAACGTTCTTTTTCACGGGCAAAGGTTCGTAAGCTATAGATCTCTGTAGATATAGACTTGACAAAAATAGAAATTCCGTAAAACCAAAGTTTTCAATTTGCCTTATTTGTTCCCCTTGCATGTGCTATCCGACCATTAAAATCATTTCTGAATTCTTCCATTCTCTAAGCCACAATACTCTGGTACACATCGAACATAACTATCGTATAGAATTTTGATAGAAGTCTTTCAAATACAACTCCACTCAACTCTTTCTCGTGATTGGTATTGGTCTTAGCACATTTTTCTTAACACCATATTTATAAATAGTTCAAATACACACATTAACATAAAATAGATAGCGGTTAGAATTAAGACGTTAAGTGTTTTGCCTATTCACTAAAACGAAATATATATAGTTCGGAAAAATGTTAATTGTGTAAACGAAATATTAATTTAGTGTTGATATTTGAAAGAAGCAGATAAAAATTAGACCTTTCGGGTTTACAGCCTGTTCTTCTCGAGGCAGCTCTTCTAATTTCTCTGGCTTCTCCAAAGTTTCTAGCCAAATTTAACCTTGGAAATTATTCTCTTACAAGATCTCGAGGCAGCATTGAATTTGCGTTTCATATCAGAAATATTTGGATCTTTATTGACGGAGGCCGCGGTTCAAGGTCCTGTATGCGACCTGCAAAGCAGTCTAGCCTTTTTACCGAGTCGATTATACCACTGTTGTTTCTTTGGCCACACAGTTACTAATGAGTTCGAAATAAAACATTCCATACCGTGTCAGCGACAGCAGCTACGGAGGCATCTGGACCCTCTGATATCATACAAAGCTGCCTTCACAGGTACGATACGTAAAATTCACGCAATCCATCCCAATTTGCTGACTTGTGCTGCCACACGCGACGAATGTTTGTTGTCCGAGGATTCGGCTGCGCGCGTGGTATCTTGGTCCAAATGAGACAGTGGGCAGACAAACCGAAGAGTACATTCACTGTGATGATATAGCCGTCCAGACGTATAGTCAGCAGAAGATCCAGTAAAGAGTTCGCATGGTTCTCAATATCAGTTATTCTCGTTGGAGAATGTACCAGTTGTGAGAAACCATGGGCCAAAGCAAATGCGTGAGCAGACCTCCCCGCGTAATCAGTAGACTGATTTTTCGGAATGACAGGCATTAAAGTCTCCTAAAATCATCAACTCCGCGAAGGGGTACCGCTCTACAATTTTTTCATTCGTCAATTGCAGATGCTCAAAGAGTCTGTCTGTAGTCTACGCGTGTGCCCATAACACTGACAGGTCCGTAGCTTCCAAATGACGGAGACGGCGGCAGCAGATATCATCCCAGATCAGCATGCATACACCGGCTCGCCTTATGAACTTTTGCTTCAGCTTCTATCCGGAATACAGAAAGTGTGTTGCATCGGCTAGGCAAGATATCTGCGTCTTCGTGAGAAACAATAAAGTCGGCTACGTAGTCTGTAGGTGGACTGTGCTTAGACTGACGTGAAGTCCTCTGATGTTGCATAGGTCCACATCCTTAGAAAGGGGAGCCGCTGGTAAACGGTGTTTCTTATTGATTTTTCCTTTCATTTTGCAGAGGGGCTAATAGGTTTAAAGAGGATTCGTTGTGCCGATGGTTAAGATTTTGCGATTGCAATTTGCAGTTTTGCGTTGCGAACTGACCAAAGACCTCCTGTAACCGCCAGGTCCACCCCGCTCTACTCCTCCGGCACGATTGCCAGAACAGATTTTTTTTGAGTTTAGGCAGTTCAGCCTCCCAGGAGGGAGATTAACTGATCTCTGAGTTTGGGAACTCTACTGACCTTCGGGCGGCCAGTGACCAGCCGTTTCACTAGGACCCCCTGACCGCTGCGCCCACACTCCGCACCTACACTGGTCAGTGGCCGTATTATGTGCACCACCCGCCCCCCACCATCTTCACAAGGAATCCTCAGGAGCTCTGGATACCTTACTCACAGCAGGAACACAAGACCGCAAGAGAGACGTGTTGTGTTATTAAAGCCTTCTACTATCGCGTTATTGAAGTTTTCCTTTGTCGTAATAACAAAATTTACATTATTATGATTTGACAATTACAACTCCTCAGTTGAGATTGAACATTTGAAGTTGACTTCCCCTTAATGTGATATTACTGTTGAAGGAGTTTAATGCAACAGTTTTCGTGGAAAAAAATACAAATAACTAATTATTCTATTCAAAATGAATTTTTTAATTTCATCTAAATGTGATTTGACGAAATTGAATCACGATCTGTCTACATATTTTAAGTCTATATTAAATAGCTTACTTGGTTCGCATTGCACATTGGCATTCGGTCAACGAAGGAATTTGGCAGAACGCCACGTGACTGTCGGAACCCCTATTTTTTAAATTATTTAAACTTTATTGCATTTTAAGTTGCTAGATTCACAAAGTTTACGATAAATATTTTAAGTTTTGCCAAAAATTAAATTTGATAGGTTTATATGCTATAAGTTTGCGAAGTATACTAAAAACTTTATCTTTCACCAAAATTGAACAAATCTTCAAAAAAAAACTATTATACTTCCTAATTGTGTAATTGCTATTTGGTGGCAAAGGAGTAAGTTTCCCATCACATAATAAGTTGAAGCTGCAATTGCATTAGCACAAATCGGTCGCTGTCTTGGAGAGAATAGCCCTTTTCAAGTTTTGTTTGTACAAATTAAAGCGCTTAAGGAAGAAATGAAGTCTGAAAGCGAGACAGATATGGTAATAGGCGGATACGGATACAAATGAACTCTACTGAGATGATGGTGTGCGACTGTAAAATTTTATCTAATTTAGAAGACACTATTGCAAACGAAGTTTTTGCATTCGTAATTTTTGTCCTTTTTGGCATTGGTACTTTTTGTACCTCGGAGCACATTTTGTCAAAGAGCCGACAGAGAGTGAAAACAAAGGTCTTTTATTTCACTAAAAAGAATTCTAAAGTGTTTATTTACTTTCTGATATCCAGATTCTTAAAATGTTTCAAACAGTAAGTTTTCACTACACGAACAATATGTATTTTGTATGTAGCAAAACTTTTGCACATGAAGTCTTCGCGTAAATATTTTTCTAAGCGTAGGTACCTTGTTAATTTTATCACGCAACACATAGGGTTGCCTGGATGAAATCACTCTGAAAGTTAATACCATATTTGTTTTTTTTTAATTTATATTGTGTGTTTTATTATTTGTGTTTTATGTTCAATAAATAAATATATTGTTGTTAACAAGAAGAGATCTCTGTCTGAGCTAACTGCACTTTTGTATGTGTTATTTCTTCTTATTGTGTAAAGTATAACTATATTAAATTATAATGCCATAATAACCGCATAAAAAATCTGTCTTTCTATTGAGATTTAAGAATGAACTCTTAAAATACATTGAAGTAAATTCAAGATGGTGGTTAAATGCTACGGTAAGCATGTACCATTTCGTGTATCGTACTGTGATTATGCTATTGGGTCAGAGCTTAGAATCAATAGTATTTCAGATGTTATAAAATATTACCCGTCGAGACGGAAGCTGCTGAAATGATGCACATAGCAATGGTATACGTAAAATTGTAAGAGAAAATATATATTTTTCTGTGGTAAAAATTACTCTATATCCTTTCCCGGGTAACAAATTATCTTTACCAAATTTTATAAAAATCGGTTTATCAATTTTCACGTGAAAACGTAACAAAATGTATGTCTATCAAGATTTATTTTAAATGTTTTGTTATTTTTGTAACCAGAAACTAAAAAAAACATAACAACAAAACCCTAGTTGATTATCAGATTTTTCTCGCCAATTTTCCTCCCTTTAGATGTTGAATTTTCAAAAAGCCTGAAACAGGTGTTTACTCATTTGCCAATAGAAGTTCGTCTTCTAAGTTTCGAATAAAATAAAACTATATATCAGATTTGGAATCAAGTCCACTAATCTTTTATATATTAAAAAGATAAGACTTAATATCGATTGTCTATTTTTTTAATTTATTTATCGATACCTTTTAAAAAACATGCCTATTCGTATTGAAACCTATGTGACGTGGAGAGACACTCGTTTTTATCACCACACAATGTCAATTGTTAATTTACATATTTGTACAAAACAAGCGTTTATTTTTTGTTGCTGTCGGTTTACTTAGAATTATATCCTGAGCTTGTACTGATATAATATTAAGGGACTCGGAAATAGAACAAGTATAATGCTGCCAGTTACTTACTAGTTTGCACGAGACCGGGCGTTATATCCGTTAAGACTATGCTCACCAAATCTTAGCTAGATTGACGGACAGAACAGCCGTTTTTATATTTATCAAGCAAACAACCTTTTAAACCAACAACAGAGGTAAACAAATAAATCAATCATTAATGCGAGTAAATATAGGTACCATTTTTAGATGGTAAAACGTTTATCCCGCCACTAAGAATATCTAAAAAAAAATCATATTGAAATTTTCGAGAAAACCATAATATACACGTCCAATTATATCCCAACACCTGGTTACCCCAATCATTCGCTTATGACGACACTGGCCAGTCCCTGGTGTAGCGTTCAGCTTGACTACGCCAGCAGCTACCGCAGCACACAGCTGTACTGGGAAACTACGAAATACACGATACGATGAATTTACATATTTGAACTGTTACGTATAGAAAATACTTTTCAGTATACTCCAAATGAGAAATCTACATCGATATATATGTACTACGTACTAGATTCGCCCGCCCGAACACTCACTACGTTCCAGTGAAGTGCAGTGGGCGTACTCTTAAAAACGATATTCGATATATCGTGGACTTCGTCGTGTCGTATCCTACTCTTAGTTACTATCGTTTAAAACATTTCAATAGACGATCGAACGAACGATTTTAATTTTGACATAAGGAAGCCTCAAATGACAACGATGAATTGAATTTGACAGACGAACATTCGCAAAATAAACGTCAAATTTACGATAATTACAACGACACCTCAAACCGTATCGTATTACTTCTCGCAAATTTAACGTAAATTTTGCGAATGTTCGTCTGTCAAATTCAATTCATCGTTGTCATTTGAGGCTTTCTTATGTCAAAATTTATATCGTTCGTTCGATCGTCCATTGAAATGTTTTAAGCGATAGTAACTAAGAGTAGGATACGACACGACGAAATCCACGATATATCGAATATCGTTTTTAAGAGTACGCCCCCTGGGTAGACTCTGCCCCTCGTTCAGTGAGTCGTCGCCATTCGCGCAGTGTGCATCGCTCATAGGCCAACAATAAACATAATTAAAACAGTGATTAAATAGTAAACCTGAACAAAAATAATTATTGAAAATTTAAGTGAGTAAAATATCTAGTTGTTTAAGTGGAAATAATGATAATAATATTATAATTATACAACGTAAACAATATTTTCTATTTATTGACGCCGCGCTGGCACGTGCTTGCTAAAATCATAGAGTAAAGCCATATATATGTTCCTCCATTCCTAAGCGTACGCGGCGACTTTAGGTTAATATATGTATAGATGGGATGATTATAAAATGTTTAGGTCGTAATTTTTATATTGTTTAGTACAAATTTATATAGAAGTAATAATTAAATAAAGTCCTACTATTTTGTTTTCTTTTATGTTGCCATTCCTTCTATTATTAAACATAATAAGTGTATGAGGTACCTGCGGTGAAAACTCGGCAAAACGTCATAAGTAAGCGGCGGTTACGACGTTTTGGTTGAACGAAATCTATACTTCGACAAGCGGACCAGCAGTTGTATTTTTTCTATGGTCAGACGAGGTCACATAGATTTAGCGATCTAGCTGATTATAGTTCTAACATTCACCAGTATTTGAACACACTTTTTCCTTTAGTGTTCTTGTCTATCGGTAGAATATATGTCAATGGAAATCTAGTATTTGAGAGCTTAATTAGTTGCTACTCATATCCCATAGTTGCTTAAACGTCATTTGTTATTGTTTGAACTGACTAATGAACTATGTGTACAAAAGTCATTAGTTACAGATGTGAACGGAGGAATACTTTATTGCATAAAGAACATTGCCTGACAATACTGAACAATACACAAAAGGCGACTTTTTTTTTGTTCCCCGTGAGGAAAATGCATATATAACATTATTATGTATTTATATATTTGAGATTATAGTCGTGTAAGAGTTTATCTTTATTTATTGGATTTTATTATTACAATAATATACATTTATTGTACTTTTTATTATTACATACACATATATAATTTATTTAACTAATCATAGTCTTACCTGTATTCCTAATTGAAGTAAGATGTTCCGTTTGTCTAAATAAACAATTAATAGTGCTCTTATTTCGTTTTTGTAAAAACAAACTCAATATTGACTCAATATTGAGGATATGCAATTGTTTAGTTAAAGAATGAATCAGACTGTGGTAGTAATTGCGTTCTATAAGCAAACTCCTTGTAAGGCCCGCTTAGGTCCATAGCGGTTGTGCCAGATTCAGATACAGAGGGATTCTAGATACGTTGTTGTCTAAACGTAGAACGTATAGACAACAACGTATCTAGAATCCCTAAACAAATAGAAAAACAGAGTGCCAAGAATACACAGTAGCATTATTAAATAAAGCCCCTTGTCGATCCCGAATCCCCGCGTAATTTAGTGCAGTTCTGAGCTGAGTGAGTGTGATCAAATCAGAATACAGCCACACAGCATCTTAACTTCTTGTTCGTCTTTGTTTGTTTTTTTTAGGCCACTGTCTCATTTTCCACATGTTTCACATATACGAGCAAAGTCGCACTGTGCAGTAAGCACAGAACACAGAAAGAGGTTAGAATGGCGAACATGCATCGTTTGTACGGGAGCCGCTGTCGCCAGTTTAAGAAGCCAGCGCTGCGTCTGTAAAGTCACGCATACCAATCAGGAGAAGTACGCATCGCGCGATAACGAACTGAACCAATCACAGCACTGCACTCACCAGATTCAAATAATTCCGTCTAAAAACGATATTATTACCTTAGTGATTGACAAAAATGAAAAATTATCGATATAAAATGTCGATAGCAAATTTAATATTACAAATATTTTCAATACTGAAAACGAAATATTACATTCATGTAGGTATTTAAAATTTAATAATTAATTTTATCTACCCTAATGTTGTAACATTCTACTTATTTTCCCATACTTGATTTATAATTACTACTGTTATAGCGCAGACAACAAAACACTCAATTTAAGCAATTTCACATGATGGTATAATATCCACATCGATATCGTAAAATCTCATTATAACATCAATAAAACGCGACCAATTAACCTGGCGAGCCATATGTCAAAATCCTCAGACAAGTTGTATTAACATTTTATATTAGGCTGACTTTTGAAAATAGTTGGATTATACGTGAAAACTGAACAGCGCGCGCTCGCTCTTGATCGGCCCTGCGCGCGCAGCTGGGCTCTCATTGGTTAGATTTTAAGGCGGCAAGTTCACTGTAACAATACACGTACGCGGGAATTTAATGTTTCGCAGTGTATTTTGTTTTACACAATTTATTCAAATTAAAAGTAAAAAATGGACAGCGACGATATCTGTACGCCTCCGGATATTCTGGAATTGGCAACAGAAATAACTAATAATCTTTTGCCAGAAAAATCTAAAAAATTATATGAAAAAGAATATAATAAATTTTTGGCATGGAAGATCGAAAAGAAAACTACATCATTTTCTGAAAATGTTATTCTTGCGTATCTCAAAGACCTCTCCGACAAATTCAAGCCATCTTCTATGTGGGCTAAATATTCTATGCTCAAGTCCACACTGAATATTTACAACAATATTGATATCACGAAGTATTCAAAAGTCATAGCGTTCCTGAACCGCAATTCAGAAGGACATAAGGGAAAAAGTCCTTGACGTTTACATCAGGTCAACTGAAGATGTTCCTGGACGATTCACCAGATATTTTATCTTTTTGAAAAGGTAAGTGTATTTTAGTTCTGTTATTTAATCTACCTAGTACTTACGTACTACACACGCAAGTTATCTAGACACTCCGTTTTTAAGCGCTTTGTGTATAAATTAGGTAGTAGGTACCTATACTTTACTACTTCATAATTCATAGTTTTTGCTTTGGCTATGTACCTCAAGCTTATTATATCGTTTATTGTTACAGGTTGCACTAATATTCGGCATAATGGGGGCATGCCGAAGGCAAGAGCGATGAAGTCTCTAACATAGACGAAGGTACAATCATGGTGAAAGTTCGAAAACAAAAATCGGGTGGGGCTGTGCCGGGGCACACGGCCGTTGGTTTTAACGTGAAACGTCTATGTTAGCGAATCGCTTTTAAAGTAAAGATTGAATGAAAACAAGATTGACGGTGTTTTAAGTATTTTAATAAAGTTTCTCGCGGAGTTGGCGTTTTTTTTCGGCAGCGGCTTTGCGACGTTCCCGAAACCATCTCGCTCGCTCGGCGCCGGACATTGGGGTACCTGTGTGTGGCCGATAGCCCCCTCTTTCTAATGATAGCCGTGATTTATATTTCTGGCTGGCTCTTGCACGAGCTGAGGCCGACATAGCAAATGTTTATATATTTACGATCACTTTTTGGTTATTTTAAATATAAATACTGTCCAAATTACACTAATTTTTGGATAAATCAATCAGTTTAAATAAACTTAACAAACACACGAAAGAATCACCGTGCTATAAAGTCGGAGTCACGAGTAACACTGAATAGAAACAAGCGAGAGCGCCGGTTTCGCAAAGTTAACGCGGTATCCCCCCCCGCCGCCCCGCTCCACCCCTACACGAATTCAATGTCAAAACAGCGAGCTGACTATATAAGTGAAATATTCACACCACATTTTTGTTTCTAAGACTAATAGTTTTTTAATTATTAAGGTACGATGATATAGAACCTTTTCGTTACGGTCCACTTTTAAACCTGGTACCCGTATGTTTCGGCGCGATTTTAAAGACGTTTCACGTCAAAAACGAAAATAGATCGTTCTTTCGTTGTGACGGGCAACTGCTATGCCGTATGTAAAAAATATATGGAACTTCGACCCACCCCTGTCAAAACCCTGCCTTTTTCTTGAGCTATAGATCGGGGAAGTGCGTTGATCAAAGAACTGGTATTAATAAATTTGGTGCTCTGGGAAAAACTATCGCAAGTTTTTTGAATCTGCCTAACCCAGCGTTGTACACGGGGCATTGCTTCCGGCGCACCTCGGCGACCCTTCTCATAGATAGCGGTGGTGATTTGACCGCACTGAAACGGCACGGGGGGTGGAAGTCTTCTACTGTGCTGAAAGCTACATTGATGAGTCTTTAATGAATAAAATTCAAGTCTCAAATACGATCTTGAACAGTATAGAAAACAAGACGAATGAAGTGATTATAAAATATTCCGACTCCGTCTACGAGCTCTACTGCTTGCCCCGCGACCGCTACAGCTACTGAATCATAATTAACATTAACTTTCAAAATTGTACCATCCAAAATTTGAACAATTATTATAAATAAACTATTGTCAGCTTTTACTCTTGTTGTTTGATAATTGCATTAGTGAAGATAAAGTAGTGTATGCAACTGCATATAACACGGGTATTAAAACACTCGTTACTATTATGAAACTCGCTGCGCTCGTTTCATAAACTCACACTCGTGTTTTAATACCCTTCATTATATGACAGTTGCATAAACTACTATAATTGTATATACCTATACTATAATGATGAAACAAACTTATTAAGTGAAATAGATGTAGGTTGGAAGCAAAGTAAAACTATTTTCTGTAAATCTTGTTTCCATAACAAACATATACAGGCACTTTATATGTGTGCGATAGGACATTTTTCCGACATGTTCATACATTTTGCGATTTTGCAGTGGCTATCTTTTTCACAATTTTATAATTTATTATGCCCTAGCTATCTGTAATATCATTCATTTAATACATTTACATATAGTATGCCCAAATTCAATAATAGTTTTTATATATTAACGTATTTTCCCTAAAATCTTATACTCAATCTCAATCTCTTTTATTGCTTACGCTACTATCTTGTCTAAGGGTTTTTAATCAATATATGTATTATTATTACATACTATATGCTTTCTTCCTGCTATGGGAACCTATTCTATATACTTTATTTATTTCCTAAGCTAAAACTTATCTTTATTTATCAACTATGCTTAGTGCTATTCTTACTATTATTTCCGTTTAATATGTTTTATTACTATCTTAATTCTATTATTTTATACATTTTTATTTATTAACTATTCTATCCCGAACACATATTTTAAATTAATTTGATGATAATCTTGAATCAGTAATTTTTTCTTTTTTTTTGATATACCGTACATATACATGAGCCAAACTGGAACATGTTCTTTCAGTGTAAAATATCATAAATTTTTTAAATAACAGCAAAAGCAAGAAGCCTGTTTCGCCGTTTTCACCTACTAAGACCCCTTAAGTGGTGCCTTGCAGCCATTCGTAATAAATTAGCGCAGTCGAAGTTGACGTCTGTCAATCGGAGCCATAATTACGACAGCTATTCACAGTTTCGAGAATATATACCAAAATATTACAATAAAATTAAATTTTAGAACAATAAAAACCGTTAAAACAAAAACGTAGGTAGGGTAGGCTCGAGCCCCTCGGTGGGGACGTATGTGAGCTGTGATGATGATATGAATTATACATGTATTTGGACATATTAATAATATTTCCACGGTCGCACACACCGATTAATTCGTTTAATAAAAGTATACTTTAAATTTAATTAAAACTTAATAAATACTTGAACAATCTTCCAACAAATGTTCGAGTTTATCCCACAATCATTTACTCCTACCAGAATATTAAAAAAAATAATTATATTTATCGAAAAACATAATGCGTACGTTTTTTGGTAAGCACAGCACTATGGCCTTTTACTACGTTTATTGCTGTTATTCAAATGCGTCGCTACCGAATTCAGTGTACTACATTACGCGCTCTGAGTAATGTAATTAGACGCATGCGCGTACATAGCCGGCAATGTATTTTTTAGAAAAATATTATGTGTCTTATCGTTACGATCAAGCTTTGATAATTTTTTTGTAAAACGTTAGTTATTACGATCAAATTTGCTATTTACCGATGAAAAGATATTCCATCTTTAGCTACACTTGAGACCTGACTTCTTGCTTTGCAGGTAATTACAGCACAAGTAGGCATTTTCATTAATAAACGTGCAGCACTTCGTAAAACACTCTCCGTGATCACTCGTGACTGACTAAGCAACGCGTTCGCATTATTGGCCACAGTCATGATCATTTGATCATAACTGTGGCTCGCGTGCCACGCCTACATAGCCGTTCTAACCTCTTTCTGTGTTCTGTGGCAGTAAGTATAATAAGAAATACCAACTTCGTAGAGATATTGATGGGCAATCAGCATCAGAGCGGGCCAAGTTTCGAAGACTTCCACACTTCAAATGTGTCTTATTATGGGTATTTATAATATGGCATCTGTATATACGGGAATTCTTTTGCAATGTTTAAGTTTTGTTACGTAAATTAGTAGAGTAGAGTAAATTATTTATGTATTCAAATTTATCACTATTTTCTGGAAAATATTTTTCTTTTACGTATCAGTAATAATAATAATAATTCATTTAATAAGGCAACTTATCCTAATTACATTAAAAATTAATAATTTAACTTTAATCTCAACCTTAACTTTGAATTTAACCCACATTAGCAACCACGTTTTTAGATAAAATGGAAAAAAAAATTTTTTTGTTATTTCACTATATACACCCCTAATAAATTAAAAATAAAATTATAATATTATTTAATTTAACGATCATTTATTAAATTAAAAGGAAAATATAATAAAATAAAATAAAAAGTATTTTAAAAAATCAGATTACTATTTGGATGTACATATTGATATAAAATAATTTTATTTTTAAATAAAATTAAAATGTTGTAATAGCTATTAACTCAATAGAATTCAGCCAAGAAAGTTCAGCCCTAAGCATTTATCGAGTATCAAATTGATTTGTGTGTCGAAAATCTGTGCTCCAAATAATACGAGTATGTTAAGTAGGACACTTCTCACAATTTGATAAGTGTTAGTAAATACAACATTTAGTCCTTAACATAAATAAGTAGAAAATAAGACTCACAAATTTAACCGGTCACAGTTTAACCATATTTTGAGGTCAAAGCAACACGGTTCGTTTTTCAATTCATCTGTATCATACGTCATCTCTGCAGTGACATTTTTAACTTTCATATCTATATAATCCATTCATAGGAAGTCTGCAAATACTGTTATGTCCGTTCAGACTAACGTCCGTAATTTTTTTGGTAATTTGAAGTTCATTCCTTCTCATTATCAAACTAACTGGTGATCCTAGTCTACAGATACGAGGTACATACCCACTGTGAAAATCTTCTCCAACTAACAGAAATAGGTTATTAAGAAAAAGGCTTAATTGCAAAGTCTTTTTAAAATGGTCAATCTGCTTTTGTATTTTAGGAGATCCCATCACACTGCCTACATCGCGGCAGTCAGGTACATATATGTTAGTGAGTTATACGGTTTGATACCATGACCAAATAAACCAATGATATAAAAAAAAAAACATCCGTTATGGAAATAAGATCTCCAAATATATTAACAATAACACAAGGGTGATGTTGGTACAGTTTATAAAATTGTAATTTAACAAAAGTAGAACAAAGGAAGCACCTTATCTAATTATTATGAAGCAAAAAAGACAAATGAATTTTCTGACGAAAATATATTTTTGTTTAAAGTGAAATAGGAAAAAAACGAGGCACAGGTAAATTCATTTTTGGTAACGGCGTAAAATAATGGACCGTCTTTAGAGTTTGTTATTTAAGAATTATATCTAATAGTGTAATATATTTTCCCATTTTAAATGTTAACTTGCTATTTGTCAGCCTAGATAGTCTTTATACGATTTTAAATAACAGTTCCTTTCAACACTATGTAACAGCGTAAGTTTGTCTCTCTTATTTCTGACTGCATTAAGCAGTTCTTATTTGAAGGGTAAGAAAGGTTTGAAGGTATATGGCAATTAAATTATTAGGCATTTTAATGATTATTTTATTTAAAATATAAACTATAAACCATAAGCGACATATTCACAAACATATCGTTTTTCAACATCAATAATAAACTACGCTATTATTTCATAGGTCTACTGTGTGAAGTATTCTATTTGAAAGAAACAGCATGGCCTTTTTTGTTACTTTTGCTGTCATTTAAATTATTACATAAGTTTTATGTCAATACCAACTTGATACATCTACAAGTTCTCGAGTAAAAATAATTGTTATAATATTTAATAATGCAAATAAAATATTTTTCTACTATTATTGACAGCAACCAGCCAACCAGCAAATAAGCAATTATTTAGGATGATGACATCGCAGAAATATCTTAAATTCTGTAACTTTAAAGAAGTTTGTACTTGAAATCTTTTGTGCGGTAGTTATATGAAAATAAATGTTATACTGTAGATCATAAAATGTAGATTGTATCGTCAAAATTATAATAACTTAAATTCAGATGTGATAAAAAAATACACAAGTTAGTATTTTTATACCACTACAATTTGGGGTTGACTTATTATGTTAAGTACGACAACAATTTTGGAATAAAATAAAGATTTAGACGGTTTTACAGTTTGTATTTTTTAATTACGTCAGTCGAAATCTAGAGAGCAAGTGCAGAAGGTCATTGGATGATGTAATATATTTAAACGGTTTAACATTCATTTATAAGTTGTGTAACTATAACTAACATTTTGTTTTATGTGTACAATATACATACATTGTCTAATTTTAGTTAATACATTTCTTATATCTTTAAAATAGAAATTACGCTTAATTTTGCTACTTTTCATTTCGAATGCAAGGAAAATAAAAAATAGCTTTTCTAATAAAATTTATTAATAAAAATACTCCTGACATGAATAGAACCTATTTAAAATTAATTGTAACGTTAGTACAATTCGAAAAGTGTATGTTTAAATTTTTTCACAAGTATTTATAAATTTGGAACACATCGCGTTACCTTTTACTGGCCATTCAGCCAAATACTTTTATTATCATTGTACCAAAGATTGTATGTACGTAACCTAATTCAAGTCTATTTTTAAAATTTTACTTTCCGCCCTAAGGAGGGAAGTAAATAGTATGAGCATTTCCCGCCCGCTGGTGGGAACTAGCGTTTTCCTCCCAATATTCAGATCAATGAAACGCTCCTTTCCGAGCATGAGGAATGAATAGAATTATATTATACCTACTAATCATAAAATAGAAAACCTGAGTATGTATATTATACAGATGTTAACACAAACAGTTTGCAATTGCAAGTAGTGCATACAAAACAACGAAACTGGTTACTAATAGCAAATCAACAAAAAATCTAAGTGTTATATTGTGTCAAAGTTCATTAGCATATCCATGCAGTGCACTTCGTGCTAACAACCACACAGTAAGACAAACATTCAAACAGCAATTAATCACTATAATCACAACATTGTTATATGATAAAATAACTATAGACATAATATTTACGGCACTCTTCAACAATATATGACTTGTATATTCTCAGTAAATAACCAACGCATCATTCAGGTGAGCCACTTACCAGACGTAGTGGAGATATCTAAAGGCAACTGTTATCGTATTCTTTATGTGCTAAAGTTGAAAATGAGTTGCGCGCTTTATCTATTTGTTGGAGAAAAACGTTTGAAGGAGCCAGTTATTGGAACAATGAGTGTCAATTGATATACGTAATGTATGTGTGTGACATTCTAAAGGATCTATCGAAAATGCTGGATATAACATTTTTTCCCTTAAAGACAACTTACTCATAGGAGTACTATGGGATGTTTGTGAGTACTATGGGATGTTTGTCCCATAGTACTCACAAATTATTATATTTTTATTTATTATTATATTAACTATGGGACGCAAATGTTTTTGGGTTTAAAAAAATATTATTCTTATTTGACAAAATGGGATATTTTATTCATATTTTATAATGATTTCCTTTAAAAAAATATGACAATGGTATAACCTAAGCAATGTAATAGAAATTAAGGCATCATAACAATTTAAAAGTAGCGATATACTAATATTACTTGAAGTATTTCATGCTCCTGTTTAATGTAATACAATTTAGAATATATGTACCTATATTACCAACAAATAATTATATATATATATATATATATATATATATATATATATATATATATATATATACACATATATATATGTATATATATATAAACTATTATTATGATCAAGGTGTTCTGAAGTGACAATAAACAACTATGAATATAACTTCAATATTTTCATAGTTCATAAGCATTTATAAAAGTAGTAATAAGTGTGGTTGCGGATTCGATTATTATTACAGCATGCTTAATAAGAAATTTAGAAGCTTAATTAACAATAAAAATTAATAGACATACTGTAGTGTACTGTGACTTTACAGCTTATGATATATGTAAGCAAAGCACACTATATTTTTGTAGGGGTTTCACATTTGCTGCGAGTCTCACAGGAACCATATGTATGTACCTATAGTGACTATAACCACTTACCATCGTAGGCAAAGACTACTTGTTTGTCAATAACTCTTATAAAAAATAAAGAAATGCAGTTATTTAGAATAGCAATATTTACTAATAAAATCATACTCAATATGGCGACTCCAATGAAATTTTTTATCTATTGTTAATCCAAAGTTTTCAGTTATGTGTATGCGCCACTAGATCTTTATTCTTATATGTTTGTTAGACGGAGACTTATTTAATATTATCTTGTTGAAACTATAA
This sequence comes from Scirpophaga incertulas, assembly GCA_036419045.1. Lineage (NCBI taxonomy): Eukaryota > Metazoa > Arthropoda > Insecta > Lepidoptera > Crambidae > Scirpophaga > Scirpophaga incertulas. The sequence goes on along the minus strand of CM071630.1, from coordinate 14,153,101 downwards.
TCATAAGAACAAGAAAAAAACACCAACTCCAAAATATTACACACTTACTAATTTGCACGCCCAAAATTATATTCGGTAAGAAGTACCTTAATATGAAGAATATTGTTGTGTTATCCTCAGTACAACATCGCCTTCAGAGAATCAGTTCAATCAAAATCGGCAGAGGATACGTAGATCGCGACATGTCCTTAGCGATCCCCCTAATCAACTAACGCAGGACCTTCGAGACCTGCTAGCGGCGGCGTCTGAGCCGTCGCATCCCTTGCCACCCTCTTCAGCAGCCTTCTGCTTAGCCACGTGTAGGTTCCTTTCAATATAGGCCGGAGCCACTTTGGTATACCGTGCTTCTTCTAGCGCATATGCCCTGTTTATAGGGCAGCGCTAACTGTACCTCTCCTGAGGTGTAGCTTTCTGGCACGTCAAGACATAGGGTCACTAGGACCAACGGCTTAGGCTGACTTTAGTCGGTAGGTCTGTCGGGTCGAGTCGCCTCGATTTGCCAGGAGTCCGACATAATCACCGTAGCACTTGCCGTTGCGGTGGTATCCATGAGGATTTTCCAGCTGTGTTATCGTAGCTCATTATTAAAATATCATCGTTATAACTACCCTAAGTTATGTTATCCTCGTTATAAGATGTTACGATATTGCAGCTCGATACTTCACTAATATCAACAAGCAAGCAATACTATAAAATACAATTCAGTTCATTAAATTTGCTTTGTCTATTTTTGAAACTTAACTGTTATGAACTCGTAATTTTAATTGGACGAATAAGAGAAAGAACTGTAACTATTCAAATATAGCATACAATAGTGGAAACTATAAGTATGTTGGTTATAGTAATTTTACAAAACAATATAGGTATGCTTATTGCAAGAAATGGCTGGTAGCTGGATTAATAATTCATCTGAATTTCGACCATGAAATATAGAAAGGCTTTGTAAAACCTATTTCAGTGCGGCCGCGACTCGTTAGATAAATTATTATGTGGTCTGTCATAGACTAATAAATCGAATAAAAACTTTGTATGTACTTAATTTTTTTTTGCACGATTAATAACCGTTTATTAATTCTACTTTGTATTCCATTAATAAATATGACACGTTTCGTAAAAAAAATACTAAAATTATATAATAAGCTGAATATAATTAGGTTAGGAGGAGAGCAACGTCGTGATATATTTTTAAAATATTATATATTGACAAGTTACAGTGTTCAGCAATTTTGCTATTTTCCTTTATTAACATGAATGACAGAAATAATAGAATTTGGCAATATTAATATTATATCAAAAAATTTTTTTGCTTATCTGACGTATCTTTTGGCGTATCTGCTGCATGGAAATTGTAAAATTTATTTTCAGCTCCAATAATCGAACCCTATTTGCCTCTCGAATCGAAACCTACATATTTAAGCCACCTAGTTTTAATAAAATAATTAAAAGCATTTTCAGACAGAATACACCTACAACAAAATATACCTTAGAATGTACGCTTTATACACTGATGAAAAGCAAGTTGGTTTATAGAATCACTTCCTTTTCAAGTAATTATTACCTATCATAGCGATCAAAATGTAATTACAATTTGATCGCTATTTGACTGTCTCGTGAAATTTCGGATGAAATTTGAGCTTAATTTTCTCATGATGTCTCTTAAATTTTCTAATTCACGAACAAGTTAACAACAAGACCTTGCATGCAATCACACCATCACATGGTTGAATATCAATACATAGTATAAAACAAAGTCGCTTTCGCTGTATGTCCGTATGTATGCTTAGATCTTTAAAACTACGCAACGGATTTTGACGCGGTTTTTTTTATAGATAGAGTGATTCTTAAGGAAGGTTTGTATGTATAATAAATGCATAATATAGTAGAGAAACACTGATAAATTTAAAGGTTTCTAATGTGATATCGTAAATAAGCACGTTTTTTTGCGCTTATATTGCAAACGCTGGCTGAAGCCTACGAGATAGACCAAAATAATGTACTACAGTATTGTACAACTTACAAAAATCCACAAAAAAGTCCGCGATGGTATATGTCTATCTCTTAGGGATAACCCACCATAACCATTTTTTCACTGCACCCGTGCGAAGCCGGGGCGGGTCGCTAGTATTCTAATAAAATTCAGTGTCATATAATATTATTATACATTTTATTATCTTTTATTGTTATTATACTTAAAGATAACCCAGTCTAGTTTTGAATATTGTGTAAGTTTAATTTAGGCATTAAAGTGGTATCTGCGCTCTCTGTATCAATTTAATCCCAGATATGCAGTGTCCTTCCCAAACCTTTTAGGTCGGTGGCGCAAAAAGCTCAACCTTTCGTATTGCTTACAAGGTCCGGTTTATTTACGTACTTTATTTCTAATACTTCCACCTATTGGCCGTTCGTGAACCGTGCTGCGGGTCAATCGTTTACTTCCAGGCCCATTCCATTAATTTTGTAATCATGTTAGGGCTTTAAAGAATAAAGTAAGGAACTGGAATAGGTATAATTATTTGTTTTATTCCAAGAATTGTTTATATTAATATTTAAATAATTTAATGAAACTTTTTGTAGAATTATAAAAATCTTGACATTCAACAAGCTGACAGGTGAACATGGTTTCGTAGCAAAAAGACATTGCATTGAAATATGTTACAGGCATTACCTGAAGTCTAATGGCTGATATCACCTATTTACCTATATAAAGTAGAAGCCCAGGGTTCTTATACATATTTTGTATACTTACTTAATTTAAAAAAGTCACAATTTTATGGTTCAATAAAAGTTACAATCTTAAACTAATTAAGACTAATTTTCCTTATTACAGATTTCCTAACGGAGCAGCCTAAATTGTATAAGTATATTTTGTTTTAATAGAAAAATCTAATATTGTGTTTTTGTAAAGATTATTAAAGATAGGGGTCCTTCTATTCAATCGTTAAACAAAGATTATTTGGAATATAGGATATGAGCTCAATAAATACATCATTGCAGAAAATATTTTGATATAAAGCATGTGGGTGAGTGTAGCTGTTGCACAGAATCTTTTCTGTGGCCTTCGCTTTTTGCCTAGGTAGTGGAAATTATGCTTAGATCCGAAACAAAAAATGTTGATGTCATTATAATGACTGATAAACGTTTCACAACAGTTTCCACGTGTTTATATGCTTTTTTGTACCGCAATAATTTTTACGATTCTAATCTGCAGATT